>OX155895.1:11588016-16435516 GCA_944588485.1 Phosphuga atrata | reverse complement strand
TGAAAAAAAAGAATATATTACGACCTTAGTAATTTTAGTTTTTTGTACCTGATTGTATAACTGTGAAAACATGTTGTAAAATTTAAAAGAACTGATCATTAAAATACTCCTGCTTAGACTAATTATGTTACTAATTATAAAAAACTGTAATAATTTTTTAATAAAAATTAATTTTAGAAAAACTGTCGTAGGCTTAATTTTACTTCAGTAGTTTAATTAATGCAATTAATGACAAAATTCGGCTCTTTTGCATTACTTTAATAAACAGACCAACAATATTTGTGTTTTATTTGCGCAATAATAAACATACATTCCATGAACACATTCCGTTCTTCATCTTCAATTAATATATTAAAGAATTTTAAGTTCATGCTTAAGTAGGCGTAATTCGAAAGACCTACCTTACTTCAAAAAAATAAGATTTCATTAATAATTGATGAGAGCACAGACAGATCAACAACTAAACATTTGGCACTTATTGTAAAGACTGCAGTATAATGTTGAAGATAGTTTTATTTGTTTAATACCATTTGTTGATGGTACTGCTACAGCCTTGCATAATGCATGTACAAAATATTTTGTAGAAAACAACATTCTATACAAAGAAAATATGGTTGGATTTGCAGCTGATGGAACTATTTCATTGTTTGGTAGACATCATTCACTGTCCACATTGTTTGCAAATGATATTCCGAATCTGTTTATAATGAAACGCATATGTCACTCTTTTCACCTTTGTGCCTCATATTTTTGCAAATAAAAAAATACCACGAGGTGTGGGGGAATTTGCTCTTGACGTATATAAATTCGTAGAGAATAGTCCAAAACGCATTATAGATTACAAAGAGTTTCAATGTTTTGTAAATGTTAAGCCATACAAACTTTTACACTCTGCCCAAATAAGGTGGCTGTCCTTGTTGCAACTTATCAAAAGGATTCTAGAACAATTACCAGCATTACAACTATATTTTCAAAGCGCTGTGTTAACTGACAGATTGTATTCAGCTCAATCAATCCTTAATAAGTGTTTAGAACCAAGCACAAAATTATATTTAGTTTTTAAATTTGTTGTTGCTTTACTTCAATGATTTGAACAAAGAAATGCAATCTGAAAGCCCAAAACTTTACTTCCTCTATGAACAAATTTTTACAACCTACAAGACTATACTGGAAAGTTTTTTGAAGGCAGAATACTTGAAATTAACTGAATAGGAAAAACTAAACAGTCAGACAGAAACAGTCAGAGCTTCAGCATTAGAAACAAAAATATTGAATATTGAATTTGAAACAACTGATTCATCCAGATAGTTTAGTTTTTTATAGACAGTTTAAACAAAAATGGTTTGTATGTTACATCTAAATCAAAAAAAATAATAATAATTCGTCTTTGAAGATGAGCAGAGAAAAAGGCTGAAGAAATTACGGTTATTAAACCCTGACACATTGCTAGACCCAAGTTCAAAACGTTCCTTACTATCTATGTACGGGCATATGTTTCCCCAAATGGGGTAATATTTCTATCATTAACTCAAAATTGTTTTTGCTGTTAAGTTGTCTGCTCCACATTACTTGATTTTGATTTAATTACCTTTATTTTCAGGATTATGACCATCAAATATGACGGAATTAGTCAGGGAATGGAGAACTTTAAGAAACACAAATATTCCATTTCAAGAGGAAAGTATAATCAAAGCAGACGAGTTTTGACGTTATATTTCAAAAATAAGAAAAGACGATTGGCCTAAAATGTTTCCCTTACTAGCCAATTTGCACAAAATGTATTAACCACTTGCAGTGTTGCCACATAGCAGTGTAAATGTCGAGCGTCTGTTTTCTGCGATCAATTTATTGAAAATAATATCAGAAATAGACTTTCCACTGAAACGTATATACAAACGTATATACATATGAACATACATACGTGGTCTGTTAGAAAAGTATCCGACCTTTAGCCGGTAACAACAAACTGGCATACTTGGAGCGTTGGAAACCTAATCACCCTCAAAGTAGTCTCCTTTGGACTCACTTCTCCCAGCAGTGCCGCTATTGACTTTAGCTCGGCTGTCGTTGCAGCCAAAATGTTCTCTCAATTCTGAAATCGCGTTCCTTTCAAAGGCCTCTTGACTTGGGGAATAGCCGGAAATCGCAGGGCATATCAGGAGAGTAAGGAGCCTGTTTTCGCAAAAAATGTGAACCATGTGCGTAGAATGTGCTGGAGCATTGTCGTGATGGAGTCGCCAATTGTCGTGATGGAGTCGCACAGCATCACGTGGCGTCGTTGGACATCCCTATAGTACTCTCTGGTGATTGTTTGACCCTGTGGTGTGTACTCGTAGTGTACCATTCCCCGGGAGTCAAAGAAAGCAGTCAGCATCACTTTGACGTTGCTGCGCACATGCCGGGCCTTCTTTGGTCTTGGTGATGCGGAATGCTTCCACTGCGACGACTGGGATTTGGTTTCCGGGTCGTACCCGTACACCCAGGATTCGTCACCAGCGATTATGGTGTCATGGTCATGAAGTCGGGGTCACTGTTTATGGAGTCCACCATGTCTTGTGAGACTTCAAAACAAACTTGCTTTTGCTCCGCCGTCAGCAGCTTCGGCTTCGGCACGAATTTCGCCGCCACTCCCTTTATGGCCAAATCTTCGGTCACAATGGAACGCGCCAAAAATATGCTAATGCCCACCTCTTCCGCAATTTCTCGGATAGTTACACGATGTTCCCGCATCACCGCAGCGTTCATTTTAGCAATGACAAGGTCATTTCGGCATGTTGGTGGCGGACCAGAGCGTGGCTCGCTTTCCACCGATGTGCGACCGTCTTTAAACCGGTTGTACCAATCTTTAATCTGTATGATGCCCAAAGCATCGTCACCGAAAGCCGTCTGAATCTTCCGAATGGTTTCCACCTGGTTGTCGCCCAGTTTCTGGCAAAATTTGATGTATATAAATTCGTAGAGAATAGTCCAAAATGCATTATAGACTACAAAGAGTTTTAATGTTTTGCAAATGTTAAGCCATACAAACTTTTACACTCTGCCCAAATAAGGTGGCTGTCCTTGTTGCAACTTATCAAAAGGATTCTCTAAAAAACACAAATATTCCATTTAAAGAGGAAAGTATAATCAAAGCAGACGAGTTTTGACGTTATATTTCAAAAATAAGAAAAGGTGATTGGCCTAAAATGTTTCCCTTACTAGCCAATTTGCACAAAATGTATTAACCACTTAGCAGTGTTGCCACATAGCAGTGTAAATGTCGAGCGTCTGTTTTCTGCGATCAATTTATTGAAAATAATATCAGAAATAGACTTTCCACTGAAACGTTTATACAAACATATAAACATATGAAAATACATACGTGGTCTGTTAGAAAAGTATCCGACCTTTAGCCGGTAAAAAAAAACTGGCATACTTGGAGCGTTGGAAACCTAATCACCCTCAAAGTAGTCTCCTTTGGACTCACTCTTCCCAGCAGTGCCGCTATTGACTTTAGCTCGGCTGTCGTTGCAGCCAAAATGTTCTCTCTAGTCTGAAATCGCGTTCCTTTCAATGGCCTCTTGACTTGGGGAATAGCCGGAAATCGCAGGACAAATCAGGAGAGTAAGGAGCCTGTTTTAGCAAAAAATGTGAACCATGTGCGTAGAATGTGCTGGAGCATTGTCGTGATGGAGTCGCCAATTGCCTGATGACGACAACTCCAGTCGCTTGCGCCGCACAGCATCACGTGGCGTCGTTGGATATCCCTATAGTACTCTCTGGTGATTGTTTGACCCCGTGGTGTGTACTCGTAGTGTACCATTCCCCGGGAGTCAAAGAAAGCAGTCAGCATCACTTTGACGTTGCTGCGCACATGGCGGGCCTTCTTTGGTCTTGGTGATGCGGAATGCTTACACTGCGACGACTGGGATTTGGTTTCCGGGTCGTACCCGTACACCCAGGACTCGTCACCAGTGATTATGGTGTCATGGTCATGAAGTCGGGGTCACTGTTTATGTAGTCCACCATGTCTTGTGAGACTTCAAAACGAACTTGCTTTTGCTCCGCCGTCAGCAGCTTCGGCTTCGGCACGAATTTTGCCGCCACTCCCTTCATGGCCAAATCTTCGGTTACAATGGAACGCGCCAAAAATATGCTAATGCCCACCTCTTCCGCAATTTCTCGGATAGTTACACGATGTTCCCGCATCACCGCAGCGTTCATTTTGGCAATGACAAGGTCATTTCGGCATGTTGGTGGCGAACCAGAGCGTGGCTCGCTTTCCACCGATGTGCAACCGTCTTTAAGCCGGTTGTACCACTCTTTAATCTGTATGATGCCCATAGCATCGTCACCGAAAGCCGTCTGAATCTTCCGAATGGCTTCCACCTGGTTGTCGCCCAGTTTCTGGCAAAATTTGATGCAGTAGCGCTACTCTAGTCGTTCCGTCATTTTACTTGCATTGAAAAACCGACGAGAGCACTACACACTACGAACACTGCTCGACAGCAACTGACGCTATCTACAGGCGGGAAAACTTCACACATGCGCACGAATGTTCAAGATCGGCTTATGCAAGCGTGCTTGATTCAAATCCATCAGGTTTCCAAAATAAAAAATAAGATCGGATATTTTTCTACCAGAGTAGTACATTCACCATGTATAAACAAATTTATTCATATATGTTATATATAATAATTATTTATTTTGTTGCCATAGGATGGATGGTGAAGTTCAAGTTTAAAGTATCGCAGGTATATCAGATATAAAAAGTTTTTCGCTCCCTACGAATTTATATACGTCAAGAGCAAAGACCCCCACACCTCGTGGTACTTTTTTTATTTGCAAAAATATGAGACACAAAGGTGAAAAGAGTGACATATGCGTTTCATTATAACTTGCTTTTCATACGCAAATTTTAGTAATTCTACGTAATTTTCTATACTTTTTCAAAATTCGAGTTGTTAACACTGATCGCAGCTATTATGCTTGCGCCGTATTACCAACTGCACTATCAAAACTTCTATAGTTCCTCAATCTGACAGCGCAAAATGTATGTCAATACCAGAATTATCTTTTGTTTAATATAATACCAAAGGTATTTAAGGTATTTCTTTTATAGTAACTATATATTTTGCCAAAACGTTTATTATTTCAACCTTAAAGAAAAATCTCTAATTAACATTTCTTCATATATCCTACAATTCGCCGACGACACGGCGTTAATATTCCACCGCAGTAACCTCAAAAAGTCCATATACCAACCACAAATCCTCAGAGATAAAACCCTTTCATGGTTTAATCGATGGAGACTTTCTGCTAACCCCCCCAAATGCCAATTCCTCAACCATAGAATATCTCCTAACTCTCCTTAACTCCACATAGGCAACATCGACAGATCACCGACACCACATGTAAAATACTTAGGACTGACTCTCAACCATAGACTTTCCTTCAAGAAGCGGCTGTGCGAAGGAGCAGATATTACCGATGTCTATCTTCTAGTAACAACGGAATCTCCATACAAATTGTCACGAAAATATATCAAGCTATATGCAGACCCATCCTAGACTATGGACATATACTTAAGACTAATCTGTGTACTTATTCAATAATGTTTTTGGCGAAAGCCAAACTGGTGATCAGGTAACTAATTCTTGGAAATAATTGGGGACAATATGCTCAGGAAGTATCTCCATGATTTTCAATGGTATGGGCAGCAGGCTAATAGGTCTATATGATTGCACCTCAACTGGATTCTTACCCGGCTTGATCACCATTTAACTTGGGCTACTTTCCATTGAAGTGGAACCATCCCCCTTTGCAGGATAGTGTTGTACAGAAAAGTGAGAAATGTAATACCTTCCTTTGGCAGTTCTCTTAGGATTTTACTGGATATTAGATCGTATCCAGGAGCTTTACTTGGATCTAGTGACTTAAAAATGACTTCATAGTTAAACTTCATAGTTAATTGCAATAACGCAATGAAGGCATGCTAATAACATCCTCCATAACCTACCCAACCATCTCGTGACCAAAATTCCAAATATCTTAGACATACATAAGCATCTATTATCCAGATTTAAAGACAGAGACATTCATCTGACAATCATTGACTCACATTGCATAAAACGCGAACTAATTGTAACATAGCACACTCGCAGACATACCTCAAAGACTATATACGTAATACTATATGACGACTAATCATCCCATATCACCTAATTTGTTTTTCAAATTATGTATAACAAACGAATTAAACTCCCTGACGGAAAGACCTTGTGGCCGATAACCATTTGTTTCTCTTGGTAACAATGAAGGTTATTATTATTATTAATAATTGGTGAAATTTAAAATTTTGCATAATATTCTAAAAAAAATGTTTTAATATTATTTCTTTTGGTAAAACTTCGCCATATGATGAAAGAAAACTTCCCACCAAAATTCAGCCAAATCGAAAGGGGTCGATTCCAACTATTGGTCGATTTGACATGGAATGACCCATATAAATAATACTACTTATGACTTATCATATGAATAAATATATAAAATAATATCGCGACAAAATATTAGGCAAGATATTTCGTTAAAACATGAATATATTAAAAAGTTATATTAATTAATTATTTATTTTCATATTTTGGATCACATTCAGCATTAATTTTCAATGAATTTAAAAAAAATCTTTAGGTATAGGTAATAAGCAAGACATTAATGAACTGTACTTATATTTAAATCAAATTTACAGGAAATTATTTTTTATTACGCATGCGCAAAAAGTTCTTCTTGGCGTATATTCTTTAATACGAGAAATGTCACATCTCGTATTTCCACATAATCTGGTTAACTCACGCAAATATTCAATATCGCTAGGTTACCTTTAAAAAAAACAAATAAATAAAGATAAAGTGAACACAATCAAGTCCGCGATATTACAAAAGTGACGTGAAGAGTCAGATTCTTTTTTTCATTACAAAATTATAATAAAAATTAAAGAAAACGTTTTAAAATGAGTGTAAATTCTATGGTGATAGGGGAGACTGAGGAGAGTGCTTATGACGAATCTACACCACCAGAGACAATTGAAAAAGCAAATTCTTCATTTTTTATTAAATTTTTTTGGGTGGTCCCTGGATCCCAAACTTGTAAGATACATCCCCTCGCATGAGTAATAAAAAATATTGTTTGTAACACGGGCGAAATTGTCAATTTCCTTCTTCAGCGAAGTGAAAAAAAAACGATCCATATGTACTAGTATCTGTTTTAAGATTGTACATATTTTGTTGTATGTACACATTTACCTATATTATTAACATTTATTATTTACCTTATTTTATTGTTTCTGAAATACAGTTGTACATAATATATGTAGAAATGTTATTGTTTTGTTTTAATCCTGACAATCCGGAATTTTTTGATAATCCGGCGGTTGTCTGGTCCGATATGTGTCGAATTATCAAGATTATGCTGTAAATGTATACGTGATATGGTAATTCCCAAAGGATCGCGCAACGCGGAAGTCATAATTCTGTTTAAAAAAGGTGATACAACAAATATAGAAAATTATCGCCCCATCACTACTGTCACAACTTTACAAATTATACACAGAAATTACCTGTAACCGCATAACGAAAAAATTAGACTTCTACCAGCCAGTGGAACAGGCAAATATTCAATATGTTTCGTTCGTGCGCACAATTTCGTTCTCGCAAGAAATTGACAACTCTTCGACTTACTGTTAGTTACAAAATATACTATTGTGCCAATCAATGATTTATATTTATTTAAGTATTATCAAAACAAATTTCATATTTTAGAAATTTACACTTGTTAGAAAGGCAAGTTTAGCTTAAGTAACAGGTTTGGATGTGATATTTAAATATATTTAACTTTCTTGAATTAGAAATTTGTAGCATACCTGTTTTTAAGTAATAAATTATTGTCTTTTTTCAATGAAATATTACAAACTTTATTTGGATTGTATATGGAAACTTATATATGGAGTACATAAAATTTAACTTTCATATTTAGCTAACCATTTAGATAGTTAAATACAAGTGAAAATTAAGTTATTTAATATATAGCCTGAATTATGTTAAAAGTTAATTCTAATCAACGTTTTAAGTTGTTATTGTCTTGAGTGAAATTTGCAGCAAAACATTTTGTAATAATAAATTATTATATCAAGAAAATATTATGCAATAATCAAATTTAATTTGTCTGATATAAACTTTAAAAATATATTACATGAATGAAAATCAAAATTGGTTTAATGAAATTTCATGTATAATTCTTCATCTTGATGCACAATTTAATACATTTTCTGAAAACCATATTTCATACAAATCATTTTTTGCAAAAATTTGAAAATTTAACTTTTGTAATTCAACAAAAGTTACACAGTAAAATATGAAATCAAAAATGATATTATTATAAACTAAAATATCAAAATATTAAATTTGGCTATAAATCAGATTCTCAAGAAAAAAATTTAATATTAATATTATAGCATGTTTATTGCTATACTTAATACAAATAATACAAAAAATACAACAAATGATTATCAACCCGAGGTCTTTCAGCCGGGAACAAACATATATAGTACAAAATTTTTATGTTTAAAAATTGAAAAATGTGGATAAGTGGACTTTTAAAGCTTCGAGAATAGTTCTAGAGGAATATTTTCTGTTCCAATGTCTAGTTTGTTGTCTAAAACAGAGTTTGTCAATGCTGTTATACGTCACGGGGTTGTCTTTAAATTTCTTTGTGAGTCTGTCATTTCTGCAATTAGTGGGACCTGTGTTTCTTATAGGAGTTCGTTAGTGGAGTTGTGGAGAGGATTGTTGATATGTCTAACTTTGCTGATGAATGCGGTTGGCTCAGCGATCAAGAATTCATTTGCTTCCTTTGTTAATAGTAGTTAATAGGTGCCCGTAGTCAAATATTGGTTTATAGATGGTCTTTATATATGTATCTTTCTGCGGTCTTTGTTAAAATACCCTGTTTGAAGTATGTTAAGATTCTAAACTGTTTGCAGCGTTTGATGATCTGGACTTATGTCGGTTGTGAATTTATGTTGAGTGTGGATAGAAGTTTCGAGGTATTTAATGTTGCTGGTCGGTTGTACGTCTATGGCGCCTTTGCGGATGTGAGGGATATTTAAGGAAATTTTGTGGTTTGTAATGAGAAGTTGGCATTTGGAGGGATTTGGAGATAATCTCGACAAGTTAAATCATGTAAGCGTCTTGTCGGTAAGGTTCTGGAGTAGTTCGAGGGTAATTTTTTGGGAGTTAAATCAGTGCAGTGTCGTCAGCGAATTGTAGAATGTAGGATGATAGTCAATATGGGTTTTATCTGGTTGGTCGTAATTGTATCGCGGCAGAAGATGTTGTATAGGAGGGGGAGCCTTGAGGGAGACCCTGCAGGGGATAGATTTGTTTTAACCTTCCGAGCAAACTTTTCTCGATTTTTGAAGTGGAAACTTCTATAGCCGCGCTGAATGACATTTGGGTAGAGGGTAAACTCATAGTTTTGCGTCATCGTAATCAATAGCTGCGTTCTATAGAAAAAATGTCTATTACTCAAAGATGTGTTCAAAAGAACACATCTATACGCATATGTTTAAAGTTGGCTCTGAACGTCAAACTTAATAGTCAACATTTTTGGCAGTGTTAACGAACGTAGCGTTTCTAAGAAAATATCAACCCGTATAATTAGTGTGCAGTACAAGAGGAAGTGCTTTTACCGGATGTAATAGTAGATGTACTAGTGCCGGATTATTGCTAAGTTTTTGTCAGTGTTGACAGAACGCAGCGCCTCTAAGGAAATATCAACAACCCCTTTAATCAGTGTGCAGTACAAGAGTAAGTACTTTTGACGGATGTACTAGATATACTAGTGCCGGACTAAAAATTATAAGTCGTAAAGAATATTCTAAACAAAAATTAATTTACATACAGATCAATCTTCAAAAACAGTTATATAGTATGTTTCTAAAAGTCAAAATTTCCATAACACAAATTGCAGACCCATCAACAAGAAATGTGCCATATATCCTAACAATTCATTTTGCTAACCTATCAACACAGAATCAACCAAACATTCCGGATTCAAATTCATATTATGATGATGACATTAACAGTCATTCTCTTTCAGAAGTGTTTTAAGTTATGTTCCAGAATTACATAAAGCAATATACCAAAACTAAATTACCTAAACTATGTACCAAATTTGATTAATTAACATAGTAATAAATCCTCAAAAACAGTTTTAAAGCTGTGTTTTTTTTTCAAAAGTTTTCACTTCAGTCGGCAGTGCCTGACTGCCTATATTTTTTTACCAGTTTGAGCGGAGCTGCAGGGCTTCTCGGACATCTCTTTACATTGTATTTTACATATTCGGCACAAATTTGGCTTTATTTCGACTATATCAGTCTGAGATATATCACATCAAAGACAAAAGTGTCGAGCAGCAGCACCTGGTGTCCGCTACGGGCCCCATGCGTTTTCAATGGATTTTAGTGACAGATGATGTTGTCATTTCATTTGGAGATCGGTGTTTGTAGTATTTTGCACTTTCTATGATTAAATCAAATCAAAAAATGAAATGCTGTATGTGTCTTATCAACGATGTCACATGATAGGAGCATTGTCCACAACAGGTATAAGAATGGTGTTGACACGATGGATCATTTTGCAAAAAATTATTCGTGCATAAAAAGTACTAGGCGCTGACCTATGAGGTTATGTTTCAATATGTTGGATGTGGGTGCAATTGCTTCATATGTATTGTAGACCACATTTTATCCAGAGAGCTTGCCAAAAACAACCGCTAAAAGGAAAATATTTTTGCCACGACTTAGTCGCGAATTAATCTCTCAAAGTATCGCAGTACGTCTACAAAACCCCCGATCCTTGCAGAAGGGAGGAAGATCGGGTATAGTTTCATTGGGCTATACTATAGAAAGAGCCTCTACGGTAGTACCCCAAGCAACTAACTCAGCTATCAAAACAAGATGATTTTTATGTCCTAGATCTATGGATCGAAAAGTGAAAACAAAATGTTTAACATGCAAATAGCATATTTGTACCCTACATTCAAATAAAGAAGTGATTGCATTTTGCAAAGAGTGTATCACGAATAATACGACATAACTCTTTTCAATTTTAATTATATTATATTTTTACATATAAATTTCTGTTTTCCTATTTTTAAATAAACATTTTAGTGGAAATATATAACTTAGTTTTTTTTAATTCACCTTGTGAGGTAAAATAGGAAAAAACTATAAAAAACCATATGAATGCATGGGGTCCGCGGCAGACCCCAGGTGCTGCTTAACGTAGGTCACAATGACGTGCTGCTCGGAAGGTTAACCTGGTTTAGGGATTGTGTTAATGGTTCCTACTTTCCAGCAATTAGGAAAGGAACACTTTAGGAGGCAGACGTTGCAAAGTGTGTGTATAAAGCAGAGAAAGTCTTCGAGGCGGTGACTGAGGAGGTATTTGCAGACCAAATCGGAACAAGGAGAAGAATTTTTGCCAAGGGAGAAAGCAGAATGAATTCTTGAAGGGATATTTCATTAAAGTTGTCTGAGGAAAAATAATTTATATTATTAAACATTTAACATTTTGCAAATTTAATTATTATAATTAATTTCTTTTAATTTCAATAATTAATATTTAATTATAATATTTAATCTCGAATTATAATAATTGATAAAAACAATAAATTTTTTGAAAAAACCAAAATATTTTAATTCGAAGATATTTCGACGAAAAATATCGATAATTAAAAATGAAACTTTTCTTAAAAAAATTAACAGTTTTTTAACTGCTAAATATTAATATTTTTAAAATGTGAATTATAAACCAAAAATATTTAAATAATAAATTTGTATATAAATCAAAATCCCAATAAAATAATTTATAGTATTAAATGTTAATTTCTGATTAAAAAAACCTGTTTGCAGATATTTGATACCGTGAAGGTGAAATTGATACCGTTTTATACCTAATAAATATTAATAGCAAAAATGTATGAATTTGAAGAGGATAATCAAATGTAAGGTTTTCAAGTGCATTTCTATTCAAATATCAAAATCTATATCATCTAATCTATATCAAAAATTCTTTCAGATTGAAATTAAGTTAGAAATAAAAACAAATTGCTAAAAATTATTATTTAAAGTTATAATTTTTAACATAAATGTATTATTAAAATATACTATAATTTTAGTAAAATTTCTATTTCTTACTAAAAGTGACTAAAACTTAAATTTTTAATAAACATTGAAGATGAAACTAATTTAGTGTCTTTTTGAATTTCGAGTATTCTCATGTTCAAACACAAAAGAAGAAACTTGTTAATTTTGTTATTTTGAATAAGTTTAACAAGATTTTTGAAATTATGTTAAATATAATTATTCTTAAAAATTTTAATAAGTAGCCTTTCTTAAATCATAGAATTAGCATCCCTTTATTTTTATAATTACTGCGATTACTGCGGAAAAACGCACAAAAATATTTAATAATTTATTATTTGCAATTTTATTTATTATCTGTTTATTTTTTTTTTAATGGGAGATTTAAATATTTTTTTAATTTCTCTAAATTTGTAGCATAATGTTTTATAATAATAAATTATTTTTGCTACTGATATATGGATGCCTTAGCTCAGTATTAAGTGATGTTTAAGATGCCTTTACTCAGTATTAAGTGTAAAAAACGAAATTTTACAAATAAGTGCGCCTACTACATTTGCAGCACAAATACTTTATTTTTACGCAGTCAAATCAAAAATATAATAAAATAGTGTTTTCAGATTCATTATTAATCTTTCACTTACGACATGTGTGCACTGAATCAATCTTTATCTGAATGCTTTAAAGATGTATTTAAATTATTTCTGTAAAAATTTGCAACTTAACACATATGTGAGCTAAGGCATCGAAATGTGAAAATGGCAATTTTTCCACGGCTTACCCTACATGAAAGTGACATTTTTTCATTCTAGAGATGAAAATATTTTCACATCTTGAGATGAAAATGAGCATTTTAAATTTATGATTTTCTCGATTAAAACACTAAACTAACCAAATTTGTATTGACTTTCCTATTAATTAATTCAACTTCATAAATATTGAATATTATTATTGAAATTTACTTTTTTTTAAATTTTATTATTGAAATTCTTTATTATTCTATGAAGAACCTTGGGTTCTTCCAAAAACCCTTGGGTTCTGAAGAACCAGCAGGGTCGTAAATGTGGGAAATGTGGAAGTTTTGATTTTTACTTTTAAGTATCTGTAATAAAGGAAACTTTTGATTAAATGAAGTAAGTAAGGAGGAACATTGATTAAAGACTTTTGTACAGAAGGCCGGCATGCCAAAAACTGTCAATAGTCTTTTTAATGTCCAGGAAAGGGGCTGCAGATTTTTTGTTTTGAAGGTATTTGGAGGAAATTTGTATTGACTTTCTTATTAATTAATTCAATTTCATAAATATTGAATATTATTATTGAAATTTACTTTTTTTTAAATTTTATTATTGAAATTATTTATTATTCTATGAAATAATAAACAAACCTAAAATGAGCCTGAAACTATTTAAAAAACCGAAATAAAATTAGAACATTTGACTTGAAAAGTATCACCTTCTATGAGAATGCACCAATATGTTACCATGGAAACGACCAAATCAACAATTAAATTTGTATTAACAGTTCCGACAGTTCGTTTCGAATTGGATTTATTAAAGTCGAACTATAGATTCTGCAACCGAAATAAGTAAAACCAGATGTCAGGCACGCCGGGCATTATAGAAGCGGCAAACCCCACTTCATATAATATCCTACCCGAAAACTCCCAAAAAAGGTATAAATTTGTATATAAAATTTCATGGATTGGAGAAATGACAACCAGATAAGCTAATTTTGGGAAAACGTTCTTCTGGCTTATATTGGAAAAATATCACATAATATCAGTAGGAAAAATTACATTTACTACTCGATATGAAACCGTTTTTGTGGTTCGGTGTGATTGCTAACTAGCTGGCGCTCGTGAGCAAACTCTCACTTCACCAAAGAAACGCCACTTTCATCTCTTGTTGCAAAATATACTATTCTCTAGTGATATATGAGAAAATTGCATTTTTTCCATGGCTTACCCTATATGAAAGTGAAATTTTTTCATTCTAGAGATGATAATGAGCATTTTAAATTTATGATTTTCTCGATTAAAACACCAAACTAACCAAATTTTCATAGATGTTCTTATTAAATACTTACAATTTGAATGAAATATTTTATGTGCAAAATTAGGATATTTGACTTAAAAAGTATAAACTTCTATGAGAATGCAACAATATGTTACCATTGAAGCGACCAAACCAACAGTTACATTTGTATTGACAATTCCGACAGTTTGCTTCGAATTGGATTTATTAAAGTCGAACTATGGATTCTGCAACCGAAATAAGTGAACCAGGCACACCGCCGCACAGTGGTCTGAAATCCTAAAAAGCTGGCCAAAATATGAATCATTCAAATATAGTAATTTTTGGTCTCCTCACGTTTTTGAGGTCGCTGATAAAGAAACTGAATTCGAAATTTAGAAATTCAAACTGGCGGATGCAATATGGCGGATAATTTTTCGAAAAAAACGTTCAATTTTTTTGACACGAGGGATTAAGGGGTTTTAGAAGTCGCTGATCTCGGAACTGAATTAAAAAATGATGAACTGATTAACTGATCTTTGATTTTATCTAGAAAAACTTACTACTTCATGGAATTTGGTTCTTTGAGGTTTCAATAAAAAAGAGAATATATAGTAAAATTAAGATAATATAATAGATATAATAAAACGTTTCCATTTAATATTAGAAGTAATTTCCAGTGTTTTTAAAATTGATGCAAATAAATTTAAAAATTACGCTGCTGGTACTGCAAGAAAAGTTGTTGAATTGTACTCGTGGTACTACAATATAGAAACATTTACATCTACATTTGCAACAAAAGTTGTTGAATTATTAATCACCATCATCTGATTCTAAAATCGGAGCTATAATTTCTGCAAATAATTCGAAAGCTTCTGGACAAAAAATGCTTCATTTTCTTTTGCGGAAGTTTTCGGAAACTTGTAATTTTACAAGTCGCCGGGCATTATAGAAGTGGCAAACTCCGCTTCTAATAATATCTTACTCGAAAAGTCCCGAGGAAGGTATGAATTTGTATATAAAAAGTTCATGGATTGGAGAAATGACAACCAGATAATCTCGTTTCGATATTTACACACGATTATCGATAGTACAAAAAATTTGAGTAGAAAAAATTGCATTTACTACTGCAGATGAAAGCGTTATTTTGGTTCGCTGTGATTGCTAATTCGCTACCGCTCGTGAGCAAACTCAACTCACCAATAAAACGCCATTTCAAACGTTCATTTCTTGTTGTAAAATATACTATTTTCATTCAAATATTATAAACCTTATTTGGATTGTATATGGAAACTTAAATCTAGAGTATATAAAATTTAACTTCCTTTCACATTTGGCTTACCATTTAGATGTAAGGCTAAATTCAAACGAAAATCAATTTTTTTAATATTTAACAGGAGATTATGCTAAATATAAATTCTAGTCAATGTTTTATTGTCTTGAGCCAAATTTGCAGCAACAAATTTGGAACTAATAAATAATTAAAAAGTGAAATATTAAAAATACTGATAAATGTACATTTTGTAAATTTTAATTACAGTAATCAATTTCTTTTAATTTAATTAATTAATCTTTAATTATAGTAATTGATAACAATAATTCATTTCTGAATACTAATACAACATCAACTAATAATTCAAACAAATAATTATTCTACACAACAAAATAAAAATTTTTTAATTATAAACAAAAAAATCAAAATATTAAATTTGTCTATAAATCAAATTCTCATAAAAATAATTGATATTATTAAATGTTAAACACACAATTTAAAAATTTTACTCAAATAATATTTTTGTTTTGCTTTGTTAATACTTAATTTACTTTAAGAAAAGGATTAATTTATATTTCTTGCAACTAATTTCTGCTTTATTAAGTTTAAATTAAAAATTAGCCTTATTAATAATTTATAATCTTCAGGGAATATATAATATGAACAGTTGATATTTTAAAATTTTCGAAAATTCTATTAAATTAAATAATAATTAATTTCTGATTAAAAAGAAGTTTTTTGGAGATATTTAAATGAAAATGATGAACAATTAAAAATGAAACTAAAAGAAACATTAGGTTTTTTACCTAATCAAAATTAATAGTAATAATGTATACATTTAATGAGAAAAATCAAATGTAAAGTTTTAAAATGCATTTGTATTATCAAAAAGTATTTCAAAGTGAAATTAATTTTGAAATTGAAATAAATCATTCATGACAAATGTCATTGCAATTTTTAAATTTTTAAAGTTAATTTTCTATAAAAGACCTTGTTATTTTGCAATTTTCTTATGGTACAGTTCACAATAATTAATTTTGAAACAAAAAGTTAAAAATTAATATATTAATTATATATTAATTAATTTTTATATATTATATGTATATATTTTTATATATTATATATAATTTTTATATAAAAATTAATAATAAAATGTTATATAATTTTAGTAAAACTAAAACTTATACTTATTTTTAGCTAAAAGAGACAAAAACTTTTCTAACAAACTTTTATCAAAAATTAAATTAGTGGCTTTGTATTTGGAGTAATAATAACTATAGTATTGTATTTGAATATGAGAATATATTCAAATACAATAGTTATTATTAAACCAAATAAAAATGTTTAGAAGGAAATTTAAGAAACTTTTAAACTTTGTTATTTAGAATAAGTTTACCAAGATTTTCGAAGATTCATTTTTAGTTTATTAAGGAATACATTTATGTTAAATATAAATTATTAGGTTTTTTCTTAATCATAGATTTAGCATCCATTTATTTTTATAATTCTACAAAAAATCGGACAAAAATTTAATTAATTATTAATTATATATTTCGTTCGTACCTGTTCTATTTAAAATTTTATGTAATTTCTATTTAATTTTTTTTATTTTGAAAAAACCGAAATACGTAAATTATTGTTAAAAACTAAAAATTCATTTAATTTTTACAAAAAATTGAAACGAAAAACAACACATTATTTAAGAAACAAATCTATATAGCAAAATAAAGGCAAAAATAACATGTTGTATATTAAATAAATGTGTTAAAATGAAATACTAAAAGTTCTTACCTGCAGCACATTCAGCAAAGCAGAAAAATATAAGAATAACAGTAATCTTCGCCAACTTAACGGCGGTCGGGGTGAGAGAGCTCTTGGGGATCATAAACTTGTTGCACATTTCGACAAATAAAATGGAATATTCGTTGGCAAGACGCGATTTGTTCCGGAGGACACAGTTGAATACCAGGGACACCTTAACAGTACTCTGATAGTCCTCGTGCCACCACGCACTTTATACTCCGGACTTTTGCGCCCCTCCTACCGCCCCCACACATTTACTCTTTTACTACGGATTTACGGGGATGATCATCGCGATCATATACCCTTATTACTTATCATTACGATTATCATTTGCTATAAGCATATAAGCTTTATCATTTTTTCTATTTCACTTTTCTCTTTTATTATTATTACCACATGGATAACTAATTTTTATTATCTCATTAAGTTTTATTAAATATATGAACAAAAATTTTATTTTGAAACACTTGTTCTAAATACTCAGCATTTAGCTAAATCGAACAAACTAATTAGTCTTATATTTAAATTAAATTAAAATTAACACAAATCTACTAAAAATGTTTTCCATCTCTCTAGATTTATTTTATGATATTTAGATGCATCGTATTTAAAGTTCGCATTCATTATGTTGGTAATAATAATACTGCTTATACTACTTATTAAAATAAAAATTGTGAAGATAAGATTCCAAGTGTTTTATTTCATTATAAAAATCTTCCAACTCAACAACACATAATTCTATAATAATAATACTGATTTTGTTTTACATTTGTTTGTTTGAAAAATGCAAAAATAATTCGGAAACTTTTCCAATAAAGCTTGTACTAAATTAAGTTAAGCTAGTACAAGAAAAGAATTAAGAAAAATATACTATGTTCTCTAATCAACAAATTGATAAATGTTGTTTAAATGACAAACAAATTGACATATATAAATATAATTACTAGTATTTATTAACTGTTAAGAGAGACCATGTGGATCGCTAGAAAATGACATAACCTGATAAATAATAATAATTGTGAACATCCATAAAGGCAGAAACGCGTCTATGGATGTTCATAATTATTATTATTTATCAGGTTATGTCATTTTCTAGCGACCCACATGGTTTCTCT
This sequence comes from Phosphuga atrata, assembly GCA_944588485.1. Taxonomy (NCBI): domain Eukaryota; kingdom Metazoa; phylum Arthropoda; class Insecta; order Coleoptera; family Silphidae; genus Phosphuga; species Phosphuga atrata. Next base: position 16,417,132 of record OX155895.1, on the reverse strand, counting down.
TAACAGTTAAATACTAGTAATTATATTTATTTATGTTACTAGTCAATTTGTGAATTAGAATACATTGTATATTTTTCTTAATTATTTTGTTGTAATATGGAAGCTCATATAGTAATTTTTTCTTTTCTAGTGATTTTTATCCTGTCAGTTTAATAAAATGAACCTTAAACTAAGTAAAAACCTTGTTTTTGCATTTGAAAATATTTAAATAATTGAACTAAAACTTTAATAAAATCGAATTTCCGATTAGAAATCTTCTTATGCTGTTATTTTCTCTCTGTTAAGGAGGTTAGAGCGAATATCATGTTAAATATTTTTTTCAAGTTTAAGCTTTGACACTTTTTATACATGAAGTTCAATACTTTATTTATGTCCTCTCAAAATGTGAAAGTGATTTTTCGTTTAGTTTACCCGGAAAAAAAATAAAAAATTATGATTTTTCGAATCTTATACACAGGTTTCTATGGCCGACAAGCTTCCATCATGTTTTTATTTATTTTTTTCGATATTAATTTCGCAACTTTTTGATATTATTAAAACACGATAACATTAATGCAATGTGATGTTCCTGATGTAATTATTTAAATAATTAAAGTTAATTTTTTTTGTTTTGAATCTTGTTTATCGACAGTAATTCACATGACAGATGGTTTGGCAACGTCGCGATAACAGCTGATTGTGAGAGAAAAGAAAAACAAGGAAACATTTTGAACTTTTGAACGTCTGTGGAACTATTTGGTAGAATACACTCCAGCTTTTTACATAGATTATCTATAATTTCTTGTCTTTTGGTAATTCGAGGTTTTTGGCCAACATCTTGGGCTAATAAAATTCTGATCCCTTTACAACCAGTCGACTCACAACATTGATATTGCCAGATCTTTTTATGTCACCTTATAAGTCAAAAATAACGAAGTCATTTAATAACTTTATTTTATTAAATAAAAAATAATTACCAATTTTTAAATTTGTTATGTTATTATAAAAAAAAATAATTAATTTTGACAAATATTAGGATAATTGAAAATAGAATAGAATAATTCAAGCACTATTTTGACTCATTAGTTACGCTCGAACCATCTTAAGCTGGTTCTTGTTTAACACAAGGCTACAAGAATATTTATAAAATATAATATATTTAAAATTTTCTATAAAATACCTTTTTTGTAATTTTCTATTGGTCAGTTCAAAATAATTTATTTTGAAACAGAAAGTGAAATTCTCGTTTTTGGATTTAATGTCAGAGGATGTAATGTCGAAAATTAGATAGAAACTAAACGAAATTAAAAAAAAATATTTCAAGTTAAACTTGAAGAAAATTAAATTTTCTGTAAGAAATGTAGTATTTAGTAATGTTATATCTGTCAAGTTATCAACCAATTATCAATCTTTAACAAAGTCTAGATTATTTTTGTTTAACATTTTTCTTAACCCAAAAATTCACAAATAACACAGAAACTAAGCAAACACAGAAATTTAAACAAAACTTGTAAAAAGAGCTTTTGTGCATGAATATTAATCGAAGCTTTAATCGCAATGAGTGCACAATAGCCCTTTACATACATGTTTGATTTATTATTTTATCTGTCTATCATTATTTTATCTAAAAACAGATTGTGGCGGGAACTCTATTTGGTCCTTGGCAATATAATCTAGCTTAACCTAGATTTAATCTTGATTAGGTAACGGTTAGGTTAGCTAGATTAAGTTATACTAGAGCCAGATAAATTCAGACTGAGAAGCCGTGACTTCTTGATTCAAAATTAGAAATTTTAAATCAATTTTAATATACGTCAGAAAATTTATTTTTACTAAGTCTATTTTTTTTTTAATGACGTGAGTTGTCATAGGAACAGCAAAAAGAAATCGTTTAATAATGAAACTCCATTTGATTTACATTAGACTTTTACGCTTGGATACTTTTATACACGATTTTAATAATAGCATCCTTCACATACAATAACTCAATAATGTGTTGCATATTTTGTTGTGCGAGTAGATAAAATTCCTTTAATTGACCTTATTTTCTAAGGACTTTTATCTTTAAATAAACCGTAAAACAAACGTGTCTAGAATTTTTTTTTAATTGACTTTATTTCTTTCCCAAAATAATTATCTATACATAGGTCAGAAAAAAAAAACCACAAAAAGACAAAAAGAAAATAAAAACGCAAGAAGAGAAATTAAAATAAAAAGAAAGACTAAAAGCGAGAAAAAATAACATAAAAATAAAATAAAATATTTTTTTCTCTCTTTTACTCTTTACTACTTTTTTATGCACACACGCACATTCACACCAATAACAATCCCAAGTTTTCAGCAATACAACTGAAGTACTTCCCTTATCCATTTTCTATTTTTTTTCCATAATAGTTTTATTAGGGAAAAATAGTCAGGTTTTTCAAATCATGAGGTAACATGTATATATTTTTTATTAATCATTTTTATACATAATGTATTTATGACAGGTCAAATAATAACAATAATAAAACAGAGTTAAACAGAGAACGTATACATAAGTTTAAATGGACGGAGACATTAATGTTAAACAGACATTACATACAGCCGTAAAACATGGCTTTAGACGTAAAATTTAAAGTTTAAGGCAAAAGAAATCATTGATTGAGTAACAGCAACTTTCTATAAGCAAGCTTTTAATTTTGCTTTTAAAAACTCGAATCGGAAGGGCCCTTAAGAATGAGGGTAGCTTAATATAAAGTTTTAATTTAGGTGAATTTTTTTCAGATTTAGCTAGCCTGAACTGTGTTATGAACAGAGAATCCTTGTATCTAGTGTCATGTAGTGAATCTCAAGCAAGGAGTTATAAATAAATAATGACGCTAATGACATGATTTTGAACTTTAGCAAGAGTGGCTTACAGTGATCTAAATATCCCGCTCTTGACGCTATCCTGACTGCTTTTTTTACAGTTTAAATACTTTAATCGCCGCGACAGAGTTTCCCCACAATACTATACCATAGGAAATCAAGAAGTGGAATAATGCGAAGTATGCAGAACGTAAGTTGAAGGCATCGAAATTAGCAAGTGCTAGTTTTCTTAGGAGAAAGATAGTCGAGGAAAGCTTGGGTATTATCGAGTTTATATAGGCTTCCCAGGTAAGCGAGTCATCCACAGTTTTTCCCAAACGTACGGCAGAAGAACCAGAGGTTACACGGTTGTTACTGGAAATCACCAAGGATTGAGTTTTGCTAGCATTTAGTTTTAATAAATTGGAGCCAAACCACGATTCCGCGCGGGTCAAAGCCAGCATGGTGGTTTCCATGGCCCGCTCTAAGTCTCTGACAGTACAGTGTGATATCGTCCGCAAAGAGAACACATTGGCTTCATAACATTGGGCTGGTCGTTAATATAAATAAAAAATAATAGTGGCCCAAAAATAGATCCTTGGGGTACACCAATCTTAACCGGAAGATAGTTCGAAACACTGTCTCCAATGAGATCACATTGGAATCTACCAGAAAGATATGAGGAAAGCAGACTTAGGGAAACATTAGTAAAATTTTGTGTGACACCACATCAAATGCTTTCGAAAGATCACGCAGCGCAATAGAAGTTAGTTTACCAGTCTAGTCCCCCAACAACATCTTCGACTATCTTAAGCCGTGCCTTAATAGTGGAACAGTTTATAAGAACAGTGTGAATCAATTGACTCCATAAGTTTTCTCATCACTGGTATAATCGATATAGGACGACAGTGCTTATATCATCTCTGTTCCCTTTTTTGAACACAGGAACTACTTTAGCTTTTTTAAAAAGGCTCGGAAATATGCCGATTTAAGACACCGATACCAAGACACCGATTTAATAGATCACAAAGTGGTTTGGCCAATATATCACGAGAGTACTTGAAAATTTTACTGTTCATGTTGTGAACATCAAGGCTTGCAGAGTTAGATAACTTATCTATATACTTTTTGACTTCACTAGGCAAAATGGGATTTAAAAATATGGTTGACACGTTAGCTGGACATTTATTTAATATATGCATGGCCGTGGAAATATGTATGTTCGCAGAGATTTCGTTAGCTATGTTTGAGCCAATGTTTGAAAAGTATTTATTAAAGTCATTACAGCTTGAATGTGACTAATTTCGCTTTGTTTTATATTACGCTCGTCATTTATCAACTTCAACGCATCTCTTGTAACATTATTAGTAGTACTTAAAAAAACTTCGCGAACATTTTGTCTGGTTTTATTTATATTTTTTCTGTAGAGACTCCGGTACATAGAAAATAGCTTTTTATCTTGAGGAGAACCCGATACGACTGCAATTAATCTCAGAATACTTAATTTTTCGTGCATTTCACGTAATTCATCAGTAAACCAAGTAAAGGGTTGACCTTTAGAGTAACATCTCTGTACAGGAAAATGTTTATCAATTTAAGTTTTAATAATTTCGATCATTTTGTGCGCTGCAGATTCCGGCTCTTCCAAGCTAATAAAAGACCAATTGGCATTTTTTAGATTTAAATTTCCTATGGTACAGCACATTCGACATTTTTTTACGTCTTCGAAATTAACAGAAATCAGTTGGGCATGGTGGTCCGAAAGACCTCGCTTTAGGACCTCCGTATAACAAATCTTATCAGAAAGGTTTGTGATAACATTGTCGATGCAAGATGAAGATGCCGAAGTTACTCTGGTAAACTATGTCGCAGTAGTACGAAGACCATAAGTGCTAAGCAGACTCTCCAGACCACCGAGTTTATTGCCATGTTGGTATTCCTTCTCGTCCTCTATGATAGTTCTTAGGGCTTCACTAACGTTTATATTGTCCATCAGTAAAGCATATGTTAAAATCTCCTTATATTACAATATTACTCAATTGATCAAATTGCGCCTCAATAACCGATTCGAGACTATTTAGAAAATTGTTGTACTCACCGAGACATGATCTGTAAAGTGCAATAATTAGACAGTCAAGATTTTTCACCACGGCACCGCAAAATTCTCCATCCAGCTCTGTAGAAAACCTGGAGAGGTCAAAGGGTGTACATTTTATTTCCATGTCATTCCGGATAAATATGGCGACACCACCATGTTGGTATTTCGTGCGACAGAATGCTGATAGTAGACTATAATTGATTAGAGTGGTCATTTGTAGACAATCGTTCTTCAGCCAGTGTTCTGAGATTGCTATTATTTCATACTTGCTCTTGTCAAGAAAAAGGGAGAATTCATCGGCTTTGTTGCTAAGACTTTGTGTATTTAGATGAAATATTCGAAAATATGCATCGCGTACGCCGTCCTTGGACACATGGGAATTTCCTACTTCTATATATTGGGTTTTGGAGATTTTCTCGGAGTAAAATTTCCAATGGGTTTTTTCCGTGCGAAAAATTTATTTGCATAAATACCATCGGGCCAGTATTCTGGGTTTCGTATTTCGTCAAAAAGTTCAGGTGGAACTCCAATTTTAAAGGATCCTTTATTTGATTGAAGTTTCTCGCATGTAAATTTCTTGTTGGAAGTGGTATAATCTTCTTTTAAGCTTGCAAGAATGTCTTCCGGTGTTGTATATGTGTTAAAGTTCGAAGCAAATACATAAGACAGCATTTCTTGTGCTTTTAATTAGGATTTCGCCCCTGAAGTTATTTTCTTATTCGAGGAGACAAATTTGCCTTAAGCGGGAGCATGACTTTGGTGGAGTTTATTACTAGAGGCAGCGGCAGCAGGATTTGCAATTACTTGATCATTTATAGGAGGTTTCTTCTTTGAATTTGTCACTTTATTATTTTCCGTTGCATTATTATATTTTAATGGAGGCGCGGCAACATCGCTTTTCCCTCGGTCATGCGAAGGTTTTGTGTTATCGGGTCTAACCACAAAATTTGGATTGTTTACATCTTTGTGAATTAGTGAGATTATCAGCTCTAGATTTGAAATTGTTCTTTCTGGCTCTTTAATTATCCGTATAGAACATTCTAGCTTGTTTAAAGTCACTTTATGGTCGGTTTTAAGGGTAAGTTCACTTAATTTGTTACCGTAAATGACGGCGGAGTAAAGTTGTGGTGATGAGACTTCGTCTGCTAGATTCGGTTCCTTCTCGTCCTCTATGATAGTTCTTAGGGCTTCACTAACGTTTATATTGTCCGAGAGCTTCTTTGTTAGAATAATTTTATAAGGTTTTCATTTTTAAGCTTGTTTAATTCAGATATTAACTTGTCATGGTCAGCCATGTTGACCATGAAATTGAGACGAATGTAATATTTTATGGCTTGCATTTTTATTGAATTTGGACAACTATGGACTGCAAAGAGCCTAAGACTATAAGAGCCTAGTTTTTTCTTCTTTTCTCCTCCCAGAACCTCTTCTTGCGTTCGCTTTTCTTTCTCTCCTCATCCGAAATGATCCTTTTGGGAAATACCTTTCTACTGTCTACTCTCCTTCTATTGTCTCTTCTGTTGTGGGCCATCTGTAGGTTAGGTTTTCTGTGGTCCGAGTCCTTCTTTTCGAGTTCTTGATACTCCTCCTTTTTATTTAAAATAAGACACTCCGAAGCGTACAATCCTTCAGGTTGTACTACCGATTTATAATGGTTGTACTACCGATTTTGGCCTTGTAGAATAATGCCCGTTTGTTGTACATGTTCTGCGTCAGCTTGTAGGCCAGGTATATTTTCTGTCTCTTCCGTTATTTGCCTCCTTATCTAGTCCGTTGAGTTGGATGCATTCCCCCCAGGTATTTAAACTTCTGTGTTCTCTTTATCTTCCCATGATATACCTCCATATACCCCTTACTTTGGTGCTTGTACTCGATATTTTCTGTATTTTCATAGGAGATTTGAAGACCCGTTTTTACTGCGATTTCATGAAGACAGTCAAGCATCTTTCGAGCGTCTTCTCGGTTATTGGCTAAGATAGCAAGGTCATTGGCAAAAGCCAAACGTTTGATTTCCAGGTTTTTCATTTCCCTCCCAGGGCGTATTCTTCTTATTCTTACCAAATCTAGGGCCTCCTCCCAGGTTTTCATTATTTTTCCATTACGATGTTGAAGAGCATTTGGGGGGGGGGGGATAATCCATCTCCCTGTCTTGGTCCTGTCTTTTATTTTCTTATTTGTAGTTAAAAGTTGTTACGGTAGACGTTTCCGAGATAAGTTCCAAGACGTTTCCAATATTTTTCTATTTTTTTTTTCCGTACATAATAGCTCTCTGTCTTTTCCCATTCTTCTTGATACTTTTTCGTTTGTGACATGATCCATACATGATATTCGAAGCATAACGCGGAAAAGGCGAGGAAACCGTTTATGTGCAGACTACATCAACACGCTTCGAATTAGAGTTAAGCGATCTGTAGAATGGACCCCATTTACCCCTCTTCCTACTCTTTGTTGACTTCGAACGAGCCTTTGAGACTATATCTAGAACCGCCATTTGGAACGCACTGCAAAACTTAAACGTACCAGAAACAATTGTTGAAATCATCCGTGAGCTCTACAGGGACGCTGCAAACATAGCGCCAAATTCATCATCATCAGAGGAGTACATCAAGGATGTGTTCTGTCACCTCTGCTTTTTCTGGCCGTCCTGGAAAGTTTAATGGTGCAAGCCAACACCGAGGCATCACATGGAATAAAATGTCCATTCCAACGGCTCAACGATCTTCGCTATGCGGATGAAATCTACCAGATGACAGAAACACGCCCCCTCATGCAGTTAAAACTGGAAGGACTGATAGTCAGTGCAAAAAGAATCTGGCTGAAGGCGAACATGAGCAAAATCGAAAATCGAAACCAGAACAGGAGTCAAGCACCTGTATTAATTGACGTATCGATATAACGTCTCGAATAAACACAGCTCGTCATGACTATTTCATGGTTTTACAACCCATGGTTTTGGCAACATTTCAAACAACCTTTGACGCTCACCCAATATTCCAGGCGCGCCAAGCTGAATATCCTCAACGCAAGCATGAAATCAGTTTTGCTCTACGGTTGTGAGACATAGAGATTCACAGATTCGATATTGAGATTTCGATATTGAAGAATCCAGGTTATTATTATTATCGTATGGCACGTACATGTAACAAGGTGGGTATAAACATACCCTAAAAGCTTTTTTAGCTTACTTGCTAATTTATAACATTTAGCACCGTCACAAATCTATGTCCAAATTGATCAGCCAACATATGGCTTTTGGAGTCAATTCCAATAATTGACCAATGCTGCCAGTGAACTGTCGTAGTGGACATTCATCTATGATGTGATCTAACGCTTGTTCAGCTGCTCCACAGTCACATATTGGATCGGATTGTATACCCCAGCGGTGCAAAAGGTGGGCACATCTGCCTACCCCGGTTCGAATTCGGTTAATGATTCTCCATTCGTGTCGTTTCAAGATGAAGCTGCTCGGCGTAGCAGTTGAAACTGGTATAAGTTGGTTATTATGTGCAATATCCCAATTGCGCCTCCACGTCATATAATATACTCCAGGTTTTTGTAATCAAGTGTCTGAGGAGAGTGCGTTGCATCTTCTGACTTTAGTTTCGAATATGGACTTGTTGGCATTGACTTCCAGCTAGTCGGTAGCTACCGAGATCCCACGGAGGAAATGGCAATGGGTGGAGTACAAGCTGAGGAAGCCGGACGATGACATAGCAAAAATGGTCTTCCAATGGAACCCCTGAGGTACGCGGCGCACTGGCCGCCCGCGAATTACATGGATGAAATCCATCATCAAAGAGTTGAGATCAACAGGAATGTGGCGAGAGATCAAGCAAGCTACTAACACAGGATCGACGGCGATGGAGGGAGTTTGTTGCCGCCCTATGCTCCTAAGGGGGCGTTACTTAATTTTGTATTTTTTCACGAAAATAAATAACAGGGAAGATAACAAAATGGCGCCAGAATGGTGCCTTGAGGTACCACATTTTTACCAACATTTCATTGCTAATTGTAAGACAGTTCCTATATCTAACTACCTGTGTTCGATCACTTAGAAAAGCTTTAATTAAATTGTTAGCAATGTCTTCAATAGCATATTTCTCTAATTCATCTAATAGGATGGAAAGATTCTTCTTCTTTTTTATTTGTTTATTCAAATTTGAATGTTACACTCTCTTCGCAGCGGTGCCGCCTTCATAATTGAAGGTAGACAACAATTTGGGCAAAATCGTTTCTGCTCTTGGCTGTTCTTATTAGTGAATTGCTGTTCATTCTTGTCCAATCCCGAATGTTCTTGAGCCAAGAGCACTTCCTTTTACCTGGTCCTCTTTTCCCTTCCATTTTTCCCTACATCAGTAGTTGTAAAAGTTCGCATTTGTTGTTACGGTAAACGTTTCCAAGGTAAGATGTTTTTCTTTATTGTCCTACATAATAGCTCTCTGTTCCTTCCCATTCTTCTTAATACTTCTTCGTTTGTGACGTGATCCATCCATGATATTCGAAGCATACGTCGGAAAACCCAGAACTCAAATGCCTGTATTTTCCTTTCTATGTTCTTTCTCATAGACCATGTCTCTACACCGTAAAGCAACGTTAAATATATATATATATATATATAACGTTGAACGAAATAGTAACGTGTGGTAAGGTTCAGGCTACGATTTGTAAACAGCTTCTGCATATTCACAAAGGTTGTTCTCGCTATCTCTATTCGAGTTCGTTTTTGAAAGCTCTCTTTCTTTTCCTAATCTTCTTAGCACTTCTTCATTGGTGTCTCTATCCGCCCACGTTATTTTCAGCAAACGGCGGTAACACCACATTTCAAAGGCTTCAATTTTGTTCATTGTGGAAATTTTCAAGGTCCAAGTGTTCAAACCATATAAAAGAGTGGAGCAAAAATACCATTTAACGTAACGAATGTAACGAAGATGGATGATGATTGACCATAGAATGATTAACCGTGTCGAAAACTTCAGCTGAATCTAGAAAAGCAAGAATGGTACGTTTATCAGAATTCAGTTTTTCATAAATGTAATTTGTAATGAAGACGTTTGCATTTCTAGTACTTCTCATTTTTAGAAAACCAATTTTTTTCGTCGATATTAAGTTACTCTTTATAATAATATCATCAGATTTTTTTATGCACCATTTTTTCGAGAATCTTAGCCAAATTAGAGGTAAAAGATATTGGTCGGTAGTTGTTAGGTAGATGACAATCTCCTAATTTAAATATAAGCGCTACAATAGCAGTTTTTAGTGCTTTTGGCAATGTACCTTTTGCAATACATTAAAATTATGTTCAGGAGGCTCGCAAATGTATTGAATTATTTGAATGAGTTGAGCCTTATCCATTAGTTCATTTATTGAATTAAATATTTCAGATATGGTAATGAGATTAGGAAAAATTGATTTATTATTAAACTCAACATTATGTAGAACGTTATTTGTAGTATTACTTTCAAACACAATAGTTTCTGCTACTTTAAGACCAATATTTCCGTATTTATCAAAAATATAGTAAGAAATCTTTCTTGCTATTCCAACCTAATTTGTATAATTTATTGCCATATTTTTTTACTATCATTTATATTAGCATTTTAGCAAGTTTAATAACATTGTTAAAAATCTTACAATAGCTTCTGTACTTGTTTTTTAGTTTGATTTCCAAGGATTATAAAGTATTTTTTTATCGTTTTTTTTATGAAATATTAATTTAACAGAGCGAAATATAGCTTGAATATATAAATATATTGAACGTGTTCGAAGCTCTATAATATAAATTATTATTAGTACTATGAATAAATCTCATGTTGAAGTAACTAAAGATTTGTATGTTATTCCTAGAACCAGTCCATTCTCATGGCACTAACGGAGCTAGAGACGATCACATTGTTTTCTAAATTCATTTCTTGCTATTTAAACGTTGACGCCGGCGCTGTATTGTTGTGATTGTTTTATCGGGCGATATTTTGTCCATATGTTTTTAACATTTTTTGTCCATATGTTTTTAACATTTTTTTTCTTGAAATTCATTTGTGTTAGCCAAAAACTAAAATACATTTGATTCTAGAAATTCAACAAACATTGGCACGAGATCGTTTCCTGTGAATCCTAAAATTCCTGCATTTCAGCAACAATGACATGTCTGTGAGAGCTAATCGTTTTAATAAATCTATAAACATAATGAACGAAATTGTTAACAATTTTAAAAACCCAGTGAAACCTGGGAGAGATATTGTTATTAACATGAAATGGCAGCACAGCATGTACCACCGGTGGCTCGTGCCGACCGATGTAGCGGACAAACGGATGTCGACGTAAACGTGTTAAAATATGTGAGTAGCCATCTGCACATGCCTTTCGAGATCTATCTCTGATCAGTCCAGCTTTGTTCTTATAATTATAAAATGAATTACACTTCCATTAGCTTGAACACCATGTGCCGGATTGTCGAGGTTAGGTTTTGATATGACATGTGTGTAGAAAGACCTGAACTTAGTTTCAGTTATTGATTTAAATGATAATTGAATATTGGGGTGAAATCCTACTAATTATAGATACAATCATACTTACTAAAGAAACTTACTAAAGCTAGATATAATATATAAATATATTCAAACTGTTCGTAGTTCTATAATATTAAATCTTATTGAAGAAATGAATTTAAAAAACAATGTTATTTCTCTAGGTCCGTTAGTGCATTCAAGAAGGTCTGGTTCTAGGAATAACATACAAATCTAAAGTCGGTTCAACATGAGATTTGTTCATAGTCCTAATAAGACTTAATATAATATATTTATTTACTCAAGGTATATTTCGCTTTAGTAAGTTTATATGATTGTATATATAATTAGTATGGTTTCACCCCAATAGATTGTAGATATGGTGGTGACGACTTGTACTGCGACCTTTATAGATCTATTGTACCCCACCTTCCTCCTCCAAGTGTTGGTGTACTTACCCATTTAGAGCGCCTCCTCTAATCCTGATTCCTTTAGGAATCTCAGGATCTGGGTGGGATTCAAGGCCTGCAGCTCCTCTGTGTTCAAGCAGTGAGCCCCAAGGTACATCTGTCTCTTGCGGAGTAATGCTCCGCAGTCTTTGAACAGATGTATGGGGGTTTCCTCTGCTGAGCCACAGAATCTGCATCCATCATCCTCCTCTAGGCCTAGGGCCTTGAGATGTTTCCTAAGTCTGCAGTGTCCCGTCAGGGCTCCTGTCAGAATTCTGAGCTTGTTCCTGCTTAGTTTCAGGCAAGCTTTAGTTCTCTTCTGGTTAAAAGATCCCAGCATCACTTTGGATTGCCTTAGCCCTGGAAGTTCTTCCCAGGTTTTCATCCATTTTCTTTTTATTTCTTCATCTAAACTTTTGCGGATGGTGTTCACGCTCATACCGCAAAAGGGTTCCGGACCTATAAAGGGGCTACTGGATCCCTTGTTTGCTAGGTGATCGGCTTCTTCGTTTCCGTCTATACCAGTGTGTCCTGGTACCCAGTATAGCGTTACTTTATTATCCCTGCCAAGCTTGTTCAGCTTCTCCACACAGTCCCATACCAGTTTGGATCTGATGGTGTATGAGCTAATGGCCTTGATGGCTGCTTGGCTATCTGACAGGATAGCAATTCGTTTTTTGCGGTACTTCCTGTCGAGGTTAAACTGTGCACATCTTTCGATTGCGTGTACCTCTGCTTGGAAGATACTTGGGGATGTTCCCATGGATTCGGAGTATCTGGTACGAGGTCCAAACACTCCTGCACCAGTGCCTTCCTTTGTCTTCGAACCATCTGTATACCACTTGATGGCATTTTGCTCTATGTGGTATGCTGAGGATTCGTCGCTCCAATCGGCTTTACTACTACACATTGCTGTGTAGTTTTTCTCGAAGTGGTATTTGCATACCATTTCGTCTTTTGGTACTTCCAGCCAGGGGATCTTGGTAGCGAGGCTGTTTCGGTCTCTGCTCCCGATTATTTTGCCTCTGCCCATTCCTTCCTTGCTGAACCTTACGATCGCCGATCTGGCGGCGCTCTCCACCACAAGGTGCAGCGGAGTCAGATCCAGCAGCAGCTCCAATGCTGCTGTCGGACACGACCCCATCGCCCCCGTGATGCAGACACACGCCAGTCTTTGAATCTTCTCAAGCTGTTTCCTCATAGAGGCCAGCTTGATTCTACTTCCCCACGCAACCGCCCCATAAGTGATTGCAGGTCTCACTATCATGGTGTACATCCATCGCAGGATAGTGGGGTTACAACCCCACGTTTTTCCTGCCAGATTTCTGCACACCATTAGGGCGCGTTTGGCTTTACCTACCACTGCCTCAGCGTGTCTATTCCATAGGAGTTTGCTATCTAGTGTGATACCCAGATACCTTATCTCCTGTTGGTATTCTACTGCCTTCCCATCTATGAGTATGGGATGTAGGCAGTTTAGTTTTCTCCTTCTAGTAAATGGTATCACCGTGGTTTTGCTCGGGTTGAGTCTTAATCCCACTGTTTGACACCATCTACTAGTTACTTTGAGGCCTCTCTGAACAATTTCACAGAGCGTTCCCTCAAATTTTCCTCTGGCCATTATGACTATGTCATCGGCGTAACCTTGACATTTGATGTCTAGGTCGTTTAGCCTAACCAGTAGTTCATCAACTACCAGGCTCCACATTAGCGGTGATAGTACACCTCCCTGTGGGCACCCTCGAGTTGTGGAGATCTTAATGGTGTCTTTTCCCACTTGTGTCTCCGCCGTTCTAGTTCTCAGCATTTCTCCCATCCACTTTGAGATAGTGCTGTCGATATTCCTTCTTTCGAGGGCCGCGCTGACAGCCTCGTGTGAGGTGTTGTCAAAAGCTCCCTCTATATCCAAGAAGGCACATATCGCTACTTCCTTTATCTCTAGTGCTGCTTCTATTTCGTTTGTCAGCTGATACAGGGCGGTTTCTGTGGATTTCCCTGCTCTGTAAGCATGCTGACTCCTGTGTAGTGGTGTACCTACCAGCACTATAGTCCTAAGGTAATTATCAATCACCTTCTCCATTGTCTTTAACATAAAAGATGTTAGACTAATGGGTCTAAATGACTTCGGTTGAGTGGTGTCTTTCTTCCCCACCTTCGGTATAAATACCACCTTAGCCCTTCTCCATAGCTCCGGTATATATCCGAGCGCTAAATCAATTATCATTTCACCCCAATAATCAATTATCATTTTACGAAATATATTTTTTTTCGGATGAATGTCGATAATCTCCGTAATTACGTGCACGAACTTCAGCCACAAAATTAGAGTTGACTTAATAGAATTTGTGTAATCGAAATTTTATTAAAATGTAAGAAATTATATTTAAATGTAATAATTAAATGTAACAAATTACATAATTATTATCCAATATCAAATGCAATTCATCCATTTATCAATTTCATCATCATCAATTTATTTTTTCATTTAATCACAAAATTTGAACTATTTTCTGATTAAATGCAAAAATAATCATCAATGTTTTCACATATAAGAAGTCATGTCAAATTATTTTATTCCAAATTTATTATTTATGATTTTTAATATATTCCTTGAGCAAGATTTGTATTCAATATTTCAATACTTATTATTAAGTACCATCTATACACTAACACTATTTTAATAGAATTTTCTTTTTCAATTTAACAAAATTATCTTTTAACGGAAGCTAAAACTGCTCAATATTGCAAGCTTAATAAAATCTAAATATCACAGAGTTTTTCCTTTGTTAAGGTAAAAAAAAACAAATTCAAAGATATTTTCTTAAGGTACACATAACTAACTCTCGTTACTGCTCCAAATTTCCATCCATTCCCCATTAATGAATACTTTTACTCGATACCAACAAATCGACTTATATCAAATATAGATGCAACCACAAAAGAATAATAAAATTCCCGTTTTCTTTGTAAAATATTTTAAAAACATTGAAAATAGTAATCAATTACCATTTAAATAGTCTTCTCTCTTGTATTAAATCTGAATAGTCTTGTCTCCTTAAAAACCCAATCTGAATTTTATTGTCATGTAATAGTCTAATAATATTACTACAGCATCTTTATTTAGTTTTGTCTGTACAACTATGTAAGGCTAGTCTCGTCTCAGATTTTTTTCAAATAGAAATCATAAATCATCATTGGTATTGTATTTCATTATTATCTGTCTTATCTGTCTATACGTGCCCATTTTACATTGCCCTATCAGTGCTGTGAATCTAGAATAGTCTATTCAATTTAATGTGTAGTGCTGAATGTCTAATATTGGCTGCTCCGTTCTGTCTTCAAATCTCGGTCTAGTCTGAATGGTCTAATCTTGTCTATCTAGTCTTTATCCAGTTATCGCTTCTCGGCGTATGGCCAAGATCAAAGTTTTAGCACAGTTGTACCTGCTTATTCTTATCTCTGTAGTCTTTTCTATCTAGTCTTGACGTATCTTGCCTTAGCCTTAGTAAACTTAGTCTTGATCATATAGTCGTATTTGTCTAGTTTAATATGTCTTGTTCTTGCTGTCTATTTTATTGTGCACTATTCTTATTCATCTCAAGACCTTCCATACGATGAAATAAAACCTGTCCAGGCGAATGCACCATAAAATTAGACTTTTTATATAATCTGTATTTATTTTCCAGCATAACTGTTCCTCTGTGGCAGGAAAATGATATTTAAGGCCTAAAAAATATCTATAAAAATTCCAATTATTAGACTAAACTAAACTATTAAAAATTATTAAACTAACAATTTAAAAATTTTAAAAATCTTGAAACTAGACGACACATTATTAGAGAGACACGACTAGAGCAATTTATTTTCAGAATAAATCGTTCCCTACTTTCGTTTAATATTCTTATCGCACGATTTCAAATTGTTTTTATATAAATTTATAATTTCAACAAACACTATTTTTACATTACATAGGTTTGTTAATACCTGTGATACATTACTGAATTATTATAGGTGAAGTTATTTATTATACAAGAGGATAAAGTTAAGGTTTACCGAGCGGTTTATTACAATTAAATTTGCGGGTTAAACCTTAATTGTATCCGCGAGTGTAATACAAACTTTTCCTCAATTTTCCTTTGATTTAACAAGTTCAAAACTTACTTTACAAATTCAAAGAAAGCTGTTTTTGTTTTTTACGAAAATTATGTCGTTCGGTCATGATTTTGTTGTTGTCATGACAACGAAAAACTTGTTGAATCCTACGTCAAAATTTTCTTTAGAGAATTGTGTTTAATTCAATCTTGTTTTTTCAATCGTAAATGGATACATCCGAAGAATTATTGTTAGATGGTGACGCAGTTGCGGAAAGAATAGGCGATCAAGCAAGAACATCAGTGAAGTTGGCATTTAGGGTTATGCTTATGGAGCCCGTAAGTGAGTGTAATTTTGATGCGTTACCACAAAATTAAAAATTCTTTTCGCTAGAGAATAAACCACTGTTTTATTGATCCGTATTCAAGGGATCCAAGGCATTAGGTAAATATGACTTTATAAAGCAAAATTTGAGCTTTCTTTTTTGAAAGTGGTATAAGTCCATTTTTTTCATATATTGAGATATTTAAGGGTTTGCGTTTGAATCAATTTAAAAATATTGGCCAACTTTAATTAATTCGAGTGATGTTTTTTGCACTATACACCTATTAAATTTTATTATGGAATATTAATTACTAATATTATTTAAAAAAATAAACGATTTTTTAGCTCCACATGGACTAGGGTTTCTGGTTCGGATATATCCGAACCGCAAAACCGCGGTTTTCTGTGCAAAAACCGAAACCGCATAACCGTCATAAAATACCGCGGTTTTCGTTTTTACCTAAAGATAAATAAAAATAAAATACATTGAATTAGTGCCCTTTAAAAGGTTGCAATCTGTTGTTGCAAAAATGGCAAACATCGATGTATATGTGTTCGAGCAATTTCAAAATCTGCATTTTTTCGGAAAGCAATAGCTAGTCGGTTTCCCAACTAAATCTTGCCAAAATTTTCTTCAGATGTTGACCTTAATTCAAAAGGAATACGAAGAAAGAAAGAAAGAAATGATTTTATAGTTTCAAGAATTAAAAGCAAATGGACAAAAAATTAGTACTACGCTAGAAGAGTGGACTACTTTTAGACGCCGAAGATACTTAAACATTAATACTCATTGAGTATATTGACGAGAAAACAATTTTTATTGCGATTTAGGTTTTCTGCGAATTGTAGGAACTTGTTCTGCAAATAATATCGTAATAAGTGTTGAAAAACATTTATATTCATTTAGTATCGGTTTCAGAAATGATACTGTGGGTGACTTGGATTAGTAAGTTGTAGTTCGCAGTGAAGTCGCGGCACAGTTGTTGCAAAAATTTCGCAACGTGGTTTTTTGTCGTGATTTACCACAAGCTTTCAAGCCTTCACCAAAACATCACATTTGTTTCCCTATTTGCCAAATTGCGAAAACTACAGTGGAAAAACCACCGCGAGCTCCCGAAATTTGACCTAGATTAGCAAGGTGTACTTAAAGGGGTAAAAGGTGTACGGAAAGACAAGCAGCCGAATAAGGAAATTGAACTTTGCGGTGACATCGCGACGCCGCTGTCAAAGATTTCGCAACGCGGTTCTCAGTCTCGCTTTCCGACCACGTTTTGCTCTAACAAAACGGCGAATTAATCCTCGGTAGATCTAACTTTGACGGGCCGTCGCGGCATTAGTTATGGATCGATTTCAACGCGGTTTTCAATTTCTGGTCGCAAAAACCTCAAACTTTGATTGAGTCTGGGGCTTATTGCTATGGGATTATTATTGAGTAAGATACTACACATGACGCTGCCCGGGTATTTAAAAACATGGTACAGATTGTCCTGTTGAACAAAAAATTTGCATTAACCATACAATTCATGTTGCTGTGTGCGGAACTTTTTACAAGAAGTAGTCGTAGTAATCTCGAGTAGAAAACAGCTGCAGCAGTGAAAATAACCTTTTATTTCCTGAAGAATCGTACACAGAAGATGTTGATAATGAGTATTACGTCGAAGAAGATGCTGAAATTTAAAGTAATTGACAAATAGCAAGAAAACTTGTAAATTATTTTCGTTTATCTCCGATAAAATCAGTTTCTTACAACGAAACGTAAAAGCTCTTTTTGAAAAGGTAATTGAATTAGCAATGGGCATCAAGACAAAGTGGTCTTCTATTGAACCAATATAAGAAAAATGTATTCTTCTAAAAGTCGTTATATTACAGATTCTAACAGATTTAAATTCAGTGCATTTAATTGAAAATGTTAATTTTCAATTGTTATGAAACTTTATCTCCGGTAAGCGTAGCAGTAACAAAATTAAGCAGCAATGATTCTACAAACATATTTACGGCACAAGGTGAAATAGGATTTTTGGAAAAGAAATTAATTCGTTCTGATATAAGCTAAGGTTAGAAAAATGTCATAGGACGATTGAAGACCCGTGAAAATCTGGAATTAGCAGAATTGGCTAGATGCTTACTAGATCCTTCGAAAGTTCCGACAAAGTCTGTTTTAATATTGGCGGAATCTTTTTGAACGACTTTATCTAGACAACAATAAGGTAGAAGTCAAAGGTGAATGTAGGGTAAATGAAGTACAAAAAGCTATTCAAGAAGAATTACACAAAAATACTTATATGCAAACAAATCAATATCCTAATTCTATGAAAAAGGAGATTTCTAAATATAAAAGAACTTCTGAAAGAACTAAAAGAATAAATATTTTGTTTCAAGCACTCAACAATTAAAGCTACATTAAAGCTACATCTTTAAGCGGAAACTTTTGTACAAAACTAAGATCTTGTTTAAATATACTATACTACCTATATACAACAGATACTAATACCAAAAGTTCGTAAAAACCGAACCCGAAACCGAAACCGCGGTTTTTAATTTTCAAAAACCGAAAACCGCGGTTTTGAAAAAGTGCGGATATTCAGAAACCCTAACATGGACTTATGCCACTTTCAAAATTTGAATATATTAGAAGAAATAAAAACAGGAGCAAATTTAAGCCCATATTTCTATAGAAATAAAAGCTTTACTGAAATGAATTTTTATGTAAAAAGTAATAGTTAAAATGAGTCAAAAGTAATAATTAGAATGAGACATTTAAAGACATTTAAAAATACGAATAACCAAATTTATTAAGAGTTTATTTCAGTTATATTAAAAATATAAAAATGAAAATTGCTTCGTTAAGATCTTTAAATAAAAAAAAGATATATTAAACTTAGTTTTCTTTTACAGTTAGCATATTAAAATATTTATGGTGAATAGGCGGTATATAAGGTAATAGACTTATCATATCGTTATATTTCTCTCTTGTTATGCTCCTTGCAGTTTTATAAATTAGTATCATATTAATTTTACTGAGGTTTTTTTGGTCTCCCTTTTTTTCCAAATAAAAAAATTGTTTTAAATGCAGCAGTTTCATCCATACTAAATTTATAAAAAAAAAGTGCTACAATTATTACTCTTACGAACATCACTTTCAGACGAAATTGACAGATTGTCGTATAATTCACAGGTATATGAAGTCATTGTAACAAATAATATTATTTATTTAAACCTTTAATTTTCTGCTTTAAAAGCAGTTTTATTTAAATAATACTTCCACTTCAATCTATTCGTATAAGAACAAAACAGTAGGACTTGCGAAGGAGAACTAAACAAAACTAGTTTAATTAATATTATTAGGAATGGACTTATTCCACTTTAAAAAGAAATATTTGTGCGATAGAATTGTACAGCAAAACGGTTTTTGTTTATTTTGTGCCAAGATAGAACTCTATTGAAACTATTATTGTAACTATGGAGAGAAGGTCCATAGCTCATTAAAATTACCGTTAACTTAGTTTTTGTAAAAAGTGGACCTATACCACTTTCAAAAACAACAGCTCATTTATTAAAATATTTCCAAAATCGTCAAAAATCAAGATTAGGAAGAGAAAATTCATTACATTCACCTTAAATTTTTTTTATAAAATAAAATAAAATTTATTATTTATAATAAGTTCATATTTTTCCATATAGGGGGAGGTGGGGTACAATGATACAAGGGGCACCTAGATACACAAGCATTATTTAAAAATCTATTGAATGTTTTCAAGTGACGACATCTCTAAAACGGTCCTATAAATGTTTGAACGCATCCATTGCAATCGCACAGACAGCCAATCAGTCGATGGCATTTTACAAGTCCTAACGTGTTTCCAGTGCGGCCATCTAAAAAAATACTTTAAATGTAAACTTGTTTCCAATATCTTCTTTGCCATCTTGTTAAGATCTATATATACCAAAGGTAAGTTAGGGCATCAAGTATTAAGTATTTAGTGCATTTTTTGAAATAAAAAAATTAGTTTCATCAGTATAATTTGCATTTTGAAAAAAAATGTTTGGGGCACTTAGACACAACAAAGTACGGGGCAGAATGATACATATCATTGTGCCCCGTACTCATATCAAAGTGCCCCAATAAATTTTGCACAATATAAATTTGTTCTTAAATAATATAAAATATGTTTAAATTATATGTTGCCATCAGAAAATGATGATCAAAAAATAAAAGCGCCGGGAAAGATAGGGCAGCAGGATTTAGAAAAAGAAATCAGGAGCTCAACCTAGGGAGACCTGAAAACACAAGCGCTGCAAGAAGTTTTGCATTTAACTGCGGTATGGCCCCTGCGGTCTTACAGTGGCTGAACCTTTGATAATTTTGAGCGTGTAATGTTACGTTATAAATTCACACCTAACCGTATATTAAATTTAGACGAAACAGGCATTAGTACGGTCCTACCAACACCTCAAATTTTGGCTGAAAAGACACAGGGGCAAGAAGGACAAATTTTGTCAGCTGAACGCGGAGAACTCTTAACTTTTTGTGGAATAGTAACAGCAACATGTGGTGCTCTTCCTCCTGTTTATGTTTTTCCTCGTGTCCATTTCGAAGTCCCATTTTTAAATGAGGCTCCCCAAGGCAGTCTTGGTTTAGCAAACAGGAGCGGGTGGGTGACACCTGTGCACTAAAGATAACCCAATTCTTACTATTTGTGACAACCACGAATCACATATTTCTACTAAAGCTGTTAACTATTGTCGTGATAATGGGATTAACTATCTTTTAGTGTTACATATAACCATTTCATACAATTTCCATTCTGTATTAAAGTGCCCCCACGTTGGTGGGGCAGAATGATTCAAAATCCATTTTTTACAAAACACGTAATTTTCCTTTTCCATAACAACTTAAACAATTTCGATCCTTGACATTATAATATTTATACAATTAGTTAGACGTTGAGTTGACAATAAATAAAAAATATTACGTTTATGCTTATGTTATTTGATTTTCAATTTTTATGAATCAATCTGCCCCACCTCCCCCTATAATTATCATATTAAGTTCATATTTTGCTGAGGTTTTAAATTTGCAAACAATATTTGAAATATCAAAAAAAAACTTAATACCTGATTTAAATTCAAGAACGAATTTTCAAAAAAAAGCCTGAGATCGGTATATTTAATTAGTTGGCTTAATTAAATATACTCAATTGTTCTGTAGAAATTCTCTTATGTAGCGAGAATTTAGCATTTTAATTTGTATTTTTGACATGTTTTAATATGTACTTCTGTATATCATAGTTAAAATAAAATGATTTGATTTGATTGAATTTGAAATCTGATAGAACAACTTTTAAATTTGTCCTTTTAAAATTTCGTCTTTTTAAAGTTTACTCTTGATTTTGCCAGTATCATTTTCATTCAAGGAAATCTCTTCATTCTTTTAAAAATCCGATAAAATTGAACTGTACAAAGTCGAAATCAAAAAAATGTTTAGTGTTTAAAATTATTTATGGAAAGAATTTGATGAAATTTTCAAGATTTCTTAAAAATATTAAAATCAAACATGCAATATATTTCTTAGAATTACAATATTTTTAGTAGAACAGTAACATTTTCGCAAAGTTTCATCATTATTGACAAATAAGGAACAATTTTTGGATTTACAAAGGCCATAGGACGATAAGAATACCAAATCCGCCCCAGAAAGGTATCGGGCTCATAATTTTAGGAAATGTAGTACCAACATTTCCTAAAATTATGAGCCCGATACCTTTCAGGGGCGGATTCGGTATTCTTATCTTCCTATGGCCTTTGTAAATCCAAAAATTGTTCCTTATTTGTCAATAATGATGAAACTTTGCAAAAATGTTACTATTAGATATACTATAAGATACTTCGATGTTGCAAGTTTCAGATATTTATCTATTACCGTTTCTGAATAAATCGAAAAATACTGAAAATCAGTAAAAAATGTTATTTTCAGCAGCTTGTGAATCGATTGATCTAAATACCGGATATGTTTTGGGACATGCTGGTAGCTTCTAAGAAAAAATATAAGTAGTATCTGTTCATAAGAACCTTAAAAAGACGAGCTTATTTTCTTAATTTTAATTTTTAAGCATGTTATGTATGTTATAACGATATATATATATTAAGTATGTTATAACGATAAAAATATGAAACTAATTTTTTTGAATTCCTCATTCAATTTTCGATGAAATTATGAGGTTGGGGAATTTTTTAAAACGGTACGCCATATTAAAAAAAAAAAAAAAACGATTTTTTTGCTCAAATATCGATTTCTTTTTATGATTTAACTCCTGATATGATAAAATACAGAACTTTTGCGATTACTGTACTAGTGAAAACAACAGAATAAATTAGGAACTCTCATATAAAAATAATTGTTCCCTATATAATAAACTCTAATAATTATTATAAACTTTATTTATAACTATAATGATTTAATCAGTATAAAATACTATTGTTTATATAATTCAACTACGTTTTATGGAATTTAAACTTTCCCGCTCAATTATTAGTTAATTCAGCAACAATAAGTGGCACTGTAATTGAAAGCTGGTAACAAACACTGTTTTCTATTTTCATGAAAACCCACCACATCTGT
The DNA here is from genome assembly GCA_944588485.1 of Phosphuga atrata. Taxonomy (NCBI): domain Eukaryota; kingdom Metazoa; phylum Arthropoda; class Insecta; order Coleoptera; family Silphidae; genus Phosphuga; species Phosphuga atrata. Next base: position 16,394,239 of record OX155895.1, on the reverse strand, counting down.
AGATAACCTTAAAATTATTTGTTGGCATTCTAAACAAGTATTGGTGGTACTTTTTTCTGTATTTAATAATTAATTTCATCTAACCATATTATTATTGAATTGAAAATATGTCGACATCTAAAACATATAATCCAAAGTGTTGCATTTGTTTAAAATTCATTTAAAAAACGCGAGGTACTCCAAAATATATACAATTCGATGAAGATGCTGAAGATTTTTCAACGATCTTTGATCAGCCAACTGTAGCTGGTGATGTTTTGTGTTATAATTGTCGTTCAAAAAAATATAAGAAAACGAAACTTGACGACAAGGATCAGGATACATCGTTGCAGGATGAATTACCTTCAGATACAAGTGAATTGTTGGAAAGAAATGTTCGAACTTATCATCGATGACTTTGTCTCAGTCAAGTACTGATGATCCATGATCATATGTGATGATGATACAGAAGAATGTATTGAAGTTCAAATTAAAAGAACTGTTGCAGCTCACAGATATTGTTGTGTTTGTTCTGTTTCAAATCTAAATCTGGTAGTTGTTCCTCAAGATGCTCGTATGCAATGCTTTATTAAGAAAAGAAATTTCATTCCGGATGGAAATCGATGTTGCAGCGATCACATCATAAAAAAACGCTTTTATACTGAAGATTTTAATTTATTGAAAGTTTATTCCATTTGGAGTTTTTTAAAATCGTCAGAGTTAACTAAATTGATGGAAAGCTTGCCTGTTGAATGTGACTCTATACTGAATGATAAAATGGATGATTTTCGAATACCTGATGAACAACTTTGCATATTTACTGGATTAAGACGCGAAAACATAATTGAGTTGAGAGATTTATTAACAACTATGAGAAATGCAGATTCTCGTACGGTCACTTAAGCTCTTATCGTATTTTTATTTAAGCTACGAACTGGTAACTCAAACCGATTGATATTAGCGACTTTACAATTGGAGAATGAACAGTTGGTTTCAAAATATTGTGACCAAGTGATACAATCATTTGAGAAGGATGTTTTACCTCGGTATTTTGGTTTTCGATCTGTGTCTCCATATGATCTCATTCAAAATAATTCATCACTGCTTTTAAAAAGTTTGTTTGCTGATCGCAGTGACAAGCTTTTCTAGATTTACGATGGAATGTATGCTCGTCACCAAAAGAGCTCGATTAACGCATATCAAAGAAAGTCTTATTCTGGACAGAAGAAAGTACCGTTATGTAAGCCATTTACTATTTGTACGACAAATGGATACATAGTAGATATTATAGCTATTATTTATCGCTATTATAATAAAAGACATTATCGGTACTCCTGACGGTATTTGAAATCTACTGGAACCTGGTGATGTTTTTGTTGTTGATCGAGGATTTCGTGACGTTCAGGCGCACCTGCAAGAAAAAGGTTATCAAGTGTTGATGCCGGCATTGAAAGGCAAACGAAATCGTTTCACATCTGCTGAATCTAATGCGTCAAAATATGTCACAAAAATTCTTTGGGCAGTCCAAGCAGTACACGGAATGATGAAACAAAAATATCATCTACTTGACCAAAAATTCGACAATAAAATGTTACCCACAGTCAGTAGTTTTTATAGAATTGCATCATTTCTTCACAATAAGTACAACAATCATCTAACTTCTGATGTAGAGTATTTAAATGAAATAGTTGAAATGATAAAATCTCGGAATAATACTGATCATACATTAGCTGAAGAAGTAGACAAAAATGGTTGGCAGAGAAAAAAACTTCCATTTGAGTCAATTATGTCTAGTGATTTGACAGATTTTCCAGCAATGACCGAAAAAGACTTGAAACTTTTATTTACGGGTTCCTATCAATATAAACAAGCAATATCATATTACTATTCAGTTCGTCAGAGATAAAACTAATATATTGAAGGCTCAAGTACAATCTCTCTCAATCTTTTTAGAAAGGTTTTCAGATGTTTTATTGAATATAAACCAAATACAATTGGATGGACTGGATTATCAAGAAATAGCTGCGAATGTGCTAATGGACTAAGGATAAAACTAATATATTGAAGGCTCAAGTACAATCTCTCTCAATCTTTTTAGAAAGGTTTACAGATGTTTTATTGAATATAAACCAAATACAATTGGATGGAGTGGATTATCAAGATATAGCTGCGAATGTGCTAATGGACTAATGTGCTAATGGACTAACTATAAAATTGGATGGAGTGGATTATCAAGATATAGCTGCGAATGTGCTAATGGACTAAGGATAAAACTAATATATTGAAGGCTTAAGTACAATCTCTCTCAATCTTTCTAGAAAGGTTTACAGATGTTTTATTGAATATAAACCAAATACAATTGGATGGAGTGGATTATCAAGATATAGCTGCGAATGTGCTAATGGACTAATGAAGAACAATTGGTTGTTATTCACACGTAGCTGCAATAATTTTTTACCTGGCGCACGGACGATATTTGGCTAAAATCCCCAGACCAGCAGCAATACTTAATACTTTATTCAATAAAGACAATATCACCACTGTGATTGATCAAGATAGCGACGAGGACTAGTCACAAATTCATAAGAAGATTTTTATCTTTAACAGAGTAATATAATTAATGCATTTTTTAATAGTTTATAATTAAATATTAATATTAAAGTTATTGAATAAAGAACAATTATTTTTATATGACTGTTCTTAATTTATTCTGTTGTTTTCACTAGTACATTAATCGCAAAAGTTCTGTATTTTATCATTTCAAGAGTTAAATCATAAAAAGAAATCGATTTTTGAGCAAATAATCGGTTTTTATAACCCTGAAAATAACCTCTTTTTTTAAGGTTCTTATGAACAGATGCTTATATTTTTTTTCTACCTCTAGAAGCTACCACCATGCCCCAAAACATATCCCGTATTTAGTTCAAAAAGAGATTTGATGTATATTTAATATTCACAAGGTGCAGAGAATAACAATTTTTACTGATTTTCAGTATTTTTCAATTTATTCAGAAACGGTAATATAAAAAAATCTGAAACTTGCAGCATCGAAGTATCTTTTGAGTACCAACATTTCCTAAAATTATGAGCCCGATACCTTTCTGGGGCTGATTCGATATTCCTATCGTCCCATGGCCTTTGCTATAAAATTTAATGGTTTCAACATTATTGGCAAAAAATGACACAGAGCTATATGAGCTAAATGATGATCCATTTAATGAAAAAACAATTGAAAAAGGAGACCATTTAATAGAAGAAATATCAAACACTAAAAGAACAAACATAACAGCAAGAAAGCCTAGAGATTCTTAAAAAACTTGATTGTGATCCATCGATACCAAAAGTGCTGATACCCGTAACAGCAAATCAGGTGGCACACACACTCTTGAATGGGAAAATCATAAAAAATGAAGCAACGACCCAAAGACTCAAATGTGGAGAGAAATACAAGGAATCGTAACAGGGAATATTGAAAGAAAATTTCTCAGTACATCAAATTCAAAAACCTATCGACGAACTTAAAAACCGGAAAGCCGAAGGACTCGATACATATATTCTGAAGAAATTAAGAATTTCAGACGAAAAAACAAAAATTGGATCCTAGATCAGTTTAATGGTACTTTACTTACGCAGTTGATACCCAAAATTTGGGGATAAACTAAAATTATCGCACTATTGAAACCAGGAAAGTCCCCAGATGACCCTAAAAATTTCCGCCCAATTTCCCTGCTCTGTCACCTCTATAAACTCTTCGAGCGACTGATACTCAATCGAATAAAAGTCTATATGATGATAAGCTTATTAGGGATGAAGGTGGTTTCAGACCAGGCAGATCTTGTACTGAACAAGTTCATATTGAAAACACATTGAAAATCTCGTTTTGGTATATTTAATATTCATACCTTTGTGGTTGAGAAGCTTTTATAAGAAAATAATAAAAGTTCTAAAATCAATGGCTGGGTCACTTAAAAAGCTTGTGGGGCTCAGTGACTGACCCGCGGGTCATAGGTTCGCCATCCCTGCCCTAGACAGATCCCTTACGCATAAAAAGCACTGCAAAAATGTAAAATAAAAAATTAGTACAAGTTTACTTGAAAAAAAGTTGTAGGATCAAACTGGGGAGCAATTGCCCATACCTTCAGAGTATCTGCGTTAGCACTATGCTTCTCCATAGGAGAATATGCAAGCCGTGTGTGGTGTAGATCCACCCACGCGAAAAAGGTTGACGTGGCATTGAACGAATCCTGCCGCTTCATTACTGCGTGCCTAAAGGGCACACCTCTCCACAAAGTCTTCCCAATCGCAGGTATTGCACCTCCAAAAATTCGACAATATATATTACACGGCAAGAATAGACACAGGTCAAGATTGGAATCAAGAAACAGCTTTATAAAATGCACACATTTCCTAGCGAAACCCCCAGAGCAAGCCCAAATGCATTGCTGGAATCTACCCGCATGCCATATTCAAGATGATCAGATTTCACCAGCAGAACACCTTCCTGCAGGATATAAATGCAGGCGGGCCAATCGAGGCCGCCTCGAGAACACTCAATAGACTAAAAGCGGGAGTAGGAAGATCAAAAGACAATCTAAAGAAATGGGGCGTAATACAAAAAGACACAAAATGCGACTGCGGAGACTAGCATACCATGAGCCATCTATTGATCTGTCCAAACTGCCCTACAACATGCACTACTTCGGATCTCCTAACAGTAACAAAAAATTCAATCAAAGTGGTGAAACATTGGGAAAGGGAAATTTAATAATTACTAACTAACACAATCAAATATCACCTTATTTATATACGTAGTAAGAAAAGTAAATTTTTCTGTGATTTATATATTTTGTCGTGCCGTTAAAGCAGTCCCGAACCTCAACCTTCCCATAATGGTTTAGCACAGAGTTAAAGCATACAATAAAATGTCAAAAATAGCACATAAATCTTACAAAGTATCCAATAATTCGCTGCGCTACAATGAATTTGTAGCTTTACGTACCTAATGCAAACAACTATTGACAACTTGTTATGAACGTTACTTGAAACGAATAGATGACAATTTGCAGATAGATCCAAAAACTTTCTGGAAGTTTTTAAATAACAAAAACTCATTTTACAGCATTCCAGATCAAGTCTATTACGGAGATCAAACAGCTAATGGTGGTCTAGAAATATCCCAACTATTTGCAGACTATTTTTCCACAATTTATAGTAATCACAAATTATTATCACAAATTATAATTAACAACAAATTATATTTGAATATAAAAGTCATACCAACCTTCCCATGTCCCAAAATAAAATTAGATCAACTGTTTGAAAAAATCAGCAAACTGACAAATAAACTTAGCTCAGGCCCTGATGAAATCCCCAATTTATTCTTGAAAAGCTGCTCACTTACTATTTCTAATCTTCTCAAGATCATATTCAACTTATCCCTGTCCACAGGAGTATTTCCCAAATTTTGTAAAAATAGCTTTATTTTACCTACATTCAAAACTGGCGTGAAAAATAATGTAAAGAACTACAGAGGCATAACAACAAAATCTGCCATTCCAAAGCTGTTTGATAGTCTTGTTTATGACCAACTAGCATTTCCTTGCAAAGAAATCATAGATGATCAGCAACATGGCTTCTCACAAAAAAATCTACGGTTACAAACCTAGGAGACTGAAATCATAAAGGTTTTAGAGAATAAAATCCAATTTGATTCCAAATATACTGATTTCTCTAAAGCCTTCCATACTGTTGACCATAACATTCTACTTAGAAAACTGTATTGCCTCGGCTTTAGTGATGTACTAGAGAAATGGTTCCGTAGTTTTTTGACTGGGCGCATTCAGAGGGTCAAAATAGGCTCTTCTATATCTCATGAAATTGCAGTGACATCTGGGATTCCACAGGGTTCGCACTGTGCACCACTCCTCTTCAACTTGTTCATGAATGATATAGGGAGTTGCTTCAGTCATAGTAAATATTTACTAATCGCTGACGATCTAAAAATTGCTACTACAAGATGATTTAAATTGCTTTGTTAAATGGTGTAATCTGAACAATCTACAACTAAACGTTCAGAAATGTTTTATAGGCTTTTCCAAATCTATTAAAAAACATAATTCACAGTACACCCTAAACAATAACATTGAAATCTACAGTAACTGTAAAAGATCATGGCATCTATTTTGGTAAACGTTTACCCTTTGTTAACCACATAAATAGTGTATCTTTGAACGCCTCGAAGATGTTAGGCTATATTTTAAGGAATTGCGAAAATTCTCCATTCGTCCTGTAAAGATGGTTTACATGTCATTGGCTGTCTCCCACCTAAATTATGCCTCTGTTGTGTGGTTTCCCCACTATCAATCTCACAAATACACAGTCGAGAAGATTCAAAACAAGTTCCTGAGGTTCTGTGCATATAAACTCCATGTAAACATTGAAAATCATGATTACTCTGCTATCACTAGAATGCTCAACATGCATTCCTTAGCTAACCGTAAAACGGTAAATGATATAAGCTTCATTTATAAGTTACTGAACGGATTCATAACTAGCCCTGAATTGCTTCAACTGATAAACTTTAATATGCCTAATAGAATTCTACGTTCGAACAATACTTTCCATATAAAAAGTCCATATATAAGTTCCACGCCAGCAATTATGGTAAATATTCACCTAGTGAAAGATCATTGAAATTTATTAATGATCATAATATAGATATGTTCAATGGCTCGTTAGATTATATGTGAGTCTCTGTGTATGTGTCTATGTATGTATATGTATGTGTACGTGTACGTGTGTATGTACGTGTATATATGTTTTATATTCTGTAATGGAGCAACCCGTATATTTCTTAAAATTAAAATAAAATAAAATAAAATAAATATTTTATTTTACTTTATTTGATTTTATTCTGACTTATGTTTATGAATTTATGTTTATTTAATTTGAAACTCATGTTTTATGTTAATGTTCATGTTTGTATTTATATTTTTATGTGGTTTTCTGACAATTTTAGAAATTGTTAATTTGCAATAAAATAGTTTATTTTAGTTAGCAACAGAATAGTTTGCAACAAAATTCTATTTATTTTTGATATATGAATAGAATTTTATTATAGTCGCATTTCCTAGCTATATTTCCTAGCTACATTATAAATAATTCTGAAATGTTTTAACATTTCACAAGTAAACATGAATTTTCTGGTTGAATACCCTATACTCATGCGATTAGGATAGGTTTATTTACATTCATCCGAAAAAAAAAATATATTTTCCATTAAAAAAGCTTGCTCTGGAGCCATGCTTCCAACAACAAGCATGTAAAATAAGAAACGAGTTTGTTACAAGATTAATTATTATTTGACATACAGAAAATCACTAGATTTCTAATGGAAATTTTATTTTCTACAAGTTATTTGGAACATTTTAAAAATGTTGTTTAGTTTTCGAGTTATTTTGGAATCTTTGATATAAGAAAAAATTGAAGCTATATAAAATTTGACTTGTTGACAAAATAAAATTGTTCAAAGTTGATTATTACTAAGTTTATAAACAAAAAAAATCACTAAATGACAAGGTTTCTTATAGAAAATTTAATTCTTTTCAAATTACATTTGACACATTTCTCAAAATTTTGCCTAGTTTCGAAGTTATTTGTGCATATTTAGGACAAACAATATAAACTAAAATCTTTAGTATAACTGCCAAAACTACAAAAGCGACCTTGTTTGGTTAAATTATCATTTTCGTGCGTGATAAATACAAGAATCAGGAATGGATTTTGTTTTGTAGTGTTATTGACAAATAAAGGACATGTTTAGATTCCCTAAATTTGTAATAAAATCTAAGAGTCTTGCAATATTTGTATTACTTTATACATATATAAAAAGAATTGTATGAACATTGTGAAATTTCTTAGTCTTATTAATAACAATTTTGCAAAGTTTAAATTGACTATATAATAAATATATTTTATAAGTTTCAACGTTATTTGGCATTATTTGCTTTTTTAACTATGTGAGAACACAGAAAATTAATTTGTCCTTTTTTAGTACATTTAAAAACTTTATTTTTCATTTTATTTTTTGCTAATTGGTTGCGCTACCGATTTTAAACATACCTTCATCCGATGGCCTTCAAATTCAAATTTAATTTATTAATCTATAGGTGTAATAATTATAAATATTAAACAAGTCACAGTTAAAATACATAATCACATAAAAAAAAAATAAAACAAAACCTTAGACATCTAGTATTTATCTGGTTATAGATTTGAATACCTATTGGATTAGGAGCACCTTTGCAATTGCTGAGATTACTTTTCACCGGTCTTAGGTTTAAGTAATTTCTGGCATCGTATCCATAGCGGTTATCTCTTACTAAATTCCATAATAAATTCCATATATAAATCCCCTATATAAATACATGGAACGCTGAGGATTTTAAGATTTTTAAAGTATGATCTGCAAGCGGTGGTTCTTGTGATGCCTGCTATTGTTCGTATTACCCATTTTGTGCATTAAATACTCCTTGAGTAAGTGAAGCAACCCCTCAGACTAATATGTCATAAGTCTGAACCGAATGAATTTCGGCATGGTATACGCTGAGAAGAACATCCTCACACACCGTTAGTCTTGCTTTTCTTAATAGATACGACTTGCAGTTCAGCTTATGAATAATTGCATCAGTATTTGTAGTCCATGTCAGGTATTCCTCTAGGTAAATACCTAAAAATTTTACTTTTTCCTGCTAGTTAGCTTGCAGTTACCAATTTTAAGAGGAATGTCATCAGTGGGGATTCTTCGACTGCATTGAAAAATAATATAGCTAGTTTTTCCAATATTAAGGTGTAACTTAATGGCACAGAACCATGAATAAAGTTTTATCAGGGTTTTATCAGGTCCGAAACTAGGATGAACGAATCATCCGCATAGAAGGTGCAGTGATTAGGGCCGATAAAATGTATCATATCAGCTGTATAGAGAGAAAAGAGCACCGGCGCTAAGATACTACCTTGCGGCAACCCTATTCTCAAAACTTTTGTATTGTATCCTGTCCTCCCTACTGAATTTATTCTGACATATTGTCTTCTACTATTTATAGAGGACTCGAACCAAAGACCAGACTTTCCTCTAATTCCATAGGTATTTAGTTTGTCCAGGAGGTTTTCATGTCCAACGCAGTAAAGGCTTTAGACGGGTCCCAAAAAATTCCCACCGTACATTACCCTTCGTCTACCTCATTAGCGATTTTGTTGCAAAATTTACTGATTGCTGTGGAGGTGGATTTTTGTTTACAGAATCCATGTTGCAGACTAGGAATTAGATGATGTCGCGTACTAAAAGGCATTAAGGTAGAGACACATTGGTCCCAGGTACGCAACGTATGCAATGCATTACGATATCTGGACTCTTGATTCCATAGAAACACACTTATCGTATGCAACGCAATCACACGCCTCACACGCAACGTCGATCTGGGATGTCCAGATCGGCCTAGGAAGGTGGAGGGGCTATTCGAACGGTATCCACTCGTGTGATCAGTGTGTTTCTAGAACTCATGCGTAGTACGTCACAAACATATAGACCTTTGATGGAAGGATTCTCCTCAAACTGTATTTTAAACATGTGAAAGTACATTAAGAATCGTTCTTCATCAGATTCCAGTTTCTGCATTAATGTATGGTATTCTCCAACATTTTCTCTTTGTTTATTTACCCAATATATTCTCTTCTTAACTTTAGTTTTTATTTTTATGTCGCGGAAATATTCATTTAAAAATAGTAAACTCAATAAATCATCCTCAAACTCGCTATCAGAATCAGAAAACATGACTTATAGACGCACTAGTGCACCTTCTGAGAAGTTACAACAGCGTCTGATGTAAAATTTACGTTGCATACACTGGTCGAGTGTGCACAAAAATTCTCCCACGTTGCATCGCATACGTTGCGTACGTGGGTCCAGTGTGTCTGTACTTTTAATCTCCTTTCCATATCTTTGCAAGAACCGATACGAGCGAGATCGGTCTGTAATTGTTCCTATCAGTTTCGTCTCCTTTTTTGAATATAGATGAAATAATTTGTTACTTTATGACTTTATATGTCAATATTACAGAATTATGCAAATTTAATATAATTAGAAAAATCTGCTGATCTGCTGAAATTATTAATTGTTATTTTATAAGTTACCGAACTTATATTAGAAATAACTATGATGTATTGCTATATTTTGCTATATTTGATATAATACTAATATAACAATAATTGCAAATACAAGCAATAATACTAACAATAATACAAATATAATATAAATTGTGAGATTAAAGTTTTTTTTAAGCAAATACAAATTTAAACAAATTAATATTTAGTAGATATTTTGAAAACCTTGGATAAAAAATTAAAGGAAAACACATGCAACAAAACAAAATGTCGTAAATATAGAATAAGAAACACTTGTCCGCATTATATTGCATTTACACATAATTTCTAAAAAAAGTCGTTATTCTCCATATCACAGAATTCTTTCCACAGTCTATAAATAGTCTAATGTATGGTAATAAAACTAAAGTTTTTAATTAGTTAAAAATGTCCTAATTACACAGGCGATCAAAAAATTTGGATCACTTAAAAACTTGCAACACTGCCCTGATAAACACTATACCCGGATACGTGCGAAAACGAGTTACCACCCAAAGATATAACCGCTTTTAGGTTCCCACAAGGTTGCCAAATAGATCATCTTCTGCGGATATGCTACAAAATCAAATTCAATAAGTTAGAGATGTCGATTTTAGTGAATGGATCGTTAGAAGAAGGCTTTACGCTGCTTGATTAACTTGTAGAAGACAGGTTCATCATTACAATGACGGCATCAAATTACCAGATTGGCTTTGGCCAGAAAGCACTTGGCATTGAATAATGATGCCTGAAGCAACGTTCTATTTTCAGATCAGTCACGTTTATGCCTCACTGGGCCGGACGAGCGTTGACGAGTATAAAGATGACCCGGAGAATGGTCGATCGGAGATCGGTTATGGTTTGGGCAGGAATATGAGCACGCACTGAGCTGATCTTCATACAGAATTGTTCTCTGACATATTACAGATACATCACGGAGGTTCTAGACGAACATGTTATACCATTCATGGTCACTATCTATTGTATGAAGACAATCTGTTCCCCAGTACCTAACTCTCAACATCGACCTGTGATGTGCCAAGTTACTACAATAGCGCGACAGATCATTTTACCCATATTTTAAGAATCAACTTCCGGAAAGCCGATTGGAAAAAATTTAGTTCTACTTTGGTTAGTTTTGTAACTAATATCCACTAAACACCAGAAGACTATCATAAATTTGTGGATGCAGTAAATAAGGCATCACAGTTATCTACGCCCCGAGGATACAGGACACAATACTTCCATGGCTTAGAATCTAAAACAGCTGATCTTATGAGTAATTATCTTTCACTTTTCGTAGATCTATTTAGTTATGAAACCATTTCAGCAGGCCAAGAGCTTATAACCACGATAGCGCAGAACAAGATAGAAAGATGGCTGAAACTAATGGAGGAAATTAACTTTTCTGTTAATAGTCCGAAGGCTTGGAGGCTGCTGAAGAAACTAATTAATGATCATACTAAGAGCCCCACACAAAATCGCATCACAACTAATAAATAACAGTACACCAAGATCTTCAGTTAGAAAACCAGATTTCACAGTTGATGTTAAGAATCATAATCAGAACAGTGAACTCACTAGACCATTTGACCTCCCAGAATTAGAAACGGCCATCCGCACATGTAAGAATGGCAGCAGGACTGGATGATATCTGTGTTGAACAAATTAAAAATTTTGGCAATGACACGAAAATCTGGCTACTAAATCTTTTCAATCACTGCCTTGTATTTTTAAGATCCCAACATTATGGCGCAAGGCTCGTGTAATTGCTATTTTAAAGCCTGGAAAAGTATAAAATGACCCCAAAAGTTTTAGACCAATATCTCTTCTTTGCCACGTCTATAAGATCCTAGAGAGGATAAGCCTGAATCGTTTAACTAATGTAGTTGATCCTCTCCTCATCCCTCAAGAAGCTGGATTCAGATCAGGCAAAAACTACACTTCACAAGTCCTACACCTCACTCAGTTCATTGAAGACGATTTTGAAAAGAAATAGGTCCTAGCTGTAGCTTTTGTTTATGTCTCCGCTGCATACGACACCGTAAACCATAGAATGGCGGTTACGTAAATTTTCTAATTTAACTGACGACTATGGATTAATTCACTTTGTTGATAGCAACACTTCTACAAGATCATCGGTTCTTCGTTGACTTCCAAGGACACGACAGCTGATGGAGAACTCGTATGATGGAGAAGAATTTATTACCCCAGGGAAGTCTTGTCTCCCATTTTATTTAATTTCTATACCAACAATTAACCACAGCCTCAAGGTAGCAAAAGTTTCATTTACGCTGACGACCTCGCTCTTGCTGTCCAAGCAGAATAGTTTGAAGTCGTAGAGCATACACTCAGCCGTGCCCTAAAACATCTTCGTACTTACAATGAAAGGAACCAGCTCATACCCAATCCTAGTAAGACTCAAGTATGTACCTGCCACTTGAAACATAAGCAAGCTAGTAGAAAACTTGAAGTATTCTGGAATGGTTCGTTATTAGAGCATTGCTTCCATCCAAAATATCTAGGTGTTATTTTGTACCGTGCACCTACATACAAGGAGCAGTGTCTTAAGTTGAAGCAGAAGATCTCTTTGAGGAACTGCCTCCTACGAAAACTGTCAGGGACTAACTGGGCCCATCGACCCATCCTCAAACATTAATAACAATAGCACTGACCTTATGCTATTCAGCAGGAGAATATGCGAGTCCTGTATGGTACAAGTCAGCTCATGCAAAGCAGGTTGATGTTGCCTTAAATAAGAGCCGCAGGATCATTTCAGGCTGTTTGAGGCCAACTCCCATCAATAAAGTGAACTATCTGGCAACGATCGCTCTACCTGATATCTGACGTGATGTGGCTGCAAACAATGAAAGGAGTAAAACATCTACTATAACCTCACACCCACTCTTCGGACATCAACCTGATAAGAGATTAAATTCGAGAAAGAGCTTCCTAACAACTACTCAACCATTACAAGGAACATCTTATTTATTTATTATGTAAGAGAAATACATTGTCTGTGATAGTTTGCTTCTGGGAGGCGAGAGGTATCAGAGCAGGTCGTGGTCCAGTCGTTTGTTGCGTCGGGCGCATGTGTCGAACGTCTTCCACCAGGTCTTGTGTAGCTCTGGTTTCTTGATTTCTTCTTCTCTTCCGGGCCAAGTGCATCTGGCGTTGAACGATCTCTGTCTGGTCTCTCCATTCTCTGGTCATCCGGCAGTTGAATACAACGTGAGCAACAGAGTCCAAAGCACCACAGCCGCAGGCCGGCGATTCCCACCTTCCATTGCGATGGAGGTAGGAATTGAAGTTGCCGTATCCCGTGATGATTTGGACCGCTTGGTGTGATAGGGCCAGGTCCATTCCCATCCACTCTTTTATCGATTGGATGAAGTTCCTGGTCCAGCTTCCGTTTTGGGTGTTCTGCTCCTCACATCTCTGTGGGATATTTTATTAAACATTACAGGAAGTTGACTTCCTGGCTCCTGAGGAGTATCTATACCCGAGACCAGTCTGGCCAGCGCATCTGCTCTCTCGTTTCCGATTGAGCCTTTATGTGCTCAAACCCAAAGCCAGCGCAGTTCTATTTGCTGCGATATTTCCCACGCGATATCCCACGTTTCTACCAGAAGTTCCGTGGGATCTGACATGTGTTGTAGAGCTTCTAGAACGGATCTGCTGTCAGACAGGATGGAGCAGCGTTCAATTTACAGCGCTCAATTTATAGCGATTAATTCGGCCTGAAATATGGAGCAGAAATCGGCGAGCCGCATGCTTTCGCAGTGTACCTCAGTTTCGTCTGAGTACACCACGAAAGCCGCTCCTACTCTCCGTTTCCACCTAGAGCCGTCTGTGAACAACTTGACTGAGTGCACATTTGCCTCGCCCTAGGTATACTTTATCAACCGGATTTCCGCGAAGTGTACCATCCCCTGAGTGAGATTCGATTCCCTCTAGATTCGATGTCGCCCGGTGAAATTTGGAGGCCTGTGGCCTCGGAAGCTCAATGTCATCTAGTTCGCGCAGCAGATGTTTCTTAGTTAGGTCTGCCGCACGCAAGTCCGCCGGCAGGAGGTCCGGCATAACGCAGGCGGCGTTACCGGAGACGGTTTTTAATGCTTTCGCGGCCCTAAGTGTGCGGACGCGTTGCACACTGAGGAGCTTTTTCCGTTCTCGAACTCTTCATGCACTGTACCATATCGGCGCTCCAAACAGCAGACAGGGTTCGACAGCTCCCTTATATATATTGAACATGGCCGACCTTCCAAGACCCCACTGTTTCAATGACGCGGCGCTAAATCTGAAACCGATCTGCTTTACTTTCCCGCACGCCTGAGTGAGGTGTTCTTTGAATTTCAAAGACCTATCTATATAAATGCCCAGATATTTGATATAGGGAGAGCAGTAGATTGATTTGCCACCTATTTTAAAAACTAGATTCTGCTGTTTGGGTTTTTTGCCGAAGAAAATGGCCTCTGTTTTTGCCGCATTAAATTTGAGTTTGGTCTCGGCAGACCATACGGTAAGTGTCTCCAACACGCGGTTTACTGAGTTTCTGAGCCCTTTATACGTGGTGGATCTCGATAATAGCATAGCCTTCCGGGAGGTCTGTGTTGAAGATGGAATCGTACAGGATCTTCCAGAAACCGGGACCAGATTTGGATCCTTAGGGACAACTTTTTTCTACAACTTTTCCCACGAGTATATTGGGCTCTGAAATTATAGCTGTCCTGTTGTTAAAATGGTCTCTAGCTAGGCGGATAAGATTGTCTGGACATTTCTTAGAAATCAGTCTGTCGATAATGAGTAGCCACAATGCATTGTCGAACGCGCCGCTGATATCCAGAGCGACCGCCGCGCAATAGTGACTCGTCGATTTACATTCTGTGACGAATGTAACTACCTTTTTGATGGCATCTATCATTCCCACTCCCTTACGAAAGCCAAATTGATTATTGTTGAGTAACTTATTCTTGGACAAGTCTCCAATCTAGTGATTAGAAGCGAGTCTCGAATTTTACCGGCTACAGGAAGTAGGCAGAAATTTTCCACAAGGGGGACATGGAACAGCAGCAGCAGCACCAGTTGCCATGTGTAAGGAGAATCTCTACCTCCTGGCTACACAGAGAACTGACCAATCTGGAAGTCCCTGAGCAGACTGCGGGTGGAAGTTGCATGAGCACGGGACTTATTTAAGTGGCATTTTCCAACCAAAACTGTCCTATGTGATTGTGGAGCAGTTCAAACTACACAACACCTCGTATGCTGTCCCTTGTGCCCATCCAGCTGTGCAATAAAAGATTTGACTCAAGCTTATTCAAATGCTCTCGAAGTGGCTAAGTTTTGGACACGAACTGTTTAAAATTACAAACTTTATTTGTATACTTGTGCCAATTTTATGTATCCTTCATGTTTTATACTTCTGACACAAATAAATAAAAATAAAATAAAGGTCACTATGGATGAGCATGGCATTTTCATGCAAGATAATGCTAAACCTCACACAGCCAGAGCTGACAGAGTATATTTGAACGAAGTAAGAATTAGGCGGCTTGAATGGCCAGCACTCAGTCCGAAGGCATTTACCAGCTCCAAAAACTGCTCAGGAGCTAAGAGAGTTGCTTTTGCAGGAATGGAAGAACCAATAACCAAAATTTGATACTTAATTTAATTGAAAGTATGCCTGAAAGTAAGTTATTAACGAGCGAGAAGTTTGCTAATGGACAATTGCGAAAAACGCCTTATGAACGGGTCTTTAATACTATTTTTTCTATTTTGCGTCCTGTTATACCATTTCTAAATAAAAAATGGCCGATATATTTTGAGAAAATTCTATCGCACTCTGCGAGCCATTAACGAACCCATATGAGTGCTTTAATGACTTTATTGTGGACGCAAAATAGAAAAGATAGAAAAACTTAACACCAGATAGTGAAGATTAATTTACGATATTTACGATGAATTTACGTTAAAAATCTTAGTTAACAGACCAAAAATACAATCCTAACTATCATTTATAGTCTTGTTAATCTAGTCCTGTAGGCAGAGGGAGGAGGTCAAGGTCCAGTAGGACTGTAGTACCACGGAGAGAAGAAGCCTTGCTACATACTATGCCTAGCTTAGTCTGCCGCTTTTGTGGATATCTATTTTATGTATCTATCTAATTTATCGGTTTCGTTTTCATTGTTTATTAATTTGTGTATTAAAAATTCTCCAAGGAATTTGTAGTTTATTGTATTGCATGGGGTTTTTCTGTATTCATTATTAATAAGTGAATAAACGATATACATTACAGGTGAATTGATGTAATTTCGTACCTGGAATTTGTCGTGTAATTTGTTATAACTCATCGATAAATAATAATTTCGTCAGCCCTGTTCGAAGTAAAAACTATGCAAAAATAAATTGTTCCAACAAACTTTAATATCGAATATGAAATTTATATTAAGCAGTTAATTTTAATTGTTTAATAAATACAAGTAATATATAATTATTAATAAAAAATGCGCAAATATTAATAATATATTTGCACGAACTTTCAATGTTTGGATTGTTGAAAGATCCAATAAAAATATATTTTACAGAAAGTCTTTTATAGAAACACATTGAAACTTTCCTATTGTATTAACAATACAGTAACATAATTTTAATGTTTTCATGCACACAATTTTCTTCTTCTATACGATAACAATTTTATTTTATTGCATTTGGAAAAAGAATAAATATATTTATTGTATACATGATGTACAATGGGCAACCTACCACGAGGTCCGTCTGCGCGGAAATACAATTTTTCAGAAAAACACGCAACAAAGCGTTTGAAATGAGATGAGATGGCGATGAATTTAGGCGCTAAGCAAACAGAGAAACTTTGATCTCCGTATTGCGGCAACAGGAAACTCCCTTCTCTCTGTTTACATATAACATAAAGAAACTGCGCAAATATATGTTTCGATGATCGGCAACAATTTTCAGTTTCTGCAGTCGATAACAGAATCAGTTTTAAATTGACGCTACTAGCAATTATCAAATCTCTATAAGTTTTGTCAAATTGCTGGTTTCCCCAATCGGCAATCACAACGCGTCGAGAGATTTAACTCCCTGCCCGTTCCCCGCAAAGCCAGTCTTGCTCAATGCATCGTTGTATTCATATGTCTGACGTTCCTGCTCACGATTATTAAATGTAAGGAAACCAACATGACGAAAGAAATCAAGACGATAGTTAAACACAGAACAGAGAGAGAGAGAATATATTTATTGTATACTTTATATAAAGGGCTATCGACCACAAGGTCCTTCGGCCCTACACAGAAGATTTTATCGAGGAAATACAAAAATATCCTGCAATCTGTGATTTGGGTTCCGAGGAGTATTCTAATCACCTATACAAGATAAAAGCCTGCATTTTCTTTTAGATTTTGCAAAAACGGGTGAATCCAAAAACGACGATTACTACGAATAATTTGTGGTTGTTGTTGTTGTCGCCGTCGGCGGCGGCGACCTACGAGAAGAACAACTGCTTTTACTTCACAATCCATAGTCACACTGACTGTTGACCGTGGATTTGAAAGGTTTATTTAGAATCGCGGCAATCGTAAACTGGTTCTTTTGTTTCTTTTGATTCTTTTGTAGCCGCAGCTGGCAAACTTTAACAAAAAAGTTGATAGTTTCTTCAACTAAAGTTGCTCTGTCTGCGGGGCGCATTTTTCGTCGTAAATTGTTTCGTAAAGAGTCAATTGGGTGTCTGCGTGTAGTGGTTTTTATGTTGCGTCTGATGCATAGCGGGTCTACAATGGTCCAGAGACTGTTGTTCTCTTTGTATTATGTCTGTAGCTATTTGCGTCTGTAGAGAAGTTTTGGAACTTGGATGAGTCTGTATAGGAGATCGTTGGAAGGATTATGAGAGATGTTGTTTGGGTGACTTAGGTTGGTGATCAGTCGTAATGAGGTTCATTCTGTCACATCTAGTATATTTAATGTTCTGTCGTTAGTATTTGATAGTAATACAAGGTGTTTGAAAAGGAACTCCCTAGTTTTATTGTTTCAGAGATAATGTTCAAAGTGATACACAGTATACTAGTTTGTGGTATTTGATTCATCAGCTGTCCAAGGTTTCCTCCCCTGTAGCTGGCACACCTGATTGAAATTAAAACGGCGCCAGGGCTCAGTTTGCTTAATTCAGTTCGGGCGTGCAGCACAGTGCAATGGCTACCTTTTTTGGACAACTTTGGGCCCCGAACTTCTTCTTCGGACCCCGAACAACTTCTCGGTCTACTGACGATTTCCCTTTTAAAACACTATTTTTAACTAAGCGAACTGAGCTCTGGCGCCGTATTCAGGTCAATTAGGCGCGCCAGCTACAGAAAAGAAAAACTTGGGCAGATGATAAATCAAGCACCACAAACTAGAATAGTTTGTATCACTTTAAACAGTTTCTATGACACAACAAGAAGAACAAGAACTCAGTTACATTGAATTGAAAAATTCACTTTGTTTTTTACCACACTTATATTATGTAAAAATATTATATAACTTATTATTCACAGTTATATAAATTTCTACACATATCACGACTCGAGTTTCGACGTTTGACGGTCATTTTCAAGACTTGAAAATGACCGTCAAACGTCGAAACTCGAGTCGTGATATGTGTAGAAATTTATATAACTGTGAATAATAAGTTATATAATATTTTTACATAATATAAGTGTGGTAAAAAACAAAGTGAATTTTTCAATTCAATGTAAGTATGGATTACCACGTAGTAACTGTCGCAACCATCCTATTCATAAGAACTCAGTTGTTCTTTTTCAAACACCCTGTATATGTCCGTAGTCTTAGAGAGGGCGGCAGATATCTTTGTATATTTTAGTGTCTGCTTTGCTGGAGATACCTTTATTTCCTTGGGTTACGCCGCGGAAATGTTTTCTTCTTTGGAGTATCATGGGTTTAGTTGTTTAGATTATGTGGTGAAGATTTTGTTGGTATAAAAGGTCAAACCTAGATATTTGATTTGAGGAGTGCTATCTCGATAGTACCTAGGTGTATCTGGGTTAAGCTGGGAGAACTTCTGTGATAAAGAATAAGGAGTTGGAATTTGAATTGATTTGCGGAAAGTCTCCAACGATTTAAACCATGTAATCGTTTTGTCCGTGGAGGGCTTGGATGGTCGTCGGTGCTTTTAAGGGTTTTAACCCTTTCACTGCTACAACCTATCGCAGATTTAGTTTTTATCAAGCGACTTCCGCACGAACTTGTGCGAAGCGTCTGTGCGACGCCGTTCGCGCGTATACTTATATAAAAAACGTGCACTATGAGATGCGTCACTATTACTATAAAATTATTAGTATTATATTAAACTAGCTTTATCAAAAGACAAATACAATTTTAGTACTCAAATTTTTAATATTAACGTTTAATACAAATTAAAAACAATTAAAACATTTAACTGATGATTAGAAAATTTTTTTAGTGGGATAAATTTCAAAACAGGGGGTTACACATAATCCTACGTCACTTTGCGTCATAATGAGATTCTCCTCGCTTATTATGTTTTGAGCATACAACGTATTTTCTTACGGATTTGGTGTTTCGACATATCTAATTTCGTGTATGCGGATGGAAAATGTCTCTTAGTTAGTCTTATATAGACTGTATCTCTATCTAGAGTTCGTCTCCGAATCAAGGTTTTTGGTTCATGGTATTTCTCCAATATTTCTCGAATTAACTGTTTTTGAAAGCACTCTATTGACATGTCTTTATTTGTTACTTCTTTATGGAGTATTTTAGCATTATATGTCGAGACGTCCAGTGGATGAAAAAAAAAATTGTTGTACCATTTTGTGGTTTTTCGTACAGATTCAATTGTGCCCAAAATCATGTCACCTACACCTGCCCATCAACAGATTGTAGTCAATAACACATTTGGGTTTAAGAATTTCTTGCTGAGTTTTGCGGGTTATTTTCCCGCATTTTGCATCTCTGCACTATGTAATGTTTTAAGCATACAAACCTCTCTTCTGTCGTGCCATTTTAATGCGAGTATACTACTAACTTTTGCCAACATTCTAGTCAGGTTTGCTACGCCTTTTCTATTTTTCCTGCATGTTCCACAAGCACCTGTTTTGTTTTAGTGTAGGTTATAAAATAGAGCGGGGCTAGAAAACTAGTTATCAACATATAAGTTATGACCTTTTCCAAGATATGGGTCCAAAAGTTTGAAAACAATACTTACGGAGAGTATAATCTCTCTATTGCAGCGGGTTACGTTATATATATATATATATATATATATATATATATATATATATATATATATATATATATATATAGATGCGCCAAATATAGGCGCATCAACGCCTGTATATATTATTATATCCAGAACAAAACATGTTTTACAATCTCATAGCGCAAATGATTTTATTCCAAATCTATTTCGTTTTGTTGGTATGTACTGCTTGAAGGTCAAGCGCCCTTTGTATGATAAAAGACTTTTATCAATACACACGTTCGTATACGGAGAAGAATTATTTTTTAAAGCTGTAATTAGTTTTTGGAGAACAATATCTATTTTCACTAAGCGATTATTTATGTTTGGTTCGTTATTGTAATTGAAATGCAAAACGATACAGTAGCAGATATCTATCCCGTGGCGTTATATGTTAGAATGATTTTGTTTGTAAAAGTTTGTATAAGTCGGTCGACCAATATTGGCTAATGCTAGATTTTTTTTCATGAACCATAAGAATAGTGGCAGCTAAAAAGCAGTACATCTCAATAGTATTTGTATCTTTCCAGTCATGCAAACGAGAATTACTTTTTTTGTTCTCTGACTGCATTATGTACGTGTAATATTTGTTCGTTTCAATAACGATATATATAATAATACACTAAATCGACATAATTCAAAAAAATTCTGAAAAATAATTATAAACAATCTAAAACTGTTGAAGGGCGTCAAAGTAGTGGTGCTTCGGATTAAGATCTTTGTCCGCCCATACTATTTTATCTTCTTATTTGTCTTCTTCTTCGTCCTCGCTTTCCGAGTCTGAAATTGGAAGAACTCTAGGTTTACGCACGTTAATTACTTCCAAGGTAGTCGAATCTTCTGAATACGATGAGTCCATGGGAGGAAATGGCAATAAATTTGTTTTAGATTCACTTTCTGAATCAAAACCTTCAAAAGAAAAATCTTCATAAAAAAACAAAAGTGCATTAGAGCGATGTCGCATTTCAACGCCCATTAAGCGTATAAAGGCGTCCGGCGCACATGATACACGTAAGTAGCTGTGCGACTTAAGACGCTCATCGCACGTAGGCGGGTGATATTAGCCGGCGCATATATGCGCCCGCCGCAGAGAAAGGTTTTATTGGTGTTTTTAATTGTTTCATTGTAGTGAATTTGGATTCACCCATATGTGCAAGATTGTGGAAGAAATCTAGCAGGATGTTAAAAGAATGAAGGAAAGTAATTATATTAAGCGAATATATTTATTTGTTTATTTACATTAAAATTTAGAATGGATTACATTATTTTTACAAAATTTACAAAATATGTTATATATTCAGGATACATTAAACATGAAAGTTTATCCGTGTACTCACTCATTATAAGGAATTACACATTTCTTCTAATGCACAAATAAAAACATAATATAAACATTTAGACAAATGATCGTACAATCTTACAACTGACATTATAAATAAAAATAAAGAATTGTAGCAGAATTATTGAAGAATTTAGTACCAAAATCATTACAAGAAATTACACAAATCATACAAAACATTTCGACAACAGAAAACATACCAACCGACTGGAAAACAGTCCACCCATTACATAAAAAGGCAACAAAACAGACATAAATAATTACAGAGGGATCTCACTACTTCGGGTAACATACAATATCCTATCATTATGCCTCCTAAAAAGTACACAAGGACAGTTATTGGAACCAAAAATAGCAGTACTTCAAGCAGGGTTCAGACCAAACAGATCGTATCCAGAACAAATTCACAACCTTAAAAAAGTACTCAAAATCAAGGTAATGAGGACACACCCAATTAGGGGGAAGTTGGTAGTAGTGGCCTAGTAGTTTTATAAAATGGCATTTAAAAAACATGTGTACACTATCAATTATCTTATAAACATAATAACTATAACTTTATTTTAATTTTTAAATAATTAACACAAATATACAAATTCAAAACCGGTACTGTAAATCGTACCGGGTAGATTTTTTTACCATTCTGGACAATAATATATTTTTTTAGTTTTTGTAATATTGGCAGATGACTCATGTACCAATATAAAACATTTTACGCATTGCATCATATCCTCCAGTCGAATTTCAATTTTTCTTTTTTTTCGTGGAAATGTTTGCAGTTTCAGCAGGAGTGTTAAATTCTGCATTTATTGTAGATACATTGCTATTGACATCTTCTGTTATAGTTTATGGGTTATTTAAAAGAGAGCTGGCGTCCAAATCTTTACAACTTACCGAGTTACGATTTAGCAAACCCGTTTAACTTGTTGATATTCGGAAATAGTTTACTTTCAGAGTGTGTTCTCAGCTAATTTTACACATATGACATTTAGTATAACATGTGAGCTTATGTTATTGGTGTAGCATGGCCACCGCAATTACAACAACACTTAAATTTTACAGTTTTGTTATCTTTTTTTTATCTCTCTACCACCGCTATTATATACAACTTTATATCAATATTTCCGCTTGGATTGTTTCTATTATCGACTAAGTTAAAAGCGAACTTGCTGAGCAAGACGAAAGATTTTTAATTAAACGAAATTTACGGGTGGTACGATTTAACTGACCGGTACGATTTTGAAAACGCTCCCCTACATGCACATTTGTAGACTTCAATAAAGATATACCGCCTATTATATACGCCTATTATATACGACTCCATCGACAGACAATCACTCTTTTACCAGGAATATGGTCCAGACGAAAAATAAAACAAGAAGATTAATTGAACACTTACGAAGACACAATCCAAAGTGAAATTTGTAGGCGAAATCTGAGGTGCATTTCAAATAAAAACCGGGGCAGGACAAGAGGACGGACTATCACCGCTACTGTTTAACATAATACTGGAAAAGAGAGAATGGGAGAAAGAACTAAAGAATAAATCGAAGTCGACTCCAATACAGCTGGGAAGAAGGAACAAAGCAGACGAAATACCCAACCTGGCCTTTGCTGACGACCTAGCCATAATAACGATGAGCCCAATGGAGGCGATTGAACGGATAGGAACATTTAAAAAATGCGCGAAAAAAATAGGACCACAAATTTCCTTTCAAAAAACATAATTTTTCGCAACAAAAACAAACAGAAAAGAAAGTACGGGAAAATACTTTTCAGTCAATTATTAGAAATAATCGATCCAACAGGATTGGAAAAGCAAGCACACAACTCTTCAATTAGACCTACCAATTAAACACTACCAACCTATGGCCGATTGTTCTCCACATTTTCGATGATTCGTCCATTGGATATTTGTTCTTATACAGAGAGAGTATATCAGAAGTACGACACAGTTGCTTTCTCCCTTGCAATGATGGTTAAAAGTAATCTTTGCACCATTAATCATTCATATAGTATCATTACTGTCCCTTATCATAGATATGTTACAGTAAAAGGTTGTTCTGAAAGTTTCTACCTTCCTTTTACATTGTCTAAATGGTCCCAAAGGCTACATAATACCCTTCCACTGTTAGGTTTGAAAGTGCTTTTGTTTCGTCGAACAACGCTCGGTTACAAAAAGTTAAAAGAGCATTACGTCGCTGCGCCTGCCAAATTCCATATGTGCATTTTATCATTTTCTTCTTGCACTAAAAATAATCTCCGTTTCGTTCTCTATCTGTTGATATAGTTATTTTTGTGTAATTCAAACTAGAAACAATTCTAATAAATTCCATATGTATTTTGACCGTTAAGAAAAAATCGTATGTGTAGAAATGCACATAAAGGATTTGTGTTCCGTCTTTAGTCGCTCAACAACCGTGTTAGCTTTGTAAGCGTTGTGGTGTATGAGCCAGCAAACCCAAGACTGGTAATATCTAATTATAATTACCTTAAAGTGAGGAATATGAATGTGTGTGTGTGTTAATATTTGTTTGTATGATAGATACCTATATCAGCTATAGGTATATGTATAAGAGATACCTGCAAATTTACCTACACTCTTTGCCTACCTCTTTGCTTTTACTTTCTTCGGGCGATATGGCTCTGTTTGAAGAATTAAAAGATGTTACATACGAAAAACATCTTGATCGATTTGTAGATCAATCAGAAATCGATCGTACCATTCCTGAGATCTCAGATAATTTTGAAAAAAATATATTCTTTATGAAATCACTAGCCAGTTACGAGAGGATACTGAATTATTTGAGGAAAACAATAAAGATAACTACTACCTCGATGAAAAGACAGGTATGCTAGAGCGAATTAATAATACGGTTTGCACATACGAAGACGATAGTATATTTGAATCTGAGTTTTCGAACAGTGATGAAGAAATAAATAAAAAAACAAAGGGAGTTTAATAAGTTACAGAGGGTATGTGACAAAAAATATACAGGCAGAAAGAGGAAATGCGATGAAACAGGCGAGAAAATATCTTAAAAAAAATCATGTACCCTTTCTTGTATATCCAAATCTGACAGAATCTATTTATGCGGTTTGATTTGTGAACAGAAACAGAAAGCATTTTTTGATTATTTTTGGGGCTTAACTACATAATTTGGGAAAAAGTCTTATTTAAAAAATCTTGTTCGGTTGCGTTCAGTATTAAGAAGATGTAAAACTACGAGTAACTCGGAAGATATGCCTCAAAGACAATTGGCCTATTATTTACTATTATTTATCCGATGATCAGAATGTTACTATAAAGGTATGCAAAAGCTTTTTTGTCAGCACCTTTAATATGAATAGTGATACACTGTCAAAATGGATTAAAAAGCTGCAGGATAATATAGAGGAAGGAAAGGAATTAAGATCTAAACATGAAAAACGACAATCAAAAACTATAAAAAACCCTGTTTCGAAAACTATTAGATCAACTACTGTTAAAGAATGGTTGAACTTAGTAAATAAAGTACCAAGTCACTATTTCCGCTCTAGCAGTACAGAGTTTACATTGAAAACACTTTTGAATCAAAGTCTGGAATCAAAGTCAGAGTCGAGTTTATACCGAGTGGTGAAAGGATAACCAAAAACTAAATATTGGTCGCAAACTGTTTAATGATATATTGGAAGAGGAAAATATTTATATTTATAAGCCTAGGAAAGACCAGTACGGTGGAAGTACTGCAAAAAAATAAGGCAACATCGCAGAAGAGCAGTACACATTACACATTGGAAAAAAAAATGAAGCCTATAACTCTCATATTGAAGCTCGCACTATCAGCTCATCCGATGTTCTCGTCCTGACTGTTGATGACCAATCTGTTCTCCTATGTCCAAAGATTCTGGTGTCAGTTCAGTATTATGAACAAAAACTTCATGTACATAATCAGTCCATTTATATTAATAATAACAAAGACGTACACCTGTATGTTTGGCACGAAGGAGATGGAGGTGTTACGGCTAATGAATTTACAAACCGCTTAATACATTTCATTAAGTCTCAATTAAACTATAAAAAAATAATTATTATATAAGATGGGTGTGCTTACCAAAATAGAAATAAAGTTCTGTCATCAGCTATACTAAAGTTAACAAAGATGACTGGCTTGGAGGTCGAACAGATCATTTTAGAAAAGGGACATACTATGATGCAAGTAGATAGTGTCCACTCAACGTTGGAGAAAAAGTTTCGTCTTCCAATCTACGCACCAAGTGATTATATCAGTCGCATGAGGGAAGCAAGACCTAAGCAACCATACCATATTCATCATGTTGATTAAACTTTCTTTAATTATTATGAGGATGATGTTTGCCTTTGTTCCATTCGTCCAGGCAAAAGAGCTGGAGATCCGACTGTAAATAGAATTTTCCGGGTCCGAGTACCCGGACCCGGACTCGACGAGTCCAAGGGTAAATACCCGGTACCCAATACCCGATCTAAGACTCGACGAGTCTCGGGTCTGGAATGTTTGACTTTGTCTAGTACACGATAATTTAGCATTACACTTGATGAATGGACGAGTATGAAAATTCGAACATATCTAAATATCGATTTGCATGGAATTGACTCTGAAATGTATAATCTGGGTTTATTGAGAATTTTTAATTCATGTACTGCTCTACAATTAGTCGAAAAAGTAGAACAACTCTTAAACACATTTCATATACAATTTAAAAAACATATAGTTGGTTCAACCCTCGACGGTGCAAGTGTAATTATGAAATTTGGACGAGAATGTTCTAGACCTAGACTTAAAAATTTCTGTTTGAATCACACTATACACTTATCTGTTTGTGATGTATATAAAAAGCAAAATATTACCGGCTTGCAAAATGAAGATGACCATGGCCTAGATGGTATTGATGACGATCAAGATGAAAATTATTATTCCGACGAGAGCGTCTATGATGTCGAAGAATACGGACAAGTTGAATTAACTTTAGACAATTTAGAAGGGAATTCATCCATTTGCCTTACGCTCTTAGCCTCTTGTGGAATTTTGTTTTATTTACCTATTTACCATAACATTCTCCAAATCCCTTGTTTATCCAACAATAAGTCCCATAACTTAATCAGCAAGTTCGTACAGTATCGCTTGCTTTACCATACGCGTGAACATGAAAAATCCTTTTGTGTTTTTGTTTAAATTTCGAGACAGTTTAGACCCGGACCCGCACCCGGACCCGAAAAATCGGACCCGGACTTGACTCGGACTCGGCGAGTCTAAAAAGACCGGGTATTCCAAAACCCTAGCTGTAAATGACATACGAGCACTTCTATATAAAAATAGTAGTATCTTCTAGAAGTTACGGCATCCCGACGAATGGAAAATCCTACCTCAGCGACTTCGTGCCTACAACCCAACATTTGTTGTTACTCAACTATACAACGAACCCCAAAATATTGATAAAACCAAATACGATAGTCTCCAGTCTTTAAAATCTTCTATGAATCGCGACTATCATGCATTTATTGATAAGCTTCATTACAAAAAGTAATTTTATAACTCAATTAAGTCCGATAAATTTTGAAAATAAGCGTTAATAAGTTGTTTGATCTGTAACACATGTTTGTTCGACAGGTTTTATAGAAGTTTTTAATGTGTTTTTTTATAGAAGTTTTCGTTTCTTTTCTATGGGTTTTTTTAATATTAAATTCTGTGAAATGCTTTTTGTGATGTTAAAATTATAACTAAGAATTAACTGTTAAAAGGAGCTACAATAAGACTTCGTTATATTTGATATTATAATTGTTAGGACGACTGATTATTTTATAGTTCTGGTAATTCCTAATAATTTTATTGTATTTTATAATCTAAGAAAGCATAAAGATCACATAGTCATAAACCGAATTACAAAAAGTGTCACATTGCCAAATCCTTCATGTGTAAGGATGCACATACGTCATTGTTTTAGACGGTTCTAAACTAGTTATGTGCACTTTTTTGGTTAAAAATAAATCTAGCTCATTGAATAAGAAATATTTATGGCAAATTGTGTATTTCTAATATGTCCCAAACAAATGTCTATCATATTGCATTAATAATTTTGCAGTGTTTCCGTTTGTTTATTCAATAACACGTTTTTTGTTGTTTCCCAAAATCTTAGAAATATCACATATGGAACTTGTTAGGCGCAGCGACGATTAGCAGAAACACAAAGTATCTACAACAAGAAATCAATATCAATTTTGATTTCAAGATTTTGAAATCCTTCCAGTGTTGTTCTTTCTTCCTTCCAAGCCCTAAATTCTGCTCTGGTTCTTTTTCTCATATCTCTTTGTCCACCCATGCATTTCCATGACAGTTCTGATTGTGCAAGACTTTAACAATTAAAGCCTTTCGTACCATTTCTGACAGTTGACCAAACTCCGCCACGTCCACCATTCCTTCTATAATCGTCAGGTTTTTTCTTCTTATATCTTCGATTATATCTTCGAGATTAGCAGAAACACAAAGTATCTACAACAGGAAATCAATATCAATCAACACAAAAATCCGACACTACACATAACAGTAATCGAACCAATGGCACTATACCCAAGTGAAGCACTAGCACTCAACCTGAAAGGACAATTAGAAGAACTGCAGAAAGAAGAAAGGTAAATCATTCCAAAAATATTAGGCCTAAGAAAAGCAAAAGTAGGGAAAGATTACAAACGAGAGGAACAATAGAAAAACACTCAAACATTGAAATAGACATAAAGAAACGATGGGCAAAATTCTATGGACACATATAGAGACAATCAACAACATGACTGACGAAAACAGATACATGATATAACAACCCTAAAAAGCACAACGAACTGGGTAATACAAACACAAAAAGACCTCCGAAAAGCAAAAATAAAATAAGAAGACTTACTAGACAGACACATTGAGGAACAAGATATACGAATAAACAGTTGAACCAGAGCCTGACAAACCGAAACAATACGGACCCAAACGGTCAGATCAAGAAAACAAGAGTTCAGCCAGATAATTAAAGAACGCTGTCAAGTAAAAAGAAAAAAATGATTTACCATTGCTTAGCGTCTTCCTTCATGGGAGTTTTAACGCCTAAATAAATTAATTAAAAATAGAGATAATACAATTGTGATTAATTGATACTCTTTTTGGGAGAATTTGATATATGCTTGATTCAAGAATCTATTTCTTTACAATATTTTTAATTTTAGCATATCGTATGTTTTATTTTAGCATATGTAATTTAAAGTCATACTGCATTATATTATAAATTTTGGGTGCTATACAATCAAATATTCTTTTATTAGAGGTAAATATAGTTTTAGGCAAGCATAGGATATCACGGTTCAGAGTTCCGAGAACGGTCTGAGTAGGAGGTCCATTTTTTCAAGTTTATTATTACACAAAAGTCTAATGATTGAGAATGCCTATAACTGCTGAATTTGAAAAACTCCCGTTGCTTTAAACAAACCTAAAGAAGGGTACAATTTTTTAAACAAACAAGCCTTTAGCGGCGTTGTTTCTGTAACTACAAGCTTCTTTTAGGATACTTTTGAAAGTAGACCCTCCGATACATACTCCGTAGCTTAGCAAGGATTGAGTTAAGGTTTTGTAATTGTATATTACGTGATAAGAGTTGTAAGAAGCATATTACGTACGAGCGGAACAGTTACGCACGACCCGCGTAGCGAGTATTCCGCGAGTACGTATTGCCTTACAACTCGAGTCATGTATTATACTTTATCTATAACCACACTAATTTGTTTCTGTTTAATAAGAAAAATATGTTTGATATAACAAATTTATTTCTTTAGTAGTTAATCCTTTATTGGCATAAATTTTACTTTACAAATTTGTGATTACAAGTTATATAGTATAAACTTACATTCAAAACAAAACCGAGATCCCTATATCTTAAAAAACACCAAAACAAAAAAAAAGAAGGAAAGAACAAAAACAAACAAAAACAATATTAAAGCCTCTAAAAAAGGAAATATATATATATATATATATATATATATATATATATATATACATATATATATATATATATACATATATATATATATATATATATATATATATATATATATATACATATACACATACACATACAAAAAGAAAAGAGAACACAAACTACTCTGAGCTCATTGAACTCGCGTATTTGCATTTTAATACTTTCTTCATGTATTTGAGGCCCGAACCACTTTCGTCCATAACTTTTTCCCAACTTCTTACTGCCGCCTTTTCCGCTTCAGTCCATACACATTTTCTGCAACTCGCCACCCAATGTTGCCACAGCTCCTCACCTTCTCCACATGCTCGAC
Organism: Phosphuga atrata; assembly: GCA_944588485.1. Classification (NCBI taxonomy): domain Eukaryota; kingdom Metazoa; phylum Arthropoda; class Insecta; order Coleoptera; family Silphidae; genus Phosphuga; species Phosphuga atrata. The sequence continues at coordinate 16,364,140 of OX155895.1, read as the reverse complement.
ACGTTCTATCACCTGCAGCCATCAAATATCTCCTACCCCTTTTTTCACTTCCGCATCTAAAATGCGCAATAGTCGTCCGTGAGACTTCGGGGTTGAGGAGATATTCTGTGCATCTGCCTGTAACTTGCATCTTCCCGTAATCTTTGTTATAAGTACCATCGTCTATGTGTTTCTGTCTCTCCTGTAGCTCTAGCTCTATTAGTCTCTCTTCCAAAAATTGTTCAACTAGCATTCCCTCATTTATCATTCTCTCAATCTCTACGTGACTCCATCCACCTCTTTCGTACATCAGCTTTCGTTGGTATTCCCACTTGGTTTCTTACATTCTACCCTTTCTTTCCTTAACACTTTCAGCACTTCTTTCACTATTCTTTCCTCATTAATACTATTCACCTTTCTTTCAAACTTGGCCACTCTCGTTGCTGCATAACTGGCGACTTTGTTGGTGTTTGTCTCCTGAAGAACAATATACCAAGGGGTAGACCTCTCTAACTGGAGAATCCTCTTAATATATTGTAATTGTACCCTTTCTATGTCCACCTCCTCCTTTACTCCCCTGATTTCCGCCCCGTACATCAGGATACCTCGCACACATGCCTTCCAAATCACCATCTTCGCCCTATAATTCTTTCTAAAGTAAACTGTCCACACATCCCAGAACCTATTAGCCGCTATCCACGCTTTTTTAACGATAAGTCAAATATGCTGTCTGCATGAACCATTCTGCTGGAACACAAAACCTAGATATTTGAAGCTGCTAACCTGTTCTATCTCCGTTTCTTCCCATTTAAAACTCTCTCTCTCTCTTTGCTCCCTTTCTCTTCCAGAATAACATCCACTTAGTTTTTCTACGTTTACCTTTAACACGCGCTTCTTAAAAAACCTTTCCAGCCGCTTTAATACCTTTATAATTTCCGCATACGTACCGGCTAGCACAACGACCTCGCCAGCCTAGGCTTAACGCCTAGCCCATACTTAACGTCCTTTCTAGGTCCGCCGTATATAAGTTGAATAGTAATGGACTTAGGGGACACCCTTGTTTTAAACCTTTCACAACCTCGAACCTTTCAGGTGTAGCCTCACCAACTTTCACTCTGCACCATGTTCCCTCATACAGACGTTCGATACTTTCTCTCAACTGACGCGATATACCTTTTGTACTCATAAACTCCCACACTTTCTCCCGTACTACAGAGTCATAGGCTGCTTTTAAGTCGATAAACACTGCGTGCAATTTTCCCTTTGGTTTCCTCAATTCTTTTTGAACAATATAGTTTAGCGTGTAAAGATGTTCTGTAGTTCCACGACCTTTTCTGAATCCGGCTTGGACTTCTGGAATTAGCTTCATCTCCTCTATTTCTTCTAGCAATTTTGCCTCCAGTAGTTTAGCATAGATTTTGTATGGGGTATCCATGAGAGTTATCCCTCTGTAGTTACTCAATTTCTCCTTGTTTCCATGTTTATCGACTGGCACAATAATTCCCTCTCACCAACTATCCGGAACTTGTTTGCAGCCTATGAAGAAACTGTTAAGTTCGGCGAGCAGTTTCTCCTTCACTGTTTGTGTAGAAAAGCACCACGCTTCGTTTGGTACCGCGTCTGGCCCTGAAGCTTTCCTTTTTTTAAGCGCCGCCAGAACACTTTCCAATTCTTCCTTTGAAATTTCTTTTAGGAAATCCTCTCTGTTGGTTTCTGCCGCCCCAAAATTTCTATCCGTAATTCGTACTCTGTTATTTCGCCTGCCAATAAATTTCTGAAATGGTTCATCCTGCTTTCTATCGCGATGGACCTTGGGATTTGTCTCTTTTATTTACCTGCAGCAATGTATTTCCAGATGTCCGACTCTCTGCTCGTTTGGTTGATTTTCCGCATCTGGAGCTTCTCCCATTCCTGTCTCTTTCTCTTCTCCAGATCCCTCATATTTTTAGGCTGATTTTGAAATCCTTCCAGTGTTGTTCTTTCTTCCTTCCAAGCCCTAAATTCTGCTCTGGTTCTTTTTCTCATATCTCTAGTTTCTTTGTCCACCCATGCATTTCCATGACAGTTCTGATTGTGCAAGACTTTAACAATTAAAGCATTTCGTGCCATTTCTGACAGTTGACCAAACTCCGCCACTTCCACCATTCCTTCTATAATCGTCAGGTTTTTTCATTCCATAACACTGCTTCTTTGACGATTTTCTGGTTATTTTCACTCTGCCTTTTTACCTCTTCTAACAGCCTAATTTCTAATGGTACATGGCCTGAGTCAAGTCTCTCTCCTATTTTAAAGGAGTCAATACTCCGCACTGCTGCTTCATTGGCGAACCCGTAGTCAATAACCGAACCACCCATGCCCCCCATATACGTTAACTCCCCATTCCAATCACCATTTGTACACCCGTTTAGCATGTACCAGTTATGCCTTTCACACCAGTCAATCCATCTTTTACCCTCTTTATTATACGTCTTATCCCTTGAGCGTCTGCGTATTTGCACCCATTCTGCATGTAGGTAGCCCGCTTGTTGTTCTCCTATCCGCGCATACCAGTCTCCAATAATCAGTATTTTCTCCCCTGGATCTGTTGACATCTGTTTCTCAATATGCTTTAGAATCTCCTCCATGCTATTATTGTTGTATATTATCACTACTCTCCAAATATTACCACCCACCTGTATTATTCTTTCTTGGATACCTTCAACATTATCTGGCTCTGTTTTATATTCAATCTCTTTCACAGACTTCACACCGGCAACGATCCCTCCTTTCGCTCTTCCTCTGTTTGAATCTCTCTTGGCAAATTGGCATTTCCATACATATTCCGTTGGTAGTAGGTTTCTTATTTCTTCCCAGTCTTTTTCCTCTATCCACGCATCCGTCAGTCCTATGATATGGAACTTCAGAATATACTGCGTAAACGCTTTTCTATCCTCTACCTTTACTTTCTTTTTCAACCCTGCCAGGCTCCACGCTAATATATTAAGTCCCTTAATTCTAATATTTTTCATTTCCGTGTCCCTTGCAAGTGTCGAAATTTTATTCCTATTTGGTGAAAAAAAATCGGGGAGGATTTGCGCAATTGAACCGGAGAAAGTATGGACAACCCATCTGGACCATTGTTTGGCTGCAGCATCCGTTTATTTTGTTGACCTTCCCTGGATAATTCTGTAACAAGACTAGCCGAATTCCTGCCCAAATTATTCCTTTGTTTGTCCATCAAAAATTGTTGATATTTTCTAATACCTTCTAGAGTTCGATCTTTGAACGCATCCTTATAAAACTACACTTTATATACTAAAGGAATAGGTTCTTCCTTTTTGCCTATTTGCTCTTTCCACTTTTTCACCCTCCTTAACAATTCCAAACCAATTCCACTTTCATCCATACACTTCTTCCATTCTTGTCCTAGCCTTTTCTCCTGTTCCTTCCATTCATTCCTTGTACATTCTTCTATCCAATGTTCCCATCTATCCTCTCCAGCCCCACAAACTGTGCACTTCCGATATTCTTCACTCATCCAATATTTCCTACCACGTTCTTCACTTCCACACCTAAACCTTGCCAGTATGACCTGCGTGTCTGCCTCTTTCGTTGAGTATAAATAGGTAGGTAAACGACCAAGCACCTGAATCTTTGCATATTCTTTGAAAAATCTACTGTTTGCAATTTGGTCTTGGCGTTCCTGTAACTCTACCTCTACTAATCGCTAGCATTTCCACCCAGTTTGCCCCTTCCCTCTTAAGTTTTTCTAGTCCCTCGCCAGATATCCCTGCTCTTTCATATAATTTCCTTTTATTCATTCCCCACGCATTCCCATTCTTCCCTCTTTCACCCTCCTGATTTGCCATTCTAAATACCTCTTTTATTATTCTTTCATCCCCCATTTCACTCACCTTGTATTCATATCTTATCACCCTGTTTGCCGCTAAAACGGCCACCTTGTGGGCATTCACCTCTTGCAGAACTATGTAGCCTGGTGTCGATTTGTCTAACTTTAGGAATTTCTTGTAGAAGTTTTGTTGAACCCTCTCTATCTTCTCTTCCTCTCTAATCCCCCATACTTCCGAACCATAGGTCAAAACACTTCTCACACACACTTTCCATATTACCTCCGCCGCCCTAAAGTTCCCTTCAAAACTAGATCTCCATCCCTTCCACATGCGTTCTGCCGCCACCCACGCTTTTTTTGACACATAATCCACATGCTCCCTATTAGTGCACCCAGTTCCAAACACATATCCTAAATACCTAAACTTTTGCACCTCCTCAATTTCCTTTCCTAGCCATTTGAAACGTTCTTTCCTATATTTACCTCCCCTTTTAAAACGCATCCATTTAGTTTTTCCCACGTTTACATTTAGATCTCTCTTTTTAAAATAACCTCTCAGCCTTTCAATCAACTCCTTCATTTCTCCTGCGGTTTTAGCGAACACTACCATATCGTCCGCGTAGGCTAAGCTCCACACTTTCTTTCTCCCTATAACCACGCCTCCAGCTTGGCCATCTGTCAACACTTTCTCCATGTCAGCCACATAGAGATTAAAAAGTGTAGGACTCAACGGGCATCCCTGCCTCAGACCCTTTCTTACTTCGAAATACTCAGATTCACACCCATTCACTCTAATCTTACATACTGTTTCCTTATATAACTCTCTTACATTCCTTATCACACTCTCTGAGATTCCCTTTTTTCCCAAGCACTCTACCAACTTCCCTCGATCTACCGAATCATACGCCGCCTTTAGGTCAATGAAAAGAGCAAACAGGCTCCCTCTGCTTATTTCTTGATCAATTATGTAGCGCAGGGTTACTAAATGCTCTATCGTACTCCGTCCCTCTCTGAAACCAGCTTGCACCTCTGGCACTAGATGCTTCTCCTCTATCTCTCTCCTCAACCGCTCGTCCAAGATTTTGGTGAAAATTTTATATGCCGAATTCACTAGCGTAATCCCCCTGTAGTTTCCTACATTTTCCCTATCTCCACTCTTATATATTGGGTGAATTATTCCCTCCTTCCAGCTCGTTGGTGCACTCTTTGCTCCCCTCCATACCAAATTCAATTCTTGGGTGATTCTAGTCTTACACTCTTTCGGGATAGCTTTCCAGGCTTCGTTTCCTACGCCGTCAGGGCCTGCCGCTTTTTTTTGTTTTAGTGCTGCTATAACCTTTTCCACTTCATCAATCTTTATTTCTTCTTGGCCTAAATCTTCCAAAGCTTGTTCCTCCCTTACTCTTCTATTCCCTACTCTTTCCTGTGGCTCGACTCCTTCCAACAAAACCATAAAGTGACTTTTCCACTTTTCCATCGGAATGCTGTTTGGAAATCGTTCTCTCCTCGCTCCTCTTTCTTTTAAATACTTCCAGAGCTGTGCTTCTGTTTTGATGTCAAGTATGCGCTGACGTTCTCTTCTCTCCCAATCCTGTTTTTTCTTCGTCTCCAAATCCTTTAATTCGCCTTTAGTCTTTAACCAATCTTCTTTACTACTGGTGCCCTCTCGCCACTTCCTCATAACCTCTCTATACGTTTGTTTCTCCGTCATATATTCTTTGTCTGCCCATGATCTTCCCGGTGATGCTGTTGTGATTTTCTTCTTTACCATTCCTGCCTCCATATTCTCTATAATCTTGTCTATATCTTTTAATTCCTTCCAGTTTATTGCTTCCATTCTAGCCCTATACTTCTCAGTCGCTTCGTTGTCCCATCTGGTAACCCATTTCTCCTCCCTAGATGCAATTATTGTTTTCGTCATCAAGCTTATTGCCACTGGCATGTGGTCTGAATCAATTCTCCCTCCTATCTCCATCTCTTTAATTTCCTGCCTTGCCGGGTCATTTGCCACTACCAGATCTATAGTCGATAATCCTCCTGCCCCCACAAATGTGAAATCTCCCTCCCAGTCTCCTTCCACACACCCATTTACAACGTCCCATTGATTTTCCCTTACCCATTTCGCCCACCCTCTCCCTTCTGCATTTCTAACTTTATCCTTGGCTTTCCTTATTATTTCTCTACCTTCACTATCCATTGTGTGGAACTGCTCTTCCCCGATTCTAACATTCCAATCGCCTCCTACCAGTAACTTTGCCATTACCGTTCCTTCTCCATTCATTTTTATTGCCTCTTTAATTACTTCCAGTCCTTTGTTGTTGTATACCGTGGCCACTTGCCACCAGGCTTCTTCTAATTCCACTTCCCTGCACACTACGCCTTCTGCCTCTTCCAGTCTTCTTTCTGACTCTTTGATATTCCTTTTAACTCCTGTTAATATACCCCCCTTTGCTCTTCCATACTTATATTCTCTCTGGGCTGGCTGCAATTTCCATCTATAGTCTTTGGGAAGTTTTCCTTTGCAGCTCTCCCATTCTTTTTCCTGCATCCAGGTCTCAACCAATCCAATTATATGAAATTTCTTGAGAAACATTATAATAGATCTGTTATCGCTTTCCAATTTCCTCTTCAGTCCCGCCACATTCCAAAAGAGTATCTTAATATTTTCCGTTAACCGTTCATCATTGTGCAAGTGTCGTCATCCTGTTGTCCCGTCCGGTTCCTGTCACAATTTTTTTTCCTGATATCTTCCCACTCATGTACCTTACCATTTACTATAATCTCCTTATACCCCACTGTTGCGGTATTTCCTTTTTCTCCTTCTTCTCTTGCCATGTCCCTTAGTTTCTTCTGGGTTTCTCTTTCTGCTAATGTTATATCGTTTTCGACGAAGCTACTTTCTCCCTTTAGATTATTTTTATTCGCCATAATCTTTTGTTTTTGCTCCCAATTTTTTATTGTAGCGTGTATTATTTTTATTTCCAGTTTACGACCTAATACAAAGGCTTCCATTATCGTAGCTTCTACGCCTTCTTTATCTCTGATAAATTCTTCCACTACAGTTTTTGTTTGGTTTTCCTTTGTTTGTAAGCCTGTTTTTATTATATTAAGCTTCCTTCTATGCTTTTCCTGGTTTCCACGGTGTACTCCAATTTTTCAATTTTTAAGTTTAGCTCTTTCTTTTCAATCTTCCATTCCTCCTCTTTCTTATGCATTTCGTCTTTTAGTTTCGTTATTTCGTCTTCTTTATTTTCCTCGAAACCTTTATTCATATCAATTCTTAGAGCTCTGAGCTCCTCAAGAATCTTCTCCATATTATTGTTCTATTTTTACTTTGTTTTCTTCTTTTGTGTTAATTGTTGAGCTAGTTGGTGTCGTTGTTCTTACAGTTTTTTTTTACTTTCTCTGATGGCTTCAGCTATGTCTGTATCGATTTCTCTATATTTATTTCTTATTAGGTACATTATTTAACATTATAATAAAAAAACAGTTGTATTTTCATATATAACTGTTACTCGACCTTATTTAACTTGATAGAAATGAAAAGAAAAACATTAATAATGTACTACTACTACTAATGTACACTTGACTACTACTAATGTACACTTGAAAATGACCGTCAAACGTCGAAACTCGAGTCGTGATATGTGTAGAAATTTATATAACTGTGAATAATAAGTTATATAATATTTTTACATAATATAAGTGTGGTAAAAGACAAAGTGAATTTTTCAATTCAATGTAAGTATGGATTACCACGTAGTAACTGTCGCAACCATCCTATTCATTAATAATGGTTACATACCTTTTTATTTAGTACTTATATGCAGTTCCCGTTAGATTTAAACGTGAAAAACGAAATGAATGACGGTTTCTAAGTAAATGATGTGACGTTTAATAATTGCTTGAAAATCACGGAGTACTATATTTAAAAGTAGTATCAACGTGCAGCTCTCATCCAATCAACGAATCGTAAATCAAACAAGCAAGGGTGATTCTGAATTATTACATAACATGAATCGTGGACTGTTACATATGTGTGTGATGTATTTATATAGTCAACGAACTGTAAAATAATGGGCATTTACAATAGTGATAAATACTTAAAACATTCAATTTTTAAATTGACTGTCTTAAAAATAGAATTTGTTTACCAAGTTTACGATACGACCTTGGACGTATAAATAAAATAATTTTATTTAAGAACACGACATACTGAGTAAGTTGTTAGTTTACATGTGATTTTTACATTTAATTACATAAGTCCATACTGATGAAGTCAAAAGGCAGAAACGCGTCTATAGATGTTCATAATTATTTTCATTTATCAAGTTATGTCATCTCTTGTGACTTCTTAGCAGTAAAATGCAGGAGCCACACCGAACAAATAATTACATTTTATTTATGTTATTAGTTTATTTGTGAATTAAATAACATAGTTTCCTTAATTAATTTCTTATAATATAAAAACTCTCATAGTAATTTTTTCTCAATTTTTTTTGTAATCGATATGGACATTAGGGTGGGTCACTTATATATGGAGAAAAAAAAAGTTTCGTTTTTATACGGGCACAGTGACGAAAAGGTGCTAAATTATGAGTGTAAAAAGATTATGAAGTTTCATTGCAATCGGAATTAATCTTCTGCCTCCGGAGTCATGTGGAAATTGTCAACAAATATGGCTAAAAGAGGCCTAAGAGCATGATACACAAAGTTATACTAAAGAACACTATTTATAAATAAAAGTCTTAAATCAATAGTAATGATAGGTTTTTAAAAAAAACCTAAAACCTAAGTAAGTAGGTTTAGTTGGTGGCCAAATCTTTTTTTTTGTCGAATTTCGGCATTGCTTTTCTTGGGTCTATCTGGGCTTTGATGAAATCCTCTGTCAATGTTTTATTGCATAAAGTGGCTGAAGCTTTGGTCACAAATTCAACTGCTCTTTCTACTGCTTGTCTTCGACACGGAAGGCGTAATAAATCCAATTCTTCTTTTCCTTTTGGTTGAATAAACAATCGATATTTTCTTAGGTTACCAATTTTAATTACGGTGCCTCAGTGACATTTTCTTGTCAATTCAAAAGCTCGTAATATGTTGCGTTAAAGTTTATCTTTGGTAACTGAAACAGATGCAATTTTTGAGTTTCTGATCCAGATTTCAAAATTCGTCGTACAGCTAATTCACGAACGTGCGGCTGGGGATCTGTCAACATTGCAAGCAATACGTTCTCCGGGTGAGCGAAATAGCTGTTTCTTTGAATTACTGGGTCGCTAACGGTTTTTAAAGTTCTTGGTAAATATCTAGTTAGTTCAATGAATTTAAACAAGTGTCGCGTTGCATCTTTATAACTAGAGTGAGTTTTTATAGAAAACTATATCGGTGCATAAACTTGAAAACATACGTTGAACAAACCTTGACAACATAAGAGTTATTAGATTTTCAGCTGTAGTTTCTACTGAAACATACAGACGGAGAATTCTATTGGCTCCAGTTAGGCATTGGGCAAGGGACATTTTGCCTGATAATTTTGTTAGCTAAATCGCTAGGAAATATTGCTTCAACTATGTGTTTTTGGCCCAAACGTACTGCCATCAATGTGTTGAAACAGAAACAAAAACAGTCTAAGATGGCAGTTCATTCATGTGCAATATACAAATAATCTTCTTTCTAACATCCGTATAATACCGCCGTATTTTCCAGCATTTACATTTGACCCATCACATTCCATTGCAATCAATTGATCTATTAACACATTCGCATTCAAAAAAGTTAAATATTTCTTGATCTATACACATTGCAGTGCCTGAAGCAGGTGTAATGTAACCTAAAAGCTTCGATTTCTTTTATTAAAGAAATATGCTCTTCAAGTATGCTTGAAATATATCGAAGTTAATCATCGAAGTATATTGCTAGTATTTGTGAAACAGTTTGTTGTGAAATAACATTTTCTCTAGTGTTTTTTTTTTCGTTCTTGGCGAAGCTTACTTTTATCTATTACTTGAGAACTCGATGCATGTAGAACTGTATATTATATTATATATTACTACCATATATCATATAAATGTACATTAGAACCGCTGATGCAATAGCCCTGCTTCTGCCCTGTCTGGCACTCCAAATCTATCGCATGTTTTCGATTCCAAAGTATAATCAACTGCATTTTTAGTATTACGCACTGATTCAGTACTTGAATTCGGCAACTTCCCCCGCACCCCACCCTTCCATCCTACTTTGTCTTTTAAATTAACAAAACAATTTCGTACTTATCATTACTAAAGACTATTACGCATGAAATCTGATATCAATCACTTGAGTGAAGTATTAGTAAAGTGACATGTAAAAACTACTTTAGTTAAATGCTTCTATGATAATCCGAAGGCAATAAAACTTTATAAAACTTAATAAAACTTTACATATCAATTAACGGCACTATTTGGCACCTTTTTAACGCTGAGCGTTTTTGAAAAACAAAAAAAATTGACCCACCCTAATGGACATCCCATTTTAGAATGGAATCAAAGAACACACCTATGTATTTGATATTATATACACGATTAATAACAGCTTTGCCAGAACAATGCAAGCGATTATGACAAATTAAATTTAGGTAACCCTGCTTTGCATAAGCAACAAACTTTGACTTGTCTGTATTCAGAATAAGGAGACTAGCATCAAACCAACTTTTAACAATAGACATACATGACTCTGCTTTATATTTAACATGCTCCCAACTACAACCTTTAACTATCAGACAGGTATCATCGGCAAAACACACTATATCGCCTTCAGGAACAAATCGCGTAAAGGCCATCCATGAATAAATATTGTTATACAATATTTTAGTGCAGTCATGTGCATGTGCAATCGTTACATATTATTGTTGAAGAGCAATAAAATTTAGATTATTTACAATTTCCGAGATATGTAGGAAAATCTAATTTTGTCAGTGTGCCAGTCAAGAATTTGTTGAGTACAAATTTACTACAGCTAAAATTACCCCCATTACTTAAAAAAACCTGTATAAAATAACAAAGGAATAAATAAAATTATTAGTAGAAATTAATAAACGAAAATAATTGCAAGATAAGATTAGACAGACAAGATATAGAATTCATTGAACAAGACTTAAATGATAGGACTAAATAGTTAAGAAGAGACAATTCTCAAAAATATATGAAAAAATATTTTAATCAAACACAACTACATGCATAAAACCCGGTAACTAATAAAACTAGATAATCTGTACAGATAACTTCTAATAAACAGATTTAAAGATTTCTGACGAGACAGACAAGAGAATTAATAATTAAAAAAATGTAAGCAAATAAGACAAAGACAATTCTGGAAAAGCAGACAAAGCTGCTGATATGGGTTTTAGAGGAAGTTTGTTTGAATGGAAATAATTTTGGAAATGTTGAAATTGCATATCCTGCAGCAATTTTATTAACATGTTAATTTGCAATGATTTTGTAAAATGCAAATTATCCGGCGGAGAGGCACTTGAACTTGATTGTAAAACAGATCCAGCATAATTAGTATTTTACCGCCGTATTTCCACTTTATTCCTCACTCTTTTAATTTACAATTGATTAAAAAACTTCACTCACAAGGATAGATGAGCACAGAAAAAGGGATAACATGTCAACATGTATCTTGTGTCCGAAATTAGGTGTGAAATTACGATAAGTGGGTAACAATCACCCGAACAAAAAAAGTTTGCTTTTGTTTTTGAAGTTTGAAACAAGAATCATGTGAAATAAATAAAAAACATGTGCGGTTTGGGGACGCACGGCAGGAACGAAGTATATTATTATTTTAAGTTGAATGAATGAGTATTTTAAGTGATATAGAAAAAAAATATATAATTGCAGCATGTTCTCATGCGAGAGAAAAATCATTCCTGGCAAGATTCGAATCCAACGTTTCACTGAGTAGTTTAATTTTATTTTTTTGGTTCTCCACAATTTTCTGTTGATTGTAACGACTTATACTGTGACCTGTATAGATATATTGCACCCCCACCCTCACCTAAGTCTGCAATGTCCCGTCCGGACTCCTATCAGAATTCTCAGCTGTTTTCTGCTTAATTTCAGGCAAGCTTTTGTTCTTTTCTGGTTAAAAGATCCCAGCATCACTTTGCACTGCCTTAGCACTGGAAATTCTTTCCAGGTTTTCATCCATTGTTCTCTTGTATCTTCGTCTAAACTGTGGAAGGTGTTCACACTCGTGCCGCAAAAGGGTTCCGAACCTATAAAGGGCCTACTGGAACCCTTGTTTGCTAGGTGATCGGCTTCTTCGTTTCCGTCTATAGCAGTGTGTCCTGGTACCCAGTATAGCGTTACATTGTGGTTTTTGCCAAGCTTATTTAGCTTTCCAGCACAGTCCCATACCAGTTTGGATCTGATGGTGTTTGAGCTAATGGTTTTGATAGCTGCTTGGCTGTCTGACAAGATAGCAATTCGTTTTTTGCGATAATTCCTGTCGAGGTTAAACTGTGGACATCGGGGAATGTTCCCATGGATTCGAAGTAGTGGTACAAGGTCCAAACACTTCTACACCAATAACTAAGTAACCGTATTAGAACATGTGTTCTAACTCGTTTGTCTTCGAACCATCTGTATATCACTTGATAGCATTTTGCTCTATGTGGTGTGCTAAAGATTCGTCGCTTCAATCGTCGTTACTACTACACATTGCTATGTAGTATTTTTCGAAGTGGTATTTGCATACCATTTCGTATTTTGGTACATCCAGCCAGGGATCTTGGCAGCGAGGCTGTTTCCGTGTCTGCTCCCGATTGTTTTACCTCTGCCTATTCCTTCTTTGCTGAACCTTACAATCGCCGATCTGGCGGCCCTTTCCACCACAATGTGCAGCGGAGTCAGATCCAGCAGCAATTCCATTGCTGCTGTCGGACATGACCCCATCGCCCCCGTGCTGCAGACACACACCAGTCTTTGAATCTTCTCAAGTAGTTTCTTGATAGTAGCCAGCTTAGTTCTACTTCCCCACGCAACTGCCCCATAAGTGATCGCAGGTCTCACTTTCATGGTGTACATCCATCGCAGGATTTTTGGGTTACAACCCTACGTTTTACCTGCCAGATTTCTATACACTATTAGAGCGCGTTCATTTCAGTTTTCTCCTTCTAGTAAATGGTATCACCGTGGTTTTGCTCGGGTTCAGTCTCAGTCCCACTGTTTGATACCATCTACTAGTTACTTTGAGGCCTCTCAGAACGATTTCACAGAGCGTTCCCTCAAACTTCCTTCTGGCCATTATGACTATGTCATCGGCGCAACTTTGACACTTGATGTCTAGGTCGTTCAGCCTAGGCAGTAGTTCATTAACTACCAGGATCCACATTAGTGGTGATAGCACACCTCCCTGTGGACACCCTCGAGTTGTGGAGATCTTAATGGTGTCTCTCGCCGCTTGTGTCTCCGCCGTTCTGGTTTTCAGAATTTCCCCCATCCACTTTGAGATAGTGCTGTCGATATTCCTTCTTTCGAGGGTCGCTTTGATAGCCTCGTGTGAGGTGTTGTCGAAGGCACCCTATATATTCAAGAAGGCACATATCGCTACTTTCTTTGTCTCTAGTGCTGCTTCTATTTCATTTGTCAGCTCATACAGGACGGTTTCTTTGGATTTCCTTGCTCTGTATGCATGCTGCCAGTTGTGTAGTGGTGAACCTACCAGTACTATTGTCCTAAGGTAATTATTAATTACCTTCTCCATTATCTTTATCATAAAAGATGTTATACTAATGGGTCTAAATGGCTTCGGTTAAGTGGTGTTTTTCTTCCCCAACTTTGGTATGAATACCGCGTTAGCCCTTCTCTATAGCTCCGGTATGTATCCGACCACTAAACTACTTCTAAAGATTCTTAGAATATACGGAACTAGTTCTCTCTCCCCTTTTGTAGGAAGGCGGGAACTAGTCCGTCCACACCTGGGGACTTAAATTGCTAGAAAGTGCCAATAGCCCATCTGATTCGGTTTTCCGTACAGATGGACGTGGCCCTCCGCCAGTCAGCCCGAATTAGTCTCCGTGGTTACATCAAGTCCTCGGTCTCTTTGTATTTTCTACATCCCGGAAAATGGGTTTCTAGTAGGAGGAGAACTCTCTGCTTTTCATCCTCCATGAAGCTAACATCCCGTCTCTTGAGAGTGTTTGTCATTTCCACTCTATCTTTCGCTAGTACTTTGGGCAATGTAGCTGCCACCGGGGTGGATTTTATATTTTCGCAGAATCTCCAAAAGTTTTTCCTTTTTGCCCTTCAAATCTCTTTGTTGTAGCAAAGAGTTGTCTCTTTGTTGTAAGCTTACGTAGTTTTGATCTTAATGTAGACAAATTTTTGTTCCAACATTTTTCATCCTTATGTTCCCTCACGGTTTTTACCGGGCAGCTGGATTCAAATGCTGTGGTTATTGCTACATTTATTTCTCCTACAGCTTGCTCCAGTGCGGAGTAGTGTTTGATACTACCTTGCACTGTCACTTGCTCTACATTCTCTTTTAGTTGGGAACTAAACATAGGCCACACAGTTTGTCTGAAGTTCCGAATTGAGGTGTTTTCCTCACTCGCTCCTTCCAGTTCAAACTCTATGATTATTTGATCTTACATTAAGGGTTCATTTTAAACACTCCACTTTTTAATTAATTTACTTACGTTAGCGTTAGCTACCGTAATATCCAGTACCCCATTTATGACCTTAGTGACAAATGTTATTGTGTTCCCAACGTTGTACACAATTAAGTTTTTTTTAATGGGATATTCTAAGGGGTACTCACCTCTCGTATTAGTGTCCGTGCTGGCTCTCATCTCATTGTGTGCTTTCGCGTAACATCCCAGAATGAGTGGTAGCCTTCTCCTAATACAGTGTTCCAATAGCTTTTGTACTTCAATGGGTGGTATGCTGTTACCATCGCCAGGGAAGTATGCTGATTCAATTACTACTTGGCGGTGGGTTTCGAGGCCCTCGGTTTTGATGAGGACCTGATTCGGAGCTAAATCCCGCGTTAAAAATTCTGAAAGGCATAAGTAATTTATGCCCTTCCTTACCATAATGCAAGTTCTAGCGGAGACCTCACGGCTGTCCCATACCAACTTACATTCCCTGTTGCTAAGGCTTCTGGTCTTACCTCCGTAGGTCCAGGTTTCTTGCAGCAGCGCTAGCCCTAGGTGCAGTTTAGTGCCTACATCCTAGTCATTACAGCCGAGGCTGCTTTGGAATGGTGGATGTTCACTTGGGCTATTTTGGTGCGCCTGCTGGTCATTCTTGTTTGTGACAGGGGGCGGCAAGTCCTCCTCTGTCCCTACAAGAACATATTCCTCTGACTCCGTAAACATGGCTGGACTGCTCATGTCTACGAGTGTGAGGTCAAAGTCGTCCTCCTGGTAATCCGGGCTGACTTCCTTGTTCTCTGTGTCGGTTAGGTCCCGCACACATGAATTATATTTACTTTTGGAATTCATATAAATCCCACGAGTGGCAAGGGAACTAAAGCTCCGCCACGTCATAGCCCCGCTTGACATGGTAAGGCTTTATACCCTCTGAGGTCGCCAGGTATCAGAGGGGCTCCGATAGCAATGGCCGGTTGGCCACCAACCAGTCTCAGCATGACACTTTGGATTAAGGGTTTGGAAGTTCTTGGTTGTTCGCTCTCAGCTGACCGCTCCGACCGGAGTTGGACTCTATTCGGTAACGCCGAACGGTTTGTTGCAAAACTAAGCCCTCATACCGCGACAAGGTGACTTTCCGGGTGATGGAATTTCTGTTGATATTGAGCATTTGTTTCTTGGATTCTTTTATTTC
The DNA here is from genome assembly GCA_944588485.1 of Phosphuga atrata. Taxonomy (NCBI): domain Eukaryota; kingdom Metazoa; phylum Arthropoda; class Insecta; order Coleoptera; family Silphidae; genus Phosphuga; species Phosphuga atrata. The sequence continues at coordinate 16,348,513 of OX155895.1, read as the reverse complement.
ACTTTGATTTTCGATTTTTTTAGGCTGAGCTTGTGATGTCACTATTGTCTCTCTATAATGTATCTAAATATAGTAAAAGATAGCAATTAAGCAGGTTATGCTATGAGGAGGACGAAACCGCCGCCCATATAATCTTCCACTGTGAAGCAATTGCACGTAGGAGACACAAGGTTGATATTACAGCTGAGAGAGTCCCCGTGAAAAACATGGCACATGGAATCCTGGACCTAATAGTGGGCCTGGATCTATTTGCATGAACGAAACAATGTGGCGAAATACAATAGGATAATGGGCCGCAGTGTTTTAAGGGCTAACCCCCCTGGACAAACACTCGATTTTTTTATTTCGATATTTGGCCACTTTGGACCACGCTTAACAACGAGAACAGTATTTTTAAAATGTTTATTAGTATATTATTTCTTCTTTCCAGTTTCTTCCTTCCTTTTCTCCTAGTACTTTTTCATCATTTCGCTTTGTCTTTTCTTTCTTCCAGGGTCCATTTCGTGCCGCTCATCTTTGTCTCTCTTGCCGGGAAATAGCCGTAGGTATTCGCTCCGAGCGCAACAGCACTAGCGCCAAAGGTGACACTTTTAAGAACTTCACGTATAGTTATATTGACATGTATTTTGTAATATATTGACATTTTGCTCGTCAGAAGTCTTCGATTCAATAGTGTCCTTGTTAATAAAATCAATCAGTGCATACATAGGTTTACATTTTCCGCATGCTTAAGAAACGCATGTGTCTTTGCACTTTGAGTAACGTATCGTTTATCATTCAACTTAGAAAATAGTAGATTATAATTAAAGCTTCATAATATATTACGACATTAGTTATTTAATAAATAAACTCAACTTACTTGCAATTGTACTTTATATGGAGCTTCAGTAACATTAGTTTAAACATTAGAGAAACGCATGTGTCTTTGCACTTTGAGTAACGTATCGTTTATCATTCAACTAAGAAAATAGTAGATTATAATTAAAGCTTCATAATATATTACGACATTAGTTATTTTATAAATAATCTCAACTTACTTGCAATTGTACTTTATATGGAGCTTCAGTAACATTAGTTTGCCGAAAAACCTTACATTTAATTGTAGTTTCTTGATTTTTAATTGAGGTATTACAAAACCTATACATAACCTATAGTTGTTTTGCTGTCAAATAACGTAGGTATATTTTATTAATTTTTTTGTTTTTGCCTGTTGTTTTTATACACGATGTTGTATTTTTGGCCACGGGTGGCGCTAAGCGCGGTTGTGCACGGAGCGAATAACGAAGTATAACGTAACATAATGCAACATAACGCAAAATCTTACTTCCCCCTACCCGTGTTTTCTGCCGAATCACTGATATCGAGACATCAGTAAAGGAACTTCGTCCCAAAATGTTTTGAAGGATTCAAGGATAATTACTACCAACTGGACAGACAGAAAACCACTAGTTAAATTTTAGGTTTAACTAGGTTTTCTTGTAGGAAATTAAATTGTCTATAAGGTATATTTAAATCAAACTTTTAAATTTTGCTTAGTTTCTGAATTATTTTCGTATTTTTGAGATAAGAAGAATTACAAACAAAAAACGACGTTTTGTCATACTAAAGTTGATTCTTACCAAATTGACAGACTAAAAATTATTATATGAAGTAATTCTTATATAAGATTAAATTTTATACAACTTTCTTTCGAAAAATAATTCAACATTTTGAGAAGTTTCCATGTTTTTGCGAGTTTTGAGACGATGGAAGACAAGTGACAAATAAAAACATACGTTTTTTATCTACTGGCACACCAAAATACATTGATAAATAAATTATTGTATGTGAAGGATGACATTATTATAATAAAGTGGAAAATTATCCTGCTCATGCTCAATCATGCTCAAAAATCCAATGTCAAGTTTTTAGATTTTCATTATTAAACGATATCCTTTTGTTGTTACTATAGTTGAACAAATCGCGTCACTAAACAAAAAACATAGACGTAGTGAAACTAAATTTTCTGACGTATATTAACATTGAATTAATTTTTCATATTTTGAATCATGTTTTCGGCCTCCAGTCCTCCAGTCTGAACTTTTCTGGCTGTAATATAACATAACGTAACCATAACCTAATCTAGATTACATTTAAGTTAACCTAGAGTACATCGACAGCGTGATGTGTTCCCGTCACTGTTCTTTTTACTAGTTAGAAATTTTTGCCACGGTGGCGTAAACTTTCTTACCTTATTGTGTCAGTGATTTGAAGTATTTTGTTTGCCAAAATCAAATTTTTTTTATATTATCTGTAAGGAACAATTATTTTTTGTAGATTCAACAGTATTTTAACATGCTTCGTAGATAAAATAATGTATGGTACACGTGTGTGAAATACTTTGACCACTCATTGATTAAATCATTTAAACTTCGCAACTGATGCACAAAAGTGTGTGATAAAGACACTTGTATGATAAAGTACTATTTTTAGAAAATATTATTTTCTATAAGTTGAAAAAAAATGTTTAGTAATTTTCAAATCTTGGAGACATAAAAAATGTGGAACAAAATTTGACTCTAAAAATTTAATTATATATATAATTATTACAAACTTGACAGGCAAAAATCACAAAATAAGAAAGTTTCTTATAAAAAATTTAATTTTCATCACGAAAATCGAAACTGTTAAAATTTTGCCAGGTTTACTCATTTTTGCGACAAAAAAAAACCAAAATATGTATTATTATTACAGCTACTCCTCACCTACAGATACTCTTCACGACCAAGTTTTGTTCCTACGATTAGGCCAAATTTGAATTTGGATGTTCAAAACTAATTACACTATACAAAAATACAATTAGAAAAATTATATCGTACCTAGATGCAAGCACTGCCTCTAACACTCTAAACTCTAAATTTAGTCCTACAAGATCGTCTTAATTGTCGAATTCACTAACTCTCCATCTATATACGATATTTCAGTTCAACGACATCTTATATTACAGGTTGCTTGTGCAACCTGTAATACAAGACAATTTGTGTGTGTGTACATTAATTGTAAGAACTTGATTGTTCATGTTCTTAAAATCAATGTATACGGACATAAATTTCCAAGGTTTTGTGTAATAAATACTTACTACGGAAGTAACTCAATTGCGAAAAGCAATTACCGATAATTACCGATTCAACTACCGATGAAGAGATAGACATATGGTTTTGACTAAAAAGCTGGTCCTCCAAGCGGTCGTTAAGCACGTGGGTCGTTAAGTGAGAAATACCTTTACCAACTTTACAGAAACTAACTTGGAGAAGGAAGATATGGATATTTTTTTATCATTTTGGTTCATGATGAATGAACCAAAAAATCATAAAATAAACTCAGGCACCAGGAAAATTTTTGTAAAATGTTATGAAACTTTTATGTGTGCGTTGTTTTGACTTAAGTTAATTTAGGTTGAATAATAATTAATTTGAATCGAATTAACAAATCAAAAATAAGGAATATTCAACCTGTTCCGTAAATCTACAAAATTAATTAATTAAAAATTAATTAAGTCCTACTAGGACTTTGACAAATGTCATGAAACAACTACTTCCCTGGCTAATACCACGCCGGATATTGGATTACACAATAGACATTTGTTTGTTGTTGTGGGTTTGTCGGCGTGGTATTAGCCAGGGAAGTAGTTGTTTTATCACATTTGTCAAAGTCCTAGTAGGTCTTAATTAATTTTTAATTAATCAATTTTGTAGATTTACGAAAGCTTTGAATTTTTCTTATTTTTGTTTTTAAATGTATCTACAAATAGTTAGGCCCCCTTAATTTTCAATTATTCTTAACCGTCATGGTATTGGCCGCAACCCTTTCTACACAGCGAACAACTAGAAAAGTAGACCTAACCTCCTAAAAAGACCAAGTAAGTGTGTTTTGATTAATTTTAATTAAATAAAAGCAAGCTGCACTGATGAGAGGTAGACCTCGAAACGCGTCTGCAGATGGCTATAGTCACCTTATTTGTGTAGAAAGTGGTCTTTTTGTTATTAACTAGTAGTACTAGTAACAACAAACAAATGTCTATTGTGTAATCCAATATCCGGCGTGGTATTAGCCAGGGAAGTAGTTGTTTCATGACATTTGTTAAAGTCCCAGTAGGACTTAATTAATTTTTAATTCAATAATTTTGTAGATTTACGAACAGGTTGAATATTTCATATTTTTGTTTTTAAATGTATCTACAAATAGTTAGGCCCCCTTAATTTTTAATTTTCAAAATAACAAATATTCTTGTTCATCGGTGGTGCTACTTTCCTAAGTGAAAATTGAACCTCCTCCCTCTGCCTACAAATGTGCTTGGTGTTTTTGATATAAGTATAGGGAGCCGTTACAATTTTTGTCTTGCCGGCGCGGCCACTATTAAGGGAGGTTTTCGTGGCAGATTATTGTGATGGCTTTGCTACAGCCATGCACAGGAGGACGGTGGCTTTATTTTTCCATAGCTGTGCCTCAGGATTTGAACCCGAGACTTTATAATGTGTTGTTATTTCTGCCTAACTTAGCCTTTCTACTCTGCCTTTTCCCGCGAGTTACCAAAGATGTGCGGGGCCCTGCATTATAATGGTGGACACAATTCCTTTAGGGTTTGCCAATTCGGGCCGTTTTTCTTTGATTGCCTCATACAGTTTCACCAGTTGTTGACAGTGAACATCTAAATTGATTGTCTGGTTCCTTGGAAGAAGCTCAAAATACACAGCACAGCACTTTTGTAGTTTGATGAACAGCATGCTCATTTAGCTTTCGATGTGGTTTATGCTGGTTCATCATATTTGGCTCATGATCGTTTTCGAACCATCTAGCTGTAGCTGACCCATTTTTCATCACCAGTGATGACTCGTTTCAAGAAAGGATCGTTTTCATTGCGCTTGTATATCGCTTGTATATAGATGTATATCGCAAATATTGTTTTAGTTGTGTTAAGTAAATATCTTTCAATAGGGAATATGCAAGAGATTTAGTTTTACCTGATTTTTTTACCACCAATACTTTATGATCTTGCAATTACAGCTATACCATTATTTTCTAATTTAGTTTGTATTTAATTCCAAAAATTAAAATCAAAAAGTCCAAAATATGCCAGCGAAATTCAAATTTGTGAAACGCATCACCATTGGTCGAACCGAAACTTAGGACTGTGACGCACACGTTATGACATTTATAGACGTCAATATTCACTATGTTGTTTTGCCGTGCAATATTACTTACTATTACTGTAATGTTTTTCTCGTGTGTTAGTACCTAGTGCCATTTTGGTCTATAGTGACATTTTAAATTATCAAGAACAATGACGGAAAGTGGTTTTGTTAAAGCACAATCAGACAATTTACCAAAAATAGATGCATGTATAATGTGCTCTGAGAATCGCCAAACTGCATTGCTAATATGTTAGATGATTTATTTAATTTTAATTTCTTTAATATAATTAGTATGTCTATAGTTGGAAGTGGGATGCTTTCACTTAAAGGTTTTATTAAATCATGTGATTGTTTGGGTAATAATATCAACATTTTAGGCTCTTTTCCTATAGCAGTTATTGTACCAATTCATATTACAGTTTTTAAATGTTTTTCGTTCTCCAAATCATCTTGCATCCAACTTAATTCAGATGAGCTACATGATGCATAATCAGGGGATATTACTGAAGAATCAGAAGAAATTGCTGCCATGCCACTATCAACTGCGTTATCTGCAAATAACTTCCTAGCTGATTTTATTGTTGACTTTGAAATATTTTGTAATGAAAGATGAAGAGGAGATAGAGCAACATTTTTCTTTTCCGTTCTTAAATATACTTGAACACCTTTACTTCTGTACTTTGACTTAATATTTACTTGCAGAGTTTTGTCATTAGTATTACTAGAGGCTTCAATCTTCTCTGTTTCAGAGACATCCATGCGAAAGGTACTGGGCCTTGCTCGTTAATCATCAATTCCTTCAATATGAAAACTACTTTGCCCGGCTTCATAGCAACTTGTTTCTTGGTGTTTTTAGAGCAATTTCTAAAGCATTTGTACTTCTGATAGCTACTAGTGACAATCCTTGTCTTTTAATAGGATATATTCCCTCTTTTGGTGGTCATTCTTTTTGGAACTGAAATATATGAGGAGCTCTTTGCTTGAACCGTAGTATAACTTTTTGCCCTTGTTGTTTCATGATGTATTGAACATAATTTGTTGTATCTTTCTCAATCTGAAATAGATTCAACATTTAGTAAAACCCTGGAAGAAATTCACACCATGTAAGCTATCAAAATACAAAATACTTACATTAAAGTGATCTTCACAACAATATATACACGATTTTGGAGATATTTCATCTCTTCTTGTAACTTTACACCACTCTACGCATTTCTTGGAACAAAAAAAAACTTTATCTGGTGTACTTATAATAGTGTTTTTGCATTCCGGTACAAAACAATACCTATTACATGTTTTTTTAGCTTTTTCCATTATCGAAATAGCAATTCAAGCCGAAAATACTTGTCCAAAGTGTAAGTAATTGTCAACATTGCAAATAGTAAACAACACTGAATGACAATAGAGAGCTGTGACGTCATCGAAAGCGTGCGAAAAATGGGACCGTTCAAACAGGTCAAATTTAATCGGTATTTTATATAATTTTTTTAAAATTAATTGAAACACTTTCAACAGTATTTATATTTTCCAGTATGTTAAAACGAAGTAAAAAGTGAATTAAGCAAATAAAAAAAAAAATGATGCATATCCCTATTCATGCGGAACCCCAATATCAGTCTAAGACGATTTAAATGATTTTACATAGTTGTGTACATTTGAGGGTACATTTAACCTCTCTGCAATCTCTCAAAAAGGTATATTATGATACTCTTTAATAACGGCATTGATTTGATTATCATCAATTTTAATAGGTGGACCAGAAAGTTGGTTAACTTTCAGTGAAAAATCTCGTGCTCGGTTATGCATTCAACACCGTAAACTTCACACATATCTTTTTGAACCTCTCCAGCTTTCTTTCTTTTACGAAAAGATTCGTTCCTGAATCCCATCTTAAAATTGACCCTCAACTGACAGCTACACACAAAATCACACACAACGTGTTTCTAAATTAACTTCGATATGACTTATATGAAAAGTCAAAACATAGGAAACATCACTCACAGAATCCATTCAAAAAAATTCAAATAATGTTTTCTATATGGGGCAATTGAAATTGCTTTCCTAACAACCCAATATTTATGTATTGACATATATATATAAGAATATATCGCGCTCATCTACAAACATCTCCGAATCATAAAGCGTAGAAGCTTTGCCACACAATTCAATTGAATCAGACGTACCGGGATAATCTAGCAATAGTTAACAAAGTTAACATCCAGTTTTTAGTCGCTTTTTAGTTTTTTTTTGTAAGACTGCAGGCCTTCAGCCCCTGACACTATAGGTCTTGACCGTTTCATAGTCGCTTGCTTTGACGCAGCGAAACGGCTCACATGAAGTATCTTGAACTCATGTGCTAAAAGTGACTGAAGATTGTCCGTACTATTGTTAGACATCATTAGATCGTGCTCTTTGTCTTTTAGATATTAATCCTTCAGTTATTTTATGTATGACCTACATCTTGTGCACTGACACATTAAATCGTTAATTCTTTTTACAATATATTGATTTAAGAATAATGTTTTACACTCATTTAAAATTTCAGTTTGGACCAGTCGGCTGCTCACTGCTCTTCAAACAGGAAACACTTCCTTCATTCAGCAGAGATTCATGTGTAGTTAACGATTTTTGATACGTTTTAATAAAATAAATACACTAAACAAGAAAATAGTTTTAAGCCGAAAATAAAAATAACATTGTTGGATCTTAACAGTGGTTATTAAAAATTGGTCATAATTCAAAAATTGGCAATATGTGTAAACTATTTATCATATCGTAAAATAAGATTAAATTGTCAACAAAATGAGATATTATACGATATAAATAATTTGAAACTAACTAAGATACAAGACAAACAAAACTTATTGTCTACTACTCACGCGTTAAAAGTATCTTGGCGCACGTTTGTTAGTGCGAAACATACCATTTTTGGTTGTATTACCACATAACTGCGGTAACGCATGCAAATATTCAATATCGCTAAGTTACATTAAAAAAAACAAGAAATAAAATAAACACAATCAAGACATCAATATTAAAAAAGTGACGTGAAAGTGACAGAAATTTTGTTTCATTACAAAATAAAAATTAAAGAAAACGTTTTACGTCCCCTCACATGAGTAATAAAAAATATTATTTTAAAATATACTATATTAAAACAACAGAAAAGCAGCAAAATTGTTGAAAGTGAAAGTAATTTTGTAATGAGTGAATATAGTCCATAAACTAGATTGTATTAGCTTCGAAATAATACATTAACACGACTGATTGTGAGATATAGTATTAATACTCGGGTGAAAATCGTCGTTTGAAAATTGATTGTGATGCATAGGCAGGTAACAATTTTGTAAAATCCTTATATCTCCAAAAATATTAACAATATGCTTAAACTAGATTCAATTATTTACAAAATCAGATACAAGAAAAACTGAGATACAAGCTAAACAATACTAACTAGAAGGAAGTCACCCAAAAATGTCATTTTAATAGTAAATATAAAGAAGTTTGATAGAGTTTTAATGGAGTTACTAGAATCCATAAACTATATTAATTAACCTTATAATGATATATACTACGTCTATATAGTCTTGATAGTTTGGTAACAATCGACGTGTGAAAACACTGGCCTACACACATTTTCGTATCTAAAAGTTGAATGTATTGTAATCTTCTACTCCTGATAGTAAGTATGAGCCCTTGGAGACAAATAAAAACAGTCGCAATTTTTATGTCAGCTCTGGTTTATACGATAAAGAAAAATTAAAATAAAACACATTTTTACAAAAATATCAAGTTATTTTGAAATTATACAGAAACAAGTTGTCTTTTGAGTGATTCTCTTGAGTGTAATTGTCTTGGGCAAACTCTTCAGCAATAATCGGCATCATATGAATGTACCATCTGTCTTCGTACCTTTTCCTTCTACCCTACCTTCTTTGTTTTTATATTTTGATGGAAAATTTGTTCTTCGTGTTCTTCACTAAATTATAAAGAAAGTGATTCTTATGATTATGTACGATTATAGTTTTGAAGTTAAGAAGCATTTTCTCGATTAACTATTTGCAGATATCAGCCTTGTAGTTTCCAAGGAAGTTTTGTGCAATCGCTACAAAAGATTTACACGCAAGTATTCTTTTCTTGACATATACGCTTCAAAATTTGTACAGCATTTAATTAATGGATGTATTTGTGGCCTATCAAAAATTTCTGCTTTTAATTTTAATCAGTACTCAATCAGTACTGAGAAATGAATTTAATCGACCATTTTGGTCCAGAGCTTTAACAAATTGCTTCATGAGCAATAACTTTATGTGCAAAGGTAGAAGATGGATTTTTTCTTGGGAAACCAAAGACTTATTTATGCCATTTATTTCACCAATAACAAGATCTAATAAACTCGACTATCTTAGAAACAAATAAAACTAGGGTATTTTGTATAGCCACTATCTTCTGTGGATGTTGGCTATCACGTTGGTCCAAATCACTCCATTCACTGCCGCTTTGAATACAGCAGTTGATATCATTCCGGTCCATGTTCGTAAATTTCGCAGTGACTATATTCGTCTGCATCCCGCTGACTTTTGACCCTCTTTTTTCCCCTGTAGGATGACTTGAAGAAGGTGGTATTTTTCACCTCGCAAGATATGTCCGAAGTATTCCAATTTTCTGCGCTTGACGTTTGGTATGGATTCCAGTTGTCCACCGATGCGTTGCAGTGTCGTGTCATTTGGCCCGTGGTGTAACCATAGGATTCTGAGTATGTGGCGATAACACCACATCTCAAATGCATATATGTCATGCAAGCCATATACATAATTATAATATACCAAATTTTCATCAGAAGAAAAAAACCATATAACCAATAAGAAGAACCAATAGAACCACTCTCTTCACCCAATAAAACACTAACCATCTTCAAGTGGACACAAATCACCCAACTATGTTCAAAATATTTTATTTTCTGTAAAAGAACTGAATGGGCAAGTGGAATAGAAGTATGCTTAATTGCGATTATGTAAAAGGACTCCTATGAGACTTCTTTTAATACTGTCAATAAAGAGACACCAATCATTTGTGGATGTTGGCTATCACGTTAGTCCAAATCACTCTATTCACTGCCGCTTTGAATAGAGCAGTTGATATCATTCCGGTCCATGTTTGTAAATTTCGCAGTGACGATATTGGTATGCATCTTGCTGACTTTTGACGCTCTATTTTCCCCTGTAGGATGACTTGAAGAAGATACCACCTTCTTCAAGTCATCCTACAGGGGATAATAGTGCGTATACCAACGTATACGAAATTTTTATCAGAAGAAAAAAATTGCAATAATTTTTGTTCTCTCGTATGTTATGAAGTAATTCGTACACCTTTTTTTTCTTTTAATCTCGGTGCTAGCAACTCTGCACGCTCTTTTTAAAGATCTAAGTCTCTGAAAGATCTTAATCATCATCTTCTTAGGACACTTTCATTTGATTCTCTTCAGATTCATGTACTGCCTGATGAAAAATTTGAGGAATAGGTCTTATATCTGAAAAAATATTGGGATACTTCCAATTACTGCGATTGTTTTTGTTGATGCCCACTACTTTCGACATACAAAAATAACAGTCATGATGATTTTTTTGTTTACTCTAAATCAGTGGTACTCCTAACTTCATATATTTTCGGTTCCTTTTTCCCATTGGATTCAGTGCACATTTTACAAACACTATGAGGCACAATATGAATTACAGTGTGAGTAATTGATGTTCGCTGATCTTTCAATATATATTCACCACAAATGTAACAAAACATATCAGGATCGTTCGCAAAACATCTTAACTTACTTGCCATAATAAAATAATTAGATAAATTTCATAGGAGTTATAGCAAAGTTTATTGTTTTCAAATAATACCGGAAAGAATGAAAATGAGGATAGTAGGTAAACCAAAGTTTAGTAAGGTAGGTAAATGTCAGCTGACATTAACTAGCGGCAATATAGTTCATATTACCTACCTTACCGACTACAGATACGAACAGAGTTGCACCAAAAAATATTTTGTTTGTAGGCCTGTGAAAATGATTATGCGCATACGTAACAATTTTTCCATTCCGTAACAAATTCTTATATATCCGAAACTATAAACAATTTTTAAATTATACAATATCATACTATGTAATAAAACACAATACAATTTTACAATACAATAAAAGTGCCTTCGAATTAACCGAGAAAAAAGCTAAACAAAATATTTCTTTTTAAATGGGAAGCCTCTTAGAAGAAATGACATTTGTTTTTTGAAAGAAATGGTCTGGGACAGGAACTAGTAATAACATGCAAATTCTCTGTTGTATAATTCAATATCTTGTGTGATATTAGCCAGGATGTAGTTGCTTCTACATTACATTTGTACATAGTCTAAATAAGACTTAATATTATAAAGCTACGAACAGGTTGAATAGATTTATATATTCAAGCTATATTTCGCTTCTATGAGGTTTGTATGATTATATCTATAATCGATATGATTAAGTAAATGGTTATGGTAAGTAATATTTATGTAGTACAAAGTTTACTTGATACAGAAGCATTTGTTATAAAATGGTTGAAACTAAATCCAATTTTAAGTATGATTTAAACGGAATACATTCATTCAAGCTAGATTCCTTGTTTATCTATTAATGTAAAATATGTGCATAAATTTGAATAAAATAAATAAAATGTCGCAATAAAATCTGAAAAAAATATCTATAATAAATATTCCATTCGACGGCTCCAATAAAATCTGTTTTGTAGATAGGAATGTATCTATAAACTGTAATGGTCTAAAGGCTCAATTGCCTATTCAAATGTCCATGCACACTGGTCACTTCACACCGATTTTCATTTATATAACATCAGAGTATTGCCGTCGCGCTCAAACGCGTTCGCACCCCGACGGGTAAATTCGCGCCCGACAGAGACAACGAAGCTTGGATTTGGAAAATCGGACTCTTCTGTCCGTCATACATATGAATTGTGATTTCGTACATATTACATTTTCCTCTTTATAAATCGAGGATATCACATGGATTTTTATTATTGTACACTTGCTTAACTATCCATAATATCTACATAATTTATCTTTATTTTTATGTCACTTTTTATTAGGATTTTTGCATCATTTGCAAATTATATTATAATAATAAAAATCTTTATTTTCATTAAAAGGAACAAATTGCTATCGAGCACAAGGTCTTTCTGACTATAATTATATTACATTTATGGAGAATTCATTAAATAATCATTTGGTAACATTTTCTAATTTCAATTATTAAGATGATAGATTTTCGTTAATTGCAACTTATTAAAGCGGAACACTGCTTCAATTGGTATATAAATATTCTACCTTTCTGTAGCTATTCTTCTTCTTTCGAATAGGCCTACGTTGGACCACGCTTGTTCAACTGTTGGGCTTTTCTCTTTGCCCAGTATTGTCGCATCTTCTGCCGCTGTAACTCCTTTCTCTCTTCTGTCTAGGGAGTACATTTCCTTCGGGTTTTTTCCTGAAATCCACGGACTTCCTTCATAGTGCGTCTCACAGACTGTCTGTTTTGGAGATCTGTTATTCCCAGTTCTCTGATATCCTCGGTTTCTGTCAACCAAGTGGTACGAACCTTCTTGTTTTGCCAGAAGGTGAACAGACGGTTGGTTAGTAGGTTTGTAGAAAATCTTGCAACGTGGCAATAGAAAGCTACTCTTCTTTTCCTTGCACAGTCAGTGCATCTCAATATGTTCGTATAGCTCAGAGTTATGTCGCCTTCTGAATTCCCCATCTTGCTTTACCGGGCCTAAGATCTTCCTGAGGATTCTTCTCTCTCTGAAGACCTCTTCGGTTCAATGAAAGACACTTTCCTCCATGGCATACAGGGCTTCTGGTAGTAAGACTGATGTGTGGTACTTAAGTTTCAGGTTGCGTGATAGGCATTTCTTGTTGTAAGTGTTCTTAGTCAGTCGCTAGGCTAGTTCTAACTTGTTGACTGTCTTGGATGATGGTGCTCCTTCTGATACGTTCAGTTCAATCCATTAGTCGAGATACTTGAATTTCTCAGTCCTCTTGATGTTTCCCTGGTATTGTAATATCTATAATAATATTTTCCGTAGCTCTATAATATAATTAAGTCTTTCAAGACTACAAAACAAATCTAATGTTAAACAGAACAGATATTTGTCTGTTATTTACAAATAAAACAAAAGCATTTACAAGCAAAAATTAGATAAATAACATTGTTTTTAAGATCAGATCCTTCTATTTACCCAAGTGAATCTATCTCTCATCAGTGCAGCTTTGCTCTTTTGATTTATAAAATGGGACATTCTTACAATAGTTTGAAAACCATTTGGGCTATGGTTTTCAAACTACTCTTATGTTATCAAACAAATTCTAGACAAGGTGTGCCAAATCTACCTTTAGTAATTTTGATTGTTATTTCTTATTCATTAGCTTATTCATTAGGTAGTATCAGAAACAAACAACACAGTTTTAATAGATTATTTTAATTTTAACATATTTTAATAGATTTACTATTAAATGAATAGAGCTAAAACGAGAAAAAATAATAGGAGTTGACTATTTATGTCTGGAGATTTTGCTAAAAATTAAGGTTATTATTAAAACATTATTTTTTCTTCTTCTTAAAGTTGCTAATACGTTCCGGGCGTTGATATCCATTGGGGTTCAAATGGAGTAGTGCATGCGCACCACACGATGCTGCTTCCTGTTAGCGTCGCATAGCCTCTCCTACCCAACCTCCAAGCAGCCTTTATATGAAGATAAAGGTGGAGATCCCCGGGTAACCTGAACAACCTCTCTGGAGATCGGGTAACCAAGCCCCGGTGGAAAGAAAAGTCAGGGCTGACGAGAGCGGGAGAAATGGCCCTCCAAAAAGGGGGTTGGGCGTGAGGCTAACAACCCCATCCCGTAAAACACCAATTGTCAAGAAACCTCAAGATATGCCTCGGAAAGCAGGACAGAAAACACGAAGACGGACAAGGCAAAGGAAAATGGACATGCACCTCGGAACGTGGAATATTAGAAGCCTATATCAAAGAGGAGCGCTAAATGAACTGATGGAAGTATTTGATAGATACAAACTAGACCTAGTAGCTCTACAAGAGATAAGATGGCCAGGAACAGGAAGACTAGCTGATAAAAGCGGTGACCTGTACTACTGCGGAGACACAAACAACAGACATGAATTCGGAGTGGGATTCTTAGTTGGAAACCAGATTAAAGAAAACGTCATCGCCTTCAAACCAATTAACAAGAGGATGTGCTACATCCGAATTAAAATGCGTTTTAATAACTTATCCATATTCTCTGTTCACGCCCCAACAGAAGAGAAGGAGGACCATGCAAAGGATGATTTCTACACAACCCTAGAAACCACGTCGCACTACTTAGCACTATTTAGCACGTCGAACACCAGACAACACCAGACAATGACATCAACCTCGTGATCGGGGACTTTAACGCCAAAATAGGCAAAGAAGACGCTTACCAGCCAACGATAGGAAAATACAGCATACATGAAGAGTCTAACAACAATGGAACTAGAACCATAGATTTTTTAGCGTCAAAAGGCTTAGTAGTTAGAAGCACAACGTTTCCACACAAGAACATTCACCTAGCAACTTGGAAATCTCCAGATGGGCGCACACTAAATCAAATAGACCATGTCCTAATAAGCGCCAGATTCTACTCAAGCATAGTGGATATCAGAACCATGAGAGGAGCAAGAGTAGGCTCAGACCACTTTATGGTCAAAATAAAATTAAGAACGAGAATAAATAAAGCACGTGCCCAAAAGGGAGAAAAAACAAGAAAATATAATCTAGATAACCTAAAGAACCTAAGGAACGCAAAGATGAACGCAAGAAATATGTGGAAACACTGGAGAAGAAGATTAAAGAAAATATAAACGAAGAAGAAGAAGGGGAAGAGCACGAGGAAACAAATATCACATAGGAAAACCTTAAAAAAAAGCATAAGAGAAGCAGCGGAGGAGACATAGGAATAGAACCCAAAGGACAGCGCCATCTATGGTGGAACGAGACGTGCAGGAGGGCAATAGACGAGAGAAATAAAGCAAGACAACGACTACTGCAAAGGCCAACAAGAACTAAGGAACAAGAATACGCCATCTTGAGAGCGAGAGCAAAGGCAGTATGCAGAAGAGAAAAAAGAAAAGACCTAAATGAACAACTGGACAAACTGCTACTACTCAAACAAGGAGGAGAACTACTAGAAACTAAAATACATGCGCTAATAAAAACTATCTGGAAAACAGAAAAAATACCTGAGGAGTAGAAGATTAAGCCATAATCTGCCCAATATACAAGAAAGGCGACCGACAAGACTGCAACAACTATAGAGGCCTC
Organism: Phosphuga atrata; assembly: GCA_944588485.1. Classification (NCBI taxonomy): domain Eukaryota; kingdom Metazoa; phylum Arthropoda; class Insecta; order Coleoptera; family Silphidae; genus Phosphuga; species Phosphuga atrata. The sequence goes on along the minus strand of OX155895.1, from coordinate 16,332,939 downwards.
TCACTCCTATGTGTCGTATACAAGGTCCTAACATTCATAATACGCCAAAGACTGGAGATATACGCAGGAGATCTAATAGGGGAGTATAAAGCAGGATTTGGAAGAGGGAGATCCACGACCGACCAAATTTTTACAACACGACAAATTATGGAAGAGGCGTGGGAATTTGACATACCTATCCATCAACTATTCGTAGACTTTCGACAAGCCTACGACAGTATAAGTAGGGAAGCACTATATAACATTATGAAAGAATTTGAAGTACCACAGAAGCTAATCAAGATGATACAAGTAACCATGGAAGAGGTGCTCAATTAGGTCAGAATACAAAACCAGCTCACAGAAAAATTCCCAACAGACAAAGGACTAAGACAAGGAGATGGCCTGGCCCCGATCCTATTTAACCTAGCCCTCGAGAAAGTGATCAGAGGCACAGGAATAAAAACTGACAGCACCATTATAAACAAGTGAAGCCAAGTTATAGGATATGCAGACGATCTGAATATAGTGAGAAGGAATGTACTGGCAGTGAAAGAAACATTTATGCAGCTGATAGAAGAGGCAAGACCGATAGGACTGCTGGTGAATGAAGACAAAACGAAATACATGGCCATAAAATCAAGGACGCGGCTGGGACAGAACATAACCATGAATAATATGAATATTGAAGTGGTACGAGAATTTAAATATCTGGGCTCAACACTGAACGAACAGAACTTAATACCACAAACAATTCAACAGAGACTGATAGCCGGGAATAATGCGGATTACGCAGTTCAAAGTGTAATGAAATCGCAAATAGTGGGTCTAAAAACCAAAGTGAAAGTGTACAAAAGCATCATTAGACCGATAGTGACCTACGGGTGCCAATCGTGGACAATGACGACCAAACATGAGGACCTATTATTAAAATTCGAGCGAAAAATATTGAGAAGAATATTTGGGCCGACCCAGGAAGAAGAAAGGTGGAGGATAAAGTATAATTACGAACTGGTACAACTGTATAAAGAAATAGACCTAGTAACATATATAAAAATACAACGGCTGCAATGGGCAGGACATGTAGAACGCATGGGAGAAGAAAGAATACCACAGAAGATCTACAAAGGAAACATGGAAGGCAACAGGAGACAAGGCAGACCACGATTAAGATGGCATGATTACATACAAAATGACGCAAGAGAACTAATAGGCATAAGGGACTGGAAAAGAGCAGCAACGGACAGAAAAGGATGGACAAGAATGCTAAACGAGGCTAAGAAAGGAGGAGGCTAAGGCCGACACAGGGCTGTAAGGCCAAGGATGGATGGATGGTTGGTATCCATTTTGGCGATTATCACTTTGTTGCTGCCGCTCGGAAAAGCTCGGTGGTTTTCTTCATCCATGAGATTCTTCAACTATGATATCCTTCTTCCGACATCTCTGTTTTCTGATACTTTCCCTTGTAGTTTTGTTTGCAGTAGATGGAATCTGCTTTCATTCCTCATAATATGCCCCACGCCATATTTCCTTTGAGTTTTCTGCATTTTGTGGTGTTGAGGAGCTCTTTATCCTTCTGCATTCTATGAAGGATATAAGTGTTGGTTATGCGATCTTTCCAGGAAACTCTCAACATCCTTCGATATATATATATATAGATATATATATATATATATATATATATATATATATATATATATATATATATATGTTGTATTTCGCGGATAGATACCTGTGTTGTATTGTTTTCTCGGGGATTCCGCGTTGATGCTGAGGGTTGGCTCTGAAAAGAACCGGATTCTCGACGTTTCGGCGAACTAACATTCGCCATTCTCAAGAGATATATGCGTCCGTGCGGGTCAACCGTTAGACGCATATATATATATATATATATATATATATATATATATATATATATATATATATATATATATATATAATAAAGATAATCGATATAATCGATCTCGAATGCTTCCAGTTTCTTGCTCATAGCATCAGTTAGTTTCCACGATTCAACTCCGTAAAAAAGAAATGAAAATGAAATTGAGAATTCTGCAACAACGCAGAATTCTCAGTTTTGTTAACAGTGTGAGGTCGTCACTCTTTAATAAGGATCCCATGCTGTTGAAAACAGCTCGCGCTTTCTCGATACAGATCTTCACTTCTTCAGAATGATCCCACTAATCGTTTAGAGTAAGAAAATATATGAATATTTATTTAGTCTCTCGGTGGGTTTTTAACTATCGAATTTGCTCTGTAGGTTTTGGATTTCAGTGCAGATTTCTTTAAGTTCCGATTCTTTGGCTTCTCTAATTTTTACTTCAATCTTTTACTTCATGTTATTATATTCGCTCATGTTGTTTTGATTCTTAAATACTCTTCGCCTTTCTATTATTTGTAAAATTAGTTTTACTAATTATTTACTAATTAATTTTTAATGATGGATAATAAATAAATGAATAAGAATAAAAAAACAGCAGATAAATAATAAATTTTGAATATTAAAATAATTTCAACAGTAAATCAATTTAGATATTATAATTTTAATAGTTGGAAAACCTACTGAAATTTTTTCATTCAATAGATTAACAATTTATCTTCTTTGTTTAGTCTTACTTATCTAAACATATTTACCTAGTCCTGTCTCTCTAGCTTTTTCTGCGTAGAATTATCTTTGCACTCTTATCTCTCTAACCTCGTCTACCTTGTCAGTCTTGTCTTCTCCGTCTAGTCAAATTCAAATTTAAAATCAAACTTTTGGCCAATAAAGCAGTTTGACGTATATAAGAAATTTGTATTAGCAAAAGTCAAAAATACTAGTAAAATGTTGCTTTACAAATGGAGAATATCTGATATCAATTCTGTATATGGATTTCGCCACGAACATTTTCCTCAATGATTTATTAAATATTTTGTATGAAGGTTCGCGGGTGATTTCTAATGGAAGTAATTATCCAGGTAAATCCTGCTGCATGTGTTAGTACTTGTCTGTAGGTTGCATAATTTAAAACGAGTTCTAGTATTGCAATTGTGTTTATCCACATATTTGGTAATGAGATATTTGTTTCTATGGGTATTCGGGAGGTATCCGACGAAAACATCTGACTACCGTATAAAACTAGGCTCTATAACCGCCGAACAATAACATTGTTTTTTTAATTTATCCTCTTCTTCTTTTTTAGAATATGCCTACTTTGGACCACGCTTGTTCAACTGTTGGCCTTTGACCTTTGCCCAGCATTGTCGCATCTTCTGCCGGTGTAACTTCTTTCTCTCTTCTGTCCAGGGGGTACCTTTCATTCGAGGTTTTTCCTGAAACCCACGGACTTCCTTCAGGGTGCGTCTCACAGACTGTCTGTTTTTGAGATATGATATTCCCAGTTTTTTAATACCCTTCTCCGTCTCTGTCAACCAAGTGGTAAGAAGCTTCTTGTTTTGCCAGAACGTGAACAGACGGCTGGTTAGTCGGTTTGAAGGCAATCTTGTAACGTGGCCATACAAATCTACCCTTCTTTTCCTTGCACAGTAAAAGAGCATCTCAATATGTTCGTAGAGCTCAGAGTTATGCCGTATTCGGAATTCCCCATCTTCCTTTACCGGGCCTAGGATCTTCCTGCGGATTCTCCTATCTCTGATTTCCAATTTCTCTATTAGACCCCTTCGGTTCAAGGAAAGACACTCCATGATTTACAGGGCTTCTGGTCGTAAGACTGATGTGTAGTGCTTAAGTTTAAGCTGATAGGCTAGTTCTAACTTGCTGACTCTCTTGGATAATGATGCTCTTTCTGGTAAGTTGGGTTCAATCCATTCGCTGAGATACTTAAATTTCTCAGTCCTCTTGATGTTTCCCTGTTCTAGTAACATCTCTCTGTTTGCTTCTCTGATGTTGGTGAAGAATTCTGTTTTCTCCAGCGACACTTGAAGACCCGCTTTGGCAGGCTGTTTTCTGAGGCAGTTTACCTGCATTGTTGCACATCTCAAGAGAATAAGCAAACAGTGCCATGTCATCCGCACAGGCCAGGCAATGTATAATCAGTCTATCGTTCTTACGTTCCAGGTAGATACTACTCTGTGCACCCAAATTGTTAAGTTCCTTGCGCCATTCTCTCATAACCTTTTTAAGGACAGAGTGGAAGAGAAGTGGGGAAGTCTATTTCCTTGTCTCACTCCAGTTTTTATTTCGAAGCTTTCTCGCCTCTAAATTTAACCTTGGATTGGGTGTTAGTCAAAGTTTTTAGGATGAGTCTGCGGGTTTTATTGTCTAGTGCTAGTTCCTGGAGTACGTTATTAAGCGTTTCTCTATCAATGGAATCGTAGGCCTTCCTAAAATTAACAAAGTTGACGACCACCTTGGGGTTTCTCATCTTGGAGTATGCAAGTGTAGTTTTAAGATTAAGGATCTGTTCAACACAGGACCGGGTCTTCCTGTAGCCCCCCTGGTATTCTCCCAGTTGTTTACACAACTGATTTTCTGCCCTTGTTTGTTACCTCCTTCGAGAGAATCTTGTATGTCACCGGGACGAGAGAAATTCCACGGTAGTTGTTTAGATCAGTAAAATCTCCCTTTTAGTGAAGCGGATGGATCAGAGCAGATTTCTAATCGGGTGGTAATCTCTGTTTCCCAAATGTCCTAGATGACCTCGGTTAGCTTGCGCACGGCATTGTTTCCAGCTCCTTTCCACAGTTCTGCAACGATAGAGTCCTCTCCAGCTGCCTTATTATTCTTAAGAAGTTGAATGATCTGGCCAACTTCTTTCAATGAAGGGGGAAGCGAGTCCGGGTTTGGTGTGCTTTGTTTATAGTCGAAGTCTTCGCTGGGTGGGTCACAGTTGAGTAGATTTTAGTACTGAGCCAAAAGGTGGCAGTTGTCCTTGTCGGTATAAGCCAGTTTTCCTTGTGAGTCTCTGAACTGGAGGCTTGGCGGAGCGTATTTTCGGAGTGCCTGCTTATAGGTTCCAAAGAAATCTCTGGAAATATTCTTAGCAAAGCTCTCTTCGATTTTTGTTAGTTGGTTTTGTGTGAAGGTTCGTTTGGTTCCTCGAATCTATTTTTTTATTATTTATTTACTTTTTTTAAATTTGTGATCGCAAAGATATATAAGTGTAAATCATACATCATCTGAAGGGGTGAAAAAAGTAAGTTTTAAAAGTACTGCGGTGAAGAAAGTCATCTATTTCTTCTTCAGTTGAAATTATACGAGGCTGTAAGCTAACCAACACGCAACAAATTTATAAAAAGTCATCGAGGCAATGAAATAAATTCTTCGAAATTTTATACAAAAATGTTTGAATAAGTTTACACTGTATAATTCTCTCTGCGTGGATCCTTACTCTGGCGAAGTTTCTTCAGTAGAAAAATTTTGGTTTTGTTCTCAAGAATGGTGGCATTACGATTATAATATTTCTGCGAATTCCTGATCAGTTGAAACAATCTTCCCACCTCCTTCCACCTTAACCTTCCTTTCACCTTATTCCAATTTATCTAATAATCCTGATTCAATTTTTTTTTACCTTAGATTTTAAACAAATGAAACGACTAGGAGTAATTCCAATAAGTACATTTGCAGCGACGCTTTTTTGTGGTGGGAGTAATAATAAATGCGATTATTAACAGTGGATGGAACTTCTATTTTAAATTCTGTATCAATCAATAATAACTCGAGAATTAGTGTACTTTGGATAAAAACATTTTGACATTGTTGCTTGAACAACATCTATCCTTAGCCAAAAAACTAAGTTAACAGTTGCTGCTGACAAAAATTCTTGAAATTGTTGTTCTGAGAACACTAAATAATACACTTAATGCTGATAATGTTAGTCCAGTTTTAATTTTCATTGACAAAATCAAAAGAGTGTCTTCTTTAGCAACAGTACATTTATGCGAATATTTTGTCCTTTTCAACAAGAATTTAATAAATAATATTTGTTTGCCAATTTCCAACTACCAGTTGGAAATCTTTAAAATCTGAATCTTTATGATTCACGACACAGCAGCTATTATGCCCAACTTTTTAAAAAAGTTTCCATTAATTTCATCACAACCGGTACTCTTTTAACGCTTACTTTATACGCAGCGTACGTTGCAGTCGATTCGATTGTCCCCACCATATACTCTGCATGCTCCCAATAGGTAGTTGTTTCCAATATGTAAAAACTTAGAACAATTAACATGTTTAGTTCTGCTAGGTGGAGTCTGCATGAAGAAAATGGTCTGCAAGTAAGTAAGTCTGCAAGGGTGATACATTAAGAAATAACTAAATAAGTTGGACACCAAATTTTATGTTGAGCATATTAAAAAATCTGAACTTTAATAAAAAGCTAAATGCTTCATCCTAAATAAGCAATCAATACTTATAAAATACTAACTATTCAATTTAACATGGCCCCATAGGAAATAATCGAACGCCTACAAACCCGCAGAGCGAGGAGTTCGCAACTGATCCCCACGCTGGGAAATCAGACGACCAGGAAAAAAACACCCATAACACATCCATAAACATGTTGGATATATGAAGCCGTGCACCATCTTGCAGATACCAAATATCGGTTACTGATAATAGAAGTTGAACGATGGTATCCATTAAGAACGTCTGTAACAACGTCGCAGGAATTGATTGGATTTTTTTTCAATGCTGTTCCTAACTAGCAAAGTATCCTCTGTTCCAGCATAATTATTTCCTTTCTACAAGTTTAGTACCTTTAAAAGAACATCTTCAACGATATTATGTGCAATTTGGCAGCGCTGAAAAATTAAACTCTTGTCAGAATCACCTCTCATTTTAAATAATGGGGTGCGCTCTAATAAAATGCTCTACACAAGCAATCCTTTGGTCAACCGGCCACCGCGCCATTTTCTACAGAACTTGAAGGTTCACTGAATATTAGACATTAAAATTATGGCAAATAAGTCATCACTTCTTTTTGTTCTAATTAAGTAAACAGGACGCTAATAATTTGTCATCCTTCATTTTATTATATAGACTCAGCTGTATTGCTTGATTTGCAACCAAGCCATGCTATTCTCCTTGTATGATTTTGTGCTTAAAAATGAAAGACTCATTCAGTCTGAATTAGAAAAAATATTCTAGCAAATTTAGGGAACACGGAAAACTGTTTAGTTCTATTTCATCTCTTTTCTTGTAGATGGGCGAGATAGTACCTTCCCTCTTGTTCCTCTTCCTCTTGTTAAAGACGGAATCCCTGTCGTTGAAGTGAAGCAATTAATTATATTCAGCAAAAGTTTTATCAGGTGGTGTATGTTATTTTTTATTAAGAGACAAACTTATGTTATGTTTTTTAGTTATAGTTGTCGCCCTGATATTTTTCAATATATTTTCGGGTGCTTTCGCAAAGAACCCATTAAAAAGAGTTTCAATTTTGTGAAGATGAATTTGAGAGATTATTAATTCTAATCTACTTTACTATTTTGTGGTATGACCATATCCCAAATAGCTTCCTGTTTCCTGTCTGCATTTTTAATGCTTTTTCTGAAGAACCATTGTTATTTTCACTTATTATTATTATTGGTTATTATTACTTATTATTAGTTTCATGTGACTCTTTTATTACGAGCAATTCTCGTAAGGGCAATTAAGAACAATTTTTCTGCAAAAGAAATAAAAATTTACTTCTTCTTTGAATGTTGTTTTCTTTTAGAGGAACATTGATATTATGATGATATTGAAATATATTTATAAATAATCTCGTTTTATCATTAAAATTGGCTGAATTTAGAATACACGAACAAGTTTTAAAGATTTATCCATTAGTAGTCAAGCAAAATATATTTTCTTTTAAATACTTCTCGTATATGTCTCTAGTATATAACATTAATATTATTCTCTTTCAGATTCAAATTAAAGTCTTGTCAACCTAGTCTTCTCTGTATTGTCTCTCTAGTCCTGTCTATCTAGTCTTGTCTATTTTGTCCGTCTAGTTTTGTCTGTGTTGTCTTTTGCTTATCCCTGTGTACCGAATCTTGTCAGCCTAGCCTTGTCTGCCTAGTCTTGTATATCCAGTCTTATCTATTTAGTCACGTGTGCCTTGTCTTGTGTCTGGTTACGTCTGTCTATTTTCATCTACATGCGTCTGTCTAGCCTTGTCAAGTTTTACTTGTTTACTATTGTTTGACCAGTCTTGTCTCTATAGTCGCCTAGTCTTTTTCACCTAGTCTTGTCTAGTGTCGACTATTCAGTTTTGCCAGTCTAAACTAGTTATTTGTTGAAGTTTTCTTAGTCTAATCTTGTCTTTGTAATCTGCTTTTGTAAATATTATGTTTACAATCATTCGATTTCTGAGATTGAATTGCACAATTTGGACAATGTTAGCGATCAATCCCTGTTCTAATTTTAGAATATTTTTATTTTGTTCGCCGAACAGCTTTTATCACATACATTACCGGAAGTAACGCAGCTGTCACGGTGCAGTTTTAACAAAGTCCATTCAAATATCGAAAATTGAATGAATTTGTGCGAATCTTTCAATTTAATTGAATTTTTACATTATTATAGAATTTTTATTAAGCAGATATTTCTTTATTGTATTTATTTTATAATAGCAGTTTATGATACAAGCCTGTACAAAAGCCTTTCACACACGTGTATCATACATTAATATATCTACGAAGCACGTTAAAATACTATTCAATCTACAAAAAATATTTGGTTTTTGCCGATAATATTGAAAAATTGTAATTTTGAAACACATAATATTTCAAATCACTGACACAATAGGGTTAGTACGTTGCGCGAATCCGTGCAATCCGTTTTTGCAATCCGTTTGCAAAAATTGCAAACTTGTAAAAACGCACAGTGACGGAACACTATTTGTCGTTGTTGATTTAATCTAGGTTAACCTACTTTTAATCTAGATTAGGTAATACTTAGGTTAAGTTATATTAGAGTCGGACAATTCCAGGCAGAGAGACTTCTTCATTTAAAATAAGAAAAAATAATAGAATTCAATTTAATTTAATATAAATCAGAAAATTTATTGTCACTACTTCTATATTTTTAGTTTAGTGAGGCAAGTTGTTGCCATAGTAACAACAAACATAAATCGTTTAATAATTAAACTCCATTTGATTTTCATTGGACTTTTACGCACAATTTGGATACTTTGGATTACACAAGATTATAATAATGGCATCATTTACCTACAATAATTTACTTATTAATGTGTTCATTTTGGTGTGCTAGTAAATAAACTATAATTATAGAATTATTATTTAAAATATAAAATTATTTTATTTTATATATAAGGTATTAATAGTTGTTGAAATGAAACCCGCAGTTTTTTAATTCAATTTTATTAAATAATAATTTAATACTCTTTTACGCAGAATATCGTTTTGCATGCACATATTTTACTCCAAATCCATTTATTTTGTGTATTTCTCTAACAGAATGGCAGCAGTGTTTACAAATTTGGCTTGGGAATAGACTTCCCACATATTTCATTTTGCGTTGAACATGTATTCTAAAACTATAACTCTTTACATCGACATCTTCGCGGCAAAGATACGGCCTTCCACGTCCCCTAGGCCACATTAATTCTCTAATAAAAAATCTTTATTCCTAGAAAATATTTTTACCAAATAGACCTTACTTACAATAAAAAGCACACTAAAATATATGTGAGTATATACTTTTAGGTCATTATAGTTGACCCTATGGTTCTTATCATTACTATGTGTTCGCAAGGCACAATATTGGGGTTTTAGTCTGCAATCACTTCTGTGATTGGCCAATCTGGAGGATAGTCTTTGGCTGGTCTGACTAACGTAAACTAGCTCACACTCAGCACACTGTATACGATAGACTTGATTAGATAGATTTGATTGTATTAAGATCCACTAATAGCAATAAGATCTCAAGAAGATCTATTGGTAGTATTGTGACATTTGTCTGCTATAATAGCTTGTTTTTTCTTCCTAAAAATCGATTTGATCCTAACGGACAGTGATTCTACAAAGTGTAAAGCTAACAATAGTTTTCACAAGAAGCCTATTTTCTCGAAAGTTTGGATGCTGAAAAGATTACGCCTCTCGCGCACTAGGTAGCCTGGCTGCTCAGCTAGGCTGCGGCGGCTGAAATATTTGAATAGCCTCCAATCGGCATATAAATTTCGTTAAAATTTTGGAACACAAAATACGTCTGGATATTTGATAAGTGCGTGGAGATTGACGACAGCCATATACATTCGCTGTTCAATAGATTCGTCATCTGCGCTGTTAGTTGGTGCGTAACAGTGTATCACTTGGTCTTGATATTTTTTATTTAACTTTAGTACGAGATATATAACTTTCTGATATTGCGTGGTACTTGACCAATTGATGTTTTATTTTGCTGTTCACGATAAATGCTACTCCCCCAATAGGTTTGTTTCTGAGTTATTCTCAAATAGGACGTGTCCCGATTTTACTGTGATCCTCTTCTCTCCTTTGAGTCTTGTATCGCATATTCCTATGATATCCCATTTTATAGCTTCAAGTTCTTTTTCTAGTTCTTCCAGGTGGTTTCCTGTTCTCATAGCCCATATGTTGAATGTTGCTATGTAGATTTTGTGTGTGTGTGTTTTGGTTTATGCTGTGTAAAGATAGTCGATTTATTGCCTCCCCCAGAATCCGTGAGGCTGTCCAATTTTCTGTCGGAGTGGGATTCCGAATTTTGGGTTCTACCCGCCTGGGGTATTTTTGTGTTGTATTTCGACATTTCATATGGTACTTTGAAAGGTTTTGGCTATTAAAACGTCGCGTTTGCCATGCGTGTTGACGAGTTTTGGATTTCGACCCCGATCCGAGAATGCAGACGCTGTTTGCAGCCGCCCCTTTGGGTTCAGACGCTGCGTGTTCGCCATATCTGGCTACCCTAACTTAGTTTGGCCTGCAGGTCAATAGACTTTACCGGGGTGTGGCAGCTTGGAGCCATAAGTGAAAGCTGGGTACCCTGTGAGGACCAGTTATTGTTAGCCATCGCCTGTCTTTAACATTTGATGTGACCGCTATTGATAAAGGGTGCTGCCTCTACAGCGTGACCCCATACACGCCATCCAGAATCACTCTAATTGTAAGAGAAAAATGCGCAACACAGATATCCGGATAAAAACAAAAATAATAGATGTCATGGAGAGAACAGCGGAACTAAAATGGCAAAGGACAGGACGCGTGGCCAGAAAGAATACAGATAAATGGAGTCACAAGATTACCTTCTAAGATTACCTTCTGGAGACCCCGGGAAACAAAAAGAAGCACGAGAAGACCCCAAACGCGATGGATCGATCACATAAAGACGTTAGCAGGAAAACAGTGGATGAGAACATCAAACGACCAAGAAGCATGGAAAAAAATGAAAGAGGCCTATATACAACAATGGAAGTATGAAAGCTAATAATAATAATAAGAAGAAGAAGACATACATTCGCTACACACACAGCCAAGAATTCGTGGTCGCCTAGTACGCGGGCTCCTATACGTCGTTATGTGTCAGACTAAATGCAGGCAGCCTGGCTGCGCAGCCAGGCTGCCTAGTGCGCGGGGGCGCTATCTCTGTTACTTGAATAATAAAGTATATATGTACCTATACGTAACTTAGATACATGAAGAATCTCGGGTTTTGCAACATGATTATTATTTCGAATCTCTTCAATTTTACTTATCTGTGCAAGAAAACATGCTTTTAACCATGATTATTCATCATTCTACATTATACATAGTAACAAAGAATGTTACCTACGACCTAGTGATTCAAACAAAACATGTTAACCGAATACATATCCAGCTAAACAGTGTTCTTATTTGGTAAAACTAATATCTGTCTAGTCGTTGTATTCGTTTGTCTAGCATGGTTCTTCTAATATTCTCCGTCTACGTATATCCATCCATCCAGTTTTGTCCGCTTAGGTCGCTCAAGTTTCGTTTCTCTGGTATTGTTTGTATTGCCTTCTTTTTATAGTCTTGTCTGCCAGTGTTGTCTGTCTACTTTTGTCTCTTAAACTTTTGTCTACCTCTAACTGTCTTATATTTGGTATCTAATATTTCTTGCCTAGTCATTTCAAGTTTAGAATTCTGACAGTAGAAGCCCTAATTGGAAATCACTGCTGAAGAAGTAAAAGAAGTCACTTCTTACTTCACCTCAACTTCCTCTAGGCCTAGAGGAAGATGACAGCTACAGATTCTGTAGCTCAGCAGAGGAAACTCCATTACATTTGCTCAAAGACTGCGCAGCTTTGTTGCGCGAGAAACAATTATATCTTGGGGCACACAGCTTTAAAGAAAAGGAATTGCAATCCTTGAATCCCACCCAGATTCTGAAATTTTTAAAGCAATTAGGCCTCTAGGAGGCGCTTTAAGTGAGTAAGAATACTAACGATTTAGAAAAAGGGTGGGTACAATAGATGGGTACAATAGATCTAATAACTTAACTTCTATAAACTTTGAAAAGAATCATTGCAAGTCACCATCGCAATCTACAATCTACAATTCGTCGAATTTTTGGGGGAATCGATTTTATCTTTGACATTAAATACTATGCTTGATAATTTTGAAGAAGGCATTTAAATGCCGCAAATAGATTTTGTTTTCGAGAACGTTTGCCATGAGGTTTTCTGAGATATATTTGATTTCTTTCTTTGTTTCTTAAAAGCATATTATATATCAAAGCATTTTGGATGAGTGTAATTGGGACAACATTCTCTGTGGCAATTAAAATGATAGTCTTTAATTCTTTTAGATTATACAGTTGACATTAGTAGGTTTTCTATATATGTCCGACTTTTCGCAACTCTTTATTTCATGGAATCGTCTCCAGATAAATCTCCAACCACAGACAGACAACACCCATTCACATAAAAACTCTTAATAGAAATTTAATCTCATCAATGTGTAATCCACTTGGAAATTACATTCAAAAGTCGAAACTCGACTCGTGTTAGATTTATATAACCTAAGAACTTTTGTATTTAAAACCAGTTATATAATATTTTCATAAAATTAAAAGTACACACATACTATTTTTTCAATTCAAAGTAACATTCATATTAGCTATTAAAAAAACGGGCATACACAGTTTAATTTAAACAATATTTCACACCGAATAAAAAAATAATACCAAACGAATAAAAATCTCCCGTGTCTTTATTAACACTAAAGCATTTTTTACACCGTTTAGCTGCATTCTAATGAAATTATATAGATAAACCGCTGCTGTAAATTACCCAAGGAAATCCCAATTTGCGTTTATGAGAAGAACAAACAGGCAATAAGAAGACGCACGAAATAATAAACTCCGTTCAACATTTTCTGTTTGCATTTAATCTTATACTTCTTATTTTTATCACTACAGAGAATCTGTTTATTATAAGACATCATCAAATAATACATATCAAATAGACGTCAAAGGCTGGAGACTTGGTCAAATATTAGGAATGCAATTTTTACAAATATTGAATAGGAGTATAATAAAATCTAGGACAAATTCGATGTAAATTGTCTACAAAATATTCTAGGCTTATTGTCCGTGTGCTAATAATATACCACGAAATATTATCTGAACCAGGGTTTTTCAATCCTATGTAATCCGAGGAACTTCTACTAAATTTTTTTTTTCCGATTTAGCATTCTTCTTTCTTTCGTGAGGCTTTCTTTTCTGACTCAGTAATCTCATAGACACTATGTTATAATAAATATTTGTAAAAATTTATTGCTGATTGTTTTAATAAGTGGACTTGCGTATTTATAGAGATGCCGAAGATTTACAAACATTTTTATTGGATTAAAGAAAAAAAAAACATAAAACATATAAAAATAATAGTAAAAAGATCTAAAAAGCTACAATACCAAACCATTTTTTATAATGTCTCCCACCCCAGTTCATGGCTATGCGAACCCCAGCCTAAGAACATATGATCTAGATCAGCGTTTCGCAAAAATGTCAAGTTTGTGAAAATAATGCACCTACAAACAACTTTTATGACATTTAAATACTAAATACTCACCGGTGGCTCGAAAAATAAATACTAAGCACCCATGGCTATAATATATTGTCTATCCTACAAGAAGTCGTCAATCGATGGCTATAATCTATTGTATGTCTTACAAGAAGTCGTCAAAATTGTTAATTACCTGAAGTTGCGACCTCCGAACTCTCATCTGTTTAATACAGTGTGTCAGGATGTGGGAGCAGATCATCAGTCGACTCTGTTTCATACAGAAGTGCAATCAATGCCTTTCTCGCGGAAAAGTGCTTTCTCGAACATATGGGCTTAAAATGACCCGGTCGCTTTTAGCAACAATCCGAGTTCAGATGTTCCTTCACTGTTTAAAAGAGAAGAATGAGTAGCGAAACTTGCATATCTAGCGGATATATTCGCCATTTTAAATGAGCGCGATAAAAACTGCAAGGCAGGAAATCTGATATTTTAAAGTCATCGGACAAGATTGAAACCTTTCGCGTTAAGTTGATGTTATGGATCAGTCTCTATCAGCTGCCGATTCAGAAAAAAAAAATAGTTTTGATAGTGAAACACTTGGAATTATTAAGAGAAAAATCAACCCTTATTTTCTTAAGTGTAATCTTCAACTTAAGGACTGGGAACATGGAATTATGGACATTTCCATTGGACACCTATCGATAAACGACCAGAAAGAATTTTTGGTGATAACAACTGATCAGATATTAAAACTAAAATTTTCTGAAACAGATTTGACTGAATATAAAAAATTAGTATCCACAGCTTTCAAAGCAAGCGATAGCAATTTTCTTACAATTTTCCACGACCTAATTATGCGAATCGGGGCTTTCAACTCTCACTACGAATAAATCAAGAAAAAGAGAACACCTAGGACGATTGACCAAGAAATGAGAGCAGCCTTATCAACGATTGTTCCCAATTTTGATCGCCTGTGCTCAGTTAATCAGGCTCACATTTCTCATCAAACCTTGTACTGATTTTTATAAAAAATAAAGTTTAAATAAACATTGTTTTTTTTCGTTGGTCTACCTCTAAAATTTATTGATTTTGCAGGTGTACCTTGACCTGTGTTTTCCAATCTATTTCTCTTCGCGAACCCTTTGTAAAATCCGAAAGATTTTGGCGAACCCCCTATAATTGCTGATAAAATTAGAATAAAATTTGGTAGAACATTTATTTTCTATATTGTACAAAAATCTTCAATATTGTACTTGTTATGAATACAAGGATAGAAAACATAATCGTAACGGAAAGCATCTATGATTAGACAAGATCTTAGACCGGCAAGATGAAACAAATAATTAAACAAAATTGGTGAGTTTAATTAAGACTTGTCTGTCTTGTCTTGAATTGGTTTGTCAACTTTGAAAAATAGATAATCTTGTAGTCAAGATTATACTACACGTCTCGTTCTCAATAATAATTTGTAGTAATGTTCGTCATTGCTAACATTTCACACTTTTAGAGTATGAAATTTGGCACCTAGGCTGGTGTTGTCGGCCGTGCGCCGTCCACAGTCATATTTGTTCGCTATGTTTGACGTTTCACACGTACTGAGTACTTTAAGTGCAAAAAATTACCAAATCTTAATAAGAATAAAAGGTTTATATTGTCAGGAGCTAAGAAGAAGAGAAAATCATGTTCACGATCACGAAAAGAGATAGGAAGAAACAAAAAACGGATGAAAGACTGGACAAAACTTTTGTAAACTGGCATAATTAAATTAAACCACTGATAAAAATCAGAATGGAAATGCAGGTTTTACATAAAAAGTATTTAGCCTCCTTACGAGTCACTTAAAAAATGATCAAGTATGGACTCATTCACACTTAAGTATGTTTTTTTTTTCTTTGTACAAAAACAACATGTATAAATAAACTGTCTATATGACAAACTGTCCATATGACAAACGGTTTGCACGACAAACTGTCCAAAGGTCAAACTCTCTGTATAACAAAAAAGATATATGAGTCTCCGTACGAAACCAGTATCACATAAAAAACAAACTGGGATTTCTTCAACATATAATATTACAAAATGGTGGCTCCGGGAAATAATGTTTTTAAAATAAATGTTATCTGCGCGAGGGATTCAAGCTGCAATACGACACCTAGAACCATAAAACCAAAAAATACTTAAAGTTTACACTCCAATGAGGCATCTATACCAACAACATGAAAAAATTCACTTATTGAAACAAAATGGCGGCTTCTTGACAATAGGGTACAGTTTTGTCGCTTGATTTTTCCACTTTGGCCTGCTGTGAAAAATCGTTAATCATCCAAATGTTGCAAATTTATAGATATAGATGCCCGAGAATTCAATTTCCCTTTAGGCAGACAAAACGTGAAGTCGATTGGTTGAACGGTTTAAAAATTACAATTCGCGCAGATTCGAAAAATCTTGTTTCGAGAAAAACGCGTTTGAAGTTTGGACAACTGCTTTTCCTTGTACAATTTGATTATCTCGATCAATGTGTCCAAAAATAAAGTAATTTATGGGTCTTTGGGGTCAGTGAACACGAATTTGTGATCGGATTTGAAAAATTCAAATTAGTAATTTATGGGTGTTAAAAATATTAAATGTAGATGATATTTTAAATATAAGTGTTTTTGGGATCGCTTAATACGAATTTGAGGTCGGTTTTGCAAGATAAAAATGGCGGATCAAATATGGCGGACCAAAAATTGCCGTCCCCGGATACGGATGAATGTGATGGAGTATTGCCGGCTGCAGTATTTGCGCTTATTTCCTCTTGGACGGCCTTCTCCTGGGTGAACTCGAACACGGCCTTCGAAGCAACTAGCGTGTTTCGTATTATAAATGCGTTATACATCGTTTGGCTGAAGGTGTTCGAAATGTCCATTATGCCACACAAAGTTTTCATGCTTTTCAGTCCGAGTCCTAAGAACCGCATTCCAAACAAGAGACGTCGATTTATTTCAAAACAAAGACTCACGTGGGGACTTGACGGTACTCGGCGCGATGTGCAGGAACACGTGATGACCAAGTGGAAGGCTACTCCTGGTCCGGTGGATCGAGAAAATTTGACGTTGCCACACGATTTGCATACCAGACATTCACTCAGAAAGGTGAAAATCTTCAAGAAGTGGCAAATAACATTGTTGCTGCTTATGTCGACGTCGATGTCCATATGATCGGCGGTCTTTAGTTTCTTCGCGGACGTGCTCACGAACTGCGTATCCGTTTCCGCCGTAAATTGATTGCCTTGGAACTTTACAGACTTTCTCGTCGAAGGACGACTTCGGCCCGCTCGACCATGTTTTTTTGGTCCTCCCATTTCGCGGTGGAAACACGACTCGTTGTGTTCCCCACGAGAATAACACTGAATTTGTAGGTTATAGCATACCGGCATAATCGAAACACATCTTTGGTCGGTATACAAACTCGTTACAGAGCGCGCGGCGAATTTGCTACCTGAGCGCCAGTCAGCGCTCAAGACAATGGTCCATTGAAAGCCGTGTAGCGGTGGAACTAATTCACGGACCGCAACTTTAACGAAATAAACTAGACACTTGTAGCATTCGATTTATGTAATATAAATCGATTTTTAAAAAAATATATATAAATACTCCCCTTTAAGTGTGTTGATTCATTCACACTTGTGAAAAAGTATGTCTTTGCACAAAAACAACATGTACAAAAACTGTCTATATGACAAATTGTCCAGACGACAAACTATCTATAGGACAAACTGTCTGTATAATAAAGATATATGTGTTTCCACACGGAACCAATATCACATACAAAGTATTTAGTCTCCATACGAGACACTTACATAATAAATGCTAGAGTGTGTTGATTCATTCACACTTAAGTATGTTTTAACACAAAAACAGTATGTACAAAAACTGTCTATATGACAAATTGTCCAGACGACAAACTGTTTATACGATAAACTGTCTGTATAAAAAAGATATATGAGTTTACACACGAAACCAGTATCACCAAAAAAGGAATTAGTCTCCATACGAGACACTTAAAAAATGCTTAAGCGTAGTGATTCATTCACACTTAAGTATGTTTTTTGTACAGGAACAACATGTACAAAAACTGTCTATATAATAAACTGTCCGTTCGACAAACTGCCTATATAACAAACTGTTTATACGACAAACTGTCTGTAGAACAATAAAAGATATATGAGTTTCCATATGAAACCGGTATCATATAAAAAGTATTTAAGTTACATATGAAACACTTACTTAAAAAATCTTTAAATGTGGCGATTCATTCACACTTAAGTATGTCTTTGTACAAAAATGTACTACAGGACAAACTGTTTATACGAAAATTTTCCCATATGACAACATGTCCAAACGACAAACTGTCTGTACGACAAACTGTACATACAACAAACTGTCTATACGACTATCAATCCATACGACAAACTGTCCATTAGACGAAGCTACAAAAATACTTACAATAAAGGTCCGTATTATAATACAATTTCTTTTTTTAGAAGGAAATCTGGATAAAATGTTGATTCAGGTAATCTCATCCAACATTCCCCAAAAGCAAGAAAGAAATCAAATGAAATAGCTCTTACTGAAGACGAAGAAGCAACTGAAAACAGATCCCAGATCAATGAGGTTATGTTAGAAATGCTAGGAGAGCATTCTGACTCTAAAAAGATTTCAAATAAAAACAAAACCTCAATGAAAGAGTCACAATACGACAGAAGAATCGAGTCGGTCATCAAATCACCAGCAGCCCCTATGGAAGTAGATGAGCTATGTGAATCCGCAGGTTGTCTAAAATACGTTACGCAAAACTGGGAATAAATTACCTAGGATAAATTTGTCCTAGATTGTCTGAAGGGTTATAAAATACCGTTCAGAGAAATCCATATGAAACAAAACCACTAAAAGACCAAAGTTGGGCTAAAAATAGTATTATAAAAAGTAGGCATGAAATAAATGAGCTCTTAGCTAAAAATGTAATAGAGCCTTGTCAAAATGAAGATAATGAATTCATTTCCTCTTTCTTCTTAGTTGACAAGCCAGATGGCTCCAGTAGATTTATTATTAATTTAAAAAATCTAAACTCATTTATCAATACTATCCATTTTAAAATGAAAGATATTAAGTCCACCATACACTTAATATCTATTGGATCATATATGTGTTCAATAGATCAAAAAGATATTTACTACTTTATTCTTATTTTAAAAATTTTAATTTAAGAGGCAGCTCTTCCAGTTTTCATGCCTTCCCCTTGGTTTATGCACAAGGTCTTTTGTTTATACAAAAATTATGAAACCAGTTATGAAAAAAATTCGACAACTAGGTACTTTATCAATTATTTACCTTGTATCAATCCTGTAAAAATTCATCAACTTTGATAATAAACGAACATGTTGGAACAATTAGGGCTTGTCACTGAGGTCTGGCAATGGTGCGAAAGGAGAAAAATCTGGATTTACCCGTCATACATCCCGTCAGTTATGAATAAAGGGGCTGATTTAGCATAGAGATTCACTAATGTAGATACCGAATGAGAACTATGTAAAGAGTCATTTTAAATAATCAACAAAAAGTTTGGAACTTTTTCTATTGACCATTTTTGCATCAAGGCTGAATCTAAAATGTCCTAGATTTTGTTCTCGCTTCCCAGATTCAAACGCGATGGCAGTAGATGCATTTAATATAAGGTGGATGAATGAAAAATCTATGTTTTTTCCTCCTTTCGCACTTACCCTTAGAACTCTGCGAAAAATAATAATTTTTCAGTCGTAGTACCATTGTGGTCTACCCAGCACTGGTACCCGCTCTTCAAATCACTACTTACCGAGCCGACTTTAGTTTTTAAACCTCACAATATGTATTATTGTCTCCTTCCAAGCAAGAAATACATCCACTGGCACACGAACTTTCATTTCTTGCAAGGAACTTGTCCGCAAAGCTTTCCTAAGTAAAGGAATAAATGAGGCATCAACCAAAATTTTGATCAAGCCCATAACATCAACACCCAAATAATACCAAGGCGCCTTAAGGCTATGGTGGAAATTTTCTTCTTCAAACAGTATTCCAATATTTAATGCAAGTACAGAAGATATACTACGTTTTCTAACGCAAAGGTTCGAAAACGGAGCTAGTTATAGGACTTTGAACTGCATCAGATCAGCTACATCACTCATCTTCACTCAAGATCTCGGTAAGGATAAACTGCTGCCCCGATGCTTCCGTGTAATGTTTAAGGAACGACCTACAAGGTTTAAATATACAAATACAGGGGACGCAACACCAGTCTCAAGCCCCCCATTCACGATCACTTAAACTGATTAGTTGAACTGACGTTCATCCAAAAACTGACCGTGAGTGTCAACTCCTATCGAAAAATTTTGAACTGAAGGCAATCCACGGATTTACCGGGCGCACCATAAATCCGCTGGCTACAGTTCGTTTTCATCAAGGCAAACTGATGCGCATGCCCTTAATCAGTCGTAGTTTAACCGCCATGGCGTCAGGATGTGCAATAACTGAAGAATTTATAGAAAAATAGCTTGAAATATGTAGATTCGTCCATTCTCAAATATTAAGGGTACCGGAAAGTAATGCCTTTTTTTTACAAAAAGTTAAAAATCATTTATTACAAAATTTTGTTATTATTAACTCAAAATATAATTTCCATCATTTGAAATAACTATTTGCCAACGTGTTACCAGATTTTGAATACCCTTTTTGAAAAAGTCAGAAGTCTTCTGATGAAAAAATGAGTTTAAATCATTTTCGGCATCTTGATTTCTATATGTTTTATTCCGAATATCATGTTCAAATGATCAGAATAAGTGGTAATTCGATGGCGCCAGGTCTGGAGAATATGGCGGATGTGGCAAAACTTTCCAACCTATATGTTTTAAATGTTCTTGGGTGTATTTCGCAGAATGTGGTCTTGCATTATCGTGAAGCAAGATTACATCTTTTCTGTTAACCAATGCCGGACGGTTCTGACATAATTTCTCATTCAACCTGGTCAATTGTTGTCGGTGTACTTCTCCAGTTATCGTTTGACCGGGTGGCAATATGCCATGGTACCTTGTAATCAAAGAAGAACAAATCATTCGACGCTGTTGTTTGTGGATTTCCTTTAATTCATGCGGAACCCACACACCCTGTCTATTGACTTTTTGCCAATCTTTCTTTAGTGTTCCTGAACAGTTGACCAGGATGCAGAGGGCCTATCAGTCATACATTGAATGGTTAGTCGCGGATATTATTCCACCAGGTCTTTTAAAGCGTCCTTTTTGAAATCACTAGCTCTTCCACTTCTTGGAGCAGCTGAGACATTGGTGTCACCGTCTCTAAACTTTCTGTACCAGAATTGACATTTGCTTCATGTTACGATCTTGCCGTATACTGAATTAATTGATTCCGCCGCAGCAGTAGCATTTAAACCTTGATCAAAGAGAAATCGCATACAATGGCGCGGGTATATTTCGTCTACTAATTGACTTGCCATTTTTAAACGGTTTTCTCAAATAGTCAAAACTCAGTAGAAAATGATGGATTGACGTTTAGCCAACCAAACTTATTTGTCTTAATCAGTTTACCTGCTGACAGAAACCAGTATAAGAGGTTACGAGCATAGTTGGGCAAAAATTTATTGTAAAAGCAATTAACAACTAACAATTAAATTGCCAGATTTAATTGCAACTAACAATTAAAATAATTAATTGTAATTGGAAGATAAAACAATTAATTAATTGTTAATTGTAAAGTTTTGCAATTACAATTAATTAATTGTTAATTGATTGATGCATTTACAATTACAAATGACAATTAATAAATATCGGTTAGAAGATATGTTTATTATACTCCATTGTATCCTTTGCCACAATGCTTAACAGAAATAGTTATTTACATTAGAGTGCGGAAAGTTTGATTTTACCACGCGACAGCTCGTTTGGTTACCCACCTCCTCCTCCACTTCTGGTCATCCCTCCCCGAGTTCCCACCTCACTTCCGTTTCCCACCCCCACTTCTGGTTCCAAAAATTCACCTACTTCCAGTTCCCACTTCCAGGTCCGGAACCGGAAGTGAGGGTGGGAACCGGAAGTTGGCGTAGGAAATGGAAAAGGGGTGGGAACCGGAAGTGGGGGTGGGAACCGGACATGGGTGGGAACCGGATCATCCACCGGTCATCCATCCCCGAGTTCCCACCCCACTTCCGGTTCCCACCCCCACTTCTGGTTCCAAAAATTCACCCACCTCTGGTTCCCACTTTCCGGTTCCGGAACGATTCCGGGTGGAAACCGGAATAGAAATAGGGTGGGAACCGGAAGTGGGAGTGGGGACCGGAAGTGCGGGTGGGAACGGAAGTGGGGTAGAAATCGGAAGTGGGGGCGTGGTGAGGGCCGGAAGCGGAGGTGGAGGGTTCAGAACGACCATCTTTCCCGACTGTTTAAGTTTTTACATTCTTCAAATGGTTTTAATTGTTATAATAAACAATTGATAATTAAGTTAATTGTAACTAACAATTAAAATTTTAATTGCAATTAAATTAATTGTAAACCACAATTAATGGATTTAATTGCAATTGATTTCAGAATAATCTCACAATTAAACACTTAATTGAATTAAATTAATTGCAATTTAATTTTGAAATTTTAGATTTTTTTATATATTTTAAAACCTTATTATAAATAATTTGGATGTTGATGTATGATCCCGTTGATGTATGCAACCAACTTCACACCTCATTTGTCTCAACAGGATCTAATTTTGAATTTCCCCGCCTCGCGTCTATATTTTGAATTTCCCCGCGCATCTGGAAGTTCCGAAAATGGCTGCCTGAAGTCAAAACCGGAAGCCGAAACCGGAACTCGAAACAGGAAGTCGAAACCGGAAACAGGAAGTCGAAACCGGAAGTCGATACCGGAAGCCGAAACGGGAAGTCAAAACCGGAAGTCAAAACGTGAAGTTCCAAGGTCAATGTTAGGTTAGGGGTCAAGGTCAAGGTCATCGCGCATGCGCATGTCTGAGGTGGAGGTGGGTCTAGAACATGACATCTTTCCCTACTGAGATGTTTCGGGACAAACTGCCAAATGGAGGCATTGAAGGTCTCATTGTTGTTTTGAATGCTCTTGCAGGGACATCTTTTTAAGAACTGTTCTTCTGTTAAATCCTCATAAATTTTCTTCACGTACTTTTGAACAATAGTATCGAGAGCAGATTTGTGAATATGAGTAGTCCCGTTTTGCTGGGTGTCATGCAGGACCAGGTCTCATTACACAGATGATGTTTAGGATTCGAATGCGTTGAGATCTTGTGATAGCCACTCCAAATTTGGAGCGGACGACCATCTCTTCTTGAGCAGGCTCGATGCAGCTGGCGGCGCGCTCTTGATAGCGCTGTACCCAGTGTGATATCGGCCTTTTCTAGAAAATATTTTGCATGGGCATTCTCAATACTCGAAAGAACCCAAATATCAAAAAAACACCGAGTTTTTTACCGAGTAGGGGGTACTCGGTACTAGCAAATAGCAAATAGGGTACTAACAAATTAATACGAGATAACTGATATTTATTTCTTTTTCAACCATTTTTCGTTCAGTTTTTTTTGTGTTTTTCTATTGATTAAACGGCTACAAGCAGCAGCCGTCATAAGTAGAATATCCTCTTCGAAATCCGAATCCATTTTTTTAAGTTACGCGGTAAGAAATTTGCTAGCCAGATACAGCACGTGACAATTGAGAAATGTAGGCCGGTTTTAACCCAGTGAGTGGGGAAATCATTTTGAACTGATCAGTTTCAACTGATCAGTTCTAAACGTCAGTTCAACTGATCGGTTTAAACTGATCGTGAATGGCGGCCTTTACAGTAGATAGAGAGGACTTGGCCCGATCGAATCAGCGAAAGGTAGCTAAAAGCAGTTACAGGGTTCATCAGAAAAATAATCAACGATGGTTATTTTATCTACAGCACATCCAACTATCGCACTAATTAATATAAAACACATATTCCTGGACAAATAGAAAATAAAAAAAATTAAAAAAAATATCAGACCTGATAAAAGCGTCTAAGCCAGGAAGAAATCAGGCAGAGCTTATACTACCTTTTTGTAGAGAAAAACCTGGGCTATGTGTCGCTACAGCTGTAATTCACTACTTGAATAGGGCAAAAGACATAGGAAATGATACAAAAACGTAACTTAAAACATCAACCCATACAAAAACGTAACTCTCAAACGATTGGTCCCTGGGAAAAATCCTTGCTGTATAAAGCAGGCATTTATACAAATCAGTTCACAGCACAAACAACATATGCTGCAGTATCAGTTCCTGGTATTAGAAATGGTATCGATATAGACACAACCAGACGTACTGCTGCTTGGCCTCGACGGTAACAGACCTTCGCAAAATTTTATAATCGCCCGATCAAGGATAATAACGATACATTCGCAAAATCTGTATTATCTAACGCACGGTAACTCTTTCTTCATGATTTACAGTCATGTAACATGATAAATGAATGAGTTTTCTTATACGCTAAAAGTCTACAAATTATCATCAAGAACGAGACGTGTAGTATAATTGAACGATCAAACGAGTCCGCCGAAGGCGGGTGACGTTCGATCGTGATTATATAAAACGTCTCGTTCGAAGATAATCAATTTCCCTTCCTACATGTACTCGTTAATAAAAATGCCTAAGATCATGTTGCAGGGAAAACTCGGCTACAAAAATCGCTAAAAATATGAATGTGGACGACGCACGGCCGACAACACCAGCCTAGGCGCCAAATTTTAAACT
Organism: Phosphuga atrata; assembly: GCA_944588485.1. Classification (NCBI taxonomy): domain Eukaryota; kingdom Metazoa; phylum Arthropoda; class Insecta; order Coleoptera; family Silphidae; genus Phosphuga; species Phosphuga atrata. The sequence continues at coordinate 16,308,220 of OX155895.1, read as the reverse complement.
CTAAAAAGTGTGCAACGTTAGCAAGGACGAGCATTACTACAAATTATCATCTTCGATCGAGACGTTTCGTATAATCACGCTCGAACGTCGCCCGCATTTGGCGGGCTCGTTTGATCGTTCAATTACTGTCAGTGATTTTATGCGATTAGACTTATCATCTCGTCTCGTCATCTAGACGGATAAAATAAACAAAGACTACTAGAATGAGGCTTGTAGGATTAAATGTTTAATATAAGGCAATATTAGCTCTGTAAGACTATATTATAGATAGATTGTAGAATTGTATAAGATCTACATTTTTGGTAAGGGATAGATTTTGCAGATGAAGCTAGACAAATAAATTTGTTGCTTTTAATTAAATATTTGGTAATTAAAGAGAATTCCTGTTAATTTCGACCAAATTTATGCGAAGCGTGATATGACGAGTCAGTGGATATTGTGCTAAATATCAAACGGGCATAAGTGGACTAATTCCATTCGGTCTGTTGCCATTTAATTGACACTGAAATTGTTTTCGGAGTTTTTAAAAAACAAGAAAAAATACTGACAATGATTTGATAAAATTGTTTAAATTAATGCAGCTTGAATATATAAATGTGTAAATGAAGATATGAAGTGTCTATGAATTAATATGATTACACATATATATCCAAAGTCATATTTCCAAATAAGGTTTTACTCAAGATTTATTAAAACATTTATTTTCAACAAAAACATTATTTTGCTTAAAAATATGTTGATAAAAGCCAACAATTATATTTCGTTGTGGTCTTAAAACCACCTTTATTTTACATAGTTTTTATATTATATTAAGGAACTAGTTCAATAAGCGCGATTACATTTCAGCACGCGTCCATGTTTAGAAAATGACGAGCGTAGCGAGAAGTTTTCTAATGAACAAGTGCGAAAAACGCCTTATGAACGAGTTGTTTATATATTATTTTTTTTATTTTCCGTCCTTTTATGCCATTTTTAAATAAAAAAATCCGATACATATTGAGAAAATTGTATCGCACTCGGCGTTAAATTAACGTACATATATAAGTGCTTTAATGGCTTCATTATAGACTCAAAATAGAAAAAATATATTAAGAAAATAAATATCGTATATTAAGATCCAAGAACTGGTATTTGTAGTGATCGTAAACCATTTTTAATGTACATAGTTTATATATGTTTAAGATGGCTAATCAGATGGCTAATCCACTTAAGGCATCGGAAAGACATGATCTTAAAAACAATATTATTTTTCTGGTTTTTGTTGAGTGCCACGAAGGTGGACTGAAAGGTATAAAATAACTGAAAAATTTGACATGAGATTTGTTTTTTGAAATCCTAAAAAGACTCAGTAATGTTATAGAGCTCCGGAAAGGTTGAATATATTTATATATTCAGGCTGTGTTCCGACTTTATTAAGTTTATAGGATTATCTATAATGTAGTATGGTTTTACCAATATTAAAATATCATTTAAATCAATAAGTTCATGTCAATAAGTTCATATCAATAAGTTCATGTCTCACACCAAATGTCGAATAAAAAATATCTAACCCCTAGTCATCCACGTTTAGTGTTAGTAGGGTTTAGTGTTTTACAAATTATTAATTATAAAAGCAAAGTTGCACTGATGAGAGATGAATCTTGAAACGCGTCTGCAGATGGCTATTCACTTAGGTTAATAGAAAGACATGATCCTAAAAAAATAATGTTATTTTTCTGGGTTTCGTTGAGTGCCACGAGTGTGGACTGAGTAAACTGTAAGCTGAGTAAACTGATCTAGAAATTAACTAGCAAATTTCAGACTAGATTTGTTTCGGTAGTCCTAAAAAGACTCAATAATTTTATAGAGCTCTGGATAGGTTGAATATACTTATATATTCAGGCTGAGTTGCTACTTTATTAAGTTTATAAAATGACTTGATTCTTATATATTGCTGAGGTAAAAGTTTCCGTGCAATTGGTGAATAACAATGTAAAAACAACATAATCTACTGCTGGACTGCAGAATTCCTTGCAGGTGATGGATTGTAATACAAAAACATCTTAATCTAATCTAATACTAAACTGCAGGATTCCTTGCCGGTGGTCAGATAACACGTGCATTTCGGGTTGGAATTTTAAGTATCAATAAGAGCATATAATTAGGAGGAGGGATAGAGTTTTCCTGCTTTGAAAAATATTCAAATACAACCAGTTCATATGTAACTCAGAACGAAGATTCTAGAAAAACTTCAACTCCGGCAGTGTGCGTCACTATAAGTTAGGGTTGCCAACTATTTTTGAGAAAAATATAATATCTAATTATTTGGATATGAAAAGACCAATTATTTGCAATAAAAAATAATATTTTTGTTTTTATTCCCTTAAAAACATATTTTTGAGTACTTTTGGCACACACTAACAATTTTTTTTGTCTTTGAAAGTTTCAAGGTTAATTTTACAATCAAAAATTGCATTTAAATAAATAAATAACTTAAATTTATAGACGATTTGTTTCTCTCTATTTCGGATACATTACCGAACAAACTCTCTCCGTGAAAGCTGGAACAGAGAGTAAATATGAAATATTTTTGTTACATTTGGTAAGCTATCAGATGCATTTTTAAATTTATATTTCCAATTGTCAATAGTATTTTTCTTTGAAAATTATTAATTGTTATTAGTACATTTTCTTTGGATTTCTTTAAGTCTTATTGACTCGGAATGCAAATCGTCCATTTTAATATTTAATCAGTTTTGTAATTTGGCTTTGTAAGTACCAATTTAAACTAAATTTTGAATTCAACTTGTTTTTTCTAAAATATGTTAGTAAGTATTGAAAGCCAGTTATCTCGCCATTTTTCCATTTTCTCAAATAACTTAAATATATATCAACAAAAAGTGAAAACTTACTGATAACGTATTGACCACTTCAGGTCATAACTTTTCAATTCGTTGTAATCTAATTGTTGATTCATAACCAATGTACTTAACAGTTTCTCTTTGTTCTAAATCGTATAAGTATATTATAAGCATCATATTATAGAGCAGCATTTCCTTCCAGACGTTTTAATGTTTTATTAAATATATTCAGCATGTGGTAGGGGAATTGTGCTTAAGATGACATACTCAGGTAAGATGACACAGTACTTACATCTGTTAAACTATACGCGCCACAAGTGCGTAGATGGAGTTTACATGTCGGTTCAAATATAGCGCCACCACACAAAACTTTATTGACCGCCCGCTTGCGTTATTTGGATGTGGTGTGCAAAGTTTTAATTTCGTCAGCCAAAAATATTTTTGTGTTGAAAATCGTTTCTGCCAATAAATTTATATCAGGTACGTTTTTCGTAAAATTGATTACTCTGTTATGAACTGCCATTAATTTGGGCTAATAATATCGAGGAATAATTTAAGTAATCGCAAGGCTTTAAGTCACAAAAAGCGGCAAACACTGTATGTCTCTAGGTATCTCTAGGGTAAAATGACATAGCAACCGTCGGCTTTAGTTGACATAGTATGTCAACTTACCCTGAAGTTCTAGACGTGTAAGAATACTTTAAAATCCTGTTTTACTGACTTTCAGGATGCCCGGCAACTATTAAAGAAAGTCTGCACACCATTTGTGCTCAAAGGAAGATATGGCGAAAGCCATTAAAAGTTAAAAAGAAAACAAAATGGGGTGGCTTAAGGCCTCGAAAGCATTCAATGTGCCCCATACCACACTTCGTCGTCACTTCGTGAATGTTCTTGGTACATCTTGGACGTTTCGCAGTAAGTGGAGCATATACTTTACATTTTGGACAGAGATTCTTTGGGTTTAACACCACTGATGTCAGAAAATTAGCATATGAATTTGCAAAAAAGCAGGAGAATATATTTGCACAGAAGAGGAAAAGTCGGAGCAAGTGCCGAACGAGGCCAGCATGTATCTATCGCTGGTTGGGCCAATATTTCATTCCACCTGTAAAGATTATCGCAAGAATGAACCTGAATAGTTTATAGGAGCACCTCCAGGAACCTTGCAGCTATGTTATGAAAGTGGATAGATGGTTGGTAACTTATTTGTCAAATGGATGAAACACTTCGTCAGTTCCACTGGCTGCAACCCGGAAAGCAAAGTTATTTTGCTCCTCGATGGCCACAGTAGCCACAAAAAACTAGAAGTACTGGAATTCGCTAAGACCAATGGAGTCTTATTACGGTGTCTGCTACCGCATTGCACCCATTGACGTCTCATTTTTTGGACCACTAGATGCATATTATATCCGAGAAATGAGCACCTGGCTAAAAACGCACCCTGGTAAAACTGTAGGTCTTCACCAAGTCGCCGGTATTTTTGGAAGAGCGTACGGAAATGCTTGCTCGGTCGGAAATATGAGGCTTTTAAAAACGAAAAAAAAACGAGTCATTTAAAGAACTGGTATTTATCACTTAAACGCAGATGTTTTTCCGGATCACTTATTTTTGCCGAGCGAAGTCACCGAGAATATTACTGAGACCGATGATGGAGAGTGCGAAGCGGCAAATGTTGAAGAATATCCTGAACGAGCAACTGGTTTCACACAACTTGTTCAAGATGATCTTGCACCAGCAGATCCATTTTATTCCAATCTTGATAATGTCTTTGGGCCTTCTTCGTCGAGCACAGCCCAGCTTATGGATCCTAGAATAGTCAATTCAGTTCAATATGCTAGCCAAGTCAATAGTGGATCTTCAGTCTCAAAGACCACCATGGACCCTGTTCCAGTAGCTCCAGTTCAGTGTGATTGCGAAGTCATTGCTGGATCGTCCACAACCCAGGAGATACTGAATGAGATTTCACCTTTTCCGAAATCAGTGTCTACGGGGCATACAAGAAACAGAAAGAGGAAAATCACTGGCTCCTAGGTTCCGACAGACACTCCATTTATAGACGAAGTTAAAGCCCAAGTTCAAAATGAAAAAAGAGAAGGTAAATCGCCAGAGCATTACAACTCGAAAGCAAAGTGAAGCGTGGTATCCTTCGGAATGACTCCGATGATGTATGCCTTTATTACAAAGAATTATATAGCAAATCGAATCCAGGAGAGCATTGGGTATGTTTCCAGTTATGTAAGCGATGGTGACTCTATGTGCTGGCGTTGAAGCAAGAATTAAGCTATTCAAATGTGAATTGTGCACCGATAATTATGTATGTCATCTTAGACTGACGTGTGTCAACTTACCTACATGGACATGATTGAGGTTTGTGTTATTTAATTTCAATTCTGTATTTTTTTAACGTCAAGGTAATTATGTGTGCTTCGTGCATAAACGTTTTCAATGTGAAGCCTTAGATTAATTGTTTATCGTCTTTGAATAATCAAATGTTTGCCTCCAAACAAAAAGTATGTCAACTTATTAAGGACAATTCCCCTATAAAGTGTAGATAAAGGGTATAACCGGATAAATGTATGGAATGTGCCCCCGCGGGGTTTCTTTTCATGCATTAGGGTATCTTTTGGTACCAAATAAAAATAATTCTCACAAAATTTGAGCTTTTTAAAAAAATGAAATTTTGAGCTATTTTTTCGATTTTATTTTTTCCCATTGTAAAATTTAAATCTAATATGCGCCGCTTTTTTTCCCAATGCTTACGAGTAAAGGGCATGAAAAATACTATTGTTATGATTCCCAGATCGAAAGCCGATTTTTAAGAAAAGAAATAAAACTAAAATCATTTTTGACCGAATTTTTTAAAAGTGTCTTCCGCCAAATTTTGACAGAAAATGTCTTCTGTACTCATTTATACACAGGAATGTTTTCATTTTTTTATGGTTTTGATGTGGTGAAAAATATGAATAAAAACGATGTTTTCACTGTCTTCATTTACTACAACGTTGAAAAAATGTCTATAAACAAACGACTTCATATTTCAGCAGGTCTTATTATTTTAGGCAAATATCGAGCATGGGAAAGATAATATATAATCTCTGCAATGTGAGAGCAACATCCAATAGTACGCCTTCCATTAGCACAGTCACAACAATATCATCTAATACCAGAGATTTCATTCTTGTCTGACTTATAATCAATGAAACAACGGTATACTTTTGAAGTAATATGCCGAGATTTCAATTATAATTTTATAATGTTACGTGTGATTTTAACATGCTGAAGTTTTACTGTTTCGTCTTCATTCATCATCTCAGCTAAAAACGATACAGCTTGAGACATTTGATAAGACCCTGTGAACAAAATTTCAAGTTGTTGTTCCTTTAACTCTGGAAAATCTGTTAAATCGTTTGATGCAATGGTTATAAACGGAACTTGTCGTCTTGCCCAACAATTTCTTCCGAATCCTTGTCTTGACCTTTTTTGGAATTCATCGCAGTAATAATTTCTTCAGAAAGCTCAACATCTGAATCAAGTCTCATACTAAATTCATTGTTTATAAAACAGGAAACTCGACAAAAAAAAAATAGTTTTAGGGAGTAGTTTATTGTTTAGTTTATGATCTAAAAGTTTCAACTTTTGCTTTATATTACCATGAACTGCTTCAACTACCAAATGCACTTTGGTAACACAACGAGATTGATTTGACTCGACTGTAGTAAGCTGATTTCGTTTCCCTTTCCCTTTCGTTTTTCCCATTAACACTTTGAATTCTAGTTGTTCAAAATATTCTGTTATATCACGAACACCTCGATCTACTATGATAATATAATATTTTTTTACTAACTTAATGAGACCATTAAGATTGCTCAAGACGATTTTCATAATTTCAGCATCGTTCATATTAGCTGTGTACGGGCGAAGAATATCTATAACCAAACCATTTGTAGTACATATTCTAAATTGTTCGCACAGATGTACTTTTTTGAAAAAAAAATATGATTTTCTCTGGTATTTATTATTTGTACTTTTTTGATGGCGAATATATGTTCTACCACAAATAAATACCAGTTGGTCATATTTTAGTTCATATAATATTCTAGCTATGTAATAGAGCTATTAGAAAGTAAATTTTCTCTAGTGACAGCGTTAATTCCAAAATTCAATGGCAAAACATCTTTTTCAAACGAGTTCATCACTTCATCACAGTAGTCAGATCATTTGTTCACGGACCAAACCAAAAATGGAAGATATTACAGCGTTCGAATTCGCAGTTTTTAATTTAAATAAAAAAATGACTAGAGCTTGAGTGAATGTCAATTCATGTTCAGTCAGGAGCTTTTCCCTTGTAGTGTCACTTTCTAAGCCGATTAATATTTCATCCCGAATTATGCTATCTTCAAGAATTCCATAGCCATAATTTTTAACTTTGTGTTTGAGGTTAGTAAGAAATTCATAAAAATATTGTTGTATTTTCTTGTGTAATTAGGTTAAAATTAGTTATCATCTATCATAGGTTTTTTTACCTATAATTTACGAGTGATGGGGACTATGTTACAGATAAGCTTAACGTATTAAATATGGCAGCAGCGTCTGGACCAATGCTTGTCATGAAATTTGTGATCTGTACTTCTATTTTTTTTTTGCTTGAGTTAGTTGCAACGGCGTACCACTCCCACTATTGTAGCCACAGTGTCCATGCTTCTTGCCACAGTGTCCTTTCTTCTATTTCGGCGGTTTTATACTTCCAGTTCTTCCGACATTTTAACTTGGTTTCGGCACCATGTATTATAATATAATAATCTTTATCTATATTATAGACAACTACATTATCTTCTTGATAATTCGGCGGTTGTTTAATCGGGCACGTTGAGTAATCCGGCGCTCTGCGGAAACACGTGTCTTTTCTTTACGCTGCCCCGCGCCGGATATAAACCTCGCGCACAGAAGAAATAAAGTAAAAAGCAACACCATCCAGTTTTCTTGAAAAATGGTCTAGTCTACACACCCTTAACTCTGAAAACTTGATTGACGATTCTGACCAAGTTAACTCCACTCTACCATTGTCTTACTATCTGTTCTAAGTTTGTACATATTTTTTGTATGTACACGTTTACCTATATAGATACATATTTTATTCCTTCTGAAATAGAATTGTACATTTAATACTTAAAATTGTTATTGTTTTCAATAAATCAATAAGTCTAGTCCCATATATGTCGGATTTTCAAGATTATACCTCATTATTAATCTATTTTGTGAATACAAAATATTATTTAATATTACGTATCTATAATGTCTATTTAATAATGGAGAACATCTTGTTGACCAGCGCTAACAACCATTCGAGGGAAACTCGACGCATGAGCCGCTTGGGCCTTCCATTACAGTTATCCATATAAGGTTTCAGTCAGGAATTCTAAAGTTTTAAATAAGAAAATTTGACACTTGAGTTTGCTCATAACAATCTAGTTTGAAATTTCTTCGGCACGCCGTGCTTTGGTTTTCCTAATATGAACCGGGCAAGATTGATTCTAACGAGGCTCGCCGCCCTTCAGTCACAGTTAGGAAGGACTCATTAGGTTGAAATTAGGTTTTCCTAAGATCTTCCTAAGAAGAATTGCCCAAGTTAGGCTATCATTATAAGGACGGGAAAGGTTTCGATTGAGGCTTGCCACAGTTCGGTAATAGTTCAGACGGCCTCATTGGGCCCGATATCGTCCGCCTCACTTAAATTAACTCAAATAATTTACACTTAGACTGGCATACGAAGCGTAGGTCGTCGTATGTGTTTCTGAGCAATTATGTCATTCCTAGTCGGCTATAAATAAAGAAATTATTGTTTTGAAAGAAAATAATTTCAAGGCTTCTAATGGCTTTAATTTTCAATTAGCCATGGCTGATGCTAAAAGAGCGTTAAAAATATTAAAACGAGATGATTGTTTGGTTTCTAATTGTATACAAGTTTTTTACAACGAAAGATAATCTGAGTATGACATCGTGTAATAGGAATTATGCTATATCTGTCGACCGTTCTCCGTTGACGCTCTGTTGACGGACTAAATTTCCAACAACTCAAACATCCCAGCCACACTGAAATTACATAATTCGGTGCCACTAAATCCCCAATGACAGATTCTGCAATATTCTAATATTTAATGCAACTACCATTACAAGTATTACTGATCAATATTATTCAAGCATTAGTTTAGTTTCAGTTTATTTATTTATACAAGAAAATGATTGTTTGTTTCAAAATGTGTCAATAGCAATATTTAGAATGACTTCTAATATTTAATGCAGCTACTGTAAGAATGACTTGCATGCAATATTTAAAAAGATTAACTCAAATAATTAACATTTAGGCTGCCATTCTAATTGTCGGTCGTCGTATGTGTTTTTGAGTGATTATGCGATCGTGCAATGGCCGATCGTGTTAAATATATACTATAGTTAAGATAATATATCTGTTTTCTTGACTACAACAAAGCATTTGATAAAGTTCGCCATAATCACCTTATTCAATTGCTCAAAAATAAAAACATAGATATGAAAGATATTAGAATAATAAATAATCTATATTACAAGCCGACGGCTAACATCAATGTGAATAATGAACTTTCAGAGGAAGTAAGACTACAACCCTACACCTTTCTTTTGAATTGCCTTACACCACGGCAAGGATGTGTAATATCGCCGCTAATATTTAATATTTATTTGGAAGAAATCGTTCAGAGAGCATTAGAAGAAACAACAACGGGAGTAAAAGTAAATGGAATAATACCCATTAGCAATATCCGGTATGCAGATGACACCATACTTATTGCCGAAACAATAGAAGCTTTATAGAGATTGGTGGATCAAGTAGTAGCGAGCAGCGAGGAGAGCGGACTCACCTTAAGTATCTAAAATATCAAATTTATGACCATTGCAAAAACGGTGAAACAACAGGAAAGCCTATGGATCAATGGTGCTTTAGTAGAGAAAGTCAGTAAATAAAAATACCTAGGAACAACTATCAATGAAAGTAATGAGTACACTGAAAAAATCAAAACAAGAATTGGACAAGCCAGAACGATATTTAACAGAATACGAAATGTGCTATGCAATAGAGATCTTAACTTACAACTTAAAGTCAGAATATTGAGGTGCTATGTTTTCTCGGTTTTGTATGGAAATGAATTCAGGACGTTAAAGAAAAATATAAGTGATCGACTGGAAGCATTTGAGATGTGGTCCTATTGAAGGATCTGAAGAATAAGTTGGGTAGACATCGTAACAAATGAGGAGGTACTGGTAAAAATGAGAAAAGAAAGGGAATTATTGAACACTATTAAAATACGGAAGCTGCAGTATCTGGGTCACGTGATGAGGGGAGGGAAATATGTATTGTTGCAGAATATTATGCAAGGCAAGATAGAGGGAAAAAGAAGCAGAGGTAGAAGACGCATTTTCTTGTTAAATAACCTAAGAAAATGGCACAACTGTAGTTCCATTGAGTTGTTTAGAGCTACAACATCAAAAGTGAAAATAGCTATGATGATAGCCAATCTTCTAAGAGGAGATGGCACTTGAAGAAGAAGAAGTTAAGATTAATCTAGAAGTTAATATAATCATTAAGCTATAATCATGGCCTACATAATAGCTACATAATATTTTAAATAAAATATTGGCTTGTAATACATATTTAGCAGAGTAATACGACCGCTGGACGTTGTAAGGGCCTATTGTATGGCCAGTCGTATGGCCAGTCAGGGAATACTACTCCTCACCACACCATACGATGCGACGGCCGGTATTCGTTCGTCTATTATTACATAAGAGTATTGAATTTAATATCATATTATGCATATCTATATTAGGATATACAGGCGTACAGACTTAAATATACAGGCGGCAACCAAAGTGATAGAAATAAATTGATTGTGGATAATTAGTTTTGATCAAATTGATTTGAAGTTGATTATTCCCAATTTCTAATGATTTCATCGGGATACAACGTCGATCGCTTCGCTTCGAAGATTACCCTGGGCAACGTTTGAGACGGCCAAAGATCTACCACCGTGCACGTAGAAAACCTGAAGCTCTCGTTAAAGGTGCACCCCAGAATTTCTGCAACCCTGCAACAATCAACAAATGCTTAAACAACCAAAAAAACCCTGCAGAGGGCTCTTCGGGGCCAAATGCCAAAACGTTAAAAACTATCTCAATTAACTTTGAGGTACTATCAAAATCGAAAGAAGAACTACTATCAGACCTGTGTAAGAGCACCGCTTGCGATATCCTCTGCATACAGGAAACCCATCGGGCAGCCAATAACAGTAGACCAAATGTCCAAGGCATGCAGATCATAGTTTTAAAACCAAACGAGAAATACGGTAGCACCTTTTTTGCGAAACCAAACCAACAAATCTTATAATCAGATCACACGGAACAGTCCGACATAGAAATTCTAACTATTGAACTGAAGAATTGCACAGCACTTCCATTTATAAGCCCCCTGCAAAACCATTCATCTTCCAAGATCCTAAAAATATTGACCATCAAAAAAAAAATTATTGTGGGTTACTTTAATAGTCATAGCACAACATGGGGATATAAAGAAAATAATGACAATAGTTACAAAGTGGCAACATGGGCAGAAGCTAAAGGGGTTAGAATGGGGATTCATGATGCAGCGCTTCCATATTCCTTCAACACTGGGAGGTGGAGTAAAAGATAAAACCAGGACCTAATTTTTGTAAGTGAAAACATAACACAACAGACCTTTAGGCGTACAACCTTTAGGCGACAATTTGCAACCATATACCACGATCATAACATCGCCCTTTAATATGTGAAACTACGAGGATAAGGATAAGATCGAGGATAAGGTGCAACAACGTACCCTTTCAAAGGAGATTAATTTTAAAAAAGCAAACGCTCAAATTCTCGGAAGATGTGGACACCAAATTGACGAACTTGGGAGCAACTGCAGAAAATTACGGGAAGTTTGTAGAAATAGTAAAGCAAACGTCGAGGAAATTTATCCCCAGAGGTTTCAGAACAAGACACACCAAGGTCTAACCCCAGAACTGTGTGATCAATTTGAAAAATACACAGATCTATATAATGATGATCCATTTAATGAAAAAACAATTGAAAAAGGAAATCAGTTAATGGAGGAAATATCAAATACTAAAAGAACTAACTCACTTATAAGCTCCACCGACATGAAACCTAGCAGCAAGAATGCCTGGGGATTAATAAAAAAACTTTTTGTTTGTAATCCATCAATACCAAAATTGCCGTACCGTACCCGAACAGAAAATCAGGTGGAACACCAATTACTCTTGAATGAAAACATCACGAAGAGTGAAGCAACGACCCAAAGACTGAAGTGAGAGACACACAAAGAATCAGTACAGGGAATATTGAAAGAAAATTTCTCAGTACCTGAACTTCAAAAAGCCATCGACAAATTAAAAAACCGGAAAGCTGCAGGACTGGATCGCATATATTCGGAACAAATTAAGGATTTTGGACGACAAACCAAAAAATGGATCCTAGATCTATTTAATGGTACTTTACTTACGCAGTTGATACCTAAAATTTGGAGAAGACCTAAAATTATCGCACTGTTGAAACCAGGAACGCCCCAGATGACCCAAAAGATTTCCGCCAAATTTCCCTGCTCTGTTATCTCTATAAACTCTTCGAGAGACCGATACTCAATCGACTAAAAGTCTATTTTGATGATACGCTTATTAGGGATCTATTTGGATTCAGACCAGTTAGATAGTACTGAACAGTTCAGACAGTTCTGGGGTTAGACCTGGGATGTGTCTCGTTCTGCAACCTCTGGCGATAAATTTCCTCGACGTTTGCTTTGCTATTTCTACAAACTCCGTAATTTGCTGCAGCTACTCCAAAGGTCTTCACTTTTTTCAATCCAGTCCTGTAGCTTTCCGGTTTAAAATAGGTAATATTCGGTTATCCGGTAATAGCAGGTGGAGGAGTAAAAAAAGTGGCCAAGCCCAGGTATTAGCTTATCTCCAACCTTGTTTAATGTATACACTAACGACCACCTTTATTTTTGGCAATGACACAGCCATGGCAGCTCAAGGTGAAAATTTGGAGGTGTGTGAGAAAGCACTGGAAAGTTCATTAAAGCTAGTATGTGACTACTACGACACAAATTATCTGAGACCAAACCTCTCAAAGACACAAGTCTGCACTTTTCATTTCCACAATAGGCTAGCCACCCAAAAATTAAATATAACATGGAAATGTGTCGAAATTGAACCCGCACCTTAGCCGAAATATCTAAGAGTTACTAGACACATCCCTTACATATAAATAGCACTGCGAAAATGTAAAATCAGAAAATAGTACAAGGAACAGTTTACTTAGAAAACTTATAGAATCAAACTGGAGAGCAAATGCCCATAGTGCCTCAAAAAAATTGATATAATGATAAATGCCTCAAATAGATAAATAAATAAATGCCTCAGAGTGTCTGCGTTGGCACTATGCTGCTCCGTAGGAGAGCGTTTTATCTAGTAGCGTCGATAAATAACCGCATACATGGCATTGCAACGTACGCTAAGGTTGACATAGATAACATAGACATAGTACAAGTAGCCGACGACGACAAAATATCGACAAATAAGTAATAATAATAAAATAATGAAATAACAATGTATAAGCCTCCAAACGCTATTTGGCCAAATCCGCAAATCCCAATATGGCAATTCCCCACTATGTACGTTGAAGACTTCAACAGCCATAATGATTTGGGGGGATACAGGCATAGCGATAGAAACGGGGAGGTGATAGCTGATTGGATAGCTGCAAATGATTTCAGGCTAATCTATTTTGCAAAGGACAGAGATACTTTGCACTCAGCTAGGTGGCAAAGGCAATACTTTCCTAGACAGAAATGTGTTATATCCGGTGTCTCAAGCTCGGGTTCTGATATAGCTGAAAAGACTGTTTTGGAAGATTTCCCGCATAGCCAACATCGACCAGTTGTTTTTCTCTCCCTGTGTGGTGTAGATCCGCGTGCAACCCACGCGAAAGAGGTTGACGTGGCACTTAATGAATCCTGCCGCTGGATAACTGGGTGCCTAAAGAGCACACCTCTCCAAAAGTCTTCCCAATCTCAGGTATCGCTCCTCCAAACAATCGTCGAACAAGTAATGCGGACTTAAAAAGATCGAAACTCGAAACTGACAGTCGACAAATCCTACACGGCAAGGAAATACATAGGTCAAGATTAAAATCAAGAAAGAGCTTTATGAAATGCACAAATTTCTTAACGAAACCCCCCGAGCAAGCCCGAATGGATTGCTAGAAACTAACCGTTGGCCATATTGAAGATGATAGATGAACACCTTCCTGCAGGATATAACCTCGATTGGTCCGCCTTGAGAACACTGATTAGACTAAGTACGGGAGCAGAAAAATCAAAAGACTATCTAAAGAAGTGGGGCGTAATACAAAAAGACACAAACTGCGACTGGGGAGACGAACATACCATGAGCCACCTATTGATCTGTTCAAACTGCCCTACAACATTCACTACTTCGGCTCTCCTAATAGTGATAAAATATGCAATCAAAATGGCGAAACATTGGGAAGGAGAAATTTAATAATTAGTAACTAACACAACCAAATATCACCTTATTTATATACATAGTAAGAATAGCCAATTCATCTGTGATTTATATATTTTATTTTTATTTATGTTTATTTAATTTTAGTCATGTTTATGTTTGTGTTTGTATATATTTATATGTGTGTTATCTGCCCACTTACGCGTGTAGTCTGCCTACCTACGCGGGATCTTGCAACCCCAGCAGTAGATTAAGTTTTTTTTCCATATTACACAAAGAGACTGTAAACTCAGCATAGATTATAGTATAGTTAAGCTAGTTTATATATAGATGTTAATTAGAGAAGTAAGAATATATTATAATTAGTCGTCAAGCTCTTTATACATATCAACATATAATTCGTTAGTCATCAAATTAGTAAAACATAACTATAAGTATTTTTGTAACATTATAAAGTTAAAATAAAAATAAAGTTTTTTTATATTCTATTTCACACCAAGAAATAAAATTGGCGCAGTCGGTAGGATAGTCGAAATTATTGTAAAAAACATTAATTTTTGTTTCAACGATTAATCGACTATTCTAATAGGGAAAAAGTCTCTGGAAGAAGACCAGCAGAGCGGATCCTTGGAACTTCAAGTATCCCAGTCGATCGTCGACCTGCGAAGCATCCCCATAGACCTATCACGAGGAGCAGAACCACATCACCGTTCCTAAGAAGAAGCTAGCTGGAGAGGAAGAAAATCGCCGATCCATCTACCGATTCTTCTAGTTAAGAAAATAAGAGTAATGTACACAATCCAGTTCATATTAATTAAGTATAAGTTCATAAAAAATGAAGTTTATCGATTTCGAACGATTGTGAAGAGGACTTGTTGCATAGTCAAAGTCAAAGTAGCTTGAATATTGAATTGAATAATTCATCGTACATAATTAAGACAAATTTAAAAATGGCTCATAATCAATTCAAAGCAGAGTATTTGAATTGCGTTCCACAATTTGATGGCAATCCAAACGAATTAAACAAATATTTAGCAACATGCGAAAGCCTAATTAACAGTTTCTACTATCAAACTAATCAAAATAATTTTAAAATTGTTAAGACAATATCAAACCTAAAAACCGCAACAATTCTTTGACAGATGCATTTAGTTACTCAATTTGCTCTGTTCATATATTGACATACACGAAGAAACTTCAGACGCAAAAATTTTGAAACGCGATTTATAAAATAACAACTTTAAAAACATTTTTATCAGATCTAAGAGAACCGTTAGGCACAACTATTCGTTGTATGAGACGGAATAATAGGTAACAAGCACTAAAATTTATAATAGAAGAAGAAAACATATCTTAGGCCCCGTTCACACATGCAATTTTCAATTGCGCAACTGTTTTTTGTATCACGGAGTGTTATGCAGCTGTGCACACTTGCAACTGCAACTAAATCATTAGTTGCAGCAACTAAACAGTTTGGGTTTTGACACAAACTGTTTAGTTGCGCAATCGTTTTGTGTCTTATGGGATTGAATGGAGGTGTACACACTTGCAATCAAATAGTTGCATATTGCAATTGTTAAGACTCAAAAATTGTACTTGCTTGTAGTTTTACAATAGTTTTAATGTTAGTTTTACGAGAGGGAATTAGATTTCTTTGGCAACTCTGTTAATACCATGTGCCAAACAAGTGGTATGAATTAAATTAGGAAAAAAATTTGTTCAACATGTGCCATAAATGAACCATTTTAAAAATCTTGGTCTTAGGCCTTTCTCAGAAATCTGAACTTTTCAGAATGGAAGATTTATAGCCATTCAAAACGAATTTAAGAAGGAAACTAATTCTTTATAATTAAATTATAATTAATTAATTTATACTTAAAATTCACTTCTCTGTTCTACCACAATTAATTGTGGTAGGAAACATAGTGAATTTTGCAATTCAGTCTATAAAAACATTAGATATGCATAGAAACTTACTTTTTATTGATTACCGCTTAATAACAAATATACATTTTGCATATAATCCGAGCTTTAATAATAATAAATTAATTTAAAACAAAATAGTTTAATTTATTTTCCCTTCTCATCTCAAAGGCACACAATGCAGCTACTTTTATGAATTCCATGACGTAACTAATTTATAATTGCAATTGCATGTGTGCACACACCTTGCAACCAAATTGTTCAGTTGCAGTAGTGTGCACGTAACATTGCAACTGCGATTAAACAGTTGCGCAATTGAAAAATTGCATTTGTGAACGGGGCCTTATTGTCAAAATGCAACTAAAAATATTAATTCAAATCAAAATTTTCAAAGACAAACTTACAACTTTCAAAAACAAAATAATTTTCAAAGACAAAATAATAATCCACAAAGACTAAATCATAATGCACAAAGGCTAACAAATAATTATAATAATAACAATTTTAATAATCCTAAACCAAATTATTTTCACCCTCAGCAATTCCAAAATAGATCCAATAATTATTCTCAATATCGAAATAACCCCAGATTCAATCAACCGAATAATTCACAACCAAATAGGTATTCTCAAAACGTTTTTAATAACCAAAATCAAAATAGAAATCAAACAGCCTCAACTCCAATGAGTATTTTTACTAGACAAACATTCAATCCACGACCAGGTACTTCTAATCAAACTAATCAATTTAATAGACCCCCGAAAAATTTCATATCCGAAGAGCTATTTCATGTAGAAAATGATGATGAATCATATATTGAACAAATACAGGACCAACATTTTCACTTAACTCCAAGTTCAGAAAACTTAACGTAACTGAACCACCAATTATTTCCCTAAATAACGCAAATACTAGCGAATTACCATTTATTACAATTCCAGAAAATAATATTAAACGACTTATTGATTCCGGTTCAACAAGATCATTTATTGATCCTAACATTACTTCCCAATTTTATCCCAAAAACATTCAAAATGATCCTTTTATCGTCTCAACAATATTTCAAAAATCAGCCCATAAATACAGTGTCCAAGTACCCACTTCTAATATATTCAATTTAGAACAAAATACTTACTTCAAATTTTACCTATTTAAATTCCATAAAACATTTCAAGGTTTGATAGGTTTAGATTGTTTAAAATTCCTTGAAGCAAATTTAGATTTCAAAAACGGATTATTAATAACCCCATATGCAAACATTAAATTAGAGTATCATCCAATCAAAAACGAAACGAACTTATTCAAAGTTCAACCCCGATCAGAACACATAATAGAAATTAATGCAAAGGAATCATATGACATATTAAAGTACATGAACGAATTTAATGAAGAATTAGAATTAAACAAATCAAGGAAAACTGAAATAGATAATATCTCAACCCAGGTTCAGATTGACGAACATGATTCAGAATTAACTCTTACTGCTACGGCAATTGAAGATTCTAAAACTACAAT
Source organism: Phosphuga atrata (assembly GCA_944588485.1). NCBI lineage: Eukaryota > Metazoa > Arthropoda > Insecta > Coleoptera > Silphidae > Phosphuga > Phosphuga atrata. The sequence continues at coordinate 16,290,348 of OX155895.1, read as the reverse complement.
TACGGCTAAAGAAGATGAAATAAATTACAATGAAACAGTTCATACAAATGCTGAACATCATCCAATAATAGAGATACCGATTACAGAAGACCCAGTTAATTTCGGACTAAACCAAATAACTATCGACCTAGTTCTACACTTACCAGCAAAGCAAAAAATCTTAAGACTATTCCATAACAAACAGCGATTTTTAATTCAATTGTCACAAAATCAATTTGAACATGATAATGTTAACTTTATTAAAAGTTATATTACCCCGAATGTACAGTACCATTTATATTTTGAAAAATCAGACATATACGAACCTTTTTATGAAATAGTTAGGAAAAATTTCAAATGGCGCTAATTAAGCTAATTAATTTAAAAGATGTAAAATAAAATTAATGGATGTTACTGATAAAGACGACATCGAGAACATAATACAAAATTATCATGAAGGAAAAAGAAATCATAGAGGTATAGACGAAACGGAAGAACGAATTAAGAAAATTTATTATTGGCCGCATTTAAGAAATTCAATTCAAACTTATATAAGTAACTGTGAACTTTGCCAACATAGCTAATATGAAAGAAAACAGGTAAATATTAAATTAAATTTTACTCCAACAGCATCGAAACCTTTTGAAATAATTCACTTAGATACATTTACATTAGAACAAATAAAATTTTTAACTATAATCGATACATTCTCAAAATATGCTCAAACATATGAAATCACAAATTTAGCTGCAACTCAAATAGTAGATAATTTGATTCAATTTTTCTCACATCACGGAATACCCAAGCAAATCATTACTGATAATGGCACAAAATTTAAAAATACAGTCATGACAGAACTTTTAAGTTTACATAAAAAGTCACTTTTGCTCTCCCAATCACCCCCAATCAAACGGTCCAATAGATTCAACATTAATTGAACATATCCGATTACTTAATAACCAATGTTTTAAAGATTCGCCAACTGATAAAAAAAATGATTTACGCAATATTAGCATATAACCATTCTATTCATTCCACGACAAAATTAAAACCAATTGATATAGTCAAAGGACATATTAGCGATGATAACCCTTTTAATATAGATATTGATAGATTATTAATTAACGATTATATTAGTGACCATAAAGAAAAAACTAGATTATTATATATTAAATCAACGAAGACCTTTAACGAAATAAAGAAAAATTAATTACAAAACTGAATGAAAAACGCGACGACCCACAAATATTTCAACCCCAATCAAAAGCTTATATCAAGAGAAACTTAAGACATAAAACAGCAAATACATTTGGAAATCCCACCGAAATAATTAATACTAATGAAAAATTTAAAACTGTAGCCTACTAAATACCTACTCATTAGAAAATACATATGGATAATATTAGACGACTAGTAAACAGTGTTCCCTCTAAGCTGTGCGCGTGTGCGCGCGCACATAAATTTGAGAGATAGCGCACTTGAAAAATATTGGCGCGCACAAAATTATTTTTTCGTGCAGAAAATAAAATTGCACCTGCATATGTGGTCCATATAAAAGAAATTGTAATTGGTAATCTATTATTGGCAATTAAAATGAACATATCTGTACTTTCGGTTCGAGAAATAAATAATCACTTGGCAAAATACGTTCATATTTCAAAAAGTTTGCGTAGTAAAATTATTCTTTTTCATTTGTTTGAAGTATTTTATTTTTTTCTGCAATTTTACAATTTTGTGAAGATATCCAAATTGATTTGCACATGCTGGTTATGCTTCCATATTACGGCCATATTGCTGATATATGCGGCTACATTGCTGATGAAAAAAGAATATATTTTATTAGTAATTTTATGAAATTATGGCAAATATATTAGAAGGGGGTAATAGAGGAAGTAAAAACTACTTTGAACAACATGAAATCCAATAAAGCCATTGAAGATGAGAATATCACGGTGGAAATGATACGAGTATGAAGAGAATATCTAATACAGAAAAGTACGAAACTACTAAATAAATGCCTAAAGACGAGTAAAATACCAAAACAAGGGAGAAAAGCTAACGTGGTTCTGATCTACAAAAAGGTGATAACAACAAGATTGAAATTGGAATTGATGAGATTGGCATTGATCCGTCTAATGTCTCATGTATACAAATTGCTGACAAAAATAGTCACCAACAGACAAGAGAGAAAATTCGACGAATAGCAACAAAGAAGAAGCAACCTATATTATCCACCAAAAATCTAAAGCTGTCCAACTTGAAAGAGAAGTACGATAAGGTGACTCCATATCTCCGAAACTCTCCACTTTAGCGTTGGAAAAGATTTTTAAGAAAACTGACTCGAACGACAAAGTTATCAACGTCAATGAAACTCGACTAACCAATCTAAGATGTGCTGATGATATTATTGATGAAGTGCTGATGAAATCAACAATAATTGCAGATCAACAAAGAGAATCTAAAAAAATAGAGCTGAAAATGAACCTTTCAAAAACAGAGATTATTTACTTAGAAACAGAACCAATAATAGTGGGAGGACAAGAAGTCAAAAAGTTGGAAGAATACATTGTACCTACGGCGGAAACTTACTATGAACCAAACCAATCAGAAGGAAAAAAAGGAGAATAAGGCTAGGATGGGTAGCTTTCGCCAAACTATTATTCAACCTGCGAAATAAAAAAATAATAAAAAAGAAAAGCTCATAAAAACACCTAAATCAAGACTTTTTTAACAGTGCATTTTATCTGTGATGACATATGGCACTAGAAATGATGGCACAAACATATGGCACTAGACATATGGCACTAAAAGAAAATAATAAAAAAAGCTCAACACCTAAATCAAGAGTTTTTAACAGTGCATTTTACCTGTGATAACATATGGCACTAGAGACTGCACAAATGGCAATGAAGAGGTCAATGATGGGGATTACAAAAAGGTACAGATAGCGAAACGAAAGAATATGAACAGTAAACCAAGGGATTAATTTATTGGAGAGAAAATTGCAATCTTCAAATGAAAATGCGCAGGTTACCTTGCAAGGAGTGATAGGATGAGATGGGACAGGTCAATCATAGAAGAAGATCGTATGTTGACATCATAGCAACAGGCAGACTAGCATGGATCCAACTAGCACATAATAGGAAAAGATGGAAACAATTGCCCAACGATGGACCTAATGACTAAAGAAGAAGATTAGAAGGTAGTGGCAGTGGGCATAGACATGCTTTTTTTGTAGATATGGTTATGTTGGAATATGAATTAAGATCATTCATTGTGGGTGCTATGTATCAGGGATGTTATGGAGCTCCGTAACCGTAACCGAAGCTATCGGATATCCGAAATAAAAATTTATCCGTAACCGTAACCGAATCCGATATAAAAGTTTCGAATAATTTCGGATAATTTTAATTGATATGTTGTAATAATTCCTGTAAAGATATTTCAAAATCAAATTGAAATTATATAATAGAAAAAACGATTAATTTGTATTTGTTTTTTATAATTCTGGTTTTACATTTTTACGTATAGTCGAGCCGGCGAGAAAATGCATCTCGTCTCGACGAGTTTAGCATTGTTCTGCGCATACCCCAACTATATTCCGAGAACGTGGTGTTTAGTTGTCCGTGTTTGAAAAACTGACACATTTTTCTTAAAGTTTCTCAAACTAACCTGCACGTACCTCGACGCTAGGCCTCTCATACCTCTCGCTGGCCTGAGTATAGATAAAACATAATAATTACTTATATGACATATGATTGTAGTACCTACTTACATTGTAGTACTTACTTGTATGGTATATGATTGTAGTACCAAATAATAACAAAGAAATAAATTTAAATTGTTTACCAATTAGTATTCTACTTTTACAATAGGCATGATGACAGATTTTGAAAAAGTGTTCGATAATATTCTAAAGTATCTACTATTTCCAAAAATATATTTTATTTCTGCAGGAAATTCTGCAGGAAAGTTTTATTAGAAAAAATAGCTTTTGAAATTCAGAGTTCAAAATCCGTTCGACCGAGAGCATTAGGGAGTCAAAGAAAGAAATCAGCTGTTTAGCGTGCTATGAATTCTAAAGTGTATAAGCGGTGTGCGGTTTTGGCATTTCTAAACTCTGCTGAACAGAGCTAAGTCTTTGTTTGATGCTAAAAACTCCTATAACATCAAAAAATCAACTCTAGGCAAATTAGAGCTATTTGCATTGGGAAAACCTTGTTCTATGTTTTGAGAACACAAAACTAAGCAACTGATCAATGTTAATCACTAAATACTTTATAAACGCAGGTAACAACAATTAAAAAGTGCAGAGATCGTCGAAGTTCGTACGAGGTTTACAAACGCATGACGTAATTCATTTGTGATTGATGTTATACTTATCACGGCGGACTGCAGTTTTGTTTTATTAAAAGTATAATCAATCTTGTACAAAATATGAAAATACATAAATTTTTCACAATCTATTATTTCTCATCTCATTAGATAAACACAATATTTTTGTGATTCCTGGTTACTGTCATCTTGCCCATTCCTTAGAAATCTAATATCCGTAACCGAAACTAACGGATAATCCGAAAAAAAATCATATCCGTAACCGTATCCGAAACCGGTATAATATTGTTTCTATCCGTATCCGTATCCAGATCCGAAATTTCATATATAATGAAGAAATATTTTCTCAATGAAGTAATATTTTCGCACGACATTTCGCATACTTTCTCAATGAAGTAATATTTTCGCACGACACGATCACGAAACCAGCCCTTTTTTATTAACCAACTTGTTTTATTATACATAGATATATTTTTTAATTAAAGTAAATTTTTAAATGCATCGTGGGCTACATAAAATGTCGCCTGGGGCCGCATGCGGCCCGCGGGCCGCTATTTGCCCAAGCCTGATGTAGCAGCTAAATTAAAGCAAAATGTACCACATTTGCTACAACAACATTGTCTTGCACGCCGATAATATTTATGTACTTCGGATGCATGGAAAGAAGTGTCACAAGAAAAATCGAAACAGTGGAGAGAACTGTTTACACATTATTCTTGAGATCCACGACGAAAATAAGTAAATTTAGAGAGATTATTGAAGCTTTACAAAATAACTCTATAGCTTTCCAAGCTATTAATGAGGTGAGGTGATTGTCACGACATTTTGCAATAAAAGCAATTATTACAAATTATGAATCATTAATTGAATATATTAATCAACATAAAGATGATCCAATTTCCAAATTTTGTTTAAAAAAGTTAAACAACATTGAATTTCAAATAAATTTAGAACTTTTGTCTTCAATTTTAGAAGAACTCAGTGCTTTATGTCAAATTTTTCAACGCCGTGAATTAACTCCCATATATGCTTTTTATTTTGAATTAATAAGAATTAATAAAATCAAGGAAAAATATCTTGGAAACAAGGCATGGTGCAATAAAATAAGCGTGCATTAAAAAAAAGCTAACGATTTAAATATAACTATAGAAACAGATGATATGTTTCCAACGGATAAAGTAAAAGATTGGATATTATTTGATGGTTGGATGACCATAATTTGTTGACGGTCTAGTAAAACGAAACAATGAAATCGATTGCGTGAAAACGCTATGCTGATACGGGTAAAATCATATATGAATGACGGAAACAATGTAAATTTAAGTAGTCTATAGAGAGTGGTTAAAACCAAAAGACAGGTGAGATAAATTATAAAATAAAAACCATTAATAAAAAATATAATCCTTAATACCTAACCACCTGACATACGTCTCTCAGGCCCAAAGTAGCAGTAATTTTCTCACCTGAGACGTATGGCAGGTGGTTAAGGGTTAATTATAAAATTGTTCAATTATAAGTAATTATGAATTGTTGTTCTTGTTTCTTTGTTTTGTCAAATTGAAAAATTTAGACCAGACAACGTAATTATTAAATTTTCTTATTTTCCGTTTGCATGGAAAGGGGAAGCCACAGTAATTAGCTAAATTCTGTCTTCACAAACTAATAATTTGACATATTTTAGAGTAGTTTCGAGAGTAGTTTCTTTCGTTTCTACAAAATTTAGCTGAATATTGATTATTATTCTATTTTTTATTATATGCGCTTTTTTTTAATTGGCGCATACATTTTTTTATTTTGGAAAAAATTGCGTACACTTGAAAAAGTGCGCACACAGATCACAAAAAAATAGAGGGAATACTGCCAGTAAAGCAAACTTACGATTTTAACAATTAATTCATTCTTTAGATTACTCGTTGCTCTCGCAACCTCAGACAAAATTACGGTAAGGAATTTCGAAAATAACATAGAAATATTACCACAAAATAGAAATAGCCAAAATTAAAGAATATACACTCACCTTGATTCATTATTATGATTTAAAACCTATCATTGAAGAAATTATAAAATTAAATTTACAAACATCTTATGCTTTATTAAAAGTAAATGAAAATAATGAGTATTCGATTGATATATCTAATTATGAAAAAAATGTCAAACTAATAAAAGAAAATAGAAACCAAATTAAAAGCAATAATTCCAACTTCGCAGAGAAGAAAGAGAGGACTAATTAATGTTTTAGGAACTATTTTCAAATCAATATCCGAAAATTTGGACGCTTGGGATGGCGAAAGATACGAAAAAATGATCAAAGAACTCGAAACTAATGACAAAAATATATTGATTTAATGAAAGCAATCAAAAAAGAAATTTAATGAAACAATCAAGAAACTAGTATATAACGAACATTTACTCAAATCCAAAATTGTACAGATTGCATTAATTGTTGATCGCAGTATAAGTAGAGAAAATAGCATATTTATTAAAGACATACTTACACAACTAATAAATATGTACGTGGTTATTGATGACTGAAAATTAAATACTATGCATCCTAGCATAATAAAACCCAATGAATTATATAATGAATTATCAAAATTAAAACTAACATTAAGACCAGAACAATTACCCTTAGAAATTAACTTGAAGAATACATTGATAATTGAAAATATAATCAACGTAGAATGTTTCATTTTTAATGATAAAATAACAATGTTATATATTCCATTCCATTTTTCCATTCCATTCCATTCCATTTAATGTTTTTAATTCCAATAATGAGACAATACACTTTTGACTACTATCATTTTTATGCAGTACCAGTCCTAAGAAACAATCGATTCCAAACGATAATACCTAGTACAAAATTTGTCTTGAAGAATAATTAGTATTTTACATTTGAAAACAATATGTGCAAAAATTAACTCAAAAATACTATAAATGTGAAGACGCAGAATTGAAAGAAGCAAATCCCTGTGAAATTCAACTTTTAGAATTTAAAGATACCACCAATATTTGCAAACTAACCGAAATTATTTTAAGTCAACCAAAATCCATGAAACTAGGTGAATCAACGCAATGGATAAACGTTATTCCAGAGGAAGAAAAAATTCATTTGAAATGTCAAAAGCAAGAAGAAATCCTTATATTAAAAGGAACATACCTATTTAAAATTCCACACGAATGCTAATTAATCACACCAGAGAGAAAATTAACAAACGAGAAGGAAATCAATCAAAATCCAAGCTATTCCCAGATTTAGAAATGAGGAAAGAAGAAAGAACAAAGAAAATGCCAATATCAAACATTAACCTAGAGGACGCGAAGTTAGAAGACCTCCAAGAAATTAAAAATCAAATTCTGAAAAACTCATTGTGATTACCAAACGAAGAAGGAAGTGCCCCGAGTTTTTGGACAATCTTTATATATATATATATATATATATATATATATATATATATATATATATATATATATATATTTAATTATAATGTTATTATATTAGGGGAACGCTCGTCAAGCATGCTTGAAGGGTAGAGGTAAAATAAAATAGCCTCCGCGGACCAAAATAAGACTAGGTAGCAACAGGCTTACAACCTGCTATACCGAAACTCAATTTTGTAAAAGAAACACCAACAAGCCTCGGAAACGGACAGATGAAATCAAAGACGACTTTTAGCAAAGCACGATATCGGACACGATTTGGAACATGGAACGTAAGGACGTTGCTGAAGCCAACCACTCTAGCCCAACTGACGAAAGAATTTCGGAGATACAACTTACAAGTATTAGGCCTAAGTGAAATCAGATGGGAAGGAAGTGGCGTAAAGAAAACATCAACGGAAGAGGTGAAGGCCGCTATCAAACACCTTAAAAACGGCAAGGCGCCTGGCGCTGACGAGACATACTCGGAGATGTTTAAAATAGACATAAAGAGAATCACCGAGATTATAACACCTATAATTCTAGAAGCATGGGAAACAGAAGTAATACCATCCACGTGGAAAGAAAGCCTAATTATCAAACTGGCGAAAAAAGAGACCTGAGTATATGCTCCAATTGGAGAGGAATAACTCTTCTTAACACCATTAACAAATTAGTATCCAAAATAATTCACGACCGGATCAGCACTGTGGTTGAACCGACACTACGCAAGGAGGCTTCTCTACTCCGGGAAACAAATTGGCGAGACGCGCAGAGGTGGTGTCGGATTCATGCTAACAGAGAAATCAAAGCAAAGTTTAAAAGATTGGTGCCCAATCTCAGAAAGGATAATAACACCAAGATTCAATAATCATCAATAATTCAAGTTTACGCACGGACAATGGCAGCTACAGAAGAAGAAAAGGATACATTCTACCAACAATTGTCAAGCACAATTCGCCAACCTTAAAAGACGGATATAAAAGTTGTAATCGGAGATTTCAATGCCAAGGTTGGGAAAAGCAGCACTAACTGCGAGACAGTAATGGGAAACTATGGTATAGGGTAAATGAATGAAAATGGAGAATTACTAGCGGACCTCTGCACAAACCACGACTTGCTTATAGGCGGAACAGTTTTTCCACACAAGAAAATACATAAAGTTACATGGTGCTCACCGGATGGCAGAACCGAAAATCAGATAGATCATATTTGCATAAGCAAGAAATGGAGAACATCACTGCTGGATGTCCGGAATCACCGTGGAGCCGACGTACATAGCGACCACCACCTTCTCTGTGGACAGATACGTATTAAACTGATCTCAAACACCAAGCGCCAAGCCACCAGGAAGACAAAGAAAATTGACATGGCAAAACTTAAAGATAAAATGACGGCAAAGGCCTTCGCAGAGGAAGTAGCCAACAGACTGAAGAACAAGACCACAGGGAACAAAGACATTACAGAAAGATGATCAAGCATCGTAGATGCGTTAAGAGGAGTTGGAGATATCCTTGGGTACAAATCCAATGAGAGAAAAGAATGGATATTTGATGCGACTTGGAAATTAATCCAAGACCGCCGAAACTTAAAGCAACAAATAAGCTGTGCTGAAGATAAATATAAACAAAGGCTATCCCAGATTTTCAACGCAGCCGATAAGCAAGTGGGAAAGAGTGCTGGAACTGATAAGAGGAAATGGCTAGCTGATATTGCAGCCCGAGCGCAACTAGCTGCTGACAGCATGAACACCAAGGAAACATATCGCCTGACACGAAAGCTCACAAATACAGGCTACCCCTCAGAACGACCAATACGCACGATGAACGGCAAGCTATACACAACCGAGGCACAGCAAATAACCCGCTGTACAGAACACTTCCAAGAGCTCCTAAACACACCGTTGGAAGAGGTACCACAGAGTCCTATGACACCAAGCGGAAACAGAAGATTTAGAGACGACCCGCCAAGCATAGAGGAGGTGAAGGCCGCCATCAAACACCTTAAAAACGTCAAGGCGCCTGGCGCTGACGAGACATACTCGGAGATGTTTAAAATAGACATAAAGGGAATCACCGAGATTATAACACCTATAATTCGAGAAGCATGGGAAACGGAAGTAATACCATCCACGTGGAAAGAAGGCCTAATTATGAAACTGGCGAAAAAAGGAGACCTGAGTATATGCTCCAATTGGAGAGGAATAACTCTTCTTAACACCATTAACAAATTAGTATCCAAAATAATTCACGACCTTATCAGCACTGTGGTTGAACCGACACTACGCAAGGAGCAAGCTGGATTCAGGCCTGGCAGGTCCTGTACCGACCAGATAAACACCCTCAGAATCATCGTTGAACAGTCGGTCGAGTGGCAGTCACCACTCTATCTACTGTTCATCGACTTCAAGCAAGCGTTCGATAGTGTGGACAGGGAATTTATGTGGATAATACTAGCCAGCTACGGTGTGCCTACAAAGTACATAAACATAATCAAATTACTATACAAAGAAGCAAGCTGCATGGTAATCCACCAAGGACAACGCGGCACACCTTTCACAGTGCATTCGGGAGTAAAACAAGGATGCACGCTCTCCCCACTTCTGTTTACCATAGTCTTAGACTGGGTCATGAAAAAAGCAAACAAAAAAACAAGGGGATGGGCGCTCGTGAGGCATTTAGAAGACTTAGATTTTGCCGATGATATCTGTCTCCTGTCCCACACCAAAGTAGATATGGAAAAAAAGTTGGAGGCTCTCAAAAAGTACGCAATGCAGGTGGGAATGAAAATCAATGTCGATAAAACCAAGCTGATCAATGCGCCAGCCTTCTGCAACCTGGAGATGGATGGCAGGCAAGTACATGTAGTAGATAGTTTTTGCTACCTTGAAAGCCTTATTTCACAGGATGGTGGTGCTGATAAAGACGTGAAACAACGGATACAGAAGGCGCGACAGGCATTCGGAATGCTTAACAATCTGTGGAATTCAACAAATACTTCCCGTAACATAAAGCTCCAAATTTTCAAATCTAATGTAGTATCTGATCTTCTTTACGGTAGCGAAACGTGGAAAGTGACTACCACCATAGTATCACAACTTCAGGTATTCATGAACAAGTGTTTGAGAAGAATACTTAAAATATTTTGGCCCAATATCATAGCAAATATTGAACTTTGGAAAAAAGCAAAGATGGAGCGTCTTGAAACCCAAATAAGAAGAAGGAAGTGGAAATGGATCTGCCACACACTTAGAAGGCCGGAGGGGGATATTGTAAAAGAAGCTCTTGACTGGAACCCCCAAGGTTCAAGAAAGAGAGGCCGCCCAAAATCACGTGGCGGAGGACAGTCGTACAGGAAGCCAGGGCAAGCGGAAAGGAGTGGCGCGAGGTAAAGGCCCTGGCTCAGAATAGAATCAGATGGAGAGCGTTTGTTTATGCCCTATGCTCCCACGAGGAGTAAAGGAAATGATGATGATGATATTTTACTTTTAAGAAAATCAGACCAAGAATTCAGAGAAAGAAGATATCGCAACCGGAAACTATGGAAATGCCCAATGTTCGACTTCCTGAATCCACTGCGTAGTCGAATTTTCGAGGGGAGGTGTTATCTACCCACCTACGCCTGTAGTCTGCCTACCTACGCGGGATCTTGCAACCCCAGCAGCAGATTAAGTTTTTTTCTATATTACACAAAGAGACTGTAAACGCAGCATAGATAATAATTAGGCTAGTTTATATATAGATGTTAATTAGAGAAGTAAGAATATATTATATTTAGTCGTCAAGTTCTTTATACATATCAACATATAATTTGTTAGCCATCAAATTAGTACAACATAACTAAAAGTATTTTTGTAACATTATAAAGTTAAAATAGAAATAAAGCTTTTTTGTATTTTATTTCACACCAAGAAATAAAATTTGTGGTTGTTTGACACGAATATATTGATATCTATTTTTCTTTATATTGATTTCTTCTTACAAGCTTACCAATCTCTTTCTGTAACACGAGATAAAACCATCAAAATATAAAAGACCAACAAGACTAATTAATACTTCAATATTTAATACAATAATTAAGTTTTTAAGCCAACAATATTAACTTGAATTCTTTTAAATAAAAATTTTTTAAAAACCAATTTTAACTCCCACGTGCCAATTTTGATTTACATTTTTTAGCAATTTTTTTTTACATTTTATGATTCTAAACTATTTATCTCACCTATTGGTGCCTTTAATCCCTCTAACGACCTATTTATTTAACCGAATTGGGTCATTCCGAAAACACACACACAAAATAAATAAATCAAAATTTACCAACTTTTACCTAACTAGTAAAACCCACTACTGGTTATTCCCTCTAGATTAGCAACTTGGTAAAATATAAATCTACATGGACACGACAGCAATTTATATGGAAAATGTAGGAAGAAATATGAAACGAGCGTTGCTATTATGCTGCCGACAGAGAAACATATCCACCCTCATTTTATCTATTATATTACAACAATATAATTCTTGATAATAATTACTTTAATTATAGACTTATTATTGATATAATACACGAAATATTTCACCATTTTGAGTTTTGAGATTTATAATTAATTAAACTAGAGTAGATATTAGTTTTAGGATAACATTTTTTTTAGGATAACAAAGATTTCACGGATATCAGCTTGGATGTTCTTATAGTAGCTAAGTCTAATATGTCTAACCTGTCCACTTTTGCTTTATTGTAGTACTATGTAGATCAGCGTAGTACTGTACAGAATATTGTCTGGACTATCTAGTCTGACTAGTTTTGTATGTTTTAATATATAGTTTCGTCTATATCGGTTTATGTATATAGTTATTAACTAATAACTATATACATAAACCGATATAGACGGTAATATTCATTAAACTGAAATCTGTTTAGTTTCTTCTGCATATTAATATATTATTTATTTGTCTCGGATGTTTTTTATACCCAATTATTGCTCTGTCCGTCTAGTTTTGTCCGTTTAGACTTACTTATATATCGATTTTCGCCCTATGGCTAATTGTAAGATCAAAGTGTAGCCTTACATATATAATTTTGTCTTGTATAGCCCTGTCTGACGTTTTCAAGTTTTGTCTGGTACTGTCTGGTCTTTTCAGGTCTTGTCCAAACTTGTCATCTTGTTCAGCTTTGCTATTGTTATAATCCTCTCTGATTTCTGATAGTCTCGCCATGTCTTGTCCCAATCCGTCGGGTCTAGTCTGGTTTTGTCTAGTCTTGTCTGTTCTTGTCTAGTCTCGTCTGCTCTTGTCTGCTATTGTCTGCTCTTGCGTTCTCTTGTCTGGTCTGATCTTGTCTCAATGTATTTACTTACAATTAGTAAATATAAATAAAATAGAGATTTGGGTTTTTTAATTTGGGTAAATGTTAAATTTCCTAAGAAGGAAACCGTGTGTAATTCATTGATATTTCCCTGGAGAGAGTCGATCGGGAAATTCGTCAATTAATATATTTATTTAACAGCGAAACCATTTAAGGATTATCCTGAATTCAATTAAAATCTGAAAGCGGAATAAAAACCCGCCACAATCAAATTAAAAACATTTTAAAATAAAACAAAAACTTTTACAATTACAATTACAAAACAGTGCGGTGTCGGTTATTTGTAAAGTTGATGCTAATAAAGTTTGTTTTTTGTTTGTTTTAAGCTCGCATTGTAACAAATAATTTTTTCGCTTCGGGTAATATTTTCGTTGTCGCAACATTATGTGTTAATTTGAGATTGCTATAAAGCGCACAGGTTTCGAACCGATATTAAGTTAGGATCTCCGCAGGGGCTTTTAATAAACACCTCGTTTCTTTGGGGTAACATAAATTGTAAGCGCTCACACCGAAACATGATAATTAATAAAAACTATTATCCCCGTGCACTCACCAAGATTGTTACTATTACTACTCCTTTATTAAATTTATATATAATATTAATCTGTTATGAAGCTTAATATTGCAATAAACAACATTCATTATTCTCTACCTATTTAATATGGACTTTCATATGGATAAAAAAATGGGAAAATAAAGTTAACGAACACTAAAACTTTAGTATCGAAACCAAAAAGCTCTGATTAAGATTATACTTAATAACCTTGGCAAATTAGAAATATTCAAAAGTTGAAGACTACTTCTGAAAGTTTCGTTCTAAGTCTCGAAAACTAAAAGTTAGTCCTTATATGGTTAATATAATAATAAATTGCTTATCGCTGCAGTAGATCTACAGCAACGGGTTATTTGGGTTGGTATGACTTTGCCAGTTTGGCCTTTATACTGCAAAACTCAGTTTGGCCTTAACTAAGTACGTGATCGAGTGTTAACCCACCACCAACGTTGCCTTCCTTCATGTTATAGAAATATTTCTGAACTACTATCAGAAAAAATTTAATCAGGCAGAAATTTGCGATAGCGACTACAACAAGGTTCTTGCCAAAAGTTTTGAAATATATTAAACATGTAAAACTAGGTAAACAAGAATTGTGCGAAAAGACGAGATTCATAATAGTTAGTAGACCAGATTGTTAGACGATACAAACCAATTACACTTGGATCATATATAGTTTATGAAATTAGGAACTTTACAAAATAATAATCTTTTGTGTAGAATATTAGTTGAGTTATAGATTTACAGTTTAAACTGATTTAACAGTCTAATCAAAACTAACCAGACAAGGCTAAACAATAAAGACTTCGACGTGTTATCACTATCCTCAGACACATACTATATACTATCCTAGCTCTTTTTGAAATTTTCGATTGTTGTGAAAATCATAGCATGCGCAATATCGGTTTATAGTCATGCTTCTCATGAAAGTTTTTCAGTCACACGGTTTGTTTACATTTTTAGTGTAAAAAAATGTTTGACAGTGGCGCTTTTTCTTTGCCTTCTTAATTTGTTTCTTCTTTCCTGCTTTTCCCAACAGAGAACACACTTTTATCTACTGATCGCTTACACAAGAGATCATGTGCCAACCCAACCTATTTTTTAGGTTTTGTTTTATTTAAATTTCTCATAACATTAATTGTTAATGAGAAACTTTTAGATAACGCAGCTTAAAAGTAAATCTTAAAAAAATACGAAAAGGTTTGATGAACTATATAGTATTTGAAGGAATAGTAAGTAACTGAAGCTATATCTGGTTTAGGTATGGAAATAGTCTTGGAAGGAGCATGTGTGTGCACGCATGTGCGTAATGAAACTCAAAGTGATATTGTGTAGGAATACCAAAGATTGGTATTGAAAACTGCGTTTGAAAAAGAACTCCCTAGTTTCACTGTGTCATAGAAACCGTTCAAAATGAAACACACTATTCTAGTTTGTGATGTTTGATTCATCAAATGTACAAGTTTTGCTCCCATGTAGCTAGCACGCCTGCTTGACTTTGAGTCGGCGCCATGGATCAGTTCGCTTAATTCAGTTCAAGCGTACATTGCACTGCAATTGTTATTCCTCAACAAAAAGTGCAGTGTTTTTTATTTGGCTTGTGCAAACTGAATCTGTTAAAACAGTGTAACGTAATTTTAGACGTCAGTATGGTACCTACTACAGCAATAGCTATCCGTCATTGACTAGCTATCCGTCATTGACTACATTCTTTCAAGAAAACCGGTAGTGTTTTAAAATGGAAATTTCCAGGTAGACCGAGATCTTCTGAAGATTAAACAGATCCGTGTTTCGTGTGTTCGGAGCCCAAAGATGTCAATGGCTAAACGTTTTCACGACGTGATCCAATTAGGATTGCCTAAAGGTACCGTGTATAATGTTATGCGCAAAACACTGCATTTGTGTGCCTACAAATTGCAACTGTTACATGAAATAGAACCTAGTGATAAATTCAAAAGGTTAGAGTTTGCTGTTGACTTTCTAAACAGAATTGATGATGATGCAAATTTGTTGAAAAATATTTTCTTTTCTGATGACGCTACATTTAATGTTAGTGGAACAGTAAATCGTCACGTCATTAAATATCAACTTGAGTTTCCCAAGATTAATGTTTGGTGCGTCTTGATGGAAGAACGTGCGATTGGTCCTTTAATTGTTGTGGAACAAACAATAAATGGGGACAATTACTACAAATGTTAATTACTTTTACTCAACTTTTTCGAGCCCGAAATCATTCCATTCAAAGTTTTTCTGAACATTACTGGGCTACAACTATGATATTTTCATTTGCAATCCACATCTCATCCATGGAGCACGTTGCACGGCATCATGTGTACCACCCTGCAGTGTAAAACCACCCTGCAGGTGGCCCATGTTTTGTATCACCACATTCACAGAGGCATTGTTGGTCTTCCTCAATTTTATACTGTAGTTTGTTTCCTTTTACAGGTACCACGCGGGTTCGTATTCTGTTTAGCGTTCTCCATGTTCCCCATGTCTAAATATCACCTTGCACAGGGGCTTTCGTTGATAGGAAAGTTGTCGGGCGCTACCACGGTGGCACATTGAATAAAATTTTTCCTTGATTTGAGCCTTTTCCGTTGCTGCTCTTGGTCTTAAAGGACATGGCTATCGTCGAAGGTTTGTTTGTTAATTTTTCAACGTGCTCTATACTCATTCTTTCACTTGGTTCTGCGAAGCCCGCTGCTTTGTACAAATGGTAGATTTGTGTTGGTGACATGCAGCCAGTAATAATCCTGCACGTTTGGTTTAAGGCGATGTCGATCTGTTTTGCATGGCTTGATTTGCGCCGGACTGGTCAGGCATATTCTGCAGTTGAAAAACAGAGGGCTTGCGCGGATGTTCTCACGATTTGAGGTATTGCACCTCATTTGCTAGTTTATGTACAAAGCTATTTCTAACAACCAAATTTTGTCTGGTTTTGTGATAGTGCTGTTTGTAAGTTCGTGTTCTATCCAAGATTACACACAAATATTTTAGTGTTTCGGCGTTTCCTAGTTCTTTGCCCTCCCGGGACACGTTCAGTTTGTTGTGAGCCTTGTGGGTATTTAAATGGAAAGCACTTACTGGGGTTTTTAATGGGTGCGGTTTTAGCGAGTTTTTCCATAGTAATTGGATATAGTTCATATTGCGTCCTCCAACCTTACCTCTATCTCCCCGAATGTCTTACCTTGAACTGTGACAACTAGATCGTCAGCGTACACGTAGTGTTTAGCGTTTTCTGTTATAAGCGAGTCATTGGTGTACATATTAAATTGAGTAGAGGCCAGAACACCTCCTTGTGGGAGACCGTTTCCTTGGATTCTCCAGCGGCTTTTTTATTTTGAAGTTCCACATAAAACCTTCTGTATTGGAGTTTTGATTGAACCGCTTTCGTTAGTTTGTAGTCTTTTGTGTCTTTGTAGTCTTTGAAAAGCAGGGTTTTTTGGTTTATTGTATCTTAGGCGGGTGTGAGATCGAATACAGCTCCAGTTATTTTGTTATTTTGGAATCCCTCTTCTATGCGTTCTGTGAGATTTAGTACCTGACCAATGATTTTCCAGGTCTGAAGCCTGCCTGTTGTGTTATTAACAGAGGGTATATGTGTTTCTAAATTCTCTGGAGGATTAGACGTCCGTAGAGTTTAAAGAGATGGCATAGCAGTGATATTGGGAGGCAGCTGTTTTGCAGGTCGAAATTCTTCCCAGGTTTGGGTGTGGCAATTACCTTTGCTCCTCGCCACATTTTAGGTATGATTTCAAACAGTTGTTGAGAAAGGCTTACCCTCCGCAAAGTTTTTCTCCTGTTCCATAAACATAAAGTCTACCCCGGGAGACTTTCCGCTTTTCATGGTGTTTATTGCTTGGTTAAGTTCCTAGTAAAACCCTCGCCCAGCAGGTTAGTTTCCTTGCAAGCGTCTATGCTTAGGTTCTATTTACTTGTTTTTTGTTGTGTTTTTCCATTTAGTAGTAGCCTTTGGGCTAATTGATTTAGTGTAACATTGGTTGTTTGCTTCGGTGCTATGGGGTCGCCGCGTAGTTTCTTGATTGTGTTCCATGCCATCTTACTACTATGTGTCATGCCAATTTTCTCCAGAGTGTCCAGCCACTTTGTTTGTCTTGTTTTGTTCTGTTCGGTTAGCAGTGCTGAGCCGCATTCGATGGTATCGCCGTTAAAAGGACCTTCTTCATGTAGCTTCTTATATCGCTCCATTAAGCTTTCAGTGTCGTTTGATACTCCGGGTATGTACTACTGTCTACAACCTCTTGGGATGTGTTCCTTATATATGCACTAGACCAAGTCCACAAAAACTTCGTAGTTGTTTGGAGTTAATTTGATTGCATGGATTTCATTGTCGTGGTTTTTTGTGGAACCATTCCAGTTTGCTTTTTTAAAGTTTAAACGTCTTCTAAGTGCGTTTCTTGGTGTTCTTATAACATTGTAAAAGTTTATACCAATGGGGAGATGTTGAGTCTGAGACTTGACAGGGTAAAAAGGTTGTCTACAACCCTATGCCAAGGTTGTAGACAACCTTTGTACACTGTTGCTCAATGTTGCCGGATGCGAAACAATGGTCCGGTTGTAGCCTCGTTTCCATATCTTGCTATTAAAGGAGCAGGGAAGTTTGGGGTCGTATATCAGTGATGGGTTGTGCCCATTGTTCCACAAGATCTCCATTTGAGTCGTAGTGGTCAAATCCCCACGCAATATGTTAAATTTTTGTGTAAAAATTGCCAATAACTAAGTTGTTTGTATGGGCAGAACTAAGGAAAACCAGGAAAAGACTACTGCTGGTGATTTGTATACAAAAGTTACTGTAAGTTTTCCAATTTCTACCTTGAGGGTTACAATGTCGTCTTGTTTTTTTTGCTAGCAATGAAATAGCAAGGGAGGGCTTAGTGAAAATTGCTCTTCCATATTTATTATTTTGGGTTTCAATGATTAGTTTCATTCCAGTAACAGTCGGTCTACTTGAGTTTTTATCTGTGTGTGTTTCTTGGATGGACAGTATATTGCAATTTGTAGTTTGACATCACTGGGAGAGGATGTCCTGCTCGTTTTTCGTATTTCCCTCGATATTATTGCAGATTATAGTCAAAATTGGCTCTACGGAGAGCCTTTTGTGGTTTTGCATTGTTTTCGCCGTTTTAATGACAGTGGTGATGATTCCGTGGTGGATGGATTAGCCATCTCCTGTGGGGACGTTTCCAGAGAGCGCCACAATTCGTCTACAGATTTGTGTGCTAATTTTAAATACATTGCTGCGTGGAGGCTCCATCCTTGCTGCCCACTATGGCATGTTTACAGAGTATGTCTTACCCCAAATAGATGATATTGGGGCGGAAAAGAGGCTTGTCTTTTTCCAACAAGATGGCGCCCTACCTCATGACAGTAACCAGGTGCCCGCATTTCTAGACACTCGCTTTCATGGGAAAGAAAGTTTTCTACGCGGTAAGTTAGATAGGCAGAACTGGTCCAATCTCTTGGTAACCACGGACCACTTTTTCTATTGGGGCCACATGAAAAATGTTGTGTACAGTGAAAATATCCCAGACATCAATCATTTATGCGAAATAATCGTCGCGGCGGTTGGGACAGTTCACCTGATATGCTGATGAATACGTGGTTAGTAAGTGGAATATCGTCTCTACGAGTGCAGGGCAGCAAATGGATCCCACGTTGAAGTCCATTTATATTAAAACAAAACTTGAAAGTACTCTCTTTTGTTGTATGTTCTCGTTCATGTAGTTTTTTGTTAATTTTTACATTAAATTTACTTAAAACTAGGGAGTTCCTTTTCAAGCGTATTGTATTTATTTTAGGCCAAGCCACAGATTTTCCTAATAACAACCGAATTTCGCTTGCCTAATTATAATAAACTTTGGTTATACTTATAAGGTTATAGTAGTTAGGATTTTCTGACTTTAGTTTTACTCTTCAGTTTCCTCACAAAAATCCAGTTTGGAATTTCTGAAAAAATATCTGGAACAAGGTTCGAACGAGGTGACCACAGTTCGGTAACAGTTCGAAAGCCTTCATTAGGTGGAAGTTAGGATTTCCAAAGATTTGCCTAATTAGGACGGTACAAGTTACGAATGAGAATTGCCGAAGTTCGGCAGCAGTTCGAAAGACCTCATTAGGCCTGCATAGATTTTTCGGCATGCTCACTATATTTCTAGTTGGGAAAATCTAGAAAGCTTTGTGAATGAATAAGAAAATATTCCGCAAAATAATCTTTATTCTACTATAATATATTGCCTACATATTGGTTTTGTTTTTTAATGTCAAAGTGACATAAACAAATTTTTTGCTCTCCCCCTTTTTAGGCCTAAGTTATCGGAAAAGAGGGTTAAAGCCTTGCTGATGGACGTTTAAAGCAGCAGATTCGTTTAAAGTAGCAGACATGAAGACAAACTCAAAATCCAGACACGTCTGAGTGAAAATCACCAGTACCCTGGTCAGCGTCTGTTAGCTAAGTGAGCTCGGCTGAAAAAAATATATTCCAAAGGCCTCAATAACCTCTGGTCCTATCCGGTCCTGGTATCAACCAGGCCAAACCAATGAAATACAAGCAAACATGAACTGTGCAAGCAAATTCAACATTACCCCAGGTGGTACACAATCTACCCATCGGCAGACGGCAGCTGGACTATCGGATTCTGGGGAGTCCAGACTAGCACAGCAGAGAGTATCTGGTAAACTTCCATACAAGAAGAAAACATTCATCGGAACATTAAACATCAATACTTAAATCCAGACAGGAAAATTACATGATCTCACTCAAGAAATCGACCGATAAAAAATTCTCATCCTTGCTCTTCAAGAAACACGACTGACTGACAATGACACCATGGATTATGGAAACTACCGCATCTTCAAGAGCAAAACAAAACAGAAGGTTGCGAAAGGGGCACCAATATTCGGCATGTCCTTTCTCGTACACAAATCCGTGATCAACGCTGTCAAAGAAATCACAGCCATCAACAATCGACTCATGACCATACGCATTAAGAGCGCAAATCAAATATATACGCTCATAAATGCACATGCCCCCACGAACATCGATAATAAAAAAAACCAGAAACCGTCGAAAAATTCTGGAACAAACTTGAAAAAACCATGAGCAAAATTCAGCAAGACGACGTAAAAATCCTAATGGGAAACTTCAATGCCCAACTTGGGAAAGAAAAAACTTATAGTAAAATCATCCGCAAAAATTCTGCACACCAAAATACTAACACAAACGGCATACGTTTGATTGACATATGCCAACAATTCAATCTCAAAGTTATGTCTACCCACTTCAGAAAACCCACACAAAAACAGAAAACATGGCGATCCCCGAACCAACATCTTGGCGAATACCAGGTCGATCACGTTGCCATCTCCTACGCCCACTACAGAATCATTCACGACATTCAAGTCCGAAGAGGTGCGAACATCGATTCAGACCACTACCTCACCCGAGTTAAGGTAAAATTCTCTCCGAAGAGAGTGCACCAAAATAAACCGTACATCCAAATCTTTCACACATCAAAAATTCAAGAAGCAAAGATCACAGAAGAATGGGAAAAAGATTCAACAAATAACTGGACCGACTTCTGCAACAAAATAATCATAAAAGCCAAGGAATTAATCCCACTTAAGGAAAAGGCAAAACACCTACTGCGGGATTCCAACTGCGATCAAGCCATCAACAATCGCCGACTCGCCTTTCAAAAATACAACAGCAACAAATAGCCGGTAACGCTACAACACTTTCTCGACATCCGCGAAGGGACAAACATAACCATCAGGAAAACCAAACGCCAATACATAACAGAACAGCTCACATCAATTAAGGATAACTTTTGAAACTACAACAGCAGACACTTCTATACAGCTTTTGCAAATAAAATTAAAGGTTACTCACCACAGAATTTGACCTTCAAGAAAAAAGATGGAAAACTTGCACTCACCAACCAAGAAAACTGCGAAGAACTGTCGAATTACTTTTCCGAGCTCCTTAATTGCCTCGAACAATCCGAACGATTCCCACAGACAACTTCAATAAACACGGAACCCGACGCTGATCCACCGACACTAGAAGAAATCCGACACCGTATCACAAAACTGAAGAATGGAAAGACATCAGGAGAGGATGGAATAACCGCAGAACTACTGAAAAATCTTGGACGACGATCATTACAGGAAATCACAAACATAATTCAGGAAATTTGGCGAAGTGAAGAACTTTCAAATGATTGGAAATGTACACTCATCCACCCACTCCACATAAAAGGAGAAAAATCTGATGTGAATAACAACAGAGGAATCTCTCTCCTTTCCGTTCCCAACAAAATCTTATCCGCATGCCTCTTACAACTAAAGTATTCGATCACGGTCGATTTTTCTAGTCCCGGGATTTCGGGATTATCAACAGTTAATACCGGGATCCCGGGATAGTCCCGGGATTGTATTGTTAATAGACAGTGGTAGCAAAAAGAAAGTAAAACATATCAAAATCAACCTTTTATTTTAAATCTTTACTTAAATCTTCAAAAACAAAACAAAATTATAATTTCTTTTAATAAAATTAACAAACTAGGCCCTTATAAAATAGTTTAATAAATTATTGCTTAGTTTGTTTATTTTATTTTACAATAAACTTAAAAAAATCAACTTTGATATCAAGATATCAATGTTCATAGGACTCAAATTTTAAATCAAATAGTCCAGAAACTATAATTTACTTTTATTTAAGCCACGAAAATAAAATCTAAGAAATAACAACGCATCCAACGTCTCATCCGAAAGCATACTTCTTAATTTGTTGCACAAATATGAAGCAGCGGAAAACGCGCGTTCAGGCTCGATGGAAGTTGGAGGAATCGTCTATAAATTTTTATAAGCCTTCTCCAAATTATATCCTTGTGTGGAACTAGCCTCATAACGATTCATTTCTTGTTTAATGATCTTAGAAAGATCAGTTTCTTTATATGCTTCAGGATTTATAGTTTTCATACTGTTTTCTATTTCGTTCTGAAGCTTTTCTTTTAATGTTAAATCAGTTTTACTAGTTGTCTGCGTGGGTTCAATGTTCATGTCATTTTCTTCATTATCACTATTTTCAATTTTCCCAGTTAACAAAATAATCTGTTTTTTTATAGTCATCTTGCTTGGACTTGAAAATAACTCCTTTACATCACAATCAGTCTCCAACTCAGTCTTCTCAGTATGAGGATTTTGTAGATAGTTTAATACTCCACTTAACTCACTTCGTCGACGATCTTTCAAGCGGTTCAATAAATGTGTCTTCAATTTAGAAGCCAAAATTGAGTCATTGTCACGCAATTCTTGAAAAAGAAACTTGAGTGTCGCATCCGCCGTGCACAAATTTGCATCAGAACGACAAAGTGCTTCTACAGATAATTTAACTGGCGCCAATACCTTGATTATCTCACTCATGAGTTGAAAATCTGACTCTTCAAATGGTACAGGATTATTACGATCAATAAGTGCCTTTTTTACGCTAGTTTTTAAAAGATCAAATCGCTCCAGCATTGTAAAGAGACTGTTCCAACGCCTTTTACAGTCGAATAGTAAATTAAGCTCTCTTCCATGTTCTTTTTTAACATATTTTTGAAGTATTGTATCATTTTTCAAGGATGCTCTTTTGAAAATAAGAACCACTTTACGAACTTTCTTTACTAATTCATTAATATTTCGATCATCATAAGTCAAATCCCGACCATTTCCAGTTTCAATGACTAATCCTGAGTCTAGTTCTTCATTATCATCATCCGAGTCATCAATATCATCACTGGTAGTCTGATTTACAGGTGTCATTTTATACAATAAATCACAAACGGCTAAATGAATACCATGTGCAAAAAAAACTTGGTGTTCTGCATTAACAAGTTTTCCAACCTTCAGCATTACATTTGGACCATCAGTCACTATTGCCACAATATCTGTATCTAATGGGATATGAAACTCCAAAAGCCGCTTTTTTAAAGTATGAACACAAGTTTCGGCGTTCAGCGATTTATCAATTCGAATAAGTCCCAAATTACATTTTTTGTTTACTGAATGCATATTTAAATTCATATATCTCTTATTAGAGGTAGAAGTCCATTCGTCAAAACTTAGACTAAATCGTTGTCCTTCTTTTTTCAATGTAGATAGTTCAGCTGTTATTTGTTTTTTTATCTTTACACTATAGTCTAGTACTCTGTTGCGGATTGTTGAAGCAGATTTAGGTAAGTCTGCTG
The DNA here is from genome assembly GCA_944588485.1 of Phosphuga atrata. Lineage (NCBI taxonomy): Eukaryota > Metazoa > Arthropoda > Insecta > Coleoptera > Silphidae > Phosphuga > Phosphuga atrata. The sequence continues at coordinate 16,266,447 of OX155895.1, read as the reverse complement.
AGTACCCTTTTGCTAACAGTAACAATCTTAAATCGTTTAATGTCAGAAATACGCTAAAAGGAAAACCATCTAGCGCAGTCATACGGGCCAAAACATCGTCAAGAGTATCAGATTTCACAAAATAGTCGGCGACTGACGTCATTTTTCTTTTCGAAGGTGGTCCTTCATTATTTTGGCTCGTTGAGGAAGATGCCGTAGCAGAATCTACTTTTACGGAATGTTTTGAAAATAGATGAGTATGTAAGCCTTTGGTTTATCCTCCTAAGGTTTTTAAAATAGCTAAACAACGCTTACATTGTGCTGAGCTACCCGTTTTGTCGACTAAAAAATGACTCCACACTGACGTAACGTCTTCATCTTTTTTATGTTTGACATAAAAACTTTCCTTGGAGAGTGACATTGTTTACTTCTTAAACCTAAACAAAAAAGAAAAGAACATTTAAATCTATGTACAACATAAACATAACCTCTTAGATCAACAGAAAAAACATTCTCTGTTTTTCATATATATTTACTCATACACATTAATGCATTGTTGTTTTTTTAATAAATTAATTGTTTATCACCAATTAACAATATAAATATCAATACTTACGCGATCTGAAGCGTAATTTTTACACTATTTTACACACATACTTAATCCGACACCGGTCGTTAGCAGAAACAAACGCAATCAGCTGTGTAAACAAGATGCCCGTCAAATTTTGACGTTTAACGTCAAATGAAAGTAAGTACGTTTCGTTTCACGCACATTTTTATTGACTTATATAAAAAATATATTAGTCCCGAAAATCCCGGGATTCATTGAATTTAATCCCGAAAATTTCGGGACTAAAATATGATCGGGATCCCGGTCTTCGGGATCCCGGGACCGAATCCTCTACTTACAACGCACACAAGAACAAATCGAAGCCCAAATTGGGGAATATCAAGCAGGTTTCAGACCACACAGATCATGCGACGAGCAAATTTTCAACCTGAAATCTATACTCAAAATTCGAGCTACACGAAATCTCCCAACCATATGCACATTTATTGACATCAGGAAAGCTTATAATCCATCGAACGACAATCCCTGTTTAATATACTTGAAGAAAACAATCTGGATCCGAAAACGCAACGGCTCATCCAACAAACACTAACAAACACAACTTCCAAAATCAAATTCAACGGAGAAATCTCAAAAATTTTCCCCATCAAGACTGGTGTCCGGCAAGGCGATAGCCTGGTAACTTTATCGTTTTAGATAAAGTTATCAAAACATGGGAACAAGAACTGGAGAATCAAAAAATTTGGAGACCCACAAGACTAGGAAAACAACAGCATAACATCAACGTCACATGCCTAGCCTTCGCTGATGATCTCGCGATTCTTTCTGAAAATGAACAAACAGCCATCCATCAGATCGAAGTCCTAAAAGAATGTGCTGGGAAAGCTGGACTACAAATTTCCTTTTCGAAAACTGAATTGATAGCCACAAAACACATCAAAATAAAAAATTTTATTACAAAATACGGCACGATAAACAAGGTTAGTCACTTCAAATACTTGGGTGAAATTATTTAACCTACAGGAACAGAAAGATTAGCACAAAAAACACGGGAACTCAAAATGCGGAAAGCATATGGAAAAGTTGCAAGCATCTATAATAAAAAATGCATAAATATTAGCCCAAAAATTCGACACTACACGACTGTTATCAAACCCAAAATACTCTACGCCAGCGAGACATTAAACCTTAATTACAAAGGAGACATAGAGAACATCAAGAAGGCCGAAAGAAAAATTATCCGAAAAATCCTTGGCCCAAAACTAACAGACGAAGGATATCGTCTACAATCACACACTATCACAGAAAAATACAACATCGAAACCGATTTCCACAAACGACGACTGAAATTCTACGGGGACTAACAGGGAGAGTATTGAAGTACATACAGAAAATGAAAACGACAACAGTCTGGGTAAAACAGGTCCAAATTGTTCTAAAAAACGCCAACATCTCACCGACAGACATCGAAAATCGAAAAATCTTTAGACACAAGGTCTACAGCTGGGAAATTATATCAGTGGAAAAACCCAAAATAACAATAGCAAAATGGATAGATGAACGTCGAGCTAAACATAGCGAGATGATGAAACAATTCTGGAAGAACAAGAAAAATAAAAGCAACAGGTCATAATTTGCTTTATGTGATCCCTGTGGGTCTAAACAATATAAATAAAAAATAAATAAATAATTGTCTACATATTTCTTAACTAATGTTATGAAATACTAATTGTGCGTGTAGAAAATTAAAAAGGACAATGTTAATCGTTACATCATATAAGTATAAATTTCATTCTACTATATTACGGTTTTCACATAAAAAATTGTATAAAATTAAAATATAATGTTTCGTAATTAATTTTTGTAACATTATTCGTGTCTGGTGTGTTTTAATTTAGGTGGTGAAAAATTTAAAGTTAGTCCATTGCAGTTTATTTCACTTAATGATAAAAAAACAATTCGTGTTATAATGCAAGTTTATGATGAAAAACTACAAAAAATAAAAACTGTGATTAATCAAAGTTGGGTCCAAAATACGGTGTAGTTTTATAATTTCGTTTTGAATTCAATTTAATATGGGAGAAATTATAATTACTTAATTAAAAATGGTTGATCAAATTCAATTATATATGGTTTCCTAGTACATAATTGTGTCTCAAGCATCTACCTTGTTTAATTACGTGCTTTTAAAATACAACAAATTACCTACGTTTTTTTATTATTATAATCAATTTTGTTTTATTATATAATGTTTCTTTAGAAAAAAAGTTTTCAAAGGTATAATCAGATTTTTTTATTGTGTGTTGGAGTATTAGTCTCCGAGTTATAACGAACGAGTCAGGATTCACATTTTCCGTTTAATATTATAAGTGGGCGATGTTTTGCGTATACACATTTCCTTCATGCCCACTCATTGTTTAAACTATGATTAGATTTTTTTTCATTTTAGCGGTCTAAATCAAAATTGGTATTAACTTAATACTTACATTTATTTACTTTAAATTTAAATAAATTTATATTAAAATATTAAAATTATAATTAAATTTATTATTGTTATTTCCGCGAGTTATGGAAGCTTGGAGCAGGTGCAGACTTGGTGTTGTCCTTAGGCACAACACCAAGTCTGCACCTGCAAAAGTGTTGAAACTAACATTTCAGCTTATCTTTAGTATATAAAGATATGCGGAGAGGGAAGACATTCATTATTATAATTTTTATCATGAATTAAGTCAAAAACTATTGATTAATTATTTTCATTTATTTTGTTAGTTTTAAGTAAGTTTTTAAAACTTACGTTTTTTAAACAAGTGTTGAGAACCCAAAACTCGCGCAATATGTGGTCTGGAATTATCTGCTCTAATATAACCTAATCTAACCCTTATCCAATATTTTTTCTTATTTCACAATCGAGAGGTCGCCCTACCGCGCGATATATGGTCTGGATTTATCTGCTCAGTTATACCTAACCATTCATTTTGTTCAAATCTGTAGCTGCAGTGGCGCTAGTGCTTCAGTCACCTCAAAATTCGTCAATATCGCCAATAAAAGTTCTATATTTATGAATAACCAAAAAATGTTTGATTTATGTAAATTGGTACAAATGAAGTTTAAAGATGAAACTTAACTTCATCGTAACTTCATCAAATTTCCTTTTATTAGCAACAATTTGCTTGTGTCTGGGTATGTTTTATGATTTCCTTGATCATGCACCAAAATGGGTGCATGATCAGCACATTTTATTCACATAAAATTGCAAAAAATCAACAATATTAACAGTATAAATCAATAGCTCATTTTGGTGTTAACTTATTAAAGCGGAATATAGCTTGAATATATAAATATATTCAACCTTTCTGTAGCTCTATAATATTATTAAGTCTTTTTAAGACTACAATACAAATCTCATGTTGAAACAAAACAGATACTTGTATGCTATTTACTAGTCCTTAGTCCACTTTCGTGGCACTAAACAAGAACTAGATAAATAACATTGTTTTTGAGATTTTAACAATTTAACTATTTCAAATTCCAAAATAAATTTTCATTTTAACAATTTCAAAGCACGACTTTTGTCCCCGTATACATGGTGTTAGGTGTTAGGTTTAAACATGCTGCAAATTGAAGGCATTAGTCGTTGGCTTGTTCTAAGAATATTTCGTCTTATGATGATTTCTCTCTCTCCCTCTCCCTCTCTCTCTCTCTGTAGCTCTTACAACCCATGGTGGGTCTTGGCTGACTCAACAACTCTCCTCCATTGGACTCTGTCCATCATTAGCTCCTCCGCTTCCATGATATTCAGGGATCTAAGATCTGATGCTATGTTGTCTTTCCACAGTAGTCGCGGTCTTCCTAGAGGTCTTCTACCGGTCGGGGCCCGTTCCCATACCAATCTATAAATCCATCGTCCATCCTCCTGTCTATTTACAGGGCCGGCCCATCTCCGTCTTTCCGCTTTTATCGTTCTTACATTGTCTGGTTGGTCATCATCATTCATCATTTCATCATTGTCCAGCCGATTGCGTCCACTGCAGGACATAAGCCTCTTCTAACTCTTTCCAGGCATCACGAGGTTGTGCTTTGTTCATCCAGTTTTGTAACACCCTCTTGATGTCATCGGTCCATCGAGTTGGTGGTCTACCTCTACCTCTACTACGTTTATCGGCACGGGGCCTCCATTCCAAAAGCCGTTTAGTCCATCGGCCATCCCTAAGTCTGTGAACGTGGTCTGCCCATCTCCATTTCATGTTGGAGATGCGTGTTATAATGTCGCAGACACCCGTCCTTTCCCTGATGACCTCGTTTCGTACCCTGTCTCGTAAGGAAATGCCTAGCATGGCCCGTTCCATTGACCTCTGTGTTACCTGCAGTTTTGCTGCGGAACGCTTTGTTAGTGTTAAAGTCTCGGACCCATACGTCATTACCGGCATCACACATTGCTCGAACACTTTCCGTTTGAGACACATTGGTAGTTCGCTCTTCAAGATGTTAGTTAGTTTTCCAAACGCTGCCCATCCTAAGCCTATGCGGCGCTGTATTTCGCGTGTTTGGTTTTCGCGGCCTATGCGTATCTGATGCCCCAGGTATATATAGGAAGTTACTTCTTCTATATAAGCATCATCTATTTTGATTTCATCGCTTCGCACTAGGTTGGTCATAACTTTTGTTTTTCCCATATTCATCCCAAGGCCCACTTTTTCCGTTGACTGTTTTAGGTCGTTGAGCATAGTTTTTGCATCTTTGATATTGTCGGCTATTAGGACGATGTCGTCTGCGAATCTCAGGTGGTTAAATTTTTCTCCATCCACTGTAATTCCTAGGTGTTCCCAAGATACCATTTTAAAAGCATATTCGAGAACCGTGGTAAATAGTTTTGGGGAGATATTGTCCCCTTGGCGAATTCCCCTGCCAATTTTAAATTTGTTGGTATTGTCGTGTAGCCTTATACTTGCTGTAGCGTTTCGGTAAATATGTTCAATTAGCTTTGTATATCGATAGTCTATTCGTGCTTGGTCTAGAGCAGCTTTTATGGCGGGTAATTCAACTGTATCGAACGCCTTTTCGAAATCTATGAAAATCAGGACAAGGGGCTTATTATATTCATTACACTTTTCAATGAGAGTTTTTATAGCCTGAAGATGGTCATTTGTCCCGTATCCCGATCTAAACCCAGCCTTTTCTTTGGGTTGGTAGAAGTCTAGTTTATTTTCTACCCTTTTGGTGATTACTTTGGTGAAAAGTTTATATAGATGTGGTAGCAAACTTATCAGTCTGTAGTTTCCGAGCTGTGTTATATCGCCTTTTTTATGTAGAATAACTATGGAAGCGTTGTTCCATTCGCCAGGTGTAGCACATTCCTCTAAGCAGGTGTTGAATAGTGCTTTTATGGCATGTAGTAGAGCGTCTCCTCCTTGTTTTATGGATTCGATATGTATGCCATCTTCACCCGGGGATTTGTTGTTCTTCATCTCTGCAAGAGCATTCTTAATTTCGGCTATCGATATACTTGGCATATCTTCAGACCCCTGATTTATGACCTTCCCGGTATGTGTTTGTGTCGGTTCCGCTGGTTGTTCTTGTAGCCGACTCATGTAGAGAGTTGCGTAAAATTCTTCCGCTATTTTCAGTATATCGTCTCTATTTGTGATTAGTGTTCCCGTGCTGTTTCTTAGTTTGAAGATTTCTTTTCTTCCATTTGACATATTTCTTCTTAATACCTTGATACTTCTGTTGTTCTCAATAGCTAGTTTCGTTTGTTCTGTATTGTATCGACGTATGTCATTTTTGATGTCTTTTGTAATTGTCTTGCTTAAATCTCTTAGTTGTTTTGAGTTTCTATCGCTGTTTTGTCTTAGCACTCTTCTGAGTTTCATAAGCTCTTTGGTATGTTTGCTGATTTTGCTTATTTGTTCTTTATTTGGCTTACAGTATGTCTTTGTTGCTTCATTTATAGCTTCGACGATTTTGTTATTTATTTCGTCTGTTGTTTTGTGCCTATATTCAAACTGTGTAGTTTCCAAGTTGGTAGTTATCATTTCTACATATTTGTGAACTTGTTCTGGTGTTGTCCAACCTGCCTGTCTTTTCTTTGTTACCAGCTTACGTCTTTCTTTACTTAGGTTTAGAGTTATTTTTGCCCTTACCATTCTATGGTCGCTTCCTGTTGTGAAACTATTTATTACAGTGACGTCGTTGACGATAAGCTTTTTGTCAGTTATTATAAAATCAATCTCATTTCTTGTGTTTCCATTTGGACTCGCCCAGGTCCATCTGCGATGTTCTTTTTTGTAAAAGAAGCTGTTCATCAAGTATAGGTTTTGCATTTTTAGGAAGTTCATAAGCATTTCTCCCCGATCATTCCGGTCCCCTGTTCCATGGTTTTCGATCACTATCTCCGCTGCATCCAGCTTCTTGCCTATCTTAGCATGGTTGGTCATATATTTCTTCTATTTCCCTGCTTTTCCTACTGCAGTACTGTTGTGTAGTTTCATCCCATGTAGGCCCGTATATACACCGTAGTATTTTTCTCTCTGCAACTCTCAGTCTATTTTCGTTCATTTTTGTCATTGTCCAGGTTTCGCAGGCGTAAGTCATAATCGGTCCTATAATGGAGTGCTATATCCTTATTTTTTCGTCCGAGATACATATTTTGATTTAATTATTCTCTGCAATGCAAAACAACATCGATTGGCAGTTTGTATTCTGTTGTTAATTTCTTTGGTCATATCATTGTCCGACGTGATAGTGGCTCCCAGATATTTAAATTCTTGGACTCTTTCGAGGTTGTATTGCTCCATCGTCACATTCTGTCCTATTCTATCCGTACGTTTAGTCCATGATGTGGTCATGTACTAGGTTTTACTCTCGTTTATTTTTAGGCTCATATTTTCTGATGCAGATTCTATTTTTTGCAACTCTTCTTTAACGTTCCTGGTTGTGTTTCCAATGAGGTCTATTTTATCCGCAAAGGCCAATATAAGACGCAGGCCCCGATTTCTAAATAACAGTGTCTCCGTTTTTGCCTCCCTCACTACCTTCTCCAGAGCTATCTTAAGGAGGAGTGGGGAGATGGCGTCTCCCTCTTTCAGGCCATTATTTATCGTAAAAGAGGTTGACTAAAATTCATGATGTTTTCTGAATAATCCTTTGTTTCGAAGATACAGGGTCAAAATTTGCGCCAACCATATTCGATATTTGTTGAAAGCATTAATGCAAATAAAAGTATGGCGTGCGCCAATGAGTTTATTAACCCTTTCGCTGCGCAACACGTTTTGAGATTTCTAGCTGTGCGCACATATTTTGTAGATTGCGAGTTTATTCGTGTGGAGCAGTTCGCCGATATCTAGTGCTGCGAGTTTCTTCGTATATAGCAGTTAATCAACATCTAGTGCTGCGAGTTTGTACAAGTAGAGCAGTTAACAGTTTTCTTGAAATGTTAGGAAAACATGTGAGTGAATGAATACCAAAATACAGTCAAAAATATTTTATTAATATTTTTACATATGTAGCTATATGATATACTAAGTATGAAACTATCAAAGATTTAGTAATTCTTTTTTGTATGAAAAATCTCAAAACATGGTACAACACATAATGAAACATTGCACGGTTCACAAAAATAGCGAGTTTCCTTTCTCTTATTTTTTGTTAGGCACACAATGCAGCGTTTTGTTGGATTCGATTTTGATTCTGTAGCTGGCAGAAATGTTGGAAAATGTCTAGCAGTTAGGCGGAATAGTAGCTTCTGAATGTCAGCCAGATCTTTGAAGTTGTTGGGGCACATGATATTTATGAAGTAATTGTTTGACCAAATTTTGTTGAAATTTTGCTATTGGGCTATGTTTTTGAGTCACATGATTATGAAGTATAAAAGCATTCAAAACTGCTAAATCAAGTAAATGGAAAAATGTCTTCTTGTACCATTTGATTGTCTTCCTCACTGTTTCAATTGAACTCAGCATCATATCACTTTTATCAACAGCACCCATGTTTTTATTATAATCTAAGCTTGAGAACATTTTCACCGGAATTTCGGTCTTTACTAGAAGGGGCCATTTGATTTGTATGCATTGTAGACAAAACCCTAACGTCTCGCTTGTGGTGCCATTTGATCGCTAGCAGATCTTGACTGAATTTGCTTTCAATTTCACCTTGCTTCAATTTGTTATTCATAATTGGCATTCCCTTGCGGTTTGCTTTGACAGTGCCACATGCATTTGTTTTATTTGCAAAGAAATGAAAGAATAGCGCTGGGCTTGAATACCAATTATCAACATATACTGTATGACTTTTATTCAGATAAGCCTTCGAAAAAGTTAACACAATATTGCCTGATTTGCCAAGATTTTCAATTTCAAAATTTGTAACTTCTGAGGTTCCTCCTGTGTAAATAATAAAGTCCAGAACGTACCTCGTTTTACAGTCACACATAACAAACAATTTTATTCCAAAACGGTGACGCTTTGACGGAATGTATTGTTAAAAAATACACGTCCTTTGAATGGAACTAAACTCTTATCAATTCATATATTTTGATAAGGTATAAAAGATACCCTAAATGTATTTTTCAAATAGTCAACAATAATTCTGATTTTGCGTAAATAATCACCTTGGGGCGGTAAATTGTTGTCAGAAAAATGGAGTAGCCGCAAAAGAAGTAAATATCTATCCCGTGACATTATTTGTGCAAATGCTGGGGTTAATCGGAGTCATTCTTGTGACCAATAATCATTCAAGGATAATTTTTTACTTGCGGCATCAGCAGGTTAATCGCAAAAAAATAAAATAGTTCTTTGTAGTCGGTATCTCTCCAACGCTTGAGACGGGATCTATTTTTAGTCGCATCTTGGGTATTGACAAATATGAAATACTTAATTGTTTGATTTGCTATTTCTGTCACTATGTTTTCAGAGAAAAAAAATTCGAAGCAATCTAACTCAGCGGAAGTAGCGTTTACCTTCGTGGGGCCAGAATGTGCATTATCAAAATCGTGAACTTTTGGAAAAAAAGGTTTCTGCAACTTTCCATTTGTCCTCGTTTTTTTTCCAATGTTCGTCTTTTCTTTTCTGGCACAGCGACAAACTGGTCATCATCAGTATTATCGGAATCATCGATAGCAATGATATTATCGTCTGCCTCACTAACAATGTTGTATTCGTTTCATGTTATTATTTCATCCAGAAATTCCTCTTCACTGTCACTTCTCATTAATATTTCCTCTAATTCAGAATCACTTAAAAAAAAATTCTAGCCATCGTCACCGCAAAATTATAATATATTTTTATATCTACTAATTATATCTTTATCGAAATATACTAATCGAGTAAGGTACCGTCACTGAACTCGAAAGGGGTCAAAAGTCAAGATTTCTTGAAAATTAAGAAAAATTGTCAAAAAATGCGGTTTTCGTCTTGAATTTTTTCCAATGAATTGATCAAAAAATTACGTTTTTTTTGACGAGCCTTACCAAGTTCCGCCCCCGCAGGGGGCGGCTGTAGGTGCGTTTTAAATTTTTCACTTTTTAAGTAAAAACTCCGTTCCTCTTAGGCGTCGAAACGGGAAATGGTCATTTTCTGTTGTGAAACTGAACAGGCCTTCGACCCGTGTCCGTCTGCCGCTCGCAAGTCCCACATGCCGTCCTCTAGGTGCCAAAAACAGGAGATCGTTTCTAGCACCTTTGAGGAGCAATTTTGGTCGCGGCTCGATTTTTTACTGCGTTCTCTTGCCGCGTCGATTTCACGTTTTTTGACGTCATGCGGAAAAGTACGCGACCGTCGGTTCACCCGGTGCGGCGGAAAATGTAAGCGAAAAAAAAACGTTTTTTTCATCACATCTGTGGACGCCGTTCTCTTGATTGAAGAGCGCCGTGTCTCCAAACCGGTTCGTTCGATGCGAGATATTTACCCGCAACCGGCGGTGGAAGAATCTGGTACCTTCGGCATCCTGTTCCCACTCTGGGTCAATTTTAACACAAAAATCGAAAAAACGCGATGTTTTTTTCACCTAATTTGCGGGGATCCCTCTCCCGGGATACCCAACAGTCGGATCGGGACCGGACCGGCACGAATCGATTCGGCATAGTGTCTTTAAGTTTGTTTTGGAGTTTAATTGCGATTGCGTGCCGGATGGCGCCGGGAGGCCCGAAAAACCATGTTTTGCAGAAGTACGCGAGAATCCTCTGGGATTCGCTAAATTAAATAGCAGGGCCTCGCGGTGGTGGTTTCTAAGTATAGAACGAAAGGGTCTATAAGGCGATAGGAACGATGCATCGCTCGATCGCATTTGGGGGTCTCGACGCCCGTCCAAACTCGAAACGAATTTTTCAAAATTGAGCAAATTGAAACCTTCAATATTCGGTGAAATGTTTTAGAATTGTATTGCTCTTTTCAGGAATTATAGCCCCACGTGTCTACTTTCGAACGACACCAGTCTCGGCGCATTACACCTCCGGGGACGTTCCGCAGGCCCCAATTCGCGAAGTCACTTTTTTTTCACCTCTTCAAACGGAAACGCTTAAAGGAAAATTTACATTTCCAGTCCAACAAGTGCATGCCCAGTGAAAAGGCCAACAGTATGGCGTTTGAATTTCTAAAATCCATCAACGGCTTCGCACTCCAAGTCAAAAATACTACGACCATTGCTTGCCGCTGAATCGCCAATTTACACTTACAGCTGATCATTCTGACACTATTTTCGCTCAGGTTATGTGGAAATGTCATTGTTGAAGTTTATCCGTTTATGATTATTCGTGTTCATTTTTCTACTGAAATTGACGTTTTGCTATCTTCGTGGCCGATAGCCTGGACACGTAATTATTTCTAATAAAGAAATACTTATTGAAAATTTACAAATATATATTTTTTTCAAAGGCTCCGAAGTTGCATGCATTTAGCACTATTTTATATTTTGTCTTTCTTTGAATTTTATATTTTAAGATACCATTTGGTTTTACCATTGGTTTTACCTTGGTTAGATTAGGCTGTCCGCCGCGAAGCGGGAAGATAAATCAAGACAACATACGCGCGGCAGCGCGAACTCTCGATTTAATATAGGTCAATGTGAAAAAGGACCGTCGGTTTAACCCCGGTTAGATTAGTTGCCAACCTTCATAAAAGGAGGTTACTATATATGATGAAGTGAAGTTAATAAGTAAGGTTTGCAATTTTGACGAAAAAAAAGACAACAATGTAACTTTAACAAATAGTTGGTGAGATTATGTTTGAGTATGTTGGTAACTCAAAAACACAAGATACCAACTTGATTAAAACAATATGTTGGTTATGTTAAACGTCAAAGTTGACAACATCAATGTTACTTAATCAATTTAAAGGTTATAAAAGTTTTAGTGAGATTTTCAGTAACTTTTTACTCCACAGCTGATTTTCTATCGTCCATGTTGTACACCTTAGGAACTAATATCACATCGTTAGATATAGTATCCTTTTTATGAACGTTGGGAACTTTTCATTTCTAATATCACTCCTTAAATTAATGTCACTTTGATTTCAGACAATTGGTAACATTATATGTTTAAGTACACCTAAAAAGTGTTTGATTATATTATTTTACAAACCTGACAGCATTAAAATCATTTGAGACGGATGAATTATTAGTTAATATTCTGTGCAGTAGGAATTGTACATCTTGCAACTCATACCACCTTAGCTGATGCGCTTTCTACAAGAATCGCGCAGCTCGCAGTTCTGATTACTCTTTCATATACAAATGTCAAAATTCATTAAACAATTTCACCCTAATCAATTATTTCACCTTTAGCAACTATTCCATTATTTTCAACTCTTCCATCCACAAAAACTATTGCATTCCGAAAAATACGATCCACATGTACTAGTATCTACTAATATAGCAATGTTTTCAATTTCTGTTCAATTATAATCTACATACCATATATTTATATCTGAATGTAGTCGTACTGAATATAAGACATTATCTATCTGAATTGTGCGGAACGACACCATATGAATACTACCGCAACGTTTACCAATGCGTAGCAACGTGCCCGTAGGTACTTGAGTTGCATATAAACACAGCGTAGATACTCGTGTGGAGCAGGGATCAATTTAAAAACAAGGTGCGAGTTACCTCGCTCGGAGCGTATGGGCCACGCTTTTATTTTACGAGTATATACGGTTGGAGCAGCGAAAGGGTTAAGTACTAAAAATTAGTTTATCAAGTATTATTTTTTATTGAGTTTATCAAGTACAAAAAAATGTTGACGATAGCTTGAAATGGCTATTTTATCTACTAATGTACAAGTGGATTTCATTTGAATACGTGTCGTCAGTGATCGTCACCTGTGTCGGTCGCAGTTGTTTAAATTTAGTGACGTTTGGATGTTTGACGTGTCTTCAATAGTTAGTGAAGTCATCTACCATGTATACGAACGCTGAGATGACTGACATGCACTTCATGTATGAACTTGCTTATGGCAATTCATTACAAGGTAGGATTATACATTGAACGGTTTTCTAGCCGTAATATTCTCGACCGAAAAATATTCAACGACGTCTTCGTGAAACAGGCACATTGAAACGTAATGTAGGGTCAGAAATATTAATGACAGTAAGAACGGTACAACTGCAACAGTATGTGCTGGAAATTATAGAGGAAGATCCAAGTAGTTTTAGCGACAAATTGCCAATACTTTGAATGTAAGTCATTGGACAGTTTGAAAAATTCCTAAGGACAATTTGTTGTATCCATATCACATTTAATGTGCTCGGGCATTACTACCTGCTGATTATCGTCTAATCCCTCAATTCCTGACAGAAATTCTTTTCACCGATGAATCCAGTTCCTCCAATAAGGAACTTTCATAACAATCATATGGGGGCAGATGAAAATCCGCATGAGGTATGTAAACCGATCAAAATAAGTTCTCCTCGAATGTTTGGATTTGAATTGTGGGTGACAATCTAAATGAACCGGTATTGTTTTATGCCCTTTAATTGGCACTCTTTGACTCTTTCCATTCTCGCCCTAGCCTTTTCACTTATTCCTTCCATTTTTTTTCCTTCCATTTCTTGTTCATTCTTCCCTCCAATGTTTCCATCTATCCTCTCCTGTCCTGCATATTCTAACAATACTTCCTACAATCTTCACTCATCCAATATTTTCTACCTCGCTCTTCTCTTCTACACTTAAACCTTGCTAGTATGACTTGCGCGTTCAACCCTTTACTTGTGTTTAAATAGGTTGGTAAACGACCATGCACCTGAATCATTGCGTATTCTTTGAAAAACCTACTATTGCCAATTTTGCACAGTCGTTCCTGTAATTCTACCTCTACTAATCGCTCACCTATCATTTCCACCCAGTTTTCACATTCCCTCTTAAGTTTTTCTAGTCCCTCAGCAGATATAATTTCCTTATTCTTTCATATAATTTCCTTTTATTCATTCCCCACCCGTTCCCTTCCTTTCCTCTTTTTTTTCCTTTCAGCCTCCCGATTCGCCATTCTAAATATTTTTTTTATTATTGTTTCATCCCTCATTTCATTCACCTTGCATTCATATCTTACCACTCTCTTTGCTGCTAAAACGGCCACCTTGTAGGCATTCACCTCTTTCAGGACTATGTAGCCCGGTGTCGACTTGTCTAGCTTTAGGAAATTCTTGCAGAAGTTTTGTTTAACACTCTCTATCTTGTTCGTCTCTCTAGTACCACTATACTTCCAAACCGCTAAAACACTTCTTACACACACTTCCAATATTACCTCAGCCGCCCTAAAGTTCCCTTCAAATCTAGATTTCCATTCATTCCACATACGTTCTGCAGCCACCCACGCTTCATTTGACACATAATCCGCAAGCTCAATATTACTGCACCCGGTTCCAAACACATATCCTAAATATCTAAACTTTTCCACCTCCACAATTTCAGTCCCTAGCCATTCAAAACGCTTTTTCCAATAATTACCCCCCTTTTAAAACGCATCCATTTAAATTTCCTCACGTTTGAATTTAGCTCTCCCTTTTGAAAATAACCTCTCAACCTTTCAATCGACTCCCTCATTTCTCCTGTGGGTTTGGCAAACACTACCACATCATCCCCGTAGTCTAAGCTCCACACTTTCCTTCTCCCTATAACCACGCCTCAGGCTTGACCATCCGTCAACACCTTTTCCATGTCAGCGACGTAGAGATTAAAAAGTGTAGGACTCAATTGACATCCCTGCCTCAGACCCATTCTTACTTCAAAATAATCAGATTCACACCCAATCACGCTAATGTTACATACTGTTTCCTTATACAACTCTCTTACATTTCATATCACACTCTCTGAAATACCCTTCTTTCCCAAACACTCTACCAACTACGCTCGATCTACTGAATCGTGCGCCGCCTTTAGGTTAATCAAAAGAGCAAACAGGCTCCCTCTACTTATTTCCTGATCAATTATATAACGCAGGGTTATTAAATGCTGTACTGTGCTCCTTCCCTCTCTGAAACCAGCTTGCACATCTGGCACTGGATGCTTCTCCTGTATGTCTTTTCTCAACTGCTCTTCCAATATTTTGGTAAATTAGAAAAATTTTATATGTAGAATTCACTAACGTAATCCCTCTGTAATTTCCGACATTTTCCTCGTCTCCGCTCTTATGTATTGGTCCCTCCTTCCAGCTCTTTGGGACACTTTGCTTCCCTCCATACCAATTTAAATTCTTCGGTGATTCTATCAATGCACTCTTTCGAAGCAGCTTTCCACGCTTCGTTTCTTACCTTCACCAGTTGTTATTTCATCTTGACATAATTCATCCATAACTTGTTCCTCCATTACACATCTATTCCCTACTTCTCCCTTCATCTCGATTCCTTCCAACAGAACGATAAAGTGACTTTTCCATTTTTCCATCGGAATACTCGTTCTTTTCTCGCTCCTATTTCTTTTAAATACTTCCAAAGCTGTGACTTTTGAGGTATTGTATGCGCTCGCGTTCTCTTCTCTCCAATTATGTATTTTCTTCGTTTCCAAATCCTTAATTTGCCTCTCGTCTTAAACCCACTCTTCTTTACTACCCGTTCCCTATCGCAACTTTCTCTTAACCTCCCTGTACTGTTGTGTCTCCATCATATATTCTTTCTCTGCCCATGATGTCTGCCCTTTATCTCCCGGTGATGCTGCTGTGATTTTCTTCTTTAATAGTCCTGCCTCCATCTTCTCTATAATCTTGTCTATATCATTTAATTTCTTCCAGTTTATTGCTTCCATTCTAGCATTATACCTCTCAGTAGCTTCCTTGTCCCATCTGGTAACCCATTTCTCCTCCCTGGGCACAATTATTATCTTTGGCTTCAAGTTTATTGCCACTGGCATGTGGTCTGAATCAATTCTCCCTCCTATCTATATCTCTTTAATTTCCTCCTTTTCCAGGTCATTTGCCACTACCAGGTCTATAGTCAATAATTCCCTGTCCCCACAAACGTGAAATCTCCCTCCCAGTCTCCTTCCACACATCCATTTAGGACATCCCATTTATTTTCCCATACCCATTCAGCCCACCCTTTTCCTTGTGCATCTCTAACTTTATCTTTGTCTTTCCTTATTATTTCTTAACCTTCACTATTTATTGTATGAAACTGCTCTTCCCATGTTCTAACATTTCAATCACCTCCTACCTGTAACTTTACCGTTACCAATCTTTCTTCATTACTTTTTAATGCCTCTTTAATTACTTCCAGCCCTTTGTTGTTGTATAACGTGCCCGCCTGGCACCAGGCTTCTTCCAATTCAACTTCCCTGCATACTACGCCTTCTGCCTCTTCCAGTCTTCTTTCAGACTCTTTGATATTTCTTTTAGCTCCTGTTAATATAACAACTTTGCTCTTCCATACTTTACACTTTCTGGGCTGGCTGCAATTTCCAGCTATATTCTTTGAGAAGTTTTCCTTTGCAGCTCTCCCATTCTTTTTCCTGAATCTAGATCTCAACTAATCCAATTATATAAAATTTCTTGGGAAAAATTATAATAGATCCGTTATCGCTTTCGAGTTTCCTCTTCATGTCCCGCCACATTCCAAAAAAGTATCTTTATCGTTTTACGTTAACCGTTCATCATTGTTCTTGGGTCTTCTCGCCCTCTCCCTCTCTTCTAGTCGTTTTTAAAACCTTCTATATTTTCCTTCCTTTCATGGTACAACTTTTCCATCTACTATTAGTTTCTTGTAGCCTATTTTTACCTGGTATCCTTTCTCTTTTAATTCTTTTGCTCTAATTTTAATAGCCTTCAGGCACTCCCTTTCTGCCTCTGTAAGATCATCGCTAATGAATACGTTAATCTCTCTTAATTCACTTTTCTTCCTCATAATTTTTCTTTTCACATTGCCGCACACTGGGACGGATTACGAATTTACGGCTACATAAATATAATTTTACAATGTCTCACAATTAAGCAAAACCACTCAAAATGTATTGTTAGATAACCCATCCATAATACTATAAACAAATAAATGCGAAAAACCAATTCCATTGGTTGTGGGCAGGTGTTAAACATTGCTCTTGTCCCTTAGGTACCAAAAAGGAATTAGTTGCTCTGGATTTTTAACAAAGTAACTACATCTGTTTTGTGTTTGTATTAAAAAATTGTGAACTTTATAAATATGTAGAATATAGCTTCAAGCATGTATTTACATGTAATAATATCAAATTTGTAGAAAGTTTTAATCAACACGGTTAAAAAATAAGTTTTCTTAACGACTATCGTAAATTATTATTTTTTTTTTAATAAATTGTAATAAATTGATTTTTAAAAAAAGTGCCGCATAGTTCCCTTAAATTAAGTTTTTTGTAAAATAAAACAAGCATTGCCAATTCTAGAAAATCAAAAATCCCGTCCACCTCATTCTACCTTACAGAGAATTACACCTTTATTTCCAGGTAGTTGTGATGACCACCATTTGCAAGAGAGAACGTTGAATAGAAATGAACTATTTTTTGTAGTTTTCTACAAAGTTTTCTTCGTTAAAGTGTAATGAACGATTAGTACAATACGTGTTGGATAAGTTATGTGTCAACGACGGTTGTGAATTTGTAACAAAATTTGCATTATAAAAAAAATTCCACTTAAATTTGCATTTTTAATTAATCGTGTACATCTAATATAGACTAATTTTATATTTGAATCATCAGAATGTCATCATAAGGTAATATGTGAGACAAAAAATTTAAATGAACTGGATTTTAGTTTTGTCGCCGTGAATTCGTAATCCGTCCCTGTGTGCGCCGTTTTCCAATGTCACCACAACATGGTGTTTTTCGCTATACTCTCGTCGTGGTATTTCCATGGAAATTATTCCCTCCTTTAATCTTAGTTTTTCTTTCAATACCTTTGTGACATCCCCTTTATATGTGTCCTTCTGTCCGCATCCTGAAACAACAATATTGTTACGTAAGCTCCTTCTTAGACTAAGTTCCGCCTTCTCTTTAAGGTCACTTATCTACTTTGATATATGTTCGTCCTGTCTTTTCCTTTCCTCGCTTTCCGTTTTCCCTTTTAGCCCTTTCATTTCCGTTTCTAGCATGCTGATCCTTTTTTTGAATTGGTGTTTTCCTCTAGTATCGCCCTCAACTCGCTTAGGATTTCGTTTTTCCATTTAATTTCCTCCTTTTCCTCCTCTATTTGCCTCCTGTTGATGTCTTCTACCTTCCTTTCAAGCTCTTTATTATCCCTCTTAATTTCCTTTATCTCTTTCAAAATCATTACCATTAACTGTTCCTCCAACTCTTGTCCCTCTTCTACCTTTGGGCTAAGCTCTATTTTTCGCTTAGGAGTGGGCGATCTTGTCATTACCGGTATTGACCGGTGTTTCAACCAGCAAGACTTAGTGTCTCGCAATTTTTTGGAAGAAACACTGCCCCAGGTTCTGCAGGATGTACCATTAGCGACAAGAATTGCAATGTGGTTTATACACGATGGTGCTCCAGTACATTTCAGTTTGGTTGGTCGTGATTTTTTAACAGCAGCATATGGAGATCGCTGGATTGGTCAAGGTGGTCCACACGTATGACCTGATCGATCCCCAGACATAAACCCCCTGCATTATTTCTTAGTGGGCTATCTGAAGTCATGTTGTGTTTGAAAGAGTTCGGCACTAAATGATGAGAAGATTGAATGCTTGTATCCAATGGCTGGCGGAAATCATTTCGAACATTTATTGTAGGTTGAGCAACTATAGATGTAATTTTTGATATTTAAATGTTGTTACTGTCGCAAATTTTGTTTACCTTGTACCTTCAAAACAAAGGGTTTTTTAGAAATAATCATAAGACAAAATATTCTTAGAATAGGCCAAGGAATAACCCCTTGAACTTTTGCCGCATGTTTACACTGAACCCTGTAGATATATCTTGAATTCAACCATACAAACCGAAGTTTCATGAGTATAAAAACTAATTTTACTTGTCGCTATTAAAAGTATTTTATTGAAATATATTTATATGGGACTGAAGAGTTTCCCCCTCCATAACTTGAAAGCCATGTTCTGTTCTGCCAAGTTCAACTGTTGCGAGAAGCTCGAATGAAAAGCGTGTTGCAATAATTTTCAAACAAATACTTTTAAACGTTACTTTCAAAAATACAAATAAAAAAAAACGAATACTTTCGTTCCTGACGGGGGTCCCCAGACCGCACACTTTCTTTTCTCTAAACTTGGTTCCATTATATATATTTTGCATTTTTAGCAATTTCAAAGCACGACTTTTGTCACCGTATATACCTTGAATCCAACCTAACAAACCGAAATTTCATGAATATGAAAACTGCTTTTTCTTGACGCTATGAAAAATATATAATTCAAATACACATAATATATTTTATTCAAATATACATGAAATATATGAAGAAGTCATAAATAATAAAAAATCAGTGATGTAGAAAAGTATCTGTTTAAAAATTAATGCAACACGTTTTTCATACGAGCGTCTGGCAACGGTTCCCACTTTGCTGCCAAGTCATGGAGGGAGAAACTCTTCAGTTCCTATGATGGTTGTACAGGGTGCATTAGTTCTATGAGGGGAATTATAGTTGAATCATTTATTTAAAAGTTTTGCATAATAAATAGATTTTATTAAATAAGAGACATTAATAATTGAAATACATTAAATATTGAAATATAATAAATTAATGATTATTATTTAATTTTTAATACAGTTTATAAAATTAAAATATAATAATATTGCTTAAATATAATTGTTATCACACGATTGTGATTGATGAATATTAATAGCTTCACTATTTTCATCGCACAGCCCTCAGATGTTACTGCATTACTTTCAGCAATAGAAGGTTTCTTAATACGTACCTACTTATCTTTGTACTTTCTTTTCGTTGATTAAAAATGAACTTGCTCTTTACATTCTAAATCACCCATTGCACATAAATTAACAATTGACTTTAATTCCTCGCCATCTTTATTTTTAGTCTTGCAGATTCTTACTTGTTTGTAAAAGTAGATAAATTAATGAAACGTAGTAAACGTTTCAATTCACTCTGACTTAACATAATAGTAGATTTTGTAACTAGGGCGAAAGGTTGTCAATATTACTGGAGAGCGAAAATGTACGCACGAAGTGAGGGGCTGCATTCACTCTTCTGTCCCTTATAAATATATTTCAATAAAATACTTTTAATAGCGACAAGTAAAAGTAGTTTTTATAAAATACTTTTTTTTATAAATCATCTTATTCATTTCCCATAGTTATAATTACTTATATAAGGTTCATGAGGTGTGGTTATTTCCCACATCAAAATAACAAGTTGTTAATGCAACGTTTCGGCGATTTATTTTCCCACTCCTCGGATTGAACAACTATTATTTACCAATTTAATCTAAAAATGTATTAACATTGGTACAATAAATTCAAAATAAATATAAATTTAAATTTTCACTGCCATGTTGGGAAATTGTCAACAAAATATGTTGTACCAATGTTAATACATTTTTTGTTTAAATTAAAAAATAATACTTGTTTAGCTTGAGGAAGGTGAAAATAAATCCCCGAAACGTTGCATTAACAATATATTTTTTATAAGCATATTTCCCACACTTCATGAACCATATGTAACTAACTATTTTCATTTATTTTTACCACTCCAAATTAAGGGTTAGAACTTCGAACTCAGCTGAATAGAAAAATTAAGCTACGGTACGTGCTTCTTCTTCTTCTTCTTTCGAATAGTCCTACTTTAGACCACGCTTGTTCAACTCTTGGGCTTTGATCTTTGCCCAGTATTGTCGCATCTTCTGCCGGTGTAACTCCTTTCTCTCTTCTTTCCAGGGGGTACCTTTCCGTCGGGGGTTATCCTGAAATCCACGGACTTCCTTCAGGATGCTTCTCACAGACTGTTCTGGAGATCTGATTTTCCCAGTTCTTTAATATTCTTCTCGGTTTCTGTCAACCAAGTGGTATGAACTTTTTTGTTTTGCCAGAAGGTGATCAGACGGTTGGTTAGTCGGTTTGGAGGCAATCTTGCAGCGTGGCCATATAAAGCTACCCTTATTTTCCTTGCATCGTCAGAGATCATCTCATTAAGTTCGTAGAGCTCAGAGTTATGCCGCCTTCGGACTTCCCCATCTTCTTTTACCGGGCCTAGAATCTTCCTGAGGATTCTCCACTCTCTGATTTCCAATTTCTCTACCAGATCTCTCCGGTTCAAGAAAATGCACTCCTTGGCATACAGGAATTCTGCTCGTAAGACTGATGTGTAGTGCTTAAGTTTCAGGTTGCGTGACAGGCATTTCTTGTTGTAAGTCTTCTTACAACTTCTGTCAGTCGATAGGCTAGTTCTAACTTGTTGACTCTCTTGGATAATGGTGTTCTTTCTGATATGTTGGGTTCAATCCATTCGCTGAGATATTTGAATTTCTCAGTCCTCTTTATGTTTCCCTGCTCTAGTAACGTCTCTCTGCTTGCTTCTCTGATGTTGGTGAAGAATTCTGTTTTCTCGAGCGACACTTTAAGACCCACTTTGGCAGTCTGTTTTCTGAGACAATTTACCTGCATTGTTGCCATCTCAAGAGAATCAGCAAACAACGCCATGTACTCTGGAAAGGCCAGGCAATCTACAACCAGTCCATCGTTCTTACGTCCCAGGTAGATACCACTCTGTGCACCCAAATTGATCATTTCCTTGCGCTATTCTCTCATAACCTGTTCAAGGACACAGTTGAAGAGAAGTGGGGAAAGTCCATCTCCTTGTCTCACACAGTTACTAGGATGAGTCTGCGGGTTTCGTTATCTAGCCCTAGTCCATGGAGTACTTTGTTTAGCGTTTCTCTATCAATGGAATTATAGGCCTTTCTAAAATCAACAAAGGTTTCGACCACCTTGCGGTTTCTCATCTTGGAGTATGCAAGTACAGTTTTAAGATTGAGGATCTGTTCAACACCGGATCGAGTGTTCCTGAAGCCACCCTGGTATTCTCCCAGTTGACTATCCCGCTGATGTTCTGCCCTGGTTTGTAACCCCTCCGAGAGAATTTTGTATGTTACCGGAACGAGAGAAATTCCACGGTAGTTGATTAGATCAGTAGAATCTCCCTTTTTGTGAAGCGGATGGATCAGAGCAATTTTCAATCGGGTGATAATTTCTCCATTTCCCAGATGTCCTGGATGATCTCGCTTAGCTTGCGCACGGCATTGTTTCTAGCACCTTTCCACAATTCAGCAACGATAGAGGTCTCTCCAGCTGCCTTATTATTCTTAAGAAGTTGAATGATCTAGCCAACTTCTTCCAATGAATGGGGCAGCGAGTCCGAGTTTGGTGTGGTTTGTTTATAGTCGAATTCTTCGCTGGGTGGATCCCAGTTGAGTAGATTTTTAAAGAACTGAGCCAAAAGGTGGCAGTTGTCCTAGTCGTTATAAGCCAGATTGCCTTGTGAGTCTCTGAAGTGGAGGCTTGGCGGAGCGTATTTTCTGAGTGTCTGCTTGAAGGTTCGAAAGAAATCTCTGGAGTTATCCTTAGCAAAGCTCTCTTCGATTTGGATTAGTTGGTTGTATGCGAAGGTTCGTTTGGTTCCTCGAATTATCTCGGATGTAACCTTTCTTTGTTCCAAAAATTTATGCTAATAGTCTTTTTAGAATTCCACTTCACCCAGGCTGTCTAATATAATAACGACAAATATTTGACATCTCCATAAAAGTAAACATGTTTAAATTTTAATCTTAATAATTTATTTTTTTATGTTCAATTTCTATTTATTTATTTATTTGTTTATTCAAACGGATTCACCATTTACAAGTAATTGCAATAATTATAATATTACAGTGAACTAATCTAAGAATCGAAGCTTACATTTCTAATTGAGTTTTTAAACATACTTAAAGATTTAACAAATGGATCTATATTATATTTATTAAACCACCTTACACCTCGAGAAACAGGCGAGTTGTAACTGAAATTCGTGTTATGAATTTTTATTAAGAATAGTGGAGAGTTCCGAGTTCTATAAGAAGTAACATAAAGGTTAATTTGATTCAAAATAAATCGACAATCAATTCCTCCAGATAGGATTTTATATACTATTAACAAGTCTGCATGAAGACGACGTGTTCTGATATCAGTTAGGTTGAGAGTGTTTAAAATAGTGTGATAATTAAAATGTAGATACTTATTTTTGAATGAAATATATTTGAGAAATCTGATTTCAACATTTTAAATTTTTGAAATGTCACATTTATAATAAGGAGACCACACTGTGGAGGCGTATTCCAAGTGAGGTCTTACCAATGAACAGTACAACGTTTTGAGAATATTACAAGAGAATCGTTTGCCGTTCCTCATCAGGAACCCCAACATTTTACTACTATTTGCAGAAACATTATTCATTTGACCTTTGAATGACAATTGCTGGTCAATTATAACCCCAAGGTCTTTTATCCCGTTGACTATCAAGAGCCATACCATTGATTTTATAATCATAGTTAAGAAGATGTTTTGATCTCGAAAAAGTGATAATGTGGCATTTCTCTATGTTGAGTTGTAAATTGTTTGTAATGGAGCAATCAAACAATGTATCTAAGTCGTTCTGGAGAATTTGACTATCTAATATATCAATAATAGGGAGAAATAATTTAAGATCATCAGAAAACATTAAAATTTAGCATGTTGAAAATTGTCACCTGTATCGTTCACAAACAGGTTCAAAAATAAGGGACCACAAAGTGAGCCCTGTGGTACACCAGAGGCAACAGGAATTGTGTTTAAAATATAATTGTTTATTCTGACACATTGATAGCGATTAGTTAGATAACTGTCGATCCAATTCAAAATGTCAGTCCCAAAGCCTAATGCTTTCAATTTCTCCAGCAGTATCAAATGGTTAACTCTATCAAATGCCTTGGAGAAGTCCGTGTAGACAGAGTATATGTGGATACCTTTCTCCAAAGCACCCAACAAATATTGCTTGTAAGAGAGTAAATTTGTGGAAGTTGATTTTCCTAAGTTAAAACCATGTTGTTCAGAAATTATTATGGTTTTACATGTCCATGTAAGCTCACAGGTAACTAATTTATCCATCAATTTCGGTATTGCAGATTGAATGCTTATTCCTCTGTAATTTGAAATATTTTCCCTATCACCAGATTTAAAAATAGGGGTGATGTAGCTATTTTTCCAATAGTCAGGATAAACACCACAATTGAGGGACAAATTAAACAGATAATGGATTGGTGTAGCTAAAGAGCAAACACATATTTTTAATAATACTAGTGGTATGCCATCTGGACCACTGGAGTTATTGAGTTTCAAGTTCTGGATGCGATTGAATACTTCAGTTAAGCCAATATTGATTTTATTGACGTTAACGGTATTTGTACTGGTGAAATTAGGTATTCTACAGTCAGTGCGAGTATAAACTTTGAAAAGTGTTGTGCAAATAAGTTAACTGATTCACTACCATTGGAGCTAATAATATCATCTAAATACATAGTATGAGGGTATGATGATGAAAGAAAGAATTAGGGATCTGTTGAATATCGATTTCTATTTTTTCCAAATATCGTTGATAACACAAAGTTCTTTACAATGGAACGTAATTGACAAAATTCATTATAACTGCCTTGATCATTTGTTCTTTTAAATTCCTTATGTAATATTTTCTTTTTGAAAACTAGGGATTTCAGCTCATGAGAGAACCAAATAGGGAAATTTAACGTTTTGAAACGCTTGATAGGAACATAAAGATTAATACCATGATATAATACTTCATAGAAAAATTGGACTGCAAAATTAACATCATACAGCCTGTACTTAAAATCCCAGTCCACTAATGCAAAATAATCATTTATACCAGTTTTATTCATATTCCTGAAATCGTATTAATAATTATCAAATTGTAATGATTTATCAGCATCAGCGGTACTTAATACAAGGGTGTAGGCATTATGATGATAATTCACATTATCAAGAAAATCATCGGCTAAAGCTAAATCTATTGTTGTTGAATGGGAGAAAACAAGATCTAAAAACACACCATTATTATTTGGTAGTTTGTTCAATTGGTTTAACCCTAGAGCACTAAAATTATCAATAACAAATTTTCCAACAGATGTATCAGGGCATACACCTTCCAGACCATCATTACCTGCTATCCAAATTAAATATGGGATGTTATAGTCACCAAAAATCACTAACTCATGATCTGGATTGGTATTACATAATTCAAACATACTTTCAACATGGTCCTGATAAATTTCCAAATTTGACTTAGGAGGGATATATACTCCCCCAATAATAAATCTGTCTTGACCATGTCTTAAACTAACAAACAATTGTTCAATATTTCCTGCCGAGGTCTTCACTAATTTAGTAGATAAATGTTTACGTATGGCAATGAGTACTCCACCACCCCTGGTTTTATTACTGGTGCTTGCACAGCAATCTTGTCTGTATATAGTGAAGTCTGTAAACTGAATTTGATGTCATAGCTACACGTATTAACGTTATGCATTAAAGAGACAAGTTTAGTACGAATTCCACCTACGTTTTGGCAGTAGATCTTTTGTGAGGAGTTTAGACGTTTTTTGAATGCATGTCATTCGATCTGTTATATGAATTAATTATTTTATTAATACCGTTAAAGTAGGGAATGCTAATATAGTTTCACCCTTACTTTTTCTATCACCTAGCTCCTTGTGTAGTTGTTTGATATGATCTCTTTGCATACATGTTAGATCTGCACTAATTCTAATGTTTGGGTGAGATGTAGCAATTTTACGTTTGTTTCTTAAACATGAAAATACGTTTTGCTCGCTGCAAAGTGTAACTTTCAATGGTCTGGGCTTATTTCCAGGACGACCCAGTCGATATACTTTCAAATCGACAGCTGTATTCACTTCAAACAGGTTTAAAATTTCAACGGCTTTTTCGACATCGTGAGCGGTTCTGTTTTTATGATCCTGGTGATTACTTTCTTGGAGGTTATGAATAAGAATATTTTTAGATTTTCTTGATCTTTCATGGATTTCATTATATAAAGATTCATTATTCAACACATTACCGGAATTGGACTTCAGAAGTTTTATTTCGTCTTTCATCGATTTAATTTCATCTTCAAGTACACTAATTTTCCGGAGCAATTGTGGAAATTGTTTAAAAGAAGTTGTACATTCATCACAGAAAAAAATAAGCATACGTTTTTGTAGAGTGAAGACCTTAGCCTCAGTAGAGCTCATGATGCTACATTTTTTAGTGATGTGGAAGACTATTCTGCAACTATCACATTGTACGAATTCCTCGTTATCTTCCTTTACTTGTTGCTTGCAATGGGAACAATTTACCATTTTAATTATTTTGAGTCCGGCCCTGCACTATCTCCGTTGACTTTGGTACACGAATGTAGTTTGTTTTTATAATGGAGCAAAAACTGGCAGAGAAATTCGTTGACCGTGATAACTCACAGTTGCACTTTTTAGCTATTAATGCGTTGAAATAACTGGTATTTCTTTTTATTTTGAATACTTTTGATCCGCGCAAACGCTCCCGTAATTAATTACGTTCCCATTCCAATTTCAAACCCATTATCTACCAGAGCAAAAAAAAAATTGTTTTTAACAAAATTTCCGCTTGTTATAAACTATTTAATCATAAAATAAGTCCAACTTAAGAAAAAAAAAATTCCATTCTTTGGTTCTGAGAAAAATGTTGTTCGATTTTCCGAACACTGGTCACTTTGCATTATGTAAAACGTTAGACAGATATGGTGAGACTACAGTTATAATTTTTTTGTTCCTTTATTGAAAATACACTTTTTTATTGAAAAACAGATACCTCCTTACATTAGCAATAATTAAAATAAGAAAATACATAAAAAAACATAACAAGTAATATTAATTACTACTTATTTCTGATAATCATCAAAGAATTTGAAGTTTATACGCTTATTATATATACTTTTCACACTTTTCTTTCCTCTTGTTTAACAAGCATATGCCTGCATTTACCTGGTAAATGAGTTAAATCATCTGGTCTGTAATCGTTATCATTATTTTTATTTATTTCGACAGACAAATCACTTTCTTCTGAGTCTGATGTAGCAAGTAAATGCTACTTTATGATAACTCGAAAGTTTTTTAATGTCAAGGGTAGTCCAAGAGTTATAAACCAATAATTTAGGACCAATAATCAGAAATAGCTGGAAGTGTATGATATCCTGATATCAATAGTAGATATATCTAAATTCATTTAAACTCAACTTCAGTCACCATAGTCTAAATTATGTTGTTGCGTATATAAATTCGATTGGTCAACGATACATTTCAGTACTTTTGCATCCAAGTTTTTGCAAATAATTCAGGTGTTGACAAATTTTTCAAATTTGATGTACGTGAGGAACTACATCAAGTTCTTCACGTACATCGTCCAGAGGTTTAGAATTAGGAGCAAGATCATATTCAAATTGCTATGCCTTATTATTTTTCTTAGTCCACTTTGATTGTCCAAATTTATTCAGAGGAGTGTAAGTACGGGAATTTTTTGCTGACTAGAACGTGATGGCTTAAGTGCAGATTTGTCACTATTATATAAGTAGTAAATTCCAACGAACCCGCTAATTCTTGTAAAGCACTTACATTTTTATTCATGAGTATGACATCTTCATCAAAATCTTCGTCGTCAGTCACATAATCAGCATTAGTAAGAGGTAAACCACAACAGTGTCAATATTATTATTGCCATCGTCCTAATTGTCAATTGTTGTTCAATTCTTCCATTATTTTCCTGTACCAGTTCCTGTGCCATATTTTACTCAACTAATTAATAACATAATAAACAACAATGTTAGTATAACTTTTAAAAATAAATATATAAAAATATTTTATAAACTTACTTTACTTTATGAGATCTTTTTTCGAATCACACATTACAGTAATAAATATTATGTAACATAGATATAAGAACTTTTTCATGAATGACAAAGAACAAATATTTGTTTGATATTAAATATCACTATTTTATAAATTAACTAATATTACTTAGTTAACTTATAACGAAAAATTTATAGTTAGTCTCCTAAAGCGCGCGAGCAGATTACTGATTGTGAAATTAAAAATGTTGTGAAGTGACCAATGTTCGAAAAATGGAACATGTACTTTTACTTTTACGATCTCCTAGAAAATTGAAAATGCATGGTATATGAAAAGAAATTAATAAAAATAAAACTTTACTCTTTTTAGAATAAATTTCAATTATGAATAAACGTTAAAAAAATTTTTATTATGATAAATAATTTTTTGTAAATATTGTAAACTCTATAAAAAGGGCTTGATAACAATTAATTTATTTAATTAACCCATTAATTAAAAAAATAAATTTAATTAACCCTTCCTTCACGGAGGCTATGTGTAAGAAGGTGGAGGCTTTTGAGATGTGGACTTACCGTAGAGTGCTGAGAATTTCTTGGGTAGATCGAATTACTAACGTCGAGGTCTTGCAAAGAGTCAATAAGCAAACAGAAGTTCTCAACACAATAATGAGAAGAAAACTGGAATACCTTGGCCATGTTATCCGAAATGATAAGTACAGGTTACAGCAGACAATAATACAGGTTAAAATACAAGGTACGCGCAGTCCAGGCCACCGCAGAACATCATGGCTCAAGAACCTTCGCCAATGGTTTGGAGAAAGTACAAGATCCCTATTTCGAAAAGCTGCAGATAAAATTCAAATAATGAAATTGGTCGTCAACGCCCTTGGAGGGCATGACACATGAAGAAGAAGAAGAATTAACCCATTATTAATAAATAATTATACAAGTTACTTTCTAAAAGTATAAACTTGAAATAATAAGATAATGACAATGAGTATCTATAAATTAATAATTATAGTAGCTTAAAAAAATGTCAAAGTCAGTCAAAAATCGAACACTCGGTAGATTAATGGGTTAATATCTACCAAATAGATATAATGTATGATAGTTATATAATTATTAAAAATTTTGTAATTGTTTTTGTTTAACTTTTTATCTTGTAGCCCTGAAGAAGGTCAGAATAAAAAAGACTGAAACATTGGCAAAATATCAGTTTTTTTTATTAAAATAAATTCCTTTTCCCAAGAATTAACTAAAATATAATAAAAAGGATAAGATCTGAAGATACATATTTTTGTAATAGTATGTCACATTTTTTTAAGATACATTTTTAAATCTTAGAAATTAAAAATTATGTCAAAATAGTTAAATGTGAGAAGACGATTATAAAAAAAATCGGATTATTTTTGTTAGAGCGACACCTAATTACCTTTTACCCTACCCACAAGTAAATATTTTACCATTCTTCTATATCCTTTTGTATCCGAGTTTTTTTAACGTTCTTCTTCTTAATGGCACTACAACCGATTGCCGGTCTGGGCCTCCTTCAGCATGTTTCTCCAAGCGGACCTATCACTCGCCAACGTTCTCCAGTCCCGTACTTGAAGTTTTTGCAGGTCAGTTGTTACCGCATCCTTCCATCTCCCTCTTGGCCTTCCGGCCCTTCTCCTTCCCTCTGGTTGGCCATTGAACAACTTCTTCGGAACCCTATGATCACCCATTCTCTGCATGTGTCCGAGCCATCTCAATCTTGCCACCTTGATGAAACTCACAATATCTGGTTGATTGTAGAGCTGATATAGTTCGTGATTATATCTTCGGCGCCAGATTCCTCGTTCTTGGGTCGCTCCAAATATTGCACGTAGCATTCTTCTCTCAAATACACTTAAAGCCTGTTCTTCGCTCTGTGTTAAGCTCCATGCTTCTGCACCATAGGTTACCACCGGTCTTATCAGTGACCTGTGCAGTGTGCACTTATGCTTGGGGTGGATTGTTTTGGACCTAAAAAGTTTAAGTAGCCCATAATAGTACCTGTTACCAAGAGTTATCCGCCTTCTAATCTCCTCGCGCATCCGGTTTACGCTGTTCAGTTGCGAGCCCACGTACACAAATGTATCTACTGTGTCAAAGTGCTTTCCGTCTAGTTCTAGCGTTGGTCCTACCTTCCGATGAGTTTCGTTAGCCACCATGTATTTCGTTTTGTTTACGTTGACAGTGAGTCCTAGGTTATTTGCTTCCTTCTCCAGCAGCGAGTAAGTAGTTTTGGTCGCCTGTTCGCTTCTGCAAATTATATCAATGTCGTCTGAGTAAGCCAATAGTTGTGTTGACTTAAAGTACACAGCGCCGTTAGTATCCACTCCACTACTCCTAACGGCCTTTTCTAGTACGATGTTAAACAGTAAAGTTGCCAGTGGATCTCCCTGTCGTAGTCCTTCCTCTGTTATAAAAGTCTAAGACAACTTGTTTCGTATTCTTACTACAGACGATACTTCAGACAGTGTTACTCTGGTTAGGGCTGTCAGTTTTTCAGGGAATCCAAAACTTGTCATTATCCCCCACAGTATGTGTCTTATAACTCTGTCGTATGCTGCTCTGAAGTCCACGAATAGATGGTGTGTCGTGATATTGAACTCATTACATTTCTCCAGGATCTGCCTAATGCCAAACAGTTGGTCTGTGGTTGACCTGTTTGTGCGGAAACCGCACTGGTATTCCCCGATATTCTCTTCTGCGTATGGTAGTAAGCGACGGTACAACACATTAGCGAAGACCTTGTATGCAATGTTTAGCAGCGTTATCCCCCTGTAGTTAGAACAATCTAACTTATCACCTTTCTTGTACAATGAGCATATTATCCCTAGCTTCCATTCATCCGGTAGCTTTTCCGTTCTCCATATGTTTATAATGAGATCATGCATGCACGATATTAGGGCTCTACCTCCATACTTCAACAATTCTCCTGGAATGCCATCTGCACCTGGCGCCTTATTGTTCTTGATCCTGCGCACTGCAGTCTCTACTTCTTCTAAGGTGGGTTCCTCCACTTGCTCAGTCCCTAATATTGATGTTGATGTTGGCGTTATATTTTCCTCTTGGACTACGCAAGTGTTCTGGTTGAGCAGGTCCCTGAAGTACTGACCCCACCTCTTGATACACTTTTATGTGTGTCCGATTACTCTGCCGTCCTTATCCTTACACAGAAGTGGCTGCCGTTTGTAGCCAAGTCTCGCATTTCTGACCTTTTGATAGAGTCACTCATTCTTTCTATTTCCGCGAAATCTTCTTCATCTTTTTCAGATTTCTTTCTTCGGAAGAGTTTTTTCTCAACTTTCCGTTTGTTTCGACAATCCTCTACATTCGCTCTAGTATTTCCTTGTAGTACTTTTTCTCTGGCTTTGTTCTTCTCTGTCAGAGCTTCCTTGCATTCTTCATCGAACCAGTTATTACGCCTTTGTCCCTTCTTCCACCCCACAACCTCTGCTGCTGTATCTTCGATGTCCTGCTTGATCTTTTGCCACGCTTCATTGACCTCTACTAGAACGTTTTCTGGCCGTTTGGATATTCGTTCCTGCATTTGGTACTGAAATCTCTCTTTCATCTCATTGGTTTTGAATTCTTCCAGGTCGTATCTCTTAACTGCCGGCTGTTGTGTGCGTTGACAATAAATTCTAGCCCTAAGCACCGCCCTTACCAAATAATGATCCGAATCTACATTGAGGCCTCGACAGGCTCTTACATCCAGGATATTTGAACAGTGTCTCCCATCTATCATCACATGGTCTATCTGGTTCAATACTCTACCACCTGGTGATTTCCATGTGGCTTTGTGAATATTTTTGTGTGGGAAATATGTGCTACTGACTACCATGTTGTTGGTCGTCGCAAAGTCTATCATCCTACTTCCGTTTTCATCAGTCTCAGCATGAAGACTGTGCAGTCCGATTGTCGGTCGGTATATCTCCTCGTGTTCCACTTTAGCATTAAAATCACCAAGGATGATTTTGATATCTCCTTCTGGCGCATCACGATATGCTTTCTGCAGTTCCTCGTAAAATTGGTCCTTCACGTTTTCTTCCTTGTCCTCAGTTGGTGCGTGGACATTAATCAGGGTGACGTTGCTAAATTTCTCTCTTAGCCTTATGGAGCATAATTGTTCACTTATTGGGTTAAATCCAATTACTGCCTCTCTGGCCTTTCCTGAGACAGTAACACCCACTCCAAATTCCTTTTTGCCGCCCGTTTTACCACTGTAGTAAAATGAGTACTCCTTACTGGTTAGTAAGTTCTTTCCAGGCCACCTTGTTTCTTGAACAGCAGTTATGTCCATTCCGCCGATTTTTAGGGCATCCGTTAAAGTTTTTTGAACGTTATCATTCTGACACTTTTTGACTCTCTTCTAGATCGCTTCTTACACTTTCCATATTTTTTCTACTAACTTCGCAACACAACATCATTAGAATTTGCGCAAAGAATATTTTTCAAAATCTAATGCGTGTTTTATACCAAAAAAACACCTTTTGATTAGTTCGAACATCGAAATGTAAATAGGAAATAATAAAAAGTGTTCCACAGAGAAATAAAGTACAAATCAGAATGAGGAAATATCTCAGAAATAACAAACTTAATAAGACAAAACAATACTACACAAATAAAGATAACATATACCCATTGGATGTCGCTACAAATATCAACCGCTATTTCGCAGAGAGAGCAGAAACATTACAAAAGGAGTTACCATTAGTTAGCTATGAAGATAACCTGCAAGAGAGCTTGGAATCAATTTTCTTGCAACCAACGACAAAAGAAGAACTTTTTTCCACTATAATAAATTTAAAATACCAAAAAGTAGAGAAAAGATATATGCGTCTAGACGGCCGCGTTTAACCAATGTTTAACCACTGATTTCTGCATAATTCTTGATTTTGTGTTTACGTTTACGATCGGGATCACGATCAAACTTGCAGCCTATACATATTTGAAACGAATAGGTCGATGTTGAGCTACTCTTTTCACGTAGATATGGTGTCATATCTACGAGTTAAAGTGTGTGTGAGAAATGGATAACCCTACGACTTAAAAATGACCTCTGACAATGCATTTGTCCGTCTTTACACTATACCAATTAATACGGATTTTGAAGATAATATATCTCAAGGTGACATTGATGACGGCGATAGCATTGCGGATCCAGATTATCGTTGTAATGATAGGAAAATATCGCATTCCCCTGAAGACTCGAATATTGAAATTGCGTATATTTTATCATTGATTGATATGGATATGGTTAATGCATCTTCTATTCAAGCTCATTCATTCCAAGTATGTATATCTTCATTGCGAAAGTGACAGCCGTGCTTTGTTCTAACGACGAAATAAGGAGAGGACCTGGCCCTACCTTCTACTTCGAAGCAAACTAATGATACACGACCTAAGGAATCTATTATTGATTCCATCGAATATTACATCGGGTTCGATGGAATTAATGATATACCTACCAGATATTCTTGATAGATCAGGCAGATAATTGTGTGCAGGAATATTGGCCGTATAAAAGAGACTCAAGTATTTTGCACAAAATGCAATCTAAACCTATACCTTTCTTCGACACAATCTTTCATCTTGTTTCCCAAGAGCTTCACTCTAATTATAAGTAATAAACATCCACTGTTTTATGCTATTTGGTCTAAAATAAACGTTTCTAAGAGATCATCCAGGACATCTGGGAACAAAGAAATTACCACCCGATGGGAAATCGGATCTGATTCATCCGCTTGACAAAAAGGGAGATCTTACTGATCTAAACAACTACCGTGGAATATAACTCGTCCCGGTAACATATATGATTCTCTCCAAGGCGTTACAAACAAGGGAAGAAAACCTACCGGATAGTCAACTGGGAGAGTATCTCCCTGATACTCTTACCTGTATGTCTATCTACCTGATACGCTTTAGGAAGACCCGATCCTGTGTTGAACAGATCCTTAATCTTAAAACTGTACTTGCATACTCCAATATCAGAAACCGCAAAGTGTTGGTCACCTTGTTGATTTTAGGAAGGTCTACGATTCCATTAATAGAGAAACGCTTAACAAAGTGCTACTGGAACTAGGGCTGGACAACAAAATCCCCAGACTCATCCTAGAAAACATGACGAAGACCCATTCCAAGGTTAAATTTAGAGGCGAGATCTCTTAAAGTTTCGAAATAAAAACTAGAGAGATATAAGGAGATGGACTTTCCCCACTTCTATTCAACTGTGTACTTGAAAAGGTTATGAGAGAATGGCGCAAGGAACTGTTCAACTTGGGTGTTCAGAGTGGTATCTACCTGGGACGTTAGAGCGATGGACTGGTTGTAGATTGCCTGGCGTTTGCAGATGACATGGCACTGATTGCTGATTCTCGGGAGATGTCAACAATACAGGCAAATTTCCTCAGAAAACAGGCGGCTAAAGTGGTTTTTCAAGTGTCGCTGGAGAAAACAGAATTCTTCACAAACATCAAAGAAGCAAACAAAGAGATGTTACTAAAGCAGGGAAACATCAAGAGGACTTGGAAATATAATTATCTCGGGGAATGGATTGTACCCAACTTATCAGAAAGAGCATCATTATACATGAGAGTCAACAAGATAGAACTAGCCTATCGATTGACTAAGAAGACGTACAACAAGAAATGCCTGTCACGCAACCTGAAACTTAGGCACTACACATGAGTTTTTCGACTAGAAGCCATGTATGCCATGGAGTGTCTTTCCTTGAACCGAAGAGGTCTGGTAGAGAAATTGGTCAGAGAGAGGAGAATCCTCAGGAAGATGCTAGGCCCGGTAAAGGAAGATGGGTAATTCCAAAGGCGACATAACTCTGAGCTCTACTAGCATATTGAGAGGCTAACTGACTTTGCAAGGAAAAGAAGGCTAGCTTTCCATGGCCACGTTGCAAGCTTGGTTCAAAACCGACTAATCAACCGTCTGTTCACCTTCTGGCAAAACAAGAATGTTCGTACCACTTGGTTGACAGAAACCGAATAGGATAATAAAGAATTGGGAATAACAGATCTCCAGAACAGACAGTCTGTGAGATGCATCCTGAAGGAAGTCCGTGGATTTCAGGAAAATCACCGAAGGAAAGAAAAATCCCTAACCCTCTGGACAGAAGAGAGAAAGGGGTTACACGGGCAGAAGATACCACAATACTGGGCAAAGATCAAAGCCCAACAGTTGAACAAGCGTGGTCCAAAGTAGGCCAATTCGAAACAAAAAGAAAAAACGTTTTTACTTCTAGTATCTTCTATAAAAATCTAAGATTGTTACTATCACAATACATCTCTCTTGGATTGCTATGTAGTAGGTATGAACAAATCTGATCTAACTTGATCTCTAGTCAAATCAGTCTTCAAAAAAGCTGGTCCGCCTTAAGGCGAGGTTGCTTTGAGGGTTGATATCACCCTTAGACACTAAATGTATTTTGAAAAGCAAGATGATTCTCATCTTTCCCAAACATATTGATCATAATCTGATTTTTTATAATTAAACAGAATTGACCAGTTATACGGTTAACAAACTGCGTTAAGCCAAAAATGAGGCTTATCGCTGAAACCGTTTTGCGA
This sequence comes from Phosphuga atrata, assembly GCA_944588485.1. Lineage (NCBI taxonomy): Eukaryota > Metazoa > Arthropoda > Insecta > Coleoptera > Silphidae > Phosphuga > Phosphuga atrata. Next base: position 16,230,971 of record OX155895.1, on the reverse strand, counting down.
TAAAACATCTGGTCAGTTTCCAGCTGTTCCAGAGCCCGATTGGCGAAAGAACGACGCTTATGATGGTCTCATGGCTTCACTCTCTACACCAGCTGGAGCTTATGTGGGTGTAGGCCAAGATCTTTGCGCAAAATTTTCCTGCGACCGACGACGAATCGATAAATTTGGATCTTCTTCCACACTTTCGTTTGCAGCAGTGATATTTTCTTCAGTACGCACATTCCTTCGACGTGTGGATATTATTGCATCATTTAGAAAGTATGTGTTATGAAATCTATCCACAGTTCGGCGGATGGCTTCCTCAGATGGACGACTATGTGCGCCACAAAATCACGAAGTTATCTGTAAGTTGCGCGAATCGATGACTGATTTTCAAAGTAAGTTTAGATAATTTGGTAGCGTTGTTCAAGCGTGAATCTATTCATGATGGTTTGCCTGACAATGAGTAAGGAATCACTCTTTACATGTGATCACACATGTAAAAAGTGAGTCAATATTATAATTCGTTTTACAGCTAACCCTTTCGTAAGTTCTACCTAAGCACCAGTAATTCTTAACAAATGACCCCAGATATAGTTCTCGATGGATGTAGTAGTCCCATATATTCACACGGCACCACTATAAAGTTTCCGTTCTCCGATCTCCGTTTAGGAAAAAACCTAACAGCCCTTCACATGGAATCTTATGATTCCCTCATAATCCTCAATCGACGGGCTAACTACTGTTAACCCATTAATGAGGGCTAGGCTGTATCAGCTTTTAAACAGCTTTTAAGTAACTTTCATCAGCTTTTAAGCTTTAATACACTAAAAGAGTGTGACGTCATTGAAGCCCTACGCTAAGAAGGGTAGACCTCACACCCTTTGTAACACCCTTTTCACACCCAATGTAACTCCACGTTAACAGCGTGTGAGGTCTATGTTGCCTCACGGTGACCTTTAAGTCGTCAAGGTCACTAAAAGTGGCCTAGGTCATCGGAAGTGGCCGGGGACAGGGTCAGTCAGGAGGGGAGGTGGACATACTATCTTTCCCTACTAACACCCTATATGTATCATCTTGACTCCTTATTTTGCCAATCTATCTAACTCATTTCGTCTGTCGAGTTACTTTGGTCTATTTTGTCATATAGATTGCATCTCTAATTTCATTCATATTGTCTTATATTTCAGGTGTGCCTAGTATTCTTTCGCGAATCTATCTAGACTTGTTTCTTTGGTCTTGTATTTTTAGCTTTGTTTTGTTAGTTTTGTTGTTAACTTTAGATTTAGTCTTATCTGTCTGGAATTGCCTGTCTAGAGTTGTTATCCATTATTGTTGGTTTTCTCTACACTTAGCCGCACAATTAACGCACCACATTTTATTGTCGTCAATATTATCATACATTTTGAAAAACATATCAAGAATAGAACACATAAACAGAATTATTTCGATAATGATAATAAATTTGACTTAAATAATTGTGGAGAAAAAACGAAAACGTTCATTGTTTATTTAACAAAGTTATGTAAAATGATAATTATTATACGCACGAATACAGCTTCTTTTGAAACGTTTTTGGCTTATCAATAACTAGTGTTACCACCTCTAGATGTTATTGCAGTCTGACATCGCCGTGGCATACTTTCAATAAGAGATCTAATCGTTTCTTGAGGGATATCTTCCCATACGCGGATAAGACTTTGTAGCAGCTCGTCTAAGCTGTTAGATAATGGATGTTGACTTCTAACTCGGCGACACATTAGATGCCCTATTGGGTTCAGGTCACTGGACTGCAGGCTGGCCACACCAGGACTTGAATATTAACATTATCCTGCATAAGAACGAATCCAACTCAATGTAAGATGCAAAAGATACCATAAAATGTTCTAAAATGTCTGTTATGTAGCGTTCACAATACAGACGTTCACCATAAACAATCAAAAGCTCTGTGCTAGCTGTTGAAGATATTCCACCCCATACCACCACTAAGCCACCTCCATATAAAGTGGTTTCTCGAATGTTACAATGGAATATCTTTCGTCTGGCCTTCTGTACAGCCTTGGGCGGCCATCAGAACTTACAAGGCAGAACCTTGACTCATCTGTAAATAATACCTGCTCCCAATCATGGATTTCCCAATCAACATGCCTCCTTGCAAAAGCCATTCTGTTTCATCGGTGGTCTACAGACAAATCTAGGACCAGGTCTTCTAGAGTGATCTTTCTTCTCTATAAACCTCTGCAGAACCCTACCGACCGTTGTATGAGAAACTCCATATCTTCTACCAAGTTCGTGATTTGTCAGTCCTTCGTTGGACAAAATTACAATATCAACACATACATCACGATTTAAGTTTTGTGTAGCATGTTGCATTGCGAGCAGATCTATTTCACAAAAGACAATTATCGTATCGATTGATGAAACAAGTGAAAACCAATTTTAGAAGCGATGTTTTTTTATTGGAAAAACATACTACTTATGAAAAGCTGCTATGACTTAAGAGATTAAATAAAGAGGAATAAAGAGGTAGAGAGAATGTAAAACCAAAAGGCGTGACAATAAACTTTATTATTATACTTGTAATCGATGAATCGGAAAACACATATTATTTTTCGAAATAAATCAGAATGTATAAGTGGTGCGTTAATTTTGCGGTTAAGTGTAGTTTTATTCTTCTAATTTTTGCCCATATAGTTTTATCCCCCTGATTTTGTCTTGTCTGTCTAGTCTTGTCTGTCTTGTATTGTTTGTCTAGTTTCTAATATCTAGTGTTGTCTCTTTAATCATATCTGTCTAGTTTTGTATTTCGATTTTTATTTGTTTACTTTTATCTATCTAATTTGGTTTTTGGTATTGCGAGTTTGAAGCTTGATGTCCATATTATCTTATATTTCAAGTGTGTCTAGTTTTCTTGCGCGAATCTGATCTATCTAGACTTGTTTCTTTAGTCTTGTGTTTTTAGCTTCTCTGCCTGGTCTTATCTGTCTTGTATTATTTGTCCAGTTTTTTATATCTAGTCTTGCCTCTTTAATTATATCCTCTAGTCTTGTCTTTAGATTTTTATTTATTTAGTTTCATGTGTCTAATTTGGTCTTTGATATTGCGAGTTTGAAGCTTGACGAGATTTATTTGATGCGTGCAAGACGTGCATGCCAGAGGAATGTTTGCAGTACAATTTAATAGAAACCGTTTTGTGATGGAAAAATAAATTTAACTCGAGCAAGGAAATGGAAAATATTTGTACAGGATAATGTGATTCCATCGTCAGAGGATGATTTGCGTAATTGTGGGAGGGAATCCTCGATAATATTGAAATAATTGCGCTCTTAGGATTATCCAATACAGGAATTAGAACATTCGTTTTTTTTCAGTTTGAATTAATCTAGAAACATATACAGTTATATGAAGAATACTATTAGAATTATACGTTATGAAGAAGAAAGTCAGAATTAAAGAAATGTTGGTAAAATATCGATATTAGTTGTTTGATTGAAAAAGTCCTTTTCCCAAGAATAAACTACAATATAATAAAATGGATAAGAACTTAAGATACATATATAGACTGTTATATTAGACATTACTTCCAAACTTTCGTATGCGTACTTAATGGTAAAAAACATTCCAACTTCTAATCTAATCCAATGTAATTGCATGGATTTTAGTATTGTATTAATTAAAATCTTCAATACCCTTCATCTTTGGTTTTCACGTGGTTTATTATTTTAATTAAAAGATATCATATATTTAATAATGTAAACTAACTATGTCTAGATTGTCTAATCTACTTTCTAACATTTAATCATACATTTTGAATTGTCCAAATTATTACTGCTATCCATTCAAATAGTATAGTATTCTTTACATTATAGATTACAACTAGATTATTTTTACAAATAGGTTTCGTCCAAAACTAACTCCCGAAGGTGCACCCTCTTAACAGTACTAGCCTAATCACCATAAAGCCGCTAGATGGCACCGGTGAGATGAGTTTCGTATCAGCAATTGTCACTTTCTATAATTTTCCTCGTGTAACAAACTACTTTTAGGCTTTGATATTTCTACAGATAGAAGAAACCTAACATTGTTAACTCTCCAAAAATGGATTGCTTTTATTTAACTATCTCATTTTGTTCTTGAACTCCGATCGATAATGTTAAATGCATTTAAAATGGACAGAAAACTAGACTAAATTAATTTGTTTTATATTTTACATGATATTTTAAAGCTTTTATTTAACTTACTTCCGAAATTGAGTCGACAGTTTATGAATTAGATAATAAGCCAAACCGTACTGTGGTGGATGAAACGCTTTTGATTGCTTTTCACACATCAAGAGATAAAATGTTAAAATATTATCGAAAATCAATTTGGGTTGTTGTTTAATTTTAGACTCCCGGCATAAAATCATGACATTTGACAAGACGGAATGGGACAAGGAAATGAAAATTGAGGCTGTCCAATGTTCAGATAATGTTTATAAAGATTATGTAAATAATATCAATTTTGAGAGAGAATCCGATAAGTTAGTCCTCCAAACGGAAGTAAATCATTCAAAAAATGAATTGATATTGCTAATCTATACAACAATAGGGTATGGCATAAGGTGACCACACGTCCCGATTTTGGCGGGACAGTCCCGCTTTTTGGAGGCATGTCCCGCGCCCCGTCGGTTTTTAAAAATGTCCCGCTTTATAGAAAATATCTGCATTTCTTATTTTAAATGTACTGTAATATATAATATAATATTTTTCTACATATTCTCATAAAATCTCCTATTTTAATGTCAACCAATGAAAATTTTTAATATCCTCGAAGTTATTATAAAAAAATCTGACTTTTTTCAGAAAATCCGGTGTTCTTGAAAACACCTTGTTCGATGAACCTTGTTCTGAAATTTTCATTGGGTGACTTAAAAGGGGAGATTTTATGGGAATACGGGAAAAAATCTTTTGAATATATTAGTAAATATTTTCCGAAAAATAATATTTGCGAAAATGATCTTTTTGATGAGGTGTTATTAGTAAAAAGTTACCTTACGATGAAAAAGGTTGAAAATAAATGTTGGTTGTCTGCATATGTGGAAACAGACAAAAAGTGGACGGAGGAGTTATTGCTTCATTTTAAACAGAATAATGTTTTCAAAATATTTTGATAAGGAATATTATTCTGATTAAAATGAGAATTTGAATTTGTTTTTAAATGAGAGAGTTTTTCTAATATCAATAAAATATGGATAACTGAAAAAACACAGTTGAACATTATACTTTAAAATCTATATTAAGCGTAAATAATAAATTGACCAATTCATATGAGAAAATTTAGGACATTTTATTAAATGATCCGAATCTATTGCAGTATTCACTCATAAATTCATAATGTTCAAATTATTGCAAGAAAAAACTTAAGAAATTCTAATTCTCTAATTCACTCATTACTTATAAAATAAATAAATATAATTACAAGTACGATTTGGTTTCCTGCAAGTCCATACTGACGAAGCCAAATAATAAATAATAAGCCTAAAGTTTTGGAATTAAATACAAACTAATTGAGAAAATAATGGTATAGTTGTAATGTCAAGATCAGAAAGTATTGGGGATAAAAAAATCAAGTAGATTTAAATTTCTTGTATATTTCCTATTCAGCAAAAACTTCAAAACAATGGAAAGTTGATTTTGGTGAGTATTTGCTACTGAAAAGAGAAGATTTAAGTCAAAATATTTTAGAGTGATGTACCTAAGTCTCTTGATACGATTTTCCCCAGTCTTTTCAAAATTGCCCAAATTTATTCGTATTAATGGCAATATCACAGTGCCTGTAGAAAGTTAATGATCAAAACGCGCACATCATTAAAGGATGATGCGATGCAAGCATTATTATGTTTGAAATCTTGGTCATCTTGTAACTTAAAGTGTAAAATTTTAGATAGTTAAATTATAAAAGTTCATTGTTTCGTAACTTGTAACTTTAAATATTGTAACCTGTATAGATGAATAAAGAATTGTAAAATTGTATTTTATTATACACAGTTAATTAACAGGGAGGTTTTTATTAAGTGCAAATATAAAGAGTACGTATAAAGAACTACTGTTATATTGAATGATAAAATGAGTACGGATTATAATGTTGAGCTACAAAGTGTCAAGTCACCTCGATTAAAAATACCTAATGTGGATAATGATAATAGCCTAGATGAACTAACTGAGGATATTAAAAACCGAAACTTTTTTATGATAAATAGTAATTTCACCCTAATATCTGAGTACAAAAATCTAGCCAAACAACGAACTGTGATCATAGAAGTTTCAGCTGACTTATATAACTACATTATATATCATAAGCACAAGATATATATTGGATATCAATGTTGTAAAGTTTTTGACATGATTAACCCATGTATATGCTTCAAATGTGGTAGGTTGAATCATAGTAGTAAAAACTGTGCGAATGAAGTTAAGTGCTTAAAGTAAAATATTATAAATTAGCTAGGCTAGGTTTTGCCTAAAAAGGTAAATTGAAAAGATTGTTCTGACAATGAAGGATAAAGCTACTGGGGTTGATAGGATTAATAGTAAAGTTCAGGAACATATTTTTAATAACTGTATCAGTAGAGCCATATGGCCTACTTCGTTAAAAAAAGCTGATATAATTCCGATCTTTAAGTCTGGTAATAAGCACTTAACAACTAACTATAGACCATTTCACTTCTTTCCAATTTAGCTAAAGTTTTTGAAAAAAATATTTACAACAGATTATATAGCTTCTGTTCTAAAAATAACTTAATCTCAAATAAACAATTTGGTTTCATGAAGAATAGAGGTACTGATGATGCGCTTGCCTTTACCTCAAATTTTATTTATAATAATATTGATAAAAATCTAAAAACAGTTTTATTATTCTTGGACCTAGCTAGCTGGCAATCATCCAACTATGAATTGTAACTCAAATGTTATAAGATGTCTTAACTGTGTTCACTATAATAACTTATATAACAAAAACAGATGTACTGTTCGCTACAATAACGATATAAATAGCTGTGAATATTTAAAATACAGGTTCCATAAATTACTTTGACTACCCTACATTACCAAAAGTACCTAACTTTTTAGGTAGGATACCTAATCAGTAGAAATCATTTTTTCCAATAAACTCATAACTCAATCATATATGGAAGACAATTATCAACCAATTAAAGATAAATTTTGTACTTTAGCCACCTTAAATAATTATATGTGTTAAGAGAACTTGTTGATATTGCATCTCAATGTTACAGGTTTAAATGCCAACTTTGAAAACCTGGAATTATTTATTAGGAATCTACATGTTAACCCTGATGTTATTGTATGCTCTGAGAACTGGTCATTTACCTTGCTTTCCTTTTTTTATACTAAAAGATTACAACAGTTTCTATAATCACAGCAATATAAATAAAGCTGATGGAGTTGTCATGTACATTAAACGTTCATTGCAGCCTAGTACTACAATTGAAGAAACTGGTAATTTAAAAATTCTTTCTACGGTAATCAAGTAAAGGAACAATAAAGTTATTAAAATGTCAGGAGTGTATCGTTGCCATGATTTCATTAAGGATGTCTTCGTTACCTCAATCGCTGAATTTATCAATTCTAAAAGACATGGAAAAAAATCATGCTATTGTGGGTGATTTTAACATTAACTTAATGGCATCTGATCAAATAGCTGATGATTTCTTATCTAATCTCCTTGATTCGGGATACATCTCTTACTTTAGGGGTGTTACTAGACTAGATGATTTTAGTAGAACATGTATCGATAATTTTTTTGTCAAATCAAACTTGAATAATGTTAAGTCGTTTACGTATACTAACATTTTTACTGATCACTACCCCATCCTCGTCACTTTTAGTATAAACACAAACAAAACACATATAAAGGATGAATCTAAAATTGATTACAACCACCTCGTTAATCTGAGTAAGAAACTTCTTCGTTGTTTTTACAGATAAAATAAAATCATTAATAAATGACTCTACGTTTAAAGTGAAAAAAAGGTTGTAATATGAAACCTCGTAGAAAGGGGATTACAAAGGGGCTAATAATTTCTAGCAAAACCTAAGCACTATTGTACAATATTTGGAAATTAGATAAAAATAAAAATGAACTTAAGAACCAATAATACACATAATGTAAGGTGTTTTATATTTTATAGGTGTTTTATTTTATATTGTTTTTGTAGTGTTTTATTGTTTAGGTGTTGATTAAATTATCTAAATGTAATTACGAAAGTAATAGGGTAAAAAATGTTGGTAATGACAGAAAAAAACTTTAGCAATATGTTAATGGTATACTTACTTACTGGTACACACAAGTACACTATACAGATACTGACTGTACAGTTACTGGTACACACAAGCAAATCCACAAAGTCACATGGATATCCCCCGACAAGAAAACCCTAAACCAAATTGACCATATTGCCATATCGAAAACATGGCGGAGATCCCTACTTGATGTCAGAAACAAAAGGGGTGCAGACATTGCCAGCGACCACCACCTTCTGCTCGGCACGTTCAGAATCAAACTGGCCGTACCAAAGAAACCTGAACAATCAAAGAGAGTAAAGTTCAACCTACACAAACTGCGCCAACCAAACTGCAAAAAAGTTTTCCTAACAAACCTGCATGAAAATGCAGAACAAAATCCCATAACATCTTGGGATGGCTTAGCCAAGACACTACTCGAATCGGCCAAAACAACCCTTGGCACAAAGGAAAGAAATCGAAAAGACTGGATTTCAGACCAAACATGGCAACTTATACAAGACAGAAAGGATGCGAAGAAACTGGTACTCCAGTGCAAAACTTCGATGACAAAAAATGATGCAATCTGGAGATATACACAACTATGCAAACAAATTAAAGCATCTGCCAAAAAAGACAAGCGAATATGGATTGACCTGATATGTGAGCAAGCAGAAGAAGCAGCCAAAAATAACAACTCGAGGACTCTTTACACACTGACAAACAAGCTCTCCAAAAAGCACACAAAGACCACAAATATAGTTAGAAGCAAAGACAACCGCCCACTGACCACCCCAGAAACTCAGCTCGATAGGTGGAAGGAATACTTTGCTGATATGCTCAGCTCACCCACGGAAGACGAACTTGAGATAGCTCCAGAAGCCAATGCAAATGAACAGCTGAATATAAAAATAGACGCGCCTTCAAAAACAGAAATACTAAATACCATCAAGCAGCTGAAAAACAACAAAGCGGCAGGGGTAGACAGCATACCTGCTGAACTAATCAAGGTAGACCCTAAATGGATTGCACCTCTACTTGCAAAAATAATAAAAGGGATCTGGACAAACCAAGAAATTCCAGCAGAAATGAAACATGGTCTCATTATCAAACTGCCAAAGAAAGGAGACCTAACGCAATGCAAAAATTGGAGATTAATAACGCTGTTAAACACCATAAACAAAATTATTGCAAGTGTAATCCAACATAGGCTGGCAGAAGCATTCGAACCCATACTGCGTCCAAACCAACCAGGCTTCCGCCCAAAACCGCTCATGCATAGACCACATAAATTCAACAAGAATAATTATAGAACAATCCGTTGAATGGCGATCGCCACTATATCTTGTTTTCATCGACTTTGAACGTGCTTTTGACAGCCTATCCCACTCTGCTATATGGAAGATACTACGGACAAGAGGCGTGCCAACAAAAATCATCGACACGATTAGAGAACTGTACCATGACGTATCATGTAGTATCCTGCATAGCGGAGCACATAGCAACCTTTTTCCGGTGAGATCAGGAGTGAAGCAAGGATCTGTGCTCTCTCCCTTGCTTTTTAACATTGCTCTTGACTATATCCTGGAAAAGTCTTGCAGACCAAACGATGGTATTCGATGGTCTCTTTACTCTAATCTCAAAGATCTCGAATGCGCAGACGACATTTGCCTTTTTTCGCATACCTATGAGAGTATGCAAAGGCAACTCACCCTACTATCAGACATGGCACAGAAGATAGGGTTGAAAATAAATGTCTCAAAAACAAAAGCGATGCGAATGCACACAAATAACGACGCACCGTTTCAAATAAACGACCAACCAATTGAGAATGTAGAAAAGTTTCAGTATCTAGGAAGCATTCTCAACGAGACGGGCGGAACAGACCTAGACATTCTAAACAGAATTCAAAAAGCACAGATGGCATTCAGGCAACTAAACACAATATGGAGGTCCAACATCATAAAAACAAAGAGCAAGCTGCCTTTATATAGAACAAACGTCAAAGCAATCCTCTTATATGGATATGAGACCTGGAAAAACACTAATGCCACAAAACATAAACTTCAGGTTTTCGCCAACAAATGTCTACGAATCATCCTCAGAATCTCCTGGCCACAGAAAATTACTAATGAGCAACTTCTTAAACGATGCGGAGAAGAAACAATAGAGCACGACATTAAGAAAAGAAAATGGGATGGATCGGCCACATTCTAAGAAGAAAACCAGACGACATTGCAAGGGCAGCACTAGACTGGAATCCCCAAGGAACGAGACGACTAGGAAGACTGGCTCAAACATGGAGGAGAACAGTTATTGTTAGATGAACTAAAAGCCCAGAAAACCTCTTGGAGTGAAGCCAAAGCAATGGCCCAGAATAGGGTCCGCTGGAGGGTGCTTATGGAGGCTCTATGCTCCACCTAGGAGTCCAGAACCTATATATATATATATATATATATATATATATATATATATATATATATATATATATATATATATATATAATGGTATACTAGGTAAGAATAATAACGTGCAAAGGATATTGATTTTATTATTTGTAATGAGGAAATTATTACTGAAAGAGATTCTATTGCAGAGAGTTTTGTGGACTTTTTAGTAATATTGGTGAAAAATTAGCTAGTAAAATAAGTAACAATACAATTAATGTTGAAAAAACAGTTAAGTTTATTTGCAATAGTATCTTTCTAATGCCCACAGACAGATTTTAAATTGAAAAGATTGTTCTGACAATGAAGGATAAAGCTGGTGGGGTTGATAGGATTAATAGTAAAGTTCAGGAACATATTTTTAATAACTGTATCAGTAGAGCCATATGGCCTACTTCGGTTAAAAAAGCTGATATAATTCCGATCTTTAAGTCTGGTAATAAGCACTTAACGACTAACTATAGAACCATTTCACTTATTTCCAATTTAGGTTTTTAGGTTTTAGGTTTTTAATCTTAAGATTTTGCTAGAGAAACTTTGGAGTTGTGGAATCAGAGAACTATCGCATCAGTTAATTCAAAGTTACTTATCAAATAGAGAACAATGTGTAAGAGTAAATAATTGTGTGAGTGAAGATAAATCTGTCAAAATTAATTATGTTACTCAAGGAACTATACTTGGACCGCTTTTATTTATTCTTTATATTAATGATATCTTTAATGTACTACCTGCTGCTCTGGTCTCTTATGCTGATGACACTGCTGTTTTAGGTTGTGGAAAGAAACTGGGGTGAAGTAAGAGATTGCTTGAATTTTTGTCTAGAAAGGTTAAATATTTGGTTAAGAGATAATCAGTTCTCACTCAACATTGATAAGTCTACATTTATTACCTTTGGCAATTATGCTGATAGTTTTCCAATAAATTTTAGCTTGTTTATTAAAGATTTAAAATTAAAAAGGGTCGAAAATTGCAAATATCTGGTTTTATTTTTTGACATGTACTTGAACTTGTGAAAAAAAACAAATATTTTACTTTTTTGTTCTACAAATTAAGAAACTGTCTTCTTTCCACCTTCTATTCTGAAAACAATATATCATAGTCTCTTTGAAGGCAGAATAAACTATGGAATTATTGCTTGGGGTGGGGTATATAACAATTCAGTTAAATCTTTAGCTTCTATGCAAAATAAATTAATAAGTAAATTGCATATACCCAATGATTCAATGATACCTTTAAAAATTAAAGATTCCTTGATCGTTTGTGCTATATCTTACTACTATTTTGATTGTAAGCGACTTCATTCAGAAATATTGACAAATACGCGATCCATGCTTCTTATTTTACCCAAAATTGACAAGACGATTAGCATAAAATTTTTTTATAATGTGGTAATAAAATATTTTTGTTGAAAATAATTCATTAGAAAATTCTTTTTTGTGCAAGGTATTAAAAAAGAAAATTAGTACGTGGATTACAACTATTGTATGATTATTTTTTGCTTGTAACTGTCCTATGTTTGTTAATTTGTTTCTGTGTATTTTTAATTTTATATGATATTTATATATTTGTGTTATGAACATGTTAAGAATTATGTTTAAGAATTTTATATTTTGTATTTGTTTTTTATATTACAATATTTTATATTTGTAATTTTTTCTCTATATTTAGATTTTTTCATTTTATAACCAGTCCTATGTACAGATCCCTTCTCTATAGGTTTACTTCCGGTAAATAAATAAAAAAATTACATACAACAATTACCTATTTAACAATTAATCACGCATATATTAGTTACAATAAAATTAATGATTACCTCGTTTTGGACTATCTTAGTAAGTTTTAGTAAGAACGATATTTGCGAAGATTTGACGAGGCGAGACGAGACAAACGGTTACGAGAGCTAGAGCGAGGCCAGACTAACGGTACCTAGAGCGAGAGCGAGGCTGAGACGAGAGTATTTTTTTTCACAACTAACGAGAGCAAGACGAGATTTTTGAAAGTCTCGCCCTATCTCGTCTCGTGTGAAGCCCTACTGTCTATCTGATAGTATTTGTCTTGTTCTATCTGTTCAGTCTATTATGGGTGTTCTTCCCTGCTTGTTGTAGTATCCTAATATTGTACTATTGTACTATCCTTGTTGAAATATCTTATTTGTTATTATGTTTTTTGTCTTGTGTATTGTTCTTCTTTTTTATTAAATGTATTGTTAAATTATTTCATGTTTAGTTTATTAAATCGTTCAACTAACCCAGTGTTTTTCAACCTTTTTCATGCCGCGACCACCTTAGTGTGGAATCATATTTCGCGACCCAATATCCTACCCACCGTTGTTTCTAACTTGTATTTTTTTATGGTACAAATATCGAATCTGTACATCATTTTTATTTATTTTTAAAATTAGATATCGGCTAAATACGTATTTACTTACATATAACAAACATATTTTTACCGCATCGGAAAACGCCTTCACGGAGAAGCGACACAACAATAGCAACGCAATCGGGGCAACACACAGATAGCGGTTATTTGTGTTAATAATTGAATTTGTCATAGAGGGTATATTTCCAATATACGTATGTAAACATACATTTTTTTTGTGTGGGGGTCGTTTAGCTGCAAAACCTTTCTGCACTGCGACTAACTTGATCTATTGTGCTTGACCCTACTAAAATTACTCTCCAAGGAATTCAACTTCGTGAACGAAGTCTTAAGACATTCCTGAGAGGCTTGCTACTCAGCTCCAAGGTGGTCAATCTTGCGACCCCGCAGTGGGCAAGCCTTATGCGTGCTAGCGCTACACATGTACACATTATGTGTTCAGCGGTTTCTTCATCTGATTCACATATTCTACAGGCAACTTCCTCTGCTTTTCCCATTTTGTGTAGGTGATATCTCACCGGAAAATGTCCTGTGAGTATGCCTACCAAGGTTCTGATTTCTCTTCAAGAGAAGCTTAGCATCTGCTGCGTTATTGCGGCAGAATAGTTTATGAGCATTTCAGCTTGCCTCTGTCCTGGCGTGTTCTGCCAGTGGGTTTGCTTTTGCTCCTCTTCCCATTAATTAGGCCCCTGCCTTAAGTGGGCCTTTGTAAGCTCACAAGTTGTCTCCGGGCCCAAGAAGGGAGCCTCGGACCCGCTTTTGGCGAGTGCGTCGGCCATTTCATTCCCATAGGGACATATAGGCATTAGCGTGAGTCTGTTACCTTTCACCAGTTGCTTTAATGTTTGTATACATTTCCAGGTTACCATGTAATTAAAGTTGTGGGCTTTTAAATTCCTTAGAGCTATCTGGCTGTCCGTTAGGATGTAGATTTGCACTCCTTTAAGACGTTTCTTTAGGCAGATTTGTGCGCATCTTTCATTGGATATAATTTCAGCCTGTAATATCGTGGGAGCCTGGCCCAATGCCGTGGACTCCCTGTGACTTCGGCTGTATATGCAATTCCTGTACCCTTAGCAGTTTTTGATGCATCGGTGTACCACATGGACGCTTTGTCTTTCAGGTTTTCGATTCTTTGAACACTGCTTTGGCGGTCATTGATGACCACTTCAACGGCTGTGTCAAAGTCGTATTCTGTAGACATTGCGTCTCAGGGATGCTTCAGAAATTTCTCTTCAAATTGTTCCCTTATTTTCATGTGTCTCTGAATAGGCGATGTACACCTTAGTCTCAAAGCACTGAGAAGACCTTTTTTCTCTACCTGTTTGTGCAGTGGAAGTAGGTCCAACAGAACTTCCATTGCTGTGGTTGGAGTAGATTGCATCGCTCCTGTTATACCCAAGCACGCAAGCCGTTGAAGCTTTTGTGGCATGTTTTGAGTCTTTATTTCCTTTGTTTTGTACCGCCATACGAGTCAACCGTTGGGGATAATCGGTTTTACCACTGCTTTGTAAGACCATAGGATTATTTACGGCAGATCCAAAAGGCCGCTGGGGCTTTTGAGAGCGTTTTGTTCAGATGAGAGTTCCAAGTGAGTTCCTTATCTAAGGTTACCCCTAGATATTTCACCTCCTCGGAAAACTCTAACTTCTCACCTTCACTGCTCGGAGCTTTCAAATTCAGCTTCCTCTCTCTGGTAAAGGGGACCATTACTGTTTTACTCGGGTTGACGCTAAGGTCCTCCTTTTTGCTCCAACAGTTGATGGTGTTAAGTGTACTCCGTGCAGGGTTCATGATAGTATTACCAAACTTACCACTTATTATGACGGCAACATCGTCTGCATTACCAACCGCCTTATACCCGTTCTTTGTTAGCACATCTAGGAGAACATCAACGACCAGGTACCACAGCAGAGGCGATAACACCCCCCTTGAGGGCAGCCTCTCTCTGTGGTTACCGTCCTCGTTGATCCCCCCTGTGCGGCGGTAATTTTACGATTGGTCAGCATGTCTTGAATCCACTCAATGATAGGGTCTTCGATCCCTTTGTTGGTGGCTGCATCCTTTATTGATAAACGGGTTTTGTTGTCAAACGCTCCCTCTATATCTATAAAGATACCCACTGCAATTTTTTTGCAGTCCAGTGCTGCCCACGAACACATTGCGTTATCTCGTGTAGAGCGTCCACTGTGGATTTGCCTGGCTGATAAGCGTATTGGTGCTTATATAAAGGACTTCTTTTAAGAGGTCCGCACCGTATGTGATTGTCCACAATTTTTTCCTTTGTTTTTGAGGAGGAAGGAAGTGAGGCTAATTGATCGGTACGACTTTGCCAGGTCTTGAGGCCTGCGCCCTGCCTTAGGGATGAATATCACCTTGGCCTCTTTCCATTCCAGCGGTATTTACGCCAGTCGAAAGCTGGCCTTAACTATCTCAGCAATGCAGGCGGCTATGGTTTCGATCCTTTTCTGCAGCATTGCCTGGAAAATGCCATCAGGTCCGGCAGCCTTAAATGGTTTGAAACTGTTCACAGCCCATGCGACTTTTTGAACAGTAAACATGGTTGTTGCCATGTTTTTGCAGATTTTGGTTGGCCGCTTCATCCGCGTTATCCCTTCGCCAGTTATCGTTGATTTAGAGCCAGGAAATTGCGTCTGCAGTAAAACTCTAGGACTTTCCTCTAAATGCATGTAAACATACATAGACCTTAACCTACCACACCTAACCTACCTACATATGTTATTATATGAAAATTAAATAAATGTCCCTCTATACTCTAAAGGGGTAAAAATATTAAAATTCTACTCCCGTCTGGAAAATGCAACTATGTTTTACATCTTCTGAAATTTTCTTATAACTTTTTCTTGTAATTACGCCATGCGTGGCCGATGCCGCTCTCGAATGCACCGAACATGAAAGTCGTTTGTCGTTTGTTATTGTTTGAATTGTGAATTTGCGTATTTCAATTTATTGCAGTGATTTTATTGTGACAGAATTATTGAAAATGAAAAAATTAAAAACAACCGTCAGCTTCAACTTCTAGTGAGACTAGTGAAACAAAACCAAAGAAAAGGCGTCTGTGTGAGGATAATTATTTAAAATTCGGATTTACTGTGATTGAAAATAGCACCTGCTGTAGAGAATAATCACTCAATAGTTAGGTACTGATGTTGCCATTCTTAACACAGTGCGTTATTTACTTCGAAACTTTATCACGCGAAAGCATGAAGCCATCGAAACTAGTGCGCCACCTCAACACAAAACATCCAAATGAAAAAACCAAACCGTTGGATTTTTTTTAAAGAAAATTGAAGGACCCTAATCATAAAAAAACTACTGTAGTACAGATGTCGAATATAAATGTAAAAGCGTTGCTAGCTAGTTATCGAGTAGCTTTACGTGCGGCTAAAGCTGGAGAACCTCATCCAATTTCCGAAAATTTGATTTTACAAGCGGCTTTAGATATAGCAGAGGTTATGATTGGGAAACAAGAGGTAGAAAAGCTTAAAAGTATACCTCTCTCTGACTATACCATTCAAAGCAGAATAAGCGATATGGCGACTGGCATTCGTGATCATATAAAAAATAAAATAATATACTTTTACAATAATTGTGTATTTGACCATCTTGAAGTTTGATATTATTGTTTTGTTATTTTATACTCATTTTTATTATTTCTTGAAGTAAATAAGTATAAAATAACAATACAATAATAAAATACTTTTGTATCTTATCCCTGCTGTTTGATGAATCCACTGATATTGCGAGTTGTTCGCAGTTTGTTGGTTTTGTGCGTTTTGAATCGAATGAGAGATTGATGAAAGAAATACTGTTTTGTAAAGCTCTGCCTACGAAAACAACAGGTCAGTGCTTATATAAAATATACCTTGAAGCTACACAAGACTTATATATAGATTGGGCGAAGAAATACATAGCTATTTGTAGTGACGGAGCAAAAGCTATGACTGCTTCGAAAAGCGCGTAATATGACCTTTATGACTTAAGGCACTGATGCCAAACGCTTTCTGGATGCATTGCCTTGCCACATGAATACAATGACGTTCTTATTATAATATGGAAAAACGTTATACACACGTTTATTTCGAAACATTTGTGAAGATTTGGGTTCACTGCACCAAAGTTTGCTTTACCACGCAGACATTAGGTGGTTATCGAAAGGTAAATTACTGACAAGGGTTTTGGTGACCCGAAATTCCTTTTACAAATGGTTCTTCTTTCTGACCTATTCGATCGTTTAAACAATTTGAATAAAAGTCTTCAAATTTCTGGGATTTTGAATTGTTGGGAAATTGGAGGGATGAATATTTTATGACCGCTAAAAATCAAAATCCATGACTTTGCGAGAAAAATAAACCTGTGGTCATCTACGTGGTCTGTTAGAAAATTATCCGTCCTTTAGCCGGTAAAAAAGTGCCAAACCTGGAGCGTTGGAAACTTAATCACCCTCAAAGTAGTCTCCTTGGGACTTCACACACTTTTCACACAAGCATTCCGAAAAAGCATATTTCGGAATCGACTTTAACTCGGCTGGCGTTGCAGCCATAATGTCCTCTCTTTTTTGAAATCGCGCTCCTTTCAATGGTCTCTTAACTTTGGAGAATAGCCAGAAGTCGCAGGGGGGCATATCAGGAGAGTAGGAGCCTGTCGAACCAGAGGAGTGGTTTTTTGCCAAAAAATTGTGAACCAAGTGCAAAGAATGTGCTGGAGCATTGTCGTGATGGAGTCGCCAATTTCCTGATGACCACAACTCCAGTCGCTTGCGCCGCACAGCATCACGTAGGCGACGTAGGACATCCCTCGTTTCACTTGTCGTCATTTTACTTGCATTGATAAAGCGACGAGAGCACTACACACTACGTTACTCAAACACTGCTCGACAACAACTGACGCTATCTACAGGCGGGAAAAAATTCACGCATGCGCATGAAGGTTCAAGGTCGGCTCATGCAAGCGCGCTTGATTCAAATCCATCAGGTTTTCAAAATAAAAAATAAGGTCGGATACTTTTTTAACAGACCTCGTATAAGGCAAGACAACTTTTATTCGTTTTGTTCTACTCAGTCTTGTATTGGAGAAGTGGGATCTGAGATAAACATCAAACCATATATACCTGGCATCGAAATTATATTGCTGAATTTAAAAGAAGAATTGTGTCATTATCTTTCTGTGGAAGAACTTTCAGGAAACACTGGGAAAAGGTGGATCATAAATCCGCTTTTAAAAGCAGCTACAGACGCTGCAAGTTTGAGAACCAAACTAAAAGAAAATCTGCTGGAATTATCTGCTGATCGGATGTTACACTTGGAATTCATGTCAATCACTTTGCTTTTATCTAAAGAAAAAAACAGGATATCCACAATTAACCACAGAAGCTTTGTGTTTGATTCCAAGTGTTTGATTCCAAGACATTTGCCACTTCCTATTTGTGCGAGTTGACGTTTTCGTCGATGGCTAAAATAAAATGCAAACAGAGAAATAGCCTAAGTTTAGAAAGCGATTTAGTTCTATGTGTAGCAAAAACCGATCCACGATAGGAAAAAATGGATTAACAAGAAGCAGGCCCAACTATTACATTAAAGTGAATGTGGTGGCTATTCATCGTAACATTAATGATTCATGTGACTCGGAGGTATTTTGGAGGATTTTTCGGAGGTTGAATTGTGTTAACCTAATTTGTGTTCTTTAATATATTTGTAATAAATATAACATTTTGAAATAGAATGATTTGTTTTTATTTAGTTTGCGTGTCTAAGTTTACACTCTATGTCTACACTCTCCTACAAAAATAATATTTTCAAGCATTGAAAACCTCCTACTTTGGAACTCAATATAAAACGATGTTTTTGTCTACTACTGTCACGAGGGAACTACCTTAAGGGTTTAATTTTAAATTTTAAAATAACTGCGATCCTTTTAAAGAGCCTTCACGACCCCCTTAAAAAGGCTTCGCGACCCCTACGTTGAAAAACACTGATCTAACCAATAGTTGGAACATGTAATAAATATTTATGAAACTGTAAGTAGGTGTATTATAAAAAGTTAAAAATATAAAAAAAAACAATAGCTGGTACAAGTTCAGTTTAGTTATAGTTAGCCTTATATTTAACTAGAAAAGTTAGTGATTGCTTGATTCATGTTAAAAAATCGTAAAATTCCAACTAAATTTAGAAATATTTTGAAAAATATAAGGAAAATAAATACATAAATTTTCTCTTTTGTTTAATATGATATACGTAATATTGATTTTTTATGGTCAAGATTTTCTAAGTAGGTGGAGTCCTCTAGTCGAATTTTCCCGTACTAATTGGATATTTCGCTGTGCAAACATCAGTTATCCCAACTGATCTTCGTCTAAGAACAACAGCCCAGGGCAAATCTTAAATAATCCCTGTAAATCTAGGACGCATCTGAGCGATGACGGGCAAATTAGCTCGAGGATTAATCTCCTACAGGTTCCTCCAAAACTAAAAGCAAATATTTATTTACACTTATCTAATTAGTTATCTGATTTATTTACACCTATCTAATTAGTTATACAGGATGTAAGGTAAATATGCGGCAAGAATTCAAGGGGTTATTCATCGGCCTACTCTAAGAATATTTGGTCTTTTGATAATTTTTGAAAAATCATTCAGGGAAAATACAGGGTGAACAAAATTTGCGACAGTAACAACATTTTATTACCAAAAAGTACATGTAAAGTTGCTCAATCTACAATAAAAGTTCGAAATGACTTCCTCCAGCCTGGATACAAGCATACAATCGTCATTGAGTACCGAACTCTTTCAAACTCACCAGGGTTGTTTCTAATTGAGTTACACCCAGCAATTATCCGATTTTGCAATTCGTACAAATTCTCTATTGGAATTGCGTAAACTAATGACTTCAGATAGCCCCATAAGAAATAATCCAGGGGGTTTTCAAGTCTGGGGATCGAGCAGGGGATGCGTGTGGCCCCCCTCGACCAATCCAACGATCTCCGTATGTTGCTACCGTATTGCTGCTCCGTAGGCTGTTACAAAATAACGAGCAATCAAACTGAAACGTTGTGGTGCACCATCGTGCATAAACCACAATTTTTTATTGGTAAAACCATACTACATTATAGATAGGGCTTCACACGAGACGAGACGAGACGAGACTAGAGTTCGTCTCGCTTTTACGAGACGGGGCGAGAGTTCGTCTCGCTTTTACAAGGCGAGACGAGATGAGACGCGAAAAATATCGTTCTCGGGTGAAGCCCTAATTACAGATAATCATATAAACTTAATAAAGTCGGATTGCAGCCTGAATATATAAATACATTCAACTTTTCCGGAGCTCTATAATATTATTGAGGCTAACTCAATAATATTAAAGAGTCAAAACAAATTTTATGCGATATTTCTAAGTTATTTAATAGCTTGGGTGGCATTAAACAAGAACCAGAAAAATAACATTGACTTTTAAGACCATGTCTTTCCATTATCTTAAGTGAATAGCCCTCTGCATACGCGTTTCGACATTTATGTCTCATCTCATAGTCTCATTTTATTTTTTTGGTTCTTGTTTAGTACCACGAAAGTGAACTGAGGGCTAGTTAATAACCTACAAATTTCCCATGAGATTTGTTTTGGTAGTCCTAAAAAGACAATAATATTATCGAGCTCCGAAAATGTTGCATATTTTTATATATTCAGGTTGTGTTTCGACTTTATTAAATTCACATTGAAATTTTTGTCGCCAATGATATCCTACAGAAACTCGGACAGTGTTTTCAAAGTCTTCCAAAAAGTTGTGATACATCTCGCCAGTAAGTCTTGCTGGTAGAAATACCGGTCCAATTAGATCACTCACAATTCCAACCCAAACATTCAAGGAGAGCTAATGTTGAAATCGATCTTCGCATACCTTATGCGGATTTTCATCTGCCCACATATGGTTTTTATGAAAATTACGTATCGTATTTCTTGAGAAACTAGCTTCATCGGTGAAAAGAATCTGGGTCAGGAATTGAGATATTAGAACTAATGTTGACACAAGCCATTGACATAACGCAATATGTGGGCAATAATCAGTGACTGAATATGTTGGATGTGGTATGGATACAATAAATTGCCCTTAAGAATTTTCCAAACTGTCCAATGACTTACATTAAAAGTATTGGCAATTTGTCGTGTAGAAGCACTTGAATCTTGCTCTATGATGTACAACACATTCTGTTCCAGTTGTACCGTTCTTACTCCCATTAATCTTCCTGGCCCTCCATTTCGTTCCATTGTGCCTGTTTCACGAATACGTCGATGAATGCTTTCGAAGATTTTTCCCTCGGGGATATTAGGGCTAGGTAACCGTTCAATGTACAATCGTCTAGCTTGTAATGAATTGCCATGAGCAAGTCCATACATAAATTGCATGTCAGTCATTTCGTCGTTGATATACATGGTACAGGACCTCATTAACTATTAAAGACACGTCAAACTGTCAAATATTACTTACTCTAAACAACTGCGACCGACACTGAGGTTAGCAGTTAACAGCCGTTTCAAGTTATCGTCAACAATTTTTTGTACTTAACTCATTAATTTTTGCGCTTGATAAACACATTGGCGTATGACATACTTTTACTTACATTAATGATTTCAACAAATATCCAATATGGTTATCATAAATTCTATTGACCCTGTATTTCGAAACAAAGGGTTTTTTCGGAAATCATCATAGGACAAAATATTCCTAGAATCGACCAAGGAATAACTCTTTCAATTTTTGCCGCATGTTTACCTAACATTCAGTATATAATAAAGACAAAAGGAGACAAAACCAGGCTCCTGTTTTTGCATGATCTTGCCTGATCCTATATGGCCTTGTTTAGTCTTATCTAGTCTTGTCTGGTGTTGTTTGTTCTTGTCTGGTCTTGGATGATATTTGGCCTTGACTGCTCTTGTCTGCTCCTTGGATAATGATTTGTAGCAGTCTACATCGACGAGTGGTTCGTAACCTTTTTAATGGTCAGCACCCCCATGAATATGAAAATAAGCTCTCGCATCTCCATGAAGAATGTGTTATATTTTTTTAAGAAAGGACATTTATTGCCTAAATAAATTAATTAATTTACAATGTACTTTGTACATGTACTTTGTTGCCTATTCGATTTGATTTGGGTAATATCGTGCACTGCTTCCCATGTAAATTTTATAGTATTATCACTTTCCTGAATGTTATTTTGGTAGTATTTCGTCTTTACTTTCTTCAACAAACCCATATATTTTCACCGCATTCTGTTGTAATTATTTTTTAAACCTGGGGCAGTGCGGTATAGCGTATTCAACAAATTAATTTTTTCTTTGATAGTTCCTAATGCTGAATCACGAAAGATCTTTCTTTTAGTTTGTTTAATATTTATGATTGACAAAGGAAAGCTTTCCTTGAAATGAAATTTGACAGTTTAAAAAAAAATTGCTCCACTGGTCGTCTACGTCTGAAATTTGACTCATATAGCTCGGATCATGCTTCCTTGTAAACATTTTCTTTAAATTCTGTAATGTTCTGCAATGACGGAATGTGGATTGAGTTTCTTCAGTATTGAAAGTTATTCTTAGAATGAGATGGTCTGATATATGATAATTAATAATGACACATCAGCTTTGAAAGACATATCAGTATGCACTGCAATGTTGTATAAACATGATTTGGAGCTAGCTTCTTTATTGCTAGTATTATATTACATGACCCCAACAGTGCTACAAATTTTCTACTGGTTTTTAAGTGTTTAAGTGTATCTATATTAAAATCTCCAGTAATAATAATTGGTTTCTTTTCTTTAACGATCTTGTATAAGAACATATGCATTTTGTTCATGAAATGTTTCACATTTGTTAACGGCGTCCTATATATTTCAACGATTATTGTGTCTTTTTTATTTAATATTGACTCAATTGCAGCACATCCATACACTGAAGTTTGTGAAAGATCATTGATGTCTTTTCTTATTATATAATTTCACGTATGGCTATATATGAGGCAGAGAGTATCTTCAGTCCTATTGAACAATCTTTTCTTTCCCAAAACCCCAACTACACCCCATTCATCAATAACAAATCCGATAAATCCACAATAATTGTAGAGTCAGAAATCTCGCTAAAAAAAGTGCAAGAACCTCTTATACCCCGGGCCAAAATAGCCGATCATATAAAATCGTACGCCCGTAATTCTACCACAGACTCCGCAGTGATCAAATCGATAAAAACAAAAATTGAGTCCAATTCTTTAGTCCTTACAAAAGCCGATAAATCCAATTCGATAGTCGTCCTGGAAAGAGAACAGTACATTAATAAAATGAACTCTTTCATTTCAACAGAAAAACTAACTCCCTTGAAAATGGATCCTGCATAAAAATTCCAATTTCAAACTAGAAGTCTCTTAAAAAATATTACAACTTTGTTCTCCGAATTTGAGAAATTTAAAATCATAAATCAGAATCCCACAGCTCCCAGACTCTATGGTTTCATTAAAACTCACAAACCCGATTCTCCCATTAGACCAATTGTCTCCTATATTAACAGTGTAGCAAGAGTTTTGGCAATTAAACTGAATACTCTTTTAAAAAAATACACCAAATTTACCCCAAAATATTCTGTAAAAAATTCACTCGCCCTTTCGGAACTCCTCAAACCAATAACAACCCCAATAAACTCCAAACTCGTATCTTTTGACGTTAGTAGTATGTTTTCTAATATACCTACTAAAAAGTGTCTCGAAATCATACAAAATTTAATTGATAAAGCCAATTGTCATCATCTTATAAAATCTGAACTGTATGAAGCCCTGGAAACTTGTGTTAATCAAAATTACTTCAAATTTAATAACACTTACTAACAGCAAACATCAGGTCTAGCAATGGGATCGCCATTAAGTCCCCTTTTAGCCGATCTATTCATGTCAACTATCGAAGAAAAAATCTTCAAACTAGATTTCTCCAAAAAACATATTTCATTTTGTTATAGATATGTCGATGACGTAATAGCGTGTTTTAGTGGTACAACACGTCAATTAGACCAATTTCTCAACCTAATAAACAACGTTCATCCCAAAATTAAATTCACCATCGAGGTAGAAACATACAACAAAATAAACTTCTTAGACCTTACTCTGATTCACAAAAACAACAAAATAGAATTTGATATATACAGAAAACCCACCAAGAGAATCAAAGAATTAAGTACCATCATTTCAATCGCTACAGAGAATGGTTTCCCAACAAAACTCATCCAAAACATTATCAATAATAAACGAACCCAATTCGCAATGGCCCAAATTTATCCGAAAACCTCAAATTCAGACAAAACTTTCATCTCCCTGACATATTTTGGCAAAACAAGCGAACACATCGCAAATGTCCTTCGAAAGCAAAATCTTCAAGTAGCATTTAAACCCTCCTCTAAGTTGTCCAACATATTGTTTAATGCCAAAGACAAAATCGATCCCATTAAAAAATCCGGCGTATACGAAATTCATTGTTCCGAATGCAATAGCGTGTACATAGGGCAGACAGGACGAAGTTTTTCAACACGGTTTTTAGAACATTCTCGCTCTTTTCGTCTGAAAAAAGACACAAGTCCCAGAAATAGATAATCTTGCATAAATTCCCAGAAATAGATAATCTTGCATAATTGCAACAAAGGCCCGAAACTAAATCTCCTTGAGTCTTTAGAAAGTCCTCATCTTAGGACAAACACCGCCCCCCACCCCACCTAAACTATAAGGGTATATATTCAACCTCATCAATTTGTTCAGCTAGTCACATCATAGCTTAACCGAACTTCGTACGAAGCAGACGTTAAACTTAGCAATTATTCTGACAAAATAATTTAAAAAAAAACAAACCGCAGACATGAATTCAATCATGAACAACTCCAACGGAACCGCCTCCGCCAAGGAATTCAAGGACTTCGCCTTCCTGAACTCTATCAGCGAAGACGGGTTGGACAGCCTGCTCAACCACCTCCTGAACAGGAAGAAGGAAAACACCGACTCCGAACAGCCTCAGGACACCGCCGCGACCAGAAGGACCGCCGCCGAGAGGACCAACGACGCCGAACCCAAGAAAACCACCGAAGCTTCCCCAAGGAGAGTCACCGAAGCCGCCCCGAGTAGGAAACCCACACCGATGGACACGGAGAGCATCACCGAGGCCGCCCCCCAGCGCAAAACCGACCCGGAGGACGAGGGAACCTTCCGGTTTCCCAAGAAAACCGCAAAGCTGACGAGCCCAACCACGTCAAACCTGCGGGGACCGCAGGTGAGTATGAACAGTTACGCATGCTTAAATTCAAGGGACAGTGACGACGACGAAGACGAAGACGAAGTCACTGAGACCGAAACCCCCACCGAAAACAACGTCAACAACAAAACTCCCATCGTGCTACGAAACAAGGACAAATGGGCAGGGCTTTCAAAGAAGCTAAACAGAAACAACATCAACTACACCAGGGCAACGACTACCAGGGACGGGATAAGAATCCAGCCCCAAACCATAACTGACTACCGGAACATGTACAAGTTGATGAAAGAAGAAGACTACGAATTCCACACGCACCAACTAAGCACGGAAAGGAACCTGAAGGTCGTAGTGAAGGGAGTTCCCTGCGGCCTGACGGAGGAGGAAATCAAAGAGAGCCTCTACGACAACGGATACCCGGCCATAAAAGTGACCAGGATGAAAGGAAGAGAAGCCACGCCAATCCAAATGGTCCTGATAGAAATTGGAAAGGAATACAAATCCATCTACCAAATGGATCGATTCTGCGGATTGAGCGTGAAAATGGAACCGCTGAAAACACGAGGAGAAACCGTACAATGTCACCGATGCCAGCTGTTCGGCCACGTGCAGAGGCACTGCAACGCCGAATACAGATGCATGAAATGCGGACAGAACCACAGCACGCACCTGTGCGAGAAACCGCTAACACTGCCGCCGAAATGCGCAAACTACGGAGGCGAACACACCTCTATATGGAGAAACTGCCCGGCGAGACCGGAAATAGCTAGACAAACGGAACAAAGACAGCAGGAAACGAGACCCCCACCGAGACAAACAACCCAAACACCGAGACAAACAGCCCAAACACAGAGACAAACAGCCCAAACACCGACAACGAGCCAAATACCGAAACCGATAAGAAGAAGCAACAACCCCAACCCGGAGACAAAACCTTCAACCAGCCGAAACAAAAGGAATAGCAACGAAGTAATCAGATCTGAACTGACGGAAATGATGCTCGACTTTGCCGAAATGGGACACAGCAAAGGGGAAACAGAAAAGTTCACTAGAAGAAAAACAACCATCATGCTCACACTCAACAATGACCACTAGGAGAACTAGAGACAATCTGAAACTTACATTCTGGAAAGCAAACGGAATACAAAACAAGAAACGGAAACTAGTAGCACACCTAAACGAACACAGCGTCGACGTGGCCCTGATCAACGAGACGCACCTCAGACGTTGCAACCAACTGAACATAGCAAACTACCAAGTCTATGGAAAAGACAGAAGCGAGAAAGTCGGAGGTGGAGTCGCCATCGTCATCAAAAGAAACATAAAACACCACGAACTGCCGGAAGTAGAAACAACCACGGACACAGAAACGGTAGGAGTAGAAGTACAGACAACCGACGGACCGATAGCCCTCTACGCACTGTACTCGCCGCCACAGAAACAAATAAACGCCGACGACCTGGACAAAATATTCGACAGAAATATAGGTACCATAGCCGCAGGAGACTACAACGCAAAGAACTCGCAATGGAATTGCAGAGTGACAAACACCAAGGGCTGACAATTACTAAGGTACACGCAAAACCGGAAGTTACAAGTAATTGCACCAAACGAACCAACACACTTTCCAGGAGTTCAGCGAATGCCGGATATTTTGGATATGGCCGTTATGAAAAACATCACAGCAAACGTACAAACATACTTGGAATGTAATTTTTTGTTTTAGATACAGACAGAATCATGGAATCGGATCTGTATTCTATGTCATTGACAGACATATACGTTAATTCCTCACGTCTAAGCACACCATTATAACCCATTATCAAGACGATCTATAATGAATACCGTTACATAAAAAGCTGCAATATACATACAAATTTATCCAACTTCATAGCCAGATAAGACTTATCATCCACTTTACTTATAAATTTATGAATATCTTCTTCTAAAACTTTTTAGGTGCGTAGCCCTGAGATATCCGTTTCAATAAGGCCTGGAATTTACAATATTTGGATTTATCTACATCCTTATGTATAGATTAACAGGACCTCAACATAGAATATATCGTCCATAAACTTGATGGTATATACTTCTTACGTTGTAATTCGAAGTAAGCAAGTAAAACAATTTCCGAAACAACTGTAACTTTATTTAGATTAAACCACTCCCACTTTACACCCACTTAAATTTGCAGTATTCTTTTTCATATCTTGCTCGCGATTTATCTGGCAACCATTTATTCACTGTAATTGCAGTTATTTCTTTCAATTCTAGTGGAGTGCAAGATATTTTTTCACCCATTTTAATTATAACCTTTAAATTAATTTCAAGTGTCAATTATCAGTGTAACCAACCACCATAAAATTTTATGAATATGTATGGGCGATTTTTTTATTTAGAAATGGAATAACATGGCATAAAAGGGCGCAAAATAGAAAAAAATATTATAAAAAAATCGTTCGTCAGGCGTTTTTCATCACTTGTCCATTAGAAAACTCCTCGCTGCGCTCGTCGTTTTCCAACTTGGACGCGTGCTGTAAAGTCGCGCTGACTGAACTCGTCCTGTAATATACTATTTTAGTTGTAAACCTGTAATATGGATGCGGTTAAAAATGGAAAAACAAACGATACATATCCCAGATAATACCAAATTGAATGGTTTGATAAATTTTGTGTGATTGAAGGGAATAAAAAGACTATGTGTGTAATTTGTAACGAAAACGTTACTTCACGTACATAGAATGTAAAGAGACTTTATGTGATTAATGACCAATTAGGGGTTATATTAAAATGTGGAATTAACTGGCGACGATAGGACAATCTTGTTAGTTAATTCCACATTGAAATGTAAAAAGACATATTGAAGTTGCATTTCTCGGATTTTCAACAAATAAAGAAAGAAAAACATTTTTTTTTAGAAAAAAAATATATTTTGTGTTTTAAAAGCGTTGATAGTTTTCAAGTTGCATTGCTCGTCACAAGAAACATCTTTCAGAAAGAGTTTGTAAAACAAGCATTTTATAGAATGTAGTGTTACTTTATTTCCAGATTTTAAAGACAAAGACTTGAAAGAAGCGTATAAATGAGTTAAAAGTAAGTTGGAATACAATTAAAGATCGAATAATAGAATGAGAACGACACATTTTTTCACAAATATATTACGTTTTAAATTATGCAGCAATGTATTCAATGCTTTAGATGAGAGTAATGATGTAAATGGTTTTGCAATTACCACTTTTTGCTCGATATAAATCAAGAGATATAATGAAAGAAAGGCTATTAAAATTAATTACGTTGAAATCGAAGTGTACCGGCCCTGATATTTTTAAAGAATTTGATATTTTATTTGAAGTAATGGATATTGACCTACAGAACATTGTTTCTGTTACAACAGACAATGCTCTTAATAGAGATGGGAAAAACATTAGTTTATCAATATCTTAAGCATAATATTCCACATCGTCTAATTGGATTTTATTGTATCAGTGGATTTCATTGATTTCATCTGGAAGGTTTATGGACTTATTCGTTGATATAATTTTTTTGACTTCGACCTTTATTTTTTACTCTTCACTTGCAAAAGTAGAATTTGTAAAACAAGAAGGAAACTTCTATTTTATAAAAGCGAGAATAAAAAAAGTAGTGGTTACTCACGAACTAGTAAGAAAAATATAATTAACAAAATTTGATCCTATTCAAACTATTCAAAAAGGTTCGCCAAAAAAGGTTCCCTGGCATATTACTATATAACATAATAAACAAAATTTATATTTTAATAGCTACCAAAACTTCCGTCAGAATAGTTACCTTTTTTATCAAAAATAATTCTTTGAAAACGAGGCTCTTTTTGAAGTGCAAAAGTTTCTGGTTTTCGTTTTGATGTGCAAAAGTGATGAAAATCCTATTTCGCAATGGTAGGTGGTGGCAGATGGTAAAACTGTCTCGAGTGCTACTTTTGCAAGTTGTGGATAAGGTTCAAACTGTTTACACTAGAATTTAAGTCCAGTTTTTCAAAATCCATTTCAATAAGCTTATTAGTTCGTAGTTCGATAAGATGTTCTTTATATAAAACGTTGTTTTGGTTACGAAATTGTATAATTAAAATTAAGAAACTGTACAATTTCTTTCTTCGCGCAATTAAAAAATCCTTGTTAGCATGTGGTCCTGGACAGCCATCGATGACGATAATTAAGCGCTGGATATACTTTTCTTAGTACTTTATATTTATATAGTAAACTAAATCCGAGGACGAGCGATTCTTTTGGGGAATGTGAGATTTGAACAGAATAATGACCTGCAGGAAGAGCTTTTTTTTTCGGTTTCACTGCCAACAAAAACCTAGTTCAGAAATATTCAAAGCTGTGACAGATTACGTAGTCAACTCAATAACGTTGTAAATACGTGCAACTGGATATGATTCCGGTCCACAACACATTGGGATAAAAAAATATCGGTCCGCTACATTAGATAGCTTCAGAAGCTTCATACATTGATATAGTTAGACATTGTTTCAAATTTTCTGACAAAGTTTTCGATGCATCTGCATCGAGATGCAACATGCATTTTTTTGATTTGATTAAAAATATCAATGCCTTTTGTCGCCAAATGAAGCGGTTCAAAAAATAGAAAATCTAGCATTTCATTCTTTTAAATATAACGGGAAAATACTAAAAACTGACTGCAATTATGAACATCAGTGACTCATCCAGTTGCCTATTTTTAGAGGACTGGATTTGATATCTTCTACTATTTGCATTAAAAATCCGCCTTGATATCTTCAATGCGCGATAGAATAATATCATTCGAAAGCAGGATTTGTTGAGTTTTTTAAAGCATTTGATATTTTATTTGAAGTAATGGATATTGACCTACAGAACATTGTTTCTAATCTAACAAAATTTTGCAATTTCAAATGATTGAAGAAACTTCTAGCAAAGGCTTTTCAACTACTGTAACTTTAAATATTGTAATAGTACCGCTGTCAAATCGTGCTTTCTTACATTTCAAGATATTAAGATTTTATAATGCAGATGGGGGTTTTAGATTGGAGTTAGAAAATAGTTTGCAACATAAAATACAATGTTGTCGTTGCGTACATAAGCGACATCATCTTTCCATTGGCTCATTTTCGACATAGCGTTTTTTGGTCCAATGTGGATGACCTAGTGGCCTATTGTATTTTGCCCACATTTTCCTCTTATAGCCCCAGAAACCTAGATGTTATTATAAATTGCGCTAATTAATTACACATTTGTCTTCTGGTACAAATACGGCGGACACTGGGGATAGAAGTCGGGACCTCCAGACTTGTTAGTTAGCGCTCTAACATGAAACGACGAGTGTCACTACTATACCACTCGTGCCGACTAGCGGGGGTTAGGTAGGTAGGTGGGTTTAAGTGGCAGCTAATGCTCACATAGGCCTCAGATGGGCCCGTTGTGTTACCACGGTACTTGGAGTACAACCCTCCTCAGGGGATTTTGTCAAACCATTTCGAGCCGTGGGTGAACCTCATGAGAGTCTGCGCATCTAGTGATGCGAGGTCAGAGAGATCATCCAAGAAAGGTCGGCCTAAGAAGAGCAATCGTTTTGCAGTCAGAGAGGGGCATTGGCATAGGTAATGCTGAACACTCTCCTCTTCCTCCTCGTCTAGGCAGCCTCTGCAGTAGTCCCGCTTCGCTATGTCCAGTCTCTCAGC
Organism: Phosphuga atrata; assembly: GCA_944588485.1. Classification (NCBI taxonomy): domain Eukaryota; kingdom Metazoa; phylum Arthropoda; class Insecta; order Coleoptera; family Silphidae; genus Phosphuga; species Phosphuga atrata. Next base: position 16,199,909 of record OX155895.1, on the reverse strand, counting down.
GTGCTTGCCAATGGGACAGTGCCCCGTGATGACTCCCACTGCCAGTCTGATATCGTTTCTTTTTAGAGGGACGATGTTGGTGCTTCTTTTCCTGTTTCAGTGAGGCCATATTTGCCTGGTTACCTCGCAGGTGTCTTCATCCCTCCACCTTCGCTCCGCTAGGTTCGAGGTTATTTCGGCTATGGTCTCCTTACACGAGGCAAATGGAATACCAATATCCTGTAATACTTCGGTTGAGTGCAGGCTTGTGTCGTTCTTTGCAAGCTCATCCGCTTTTGTGTTACCTGGGATCCCGCTGTGGCTTGGTACCCACATGAGTCTCACGTTTGTGTGTGCTGCGAGCTCATTCAGCTTTCTCCGACAGTCAGAGACCACTGTTGAGTTGGTGCACACGCTAGTAATTGCCCGGAGAGCAGCTTGGCTATCGGTGTAAATGTGGATCTGTTCACCAGGGTCCCCATTTACCATCAGCCACTCTGCTGCCCCTTTTATGGCGGTTACCTCCACCTGTAGGATGCTGCAGTAGTCTGGCAGGCGTAAGCTAATTCTGAGGTTGAGGTCGTTGGAGAAAACTACGCTGCCCACTTTGTCCTCCCTCCGTGATCCGTCTGTAAAGACCTGCCTGTGTCCTGCTGGTACCTCTTTCTTTTCCATCCACTCCTTTTTAGAGGGTATGTGGTATGAGAAGTTGTTGCCAAAAGCAGGTGTTGCTAGACATCGGTCTATGTTTTTGGGCACCCGTTAAAATTCATTGATTATTCCGGCGTGTCCACGATAGTCCAATGCAACATTCGCACTGCCTTTAGTCTAAGTGCTGTGGTAATGGCAAGTTGCCTGCCCATTAAATCGACCGGGGCTATGTCCAGGATTGTCTCCAAGGCTTTCGTAGGCGTCGTTGTCATGGCTCCCGTTATCATGAACGCCGCCATTCTCTGCACTTTTGTAAGCGCCATTTGATAGACTCTTTTATTAAGTGCCGGCCACCATATGAAAACGCCGTAGTAGAGTATTGGTGCAACTACGGCTCTGTATAGCCAGAAGGTAATCTTGGGGTTGAGGCCCCAAGATTTCCCCACCGCTCTCTTGCAAGAGTACAGCGCCACCGTTGCTTTCCGTACTCTTTCGCTTATGTTGAACTTCCATGATAACTTTCGGTCTAGTATGAGACCTAAGTACTTGGCGCTCTCCTTGATCGTCAGTTCAGTGCCCTTTAGCATTGGGAGTCTGAATTCTGGGATGTTGTGTTTCCTTGTGAAAACGACTAGCTCGGTTTTCGCGGGGTTGACATCTACGCCACACCTTTTGCACCATTGCGCTAGTTTCGATAGGGCCCCTTCAACAAGTTGCGACATTGTATTAAGGTGTTTTCCTGAGGCCGCATAGGCGACGACCCTGCAGCCGGATTTCCTAAGTTGGAGGAGCAGCTCATTTAGCGTGATGTACCAAAGCAATGGTGAGAAGACGCCTCCTTGTGGGGTTCCCCTACTCACCTTCCTTCTTATGTGGGATTCTCCCATTGTGGCCCTAATGTTCCTTTCACGGACCATTTTTCCGATCAGGTGACATAGAGCGTTGTCCATAGCTAGTCCAGTTAAGGCTGATTCTATGGATTCAGGCTTCAGGTTGTTAAATGCCCCTTCTATATCGAGGAAGACAACCATCGTGAACTCCTTATGCCTCATCGAGATCTCTATCTGATATACCAAGGCGTGGAGTGCTGTTTCCACGGATTTCTCCTTTGTGTATGCGTGCTGAGACATTGACAGAATTTCAGGGTGTAATGCCTCCTTCATGTGCAAGTCAATCAGTCTTTCAAGTGTCTTTAGCAGGAACGATGATAAGCTGATTGGTCTCAGGTCTTTGGGGGAGGTGTGTGAGGCCTTTCCTCCTTTTGTGATGAAGACTAGCGGGGGTTACTACAATTACAAAAAAAAGAAAAGAAAAATACTACTTTTTCTGTCTACTACTGCCTCTCGAGGCACGAGAAAGTGCGGGAAACCAAATTGTACTTACAATTATATTTATTATAAGTCATGAGTGATTTAAAACGTAGAAATTTCTTAATTATTTACTTGTAATAATCAAAATTCACATAGTAATTTATTCCAATGTTAAATTCATTAGCGAACATTATTGTTTCAAATCTCGTTTACGTACTTATTCAAGGAACACATCTCAAATAGTTTCTGTACTGCACGTAGACGATGTGACAGAATATTATAAAATTTAATAAATTCTCGTTTATGAGCAGATGACGACATTCTTCAATGGATTTTGCTCTGGCAAGGTTCGTAAAGGAAACGGTCGCCTCGTTAGTATCTTTTTTTGATTCATGAAATTTCTCTCGCACCCCTGGAAATGCTTTCTCGCACCCCCCGGGGAGTACGCACCCCTGTTTAAGAACCGCTGCTATAGACAAATTAAAACTAATGAGAACTCTAAACCAGACTAGGTAGAAGTGGATAGTTAAGGGTAGACACTCAACTCTATATTAAAATCTTATATTGATAATAAATATTGGATATGGGATTAGAGCATTAACACTTTGTGAAGGGAGGTTGGATATAGGGGTCATTAATAAATGCATCGCTTTATAATTGCGCACCGTGTGATCCGAAAGCGTCATTTTTGCGTGACATGCATGAATAATTTGACGTTTACACAATTTGCAAAACCGTCCGGTGATAAGATAATTTGCTGTAAACTTGTAAGCGTTTGTTAATTTATGGGATCGACAAACAATGCGAATGTAAGGGAGCAAAACTAATAAAAACATGTTGGAATGGCTGGGGGCGGTGACAAAATTATCGGAAACCGTTTGGGTAATTGAAAGGTTCAATAAGGTGTGTTGCCAGAATTGTGTTTTGAACTTTTTTCTGTTCGTAGATTTAACGGTCTTGCACAAAAAGCGACGAAAAAAACAGAATTTTATGCACAAATTTATTAGATTTATTTAAAAAAATGCTCAACCAGTGTAGAAAAAATGCAAACAAGACTAGATGGACAAGAATAGATGGATGGTCTAGATCAGTGGTCGCCAAATTGGTCGATATCGACCTCAGGGGGTCGATTAAAACACGTGTGTCAAAAGGGGTTCGATTAAATAACGGGAATCGAAATGAGGTCGATTAATACCAAAAAGCTGTATACAAATTCAACTGTCTAGGAAAAATAATAGGATATTCCAATAATAATTCGAAATACGAATTCGAGTCAGAAACTACTGACAATCCTAGCTATAACTTGAGTTTTATCTTAGCCTATGCCGCTTTAAACATATATTACTCTGTTCTCACGCATGTTATGCACATACGTTGCACTATTACACTCTAGTAGGGTTGACTTTGAGTATTTTATATCTAAATGTAGATATTTTGTTCTTTATAGAGAAAATATCTTAATATAACGAACCCTCACGTGTAAGTCACCTTGTCGCGGTGTGAGGGCTTAGTTTCGCAACATACCGTTGGACGTCACGACTGGAACAACTCCGGTCGGGGCGTTCGACGGAGGGCGAACAACCAAGAACTTCCAAACCCTTAATCCCAAGATGTCATGCGACCCGTGCCAAAGGGACTGGTTGATGGCCAAGGGCAACCGGCCATCGCTTACGGAGTCCCTCTGATACCTGGCGACCTCAGAGGGTATCCAGCCTTACCACTATCAAGCGGGGCTCTGATGTGGTGGACCTTTAGTTCCCTTGCGACTCGTGGGATTTATATGAATTCCAAAAGTAAAAATAATCCATGTGTACGGGACCTAACTGACACAGAGAACAAGGAAGTCAGCCCGGATTCCCGGGAAGACGACCTTGACCTGACACTCGTAGACATGAGCAGTCCAGCCATGTCTACAGAGGCAGAGGTAGATGTTCTTGTAGGGACAGAGGAGGACTTGCCGCCTCCTGTCACAAAACAAGAATGACCAGCAGGCGCACCAAAATAGCCCAAGTGAACATCCATCATGCCAAAGCAGCTTCAGCTGTGATGGCTAGGATGTTCACCAAGCAGCACCTAGGGCTAGCGCTGCTTCAAGAACCCTGGACCTACGGAGGTAAGATCAGAGGCCTTAGCAACAGGGAATGTAAGTTGGTATGGGACAGCCGTGAGGTCTCCCCTAGAACTTGCATTATGGTAAGAAATGGCATAAATTACTTATGTCTTTCAGAATTTTTAACGCGGGATTTAGTACCAATTCAGGCCCTCGTCAAGATCGAGGGTCTCCACCGCGAAGTAGTGATCGCATCAGCATACTTCCCTGGCGATGGTAACAGCATACCACCCATTGAAGTACAAAAGCTGGTGGAACACTGTATTAGGAGAAGGCTGCCACTCATCCTGGGATGTGACGCGAACGCACACAATGAGATGTGGGGCAGCACGGACACTAATAAGAGTTTTTTTTTTAAGAAGAGTACCTTTTAGAATACCTCATTAAAGAGAACTTAATTGTGTAAAACGTTGAGAACACACCAACATTTGTCACTGAAGTCAGAAATGAGCTACTGGATATTACGGTAGGTAGCGCTAACGTAAGTAAACTAATTAAAAAGTGGAGGGTTTCAAGTGAGCCCTCTATGTCAGATCATAGGATCATAGAGTTTGAGCTGGAAGGAGCGAGTGAGGAAAACACCCCCATTCGAAACCCCAGACAAACTGTGTGACCTATGTTTAGTTCCCAACTAAAAGAAAACCTAGAGCAGGTGACAGTGCGGGGTAGTATCAAACACTACACCGTGCTGGAGCAGGCTGTAGGAGAAATAAATGTAGCAATCACCACGGCATTTGAATCCACATGCCCGGTAAAAACCGTGAAGGAGCATAAGGATGAAAAATGGTGGAACAAATATTTATACCGAAGGTGGGTAAGAAAGACACCACTCAGCCGAAGTCATTTAGACCCATTAGTCTAACATCTTTTATGTTAAAGACAATGGAGAAGGTGATTGATAATTACCTTAGGACTATAGTGCTGGTAGGTACACCACTACACAGGAGTCAACCGACAGGACCCAACAGTTTCTCCAACAGGAGAAACCGCCCTGTATCAGCTGACAAACGAAATAGAAGCAGCACTAGAGACAAAGGAAGTAGCGATATGTGCCTTCTTGGATATAGAGCGAGCTTTTGACAACACCTCACACGAGGCTGTCAGGGCGACCCTCGAAAGAAGGAATATCGACAGCACTATCTCAAAGTGGATGGGAGAAATGCTGAGAACTAGAACGGCGGAGGCACAAGTGGGAAAAGACACCATTAAGATCTCCACAACTCGAGGGTGCCCACAGGGAGGTGTACTAATGTGGAGCCTGGTAGTTGATGAACTACTGGTTAGGCTAAACGACCTAGACATCAAATGTCAAGGTTACGTCGATGACATAGTCATAATGGCTTGAGGAAAATTTGAGGGAACGCTCTGTGAAATTGTTCAGAGAGGCCTCAATGTAACTAGTAGATGGTGTCAAACAGTGGGACTGAAACTCAACCCGAGAAAAACCACGGTGATACCATTTACTAGAAAGATAAAACTAAACTGCCTACATCCCATAGATGGGAAGGCAGTAGAATACCAACAGGAGATAAGGTATCTGGGTATCACACTAGATAGCAAACTCCTATGAAATAGACACGCTGAGGCAGTGGTAGGTAAAGCCAAACGCGCCCTAATGCCCTAAACGCCCTAATGGTGTGCATAAATTTGGCAGGAAAAACGTGGGGTTGTAACCCCACTATCCTGCGATGGATGTACACCATGATAGTGAGACCTGCAATCACTTATGGGGCAGTTGCGTGGGGAAGTAGAATCAAGCTGGCCTCTATGAGGAAACAGCTTGAGAAGATTCAAAGACTGGCGTGTGTCTGCATCACGGGGGCGATGGGGTCGTGTCCGACAGCAGCATTGGAGCTGCTGCTGGATCTGACTCCGCTGCACCTTGTGGTGGAGAGCGCCGCCAGATCGGCGATCGTAAGATTCAGCAAGGAAGGAATGGGCAGAGGTAAAATAATCGGGAGCAGAGACCGAAACAACCTCGCTGCCAAGATCTCCTGGCTGGAAGTACCAAAAGACGTAATGGTATGCAAATACCACTTCGAGAAAAACTACTCAGCAATGTGTGTAAAGCCGATTGGAGCGACGAATCCTCAGCATACCACATAGAGCAAAATGCCATCAAGTGGTATACAGATGGTTCGAAGACAAAGGAAGGCACTGGTGCAGGAGTGTTTGGACCTCGTACCAAAAACTTCGAATCCATGGGAACATCCCCAAGTATCTTCCAAGCAGAGGTACACGCAATCGAAAGATGTGCACAGTTTAGCCTCGACAGGAATTACCGCAAAAAACGAATTGCTATCCTGTCAGATAGCCAAGCAGCCATCAATGCCATTAGCTCATACACCATCAGATCCAAACTGGTATGGGACTGTGTGGGGAAGCTGAACAAGCTTGGCAAGGATAATAAAGTAACGCTATACTGGGTACCAGGACACACTGGTATAGACGGAAACGAAGAAGCCGATCACCTAGCAAACAAGGGATCCAGTAGCCCCTTTATAGGTCCGGAACCCTTTTGCGGTATGAGCGTGAACATCATCCGCAAAAATTTAGATGAAGAAATAAGAGGAAAATGGATGAAAACCTGGAAAGAACTTCCAGGGCTAAGGCAATAGAAAGTGATGCTGGGATCTTTTAACCAGAAGAGAACGGGAGCTTGCCTGAAACTAAGCAGGAACAAGCTCAGAATTCTGACAGGAGCCCTGACGGGACACTGCAGACTTAGGAAACATCTCAAGGCCCTAGGCCTAGAGGAGCATGATGGATGCAGATTCTGTGGCTCAGCAGAGGAAACCCTCATACATCTGTTCAAAGACTGCGGAGCATTACTCCGCAAGAGACAGATGTACCTTGGGGCTCACTGCTTGAACACAGAGGAGCTGCAGGCCTTGAATCCCACCCAGATCCTGAGATGCCTGAAGGAATCAGGATTAGAGGAGGCGCTCTAAATGGGCAAGTACACCAACACTTGGTGGAGGAGGGTGGGGTACAATAGATCTATAAAGGTCGCAGTACAAGTCGTCACCACCATATCTACAATCTACAATCTAATATAACGAAAATCATTAAATTTAGATACTGATTTATTATCTTTTTCCTATATAATGGTACTGATACTTTCCTATATAATGGTAGATTCAATTCAGATATAATTATAATTCCTTCCAATTCTAAATATCTATTGTTAGCAAAAGGCGGCAACGCTACATAAAAAACTAGCCGTTCTTTATAACTCGTGCGGGAATAAGTTGTGTCTCTTACTGCTGCTTTATTGTTGTGCTGCGAACGTACTGTGTTTTTAGTATTAAAAATCTGATTTTAATATCCACAATGTCGGCTACCAATGCTAAGAAGAAATGCAGACAATATTCACAGGAGTATTTGAAATATGGTTTTGTGCCATCTTTTGCTAATGAAACTATTCCTATGTGCTTATTATGTGGAAAAACTTTTCGCCGGTTTTATAGCATTATTGCTGAATGCTATGGAACCGGCGAGAATGAAAGACCACTTAGAAAGAATCCATTCTGATAAGAAAAACAAAGATTTTAAGGATATCAAAGTACTAAAAGAGAAATTCAGTTTGCCCAAATTTGAACACATATTTTAAGTTATCTGCTAGTGTTGATAGAGAAGTAGAACTGAAGACATCCTATAGTATCCCTTTTAATATACCAAAGAAAGGCAAACCGTATACTATTGGTGAATATCTCCTGTTGGTATTCTACTGGTGAAGAGATTATAATACCAGCTATTAAGGATGTAATTGAAAATGTTACGAAGAAAGACTCTTTAGAAAGACTAGTTTTAAAATGCATACCATTAACTGCTAATACTGTTAAGCGACATATTGAGGAAATGGCCGATGATGTAGAAAGAATTTTGCTTTCTGAGCTCGACCGTTGTAAGTTCGCTATTCAACTGGACGAATTAACTTTCCGTTACTTACTTTCTTTACTTACTTTCCGTTGTTATTAACTTAAAATTAAAATCTTCTCATGGCTTATGTTAAGTTTCATAGCCCATCCATGAATGACACTGTAGAGGAATTTCTATTTGCAAAATATCTAGAAATTGATTTCCAAATTTTGATTCCAAATTTCTTTCGAGAATATTACTGCAGTAGCTTCTGATGCACAGTGGTCGGAAATCTCAAAAGCTGGCCAAAAGTGGAAAAACATATATTTTTTAATTCTTGATTTTTTAACTTTTAATTGTTGGAATAGTTGCAGTAGTACACCTAGTATGAGATTAAGAGCATTAGCGACATTATAGTATGTATCATGATACTGAAGAGCTTGGATTTCTTGCGTACAATAAATAGATGTTTTTTTTACAAAAAATAGTTGGAAAAACATAAAATTCGGCTTATTCATACAAAAATAGATTACTTCATCCAAAAAAAGGTTACTTCGTCAAAAATATAAGGCTTGGATTATTTGCGTACAATAATTAGATGTTTTTTTTTACAAAAAATAGCTGGAAAATACAAAATTCGGTTTATCCAAAATAAAATATAAACACCCAATGATCGAATATCATTGATCAAATAATAATGGTTTAGTACAATAATTGATGGAATTGTACAAAATAAAATAAATTCACTCAAAAAAGGTTTAACTGTACAAAAAAGGTTGATCGATCCTAAATTTGATTGTTCTTTACAAACAATTTTTTTATACAAAATACAAATATTTCGTTCAATAAACGAATAAAATTTTCAAAAAAGCCCATCATTGGGTTAAATTATCACCAACCGTTGTGAAAGAAGAATTGAATGGTCAATCAATTATTACAAACAGTCAAAAGATATCGGAAATCAATATTTCAGAGTAGAAAACAAAGAAAACCTGAAAAACTGGAATGGTTTGAAGAGTACAAATCATATCAAATTTCAATGTGAAAAGTGGCTCTGAACATTAATAAATGGGAAGCAGCTTCCTGTTCATATATGTGGTTTATGAAGAATTACATATGTAAGTACAGTATTGGAATCGGAATTCTCTTGAAATTGTACAAAGTTCCATTGACACTTAAATAAATTCCATGGGGAAAGAAGCGAAAACGTGGACGACCTTCATAAACTAAGCCAGCATTAGATCGTCAATGAAGTTAAAATATAAAATATATAAAATATTAACCAACACATAATACATTACGCATATTATATATTTAATAAATTTATTTAAGAAGTAGTTTTTAGGAATTAATATTGTTAAAACAACCTTTTATGTACACGTAAACCTTTTTTGGGTGAATTGATATTATCTTGTACTATTATTGTAAAGAAAAATAATAGTTTGTACAAAAGAAAAACAATTAATGGATGATTTTATTTTGGATGAATTATCCTTTTTTGGATGAAGTAACCGAATTTTGGATTGATTAATTTATTTTGTATTTATCCAGCCATTTTGTGTAGAACCATTTATTGTATGTTGAGTTTTGTATACTTGTAATCGAATATTGTATGAATAAATTATAAGCGATACTGAAGCCGCCACGCTTCTGGCCTGCCGTATTGTTTACTCGTTGTTCGTAGTAAGTTCAAACGGCTGTAGAATCACGAAAACTTAACGAATTTGGATTCTGAAAATTTATTTTTCTCCAGATAGTAAGTACAATTGGAATGTGTCTCGAAATTTTTATTATGTATGTATGCTATGGTAAATAATTAATGAAAATACTGGTATTTTTCTGGATGACGTTCTGATAAATGAAGCAATGAGTCAAAACCCTGGTCTACCGGGACTTTTAAACCGAATTTAAATTGTCGTTTAGACATTTCTTCAGAACATATCCCAAAAATTAGCTGCAAGTGGCTGCTTTCTGCAGTTTTTCGTAATTTTTGCGTTTGAAATATTGTTTATAGGAAATTGGTCATGATAATTCTCCTATTAATATTGCTCTTCCATATTCTACAAAATAAAGGATTGTATCTGTGGATAATACCGAAGAAATTTGTTTCACAAGAAAGGAAATTTTCATATTTTTGAAATCGGTATTGAACGGGAAAATCAACGTGGTCACTAACATTGTTGAGATGGAGGCGACAAAAAATTTGAAGCAACCATACATTTTGCATGTATGAATTTGCCACGGGTAGATTGAATTCGGAACTCAAAAACAGGTGGCAACAAGTGAGTAGAAACAAAATCAATTTTTTCCAAAAAAATCGAGTGGCTTCCATGTCGGTTCCTATGCCTTTCACAATTGAAAATGAAGGTTGGAAGACTCCCACGGAAGACACAATAGGGCATTTTTCCGCGGAAAAGACAATTCCATAGGCTGGAACGATTTAAGTGATCGATCAAAACGGAGGAAAACAGAAAAAATCGAAAAGAATATACCGCTCACAAATTGGCCTACGCTACAAAAATGGGTCTTCGGGCTGCTATAATTAGAGATATTAAACAAAGCAGTCCAACGAAAGAATTAAAAGTACGCGAAATCTATAGAACGCGTTTCAGAAGATGTGTTGTCAGGTAACAAAGCATTATAACTCATAGTAGAGGACAGATGACCAGTCAAATACCAATTAATACCAAAGTCAATACCAATTAATACGTTCTGTAAGCGTAAATATAAATTGTAAATTATACCCACCTGATGAATGTGTATTGGATTATAAAAAAAAATGTGTTACCCTGTAAAGTCAGAAATTTCTGTAACTGAAAGTGGAACCACAGTTACACTCCCGGCATTGCTCAATCATACAGCTGAAAGAATATTAATGGGAAAATAGGACGTTATTTGAAGTGAAAACAAAATGAGTAATTTAGAATTGATATGCAAGTGGGGATGTGATGGTACTTCTCGTCAAAGTACTTACAAACAAAAATTTAGTCATGGAGATTTTTAATTAGACATGAATTTGTCCAAATATATTCGTGGTACTTTATGTCAAGAGCCGAACATAAAATTCTTATTCGTACTCACCAAATTGCGGAATCTTCATTACTTTCTATCGGACAGATGTCTGAAAAGCTCAGGTAAATAATGTGACAAGTATATTAAAAGATTCCGAAAAGATTTTTTACGAAAATGTGATCGCATCAAAAACATTGCAGACAATTTCTTGCAGCGATTAATTGTAAGAGTGTGAAGCAAGCGGAACCTGAACTATGTGGAAGCACTAAACGTGCTTCCGCATAGTTTTTGCAATTTAGTCTCAACTATGGGCGAGCCCATCAACCAAATTTTCCCGAACATTATTGTTAATCACAAAAATTACTATTAATTGAGTGAACGAGCAATTCGACTTTTGAGGTTTAGGTATTTTTTTTATACATCGTACCTTATGCGACGGAGAGGACAGACACGATTATATTCCCATCTATTATATATTCGTGTACAATTTTGTTACCAGATTTCGATATGTGTAACATTTGACTGACTTTAATTCAGTTAATAAGATATTTTTTAATGATTATAGATTCTGAGGCGGTATGAAGTTCGCCGGGGGGTCAGCTAGTATAATCCTATCGCCTCATCATTAAAAAATATGTTATTTGCTGAATTAAAGTCAGTCAAATGTTACGCGTATCGATATCTGGAAACAAAATTGTACACGATTATATAATAGATGGGAATATAATCGTGTCTAAGACTAAATTGCAAAAATTATGTGGAAGCACTAAACGTGCTTGCTTCACACTCTTACAATTAATCGCTGCCCGGTGACCAGTGTTTCCTCTAATTTTTGTTAGTGCTGCGCGGTCCAAAGTCGAGTGTGAACAAAAAAATTAAACTAAAAATTAATTGCGCAATTTTTTTCTACTTTTATTTATTCAAATCATAATATCAAATAACAAAGTAATAGTTCTGAATATTTCCAATGAAAATTTATTATTTTGTTGTCTTCTGACTCTCGTACTAACTAATTGTTTTTAAACTCGGGTTTTATTATTTGCCCATTTGATAAATGTAATTTTATTCTCATCACCTAGGTATTCATGTTGCTATCTGTTGCGATATTTTCTTTTAATGGAATTCATGACTGAAAAGCCCCATTCACAATTCGTACTGGATAGGGCTATCAATACCGGAATCCCGGGATCCCGAAAACCGGGATTTTAGTCTTTTTTTTTCGGTATTAGAAAATCGGTATTACATGAAAAATACCGGTATTTCGGTATTTGTATAAAATATCTTAGTTTTTATTTATATAAGTTATTTCAATTAGCAGAACAGAATAAGAACAAGAATAATAAATTCGTATTTATACGTCTTCAATGCATAGTGAAGTTAGTCACTGAATTTCGATAAAAAGAAACTTGCTTTCCTGTTTACGCGCCATCTCTCATATCACTCGCACACGATTAACAACACATAAATTCAACGATATAAGCTATATTTCTGAATTTATTATTTGCTATAAATTGCTGTAATGTTTGTTGTTTGAAACCGTAAGTTTTTTATTATACATCAAATTTTTATAATGATTTTATTAAGTTTTGGATATACATATACGATACGCGGCGTATCGTACGCCATGTCTACGACCACACAAAAGGAGTTCTTCAAACACAAAAGGGCAACGATGCATCTTCGGTTTGGCACTCTTTTTTATATGAAACAAATGTTCATCTAGCCAAGTGTAAAGAGTGTTCAAAGGAAATAAAATGTGGTGGAGGCTCTACTAGTGGACTACATACTCATTAAAGACAATGCATGGAATAAATCTAAGAAAAAGCAGTGAGGTAACTTTGAATGATAACAATGATCAAGATCAACCAAGTCAGTCTAAAAACCCTAATTTAATAACAAGTTATTTAAAAAGCAATAAAAACGGAAGCCTAGCTAAAGTACTAGCTCGAATGGCAGCTCGACACGGCTTATTATTTAATATTTTGAAAACATCTATTGATATTAGAGAAAGATTAATTGCTGGTGGTTTTAAAGATGTTCCAAAATCAGCAAGTACAATAAGAAATATTATACTCGAATATAATAAAACTATTCGAATTACCATAAAAGATGAAATAGCTCAGCTTAAATCTAAAGGCAAACGATTCAGAGTAACATTTGATGAATGGACATCGATTCGCAATCGACGCAATCTAAATATAAATATGCATACTGCTGGAGGATTTTGAACTAGTACGAGCATTTGGAAGTCTGCCAGCAGAAAGGTGTTTAATGCTGGTTAGAGAAAAGTTAGAAGAATTTGGCTTCTGTATTTCTAAAGATATAGTCAACATAATCATATATTGATGCTGAGCATCAGATCTGCTTGGTGTAGCTATAACCGATATACTTTATAAGTCAAGGCCAGAAGTTCTGACAATTTTATCGTTTGGTTCTGACTCAGAACCAAACGATGAAATTGTTGATAACGGCATGAATGTTGAAGTAGAGGATGATGAGAATGGAGAATATGTTGACGGCGTCGTTATATAATCTTATTTAGTAGATACTACGGTCAGTATTAGTCATGCTACTATTTCTCCTCTTGTAACAAAAAATAAGAAAGGTCGTCAAAATATTTATAAATTCACTTAATAAAAATGATAACTTTTTACAGAAATATGTAAAAGAAGATTTTGGTAGAGAAATTGCTTTAAAATTAGACTGTAAAACAAGATGGAATAGCATGTTACTTATCTTAGAAACATTTTACCAATTGAGACATTGTGTTCAAAAAGCCCTTATTGACATAAATTCCGGAATTAATTTTTATGACGGAGACTTTAACTTATTATCTGAAATTATCACTTCCCTTACTCCTATAAAATTAGCAGTTGATGCATTATGTTGTTGTGATCTCGCGATTTTGGTTTCCAAGAATTTGAGTTTCTCACGAGTCGGCAAAGAAAACTAAGTGGACACCCGATTAGTTTTTGTTTATTTAGGACCATTAGTCTGGTTTATCTAAATCATGCGGGCAGACGCTCTAACTTAGGGATCGTGCCGAGACGCCGAGAGGATTTTGTTTTATGAGTTCTGGAAATTTTCCATAAGGATTAGGGGAGGACTCACACCAAGACAGAGGTGATGAGGTAGAGGGGAAGTTAAAAAGGGGCAGTCAGAATTAAGCTAGCAAGAGAGTAATTTGAGTTTTGAAAACGAACCTCCGTATTTTCGTCGAAGTAAATTCCGGGTTTCGACCACAAGTATCGTAGAATTAAGTGTATTGTTATTAGTTAGTAATTATTGTAATAAGTTAGCGATTAGTTGTACATATTGTAAGATATTAGTAGATAAGTAGTATTTAATTACATATAAAGGACATATTTGCGTGTAATTAATTCATCCATTGTTTTGATCCTGGAGCAGCACCATACCAAATTACCAGTTCGCAACAATGTCACCAAGATTCTAATCTTCTTACAGCAGATGAAACAATAAAATTTATGATGGAAACTCTTCCGAATTAAAATTTTGAAATTGCTAAAGAAGTTTATGACGCTTTAAAAATTCGCATATTACAAAGACGAATTAATTTATCGCAGGTACTGTAGTACTTGCATTGTGGAGAACAACATAATAGCCATTTAGTTCAAACTATATTTCCACAGTCACTTAATACGTTAAATAATTCGTTTGATTAAACGACTTTCGCCCGAAACCGCAGAAGAACATGTTGGATCAGATTCAGATAAAGACGAAAATTCCGAAGAATTCTTGGAAAGAAATCTGACCAATACATTAAGGACTGGCTTCAACTGTGCTTTTCATGACCATTACAAATTAAAACTGCAACTTCAATCAGCAATCCAACAAAAAGTTTCAGTTCAACTTAAAATTACAAAAGTGCAAGGGATAGAACCAATTATAAAAGACGAAATTGCTATTTTTGGAAAAACAGGAGTAAGAGGAAAATATTTGCCACTGACGTACGACCAATTAAGTACAATTGCACCAACAAGTGTAGAATCGGAAAGGGCGTTTTCTGCAGCAAGTCACTTATATACAAAGATTCGCTCCAGTCTGAACGACAAAACAATTGATTGTTTATGTTTTTTCGGGCATATTTTAATAAAACACACTGAAATAGCGAAATGTAGTAATGTTTATGATAACTTTGTTCCGAATGTTTGCTATAAATAATTTGTTTTTTTATATACAAAGGGAAGAAAGAAATGTTTAGTTTTTATACTTATTTCGTTTAAATATTTTTTTGTATAGTTTATAACTAAATAAATATATTTTTAAGTTTTTCCTTTGTTTTCTTTTTAATAAATCACTATTATCATTAATATTTATAAAAATCTGTCGAAAATATTTTTTCTGGTAATACCGGTATCAATACCGGTATTCCGGTTTTGAAAACGAATAATACCAAAATACCGGTTTTCATTTTTGCTCCGGTATTGAAAGCCCTAGTACTGGACCCATATTATTGTAAAGAATAGCAAGATTAGAAAATTATGAATGGGTTAGCAACTACGTTAACGTATCGACGAATGTTTTGAAAAATCCAAGTTCAGTATTCTTCTTCAGTATTGTAAATTTCATTTCAGAATATTCATCTCATATTTCATCAATGTATCAAACACTAATCAAACACTTTCATACTAAATTTTCTGCATAACAGGTACATTTTGCAGCTACCCCATTTTTCTTTCCAAGCGTGACATTATCTCCAGTACACATTAATATATTTTGATGTTTAAGTTATGTTCAACATGTTTTTTTAAATTTTTGGTAACAAATGCTGTCACAATGTTCGTCTTTCAAAATACCAACAAATACATTTTGTAATTTATATCATTATCACGATATTTAAAATTCAAAATTAGTACTTTGTATAGAAATTTCGGTACTTTCGTCTACAATTAATGTATGGAAGGTTGAATTTTCATTTCTTTAAAAAGATCTTTTTTCCAGGATATTGTTTATATGAATGAATTCAAAAGCATAATTTTGACCTCGCCAATATTGTGGCAACTTAATTTTTTCTTTCATATGCTTATGGATCTTAGGAATAAAATTCATTAATACGTATTCGTTTTTCAGTTAATACGTATGGCCAATATTACATTTTAGATTAATACATTAACTTTCTCAAAATCAGATTTTGACCGTCCTTGTTTTTCCTTGACGTTCTTCAGGTGTTTCTATTATCATCATATCAATCTATTTATATATTTTATATATTAATTAATCTTTTTTCTTCCGAAATTTCCCTAATTTCAAAGACAAAATCAACGTCTCGTAATTTAAGTTCGCGGAAACTTAATTTACCTGCGCAGATTTTAAGATATCACGAAAACTGCTGCGCATCCGCGCACACGCGCAGCTTAACGGGAACATTGTCGGTGACTTGTCATCATCGTCAGATGTATCGCTCGTATTATTAGAAAAAATCTGATCTGATTCTGTAACTAAAGGTGGATTCAATAGTTCAAACGCGTAGGGGGATAACGATCTTAGTTTCTTTGGAGGAACTATTCACAAACTGGATATTATTGGATCTGACGATACTAAAAGCCTTAAGAAAATGTCTTCAATGTTTTTGATGCGATCACATTTTCGTAAAAAATCTTCTCGCAATCTTTTAGTATACTTTTCACATTATTTACCTGAGCTTCTTCAGACACTCGTCTGATAGAAAGTAACGAAGATTCCGCAATTTGTTCAGCACGAATAAGAATTTTATGTTCTGGTCTTGGCATAAAGTACCACGTCTTATTCAAAATCTCCATGACTAAATTTTTGTTTGTAAGTACTTGACGAGAAGTACCATCACATCGCCACTTGCAAATCAGTTCTAAATTACTCATTTTGTTTTCACTTCCAATAACGTCCGATTTTACCATTAATACTCTTTCAGCTGTATGATTTAGCAATGCCTGGAGTCTAACTGTGATTCCACTTTCAGTTACAGAAATTTCTGACTTTACAGGGTAACACTTTTTTGTATAATCCAATACACATTCATAAGGCGGGTATAATTTACAATTTTTGTTCACGCTTACAGAACGCAAAGCAAACTCTCTGATGTTTCTTCTATTCTCCCACGCTTTCCTCATTTTTTCCCGTGGATCCTTTTCCTTTCTTCCGTCCACTTTCTCCCGGTCATCTCGGGCTTCTCATTCTCTGTCGTCACTTCCCATTTGTTAACCTATTGTCTGTATCTCTCTATTTTCTATTTCCGTAATGTTTATTTACGCTTCTTCGCGATCTTTTCTTACTTGGACTATCCAAGGAGTTGTCGTCTTGACTCCCTGAATGTACGTGAGGACTCGCTTGGCGATCCTGGTTTCGGGTAGTCTGCGGAGCTGTTCATAAAATTTGAGTCTCCTTTTCTTGATGCCTGAGTGTAGTGTAGAGTGTTTTCTTGGAGTATAGTCTGTATCCTGCTTCTGTTTGTTTTGGGCCTCTTCTTTTAGAAAATTTTCGTTCTCTTTTTGTGTGGAGTGTAAGCGTCTCACTCGCATACAATGCTTCTGGTTTCACTACAGTGTTTAACTTTTGTGTGTTGTTTTGTAGTGACAGGCATTATTTATTGTAGAAGTGTAGATTTGTTTTGAAGAAGGCCCTGATCATTTTATGTTGTTTAGTCTTTTGCTCTTTTTTTTCCTCCTGTAGGTACTAAAATTTCTCCAAGGTATTTAAAATGGGATACCCTTTTGCTTTAACTGTATTTCGTATTCAGTTTTTGTATGTTGATTTTTGTGCAAACGAATTCTGTTTTTGTGAAGGAGATTTGTATCCCAACTTTTTCTGTGCATACTTTGAGGACTTCCATCTCTTTGATAGCAATCGCTTCATTCTGCGAGAGTAGATGTCGTCTGCAGAAGCTGGACATGATATTTGTACTTTGTCTTCTTCTTCCTTTTTGTAAGGCATCTATCTGCCTTGTTCTCTAATTTCTTAGAGTTGTTTTTCACAAAAATGTGATCGCATCAAAAACATGGTAGACATTTTCTTCAGGCTTTGAGTATCGTCAGATCCAATAATATCCAGTTTGCGAATAGTAGTTCTCTAATTTTTTAACTGGGATAATGAATTCCAGCTTTCACACCAACGTATGGGTGGACGTCCTGGTGTTCTCCTTGATCTTGGGAGACCATTCCTTGCAATTTTCGGAAATCTGTTGTCGTCCATCCGTTCAACATGATCTCTCCATTCGCAACGTCTGTTTCGGGACCACGACGTCTGTTTACTTAGCCTTTGGTTCTTCCTAATTGTTTGGGTTTCCAGTGCTTTTGAGCTTTTAGCTCTTTTTCCCATTCTTTTATCACTTTGTCTAGAGTGACATTGAAGAGTACCGGAGACAGGCCATCCATCTCCTGGCCTGACATCTGTTTTTTTTTTTATCAGAAATGGTTCGAAAATTTCTCCTGTGAGCTTCACTTTTGATGATGTGTTTGATAGAGTTTGTTTAATGAGTCCTAGTGTTTTCGAGTCCAGTCCTTGATCTTCCAGGATTACGAAAAGTGATTGCCTGTCTATGGAGTTATTTGCTTTTTGAAGGCCAGAGAGGTGCATATAACTGGTGAGTTTCTGATGACTTTATGCTTGAGTACTATTTTCAGTGCGACGACCTGTTCTGCGCAGGAGCGACTTGATCTGAAGCCTGCCTGGTATTCCCCTATTTTGTGTTCTAGTTGTTCCTCTACTCTTTGGAGGAGGCAATTGTAAATGACCTTGTAGGCGACTTGCAATAGGGTTTGTTATGGTTTCATGTGAAGATCTTGATGAATAATCCTGTGAGTAGTCGACTTAAATTCAACTGAGCTAGTCTTCTAATTGAAGTGGTAGGTTGAACCTCTGTAGTGTAGTAGTGGCACCTCTGTAGTTGTTCACATCAGCTCTGCCCCCCTTTTAATGTAGTGGATGCGCATTTATGTAGTGAGTGCGTATTTCCAGTCTTCGGGTAATTTTTCGATTTACCAAATTTTTTGGATGAATTGTGTGAATTCTTGTTGTGAGTATGGTCCTACATTTTTCAGTAGTTACGCAACGATTCCATCTTCTTCGGATGTTCTGTTTCTCTTGAGCCTTTGAATGTGTCTATTGATTTCTTCTTGTGTGGGTGGTGGTGAATCCGGGTGTCTTTCTGCTATATTTTCTACGGGAAATCCAGAGGTGAGTTCTTGGCAGTTTAATAGATCAGAAAAATGTCTTGCTAGTTCTCTACAGTTTTCTTGATTGGTGAGTCCTAGCTCTCCTGTTTCTCTTCTGAAACATAAGTTTTGTAATGTGTAGCCTTGGATTTTACCTGGGAATGTTTTTAAGAAATCTCTTATCTTGTAGTTCCTGAAATTTTCATCTATGGACTTTAACTGCTCTTTCATAAATTATTTCTTGGTGCGTTTTCTTGTGAAAATTTTTGTGACCTCTCTTCTTGTTTCATTAAATTTCTGTTCCATTCTGTTTCATTGTGTTCCTGGCGATTTTTTACTGTTGTAGGTTTGGAATGCCCGTTGTGTTTTTCAAGTGCTTTCTCACATTCTTAGTCCCTCCATGGGTGTTTTGTGTGCTTCTTAAGTGGAATTAGTTATTTTTTCCTTCTGTATGATTTTCCTGTGGAAATCTGCCCAGTTGTTTGCCTGTACTTTATCCCATTCTTGTTTTATGTTGGTTTCCTTGAACATCTTTGTCGAATTTCTGCATGTGTGTTTTTAAAACAAAATGTATTCTAATTGGGGTGAATTTTATTTTAATTCTTGTTAGATAGTGGTCCGAGTCTATGTTCGCACCTCTGCGGGCTTGTACATCATGGATCTCTCTTTGTGCTAAGTGTGTGATTGCGTATGATAGATTTGAAATTCGCCGAGGGAGTGTATTGGAGACCTCCAAGTCTTTTGTTTTTAGGTGTTTTTCCGAGGGAAGTTTGGCATGATTTTGAGGTTGTTTTGAGTTCGATGAGCCATTTTTATTGGTGAATTTGTGTGCGGAAAATTTACCAATTGTTTTCTGATTTTATCTCTTCTAATTTGTGCGTTGAAATCTCCTAGTAGGATTGTAGTGTCTTCCTTTAGGATTTTATTTATTCTTTTCTCTAATGTTTGCCAAAATATGTCTGTTCTCCTTGGATATTTTGTGTTGTCCAGATTCGTAGGTGCGTGTACATTGACTAACGTGTATTTTTTGTTCGCGCACTAGAAGCGCATGGTCATTAGCCTGTTGTTGATCGGTGTAACTTCTTTTACTGATTCTAACTTTTTTTTTACTATAAAGGCCATTCATAGGATAGGGGCAACTTTGGCCACTCGTTTTTCAGTTTTACTCTTAAATATACGGTAGTTACCATAGTCTACTGTGTCTTCATCTGTGAAACATGTCTCCTGTAGTGCAAGGATCTGGATCTTTTGTTTGTCTAATTCTACTGTTAGGTTGTGTAGCTTTACTGGTTGGATTTGCGTATTGATGTTGAAGGTGCCGATGTATGTATTAGTTTTACGGGGAAGTTTGTCAGAGTACTCCGACTTTCTCTATGTTCATTTAAACCTGGAATTCCCAGAATTTGAAATCCCGGTTGCCACCTCTTGTTGACGGGTGGAATGGTTACCGCCTGGGATACTATTTACTTTACTTGCACGAGCCATGGTTTGCTTGTCATCAAGTAGTTTGTCCAATGTTCCCGCTGGGTTTTCTATAACCAGGGATTTTTAGTTCCTGGAGCACGTTTTCAGCCGTACCCTCTGGGTGAACAAGTTTTTCATGTCCAAGTTGCCGGTGATCTCCACTGCAGACGCACTTGGATTTTGATTGATAGTTTTGGTTCGCCCTGAGTATTTTATTTCCTCAGTACCCCCCATAGCTGGAGAGCATTCCCCTATCCGCCACCAGGGGAGACGCCCGATGGGAGACTAACTACTCCACTCGCCTTTATTATTATTATTATTTCTATTCATTTTCAATGAATAGGAATAATACTATTACGGGTCTAGAGTCCAGATTTACGTCTAGACAGATACGAATGAACATACTCCCCAGGTAGAATTATTGTATTTACTCAATACATTTAATCTCTGATTAGTTTCTTATCTAGTTTCTATTTTAATTTTTAGAAGTTTTTCAGCTAAAAATTTTATATCAATTAACCAATAGAGTTTGTTAGAGTTTGTTAGTAATTGTTAGTAGTTCCAATTATAATAATTTGTCAAACAAATATTGCAACCCTTCAAATTTATTATTTATTATTATTTATTATTATTATTCTTATTTAGATTAGGTTATTTACTAATATATCTGTGCTTTGTATAGTTCTAAATTATTATATTATCTAAAAGAATTTTTAACCAGTTGTCTGTATGATTCTAGGCGTAGTTAAAATATGAAACGGTATTCCATAAAATAATATCTGAATAATAAATAAATGGGTGGTGACAGCACCTGCAATTTTTCCTCTGTAAGCAATTATTGAAATTACTACTGTTTACTCTTTTATCCAATATTCTCATTTCATATATTTACTGTTACATGTTCCCAATAATAATTTATATTTTCTAAGCACGCACGCAATTCCTACGAAATCCTATTTATAAATTATTGATACTTGTATAATAAAATATTTAGCGTAAAATGGTAAACCCTCAAATTTCCTATATACATTTATCTCGTTTCTGACTTTTCGGGGACAAAATATACTCTTTGACAAATTTTGTTAAATTGCTAATTCACGAAACGTTTTTCGCGTCAACTGACTTGAATGACTACAATGGAAAGCAATAAAGACAAACATCCATCACATTGCAAAGTCAAAATAACAAATATTTGAAAAACATATATATAAATTAGTTTAAATAGTTTGGAAAAACATCGAAAAAATTGAAATGAAAAAATTTTTGAATTTAAAATTTAATTACAGTTTTAAAATTGATATGAGTAGATGTTAGAATCCAGAGGGGATTCTGATTCAAATAGAATATTTAATAATTATAATGAATTATTCAATATTAGTAAAAGCAAATAGAATAATAAAAATTTCAGCTGGATCGGCAGAACTTTCCGATTTTTTGCGAGCGAATACTTAAAACGACAATCGGCAAAATCAATGTTCCATAAATCTATGCGTTCTGCATTGAATTGAAAACTTTTCCAATATGCTCTTTTAAGCATTCCAAATCGACTTATTAAAACGATTTGAACGCTTCACCTAAATCTACAAATTACAAGAAAAAGAAAACAATTTAAAGTTAAAATACCCACACAATATGTTTACACATAATACTCAAAACCAGACAGATAACTCTATAGTAATAAAGTACTCTAGTAGTATAAGTAGTCTAGAGTAGTACTCTAATAGTACTAAATAGTTAATATATAGCTAATATGAGATAGGAAAAACTATCCAGACACAACCACAAAGATAAGGCTAGATATGACTAGACTGACAAGATCAATCACACAAAACTATATAAACAAGACTAGATAGTTAATATTGCACTGACAAGCTAGACTAGCTAGATAGTTAATATTGCACTGACAAGATTTGACAGATAATATAGACAGACAAAGATCCGTGATTAAAAGACAAAAGACAAATTAGGGTTAAAGCACACAGTGGTTCGCGTAGAACTTTTAGCTAGACAAAATTATTTTGGTGCATTTTTAGATAAAAATTGTGTTAATATGCATCGTACTGACCGTAAATTGCATTGATTTTCATGGTTTTTAATAAAAACAAATAGGAACGTACTTAGAAAAATATTTCTTTAAATTTTACAGTAACAATAATTACGCATTTGTAAAAATACAAAAAACCAAATGATATATTTCAAAAAAAATATCTATTTTTGTAAAGCTACATATTAATTAGTTGTCTTCATCAGTTCCTTCAGATGAATCTGCTGCTGAGTAGTCATTATCAGGATTATCATGATCAGTAATTTCTGCTCAGAAAAACTATTTGCATTTACTCTTTTTTTATAGTAATACTAGGGGGTTTTGGTAAATCTAGGGAGGCCTATGAAAGAGTTCTCGAAATCAAGCCTTAAAACAAAACAAAGACGGGTTGATGATCTTATCCGGACCAGAAGTACTAGTGAGCTAACCTACGCTGCTGAGGTGTCAACGCGGTTGTCAGGTAGTAGAGACATGACCAAAGAGATACAAATTGCGACGTACGATCCAATGCATAGAAAGGAACTTCAAAACAGTTGTGCATCAAATGAGCATGAGTCTTTAGAAGGGAATTTTGAAGCATTTTTTCACGGGACATCTCTTAAGCTTGATATTACAGGGTCAGATTTAAGGAAATACCTTATTCCCAAGTTTAATGCTCCATTTCCGAGTCTGCTTGTAGGCGCGACTTGTTGATTTACTTTTAACATAGTACCCTAAAGCTTCGTTACTGGTCATATCTCTTGGCTCATTTGATGCACAACTGTTTTTATGTTCCTTACTCAGCATATGATCGTTCGTCACAATTTTTATCTCTTTTGTCATATCTCTACTACCTGACAATCGCGATAACACCTCAGCAGCGTAGGTTAGCTCACTAGTACTTCTGGTCCGGATAAGATCATCAACCCGTCTTCGTTTTGTTTTAAAGCTTTATTTCGAGAACTCTTTCGTAGGCCTCCCAGGCCTTGGTAAGCATTCTTTAGAAGGAGTGGGCAACACTTTGAAAATAGACATTTCAAAAGTCATATTTGAACCCATTTGCAACTCCGAGTGCTTCTGTAAAAACCGCTCACTGTTCCTTGCACAGCACCCTCCACTTTTCAACAATTTTGGACGAAAATCGCGAAAATATGACCTTCGTATTCTTTAAAGATTGTTCATTTGCATCCCTAATATCCTGTCTTGTACTGATAAATCGAAACAAATCTTAATTTCTGGTTTCATTTCCATGTTTCAGCTATTCTTAAACATCTGGAAAAAACTTTAAAATAATTTATGTCGCATATCGTTGCAAGACAGTTTTATATCATTATAAAGTAGATGAATGCAACTGTATTATATATATATATATATATATATATATATATATATATATATATATATATATATTTATATATATATATATATATATATATATATGTATATATATATATATATATATATATATATACACTGCCGAGCATGAAATTAGGGTCACTCCGTAATTTGAAGTTATTTTAATTTTTTTAGTTTTTTACGTGTTTTTTCGGTTGTAACAGTTCACTAACTGATTGCTTGAATTAAACAAAAGGTTTTTCTTTTTCAAAGTTTATTGAAAATAATGAAATTAACAATTTTAATCTGATGTGCTAACTAATGAAAATGAACAAGTTTATTTTGATATGTTTTTGTTGAAACGAAAGAAAGTTTAAGGACAGCATAGCATCTGTTTATGTGGTGTCATCTGTCTGTTGTAAATTGTTGTCATTGTTAGTGTTTTGCGATGAGCATAAATCACGTTGTTGCGGCACAAATTGTGGCGGCTTTAGAAGACGGTCACGGTAAGCGCGAAACTGCGAGAAACGTTGGTGTAACTCTCTCAAGTGTGCAACGAGTATGGCGGCGGACCGAAGAGACAGGTCTGCTCACTCGAAGACCTTGTTCAGGCCGAGGCAAAACTCCAACAGCTAGGGATGACCGCTTTCTCGTCTAATGCTTTGAGAAACCGAACGGTCACGGCAGTTTCCCTTCGAAATCATCTGCAAGAAGTGAGACATGTAAACATAAGTGAGTGGGCAGTTACGAGACGACTTTATGCTGCTGGATTATCTTCTCGAACTGGACCTACTGGACCTCCGCTTTCCCGTGCACACCGGAATGCGAGGTTGAATTTTACAGGAGAACACTTGACTTGGAAAATAGCGGATTGGAGACGCGTATTGTTTCTCGATGAACGGTGATTCTGTCTTACGGGCCTAGATAGACATGTAAGAGTGTGGCGACGACAAGGCGAGAGATATGCTCAAGCATGTATTGCCGAGCGACTACCATTTGGCAGAGGATCAGTTATAGCATAGGGAGGCATATCTTTTGACACTCGCACGGAGTTAGTCTTTATCGAGAATGGGACGTTGACTGCGCATAGGTATCACAGAGGTTCTAGAAGATCATGTTTTACCATCCATGGTTATTCTTGGAGACGACGCGACATTTATGCATGATAACGCACGGCCCCACACTGCTCGGATAGTTACTGAGTATCTTGACGAGTGTGAAATTACGCGATTTGTTTGGACAGCTCGCAGTCCAGATTGAAATCCAATTGACCGTATTTGGTATGACATGGGAAAACATTTTCGGAGATAGATATTTGCTGGCCCCCAGAAATTCTAGAGAGCTTTGCGACATACTGGTGTAAGAATGGCACAATCTTCCGCAGAACGTGATCCAAAATCTGATCCAGAGCATGACACGGCGTTTGCAAGCTGTTTTCACTGCCAGAGGAGGGAATTCTCTCTTCTGAAGTCCTTAAACTTTCTTTTGTTTCAACAAAAGCATAACAAAGTAAAGTTGTTCATTTTCATTACTTAGCATATCAAATTAAAATTGTTCATTTTCATTACTTTCAATACACTTTGAACAACAAAAATCTTTAGTTTTATTCAAGTAATCAAGTAGTAAACTGTTACAACCGAAAAAACACGTAAAAAACCAAAAGTTTCTAAAATAACTTCAAATTATGGAGTGACCCTAATTTTATGCTCGGCAGTGTATATATATATATATATATATATATATATATATATATATATATATATATATATATATATATATATAATTCCTCAGTGGGGCAACGAGGGGGTATGTAACTTTTTTCTGGCAAAGTAGAAAAATAAGCAAAAATCTGAGTATTTTAGGAAACAATGTTAAAAAATGGTTTAAATTACATTTAATGTATAAAAATATACTTAAAATGTAGTGCTTACCTTCAATCTCCCTAATGCATAAATAGCACAGAACTTTTTGAAAACAAACAATAAAATTAAATGGTAAGTTGTACAAATGTTACTGAATGAATGAATATTTGCACCTTCTTCATCAGCACTGACGATATCGCACTTATAAAATCTTTCATCTCTTAATACAAAAAGTATATTTCTCTCTTGTAAATGGTGGTCATCACGACTACCTGGAAAAAAAGGTGAAATTCTCAGTAAGGTGGAACGATGTGGACGGGATTTTTGATTTTCTAGAATTGTGAATGTTTGTTTTTCAAAATTCAATTTATTGCAGTTTATTACAAAAAAAAAAATTATTTACGATAGTCGTTAACAATAGTATATTTTACAGCAAGAGATGAAAGTGGCGTTTTTTTGGTGAGGTAGGAGTTTGCTCACGAGCGCCAGCGAGTTAGCAATCACACCGAACCAAAAAGAAACACTTTCATCTCGAGTAGCAAATGCATTTTTTTCTACTTATTTCGGTTGTAGAATCCATAATTCGACTTTAATATATTCAATTCGAAGCGAAATGTCAGAACTGTCTATACAAATTTAATTGTTGGTTTGGTCGTTTCCATGGTAACATTCTCATAGAAGGTGATACTTTTCAAGTCAAATTTCCTAATTTTATTTCGGTTGTTTAAATAGTTTCAGGCTCGTTTTACGTTCGTACATAAAATATTTCATTGAAATTGATGTAATTAATAAGAAAGTCCATGCAAAATTGGTTAGTTTAGTGTTTTAGTCGAGAAAATTATGATTTTAAAATGCTCATTTTCGTCTCTAGATGTGAAAATATTTTCATCTCTATAATGAAAAAATGTCGCTTTCATGTAGGGTAAGCCGTGGAAAAAATGTCATTTTCACATCAGTAGAAAAAACTTTTTTTTTAACCGTATTGATTAAAACTTTCTACAAATTTGATATTATTACATGTAAATACATACTTGAAGCTATTCTACATATTTGAAAAGTTCACAATTTTTTAACACAATCACAAAACAGACGTAATTACTTTGTTAAAACTCCAGCGCAACTAATTCCTTTTTGGTACCTAAGGGACAAGAGCAATGTTTAACACGTTCCCACAACCCATGGAATTGGTTTTTCGCATTTATTTGTTTATAGTATTATGGATGGGTTATCTAACAATACATTTTAAGTGGTTTTGCTTAATTGTGAGACATTGTAAAATTCTATTTTTGTCGCCGTAAATTCGTAATCCGTCTCAGTGTGCACTTTGAGATAAAATCTCGTCCAAATTATTCACAACGCTTCTGGAATACATGTTTAAAAAGGTTGATTTTGAACAGATGGAGGTTTGACACCTGGAACTACATTGACGGCGAAAAACTAAGTCACCAGCGCTTCGCCGATGATGTTGTGCTTATAACAGACTGTATTGATGAAGGCAGAAAAATGCTCGAAAAATTAAAAGCTGCCTCACACCCAGTCGAAAACTTATCGAAAACGTTCATAATGACCAACTTTGTACTGAATGAAACCATTTAAGTGGATAAGGTCAATATAGAAGAGACTGTCTCATATAAATAGATAATCAAGAGATAATCAAACAAACTAATTCTACAAAACAGTAACACTAACCTGGTAAGCTAGAAAGCCTGGAAAAGAAAGGTATACGACCGATGTGTCCTGCCTAAACATGTCCTGTCCTAACATATGGATCGGAAATGCTTACATTAATAAAGAAAGTTGTAAACAAACTCAGGGTAACACAAACGCAGCGCAGCATGGTACAGTCCACATTAGGAATGAACCCGCGTGACAAAATCCCAAATGTTACAGTAGGGCAGAGAACGGAAATAGCAGATGCGGTAAAGAGAAGTGGAACCTTCACCCTCCTGAAGTGGAATTGACCAGGCCACAAGCAAGAATGGCGGATGAAAGATGAACTAAACGTATCATTATTCGTGTCATTGAATGTAGGCCTAGACAAGAGGCATGCCGAAGCAGAGGCTGTCGATATAAAGCGTATCATATCTAATTGGATACAAACAGCGTAACAACGAGAAGAATGGAAGGAATTTATGGAGGCTTATGTCCAGCAGTGTATGCTACAAGCTGATTAATGATGATGATTGTGATGACAAGACACAAATAATTAAACAGAGAAGACTTGCAAAACAAGAGTTAGACTAGAGTTATATATGCATTTGAAAAAAGACCCAGATTACTTCTACTAATGGGCAGACATCGCCAAAGAAAGGAGGTATGAATATTGGTCGACAGATAACACAATTCAATCTCCAATTTTTGATAAAGTAATGAGCAGGGATCGATTTCGACAAATAGAAAAAAAGAAGGAGTAGAATGGCAAACCACGGTATTTCTATTATTCGTAGACTATCAAAAAGCTTTTGATACTATTAAATTGGAAAGCATTTGAGCGGCTTTAGACCGGAGAGGCGTCCCACCCAAAATAGTAAACATCATAAAAGCATCGTATGCGGACTACTCTTGCAACGTGGTACACGAAGGGAATCTCTCAGAAGCGGTCCAAGTGTCTGCTGGTGTCCGACAGAGTTGCTTGTTGTCCCCGCTTTTATTCCTAATAGTACTAGATGAGATCATGACGAGCGTTACAATACAGCCTCGAGGAATTCGCTGGGGACTATCAAGCAGGCTAGAAGATCTCGACCACGCCGATGATATCTGCCTCATGTCCCATACATTCACCGACATGATGGAG
Organism: Phosphuga atrata; assembly: GCA_944588485.1. NCBI lineage: Eukaryota > Metazoa > Arthropoda > Insecta > Coleoptera > Silphidae > Phosphuga > Phosphuga atrata. Next base: position 16,171,361 of record OX155895.1, on the reverse strand, counting down.
AAATCAGCTAAGCTACAACAAGAAGCTGAAGAGATAGGCCTGCACATAAACACCAAAAAAACAGAGGATATGCGGATTGGCGCTACCACTAGCAGGGACATACAAGTGAACGGCGTAACAGTAAAAAGGTGCGAACAGTTCTGCTACTTGGGTAGCATCATAGCAGTGGATGGAGGGGCCGACCTAGACATCGCCAGAAGAATCAACAAAGCGAAGGGAGCGGTAGCCCAACTGAATAATATTTGGAGCTCTTCAATACTTTCCCGAAAAACGAAACTCAAACTATATAATAGTAACGTCAAATCCATCCTGTTCTACGGCAGTGAGACGTGAAAAGTAACTTAAAGCAGCACAAACAAACTGCAAGTTTTCGCAAACTAGTGTTTGAGACGGATACTTAGAATCCGATGGCCTGAAGTGATATCGAACCACGATCTGCTTCGTTCTACAAACCAACTTCCAGTAGACGTTGAAATAAAGAGAAGAAAGTGGAACTGGATTGGATATACCCTACGGCGCAATCCACAAAACATTGCAAAACAAGCATTGGACTGGCATCCCCAAGGCAGTAACCGAAAGAGAGGAAGGCCAAAAACAACGTGGCGACGCACAATTCAAGCCGAAATCACCTCCACCGGAAAATCTGGGAATGAGTTGATTGGCCGTGGCTCGAAATAGAGTCAGATGGCGACAATTGGTAGAAGCCCTATGCCCCACTGGGGGAAACAGGAACTAAGAGAGAGAGAGAGAGATGATAGAGATTACAGACGTAATATTTCATAGTTTTTCATTCCAAGAAGTACAAGCCGTAAAGAGAATTGTCCCTTGACGAAAGCATCATGGCATGGAGAGGTCATCTATCCGTAAAAGTTTACAATGCTTCGACTATTACAAAATACGCAATACTTGTACTATTACAAAATACAATTTTGTTTGTGGAGCTAAAACCGAGACTATGTATGACTAAAGACTATGTAGAAGGAAGTCGATTAGAACAGACATGATTTCGACAATACATTTAGCCGATATATTGTAGAAAGCCATTATATTGAATGCACAACAAAAAGAATTTGAAGAATATTTGGATATACGAATCAACTAAATTAAAAATGTAGATGATCCTAAACCAAGTATATCAGCCACATTCCAAAGAAATGATCTTTATAAAAAAAGGAAATTCATAAAAATAGGTTTTCTCACAGCAATAATCAACGTTCAAGACACTCCTCTGTCTGACCATAGTGCAATCACTTTGAGCACTGATACACTTAAATCTATCAAACAAAAGTATATATTCAAAAGGAAATTCACTGTATCGAATAAAGCACGTTTTTGGGACGCTTTAAAAAAAGAAAAATTTGAAGACGTCTTTCATTTCAGCGTCTACCATTTCTCTGTTTGCTTTCCACTTGTAAAAATCAAGCACAGCTACACATAAAGCGTGGACAAACACACAATCAAAATTATCTGCAGAAAGTTTAAAGGATTTGTACATCTTAAAAAAGAATACGCAACACTTCGCCTGAAGTATAAAAAACAAAAACATAAACGCATCAAATTTATAATAAACACCAAAATAAGTTTCTTTAGCAAAATTATAGAACACGCCTAAAATAAGCAAAACACATTGTGGAAATTAATAAGTGAACTATCCAACAAAACACGTTCAGTGGATGAAATACATCAGAGGAAATGGCATCTATGATGACTAGAGTGTGTAATGCGACGCTACCAACAAAAATATATGCTACCAAGAAACGACAATTATATTGGTGGAGTGAATATATTGCCAACCTAAGGAAAGTATGTGCTTCCAGGAGACGGCAACTCCAAAGGAAAGGCAAGAAAAACCTAGATCCATGCACCAAAGAACAGCTTAGAAGTGCATATTCAATCTAAAGAAGCTTTCAGCAGAGCAATAGACATAGCAAAAAGGGAACACTGGGAAGCATTGTACAGAAAAATTGACGACGACACCTGGGGCAATGCTTATGCAATAGCCACTAGAAACCTGAAAAGCAGCCACGCAATTACGAAAATATCCCTAAAAAAAATAGAAGAGTTGGTTGACAAACTATTCCCGATCTCTCATGAACCAAGATGGAAGCAGCCTCTAGTACCGGAGATAGTAACATTCACCCAAGACGAACTTAAAATGGCTTGTGAGCGTCTCAATAGCGGCAGAGCCTCAGGACCAGACGGAATTCTAGCAGAGGTACTAAAAATTGTTGTCAGATATGCTCCTAAGTATGTTCGTGAAATAATGAACAACCTACTTAAAGGAGGTAACTTTCCAGCACAATGGAAAAAGGCTAAACTAGTCCTCCTGCGAAAAGGAGATAAGCCCCTTAGTGAAGCTTCTTCGTACAGGCCACTATGTCTACTAGACCTCCCAGGTAAACTGCTTGAGCAACTGCTGGTAGACCGGGTCCAAAGAGCGCTTCGAACTGGGACTGATCGCTCTGAAAAGCAATATGGATTCATAGAAGGAAAATCCACTACGGACGCTTTTAAGAAGGTGATTGAAACTGCATAGAAAGCTAGGGCTGTCACAAGTAGAAACAGAAAAATCTGTGCCCTGGTAACACTTGACGAATGATACGCAGCTACCTGTCTGGGAGAAAAAATGTTATGGAAGGAGACATAGAGAAGGAGACATGGAGAATAAATTAGTAGAGCGCGAGGTCTACAGCGGTGTTCCACAGGGCTCAGTGATGGGTTCTACAATGTGGGCAAGGCATAAGGCCTCCAAGCACTCCAACATTGTATATGATGGAGTGCATCGCCTTAATCGCCCTGAAGGGGTAGAGATTATCAGTTTCACGGACGACCTTGCGCTCATGGTTTGTGGGAAAAGCGAAAAGGAATTAGAGTCTAAAACAAATGAAGCAAAAATAGTGTATGAGTGTATGGGAGGGAAGCAACTTCAGTTCGCCCCTGAAAAAAACGGAGGCTGTACTTCTGACGAGCAAGAGGCATATATAGCCAATTTCTTTCGAAATAAGGAACCTTACAATCACCCCAAAAGCTTATTTAAAATATCTAGGCGTTGTAATCGACAAGAGCATATCTTTCAAACAGCATATTAGTAAGGCTTGCGACAAATTATATTCATGTTGTCTGTCATTAGCTTTTCTTTTTGAGCTTTTAATATTATGCCTTTGCAGTCCTGCCACATGTTTTCGGGTTCTTCCCCTCGCACCATGTTCATTTCTGCATCCATAACCTTTCGAATTGCTTCTCTATGTGTAGGGTTATTAAATTTATCTCTGTCTATTCTTGAGATCTTTTTTGTTTTGGTTATCTTCTTAAACCTTAAGCGCAATTTTCCCGCCTGCATATTATGGTCCGAGGGTACGTCTGCTCCTGGAAATGTTTTTACCGAAGTTATTGCGTTTCTGTATCTTTTGTTTATGCAGATTTAATCAATTTGGTTTCTTATTATTCGGTTTCTGTATTATTTGTGTGGGCGGGCAAAGACCATGGGTATGATCTTCTCTCTGTAATTTGAAGAATGTGTTTGTAATTATTAGTTGTTTTTCCTACCTCATCTTTCATTCCTTTCACCCAGTCCGTGTCTTCCGATGTACGCACACTCTAGTCCTTCACCCACTTTTGCATGTTATTTATCATGTCTCTAATGATAATTATCATTTCGGTAGTTTTTGTCATGTTTAGGACTTCTTCTGTTGCTTCGTAGAATTTCTCTATTTCATTTTCTTCGTAATAACATGTTGGGGCGTATACTTGAATAAAGTTCATAGTTACCTAACTTGTTAATAGTTGTGTCAAGATAATTCTGTCAGCGAAAAACGGTGTGGTTTACAGCTTTTCTGTTTCCGCTTCCCATATCACCCGAATAGTATATAGTGTGTTGGTCTACTACTGATTTTCCGCTTCCAGGACATCTCATTTCACTAATACCTAGGATTCCGATGTTTAGCTCTCTCATTTCCTTAAAGGTGTTATTATGCAGCTTTCCTGCTTACTCCTGATGTTCCAAGTAGCTATTGTGTGTAGGTTTTCTAGTTTGATATTAGCTGATTGGGAGATTCTTGGCACGCCTGTCCCATTTATGGGACGCCCGTACTCGGAGCCGTTGTATTTAACAGCCATCAGCATTAACTAGCGATAAGTAATCAGCTGGTTTCCCGTGGCCTTCCTGATCCCCTTGCCGTTGGCTGTTCCAATGGCGCTTTCGCCTTTGAGGCCGATTTCTCGACCTGAGGACCAGAGACGGCCCTACCTTAACCTGAATTAAGGTTGCTTCTTTATACCGGCGCGCATTCGGTCCCCTTTGTACTTAGCCATAATAATGTTTCCACCACGTGAAGGTGTACAATAGGGTATATCACTTCATCGAGTTTGTGACCATTCGGCGTTTTATCAAACTCTCAGCTCATTCAGAGAGCCGGACTTATTTCTATATAAATAATTTAAGGAATTCAAGAACGAAATTTCAGCCCCAATCACTGACATTATTACTGTATAGAAACTTTATAGAAACTGAAGAATTTCCTGAGCTACTAAAAATCTCAAAAATAATGCCCATACATAAGACAGACATTATGAATTACAGACTAATATCACTTCTATCGGTGGTATCAAAAATAATGGAATTGTATTGAGCAAAGATTAAAATGTTTAATCGATACGTTTTTTAAATTTAATTCCATTTAATTAATAGCCAACAACATGGATTTAGGGCTGAAAGATCAACTACCACATCAATCAGCGCTTTTTATGAAAGAATACTATCCTGTGGGAATTTTCTGTGATTTCTCCAAAGCTTTTGATTGTGTGTCGCATTAAGAACTCATAGAAAAACTATATAGATGTGGAATTCGAGGCAAAATTAGTAGATGGTTCGAATCATTTTTACATAAAAGAAAGTAATACGTGCAAATCTGCCAATAAAAAAATAGTACCTCTGCGCAATTAACAACAGATGTCGGGGTACCACTGGGAAGTGTATTAGCGCCTTTATTATTTTCTATGTATATCGCAGACCTGATACAATATTTCAAGAGCATTCTCTATGCATTCTCTGCGCAGACAACTCCAGCTTTATAGTATCGGAACAGCCTGAACAAAAAGCGGAATCATAGGCAAATCATCTTCTAACTCTCGTCTATCAATGGTTCTCTACCAACAACCTATATTTTGAAAATCAAAATATATTGTATTTCGTACAACCCATAAAAATGGGCAACACAACCGTTCAAAGGACCAATACAGTTCAATTTCTAGGAGTAAATTTGGAATAAAATCTAACCTAGAATATCCATATTGATCGCATAACCAAAAAAATAAAATATAAAGCCTACCCTATTAGAAATATCCGCTGTTTAGTGGAACAATCCGTGCTGCTAAATATATACCATGCGGAAGTAGGTACTCTGTCATATCATACGGGATTTAGTATGGGGACCCTCTCAGTAATCATCTCAGGTATAGGTAGAACAACATCCTGTATGCCAAATTTTAAAAAGTTAAACCTCCTAACATTATCATTCATATACATATGGGACACTGCATGCCATATTCACAAGAACAAGGCCTCAATTATAAGAAACAACAACCCACACCATCACTATACAAGAGGTCAAACCAACTACGAACTCCAATATCAAATTTAACAATTTGCAGCAAAGCACTGAACAAGATTGGTATACAAATCTATAACAAGCTTCCAAATATGCTGACTCACGAAACTTACATAAAATCTTTAAGCAAAAAACTTAAAATAATGTTAATAGAGAAGTGCTACTATAGCCTTAATGATTTTCTTACTGACAAATTCTATATGCAATTTTCCTAGCTCACGGAAAGGTGAGGCCGTAAAAACTAGATCTTCTGACTTCATAATTTCCCTACCACTTATCTAGATAGATATGGCTAACCATACAACGATTTTTTCAACAACAAAGATAACAAAAATAAGTACGGCAGACTTGAAATAATGACTTTGTGCAGAGCAGGAACACAAAGGTTAGGCGGACCATGGTGATGCATGAGAATATTCAAAGGACCAAATTAGACATTGAATATTATCGGACAAGACTAGACGGGGAATAGATGATGAATATTAGACTAGTTTGGATATTTTGTTGGCTTTCATTTTAATTTTTTATTTTAGATTAAATTATTGGTAAATTTTGAAAATTTAATTTGATTTTTCTTGAATTTAAAAATTATATTGACAAAATATGATTTTAATCTGTGGGATTATTTCATAATAAAAAAAAATACTGTTTATCGATTTCGAGCTGTTTGGGCAAATTCAACAGAACGAAACGAATTAACGAACCTTTTGGATTACGAACTAATTGTTGAATTTTCAGAATTTAAATCTAAAGTTTGCAAATAGTATATTAGTTTACATATAACTCCCAAACTAAGGGAATGCTTAATAAATAGCTCCGGGCGTATCAAAATCTCTATTATATTTGTTTCAAGTTCGTAAGCTAGACTTGACTAATAAAAATATGAAAAGAAAGAAGAACTTTTATTATTCAATCTTCATTTAGCTTTGCTATAAGAAATAGTAAATAATTGTATTAGAATGAAAGAGTTTCAATACATTAATCTTAAATAAAGGCTGATCAAATTTTACATTCTGTTTAAAATTTGCCGCATTTATTTTTGTTACGATAGAATGTGAATCAAAGTTATGTCTATACCGGCTTTGAATTATGCAACGAAATTCAGTTATAATATTTTATCACACACAACCAACTAACCCAAATCAATGAGAGCTTAATTAAGAATAACTCCAGAGATTTCTTTGGAGCCTCCAAGCAGACACTCAGAAAATACGCTCCGCCAAGCCTCCACTTCAGAGACTCACAAGAAAAACTGGCTTATAACAACAAGGACAACTGCTACTTCTTAGCTCAGTACTTTAAAAATCTACTCAACTGTGACCCACCCAGCGAAGACATCGACAATAAACAAACCACACCAAACCCGGACTCGCTGTCCCTTCATTGGAAGAAGTAGTCCAGATCATTCAACATAAGGCAGATAAGAATAATAACGCAGCTGGAGAGGACTCTATCGTTGCTGAACTGTGGAAAGGTGTTGGAAACAATGCCGTGCGCAAGCTAACAGAGATCACCCAGGACATCTGGGCAACAGAGAAATTACCACGCGATTGGAAATCTGCTCTGATCCATCCGCTTCACAAAAAGGGAGCTTTTGCTGATCGAAATAACTACCGTGGAATTTCTGTCGTCCAGGTAACATACAAGATTCTCTCGAAGGCACTAGAAATAAGGGCAGAAAATCAGCTAGATTTTAAACTGGGGGAATAACAAGGGGGCTCTAGGAAGACCCGATCCTGTGTTAAACAGATCCTCAATCTTAAAACTGTACTTGCATACTCCAAGATGAGAAACCACAAGTTGAAACGCTTAACAAAGTACTCCAGGAACTAGGGCTAGACAACAAAGCCCGCAGACTCATCCTAGAAACTTTGACCAATACCCATTCCATGGTTAAATTTAGAGTGGAGATTTCAGAAAGTTTAGAAATAAAAACTGGAGTGAGACAAGGAGATGTACTTTCCCCACTTCTCTTCAACTATGTCTTTGAAAAGGTTATGAGAGAATCGCGCAAGGAACTGATCAATTTGGATGCTCAGAGTGGTATGCACATGGGACGTAAGAACGATGGAATGGTTGTACATTGCCTGGCCTTTGCAGATGACATGGCACGGTTTGCTGATTTTCTTGAGATGGCAACAATGGAGAATGGAGAACATTCGAGAAGCAAACTTTAACAACATTAGAGAAGCAAGATTGTAGCTTGTAGATATGGTGGTAACGACTTGTACTGCGACCTTTATAGATCTATTGTACCCCACCGTCCTCCTCCAAGGGTTGGTGTACTTACCCATTTAGAGCACCTCCTCTAATCCTGATTCCTTTAGGTATTTCCGGATCTGGGTGGGATTCAAGGCCTGCAGCTCCTATGTGTTTAAGCAGTGATCCCCAAGGTACATCTGTCTTTTGCGGAGTAATGCTCCGCAGTCTTAGAACAGATGTATGGGGGTTTCCTCTGCTGAGCCACATAATCCTCCTCTAGGCCTAGGGCCTTGAGATGTTTCCTAAGTCTGCAGCGTCCCGTCAGGACTCCTGTCAGAATTCTAAGCTTCTTTCTTTCTTCTTCGTTCCTGCTTAGTTTCAGGCAAGCTTTTGTAGTCTTCTGGTTAAAAGATCCCAGCATTACTTTGGATGGCCTTAGGCTTGGAAGTTCTTTCCAGGTTTTCATCCATTTTGCTCTTGCTCTTGTTTCTTCATCTAAACTTTTGTGGATGGTGTTCACACTCATGCCGCGAAAGGTTTCCGGACCTATAAAGGGGCTATTGAATCTCTTGTTTGCAAGGTGATCGGCTTCTTCGTTTGCGTCTATACCAGTGTGTCCTGGTACCCAGTATAGCGTTACTTTATTATCCCTGCCAAGCTTGTTCAGCTTCCCCACACAGTCCCATACCAGTTTGGATCTGATGGCGTATGAACTAATGGCCTTGATGGCTGCTTGGCTGTCTGACAGGATAGCAATTCGTTTTTTGCGATAATGCCTGTCGAGGCTAAACTGTGCACAGACCAGAGAAGCAAACAGAGAGATGTTACTAGAGCAGGGAAACATCAAGAAGACTTAGAAATTTAAGTATCTCGGTAAATGGATTCAACCCAATTTATCAGAAAGGGCATCATTATCTAAGAAAGTCAACAAGTTAGAACTAGCCAATCGACTGACTAAGAACATCAGTCTTACGACCAGAAGGCCTGTATGCCATGGAGTGTCTGTACTTGAACTGAAGAGGTCTGGTAGAGAAATTGGAAATCAGAGAGAGGAGAATCCTCAATAAAATCGTAAGCCGGTAAAGGAAGATAGGGAATTCCGAAGGCTGCACAACTCTGAGCTCGAACATATTGAGATGCTCTCTGACGGTGCAAGAAAAAAAAGGGTAGTTTTCGACTAACCAACCGTCTGTTTACCTTCTGGCAAAACAAGAAGGTTTTTACCATCGTACCACATGGTTGACAGAAACCGAGAAGGATATTAAAGAACTGGGAATAACAGATCTCCAAAACAGACAGTCTGTGAGGCGCACCCTGAAGGAAGTCGATGGATATTAGGAAAAACCCCGAAGGAAAAGTACCTTTACAGAAGTTACACCGGCAGAAGATGCCACAATACTGGGCAAAGATCAAAGCCAAACAGTTGAACAAGCGTGGTCCAAAGTAGGCCTATTCGTAACAACAAGAAGAAGATAAAGGACGAATTAATTAAATAAGAAGATATTGATTGATTTTGTTTAATGCTATTTCTGGCAAATATTATTCAAATTAACCTTAAAATGAAGAAAGTAATAAACGCAATATTCCAACTGTAAAGCCAGCGACATAAATAAAAATCTGGGGGCATGGCAGTGCCCCGGCCAAGTCGAGTACTATCTTTTCTCGAAGCGACAAACGGCACTTTTGACCCCCCTGTAACTTCGTTGTGTATAAAGCAGGAAGTTTGAATTTTTAGATATCAAGAAACATACTATTATAACTGGTTATATTGCCAATATACCTAATAATTATACCTTATAGTTTACGAATTATCGCCAGTCAAGTTTCTTAATTTTGTGACACACTCACCTACGATCAAAATTCTAAGCTACTTCTAGATCTTACAAACTTCAAATTTTGAATTTTAGTTAGCCTTTAGCGTATAACGGAAGGAAAAAATCAAAAATACCGAAATTTCATTATCCATTAAATGACAAATAATGATTATTAAAAAATTGTTAATTTTGAAACCGATCATCAAAATTCTAAGGTACTTCTAGTAATCTTATAAACTTCAAATTTTGCATTTTAATTAGCTTTTAGGCTATAACGAAAGGAAAAAATCGAATATGCAGACATTTCAAATCCATTAAATGACAAATAATGATTTTTAAAAATTTCATAATTTTGTCAGTAGGGAAAGATGATGCGCTCCAGGGAACTCCTCCTCCTCCAACCTGCTCTGACCTTGACCCTGGCACTTCCACTTTCGACTTCCGGTTTCCAGTTTTGACTTCCGGTTACGACTTCCTGTTTTGACTTCCGGTTTCGACTTCCGGTTTTTTTAACTTCCGGTTTCGACTTCCGACCTCCATTTCTGGAACCACCTCCTTATGGGCATTACATGTAATCTAGCCCCTTATGGAGATTTACAATGTAAATCTAGCACCAAGCCCCTTATGGAGGAATAACATACAAAATAATTCTGAACGTGTCCGAGCGAGTATGTGTAGATGCAAGATGCGTGTACGGTGGATAACGGGAAAATTCAAAATGGGTTGCAGGGTGAATGTCTGTGAAGGGAGAAGATTATAGTGCTATAGTGCTATATATAGTGATATAAGTGCTCTGAGTTGCCTGAGCATCAGGGGTGGTTAGTTGGATATCAGAGAAGTTTTTAACTAATTATAATATGTGTCTACATAGTTTAAGATATCTTAAAATATATATTTATCATTCCAAAACATTATCTGGTTTATGTAACCACACGTCTAGATAGGACCGAGCGTCTAGCACTGATAACAATCCTGTCTCAACCTGTTTGTGTAAGATAGGTTAAGACTGAAGCGCTTCAGTCTTAACCTATCGTACCCTAACCTAATGTTAACGTATCCTAATGTTAACCCAACTAACCTAGCCCATTTATCTGTGCTTGTCCCGTTCTATTTTTCCGTCCACTTTTTCCCGTCCACTTTTCCGTCTACTTTTTCCCCGTCCACTTTTTCCGTCCACTGTCCACTTTTTCCGTCCACCGTCCACTTTTTCCGTCCACCGTCCACTTTTTCCGTCCATTTTACTGATTGAAAGCTGTTTAAAGCTGATTGAAAGCTGTTTAAAGCTGATTGAAAGCTGTTTAAAGCTGATTGAAAGCTGTTTAAAGTTGATTGAAAGCTGTTTAAAGCTGATTGAAAGCTGTTTAAAGCTGATTGAAAGCTGTTTAAAGCTGATTGAGGTTACCCAGAACTCACACCCTGTTTAGCGTGGGGTTACATAGACCTCACACCCTGTTTAGAGTGGGGTCACATAGACCTCACACCCTGTTTAGCGTGGGGTTACATAGACCTCACACCCCTGTTTAGCATGATGAAAGTGGATGCAAGTAGATAAAAAGTGGATGCAAGTAGATGAAAAGTGGATGCAAGTAGTTGAAGAGTGGATCTAAATAGGTGAAAATTGAATGCAAGTACATGAAAAGTGGATGCAAGTAGATGAAAAGTGGATGCCAGAAAATTGAACTCTTTGATATTTATATAAATGAAAAAAATGAATACTATCTGGGTCACAGAATAGCTTAAGGAATTTCACTTACACATTGGAAATTATTGGGATAAAAATCATAGGAAATATGTGGTATGTATAGTCTTGTTCGACCTTGTTCAGTATTGTCCGATCTTGTCTAGTCTAAAACCAATAATCTTATTTGAATCAATTCGTAAAATGTTTGCAATCAATTATGTATGCATAAACGATTCTCCGCTATCCGCCCGCAACTCATTTTTTTTCCCGCTTGTCTATGTAATCGAGTCTGTCTAGTCTAGTTCCTCTTTTCTAGCCTGGTGATATCAGAACTAGACGTCCGGTCGCGCCTACCGATCGACTACCGATAAATCAAAATCTTAATGTTTATTAAATTAAACACGGGATAATTTCAAGAAATTAATCAGATAACCATAATTTATTTGTTCAACAAGCGTTTACAGACAGGTTGAGACAGGATTGTTTTCAGTGCTAGACGCTCGGTCCTATCTAGACGTGTGGTTACATAAACCAGATAATGTTTTGGAATGTTAAATATTTATTTAAGATATCTTAAACTATGTAGACACATATTATAATTCGTTAAAAACTTCTCTGATATCCAACTAACCACCCCTGATACTTAGGCAACTCAGAGCACGTATAATCTTCTCCCTTCACAGACATTCACCCTGCAACCCATTTTGAATTTTCCCGCTATCCACCGTACACGCATCTTGCAGCGCCATCTACATATACTCGCTCGGACACGTTCAGAACTATTTTGTATAGGATTCCTCCATAAGGGGCTTGGTGCTAGATTTACATGTAAATATGCATAAGGGGCTTCGTGCTAGATTTTACATGTAATTCCTCCATAATGGGCTAGATTACATGTAATCCCCATAAGGAGGAGGTGGTTGCAGAAATGGAGGTCGGAAGTCGAAACCGGAAGTAAAAAACAGAAAGTCGAAGCCGGAAGTCAAAACCGGAAGTCGAAACCGGATACCGGAAGTAGAAACAGGAAGTGCCGAGGTCAAGGTCAGAGGGGCTTGGAGGAGGGGGAGTGGCATAGAACGCATCATCTTTCCCTATTTTTGTCACCGATAATCAAAATTCTAAGGTACTTCTAGCAATCTTACAAACCCCAGCTTTTAAATTTTAGATAGCCCTTAGTCTATAACGGTAGGAAAAAATCAAAAATCACGAAATTTCATTATCCATTAAATGACAAATAATGATTCTTAAAAATTTCGTAATTTTGTCACCGATCATCAAAATTTTAAGTTACTTCTAGTAATCTTACAAATTCCAAATTTTGAATTTTGTTTAGCCTTTAGCCTATAAAAGAAGAAAAAATAAAAAATCTCGAAATTTCATTTTCCATTATATGAAAAATAAGGATTATTAAAAATAATATTCAATGAACGCATGGCGTTTGTATGTATGGTTGCTAACTTAAAAATAGAGACTGGGCTTTAAGAAAATCAGTAGCTGACGGACACGATATTACACGAGAAAAAAAAGAACATGACCTACAGAAAGAAATGAGATCCCATCAAAAACATAAAATGTAAAAAATGGGAAGTCTAGTAACGCAGTTCTTTCGCTACAAAAAGTTGTGGGATATCATGTAAGACTAAGTCAGTTATTTTAGTTAGAGTGCATACAGAAGCACCTATTCAACTACAATGTTATATTTCTAAATTGTTATCTAATCAATTACCTATCAACATTTATAGTGACCGTATCAATATTAAACATCTTTATTTCTATTATAATTATAATGACTTGACAATTGCACGGCATCATAATTATAAAAGAATAATCTACCAATTCGATTACTAAGTAAATTTAAACAGTAATAGTAATAATAAGTTTATTTCAGTACATACACATTTCGAAGAATCAAATAGAAAATAGTTTTATTTAGGTAACAGCTGGTAATAAATAAGACAGTATCGTTGGTACCTGTGCCAACGAAAAACATTGTATTATAGGCATCAGTAACCTAAGTAACCTTAGGTTACTCCAGTAACCTAAGAATAAAGTATTTTAATTAGTATTATATGTTGCCGTGCAATTGCCAAATCATTATAATTATAATAGAAATAAAGGTGTCTAATATTGATACGGTCACTATAAATGTTGATAGGTAATTGATTAGATAGGAATTAAAAAATATAACAAAGTAGTTGAATAGGTGCTTCTATTTACAATAACTAAAATAACTGACTTGATATTACATGAGATCCCACAACTTTTTGTAGCGAAAGAGCTGCGTTACGAGACTTGGCATTTTTTACATTTTATGTTTTTGATGGGATATATTTTTTCGGGCCAATTTGCTGTAAAAACCTAATAAAATGATCTGCGCAGCTAACAAATAAACTAATTTAAAATTAATGCCACCATTTACATACTTTAATCTAAATCTTAAATACACATTTAACACATTGTACTGCATAATCAAGCTTAATTTTTTTTTAGTAGATTTATCACAATTACATCCCGGAAAACGAATCTCGTCATTGCCGAAGCAGTTTCGTAACAGTTTTATGACTGTCTGTTTTGTAGCCTCGTCTGAAATTACAGCATGGATTAAAACTTTAATCAAAAAAGAATACTGTTAAGCGTTCATGTTTGCCAAGCCGACGTCATTACTGCACACAAAAGATCTCATATAAAATATTGAGTTAAATTTTTTATAACGGATAATAATAATGATCCTTTCCAATAAAGGTTAATATATAATAGCACTAAATTAGGGTAGTTTTTTATTTTTAAATTAACAAATTCGCTCTGAATAGAATTGGTAACCAAAATTTTCTACTAAATAACAAAATAATATTAGATAAAATAATACAACAAAATAATTCGACGAATAACGATCTAAAATATTGTTTCTTAAGTCTATATAGGCTTATAAGTTAGAAACTTCAACCCCTGAAAACAAAATAAAAATTTAAATCTGCATACTAACTAAAATTGAATTTGCATTATATATTTTAAATTAATACATATTTCATTAGTAAATTAATAACTGGTTTGATTACCAATTTATTTATGAATTAAAAATGAATTATCTTGTGAAGTAACAATGTAAATTGACTTTATTAGAGAGTTTAATGGAATTACAAGCTTAATTGGAATTAATTATCTAAAGATAAATGACATGTTCAGTGAATTGACGTACGTTTTTTTTTAAATCTCAAGGATGGTATTATATATGTGATTCATGAAAATAAAAATAATAATAATACAAATGAGATTTATTTACACAAATTAAATAAACTAAAATTTTAAACTAAATAATGCCCTGCGTAGGAAATTTCATCTATTGCTTTATTAGTAGTAGTATTATATATATTTATTACCCTTACGGGTTTATAAATTACTTCCAAAATTTTCACATCACACAATACATATATAAATAAAAGTTATAGTACATACTATAAATAAAAAGAGAAAAAAAAAGGAACATATGCTAATCAAACTAAAAACAAAAAAAGGAAAGTCACTAAATTCCTATCCCTAAACCGATTACCAGCTTCCCGCCCAACATATTGCTTTCTTCTCCTCTCAACTTTCTTCATCCATTCTATACCTCTTCCATCCTCGTTTAAAATTTCTTCTCTACACTCGTCTCTTTCTCTCATTTCTGAACATTCGTTCAGCAAGTGTTCTATTGTCTCCTTGTTTTCTCCACACATCCTGCATACTCTATTCCTATCCTCCATCTAAAATTTATTCTCTCTCTCTTCATTGCCACATCTGAATCTTGCCATTGTCACTCTCTCTTTTCTACTCTCTCTTCCTAGGTACTTTGGCAGTTCTTCCGTTATTATATTTTCATATTTCCCATTGTACCTAGACTGCCTAATTCTTGCTCTCCTTTCTTGCCTTTGCACATCTCTATCTCTCTGTACTAATTCCTCTGTCATGACTCTGCCTCTCTCTCATTCTTTCTATCTCCGCTCCTGCATACCCGTTTCTTTCTAGATATGCCTCCCTCTCTTTCCACACCCCCTTTCCTATTTCTTTCCTTTTTTCTTTGAGGCACTCTTGCAGAATTCTGCACTCTCCTCTCTCTATCACTCTCTCCTCAAAACTTATTGCTCTCTTTCCTGCTTCTATTCTTATTCCATCTCTCTTTGTTTCCTCCATCACTATATACCCCGGTGTTTCTCTACTTACTCCTAGCACCCATTTAAAATATTTTTCTTGCACCCTTTCCAGCCCTTCTTGCTCTCTCCATCCCCATATTTCCGCTCTATACATCATCAAACTTTTCACCAGGCTATGGAACATCATCACTCTCCTTCTATAGTCATGTCCAAATTTTCTCTCTCCTATTCTTCATACCGCTCCTAGTATTGCATTAGGTTTCTTTACTAGCTCTCTCAAGTGTGCTGTTTCTGTATTTCTATCATTAAAGACGTACCCTAGGTATTTAAATTCTTTTACCTCTTCAATTTTCTCCTTCTCCCATCTCCACTCAATTACTCTTCTCCTGTCACCCCCTTTTCTAAACACCATTATCTTGGACTTCTCCCCATTCACTGTCAGCTTTTTCCACCTCATATAATTCTCCATGTTTCTTATCATTTCTTTCACCCCTTTCTCGTGTCTCGCTAGCAACACCAAATCGCCCGCGTAGGCTAGGGACCACACTTTTTCTTTGCCCACCACATCCCCACCCGTCTGCGCCTTGCTGAATATCTCTATATCTCCTATAAACGCTGCAAACAGGCTGGGGTTTAGTGGGCAGCCTTGTCTCACTCCCTTATGGGTATTAAAACCTTCGCTCTCCCTTTCATCAATTCTCACTCTACTTATTGTCTCTCCATAAATCTCTTCTATTTTTGATACCAGATGCTCGTTTATCTTTTTCTTTCTCAGGCATTCCCACAGTGCATCTCTTGGCACATTATCAAAGGCCGCCTTCAAGTCCACAAAAAATGCATACATCTTGCCACCCCTCTTTTTTATCTCATTCCCTAGTATGTCATTCAAGATGTATACATTGTCCATGGTCCTTTCCTAAATCCCGCCTACCCGTCTGGTATCACACCCCGCTCCTTCATTTCCTTCCTCAGCCTCTCTTTCACAATCATTGCATATATCTTATATGCCGTATTGGGCAAAGTCATCCCCCTATAATTAATGGCTGTTTCCCATTCTCCTTTCTTATATATGGGGCATATTATCCCCTCTTTCCACTCTTGTGGGAAGCCCTCTCCCTTCCACACTCCATTCATTATCTCTAACAACCTGTAAGCTTCTCTTTCCGTTCCATATAACCACGATTCATTCTGTATATCGTCCCTCCCCGGTGCTTTTTCTTTGTCAGTTTTCTCAGTTGTTGTTCTAATTCTTCTCTTGTTATTTCTTCTATTTCTCCCACTCTGTGTTGTCTCTTTTTCTTTTCTTGTCTGATTTCATCACCACCCAGCAGCTCACTGAAGTCCTTTCTCCATTTCTCCATAGTAATTCTATTACTCTCTCTTTCTACTTTTTTCTTTCTTTCCTCAGTTATGTATTTCCATACCTCTTCATCCGTCTTTATGCCCTTCATCTTTAGTTCTTCTTCCATCTGTTTCTTTTGCTTCTTCTCTTTCCATACTAATTGGTACCTCTTGTGTGCTTTCTTATACTCTTCCTTAGTTGCTTTTCCTCTTTTCTAATTTCTTAATTGCTTCCATTCCCTGCAATCTTTATCCCACCACTCGTTTTCCCAAGACCCCACCTTCACTCTTGTCTCTATCACTTTTTATTCTGTTGCATTTTTTACGTGATCACCCAGTTCTTTCACTTTTTCGTCTATCCCTTCCTCTTCGTATCTTGCCTCCCTAAGTCTTGTTCTATGATTTTCTATTCCTTCTTCCGTCCAGATATTCTTCACAATTTTTCTTCTAACATCCTTCCCACTCCTTCTATCTTTCTCTCTTCCTTATGTCTTCACTTCTAATGGCATATGATCCGACTCGACTCTTTCTCCCACCTTGAATTCTTCTATTTCATCCCATGCTTCTTCATTCACCATAACATAGTCAATAACTGTCTCCCCTCTTAGTCCAATATATGTGTACTTCCTTTTCTCATCTCCTATGCTGTTTCCATTAAGTATGTCCCACCCTCTTTCTTCCACTAGACTAATCAGAAGTCTCCCTTCTGCGTTTCCTGTTGCATCTTTTGTTAGTCTTCTTTCTATTGTTGTTTGTTCTTCTTCTATCCGTATTCCTTTTTTTCCCAATTCTTGCGTTAAAGTCCCCGCCAATCACCAGAGTTCCCTCGTCTTGCTGTTTTACTCGCTCTTCTATCATTCTCTTCGTTTCTTTTATACGTCTGCTGTATATTGTTATAATTCTTCGTTTTCTCTGTCTACTTTTCACCGTTCTTTCCATAATCCCTCTTTCTTCTTTTGCTTCGGTTCTGTTTTCTTCTTCCAAACCCTTTTTCACTCCCATTATTATGCCCCTTTTGGCTCTTCCTTTCTTCTTACCCTCCATGCAAATTGACACTTTCACTTAAACTCTTTCGGCATTATTTTTTCCAATTTTTCCCACCCCTTCTCTTCCACCCACGTTTCTACCAATTAAATAATAAAATTTTCCCAAATATTCCCAAAACTCATTGTCTTTATTTTTTATTTCCGCTGTGTTCCAGTATAATATTCTTATTTGCTCCTTTTCTTCCTTATTCCTCTCCGTGTTCGTTTTCCGTTTTCTGTCCTGTCGTCTTTTCCTTGTGCTCTTACTCAAAAATTTGTTGTATTTAACTCCCCCTTTTCATCATCCTGCTTAAAGTCTTTTCGGTCTATCCATATCTTTTTATAACCGACTTTCACCCACCGTCCTTTTTGTCGCTCTTCTTTGGCTAGCGCTCTTAATTCCTTCTGTACGTCTCTTTCCTTCTTCGTCAGATCGTCTTCTATGTATAAAGGAAGAGAATCTGAAAATGAGCCGGGAAATGGAACAGTTGAAAAATATTATGCGTAGAAAGGAAGAAAAATGGGAAAGAGAAAAGATGAAACTAAATGAAAAAATGAAAAGACTGGAGGAGAAAATGGAAGAGAAGGAAAAAATAATGAGAAAAAAGAACATTGTAGTAACGGGACTGGACGAAGGGGAATGTGAGAACGAGAAGAATCTGGAAGAATGGATAAAGGCAGAATTAGAGGTAGAAGTGACGGTGAAAGAGATGTATAAAGTAAGAGGAGGAAAAATGTTGGTGGCGGAACTTGGGACCTGAGGTGAAAAGCGGAAAATTATGGAAAATAAAAGGAAACTAAGAAAAAAAGGGAAAAGAGAGTATACTTTTCCATAATTTTCCGCTTTTCACCCCAGGTCCCAAGTTCCGCCACCAACATTTTTCCTCCTCTTACTTTATACATCTCTTTCACCGTCACTTCTACCTCTAATTCTGCCTTTATCCATTCTTCCAGATTCTTCTCGTTCTCACATTCCCCTTCATCCAGTCCCGTTACTACAATGTTTTTTTTTCTCATTATTTTTTTCCTTCTCTTCCATTTTCTCCTCCAGTCTTTTCATTTTTTCATTTAGTTTCATCTTTTCTCTTTCCCATTTTTTCTTCCTTTTTACGCATCATATTTTTCAACTGTTCAATTTCCCGGCTCATCTTCAGATTCTCTTCCTTTATCTTCAGAAAGGGGTTAAATAATCTTTCTTCTGACTCTCTTCCCTCTTCTCTTTTCCTTTTATAAGCTTCGTCTCGGTCGCTTTCACTCTCCCTTTTTTACCATTTTTTCTATTTTTTTTTTCTTTTTTTCCTTATCTCGCGCTGTAAAAACACGCGTCACAGTAAAAACGCTCAATCCGCAAAACCCGCTTCACGAAACACGTCCGCTCCGCTCAACCGCTCGAATTGGAATCACATAGTCCTTACTATATCTACTCTCTATTATTTTCCTTTGACATTCTTGCAGTTCAACTTCCTTCAGCCTTACCACTAGCCATCCGTCAACTCGCACCCCTTTCCTCCTAAGCCTCTCCATTTCCATGATAGACATACCACGTCCTTCATACAGTTTCCTTCTATTCTTTCCACACTTTGTCTCTCTCCTACCATTCATTCCTTCCAAACTTGCTACCCTGAACAGGCAGTATTAAAGGTTATTTCTTATACAATTCTTTCCTTAGCCATTCCATTCACTTTACATTCATACCTTGCTACTCGTCGCCTTGCTTCAATTCCTAATTTAAATGCATTTAGCTCCTGCAGTACTATGTAGGAAGAAGTTGATCTGTCTAATTTCAGGGCCTTTTTAAAAAATTGTACTTGCAATTTTTCCACGCCTTCGTCTACATCCACCCGCCATATTTCAATTCCATATATCAATATACTCCGCCAACAAGGCTTCCATATCATCTCCTTCGCCCGGTAATTTGTGCTGAACTCTTTTCCCCATACCTTCAATAATCTTTCTCCCGCCACCTACACTTTTTTTGCCACGTACTCTATATGCTCTTTATTACCACACCCACTCCCAAATTCAAACCCTAAATACTTAAAATGCCCAACCTGCTCTATCTCCTGTATCTCCTGTCCTCATATATCCTACGATACACTGATGATACCGCTCTCATATCCCACAAAAAAATCTTAATAAAACGACGGACGAACTTCAAGCTCTCACGGACAGTACCCTAATTTCGTTTAACCTCTGTCGACTTACTGAAAACCGTTCCAAACGCCAACTCCTCATCCCCAATCACAGAATTTAAAAAAATCACAAAATTCAACACCGACGCTAAAATACGGAAGACCAATACTTTCCAAAGAAGTAAACATTTCCGTTGCTTGATACAAGGAGACCAAAGTATCTCTATTTCAACGGCCGCTAATATTTACAAATTCATCTGCAAACCTATCCTGGACTACGAAAACATACTACTGACTAGTACTAACATAAAAACATATAACATACTAGAAACAGCAGAACGAACATCCCTACGCATTATTTCCAAACTAAGACACCCTAAAAATATCCTCCATAACCCTTCCAATAAGCTCCTTTACAGCCTTACCCAAATCCCGAGGCTCTTCGACAGACACAAACGACTACTAACCAAATACAAAGCGTTAGCTAACACTAAAAGACTAACACTAACTTCGCCATCACAAATCCCCTATGTATCGGACGCGAGTCTACCAAACCCTCCCATAGACACCCACTCAAAACACTCAAAGAAACAATATACGAATAAACCCTCAATAAATTGTAAATTCAGCAGTTTTTGTATAAAATTATTATGACTATGAAAACTCCTGGGCGGAAAGACCTAGTGGTCGATAGCCTTTTGTAAATGTTTGCTTAAAATAAACTTTACTTCTTCTTCTATTTACAAAGTTATTTACTGATAAATAAACGGTGACAAATTAAGAGTGTCCTGTTTTTAGATTTTTAGATAGTAATGACTCAATATCAACTAAAATCTGAAACTGGGGAGCATTTGCTAATCAAGACTATATACTTCAACGTTATCCAAAACTATATATTTAATACAAGATAGTCAAGACTAGACCTAGAGGATTAGTACATAGATTATTTAGTTTAACGTTGGAATACGAAACCACAAATAAAAACTTACTTTAAAAACAAATAAAGAAAAAAAATCCATAGACCTTATCATAGTTGAAATTTTTTGTACGCATGCGCCAATTCCCGCTATGTTATACGTCAAAATTGCCCGAACTTTTTGAAGAATAACTATATATGAGCCCGAAACTTTCATATTCCCGCCTTTCAAACTTGGCGGATGCGCATGCGCTTAACTAAAGGTTAAAAGGTCTATTAAATATAAATAATATTATTATCCTATCACCATCGTGACAGTACAGCTGTCAATGGTGCTTGTGCTCCACGATTTTCCAGAAGCTCCCCAGGAAAACCTCGCCCCGTCGGTATGAAAATGCTCACAGATCAAGGTAACCACCCTTGGTTCAACCCAGACGCATTTGCAACCCCCGGGAACTAGCAAAAACAACGAAAGTTTTTATAAATTTCTCGGAAACTTTTCGGTATTCATTTTGACATTTCAATTCCATTGCTTACGTGATTTCAAATTCAAAATGAACATTTCTAGTATTCTGTTTGTTGTTTGGCAAACGCCATTAAACAAGAAGAAATTAAGGTAAACAAGGTCTGTTATTTCACCGAGTGACATGCGGTATAAATGACCAAGTGACCACCCAATACCAAGTGCCAACAGCCTCTTTGGAAGGCAAATGAGCGGGTAGAGGTAAAGGGCAGCTTCTTGCTCTTGGGGTGGGAATCTGCCCATAAAGGCGGAAGAGTCACTTGATGGCCAACGGCGTAGGATGGATAAGGCAACGAGGAACCACTCCATTAAAGATCCATTTGGATATCTCAGCCATCAGCAATTTATTTATGGATGGAATGCTCTTCATTGAAATTAACCGGACATTAGCCTTACGCTAAGGAAAATACTAATTAAAACTTTTGTGTGGAGTGTTGCACTGTATGGATATGAAACCTGGACCATAGAGACCAGTCATAGAAATGTGGTGTTATAGGAGGAAGCTAAAAATTGGCTGGGTTGACCGAGTGATAAATGAAGGAATAGTAATGAGACGAATGCAACTTTTTGACCATACACTGCGACATGAATACTTGCTGAACACAATTATCGAAGGACACCTTGTTGTCAAGAACTTCATAGGGAGACCACGGAAGCAATAAATTGACCAACTAATTCGAGATGCTGGATGCACAACATATCAAGAAATGAAGCGGAAAGCTGAAGACAGAGCAGAGTGGAGAATTGCTGGAGAATCTTCGGATTGAAGACAATTGATGATGATGTAAGTTTCCATGATAATGTGTAACAAATGACTTTCATTCCAATTGATGCAAATACGAGTTCTTTCGATTATATTGATGACATGGGTTAGCATTTGAAGATTAAGTATTGTAGAGAACATTTCAATAAATGTGTTAAACTAACTAGGTTAAGAAAGGTTACTATTCTCTATTCAATTAACATTTCAAGATATTCGCTATTTAGTTAAATAATTAATATTTTGGATGGCAGTACTGCTCTATTAGCTAATTAATGGAACTGATCTTTCGCCAGAATCCTTCAAATCAAATTACAACACTTACAAATTTCACTTGTTCTGTACCATTCCTATAAACATAAGAAATGCATGATTAAAATTAAATTTAAAACTAATAATTTTATAATTTATGGTCCTTGATGAAATTAGAAAAAAGAGAATAATTGGAGTGTATGCAAAAAAAATCCTAGTTGTGGCCTCCTCGCTCTCCGGATTTTTCGGATCTGAATTATTCTTATATCACCAGCTATATTTGGTATCCAACTTATTTCGTGTTTTGATACATGCAGTTTAAAATCAGGACATTCTTAATTTGTTACCCTATATAATAGAAGAGTCAAAATAATCAGCAACAATTTTGCAGAACAATAAGTTTTATTCAATTTAACAAACAGTTACAATTCTGATATGTCTAAAGATTGGGTATGTTGTTAAAATGACCTCTAAAATGCGTTAATTAAACATAATTTAGTGCCTAAACCAAAACAGAAATGTGGATAAAAGATAAATTAAATCAAAACAGATTAGTGCAATAGACCAAAACGGGATGAGGACGTGTTTACTGAAACAATAGTTTAATAACAAAATTATAATATTTTCCCCAAGAATATCATTTAAAATATAAGGAATGAAACTGTAAATTACACAATCAACGTGTCATTAAAACTAAATCGGAACGAAACTTAAACGAAACTAATCGAAAATAGGTTAGTTAATAGTGGATGATTAATGTATGTAAAAGTGAGTTAATTTATTTCCTCGTTAATTCTTTTAATTGAGAATATAATTTAACTTCAAAGAAAAATCGTGGAATGGAAATGAACGAATTTCCAAGGAACATCATTTAGTCGTTCATTTCCACATCTGAATCTTTCTCACTCTCTTTGCCATTCTCACTCTCTCTTTTCTACTCTCTTTTCCTTTGTACTTTGGCAGTTCTTCCGTTATTATTTTTTTCATATTTCCTATTGTACCTAGACTCCCTAATTCTTGTTCTCCTTCTTGCACTTACACATCTCTATCTCTCTGCACTAATTCCTCTGTCATTACTCTGCCTCTCTCTCGCATCCTTTCTATCTCCTCACCTGCATATCCATGTCTTTCTAGATATGCCTCCCTCTCTTTCCACACCCTCTTTCCTATTTATTTCCTTTTTTTGAGACACTCTTGAAAATTCTGCTGAGTTTCTGAATTATTTTATATTTTGCAGCCACCCAGACTAGAGTACATGAGTCAAATTCTGGAAGATATGAGTTGCGGTTCATACTGTGTACTGAAGAGGAAGGCGGAGAGGCGGGGAGTATGCCGAGCTGCTGCCAACCAGCCTCACGGCTGTTAATTAAAAAATATAAAATAAAAAATATCGATTCAGATCGTCATAGCACCGCACATGGAGAAGGTCAATGTATTGCATACGTGTATTAAAACAAAATTAACAAAGCTTGGCAATATCAACCAACTCGATTTATGGATCCCTCCTCAATGAGAAAATTCATTAGGAGCAACGCATTAGCATCTGTGATAATGGAACTAGGTTGGGGGGTGACAACACTAGGTGTTGTCACATCCAACATATAGCCCTGACCTGGTGCCTTCAGATTACCTTTTATTTCGTTTCATGCAGAACTCCTTAAATGGTAAAATTTGTAATGGTCCTATGATATCAAATCACATTTAATTCAGTTTTTTTTAAACTGGCAATGTAATTACATTTGGTTGGTATTACTTATAGTATTTTAAGTTGGTAACACTGACTTGAAAACTTCAGTTAAGTTGAATATATGTTTTTGTTTTGATCCCACGTGTTTACGAATATAAAGAAGTGTATGAGCAACACATAAATGGTTTAGTTTTTTAAGAATCTCACTAATTGCCTTTTTCATAGGTGCAGCATTATCAGACTATGGAGACTATTTTTGAATCTATTTTCCAATCTTCGAATACTAGTTGTATAGCATTTGCTATATTTTCAGCCGTATGATTTTCTAGTATTTCTGAAGTGGAAATAACAAATGAATGTAATTTTACATTTTGTATTAAATGAGCTGTTACAGTTATAAAACTTTTATTGCTATCTGAGGACCAAATATCAGATGTTATTGCAATGTATTCAATATCCTCCAATCTCTTTTTGTAAGCTCTGGACTCTAAGTCATATTTTTCTTCAATCATTTTTGTTATTTTTTTCTAGATGGAATTTTGTACTCGGAGTTTAATGTTTAGGTAAATTTGGCAAAACCTTCATTTTCAACGATTTGTAATGGCTGGTAATCTTTGACTATCATATGCATTAGGGCATCGTCCCCAGATTTCTGCACAGATTTATTGTATAGATTCAAATTTAAACGGCTTTGTTTTATTTTTTTTGTTGGAGGTTCGACATCATTTGACGAAACCGGAACAGGCATCGCCGGTATCGGCGATTCATCTAAAATTGATTTTTGAAATTGACTTGTTGATTTTATTGTATTACTTACTATCGAGCGCCATCAAGCCAATGTTTTAACTGGGATGTTTCTTTTTAATATGATTCATCAATGTGGTTGTATTTCCAGAATATTTATATGTGTTAGAACATGTTTTACATTTTACTTTTCCGTCAATGGGTAAACTAAACACTTACCACACTACTGCTCTTTTTCTAGGACCTGGTATTATTCCGGTAAACTTCCCCAACAATATGTAGAAAATATTTACTTTACACTACACGTAGCAACAATCGGCGTAGGTCGGGTATATCTGCACCACGATGTATTGCGTTTACGCCGTTGACCATGATTGTAAAGGAGCCGAACCGATTAGTCGGTCGGTGATGCAGCGTATCAACTCGAGTTGGTAAATCGAAAATCGAGTTGACTCGAATTATCCTTAACTAGAGTTAACCCGGTTTAAAAAATCGAGTTGACCCATCAGTTTGTAAACAAAGAGGTCAAGGATATGTTCTCGAGCCGCGGGATAACTCATTAAACTACAGTGCCTTACACACCGGAGCAAAATGGTGAAGCGGAGAGAGAGAGAGAGATTAGAACATTGGTTGAAGCTGCTAGGACGATGCTGCAAGCAAGGTATTTACCGAGAAAACTATGGTCAGAGGCCAAAAATACGGCGGCCTTTGTGCTTAATAGGACTGGAAAGAGTAAAGAAGATGGAAAATTCCCCTTTGAAGTGTGGACAAACAAAAATTTTGATATTCAACAATTGGAAGTAATTGGTACGCCAGTATATGCACAGACAGAAAGTGGGACAAAAAAGGTGAAAAAGGACTGATAGTTGGATACGGCGAAGATGTGAAAGGATATAGGATTTATTTTTCCAAAAGAATACTGTAGAAATAAAAAGGGACGTAGTGTTCTTGGAAAAAGAAATTAATAAAGTGCAAGAATCAATTGATATAGAAACTTTAGAAGACCAATCAGCACAGGTGCCGTTTGTGCGAGAGAAAGTGATATTGAGGAAAGTTCGTCTTTTGAAACAGAACCTGAAAGTGAAGATTAACCTTGTCTGGATGAGTTGAGTTCATTAACAAAAGATAATACTCCACCACTCGACAGTGAGAGACCTAAGAGAAGAAGGAAACAAACCTGTGTAACAATGTGCACATTAATGTAGATCCCGATCCGGTGACATACAAAGAAGCTATGAGTAGGAGTGATTCTTCAAAATGGAGGGGGGGCATAGCAACAGAACTACAAACACTAACTGATAATAATACGTGGAAAGTGTCTAATGTGTCAATTGACCCAAGTAAAATTGTAAGTAGTAAATGGGTGTTTCAAATTAAAGGTTCAGGTCAATATAAAGCGAGGTTATTCGCAAGAGGATTTGAACAAGATGATTTGTTTAGTTATCAAGACATATATGCTCCAGTAGCAAAGCTGTCAACATTTAGACTGTTGTTATTGCTACTAAATTGAATTTACCAATCTTTCAAATGGATGTAATTGGGGCATTTTTGTATGGGGAAATCCAAGAGGATATTTATATTCAGTTTCATGAAGGGTCTTACATTAAAAATAAAAATATTTTTAAACTTAATAAAGTACTATTTGGGTTAAAAATGTCTCCTAAGTGTTGTAATAGTAAGTTCAATACAGTAATGACTAGAGAGGATTTTCTTAGATCAAACTGTGACTCGTGTTTTTACTATAGATATAATGGAAAACATAAAATGTTTGTATTACTATATGTAGACGATTTATTAATTTTCGGAACAAACAACTGTTATTACAAAGTATAAAAAGGTTTTGAATAGGGAATTTAAAATGATGGATTTGGGATTAATATCTGAATTATTAGGTATTAATGTAAATCAAAACTTTAAATCTGGTATTACTGAACTTAGTCAGAAAAGCTATTTAGAGAATGTTCTCAAAAGGTTTAAAATGGATTGTAAATTGTAAACTGTAATTGTAAATTGTAAACCCATGGCTACGCCAATGGATAGTAATTTCAATTCTAAAATTTTTGAAGTACAAATTCTTGATAAAAATATTGAGAAAATGTGTAGGCAAATAATAGGAAGCTTAATGTATGGCGTACAACGTACTATACCAGATTTATGTTTTGCAGTCTCAATGTTAAGTAGATATCAAAAATGTTCTAATAATGTGTTATTAACTGCTTTGAAAAGAGTATTACGATATGTGAAAAATACATTAGATTATAAGTTAATTTATAAGTGCACAGATGTAGGTTTAGAAGGTTTTTGTGATGCTGATTGGAGTGGTGACTTATAGGACGGAAAGTCCACCTCTGGGTACATGTTTATGTTCTCTAATTGTTTAGTATTGTGGAGTTCTAAGAAACAAGCATCTGTGAGGCTCACTTCAGGCTGTCTTCAACTGAGTCAGAATATGTTGCAATGAGCATGGCTGCCAGTGAAGCTTGTTGGTTAACAAACTTGCTTAATGATTTTGGTTTCCAAAATTTTTGCCCGGTAAATATTTTTTGTGATAATCAGTCAGCAATATTAACCACTGCAACCACTGAATCTATTAAACGTTTAAAACATATTAGTTTTCATTCTGTTAAAGATTTCATAAAAGATAATAAAATATGAGTAAAGTACATAAATACTAGTAAGCAACCAGCTGACATGCTCACAAAAGCTTTAAATAGAGTGTTATTTGTCAGATGTATTAAGAAGAGTGGTCTAGAGACCAGAATTGTTTTATTTTTGAAATGTAAATACATTGAGGGAGGGTATTGTAAACTGGCAATGTAATTACAATTGGTTGGTATTACTTATAGTTTTTTAAGTTGGTGACACGGTCTTGAAAATTTCAGTTAAGTTGAATATATGTTTTTGTTTTGAACCACGTGTTTACGAATATAAAGAATAAACCTTTTGTTAAAATATTATCACCAACTTTTATTTAATTTGAACAATAGCAAAGACCAGAAATTTTATGAACGTGGAATTAAGACACTGCTTGAACGATGGAAAAAGGTTATCGATAGAGACGTACAATATCTAATTGAACAAAGTTATATTTTTAAGCAAAAATTTTGAATTTTC
This sequence comes from Phosphuga atrata, assembly GCA_944588485.1. Classification (NCBI taxonomy): domain Eukaryota; kingdom Metazoa; phylum Arthropoda; class Insecta; order Coleoptera; family Silphidae; genus Phosphuga; species Phosphuga atrata. Next base: position 16,143,437 of record OX155895.1, on the reverse strand, counting down.
CTTCTGGTTTAAAATTTGCAATCACTTAGTTGCAAACCCAATAATTTTATTATTATTATCTGCCTTTATTGGCATTATTTACAACATCACGCATAAACTTCCTCGCTATATAAAAAAAAACAAAAACAACTAAGCAAGAAACCAACCCAAAATACCCCAAATACCCGACTTGCAAAATATATATTTAAAAGTTTCTCACTCCCTACAGTCTTTCCACTATCACTCCCTTCCGCACTTCAATTTCAAGCATAATGGGTCACCTGCTACCTGACTCGCCCATGCAATACTCCCAATCTTTACTCCAAGAGTTTAGCCAGCGGGGGGGGGGTCAACCAGGGGGGTCTTTGGTGGTTCAACCTCCCGACCCTTCCACCAGCCCTGAAATATGCAAAATATATCATAAATATTGTTTTTAACTAAGTAGAGACGACTCTCTTGAAGAGAGCATGGTAGATGTGGAGTTTGTAGGAGATGTGGAGAAAGTAAATTGGCGCATTTCTGTAATTGTATTTTTTCCTGTCTAGTTTCAGCCTCTTTTTTTAGGGTTCCGTTGTTATCAACAACGAACCCTTGTAGTTTCGATATGTCCGTCCGTCCGCAGTTTAGCTCAGAGGCTATTAGAAATAGACAGCTGTAATTTGGAACGGATATACAGCTTAGTCAAAGTGGTAAAATAAAATGTTGAAAATTTTTTTAGGCTATTTTCTCTTCACGTAAAGTGGGGACGTTTTTTTTTCTCGTCTACTCCATGATGTGTGGTGTCGTTGGATAGGTCTTTCAAAAACATTACAGGTTAAAGTGCTAATTTTTGTTAGAGTCAAGTGTGGGATTTTTTACACATTGAGTTTAAGTCATGAGTGTAAGAATGTCAACTACGGAACCCTACATTGCGCGTGGCCCGCACGCATTTGGCCGTTATATAAACTGCAGTCTCATTCACACCCCATGCTTCCGCTCCATGCATCAAAATACTCTAAACACACGCCGTCCACACTACCATTTTTGCAATTAAACTTTCTTGAAACTCTTTTTCATTATAATATATCTAATAATAGAATATCTTTCATGCAATCCAAAACCTGTTAGCAACCACCCATCTTTTCTTCTTCTTCTTTCGAATAGGCTTACTTTGGACCACGCTTGTTCAACTGTTGGGCTTTGACCTATGCCCAGTATTGCCGCATCTTCCGCCGGGATAACTCCTTTCTCTCTTCTGTCCAGGGGGTACCTTTCCTTCGAGGTTTTTCCCGAAATCCACGGACTTCCTTCAGGGTGCGTCTCAAAGACTCTCTGTTTTTGAGATCTGTTATTCCAAGTTCTTTAATATCCTTCTCGGTCTCTGTCAATCAAGTGGTACGAACCTTCTTGTTTTGCCAGAAGGCGAACAGACGGTTGGTTAGTCGGTTTGGAGGCAATCTTGCAACGTGGCCATAGAAAGCTACCCTTCTTTTCCTTGCACAGTCAGAGAGCATCTCAATATGTTCCTACAGCTCTAAGTTATGCCGTTTTCGGAATTGCCCATTTTCCTTTACCGGGCCTAGGATCTTCCTGAGGATTCTCCTCTCTCTAAATTCCAATTTCTCTATTAGACCCCTTTGGTTCAAGGAAAGACACTCCTTGGCATACAGGGCTTCTGATCGTAAGACTGATGTGTAGTGCTTAAGTTTCAGGTTGCGTGACAGGCATTTCTTATTGTAAGTGTTCTTAGTCAGCCGAGGGGCTAGTTCTAACTTGCTGACTCTCTTGGATAATGATGCTCTTTCTGATAAGTTAGTTTCAATCCATTCGCCGAGATACTTAAATTTCTTAGTCCTTTTGATGTTTCCCTGTTCTAGTAACATCTCTCCGTCTGCTTCTCTGATGTTGGTAAAGAATTCTGTTTTCTCCAGCGACACTTGAAGACCCACTTTGGCATCCTGTTTTCTGAGGCAGTTTACCTGCATTGTTGCCATCTCAAGAGAATAAGCAAACAGTGCCACGTCAAACAAGGCCAGGCAATCTACAACTAGTCCATCGTTTTTACGTCCCAGGTAAATACCACTCTGAGCACCGAAATTATTCAGTTCCTTGCACCATTCTCTCATAACCTTTTCAAGGACATAGTTGAAGAGAAGTGGGGAAAGTCCATCCTTGTCTCACTCCAGTTCTTATTTCGTAGCTTTCTGTAATCTCGCCTCTAAAGGTAACCTTGGAATGGGTGTTGGTTTCTGAGATTAGTCAAAGTTTCTGGGATTAGTCTGCGGGTTTTGTTGTCTAGTGCTAGTTCCTGGAGTACTTTGTTAAGCGTTTCTCTATCAGTGGCATCGTAGGCCTTCCTAAAATCAACAAAGGTGACGACCACCTTGCGGTTTCTCATCTTGGAGTATGCAAGTACAGTTTTAAGATTGAGAAACTGTTCAACGCAGGATCGGGTCTTCCTGAAGCGGCCCTGGTATTCTCCCAGTTGACTATCCAACTGATTTTCTGACCTTGTTTGTAACGCCTTCGAGAGAATATTGTATGTTACCGGAACTTCTGCGGTAGTGGTTTAGATCCGTAAAATCTCCCTTTTTGTGAAGCGGATGGATCAGAGCAGATTTCAAATCGGGTGGTAATTTCTCTGTTTCCCAGATGTCCTGGATTGGCATTGTTTCCAGCACCTTTCCACAGTTTACCAACGATAGAGTTCTCTCCAGCTGCCTTATTTTTCTTATGAAGTTGAATGATCTGGCCAACTTCTTCCAATGAAGGTGGAAGCGACTCCGGGTGTCTTCGCTGGGTGGGTCTCAGTTGGGTAGATTTTTAATGTACTGAGCCAAAAGGTGGCAGTTGTCCTTGTCGTTATAAGCCAGTTTGCCTTGTGAGTCTCTGAAGTGAAGGCTTGGCGGAACGTATTTTCTGATTGCTTGCTTAAAGGTTCCAAAGAAATCTCTGGAATTATTCTTAGCAAAACTCTCTTCGATTTGGGTTAGTTGGTTTTGTGTGAAGGTTCATTTGGTTCCTCGAATAATCTTGGCTGTAACATTTCTTTGTTCCAAAAATTTATGCCAATTTTTCTTGGTCTTTTTAGAATCCCAGTTCATCCAGGCTATCTGTCCTTGGGGTATTGCATTATCACAGTCTTCAGTCCACCTAGAATGCTTCCTTCTTGTAGCGACAGGGGCGAGTTCATTGGCCGCCTTGACAAAAGTCTGTGTTGTTCAGTCTCTGACTTAGTTCTTGATTGTTCTTGAGTCGCTCGACGTCAAACCTTACCATTTTGGAGGTTCTATGTAATCTAGTGTTTCTAGGCTGGAGTCTTATTTTGAACTTTGAGAGGTAGTGGTCTGAGTCCATATTGGAGCTTCTTAGTACTTTCACGTTTTGTATTTCCTTTTGAGATTTTCGTGAAATGGCCACATGAACTATCTGGAATTCACTCAGGTGGGTATTAAGTGAAATCCAAGTCTTCTGCTTCGTTGGCAAGTGTTTGAAGACTGTAGACTTCATGATCAACCCAAAAGTCCTACACCCATGTTTTATTGCATATAAATTTAATGTGGTCGTCATTAGACCCATTGCTGCAAGACATTGCTTACAAGTATTTGAAGCTGCTAACCTGTTTTATAATCTTTTCACCCCACATCAGGCTTTCCTCTTTCTTACCAACTTTCTTTCTAAAAACCATCCACCTAGTCTTCTCTACGTTCCCAAACTTAAACTTCTTTTCTCGGAATATCTTTTAATTTATCCAATCATCTCTTTCATTTCCTCTTTCGATCGTGCTAAAGCAACAATGTCATCCGCGTTTGCTAGCTGCCACACTTTCCTCCTGCCTATTACCACTCCTGCCTACCCCTTTTTTTAGAACCTTTTCTAAGTTAGAAATGAAAAAATCAGAGGACACCAAAACCTGTTCTTCGAGCAAAGAAAATTATGTTGAGAGTATTGTGGTGCATATAGGGTCTCATTCATAGGGAGTTTTTGCCGACTGATAGTACAATTACTGTTCATTTACTATAAGCGTGGCATCTCTACCAAAACGTATTCGACAATTGAAAGATAACATTGGAGCATATTATATTGAAAGTTAATTCTATTTTCGTATTAAGTAAATGAAATATATTTTTTTTATTATATATGTTTTAAACCTACATAGGACCAAAATTTGATTTTATTTCATAGTTGACTATTACCAACGTGACTGACAAAGAATCATTAGTTAACAAGGTTTCTTACAGAAAGTTTAATTCTCCTTAAAATTTATTCAAAGCATTTTTTTAATTTCTTCTAGTTTCCGATCCATTTTCACATTTTTTTACGACAACAAAATATAAAACAAAATCTATATTATTACTACCAGTACTAACACTACAAATGAAAACTTATTTTGGTACACGACAATGATCATTTTGGTGCAATAATATCACAAATTATAAAATAAATCCAAGCCCAAAGAAACGGAAAAAATGTTTGGTATAGTTGTATAATATTATTTGGTTTAAACAACGTATTAATCCTTTACTATTGGTAAAACCATACTAATTATAGATAAATATATAAACTATTCGTAACTCTATAATATTAAGTCATATGAAGACTACAAAACAAATGTTGAAACAACATTTCGTTTCAATATGAGACTTCTTTTGTAGTCTTAATAAGACTTAAAATAGGGACCCTAAAAATAGCTTCTTCCGATAAGAGGTTTCATTTTGATATGTTCAAAAAGCGAGTGCTATTAAGCGAAATCATGGATGTTAATTTAATTGTAAAGAGGAGGGTATGCCCTTAATAATGGAAAAAAATATTAGCCCAATGGCCATATTGCATATACGCTTGCAGGACCATATCTTTTCATCAAATTTTCCATCAACAATTTTCACATTTGCGGCTGTACGGCGTCTGTTAGAAAAGTATCCGACCGTAGCCGGTAAAAAAAACTGGCATACCTGGAGCTTTGGAAACCTAATCACCCTCAAAGTAGTCTCCTTGGGACTCCACAAACATCTCCCAGCGGTGCCGCCATTGTTGGAAGCATTCCGAAAAAACCTCTTTCGGAATCGACATTAGCTCGGCCGTCGTTGCAGACATAATGTCCTCTCTTGTTTGAAATCGCCTCGCCTTCCTTTCAATGGCCTCTTGACTTTGGGGAATAGCCAGAAATCGCAGGGGGGCATATCAGAAGAGCAAGGAGTATGTCGAACCAGAGGAGTCTGGTTGTTCGCCAAAAAATTATGAACCACGTGCGAGGAATGTGCTGGAGCATTGTCGTGATGGAGTCGCCAATTTCCTGATGACCACAACTCCAGCCGCTTGCGCCTCACAGCATCACGTAGGCGACGTAGGATGTCCCTCATTTCACTTGTCGTTATTTTACTTGGATTGAAAAACCGACGCTAGCACTACACACTACGTCACTCGAACACTGCTCGATAGTAACCGACGTTATCTACAGGCGGGAAAAAATTCACGCATGCGCACGAAGGTTAAAGGTCGGCTAATGCAAGCGCGCTTGATTCAAATGCATCGGGTTCTCAAAATAAAAAATAAGGTCTGATACTTTCATAACAAACCACGTATTTCCTCGATAATTTCACGATTTCCATCTTTGAGGTCTTGATTCGATTGTAGATCATTGGCATATATCTTATCTTTCACGTAGCCCGAGAGAAAAAAGTCTAGAAGTGTTAAATGACAAGATATCGGTGGCCAATTGTGATCGGCTCTTCGAGAAATCACACGGAATGGGGAAACTTTTCACGCAAAAGAGCGATAGTATCGTTATATGTGTGGCACGTAGCGCACGTATCTTCCAATTTGGGCAATACAAAATCATTAATCATCCTTCGATAATATAATCCAGTCACCGTAACAGTTACTCTAGCCTCATTTTCAAGAAAGTAAGGTCCAATAACTGCGCCACAACAAAAACACACCAAACAGTCCCACGTTGAGGATGGAGTAGCTTTTCAACAATAATTCTAGGGTTTTCCGAGCCCCAAATGCGGCAATTCTGTTAATGTAGCCTTCGATGTAAAAATGGGCCTCATCACTCAAGAAGATTTTACGATGAAATTCCGGATGAGTTTGATGCAATTAACTGAACTTTAAGATCCTTAATACCTTTAGTCTTTATGCAAAATACGGTGCAAACGCAAATACGGTTTGTGGAATGCCCAATTCCAAAAATTGGGTGTCTTCGTCAACACTATGGGCTACAAGAGCAATATTCTCAGTTGCTCTTGAGCGACGTGCATATGTTCGGTTCTTCACATCACTAACTTATCCCAACAGCTTAAACTTTCCCACCCGTTTCACAATTGCTGGCCGAGAAAGCGCTTCACGACAATCCAAAAATGCTTTAGTTTTGCGAACTGTGATACTACGAACTGCGAAATTTTCACGAAATTTCAATTTTTAGCAGTGACTTTTTAATAATCTCAATGCGTTGTTGAAGCATGTATCGTTCCATTTTTATTAATGGCGTAGTTTCTACTTGTCATATGTCAAGCAGTTACAGGATTGTTGACTCATAACTAACGTGACCATTTATTTTTTCGTCAAAACCGGACAAGCGGAATTATGTAAAATACACTTTTATGTAGTATTACAGTGTCGGTTACTTGGAAGTTTACTAAAACATTACGAACAGTGTGAGGAAAAAAAGCGAATTCTCCTTAAGTTGCAGGATATCTCGGAGACGATTATTTTCTTTCGCAGATGCAAGTTTTCTTTCAAAAAACATTTTCAAAATATTTGGGCAATTTTCGAAGCTTCGAAAATAGCGTTTCAAAGGTTGGAACATTTTTAATGGCATTAGCGGCATTAACGCAAGCCATCTTGTTTTACAGTAGCCCAGCAGTTTGTGATATTCTGCGCCAGTTGAATTACAAAACTCTTTCAAGGCTTCTACTCGAACGTTGTAGATATAGAAAAAAAAGGATACATTTTCACAATAATGCACTCGAATTGCGTGGTGAACTATGTATGCTCCTCATCCAATCCCAATGAGCTGTCTTCCGTACGATTAGTTCAATTTTACGTAAAAATGATTAATCCCCTTTCTATGAATAGGATGGTTGCGACAGTTACTACGTGGTAATTCATACTTACAGTGAATTGGAAAATTCACTATGTTTTTACCACACTTATAATAATGGTACACTTAAAGTGTGGTAAAAACATAGTGAATTTTTCAATTCAATGTAATCCCCTTTCTATTTTACTCCAAAATTGCAGTTCGTATTATCTCCACATCATCCCACAATTTTCTTATTCAAATTATTGCAAGACAATACTTTCTTCAATCATCAACAATTATATCCGATGTTTCACCTTGCTGTTTAGGAGTTTAGATCTCTAAAACCTTGACTTTGACGCCTTCGTATGGTAAAAATTTCCGAATAACACTAGGAATAATTTTAACGAGTCATGGTTTGAAGCATCTGTTAATTCAGTAATGAAGTGGGCTTCGCGAGGATACTCTCTCAACTAATTTGCAACAATAGCCTGATATTTTGTACGAGATTATCTAAATTTTTGAAAACATGTTTTAATTAAATGAGAGCCACAGTTAGTTGAACGAAAGCTGTGATTTTTTTGCACCGTATGAAACGCCCATGTACCCTCCGCTGTAGCTATATCCAAATCTTTAGAAGTCAGCAAATCAGTTCTTTTAAAATTGAAAAGAACTGATTTATAACTGATTTATAACATTATTTAATAACCTAAGCATTGACGAGCCTGACATAGCAGCTTGTTTGGAAAGCCTGTGTTTTTCCGATTTTAAATGTTTCACGATATTGTTGGCACCACCGTGACTAATACTAAAACAGTACGACACTTTTCGCATTTAACGTTTGCTGAAGATGTACCACTCTTTGTTCTATAAACGCATACTTGTTTTGCAAAATAATTTTAAAGGTACACTGGCGTTTAGGCATTTTTGTTATGGTACAATAACACGCTCCGTCCGGTGTGAACTTAAAGCAATGCGGACTTAAAGCACTGAACCGGACATAAAGCATTGCGTTTGGTTGTTCGCTGAGTGAGTGCAGCATTTATACCGCTTTCACGCGTCATCCGCTCTATCTCGCGTCATTCTCTCTCCCTCTTTCGCTCTTTGCCAGCTGCTTCGGTTACACGTTACGACCTTACCAGTGCACGACCAGGCAAGTAGTACGGTGCTTACACCCTAGCTAGTAGAGACCTACCCGCGAAAGTGGGACGTTTTTGCCCTCGCTGGAGACAGCGGGACATACAGCCTGAAAGCAGGACTGTCCCGCCCAAAGCGGGACGAATGGTCACGTTACTCATAACATCTGTTAAAATGGCGGGCTATTGCAAATGCAACCTCTCATTGCAAGACCCTATATTATAGAGCTACGATCACATTGAGTATATTCAGGGCCTGCGCGTCAAAATATGCCGCCTAAGGAAAAAAATAAACCGATGATATATTTAATTTACTTTACAAATAAAAAACAAATGTAATTCTAATAACAATATTTAAAAAAAATAATATGGGTATAGACACTTTGACAAAATATATAACTTATAAAAACAATAACTTATAAATAAAACAAAAAAATTAAAAATTTGCTCTGGTACTTCTGGTTTTCTCCTTAAATTATTAATATTATTATTTCTCCGCTAAATTATTAATGATGTCGTAGTTTATTTTTCTGTTATCCCATGTTCTATGGCTAATATAGATAATTTTATTAATCTTTAGTCATAGCGTTTAGCCATAGAAGATCGCAATTAATTTTTAATTATTTTTAATTTACACAGTGAACGTTCTCCACTGGCAACGGTAATAGGTAAAGTGAGTTCTTAAATGGTAATATTCTTAGTAATATTCTTAAGCAGTAACAATAATAAAAGGAAAATTTTCAGAAAATTATTTCTTCCTATATAATTCACTGCATCCAGCGGTATCATACCTGTTAATATATTTCGACAATTTGTAATTTGTTAGACAAATTTTAAGGTTCTATATCGTGTTAGGCACATGTGCAAATCCTGACAAGTTTTAAAAATTTCGTCTGAATTTTATGCGCTAATGATGGAATATCATATAAAAAAAATTATGATTTTCCACTTGTGTAAACCTTTCTGTAACAGAATTAGTACAAATATTTAAGTGATAATTAAAAACCTCAACTTCAATTGTTTCAGAATTGGTAAAACCATACTACGTTACAGATAATCATATAAACTTAATAAAGACGGAACACATATCTAACCTTAATCACCCACATGGCTTTAAAGTAAGGTTTACAAATTGTTGTTCATACAAGCAAAGCTGCACTGATGAGAGATAAATCTTGAAACGCGACTACAGATGGCTATCCACGTAAGGTATCGGGAATACATGCTCTTAAAAACAATGATATTTTTCTGGTTTTTTGTTGAGTGCCAAGAAGGTGGACGGGACTACATTGCCGCATAAGAGATAAAAGGTCATGAAAGAGATAAGAGTTGTAGAAAACCATTGCGAAAATCGTCAAAGGTGGACTGAAAGCTGAAAATAACTGACAAATTTCACAAGAGATTTGTTTTTGGTAGTCTCTAGACAAAAGAAATTAGTTTTATAGAGTTTCGGAAAGGTTGAATATATTTATATATTCATGTTATGTTCCGACTTTATTAAGCTTTAAGCTTATCAATTTTTTCAGAGACAGAGTTTCTATTGGTTTATCTGTTTCGCGGTAAATAAATAATTTGTTTTTACGTCTAATTCTAATTTCAAACTTTGCTTTCAAAATTTGCATATATTTCCATTTCGTTAGCTATCTTTAGCTTTACAAATTATTTGCTCAAAACTATTTATACGAAATTTCATAAGAAACAATTTTGCGCTATTTAATATTTTAACACATCCCGATAAAATCAAATTTGTAAAAATTTTCACGTTTGACGTTGACATTTTTGAATTAATTTGTGATAAAATTTCATACCAAACAATAATACTGCGAATAAATTTGAAATTAGAAACTTTATTTGTTAGAGATGTACTTTTGTTTCTAGTTTCGTGATCCCTCTCTTCGTCGAAAGAAATTTATATCAGCGCATAAATATTAGACAAATCATACCTTACAATTGGTGGTTTGATAACTCTGCTTTCCCAGCGTGTAGTGCTACATTTTATAGTGAACGAATTTTATAGTGAACGATTTTATGTATCTTTTTAATATAGCCCATCTAGAGGTAGAACTACAAAAGAATACAAACATTTCTTGAATAATTGAAAAAAAAATTACTTACAATTAGTTCACCAGATTTCCTGGCTGCGTCGTTTAAAAATGACACGAACAGGGAACGAAAAGGGCCTTAGGATTTTTATCTAAAATTCGTTATTGCACATCAGAGTGCACACCTTTCATAACTGCACCATTGTCGTGTCGCTGGCCACGTATATTTTCAATTTTGAGACTTAATTTATCTAAATCTTGTAAAATTGAATCAGCTAAACTCTTCCCAGTAGATGCTTCTACAGGTAAAAATTTGGATGAAATATTTTTGTGGAACAAATTATTCACTTTTTTTTATTTAGAACGCGAATAACAAGAGACATTTGTTTAATTCTACTAACATCTGGAGCGCAATCCAAAATATTTCTGTAATGTTTAGCCTCTATAATTTTGGTAATAATAGTACCACGTACTATTAAAAAGTGAAATTTCTCTCGTGCCGGTAACATACAAGATTCTCTCGAAGGCGTTACAAACAAGGGCAGAAAATCAGCTGGATAGTTAACTGGGAGAATACCAGGGGGGCTTCAGAAAGACCCGATACTGTGTTGAATAGATCCACAATCTTAGAACTGTATTTGCACCACCAAGATGAGAAACCGCAAGGTGGTCGTCACCTTTGTTGATTTTAGGAAGGCCTACGATTCCATTGATAGAGAAACGTTTAACAAAGTAATCCAGGAACTAGGACTAAACAACAAAACCCGCAGACTCATTCCAGAAACCATGACCAACGCCCATTTCAAGGCTAAATTTAGAGGCGAGATTTTAGAAAGCTTCGAAATAAAAGCTGGAGTGAGACAAGGATGGACTTTCCCCACTTCTCTTCAACTGTGTCTTTGAAAAGGTGATGAGAGAATGGCGTAAGGAACTGAACAATTTCGGTGCTCAGAGTGGTATATTCCTGGGACCTAAGAACGATGGACTGGTTGTAGATTGCTTAGCCTTTGCAGATGACATGGTACTGTTAGCCGATTCTCTTGAGATGGCAACAATGCAGGTAAACTGCCTCAGAAAACAGGCTGCCAAAGTGGGTCTTCAAATGTCCCTGGAGAAAACAGAATTCTTCACCAACATCAGAGAAGCAAACAGAGAGTTGTTACTAGAGCAGGGAAACATCAAGAGGACTGAGAAGTTTCAGTATCTCGGGGAATGGATTGAACCCAACTTATCGGAAAGAGAATCATTATCCAAGAGAGTCAACCAGTTAGAACTTGTGTATCGACTGACTAAGAACACTTTCAATAAGAAATGTAATAATTTACAAATATAATAATTTATATAATGATTTTTCAACTCGAACAAATATAATAATTTTTAAAAAGTAGAATACCGCACGAAAAAATCGCTGCCACAAAAATATGCCGCCCTAAAAATATGGAGCCGTAAGGCGATCGCCTGTCCGACCAGGCGCACGTGCCGGCACTGAGTATATTCATTTATTCAGGCTATATTTCGCGTTTCATAAATTTATTAATCCTTTGTTGAAACTCATTGTCTATATTAGAAAGGGTATCTAGAGCCTTTGTAGCAAAGGGAGCTTTTTCAAAATTTATAATGTGACACAGCCAGGTCTAGTTTATGCCCACTATTTCCAATGTTTAATTTTTTTTTTCATGTTCCTTTTTTGTTTGGAGAAAATGTGGTCAGCCTATTAATAACCCTTTACACTCGAGAGGTGACTCTCGCTCATCAATTACTTTTTTCTCATAATTCAAGCGCTGAGTCTTGGTCAGTTATACGATAGTAATTCACTAAACATTCGAAATGTCAAGAGTTGCAGGTCCACCCGAGCGAGAAAAAGAGTTAATAGACATATAATTAGTGTCTGCATAGTGGACAATCTACCAAGATAGTATTTGTTCCAAGAAACAAGATTCAAAAGTTTGTTGGAACGACCGAAAGCTTTTTGCACATGTTTCGACGGTTAATGAAAGCAAAATGCTTTCATTGTTAGTTTGAACAAATCTATAATCTCTATTAAAAAGTCTAATCCTTATTAACACATTCATAATGTGCATAGGAAAGCAATAGTCTATATTGACAAAGTCTATCTGGGATATTATGTTTTATTCTAAACTATATATGGTAAATAAATATTTTATGTTTATGACTTAACTAACCTGCTGTTCTGTTTTTATTGTTTTTTATTTGTAGCCTAATGATGGCGAAGTTGTTTTATTAAATTTTAAATTGCCGAAGGTAGTAGCTAGTAACTAATTTAAACAGTTTTTTTCATTGGCCTATCGTCACCAGTTAATTCCACATATAAATCTATGTATGAGATCTAGGTGGACGAAATAAGCTAGATATTTCAGGCAGACAAAATCCGTAGTAATAATATATGCAGACGAAATCACAGTTCTATGTACGTTCTACACATTGTTTGTCCCCAAATATCAGATATTCGTTATTTATTATTGATTTACTTCTACATTGAACGGGAAAAGTTGCTATGTATATCGTGAGCGCGCGTGCAGAAAGTGTTTTTCCAGTAAATGAGAATTTTGGGGAATGAAAAAAAAAATTTACTTTTAAATCTAAACATTTTCTTTTTCAAGCAGTTCTTTTACCTTTATATTTACTCGACTTTATCCTAAACTGTGTCAAAAAATGGCTCTTGAATATTTTCAGTCGATTTCCAGTACTATAGTAAACTAAACCAAACTGAACTATCCAAATTGATTCAACACTTCTTGCATGCGCGCCTACTACATATAAAATTAGCGAGAATTGGTAAAGAATAAACAAAGCAAATGATTTAGACAGATTTTAAGTAGAGCATGTGTGAATTTAGCATTTGACGAATAATAAATCATGAACATTTAAGAATGTTGGTTAAAGTTGATAATTCGCAAGTCTGGAATCGGCCTTAGTGTATGTCCCAACGTGGTCCATGTGGTCCCCCTTAAGGTCTTACTTCGGGTCGATGTTGACCCCTTTCTCTTCGATATGAACCCCTAGAGATCGATGTAATTATCAGAGAATTTCGATAGAGTGTGATTGATCTATTGGGGATTACTGATCGACCAGCTGGGCTAGATTTTTGAAAATCTTTTTTCTTTTTATATATTTACTAAATAAAATATTGACTAGATATACCTAATATTTCTTAAATAATAACTATAATAAAGGTTGGGATTTACTGGTCTATATAGTCAGTTTGTATGTCTGTAAATTCATATATGATTGAATACTCCAGTGGGTATTTTTATGGTATACAGTGGGTGGTTTTAAGCTTTTTATGTCCGTGTGCCAAGAATTTGTAAATAAAATTGATCGATATTAAACAAACGAGTTTTGTATAGGCGTTTTTGGGGGTGCTAAATTTATACTTGAGTCTTCATGTATTTTTGCTAACACGCATTTGCACGTGCATTATAACGAATTTCCTCCACCACGTAAACACAACGCCTTCCTATAGTTCAAAAATAAAACAAAACAAGAATACTTTTTGAAAAATAGTATGTTTACTCAAATTTAACAAAATAAGCATAAAAATAGTGTTAAGAAATATTTATTCGTTATATTTGCCACATTCTTTTGAATCATGCAAAAAATAAACGATAAGAAAAGTCCTCAAGATCCATGTAAATTGTTGTAAATACTACTAATCATAATAATAAATCCTTTATTGGCATAAATATAAATACACGACAGTTCTTACATTAGTGTGATCGAAAAGAACAATAAAAAAAAACCGGCCAAGTGCGAGTTGTGACTCGCGCACCGAGGGTTCCGTACAAACTTGTATAGCATAGTATTATTATGTAGATTATCAACATATTATGTAGATTAAAAAGAAAAATTAGACGAAATATAATATATACAGGATGTTACGGGACTTGAGTATGTCGCATGTCGGTTATAAAAAAGCAAAATTTAGACATATTATATACCCTGTATATTTTATGTATATAAAGCGTACGTACATTGAATTGAAAAATTCACTTTGTTTTTTACCACACTTATAAGTGTGGTAAAAAACAAAGTGAATTTTTCAATTCAATGTAAGTATGGATTACCACGTAGTAACTGTCGCAACCATCCTATTCATAAAGCGTACGTGATGAAATGCATAACGAATATAAACAAAGAAAATTCAGAATAAACAGCTTGGCGCCAACACATACTTTTTAACCTTCGGACCTAACTGTATGCAACCCATATGCTTCTGGAGCCTGACAATACCACTACGACAACATTAGTGTATTTTCATAAGTTTCTAATAGTAAATTCGCATTTTTCTTGTAATTAAACTACATATTTACGGTTTTCAGATTTTTCCCTTGACATGTGCTGTAAGACACCGCTTCTTGCCAAATTTCATGATTCTAGGTCAACGGGAAGTACCCTATAGGTTTTGATTCCCTTGTGAAATCGCAAAATATGCGACATAAACGGTCATATCTTTTGATCGCGTTGACTTACAAGTTTGATTTTTTCACAGCTGAAAGAGACCGCAGACCCGAGTATTTGATACAAATTTCAACTTGCTACCTCTACACGTTCCTGAGAAAAAGGTTTTGACAGACAGACAGAAAGACGGACAGACAGACAGACAGACAGACCGACAGACAGACAGACAGACAGACAGACAGACAGACAGACAGACAGACAGACAGACGGACAACAAAGTGATCCTATAAGGGTTCCGTTTTCGGTACGGAACCCTAAAAACAAAAAAACAGCAAAAAAACAAAATACACAAGAATGGAACGGAAAATTTTAATACTATTATTGTCAGTAAAATAAATGTTAGAGCATTACATTTAACTTGCCTGACATTAACCTGCGTGTATAGAAATCGTCCCACTATAAACTTTTGATTTTAACATTTTTTTCTTAGAAACTATATATGAGATGAAAAAATAAATATGCCGTTTGAAAGACAATATGCTTTATTATGAGTTTAAATTTATTAAAATTTACTTAGTTTCTTTTGTTTAACATTGTGAAATTAACTCATGAAATATATTTACTTTTTTATTACAAAAAGAAATATGGTTATTGACAATTATTTAAACCAACACTTAATTTTTAAACATAGGTATGATCCCCTCTTGCTCTAACAGCATCTCTCATACGATTAGGCATAGATCTAATCAAGTTCGCTATTGTTTCTTGTGGAATGTTAATCCACACTTCTTCTACTGCAACAATAAGCTGTGGGATCGAGGTTGAGACACGAAGCCTAGCTCGAATTAATCGTTTAAGCTCATCTGATAATTGTGCCATCGAACTTAGGTAGGGACTGCATGTTGGCCACTCCATTACCCGAAAAAAAATTCTCTAATATAATCTTGCACCATTCTTTGGTGTGCCGCAACGCATTGTCATACATAAAGATGAAGTCGACGTAAGGTACCACGCGAACTGTTAAAATTTCCTCGAAACCCCTTCTTCTTCTTCTTCTTTCAACCTAGGTCCATCCAATCCTGAATGAAGGCCTCTTCCAATTCTTTTCACAATTTTATCTTGAGCTTTTTGTACCCAATTACAACCAGGGATTTTTTTAATGTCATTACGCCATGGTTTTTAGGGTCTGCCCGTACTCCGTTTGGTTTCCCAGGGGCGCCAGTGCGTAATTTTATTGGAACACCTATCGGGGTCCTGTCTCGCCACATGACCGGCCCATCGCCAATTCAGTTGACCCATACATTGTGCAATATCGGTATCCTCCAATATTTTCCGTATATCTTGGTCTCTCAAACTAACTCTTAGCATAGTTCGTTCCATATACCTTTAGATTGTTTTGAGTATATTTGGGCATTCTTGTATTGGTACCATGGTTTATAAATAGTATGTTGCCACTGGCATGACAAATGAGTGGTACACCTTATGCCTGAAGTTTCCTGAGGATCTTTAGGTTTTTTAGTAGGATGTGGCTATTTATACATACAGTGTGTATACGCAATTGGCTATTCATACATACAGTATGTATACGCAATTGGCTATTTATACATACAGTATTTATACGCAATTGGCTATTTATACATACAGTATGTATACGCAATTAGGTATTTATACATACAGTCTGCATTCGCAATTGACTGTTTGCACATTCTGACTGTATATACAAATATTGGAGTTACTATTTTGGTAATAACTACACAATTATATGTAATTATAGTTTTATTTATTAAAGTTCATTTACAATCTTGCGCAATAAACTCATAAATAAAATTCAAAGTATCACTAAATCACTGAAATATAGCTTTAAATTACGTTTAAAGTAGGTAAAATATGGTATAAAGTAAAATAAATACAGGTATATCATTTTTTTATTCTGTATTTTGTTTTTTATAAAAGGTGGTGTGCTTAGTCTTTATCTTTGCACGTCCTTTGGATTTTATTTTAGATTTTAAGTTTTTATTTGATTGATTTAAGGGGCTGGCATGGCTCGATTGACTCGGTATTAGATCGAATTTGTTCTTTAGGTTTTTCTCGTTCAATTGCACTAAGCCCACTACTCTCAAGGTCATTTTAATATAATCATCAATGTTTACATTTATAACATCTGTATCCATATTTAGTACATTTTCAGTTAAAATATATCTTGCATGAAAACAAGTTTTTGAAAATATGTTCAAATTATTATATTTTCTTATCAAAAGAATATGACGACGTGGTGCACTAAAAGAATTCCAAAATGAATACAAACATGTTTCCACCGATGTATTATAAAATCTTGATATTTTGCTATCAAGATTTTCCTGAATGCCATTGTTTTTAATTCTCATTTTGGACTGGTTAAAGTTTTAAATAATTTTAATTGTCTATGAAAAAAATGATTCCTGTCTCTGTGAGGGCTTCAGAACATCCTTCAAGTATATTTCTTATTTCGATATCACTCTCCATAATTTAAAAAAAAAATTGTTTATTTTTCGCTAATACTAAATTTATTCTTGTATCAATACAGTTTATGATTTCCATAATACATACATAAATTATTGGCAAACTATGATATTTAGTTTGTTTGAATTGTTTAAGGGTCCAAAATGATCCTGCAATTCTGTTTGTTGTAGTGCCTCCCATTAATGTTAGATGTATTCTGCAGTTTCCAACAATGTACCCACATTTCTTTACAACTATCCCAACTTTTAAGGAATTGTTCCTTAAGTGTTACATATTTATCTTTTGTTCCTATAAAAACTTGTACATATTTACAAATTTCCAAAAATTCTATTTTCTGCTCTTCATATTCTTCATATGATTGGGAGTACAAGCATTTCTTGTCATAAGCAATTTATACAATAATTTATGCTTGTCATCAATTATTATCATCAACAAAATCTCATCACCGAACACTAACAGCATAAGAAGTAATTAAAAACCTAAGTAAGAAAGGGTTCACCAACATACAATGCATGAAACTGAATTCAAAATTTCCAGAAGCATACTCATCTTTTAATATCACGATTTCCTTTGAACAACTAATACGTACGCGTCGATCGATTTTTTTCCCCAAAGCTAAGAAAACCATTGAATACATAATAAATAAGCCCAATATACAAATAATTCCAGAAAAAAATCACAACTTATACATGAATATCCAAAGTTTAAAAGAAAAAACCAACCAAATCGAAATTTTAGGCGTTGATTTGATACCAAATTTTAAATGTTTGACCGAGACATAGCTAAATGACATCATGTTCACACAAATTTAACTATTAAACGAACTTACCTTAAGTGAAGTTCCATCGTAATTGTATGAAGCGCCTCCTCCGAATGATCACTTGGGTAATGACCACTACTTTGTGCAGTTTCCTCCACATGTTTACAGAAAACTTTTCGACTTCAGCTCCACCATTCCATATTACGTGGTGATAGGTCGGTGACTCATTAGTTTTAAAGTCCTGCCGTAAATCTTTCTGGGACTATTCTTCCAGGATAGTAAGAGATTCGGGATGGGAGTGATCATTCGGAGGAGGCGCTTCATACAATTACGATAGAACTTCACTTAAGGTAAGTTCGTTTAATCGTTAAATTGTATTTTGCGCCTCCTCCTCTGATCACTTGGTAGATGTTTAAAGCTTATACGGCAGAGTTCTCTAATAATTCTACGTTGGATGGGAATTATTATTATTAATATCATTTTTTATATAGATGATTTATTTTCCTAGAACCGCATTGGCAAACAACTTTTTGTCATGTACAATTTTTCGGTCATAAAATTTTGCGAAATTGCTGAATTCGCAGGCCATCCTGCTGTGCTTCTTATGAGGTCAATGTTAATGCCACACCTCTTTGCGGCTGACGTTGACGCGTGCCGCGTGCTATGAGCTATGAATATGTCTGTGTCTATTCCGCTGTCTTTTAGTACCGATTTTATCCATCGGATTAACGTTTGAGAGGTCACCGTTTTATGCGGTTTTTTCCAAGATATAAATAATTTATTTTCTTCACCTCTCAATGATCTTGTACTTGTTAAATATTGTTCTATGAGACGCCTCTGCAAAATCGTTTAATAGCAGCATTTTGTCCAATATCTGGTCCCAAAATCAAAGCCACAAATGACCTGAACGAATTAATAGATCCGTACGAGGCTCCTTTTTCGAACTCACTAGACAGAAATCTTAATACGTCTGAAATTTCTGCTTTAAAAACATCTGTTTGTGTTCGACAACAGAATTCCCACCATTTCTTGAGTGCACCGTAGTATTGACGTAGTGATGAGTCGCTTAGTGATGCCATCGCTACACTTAGTGCCTCAGGTGGCTCTTGTTATGTATGCTTGTTGGATAAGACTCCTGCCACCAGGGAAAGTTGTCGCCAAAGAGGATGTGGGCTCCTGTCAGAAGAGTATAAAAGCTTTTTATTAGGCTTGAAGATAATTGGTTCTGATTCAAACATCTTTATGCAACGAGGGTACCAAGTTTGAGAAGGCCAATTTGGTACCACTAAAATACCTCTTGCATTCTCACTTGCTATTTTTCTCAATCTTTTTGAAATAAGGGCAAAGGGCGGGAACGCATAGAAGAACCATGGGTCCCAATTGACAGTGAACGCGTCAGCTGTTCATGGCACCCGGATCTTTTTTCCACGAAATGTACTCTTTGCACTTTGAGTTTACTCTACTCGCGAACAAGTCTATCTCCGGGTTACCAAACCTACTGCAGATTTTTATAAATGCTTCCTGGCTTAACTGATATTCGGTTTCTGGCTCTAATTATCTATATTCAAAATCTGCTATTATATTTTCCTTGGATTGGATATATGAGGCAAATATCCAGATATTTCTTTCCTCGCACCATTTCCAAATATATTTTGCCGTACTACTTAATCTTCTAGATTGAGTACCACCCATGCGATTGATATAGGCAATCGCCGTTGTATTGTCAATCCGCAAGAGAATATCGCAATCTCGCCTCTCATTAGCAAAGCATTTTAAACCAAAGAAGGCCACGAGTAATTCAAGGTGATTAATTTGAGACACTTTATCGGCTTCACTCCAAAAACCATTTGTGCTCTGCTCATCACAAAGTTTCGCGGTATTTTAACAAAAGAAAGGGGATGATCAAACAAATCGGTCTGTGAACAATTAGGAAAAAAAAACAATTTTGTCTGGTGAAGGTAGGACGGCTTCTCAAAGACTGGTCACAAATCTAATTTATGATAAATAGACCTAAATTGCCTAAGAAAATGCCAAGAATACAACGTGTTGCTAACAATACAATACTAGAGAAACTATGGACTACGGATTTAGAGACAAAACACAACGCTGGCTTCAATCATATCTAGCAAACCGAAATCAATTCATAAAAATAGGGAATACTATATCGAGTACAACAAACACATCCGGCGGGGTACCACAAGGAACCATATTAGTCCCACTACAATTTGCGTTATACACAATTGACCTTATCCACTACATTGGAGCAGATAACTGTATTATGTACGCAGACGCCACTGGCATAATCGGGCTTTACGGGCTCGTCAATACAAGAAATAGAAAGTACAATCAAGCAGATATTAGACAAATTATATCAAAATAAATTATTATAATACATGGCGTTGCTGTATCATAATCATTATTTTTTTTGCTTTGCCATAATATCCATTTATTCTTCTTTACCGATTGTATGATTATGATTAAGTGACATTTTTATCAGTGACCATTTTGTATTTTACCTCTATAAAAACTCAACACTATATCTGGTACAGACTGAAAGCAGACTGTATTTATAAATAGCCAATTGCGTATACATACTGTATGTATAAATAGCCAATTGCGTATACATACTGTATGTATAAATAGCCACATCCTTTTTAGTATGAATCCCATGAATCCCACATTGCGGAATCCATGCCATCTTAATTCTACTCTTCGGCCGATTGGACCAGATGAGGTTTTCACCGAAATCATCAAATTAATCAAAGAAGACAACTTACAACAACTGATTGATCTATTCAACACGATATATACAACAGGCAAAATACCTCGAGAATGGCTGACGATTTCGTCATTCATAGGAATGCCGAAAAAACATAATGCGAAGTACTGCTCTGAATACAGGTCTATAAGCCTCATGAGCCATACACTTAAAATCTCCTTGAAAATTATACACAAACAAATAAGTACAAAAGCATAAAGAGAAATTGGCAACACGCAATTCGGATTTACGAACGTTCTAGGAACTAGAGACGCGCTGTTTAGAATAAATCTCCTATTACAAAGATGTTTAGATATGAACAAAGACGTATTCATGTGCCTAGTTGAATCCAGATACTCAAAAGTAAAGGAATTGATGATTACGATGTCCGAATCATACAAAACTTATATTGGAACCAAAGCGCGGTAATATGGAAAATGAAACAACAGAAGATATCGAAATACAAAAAGGAGTAAGGCGGGGTACTTGCTATCGCCCCTGTTATTTAACTTATACTCCGAAGCTATCTTCGAAGAAACCTTAGAGGATGAAACAGCTGGCATAACAATCAACGGCAAACCTATAAACAATATTCGATATGCCGACGACACCATAATGATTGCTAATAATATCACAGACCTACAACGAATCATAGAACGTTTAAACACCGTCAGCCAACACTACGACTTAAAAAAAAACATAAAAAAAAACGAAATTCATGATTGTTTCCAAAAGACCAATTATAGCGAATTTAAGAATAAACAACATCAATATAGAAAAAGTCAGCTCTTCTAAATACCTGGGAACCATAATAAATGAAAATAACAATCAAACACAAGAGATGAGGTGCCTAATAGAGAAGGCGAGAACAGCGTTCATGAAAATGAAAAATCTTGTAACCAACAGACACCTAAACATGGAAATGAGAATCAGACTCGTAAGATGTTATGTCTTTACAACCCTTCTATACGGAATGGAGGCATGGACGCTCAAAAACAAGATACGGATAAAATCCAAGCGTTCGAACTATGGGTGTACCGACGTATGTTAAGAATAGCATGGACCGAGAGGAAAACAACTCATTAAAGCAATAAAAACCAGAAAACTACTATATCTGGGCCACGTCATGCGAGGAGATCGTTTTGAATTACTACAACTCATAATGCAGGGAAAAATATCAGGAAAGAGGAGTCCGGGAAGACAACTGATCTCCTGGCTCAAGAATTTGAGGGAATGGTTTGATTGCTCCTCTATAGACCTGGTTAGAGCAGCAGTGTCTAAAATAAGAATTGCCATTATGATAACCAACCTGCGTTAGGAGAAGGCACCCTTAGAAGAAGATTGCTATGGTTATTTGCATGTGGTTTCTGCTAATAATTTTGGTTTTTCCAGGTTTACTTTTAGCGCGATCTTTGTTGATGCTTGGTGGAGATGGCAAATTATGTCCATTATGTCATTCATCCTGTGGCTGATCAGAATGATGTCATCTGCAAAGCGTAGGTGATTTAGGCGGGTTTCGTAGATGTTGATGTCCCTTTCTTGCCGATACGTTTTAAAAAACCTTTTAGAATTATGTGGTAAACAATTTGGGGGATATAGTGTCCCCTTGCCAAACATCTTGGTTGACTGGAATTTTCTCTGTGGTCATATCTTCATCGCTTCTTACTTGGCTTGTAGCAGTTTCGTATATATTTTTTATAATATCGATATATGAACCGTTATTTTGAAAGTGGTGTAAGTCCATTTTTGTTGTTTCGAGAAAATTGAAGTTAAACATATTAGTTGCTATGCAATTTCCTATATTGGCCAATTTTAAATTGAACCAATGTTTTGTTCAATTTTAAATTGTTTTTTTAAGATTTTTAAGATTAAGATTTAAAATTCATTTTTTAAGATATTAAATACTTATTAGTAATAAATATAAATTTTACACTGAATTAAGCATAAATTGCGTAATATCTCATTTTTTAATAAATGGACTTACACCACTTACACCACAAAATAAACGGTCCATATCTCGAGTCAATTCTAGCATTTCCTAGCTCTCTAAAAATTGCCCATGTATCTACAGAATCAAACGTTTTGTTACAATTAATAAACGCCAAATGCCTAGTGCCAAATGCCTGGATATTCCTAGCGCTAAAACCCGCTAAACCTGTTTTCTTTTGAACCACGGACGCCCCTAACGATATATGCAAGATTCTATGCAGTGTTCTATAAATCGCTCTCTTTGAATCCTATACACTTTTCTTCTTCGGTCGCTACCATAGAGGCATATTCTGGTCTCATCTGAGAACTGAACGTGGGGTGTTTTGTTCTCATTATTCCAACGTCCAATTTAAATGATTCCTTGCAAAACGTAGGCATGTCTTAGGGGTCAAGTTACTTTCATGCAGTCTTCGTCTTACTGCTCGCTGATGAAAGGTCGTCTATGAAAGAAGGATCCGGTCTTCCCATAAAGTTGAAACACTGTTCGAACCGAGGCGCGTGTCATATTCAATTGTTGAGCAACAGCTCGGCTAAATTCATTTACGATTAGAACAAAAATTTGGTAAGCTTTTTGCGTTGTAGTATGCATTAAACTAAAAGTTATGAAATACGAATATTTTGCAAATTTCAATTGCAAACGCAATAATTAAAATCTTTCATAAGTTTGTTATATGATAAGCCTTTGAAACGATAAGCATTCTTGATAAATTTAAACTCATGGGCATGAAAGCATATTAAACTGTCTTTCAAACGGCATATTTCTTTATTTCATCTCATATATAGTTTCTAAACAAAAAATAGTTGGAATCAAAAAAGTTTACAGTAGAGCGATTTCTATGCACGCAAGCTTATTTCATATTTTTATCCTATATAGACGAATGTTAGTTTGTATAGACAAGAAACCTAATATACTTCTGCAATATTATAGTCTATTTATTCAAAATAGTTATGCATATTGACAAGTAAAATATGCTAATTAATAGGTAAATATCTAGTCTCTGTAAGTATTAGTCTAGTTATCGAGTTTCCACTTCACAATCTTTCCACTTCACAGAATGTAGGTGAAAATATATTGAGTGCACGCTAAACATGCAAATATTCGCACAGAATCATATATTCATAGACGAGCTTGAAGATCGAGAAGTAGATATAATTCTTACAGGAATAAAAAATACTTTGTTTATATACGTAGATTTCATCAATAAAATAAATAATATAACTAGAAGTAATTGAATTATGTAACTTTTTAATTAAGTAAATTCCGATTAAGTTCGGAATAATTAAATGCAATCCTGTAATGCAAAGTTTAACTACAAAAATGTACATGATACAAACCTAAAATATATATTTGATTAATAGAGATAATTTGTAAAATACATTTGAAGTTTGTTAAATTGTAATTCACTAATTGTAAAATTCTTTAGACGCGAGACAAGAATAAACAGATTAGATAAATATAAAGTACTATAACGATAGCATAAGACTATGCATTATACTATACATGTAATTTTTGTATGTATAGAGAAGACTAGTTAATAGAAAAGACTGGAGGCGTATACAGAGGAGATAACAAGCGACTACCAGTGTGGGTTCAGGAAAAATAGATCGCCAACCGACCAACTCTTTATAATACGCAAACTAATGGAAAAATCCTGGCAGTCAATATATACCAATTATTTGTTGGCTTCAAGCTGGCGTACAATTCCACCGACAGACAGGCGTTTTTCCCAACAATTGAAAAGTTCTTAACGTTAACCGACACAAGGTACAACAACTTGCTTCATAACATAATATCCGGTAGTTTCACGATCGAGACAAGACTACGACAAGGAGATAGCCTATCGACAATCCTCTTTACCCTAAGCTAATAACAGTAAACTGCACTACTTTGCTGACGATGCAGACTTAATAGGAAGAGGAGTGCTGGCAGTCAAGGAAAGTATTATAGAATTGGAGGTAGAAGCAGCCAATATTGGGTTAAGAGGCACCAAAACCAAGACCAAATACCTGACATTAGAACGGAGGCAGGGCGCAAAAACGGGACAGAATCTGATTATAGCCGAATATAACTTCGAAGTAGTGCAATCCTTCAAATATCCGGGATCGATTTTAAATGTCACGAACGATCTGGACTAATAAATAAAAACTAAACTAATAGGGTAGAGTGGGCTAATCGCGGACGGGGGGTAATCCCGGACACCACGATTTCAGTACCTTAGGAAAAAAAATTGTTATTTTTTTTACATGGAATTGTAGGTCAATGTATACGTAGTATCAGGCAATAAGTCAGCTGCTCGGGTTCTACATTTTATTCAAGTTAAACATTATTTAATATCTTCATCCTTTTCCATGTAATTTTTGTCATGTATATATTCGTTAAATTCTCGCTACACATAAATGATATAATTATAATTTATTTACGACGTGTTAAGTAGAATTTAAGAAAAAATTTCTGACACAAATACTATTTTTTATTTAAAAAAAAAGTCGGAGGGGCGAGGAAGTCGGACTTATGTGACTATTTGAAAAGTTTTCACATAATAGGTTTGGTGGAAACGTGGGTCGAAGAGAAAGACTGGCCGGATGTTAAATCTAAGTTACCTAGGGGATTTAGGTGGGAGTGTCAAGGTGCCCTGAAGGAACAGGTCAAAGGTAGAGCGAGGGGAGGAATAATAACAGGGGTGCAAGTAAATGTTATCGAGTCAAGAGAGAACTTTCAGGAGGAGTTTGAAGGTATTCAAGAGAGGGCCGTGGAAATCAATGGGGACGTGTTAAGATTGTTCATAATCTATAACAACCAAAATTTGGAGCTGTTTATGAAAGAAATTAACAGAAGAGCTAGCGACGTGTCAGGAGAAAGAATTGTCTTGGCAGGAGATTGGAATGTAAGAATAGGTGAACTCAAAACAGGAAATATAAGTGCGGAGGGTTCGAAGATAACGAGAAGATCGAGGGATAAGTTAGTTACCAAAGAAGGCAGAAAATGGTTGGAATACGTGGAAGATAAGGAATGGAATGTAATTAACGGGTGTGTTGAAGGAGACTGGAGCGGGGAATTCACTTATGCTGGTGGGGGAGGGGCATCGGTAATTGATTATGTAGTAGTCAATGAGGTAGCAAGAATGCGCATAATGAACATGCAAATTGGCGAGAGAGATGAGTCTGATCATTTTCCAATGGAAATAACGTGGGAAGGTAAAATCAGGACAGTGCCAAGAGAGAATAGTTATGCTAAAGTAGTCTCGGTTTGGAACGATAAAGCCATTGTTAAGTTCCAAAACAATTTAGAAAGAATAACTCCGGGAGTCGGTAGTTTGCAGCATTTAATGGAAGTGGTTCGAGAGGGCATGGTTCGGGTCAAGATCAAACGTGGAGGGGCTAAAGAAACATATATGGTTGACGATGAAGTCAAGGAACTTAAGAGGTCTGTGAGGAAGAAGTTCAAAAGGTGGAAGGAGGGCCAGGACTCGATGGAGTAATACAATAGGTGCCGTAAGCAGCTGAAGGAGCTGGATGGTGTTTCGAAAGAGAGCGGGTAATAGGAGTGAATCGTTTAAGTGGGGAAGCAGCATAATTGAGCAAGTTAGCAGCTTCAAATACCTTGGGTTTATGTTTGGGCAGGATGGGTCTGCTAAAGACCATGTGAAATATATTTGTAAAAAGGCGTGGGTGGCTGCAAACGGGCTATGGAATGTATGGAAGGAGTGCTTGAACAATAACTTTGCAGCGAAAATGGTAGTGTGGAAGGCATGTGTGAGAAGTATTCTTTTGTATGGAGCGGAAGTGTGGGGAGTGAGAGAGGAGGAGAGAATTGAGAGAGTGCAGCTGCAGTTTCTAAAAATGGCCCTCAAACTAGACAGGTCCACGCCGACATACATTGTGCTGCAAGAAACAAATATGGTGAAAGTGTTTGCGCAAGCAGCTAGGAGGGTCGTCAAGTTTGAAAGGAAAGTGTATGGAATGGGCAATGAACGAATTGTAAAAGAAGTATTGAGAGTTGTAAGAATGGAAGGTTTGGGTATTCATAAGGTGACTAAATGGGGGAGTGAAAGGAAGAAGTTGTATGAAAGCTGCGGGTGGGCATACGGGGAAATTGCGAGAATGTTTGTGAGTGGAAGGAAGGTGGAAGAACTGGTATATGAAAGGTTAACCGAGGTGGAGCTGCAGAGTCGTCAGTGGATGATCGTGGGGAGTAATTTTCTACCTGAATATGGGAGCGTGCAAGTGTTCCAAAGGCTCCTGTTGTACCTTACAAGAGATAGACTTCCTCAAGCATTGATAGCACGGCACAGATGCGGGTCAGAGGAAAAGGGCAGGAGATACTGGATGGGCTCCCGTTTTAAACGATGTGAGATATGTGGGGAAGCTAGTGACGTGTGGGCGCATTGGGCTCAAAGCTGTGCAGGATGTCAGTGGAGCAGAGAGGAGAGTGTCGTAGTAGAAGACTGGGGCTCGTGTATGAGGGAGGACGGAGCGGGATGGCCCTTGATGAAAAGAGTGGTGGAGTTAAAAAAGAATAAAACTTTAGTTCTTTTACCATCTGGTGACGCGTGATTTTATTATTATTATTATTTGAGAGGAAATGTTGTTTTTGAGAGGATTTTTTTCTTTTTGTTTGTTTTCTTCTAGTTATTTATTATTTTTTGTTCTGTCTTAGGTTAGAGCGTGTATGTAATTATTTGGTTAACATAGATGGTAGCACTGTTATATGTAAAACTGTAGTTGTTTATGCCAATAAAAGGAATCTATATATACTATTTTTTATTAATTTCTAGCCTCAAAAAAATATTACGTTTATATTTTTTAACGATGTGGGGCAATGGCGGACGAATTGAGTGAGGTAATCTCGGACGTATTATTGTAATTTGAAAATCAAGTAATTTTTTGTCAAAAAAAGGAAAGTGTCATTTTTGTGATGCTCTCAAATCCGTGGGGTAATCCCGGACGGTGGTGGGGTAAGTAGATAGTTTTTTTTTCGTCTTTTTTTTGGTTTCGTGTCTTTTTTGGTTTTTGCAACCAGCTCTTTACCAAGGAAATTCACTTAGTTCTTCACACCTTTTTCAGTTAATATACCATTCTTTTTTGTACTTACTACAATACTGTACAAAAAAGAATGGTATATGAACTGAAAAAGGTGTGAAGAACTTAGTGAATTTCCTTGGTAAAGAGCTGGTTGCAAAAACCAAAAAAGACACGAAACCAAAAAAAAAGACGAAAAAAAAACTATCTACGTAAACTTATCTATTAACAAATGACTTATATACGTACTGTTCAAGATGATTTTAATTTATTATGTTAAAAATAAGTTAAAACTATTTATTTATCTTACATTATTTACTCGTTACTACTTAATATGTACTATCCGTAATTACCCCACCACCGTCCGGGATTACCCCACGGATTTGAGAGCATCACAAAAATGACACTTTCCTTTTTTTGACAAAAAATTACTTGATTTTCAAATTTAATTAAATATTATGATTAAAAGTAATAAATAAAACCTTTATCTTTGATATTAATCAATAAATTAACAGTGTTGTTATTTAGTAATTTTCATATTTAATTTTTTCCTTAGGTGTCCGTAATTACCCCACTCTCCCCTACAAGGATACAGATGCTTCTACGCCCACAAACGCCTATTCTACAGCTCTCTCATAAGCAGAAAAACTAAAATCCGCCTATACAAAACGATACTCCAGCGAATAATATTTTTTTTTTATTTATAACCCTGAGCACAACTTGTAGGATTGCAGGGTGTCAGTTGTCATTACATTTAATAAAATATTTTAAATATGTTAGTGTCTGCTATCGCAGTACATGGTAGTTGGGATCAAGGGGTGTTCAGATTGTTTCCACTTTTTCCAGAGACGTTCATCAGCTTCTTTTTGGGATAGGATCTTGTTGATCATATATTCATG
Organism: Phosphuga atrata; assembly: GCA_944588485.1. Taxonomy (NCBI): domain Eukaryota; kingdom Metazoa; phylum Arthropoda; class Insecta; order Coleoptera; family Silphidae; genus Phosphuga; species Phosphuga atrata. The sequence goes on along the minus strand of OX155895.1, from coordinate 16,114,937 downwards.
TTGATCTTGTGTCCCAGTCTTCTTGTGATTGTAGCATTTGTTCAATGGCATTTTTGGTATTTGTTCAATGGATTCATGTTGTATATTACTACATCCTTGCGTTCTTTGTCCCATCTCGAGCAATCGTATAGCGTATCGATTACGACGTCTATTTGTCCGCAGTATATACAGCCTGGATCTGATGCCATCCCGATGTTGTGCAGGAATTCCTTAAAGCACCCATGGCCCGTGACTATTTGGGTTAGGTGGTAGTTTATTTTCTCATGTTGCCGTCGGTACTATGTCTCTATATTGGGGATGAGTATCCTTGTTCACTCGCCTTTTGGTGTCATATCAAACGCTTCCTGTCATTCCCTTAAGAGGTTATCGTTTGCCTTGTTTCTTGTTATGTCGTCTTTGGTAGCATAATGTAAGTACTCCTTTAGATTGATTTGCAGGTAAATTGGCGGAATGCCAGAGATAACTAACGCTGTATGTCTGGACACTGTCCGATAGGCACTACATACCCGCTGAGCCAGTTTTCTCTGATAAGCTGCTATTTTTTCAATATTGTTTCTATTAGTGGCCTCCGCCCATATAGGGGCATCGTATAACATCGCAGACTGGGTAACTGCGCTGGGCAACCTGCGTTTGCTGCTCCTAGGCCCTCCAACATTGGGCATAAACTTTTCGAGGACAGACGTAGTTTATATTGCTCGCTCTGCTGCCATTTTAAAGTGCTCTTTAAAAGACAAACATTTGTCGACTATAATTCCTAAGTACTTGATGTGTGGTTTAGGTATAATTTCTGCCTCCAGTACTTGGAAGGAGATGTGTGCCAAACTTAAAACAATCGGAAAGCAGCCTGAATATATAAATATATTCAACCTTTCCGGAGCTCTATAACGAGTCTTTTTAGGACTACCAAAACAAATCTCATGTAAAATTTGTCAATTATTTAATAGCTTTCAGTCCACCTTCGTTTCACTCAACAAAAACCAGATATATAACGTTGTTTTTAACCCGCCACTTGTGACGTGAATTTGACTTACATCTTTGGTGACGCCGGTCCTACGCACCGTGTTTCTCAACTTAAGATTTTCCTAATAAGCAATACTCTTATCTAATTTTACTAGGTCAAATATTAAAAGACATGCGCTTTTTAACAATAAAACAAAAATATTTCATAAAAAACATAACGTTTATATATTTACACTTATACAATTGGAACTCCTTTCAACAAATAAATTTACAAAACATCCCCTAAAAAATTAGTCTTTTTCAAGGGCCATGCAGCTAATGCATGTTGGCACTACGTGCTGTAGACATAAATTTTGCTTGCAATAGTAGCAAGTATATGGTGTTTTTTTGGTTTTTCTGCCATTCACACAAATAACAGCGACAATTTCTAGAAGGATCGGTTATCCCAGGTCCCTCATCAAACTTCAAAATTTCTGCAAGTCTTTGTCTCACCAATAGAGGCAAGTTCAACTGAATCTGTCGTTATTTGATCTGAGGTTGTATTAGTCCATAACCAAATTCTCAATAGAGTGACGGCGATGAAATTTTGAGTTTGAATTATTAGACGCACGTATCACCTGACTGTCTATAGTACTGACATTGAGCACGACGTAAAATAATCATAGGCCAACGCTTTGCTGCTCGGGCACAATTGTAATTCGCGCATAAACGATCGACGACATCGACTCCTTCCTTCCAATAGGTTTTTCTTTCTTGTTCATCGTGGTTGTTCCAACTGTTGTTAGACCATTTCTGTAGGAATGCGTCAATTGAAATAAGTGAAACAATTATAGTTGCAACCAGAATTGTAAACTGGCATAATCTTTGAACAACAGCTAGGCCAGAATTGTCAAGATTGCATAGACCGTCATTTGGTTGTTTTCATGGATAAATTTTCATACTAAATGTGTGAAAAATTTAGCATCACAGGGAGCTTGAATCTTGATACCACAGGTTTATTCGGAATGTATTGTTCAAATGCACATCTTCCACGAAAGCCTTCCAATTTTTCGTCAACTATCACAAAAGCAGATAAAGTCTAATTATCTTTGCAATTTTGGACAAATCTCTCAAATATTTCTCTGACATGGCAAATCATGTCATGTGCTTTTATTTGTTGCTTCGTCGCGACATCAACAAATCTCAAAACTCGTAGCAGAATGTTAAAGTTTTGGGCAGTCATAGAAAGTCGAAAAAATTCTATCAAACCATCATCCGGTGGAAACAACTTGTCAATTGATTATTCGATTTTTAGACTCAGGCTTATAAGATCAAACTTATAAAGCATTGCATATCATTGACAAAGGTCTATCGGGCATATATTTCTTTGTTATATTTATGTTTGACACACGTGACACGTTATGGTTGATACACGTGACAATAACATCTACTATTATGCCGTCAAAGAAGTCTCTTCAAATTCGAAAGGGGATCCTCTCCGCTGTCCAAATTTTGTATTGGATCTGGAGTTTGATTTTCCAGTTCGCTATCACTTCCAGCTTCACTGTCCGATTATATTTGTGCTACGTAGCTACGCGTAGTCATCAGATAATAGTTATTCTTGTAGAAGAGATTCGACGACCACGAGTTTCACGTTCATAAGACATGCTAATCTTATAAATTGCTAATCCTTATAATAAACTTACCAATAAGTTAAAATTCAAAAATTAAACTATGACTATTTGACTTACTTAGTCTGTAACCCCGGTCTCACACACTGGGTTGGCGCCAGAGCTCCAAGACCTGCCTCCGTGTCGCCGGGGCGGAGTGGATTAACAGTGGAAGACGCGCAATGAGAAAAGTACATGAAATCACTAATCAATTCGATGGCGGATAGCTTATTCGACTTATTCGAACCACACGGTCCTAGAGACATACAAGTCACAAATGGCGGGTTAAGATCATGTCTTTCCGATAACATAAGTAAGTAGCCATCTGCAGGCGTGTTTCTAGATTTTTCTCTGATCAGTGCAACTTTGCTTCTATTAATAACATTTGTAAAACACTCTTACTTTCCTAAAGGCCGAAGGGGCCAATCCTGTGAGGCTACTAGTTGAAACTTCTCATATGAATTTCTTATCTGTATCTCGTTTAATAGTTTCTTCAAGTCTTCCTCTTCAGCCGTTTCTATACAACTTATTTCGGTATTGGTACTGATTTCCGTTTTTATTTGTAATCTAGTATGTGTGACCGCAGCTGTTCTGCATTTTTCATATGTTGTTTTAACCTTATCATACATTTTTCCCATAGAGTCTGTGAGGGTCCATAGTTCTTCATATCGGTTTTGCTTATATCGCTCTATGTGCATAAGTTTTCTTTGGAAAGCCATCTTATTAGCCAATAACAACTTATGACAGTGAGACTTAGCAGTAAGGCAAGATAACACCCTAAACGTTTTCGAAAGAAAAATACCGAGAATTATCTGTGGGACAATACGTGAAGGAGATACTTATATATAAGGGGTGGATTACAAGGAACTTCGAAATGAACTATTTGAGACTAATCAATCTGGGCAGCAAGACTAAGATGAGCGGGCCATATGATTAGATTGTCGGACGACAGGATAACAAAAAAATGTTTGACCAAAACTTTAACACCACCCGAGCGAAAGGAAGGCCGAAGAAACGACGGCGAGACTGGGTGGAAGCGGTTCTGAAGTTCTTGGGAGTCAGAAATTGGAAAAGGCTAGCAATGGCGAGCGGTAGTCAAGTCAAAACCTAAAACTAGAGATGATTATGATTGTGACAGACAAGGCTAGACAGATAAAATTAGCCACATAAAACTTTCTGGTCCTAGAGCGCAGAGTGAGCTTTGGCCTGCTTAACAATCCTCTTTACCTTTTTTGTATTATTTATTTCTTTATTCTAAGGTTACAGGAATAATCAATAAATATTAGTACATGTGTTTATATAGTCTGTCAACTTCATGAAATATGTCAAAACGTAGATTATGTCGTAGCCTATATTGTGACAATCACCGTGAAACAATAAGTCAGATATTTAGTGAGAAGCGCGATTTGATCTGCCATAGTAATCTTCTAAGTTGTATGGTTCTATTTCCATAAGGATAGCTCGTATTTCAATTGTAAATTTTAGTAGGTTTGCATCAGTCTTATATAGTGTGGCAGCGTATTGACTAGTTTCAAATTCATATAGGGTGGAGCTTCCTCAGACATCGTTAATTTGTGTCTTGGTAGGATATACATTATATTTTGGTTTCTAGTTTCTCTTTCATTATAGTTGACGTGCACTTCGAATAATTTCTTATTTTTAAATGTATACATCAGAGTTTCGTATATAAACGTCCCAGTGACTGATAATATATTCGCTGTCTTAAAGATGCCTCGAAACAACTGTCTGTAATTCATACTATACATTATTCACTTTTTTGTATTCTGTAAGTACTTTTTTGTATTCTAAATATGTTGTTGATTTCCTTTCCGCAGCCCCGGAATAGAATACCGAAACATAGATGGGAATAAAAATGTGCATAGTATACTTTTATCAAGATTTCTATATTGAAGCATCTTAGAAATTAGAATTCTGATGGCGTTCGTGATTTTGTTTAGTTTTGCCTAAACTTGGTCTATTTAGAGTTTTACAGCTTCAGTAGCAGTCAATATGCATTCCAGGCAATCTTACACTGCTATCGTTTGCTAAATGTTCTTCTCCTATAGTTATTTGTTGTGGATAGTATAGCAGTGATTTGTGTGACTTCTGTTGGTTTTGAAAATTATTATTTTAGATTTAAGAGTATTCATTGTAAGTTTATTAATTTGAAACCAGTTCTTGATATTTGACATAACCGCATTTGCATTTCTATTTATTCTTAATACTAAACTGGTGTCGTTAGCGTAATTATTCATTGTGTGAGATGTCATAGATAAGGTCGTCGGTTAATCGTTTATGTATAATTTGAACCACAGAGGTCCTAATATACTTCCCTGAGGTACCACAATTTATGTGCATCTGGGAGTGGATTTTAGTTGTCCAAGTATAGTATTTACCTCCGTCTGTTGTCTTCTCTTAGTTAAACCATCCTAGGGCGTTACATCTTATCCCAAATTTGTTTATTTTTTCAAGCATAACATTGTGGTCGACAGTTTCGTATGCCTTTGATAGGTCTAATCCAGCCTTTGATAGGTCTTTCCAGTTCATCGTGTATGTTCTTTATGAAATTAAAACAGGTGGTCTCTATGCTCCTCCCTTTTACGTATTCGTGTTGTTCATTACTTATGAGATTGTACTTAACAAGAGAGTTTATGATCTTTCTGGCTACAACTTTTTCGAATATCTTAGAGAAAACAGATAGTTTACTGATAGGTCTCAAGTTATCTTGTTTCTTGAATTTGAGTTGCTAATTGTGCACATCAACGGTTTCTGGATCTCCCCAAATACTTCAATAGGGAAAGATGTTCTTGAAACCCCTCGCCTTCTGACCTAGACTTTGACCATATCCGGTAACATTGGGCGTTTCCGGTGGTCTTGACCATTTCCTGTTCCCCACCTGGCCCCCACTTCCGATGACCTTGGCCACTTCCGGTGACATTGACGAATAAAATAATGAAAACTCTACATACAATTTAAGGTTGTATTAAATTCTAATAATAATAGTTTGACTTATCAACTAGCAACTCGGCGCAACCGGATGTCTGATATAGATAACAATTTCCAGTAGACGTGACCGGATGCCTAGCACAGATAACAATTTCCTGTAGGCGTGAACAGGTGTCTGGCACTGATAACAATTTCCTGTTGACGTGATCGGATGTCTGAATTGTGGAATAATAGATAGGAAATATTACTTCTCAAGGGAGTGATAAGATTGTAAAATAATGAAAAATTTAATTACAATTTATGGTTTTATTGATTTCTATTTAAATATTTTGAATCAGGTTTGGCGATAAATTTCTTGCGCTGTATTTGAGTCCGTGGTGATAATTCTCTAACCATCGAGCATGATTCTTATCTGATTGAGCGTTGTGCGTTCAGAGATCTGAATGACGTTGATGGTTTGAAGAGGTAGGTGTCTACATCGCTCACATCGAACGATTTGATTGAAAGTTCTTTTGGTGTAAAATTTACATTCACATTGAATCCTTGAACATCAATAATAAATCGTCGATCCATATGAATGAGAGGTTTTTTTCTCCGTATTGGCCCCAGCAACTTTTCCAAATGATTGATTCCTGCGAAAACGTGCCGGTGCAGCAAAACATCCAAGCTTGTGCCAGTTGAAGAACAGAGAAGCCAGCTATAGAATTAAAAGGGATTGATGTAGATAGTTTTATCAGTAAATTGAACAGCCGTTATACTAATTCGCATTCTTAAGGAGGTTCGAGGGTAACTAATGAGTCATAATATTGCTTGAATTTTTTAATAGTTTCAATTAAACTATTAGTTGTTAAAATTCATTATTTTTATTTATAATAACATAACAAATTTAAAAATTGATAATTAATAATTTATTTAATAAAATAAAGTAATGAAACAAAAAAGTAATTAGACATCGTTAAATTTAACTTATAAGGTGTAATAAAATCTGGCAACAGCGCTTTATTGTGTCTTGAAAGTATATACTACAGAGAGAGAAAATAATAGAAATTTAAAGGAGTCAAGTGTATTTTTTCTCTCTATATAACTATGTTGCCATCTTTTTCTTTTCTCTCGGAAGTTCTCGCGACGTTGTCAAACCATCCGTCATATGAATTACTGCCAATAAACGAAAGATTCAAGATAAGAAATTTATCTTTAATTATTTAAATAATTTCATCGGGAACGTCACATTGTTTTAATGTTATCGTGTTTTAATATTATCTAAGTTTATTGTATATACTTTTTTATTTCTTAAAGTTGGGAAATTAATATCGAAAAATATAAATAAAGACGTGACGGAAGCTTATCGGGTAAAGAAGCCTGTGTACAAAAGTCGAAAAAAAACATCATTTTTAATTATTTTTTTCCGGATAAACTAAAAGGTGGATCACTTTCAAATTTTGAGAGGACTTAAATAAAGTATTGATCTGCATGTATAAAAAGTTTCAAAGCTTAAACTTGGAAAAAATATTTAACATTGGATTCATTCGAACCTCCTTAACAAATGACCCCAGATATAATTCTCGATGGATCTGACAGTCCCTTATATTCTCACGGCAACACTATGAAGTTTATCTGTTTAGGTAAATACCTTACAGCCTTTCACATGAAATCTTATGATTCCCTCAAAATTCTCAATTGACGGGCTATTTATCGTTAACCCATTAAGGAGGGTTAGGCTTTATCAGCTTTTAAATAGCTTTTATATCAGCTTTAATCAGCTTTAATTGCCTCTAATCAGCTTTAAGCAGCTTTTATTCAGCTTTTAATCAGCTCTTAAACTTTAATACACTAAAAGAGTGTGAGGTGTATCCAGCCCAACACTAAACAGGGAATGACGTCTATGTAGCGCTACGCTAAACAGGGTGAAAGGTCTATGTAACCACACGCTAAACAGGATGTGAGGTCTATGTTGCCCCACGCTAAAAAGGGTGTGAGGTTTATTTTAATCAGCTTTTATTAGCATTAATCAGCTTTAATAAGCTTTTAATCAGGCAATCAGCTATTAATCAGCCTTAATCTAATTGGGTTGGGTAAGCATTAGGTTAGTTGGGTTAGGTTTCGGGAAGTTAGGAATTAAGCGCGTTTCAGTCTACAGGTGACAAAAGGTGGGGGGCGCAGGTGGGGAATCGGAAGTGGTCAAGGTCGTCGTAAGGTGAGGGCAGTGGTAGGGGAAGGGAAGTGGGGAACAGAGGTTGGGTTGGAAACCTTAAGCGGGTGCGGGGGATCAGAAACGGGGGCGGGGGACCGAAAGTTCTCAATGTCACCGGAAGTGTTCATTATCGGAAGTTGGTGTGGAGGTGGGGAACCAAAAGTGGTAGCGGTCACCGGAAAAAGCCTGGATCACCGGAAGTGGTCAAGGGGAGGTCAACGTCAGAGGGGGAGGTGGTTTCAGAACATGACATCTTTTCCGACTTACTTCACTGACTACAGATAACAGGATCCCATCATTGCCGGCGCTCAATTTATTTTTCAATGATTTAATCATGGTAAACAGTTCATCAGATGTAATTTGTTTTAGGAATTTTAAAATTTTACTCTTTTTTATATTGTCTTCGCAATGTGTCTTAGGAATTTTATCTGGCAGGATTTGTGGAAGAGTCAGTATAATTATTAAGTTTATTGGCTGTTATGTGTAGATCGTTCGATACTACTTCGACGTAGTATCTTCGTACGTGATTTTGTTTAGTTTTGCCTAAACTTGGTCTATTTAGAGTTTTACAGCTTAAGCAGCAGTCGATATGCATTCGTTTCGTCGATATGCATTCGCATTCTGTTATCGTTTGCTAAATGTTCTTCTCCTATAGTTGTTTGTTGTGGATAGTTTAGCAGTGACCTTGGTTTTGAAAATTATGATTTTAGTTTTAAGAGTATTCATTGTAAGTTTATTAATATGAAACCAGTTCTTTATGTTTGACCTAACCGCATTTGAATTTCTTTTAATTCTTGATACTAAACTTGTGTCGTCAGCATAATTAGTCATTCTGTGAGGTGTCATAGATAAGGTCGTCAGTTGATCGTTTATGTGTAATGTGAACATCAGAGGTCCTAATATACTTCCTTGAGGTACCTAAATTTGTGGGTATCTGGGTGTGGATGTTAATTATCCATGTATGGTATTTACTTCCGTCTGTTATCTTCTCTTAGTTAAACCACTCTAGCGCGTTACCTCTTATCACAAATTTGTTAATTTTTTTAAGCATAATATTATGGTCGACAGGTTCGTATGCCTTTGATAGGTCTAATAAACTAACACTTGGTAGGGTTTTTTGCAGTTCATCATCCCTTTCCAGTTCATCGTGTATGTTCTTTATGTAATTAAAACAGGCGGTCTCTCTGCTCGTCCATTTTCTATATCCGTGTTTTTCACTACTTATGAGATTGTATTTAACAAGAAAGTTTATCATCTTTCTGGCTATAACTTTTTCGAATATCTTAGAGAAAACAGATAGTTTACTGATAGGTCTCAAGTTATCTTGTTTCTTGAATTTTTGAGTGTCACTGGAAATATTCCGTATTGCATAGAGTTGTTAATTGTGTACATCAACGGTTCCTGGATCTACCCAAATACTTCAATAGGGTAAGATGTTATTTTCTTGAAACCCCCGCCCCACCTCTGACCAAGACTTTGATCACATGCAGTGACCTCGGTCACTTCCGGTGGTCTTAACCACTTCCTGTTCCCCACCCGGCCCCCACTTCCGATGACCTTGACCACTTCCGGTGACCTTGACGACTAAAATAATGAAAATTCTTCATACAGTTTAAGGTTGTAAAAAAGCAACTCGACGCAACCGGATGCCTGATATAGATAACAATTTCCAGTAGACGTGACCGGATGCCTAGCACAGATAACAATTTCCTGTAGGCGTGAACAGGTGTCTGGCACTGATAATAATTTCCTGTTCACGTGACCGGATGTCTGAATTGTGGGGTAATATATAAGAAACGCTGCGTTTCCTGTTTCAACTTGTTTAATTTTAACAACTGCATACCCGACGTAATCGGATGTCTGAATTGTGGAATAATAGATAGGCAATATTACTTCTCAATGGAATGATAAAATTGTAAAATAATGAAAACTTTAATTACAATTTATGCTTTTATTGATTTCTGTTTAAATATTTTCAATCAGGTTTGGCGATAATTTTCCAGCAATCCAAACTTATCAATTGACTTAACAATTGACTTATCAATTTAACTTATCAATTAAATCTACCGTTAACCCATAAATGAGGGTTAGGCTGTATCAGCTTTTAAATAACTTTTAATCAGATTTAATCACCTCGAATCAGATTTAATTAGCTTTTAATTAGCTTTTAGGCTTTAATTCACTAAAAGAGTGTGAGGTCTCTCTAGCCCTACGCTAAACAGAGAATGAGGTCTATGTATGAAAACGCTAAACAGGGTGAGAGGTCTATGTAACCACACGCTAAACAGGATGTGAGGTCTATGTTGCCCCACGATAAAGAGGGTGTGAGGTTTATTTTAACAGCTTTTATTAGCATTAATCAGCTTTAATGAGCTTTTAATCAGGCAATTAGCTTTTAATCAGCTTTAATCTCATTTAGTTGGGTAAGCATTAGGTTTGTTGGGTTAAGTTCCGGGAGGTTAGTAATGAAGCGCGCTTCAGTCTACAGTGGACAAAATGTGGGGGGCGTAGGTGGGAATTCGGAAGTGGTCAAGGTCGTCGCAAGGTGGGGGCAGTGGTAGAGGAACGGAAGTGGGAAGCAGAGGTGGCGTGGGGAACCTGAAGCAGGGGCGGGGGATCAGAAACGGGGGGTGGGGGACCGGAAGTCTTCAATGTCAACGGAAGTGCCCAAGATCATCGGAAGTTGGGGTGTAGGTGGGGAACCAAAAGTGGTAGAGGTCACCGGAAGAAGCCTGGGTCACCGGAAGTGGTCAATGGGGATGTGAATGTCAGAGGGGGAGGTGGTTTCAGAACATTACATCTTTCCCTACTTACTTCACTGACTACAGATAACAGGATCTCATCATTTCCGGCGCTAAATTTATTTTTCAATGATTTAATGATCGTATGTTTACCATCAGATCTTTCATCGTTCATCGTTTTCATCGCTCATCCGATGTAATCTGTATTAGAAATTTTGAGACTTTTCTCACTTTTATTTTGTCTTCGTAAGTTGTCCTAGGAATTTTATCTGGCAGGATTTGTAGAAGAGTCAGTATAATTATTAAATTTGTTGGCTGTTATATGTAGATCTTTGTCATCAATGACGTAATTTTTGTTTGTTTGAGAACATGATATTTCCCTAACCGCATGCCATGTAGTTTTCATTGAATTTTTCGGATACGAAAGATTGTTTTCCAGTAGTTTTATTTTCGCCCTTTTCAAAAGAGCATCGAACGTTCTTCGCGTCCTGTTGTAGTATCTCATCGAGTTTTTATTTGAGGTCGATATGATTTGAAATATTTCTGGTTCTTTTTTCACTTTTATTATTCCAGGGTAGATGCAAATGCATGTAAGGATAAGTAGCAATAGAAACTATTGTTACTTATCCTTCGATGCTTTCGAGGAAATATTTCGTTGAAATGTGTCATAAAGATATTCATAAATCTAGAACAGTGTTTCTTCTCCTAGTAGCTGCACATGTTTGAGCCTGTCCCCTGAACTGAATGATCTTATGTATTTGTTTTCAATTATAGTCTTCGTGAATGAAAGTAATATTTTGGGCACTGTGATCTGATATTTGGTAGAGCGTAGTTCTGCCTGAATAGCTCATTTCAGTTTTTATAGCTATATTGTCAATACTGTCAGGTTCCAGTGACTTGGATTTTTCATTGTAAGTACATTGTGGAATGGATTGTAGCATAGAACGAAGATGATAAAACTGTCGTGAATCTTTTAATGAGTCGATGTTAAAGTCTCCCACAATCATGTATTGTTTATTTGCAGGAAACATGATGCTCAGTAGCTTTTATAGCTTTTTCATGAACTGCACATGAATCATCAGGGGTGCGCGACTTAATAAGGTTTAACACGGGTTAATAAGGTTTTTGTTGATTTTTGGTTCAATTGCCGTGCACTCGAATAGATAGATAGTTTTCCACTTAACGTTCGAAAATTCGAGCGAAATTCGAACGAAAATGACGATCCTCAGCGACACATCTCCAGTTTCTTATGTATAGAGTTTCAGTGTCTTCCTCTACCTTATCTTCCACCTCTTCCTGGGACAGCATCTGCCTCTTGAGATACTAAGTTGCGCTTTATTAATCGATCTGGGAACGCTTACGTTCGGAATACTAATCATGGGACAGGACAGGACTGACTAGAAAAGCCTATTCGGACAAGAGTGAATAGCAATAACAGGGTTAAGCAAACCAGACGAGACAAACAGTAATACACAAATGAGACTAGATAGACAGATAACACTACACGGAAAAGATTTTAGCGAAAAAGACTAGTCAGACTTAACAAACTAAGGCTTAACAAGCTAACGTAAACAGACAAGACTAGATAGACTAGATAGACTGAATTTATTAAACAGTCAGAGTTAGATAGATTAAACTATGCAAACAGGACTAGATAGTCGAGATTAAGTTGACAAAACCAAACAGGCAGGTCTACAGTAAATTGTAATACTGTATAGGCAAGACTAGCCAGACAAGATAAAGAAATCTAGACAGATAAGACTAGAAGATCAATAGTATACAGGTAATACTAGTGAGATAAGACAAGACCAACTAGAAGGTGGAAGCTAGAGAGTCTTTATCGCGAAGGCTACCCAAACAACAATAGTTTAGACTATTGTAGACAAAGTACATAAAATATATCTCTTACATAATTAATATTCCATTATTCTTGTTGGGTTTTTCGACGAAATGTTATGCATTTGACGTTAATGACGCGAACGCCTTCCCAATTTTCGTCCTTTTAATCGCCGTCGGCTCCGTTTCCATTCAGCTTTCTAAATCCCTCGATTCGTATAAATTAATTTCCGAAAATACATATTTCTGCGCCGAAAAAATAATTCATTAAATCCCGACCGGTCCAAATCGTCCCCTGATCCTATCCCGATTTTAAATTTAAATCTACCTTCGTACAATATTCATATAAGAGGGACCTCCTTAATCATTCAAAGAATGGTAATAGCTTAGAAGCCAGAAAGATTTACATTTTCCTCGTGAGATTTATTAAGATAAATCTAGGAGACGCATCTTAAAGAAAAATCGAAAAATATTCTATGTAATATACAATAGATAACACAGTCAATAATAAAACAAATATCAAGAGTACACAAATTTTACATGTCATTAGACTACAGAGATAATACAATTTTGAACAGTCTATTAGAATATCTAGTATAGACTTGTCGGTCTAGTATTGTCAGTCTAATTTTATCCGTCTAGTCCTCTCTAGCTAGTCCTGTCTGTTTAGTTTTGTCTCTCTAGTCTTGTCTGTCTAGTCTTGCCTGTTAAATGTCCTCTTTGTAGTTTCGTCTGTCTAGTCTTATCTATCCTTATCTGTCTAGTCTTGCCTGTTAGTTTTCTTTCTCTAGCGTTTTCGCTCTCTGCCCTCCTCGGTACTGTAGTTGACAACATACCCGCCTTTCAATGCGGGAGACCCGGGTTCAAATGGCCGAGGAGGCGACAACTTAGGCGGTTTTCACTAACCGTCCGGGCTGCCCACCCTGAATGAATACAAAATATGCGATACCGTGGCTCACATACTAAAAGCCAAAGTTGATTAAGGGGTTTAGGAGAGCTTCCCCCGAAACACTTTTAAAAAAGTTTTTTCGCTCTAGTCTTGTCTGTATATTCTTGTCTCTTTGATCGTAAGTTTTGGTTGTCTAGTTTTTCCTTTTTAGTTTTATCCTTATAATGTTGTCTGTCCAGCTTTGCCTAACTAGTCTTGTCTATCTGATCTTGTCAGTTTAGTCTTATCTGCCTAGTCTTGTTCGTCTTGCTACTCAAGTCTGTCTGTCTGGTCTCGTTCGTTTAATCTCGATTGTCTAATTTGGACAATCTATCATTGTCTATCTAGACTTGTCGGCATATTCTTGTTTACTTACTCCTATATTTAGGCTGCAATGTGTTGTATTATCTCTCTCTCTATTATATTTATGTTTGTCTGTCTACTTTTGTGTGTCTGTTCTTGCTTGTCGTTTCTAGTTTTGATGTCATATTGTCTATTAGTATGATCTAGTCTTTATGGACTAATCTCCTCGGTATAGACTAGTCTGGCTAATCTTATATGTTTATTGTTGCCTGCATACATTGTTGATCTTCAGTCTTGGATGTCTAGGTTAGTTTGCGTAGTCTTAAGGTTTTTTTCGCCAAGTGTGTCTAGTTATAACTCTTTCTATCTAGTCTTGTTTATATAGTCCGGTCTGCTTAGTTCTGTTTTTGTCGTCCTCTCCATTTTGCTCTTGTCTGACTAAGCAATTATATTACACATCTGTAGTCTGTTGTGTCTAATATATAAAGGTCGAATATGTGTCTTATAATTACGTCCAATCTAATCTTGTGTCTATATCAACAAGAATAAACTATGGAGCTGCCAGATGTTTCCATTTTTGTTTAGATTCAAGTAGTTTACTGAAACATAAATCATATTTTCCCTTTTATTAAATAAATTTTAACACAAAGGAATTTTGGTACTGAAACTTTTTCGTATTCTTCATAAACACTTTTCCACATAATCCGTTAAATTCGCAAACTTCCCCAAAAGAAAAAACGTTAATAAAGAACCGAGGAACAGAGAAAAAATCCCATATGTAACACCCAAGCACCAAATGTATCACAAATAAATTTCACATACATAACATATATCATGCAGGAGTAAATCCTGCTGTATACACATATTAGTATACACGGGATTGATTGAATTTGTTGCCGGGCTTTGGGCACATTCTTGGCGCGGTTCTTGCGAACGGGGTTCGTGTGTCGAACTCCTGGCCGAATCCTCGTTCACGGCGCAGGACTCGCGGCGTGAACGTATAAAGACTCGTGTTCGACGGACGCGCATTCCTGTCGCAACTTTTATTCAGCTGCCGGTGCTTGAATCTTCCCAGTGCCTGTGCTATCCCGAACTCCGCATCTTGAAAACTCGTCTTCGAAGATCCGGACCAGCATATAAGGTAATACTTTAATAATGTTTTGAATTTATCGAATAAAAGAAGATAAATTTCTTGTTAAACTGAAACGTAAGAGGGAGTTAAAAGTTTCAACTGCGCTTTTAAGATTTTGATTGCACTTTTGATATTTATATTTATTTGACACTATAATTCTGAATATCCTTCAGGATATATATGTAAGAAACCTTTATTGAAAACTTTTATTTCTTAATTTTATTATAATAATAATTTTATTAAATAATTAATAGTTAAAAACAAGACAAAAAAAGCAATAAATAAAACAAATATCATACAAAATTAACTACAGATAATTTGTTTGTAAACTAATACAAAGAGAAACATGCGATAGAAAAAAAAAAAATTAAACACAAACAAAATTTATGTTTCAGTTTATTGATATCTGTGACGTAATTTCAATTAGTTTTGCAAGCATAAAAATATTTTGGTTTAATTAGAAACAAATCAAAGTAGATTGACAATATTTGTTTTAATATATTTATTCCCTATTAGATTTTTTATTGAATTTTAATTAAATTAAAAGTAAAGTTTTGCTAAGTATATGTAAGTAACATATGACAAATTTCCAATTTTTTTATGATTTTAAAAATTATTACATGTAATACACAAAATGTAATACATAAAATGAAACAGTTTAATGTGTGCTTCTGATTAAACATAATATATTTTAATAGCAAATAATATATTTAATAAATTTTATTAACGCAGTTAAGAAAAATTAACAAATTTCGATGTACGACAAATAATAAAAGACTAGTAGACAAGTAAGTCATATTTGTCTAACATTAATTAAAGACGGTGAAAGAAATATTAAGATTATTCGAAATCTGTCTTAAGATTATGAACATAGGTATATAGAGATAAATAAATTTATTCCAGAAAAGGCGATAAGCAAAACTTACTGTTATTTTTAAATTTGTTCAAAATTTAAGAAAAATATTATAATTAATAAACATAATATTTAAGGTGATCTTTGAAAGTTGTCTAAAATTTTTGAAAACCTTAAAATAACCTTTTTTTCGCGACATTTAACGTGAAAATTAAAACGCTTTTGAATATGAATAGGCTGTTTGCGACCGTTCCAAATATATTCAAATATATTATATTGGATTTCAAACATTTGAAAAATTCAGAAATAAAGGCCATAGGGGGATAAGCACGGTAAAAATGCCTTTTGTAAATAACTTAATGATATTCTATGGATATATAGATACTATAGAAATATAAGGATCCTGAAAATTTCAGACCTTAATTTATATCGGTCTCTTCAATTAGTCGAAATAATTAAAAATTGGAAAATATTTTTTTTCTTTGGATTGCTTGAACCGATTGGTTTGAAAATTTAGTATGTTATGTTTAACGTGTAACGATGACGATAGAGAGCTTTTACGGACACCATGGACCAATTTTTAGTTTAATAAATTGATGATCAAAAAAATCCTATTATCTCATATATATATATATATATATATATATATATATATATATATATATATATATATATATATATATATATTTGCTCTTTTTCAGCAAAATTATGATTCTATCATTTTTACATTTCTTATAAGATCTATAATGAATCAGAATCTTTTCAAAATTTTCTTAATGGTACGCCATAGTTCAAAAAAATAAAAACTATTTTTATTACAAAAAATCGAATTTTTCAACAAATTTTACCTAAATAATTACAAATTATACTATCAATATTACAGAAATAATACGCTGAAATAAATCACTTGCATTTGAGATAATAAAAATAAAACTTTGTTCATACATTGAAATATAACGCCTATTAGAATTTAATACAAATATAATTTGAAATAATTTGTAACTCAACTTTATTAAAACAATAATATTGTTAATAATTTTTTAAATAAGTACAGTATACTTAGATACAATAATAAAAAAGAAAAAGAAATATTTTAAATCTTGAAAGTGTTTTAAAAACATTTGTAACTTTCTGGCGACAAGATGTTCAGTCTTCGTCACTATCTTCTTCAATCACAACGTTAATATTATCTTTAATAAATAATTGACTTAGTATTTCAGCTGGCTTTGGAATCCGTGCTAAGTATCTCCCATAAGCCAAATAATAAATAATTGCTGCGACATGCAGGCAGCATCCAATAGTGCGAGATCCATTTGCACACTCACACCAATATCTTCTCACCCCATTGTATCCAATGATGCGTGGTGTATATTCCACGAAACATTTGTACACTTTCCTGCTCATGTGACGTGACTGGACTTGAGCTTTCAATACATTAGTTTCTTCTTTTACATACTGTATGTAAATCTTTCCGGACTCATCCATCATTTCTGCCAAATATGAAATTGCTTGTTTGTATTGATATGAACCGGTATACAAAATCGTCAAATCTTTTTCTGTCATCTCTAGAAAGTCATCAAGGTCATCAACAGAAGTTTTGTGCGCAGCCAACCCCCATTTTTTACTTGTTCAGCAAGAGAATTTTCTTGAAATAATTCTATTAATAACTTCGTCTGAACATTCCACATCACAACTAAGACGTTTATTAAAGCGGTTATGTAAAAATGAAGCGATTCTAAAATAACTTCTAACTTTTGGGAGTGTTTTGTTGTTGGCCAATAAGTTTCTAATATTTCCAATATTTCTTGGCCAATAAGTTTAAACTTTGCCTTAATAATTCCATGGGTTGCTTCGACTGGCCATCGGATATTAGTAACACACCTTGATTCATTTGATTCAGATGTAGTTAGTTGATTCCGTTTACATTTTAAAGCTGGCTTAAGCACTTGAAATTTTGTATTTTCTAAGTATTCTTTGACGTCCCGGAAGCCACGATCGACAACAAAGATATCTCCGGATCTTAGTAGGGAACATAAACCATTAGGTTCATTTATAACTTCTCTCATGATAGAAGCATCATTTTCATTCGCATGATATGGACCTAGCATTTTCAGAACATATCCATTAGTCGTGTAAATGGTGAAAGGTTTGCAAATGAGGTCTTTTTTTGACCAGAATATGATTTCTTTCGATATTCATTATTGGAACTTTTTTTATGATAAGCATAGGTACCGTCACAAATCAAAATAAGTCAAAATCAAAATATAATAATAACCAATTCTTATTGGTTTTATCATGAAGCTGCTGTGCTACTGCTGATGTTTGGTTTTGAATCAAGTCAGCTCTAGATGCTGCAGAGAATCCGAAATGATTCGGAAGAATATCATTTTCGAAACATTTGATAACTTGGGCCGAATAGTGAAGTCCTGTTAAGTTAGCAACCGAATTAGCAAAAATATAATATAACATCGGAGTTCCCGGCAGATATGAAATAGTTCTAGAGTACTTTGTGCAAAATTTCAATAGTTCTGCAGAATTTCGCGAAAAAAATTGGAAAAGACCAAAATTTAGCTAGCAATCACTTTTGAGAAAAACTGTGCGTTTTTTACATATTCCTGTACCTCGAGCATAGTTCTGGAGTACTTGATCAATATTGCAAAAAGTTCTGCAAAAATTGACATTTAAAAAAAAAATTGAATTTTGAAACTTGCACAAACAGTTCTATTCGCGGATCTGAATAGCACCCTGAGAGTTCTATCAAAGAACCCTTTGTCATTTTTTGATAAAAACCTTAGTTCAAAAGATATTTGCAATAATAAGGGACCCATTATTTTGAATGAAAATTTAAAAAAATCGCGGAACAGTTCTGTTTGCAGTACCCGATAGAACTCTTAGTGTTATATCGAAAATCCTAATATTTTTTTTCTGTAAAGTTAAAAATTAAAAAGATTTGCGAAAAATTAGACTTCACCAATGCGACGAAGTCAAAATCGCGCGACAGTTCTGTTTGTAGTTCCCAGTAGAACTCTTAGAGGTCTATCGAAAATTCTTATAACATTTTTCTTCAAATTTCAAAATTCGAAAGATATACGAAAAATTAGACTTCACCGATGCGACGAAGCAAAGAGAAAATAATCGCGCAATAGTTCTGTTTGCAGTTCCTGGTAGAACTCTTAGCGTTCTATCGAAAATCCTTATAACATTTTTCTGTAAAGTTAAAAATTGGAAAGATATACGAAAAATACAAAAGTTCAAAAAATACAAGTTCAGGATTGAATCTCGAATTCACCATTGAAGTGAAAAATGTTCCCATATCTCTCGAATTTTTAACTTTGGAGAAAAATGTTATAAGGATCTTCGATAGAACTCTAAAAGTTCTACCAGGAACTGCAAACGGAACTATTGCGCGATTTTTTCTCTTCACTTCGTCGAGTCGGTAAAGTCCAAAATTTTCTATTTTTAATTTTACAGAAAAATGTTATAAGGATTTTCGATAGAACTCTAAGAGTTCTACTGGGAACTACGAACAGAACTGTCGCGCGATTTTTTTTTATCTTCACTTCGTCGCTTTGGTGGTCTAATTTTTCGCAAATCTTCCTAAGTTTTGAATTTACAGAAAAAAATTATAAGGATTTTCGATAGAACTCTAAGAGTTCTATCGGGAACTCCAAACAGAACTGTTCCGCGATTTTTATAAATTATCATTCAAAATAACGGGTCCCTTATTATTGCAAATATCTTTTGAACCAAGGTTTTTATCGAAAAATGACAAAGTGATCATTTATAGAACTCTTAGGGTGCTATTCAGATCCGCGAATAGAACTGTTTTTGCAAGTTTCAAAATTCAATTTTTTTTGCAAAATGTCAATTTTTGCAGAACTTTTTGTAAAATTGATCAAGTACTCCAGAACTATGGTCGAGGTTCAGGAATATGTAAAAAACGCACAGTTTTTCTCAAAAGTGGTTGCTAGCTCAATTTTGGTATTTTCCATTTTTTTCGCGAAATTCTGCAGAACTATTGAAATTTTGCACAAAGTACTCTAGAACTATTTCATATCTGCCGGGAACTGCGATGTAATATTATATTTTTGCAAATTCGGTTGCTAACTTCACAGGACTGAATAGTGAGAAACAAGCTGTTCTTGATCCAGTTGCAAGATAGATAATATGAGCTTATTTGAATTGCCGGTTCGAAGCTTAAATAAAAAAACTATAATTGCTTGTGTGATTGTTTGAGTTCATGTATTTCGCATCGACTTAAATAATGCTCGTAATTCAATTAAGTTTTCCCATGTTAGACCAGTGAAAACCTGAAGTTGCTCTTCTGAAATACAATAGTCGGCCATTTTGTCGAACAAAGAAGAATCACATTCTACCGCCAAGTAGTCCATCAGTTTTTTTTTTAATTCAGATGACTCTATGTAAGATGAGTTCGAATGTAATAAAAATTTCAAAAATAACTTCAAATTACAAAGTGACCCTAATTTTATGCTCGGCAGTGTATTTAACCCTTCCAGAGCTCTATAACAATTATGTTTATTGTCCATATTAGGACTACCAAAACAAATATCATTTGTAAATTATTAAATAGCTTAAGTTTGTATGATTATCTATAAAGTAGGCTCGTTTTGCCAATTCTACCTTATCATTTAAATCAATAACCTGCTAAGGTCATGTCTCTCTCACTAAATGGCAAATTAAACATATCTAACCCCTAATCACAATGTGGGTTTCATGTGAGTGTACAAATTGTTATTAATAATATATATATATATATATATATATATATATATATATATATATATATATATATATATATATATATATATATATATATATATATAATAAGCTAAGCTGCACTGATGAGAGATAAATCTCGAAACACGTCTGCAGATGGCTACTTACTTATGTTAGCAGAAAGACATGATCTTAAATACAATGTTATTTTATGGTTTTTGTTGAGTGCCACGACGGTGGACTGAAAGCAATTAAATAACTGACAAAATTCACATGAGATTTGTATTGGTAGTCCTAAAAAGACTCAGTAATTGTTATAGAGCTCCGAAAAGGTTGCATATATTTATATATTCAGGCTGTGTTCCGATTGTTTTAAGTTTGTATTTTATAATTTAGATATCGACCGTTATACTAATTTTATATTTAATATTACTAATTTATTAGTTATAAAATATTTATTAGTATAAATAGGTTGTAACTAATTTGACATTTACTTAATCTGATTCTTTTACAAATACACACAATATTATAAATGAATTATTTGCTTTCTTATACCAACTTAATAAAGCGCAACACAGCTTGAATGTATAAATATATTTAACCTTTCCGAACTCTATAAAATTATTAAGTCTTTTTAAGACTACAAAACAAATTTCGTGTTGAAACGCAACATATATTTACGTTATTCACTAGGACTCAGTTCACTTTGATGACACTAAAAAAGTGAAACCAGATAAATAACGTTGTTTTTAAGATCAGATCTTTCTATTTAACTCAAAGAGAATAATCATCTGCAGACGCGATTTGAGACCTATGTCTCATCAGTGCAGCTTTGCTCTTTTGAATTATAAAGTGGAATACACATTTTGTAAGTGTAAGTGTAACTAATGTAAGTGTATTCCATTTTATAATTCAAAAGAGCAGAGCAAAGCATCAGTGCTGAGAGATAGATCTCGAAACGCGTCTGCAGAGATATATTCACTTTGGGTTAAATAGAAAGATGTGATCTTAATAACAATGCTATTTATCTAGTCCTAGTGAATAACGCAAATATCTGTTGTGTTTCAACACGAGATTTGTTTTGTAGTCGTAAAAAGACTGAATGAAAAGACTTAAATAATATTAAATAAGAGTATATAAAAATATTATATAAGAGTTATATAAGTGTTCGGAAAGGTTGAATATATTTATATATTAAAGCTGTGTTCCGCTTTAATAAGCTTTCAAATTAGTTTGACCAGATAACTAAAATTAATAATAACTGTAAATTTATTTAGCGTAATTTTACGAACGGAACTCTAATGCTCCATCTCTATGCCCTTTGTTGTAATTTACATCTCCTAGTCCTCTAAATGTTCCTTCGTATTTGCAGGAACTACAGTTAACATTCAGAATAATTTTTTACGTTTCTTTCCTTTATAACTAATTCTAAATTCACATACATTTGTATATACGCTCTCATTTTCAGTTTATTTCCTTCTTTATTTATTCCGTCTTTACCCAGGCAATTTAATAATTCGTTACCTGTTTTAAATCAGTTTATTACAGGTTTCATACACTTTGTTTCAATCTATTTAACTAGCTAGTGGCTATTACGCAAAAAATCAAATTATTTTTTTTATTTTTTTTTTTCAAAAATAGTTATTGATTATATATTTTACTAAATGATATATGTTACTATGAAAACTAAAATCAAAGTTGTTTTTCTTCATGAATTTATCTCTGAATTTTTCAAATGGTTGGAAAATATTCAGAAAAGTTTTTGATTTTCTGTTAAGCTTCTTTCAAATTTCTCAGAAATTTTAGACAATTTTCAATGAAATCGTTAGAAATTAGGCCAATTTATTATAATTTTTTTCTCAAATTATGAACAAATTATAAAAATAACATTAAATCTTGAATATCGCCTGTTTGGAATAAATTTATTTATGTTTGATATTTTACGCTAATTAAAATAAAATCTATGTTCATAATCTTAAGACAGATTTAGAAATATCTTAATATTTCTTTCATCGTCTTTAATTAATGTTAGACAAATATGTCTACTTTTTAATATAGTCAGAACCTAGCCTGAATATATAAATATATTCAACCTTTCCGGGGCTCTATAATATTACTGAGTCCTTTTAGGACAACCGAAACAAATCTCATGTGAAATTTGCCATTTATTTACTAGCTTTCAGTCCACCTTTGTGGCACTCAACAAAAACCAGAAAAATAACATTGTTTTTTAAGATCACGTCTTTCCGTTCATTTAACTGAATAGCCATCTGCAGACGCGTTTCCAGATTTATCTCTCATCAGTGCAGCTTTGCTTTTATGAATAGCAATGTGTAAAACACTTATTTTAAACTTACGTGGATTTTTATAAGCTTTTGCTAATTTGCTCTGAAATGTGTATAATTCATAAATCTAATAATATTATAGACTTCGGAAAGGTTGAATATATTGATATATTCAAGCTCTATAAATTTTAATAAGCTTCAAATTAGTTTCTTCAAATAACTAAAATTAATAATAACTGTAAATTTATTTCGCGCATTTTTACGAATGAAACTCTATTGCTCCAACTCTATGCGCTTTGTTGTAAGTTACTGCGCATAGTCCCCTAAATATTTCTTCGTATTTGCAGGAACTTACAGTTGACATTCGGAATAAATTTTTAAGTTTCCTTTGTAACTAATTCTAAATTCACATACATTTGCATATACGCTCTCATTTTCAGTTTATTTCAATCTTAATTTATTCAGTCTTTGCCCAGGCAATTTAATAATTCGTTACCAGTTTTCAATCAGTTTTTATGACAGCTTTCATACAGTTTGTTTCAATCTTTGCAAAATATCAAATTAGCAAACTTATTTGAAGAGAACAAAAAAAAAAATTTAAAGCTAAAGTGAATATAAAAACTGTAATCGCAAGTTATTTTTCTTCTTCCTAAATTTGTTTCTGAATTTTTTGGAAAATATTAACGTCTTTGATTTCTTGTTAAAAGTCAGAAAAGTTTTAACTTAACCAAAACTTAACCAAACCTAAAATAAACGGGACACAGCCTGAATATATAAATATATTCAGCCTTTCCGGAGCTCTATAACAATTATTGGTTC
This sequence comes from Phosphuga atrata, assembly GCA_944588485.1. NCBI lineage: Eukaryota > Metazoa > Arthropoda > Insecta > Coleoptera > Silphidae > Phosphuga > Phosphuga atrata. The sequence continues at coordinate 16,091,557 of OX155895.1, read as the reverse complement.
TTTTTAGAATTACCAAAATAAATCTCACATGAAATTTGTAAGTTATTTTATAGATTTCAGTCCATCTTCGTTGCAGTCAACAAAAACCATAAAAATAACATTGTTTTTAAGATCATGTCTTTCCGATACCTTAAGTGGATAGCCATCTGTGGACGCGTTTCGAGATTTATCTCTCATCAGCACAGCTTTGCTTCCATGAACAATAATTTGTAAACCGTTATAAATAAATAAATTGAAAACGTTAGATATTATTATCTTCTTAATTATAAAATTTTTCTCAAATTTTAAACAAATCACATCGACAACATAGTAGAAACCACATTAAATCTTGAGTTAGAGATATAGTATGAGAATTAGAGATATCTTAATATTTCTTTCATCCTCTTTAATTAATGTTGGACAAATATGACTTACTTGTCTACTATTTTTTTTATTATTTGTCGTCCATCGAAATTTCTTAATTTATTTTTGTTTTTCCAATTTTAAACACATTTTCTTAACAAACTTCAAATTTTCTTAACTAATAAAATTTATTAAAATATATTATTTGCTATTATGTAATTAATGTTCAATAAGGCGTTATATTCAAATGTGGAATTAACTGGTGGCGATAGGACAATGCAAGAAAAACTGTTCCACAATTCATACTAACGGAAATTGACATTGCGTACATTGGGTTTCCTATATCTATCAGCACTCTTATTCCAGTTTAACCCAAACAAGTACTAAATAATAAGGTATGTAACCATTAAGAATTTATTTCTTTTCATTTCTTTGAAGTTAAATAATGTCGAGTAACAGTTATATATAAAAATAGAACTGTTTATTATAATGTTAAATAATGATAATTAAATAAACATAAACAAATAAGAAATAAATTTGTTACAACAAACATATTTTTCTTATTAAACAGAAACAAATTAGTGTGGTCGTAGATAAAGTATAGTACATAACTCGAGTTGTAAGGCAATTACTTACTCGCGGAATTACGCACTGTTACGTCGTGCGTAACGGTTCCGCGCGTACTTAATATGCTTCTTACTACTTTCGTTACGTAATATACTATTAAAATAGAAAAGGTTGTTACCAACAACATCGTAGATATTATCCTAACTCCTGACCTGTGATCCGGTCACCTAGTTATATCCTTTTCAATACTCCTTGATTATGCCGCACTACCTAAAATACCTGTCTCTGTACCCAACCTAAAGAAAACCCTCATCCCCAAGGTTAACCTTGATATCCAAAACTATATTTCCTCTATAAACTTCGACGACCCGAACCTTGACATAATTACCGAATTTCAAAAAACTATAACGGATTGAATAATAAAACACTCACCTCCATTGTCATCCAAATTCTACCGCCAACAACTTCCTTCATTCTAAAACTCATCAAACTTAAAAGACAATTATACAGGGACTACAGACAGACAGAAAATCAACACATCCGAGACATTGGACAGTTCCGCTCCCATAGATGGCTCACTGTTTGCCAGGATAAAGAAAAAGATCAGGGAAAACCTACTGGATCAAGATTAAAAAGTTATCGAAATATAAACCGACCTTTATATATTCCAGACCTGTCATTTAACAATCTAACTTACTCCAGTGATTCAGACAAGGCTCTGCTTTTCGCAGAATACTTCAAAAAACATTTTCACCTTCTGACTCCCCTGACTTTGACAAACATAACTTTGACAGAATAAGTCACTGGTTTAGCGACTTCTTTAAGACAACCCTTTCCTACAACATTGATGAAGTTTCCCTGGAAGAATTTCTTTCTGTCCTCTTCCATGGTAAAAATTCCTCCCCCGGGCCCGATTTAGTTACCAAACACCTCATCATACTCCTATCCGCAGTGATCCACTCCTTTATAATGAAAATTTTCAACAACTTCTTTCTTGAAATGTTCCTCTCCAAGCTCCTGGAAAAAGAACAGAATTATCACAATCCCTAAACCAGATCAAGATAAATCCATTCCCAGCAGTTACGCTCCTTTTTCTCTCCTCCTTTTCTTTGGCAAAATCCTCGAAAATATCCGTAAAACCCGATTATGGAATTCCGTTGCAGACCACATCCCCAAATATCAATTCGTTTTCAAGCCCTTCCATTCCACTATCGATCCTCTGTTCATTCTATCGAACACCAAATCTTCATACCTCCAAAATAGAAATCCGCAATCCTATTCTTGGACATGAACGAAGCATTTGACAGCGCCTGGCAAGCGTCCTTTTCTTCAAAATGTCGCTAATCAATGTCCCTCCTTACTTAATTCACACAATTAAAAGTTTCCTTTTTAACAGATCTTCAAAGGTGAAAATCAACTTCATCTCTTCTCCCGCATTTTACCCTCTGCAAGGTCTCCCTCAACGCTCTCCACTTTCTCCTCTCCTATACAATATATACTGTAATGACATTTACAACCAAGTAGATAAATCCCACGTTGACTTTTCATTCTAAATATTACAATACGCTGGCGATGATTTCCCACAGCAACTCCATCAAATCCATCTGCGACCTACTCCAAAATCTTACCAATAACACCCACACATGGTTCAACCAGTGGAAAATCACCAATACTTTCCAGATACCAACTCCCACAAAATTTCCTCGAACTCACCTCGCATAGACATAGGCTCCTCCGACTTAGTGCCCTCCACCAGCGTTATATATATTGGACTAACTATTGACTCTAAACACAAATTCATTATCGATGCCAAATTACGTAAGTCCAAGATAATTAAACGCTATCTAAACGCAAATCTATCTATCGTCCCATTCTGGCTTATCTACATGTAATTACCTCTACCAATAATAAATGTAGACGAACCCTTGAGGTTGCAGAGCGAATCGCATTACGTCTCATCACCTCAGACATCCAAACAACCCTATTCACAACCCCTCCAACGAACTTCTCTATAGACAAACGCTCCACTTGCAGACAGACATGACAGACTTAGGAGAAAGCTTAGAAACATCCCCATGACATTCAACATCCTTGACGTACTTTGCTTTGAATGTCCATCTAAACATTCTTACAGACAATAACCCTCCAAAACTCTTTTTGAATCCTTGACTCAAAAAGAGAATCCTTGATTTTTCGATTGCATTTTTTTTCTTATTTATTGTTCATTTCTGGATGAAAAACCAAGGGTCGATGACAAATTGTTGTAGTTGTATTTGTATGCATTTATAACTATAAAAATGAAGATGTTTTTTTATTATTATTAGAAAACGTTGAAACTAATACAATTCATTTAAGCTGAAGAGTTTTGCGACATTATGCATTTATTAAAATTAACAAAATAAAAATTAGAAACGCTCGATTAATCATACCAACGCGCAAGCAACTTGACTTGTTAGTCAAGCGGTAGACAATGTCTTTTGCGAATTCTTTCATTGTCCTATCGTTGCCAGTTAATTCCACATTTAAATATATTATTTGGTATTCAAATATATTATATTTAATGTAATCCAAAGCAAACATTAAACTGTTTCATTTGTATATAATCATTTTTAAAATCGTTAAAAAATGTAGAAATTTGGTAATTTGTCACGTTTATAATACTTGCAGTAGTAAGATATAAGATTTTATTTTAAGTTTTTCCTTAACTTTGTCAAACCTTTATCTTTAATTTTATAAAATGTGATTGTATTTTAATAACATAATACATTTGAATAATATGTCATAAAGCTGGCACCCCCACCTCTTCAAAATATAAATTTGAATAGACCTGCATTATGTGCCGTAATCGCGATTTTTGTACTCGAAGCGGTCAATGAATAAATCAAATTTGACTAGTAGGGGTGCTAACTTACAGTCAAGCTATCACCCACCCATCTGGAAAATTGGGATACCTATACCAAATAAACACAATAATTATGTGCTATTTATATGCTTTTTTAAATTCGCTAACTCAACCCCTTTTGCGAAAAACTCGTACGCTACAAGAGGTGAAATCTATAATAATCGATTACAAGAATTTTAACAGACGCGAAAATGCAATTACGTGCTTCCAAAATTTTGTTCACAGCTTTTTAAAAGCGTTTTTAACTTCTCCATTTTTCGTTTTGTTTATATTACTAGAGCGATGAATTCCGGTGTTCATATTGCATCGATATTGTGCATTTACACACTCATCGTGACATTCAGCACATCGTTACCAATGGTATCGATGATTTCGGATGATTGTTCTCACGTACTCTCTCCGATGAGTTCTTCAGAATCTCGTGTATTTTGTACGCGGCTCCTCATAATAAGAGTTATTTTTTTATGCATTTCTTGTTGCGCGTTGCACAAATTTAGTGTAGAAATTATGCGAAACTCTCGTTTAATGGCCTAGTGATACTCAACCTTGGGTTTATAAATCCGAAAACCGTCAAATGTGTAAGAAATGGTTATAAATATACAATTCCAAAATCTCTATCAACCGGTAGAAATGAAGGCTCTGATAGTTGAAACTTATGATCAACGATATCTACATTATTTTTGGTAGATAGGACAATTTTTAACCATATCACAGCTCTTTTAATATTCCTGTTTTGTCCTGAACACATATCGCTTTAAGCTATAATATATCTTTTGTTCCTAAAAGTGTGAAGAGTGAGTTGCTGTGAACTTCTTGATACGATGGTTTCATTCGAGATATATATGCGAACGGTTCGTGGTGAATTGTTCGTTCAAGGGTGCGAGTAAAAAAATCGATAATAGCATATCTGAAAAACACAAAATTATTGCAACAATTTCGTGTCGGCTAAAATTTCTGCGCTCGATTATTAAAGATTTCATCTCTTATGGCTCTTACAGTTCGGGGTGAAACAGAGTGCCCAGCACAAAAATCGTGAATAGCTTATTGGGAGAGCACATACTTATTGCAACAATTTCGCGTCGGTTAAAATTTCTGTGCTGGATTATTAATGATTTGACCTCTTATGGCTCACACAGTTCGGTAAATTTTTCGGCAACGGTGCAAGCACAAAAATTGTGAATGCCATATTTCGAGAGCACATAGTTTTTGCAACGATATTGCGTGGGCTAAAATTGTACTTGTACTTTGTCGTTAAATATTTCACCTCGTAGGGCTCAATCGGTTCGTGTTGAGACCCGCACAACGGGTAGAATTAGCGAATTCGCTCCGGGGTACAGTTTTACAGGTGGGTGGGTGTTAGCTTGACTATTAGTTAGCTCCCCCATTAGCCAAATTTGATTTTTCATTGAATGCTTTAAGCACAGAAATCGCAATTGTGGCACATAATTAGCACAAAAGAGCACAAAATTTGTCTAATAAATTTGAATTTTGAAGAGGCTTTATAGACCTTTGAATAATTCATAATTGGTTTTAGATGAAGAAGGACAACTTCTTTTATTCAATTTTACCTTATAAAGTCAAGTTTAATTCCTTGGATACGGATCAATAAAGCAATGGTTTATTCACTAGTGCAATACATTTTTTTATCTACGACCACTATTGTAAATGCCCATTATTGTACAGTTCGTGGACTAAGTAATTACATCATACCACACACATATATAACAATCCGTGATTAATGTTAATTTGATTATATAATAATTCAAAGTGCTCACAGTGGTGTAGTGGTGAACGCATCCGCTCGCCATTCCTTAGTACCCGGGTTCAATCCCTGGACAAACCGTGATCTTTTTCAAGGAACTATGTTGTGGCCACCACCTGGTGGAAAGCAATGGCAACTACCACGAGTAAAACCTTTACTGCCTAGTAAAACCACTCAAATAGTGCCGTTCGGAACCGGCGATAAACTGCTAGGTCACGCATATTAGTGTGACGATGCGTTCCACAAGTGTGCGCGAGAAGTCGCCTACGCTAGAACACAAGTATGGCACTTTAAGAAGAAGAATAATTCAAAATCACCCATGAACGTTTGGTTTACGATTCATTGATTGGTTGAGAGCTGCACGTTGATACTCTTTTTAAATAAAGTTAAATTATAATTTTTAATTATAATTTTTAATAATAATTTACGTACTCCGTAATTTCCAAACAATCATTAAACGTCACATCATTCACATAGAAGCTCTCATTCATTTCGTTTTTTCACGCTTAAATCGAATTAAAACTAAATAAGTACTAAATAAAAAGGTATGTAACCATAATGAATGTATTTCTTTTCATTTCTATCAAGTTAAATAAGGTCGAAGGTGTTACATCAAACATATTTTTTTTATTAAACAGAAACGTATTAGTGTGGTCGTAGATAAAATATAGTCCATAGCTCGAGTTGTAAGGCAATTACGAACTCGCGGAATTACGTATTTGTTCGGTACGTAATATGCTTCTTACAACTCTTGTCACGTTATATAATATTATTGCACTAGTGCAATAAACGTATGCATCGCATGTTGATGTTGATGATGATGTTGACAATTATGACATATTAAACGTCAGAATTGATTTATAAAAATTCTACTGCACTCATATTTGAGATATACATACCAGGAAGAGGTCCAGGAAAATTCAGGAAACCAATATTTATATTATACCAAGTTACATTATATTTATACCAAGTTACATTTGCATTCTTATCAATTCTTCTTTAATCGCCAATCGCAAAAATTGTTATATTTTTTTATATAATTCTCTTGATTTATACGGGAGTAATCGTTCGCAATTGCTTCACCATCTAACAAGAACTCTTCTGATATATCCAGTTTTAGATAATAAAACCCAAATTAATTAAACACAACTTCTAAACAATATTTTGATGTTCGAATAAGCAATTTTATCGTTGTCATAGCAACAACACAATCATGACCGACTTGAACTCGTCGACGACTTGCCTCTGTCAAAATTGAATAAAAGTTTGTATTACACTTGCGGATAAAATAAAGGTTTAACTCGGGAATTTAAATCCGCTTGTTAAACCTTAATTTTATCCGCTTGTATTATAAATAACTATTAACAATTTGTTTAAAATAATTATATTAAAAAAAATACTGAAGGTTTCGTAACAAGTTACTTGCTATGACGTAGCGAACGGCTCCACACAGCGCATCATTAGCAGGGTGCGCCAAATAGTAACAGAAGAGATCAGTGTAGTTCCTGCTATTTATTGAAAGATTCGAAGATATCGTAATGATAATCTCCTACTTTCAGTTTAATTATTTCTCTGGTTCAAACCTTGATTGATTGTTGGCTGCTTGAAAAGTGTCTCTCTTAAGACAAGCAGAGAACGCTATTCATTTCTAATGCAATTTAAAATCAAGTTTCTGACTAATTGCAACAAATACATTAAATATTGTATTAATAATATTAAAACACACATACTGGGTCCGCTCAGCTCAGCATGGCTCCGTTCCTCTCCTCTCCGCTCCTTTACCTCTGTTTGTGAAGAATACTAGGCCGGAGGTCGGATGCTGGCGGGTGGTTAACGCGCAACACTAATATTCTTTTTGAATTGCCTTTTCTTAAATTTTAGACAGAATTAAACAGTCTTTTTTATTAAGTTATTTTCCTCCGTCATCTTAAATTTTAAAAACTTGATAAATAATCTTGATTGATTAATAATTACCTTTTTGTATGTACATTGTAAACCCGCTAAGCATGAAACAGGACATAAAAACCACTTCACGCAGACACCTAACTAAGACGCTTTAGGCTTGTCGCACACTGGGTCCGCTCGTCACCGCTCAGCTCAGCCTTTCAGCCCAGAAAAATATAAAACCCGTGTATTTCAATAGAAACACACATACTGCGTCCGCTCAGCTCAGCATGGCTCCGTTCCTCTCCTCTCCGCTCCTTTACCACTGTTTGTGAAGAATACTAGGCCGGAGGTGGGATGCTGGCGGATGCTTAACGCGCAACACTAACGTTTTCATATATGCGCTAAGGCATTTATGCAGCCAGGATACCAACACATATTAAACTCTCCCTGGGGAGAGGTGGGAGGGGATTGAGTGTGTGGAAAAGTGACGTAGCTGAGAGGATGCAATATGTGGAAAATTGACGGAGCTAAGAGGAGCGGACCCGATCGGATCTGATGTGAGCTGAGCGGAGCGGATTCAGTGTGCGACAAGCCTTACGAAACAATCTACGACGACTAACATCTCTTCTCATTTCATTCCCATCACTCTATTGATTGACATTCTAGTGATTTCCGAAAGAAATTTTGCCGGGCGAAAGTGGAAAAATATTTAGAAAACTCCAGACAATTGACGAATCACTGAGATATTGTGTTGACGCCGAAGCCGGCGGGGGTACGGCGCGAGAACGGAATTTTTGTTTCTCGGCCGCTGAGCGGCCGTATTTGGACCGATCGCGACGCAAGTAGTGCTATCGTTAGCGCCAGTTTTTTCCGCATCAAACTGTCATCTCGAATTTTTGAGTCTTTGCTGATAATTAGGAGATAATTGCGAAAAAACTGAAAAAAAAAGCAAAAACGATCTTCTTTGACGATCTATTGCGAGCACTGAACGGAACGCCTTCCCGTTTACGGATCCGGTTGCGTGGGTTCTTCCTCTCTGAGTCGAAGAGGCTACGCGATTCTTTGTACAAATGACCGTGCGGTAGATGATTTTGCGATGGAGGACGACGGAAAAACTTCGCAACTGGCAAATTTATTGTAAAAAAAACGAAATTCGCATTTTGTGTCCTAGCTGGGAGGTGCTTGCGCATTTTTCGGAAATTTTTGAACGGTGTCTTTTCGCCGAAATTTACCGTCATTCTGAAATCAAATTTTGAACGTTTGGCTTGCACGGTGCGTCTCCCAGAGCTCTGCGAATGGTCGCCCATTTTTCGCGCGTCATATTTCATCCGTCTTTCAACTTTAGCAACTTTTACCGCGGCAATTCCCAAACTTCAACTCTCTTATGCAAGGGTTGTAAATATCGCATCGTCGCCGGCTGCGGTTCGGTGTGAGGGAATTTTCCAAAATTCCTCAAATTTCGGGTAGGTCAAAATCAGAATTTTCTTACCACGACATTTACGCTGCAACGAAGAACATCAATCGGTGGGAACAAATTTTCGCACTTTCACCTGCAATTCCCGTCACAAGATGATTCGAATTTTCGATTATTTTTCCGTATTTTCTGAACCAAGAATTCACCAAGAAAACACACCAGCGCTACTGGCAGAACGCAAGCACATACGTCAGCCAAACAGTCAGTCAGTTGAAATCACCCGGTCTTTGTTATTTTTTTGACAAATTATTTTGACCGAGAAGAGACCCCCAAGCAAGTTTCGCCCAGAAAAGTTGGTTCTTGAAATCAGTAAAAATCATTTTGGATCCTTTGATATTTGTGGAATTATGTGCCAAAATATTTGTGGTTATGTAAACTGATTTTCTATTCCGAGTTTTAAATGTATTTAGTTTCGTAATAAACGTTTACCTGGTGGCGGCTGCCGTTCCTCAAATTCATACCGAAACTGATAGTAATGAATTAACAAACAGCAAACGAAAAATAAACAAATAGCTTTAGCTTGAAAACTATAACAGATATGTTAAGAATTCCCACAGTCACAACCCAGGTGGCACTAAAAGCGCCATAAAAGTCGCACATCTTTCAAATCTGCTTACTGTTACGTGAACCACATACTCATGAAAAATCATGAAATGTGGCAGGCACTTCAAGATTCCACCATTAGGACTATTCGATCTGCAACAATCGTTGCACCCTCATCAACTTTTCCACCCTATTCAACTATTCCATCCACAACAACTCTTCGGCCCAAAGGAATACGATCCGCATATACTAGTTACATATACTAAAATAGTACCGTACGCATTTTTTTGGTGGGGACGAGAAAAATACGTCAAATAGGGTTTGGAGAATGAAAACAGACGTTTTGAGTGATTTTCGAAAGAAATTTTGCCAAGCAAAAGTAATAAAATGTTTAGAAAACTCCAGAGAATTGACGTTTGAGGTATTGTGGTGCCACCGTAGGCTGCGGAGGTGCGGCGCGAAATGGAATTTCAGTTTCTGGGCCGCTGAGCGGCCATATTTCCACGGATCGCATTGAATGCAGTGCTATCGGAAGCGCCGATTTTTTTCGCAGAAAACTGTCATCTCGAATTTTCGAGTCTTCGCTGAAAATTTTGAGATAATTGCGAAAAATTAAATTCCATAATTAAAATTTCCTAAAATTCTAACATCAAATCTAAAACATATCCACATAACATTTGTCCGCGGGCCGCATCAAAACACCTTTAATAGTAGTTTGCCCACCGTTGTATAGATTTCATATAAATATTTTATTGCTTATTAAATTATATACTTTCGGGCGAAATATTTAATAGTCCACTATAACGTTCAAAAATTTATTGAATCGTTAAAATTATTAATCAATTTTTAGAAATTATTACCAAACAAAAATAAAAAAATGGAACTAAAACTCATTTCTTCTGCACAAAATAGTTTAAAATTACCGCATACTCTTAATCTAATTATTCACACGAACAAACATACATTTTATTTGATTAAACCGTCGCAGCGGATTAAAACTACAATTGAAATTTATACAAACTTGTTTAAACAGAAACCATTTCCACATATTTTATCATTAATTCACAAGCCTTGGCTCGTTTTTCCAAAATTATTCTCAAATCGTTACCAGCGCAAAACCTCGAAAACGCCATTTATTTAAAACCTATTACATATTTATATGGATTGCTCTGATTTTTAAACTATTTATTCTATTTCGCTCTAACATTGTAAAGGAAAGAGGAATGTTTAAAGAAGGAAGGAACAAATTGACAATTTTCAATTCTAAGAAGACAATCTTGGAGAGTAAACAAATCATTTAGTGTACCTATCTATTGAATCTTTTCTAACTGGTTTTATTTGTCTCATATTCGACTAGATCTTACTATTTAACTCGATCTTAATATGAATATTTGATTGTTGTTAATTAATTAATTATGGCTTGAAGTTTTGAATTAATGAAGTTGCTTGTGCCGGCAATTATGCGCGTTGGTTAACATCTTGCCAAGGCGAAGGAAGCGAATAATTGACTTGACATTAAATTGATTCTAATTTATTTTTGCTGTAAACTAAAAGCGAGCGTTTTAATACAATAATTTCGTTTCAAGTGACTACTTGAATTGGAGAAGCTTAGGCGCAGATTTGCACAAAGACGACTGGAATATTTCTTCCCATAAGAACCAATCATTTTATACATCCTCATTTTATAAATTCTCTTTGTCAAGTTGCAATCTCATTTTTAACAACGTGTTTCGAGTACATATTTGTTTTATTGAAAAGACAAGGAAGATTCAATAATCAAAATTCATGAACCTTCAATTTGTCTAAAAGCTTATAGTTTTCGAAAAGAATTTCATATTCACAATGTTTTTATTGTCTAGTGTTCTCACACTATATACACATAGCATACTCACACTATATACACAATTATTTATAAAACAATCTCGATTGGAAATGTCTAGTCTTGTGTGTGTAGTGTTGTCTAAACCTTTATCTAATTTAATCTTAGCAGACTAATATTTTGTCTCCAGTCTTGTTTGTTTCAACCAGGGGTCCGCAAACTCTATAAACTTCAGAGCCAAATTCTTATTTGAAATGATTTCAAACTGGTCATATTTTTGTCTTTTCTTCATTATTTTTTTAAACAAATAAAATTTAATTTAGTTTTTTTAAAAACACACTTTATTTACATAGTTAGATTAAAATGTCATCTTAATTATTAGTTCTACAGCCTTGAGAGACCTCCTCGACCTCCCTTAGTCTTGTCCGCCATCCCTTCCCCAATCTGTGCTGCTCTGCGCCAGTTTGTTGCGCCCATTTTCTTGGCGTTCTCGTCTACGCCGTCTCGCCAGCAGTTTGGGTCTTCGTCTGCGTCTTCTTTCCTCGGGTTGAGCCGCTAGCAAGCGCGTCGGAAGGTACGTTACCGGTGCAAATGCCCAGCCCACCTTAATCTTCCCACTTTTATATGAAGTACCACGTTTCTTCCATTGTCTATATCGCCGTACATGTGGTAGATTTCGTGTTTGCATCTTGCCAGAATGCCAGAATCCGTACTCGCATGTGGGTCCAAATATCGTCCCAATATCGAATCTTACGTTCAAATATTAATAGTAGGTTTTCATCGACTTTTGTTATCGACCATGTTTCTGAACCACATGTGAGGACTGGTAGTATAAGTGCGCATTGTATGAGCAGTTTGGTTTTTCGGCTTAGTAACACTTACACTTCGCCGCAGTAACTCTCTCACTTCGTAGGGCTACAGTCCAATTTGGACCTGGGCGTCCTACCACTGCCTAGCCGCAGTAACACTTGTTCTTTCTTAATTACTTATCTCTTAATCTTTTAATTACTATCCATCTCTTCACGTTCGCCGTCGTATTGTTATCACTGGTGATGAGGAAGCCTAAATACACAAATTCGTCTACATACTCAAAGTTGTTATTGTCTACGGTGAGTGGTTGTCTGTTATTCCTGGCGCTGTGGTTAGGTTCAAATGCCATGGCCTTCGTTTTGGCTTTGTTTATCTGACCCATGCGCTTCGCAGTTGTAGAGAATTCGGTGATCATTTGTTCAAACTTTCCCTCTGTGCGTGCGACTATTTCATCGGCATATTCTAATATTTGGGACGATTTGTTATATATTGCTCCTTGTTTCTCTATCTGGGCTTCTCTAACGGAGATTTCTAAGGCAATGTTAAAAATAAGACACGCCAATGCGTCCCTTGGCCGTAAGCCGACTTCTGTTTCGAAGGACTCTGACAACTTGCCTTGTATTTGTTTTTATCATATAACGCTATGCATTGTGGCTTTTACAAGCCTTATTGTCTTATCTGTCGATCTTATCGTGGAGTACGTCAGGCCTGTGTACTATCACCATTGTTGTTCAATACCTACTCGGAAAAAATATTGTTGAAAGCTTTGGAAAATTCTACAGATCGAATCAAGATCCATAGTGAACTATTGATCAGGTACGTGGACGATACTGCTATATTGGCAAAAACGTTTGATGAACCAAATAATAGCAGATGCTGATTCTTATTCTAAAGTAAATAGGGTCAAAACGAAAACAATGCCAAAGCCAATTTGCAAGTATACAATAAGCAAATAGAGTATGATGCTAAATTTAAATACTTGGGCAGATGGATCACCGAATACCTGGATCCAGATCTTGGAGTAAGAACACGCATCTAAATAGCCAGAACAGCGTTCCTTAAGATGAGAAAAGTATTTTGCGAGAGAAGGCTAAACCTTAAACTAAGATATCGGTTCGTCAATTGCTACTCACTCGGCACTGTTGTATGGTGATGAGGCTTGGACGTTGAAGATCAATACTATGAACGAAATAGGAGCGTTTGAGATGTGGATCTTTCGAAGAATGCAGAGAATATCCTGGGCGAAACATATCACGAATAATGGGGTTCTTAGATGCATGGACAGAGACAGAGAGCTATTGGTTATTGTCAAGAAACGTAAGACAGCGTACCTAGGATATATCCTCAGAAATACAAAAAATAACCTTCTAAAATTAATAATGGAGGGCAAGATAGAGGGGCGCCGTAGTCTAGGACGAAGGAAGCGGTCCTGGTTAAAGAACATAAGAGACTGGGCTGGTCTGGACTCCCACTCATTGTTTAGAGCGTCACAAGACCGTGCGGAATTTTCCATGATCGTTGCTAACCTTCATTAATGGAGCAGGCACCTAAAGAAGAAGATTATCTTATGAGGAATGGTAAGTCTGTACATTGCTTTGTACAGAGTGTCCCTTAGCATGCTCTCATAAGCTGCTGTAAAGTCAATAAATAGATGATATTTACTGGATCGATTCTTCTAATATCTATCGTAGTACATAGATTTGGTCCATTGGTGAGCGACCAGGCCCTGGTATGGTCCTAATAGTTCGTCAATATAGTTGCGCAGGCGTGTGTAGAGGATGTTTGAAAAGATTTTATATATTATATTCAAGAGTGAAAAAACCATCATACCTTACTTCTAGATGTACACCATGAACCGAGAGACGTTTTTTTCTTTAAAATTCCCAAGGGTGTTGCTGAGCTAGGTCTTCCCCTCCTGTTTTCTTTATACACACCTCGATTGAATAGTACTCTAGCTACGTTGGCTTTAAATTCGGGAAAATCTGTATTGAGTTTTTCTTTCTTGCGAAACAATCAAGGAAGTGCATGAAAACTTTCAAATACCACCACTTGTTGTTTCTCCTCAGAGGGTACAACACCAACATCTGGTCTAACAAATCTACACCTCCCATATTTGCATTATATAATGCTACGAAGTATGGTCTGTTTATTGCCATCATGAATTTTGTTTTCTTGTTCTACCGTTTAACAGTATATTGGTTCTATTATTGCACAAATTGATGCAATACGAATATTATCGCTTATTATCATACCATTTTGCAACGGTTATATTACATCATGTAGCTGTTGCAACTGATGCGCAACCTCTACCTCGACTTCTAGATTTTTGTCTGACTGTAAACATGAATTTACATTTTGCAAGCGATTTTGCCTCAACGTACCAGTTCCCCAAATTCCTCTTCGTGTGAGTGCCTATAACATAGGCATGGAGCAGAATAAATTGTAAAGAAATATTTTAGTGTTTGTATTTATCAAACATTCAGTTGGACCAAGTACTACATCAGCACATGCTCCGAAATTAGAAACTTTTTGCCTGCCACCATGTGCTCCTTGATAAATCTCAAATTGAAACATATATTCACTAATATCAGCTCTTACCCATACTTTTCCGCCCCATTTATAAGGTCTCTTTGGCAAATATTGTTTTATTTCTAATTTTTCTTTTAGTGCAATAATCTGTTCGTCGATTACCTGATATTATTCGTTGTCAGCGGCACTCAAAAAATTTGCTTGTAATTTATTCAGAAACGGACGCATTTTCTTCATTTTGTCGCTATTATTTGAATCAAGTTATTCACAAAGTGCAAATATCTCAAAAATTATTTATATCTGCCTACTGACATAGCCTTTGCTATTACATCCATTCTTAACCCTTCATAACTAGACCAATAAAGCCTTATCCTTGGATAACATATATGACTTAACTAAATTTACTCCCAAAAATACACATAGCTCCTCTTTCGTCAATCCATAATTGTGCTTTTTAAAATGCATATAGGTGAGAGATGCAATTATTTTGAGATGCATATAGGTTTGTCTCATAAACTATGTCTTCTAATAAATCATCAGCAAACATCGTAAAAAAATTGTTCACAGGTTGATTACCTGTAACGTGAATGTCATTAGTCCCAAAATATTGGGCATAGTACCGGCACCATACATAGAATCTTGCCTTTCTTTGTCTTTCAAGCGAATCTTGTTCTTTTTTAGTAAATTCGATAATGGTATCGATTGGTAATCATCTTCCGAATCATAATCAGATTCTAGGTTTACATTTTCAATTTCCTATTGCGAACCTTCAGGTAAATCAAATAATATGTTCTGGTCGTCACTGAAATCAGCGACGTGAACTTCTTCCGTTTCAAAAAGAACCGGCTATAAAACTATATAAAAACTATATAAAAAAAACTATATATTTATTCCTTGTAAAATGCAATGTTTGGTTAGGGTATTATGATTTTTGAAAAGTGATAAATCTAATTTCTCAGTAATGCAAGCAGTAAGGCACTACAGTGGACAGGTATACAATAGACTAAATCGTTTGAAATTTTGCATGGTTCCACAAATACGTTGTTATAACTCGATAGTAACATCCGTAGAAATATCATACATGTTTTCTTACCCTTTTTAGTGATTTAGAATAAAAGATATTAACGGGAATTTCATCGATATCAGAGTCCGTCATCATGACTTGCACAATAACAACAGAATTGTGAAGAAAGTGCCTCTGCATTACATGTACTCATTAGGAATCATTTTTCAGATTTCTACTTTAAAATTCCAGATTACTTTACAGCTATCTATGTTAGACACGAAAATATGAGATGTTTACTCAAGTGGACGCTGTGCACGAAAGGGTTAAAGTCTGGCAGGTACCTGGTAATTTTCAATTTTAAACACGATTCCAAATTTTCTTTAGTTAACTGATTTCTCAGTTTGTGCTTAAGCAGATTCAGGTTAGAAAATGATTGCCTTCATAATTAAGTAGATTCGAAAATACTTAGAACACCAAATGCAAATCTTTTTAATACGACTCGTTGTACGAGTTCGGAATGCTATTCCAAGTATCATAAATTACACTATCCATCTTCGGTAGATTACTCACAGCAATCGCTGTTGTGCTGTGGTGTCAGTTCGTATTTTTCTTTCTCCAGGCTTTCCAGTTCAGTAGTAAGGTTCTCAAATTTGAAGCTCCACATACCCTTGTTTTGTAAGTCAAACAATTCCATTTCAAACGGACATTGATAAATACCGAATGGAGAAAATATTAAATCTTTCAAATCTGCACTATGCATATCGGCATTGAAAGCCAACGTCGCTTAATGATTTATATATTCATGGAAACTGTTTTGAAAAGATTTCTGCATATTAATAATGACTAATGTTCCGAAATAATAGATGTCTATCGCAAAAGTTTTTTCTTGACGGTACACGGATAACTTTTGAAAGTGAGTTAACGTTCTTTCTTGTATATCGTCCGCTAAAGCACCGAGTTTCTTGTCAAATAAAATAATTTCTTTTAGCATATAAAAGCATTATTTCCTTTACCCTGTAATTTGTGATTGAGCTGATTTAGTTGTGATGTAACGTCCACAAAGAAGTAAAATTTTTGCAACCACTGATCACTGATGAAAAATTTCCTTATTATCGAAAAAAAAAAAGAAGACGCAAAACGTGATAGCATATTTTCTCTTGAAAGCCATCGGACTCTGTTGAAGAGGAGAAGGTCTGAATATTCATTCTCCATTTCATGATTTATTTTTCTGATAATATTACTGGTGGGTTTGAACACCAAATCCATAACTTTATCAATATCTTCTGGAAATGCTTGTGCGCAAAGTGATGAATGGAAAGATAGCATGTCATGATCAATTTTTTTTTTAAATTGTGGCACATCCACAAAATATTAGTTAGTGAGATGTGATTTTTCTTCAGACATTGGGTCACTGCATTTGCAACATCTTCGCCACGTATTAATAATCCAAGGAGTTCTTCTTTTGGGCTATCTGATGAAATATAGTGAGCAAAGAGGACAACTTGTGAAGTTTCCTTTATGTCACAAAACTCATCAACCGCTATTGAAATGGCTGATGCTAATTTAACGTCCTCAACTTGTTGTTAGCATACATTTAATAAAAAAGTAATAAAAGAACACCGGAAACTCAACTAAGATAAACTAAAAGCAAACTCAGCAGGCAGGGCGAGAGCCTTAGCCCGATACTTTTTAACACAATCATGGATCAGATCATCAGTAAGACCAAGGAAATTACAGCAGGATACCGAATACACAATAACACAATGAAATATGTATGCTACGCAGACGATCCCACCCTATTCGTGGACAGTGAGAACGGACAAAAACTAGTTCACGAATTCAACAAAGTAGCGACGAAGTACAACATGAAAATCTCCACCAAGAAAACAAAGAGCATAACGAAAGAGCAAGAGCAAAGAACCCACAAGATTGTAATCAACGATACAATTATTGAACAAGTGAAGTCATTCGATTTCCGAGGAATTTGTCTATCCAGTTGAGGAAACCTGCAACAAGACATCAAGCACCAAGCAAGCAAAGCTGCAAAGATATCAGGATGCTTGCGCCACGCCATATGGAAGAACAACATGCTATCGAAACCCAGAAAAAACTCGGATCTACAAAGCTTGCATACTTCCAATCTTAACGTATGCAGCAGAAATCCGAGCGGACACATCAATTACCAAACACGCTCTTAGAACAAAAGAGATGCGGACACTAAGAGTCAACAGTGGACGAAAACGAAACACCGAAATCAGAAATTGATGAGGAGTGGAAGACGTTATACGCAGGGCTAGGAAAAGAAGAAAAATGTGGAACAAACATGTCGCGAGAATGTATGAGCACAGAATTGCGAAAATCGTCAGAGACGGCAAACCAACAGGTAGAAGAACAACGGGCCGACCACCTAAAATATGGATAGACAGTTGGACTTCTATGCCACAGGAGAAACGTCAAGATAATACAGGCGATGCTGCCTAAAATAAGAAGAAGAAGAAGAAGAAGGATTGTTATTGACGCAAGTCTCTCACGTTAATTGAAAATCTCGATCGAAGATTGCAATCAAAAGAACTAGAATCTTTTCAAAACAGTTTTAATAAACTGTCTCTATGGGATGAGCACGTACCACCTAGGCAGCAAAATATGAATGGCCCAGATGCTCAGAGTGAGGAAGAACATGACGAAGATGTCTTAGACCAAACTGCAAAGAACGCAATGTGTTTTTCCTGAAGCGGTTCGGACGTCTGCCAAAGTTGCATACGATGCAACTTTGCATGAACACAGAATCGGATCTAATCAAGATTGTCGAGAATCAGCTTTTACGATGGAGTTATTGACAGCTTAGCTAAAACTTCTCCTTTTAAAAAAAATGTTGATTGGCTGGATTCAGATTTGTTATCTTCTTCTTCTTCTTTCGAATAGGCCTACTTTGGACCACGCTTGTTCAACTGTTGGGCTTTGACCTTTGCCCAGTATTGTCGCATCTTCTGCCGGTGTAACTCCTTTCTCTCTTCGGTTCAGGGGGTACCTTTCCTTCGAGGTTTTCATATATAAGGCTTCTGGTCGTAAGACTGAGGTGTAGTGCTTAAGTTTCAGGTTGCGTGACAGGCATTTCTTATTGTAAGTGTTCTTAGTCAGCCGATAGGCTAGTTCTAACTTGCTGACTCTTTTAGATAATGATGCTCTTTCTGATAAGTTGGGTTCAATCCATCCGCCGAGATACTTCAATTTCTCAGTCCTCTTGATGTTTCCCTGTTCTAGTAACATCTCTCTCTTTGCTTCTCTAATGTTGGTGAAGAATTCTGTTTTGTCCAGCGACACTTGTAGACCCACTTTGGCAGCCTGTTTTCTGAGACAGTTTACCTGCATTGTTGCCATCTCAAGAGAATCAGCAAGTCACCAAGCAGTATGACAGTGTGCCTCTCTGGAAGTTTAGAGATAATATCTTCTAAGTCTTCCCAGAATTTATCAGTTGTGTCTGGATTGCGTCTGTTGTCTTGGTTTATTGGGGCATGCACATTGACTATACTGTAGCCCTTATTTGCGCATTTGAGAGGATGGATACACGACTACTTGGGGAGGTAAAGTCGGTGATTGAATCCAGTATCCTGCTACTGATTATAAATCCTGTACCTAAGTGGGGTACGTTCTTCATTACCCGCTGACCCACTTTTCCTTTGAGGATTCTGTAGCCTTGGGACTCGAAGGCATTTTCGTCCGTAAATCTGGTTTCCTGTACTGCTGTCAGTATTATGTTGTGTCGTGTTAGCGAATCTGTCAAATGTTTCAGTTTACCCACTTTTTGCAGTGAGTTGGCATTAAATGTTGCGAAGAAGCTTTGCCGTCTTGGTCTGAGTTTACGTCCGGTGATTTCAGGATGCTCCGACTCATCCTTAAATCATGTTAGTGCGGACTCCCCAGAATCCGAAGGTCCGCTAACGTCACCATAGGTGACGGTGGATTGGTTACCACCTGGGGTAGTGCATTTAGCGAGATTTTCCTTCATGCTCAGTTGAAGAATATTCTTCATGGGACAGTGGCGTTCAGATTTGTTATATTATAAGTAATTGGAACTCTATTTATCAAATAATATATATCGTTGATATTTAATAATTTCTATATTTCATTATCCTCCGATAGTATCCCATCTACCATTATCGCGTCCCGGGCCACGGGCTTGTGGGGAGCAGGTCACTACCTTCCGATCCTGTCCGACCCTGGCTACCCTTCGTCGGTCTAGTCTTGTTTGTCTAGTTTTGCCTGTATAGTCATGTAGCTATAGTCTTGTCTGTATAGACATGCCTGTCCGGTCTTCTCCGTTTAGTCTAGTTTGTGTTGTTCTGCGTCTGCCTAGTGTTTTTTGTCTGATCTCGACTGTGCAGTTTTGTCTCTCTGATTTTGTCGGACTCGTTTTGTTTGTTAACTCTTGCTTGTCTAGTGTTATATGTCTAGTTTTGTTTGTTTACTTTAGTCTGTCCAGCCACTCTATTTACTTCATCTGCCTAAATGTGTCCTATATTATCTGAATTGTATATATCGTTGTCTCTATAAAGCATTAAATAGTCTGGTTTGTAATGTTTCTAGTCGTCTAAATGTAGTATAGTTTGATAAATACTATCAATCAATATTGAAATCTCTGGAGAGATTTGATAATTTGATGAAAAATCTTCCAGAGCGAATAATATTGGATATTTATTGAATAATAATTTGATAATAAAGTAGTATTATTACTCCACAAAGTTATATTTAGTTTGGATAAATGCATTAGAGAGTAATTTAAATTACCAAGCTAATAAACAAATATATCAATAACTCATTGTATTTTCTATATTGCTGAAGCCACATCTATTAACCACACTTATAATACTTAAAACTACTTATACTACTTATAAAAGTATTTAAAAGGAAATGACAAGACTAGACAGTGGAGACCAGACAAACAACAATAGGCAGACGCAGACTATAGATTCGCTCAATAGAAATATTTTGTTTTATTAAGTTCATTAATTGACCATACATAAATCGAACTAGATAATATAGATATTATTTATCAAGATTCTCAAATACAAGCTCTTAGTTTTACACTTTCATAGATAATTTCTTTCTGTACAAGACATTTATTTTATGCTTAACTACCGGGTATAAAAGAACCATCGAAAAACTTCTACCTTCTAAATCGAATATCTGTAAAAAGTAATACTTTTTGTTAGTAATTGTAATTATGTTACAGAGATTCGGGAATAAAAAAGTCTCAAAAATATGTTTGTCTAGAAATATCTTGAATTAATTGAATTTTAAACTCTTTAAATGAATAAAATGGTTGCGACCGTTACTACGTGGTAATTATTTTGTCACTATGTTTTTGCCACTTATTTAAAGAAATATTATATAACTTGTCAAGTTATATAAATCTACACAGTTAACTCGCCTCGAGTTTCGACTGTTGAGTGTCATTTTCACGTGTGGAAAATGTTGAATATATAATATTTTTACTAAATTCATGGTAAAAACATAGTGAATTTTTCAATTCAGAGTTAAAATCTTTTAATTATCACAAATTGCATATATCATGAAAAATAAACCGTTCTGAACTTGGACGAAAAAAATATGATATCCCCAAAAAGCAGGTAAAGATTTTAGATTTGTTTCAATACATTTCTAAAGAGCGATAAGCTCACACCAAAAGAGCCACACTTTGCCAACTCCTTATATAGACTAAATTCTTAATAATCTTGTCTGATTGCAGTCTAGAATTGGTCGTCAATATTTCATCTAGAATAAATTTTCAATAACCTTTAGTCATTTTTTTAAGAATGCAGTACAGGGAAGATAGGGCTTGATTGACCTTGTTCTCTGATTGGCTTAAATCGAGGAGAAGTTCACTCTTATAATAGTTATAATATAATAGTTAGGTACAAATAAAAATCAAATCAAAATGAATTCATTTTACCGAGTGGGTCTTAATTATGTTAAATTAAGAAAGGTAGCTCTTAATGGGATAATTGTGGCTGTTTGGTGGAGCAAAGCAAGGCAAAAATTTGGCTCAATATCTGACAATTTTAGTCTTAGATCTGGGTCTGCATTCAACTTGTTTCTATATTTATCGTTCAAATTAGTAGGTATCTGCTGAAAATCCTTTCTCGCGTATATATGTTACTTTTTGACAGAACATGATATTCATTTTGAATATTGGTCAGGAAGTCAATAAAAGAGTGATATTTCTGGAACTGTCACAGGATAAGTCTACGAGTTTTTCGTTTTTCTGCAAATTTAGAGAGGTTTCTATACTTTCATTCCTTGAAAATGACATCCAATTGTCTGAGAGGAATATATTGATTCAATTGAGAAAATAGTCATCAAAAGTTCATTCAAGTTGTTTGAGATGTTCAGATATATTCACATTTTCGTCAGGTTTAATTGAAATTTCAGGCATTGGATCTAAAAATTTATCTTTTTTAGCAGGGCCTCAATTCTATCACGAACACTGTAAATGGTGGCACCCGCGCCTTGCAATGACAGATTTAATTCATTTAATTTACTAAAAATGTTATCTAAGTATGCAAGCTTTTGCAGCGGATGATCAATAAAATATGCTTGCCACGGGAAAGCCATCTAACTTCCGTGTGAAATAGTAAAGAAACGTGAAAGATGCCAAAGTCCTCAGAAAGCGCATGGAATAGAAGAAAATTTGTAGCACGCGATTTCATAAAATTTACAATTCTTGCAGCATCGCTTAAAGTAGTAGATAATTTTGCAGGAATACGCTTACATGCCAATGCTTGTCTATGTCAATTCCATTCAATGTTCACGTTTATCTTCTTTACTCGTGCCACAAATCATAAAATATTCAAGTCATTGATTTCGTAAGATATGTATAGATAGGTAACAAATAAGGCCAGAATTTTAATTGCTTTTCTAGTTGCATAGGTTTTTAAAAGTTTTGCAAATAGTATATCCTCTTGAACGATATTCGTCAAAATATATCTAACGTAGACAAGCAATACAGCGACATTTGCTACATAAATTAATGATAATTCAAATTTAATCTCTTTAAAAGTTCGTTCTCCACATTAATTCTGCGCGGCGCCGTTTCTTTGATAATAAAATAGGATAAATTTTCCTTGCTGTCTTTTCTCCAAGCATACATTTCACGATATCTATTGCATATGGTGCAATTAAAATTTCTGCCATTGTATGTGTCTGTCCAAATCTTGCACTTCTTGCAACTTACTGGAAATGATGCCACGGGGGCCATTTTACTATTATCGTTTGAAGACAGAAACGAAGAGACACTAGATTTTTCTTATCTGCTAATTTAAAGAAAATTATCCCCGTGCGTCAGATGTTTCAAGGAACTTAATTGGAGATTACACAAAACTGTTTAGGTTCCGACTAAAATAAAAACCCTTTTGTAAATAGTAGCCGTCATATTTTTGCTTTTTTTCTACAATGTTCACTTTTTTTCTTGTTTTTAGTCTGTTGAAATAGTAGCTTACTACAGTTTTCATTATCATAATGTGTATTATCATGTCTTAACGACTCGTCTTTAACCATCGATCTATAAAAAAATGGGCATATAATAATTATTGAAAGATATGTAATCCAGAAGAACGTCACGTTATGTTGATAGGCAATCTTTTTAAAAAATTATTCAATTTGTGTAAAGTATTAATAATATATATTTATTTAAATATAAAGTTGTGTAAAGTATTTTAGGTTGTCTAGTTAGGTTGCTTAGTTACGTTGTGTATACTTGCCGCAGCGACCCCGTGGAGTGATCACGCGGCGTTCACTTGATAGTTCGTAGTGACGTTGTAAAAAGCCTGATTTACACTGCCTTGCCAAATTTTACTTCCTATATACCACTTCCTATTTAATTGTAAACAAAGTCTTGAATGATGATTGAAAATGATTGATTTATACTTAAAATGTAACTAATGTACTAATTTTAACTAAGAGAAACACTGAAAACTCGAGAACACGTGGCATACAAGCGGACTGGTCGACTGGTTTAAAGTCTCGGCTGCGTGACGCTTCTAAAGCTTTAGCACTGACTGAATAGGGAATCATCCCCCGAAAATCACGTGGAGATCACGCAAGTTTATTACTCCATCGGGTGGCTACGGCAACTACAGTGAAGTTGCCTAGTAACACATGTAATGCGACATAAAGCCATCAAAAATAGAACTAGTATTTTTATTTGTTGGGACGTTGTTGGGACGCATTGGGTGTGTTTTGTTTTCTTCATTCTTGAGTTTATTTTTCTTCGTAATTAAAAATACCGCCATTACAATATTATTTTCGTGAACCTCCTTTGTACACCTCGCGAACCGCAAGGAGGTAAAGACTAAACTATTAATAATCTAGCCTGATGTGTAGACTAAGCTTGACCATCAAGCAGAGCCGTAACTAGGATAAGGCCAAGAATAAAAAATTGCGTGTCTTTAATTTTTGGTGTCATTTATATATTTCAATAAGAATAAAAATGCAACTTATTTTTTTAAATATATGTTCGTAGAAATTGCGTATCATAAATAGGTACTAATTAAATATAAATATATAAAGTTTTTTGTGTAATAAATTGCAAATACATATAAATCCTAAAGCTTCTCGATGGCGTCCTCATTAAATCGGCGCCTTTGGCGCGGGTACCATTGGCCATTCGCTAGTTACGGCTCTGCCTTCAAGGTTTCATCTTTCATAAAATTATGTTCATTTACAAACATTTTATAGATATACCAGATTATTATCTTTTTTAAAAATCACAAATTAAACATTTCACAAACTTTGAATTTTTACAAAAACGAAACTGTGCAAAAATATTAACGATAAAGGAATATCTAGGTCAATTACCATCTAGAAATGGATAATATAGATTTAGATCAAGAATTTGTGAAAATGAAAGAAAGTGAAAATGAATGAAAAGTCTAGATCTAAATTTGAAAAACACTTAATTTATACTGAACTTTGTGGATAGAGAAGATTTGAAGTTTTAGGATGGAACATCAAACATTAAACTTTGTTTAACTAATTTGAGTAGTGATACTGCTTGGTGAACGGTAAATGTAACAGTAACAAACGGTAGCAGAAATTTGTAGCGTTTCGTTGGTTTCTTTACCATGGGGCTGCGAAAATGTAAATAAATCGTGTCGAAGCGAGCATAATCAGTGCCAATAAGTTGAGTTTGAATGTGTTTTCAAACGTTCTTTGTTATTGGCGTGCGATTGACGGGTGTGGACGAATTTTCTTCTAAAAAAATTTGTGGAAATTCAGTGGACATTGTGCTAAAAATAAATATTGAATTGTTCAAGAGCTCAAGCAAATATTAAATTGTTCTACAACATGTTGTTAGTCTGTTTGTGAAATTTTTGTTAAAATTACAGCATTGGTTAGTACATATTTACATTAACAAGATTTTAGGAAAATTTGTTAAAATTCAGAAAAAAAAGGAAAGTTGTTTGTTTAAAGAAAAGTAAAAATATTTTGTTCGTAAAACTAATATTTGTTTATTTTAAAAATTGTTCAAAATTTTACGTAAATTGAGGAAACTTTGTTAAAATTCGTTAAAATTAGGGATGAAAATTAGTGGCAAAAGATATCGAGAAATCAATAAAATTAACTGATTTTTTTTTATATATATATTCAAGAAATCAAAAACAATTTCTCAATACTAATGGGGGAAATTTAAATAAAACGTTTGTAATGTTTGATAAAATTTGTTAAGCCTGAATAGGATTCAGTGGGATTTTGTAAATAAGACTTTTAATCTGCTGAATTGTAAAGCTAGCTTTGACATCGTGTATACGTCCAGCGAAACTAGATTTTTACACAAAATGTGACGGCTACGATGCGGTAAAGTATTTACCAATAAATGTAACCAATATATTTTAATCTTACAAGGACAATAAAATATAATTTAGAAAAAGCTACTTTACACCATATTTCACAGGATAATGCAGAAAATAAAAGTATTGTTTTATTATAAAGTATAACTATGACAAATTTTGAATTGGTAAAACCATACAATATAGATAATCAGATAAACTTAATAAAGACGGAACAAAGCTTGAATATATAAATATACTCAACCTTTCCGGAACTCTATAATACTAATGAGTCTTTTTAGGACTACCAAAAACAAATCTCTTATGAAATTTGTCAGTTATTCTATAGTTTTCTGTCCACCTTCGTGGCACTCAACAAAAACCATAAAAATAACATTGATTTTTAAGATCATGTCTTTCCGATACCTTGAGTGGATAGCCATCTGTGGACGCGTTTCGAGATTTATCTCTCATCAACACAGCTTTGCTTCCATGAACAGTGAGTAACATGATGTAAATTTCAAGTGAGTGATTTACAAAATATTGTTCATGGAAGCAAAGCTGTGCTGATGAGAGATAAATCTCGAAACGCGTCCACAGATGGCTATCCACTCAAGGTATCGGAAAGACATGATCTTAAAAATCAATGTTATTTTTATGGTTTTTGTTGAGTGCCACGAAGGTGGACTGAAAGCTATAGAATAACTGACAAATTTCATAAGAGATTTGTTTTTGGTAGTCCTAAAGAGACTCATTAGTATTATAGAGTTCCGGAAAGGTTGAGTATATTTATATATTCAAGCTTTGTTCCGTCTTTATTAAGTTTATATAACTATGACATGTTGCAAATTGACATATTATGTAAAAATGTCAAAGTTTGTGAGTTCCAACATTAAAAAATTAAATAATTTTCAATATTGTAAATAAGTTAAACCTATTTGTTTCTTAAATAATAATAGTCGGTCAAAAAATCTTGTACACATTTCGTGCGGAAATGATTTTACAACGCTCCAGCTAATAGGGAACTCAAAAGAGCTGGTACGTTGTAAAATCAACGTTTCCGCACTCCATGTAAATTACTCTAATGTAAATAAATGATTGGTAAATGTATATTTTTTGTACATTTAACAACCAAGCTTACAAATGTGTACATATAGTAATTAGTTTAGTTTTTAATAATATTTTTTTTTATAAATATACTATTTAACAAATTTAATACAAAAATATTCTTCTTCTTATTGTGCCATATCCTCAGTGGACGTTGGCGATCAATATGGCCCATCGGATTCGATCCACAGCCGATCTGAACAAGTCAACCGATGTTCTTCCGGTCCATTGTCGCAGATTCTTCAACCAGGAGATCCGTCGTCTTCCCTGTGACCTCTTCCCCTCGATTTTTCCCTGCATGATGAGTTGAAGTAGCCTATATCTGTTGCTGTTTCTCATGATATGGCCAAAGTATGACAGTTTTCTGTGTTTGACTGTTGTGAGCAGTTCTCTGTCCTTCTGCATGCGTAGGAGTATGGTTTCGTTGCTAACATGGTGGGTCCAGGAAACGCGAAGCATTCGACGATAGCACCATGCTTCGAAGGCCTCCAGTCGCTTACTAGTTGCCTCGGAGAGTGTCCATGCCTCCACTCCATACAAAAGCTTAAAGAAGACGTAGCATCTAAGTATGCGTGTTCGAAGATGGATGTTCAAGCGCATGTTACACAAAACATTCTTCATTTGGTTAAATGTAGAACGTGCCTTCTCTATATTGATCTTTACTTCACGACTATGATCCCATTGGTCATTGAGGTTTACACCCAAGTACGATATTGATGGTACTCTCTGTAGTTGGGCTCCATTTATCAGGAATTGGGCATTAGACGCATTTTTGCTGACGATTAGAATTTTTGTCTTTGCCACATTCAATCGCATATTAAGTGGTTCGCATGCCTCTACTACTTTATCAATCAGTCTCTGTAGTCCTTCGGCACTGTCGGCAATTAGTACAGAGTCGTCTGCATACCTTAAGTTATTAATTATTTCCCCGTTTATCTTTATCCCAATCTGTTCTTCTTCGAGTGCATTCTTAAAAAGGTTTTCTGCGTATCGGTTAAACAGTAGCGTGGATAGTACGCAGCCCTGTCTGACACCTTGTTCTACTGGAAATTCCTTTGACATTATATTTTCCACACGAACACATGCTGTTTGTTGTCTGTACAGATTGTTGATTATTCGTGCATCTCTGTCATCTATTCCTGATTGCTTTATGGTTTCTGTTAGCAAATCATGGTTAACCCTATCGAATGCCTTTTCGAAGTCGATAAAACACGTGAAAACATCGCAATTCACGTCTCTTGCTCTCTGAATCAGAACACTCAGACCAAAAAGGGCATCTCTAGTCCCCAATCCACTCCTAAACCCAAATTGCGTCTCGCTAATGTCTTATTCTAGTTTTTGATATATTCGTTCGTAAATAATCTTAAGAAAGACCTTCATGAAGTGACTTGTGAGACAGATAGTTCTATAGTCTTCGCATTGTTTAGCTGTGGTTTTTTTAGAAATCGGTATAAACGTAGAGACTAGCCATTTCTCGGGTATATCTCCCGATTCATATATGTTGTTAAATAAGTCCGTGATTAGGTCTAGGTATTCTTCCTCAATGAGCTTTAACATATCGCCAAGAACTTCATCTGGGCCCGGGGACTTGTTGTTTTTGAGTCTTCCAATTGCCTTAAGAACTTCTTGATGAGTTATAGAAGGTCCTGTTTGTGCTGGGCTATTTGTGTTAGAAACTGTTCGGCTATCGTCAGCATAAAGAGTCTGTATGTATTGTTGCCATCTTGCTACTTTGTCATTCACGTTCAGTAGTGCAGTCCCGTTTTTGTCGGTAATTATGTTATTCTGTCGTGGTTTGTTTATTCCAGCTGCATCCTTTATTTTTTTATGTGTATTTAAAACGTCATGTTTTCTGTCTAGTTCTTCTATTTCAGAGCATTGTTCTTTCCACCAGTTTTCTTTGGCTTCTTTGATCTTTTTTTTAATGTTGTTGTGGATTTGCTTATATGACTTTAAGTCTTTGCTCTTTGTTTTTCTTCGTTCTTCCATCAAACCTAAGATCTCATCTGTAATCCACTTGCTTTTCTTTTTTCTATGATTTGTGTAAAGGTTTTTATCTGCAACAGTTTTCATTACATTGGTGATGGCTTCGACTTGTTGTTCTATGTTGCGGCTGGCAAGGCTTCTGATCTTGTTCATACCTTCTTTAATCTGGTCTTTAACTTGTTGCATCACGTTGGGGTCTTTCAGTCTCTGTATGTCATGTCTCTTCAATTGGGGCTTCTTCTCTGTTCTCTTAAAGCGTACTTTAAGTGTTGACAGCAGTAGGTTATGGTCGGTATATACGTCTGCTCCAGGGTAAGTTTTAGTGGATGTGATGGAGTTTCTAAACCTTTTATTTATTGTAATAAAGTCTATTTGGTTTCTATAACAATTTGTTATTGTTTATTATAACAATTAAAACAATTTGATGAATGTAAAAACTTAAACACTCGGGAAAGATGGTCGTTCTGGACCCTCCACCTCCACTTCCGGCCCCCACCGCGTCCCCACTTTCGGTTTCCACCCCATTTCCGGTTCCCATTCATGTCCGGTTCCCACGTTCACCCCATTTCCATTTCCCACGCCAACTTCCGGTTACCACCATCACTTCCGTTTCCGGAACCGGAAGAGGGTGAATTTTTCGAACCAGAATTAGGGGTGGGAACCGGAAGTGGGGTGGGAACTCGGGGATGGATAACCGCAAGTGGAGGAGGAGGTGGATAACCAAACTAACTGTCGCGATGTAAAATCAAACTTTCCGCACTCTAATGTAAATAACTATTTCAGTTAAGCATTGTGGCAAGTGATTCATTGGTGTATAATAAACATATCTTCTAACCGACATTGATTAATTGTTAACTCTAATTGTAAAAATGCATCAATCAGTTAACAAGTAATTAATTGTAATTGCAAAATTTTACAATTAACAATTAATTAATTGTGTTATCTTGCAATTACAATTAATTATTTTAATTGTAAGTTGCAATTAAATCTGGCAATTTAATTGTTAGTTGTTAATTGACAATTGGCAATAAAATTGGCAATTTAATTGTTAGTTGTTTATTCACAATTAATTTTTGCCCAACTATGCGTGTAATAAACCATCTCTTTAAATAAGTTGATAAATTTGGAAACATTTGCAAGTATTTCTTTAGTATTACTTAATTCCGAATATTTTCGAAGGTGTTGAAAATTTCGTCTTGTTTAAAAGTTATCGAGATGATGTCTAAAATGTTTTTCAACTTGATATTTATTCAAATTAATAATTGTCCAAACAGTTAATTTCAAAATGAAGACGTATTATAAACAGCATGTGATTTGTTCACAGTGTCTAGATTCAAGGGACTTGCTTGAGACATGTTTATAACATTCTTATTCTTCCGCAAGCCCTGTTATAAAATGCAAGAAATACTATTAGAAAAACAATAATAAAATATAAATTTTTAGAAATCTAGAATTAAATGTTTTTGTAAACACGGCATTTTTTAAATATAAGAAAATATTTACGCATAAAAAAAAAAGTTTTTACTAATTTCTTTAATCTATATTGACATAAAATGTGGGGGCTGAATTTTAATAAAAAACAGTTAACTAAATCCTGATCCTTAACTACGTAAATTACATAAATAATGTATGTCGCAAAGCCAATCCAAAGCGCATGCGCAAATAATAAACGATTTAAACAAATAATTTATTTGTTTATTTATTTTCTCCGACTGTCACAGTGTAAATTACAATGTTGATATACAATCGATGACCTAATCATAAATAATTGAATGGTAATACAAGGAATTTTTGATTACATAATCGATAATTTTACAGTTGAGATTAAAACTTTTTTGTTTGTACTTACCGGATTCTTCTAGCATTAACTTAAAAGACATGGTGAAAAAGAGGAATTAAAAGTATCACAGGCAAAGAAGCTACATTAAATCTAATTTATTGTAAAAATGCTTCCAATTCCAAGGTGTTAAATAGAATGATATTGATACGGTTTGACGCGCATACCGCGATGGTCTGAGATAAAAAAATCGAAGAAAAAGCGTTGGGTTTTTACCAGATTCGTGGATTGTATCCTCTTTTAAAAAATATATCGATTTCGTTTGTTTCGTTCTTTCTATAACAAGGCGCAAATTTCAAATGCAAATATACGTGTATCTTCGCGAGTAATCAAATGATGAATTAGCCACAACGTTATAAAATATCGCTTTCTAGTTTTTTTTTTAATTTTCAGTTGTATCTAATATTTCTATGCTTGACACCTTACTAATCGTAAGTAAATAAATGGGTTTTTATTGAGATGTGTTGATAAACATTGGATTGGACAATGGGTCCAAAATTGAATAAAGCAATAAAATAATAATTTCGCACAAGTTTAAAAAAATCTCTAACAATTTGACAATATTTTTCTACAATATTTATGAACAAATTCAAATTATGTTTTCTTTTATGTATACATTGATTTTTAATCTAAATATTGAAATAGTAAGCAACAAAATAGATGGCAGAAAACTTTTTGATCGGTACCCTTTCGATACATGTATTGCCTCTCAAAAAATATATAAATAATTACTACTACTCATAATAATTATTCATGAGATGAATTAAATAAATATGCCGTTTAAAAAACAATATTTAATAATACTTAATAACACCTATCATACGATTGGGCGTAGATTAGGGCAGCGTTTCCCAAACTTTTTTAACCGCGTTCCGGTACGAGGTTTTAAAACTTTTCGCGACCTTATAGCAAAATACCCATTTATTTACAAAACATTTTTTTTTAGTAAACAAAGTAAACTTTGTTTAACATATTTTGTCCTTGCGAGGGATGATGTTATTTGTCATCACATAACAAATTCAAATTAGGACGTAATGATGTTAATTTTATTCTTAAATTTTGTTCAACATCCAATCTGTTTCGATAATTATTTTTTGAGTATACCAAGGCTGAGACGCAGCTTCCCTCACACGTATAAGTAGTAATATCCCTTTATTGGCATAAATAATTAAATACATTCTTTTTAACAAAACAAAGAAAAAAAGTGCTAAATTCACAGTTAAACAAACAATTAATTCAACATTCCAATACCGAGGTAAAAATTAAATGAGAGGGAAAAAAAATCAATAAAACAAAATCCACAAAAACAAAAAATAATGCTCCCAAAAATAGTAATTCCTCGCAGCCAATTAATAACGCAAAAGAAAACTTCACCCAACGACGATTAAAGCTTTATTTATTCATTTATTTTAACAGCACCACCCTTTTCATCAAGGGCCAACCGGCTCCGTCTTCCCTCATGCACGAACCCCAGTCTTCCACGAAAGCTCTCTCATCACTGCTCCAATGACATCCTTCATAGTTTTGTGCCCAATGTGCCCACATGTCGCCTAGCTTTCCCGCATATGCCACACAGCTTAAAGCGAGTGCCCATCCACTACCTCCAGCCTTTTTCCTCTGACCCGCACCTGTGTTGTGCAATCAATGCCTGCGGCATCCTAGCTCCTTTGAAGTACAACGGAAGGCTTTGGAACACTTCTACGCTCCCGTATTTTCGGAGGAAGTACTCCCCTTCATCTTCCTCTGACGACTCTGTAACTCCACCTCGACTAACCTTTTACTAACTTTTTACCCACCTTTTTACCCAAACTTTCTATCGATTTATTCAGATGCTCAGCCACAGCTTTCAAACAGCTTCTTTCTTCCGCTCCCACATTTTATCCCCTTATGTATAACCAGACCTTCCATTACAACTCTCAGCACTTCTTTTACAATCCTTTCATTACCCATTCCATACATTTCCTTTTAACTAAGCGGCCCTCCTAGCTACCTGCAAGAACACTTTCCGCATATTTGCTTCTTGCAGCAGAATGTATGCCGGCGTAGTTCTATCTAAATTAAGAGCCATATTTATAAATTGAAGCTGAACTCTCTCAATTCTCTCTTCCTCTTTCACTCTCCACATTTCCGCCACACTTGCCTTCCACACTACCATATTCGCTGCAAAGTTATTGCTCAAGCACTCCTTCCATACATTTCCTAGCCCGTTAGCAGCCATCCACGCCTCTTTACAAATATATTTCACATGGTCTTTCGCGGACTCATCCTGCCCAAACATAAAACCAAGGCATTTGAAGCTGCTAACTTGCTCGATTACACTACTTCCCCATTTAAACGATTCACTCCTTCTACCCGCTCTCTTTCAAAGCATCATCCATTTAGCCTATTTCACGTTCACTACCAATTTCCTCTTTTCAAAAAATCTTTCCACCCGCTCAATCATTTCTGAAGTTTCTCCATTCGATCTATCTAAAATCACGTCACCCGCATTGCCAAACTCCAAACTTTCCTATTACCAATTACTACCCTCCAGCTTGACCTTCGCTCAGCACACTCTCTAAATCAGCCGTGTACAAGTTAAATAATATTGGAGTCAGTGGACAACCCCGCCTTAGTCCCATTCTCACTTCAGAATTTTCTTAAACTTCCTCTCCTACTTTCACTCTGCACCGTCTATTCTGATATAGGGGAGAGCTGCCCTGTAGCGTACTGGTCTACTAAATCGTACCTTCTGAATTTTGAATCATCCAAAGGTTTTAGTTTACATTTAACGCTAACTAGGTAAGTTCCCTCACTATGGAAGTCACCTTGTCGCGGTGTGAAGGCATAGTTTCGCCACAAACCGTGGACGTTACCCCGGACGTTACCACTAAGATCATTAGGTGAATCCAAGGTGTTGTGCGACCAGTCGAGACAGACCCACTCCTAGACTGTCGTCAAAGGTTAGTTACATCGTTACTACCACCAAGACAGTAAGCCAAGGGAGACCTGCTCCCAGACCGGCTTCAAAAAGTCAGGGCAAGGTAGAGATAGTAGCGGTAGCCACAGCGGTCCCTCCCTCGCAAGTTACGATCGCAACAATGACCACTTCCGGGAGGAAAGAGACAGCAATTTCGGCAACCCCCTCTCCTGAAGCCATATTGGCCGAGGCCAAGAACGAGGAAGTCAGCCCGGATTACCGGGAGGACGACCTTGACCCCACACTTGTAGGCATGAGCAGTTCAGCCATGTCTACGGAGGCCGAGGAAGATTTCTTGTTCTTGTAGGGACAGAGGAGGACTTGCCGCCTCCTGTGATAAAACAAGAATGACCAGCAGGCGCACCAAAATGGCCTATGTGAACATCCACCATGCCGAGGCAGCCTCGGATGGGAGCTGTGATGGCTATAATGTTCACTAGGCACCTTCCAGCCATTTAAGGTCCCCGGTGTGGAAGCACTAGTTCGCGCCTTCCTACAAAAAGGAGAGAGAGAAAACTAATGCCGTACCTTCTACAAATCTTTAGAAGTAGTTTAGCGATCTGTTACATACCGGAGCTTTGGAGAAAGTCTAGGATGGTATTCATACCGAAGGTGGGGAAGAAAGACACCATTCAACCGAAATCATTTAGACCCATTAGTCTAACATCTTTGGAGTTTAAAACAATGGAGAAAGTAATCGATAATTACCTTAGGACAATGTTTCTGTGCTGGTAGGTGCACACATTTTTGTGCTGGTAGGTGCACCACTACATAATGGTCAGCACGAATATAGAGCAGGGAAATCTACAGAAACCGCCCTGTATCAGCTAACAAATGAAATAGAAGCAGCACTAGAGACAAAGGAAGTAGCGATATGTGCCTTCTTGGATATAGAGGGAGCCTTTGACAACTCCTCACACGAGGCTGTCAAAGTCGAAAGAAGGAGTATCAACAGCACTATTTCAAAGTGGATGGGAGATATGCTGAGAACCAGAACGGCGGAGACACAAGTGGGAAGAGACACCATAAAGATCTTCACAACTCGAGGGTGCCCGCAGGGAAGTGTGGCCAAATGGAAGATAATGGCCAAAGGGAACGAATGGAGGGAACGCTCTGTGAAATCGTTTAGAGAGGCCTCAAAGTAACTAGTAGATGGTGTCAACCAGTGGGACTGAGACTCAACCCGAGCAAAACTACGGTGATACCATTTACTAGAAAGAGAAAACAAAACTTTCTACAGCACATACTGTTAGATGGGAGAGCAGTAGAATACATACAGGAGATAAGGTATCTGGGTATCACACTAGATAGAAAACTCCTATAGACACGCTGAGGCATGCTGAGGTAGCGGTAAGTAAAGCCAAACGCGCTCTAATGGTGTGCAGAAATCTGGCAGGAAAAACGTAGGGTTGTAACCCCACAATCTTGCGATGGATGGACAACAGGATAGTGACACCTGCGATCACTTACGGGACGGTTGCGTGGGGAAGTAGAACCAGGCTGGCCTCCTTGAGGAAACAGCTTGAAAAGATTCAAAGATTGGCATGTGACTGCATCACGGGCGCGATGGGGTCTTGCCGGACAGCAGCAATGAAGCTGCTGCTGGATCTGACTTCGCTGCACTTTATCGTGGAGAGGGCCGCCAGATCGGTGATTGTAAGGTTCAGCAAGGAAGGAATAGCCAGAGGTAAAATAATCGGGAGCAGAGACCGAAACAGCCTCGCTGCCCAGATCCCTTGGCTGGAAGCACCAAAGGACGAAATGGTATGCAAATACTATTTCGAGAAAAACTACACAGCAATGTTTAGTAGTAAAGCCGATTGGAGCGACGAATCCTCAGCATACCACATAGAGCAAGATGGTATCAAGTTGTATACAGATGGTTTAAAGACAAAGAAGGTACTGTTTCAGGAGTGTTTGGACCTCGTACCAAATACTTCGATTCCATGGGAACATTGCCAAGTATCTTCCAAGCAGAGATACACGCAATTAAAACATGTGCACAATTTAACCTCGACAGGAATTATCGCACGAAACGAATTGCTATCCTGCCAGATCCTGTGGCCATCAAGGCCACTAGCTCATATACCATCAGATCCAAACTGGTATGGGACTGTGTGGGAAAGATAACTAGCTTGGCAAAGAAAATAAAGTAACGCTATATAGAATTTAATTATAGAGAATTTATTATAGAGAAAATATTTGATTGATTGTGGAGTTACTTGTTGAAACTGCATTTCAATATTAAAGATAAAAACATAAATTGTTTTTAAGTTTCAAATTTATTGTATAAATGCTTCTATACTGTATCGTATAAATATTGTATAATGTTTCAGAAGCCACAGTGTTGGTGAAACATAAGTGTTATTTACACAATAAATTTGAAACATGAAAACAATTTATTATTTTATTTTTAATATTATAGAGAATAGCTAGTGGTACAATAAGTTGGGAAAAGTGATGTTTTTGTTATGAAAAGTGATTTTTTAAACTGAGATTTTATAGAGAAAAACACATCTTAAACTGAAAAACATCACTTTTTTTTAGTTATTTTTGTAGTAATCCTGCACGATGCACAGTGGGATAATATCAAAAAAAGTGGCCAAATCCTCAAGAAACAATTGTATTTATGCGATTCTGAGGATGCATCTCATTCGAGAACCCTTGTGGTCATTGGATTCCAGGAAGTAAACTTTCATTTCAAACGCAGTAAAGCAGTCGAGTGCGTAAAATCGTGCACCCAACAACCAGTGAAAATACGTTAAATTTTGATTGTCTACTAAACGGTGAAAAATGATTCGATTTTATTTCTGAAACATGGCTGAGACACAGAAAGGTATGTAGAATTAAAATACATCATTGGCTGTAAATAGATCTTGAATTGTCATGTGAAAAGTCACATGCGATAGCTAAAGAAAATATGAATGAAAGTATTGAAAATGGAACACACGAGGATAGAAGCGACAACTGTAGTGATGATGTTTCCGAGAGAGAATAATTTGAAATGTTTTGGTTGTAACAAAAGATGTAATTCCTTGTTTTTCGTTATTTTTTGAACAACTAAAATTATTTACTGAAATTATTGAATATTTTTTATCCTAAAACTCGTTCCTATCCAATTGTCAAGATATGCAAACATTCATATGTTTTTGGAGAAATAGAACTCAAATTCCTAATCAGCAACTCAAAAAACCCCTCTACCCCAAATTTGGTGTGAATAGAAATAGGTTTCTTTCATTTTTATCCCACTGTGCCATGGTACGAAATAAGCACTATAACTTCACATATTTGACATGTCTTCTATATCAACAAGCCATGCGCACCATTAAATGTGCGAATAGAAACTACAGTTATGTCTCGCGCTCGACCTGCCGGGGGCCATGCCGGGGCCCTTCGGCCAACACGAATTTGGGACCCTATTGGAAAGTAAAAAAAGTGAATGACAAAAACATTTTTCTGCTATGATCTTATATTTTTTATGGTTAATTGGTATAAATCAAATGTTTTTAATTAAATAAATAATAATAATAATTTCTTTATTTCATTAATAATTATTACAAATATATATTCAGTCATATATACAATGGAAATTACCCCCCGCAAAGCCACAGCCAGAGCGTGGGAGGGGCGTTCAGTTCGTTATTTTAAATAAAATAACTTTTAAATACAGTAACTTATTTGTTTCTTTCTTGTTTCAAAGTGGTTTCGGTGGTAGGCTCAGTAAGTGGTTGATAATATTGCTTCGGATTTATTTGGAGTTAGCCAGAATGTTGGGAGGGAGGTCAGCGTACCAGACAGTACCCCGGTACGACCAGTGTCTCATGCCCTGTGTGGTTAGTTTCCTGGGAGCCCTGGGCAGATCTGTGCCCACGCCCCTGGTCCCGTGCCCATGATCTACCATTCCCAAAGACTCCCTGCTCTTATGGACTTTGATTAAAACTGTCAATTTATAAAGATTATTTATGGTTAAAACTGATAAGTCCTTGTACAACGCCCCGGCAGAATCGAGCCTTCCTCTCTTAAAATTCTTCTAAGCAAATTATTTTGTGCAACGATTGCAGGTCTTAATGTTGTGGGACAAGCCCCACCCCAGGATAGTATTCCATAAGTTAGGATCGACTGGGCCAAGGTGAAGTACACGGTCTTTAAGGTGTTTTGGTCCAAAATATTTGTTAGTCTGGAAAACACATAGATCAACTGATTTATTCGTTTAGTTAGAGTTGCCGAATGTGATTTCCAGTTCAGATGCTGGTCTATCTGAATACCTAAATATTTAATACTTTGAACTCTTTCTATTGAATTGTTTCCTAATTTTATATTAAATAAATTACTAGGTTGAGAATTCTTATAGATTGAGGATGTAATATAATTGGTTTTGTCAGGATTCAATGAGAGTCGGTTGAGGTCCATCCACCGTTTCACTCTTTCGATCCCCTTTGAGGCAACATTGAAGGTGCTGGGCGTTGACGGGGTGGAGAAGAGAAGCACGGTATCGTCTGCAAATAAGTAGGTGTGTCCTTCTATTTCTCGTTCTAGTTTTGGCAGGTCGTTAATTAATGTCGGGAATAATACAGGTCCCAAGACTGTACCTTGTGGGATTACATAGCAAGTACCATACATAGTAGCGCTGAGCACATTCCCCAATCTACCCTGCTGAGGTCTACATGCAAGGTATCTAATGAACCAACTTAAAGCTGCTCCTTTCGCCCTCATACGGCCAAGTTTTTTAATCACCAGGACATGAGACACCGTGTCGCACGCCTTTGCTAAATCAAGGAAGATTTATATGGTCTTGGTGCTTTGGACTAAAGAATCATTTATTTCTGAAGTGACTGCATCTAAAGCATCATGTCCTGCCCTGGTCGGAAACCAAACTGTCTAGGCGTTATTAGGCTATTTGTTTCCAGGTATCCAACAAGTTGTTTTTAACCAATTTTTCTATTAATTTCGCTATGTTGGATAACATAGAAATAGGGCGGTAGTTACCAACCAATGAACGATTTTTATTTTTATACAAAGGGATAATTATAGATTTTTGTAGAGACTGAGATTAGTTATGTAAGTCAAAGGTGATGCAATGTAAGTTTTATTAATTAATTTTAGACAGTTTACTGGAATGTTGTCCCAACCGGGACAGGACCCACCTCTTAGTTCATCAATTGTTTTAATAATGTTATTTTCATTAACCTGGATAAACTCAAAGAAGGGAATACCATCTTCCTGAAAATCAGGTTGTTCGTCTGTGGATGTAATTTGTGCAGCCTTTTTTCACCACTATTTCGAAAGAATATGTTAAAATGATCAGCACACCTATCTGGATAATTTTGGATTTCAATAAGATCATCATCAACGTTAAATTTTGATATATTAGAGTCCCTATCTTTGGTATTAATTATTTCAGAAATAGTTCCCCAAACTCTTTTAGTGTCCTTTCCTGCCTCTAAAATCTGTTTTCTATAATATTCCTCCTTAACAATCCTAATTTACTGTCTAAATTTATTCCTGAACCTTATATAGTATTCTCTTAATTTTCCATTAAAAGGCTCTTTTTCCAACTTCTCATACAAATAATCCCTCTTCCTTAGTGATATCATTAAGCCCTGGGTAATCCAGGCCTTCTTACTTTTGTATTTACAGGGCTTTTTGATAATTTTTGTTTCAGAGCAAATTTCTAGATTAGATTTTAAAATGTTAATCAAGTATTGAGTAGCTTTATCTACAGATGTGAATGAATAAACTTCATCCCAATTGTGACTTTTAATCTTATCAATGAATTTATCATACCTTACTTTCTCTATGGTCTGGCCATTGCAGGTGGTGTAGGAGGGGTTCCCTCCTACCCCACCAGCAATAGAGAAACAGACTGCTCTGTGATTAGTGACGTTGGCATTTATAAGCACGGCAGTTATTGAGTGCTGATATTGAATATTTGAAGCTATGTGGTGAATACATGAAGGGTTGGGTGACACGGCCTTCTATCGGATTTAGGTCGGTACTGCACGCTTGCAGACTGCACACTCCATAACCCGAAAACCGAATTCTGTAATGTAATCTTGCACGATTTTTGCGCTTCGCATAGTCATGCATTAAGATAAATTCTTCTCTTATGTTGTCGACGTAAGGTACCACAAGAACTGGCAAAATCTCCTCGATGTACTTAGCACCAGTTAAACCTGCTCTCCCGTGACCACGGCGCCTCTAATAATGATGAAAGCATAGTTCTCCCATAGAAATTGCATCCCAGACCATGAAAACCCAGAAACCACCGGCATAAGCAGTCCGCTCTTCAATGCAGCATTCTGCAAATCGTTCTCTTGTCTCCGGTACACTATTCTTTTTCGGTCGCTACCATAGAGGTACATATATTCTGGTCTCATCTGAGAACAAAACAAACCCCATTATTCATACGTTCAATCTAAATGATCCCGTGCAGAACAAGGGAGCTGGGAACTTACGAGCTGGGGTAAGTTTTTGGCAAACTGCAGGTGTCTTAGGGGTCAAGTTTCTCTCCCACAATTTTCGTCTTATTGTCAACTGACTAACAGCCTTCTTACTTCATGAAGTTGTTGTTGCACTTGAACAGCATTAAGGTTAATTTCTTACTAAACACATTGACCGCCGTTAAGATTCTCTTAAAATGTTAATGTTCTCATAAAATTCTCTTAAAGCGTGAAAGATTTCTTTGGGGAAAATTAAAGTGTTTGTCTTATGTGTCGGCCACCGTACGTCGACGCGGCGCTAGTAATAAAATATGATATATTGCTCTGTGTAGGCCACATTGTCGGTCCTTAGAACTATAAAGATATCCTAAGGCTATATCGAAGTGAAATAGAAAAGGGCCATGTCGGTTACGTTTAATAGTAGTTCACACAGAGCTTACTTTTTGTGCCGATGGTACAAAATGACATTCTAAAGTTAGGTATGTCGTGTCGGCCACCGGTGTTCGACACGGCCTAACTGGAATACCTTAGCACCGGCCACCGGTGGCTGACACGGCGGTCAACGTGTTAATGATGTTGGCACAATAAAGCGATTAACCGAGCGCTTATAAATCTTCTTCTGCCTGTACCAGATTGTTTATGAATTCAGTGTTGGTAAACTCTTCAAACTGCGACTCGTGTCATTGCCAGTTGTCGAGAAACAGCTCGCTGGCTAAGCCCATTTTCGGTTAGAACAAAAACTTGGGCAGCTTTTTGTGGTGCAGTATCCATTAAACTAACACTCTTAAAAAGTGATCAAATTATGAAAAACAAATTGTGTGCAAATTTTAAATTCAAATGCAATAATTACAATCTTCCACAAGTTCTTTATTCTCGTTATAACTACCACATAAATACGTTCGTTTCTATTTACCAGTAGCTGCGCCTATAAACGATATGCATTCTTGATAAATTTACACTCATATTAAAGCACATAAAATTGTCTTTCAAACACCAT
The DNA here is from genome assembly GCA_944588485.1 of Phosphuga atrata. NCBI lineage: Eukaryota > Metazoa > Arthropoda > Insecta > Coleoptera > Silphidae > Phosphuga > Phosphuga atrata. The sequence goes on along the minus strand of OX155895.1, from coordinate 16,050,766 downwards.
ATTTCATTATTTCATGGTATTATTACTTCCCAAACTTGTTGATGTTGCGGCTCCCCTGCAACTCATTTTCTTCTTTTTTTTAGAATTGGGTTACGTCAAAAAATGTTGCTTTGTATATGCATATATATGTATACTACTTTTCAAAGAAATTAATAGATAATGTTAAATGACTTTTCTATTTTGCGTCTGTAATGGAATCATAATTGCACTCATATGCGTGCGGTTATGGCTCGCTGAGTGCTGTTATGAGTTAACTTTTTCAAGGTTTGTACTGAAATTCAGAGCTGCCTGGGTCAAATTTTCGTTACGAGCGTAGCGAGAAGTTTTCTAATGAAGAAGTGCTTAAAAAGGACTAACGAGTTTTTTAAAGTATCTTTTCTATTTTGCACCCTTTTATGCCATATCTAAATAAAAGAATGTTTTACTTACTTCGAGTTACAAATTAAGAAGTATATATATATATATATATATATATATATATAGATATATATATATATATATATATATATATATATATATATACATATATATATATATATATATATATATATATATATATGTCTGTCGACGACATAGAATACAGATCCGATTCCATCATTGTGTCTGTATCTAATACAAAGAATTAAATTCCAAGAAGCAAAGTTCGCAATTACAGATCCTTATTGGATTGAATTAATTAAAAAAATTTCTAACTAACTAACTAACGTCCTAATAATGTTACACATAATTTTTCGTAACGGTCATTGTATTAATAGTCCAATAGGTATTAATATTATGGGGAGAATATCAAAAGACTTTAAGAACATTTCTCAAATTACCAAACTCTGATCTTTATACTGGACATTGTTTCCGAAGAAGTAGTGCGACACATTTGACCATCCATGGTGGTAATTTGTTGACAATAAAAATGCATGATGGATGCAAGTCTTTTGCTGTTGCGGAGGGGTAAGTTTCCTTAAAAAAGAAAATGGAAGTGTTGAAAATGCTTGGGTTTTTTCTAAGCAAGCAAATATCAACTTACCTGGATGTTCTTCTAATAGCCCACAATTGCAATTTGATAGTAACAGTAGTAGTAGCACTATATATAACGTCCTTGGTGCGTGTGCTACTGCTCAAGAATTATACAATGTCACTATAAATGTTTTTAATAATTGTACCATTGATGGACAGAATTTGAATTAAATATGTGTTATATCATTTATTACAATTTACTAATTAAATTAGATTATTCGCGATTTCCACACATCACATAACCTCAAAACTATCTCGCCGAAAATTTTACACTGCATGTCTGTGCCAACCTTTGAATTTCTGTGCCAACCTTGTAAAAATTAACTCATAACAGCACTCGGCATGCCATATCCGCACGCATTACAGAGGCAAAATAGTATATGAAAGGACGAAATCAAAACCGACTAACCAACCGTCTGTTCACCTTCTTGCAAAACAAAAAGGTTCGTACAACTTGGTTGACAGAAACCGAGAAGGATATTAAAGAACTGGGAATAACAGATCTCCAAAACAGACCGTCTGTGGACAGTCTGTAAGAACCACCCTCAAGGAAGTCCGTGGATTTCAGGAAAAACCCAGAAGGAAAGGTACCCCCTGGACAGAAGAAAGAAAGGAGTTGCACCGGCAGAGGATGGACAATACTTAGCATAGATCAAAGCCCAACAATTTAACAAGCGTAGTCCAAAATAGGCCTAAGCGAAAGAAGAAGAAGAAAAATAAGAAAAGGACGAGTTCAGTAAGCGCGGTTTTTCAGAACACGTCCAAGTTCAGAAAACTCCTCGCTACGTTCGTCGTTTTCTAAACTTGGACGCTTGCTGAAAAATCACGCTTACTGAACTCGTCCTTTAATATACTATTACGATATTCGTTTTAAGTTCTGTTGACAACGACATTATTTTGTTATTTTCTACAAGAAATTCATGTAAAGAAATAAACATGCTTATGCTTCCTTCTCCAAAGCTCTTCGTCCGTACGCACAAATTTTTTTTGAAAGCCTTGTAGCTTATTGATAAGATTCAGTAAATTAGTAGTTTTTCTCTGAAGAGAAAGATTCAGTTCATTAACCTTTTCGAAAAAATCATGAGAAATCTAAATCTGGTTTCTTTTTTAGAAGAATTATCCTAAGCTCGTTATTATTCCTAACACATCATTCCTCTTAAATTCAATATTTCAACGGAGTTTATAATTTTAATTGAAGTATGTGCATATTTCAGTTAAACTTATTAAGTATATATAACTAAGATATATTTATGTGTTATATTCGCGGCCCCCTTGAGGGCAAGACCCGGCCCCTTAGGGGGCCACGGCCCACCACTTTGGGAACCTCTGTCATAGATAGTTAAAAAAAATGTCAAAAGTTTACAGTGGGCCGATTTCTATGCAAGTAAGTTTAGTTTATTTAAAATTACATAAACTTAGTTAGGCTAGATTGGTCTCGAGTTCCAGAACAGTTGTTGAACAAAGTCGAACAAATTCGTTATTTCGTCCGTTCAATAAATAAAGTTTTTTTTTTGTAAAACTCTTCTTCTTTAAGAACCGTAGGAATTAAATTATCATAGCAAAGAGACAGTAAATCTGCTTTTTTATTGTGGGGAAAAACTGGTGCTTCTCATCTTTTCTTATATCTAAGGTAGGTTTCTTATATCTAGGTAGGTATCTAATATTTTTAATATTTCAACTTGGTAAGATGTTTTATAGAAAACATTGCCATTTTCTCAATTTATTGATTTAAAAGTTAAAGTTAATGACATTCCATATAATTTTCACCATCAATATTTACATTACAATTTTTACAAAAAGCTTCGAAAATCTATTTCCAGTTTAAAGAATGCATTTCTTTGACGCTGTATTGTTGTCATTACTTTTTTGCAGATTTTATAATAGTACTTATCTCTGATGAAACAAACAGGGGTCCACTTTTCGAAATGCGATGCTTCTATTTTTCTATGCAGCTATGCATAGTGTCACTTTCATTTTCGGTGTAACTAACATATGTGTTATTGACTCAAAGTTTTGTATTTCGGTGCAGTATAAGTACACATATAAACTAAATATTTGTTTTTATTTTGAGCAACACAATTGTCACAAATAGAAATAAATACATGTTGTGGTTTTATTTGCCCCTCGCTTTGCTAAAGCTTCATGCCATAAAAAGCAATTTCCCCGCATGCTGTTGAGATCAAACAATGTTAAATTATAAACATACAACTTGCCCTAAAAAAAGTGGAAATGTAGTGGAATCGTGGCTTGTAAATCAAATGTGCGAACAGCGGTTTCATGCTTTCCAGTTCTATGTAATAATTTGTCCGCTGCTTCAGCTTGACATGATATGTTTATCTCCTGTCTTTGAGTTTCCTTTTTTTCTTTGAGATTTTCTCTTTGTTCATCACTACTGTTTTAAAAAATTTCGCACAGTGAACATAAATCTTTCTTTGGCAGAAAAAAAAACTTAAATTTAATTTAGTAATAGTTAAAATTTTTCTAAAATGTCGCTGGAACTAACAACGGAACGAACACGAAAACAAAATAACGAAATTAAGCGAACTATTTGGAAGAACGAAAACGGAAACGAAAAATAAATTTCAATTTTCGTTCATGATTCAAAACGAAATAAATAATTTCGGTTACCGGTTTAAACCGGTTTTATTTTTAAATCGTTTATGTAAATATAAATTCCAAATTTTGAATTTTGAAATCTGCAACATTTGAAAAGTGTATGCGTTGTAACGTCACTGTATAATCTGAAGTTCGATTTATGAATAACCATAATGTTGAACCCATTTGTTCCTTTCCGTTGATACCACATTTATTGTCTGAACGGTACTTTTTGTGGAATAAAATAAAATCTGTGATTTTCCATAAGCATCAATGGTAAAGGCAAAAAATGCTTATTATTAATATCTTGTTTCTGGTTCTCAGCAGCTCTTTTTTATTTAACAGGTTAGTTATCTTATTATAATGCACGAATATGCAAAGTTTCATTAAATTCTGATACCGCCAGTACTACCTTAATTTAATGGAGATTTATTTCCAATCGGTCGCTGAATTTTCCCTTGGTCCAATGGATTTCTTACACAATTTAGTTACATTCTGTTGTCGGTATCAGTCTGTTTTTCTTTCTGTTTGTGTTCTTAAGATACTGTCCAAATTTTGTGAAGCTGTTATTATATATAGATTAAAAGATATACTTAGTAAGTAATAAAATAACTTAAAATTATAAAAACATTTTGAAGCCGCCGTAGCATGGGAAGAAATGAAAATAATCAATTCCAAAAAAATGTTGTATACTACTCAGTAACATATAAATCAACTTGTGAAGATGAAGGCTGCGACGCGTCAATAAAGGAAAATCATGCAAGATAACTTGCAGCGACATGTGCAACTATGTGATTTCTATGAAATCATTGTAAACATATCGTCAACAAAGCTGACATCATTAGTATAACTATTCTTCCATAAAAAACATTTCTTAAAAACAACTACTTCACTGGCAAACACCAGGACTGACATTGAATTATGTTAAGAAAGTTTTTTGGTTCCATATAACCCTGTAATTTTCCCAAAAAGAAACAATATCCTGATCAAATACAAAAGATAATTATTAATTAATGAATCAGGATATTGTTTGTTGGGAAAATTACAGGGTTATATAGAACCCAAAAACTTTCTTAATATAATTCAATGTCAGTGGTGGTGTTTGCTAGTGAAGTAGTTGTTTTTAAGAAATGTTTTTTTATAGATAGTTATACTAATGATGTCAACTTTGTTGACGATATGTATACAATGATTTCCTAGAAATTATAATCTTTGAAGAAAAAATACAAATGTTTATTCAAAATGTTTATTCAGTATTCAGTTGGTGGCGATGCGTTTCACATCGTCTGTCCATCGGGTGGGTGGGCGTCCTCTACTTCTGTATGCCTCCTGTCTAGGTCGCCATTCCAGGATATTTTTGGTCCATCTGTGGTTTGGCATCCTTGCGACATGCCCGGACCAGTTCCATTTTAGTTTGGTTATTACTTCAATTGCATCGCTAACCCCAGATCGCTGTCTTAGTACTTCATTCCGCACTTTATCTCGCAATGTAATTCCGAGCATGGAACGTTCCATGGCTCGTTGCGCCACTCTGATCTTTTGGACGGACTTTTGTGTGAGTGTTAGAGTCTCCGCTCCGTAGGTTAAGATTGGTAGGATGCACTGGTCAAACACCTTACGTTTTAGGCAGTTGGGGATGTCGGATTTGAAAATGTGTTTTAGTTTTCCGTAGGCTGCCCACGTTAGTCTTAGCCTCCTTCCAATCTCATGTGTCTGGTTGTCTCTGCCGATTTTAATCTCGTGGCCTAGATACTTGTATGAGGTGACTTGCCGGATCTCAATCCCTTCCATTATAAAGTTTCGGGAAGGTACTAGGTTGGTCATAAATTCCGTTTTCGAGATGTTTATTTTAAGGCCGACTTTTCGTGATTGTTCTGCCAGCTTCTTAAGCATTTTGTCAGTCTTATCTAGGCTATCCGAAATTAGCACAATGTCGTCTGCGAACCGTAGATGGTTGAGGTTTTCGCCATTGATGTTTATGCCCATATCTTCTAGTTCTATGGTCTTGAACATGTACTCCATGAGGTTTGTAAATAGTTTAGGCGAGATGGTGTCACCTTGTCGGACGCCGCGTTGTATTCTGAATCTGTCCGTTTTTTCGTGTAGTTTAACGCATGCGGTAGCATTTTTGTATATGTGCTGTAGAGTCTCCGAGTACCTATGGTCTATTCGGCAATTCGCCAGTGCCTTAAACATCTCATTGTGGTTGATAGAGTCAAATGCCTTCTCGTAGTCCACGAAGGCAAGGACGAGTGGCTTGTTGTATTCGACACATTTCTCTATTACGGTTTTGATGGTTTGCAGGTGGTCGTTCGTTCCGTATCCGGCTCTGAATCCTGCTTGTTCAGGCGGTTGATAAAGGTCAAGTTTGGTTGTGAGGCGTCTAGTTATGATTTTGGTGAAGAGTTTATAGAGGTGCGAAAGCAGGCTTATTGGCCTGTAGTTTTTTAGGTCAGTCGTGTTTCCCTTTTTGTGTATAATAACAATGATTGCATTGTCCCATGCTGTTGGTGTTATTCCTTCCGTGAGACATTTGTTGAATAAACTCTTTATGGCTTCTAATAGCTCGACTCCCCCTTCCTTAATCTGTTCGATCGCAATATCATCCTCCCCGGGCGCCTTGTTATTTTTCATTTCCGTAATTGATTTTGAGATTTCCTCTTGGGTTATCTCCGGTAGATCTTCTGATCCTTGGTTTAAAATTTGGGGGATGGTACGGGTATATTTCGGCTCTGGTGTTTCTTGAGCGCTATAGAGATTTGAATAGAAGCGTTTTACGATTTCCAGGATTTCTTCTTTGTTCCTGATAGTTTGCCCGTTTTGGTCCTCGAGTTTGATAATTTCTGCTTTTCCAGGTGTTATTTTCTGTCTCAGTACTTTCATGCTTTTGTTCTCTTCGATGGTCTACAAAGAACTTTAGTTGATGTTGTTATAAAACGAAATACCAATATTTAACTCAACATTACTCCTGATTTGTTGAAGGAAGCGGAGTGTACAAAACTGGCAACAGTTAATGGGCGACCATTCAGTATATGAATGATTGGTGTTTTAGAAAATTTTTAGATCCGATAATAGATGGAAGTAGACAATAAAAGTGCAATTAATCCAGATTTTTTTTTAAATGTGTCATCAAAAGCTTCAAATTCAAAATAAAAAATATAGAAAGAATTGATGGGTAAATTATTATCTTTAAAACTTGATGTGGCAAGTAGATTTGATAGAAGTATAATAGGAATCAACTTTAAATTTGGCGGAAATATTAACGGAAATAATAATAAGTTTAGTTTTACGGACGTTGGCGATATGGGAATTGAAGGAAAGGCCTTCTTCAAACCTTCGGTCTTAGAAGAATATGATGTTGATTTGAACAAATTATTTATTATACCAACAGACAATGGGGCAAATTTGCGCAAAATGGTACGTTTGTTAGGAGAGCAACAAAACAATATTAGTGGCAATGAAGAAGATGAAAAAAGTGACAGTATTCTAAGTAGTACAATTTGCAAAACCGGTTTTAACCGTTATTTCATTTCGGTTGACGAAAACGATATGGTTTGGATAAGGACGTAAATAACGATCAGATCTGATCAAAACGAACAAAATATTTTTCGTTTTTAGTCCCTGAATGTCGAGTTTCACTGGTTCCCATCCATATTCACTACATTTTTCCCGTACAGCCGAGATATTATACTAACATTCACACCTTTCTTAGTATTCCCGAGTAGTTTGAGATCTACAATAGTGGGACTCCCTCCATTCTAGGAAAACTATTAAAATGGGAAACCACTTGATTTATCTTTGTACGAAAATCTTTGTAATCATGGTACGATAGTGAAGTTTGGAGGGAGAAGCAAAAGCTACGAGAATCTATGAGACAAAGGAGAAAGAGCGAAGGATATAAATAGTAAGTGCTACAGGCGAAAGTGGAACTGAAAAAAATATAGAAGAAAAAAGAGAGGATTAGGAGAGAAAGGAGAGGCAGCGAGTGAGGGAAATTTAAACAGAAGCAGAGCTATGGAAATTCGTAAGAAAGCGAAGAGGAAGGAAGGAAGAAATACCCAATAGCATAACGATATAGGAGTGCCAGAAGCATATCAAGATCTTGCTAGGAGGAGCTGTGAGAGAGTCAGGTAGAGGGGATGAGTCAGGAGACCTGCTGAAAAACCAGGAAGAGTATCTCGAGGATATTACAGAGGGGGAGGTGGAGGAGGTTATTACAACAGGAAGAAGTTCGTGGAAGCTGCAAAGAGAAGTTCACGGAGGAAATGAGAAGGATACCGAGGGAAGATAAAAATATTCCATTCAGTTGGAAAGTGGGGTAATTCAGCCAGTTTATAAGAGTGGAAGAGGGGCGCTCTAGCAAAGTGTAGAGCAATATCTCTTATGAACCCCTCATACAAAATTTTGCCAAAATCCTAGATATTCGCCTGAGAACGGACATAAAGGAATGGAAGCTAGTGCCGGAAATTCAAGCTGGGTTCAGAGAAAGAAGGAGCAGGGTGGAGCACTTGGTTACCCTAAGAGTCAGTCTTGTGATGTTTCTCGTGTTTCCCTTTTCTTTATATGTCAACCATGCTTAGATCATTCGTCATTCTTGACCAGTGATCAATGCTCTACTCCAGTGGTCACCAAATGGCGGACCGCAGTCCGGATCCGGACCACCGACCTATTTTGGTCGGACCTTAAGTAAACAGTAACTTGTATTACTGAGTACGTATCTTAATAAAATATATCCCGCGCTTTGTCTTTGCTGCCATCAATTCGAGAACGGACGAGCGAAGTAACGTACGAGAGAGAGGGCGGGGCACAAGCACCACGCCGCCGCTCGCTGGAAGTGTCTTGCCTACCTTACGAGCTTAATTATCTGCTTACGTTTGCGAGTTTTTTTTTACAATGGAACCAAGAAAAGAAAGGTGGAAGTCGAAAATAGATAGTGTTTGTCCGAATGGACCGATTTATATTGCTTTACGCTGCCAAATTTCCACTGGGTAATAACTTGCGTAGATTTACGCAAGTTACAAGTTTAATCCTGAGCTGCGCATCTTCAACCCAGATCACCAGAGTCGTTCAATGACTGAGCATAAAAATGTGGTGAAGCTTCTTTGCGTGTTTCTTTGACTCTTGCTAAGCATTTGAAACTATTTACTGATACTGACATAGTTAAAGAATGTCTAAAATCACATAGATAAAGAATGATATGTTCTGTTCGAGAACAGAAAATTTATTGTTGGTACTATTCGACAGATTCCGTTATCTGCGTCTACTAACACAAGAAATACACACGTTTTGCCAGAAGAAATTAAATGGTAATTGGTGCACAGCTTTTGAGCTGCAGTTTTGACCGTATCTATGTTGAGGTCTTTATGTCGACGGGCGTTCGTGACGTACCATGGAGCGTCAGCTACCACCGAAGTTTTTACTTGGAAGCGTTGTAAGATTGCGATGTTCGAGTTGCTGGCCGAACCCCACAGTTGGGTACCATAAGTCCGAATTGGTTTAGTCTGTATATAATATTTTTATTGTGCAGGGGTAGTTCTGACCTTCTTCCTAAGACCCAATACATTTTTTTAATCGTATATCCAGTTGCTTTCGATTTGTTCGATGTGGCTTGACCAAATCAAGGTACTTCTCTGCGATCCCTCGGGATCTGCGATCAGGGTACAAACCGAGGTATTTGACATCGTCGACTCGTGGTCATGGCTGGATATTTAATGAGACTGTCGGGCAGTCTTTTTTGTTTATCGTGAAAGTGATATAGACTGATTTATTGTCGCTGGCTTTGATTCCCCATCTCTTCAGCCATCTTTTAACATAGTTGAGCTCATTTTGGAGTATTCTAAAGGTTGTATACGGATTTTCGTGGACAGATAGGATGGTTTTGTCTTCGGCGAATGTCGCCACGGTGGTATTGGGGTCTACGGGAAGTTCGGCTGTGAATATGGTGTACAGGACATGAGAACCCCTAAATTTATTGGAAGAAATCGTGCTTGTTCACTGCCCTATTTCTTTTGGAAGCACCGATCACTTATGTAAAACTTCAAGAGTAGGAAGTATTGACGTTTGTGAGGTATACAACTCCTTTCTTAGGTCGTTTTTTTAGTATTACTCCGGTGATTAGATCATAACCAGGCGCTTTCCAGTAGCAGGTTAAAATTGCATGAAAAAGATATGCTAGTATTTGACTAAACCTATATTATATTGGTGAAACCATACTAGTTATAGATATAGATTTTAGATTACAGATTTTGGTGGCAACTTGAACCTTTATATATCTTTTGTACTTCATCCGCTTCATCTAATCGTTGGTGTACTTTTAACCCATTTAGAGCGCCTCCTCTAGTCCTTATTCCTTTACGAAATATATTTCCGAAAAAATATATTTACGTACAAGTAGTGTATGATCGTTTCCTATGCTGAGCCGCAGAATCTGCATCTCTCGTCCTCAACTGGGCCTATGACACTTAGGTGATTTCTAAGTATGCAGTGTCCCGTTAGGACTCTTGTCAGAATTCTAAGCTTGTTCCTTTTAAGGAAATATTTTGTTCTTTTCTGGTTAAAAGATCCCAGCATTACTTTGGAATGCCTTAGCCCTGAAAGTTCTTTCTAGGTTTTCATCCAGTGTCCTTTTTATTTTTTCATTTAAACTTTTGTGGGCGGTGTCATGCTCATACCGCAAAAGGGTTTCCGACCTATAAAGGGATTACTATATCCTTTGTTAGCTACATGATCGGCTTCTTCGTTTCCATATACACAGTGAGTCCTGGTACCCAGTATAGCGTTACTTAATTTTCTCTGCCGAGCTTGTTTAGCTTTCCTACACAGTCCCATACCAGTTTGGATCTAATGGTGTATGATATAATGACCTTGATGGCTGTTTGGCTATTTGATAGGATTACGATGGTTTCTGTCGAGGTTAAATTGTGCACATCTTTGCACATACCTTGCAAAGTATTTGATTGCATGTACCTCTCATTACTTGGGTATTACAAGATATAAAGTCATGACAGATATAAAGGTATAAAGTTCCAGATATAAAGGCATTTCTCACAATGCCATTGAAGTTTTACCCTCTGAGAAATTTCTCTTACGGCATCCAATGTGTCTACGACTAGTTCCGTAGGCCTCGTCATGTTTGTCAGGGCGTCGAGCACTGAACGACTATTACAAATTATTAAAGAATCGTCTACGTTGTCGGAAATGGTTCGGATGTACTGGAGACCTCGCTTTAGTGCAAAAATTTCCGCCTGGAATATTGCGCATATTGTATTTTTCGTTCCCTTCCTTGTAAACCACAAAAGCTGTTGCGGCTTTGGAGGAATTTGTGAAAAGTCCGATTTGAATGGTGAACAAAATATTTTTTTAAGTGGCCAATATCCGAGGGGTAAAAGAGTTCTTGTAGGTTTACTCTGCGATCGATCTGGTTTGGAGAGGCCCTTACACCTGTTAATTCTCTAAACCTTGCTTCGTCCAGATCATGCATACTGAGGTTTAATGCAACTTGTTTTGCCCGGATTTCTATTGTAAGGAGGCCTGAAATAACAAAGGCTTTGGTAGCTGGAATCGTACATAAACGTTTGCGCTCAGAAGTTTCATGTTCTCTTTGGTTTTATAGGACTGCCAAATTAAGACCTCATACAAAAGTTCCAAAACCCCTATCTGCCCGATCTGTTCATGTCCCATTCCTTTCTCGCGGCGTTGCCTATTCTGAAACTCTATAGCTTAGCCTTACTTAAACTTGCCTAACTTTGTTCATCTTATATTTAGCTGATCTAGTTCCGTTTATCCAAGGACTGCACTTTATATGCAGACGATGCCAGCTACCTCATTTCTAATGAAACCTTATTAGATACATAGCAAGAGGCAAATCTCTTAGTTCGGGACTTTTCCGGAGTCTTTATATCTAGCAATTATATGTTGTAATATTGGGATACTTGGGCAGATTCCCATGGGTTCGAAGTATTTGATATTAGGTCCAAACACTCCATACCATTTCGAAAAAACTACACAGCAATGTGTAGTAGCAAATCCGATTGGAGCAACCAATTGGATTTACTACTACACATTGTTGTGTAGTTTTTTCGAAATGGTATTTGAATACAATTTCGTGTTTTGGTATTTCCAGCCAGGAGATCTTACCAGCGAGGCTGTTCCGGTCTCTAATTCTGATTATTTTACCTCATCCTATTCCTGCCTTGCTGAACCTTACAATCGTCAATCTGGCGGCCCCCTCTACGACAAGGTGCAATGGAGTCAAAGTGCATTATATATAAAATCTTATAAACTCTTTCAGGGCGAAGTGTAGCCTGAATATATAAATAAATTCAACTTGCTCGTAGCTCTATAATATTAGGTCTTTTTAAGACTACAAAATAAATCCTATGTTAAAACAACTACTTCCCTGGCTAAACATTTACATGTCACTAAACGAGTACTAGATAAGTAACATTGTTTTTAAGATCATTTGCATATATTTAAATTAAGTAAATAGCCATGTGCAGACGCGTTTCAAAATTTATCTCTCATTAGTGCAGCTTTTGGGGTTTTCCTGGTTTTAAAATCATAACTTTTTGCATAGTTTTCCATTGGCTGAGTATTTATAAAATTCGGAGGATGGTATTTAATAAGTTTGTGAGGTACTCAACTACTTTCTTAGGTAGTTTTTTTGAGTATAACTCCGGTGATTACTTGAACACCTCGTGCTTACTTGCACACCTCGTGCATAACTGGCGAGGTTGGGTTTTAATTTTACATTTTTGTAGAAAGATATAAACTTAGTTGCAGGTAATTGATGAATAGGATGGTTGCGACAGTTACTACGTGGTAATCCATACTTACATTGAATTGAAAAATTCACTTTGTTTTTTACCACACTTATAAGTGTGGTAAAAAACAAAGTGAATTTTTCAATTCAATGTAAGCAGGTAATTGATTTAAATGAAAATTTAATACTGATGAAACCATACTAATTATAGATGCAATCATATAAACTTAGTAAGGGCGAAATATGGCTTGAATATATAAATATATTCAACCTTTTCGTAGCTCTCTAATATTAAGACCTAATATTATATATTCTTCTTCTTCTTTCGAATATGCCTACTTTGGACCACGCTTATTCAACTGTTGGACTTTGACCTTTGCCCAGTATTGTCGCATCTTCTGCCGGTGTACCTCCTTTCTCTCTTCTGTCCAGGGGGTACCTCTTTCCTTCGAGGTTTCTCCTGAAATCCACGGACTTCCTTTAGAGTGCGTCTCACAGACTGTCTGTTTTTGAGATTCGTTATTCCCAGTTCTTTAATATCCTTCTCGGTCTCTGTCAACAAAATGGTACGAAGCTTCTTGTTTTGACAGTAGGTGAACAGACGGTTGGTTATTCGGTTTGGAGGCAATCTTGCAACGTGGCCATAGAAAGCTACCCTTCTTTTCCTTGCACAGCCAGGTAGTATCTCAATATGTTCATAGAGCTCAGAGTTATGCCGTCTTCGGAATTCCCCATCTTCCTTTACCGGGCCTAGGATCTCCCTGAGGATTCTCCTCTCTCTGATTTCCAATTTCTCTATTAGACCCCTTCGGTTCAAGGAAAGACACTCCATGGCATACAGGGCTTCTGGTCGTAAGACTGATGTGTAGTGCTTAAGTTTCAGGTTGCGTGACAGGCATTTCTTATTGTAAGTGTTCTTAGTAAGCCGATAGGCTAGTTCTAACTTGCCGACTCTCTTGGATAATGATGCTCTTTCTGATAAGTTGGGTTCAATCCAATCGCCGAACTACTTAAATTTCTCTGTCCTCTTGATGTTTCCCTGTTCTAGTAACATCTCTCTGTTTGCTTCTTTGATGTTGGTGAAAGATTCTGTTTTCTCCAGCGACACTTGAAGACCCACTTTGGCAGCCTGTTTTCTGAGGCAGTTTACCTGCATTGTTGCCATCTCAAGAGAATCAGCAAACAGTGCCATGTAATCTGCAAAGGCCAGGCAATCTACAACCAGTCCATCGTTCTTACGTCCCAGGTAGATACCACTCTGAGCACCCAAATTGTTCAGTTCCTTGCGTCATTCTCTAATAACCTTTTCAACGACACAGTTGAAGAGAAGTGGGGAAAGTCTATCACCTGGTCTCACTCCAGTTTTTATATCGAAGTTTTCTGAAATCTCGTCTCTAAATTCAACCTTGAAATGGGTGTTGGTCAAAGTTTCTAGGATGAGTCTGCGGGTTTTGTTGTCTAGTGTTGGTGCCTGGAGTACTTTCTTAAGCGTTTCTCTATCAATGGAATCGTAGCCTTCCTAAAATCAACAAAGGTGTCGACCACCTTGCCGTTTCTCATCTTGGAGTATGCAAGTACAGTTTTAAGATTGAGGATCTGTTCAATACTGGATCGGGTCTTCCTGAAGCCCCCGTGGTATTCTCTCAGTTGAATATCTAACTGATTTTCTGCTCTTGTTTGTAACTTCAAGAGAATCTTGTATGTTACCGGGACGAGAGAAATTCCACGGTAGTTGTTTAGATCAGTAAAATCTCCATTTTTGAGAAGCGGATGGATCAGAGCAGGTTTCCAATCGGGTGGTAATTTCTCTGTTTCCCAGATATCCTGGATGATCGCGGTTAGCTTGCGCATGGCATTGTTTCCAGCACCTTTCCACAGTTTAGCAACGATAGAGTCCTCTCCAGCTGCCTTATTATTCTTAAGAAGTTGAATGGTCTGGCCAACTTCTTCCAATGAAGAGGGAAGCGAGTCCGGGTTTGGTGTGGTTTGTTTATATGTCTTCGCTGGGTGGGTCACAGTTGAGTAGATTTTTAAAGTACTGATCCAAAAGGTGGCAGTTGTCCTTGTCGTTATAAGCCAGTTTGCCTTGTGAGTCTCTGAAGTTGAGGCTTGGCGGAGCGTATTTTCGGAGTGCCTGCTTGCAAGGTTCCAAAGAAATCTCTGGAATTATTCTTAGCAAAGCTCTCTTCGATTTGGGTTAGTTTGTTTTGTGTAAATGTTCGTTTGGTTCCTCGAATTATCTTGGCTGTAACCTTTCTTTGTTCCAAAAATTTATGCCATCTTTCCTCTTTCGTCCTTTTCGTCTTTTTAGGATTCCACTTCACCCAGGCTATCTGTCTTTGGTCTCTTGCATTGTCACAGTCTTCAGTCCACCACGGAATCTTCCTTCTTCTAGCGAGAGGGGCGAGTTCATTGGCCGCCTTGTCCAGAGTCTCCTTCAGTTGGTCCCAGTTGTTTAGGTCTGTGTTGTTCAGTCTCTGACTTAGTTCATGACTGTTCTTGAGTCGCTCGACTTCAAATCTTACCATTTTGGAGGTTCTGTGTAATATAGTGTTTCTAGGCTGGAGTCTTATTTTGATCTTTGAGAGGTAGTGGTCTGAGAACAGATTGGCGCTTCTTAGTACCTTCACGTTTTGTATTTCCTTTTGAGATTTTTGTGAAATGGCCACATGATCTATCTGGAATTCACCCAGGTGGGTATTAGGTGAAATCCAAGTTTTCTGCTTCCTTGGCAAGTGTTTTAAGGCTGCAGACTTCATGATCAACCCAAAAGTCCCACACAGATCCACCAATCGTATTCCGTTACGGTTGGTTCGCTTATGCGCCTGATAATTGTCCACTATGTTTCTGTATTTTTTTTCTCTTCCCAATTGAGCATTGAAATTACCTAGCAGTATAACGGTGTGCCTCTCTGGAAGTTTAGAGATAATATCTTCTAAGTCTTATACACGACTACTCAGGTAAAGTCGGTGACTGAATCCAGTATCCTGTGACTGATTATAAATCCTGTACCTAAGTGGGGTACGTTCTTCATTACCCGCTGACTTACTTTTCCTTTGAGGATTCTGTAGCCTTGGGAATCGAAGGAATGTTCGTCCGTAAATCTGGTTTCCTGTACTGCTGTCAGTATTATGTTGTGTCGTGTTAGTGAATCAGTCAAATGTTTCAGTTTACCCACGTTTAGCAGTGAGTTGGCATTAAATGTTGCGAAGAAGCTTTGCCGTCTTGGTCTGAGTTTACGTCCGGTGATTTCAGGATGCTCCTACTCATCCTTAAAGCATGTTCGTGCGGACTCCCCAGAAGCCGAAGGTCCGCTAAGGTCACCATAGGTGACGGTGGATTGGTTACCACCTGGGGTAGTGCATTTAGCGAGATTTTCCTTCATGCTCAGTTGAAAAATATTCTTCATGGGACAGTGGCGAGCCACTATCCAAGATACTACACAAGTTGTAAGCTTGGGAGGCTTATTATTCGGGGTTGTCACCCCTAGACAGGTCGCCTTCACTACGGCTAAGGGGTCCTGTCCACCCCACTCTTCCCAGGTGCTAGGCTCCGTGCCATTGTTTACCAAAGATGTTCAAGGGGTACGTATTATTATATTGCTAGGTCCAGATCTGTTTTAGATTTTTTTGTTTATTTATTATTTCTAGTAAGTTTTTTTATCTTTTTAATATTATATATTATTTATAAAAAATAAATCCCATGTTGAAACAACCACTTCCCTGATTATTGCCACGCAGGATATTAAATTAAACAATAGGTATTTGCATGTAATTACCAGCCCCAGTAGGTTTCGCTGTTCGCATAATTTAAATAGAAAGAATTGATCTTAAAAACAATGTTATTCATCTAGTACTCGTCGTTCTAGTGACATGAAAATATACCGGGGGCTGGTAATATCATGGAAATACTTATATAATATATATATATAATTCAATATAATTCAATATCTTTTGTAGCATTAGCCAGGGAAGTAATTGTTTCAACATGGGATTTGTTTTGTAGTTTTTTATAAAACTTAATACTATAGAGCTAAGAACAGTTTCAATATATTTATATTCAGGGCTACATCTCGTCCTTGATAAGTTTACACATATTATATTTTAAAACTGCAGATAATATTAGAATTCTGGGACAAGTAAATATACCAGTATTGCCTTAGAAATGAAATACCATCTAATGAAATGTAATACAGACACATTAATTTTTTTAACGTGTATATATTGCTGTTCGAATATCTCAGTAAATGGCTGGAAAGCTTTGTTTAAAACATATTTAATGGTGTAATTGTCTCAAAACACGAAAATTGTCTATAATTTTATATCATTGATAATTATATATATATTAAGTATATATATTATATATATATATATATATATATATATATATATATATATATATATATATATATATATATATATATATATATATATATATATATTATCATTAATAATTGTCTATAATTTTAGGGTGACGATATGTAATCGAGAATTTTATTTTATATGATCAGTTGTTATTTCGCTCTTATTATCATAAGTGATGTATTCTTTACACTATTTAAAAAATTGAGCCATATATCGATGTTTTTTTTTAAATATAACAAAACGATCATTCGATGGATTCCAAAAGTTTCGATACTAAAAATATCGATATATTTTGAAATATCAACCATCCCTAATCCAGTGTCTCTTAAAATTATGAATTCATTATCGGACGACCGTCAAAATGTTTTGCTTCAACCGCGTTTAAAAGTTACTCGCACTCATGTTGTGGCCATATTGTTACTTTATTTTGTAATTTTGTTACGGGTGAAATTGTTAGAGGATTCTCTTTGTGAATTTGGGACATGGTAAATGCAGATAGTGAGACAAAGGTCTCTTGAGTCAATCTGTCTTGAATGATTAAGACGCGGAGCTTTGTTGTCGGAAATTATTACACGTTTTGGATTGACACCCGACCCTGTTCACCCAGTCCAAATATATTATATTATAACTGATGTGCAACCTTATGACATATTAAATGTAACAAGGAACTACAAATGAATTAAATAAGAAACCTTTTTACTAAAATGAAATAAAAGTAAATTCTTGAAATAAAAGTTAATCTAGAAATAATACAAAATACCCAAATGCTACTAGAGAAAAACAATAAATAAATCGCTTCCAAATTGTGGAATATGCCGAAAATATACGTTATTAGCAAATACTGCAACTTAACTTCCTAATCTACCCCCAATGTCTTTGTATTATTGTTATTTTGGCTACATACTGGCTAATACAGGTCGCGATATATCTGTCTGGACTAAACTGCTGAGATAAAGATTTATATAAAAGAAAACAGTAGGCACATAAAACAAGACTAAATAGACAAGTAAACAGGTTTAAATTAGAATTCTTTGCATTAGACAATAAGGACAGAAATATATTGTCTTGAAATAAATAGAATTAGTGAAATACATATTATATACTTAAAAACTTTACTCTAATTTAAAAATTTTATCGCCAAATATTTACTAATCCCTCATTTACTCATCCCCCCAAATATTTAATAATCCCCAAAGTCACGTTAGAATCAATATTTTTCCTCATAAATTTCTCTAAAATTGTAAGAATTCTCATTAAGATTAGGGGAGACAGGTAAGCGGTGCTAATATTACAAAAACTTCGCATCAAGACCGTTATCCTGATTTTTAATGCCTTCTTCGCAGTTTTCCTTTAATATATTTTGCTCAAAGTAAAATCGCACTCCATACGTAAACCACGAAATTTCTCTGTTTGTAAAACCCATTAAAGATACTAAATGTAATCAGGGAAATTGCCTCAAGAGATATATCCCCCAAAAAAATTCAACAAAAAAATTCCTCGAACGTCGATTTGACTCAAACAATAACAATAGCAATATAATTTAATTGATTGAGTTATAAAAGAAAAACATTGCCGATATAGCCCAGTATTGTATTATTTTCTGCCTAGTTTTTAGTCTCTAATTCCATCTGTATATAATTGTCTAGACCTCACTTCTAACAATTTACTAGAAAAGACATGTATGAAAGTAATATGTTGAATGCATTTTCTGCTTTTTTAGTTCAAATTTATATTAGGGATTTTTTCTCTCATACATTTTCTACTCTCCTTCTATTTAAATCGCGGCAAATCGCGAGTTTTGGCGTGTGTTTTTTCTGTCCCTTTTTTGTCGCCCTACGCAAATTCCTCCTAATGGAAAAATTTAAATAAGAGCTCTACATGAAATTTACACAAACGTTAACAAATTTTAATAATAATCAAATCTTTATTACTAAATTGTTATTATCCTTTCAACAAGACATTTTAATAACAATATGAGACAGGAAGCTAGGGACTAGGCACACAAAATTGTAACAAGATTCAATAGCAGGTATAACTGGAAAAAACAAGACAAGACAGACAAGACTAGACTATGCAGGCGAGAGTAGACTAGCAAAACTTCACTAACAAGACCTGTCACAAAAGTCTAGACAAACCGGACTATGCCGACAAGACTAGACAGATGGGACTGGATAAACACGAATAGGCAAACTTTACTAGATTGATATGTTGCACATGCAACGTACAACAGAAAACTATAACCATAAAAGATTACGCAAGATAAGACTAGATTGATAAGACTAGGCAGCAGGACTAGACAAGCAAAACTAGACAGAGAAGGCTGGACAATCAACACTAGATATACAAAACTAGATAGACATGGCTCGACAGACAATATTATGGCGACAATGCTATACAGGCAAAACTAGACATACAAAACTAGACAGACAAGACTAAACAGATAAGACTAGACAGCTCACGGACAGACTTTACAAACTGGACAGTCTGTCAAGTCTGTCCAGTCTGTTCAGTCTGCTAAGCTATATGTACAAGAAGTGACAGACATGACTAGGCACCCAAGACTAGACAAACAAGACTAGTTAGACAAGACTAGACAGATAAGTCTCAGAGAACTTAAGATGCGGAAGGAGTGGGGACCGTCGGCTTTGTAGATGACCTCGCCCTGGTGGTATGTGACAAAACTCAGCTGGGGTTGAAGCGGAGGGCCAACAAAGCCATGCAACTAATAGACAAATGGATGGGGGACAAGCAGCTCAAACTAGCACCCGAAAATACCGAGACAGGACTCTTAACAGGCAAGAGAAAAATAGGGGATGTAGCATTCAAACTTAGAGACGCTATCATAAAGCCAAAGAGTGCTATAAACTAGTTAGGCGTCATGATTGACAAGAACTGTAGCATTTAGACAGAAAGTCAACAAAGCCGCGGACAAAGCCCATAAATCTTTATCGGCGCTGGAAATGCTTATGCCCAACTTGGGAGGACCGCGAAGCAGCAAGAGAAAACTGCTATGCACGGTGGCCCACGCTGCTATGCTCTACGCTCTACGCGGCCCCTGTCTGGGCGAGAGCTATGGACGCCGATGGCAGCACCTATGGACGATGGACGCAAGGTTTGAGCGATCCAACGAATGGTCGCGATCAGAACCAGTAGTGCCTACAGAACTGTCTCCAGAGAGGCGGTCCAAGTGATAGCAGGGATAGCGCCAATAGAACTATTAGTTCAGGAGAGATCTGAGATCTAGGCAGCCAGACACGGAACTACTACGATCAGCAGGAAAGAAATAAAGAAAATAGAAAGGGCGGAATTACTCCGGGCATGGCAAAATGACTGGGAAGCAAACAAAAAGGGTCAATGGATAAGGTTGCTGATAAGGGATGTGGCAAAATGGGTAGAGAGGAAGCATGGAGAACTGAATTACCATCTAACCCAAGTCCTCACTGGACTTGGCTCTTTTAGGGATTATCTCCACAAGATCGGAAGAGCTCCCGACAGATACTGTGAATACTGCGGGGAAAATGACAGCGTGACGCACACCATCTACGACTGCGACAGGCGGGACACAGAGAGAAACAAGTTTCCATACGATATAGAACCTCGAAATACTATAGAGTTCCTGCTGGAATCTGAAAACAATTGGAACAGCATCCAGAAAGTCATATCTGACAGAATGAGCTCCAAAGAGAAGGACGAGAGAAGCAGACAGAAGGCAAAAAAAACTACGCGTAAACTCGAACCAGAACCAGCAGCTGGACGCCGAAAGTAAGGCAAGGAAGAAGACGAAGAAGGTGAGAGACAGCTTCATTCCCAATTTGGGCGGCATCTACCGTCCGGGCTACACACCCTGAAGGAATGCGCAAGCGATACCGGGGTGTAGCGTACTAAAGCCAAGTGGATAAGGGGCTAAGGGAGTGAGAGCCGCACACTCAGGCTGGGAGAGCTTCCCCCAAACCACCATAAACAAAAGACAGAGAAGTCTGGACAGTCAAGACGGACAGACAAAACTGGATAGACAAAGCTAATAATAAGAAGAAGAATAAATATATTCACTTAGCTACATTATATACATATTGTGGAAGTGGTAGTTACAATAGACACGTTAATATAGTAATACATTAATACAATTAATACAATAAATACTACAATAATGCAATTACTACAAAATACATTAGACACCATCATTAAATTCTGAACGTTATCATAACAAAATGATTATTACAAATTATTCTTCCAAAAGTTCAGATATTTAGATTCAGATATTTGTCCAGATTATTAAAAATTCTTCTCAAGTAAGGTCGTGTAATGTTATGGGAACGATGGCAGAGTGCCATGTCTTGTATTGTGATCGTGGCTATTCGCTAAGGTGTTAAAGTTTCGTATATGATATTTTTTATAACACAGCACTTTAACATTTAAATTAAGGGTAATGTAAATATATTGAACTTTTTAAAAAAACTTTTACAACTTTGCTCTCCTTTTAGACCAAACATAAGTCTAACAATTCTCTTCTGCAAAATAAAACATCTATCTACAAAGTAACACGTATAGAAATAGATGAGAATATACCAGTGCATAATACACACTAATTACTGATTCTTCGTTAAACGACTTTTTAATTTGTAAAATTGCGAAGTAAGCTCTTCCCATTTTTTTGCATACATGGTCGATGTGATGAGACCAACTAAAAGTAGTCTATCCGTACCCCCAAAAAGTTAGTATACATTTCGATTTTATGTTTTTTGGCGTCAATATTGAGTTGAAAATGCATTTTATTATGTTTAGCAAAATAAATACAAACAATCTTATCGGTATTCAGTAGAAGATTGTTTGCTCGGCACCACGCATTCACCTCACCAACAACTATTCTGACTCTGCTTTCAAGCTCTTCTACAGTGTTCCCAGAGATAGCCATATTCATGTCATCTGCAAACAGTATAGTTTCCGCACTTACATAAAGTGGAAGATCGTTGACGAACAGCAGAAATAGAAACGGCCCTAAAACAGATCCCTGAGGGACACATATAGTTATATTATTGCTATTAGATTTGTAGTTATTGGCATTTACAATAAACTTTCTTCCTGTAAAGAAGAATCTAATCAACCTTGCAATAGTCCCTCGAAAACCATAGTTTTTCCAATTTAGTTACCATAAAATAAATGTTGACAGTTTCAAAGGCCTTGAGCAGGTCAAAGAATAGAACCATTACATGTTTACCTGTGTCAAGTTCTTTAATAATATATTTAGCTAAGTTGATCGTGGCTGTTTCAACTGATCTGCTAGCTCGAAACCCATGTTGACAATTGCTGATCAAATGATATTTTTCTAAATAATCAACCATTTTGTTACAAATCAGCCGCTCATAGATTTTAGAAAAGGAATACGCAATTGGTTATTTGAATTTTTTTTTTATAAATCGAAAGCTCATATTTAAGTTTTATAACAAAACAATTTCTTGCTTTTTTTCGTTGAAATTAAAATGTTAAAACAAATTTAAAATATATTTTTGAACTCGGTACCGAAAATAGGCCGGTTACCGTTGTGACGTAAAATATGTAATTTCTACCCGTACATGATTTTGTTGATACAGTAGTTGTAGTAGACATGTCAAATATGTTAAATAATAAAAGTCAAATATTAAAAGTTATCGTGCTTGTTTCGTACAATCGTGTGGAGTACCACAAAAAAACTACTCAAAAAATATTTTTGTATGTCCCACATTGTTAAACGTCGAAACTAATTGTTTTAAACAGTACGCCGAAAAAAATCTTAAAACAACGATTTTATGAAGAATGATTATGTTTGAATGTTAGAATGAAGTTTCTCACTTACGACGTTACAAACAAATTATTGCGCGTTAGGAGTCACGCGATTATTTTCAAAATTTTATCACTTTTAAATAGTTTATAATTAATTCAATTTTTTTTTTTAAACTTTTTCGTATCGCACATCCGAATTATTTATAATAAGGTTATAAAATACAAAACAAAAATCGATAATTTTTTTTATTTAACAATACAATTGAAATAGGTCTATATTTAGATATTTCACATGCGTCCGATTTCTTATGCAATTGAATCACTGAAGCTACCTTCAAAACCAATGGATATATTCCATCTTCCATAGATTTATTGTACAGCTGTAATAGTAAACTTTCAATGAGCTCTAAGATTGATGTAATAATTTTGATAGAGAAACCATCTATGCCCGATGAATGCGAAGTGGAAATATTGAAATAACCTTTTGAAGTTCAAGTGCTTCAATGGGGACATATAGAAAGAGTGAAAGATACTAAAAGAGGACTTATTGCACCCAGAACCCGACGTTAACAACTGTTCTCTGATTATACTTCAGGCCGTGTACATCAGCAACTTGTTTGTCAGTTACCAGTGCATTGTCTATCCTGAGTATTATTGTGGTACACTTTTTTTAGTATTTTTTAGTAAGTATCTTTTGATTTATTTTTTTACTGCTAAATTTTGTTCATGACGAACCTCTTAACGAAAACTATGTGTATGTTCTGCTGACGCTTCATAGTTGTGTAAGCTTCGATAAGGTTTAAATCAATAAAGGTATAACACAGCAAAAACAAATTATAGACAATACTATATAGACAATGCTACACGGGCCAAACCTAGGCATACAAGACTCTACTCCACCCTATTATTTTCCGCTATTAGGTCTTTAATTTGAACTTTGAGATATAGTATTTGGTCTCCAAACACAATTTCATCCGAATTTTGATTATGTTTTTATCCTCAGTGTTCTTTTATGATATTCTCAAGTCCTACTTTAGCTTTTCTTTTATACTCCAAGTACACGTCCTCTGTTCGTGTCCAGTTCTACCTTTCTTTCTCCACCCCTTTTTGCGTTATTGTTATAAGTCCCTGTAGTTTCACTGACAGTTTTTTGATATTCTTATGGACATCATGATTTTTCTTACAGAATTCTTGCAAAACCTCCAACTTCTTTTTTAAGCTTCCTGCATTCGATTCACTTAAATTCTCTATCTTTTTTTTCCCAGACTAGAGAGACAATACTTTTTTTAGGGATGTAGGTGGCGGTTATACACCTGACCAGATAAGTGACTTCCCTGGAAACACAGCCGTGAACTCTGGTACTTTTAGTGGCATGGCTTCAGAGTTACGGGTGACTTTTCTAAATTTAATTTCTCTTAATATTTTGTTCCTCCGCTTCATCTGTTATTTCGTATTTCATAGTATTATGCATATATTTTAGTGTATTTATACAGTTTTCTTTTACTTCACTACTACATATGTCCATTTTATGCCGTTCCATTTCCCATCGGGAACAATCAAAGATTGTATGGCTCACGGTATCGGTCTCTCCGCAGTATATGCACTGGTCGTTTGAGGCTCTGCTAATTTTATGCAGATAGTCCTTAAAACAGCCGTGGCCTGACAATACTTGGGTAAGATAGTAGCTATTTTCCCCATATTCTCTGTTTATCTAGGGTTCAAGTTCAGAGATAAGAAGTCTGGTCCACACTCTTGCTAACAACTTTTTCTGCCGTTCTTCAATTAGTTATTTCCTGGCCATTTTTTTCAAGTTTTCTGCGACCTGTCTCCTGCAGTTTTCTTTGTTCTTCCACAAGTAGGTCGATTGGCGGGATACCCGCGATGGTCAAGAGTGCCTCACTTGATATTGTACGGTAAGCGCTACAGATTCGTGGGTCCATTTTTCTTTGCCCTGCATGGAGGTTTTGGGTATTGCCCTGTTTTCTCAGTGCTCTGACCCATATTGGTGCTCCGAACAAAATAGTGGCCTGTACTGCGTAGCTGAGCAGTCGGCGTTTACTGCTCCTGGGACCTCCAATGTTGGACATTAGCTGCTGTATTGCTACCATTGTCCTCATCCCCTTTGATGTAGCTTCTGCTATGTGCGGTGTAAAAGATAATGCATTGTCTATTACTATGCTCAGGTATTTTATTCGGTGCTTTGAAATTATCGTCAGTTTTTCAATTTTAAATTATACTGGTTGAACTTTTTTTTGTCCTATGAGAAGATGCGCCTCAGTTTTTTCTGGCGCTATATTGAGGTTTTAGGATTTCATCCAATTATTGATTTCCTCTATTGCGTGGTTTGCCATCTGCATCAATCCTTCTTCTGTTCTGGCTGTTACCACTAGCGCCATGTCATCTGCAAAACCAATCACTGTCGAACCAATGGTAGTCTTAATCTCAGCAAATCATAATATAGGACGGTCAACAAGGTTGGGCATAATGTCGATCCTTGTGGAACACCGCCGCTGATGCTTCACTCTTCCGTTTTCCGACTTTTTATTGCTAAGGTAGCTTAACGCATTTAACAGCGCTAGCTGGAACCAGATCATGGAAGGCTTAACATCAAGAGGTATATCACAGTATCTACTACGCATGATGAGGATGCGTAGTAGATACTGTGATATACCTCTTGATGTTAGTCCTTCCATGATCTGCTTGCAGCTAGTGCTGTTAAATGCGTTTCGAACATCGAAGGTTAGCAGCGCACACAGTTTCCTTGTTCTTTGCGTGTCAGACATCGCCTTTTCGGTAATCTCTATGAAAGATTTTAGCGCGTCAATTGTAGATATTCCTTGCCTGAAGCAAAATTAATTTTCTGGTAGATCAAGCCCAGTCTCTAGTTCTCCTTTTATTCTACTTAGCAAAAGTTGCTCGAGTTTTCCTGACACATCCAGTAGGCAAATAGGCCTATAGGATGTGGGGTTTCCTATTTCTTTATCTCCTTGTCTGTTGAGAACGAGCTTTGCCCTTTTCCATCGGGCCGGAAAGTTTCCAGCTGTGAGCAGCGTATTCATCGTGTACAATACGAAGCTTGATTGGTGCTGGGAAACTATTTTTACAACTTCAGGTGGTATTACATCTGGCCTCGGTGCTCTGTTGTTCACAGTGAAGAGAGGTATATCGGTGACTTCAGGCTGTTGTCAAGCGAACGGAGTGTGGTGTGGAAAATGCACATCAGCTACCCTACGTACTGCTTACATTGGCAATGGAGGAATTTGTGCGCAAATTTTCATATTTCTTCTTATGATTTGGAAGGCTTCGCCACATGTCCCAGTTTTTACATGTTTTGTACATCGCCTGAGCCAGAATATCTGCACTTTTTATGTCGCTCTTACTTTGGTCTTGAGTTAGGCATACTTTCTTTTTGCCTCACTCAGGTGATTTATTGTCCACCTAGTTCTTGTAGGGGTGCTATTTCTTTTGACATTCAGAAATGAATCCGGAACTTAAATATTTTGCCGAAACTTGGCTCAATGAAAATACAATTAAATTAATCTATATTGAAAAGTACATCAAAAGTCAGCTCCTTCTGCCGTAAATGCTCATGTGGAGGTGTAGTAGCTATTTGGTCTAAGCCTACATGGCTACTATCAAATCTGACGTCGCTGGAAAAACACATCGAGATATGTGGAGTAAAAATAATAAATGGGAAACCTAAACCGGCAATAATTACTATATCGTCGGCGACACCAGAAAACCTCGTAACTCCTACAAAATCTAAAAGTTCGTCGTACCATATATTGCCCAGAGTCTGATCTCAGCAATGCTAAATCCTCGTAACTCCATAAAAATTCTGCATTATATTAGGAAATTACAAGGAAACATCGTAATTCTAACATGAAAAATGTTGACTACGATAACCTCATAACTCCACCAGTCTCTGCACTGTGACAGCGTGCGACTTGATTCGGTACTTACGTACTAACGCCACCGCAAATACAGATTTAAACAAAATGGATGGTTAGATTAGGTTATAATCGAGCAGATAAATCCAGACCATATATCGAACTCTTGATCCAAAATAAGAAAAAATATTGGATAAGGGCTAGATGAGGTTATATTGGAGTAGATAAATCCAGACCACATATCGCGCATTAACACGACCTCTCGATGCGGCGGTGTTATTACGTAAGAACCACGGATTCTTTTGTGTCTGGAAATGAAACCCTTGTCGAAGATCAGTCTAACAGCTATTCAGCAGCACAAAATGTTGCCTGGTCCTGTCTGGTTTTGCCTGGTCTTGTCTGCTTTAGTCTGGGCTTGTCTGGTCTTGTCTGGTCTTTTCTAGACTAGTCTAGTCTTTTCTAGCCTTGTCTTATCTAGTCTTGTCTGGTCTTGTTTTTCGATTTTTCGAAAGCTTTTGATACAGTTAATGCAAAATTTATAGTAAGTAAAATTAAAACATTCAATTCAGTGGAACAATTTCGAATCTGATTCATTCTTTTCTAACGGGACGCTCCTTAATTGTTGACGTAAATGGTCATAAATCAGACGAGAAAGATCTAACTTTGAGGGTTCCGCAAGGATCAGTTTTGGCTCCACTACTTTTGTTGCTATTTGTAAAAAATCATCATGTTTGCATATGACACTTCTATAGCTTTATGTAGTGAAAGCTTTATCTACTTATACTACTATAGCTTTACCTATTGAAAATTTAGACCATCTAAGATCGAAAGCTGAACATACTATTAATGACATGGTTACTTGGGTTTGTAAGAAGGTAAGCAGTGCCTACTCTGCTATACTTCAAATGAAGAAAACAATGGATGAAAGCACTATACGTTCCATGTACTATGCCCTTACCTTCTCTCATCTATCCTTTAACATCTTAATTTGGCCTAAGACTAATGTTCAACATTGGTGCGAGAGAAAGTTGTAGGGAACACTTTAAAGAACAGCGTTTTCTAACGTTTCCTGCCATTTTTATATTTAAAGCTGCATGTTACACTAAATGTAACTTGCAGCACTTACAAACACTAATCAGGTTCCCATACTTATAATACTAGACATGGTTCTCTCCTTTCAGCCATGCCTCATAGAACAACTCTATTCAATAAATGTTTCTTTTATTTGATCGTGAAGATATTCAAGAAAATTGATGACCAAATCAAGAGTAATAAGATTAAAGTCCTCAATCATAAGTTGAGAACCTTCTTATTGGAACAATAGCCATATTCGGTAGATGATTTTTTAAATGCTTAATATGATCTACTGTTTTGTTTTCACAAGCAATTAAACTTATTGTATTTACATACTATTTTTTTTAATTGTTTAATTATTATTATTATGTAACTAATGTATAATTATCGTTAATATTTCATTTAATATAGGTAACTTGATTGACCATCACATACATTTTAGGCTACGTGAATAAATACATTATTATTATTCTTACTATTATTACTAGTCTTGTCTAGTCTTGTCTAGTCTTGTTCAGTCTTGTCAAATCTTGTCCAGTCTTGTCCAGTACCGTCGACTCTTGTCCAGCCTTGTACAGTTTTGTCCGGTTTTGTCCAGTCCTGTTCAGTCTTGTCCAGTCTTGTCCAGTCTTTTACACTCTTGTCTAGTTTTGTACAGTCTTGTCCAGTTCTGTCCAGTCTTGTCCAATCTTGTCCCGTCTTGTCCAGTCTTGTCCAGTCTTGTAAAGCCTTGTCCAGTCTTGTCCAGTCTTGCCCAGTCTTGTCCAGTCTTGTCCAGTCTTGTCCAGCCTTGTCAAGTATTGTCCAGTTTTGTCCAGTCTTGTCCAGTCTTGTCCAGTCTTGTCCAGTCTTGTCCACTCTTGTCCAGTCTTGTCCAGTCTTGTCCAGTCTTGTCCAGTCTTGTCCATTCTTGTCCAGTCTTGTCCAGTCTTGCCCAGTCTTGTCCAGTCTTGTCCAGTCCTGTCCAGTCTTGTCCAGTTTTGTTCATTCTTGTCCAGTTTTCTCCAGTCTTGTCCAGTCTTGTCCAGTCCTGTCCAGTCTTGTCCAGTCTTGTCCACTTTTGTCCATTCTTGTCCAGTTTTCTCCAGTCTTGTCCAGTCTTGTCCAGTCTTGACCAGTCTTGTCCAATCTTGTCCAGTCTTGTCCAGCCTTGTCAAGTCTTGTCCATTCTTGTCCATTCTTGTCCAGTCTTGTCCAGTCTTGTCCAGTTTTGTCCTGTCTTGTCTAATCTTGTCTATTCTTGTCTTTGTCGAGTCTTGTCCAGTCTTATCCAGCCTTGTCCAGTCTTGAACAGTCTTGTCTAGTCTTGTCTGTCTAGTCTTATCTCTTAAGTTCCCTCTTTCTAGTTTTGTCTGTCTAGTCTTGTCGGTCTAATCTTCACTCTCTATTTTTTTTAAAGTGTTTTAAATTTTCTATAAATACAATATTTTAATATAATTCCAAAATTTTTTTTTTTTGATCATTAAAGTAAATAAACCTTAAAATTAACAGAAATTTGCAAACATATTTGCAATTAATTACCTTGATTGAAGCACAGGAGAGAAAACTTGGGATACTCTTGTGCACTTGAATTATATCACTGAAATTGTTCATCACTAGCCAAACCGAACCAAGTTTTTATAGACTGCATTGAAAAACCAAGTGGAATTTGCGAAATAATACATCTCGCTTTATAAATATTCATTCGACAAAATATTTGATTAGCTTGTAATTGTTTTTTAAACAAATATTTTGCAAATTAAAATCAAGAAAATTTGTTTAAAAGACTGTTACTAATTAAAATCTGATATTCTAGCGAAAACATAATAATTAAAGGAGCTGTGCAAAATTTACTTACTTTTTATACACATGAAACTGCAGAATTTATAAATTAATTCGGATTATAAATCGACGCGAAACAATAACAATCCGATATATTGTTGGGTTATATCAAAATCAACAGATATACCTCAGGCGGAAAGTCACCGCCTCCCGAAACCCCTATTGAACTCATTAGGCGGGTACTGACTTTTAACATACATTGTATACAGAAATCGCCACAAAAATCTTCTCGATTAATTGCGGAATGCGGCAAATCTTCAGCAAGCACGGATATTAAAACAAACAATAATTACGTTTGTATAGACACAAAAATTATAGCATTAAGAAAATAAAATTAAAAACATTTATATTTATAAATAAATGTTATTAATAATAAATTTGAAATATTAAATAAATTTTAAATTTATAAATAAATGCTTGTAAGAATATCGTATTAAGAATACATGTAAAAGAAATGCAACGATGTATTTAAATAAATGTTGGCGCGTTCTTTTGTGTAGTTTTTGTGAGTCTACACGACAAAAAAACATATTTTGGTTCTCGGAATCCGAACGCCGCGCCGGGATGATAAAATATCGCCTGGAATTAAATGCATTCAATTTTTTTGTGAACGGAGAGAAAATTAGGTTAGTAGTGTGTGGGCTGTATTGTGGTGAAGTGCGGATTTTTCTCGATCAAGGTAAGATTTTCAAAACTAATTATGTATAAATAACATGCATTAGATAACAGGCAGTAAATCCAAATAAGAAATTTAAACGAGTTTTATTACTACATAAAATCTGCAATTCCATTTTTATTGTTTATTAAGTTTCTTGTTTCAATTTTAATAAACTGAAATAGATTGAATTAAAATGGATTCATCAACATAAATGTCTTAAAGAAAGTTTGAAGATTCTTCTTGATCCAGGTAACATTGTTACCTAAAATTATGATAACTGACTTAGAATTATAATAACTTGCTTATAATTATAATTAATTAGAATTATATATTCTTTAATAACTGAAGAGTAAATGTAAATACTCAACTTAAACAAGATGTCACTGTAAATTGAAGAAAAATGCGATTCCATATTTCTCTTTAATTATGTTTCTTGTTTCCACTCTGATAACATAATCACAAAACATGTTTTAATATTATGCTTACGAAGAGAATAGGGTACTAACATGTTTTCAATAAACTGACAGACCAAACAAGTTTCTACAATCAGACAAGACAAGACAACAAAAAGGCTAAACAAATCCAGGCAAGAGTAAAGAAGAATAGAAAAGATTAGACACGACTGGTCAGGACTGGATAAGACTGGACAAAAAAAGACAAGACTAGACAAGACTGATCAACAATGGACTGTACGGGAGAACACTGGACTAGACTTCACAAAAGATCTGTTGGTAGACGTCAGAACTCCTGTTTGAAAGACCTCAGAAGATGGTTTGTTTGCACTTCCATTGAAATCTTTCTAGTTGCTGTGTCCAGAACAATGTTAGCTATGTGGATCGCCAACCTTTGAGAGGAGAGGGCGTCATAAGAAAGAGACTTGACACAGCTTGACCAGACTTTACGAGAATAGACAAGAGCAGAAAGATCAGATAAGACCAAGCAAGACCAGAGGAGACCAGAGGAGACCAAACAAGATCAGACAAGACAAGGCAAAACTATAAAAGTATAGACAAGACTAGACAAGACCAGACAAGAGCAGACAAGACCAGACAAGACCAGACACGGCCATAGAAGGCCAGACAAAACCAGACAAGACCAGACACAACCATACAAGGCCAGACAAAACCAGGCAAGTGTAGACAAAACCAGACAAGACCATACAAGACCACACAAGACCAGACAAGACCAGACACGAACAACAAGGCCCAAGGCCATACAAGGCCCGACAAGACCAGGCAAGTGTAGACAAAACCAGACAAGACCAGACAAGACTACACAAGAACAGACAATACCAGACAAAATCAGGCAAGACTAGAGAAGACCAGACATGACCAGACAAGAACAGACAAGACCAGACAAGACCAGACAAGACTAGATAAGACCAGACAAGACCAGACAAGACCAGACAAGACCGGACAAGACCAGACCAGACCAGACCAGACCAGACCAGACAAGACCAGACAAGACCACACCAGACAAACGTATACAATACCAGACTAGATCACATAAGACCATACAAGACGAGACAAAACCAGACAAGGCCAGGCAAGACCAGACATGAGTAGATAAAACCAGACAAGACCAAGCAAGTGTAGAAATAACCAGACAAGACCAGACAAGACCAGACAAGACCATACAAGACTTACAAGACCAGACAAGACCATACAAGACCAGACAAGACCAGACAAGACCAGACAAGACCAGACAAGACCAGACAAGACCTGACAAGACCAGACAAGTCCAAACAAGACCAGACATTACCAGAGAAGACCAGACAAGACCAGACAAGACCAGACAAGACCAGACAATACCAGAGAAGACCAGACAAGACCAGACAAGACCAGACAAGACCAGACAAGACCAGACAAGACCAGACAAGACCAGACAAGACCAGACAAGACCAGACAAGACCAGACAAGATTAGACAAGACCAGACAAGACCAGACAAGACCAGACAAGACCAGACAAGACCAGACAAGACCAGACAAGACCAGACAAGACCAGACAAGACCAGACAAGAACAGAAGAAACCAGACAAGACTAGAGAAGACCAGACAAGACGAGACAAGACCAGACAAGATCAGACAAGGCCAGGCAAGGCTAGGCAAGTGTAGATAAAATTGCCTGGTACAGGTTTCCTGTATATCGCTTCTAGTTGAATTGTAGGGCTGCCTGAGATTACGAAGACTGCGTACAAAGATACCGTTCGGTAGGCGCTGCATATACGTAAGGCCATTTTTCTTTTGACTGTGGCTAGTTTCAACATTTTTACGTTATTTAGTGCTTCTTCCCAGATGGGAGCATCATATAGCATGGTGGAATGTGCCACAGTGCTTAGGATGTATATATGCTTCTTCTCTAGGTGCGGCTGTCATTTTCATTCCTCTGTCTGACGCCTTTTGAATATGTTCAGTGAAGGATAGACTTTTATCATTCGTTATATTTTTCGCAATCCTTCGGTTTTATGTCCACGTCCATGTCTTTAAAAGAGATATGCGCCAGTTACCTATAGCCTGCAATCAGGACAGCTTTGGCCTTTTACGGTGCCAAGAGGACTAGAAGGACAAGACTAGACAGACAAGACTAGACAGACAAGGATAGACAAACAAGGCTATGGTAGACAAAGACGACGAGTCAGGCAAGACTAGACAGAGAAACTTAGGACTTCACACGAGACGAAATAGGGCGAGAGTTTCAAAAATCTCGTCTCGCTCTCGTTAATTTTGTAAAAAATTACTCGCGCCTCAGTCTCGTTCTCGCTCTATTAACCGTTAGTTTCGTCTCGCTCTCGTAACCGTTTTTCTCGTCTTGTCTCGCTCTCGCTCTCGTAATCGTTAGTCTCGTCTCGCTCTCGTAACCGTTTGTCTCGTCTTGTCTCTCTCTCGCTCTCGTAATCGTTAGTCTCGTCTCGCTCTCGTAACCGTTTGTCTCGTCTCGCTGTCGGTACCGTTTGTCTCGTCTCGTCTAATCTCGCCAAATATTGTTCTTGCTACAACTTATTGTTAAGATAGTCCAACACGAGGTAATAATTCATTTTATTGTAAGTTAATCTCTTTACATACATTTTCTATTTGGTTACTATTAATATTTTCTAATTTCGCTTTGTTCCATCCACATGAAAATGTAGCGATAACTCACCATAAATGTCTGTTTATATAAACCTTCTATATTGTTGACGATTTAAAATTAATAATTAAAATGAACATAATTTGAAATTGTCCACGACATCTATTTCATATCACGAAATCTACTCTTTAGATCTAATCTAATCTTTGTTAGACAAACAAGACGAGTCAGGCAAGACTAGACAGAGAAGACTGGATAGTCAAGACTAAACAGACAATACTATACAGACAATGGTACACAGACAAAACTGGACATACAATACTAGACAAACAAGACTAGACAAACAAGACTAAACAGACAAGACTGGTGAGTTAAGTCTAACTAGACCAATGGTTCTCAAACTGGGTGCCGCGGCACCCTGGCGTGCCGCGAGAGTATGCCTGGGTGCAGGGCCAGTCAAAATTGTTGCTAAGCGGCTTGGTTCCATACAAATTTAAAAGACATCTCGAATGCTATCAGTCTGATTTTGTACATGAACGTGCAGAAATCTTCAAACGAAATTTGTCCAAAAGTCAAAATTTTTGTAGCCCGACAAGGGTGCCGCGAGATTGATTTAGTTCGATAAGGGTGCCGCGACAAAAAAAGTTTGAGAACCACTGAACTAGACGGACTAGGCGGTATAGATGGACTGGACCGACTGGGCAGAATGTACAGACTGGACAAACTTGAAGTAGACGGGCTCGTCTAGAGAGAGAAGACAAGACAGTCAAAACTAGAAAGATAAGACTAAGTGGTATTGGGGGAAGCTCTCACTAAATCCCCTATTCCACTTGTGCTTTCAGTATGCGCCACTCTGGTATCGCATATTTCTCATTCATTCAGGGTGGTCAGCCCGGACGGTTAGTGAATACTGCCTTAGTTGTTGCCTTCCCGATGAGGAATCGAACATGGGTCTCCCGCATTGCCAGGCGGGTACGTTCTTTACTTCAGCAGGCAGATAAACTAGATAGACAAAACTAGATGAACAGGCATAAACAGACAATAGAATACAGAATACATATACAACTATACAGTCAAGACTAGGCATGATAGAACTAGGCAGAAAACTAGACAGGCAGGACTAGAGACTATACAGACAGAAGTATACTAAAGGAAATGTTCACTAGGTTTGGGGTGTGGTTTTTTCGTACCAAGTTTAACACACTTTTATCATCGCTAAAACAATCGGTAATCGTTACATATCAAATTCGCTCTTGTGTGCAGCATTTACCATTTCCAATTTCATTGTAAAAATAGAAATATTTTGTAAAAGTATTTAAATATAAGTTTTAACAAAAACATTTTAGGCAATCAAATTCTTCGAAAATGAAACGATAGCTATATAATCCAGTGGTATCTTGCTAGTCTATTCGTTTTAATCTTGTTTTCTACTTATTCCTGTTTATCTAATTTCCATTCTCAACCTAATTTTCTTGAACAATAGCAGTTGGTAACAGATTTGCACAATTTACTAATTACTTTAATCTGCCTACTTTTGCTTCATTAATTGTGTGCGCTGTAATTAACTAGAAAGCGCTCAAATATTAAACGTTCATTTGTAATTAGCGAATTAAATTTTCACCCAAACATATCTGCATATAACGTTCACAAAGTGAAATGCAAAATCTGGAAAAGGTTCTTGCGACTGTTGGAATTTAATTTCGAGTGCGGCGGGGCGAAGATATTAAATTTCAGTTTTAGTTAACTAGCAGTTTGTAGTGAGCTCTAAACATAGTAATTAGGAACTAACGAGATTTGCGTCCATTCATTAATGCAAGGTGGAAACACCTATGTGGATAACAAAGACTTTATTGTTCTAAACTAACTTAAATTATTGTTAATCTATTTTGGTTAGGGATTCTATAATTTAATTATTTGTATCGATAGTTTTGATTTAATTAAATTTCTTAGTTTGAGAAAATGAATGATTTCTACAAAAAAAACATTACTGAAACAGATAATAGCCGAATAAGGAAAACCGTAAATACCAGACTAGAAATAATAGACAAACCAAAGTAATAATATTAGACCATCACATTTTATGAATTAAATATTGGGTGACACTAACTAATTACAGATACAATCATAAGAACTTATTACCCAATTTATACCCAACTTATTAATAAGTTGTTTTTAAAAAGAAAAACACGACTAAACTGATAGAGTTTACATCTTATCGTTAAAAGAAGTTAAAGTGTAGGTGAAAGACGTTTTTAACCACCTTTTAACTATTGGGGGGCTGTCAATCATTAAAACAAGTTTTATTAATTAAATCATTAGGTAAAACTATAGTCTTAAATTCTGAGTAAAAAATATATGATTATTTAAATTAAGAATTGTTGTTGTTTTCAATAAGTTTTCTGTTATATAAAGGTGCTACGAACTAGTGAAACCAGATTTAACCGTAACTAGTGAACCACAATTTTTATAAAAGTTTATGTCACTCTTGAATTTTATGCCTGGGGTTAGGACGGCATTTCCCAACGTGGGGCCCACAGGAGGAGCTTCACAGGAGAGCCATTTGATCGTTAAGGGGGGTAATTTGAAATTGCACTTGTCCTGAGTTTAATCGTATGGCGACCCTCAGTTGCTACTTGAGCAGTATCATATTTACTTACCGTTTTTCCTCAACAATTTTCTAGAGATTCCTTCTCAAAACCAGAACATTTAGGTTTCTTCAATGAACAATTTTCTTCATTTTCTTCTTTAATACATATTTGAAATGTTCTATTTAAATAATTAAAAATTACGTATATATTTATCCCCTCTGTTCTGACATGTCACAAAAAAGGTTGGGAAACACTGGGTTTGGGTAGGGAATCACGATAAGCTTAAGGTTAAGACATGCAATTACGATGGGTTAAACTAACCTAAACTAATCGTTATGCGATTAATCGGATTAATCGTACCTAAATTAATCGTTATGAGTATGCAATTGCGATAGGTCTATCTAATAAAATTACAGCAAAAATTATAGCCATGTTTGAAACAAGAAACATGTAAAGTAATAGGATCTGCATTGATAAAAGATTAATTACTATCAATTTAACAAACAAAAAACCACCAGATAACAAGATATTTTATAGGAAATTATTTTTTTTTACAATATTTGCTTACTTTATTGAAACATAAGATATAAAACGAACACAAGGTTTTAATATGGTTCTAGGTTGACTGTTACAAGTTATATATTTACAAGATTTATTTCAAACATTTTCCAAAATTTTGTATAGTTACCAATCTGCACCGATAAATATCACTTTTCTTAGAGAAACTTTAAATTTCTATAAATATTATTTTAAATATTGTTCAAAATAACGTTTGCTTGTCGAGTTATTTTCGAATTTTTGAGACAAGAAAAATGTGAAACATGTTTCTTTCAAAATTGATTATTACTAACTTGATAAACAAAATAGCGCTAAGTAGTGTGCTTTCTTATACGAAATTTAATGCTCTTCAAGTTTTATTTGAAATATTTTGCAAAATTTCGCATAGTTTCAGAGATATTTCATATAAATCGATTATTTTTTTCTTATAATCGATTTCGAAAAGTCGATTCTTTTAATAATAATAATCGATTTTTAATAAATCGATTATGTAAATTACACGCTTTAATCGATTTCGAACATGAATAAGTCGATCAAAAAACGGCGACATTTGTATGTATGTAAAGGAGTTTCGTTTCTTTTCAACAGTTTTCTTTCTTGGAGAGTGTCAATAATTATTTAATAATAAAAATGTCTTATTAAACACCTAAAAGTGGCTGGCGGAAGTATTTTATAATGAAGAAGGATAATACCATAGCACAATGCAAAAACTGCCCAAAAGAATTAAAAACATGTAGTAATGCTACAAAATAACATATGAAGCAAAAATCCCACTGTCCTACAGGCTAAAAAGGTGTCACAAATTAATATATTTAAAAATGGAATTAGTAGCATGGTCTTTATGACAGCAAATTTCTGAGCTCTATGAAGTTTGGTTTTCTTGCTTGTGTCATACGTTTTATAACCTCAACATTTAAATTAAACGCAAACGTGTTACGGTAGAATTGACATGAATACATTTTTAAAAATTAATAGACTGAAATTAATAGAATAGGAATAAGTATTGCGTTCATTTGAAAGTAACCTAAACATCTTTTAATTCAGTGAGCAATTTGCCCGACCCGCGCAGCGGGGAGTGCGTAATTCCGCGAGTACGTAATTGCCTTACAACTCGAATTATGTACTATACTTAATCTACGACCACACTAATTTGTTTCTGTTTAATAAGCAAAATGTGTTTGATGTAACACCTTCGACCTTATTTAACTTGATAGAAATGAAAAGAAATACATTCATAATGTACTGTACCATACCTTTTTATGTACCATGTAATAACAAAGGCGAACAATGTTTTTGTATATGACGACTAAAGCGTGTCAAGTCATGCATCTTTTTCGAAAATTTTAGCATACGCCTCAGATGAAGATAAAAATTAGGAAATAACTCAGAACATAGCAGAAATGATATGCCAGGTCAGTCTACCCTACAGTTTGGTAGAAGGAGTAGGTTTCACAAAAATAATGAACACAGTAGCTTCTTTGTACAAAGTTTCGTGCAGTAAAACTATCGCAGATCTCAAAGATACTAAATAGGAAGAAAATAAAAGCCCATGAAATTTACCATACCTCTATTTAGTACTTATTTGTAGTTTTCGTTAGATTTAAACGTGAAAAAAACGAAATGAATGACATTTTCTAAGTAAATGATGTGACGTTTAATGATTGTTCAATCACGGAGTACTATATTTAAAAATAGTATCAACGTGCAGCTCTCAACCAATCAACGAATCGTAAACTAAACGATCATGTGTGTTTTCAATTATTAGATAACATTAATCGTGAGCTGTTACATACGTGTGTGTTATGATGTATTTACATAGTCCACGAACTGTACGACAATGGGCATTTACAATAGTGGTCGTAGATAAAATATGTTACAGCTAGGAAAGCCATACCTATTATCAAATATCAAAATACCAGGAATGATGATAATCCAGTAGCGGCTAATTAGGAATCATTTGTATCATCAGGAGCGGATGTCGAAAAATAATGGCAGCTAACACATCAATTGTTAAAAATACAGAATTTGACCTATATATTGCGGCACCGTTATCAAATCTCAAGGTTCCCTAAATATATGGAGAAGCTTTGAAGGAACTTTGCCTAACCAAACCGAAGTGGCTCTAAAACCTCTCTGTGATGGCCAATTCCGCGCCAGCCGAAAGATTATTTTCCAAAGCGGGGAATATTGTCAATAAAACAGGATACCATATTTTATGAAAAACATTATTTTAGTTTTGAAACTAGAAATTCGTCGATGTGGTTATTTTTTATACTTATCATTTTATTTGATTTTTATTCTGATAAATTGTAGATTCTATACAAATCTCTTTCCTATATATTACTATATAGGAAAGCAAGGATTTTTTTCGAATAATAAAAAAAAATCGATTTTTGTGAAAAATTGTGAAATATTTCTTCTAATTAAAATCGATTTTTCCTAAATCGATTAATTATGAAAAGCAGAAAATCGATTTTTAATAAATCGAGTTTTTTCACTCAATGACACATCCTAGTCTGGATTCGTCATAAGAACTCTCACCAGTCTCCGTTATCACTATAGAATTTACACTCTTTTTTAAAAGTTATCTTTAATTTTAATTTTTATTTTATAATAAAACAATCTTTTTGTCACTTTCACGTCACTTTTTAAATATTGTGTTTATTTTATTTATTTAATTGTGATTATTAATTAATTGTGATAACTTGATTGTGTTTATTTTATTTATTTAATTGTTATTTTTAATGTAAGTTTGCGATATTAAATATTTGCGTGCGTTACCCAAGTTAAGTGGTAATATAACCAAATATTACATTTTCTTCGTGAAAATAACAATTCGTGCACGAAACTTTCATATTCCCGCCTTTTAAACATTCACGGCTGACAAGCATGCGCTTAGCTAACCGTAAAAGTATATTCAAAATAATCCAATAGCCATGGCAAATTTGACATTGTACAACTTGTTACAATCGAAATTACCGGGTGTATTTCTTGCGAGATTAAGTAGATTTCGATATAGTTTTTGGTTGTAGTCCTTTTCTTTTTGAGATTTTCCTCTATCGACAACTGAGTGAAATTGACAGAGGCCGCATTATTTGCTCACGCGAAGGTGGTTTTTCATTCAGAGAAACTGTTAATCGTCTTAACCGTAACCAATCCTCTGTAGTGCGGTGTAATCAAGTATGGTCTATAGAAGGTCAAGGACGTAGTAGAAGAGGTAGTGGACGGCCAAGACAGACAAATGTGGTCCAGGAGCCATCTCCTATTAAGAGACGGGTTCTTGAGTATTAGATCAATAGCCGATCAACTGTTTGCAAACAAAGAACGTCCTGTGACCCTTCGTGCAGCGTACTAACGAATTAAAACTTCTGGCTTGCGGTCCTATCGACCACATCTTGTACTTCCGCTGACGGCTCGTCATCGAAAACGACGTTTGGAGTGGTGTATCTTGCGACTGAATTTGGGCGTTGAATGACATAGAGTGATCTTTAGTGACGAATCCGCATTCTGCTTGAGAATGCACGATGGTCGAATGCATGAGTCAGACGTAGACGTGAAGAACGTCGCCATTTGCAGTATGTTTCTGTTGAGCACCATGTGCACCACATAGTGGGGGTGTGGGGTGCTATTGTTTATGGAAGCAGGTCTCAGTTGGTATTCATCCGAGGCAATCTGAATGCCCACCGATATGTTGATATGTTGATGAAGTGGTGGGACCTCATATGCTTCCATTCCTCCAGGAGCTGGAGGATCCGATTTTTCAACAGGATAATACCTGTTCCTATATTGCAAGGCATTCTATGGAGCGTTTGGAAAAGGCTAAGCTAAGAGTCAATATCATGCCTTAGCCACCCAGATCACCCGACCTTTCGCCCATCGAACATGTCTTGGACATGATGGGTATAAAACTCAAGCAATTAGCTTATACTCCACAGACACTAGAATGACTAGAAGCTCTCCGGGATGAACTACATATTGCCTGGGATGCGATATCTCAGGGAGAAATCGTCAACCTCATGGAATTCATTCTCAGAAGTGTGCGGGTGCAATACATAGGAACATAACATCTCAACTGATATGCGTCGTCGTCAATTAATTTAAAAATATTTTTACTTTTTAATCGTTCAAGAAGCGGTTGTGAATTAACCCACCTGGATACAGTTGACTAAATTAAAGGACGAGTAAACACGAGAGTGTAGACGTGATACTCTCCCTTCCTCGTACTCGCGCCTCGTGTTCCTTTGACTCGGGTACGAAAAACCGCTTCTGGAGCGAAGTTAGCCGAGGCGAGGCGAGGAAGCACAAGGCGGACCGAGTAACCTGACCACACTCTCGTTCCTCGCTGAACTACGTGCTACTTCGCGAGAGTGTGGATACATATATATATATATATATATATATATATATATATATATATATATATATATATATATACATATATCCTATCGTTGGCTGGTAAGCGCTTTCTTTGCCTATTATGGCGTTAAAGTCCCCGATCACGAGTTTGATGTCATTCTCTGGTGTTATGTCGATGTGCCTTTCTAGGGTTCTATAGAAATCATCGTTTTCATAGTCCTCCTTCTCTTCTGTTGAGTTGCTGCATGAGAGTCAGACGTGGACGTTGAGAACGTCGCCATTTGCAGTATGTTTCTGTTGTGCACCATGTGCCCCACATAGTGGGGGTGTGGGGTGCTATTGTTTATGGAAGCAAGTCTCAGTTGGTATTCATCCGAGGCAATCTGAATGCCCACCGATATGTTGATATGTTGATGAAGTGGTGGGACCTCATATGCTTCCATTCCTCCAGGAGCTGGAGGATCCGATTTTTCAACAGGATAATACCTGTTCCCGTATTGCAAGGCATTCTATAGAGCGTTTCGAAATGGCTAAGCTAAGAGTCAATATCATGCCTTAGCCACCCAGATCACCCGACCTTTCGCCCATCGAACATGTCTTGGACATGATGGGTAGAAAACTCAAGCAATTAGCTTATACTCCACAGAGACTAGAATGACTAGAAGCTCTCCGCGATGAACTACATATTGCCTGGGATACGATATCTCAGGGAGAAATCGTCAACCTCATGGAATTCATTCTCAGAAGTATGCGGGTGCAATACATAGGAACATAACACCTCAACTGATATGCGTTGTCGTCAATTAATTTAAAAATATTTTTACTTTTTAATCGTTCAAGAAGTGGTTGTGAATTAACCCACCTGCATACAGTTGACTAAATTAAAGGACGAGTAAACACGAGAGTGTAGACGTGATACTCTCCCTTCCTCGTACTCGCGCCTCGTGTTCCTTTGACTCGGGTACGAAAAACCGCTTCTGGAGCGAAGTTAGCCGAGGCGAGGCGAGGAAACACAAGGCGGACTGAGTAACCTGACCACACTCTCGTTCCTCGGTGAACTACGTGCTACTTCGCGAGAGTGTGGATTTATATATATATATATATATATATATATATATATATATATATATATATATATATATATATATATATATATATATATATATATATGTATATATATATATATAAAGCCTTTTTATATGTATTATATATATATATATATATATATATATATATATATATATATATATATATATATATATATATATATATATATATATATATATAAGCCCTTTCAATTTCAAATTGATCTATTTTAATTTGAAATTAACCCTTTCAAAATTCAAATTAAACCTTTTAAAATTCAAATTAAACCTTTTTAAATTCAAATTACCTTTTTTAAATTAAAATTAAACTTTTTTAAATTTAAATTAAATTTTTGGAAAATATAGGTAAATACTTAGAGATCAGACAAATAGAAATTAGATAATAGAAACCACAAATTAATAATAAAAAATTAGAATGAAAAAAAATATGAAAAATTATAAAAATGGTTGCCCTGCTACACCTATCAGTAATTTCATGGACATATCTACATAATATTTAGTACAATTAGCAGAAGTAACAGTGGCCACGGATTCCTCAGTAATGTTAACCAAAGTCAGATTATTTTCTGATTCCGCTAGCATATTTCTTGCAGCTAATTTTACTTTTGAAAAAAAAATGTTTAGGGTTTATTATGGGAGAATGTGGTTGAATAAAAATAGTCTATGGTTTGTTTAATTTATTTTATCACAACCTGTCTGAGTTTTATAGCTTTTGGCGTTTTCCAGAACCAGCCAGGCTTCTACGATATTACTTTCAGTCATTTTATAAAATAATCCATCGAGAAATTAAATAAAAATGTTTGAATTTACTGATGAATTAGAAATTATTTCAAAAAGAATAATATCATCTAAATTCATGGTTGCAATGGGTGAATCATTTCTGCCGCTTACTGTTGGAACTATGTTGGAATAAGGGCTAAAGTACTTATTTTCGAAAGACCTTTATTTTTTGCCGGAGATGATAATTGAAACGGGATTCAACAATGGAAATTTTATTCTCCTGTGTTTGTGGAGCATATTTTGAAAATAAAATTGCATAATTGTTACGTTGTCCAATTGTTGTTGTAGAGTTTAAACAGTCCAGACTAATCGTAAAGGTTTCATTGTTATTTTTAAAGCTTTCAATGCATTAATTGCAGATGTGCTCAAGTTAACGTTTTTGTTTTCAAATATCTTTCATATTTTTTTTAAATAATCGTTGGATTTTCTTCAATAATTTAATATCTCTTCAGATAATTCACTATTCCTTTTTCCAACACGATTTCGTCTAACCATCACGGATCGATCCTTCTTAACCTGCAATAATGATTACTAGTTTTATTTCTTATTTCTTCTTATGGAAAATGTACGAATTCTTATTATATGTTATTGAAAAAAATTGAACAAAGCTTAAAACAAATATTTAACTATTTTTTTTCAAAAATGTTTTTATTTCAGCGACGATCGTTAAAAACCTACATCTAAAATATGTCTACGTCGATGGGTCTTCTCAATAATCTCAAGTTATTGAGAAGACCCATCAGTATCGACAACGAAATTTTTATTTTAAAAAATCATTTTGGCCAATGTTCTTATACAAAATATAATATATTTGTTTCTTTTTAATTCTGTTTTGTAATGAGTCTGAATGTGTGAAGCAGTGTTATTAATCTAGTATAACATAAAAACATTAATTTCTATAATCTGTA
Organism: Phosphuga atrata; assembly: GCA_944588485.1. Taxonomy (NCBI): domain Eukaryota; kingdom Metazoa; phylum Arthropoda; class Insecta; order Coleoptera; family Silphidae; genus Phosphuga; species Phosphuga atrata. The sequence continues at coordinate 16,007,473 of OX155895.1, read as the reverse complement.
AACCTCGACGACTAAACCAACATTTTCATTGATTAATAACCGATTTAATTATATCTTTCTTTGTTCCAGGTGAGTTTCAATCCCAATGCAAATCCCGCAAAGTTTCACAGAAAAATAATTCGCATTGTTTTCTGAAAAGGTTCGCAAATTTATTAAAATTCTGTTCGAAAATTTTATTTAAGACTTATAAATATAATTAAAATAACTTACATCACCCAAATTTATATTAATTTGTGAAGAAAAAATAGTATGGCTTGTGGTTAATTTGGGTTTAAAAAAGGTTACTTTGAAATTAAAAAAGATTATATACAGGGTGGGGCACATAAAGTGTTACAGAGCAATAACAGTCAAACTATTGATTATATTCAAAAAAGTTTCAGACAAATGTTTTAGGGATCGAGATGGCCGTCATACTGGACCACTCTATTTTTTAATCGGTGGAGGCGCTGAAGCTACGTCAAGGTCACCTCCACTTTTTTAAATGGAATCATGTATTTTTTTTTCGATAATATTATTGCCGATTTTAAGACGAATTCAACGACCTGCAACACAAGGTCAAAGGAACGAATGAAAAAGGCACATTAGAATTAAAAAATCACATAAAGTGTTACAGAGCAATGATACACACTTTATTTATAATATCCAAAAATGGTTCATATTCAAGTTTAAGTGTTCGAGAAGGCCGTTATACTGGGCCACACTATTTTTTATCGGTGGAGGCGCTGAAGCTACGTCAAGGTCACCTCCACTTTTTTAAATGGAATCATGTATTTCTTTTCGTTAATATTATTGCAGAATTTAAGACGAATTCAACGACCTGCAACACAAGGTCATTCTAGTCATGCAAAGTATGAAAATAGTCGAAAATATCGAAAAATATCGGAATAATCACTTTAAAGGATCGACTAACCTTGGTTTCGGTCTACCTACAGCAGATGCTCGAAGTGGTAACCCTCGAGTAGTAAATACTTGTTAATCCGCTGGCGAAAAGACCGTCTAACTTCAGCCAACATTTGTGGTGTAATTTCGGTACAAGCTCGGCGGATTCTTTCCTCCATGTCATCAGGCGTGGTAGGTGCTACCGCCATTACGCGACCTTTGATAAACCCCCATAAAAAGTAATCGGGTGATGTTAGATCTGGCGAACGAGGTGGCCAAGCTACAGGACGGCCTCGTCCTATCCACTTTTCGCCAAAAATCTCATTCATCACTTGTCTTGAATACAGAGCATAATGGGGTGGTGCACCGTCGTGTTGCATCCACATGTTCATGCGAACATACAAGGAAACGTCTTCTAGTAATTCAGGCAGTACGTTTTGCAGAAAGTTTGCGTGAACTTGCCCAGTCAAGCAACCTTCAAAAAAATATGGACCAATGACGTGATCGCTGACAATGCCGCACCCACAATTAACGGACCACGGATGTTGAAATGGTACAGCTCTCATCCACCGAGGATTTTCATTTGCCCAGTAATGCATGTTATGCTTCGCATTTCCCGTATTTCTGAAGTTAGTTCCGTCAGAAAAAAGCACGTGACTCAAAAATGAAAAATTTGTGCGCATTTTTCTATGACTCCAATTACAGAAATTAACGCGATTTAGAAAGTCATTGCCGTCCAATTCATGGTGTAATGACATACGATACGGATGGAACTTGTGTTTATGCAAGATCCTTAACACAGCTCTCCGACTAATTCCACTCTCTCTTTCCATTTGCCTACTGCTCGAATGTGGATTTACTGCAACAAAAGCTAACATAGCAGCCGCATTATTTTCATTAGTAATAGGTGGACGTTTCACTCGTGCTTGTTTCACTGTACCGAAGCGACAGAAATTGTCAGCTAAACGCTTAAAAGCCTAAAACGCTAAATGTGCGATTTTTGTCGTCTATGCGGATAACGAGCCTTATACAAATCTCGGGCATTTCTGTAATTTGTACGGCATTCGCCCAACACCATCAACATATCAAAAGGTTCTTGAAATTCGTTCATTTTCGCGATTCAATGTTCTCACATTAGAAGGTAAACCGTGACTAACTGATATGTCAACAGAAAACCAAGGTTAGTCGATCCTTTGAAAGTGATTATTGCGATACTTTCGACTATTTTCATACTTTGCATGACTAAAATGACCTTGTGTTGCAGGTCGTTGAATTCGTCTTAAAACCGGCAATAATATTATCGAAAAGAAATACATGATTCCATTTAAAAAAGTGGAGTTGACCTTGACGTAGCTTAAGCGCCTCCACCGATAAAAAAATTGTGTGGTCCAGTATGACGGCCTTCTCGAACACTTAAACTTTAATATGAAACATTTTTGGATATTATGAATAAATTGTGTGCTATTGCTCTGTAACACTTTATGTGCCTTTTTAATTCTTTTGTGCATTTTTCGTTCGTTTCTTTGACCTTATGTTGCAGGTCGTTGAATTCGTCTTAAAACCGGCAATAATATTATCGAAAAAAAAATACATGATTCCATTTAAAAAAGTGGAGGTGACCTTGACGTAGCTTCAGCGCCTCCACCGATAAAAAAATAGAGTGGTCCAGTATGACAGCCCTCTCGATCCCTAAAACATTTGTCTGAAACTTTTTTGAATATAACCAGTAGTTTGACTGTTATTGCTATGTAACACTTTATGTGCCACACCCTGTATATATATATATATATATATATATAAATATATATATATATATATATATATATATATATATATATATATATATATATATATATATAATCTCATTTAATTTCTATTTAATTCTTTTTAAATTCAAATTTGCGACGACTGATTAATTAACGACAATAACATCTTTCTAGAACAATTTACATCTTACATCGAAATATTTAAACTAATACTTAAATTAAGTAGCTCAACGTCTCGAGGACTAGGTGGCATAGTCTTTAACGTAATAAAAGAGTTCCGCTCTGTCTTAGTGGATCCTATAACACATCTGATCAAAGCTTCTCTCGAGGACGAGAAGTTTCTGGGTATTTTAAAAAAGTCGAGATAGAAACATACGAGATTAGACGAAAATGTGGAAGATAGTTCAAACCATCATATTTGTCACAGAGGAGGCAATATGCACGACAGGTCATATTTTCAACGGTCAACATAGAAATGGGTCTCCCGCAAGGTAGCGTCCCCGTCCCTTTACTTTTCTCATTGTTTATAGCAGACCTCTCACGATACTTAAGCGGGATCAAATGTGTGATCTATGTACACGACGCAAGTTTTATCATTTCGGAAAATTCGATGCTAAACGGAAGCAGCATCTAACAACCTTTTCAATAACCTTAATTTATTTTCCGCAAACTTCCTCTTCTTTAAGTGCCACGTCCTCCAAGAGTGTTGGCGACAGAATTTCCTTATCATATTTACAACTGTGCGAAATAATGCATGTTTGCTGAGACCGTACCACTGTCTTAAGTTCTCTAACCAGGAGATCTTTCTCTAACCAGGAGATCTCTCAATTTTTTCACGAATAATTATGTGTAACAAATTGTATTTTTCTTTGCGTATTACATGCCCCAAAATACGGCAATTTACGCTATTTTATAGTATTGATTACCTCGAATTGCTTCCCCATTTGATCTAGAACTGATACATAAGTACGCTTCAACCAGGATATTTTCAGCATTCTTCTTTATTCAAAAGCCAACAATTAAAAAGCCTCATTTTTTTACATATAATAGCAGTTAGTGCCATGCTTCCAATCCATACAAAAGAATACTAAAAACATAACAACGCAGTAACCTTAGCCGGAGTGCTAATTTCAGGTCACGTTTTTTTTTTTATTCTTTCAAATGCACTTCGTGCCTGTTCTATTCTGCATCTGATTTCTTTCACACGAATCATTTAAATGTCATTCCAAATATTTAAAAATAATATTTATGAAATATTTAAAGTGTTGTACCCTGTCTACTACTTCATTGCCAACCATTAATGACTGGTTGGTATTATATGAATTTTTGCTAAATAAAAACCATTTTCTTTTCAGAACGTTCAGTCTCATTTCCATGCGATTAATGTTTGATGTAACCGCGTCTAACTATATTTGCAGGTCACTCAAGCTTGTTGCTATCAACACAGTATCATCAGCATATCTAGTATTATTGAATACTAATAATAAATCCGTTTACAATTACTCCAAAATCAATCTGTTCCAGAACTTAATTAATAATATTCTCCGAATATAAAGTAAGCAGTAAAGGTGAACCCTATCTTACGCCTCTTAATATTTGTAGGTTATCCGTTGTTTCATGTTCTACGCGAACAGCAGCAGTTTGATTCCAATATAAGTTTGCTATAAAGCGTATATCATATTTATTCAGACAAAAATCTAACAAAATTTTTAACAGTTGGTCGTGTCTGATCTTGTCAAATGTCTTCTCATAATCAATGATACAGGCATACAAATCTGTGTTCATATCACGGCATCTTTGTGTTAGAATTTGCATACTGAATAGTGCTGCACATGTTCCGAAACCGTTTCTGAAACCAAACTATGTTTTACCCATCTTTTCTTCACGTTTCGCAGATATTCTACTATGTACGATTTTTAAAGATACTTTATGTAGATGACCCATTAAACTAATCATTAATTATCATTTAATTAATTATCATTATTAGTAATAAAAGTGGAATTCAGTCAATCCAAAGGTCTTCCAGTCTTATAAATCATGTTAAATAGACCAAGTACAGTATATATTGCACTTTCGCTCTCTAATTGCAGCTCCCCCATGATTTGATCTGGACCAGCAGCCTTATCACTTTTTATTTGACTTATGGCATATTCAACTTGGCTTTTTGAAATGTCTGGACTATCATCCATTTGCATGTCTGGAATTGCAGGTCTTGCATCTTTAAATAAGGTTTCTATATACAATTTCCATTGATTTAATTGTTATTCTATGCCTAATACTGTACCCATTTTGATCACATAGATATCTTACATTAACACTTCTATACTTACTCGCGGCCCCTTTAACCTTTTTATGCATATTAAATGAGTTATATAACCCACCTAACCTTTCTATATCATTACATTCATTGGTTAGCTATTGTTCTTATGCTTCTTTTGCATGTCTCCGTATTTTTGGATTTGGTCGTACGTTTGGATTTAGTCTAAATATCTCGAAAACTAATTGCGATGATTTAGTCAAATTTAACATAGACCTACTTTATGGTATGGACTACAACTTCCAGTTTTTCAAATTGGGGAAAAATCGTTGGATTTTCCTGAAATCGTGGTGGAAATTGACGAGGAAATTTCCGAAAGGTTTCTTTTTACTGACACTATTAATCCCGGTTTGGATTTACAATTAGTCTAAATATCTCGAAAACTAATTGCGAAAATTTAGTCAAATTTCACACATTCTTTTTATGTACTTTTGGGTAGCTGTACTCTTATAGGCACGATGATCCATAAGGCCCCATATTTTATCTGTCATCCATGGTTTACGTTTTATGGCATGTGACGATTTTAGATTTGCCTGTGCAGTTGATGTTATTGTATCTTTAATTACGTTCCATTTATATTTAACATTATCAAATTCCGAAAGCTCCAGATGAACAAATTTGTTCCTTTTGTGCAGAATTTTTGATATCTAAATTTTGTAATTTCCTTATATCAATACGATATTTGGTATCGTGAAACTGGTATCGTTTTTTTACATTTTTGGAGTTTTAGATTTGGTGTCGCAACCATAAGGTTATGATCTGTAATTACGTCCGCACCAGGAAAAGTTTTAACGCCTCTTATCATATTTCTTTAAAGTCTATTGACTATTATGTAATCGATTTAATTTCTGACACTTCCATCAGCGCTAGAAATCCATGTATGTAACCTCCTAGGTACGGGATGGCGAACCTATGACCCGCGGGACAGACACTGACACAGGCTCTTTAAGTGACCCAGACATTGATTTTCGAATTTTTAGAAATTTTCAATAACGCAAAACTTTTATTATACGCTGCGTTCCTTTCTTTCTCTTTCTCTCAGTGTATATCTCTATACCGCGCGCTCTCTCCATCGTTATATGCCGCGTTAGTTTCTTTCTCTATATCTCACTGTATATTTATATACAGCGCGCGCCCTCTTTCTATCTCTTTCTGTCAGTGTATATTACTACTACTATAATGCGTGCTCTCCCTTTTCTTTCGTATAATGACAGATGAGCGTGGTTTATAACCTTTACACTAAACAAGAAACAAAATTTGGTCAAACGTATTTGTTTCTTGTTGTTTTAATAACGAGAGTTATATTGTTTATAAATATTATACTCATTGTTTGAATTAGGTTTCGAGAAATGGAAAACCCAAGAAAATATACAAAATACTGAAAAAAAGTAAGTTAATAAAAAAAAAAGAAAAAAATTTAAGTTAATAAAAAATAATAATTTGAAGCAATTGCTAACTGTTTACATATGTTTATCGTACATGTAATTCGAGTAATAGCATTGAGTGTAATTTCATATTTACTATTTTTATATATGTATGTCGTAGTCATATAGTGAAAATAAGTCAGATTGTGTAAAACTGAGCCATTGCATGATCTGTCGGCAGTTCGAGTAGTTCATCTAATTCGTGTAGCTCATGAAATCGCCAATTTTATGAGGCAATTGTTTAACTATCTTACCTACTTGCACCCACTTAAAGTGCTGTCATTTGATAGTATAAAGCAATCATATAGTATAAAGCAGTCTTAATTAACAGACCTATTAATAAAGAGATAAATAAAGAAACATATTTGAGATGGTTTCACGAACTTGCTAGTCATATCGAGTATTTCAAATATAATAGGTAGGTACATGAACTGTTCGCAGATCATGCAATATCTCAGTTTTACACAATCTGATGAACTTCACAATATGACTACTACATATACATTATAGAGAGACAATAGTGAAATCACGAGCTCAGTGTCAAAAAAAGTATCGACAGAGAAAAAGGAAAAATGAAATTTTACAAAATACAGATTTAGAACATGGTGGCGTTAATTGTGTTAAAATATACAGAGATAAATTTCAATCAAAGAAGAAACGTGTTGAACCTGAATCCTTGCAATCATCGAAGGAAGATTTATTAACAACCATATTAATCAAAAGTAATGAAGAAACTGAAAAAATAACATTTAGTCCTATTCTGAATAATCAAATTCACTCATCCGGTAATGATGAAGCTCAACAAGTGATTAGTCCAAGTTCTCAATCCTTTCAAGCCCCATACGAGGAACATGATGAATGTACAACGGCAAATGTCTTGTTGCATCATGACAGAAACATAGGTGGCGACGGTAATTGATTATTTTCATCTCTTATAAGAATTTTACATCTTCAAATATTAAAAGAGATGTTGTTCGAATCTGTTAAATGCGCGAGGAACCTCGTTCCTGACGGAGGTCCCCTGACCGCATACGTTTTTATATTTTAAATATGTTTTTAGTTGTATCATACCAAACGGAATGGTTTGACAATATTTATATTGTGTGATTGAAGAATAAAAACACTGTACGTCTACTTTCTATTGAAAAGTCACATTAAGGTAATTTAAAGGTACATTATGTAAAAAACATTATGAAAAGTTGTATTCTAATCTCGCCCTATCAACAGATAAATAAAGAATAGCATATTTTTCACAAAAGAAAAAGATAATAATTTTGGTTTTGAAAGCGTTTTTGATCCCAAAATTGTGGGTTATGATACAAGTATGTTAAGAAGGACTCATTGCTATTAAACCACGAGACAAAGTAGCACAGAAACATGCACAACTCATGCACAAAAGCCTAGTAAACACGTGTATCCTAAATTATTTCTTTAGGTTAGGTTAGGTTAGAACGTTTAGGTTTAATCTAGATTAGGTTATGGTTAGGTTAAGCTATATTAGATCCAGAGAAATCCAAACTGATAGGCCGAAACTTCTTAATTCAGAATGAGAAAGAATAATTCAATTTTAATAAACCTCAGAAAATTTATTTTCACTTAGTTTATATTTTTTGTTTAGTGACGCGAGTTCTAGCCATAGTAACATAAAGTGACCACACGTCCCGATTTTGGTGGGACAGTCCCGCTTTTGGGAGAACAGTCCGGCGTCCCGCCGATTTTTAAAATGGCCCGCTTTTTAGAAAATATCTGCATTTCTTATTTTAAATGTAATGTAAAATATAATATAAGATTTTTCCACATATTCCCATAAAATCTCCTTTTTTAATGTCACCCAATGGAAATTTTGAATATCCTCGATTTGAACTGTCCATTCTTCAAGATATTCCAAGCAGTTATAAAAATTTCTGACTTCTTACCGAAAATCCGGTTGTTTAATGGCAGCTTGTTCTGAAATTTTCATTGAGTGACATTAAAAAAGGAGATTTTATGGGAATACGTGGAAAAATCTTTTGAGTATATTAGTAAGCATTTTCCGAAAAATAATATTTGCGAAAATGATCTTTTCGATGAAGTGCTACTGATAGATAAGATAAGATACGTTACTGATGAAAACATTAAATGTTGGTTTCCTCCAAATGTGGAAACAGACAAAAAATGGAAGGAGTTATTGCTTCATTTTAAACATAATAATAATCCTTATCAAAATATTTTGAAAATTGTGGAGTACCCACAATTTTTGCTGATTCCAGTGTTATAAATAAGTTAAAAGACGAGAATTTGTTCTTCATTCTTTTCCCTTTTGGACGGCAGTATGACCTAATGAGTGCCGGATCTGAATTAAGGAAGGGAGAGCCCCCCCTTGCAGGAACAAATGCAGCAACAGACTAGTGGATTTTGTAGCTAGGGCGAAAAGTTTTCAATATGAATCGAGAGCGAAGTTTCGTACGCACGAACGATTGCGCGCAATCGCTTGAAACGAGAATTGACAATTTCGCCCGTGCAACAAACAATATTTTTTATCACCCATCCGAGGGGATGTATCTTACAAGTTTGGGATCCAGGAGCCATCCAAAAAATATGGAATCAAAAATGAAGAATTTGCTTCAATTGTGTCCGGTGGTGTGGATTCGTCATAAACTCGCTAACTCTAAACTCTCCTCAGTCTCCGGTATCACCTTAGAATTTATACTCCCTTTAAAATGTTTTCTTTAATTTTTATTTTTACTTCGTTATGAAAAAAAAATTCTGACACTTCAAGTCACTGTTTTAATACCGAGGACTAGATTGTGTTCATTTTATTTCTATTTATTTGTTTATTTTAATGTAACCTACCGATACTGAATATGTTCGTGCGTTATTCAAATTATGTAAAATACAACTAAGTTTTTACATTTATCGCAGTAAAAAACGTGCACCAAGTTAGTAATATTGTGCAAGAGTGAATATCAATAAAATATGAACAACTGAAAAAACGCAGTTGAACATAAAACTTAAAAATCTATATTAAGCGTAAACAATTATTTGACCAATTCATGAGATAAATTTCACGACATTTTAATAAATGATCCGAATCTATTGCAAAGTATTCACTCGGATCAGAAATATGACCGTGAAAGAAAACCATATTTTCTTTAAAATAAAAAAAAATAGATTTATTCAAAATGTTCAAATTATTGTTTTTTTTACAAATATTTTTCTATTTACCAATAATTAATAATAAATACAGTTTTAAAAATAAATACAGTTTTGTATATATATATATATATATATATATATATATATATATATATATATATATATATATATATATATATATATCTATATATATATATATATATATATATATATATATATATATATATATATATATATATATATATACATATAGACAATCTATATCTGTATCTATACAATAAAAAATATTTTTTTGAATTATTGGCCTGCTTTCATAACTACATTATAATTCTCATTTTATCCCATTTGTCCCGCTTGTTCTGAACGAAAATGTGGTCACCGTATAGTAACGACAAACAGAAATCGTTTAATAATGCAACTCCATTTAATTTACATTGGGCTTTTACTCATGATTTGGATACTTATTCGCACGATTACATTTTGATGTGCGAGTAGATAAACTAACATTTACAGCTGCGAGTTTTCAAGTTTCCCATTGCATTGCTCGTTACGATAAACATCTATCCGAAAGAGAATTTGTAAAAGAAGCATTTTGAGAATGTACTGCTACTTTATTTCCAGATTTTAAAGACAAAGACTTGATTAAAAAGCGGAGTTACAAATAAGTCGGAATACATTAATAGAAATATAATAAAGATCGTTCTAGAATTAGTTAGAGACTCTTTCGCAAATATATAATGACTTAAATTATGCAGCCATGAATTCAATTGTTTTTGTGACATGTCTTCTGGTGACATGTACTGCGACCTTCATAGATCTATTGTACCCCACTCTCTTCCTCTAAATGTTGGTATACTTACCCATTTAGAGCGCCTCCTCTAGCCCTGATTCTTTTAAGAATTTCAGGATCTGGTTGGGATGCAAGAACTGCAACTACTCTGCGTTAAAGCAGTGGGCCCCAAGGTACATTTATCTCTTGGGGAGCAGTGCTCCGCGGTTTTTGAGAAGATGTATGGGGTTTCTTCTGCTGAACCACAGAATCTGCATCTGTCATCTTTCTCTAGGCCTAGGGTATTGAGGTGTTTACTAAGTCTGCTGTATCCCGTCAGAACTCCTGTCAGAATTCTAAGCTTGTTCCTGTTTAGTTTCAGGCAAGCTTTTGTTCTTTTCTGGTTGAAAGGGAAGTGTACCGGTCATGATCTTTTTGAAGAATTTGATATTGTATTTAAAGAAATAGATATTAACTGCTACTGAAAATTGTTTCTTTTACAACAAACGATATACCTAATATGGTCGGGAAAAACATTGGTTTTATTCAATATCCTAAGCAAAATATTCTACATCCTCTAATTGGTTTTCATTGTATGAATCGGGAAGTCTTATGGACTTATTCATTGATGTAAATTTTATGACTTCTACCATTATTATTTGCTATTCACTTTCAAAGTAGAAGTTGTAAAACAAAAGAAAACTTGGCTTTTGTAAAAGCCTTTAATTGTGAGATCAAAACAGTAGCCTTTGCCCTCCCTCCTCTTTTCCAAATGATGTCAGTGACACATTTGGCACTTATCGAGTTTGGCACTTAGCGAGTGATTATTTATCACTCGCTGACATATTTTGCCCCCTTGTTTGGGGGGCATCACCACAACTTGAGGTCGTTTTTTAGGACGCAAAATAAGGTAATGTGGCCTATCAAGGGTATCTCTAGGTCAACTTCTTGTCAGATCAGCACAAGGGGCAGGAATCTCCTTAACATTCGCTAACTTTTTTTTAAAAGTGGTTCGGGGGAAGCTCTTACTAAATCTCCTATTCCACCTTGGCTTTAGTATGCGCCACCCTGGTATCGCATATTTTGCATTCATTCAGGGTGGGCAGCCCGGACGGTTTACTGAAAAACCGCCCTAGTTGTTGTCTCCCCGACCAGGAATCGAACCCAGGTCTCCCGCATTGAAAGGCGGGTATGTTGTCAACTACACCACCGAGGAGGACAACATTCGCTAACTTAACCCTATGTCTTAACCTCCTGGTGAACCACGAGCTAGTACGAAAAATATAATGAATGCAATTTGACCCACTACTCAAAACGGTTCGCCATCCCTGTCCTAGGATGTGATTTATAAAACGTGTTCATGATCATTAAACTTTATTCCTGACAAAATTGTACCAATCTGTCGCCTCTTTCATTAGATGCACCCAAACCAAAACCTCCAAATTCTTCTCCACACTTTTCGTCTACAATTGTTGCATTAAAATCGCCCATCACAATTGGTATATTAGGAGCCTTACAAAACTTTATCGCCTTAGCCACATCTGCATAAAATTGTTCAAGTTCTTTAACTGATGCATCCGCTCTAACCGCGTAAGTTTGAATAATGTTTAGATCAAACGGTCTTGCATGTAATTGCAACACTGCTAAACGGTCTGATATTGACAAATCAGTGGTGTAAGTTGTCCATGAATGTTGGATAATAAACCGAAGTTTGATAACCACGTCATATCGCCTTGTCTCTATACTGATACACTTGATGACCTATTCCGGGGCATGCTAATTTAACTCTGGCGTATACAACAACCTCCTATAGGACAAACTCTGTATTTTTTGCTAGTTTTGGTCCGCCCCGAGTATTTGATTTCCTCGGTACCACTCACATCTGAAAGGCATTCCCCTATCCGTCACCTGAGAAGGCGCCAGATGGGGGACTAGCAACCCCACGCGAGATTTTCTACAAGCAAACTACACCTAGAATGTAGATTATAGATATGGTGGTGACGACTTGTACTGCAACCTTTATAGATCTATTCATACCCCATCCTCCTCCAAGCGTTGGTGTACTTACCCATTTAGAGCGCCTCCTCAAATCCTGATTCCTTTAGAAATTTCAGGATCTGGGTGGGATTCAAGGCCTGCAGCTCCTCTGTGTTCAAGCTCCGAAGTACATTTGTCTCTTGCGGAGTACTGCTCCGCAGTCTTTGAGCAGATGTATGGGGGTTTCCTTTGCTGAGCCACAGAATCTGCATCCGTCATCCTCCTCAAGGCCCATGGCCTTGAGATGTTTCCTAAGTCTGCAGTGTCCCGTCAGGACTCCTGTCAGAATTATAAGCTTGTTCCTGCTTAATTCCAGGCAAGCTTTAACACCTAGATAGAGAAAAGACATACTATGATATTTTGCAATTCAGACATGGAGTCAAAGCTGTCGATTATTCATTAAAAATAGGTAACAAGCGGAAAGAAAGAAGGAATAGTATTAAATTTCTGAGAGTAAATTTAAACGATGAACTTAACTGGAATTCCCACATGCAACACGTGGCCGCAAGGCTAAACCAGACAGCTTATATGTTAAAGATTATCCGGAACACAATTGACCTACAGCTTCTGGTAAGAATTTGCCACGCGGAGATGCAATCAACAATATCGCACGCCATCATATTTTAGGGGGCATGACCACAACTTGAGGTCGCTATTAGGGCGACAAAGAGGATAGTGCAGTCTATCAAGGATATCTTTGGGTCAACGTCTTGTCGCATACAACACAAGAGGCATGAATCTCATAGGAACACCATTCGCTAATTTAATCCTATGTAGCAAGCCAACCTGCCATATATGATTCTATTCACCAAGTTACCAATACCCTTAAAAGAGAAACTTCTTTTAGATTATTCCGCCAGAAACTGAAAAAAAAGAAAATCTTTCTCAATACCTTTTTGTTAAAATGATTTTAAGACGTAGCTTATATGTAGTAAGGTACATCTTAAAGCAAATAAATTGATTTGATATGAATTAATATTTTCTTATAATAGTTGATATTAAGATATCAACTAATTTTAACTCTAATCCTATATATTGATATTAGCCAGAAAATAGTTGTTTCAATAGGAGATTCATCTTAATAAGTCTTAATATTATAGAGCTTCGAAAAGGTTGAATATATATTCAAGCTCTATTTCGGTTGAATAAGTTTGTATAATGCTATCTAGTTTAATATAGTATTTTAATAGGCCGAAAGATAGGCCTAGTGGTCGATAGCCTTTTGTTGACTCTTTGTTTTTAATAAATATTTCTTTTTCTTCTATAGTATTTTAATGAAGTCTCTTCTCTGAACTTGCGTAGACTAATTTAGGTATTTTTTTTAAATTGCCTTTTTAATTAATTTTTAATTCTAGTATTTACTTCAAGAAAAGAGAATTAAAAAACTTATTTTAAAAGTATTTTTGCAAAATTTAAAAAAATACAATCCATCCGTTTAGTAAACAAGCTTTGTATTCAGTTGCCAAGTTTCTAATTTTACCCAAAAACCGCAATTTTTTAAAACTTGTTTATGTTTGTCTAAGGAAATCGAACTTTGTGTTTGTATGGACTGAAACTTTAAGCAGAAATTTAATTTATAAATAATTTTATCGTATATTGATCTGAAAGTATTAAAATATAAACAAAATATTAGTTCACAAAGTTTCGTAGTATCAAATAGATTCAGACAAGAAATGAATCCAATTTGTTAAAAAAAATTTCATTAAAAAAAACTCATTTTGGAGAGTACAAATATTACTGTAGACTAATTAACTCCAATGCTAAATAGCTACGCTAAAAAAACGAAACTTACCCACTATTCATTGGAATAAATATCCATTTTACACACTTTCCATCCGAATTTCCACCCAATTTACTTTCAGCCTGTTAATATTCTCGCTCTTTCTTTTTTATTTAAGGCAGCCAAAAAAACCTCTATATGAATGTGGTGTTGAAGCCAACATTTTTTATTGCCGTCCATTTAGATAAAATGTTTTTACGCCGCAATTGTATATAATGATATAAACGCAATTTAATGCACTCGGAGGGTTATAAAGTTTTGCTAAAAAAAAATTAGCCCTAGATTAACCTTAAAATGTCCTTAAAATCTTAAAAAGTTGCATAAATAAGAGAGATATTTCTGCTAAAATTTTTAATTCAACAAAAACTAATTATCAGCTAATTTTTTACTAATAGGACAGTCAAAAAATGGGTCAATCTCGGAATCTAAAGGAAGAAGTTGAATTTTTGTATAGACCTTTACTTTAGCATTACAAATGTTGTCTCAAAAGTCAAATATGCCAGCATGTGAGCTTAAATATTCAAGGTCAAAGTTGTAAAAATTAGTTTTTTGAGAATATCTCGTTTACTCTGCCTCCAATCGTATTTGCGTTTGTTATAAAAATGGTAGAGAAATTCTCTACAAATTTCATCTGAAACCTTTTTTTATATGTCGAACTGTTTTTGAGATAGAGGACGCAGAGTGCGGAGCACTCATGAGCAGAATACCTTAACGCAAGGTAAATCCTGAATCCCAATGTATTATAGCGTTTTTTTTTACTTAATTGTTAAATATTACTTAAACAACAATTTAATACCTTATACTTTTTTTTATTTCTTTTAATTCAAATAGACATCAAATATTACTTACGTTTGACATACAAATAATTAAATAATGAAGTAAATCATTCTAAATATATTTTAGTGATATTCTAATTCAAATCTAGGGATGGGGTTGAGTACTGCAAAATGAAACCATAACGCCGGTAACAACACTTTTACCACATGCACCAGATGAACTAGTCACCTCAATAATCTGCAACTGCAAGGATGTTTGTGGTTTGCGTTGTGGTTGCCATAAGTTAGGGTTGCAATGTTCTTTAGCTTGTTGTCAATGCAATGTAAAAAAACAGTATAATAACCGTATAAACCTTGGGATTCAGGATTTACCTTGCGCTAAGGTTCGTATGGCTCAGCGCTCCACTGCGTCCTCTATCTCAAGTATAAAAAAAGGTCTCAGATGAAATTTGTAGAGAAATTTACACATATTGGATTTCAAAATCACATATGTGATTCTTTTTAGGGTTCCGTACCGAAAACGGAACCCTTATAGGATCGCTTTGTAGACTTTCTGTCTGTCTGTCTGTCTGTCTATCCGTCTGTCCGTCCGTCCGTCTGTCTGTCTGTCAAGACCATTTTTCTCAGGAACGCGTAGAGGGAACAAGTTGAAATTTGTCTCTTTCAGCTGTGAAAAAATCAAACTGGTAAGTCAACGCGATGAAAAGATATGACCGTTTATGTCGCATATTTTGCGATTTCACAAGGGAATCAAAACCTATAGGGTACTTCCCGTTTACCTAGAATCGTGAAATTTGGCAAGAAGCGGTGTCTTATAGCACATGTAAAGGGAAAAATCTGAAAACCGTAAATATGTAGTTTAGTTACAAGAAAATGCGAATTTACTATTAGAAACTTATGAAAATACACTAATGTGTTGCGTGGTATTGTCAGGCAGCAGAAGCATATGGGTTGCATACAGTTGGGTCCTCCTCCTCCTCCTATATTTTTTGGTAGTCAATTGCCCAAAAGCAGTCAATTGAACAACTGCATGTTAAGAGTATGGAAATAGATCTAGAAATAGTTAATATATTACTTTATATTAGATCTAGAAATAGTTAGATCATAGTCATAGTTAGATCATAGTTAGATAAGTTAGTGAATAAGTGTAATACTAACACAAAGTTTTCTTTTTATAAGTTTAAAAATATTCGCGAAATTTAAAAAAAAAGAAATAATTAGATCTTAATATAAGTTAGTGAATAAGTGTAATACTGAAATAAAGGTTTATCATAATCGTTTGTTCGTTTTCTTTTTATAAGTTTAAAAATAATCGCGTATTTCAGTTAATTCTTAATGTAAGTTACTGAATAAAGGTAATAGTAAAATAAAGATTTATCATAATCGATTTATTATAATCGTCATTTGCTTTCTTTTGGTAACTTTTAAAATATTTTAGTTTTGGCTTGGAATTTGAAAGTCTCTCGTCAAGAATTGGATATCATATAAGTAAGTAAGATTTCGTGTTTAAGTACCTAACTAACTACTCAGTGACCTCTTGTATCAAGGATAAAACGAGACGCGCACGAGCCGGGCGTCGCGGGACAAGTACAAGGGCGGGAGGTCGGCCCAGGTCGGCCCTTTTGTAGTGAGCGACATATATACAAAATTTTGTTTTGCATTCAATAACTTCGTACTCCTGCATATCCTTACTTACTTAATAAATTATGGCTACAGTTCATTTAACGGATAACAACATTATCGTACACGATGTAATATTTATGCCCGGCGATGTCAGTTGCTTGTTTCATGCTATAGCTTTTTCAGTTTATAATTCAACCAATTTTGCACAAACACAGCTTTTGAGAGCTACAATAGTTAATTATATGTAAGATAATTGGGACGAGTTTTGTTTGTTTACTAGCAACGCCTTAACAAGTTAACTGATTGTGCTTGCTACGTCCTCCACACAAAAAAGATACCTTACTTAAAAGTTTGTACGGAACCCTCAGTGCGCGAGTCACAACTCGCACTTGGCCGGTTTTTTATATTATAACTATACCGGTTCGACAGAATTAGTCGGGATCATTGATGTCCTGTGGAAGTTTTCTTTCGAGTCTGGTGTGGATGTTACGTTGTCCGAGTTGGTAGAAGATGGCACTAGGGCATTGGTGGATTTTTTCAACAAAATTTACTGTTTTTGTAAAATACTCCTTGATGGTGGGTACATTTAATTCCTGATATATCTGCTTATTTCTGATAAACCAAAGGGCATTTAGGATTATTCGTAGAGCTTTATTCTGAACTGTCTGCAGTTTTTTTAAATTGGCTTTTGATGTGGTGCACCAATTTGGAAATGCGTATGTTATTAAGGGTCTTATAAGAGATTTATAGAGTAAAGAAGATTTTTGTTGTAGGGCTGATTTTCTATTTATTAGAGAGTATAATTGAGACAGTGTTGCGTATGCTTGGTTGATCTTTTCATTTACGTGAAGTCTCCACGTTAGGCGAGTATTTAGATGTACACCCAGGTATTTTACGGCTTCTTGGTTATATTTAATTACATTTCCTCCAAATTCGATTGGTGGTAGATCTTTTATCCGTCGTAATGTGAATACTTTTATCTCACTTTTAGTACAGTTTATTTTTATGCGCCATTGAGAAAACTAGTCGTTGATGAAGTTCAAAGCTAATTGGACTTGTTCTGCTGCGGTTTCATGGTCGTGGTGTTGCGTTATAATAGCTATATCGTCTGCATACATAGAGATTAGCGCTTGAGGAGGAACGGGAATATCGTGCATGTATATATTAAATAAGGTTGGGCCAAGAATGATTTCCTGTGGGACCCCTGCTTTAATGGCTCTGGCATCTGATAGTTCAGCGTGGATTTTTACTGCGAAGGTTCTGTCTTTGAGAAAGGAATATAATAATTTTATTAGATAGCTTGGTAGATTTAGTTGTTTAAGCTTGTTTTTTAAGACGTCAAACCACACTCGATCGAATGCTTGAGCTACGTCTATAAATGCCACAATGGTGTAATTCTTGTCCTCAAATCCTTTCTCGATAGTTTCAGTTAGGCGAAGCAGTTGGTGGTTCGTTAAGTGTGATTTCCGGAATCCAAACTGGAAGGGTGGCAAGATGTTATTCTCTTCCAGGAATTCATTGATTCTCTGAAGGAACGTTATTTCCATCATCTTAGCAATAGTATGCAGGAGGCTAATAGGTCTATAGCTTTCCAACTTTTGCTTTTCTTTGCCAGGTTTGTGAAAATAGCCTTCTCTAAAGCTCGCGTTGAGTATATTGGATATGTATGCTATAGCTTTGTCGGTTAGGTGTTTTAGTACTAGATTTTGGTATAGTTATGAATTTTGATACCCCTTCTTCAAGATGCAACTTCGCCGCATTTTAGTCGTTTGCTTCGCCAACATTTAGATAATGTAATGTGGAAAATAAGTGAATTTGTAACCTGCTCCATGGTCTTCTCGGTCACCCCACCTTAAATCCCTTAATGTGACTTTTGATACAACATTGTTAATTGTAAAATAAAGGTCTATTCAAAAATTCAGCTTCTTCCGTTAGATTCCGGGGTGACATGCTAAATTGACTGGACCATAAGTAGCCTGATGATGGTAACTTTTCCCATCTATCAGCTCTTTCACCAGTTTTAACTGCGTTGTGATTTGAAATAAATTCTTCCAAGTAAATTCTAATAAGTAAAGCAAAAATGGTCCATCACACCATCAGTGAATAAGTTGATATGTTGTTAGTTAAAGGGGAAGTACTCCAGCATTCTGCTACTCCAAGTCGATTGAACGCTGAGCGGTTTCGTAACCGACCAACATCTATTCCGTAAAATTTCACCGTTCTAGTAATCCGTGCACGAGAAACTGGTGAACTGCAAACTCGCCAATTTCGGGATGGTGAACCTGGCCGACACCAAGGAATTTTGGATACCGAAGAACAAAACATCTTGTCGAAGTAGATCCTTTAACTCGATAAATATCTCGTCAAGTAGGCGTCTCAAATCGAATTGTCTGATGGCGAACACTGAGCGACAGTCAATTGTATATTTTCCATGTACAAAAACTGAGTATTATCCTTTACGTTTACAATTTTTGCGATGATTTCTACAAAAACATGCTGAAATTCTAAACTTTTCCAGTATTGACGACAACGTTCCAACGTAATGGCATAAATAACAGTCATAATAGTCATATTTGGACTGTCGAAAATACACATGCTGCTCGTCGTAATCATTTCCAGCACAGATTTTCGATAAAAATTTGGACCGGACTGGTCAATGGACAACTTGAAATGGAAAAAATTATTTCTTTTTTTTTGCAAAATCAGTTGATAGCGTTATCGCAAGAAGTTCCTTTGAATATACGTCGACGAATGAGGCTTCTTCAAGATGGCCCACCGCCGCATTTTAATTGTTTGCGTCGCCAAAATGTAGATAATGTAATATGAAAAATAAGTGGATTTGTGACCTGTTCCATAGTCTCCTCGGTCACCCGACCTTAAACCCCTTAATTTCTATTTACGGTGCGTTATGAAACCATGGTATACACCAGGAGTGGTCAAATCGTCGAACCTTTCGATCTGTCGACCAGAACTATTCTTAGTCGCCCGCCAATCTGGTTAGTGCGTTTGTCTGATGCCCGTCCCACAATTTTGAAAAAAAAATGTTTATAAACGCAAGTTCCTGGCACCATAATTGGACGAATCAACGAATGTCGCCGATACCGCACAGCTATGTATATTTATTCGAATGTGCTTCCAAGATACAAGGTGCGCCAAAACAATAATGCAATTTTGAGGGGCCATTCAAAACACACGGCTTAACTGACAGAAATGGAGTTTATTTTATTCGTTCATTGAGTACATCATGAGTTGAGTACACATCCGTTTCATGTATCAACTTTTGGAGATGAAATCAGAGAGATGATGGCCCCCCAGCAGCGATACATTTATGAAGTTGATTTATAAAGTTTTCGGCGGCATTTTGTCACATCCCGACCGGTATGTAGGCGATTTCTTCCCGAACTCTATCCTTGACTTTTTACAAGTTGTGAGGCCGACGTTTAAAAATATTTTCCTTGAGATAGTCCCACAGGAAGAAGCCTCCTGACATGCTTAACTTTATCAGGTTAGCGTGCGCGCCATTCCATATCACCCCTCATAGAAACGAAGCGCGCCGAGAACACCTCGCAGTTTCTCCATTGAAATTCGAGCAGTATAGGCCGTAGCACCGTCCTGTTGAAACAAAATTTCTCCCAGATCGGTTTCCTCCGTTAATCCTTGCAACTGAGGTCTAACAAAAATTTACAACAGGTAAACATAACGTTTACCGGTGACAGTAACGATTTGTTAAGGCCCATTCGCCCCAAATTTAGAAATTGCAAACCACACAGTAAATTTTGGGGAGTGAAGATGTTTATCGTGAAGACATGAAGAAATGTTGTTTATTTACCGCTCCGCAGAGATGGAAAAGCCTCGTCACTACTGAAAAAAGTTGACCTCGTATTGATACAATTCAAGCAATTCATGCGGTTTTCATATCGCTCAGGAGGCCACAGTTCTGAAGCAAACATAATCTGGATGAATGATAAATTATGATGCAAAATCCTCCTTAGCGAGCAGTCAGAAATTTCGAATGTAATTGCATGCTTCCGGACAGAGCGCGTAGAATTTATTGTTGACTCATTCCTGTTGCATTTTCGGGTATTCTTGCCGTTTTGGCTGTTCCATAAATCATAGGGCTTAGTGTAAAAACAGTCGAATGCGCGCACCCATCTCTTACAGCAAGGGACGGTATCACGTGGAGTATGATTGATGTGCAGCCAGAATGTAGACTGGGTGGCGACGAAAGATTTTCAAAAAAACGTGCGAACGGCGAAGCCCCTATGTTGTCCGGAGCAAACCAATGGTAACGACTGAAAACGGCACGATCCTCGTGAATTAATGAGGCCCTTCCAACGTTCCTATCCGCACCACACGGTATGTACCGGCCTGTCAGAAATGCACTATTTGTTTTGGCGCACCCTATATGTATGTTAGAGAACTGTTAACAATTTTTCCGATGAAGGGACAAACGAGAAGTCAAGATATATAAAGTTTATTTCAGTCTTTTATTTATTATTAGCGTATTCTCCCAATAATGGAAGACGTTAAGCAGAAAAATCAATTAAGTATGCTTTAGGTTCTTCTTGTTTTCCCAATAAGCTTTCATTCTTTCCGAGAAGGCTTTTTTACCTTTTTTTCGACCGCTAAGGTCTGTGCTGCTTACTTGTTTACTACGTATGAAGGTATCTCTTTCTAAAATGTCTGTTGTACATATGTTTGCGTCTCTGATGTCCTTTCGAAGTTCGTATAACCAAGGTGTCGAATTCTTTAGTGACCTAGCATGATCTAATATCCTTTTTGACAGTAGATTTTCTGGAAGTCTCGTAAGATGTCCAAAGAATATCATTCGTATTTTCTTAAAGTCAATTTTAATCTTTGAAAAGTTTTCTGTTGTTTTGATTGATTGTAGCCTGTAGCCGTTCTTCGGTATATCTTGCTCCTACGATTTTTCTGATGATCTTCCTCCCTTCCTTTTTGATTTTTTCTAGTCCTTGTTTTCTGTTAAGTGTCAATGTTTCACTTGCGTAAAGGACTGTTGGTTTTATGACTGTTTTATTGCCGAATTATTGTGTGTCTTGACATAGATTTTTTGTTATAGATATCTTGGACTAACCATAATCTTTCTTGACTTTTTGGAGACGGTTTTGCTTTGAGATTTCTCACACGAAATTTTCCGGAAATATCTTGGAATTTTCCGAGGTATTTAAAGTACGGGACCTTGCCGATTTTTCCGTATTTTGTTCTCAGGCTCGTGATATCTGTCTTTGGATAGAAGAATTTAGTTTTCTCAAATGAGATCTGTAGTCCCACTTTTTCTGCACATTCCTTAAGTGTCTCAAGCTGTTTGACGGCAGTCTCCTCATCCACTGTTAGTATCGCCAGATCATCCGGATAAGCGAGGTATGGTAGGTAGAGGTTGTTTTTGGAAACTCCCAGTCGGATCGGTTTACAGGACTCACATTATTTGAGTTCCTACTCCCAAGCTTGCATAACCTTGTCCAGCACGACGTTGAACAGAATAGGAGAGAGTATCCACCTTGTCTCACACCTGTTCGAATGTCAAAGGGTTGTGAAATTTCCCTCATAAATTTCACTTTAGATTTTGTGCCAGTGAGTGTTTGTTTTATCAGTTCTATGGTTTTGGGATCGAGTCCTCTCTCTTCTAGAATTTGGAATAGAAAATTTAAAAATTAGCTGATTATTTTTTTGCTATTTTTTTAAACCGTCAAGTGGATTATAGTAGGCAAAAATGACCTAGATTGGGCTTCTAGGGTTGAATAAGTTTTAATGGTTAGGTTTATATAAATAAGTTTAAATTACGGTTTAGAGCAGTGTTTCCTAACCCCCGTACGTCCATACGATGCCCCACATCAACGTTTAAAAGCGTACATGAAACATAAATATGGAAGCTTGGCATCCCAACGGCATCCCAAATTATCGAATATTTTATAATAAAAAGTATGACTGGATTTATAGAGAAATATAAGCTAATACCCACTCAACAATATGGTTTCAGCAAAGGCAACTCTACCACAACTGCTCTGGTAGAATTTTATAATCTATTATTAGGTGGATAAAGGGAATAATAGAAATAATGTAGGTGCTAAAATGCTTCCTTGAAGAACCCCAATATTTGTCTGTATGATTTACAACAAAATTACAAAAAAAAAACGTATTTTGAGCTACCAAAGTGAGATACTGAGACAAACTGAGATCTACTGCGCCACTCACCCAATTTTGCATCAGAACAAAATATTTACGAATCAGTCTTATCTTTCAAGTCTGTCTAGCCTAAGGCAGAGCTTAATACTAACAAACTAAAATATACACGTTTTGTTGGATCATAGATTGATTGATTAACTTTTGGGTCATAGATTGAAACTGGGTGAGATGGCACACATTTGTTCTGCAATCTAAAACTAGGTTCTCGCGAAATTTATCTAAAAATGTCTTCCAAAATTACAGGAAAAAAAAACTACAACGTATTTTGAGCTACCAAACTGAGATTCTACTGCGCCACATTACCCAATTTTGCATCCGAACAAAATATTGACGAATAGTCTTATCTTTCATGTCCGTCTAGCCTAAAGCAGAGCTTAATACTAAAAAACTAAAATACACACGTTTCTTTGGATCATAGATTGATTGATTAACTTTTGGGTCATAGATTGAAACTGGTTGAGATGGCGCAGCTTTGTTCTGCAGTCTAAAACTAGGTTTTTGCAAATTTTTTCTCAAGACCGCACTACGGTTTTTTCCCGCGAACGGGAAAAATCACTCTAGAAATCACACTAGTGAGGATCTGTCTACCGAATCGTATGCCTTTTTGATGTCTTCAAATGTGCATACTGTGGGCTTTTGTCTGATGGCTCGTAGTTTGAGTATGGTTTTGAGGTTGATGATTTGTTCTGGGCATGACCTGTTTGGTCTGAATCCTGCTTGGTATTCTGATAGTTTGTGTTCTAATTGCTTTTGTGTTCTATTCAAGAGACAGGCTGATAATATTTTGTAGGTGACAGATATAATCGAGATTTCTCTATAGTTGTTTACATCTAACTTTCTCGCTTTTTATGTAGTGGATGGATTAAACCAATCTTCCAGTCATACAGGAGTTTTTTGGTATGCCAAAGGTTATGGATTATATTTGTAATTTCTTTGAGTGAATTTGGGCCGAAATTTTTCAGAAGTTCAGCTACAATTCCATCCTCCCCTGATGCTTTGTTGTTTTTAAGTTTCTTAATGTGTGAATAATGTACGCCATGATATTCTAATAGATCTACTGAAAAAACGAAACATCGACTCGCGAGATTCAGATTATTGAATCACTTTACTGGAACCAAACAGCCACGATAAAAGTGGACAACGACAAATCTGACGAAATACAGATACTGAAAGGAGTACGACAGGGTTGTATACTGTCTCCAATGCTGTTTAATCTATACTCCCAAGATATATTCAGAGAGGCGCTAAGTGAAGAACACACTGGAATCACAATAAATGGCCAGGCGATTAACAACTTGAGGTATGCCGATGATACTGTTATTATAGCAGAGAATCTTGCAGATCTCCAAAGCTTAACAAACAAGCTAAACGACATCTGTATACAATACGGTCTCAAGATGAATCTGAAAAAAAAAAACGAAGTACATGGTCATAACAAAAAGCAGAACACAATATCAACACTTATACATCGATAACACGCGTATAGAAAAGGCAACTAAATATAAATACCTTGGTACATGGATAACCAATACAAAAGACCAAACCTAGAAATTAAAACCAGAATTAAAATGGCCAGAAGCACAATTCTTAAAATGCAAATGTTTCTTTGTGATAGACAAGTAAAACTTGATCTACGTACAAAAATACTAAGGGGCTACGTTTTCTCCATTCTACTATATGGAATGGAAGCATGGACTTTGAAGCAAACACAAATAAAAAAAGTAGAAGCCTTTGAGATGTTGTGTTATAGAAGAATGCTTAAAATACCATGGACGGACAAAGTGACGAACACTAAAGTAATGGAACGCACGAAGAAGCAACGTGAAAATCCTACAAACAATAAAAAGAAGGAAGCTATATTATTTAGGTCATATAACCAGAGGAGAAAAGTATGAGCTGCTTCAACTGGTAATACAGGGCAAAGTAATAGGCAAACGGAACAGTGGTAGACGCAGATACTCATAGCTGCGTAACCTGAGAGGGTGGCATGATACCACATCCCAAGATTTATTCCGAGATACCGCTTCCAAGATGAAGATAGCGATGATGATTGCAAACCTCCTGAAAGGAGATGCCATATAAAGAAGAAAAATGTGTTAATATATTTTTTCTTCCGTTGGCGGTGACGAATTTTCCGGTGCGATTTCTGGATGTACTATCTGGAATCTCTCTTTAGGTTCTGGAATATATAAAAGCTGTGAAAAATATGTAGCTAATTCTTAGCAATTTTCCTCATTTGTCAAGGCTAGTTTACCATCTTGCTTCTAAAAGCAAAGGTTCTGTGGGGAATACACGTATTTTGCTTCCCAAAGGTTTTTATTAATAAAAAAGAATAACATACATAAACTGTCCAATACATAAACTGTTACCAATTACGGCTGATGGAGCTCCTTCTTTGGTTGGGAATCAAATGAATTTATAACTCTGTAAAAATGACGATAACATTCCAAATTTCACCAACTACCATTATCCATCAGTAATAATACCTGGTTCTCAAGAATATTAAATTCAGATGACGTGATAAATTTCGTATTCAAAATAGTTAATCCTATCCGTGGATGCTATTTGCAAAGACGAAGATTCAGAGTATTAGTAAAGCAATGTGAATCTAATTTGTCGAAATACTATTACACGCCGACGCTTTTAGGTTAGGTCAATGTTAACTTTTTTAAAATATTCTTGGATCTTCTGCCTGAAATAAAAAAAGTATGGTTACTGTTAATAAATCATATCCTCAATTGGAAGATGACGAAAGGGTGTATGATCTTGTTTTCTCTCTGAAATTACAGGAAAGCTAAATGAATTAAATTTGAAACTTCAAGAAGAGAACAAAACATTGACTGAAATGGTTAGAGACTTGAATGCATTCAAGGAGAAACTTACATTTCTAGAATAGATTATTTTAAATTTAAACTTATTTTTGTCTTTAAATTACAACTTTTCTTATGAGTTAGCACGTACGATGTTGGTAGACTGCCGCCTAGAATTAAAAAAAAGAGTCGCCCGTGGTGATCAAAAGTTTGACCGCCTCTGATATACTTCCAACGAAATAATTGATTTAGATCATGACCAAGGCCTAGTAAATTATACCGATTCATGGCTAATTGTAAGTCAAATGAGACTTTGCGTTCAACAACAAGGCGATAACTTGGAACTAGTGTAAATTATTGCTAATAAAAAACTAATACAAATTTAAAACATTAATATAATAATAAACAGTAATATCTTTTTTATTATGCATTATGCAAGAAATTTTTACATTAATGACCTTTCACGATGTTTACCCATTAAAAATAAAATAACAAGAGCGTAAACACTCTGTATATATACAGTAGAGTCTCACTAATCCAACCACAAACTTATCTATACTATTATCAATATAACCACAACTTATCACAATAGCATGTATTTACCGCTCTTCGCACATTACAGTCTACATTCTATAGTCATTCCAGTTTACAATTAAAAAGTCTAACTAAAAATGTCAAGTAAACAGCAACATAAGACTTTAGCGCTGAAAGTTTAAAAAAATATTTTAAAAAAGTTAGATAGTGGACAAACATGTACAAATTGACAAAAGAGTATGGAGTTGTACGTGCTAATATTCACGATCTTAAGAAAGAATAAACAAAAGATAGTTGATCACGTGAAGACAATTGCATCCGCACCAGGAACACGTAAAACATCAAGAGTTGGTCATTGTTCAAAGATGGAAAACGCTCTCTACATGTGGTTCATGCAAGAGTTCTTGCACACTCCTAAATTTGGAAAAATTTTGAAAGCAGAAGCAAACGAATTTTTTAAAAAATGTCAAAAAATATGATTTTCGTGCCACTGTTGGGTTAGGTTAGGTTAGGTTTAAAAAGCGATTTGGTATCCGTTTGTTAACGGTATCACGTGAAAAACTGTCAAACGATGAATCCGCAATGCAGCAGCTGTAGAGACAAAGTAGAGGAACTGGCTCTTCTTCCGGACCAAATTTATAATGCAGACAAGAGTTCTCTGTTCCCTGATACTGTTGCCCAATAAAACATTCGTATCCTCTAAATAATCTATAGCATAAGACCGTAAAGCAAGTAAAGATAGAATCACCCGCATGCCATGTTCAATTGCTACTGGAACACACAAATTGGATTTATTGGAGACTGGTAAAGCTAAAAATCCCAGAGCTTTCTAGAATATTTGTCTGTAAGTCTGCTACAAGACAATTTTTATGAAATACTGGAACAAACACTAAATGAAATACCAAAGGAAGATATGCTATGCTGCTGGTTTTAGGAGATTATAACACCAAAGTAGGAAGAGAAGAAACATCACAACTACAATTTGGAAGACACAGCTTACATGCTTCTTCTAATGATGATGGAACCAGGCTGATCGACTTTGCAGCCTCGAATAACCTGCTGATAAAATCAAGAATGTTCCCTCATAAAGATATACACAAACATACTTGGATATCTAGCGACGGTATAACGAGAAATCAGATAGATCACGTATTGGTAGACACTAGACACGGATCAAACATAATAGACGTTAGAAGTTGCAGGGGAGCTGATGGAGATAGGATCATATTTCGGGTAGGGCCAAAACTAGACTGCGACTAGCTGCAAGGAAAGAGAAAAGCCACAAGAAAGAAGTACAGTGGAACAACGATAAGCTAAAACAAGCAGATGTTAAGGATCAATACCAACAAAGAATAGAACAGGCATACAGAGAAATACATGTACAGAACCTAGGAGTAGAGGATACTTGGAAGACAATAAGGGAAGTAATTCAAGAAGCCAACAAAGAAATCCTTGGTGAGAAACAAAATACAAAAAAGAAGATGTGGTTCGATACAGATTGTCACAGACTTAATGGGCAAAAGTATGGAGCAAGAATCAAGATGTTACAAAATCCATCGGATGAAAATATAAATAAGTTCCATAACCTAAGAAACAAAATGCGAAAACTTATGAGAAAAAAGAAAAGAGAATGGCATAATAAAGAGCTACATGGAGTGGAAAGAGCTAGAACACATGGAAACACATGAAAATTCTATAAGCAAGTGAACATACATAAAAAAGGATTTCGCCCAAGAACCTCTACGATGATTAAGAATGATGATGGCGAACTTATGACTAGCAAACAGGAGATCCCCAAAACCTGGAAAGAATAATTTGACAACCTAGTCAAATATAAGACCCGACATATCAAACCCGACATATAAGACCCGACATATCAAAAAGAGGATAAACGACACAGCGCTGAAGCCTGGGTTGATCTACCATCTAGAGAAGAAACGGCTCAAGCCATTAAAGAGCTAAAAAATAATAAAGCAGCAGGAACAGATGGCATCCCCGCGGAATGAATGAAGGAGGGTGGACAGAAACTAGGAGATGCCATACACCAGCTGATACAAAAGTTATGGGAACAGGAGTCGATTCCAAAAGACTGGAAAGAAGGAGTTATTATACCAATACATAGGAAGTGAATTAGAATGTCATGCAACAGCTATAGAGGTATCACACTCCTTAACACAACATATAAAGTTCTGTCCAACGTTATTAGGAACCGAATAACACCGTATGCAGAAGAAATAGTTGGAGAATACCAAAGTGGATTTAGAAGGAAACGATCAACAACACACCAGCTATTTACGTTAAGACAACTGTTAGAAAAATGCTGGGAATTCGATAGAGATTTGCACAATCTATTCGTTGACTTTAAACAGGCGTATGATAGTATCTTCAGAGCAAGCTTATGGTCAGCATTAAAAACAGCTTGGAATACCCAGAAAACTCACCAGAATGATTAAAGTATGCGTTGAAGGATCATATGGTACAATTAAAATAGAAGGTCAATACAGCGAAATATTTGATATAACAACTGGCCTTAAACAAGGGGATGCACTGTCACCGGCTTTATTTAACCTAACCCTGGAGAAGGTGATAAGACGAACCGAACTAAGTATGAGCATCTTCGAAAATAGCGGACCCAGACTGATTCTAGCATATGCAGATGATCCAGATGTAGTGGGAAGAAATTCAATTAGCGTGAAGGAGGCCGTTATAAAACTCGAAAAAGAGGCAAAAAGATGGGATTGAAAGTATAAGAGGTGAAAACAAAGTATATGCATATGACACGAAACACAAGACGAGATCGAATTCGACAAAATGTTACCATGCATGAGTACAACTTCAAACACGTACAGTCTTTTCGATTGCATTCTACAAGGAAATAAATGCCATTGCGCAACCCAGCAATTATTGCGATCAAGAATCCTGACCAGACAAACAAAAATAAATATATATGAAACTATTATAAGACCAGTGGTAACTTACGCTAGCGACACATGGACCATGCCCGTACAAGACACGTTACTACTCAATCGTTTTGAAAGAAAAATTATTTTGAAAAATATTTGTAGCAGTCTGGGATCAACAAACGTTGCGGTATAAGATGCGCACGAACAACGAGGTATATGAACTATATAATAGCCCAATTATAGTACAAGAAATCAAGTCAAACAGAATAAGATGGCTGGGACATGTCCAAAGGAGGAATGACTCAAGGCTAGTTAAAATGGTCTTTGAAGAAACCCCTAACAACAAAAGACCACTGGGGCGACCAAAGCTTCGATGGCGAGATAATATCTGCAAGGACCTTCAAACCCTGGTGGTGCTCACCTGGGAAGAAACCACTCAGGATCGGAGAGAATGGAGGAGAATTGTTGAGGAGGCCAAGACCCACCCCGGGTTGTAGAGCCATGGATGGAGTCTGCAACAAGAACCAATTTAAAAGTTTGGTCACGAGGGAAGAATTTAGTGAATGGTTCCATAAAGGCTTTGTAGCAGAAGTGAAGAAGTTTATGAAAAGATCTAACTTGCTTGAAAAACTTTACTCGTACTTGACAATGCTTCAGACCACCCAAATGATCAAGAACTTCGATCAAGCGATGAGAAGATCCAAACCATATTTTTACCACTAAACTGCACACATTTACTGCAGCCTATGGATCAAAATTTCATCCAGAAAGTAAAGACCTTGTATAAAAATAAATTGCTCCTTCACTTAATTTCTCATGATAGCGACACAAAGCAGTGTCCAAAAATTTAAACTTAAAGGATGTTGTTTTCTATGAATCTCTGTATCACCTAACTTAAACCAATCATTGTGGAAAAAGCTATGGGATGCAATGAATGCCTCATCACAAGAAACAAAAGAATAGGATACTGAAGATGTCTCTGTCTCTTCCAAAGAAATTTATCAACCAATCGACAACAGATAGATACCTGTTGTCGATTGGTTGATAAATTTATCAGAAAGAGGATGTATGTCAAGCGAAGAAGATTTAAATTAAAGGACCGAAGAGACAGAGCAAGATATGCAGATGTAGAAATATTTGAAGAAGTGCAACGATAAGAAAGCCTTTTGGAAATATTGGAGCTATCGACTACTACAATTTCTGAAATAAAATATGATACAATATTTAATTGTTTCAATATCTGCATAAAATGGGCTGAAGAAAACGGCGTATCTGCTACAGACATCCTTCGAAACTTGTGAGAAAAAGTTTTTAAACAAATACCAGGAGTTTGGCAAAAAACAAACATCAATTAAGGATTATATGAAAAGAAATATGAGAATAGTTTAAATTGCCTTCAATGTTCCATTTTATTTTACGGAAATTGCCTCAACTTTCTCTAAAGTTAAAATGAACAACATAATAATGCTGGATATTATTTCATAAGATATTATTTTATATACCATATTTGAATCAAATGGAAATAATAAATTATATGGAATTTATTTCAAATATAATTTAGATAAGAAAACATATCTTTAGGGCAAGTTGGGACCCATTCAAAAATAATATTTTCTCTTTGCATATAGAGTCGTTTAAATATGGATTATTGAGGCATTTGCACATAAAAGAGAATGCGATAGGAAAATTGCATTAGAGAACGAGGTTTTCGCGTTTCTCACATTTCCCAGTTTCTTTTAAAGAACCTTTTCCTCCATGTGAAAGTAGATATAAGTAGATATAAGTCAGTGGTTTCCAACCTTTTGAAAATTTGTACCCCCAAAGTAAACTGCTAAAAATTCTGTACCCCTCCCCTTTTTTATAGGTAAGGGAACAAAGTTTTAGTATGTTTATACAAAAAAGTACTATTAATAACTAATACTAATCCTACTAATGTGATGGTTGGGCTTGTTTATGGGAAATGAAGTTTATGGGAAGTAAAGTCTTCTAATGTAGGTAATGCCGCAAACTCATTTTTTCTTATATCCTTGATTATAGATTTCAGTTTAGTGATAGCTGCCTTTATTTTGTAAGATATAGTAAAATGTGTTACATTTTGGACTTGTAAACTGGAATTCAGATCATTTGAGCGTCCAAAAATATCAGCAGCCAAATATGCTAATCGTGCCAACCATAGTTCATCACTAAACCAATGAAAGAATTTCTTCTGAACGAAGCTTAAAAAGTCGAGTTAAACTTTTCCTTTCGACAACCATCTTCTGTGTACAGAAGAAGCTTATTGTGGGCTACCTATTTCATTACACATAATAGTAAAAAGTCTTGAATTAAGAGCTTTGAATTTAATGAATTTAACTATCTTTACTGATTCATCCAACACAGCTTTTAATTCCGCGGGCATTGATTTTGTGGCAAGCGCTTCACGATGTATACAACAATGTGTTAACTGCTTTAATTTTAGCACGAACGCCTCCATAACAACCTACATTACGTGCTCCATCAGTACTTGCTTGATATCATGTTAGGTCATAAATTCATTAAGTTTCTTGAAAATTTCTTTTGCAGTGGTATTATTTGGAGGCGTTTCGCAGAAAATTCTTTTTTCAAATCTTATATAAGGCATCAACTGCGCAAAATTGGTTAAATCCGTACTTTCATCTATTTGAATTGCAAAAAATCGGCTTTGTTTTATATTCTGAATTAGTTTTTCTTTTAACTGAGCTACTATTTCACCAATTTTTGGAGAAACAGTGCTGTTTGATAGAGAAACATCCAGTGTTGTTGCTGCTGCTTGGCCAAGAATTGATGTTACTAAATCTTTTGTAAACAAACGGAAAGTTTTTAATAATAATTTTTTACTAAAATATGCAGACTATTTGTACTAAAATATGCGCTAGTACTAACATTTGTACTAACATTTACAGAAGAGCCTTTTATCCAACAATTCACTGATTTCGATTGGCTGTTTAAATTAGGATACCTTTCCGACATCTTTGAAAAACTTAATGAAACCACCACTTCTCTCAAGGTTGCATTTCCAACAAACGCTTACATTAA
The DNA here is from genome assembly GCA_944588485.1 of Phosphuga atrata. Lineage (NCBI taxonomy): Eukaryota > Metazoa > Arthropoda > Insecta > Coleoptera > Silphidae > Phosphuga > Phosphuga atrata. Next base: position 15,975,462 of record OX155895.1, on the reverse strand, counting down.
AAACAGGTACAGGACGGGACAGGTACAGGTACAGGAGCAAACTCTCTGTATCAAGTGATTTGTGGATGAAATTGACCAAACATTAGATAAACTTAAAGAATCTTGCAAACAATTTCATTCATTCTACTAAAGACAATTGAGCATTAAATTTCTATTTTTTTCCTAAGTTTTCAAACCGTTTTTAGGGTAGCTGTGCCGCGAAATTTTTGTAACCCGACAAGGGTGCCGCTAAATTTTTTAGCTCGATAAGGGTGCCGCGGCAAAAAAAGCTTGAGAACCACTAGTCTATAGTGATTCCCATCCCATATTTTGAATATGATGGGACCTATTTTCCTCCTTCCTGTTAGTAATACAGCTTCCGTTTTCTCTGGAGCGAGCTTCAATTTTTTCCCGTTCATCCACGTTGCCACTAGTTTAATTGTCGTGTTCCCTCTCGCCCGTGTCGTTCCCTGTACCCTCAATGCAGGTAGTATTAAAGTTTCACCAATAGTGTGAGGTTTGGAAGTTTGGGCAATTCTCCGACTAACTAAATATTATGTTTAAAGAGCTTGTTCGTCAGTTGTAGTATAACATTGAACTGACGTTTTGATATTTTCCAACTCACTTCGCTGTCTTTTAAAAAAATCAACAGGCTTGTCTTTGAAATGTTTGTATTTGTTGTATAAATGACGTTTAAGAAGGGATGGCTTCATCGAGTTGTTCGAAAATGTTTCATAACACACAATACAGTCTTTTTCTGTTTCTTGAAAGAATCTTCTCTAGGGTGTGGCTTGGTACTGCTGTAACTAGGAGTGTCAGAGTTTTCTGTTAGTTTCCTCTTATAATTTATTAACCATTTGTCCATTATTATAGATTAGCCGTTATAATAGTTACTTATGTATCAGTGGCGAAGCGTGGTTTTTGACATTAGACATGTACTTTCTTAAAAAATATATAACAATTTTGAAGAATTTTTATATTCAAAGCTTGTTTTGGTTGAATTTTACGTTTGTTGGATAAAATTATAGGCGTACTTACCAATTTATTTTATGTAAATTTTTTTATAATTTTCAGTTATTTGCATCTTAGATAATTTCAAGTTTTTTCAAAATGCATTGCTTACATGCACGCTTAGCCTCTGTTATTTATAATTTATATATTTATAAATATCAAGTATGTAAAAGCATTGAAAATTTATGCAATTTACGCTATGCATCGCCGTGATTTAGTTTTAATTTACATTTTGAAACATTACGCTCTACATAAAAATATCTTGAAATTTCTATTGTACCCCCTGCAACAACGCAATGTACCACCAGGGGTACATGTACCCCAGGTTGAGAACCTATGGTATTAGTTATATTTCATCAATATTTCAGACCTTTATTTATTTAAAATGTTATTTATTTTTTATGAAATCAAGATGTTGGAATATTAAGCGTTTTTTGTGTTATACAGAGTGTACATGCGGCAGGTAAGAACACATGCGGCAAAAACTCAAGGGGTTGTTCCTTGGCCTATTCTAATAATATTTTGTCCTACGATGATTTCTGAAAAACCCTTTGTTTCGAAGATACAGAGTGAACAAAATTTGTGACAGTATTTTATTATCAAAAAGTACATGTAAAGTTGCTTAGTCACAATAAATGTTGGAAATGCCTTCCTACAGCCTATATCCAAGCATTCAATCTTGTCGTCATTGAGTGCCAAACTATTTAAAACACACCAGGGTTGTTTCTAATTGAGTTACACTCAGGAAATATTCGATTTCGCAAATTTCGTCAAAAATTTTTTTATTTTTTTTAATTATTTAAGAAATAATCCATAGGTTTTTAGTCTGGGGATCGAGCAGGCCATGCGTGTGGGCTACCTAGACTAATCAAGCGATCTCCGCATGTTGCTGTTAATAAATAACGGGCAACCAACCTGAAATGTGGTGGTGCTCCATCGTGCATAAACCACATTGCAATGCTTGACGCCAATGGTATTCGGCAGAAACTCGGGCATTGTTTCTTCCAAAATACTTGGCGATACATTTCGCCAGTTAGTCACATTAAATGATTAACATTAAATGAGAACTGATGTTGAAATCGATCTTCACATACCTCATGCGGATTTTCATCTGCCCACGCCTGGTTATTATGAAAATTCCTTACTGCATTTCTTGACAAACTGGTTTCATTGGTGAACAGCAACCCTTACAGGGATTGAGGGTTTGGAACTAATGTTTGCAAAAGCCATTGACACAAAAAGTACTTGGATCTTCCTCTATCACATCCAACATATTATGTTCCAGTTGTACCCTTCTTACTGTCATTAATCTTCTTGGCCCTCTATTCAATCGTCTAGTTTGTAATGAATTGTTATCAGTAAGTCTATACATGAAATGCATGTCAGTCATCTCGGCGTTCGTATACATGGTAAAGGACTACAATAACTATTAAAGACGCGTCAAATAGCCAAACTTCACTCAATGTAAACAACTGCGACCGATACAGGTGATGACCACTGACGAGACTTATTCAAAGGAAAGCTATTTGTACGTCAGAAGATAAAACCAAGCCATCCAAGTTATCGTCAACATTTTTTTTTTTACTTAATAAACTCATTGTGGTACGCTATACTTTTATTTAGATTAATGATTTCAACAAATATTGTATATGTTTGTCGCAAATTTTGTTCACCCTGTATCTTCCAAACAAACTGGGGTACGTACGCATTAACACCACCGCAGCGACAGGTCGCGCTACAGCGCGATATGTGGTCTGGATTTATCTGCTCTAATATAACCTAATCTATCCCTTATCCAATATTTTTTCTTATTTCGGATGGAGAGGTCTCGCTACCGCGCGATATATGGTCTGGATTTATCTGCTCCGTTATAACCTAAGCTCACCATCCATTTTGTTCAAATCTATAGCTGCTATAGCGGCGGTGGCCAAAGTGGTTTTTCAGAAATCGTCATAGGATAAAATATTGTTTGAACAGGCCACGGAATAACCCCTGAAATTTTTTGCCGCATATTTACCTAGGTTAGGTTTAAGTGGCAGCTAATGCTCACATAGGCCTCAGATGGGCCCGTTGTGTTACCACGGTACTTTTGTCAAACCATTTCGAGCCGTGGATGAACCTCATGAGAGTCTGGGCATCTAGTGATGCGAGGTCAGAGAGATAATCCAAGAAAGGTCGGCCTAAGAAGAGCAATCGTGTTGCGGTCAGAGAAGGGCATTGGCATAGGTAATGCTGAACACTCTCCTCTTCCTCCTCGTCCAGGCAGCCTTTGCAGTAGTCCCGCTTCTCTATGCCCAGTCTCTCAGCGTGCTTGCCAATGGGACAGTGTCCCGTGATGACTCCCACTGCCAGTCTGATATCGTTTCTTTTTAGAGAGACGATGTTGGTGCTTCTTTTCCTGTTTCGGTCTGGCCATATTTGCCTGGTTACCTCGCAGGTGTCTTCATCCCTCCATCTTCGCTCCGCTAGGTTCGAGGTTATTTCGGCTATGGTCTCCTTGAACGAGGCAAATGGAATACCAATATCCTGTAATACTTCGGTTGAGTGCAGGCTTGTGCCGTTCTTTGCAAGCGCATCCGCTTTTGTGTTACCTGGGATCCCGCTGTGGCTTGGTACCCACATGAGTCTCACGTTTGTGTGTGCTGCGAGCTCATTCAGCTTTCTCCGACAGTCAGAGACCACTGTTGAGTTGGTGCACACGCTAGTAATTGCCCGTAGAGCAGCTTGGCTATCGGTGTAAATGTGGATCTGTTCACCAGGGTCCCCATTTACCATCAGCCACTCTGCTGCCCCTTTTATGGCGGTTACCTCCGCCTGTAGAACGCTGCAGTAGTCTGGCAGGTGTAAGCTAATTCTGAGGTTGAGGTCGTTGGAGAAAACTCCGCTGCCCACTTTGTCCTCCCTCCGTGAGCCGTCTGTAAAGACCTGCGTGTGTCCTGCTGGTACCTCTTTCTTTTCCATCCACTCCCCTTTAGAGGGTATGTGGTATGAAAAGTTGTTGCCAAAAACAGGTGTTGCTAGACATCGGTCTATGTTTTTGGGCACCCCTTTAAATTCATTGATTATTCCGGCGTGTCCACGATAGTCCGATGTCAACATTCGCACTGACTTTAGTCTAAGTGTGGCATATTTACCTAACACCCTGTAGATTTTTTTTAGAATATTGATTTGTATTTTATGCTCTAATTATGTAAGTATTCAGACTTTGATTTTAAAACTTTAGAATAATTTGCACAGAAAAGTTTAATTTATGATAATTGAATATTGGTGATACCATACTGACTCTAGATACAATCATATAAACTTTTTAAAGAAGAAAAGTAGCTTGAATATATAAATAGCTCTGTAATATTAAGTCTAAAACTAGCTCTGTAATATTAAGTCTTATCAAGAATAAGACCATCTCATGTTGAAACAACTACTTCTCTGACTAATACCACGCAGGATATTGAATTATACAACAGACATTTGCATATTATTACTAGTCACAGTACATTTGCATTTTATTAGCAAACACTAGATAAATAACCTTCTTTTTAAGATTAATTCTTTCTATTTAAATTATTTGAATATACATTTCTTCAATTATTCTTCAATTATGTCTTCAATTTAAGAAATTAATTATGTATGTTCAATTTCAAGAATACATGCCAACCCCACCAAATCACAACTTCTTATCCCAAACTACAGAATACAAACCTCACATCCTCCTTAGCACCATGGACATAACACCGATACTACTCAGCAACTACCGAGTATTGACTCTTAATCACAGACTTACATTCAAGACAGACGCAACACTGAGAAAATAAAACACTGCAGAGGAGCAAATACTTCACCTGTATTTCTTATGGCATCAATGAAATTGCCACGCGAACTGCCACGAAGATTTATAAAGCCATTTGCAGACCAATTTTAGACTACGGACATATCATTCTGTTTAACGCACGCAAAACGACAACCCAACGACTGTGAATTGCTGAATCCACATAGTTACGCATAATAAGCAAATTATCCTCAAATATCCTCACCGCATACTCCATAACGTTCCCAACGACCTCTTACACACCCTACCAATAATTCCAATTTTAACAAGCAGACACAAACAACTACTAACCAAATTTAAACCTACTGAGATTCATCGGACAATCATCGATCCTCTTTGTATTAAACGCGAGTTAAGACACCATACGCGCAGGCAAAAACTATAAACGAAATATTATATTACGACAATAATGAAATCAATGCTAATACTAGAGAACAAACATGACACTTCTCCCAAGCCTTGTTTTGTTACCATTGTATTTAATTTACCATATCAGGACCATCGATTTGTATTGTAATTAATTTTCCTATTAATGTTATACCAATGTACTATTTTTCTATATTTTACTAGTCTTGGCAGGAAGACATAAGATACTACTACTTGAAAAAAACCGTTAACAATATAAAAAATATTATTGTTATTCCCCTTCGAAATTATACTAATTATCGATTGTGTTTTACAAGAAATATTGGTTTGTTTGATATACTGTATATTTCAAACTATTCTGAATTCTAATATTTAGAATAAACAACCGCAATGCTCAATATAATCGATATTATTAGCAGACTTAAAAATGAGATCAACTTTTCTATGTTTTGCAAAAATAATTGTTTTATATTATATGCCGCAACTTTCAAAATAACTATAAATCCTAAAGTTTCAAAAGCTAGATTAATCTACAACAAAACTCAGTTTATAATGTATCTTAAGTCAACGTCAATCCTCAATATTTTGAAATTCTAAAATTTAATTAAATTTTGAAATTCTATTACACAAATAATTTTTATTGTTTTATGCTGCAATCTTAAAAATGTTCTGATTTTAAATTTAAAATAATCTACAAAAAGATTCAATTTATAACATAATTTCAAAAATACCCAACGTAAAATTTCCATTTTCGGATTTGTGAACATTGAGAATTTTAATCTTTAATTGGTATCTCGACTGGTTTACCTTGCAAGAACGATTTGAGGTCGGGTAGAAATCTGGTTTACTATCCAAGTGAGTCTATCCAAGTGAGCTTTTCTGTCAGAATTCCTTTTAGTCTTGTAAAGACGGACCTTGTAAGAACGGTTAGAAATCGGGTAGAAATCTGGTTTATAATCAAGAAGTGAGCTTTTCTGTCAGAACCCCTGTTAGTCTCGTAAGGACGGACCTTGTAAGAACGGATCTTATAGAGATCAGGTAGAAATCTGGATTCTATCGCTATGGTATTCTTTTTTGTGGCGGCTTGAAGGTCTGTTCGCTTTTCCGCCGTCTTTGTTTTGTTTTTTGGTTTGTTTTTTGTTGTTTGTCTTTTGTTGTTTTCTTTTGTTGTTTTCTTTTGTTGTTTGTCTTTTGCTTTTGGTTCTGCTTTGGCGATTACAACAAATAAAACGGTTCTTTTCATTCCCTTTTTTTCCTTCTTCTTCTTCTTCTTGGTTTCCTTGTGTTTCTTCTGCTGTTGCCTCTTGTCCTCGGCTGAGATGGTCCTGCTGTGGTGCTGTGGTCCTTTGGCTTCCTTCTTTGTTTCTTCTGTGTTGTCTCATTTGCTTTGCTGTCGATGTGGTCCTTTTGTTTCGTCGGGGTTGTTCTGGGTACCCTGTAGGTAGAAAACAGTGTAATTTATGGTCTGAATATGGTTTGTTGCAGTTTTCGGAATTTCCACTTCACGTTTTTTTCTGTAGTTTGCGGTTTGTTGTATTGTTATATTGTAATGTTGTCGCATGTTGCCAAATGTTTTTTGTGTAAGTTTTGCTATGTGCTCTGTGATTGTCTCCATTTCGAGGTCTTTATGTATTTGTTCGTTGGTTATGTACCATCGCGAGTCTATGATTTGTCTCAGTATTTTGTTTTGTATAATTTGTAGTCGGTGTTTTACGTGCTTGCTACCTTGCATCCAGCACGTCGGCGAGTATGTCGTTATTTGTCGTATTACCGTCTTTATCAGTTTCAGCTTATTTTCCGTGTTGAGTTTGCTTTTCCTGTTGATGAGGGGATAAAGATAGCCTTTAATTTATTTAGTTTCCTTCGCAATGTAATCCACATGTCCTGCCAATGTTATTTTTTTGTCCAGAATAATACCTAGATATTTTACCTGTTTTTCCAATTTTAGAATTTTATTATTAATAATATATTAAAATATTAACAAAAATAGACGAGGCGTTTTGTTGGGATGTGTTTGAATTTTCTTCTTGTGAACATGATGACTTGCGTTTTCTCAGCCTTAAGTTGTATTTTCCGCGTATTACACCAGCGATTGATCTCATCTAGTTGGTTTTGTAATCTCTCGGTGATAGTGTTCGCCAAGATTCCTCTCGTAAATAAAGAGGTGTCATCTGCATATATTGCAATTTTTGTGTTTTCCATTCTAGGCATGTCAGCGGTGTAAATGTTGTTGAGCAGGGGCCCCAATACGGACCCCTGGGGGATACCCGCTCCCACTGGACGAGTCGTCGACATCGTGTTATTTAATTTCACCTGGAACGTTCTGTTGCCGAGGTACGAAGCTATATCATTTAGCTTGAGCTCAAGTAGCTTTATCATCCCCATCGGGATTTTTAATTTATTCATTTTATATATTAAGCATTCGTGCCACATCTTGTCGAAGGCCTTTGAGCTGTCCAAGAGTACCCCACCCATGGCGTATCCCTTGTTGAAAGCGTCAATTATCGCTTCGGTTAATCTGGTTGTCAGGTACGTCTTGTTTGCTTTAAGTTTTGCGCGTATTAGGCTCATTATTTTCTGTGCGAGTGTAGCTGTTCTGTTGATGGTTAGTTTTCTTGTGGCGGTTTGGAGCGCTTCCTTTATTTCATTCTCAAATGTTTGCGCCGCCTGTTCTAGTCTTAATGGGTCTGTAATATATGTGTGTGTTATATCTAGGTTCTCTTTAAACTTTTCCCAGTTTATTAATGTTTTCTCGTGGGTTCTTCTCGCACTTTTCGCTTGGACGTTCATGTACACGGGGTTGTGATCGGAGCTCAAGTCTTCAATACGGACTATATCGATGTTTGCTGTGACGTTGATCATTGCCGCTATATCTAACATATCCAGCGGGTATCTGTTATTACCTGTGAAATGTGTTGGCTCGTTTGGGGCTAGAACCGATAGTAGGCGGTTTTCTGTGTAATGTTTTAGTTCTCTTCCTTTTTTATTTGTTTTTATTCCGTTACACTGTATGTGTGTTTTGCGTTAGTCTCCTGCGGCCCTAGTTGCCGTGTTATTTCTAAATATTTTATCCAAGTCTGCAGTGCTCATTTCTTTCCCCGGTGGCGAATATAGTGAATACAAGGCCAGTGGATCGCCTGCGGTCATTATTTCGATTCCTATCGTTTCTGTGTTATCCGTCGTGTCTACTTCAGGCATTTCATGGTGTTTCAAATTCCTCTTGATTATTATGGCAACTCCGCCTCCGGCTTCACTTTCTACTCCGTTTGCGTTCCAGAAAATAATCTTTAATTCGTCCACGTTTCGTTTTCTAGTCATTTTTGATGAGGGTTATGATATTTGTGATGGTTTTTGTGAAATATGTCAGTTCGTCCTTGTCTGTTTGTACAGAGGCGTAGTTTAGTAGCAAGTTCTATAGTTGGTTCGTTATTTTTTCAATTTTTGTCTTTGTCGTCTGTGTTTTCTTTTCGGTGTTTTGTCCATTTTCGTTGGCGGTTGCTTGTACTGTGTGTCTGTTTGTCGTGTTTTCTCTAACCTTTGCTTGACTCTTCAGGTTTGTCCTGGGAGTTGGTCGTTGTTGTCTTGTCGTCTCTGCTGTTTTGTTTGTCGGTTTGGCGGGGCAGTTCCTCCATATCGAGACATGTTCTCCTCCGCACTTTGCGCATTTTGGCGGCAGTGTTGATGGTTTCTCGCAAGGTGCGTGCTGTGTTTTTTTCTGCACATTTCATGCACCTATACTCCGCGTTGCAACTTCTCTGGACATGTCCATAGAGCTGGCATCTGTGGCATTGTACTGTGTCTTCTCTGAGTTTGAGTGGCTCTATTCTTACGCAGAGTCCGTATATCCTTTCGATTTGGTAGAGAGATTTGTACAGTTTTGGTGTTTCCACTAATACCATTTGAGTAGGGTTCGCGTTCTTCCCCTTCATTCTTGTTACCTTAATTTCCGGGTAACCTTTTTCGTCTAAATCGTTCAATATTTCTTCTTCTTCGACTTGGGGGATTCCCATGATTACCACCTTGAGGTTTTTCTCGGAGCTGAGTTGGTGTGTGTGGAACTCTTAGTTTCCTCTTTCATTAGTTTATACATTTGACGATAATCCGTTATCGTTTGCGATTGGATTCGGATTCCGTCTCTTGTCGACGTTGCCCTTGTGAGCTTTATGCGATTGTTCTCCAGTTTCTTGCTAAGTCGGGTCCATTTTTCTTTGTTCCGTAGAATGAGTGGGTGTTGTTCTTTTCTTCGGTGGGGATTTCGGTTTCTGTGTAGTCATCGTCGTCACTGTCCTCTGTGTCTAAGCATGCATATGCTTGGGCGGCTTCGGTGGGGCTGTCCGTGTCCATCGGCCTGGCCCTGCTCCTTGGGGCGGCTGCAGTTGCTCTCTTGGGGACTGCTTCAGTTGCTCTCTTGGGGGGGCGGCTTTAGTTGCTCTCTTGGGGCGGCCTCCGTTGTTCTGTTGGGGGGCGTATTTGGTTGGTTTTTGAGGGGCGGCTTCGGCTGTCCTCTCGGCGGTGGTCCTTCTGGTCGTGGCTGTTTCCTGGGGTTGCTCGTTGTCAACATGGGTCTTCTTTCTCCGATTCATTATGTGGCTCAACAGGTGCTCGATGACGCTGTCGTCCACGGTGTCCATGAGGGCAGGGTTAAATTGCATAGCTGCATGGCTGCTCCGTTGAATGGTGTTGTAATGAACATATTCATTTTTCAGTTTGGGATTTTTTCTCGATTTTGTTAAGATTGAAATATTATAACGTTCTTCTTGCAAACGTTGGTTAGACTATGGATTCCATTGTCATGTGTCCTTTGCGGTTTTGAGCTTTCGCCCAGCTATTCCGCCGTCTTGGCGTTTGTTTCCTTTGTTTTTTCTTCTTCTTTTGTTTCGTTTGTTTGTCGTTTTGTTTGTTTTTCAGTTGTGTTCCTCTCATGACCTATAAAAAAATAGTTGTTTTATATTGTATGCCGGTTTATAAGCGGTTTTCTTTTGTTTTTTGTATTTTTTTCTCTCTTCTTCTTCTCGCTGTTGGTCCTTGGTTCTCGTGGTGGTTCCTGATTCGTCCTCGTGGTGGTTCCTTGTTCGTCCTCGTGGTGGTTGCTGTGTCTCTCGGTTTTGTTCTTGTTATTCCTGCCTGTTTTGTTGCTGGGTACTCCGCTGGCTTCGGGGATGTAGGGCTTGAGCTTTTCTGTGAAAAAGAAAGATCAGTTATTTTAGTTTTGTTGCGGTTTTGGATGTTTCCATTTGATGTTGTAGTTTGCTTCATGCGTTCGAAGCTTTTCGTTGCTAGTTTTTCGATGTGTTGCTTGATTGTCTCCATATTTAGATCGCTGTGCAGCTGCTCGTTTGTCATATACCATGGCGAGTCTGCTATTTCCCTCAGTGTTTTATTCAGAATGATGTGTAGTTTGTAGATTTTCTGTTCTTTGGATTGTATCCAGCCCGTCGATGAGTACGTCATTGTCGGCCGTACTATGGACTTGTAGATTTGTAGTTTGTTCCTTATGTTCAGCTTGCTTTTCCTGTTCAAGAGCGGGTAGAGTTAGCCTTTAATTTGTTTTGCTTTTTTCGCTGTCTGATCCATGTATTCTGAAAATGTAAGAGCTTTATCTAGGATTACGCCTAAATATTTAATTCGGATTTCCCATTTTATGTTCATGTTGTTTTCTCAATTCTCAAGCAGCTGCTGGGTTCGTGCTTAAATTATTTCTTCGTGAAGATAATTGCCTGGATTTTTTCTGCATTTAGTTTAATCCTCCAGGTGTTACACCAGTCGTTACACCAGGTGATTTTGAAGTCGTTTTGTTATGGCCTCGGTCGAGTATTCTCTTGTGAAAATTGCCGTGTCATCTTCATATATCGGTATATAGCATAATATCGTTTAGTTTTGGGATGTCTGCGGTGTAGATGCTGTAAAGAAGGGGGCCCAGGACAGATCCTTGTGGGACACCGGCTGTCATTGTCTGCGTTGAGGAGATGCTGTCGTTTATTTTTACTTGGAACGTTCTGTTACTGATAAATGACGTCACTAGTCATCATTGCTCATCATTGATCATTGCTGTTGGGATTTTAAATTGGTGCAGTTTGTATATTAAACCTAGGTGCCATACCTTGTCGAAAGCTTTAGAGACGTCCAGAAAGACGACCCTCGTGGCTAACCCTTTGTTGAAAGCGTCGATTATTGCTTCTGTTATTTTTGTCGTCTGATACGTGATGATGGAGTGCACTGTCCTGAAGCCGTATTGTTCGTCGGGTAGAATACGTTTGTTTTCAGTTATTTCTGTTAGTCTTTGTGTATTACTTTTTCTGTGATTTTACCGAGACCTGTTAGCAGACTTATTGGTCTGTAACTGGAGGTGAGGTTTAGGGGTTTGTTCGGTTTCGGGATTAGGATCGTTGTTGCGTGTATCCGTTGGGTCGAAAACACTCCAAGTTTCAGTGCGTCATTTGGGTTATTCTGTCTATTGCGTTCGGTGTTAGGTTTTCTAGCGCGGCGTTGTTGATGTTATCGCAGCCTGGTGTTTTCTTGGTTTTTAGGTTTCCAATTATTCCTTTTAATTCTTCCGGTGTTGTTCCCTCTATTTCCGTGTTTTCTACGCTACTATTTAGTACTCTCAGTACGGTTTCGCGGATTTCTTGCCTTTTGCAGAGTGGGTGTGCCTTTTGCAGAGTGTTTTGCAGAGAACTGCTGTGCAAGCGACTTTGTGAATTCCTCCGTTTTCTCCTCGTCCGTGCTTGCTACAGTGCCGGTTGTTGTTTTCAGTGGCGGAATTGATCTCCTCTCCTTGTTTCTCAAATTCTTGGCTAATTTCCACGGTTCCTCTATTGTTTCGTTGATGCGTTCTAGTTTGTCTTCCCATTCGGCGTTGTGCTGTTCGCGCAGTGCCCGCTTTCAGTTGGTTTGTCAGTCTGTTTAAGACGTTCTTGTCCGTCGGTGCCAGCGTCCGTTGGAAGAATTTTATCGGGTAACCGAACGTCTTATATGGGATCCCGGGGTTGCGTGCTAGGTATGGGCGGGTTGGCACGCATTCGGGGAGCGGGGGTACTGATAGGTGCACTTAGCGACAAATTTTATTTTTGATTGTGTTTAATGAATATTTTATATTTTAAATATTTTAAATTTAATTAAATTTGCAAATTTTCTAAGCGTAAAGTTTTTATTATATGTGCAGTAAACTAAAATATCTATTTACATGAGCTCTAATTATAGTCAACTATACGACAAATTTGAACTATCTTAGAGTTGCACTATACGCTATACAGAAATATTACTTACTTAGGGATAGGTACTCATTAAGCAAAGCTTGGCGTATATTTTGCTATAGACTAGCTGCTATTGAACATTGCGAACTTGAATTTTCATGGTGTGCATATAAGTGGAAGTTTAGTGGTTATTTTTTTCCTAAATTTCTGAAATGAAGAATAATAAATAGGATAGTTGCGACCGTTACTACGTGTTAATTCATACTTACAATAAATTGAAAATTTGCTATGTTTTAACTACACCATGCAAGTGTGGTTAAAACTTATTGTTAGTGAATTTTTCAATTCAGTGTAAGTAGAAATTACCACAATTCTTGTCTTGAAATTATTATAAGCAAAAAAAGTAAATAAAACGTCTGTTCGAACAAAACAATGAATATTGGGCTAACAATAAGATAAATTTAATGCTAAAATATATTTCCTAGACAGGATGGAAACTATTATCATAATTTTGCTCCAATGATTCCCGAGGACTTGTTTATTAATGTTGCTCGAATGATTGCTGACTATTTATTGGAGAAAGTGAATACTAATTTAAAAATACGACACGAATATGAGAAGTTTGCCATGATTACATTTGCCAATATAGCTACATGTATAATAGTTCTTGTGTAGTCTAATTCAAATACTTATTAATGTATAAATATATTCAACCTTTCCGAACTCTATAATATTATTAAATATTTTTAAGACTACAAAACAAATCTCGTGTTAGAAATCAACATATATTTGCATTATTTACAAGAAATCAGTTCACTTTCGTAATACTAAAAAAGAAATTACATAAATTACATTGTTTTTCAAGACGGATCTTTCTATTTAACCAAAAGTGAAACCCTGCCATCCTGTTTTAACCCTGCCATCTGAAGACGCGTTTTGATCTATCTCTCCTCCGTGCAGCTTTGCTCTTTTGAATTATGAAATGGAACACACATTAGTTTGAAAACTATGCGCTGGGCTGTCGTGGATAGGTTATGTTATGACATGTGTGTGGAAAGACCTGGGCTTTCAGTTATTGATTTATATGTTAATTGAATATAGGGTTGAAACTAAACTAATTATAGATATAATCATACCAACTTATTAATAAGTTGGTATGATTATATCTATAATTGGTTTAGTTTCAACCCTATTTTCAAAATAGTTTATTCATTAAGTAAGCAAACAATTGAACAGCTTTTATAAAACGAATAACATATAATCGCAGGTCATTAGGGTTTTTGAATATCCGCACTTTTTAAAAACCGCGGTTTTCGGTTTTCGAAAATTAAGTTCGGTTTTTAAGAAAATTTGGTAGTAGTGCCTGATATTTAAACGGGATCTTAGTTTTGTACAAAAGTTGCCGCTAAGAGAAAATGATCTTTTGGAGTAGGTGGATGTATCTTTAATTGTAGAGAGTACTTGAAAAAAAATATTTAATCGTTTTGTTCTCTCAGAAGTTTTTTTATATTCTAGTTACGATAGCAATTTGTTTGCATATAAGCTTTTTATATAATTTTTCTTGAATAGCTCTTTGTGCTTCGTCTTGCAAGGAATAATTTGGATTTCTTTTAATTCTTCTGAATTTGCCGAACATTCGAATTCAACCTTACTTTTGTCGTTCAAAAATATTTTCCGACAATATTAAAAGAGACTTTATTGGTTCAATAGAAAACCACCTTGCCTTGATGTCCATTGCTAATTCAATTTCCTTTTCAAAAAGAGCTTTTACTTTTCGTTCTAGGAAATTGATTTTATCGGAGATAAACGAAAATAATTTACAAGTTTTCTTACCATTTAGTAAAGCACTTTTAATTTCAGCATCTTCTTCGGCGTAATATTCATTATCCACATCTTCTTCGAGGTAATATTCATTATCAATATCTTGTTCGTGCGATTTTTCAGGAAATAAATCTTCTTCTTCACTGCTGCAGCTGTTTTCTACTTGAGATGATTTCTTGTAAAAAGTGTCGCACACAGCGAGATATATGCTTAATGCAAATTTTTGGAGCATCAGGACAATCTGTACCATTTTACTCAAGTAGTATCTTACTCAATAATAATCCCACGGCAATAAATCCCAGACTCAGACTCAAACTTTGAGGTTTTTGCGACTAGAAATTGAAAACCGCGTGGAAATCGCTAGATAACTAACACCGCGAGGGCCCGTCGAAGTTAGATATACCGAAGATAGGTTGCATTTGTTTTTTCGAAATTTCGCAGCTGCCGCAACAAATTCGATGTTTTGTTAGAGCAAAACTGGGTCGGAAAGCGAGACTGAAAACCGCGTAGCGAAATCTTTGATAGCGGCGTCGCGACGCCACCGCAAAATTCAATTTCCTAATGCGGCTGCTGATTTTTCAGCTGTAGTTTTCGTAATTTTCAAGCTAGCGAAACAAGTATAACGTTTTGTTGAAGGGAAAGCTTGCCAGGAAGCGGTAGTTATAACCGCGTTGCAAAATCTTTGATAATGCCTTCGCGACGTCGCCGCATAGTTCAACTTGTTTATCTACGTCGAATTTCGGGAACTCGCGGTGATTTTTCCGCTGTAGTCTTCGCAATTTTGCAGATGGCGAAACAAATTTGATGTTTTGGTGAAGGGACAGCTTATGGTAAACCGCGACTAAAAACCGCATTGCGAAATTTTTGACAACGGCGTCGCGACCTCACCGCAAACTTCTATTTGCCAATCCAAGTCACCCACAATATCATTTCTGAAACTGATACTAAATGAATCTAAATGTTTTGCAACACTTATTACGATATTATTTGCAGAACAAGTTCCTTGGATTCGCAGAAATCCAAAATTGCAATAAATTTTATTTTCTCTATGAATATTAATGTTTAAGTATCTTCGGCGTCTCAAATTAATCTAACGTAGTACTATTTTTTGTCCATTTGCTATTAATTATTGAAACTCTAAAATCGTTGCTTTCTTTCTTTCTTAATATTTCTCTTTATACCTCGTATTCCTATTTAGATACTTGTCTCTGGTATTCCTTTAAAATTAAGGTCATAACACCTGAAGAACATTTTGGCAAGATTTGGTTGGGAAACCGGCCAGCTATTGCTTTCCGAATAAATGTCGATTTCGAAATTGCTCACATATACCATCGATGGTTGCCATTTTTGCTACAACAGTTTTCAATGATTGAAAGAGCACTAATTCAATGTACTTTATTTTTATTTATTTTTAAATAAAAGTTATGCGGTTTCGGTTTTTGCACAGAAAACCGCGATTTTGCGGTTCGGATATATCTGAATCAGAAACCCAACAGGTCATAGATGTTCACTAAATTAAATGTGTCACTTCCTTCTTCATTCTTGATAGATTTGCATTCCTTCATAGAATTACTGTACGGAGTAGGTACGGTTCTATGTCGACGAGGATTCGATAAAGTTCCTTCTTACGGTGTTTGATCGTTGGGAGTAATTTAATATATTTAGGTAACGCATTGTACAGCTCCATGATGCTGTAGGTTAGTAAATTTTCCGTCATAGTTAACCTGTTCTTTGGTTTCCTAAAATTGGTGTTTTTGGTGAAATTACTACGTGTTTCCTTGGGAATTTAAAAATTAAATTCTTCGAAAAGATTTTTATTTTTTCTTAAAAATACTATCGACTCGTAGACGTAAGTGCCCGTCGCAGTTAGCATCCTGGCTATCCTAAACTTTTCTATTCAGGATTCTCGATAGTTTAGGGAAAATACAGTTATTAGGGCATCTTTCTGCCTCTTGAACATCATCAATTGCTTGTACCCCCCTAACCCAGAACATTGTGCCGAACCTAAGATGGCTATGTTATTTCTTAAGGCATACACTCTTTTATTTACTTTCTTAACAAGTTGTGGTACATGTGCTGCCCAACCTAGCGTGTCGCCAAAATGGATACCAAGCAGTTTTACGCTTTTCTGAAGTATATATATATATATATATATATATATATATATATATATATATATATAAAGCGAGGTTCCTACAGCCTTTGCCGCATCCCGCACTTCTTTTTCCACCTCTCCTTATCGCTCCAGCCATCTTCTTCTATGGCTCTATCTTTAATGGTTTCCATAATACCATCTATCCATTTTATTGCTGGTCTGCCTCTTCTTCTCCTTGCTCTTGGTATATATTGGAATGCTATTATAGGCCATCTTTCTCCAGTCATCCTTTGCAGGTGTCCATACCACATTAATTGCCGTGTTTCTATGTCGCCTGTAGTGCCATAGACTCTCTTCGCCTGTCTTCTTATATGTTCATTTCTTAGACGATCTAGTTTGGACGTTTGACAAGCTCTTCGTAGAAAGTCCCTTTCTACTATTTCTATACTTTTTTTATCCCTTTGTGAAACTTGTCAACATTCTGAACCATAAGTTGTTATTGGTTCTACAATAGATTTGTATACCCTCATTTTTGTTTTTAGTTAAATTTCATTTGACCATAGCATTGAATTTAACAATCAGATAGCCTTTTTCCCTTGTCCAAGTCTATTTTCTATATCCTTTTTTGTTGTTCCTTCTTCTGAGATGATAGTTCCTAAATATTTATATGCCCTACATTTTTTAATCTATCTTAACTCCAGTTCTGGGTCTGCTCCTTCTTCCCCGACACGAAGATATTCTGTTTTTGACATATTCAGGTTTAAACCCCATTCCGAATACTCTTCTTTCAATTTTCTTAACATATAATCTATATCTCTTTCATCACTTGCTATTATCACTTGGTCGTCAGCAAATAGCAGGCTTGTCAAACAATGTTCACCTGTTCTTATTCCCTTTCCTGCGGTTTTTCTTCTCCAGTTTGTTAGTGCTTCTTGTATGTATATTTTAAATAATGTAGGAGACAGGCTGCAGCCTTGTCTTAATCCTTTCGTTCTACGGAAGGGCCGCTATATAACGTTTCCTATCTTGACTGCACTTTTTGACTCGATATATATATTTCTTATTGCCCGACAGTATACACTATTTATCCCAATCCTCGTCAATGCTTCAAAAAGCTTTTTCCAGGGTACCGTATCGAAAGCTTTCTCCAAGTCGATAAATAATAGGTGTGTGGATAGATTTCTATCTTTCCGCTTTTCTATAATTTGTTGAATAACAAATATATTGTCAATGCATAATCTCCCGGCTCGGAAGCCACTTTGCTCCTTTACTTCTTTGATGCTTTCAATTATTTTTTTTAGTATCCGGCCGTACAATCTCCCAAGCGCACTATCCCTCGCTGATCCCTCTATAGTTACTACATTGTCTTCTGTCTCCTCTTTTATATATTGAGCTCATATGAGCAATATTCCAGTCTTCTGGAATATTGTCGCCTTCTATTAGACATTTGTTCAAGATTTTGGCTATCAGCTCTAGTAATAATTCTGGTCCATTTTTAACTAGTTCAATTGGGATATTTCCTGGCCCTGCAGCCTTTTTATTTTTAGATTCTTTTAGGGCTTCCTTTATTTCTTTAATCGTCTTCGTATTTACTTCTTCATTTGTGGGTGTCTCTATATCGAGGTTATCAATGTGGAACTCTTTTCTCTTTTCTGTTAGCAGTTCTTTGTAATATGTTTCCCACTCCTCCATACTTATAAGTTCAATTTTATTCACTTGCCCTTCTTTTCTAATATGTTTGATTCCCTTCCACGCTTCCGAAACCTTTGTTCCTCCCATGCACCTCTCTATCTCCTCGCATCTTTTTTCCCAAATCTCATTTTTCTTTTTTGTTACAAGTTTTTTAACTTCTCTATTCCAGTGTGTATAGATCGTTCTATCTTCTATTTTTGAGATTGTAGCCAAGTTTGATAAGCTTTCTTTTTAATTTCTGCTACTCTTTCTATTTCTTCACACCACCACTCTTTATTTTTAAAATGCCTTTCTTGTGGTCCTATAGCTTCGTTCGCTGCTTGGTGCATACAGTTCCTTAGGTGTTGATATAGTTGATTCGCTGTTGTGTTTCCGTATTGCACTTTAGCCGGCATGGCAGTTAATCTTAGTTTGTACAAAAATTTAGTAGATTCGTTGCCGAAACTCTCTAGATTGTATATGATTTCATTCGTGTTTTTTCCTAAGATGTCGTTTTTACTAGTTCTGTCCGTATTAGTTTTCCTATAATTTATAAGGACTGTTGCTACCAATAGGTGGTGGTCCGATCCGCATTCCGCTCCTCGATACACCCTTACGTAAGTGGTTGTTATTTTTGTGTTTTGTTTTTGTATAATGTAATCGATTATCGATCTTAGTCCTTTTGTGGGTCGGGTCCACGTGTATTTATGTATATATTTGTGGGAGAAGAAACCATTCATTATCTTTAGAGACATATTCTGACATAGTTGTTTTAGACGTCTGCCGTTATCGTTTTCAGTTTGTTCTCCATATCTACCTATTACCGGGTTGTTTCCTTCTGTCCCTGTACGGGCATTTAGGTCTCCCAAGATAAGTATTTCTCGATCTCCTTTTATCTCAGATATTATTCGGAATAGTTTTTCGTAGAACATATCTTTAGTGACAAGCTCTGCATCCTCGCTAGGAGCGTATACTCCTATTATAACTATATTCTGTCCATTTTTTTTAATTAACATTTTTATTATTTGTTCGTCAATTTCTTCATGGTCTTTAATGTATTTTTTATACTTTCTGTGTATTGCTATTGCTACTCCTCTCTTTGCTCTTGTGTCCTTTTTAACTCCACTATAAACAAGTATATATTCCCCTACCATCTCGACTCCATTCCCTTTTTTTTTTAGTTTCTGTAAGCACACAGACATCCAGTCTCATTTTGTTTAATTCTTGGAATACTTCTGTTTTCTTTGTTCGTAATGCTTGTATGTTCCAGGTCGCCATTCTCATAGTCAATTTTCTTTGCCTAGTTCGTTGTATTTTATGTCCATCATTGTTCCGAGGCGGATTTTTGAAGTTTTTAACATTTTTTTCTTTTTCCGAATGATGAGGTGTTGGCCCATCGATTCAACCCTCCAGATTGAAGGACCAGGATTTTCTGTTAGGGTTTTCTCCCTTAGTCAATTTTGTTCCCGTTTTCAGGCGCCGGAAACTCGCCATTTACCCCCTTTCGTCTGCTACACCACGCACATTCATTGTAGGCTATGCATCCAGAGGCCACGACGAGGACTTGGAAGTGGGATTTGCTGGATTTGTCCTTTTTGGGACTGTGGGCGTTTCCCCCCGCTGGACGTTTTGGGAGTTTTGTTGTAGCAGGAATAGTGGCACTTTCTGCTACCCCTGAGACCCATACCAGCCATTTAGCCTCCCTTCTGAAGCCTCCTCTTCTGAAGTTAAAAATTAATATTTAGACTTGAATATTCGATGTTCTTTTATCCCGGTTGGTTTAAAATATTATGATAATTATCTTTTCACTATTTAGGATCAATCTAATGATCGGGGTACTTGGAAGCGAATTTCTTGCTGACGACGTTAGTAATTTTTTTTCCGTTCGGGTAGATGTGGAGGTGAGCATGTTTAGTGATTGCTGTCGGCTCCACATTTTCCGAGTTCGTGCCAAATATAATGTTTGATGGACGCTGCTTTTCTATATATATTTTTTGAGAATGGCATCTCTTGGTGTTTGTTTCCATCTCACCAGGCTCGACAGGAACGGTTTGTTGGGTACTTTTTTGTACAAATATTTGTTGTACAAATTTGTTGGGTGGCCGATGGAATTTTATCACTGGCCCCCAGCTGTGTGTATTCATCAGTGAAACTGGGCGACAAAAACTGCCGTCTATCCTGCAACGCAGTATTCGGCTGTGCGAAATGTAATTTAAACGCCAAATCGCCTAGCTTTTCCTTCAATTCCATATTTTCCTGTCCCAAAAAACTTTATTTCATCGACCAATTCAGCTACTTGCTTATGGCATCCTGAAAACCAAAGCCTTGGAGAAAGGTGCTCACTTGCTCGATGCGTTTATCGGGGCGCCCAATAGGTCTTAACTCTCGAGCCTTTTTTTGTCATTATTCAAAATAATTTGCCGTGTATAACTAAATAAAATCTTACTTTCACTCAATCAACTGTCGTACACGTTAAACTCTGGTTACCACTCTAGGTGAGCTCTTGACCCCTCACTGTCTTGTCGGATATCGTTTGGTATAATTTGGTATTGTCTTATACTTATAAACCCGTAAGGGTAATAAATATACATACTACTACTGGTATTGTCTGGTAGTGTCTCGTATTGTCCAGTATATATAGTTATTACCAGTCGTTTTGTCTGTCTAGTCTTATGTATCTAGTCTTATCAGATGGATGTGAATTAGTTGCATACGCAGATGAAACAATGATCCTCGTCAGTGGCAGAACCATCACTGAGCTGAAATCGATAAGTAACCAGGTCTTGGATACACTTGGTCAATGTACACTAGAGTGCAAACTCAACTTCAATGCTACAAAAAATCGCCGAGACAAGGAGCCTTTGGAGCCTTGCCCTTGGAGATGTAGGAATTGAATCTCAAGAGCACATTAAGTTCCTAGATATTCTGATCGACAAGTCTCTAAATTTTGAGGCACATATTAGGCAGATATGTGCGAAGATCTAAACTTGTACCTTATGAACTGTCAGAGCATCTGGGAAGGAATTAGGAGTGAATACATCAGCTCAGTCAGATCATATCAGATATTTACAGAGTCAACTCTGTCACGTAAAAAATTACCAAGTGGGAGTAAAAAGGTGTACTGGTCAAAAAATTAAATTGACAGCATGAGAGTGGACTGCATAAAAGCGCAAAAATCAGAGGCAGTGTAAAAAAAATGCTGACATCGACACCGTAACACTTCTGAAAAGCAAATATGCCGACTTTAAAAAAGCGCTGCGGGGAAAAATAAATAACTCCAAAAGAAAACACTGGAGCGAGCTTTGTGAGAAGCTGAACCCAAATATATGGGGGGTGCATATGCGATTGCCACTAGTCACCTGAAAATAAAACATCCGAACCTTCAAATCAGCATGGAAAAAGGCAAGGAGGTAGTAGACGAACTTTTCCCCATCCACGAAGAACCGAAATGGGAACAACCGCTAGTAAAGCAGATTAGTGAATGTTTTTCCATGGAAGAACTTATAAGGGCCAGTATGCGCATTCGAAGTGGCCAAG
The DNA here is from genome assembly GCA_944588485.1 of Phosphuga atrata. Lineage (NCBI taxonomy): Eukaryota > Metazoa > Arthropoda > Insecta > Coleoptera > Silphidae > Phosphuga > Phosphuga atrata. Next base: position 15,953,963 of record OX155895.1, on the reverse strand, counting down.
CTCCTGGTCCAGACGGATTGCTACTAGAAGCCATCAAAATAGCTGCCAAAGGATGCCCTGAATATATCCTAAATGTCATGAACAACATTTTGGCGGATGGAAACTCTCCGAACATCTGGAAGAGAGCAAGGCTACTTAGAAAAGGGGACAAGCCTATAGAAAACCGATCGTCCTATCGACCATTGTACCTGCTCGATGCTGCTGGGATACTGCTTGTACAGTTAGTGCTACACAGGATAAAGATTGAGCTAAGTCAAGGGAAAAACCTATCAGAAAAACAACATGGAATAATGGAGGGCAGGTCAACAGTCGACGCTATTATGCGAATCCTGGACGTGATAGAGAAAGCCTCAGCTGGTACGAGGGCAACAAAAAAGATTAGTGTGCTCATTACTTTAGACGTTAATAATGCGAAAAGATATTATGAATGAGGTTAGTGAGAGAGGCTTATCCCCATACCTGCTGAGACTACTGCGCAGTTATCTACATGAACGTAAGATCATAATCGAAGCAGACGGTGAAGTCGTGGAGCGAGAAGTGCACAGTTGTGTTCCACAAGGTTCAGTAATGGGTCCTACACTGTGGAACATCCTGTACGATGGAGTATTTAGGCTATAGTTACCAGAGGGTGTTGAGGTAATAGGCCTTGCTGATGATATAGTGCTGGTAGTAGCAGGAAATGACGAGGAGGGAGTAATGGAGCATGCAAATAAGGCATGGGGCATATTAATAAATGGATGTAGAAAAAGCGTTTAAGGCTGGCTCCTGAAAAAACGGAAGCTGTTCTACTGACCGCAATGAAGCATATAGGGCCGATAGTATTTAAGGGCAGAGACGTAACTATAACGCCCAATGAGGCAGTTAAATATTATGCTGTGATTATTGATAAGAAACTATTCTTTACACCACAAATCATGCGAGCAGCGACCAAAGCACTCAAGGTAATAGCAGCACTGGAAAAGATGATGCCCAATGTTGGCGGACAAAAAAGTAGCAAGAGAAAGATTGTATGCTCAGTCTCTCACTCGGAAATCCTCTATGGTGACGCGGTCTGGGCAAACGCAATCGAAAAAGAGACCATAAAAAATAAGCTGGTCACAGTACAGAGAAAACTGGCACTACGTGAGTGCAGTGCTTACAAGACAATCTCAACGGATGCAGTGCTCGTGTTGGCAGGCATAGCACCCGTAGAACTCCTGATAAAAGAAAGAAGAGAACTGTACAAAATCGGAATTGCGGGTAGAAGAGAGAACTTAGCTAAATTGTCAAACAATCAAACAACATCTTTTCCAGGAGTTGCAAAACCACTGGACATGCTGTAAACGGACAGTGGACAAAATTATTAATCCCACATGTACGAATGTGGGTAGAACGAAAACATGGGGTCAAGTTAAACTACTATCTCACCCAAGCGTTCAGCAGGCATGGATGCTTCAGAGAGTACCTGCACAATACCGGCAGCGCCTCTGATAATTTTTATGTCTTCTGGGGACAAACGGACAGTGCAGCGCACACAGTCTACGAATATGAAAGATGGATTCCGGACGACTGGACAGCGAATACAAAATCAGAACTGGGAGTAAAGACACTGTTGGAGGTTATGTTAAAGTCCGAAGACAACTGGAGAGCAACGGATGATATGATAAGAACAATTATGAGCAGGAAAGAGACAGACGACAGACAGAAAGCCAGGAACTAACCTAACTAAGAAAATGCTTGAACCCTTAAACACATGATGTGAAATGGGGGACGTGAGCAACAAATGCGTGAAATAACAAAGACAAGGGCGTCCTGACGACATGCGAAAAGCGATACCGGGATGTTCGTGAATTCCAAGGGGGCCACTTGACAAGTTAACGCTAGTGCTTGTGCGACGTCCCCATAAAAAAAAAGATATTTACAGAGGAGGTTTGGAACCTGCCTTGCTTTATGGCATACAATTTTTTGTTTTTGTGTGAAATTTAATAAAATCACTATTTTTTCTTAATTTAATGAAACTTTAAAATTATGAAAATGTGAAATTATGAAAAATATTGGTAGATGTAAAATACTTTAAGAAATCGACTAAAACATTCTTAGAGAAAATTTTAAATTTTTTTCGCTAATAGATTCTTTAGTCTCACATATTATATAATGAGACTGAAACACTAAAAACATTACTTATTTTAGCTCTAGTTTATTTAATTATTCACTAACAAAAAACTTTCAAGAATTTTGCTCTTTAATAAGAATTTGATTTATGAATTCATTTCATAAATCATAATCATAATAATCATAATTCATTTCATTTCTTAAAATGTAGTTCCAATCTGTAATAATCCAAAACAAATTTCCTCAAATCATATTTTCTTAATCTACAAAGATTTTAATAACACAATAAAATTATTTTTATGATATTTAATTGGCCATATGCAATATTATTATCAATTTGTCTTATCCGTGCGAGAGGAAATTTCCCTCTCAAGTGCAAACTTTTGGAAACGATCCAAGGAACAAATTGTCACCCCACATTCCAAATTACATGCAATATGTATCAACCCGGGGGAATTGAGATAACAACCACAGACATATTTATTTCACGATAAATTATCTGATACTTGCTAAAGCATATAAATAACCAACAAAGTTTAACAATAAATTTATATTGAGAAAACTAATTACGTAACAATTTATTAAAAAATCAACTTTGCTCGTATTTTCTTACTAAACTTACAGTTAAAATTTTACATTTTATTGATGATGTCTCCTCTCTGTGCCAATAAGGATAAATTTTAGATTATTTTATATGGAATTCTAATTAAAATTAACGATTTTGTAATATCGACAACTACTTGTTCCAATAAATTTTTTTAATCTGCTGCTACACTTTCAATTTTTGCATCGTAGAACATCGTAAGCGATTTTATTTTTAGTTCGAAAGAAAATGAATTTGAAAGAAATCCAATATCTAGAAAGTTTACACAAAGCCAACCGCACTTTATGAATTTCAATTGCATAATACATCATTCGAGGTTAAATTAATTTGCCACCTTATTGTATATTATTTTTCATGTATATTAAACCTAATAATAGATACTATATATATATATATATATATATATATATATATATATATATATATATATATTAGCCTAATTTAGATACACTACTGCTAAACTACTATGATACTAGATGTATGGTAACATCTAGTATCAGTGTCAATTTATGGCCAATGCAATCAGTCTATTTAATCTGTTCTTTGTATTTATACAAAAAAAGATTTGACGATGCTTTGAATAAAAAGCGAGAAAGCACACCCAGCAAAAATGCGGTGAAAATGTTGAAGGTATTTCTAATTATGTTTTATGTTTTCTTTAATAATAATTTTTGTAAATCATGTGTTAATATTTTATTTTGGTTGTTAAATGAACATTTATATACATGATCTAAAGAGACATTTTAATGTAAATAACATATTTTATGTGTATAAAATATATACGTAATATTTACGTGAATTAGAGACGAAAATAGTTTTTATGATTACTAATTATTGACGGATGTTAATATATATGAGATATTGATTTTAAAATTATTATTAGAATTTTGCAATGAAATTATATAGGGTAATTATTTTGAAATGAAAACTATATTCAGGAATAAGTTTATTCGGAATTTGTTGTTAGATCACACAAAATTTGGTTTGCTTCTACCTGGGTTTATTTATGATTTTTGTATTCATCATGCACCAAAATTATGACAAATATCCACATCTTCAGGTTCATGTCCAAGTTCTCTTTCAGTGATAACCGTAATAATACTGTTTTTGTTACATACACTTTTTTCTCAAAGAAGCAAAAATAAGATCCTACCTAATCACCTATTCGTCTTTAGCAAAAAAGAAACATGGTACCATAGAGCAGGTGCATAGACTAGTAGAAGAAATCTATAAAGCTTTCGAAAACAAAAAATTGTTGCACTACATTTGTCGATATTTCCCATTGTTCGATATTTGTCGATATTTGCCTTTGACAGAGTTTGGTATGAGGGCTTACTGTACAAAATACAAAACCAACTCCCGGCAAACTTAGATATTCTCAAAGTCAAATCTTGTCGACAGGTTTTTCTATATTAAGCAAGGAGAAGACATAACCAAACGTCACAGGGCTCTCGCAGCAGTGCCACAGGGAATCGTGCTTGATCCGATCTTCTATCTAAATTTTGCCTTAGACCTGCCCACGACAGACGGAGTCGCAATCGGAACTTTCGATGATGACACAGCAGCCTTAGCTATCCATCATGTGTCCATCAATGGCTAACTACCTGGCGGATAAAAGCAAACGAGACTAAGTCGGTTTAACTGACCTATACGACGCGACGCGCAACATGCCCCCCTGTGTCGCTCAATAGATTACAGATTCCCCAAGCAAATGAGGTTATCATATCAATCAGTTATCTTAGACATTATTACGATCCTCGCCTTACCTAGAAAAAACATATATTCCCAACACGAAAAACTCTAGGGATCCAACTAAGGAAAATGTACTGGTTGCTCGCCAAAAAATCACAGTTGTCACTGGCAAACAAACTGTTATACAAATGTGTTCTGAAACAAATCTGTACTTAAGGGGTTCAACTCTAGGGCACAGCCTCCAATTCAAACTTGGAGATATTGCAGAGGTTTCAGTCCAAAATTCTGAGGAAAATTGGTAATGCTACGTGGTTCATAACAAACCAACAATTACACCACAACCTTGAAATCAGAATAGGTCAAGAAGAGATTAAGCACTCAATGAAGTCGTACAGGAACAGACTTGATAATCATTCAAACATACTGGCTACGTACTTAATGAACGATAATTCAACATTCAAAAGGCTAAAAAGAAAATCCCTTAGAGATTTATAGGGTATGTTATACATAAAGGGCGCACGTCGCTAGACTGACGGCCTTCCAATTCAACTGATAAATTCCTAACCTTATGCTGAATGTTTTCACGAAAAAGATTGCATAAATACTATACAAAAATCAATAATAACTCGAACACTAGGGGGTTTTAAAAAAAAATTCATTAAAACCTAAAAGGAATTTAATAATTTTTTTTATATTCGTTACGGCCAACTATGGAACACGTTTGACAGTTTTACATTATTTTTTGTCCTCACTCTCTGCCAATATCTCTTCATCATCTCTCCCACTTCCTTCTTCTGTTCCTCCGTGTAAGATCTTCCTTTTCTCACCGACAATTCCCCTGTCTCCTGGAAACCTGTAGACTCCTTAATTAGTGGCCTAAATCTCTCTCTGTCCACTATGTCTTCTTTTTTCACACCCATCCGATCCAAGTCCAATCTCACTTCCCGAAACCATTTCGGCTCCGCCTTCCTCTTCCTGACAAAAACAAAAATCCTCTTCGTCAGTCTGGTACTGTTCATCCTCACTAAGTGCCCATAAAACTGTATTCCCTTTTCTCATTTGGGCCGCAATTCCTTCTGTCTTCAGGCATAATTCTTTGTTAGGTTTTAGTCTCCTCTCTCCATCCTTGATATTTGGGCCTAGGATTTTTCGGAGCATTTTTTTTTCTTTGCTCCGGATGTCTTCGAGGCCACCCTTACCAATCATGTCTAGTGTTTCTGCTGCATGTAGACATTCAGGTCTGACAACAGTATCTAGGTGTCGGAATTTATCCCCAAAGGACAGACCCTTTTTGCTATATGTATCTCTTTATACTCGCCCGATCTTTGATGCCATTCTTATCCGACCCATTTTCCTGTAATTTTTCTCCCAAGTACTTAAAACACTTAACTCGCTTTATTTTGGCTTCTCTCAACTCCAAGTGGAGAGGAGCGTCTTTGATGTTGGTCATAAAGACAGTCTTCTCAAAAGAAATTTGAAGCCCAGTCCAGTCTTCTTGGCTATCATCTGGAGTTCTTCAGTTCTTTTAATCGCTGTTTCAACACCGGTAGTGAGTATCACAACATCTTCGGCGAATGCCAAACAATCCGTTCTTATACTTTCTTTACCTCTCCCTAACCTGAAAGCCTCTATATCCGAAATTCCCTTTGTCCATTATCGAAAAACTTTTTCTAAGACGCAGTTGAATAATATTGGCGAAAGCCCGTCGCCTTGTAGTACGTCAGTTTTGATTTCGAAAGGCTCTGACAACTCTCCCCCGGAACTTTATTTTGGAAAAAGTATTGCTAATCGTCTGTTGAATTAGATTCCTTTTCTTGTTGTCCACTCCAAATTCTTAGAGAATTGCCAATAAGGTTTTTCGGTCAATAGAGTCATAGGCCTTTCGGAAGTCCACAAAGACGGCGACATATTTATTCTTTCCCAGCATCCTGTACTTTATGATATTCCGCAGGTTATAGATCCGCGGAAGATCTTCCTTTCCGAAAACCTGCTTGGTATTCACCTAATTCAGAATCTAATAACCCTTCTATTCTTGTTAGTAACGCTTTCGATAAAATCTTGTAAGGAACTGATACAAGAGTTTCAGTTCCTTAAAAAAACAACTAAGCAATAATTTAAGTTATATATAAATAATAAATTTCTTATAAGATACCTTGTCATTTTTGTCTATCAATGAAACAAAGTTGAGTTTTGTTTTTATTTTACTTTTTTTGTCTCAAAATTTCGAGAATTATTCGAAAACTAAACGCAATTTTGTAAAACGTATAGTTAATTTAGTCTGTCGAGTTGATAATACTGCATTGACTGCAAGAGGTAAACGTTGAGGATCTGCGACATCTGACATAACTTGTGGAAGGGGCGCAAACATGCATGCAGTCATAGTAAAAGAGTGGTATCCAACATCTGGTATGACCAGAAGTTAAGCGTCATGAAGAAAAAACCTAGAGAGGCGTTTAGAAGTTGGAAAGAAGGTAAGTATACGTATGTGCAGTTTAAGGAAATGATAAAGGCGGCCAAAGATCTAGGGAAGGGAAAGGAGAAGCTATGGCAAGAGTAACTAATTTTGAAGGTACAATAAATGAACTGTGTGGTGGATATATGGAAATACCTAACATTGGCAAGTCAAAACTAGTCATCGGAGATGTTCGCATAGACCAAAAGAAAGATTATTTTGAAGGTATTCTGTGCATCGAGACGGAAAATTGGTTCGAGGAGGGGGTTCAACGGATTGTATAAGGACCAGGGCACGGTGAAATAGCTTATCAGTAACTAGAATTCGTCCTCCGTGCAGTGAAAAATAAAAGATCGCCGGGACAGGATATGGTTTGAAGCATGGAGTTTAGCGTCGCCCGGAATTCGACAAATTCTACTGAAATAATTGAACGAGGTTTATAAAGGACTAAACACACCGAACGGGTGGAAATATGGGTTAATAATACCATTGTTTAAGAATAGTTAGAGGGAGTAGGGTATCCAAACCGATTAAAACCGAATTCGGTTAACCGGGTTTTTTGTTAAAATTTAGGAAACCGTAAAACCGGGTTTTTTGTCCAAAAACCGAAAGTCGCTTTTTATTCATTTTATTTTTTAGTGGAAAATAATTTTATTTTTCTTTCTTCTTCTTCTTCTCGAGGATGGGTAACTTAGGACCACGCGGAATCAACGTACGTTGAGCCTTCCTCCTTGCCCAATAGCTTTTCATATTCATGGATTGTTGTAGTTTCTGTTCCTCCGACCATGCACGTCGTGTTGGTTTCTTCTGATACTCCTCAAATCCCCTTGTATGAACAATACTCCTGATCACATTTCTATTCATGAGATCTGGCGATCCCATTTCCACTAGGTCCCTCTCCACTTGTTTGTTCCACTCTGGTCTTGTACGTTTGTTCTGTAGAAATTTGTGGATTCGGTAAGTAAGCCTCGTATGATTCATTCTTTCCAAATGACCCAAAAATTGAATTCGTCTCATTCTCATGGTATCGGTAAGTTTAGCAATATTTCTATAGATTTCAGAATTTCGTTTGGGATAGTGTATGCCATTTTTAATTCTGGGCCCTAAGATCTTTCTCATAATTTTCCTTTCTTTAATCTTTAATTGTTTCTTTAATGTTTTAATTTGTAAATTTAGCGTTTCTGAAGCTTAATAAGCTTCCGGTTTAATCACTGTTAAGTAATGGCGAATTTTACTATTACATGACAGGCATTGCTTGTTATAAACATTTTTGGTGTATTGAAAAGCAACCTCTATTTTCTGATGCTTGTATTCTTGATGTTACAGATTTATTTTCATTGCCATTTTCTGTAACCCATTCGCCTAAGTATTTAAATTCCTTTACTCTAGCAATTTTGTTAACGTTAATATAAATTTCATGTGGCGCATTTTTTTTTATGTTAGTCATAAATTTAGTTTTTTCATAAGCCCTATTTTTGCTGATTGTTCTTCGAATATTGTGATCTGCTTCTGTGCATCAGAGATGTCTTCAGCAATTAGTGCATATCATCAGCAAATTCTAGGCAGTCTATTTGAATACCCTTAATCTTTGGCCCTAGTCGGTGAGATGGTGCCCCTGCTTTTCTCCATTCCTTAACAACTTTTTCCAGGGCACAATTGAAAAGTAATGGGAATGGAAATTCCATCGCCTTGACGGACGCCTGTATTTATTTAAAACTCTTCACTTAATCCACACATAAATTTTACTTTAGCCTTTGTCTCCGTAAGTGTGTCTTTATTACACACAATAGTTTGTCTATTGTTTGATAATATTTCTTGTTTTTTGGTCCAAAGTCTGAAAGTCCAAATTCTGTTCAAATATTAAAGAGTGATAAGCGATCTATACTGTCATGTGCTTTCCGGAAATCCACAAACGTTATGACATATTTTTTTTAGTTTTGTTGCGAAAATATTGAATGACATTTTTCAAATTCAAAATTTGCTCTGTACATGACCGTCCCTTCCTGAATCCACCTTGATATTCACCGATTTGATTATCTACTTGCAACTCTGCACGGTTTGGTAAAACTTTTGAAAATTATTGTATGAAACCTGAAGGGTCGGTTTTATTTCCTTTTTTGTGTATAGGATGGATTATCGCCAACTTCCATTCCGAGGGGATTTTTTCCGGTTGCCAAATGTCCAACATAATTTCGTGCAATTTTGTGATACAATTTTGTCCTGCATTTTTCCACAATTCTGCAGTTATTTAATCCTCCCCTGAAGCTTTGTTATTTTTTAGGTGGGGTTGAATCTTGATTAATTTTATAAGAATTGATGAACATAAATTTTTCTTGTGGTAAATCACTGTTAAGTAATTTAGAAAAGTATACTGCAAGGATTGTACAGTTGCATCTATAGTATAAGTAGATATATTCATCCCCTAGTAGGAAATGAAAGAAAATGTTAGAAAAGTTAAAATTTAGAGCAATTTGACGGTCGAGCAATAACACAGTGTTGCGTCGAGTGAGTGCATTTTAAGTCATCGTCAAATGCAATTATTTTTGCAAATTTTTTTTAAATGCTTATACAGTTAAGTAGATACATTCATCCCCTAATAGGAAATGAAAGAAAATGTGAGAAAAGTTTAAATTTAGAGCAATTTGACGGCCGAGCAATAAAACAGTGCTGCGTCGAGTGAGTGCATTTTAAGTCATCGTCAAATGCAATTATTTTTGCGAATTTTTTTAAATGCTTATACTATAAAATATATACTATTAAATGCTATATATTTTATAAATGTTAAGTGGATATATTCATACCCTAGTAGGAAATGAAAGAAAATGTTAGAAAAATAAAAGAAAATGTGAGAAAAGTTAAAATTTAGAGCAATTTGACGGTCCAGCAATAAAACTGTGCTGCGTCGAGATGGTGTATTTTAAGTCTTGGTGAAATTTTATTATTTGTACGATTTTTTTTAATGCATCGATAGATAAGTAGATAAATTTATCCCGTAATGGGAATTGAAAGAAAATGTGAGAAAATCTAAAATTTACTTCTAGTTACCCCTATTGCAATAAAACATTGCCCGGCGAACGAAAGTGGGGTGGAATACATTTACTTTTGGGAATTTTTGCAAAAGCTTTTACACATGTAGGTTACCTTTCTAGGTACATTTATTCACTAGTGATGTGTGAAAGAAAATTTGAGAAAAGTTAAAATTTACTGCAATTTGACGTTCTGGCTATGAAACGGTGCTACGTGGAGCAGCTACATTTTAAGTTTGGTCGTTATTCAATTGTTTTTTTATATTTCGAAAAATGTTTTATTTCGTTGTTAGGTACATTCATTCTCTAGTGATATTTGAAAGAAAAATTGAGAAATGTTGAAAATTACTACCTCTTTGGATTTTTCTATTAAATGGCAACTGCGTGGAATGCACTTTTTAAATAATCGCTGTGCGCTTATTATTAGGAATTTTGGAAAAATTCCTGCTTAAGAAATGAAGGTAGTACTGTGGCCTAATAGGTGGTGGAAATTATGTTGGAATATTTTGGAAAATAATATACTTTGACGTTCCGCGTTTAAGTGAGTAAATGTTAATATTTATTGATCTTTAATATGATTATTATGCCTACGTGTAAAAAGAAAATTAAATTTTGTTGGAATATTTTATGAGGTGACTTACTGTGCAACAGTTCTGTGAAGAAAATTTTGAAAAATCCCTATCAATAAGAAAGTTATAGCCTTTTGAAATAAAAATTTTTCGCAAAAATTTTATTGCTGAAAGTTATTGCCAGTTTCACACCGGTTCCTCTATTAGGGTTTTCGATTTTGAGCATTTTCTCCTTCTGCGTTTATTAGCGAAGTTGCCAGATCATATATTTTGTATTAAAAAAAATTACTACCGAACTCAATATATAATTCATTGACAAAATCGACATTTAAAAAAAAATTTATGAGATTAAAATTTAAATCAATCAGGTCTGAGTATTGATTGACGTTTTCTGAAAATGAAAAAAATAGCCGTTGCTGGAATAACGATAGAAATGTTACACACTATTTATGAAAATACCGGTGCTAATCTCATTAATGGCAAAAAAATGCAATAATAATAAAAAAAATGCAGAAGTTTGCTTTCAGAACTTTCAATCGAAAAAATAGTTCAGTGCTTGTCTTGCAAATGATCTTTCAAAGATTAATCAACATATATTTTAGCCTCCTGAATTGTAAAGCTAGCTTAGACATCGTGTATACGTCAAGCGAAACTAGAGATTTACACACAATGTTGCAAAGTACGGCTACTATGCGGTAAAGTCACTTTACCGCGTAGTTGCCGTACACTACAACATTGTGCCAGAAAAAATTAAATAATTTCCGATATTTTAAATAATCTAAATCTATTTGTTTTTTAAATAATAATTGCCGGCCAAAAAATGTTGCCATTTCTGCGGCGTTGTAAAATCAACTTTTTGGCCTACTGAATTGTAAAGCTTGCTTTGACATCGTGTATACGTCCAGCGAAACTAGATTTTTATACACAATGTTGCAAAGTACGGCTACGATGCGGTAAAGTGACCAGTAAATTTTAACCTTTCAGCGACAATTACAAAATAAATTAAGTATAAGACAATAAAATCTAACTTAGATTTTGTCTTTTAGATTTTGATATTTGTCACGATAATGTAGAAAATAAGAGTGATTTTTTAAATTTTACTGTACGTCTGACATGCGAAAAAATAACATATTATGTACCTAACAAAATTGAGTTAGTAAAAACGTCAAAGTTTGTGAGTACCAACATTAAAAAATTAAATAATTTCCAATATTGTAATTAATCTAAATATATTTGTTTCTTAAATAATAATTGTCGGCCAAAAAATCTTATACAAATTTCGTGCGGAAATGATTTTACAATGCTCCAGCAAATGGGGAACTCGCCCTTCACGCTCGTTCCCTAAACGAGTTGTTGCATTGTAAAATCATTGCATTGTAAAAAAATGTTTTCGCACTCTAATGTAAATAACTATTTCCGCACTGTAATGTAAATAACTATCTTTATACAAAAGTTATATTACTTTTTTCAAATGTTAATGAAATTCATTCTAATTTTGGTTTAATCAATTGTTAAAAAGGTTAATTTGAATTTAAATAGGTTTAATTTTAAATGGAAGATCGAGAAATTCCTATCCATTTATTGAATAAGTCTTAAGTCATGTTATTATATTTTATGTATGAGTGTATATGTATGTATTTATGTGTTTAAAACATAATGTATATTATTTTTTTTATGTGGAGGATAATAAATGATTTAATAAATCAAAACAGACCAATTTGAAATTTAAAAAAATTAACTTTAAGTTACAAACCTACAAAAAATAATAGCGGAATCATTGAGGCGGAAAGTTGTCAATACTTTTGCGAGAGCGATATTGGGCGCATGAACGAAGTTACAAACAATATTTTTTATTACTCATGCAAGGAGATGTATCTTGCAAGTTTGGGATCCAGGGGCCATCCAAAAAAAATGGATACCAAAATAAAGAATTTGCTTTTTTAATGGTGTCCGGTGGTGTGCATTCGAAGAAGTCTCCTCTGTCGCTGTTATCACCATAGAATTTACACTCACTTTGAAACGTTTTCTTTAAATTTTATTATCATTTTGCTATGAAAAAAATGATATATATGACACTTCACGCCATTTTTTTAATATCGAGGTCTTGATTGTGTTCATTTTATTTTTATTGATTTGTTTCTTTTTTAATGTAACCTAACGATATTGAATATTTGCCTGCGTTACCCATGTTACGTGGAAATACAACTAAAGGTGGCATTTCTCATATTAAAAAACGTGCACCAGATAATACTTTTAACGCATGAGAAACAAAAAATAGATATTATTACTCTGAGTGCTTTGTAGCCTAATTGCCACACTTTTACGATACAAGTTCGTTATAGGCAGAAATTCAACGATCTTTAATCAATACCTCATAAACGGTATAGCGAATCACGATGAAACTTTGCAACAGTTGCCAATTGCAACTGTTGCAAAGTTTCTTAAACTATTGCGAATTGCGAATTTCTTAAACTACTCATGTGATTTTTTTGAAAATGTTGGCATCATTTTTGGACTTCTTATGACGAGAATATAGTGTTATCATAAGACGCCGTGTAACAACTGTTTGAATGAACTTTGAATTTCAATAACTATTAAACGGTTTACCGAATTGACCTGATTTTTTTTATGTTATTTTCTAATAACATCCATAACTATCTGTAGAAGTTTCATAACTTTTTCAGTATATTGGTCAGCCTGTTCGGGGACTGTTCTTAATGCCAATAATGGTTTTTATTGCTGTTTGTATTTTTTATCTCAAAAACTAAGAAACTAAGCAAAATTTTGAAAATATATTCGAATAAAACATGAGGAGAATTATTTTTTTTTTATAAAAATACTCTTTATCTAGTGATGTATTGTCTGTTAAGTTTGTCAACTTTGGAACAAAGTCAAATTTTGTTTCTGTTGCATTTTTCTTGTCTCATCATTCGAGGATAATTCAAAAACTAAACGCAATTTTGATAAATGTTTAAAATAAAACTTGTAGAGATGTAAATTTTCCACCGAAGTCTTATTATAAACTACATTTATTAAGTAAATAACCTCGATCATATTCAAAAAGATGTTATTATATATATATATATATATATATATATATATACACATATATTTCTGAAATATAGGGGTGAAACTAAACTAATTATAGATACAATCATACCAATTTATTAAAGTGGAACATAGCTTGAATATTCAAAAGAGCAAAACTGCACTTATGAGAGAGAGATATCGAAACGCGTCTGCAGATGGCTATTCACTTAGGTCAAATAAAAAGATGTGATCTTAAAAACAATATTATTTATCCAGTGTTATTACTGATTATACTGTTATTACTCCAGTGTTATTACATGAGAGTGGACAGATTGCTAGTATATAATAGACAAATATCTGTTATGCTTGCTAGCCTTAGAAAGACTTAATAATATTATTGAGCCACGGAACGGTTGAATTTATCTATATATTCAAGCTATATTTCGCTTTAATAAGTTTATATGTTTCTTGTTTCGAACATGACTACAAAAGCAATTTTTTATGTCATATACTTACTTTTTTCTCGGATGCATGTTGATAAAGTTATCAACATGCATACCCCAACGTTAGGTACAAAATTCACATTGACTTACATGTTTTATCAATTGCAATTATTGATAAAGAACTTATGGATGTATTTATATTTAAAAAATCTGTATGGTTGCTCGTTTAAAAGAAAGAAAAAGATCATTTTTGATTCTAAATTTAGTGATTATTGGAAAAATTTTCGATGTATTAATAAAGTATTTAGAAAGTAATATATTTTAATTACACAAAGACATCTACGTTTATTAAACAGCATTAAACAGCATGTTATCTTACATTGTCCTTCGTCCTTAAATATATTTGTTTCAATAAAAACGAAATAGAATGAATTCTTCTTTTCCACAAATTCATAAGGAAACTAAATACAAAAATAAAACGAAATTAATTTGTCTTTATTAAATACAAATATGGACAAATACGAGTATTTCGTATTTACTTAACGTACAAACTCAGTTTCTGTCTGCTTTTTCTTCCTTAAACTTTTTCATCTTCTGCATTATTATTTAATTTTGGGCTTGCAGTTTTACCTTGTTTTCCCGCAAACAATATTTACTTTCCACCTCCACCCTCGCACGTTACAGCGCCACTTGTGTGTGACTTCAATATTTGACTTAATTTTCTCTTTGTTTCAGGTACGTTCGAAATATCGATTCTCAAAATAAACGTAAGTCACAATGTTACAATAAATAAAGATTTTTATCAAATCTATGAAAATATTTCATTTCAAATTGGTTGGCCAGTATAACTAACAGATAAGGCCTATCCTTAGGTTTATTATGTCATTAAGAGTAAAGAAAATAGAAAAAAAAAACAATATATTATTTTTTAACAAATATTTATTTCAAATTAGATTAAAGTTTAGGATTTTACCAATAAAGTTATGAAAACTAAAATAAATGGTCAAGATTTAACTAGCTTAAACGCAAGACAAAACCGTCGGTCGGCAATCATCACATTTTAGTTTGAAGAAGAGGTTTTAAATGCAAAACAAGTCATTCTCATTGTCATGTCGTAGCCATAAGAGCAACTCCATCTGTTCTAGTAAGCCTTGTGACGAAATAGTCGTCTGACTTATTAGACCAGCTTAGATAACCATAAATATTATAAACTAGCTAGCGAAAAGTATTTCCAGAATATCATATCACCATCGTTTGGTGTATATATATATATATATATATATATATATATATATATATATATATATATATATATATATATATATATATATATATATTGGATGGTTAAATTCTGCATCGATCGAGTTCGAACACCGTTCGTTTACGGAATTCTAAAAATGTGTTCACGTACTGAGAAATATACCCTTCCTTGGGGAATTGATACATGCACGACTACCAGTGAACTACAAGCGATCTAAACGAACTCTGTATAAATACAGAGCTTCTACCATAAATCGATACTATTCTATTTTTATTATTCTTATTATTCCAGTTTACTATTAACATCCTAGACAAAACTGTCTATCTGGTCCACGTACGAGCAACCTTTTTTAAAAATACAAGAGCAACATGTCGTAGGGAAGGCATATTGTTACCCGTTTATTAAAATTTGGGTCAGGGGGGTCTTTATCTTAGCGGTGGAAAGCCGCTAAAGACGCTCTATCCAGTCAGTGAGGCGCAGGTTGCTCATATCTGATCTAGTCTAAGCTTCCTTGTCTGCTATTACCTATCTAAACTTGTTTATCTAGTGCTATCCGTCTAGTCTTGCATGTGCTCTTTTCTCTTTGATTTGGTCAATCTAATCTTGTCGATCTAGTTTTGCCTCTCTAACCTTATCTATCTATTTCTGTCTCCCTAGTCTTGCTTTTCTAGTCTTGTGTTTTTAGTGTTTTCTGTTTATTATTATCTACATAGTTTATTTTGTGTAATCATGTTTGTCTACTCTTATATGTCTAATCTTACCTGTTTATTGTTTTATGTCTGGTCTTGTCTATTTAGCGTTGCATGTTAAGTCTTGTCTGTCAAGTGTTTCTGTCGAGTCATGTCTACCTACTCTTGTCTGTCCACTCTTGTCAGTCTAGCCTTACAGGTGTACATACCCGCGTGGCAATTCGGGAGACCCGGATTCGATTCCTGGTCGGGGACGCAACAACTAGGGCGGTTATAAATTACCGTCCAGGCTGGTCACCCTGAATGAATGCAAAATATGCGATTCCGGGATAGCGCATACTAAAATCCGTGAAACAGGGCGTTTACTGAGAGCTTCCGCCCAACCAAAATGCTTAACATGTCTAGTCCTGCCTTACCGGTTTAGTCATTTCTGTCTATTCTTGTTCGTCTAGTTTTGTCTGTGTAGTGCTGTTTTTCCAATGTGGTCTATTTACTCTTGTCTGTTCTGTCCTGTTTATATTGTCTGTTTAGTTTTGTTTGTCTAGTCTTGTCGGTCTAATCTTGGCAGTATAGTCAAATCAAGTCAAATCAAATCAAAATATTTATTTATCTATAGGATGTACTTTGATATACATATTGATATGTCAAGAAAAGGAAGAAGTGGAAGTGTGTGTGTTCTTACACGACAGTAAAAATAACAAAAAATTACACATACTAAAACATAGATACATAAATGAGTATATGAGTATAAATTAGTATACAGTTAATATAGGCATTTGATACAAGTTTATTTATGCTGTAAAAATTCATCGATGTCATAGTAACATCTTTCAATTAAATGTATTTTTAATTTTTTTCGGAAAACCTTGTATATTCTTTCATCTTTTATACCTTCTTCTTCTTCATGTGTCATGCCCTCCAAGGGCGTTGACGACCAATTTCATTATTTGAATTTTATCTGCAGCTTTTCGAAATAGGGATCTTGTACTTTGTCCAAACCATTGGCGAAGGTTCTTGAGCCATGATGTTCTGCAGTGGCCTGGACTGCGCGTACCTTGTATTTTACCCTGTATTATTGTCTGCTGAAACCTGTACTTATCATTTCGGATAACATGACCAAGGTATTCCAGTTTTCTTCTCTTTATTGTGTTGAGAACTTCTGTTTGCTTATTGACTCTTTGCAAGATTTCGACGTTAGTAATTCGATCCACCCAAGAAATTCTCAGCACTCTACAGTAAGTCCACATCTCAAAAGCCTCCACCTTCTTACACATAGCCTCCGTAAGTGTCCAAGCCTCGACGCCGTAGTACAGGATACTATTATTATTACCTTTATTGGCATATTTACAACAATTACTATAAGACTAACAATACAACATATCAAAACAAAACAAAAAAACACATGGAAACAATAAAAAAAAGAACAAAAAAACAGAACATAACTAATAACCCGACCCAAAAATATCCCAAATACTCAAACTTAAAAAAAAATACTACACTTTAAAGAAACAAAAAAAAAAAAACAATAATTCTTCGCCCGCACTAACTTATCTCCCTCCCTAAACTCTTTCCACAATCACTCCCTTCCGCTCTAAAATTTCCCGCATTATGGGCCACCCGCTACCTGACTCGTCCATGCACGCTTCCCAGTCTTTACATTTATTTTTCTTTCCTTCTTCCCATGTTAGCCCTTTGCACTCTTCCATCCAATGTGCCCACCTGTCAGTACCCTCTCCGCATATGGTACACAAATTCTCCCTTTCATTCAACCAGTACCTTCTTCCCTTTTCTTCGTTGCCGCACCGAAACCTGGCTATCCTATTTTGGCTACCGCTGGACCCTCTGCTTAGGTACAAAGGGAGTCTGCCGTACACTTGTACCTTGTTGTACTCCCGATTGTACCTGCTTTCGTCTATACGGCTTTGTCGTATCTGCAGCTCTATCTCCCTACTCCTTTCACCCAACAATTTTTCACACTTTACGCCTTCCCTTTTCATCCTTTCTACCTCCTCTTTCGACAACCCTACTCGTTCATACATTTTTTTCCATTCATTTCCCCATTTTGTTAGTCTAATCCCTCCGACACCTTCCTTCCTTAAACTATTGAACACCTCTTTCACTATCCTTTCATTCCCTAACCTATACACTTTCCTTTCGTATCTTGCCACTCTCACTGATGCTTCTATTGCAACTTTATATACATTCGCTTCTTGTAGCACCAGGTACCCTGGCGTACTCCTGTCTAATTTCAACGCCCTTTTTATAAACTGAAGTTGTACCTTTTCTACTTGTTCCATTTCGTTCATACCCCATATTTCCGCTCCATACAACAAAATACTCCGAACACACGCTTTCCACACTGTCATTTTTGCCACAAAACTATCTTCAAATTTATCTTTCCAAGCATTCCAAAACCTATTAGCAGCCACCCATGCTTTCTTACATACGAACTTAATGTGCTCATTATTGGACCCATTACTACCAAACATAAATCCCAAGTATTTGAACCTGCTAACCTGCTCTATAACTTCTTCCCCCCACATCAAGCTTTCCTCTTTCTTACCAACTTTCTTTCTAAACACCATCCACTTAGTCTTCTCTACATTCACACTTAACATTCTTTTCTCAAAATATCTTTTAATCCTTCCAATCATCTCTTTCATTTCCCCTTTTGTTCTTGCTAAAGCAACTATGTCATCCGCGTAAGCTAGAGACCACACTTTCATCCTACCTATTACCACTCCTCCTGCCTGCCCATTTTTTAAAACCTTTTCTAAGTCATTTATAAAAACATTAAATAGGACAGGGCTAAGTGGACACCCTTGCTTTAACCCTTTCCTAACCCAGAATCTTTCGGATTTTTTTTCACTTATTCTAACTCTGCAGCTTGTCTTGCCATATAGATCTGTAACTGCCTTCACTAGCCACCCACTAATTCCTTTTGCTCTCATCATTTCCCATAGCATGTTTCGGTTTACTGTGTCATATGCCGCTTTAAGATCTATGAATACAGCATACACCTTTCCACCTTTCTGTGCCAGCTCTTGCTCTATTACGTATTTTAAGGTAACCAGCTGGTCCGTTGTTCCCCTCCCTTTTCTGAATCCCCCTTGTACTTCCGGAATCACTTCCTTTTCCTCAATTTCTTCCTGTATTTTCATCTCCACTACTTTTGCATATATCTTATATGATGTATCCATCAGTGTGATGCCTCTGTAATTTTCTGCTTCTCCCTTATTTCCTGCTTTGAAAATTGGTACGATGTCCCCTTCCCTCCAGCTTTCTGGAATTGCTTGCTGTCCTTTGAAAATCTTGTTGTATAATTCGTGGAGTTTTTTTTGTATTGACACCGGCGCTAGTTTCCATGCTTCATTTGGGATTCCATCCGGACCTGTCGCTTTTCTTCTTTTCAGCCCACCCAGCACTTGCTCCATTTCCTCCCACATAATTTCTGGTCGATGGCCTTCTTCTTCTTTTCCGTCCTCTTCCACTGTCTCCTCTGCTCCCTTATCTTCTTTTCCGTCCAGCAACTGCATAAAATGTGCTCTCCATCTTTCCATCTTAATTTCATTAACTTTCCGGGTTGCTTTTTCCACATTTTTGGCAATAAACTTCCATATTTCTCTTTCACTATTGAGCTTCCTAGCCTCCTCCATTTGTTTTCTTTGCCACGTTCCTTTTTTGTTCTTCACAAGTTCTTTCATTTGGTCCTTCATATTTTTTAATTTACCTGGAGTTCCTCCGCTCTGTCTCCATCTCTTGACATCCTCTCTCAACTGTTTTTTCTTGGAGATATATTCTTTATCAATCCATGCGCTGTTATAATGCTCACTCCTGACATTTTTCCATACTATCGCCTCATGGACTTTAGATACCAGTTGTTCTAGGCTATTTATTGATTCTAGCTGACAGTTTTCCAGGTTGCTCTTAAATCTTTGTACCGCCTCTTTATTCCATATCGCTACTGATTTCTGCTTCTCCGTCTGTCCACTAACCACCGTTTTTCCTTTTACCGTTACTTCCAGCGGGAAATGATCCGACTCTATCCTGTTCCCTACCTCCATGCTGATTATATCACTTGTTGCTGTCTCGTTTGCTACTACATAGTCTATCACTGACATCCCTCTTCCCCCTACATACGTTGTCTCTCCACTCCAATCTCCCTCCGTGCATCCATTTAATATGTTCCATTTTCTTTCCTTCATCCAGTCAAGCCATTTTCTACCATCCGCGTTGATTATTTTGTCCTTGGATTTTCTTGTTACTTCATGTCCTAAACATGGATACTAAACACATAGCACCTTAACAATCTGATTCTGAGGGGGATTTCCAAGTGCCTGTTGTTCAGCACTTTCTTCATTTTGGTGAAAGCTCCTCTTGCCTGTTCGATGCGGCTTCTAATTTCCGATGTCATGTCCCATTTGTCGTTTACGTTACAGCCAAGGTACTTATAGGAATTGACGCGTTCCACCACCTCATTTCCAGCTCTTAGATTCAGCTGGTTATTTACGCTGGTTTTATTTACGACGAGCCATTTTGTCTTATTAACGTTGAGTTTAAGACCCATGGACAAGCTGTGCTCTGTAACGGTTGTCATTAGTTCTTGTAGGACTTCTATGTTCGTAGCCAATAGAACGGTGTCGTCGGCATACCTCAGGTTATTGATCACTATGCCTCCTACGATTACTCCTATGTTCTTGCTTCCAATGCTTCTCGAAATATTTTTTCTGCATAAAGGTTAAAAAGTAATGGCGAGAGAACACAGCCTTGTCGCACCCCTCTTTGAATCATGACCTCTTCTGACAGTTCTTTGTTCACTAACACCGCTGCTGTTTGGTTCCAATACAGGTTGGCTATAATGCGGATATCTTGCCCGTCTAATCCTATTTCTTTAAGTATATCTACTACTTTATTATGGAAGATCAAAGAAAGAAGAAAGAAAGAAAGAAGAAAGAAAAAAGAAAAGAAATAGGAAAGGGGGTGTGGAAAGAGAGGGAAGCATATGTAGAAAGAAACGGGTATGCAGGAGCGGAGATAGAAAGAATGCGAGAGAGAGGTAGAGTAATGACAGAGGAATTGGTCCAGAGAGATAGAGATGTGCAAAGGCAAGAAAGGAGAGCAAGAATTAGGGAGTCTAGGTACAATGGGAAATATGAAAAAATAATAACGGAAGAACTGCCAAAGTACCTAGGAAGAGAAAGTAGAAAAGAGAGAGTGACAATAGCAAGATTCAGATGTGGAAATGAAGAGAGAGATAATAAATTTTGGATGGAGGATAGGAATAGAGTATGCAGGATGTGTGGAGAAAACAAGGTGACAATAAAACACTTGCTGAACGAATGTTCAGAAATGAGAGAAAGGGACGAGGGTAGAGAAGAGGTTTTAAACGAGGATGGAAGAGGGATAGATTGGATGAAGAAAGTTGAGGAGAGAAGAAGAGCAATATGTGGAGAGGGAAGCCGACAATCCACCCAACAACGGAATTCATCACTATAAGAAACAATATCGGTCCCAGAACAGATCCATGGGGGAACTACAGAAAAGGATCTCAAGAGCTGAATTGGAATAGCAAGTTTAGGTTTTTAGTGATTTATTTAGTTTTATTAGCATACGTTTCTTTTTGTTTCCTTTTTATTTATATACTATATTAGTTTTATTTATATATGTATTGTTTTATGTATAAAATTTTGGAATCCATTTATAAACCTGTAGAGGTAATAAATATACATAAGTAGTACTACTTTATTATGGTTTACGGTGTCAAATGCTTTTTCATAGTCTAAGAAGCAGGCAAAAAAATCCACATTAACATCAAGGCATCGTTGTACCAGAACTTGTACACTGAAAAGTGCCTCCCTTGTGCCGAACCCATTCCGAAAGCCAAACTGGGACTCGCTGATCGACTCTTCACATTTGCGGTAAATACGATGATGGATGATCTTCAGAAATAGTTTCAATACTTGACTCATGAGACTGATGGTCCTATAATCTTTACATTGTTTCGCATTTGATTTCTTTGCTAAGGTGATGAAAGTTGATTTTAACCAATCTCTTGGTATTTCACCTGTTCTATATATATTATTAAATAGGTCTACTATTATTGAGAGAGAACTATCATCTTTAAGAACTATCATTCTTTTATACCGGCTGGTATACAATTATATATTTTAATACCTAATCTATTAGCTGTTTTAGAACATAGAGTTAGCTTGCTTCTCGGTGTATAGAGTTGTAAGCAGCTTCTCGTATTATACTTATGGTTGTCTTTATTCATCTTGAAATGACTTTTGTTTTTGTGCATATAGCATGCGACTTCCCATATATATATATATATATATATATATATATATATATATATATATATATATATATATATATAAGGCTGGTATTGTTAAGTCCAGCTCTTTAAACAAGGCTTGCAGGATTGTCTTCTTGTTTTGCCTGATATTGCTCTTACTACTCTTTTCTGAGCCAAAAATACCCTGTTCAGCTGTGTAGAACCTCCCCATATTAGAATCCCATAGGATAAAAATGATTTAATTTCCGCATGATATAGATTTAGAATCGCGGATTTGGGTAGAAGTGGTCTAATCCTTCTTACTAGGTATGTCTTTATATTTACTTTTTTTATAATATAGTCCACCATAACATTCCATGTGAGATGCTCATCTGAAAATATACCCAGAAATTTCAGACATCCTATTCTTTGAATGTTGGTATTTTCGATTCTTAGATTAATATCGTCAGTTGATTGCCTTCTGATGGTTTGAAATCTTATATACCTCGTTTTGTCACCGTTTAGGTATAGGTTATTGGCAGAGAACCATTTATATAAATTTGAAATTACCTGACTGCCTTCACGCTGCATTTCTTGCACAGATGAATTGGTAATGAAAATGCTAGCATCGTCAGCATACAGTGTGATTCGCACTTCTTCAATATAATAGACTAGGTCAGAGGTACATAACGAAAATAATAAAGGGACTAGTACACTCCCCTGTGGCACTACAAGCAGTATTGGCAGTATCTGCGATCTACTCTGTTCAATTCTTACATATTGTTTTCGGCTATGGAAGTATGAATGAAACCATTTCCCAGCTTTTCCTCGTACTCCATACGTATGCAGTTTACCTAAGAGCTTGGAGTGAGACACGCAGTCGAAAGCCTTACTGAGGTCGCAGAATATAACTAGTGGGCAAGTTCTTGATCTTGACAAGCTGTGATGATATATTTGTTTTTGCGAAAACCATGTTGTTGAGGCGGAATCAGTTTGTATTTTTCAAGAAATGGATGAGTCTATCTTCCATGCAATATTCAATTATTTTGGCTAAAACTAAGATAAGAGCCACTGGTCGATAATTATTAATATTGTTTCTATCTTCTTTTTTGAAGATCGGAATTATTAAAGACATTTTTAAAATATCCGGATACGTCTCTGTTTCAAAAGAGCAATTAACTATGTCTGTTATTTATTCGACTAATTCCGCAGCAAATTGTTTAATCAAATTACATGGTAAATCGTCAGGTCCGATACTTCTTTAGTTTTTAAATTTCTGTATTATTGACATCATTTGCTGTGGAGTAAAATCTTGTAGGTTCATGCTGCTGTAGTTCTGCTGCATGTGCGCATCACTTATGGTCATCTCTTTAATCTGGCAACCAATCTGTGATAACCAATTCCGGGGCAGTTTTGAAGAAGTTGTTGAAGATAGTTGCTATCGTACTTGGATTATCAATTATCTCGTTTTCTTTTAATTATATTGTAGTCGTGGGTTCTTCTTTATTCGATAGTTGATTTAATATTCTCCACATAGTTTTTTGTTTATTTGGAGAATTTTCAATAATTCTGCAGTAATACTTGTTTCTTGTTTCCCGTAACAGTTTGTGATGTTTTTTCTTTTCCTGTTTATATATGTCTTTCAAAAGTGGATGCCTTTTCTGTAGAACAAAAAGATCTCTTAATTTACAACTGGAAATTCTTAACTCCGAATTTATCCATGGTTTCCCTTGATGTGTTGAGTTTACCAATGGGAAACATTGCTCAAAATATAAATCCGACCGTTTTCCTATTAGCATCTTGATTGCTGTATACACAATCTTCAAGACTCCTGCAGTAGTGCTTGTTCAAACCGCGCTTTGTTAGCTACTCCAAAATTCCTGGTTTGTTTTTTTGTTTGTTGGGGTAATTTGGTTTCGTCAATGGTCTTGCTCTTTAGTATTAGCCTATGGTCTGAAATTGTCGTATCTTTTACCCTGATTTGTGAAACATTATACAGATTAGTGAAAATGTTGTCTATTCGACTTTGACTAGTCGCGTTTATACTAGTATACTGCTTCACACGATCAGTTAGACCGTAGAAACTTTAGATTTTAGATTGTTTGTTTCCTTAGAGTTGTCTTCGAAGTGGACATTGAAGTCACGTACGATGTTAATTTCGTCATATTGGTTAAATATATTTTCGAGCAGATTTTCAAATGCCAATAGGAAGGTTTTTTCCATGCATCCTGCTGGTGGTCTATATAGGTTGATTATTAATTTCTTGTTTGGTTTCTCATTTAAATATATTCCGCATATTTCTATGTGCTTTTCGATTGTATTAAAGGCTATATTTACATTTTCTTTGTAGCCGGTTAGATCACTTCTAGCCCAAATAGCTACACCTCCACCACTGAAGCTTGCTCGACAGTAGAAGCTTATGAATTTATAGTTTTCAATGTATAGATGCAGCAACTTTTCTTCGATCAGCCATGTTTCTACAAGACATAATACTTCCGGTTTATGTAAGGTTGTTAATAACTCTAATTCATTAATTTTTTGGTTTACGCTTTGAATGTTTAGATATAAAATCTCCCTTGTTATTATTGATTCTGTACGACTTTGTTGATCTTTTGAGCTCTTATTCTGGTTTATTGTGACACTCAGTGTTTGTCCAATCTTAACAAAAAACTATTTAGACAAGTGTTTTTTGGCCAAATTTCGGCTTTTGTTATATTTTCGAGGTCTTCTATCGGTACATAAACTTTAAAAGATGAATACTCATCAGGGTGTTTTGAAACAAGTTTTGTACATAAGACATGATCAAATTTTTTCTTACATAAATATTCGTTAACATCTTATTCTGAAAGCTTCGGGTCTAGACGATAAACATGAAAGTGCGCGTATCTCGTAGCCGCTCGTATTTGAGTAGTTTCATCATTAGTTCCGAAAATTATATCTCTTCTTTTTTGGTGTCTTTGCGATTCCCAATTATCGTTATTTACAATTCTAACCGGTCGACCTTCCATATCTTCCGAAATAGTATGTTTGTTGTCATTTTTTGCGCTACCGCACCAATTCGTCGAGGATTAATTTTTTCGGCCTTATCAGTCGAGTGATTTGGAGCTCTATCACTCACCTTCGCTGAACATTGTTCCTCTTGACTTGATATCTGGCAAATTTGTGGCTTTTCCCGCTCAAAGGCAGTCAGCTGATTTTGTAATTTCTCGTTCTTATCGTTAACAGCGTAACTTTTATGGTTTAATCGGTAATCAGATTTTCCAGGTGGTCAACGTGTTCTTTGAGTACTTCCGATATAGTTTTTTTAAACTCGGAACTTTGCAACACAGTTAATAATTAAACTTGTTTTTCTGTGGGCATATTCGATCTTAACTACTTTGGCATTGTTCATAATAACAGTAACGTAAGTAAAAAGATTTTTAATGATTATTACTTAAAATTAACAATTTGAATTTTTCATTTACAACACTTTTAATTTTTAAGAACTTTTTCAGTCGTACGTCTACCCACGTTGAACGCCGCCGTTGAACTGTGTCTGTAGTCTGTCTCTCTAGTCTTGTCTGTCTAGTCTCGTGTGTCTAGTCTTGTCTGTCTAGTCTTGTTTGTCCAGTCTTGGCTGTCTAGTCTTGTCTTGTTCTGTCTGGTCTTGTCTGTCTAGTCTTGGCTGTCTATTCAAATCAAATCAAATCAAAATAATTTATTTCATTATGTTAAGGTACAAGGTGTCAAGGTAGAACATGAATATACACGAAAGCTAATGTAAATAACTGCACCCATGCGTATATACACACAAGTGTTCACAATGTACTCTTAATGAATTTTGCCGGTTTTTAGTTTTGAGAAAAACTTAAGTATTGGCCGATGATCTCAGTTTCTCCTGGTAGTATTCTTCTGTGTTGTATGGTTCTATTTCTATGAGTATAGTTTTTACTTCTTTTGCGCTTTTATTTATGTTTGTCATCAATTTTATGTAATAGGGCAGTGTATTATATAATTTCATATAATGTAGGGTGCAGCTTTCTCCGACATGGATCGTTTGTGTGTGGGTAAGATGTATATTTTATTCTTGTTTATGGTTTCTCTCTCGTTTCGATTGATGTGCGTTTCGAATGTTTTCCTGTGTTTAAATGTGAACATTAGTATTTCGTATACAGTGAAACTTGTCTAAGACGGAAACCTGTATTGAACGGAATTTTTTTGCTAACCGTTCATTTTCCCATTTACAACAACCCGTGTAAAACGGAAAATAATTCCTAAGACGGAAACGAATGTTGTCATATTTATAGTAGTGGTAGGAAATTCTCAATGCTGGAAGATTTATCTACCAATAAGTAAGTAAGGAGTAGAGGAGTTCTTGTAATCTGATTGGTGTTTTTGTGTCGGTATCATCTGAGCAAACAGATCAGCGATAACCTAATAAACATTCTAAACCGTTTTTGCCGACAGAATTCCCGAGATACCAACGGCTAGTGTAAAAAAAAATTTGACATTACATTTGGCATAGTTTGAGAAGAAAGCGAGGGTGTTTGTCAGCAAACAGTCTAGGATTAGAAAAAAAATAATCGTAATAGAAATTGAGAGTTATAAGCCTAAAGACATAGCAAACGGATATGAAACGGCCCTTTTTTCGTGCTTTGCCAAATAAAACTTTTGCACAAAAAAATTAGAAATGTGTCGGTGGTAAGCATTCAAAAAACGACTCACATTATTTTTTTGTGCGTTTGTTGATGGAAAATTCTAGAAATTCAAGAACCTTTGGTTATTAGCAAATCTTGAAACTCAGGTGCATTACTCAACTGATTCTAAATAATTTACCTATTGAATGGCATGCAAATAAGCAGGTTTATGTACCTGGCTGTATACATTATTAAGTTAGCTCAAGGATTTCAATTTAGAAATAAAAAGAAAAAACTAAATTTTTAGAAACCAAATGTATTACACATACATTCATTAAAAATTGAGAATAAAAGGAAAAAATGATTAACCCGTATAAGACGGAAACCTGTTTAAGACGTAAATATTTCCCAGTCCCTTGAGGTTCCGTCTTAGACAAGTTTCACTGTATATAAGTTCCAGTGGCTGTTAGAACTTTCGCTCTTTTGAATATTCCCAGACACGACTGCCTGTAACTCAAATTGTACATTAATCTGAGTGCGCGTTTTTGTATTTCTTGTCAATATCCTTTCCGCTTCCCCAGAATGATATACCAAAGCGTAGATGAGAGTGGAAATTTGCATAATATACTATTTTTTGGTATCTATGGTGAAGCAGCTTTGCAGTATTCTAATTGCGTATGCAGTTTTATTTAATTTCGCTTCTAGATTATTTATGTGCGTTTTCCTGGCAAAGCATTTACCTATGTGAATTCATAGTAGCTTTACGCTGCTATTGGTTGCCAGCTGGTCTTCTCCTATGTTCACATTTTGTGGGTAGATTAGCTGTGATCTGTATTTATGGTCAATTTGTTGATATGAAACCAATCTTTCATTTTTGTCATGACAGCGTTCGTATTAATTTGAATGTCTTCAAGTGTGAGATTTGAAGGAGTCTTGGATCGTCGGCATAATTCGTCATTCTGTGGGGTGTTGATGGTAGGTCATTTATATATATATATATATATATATATATATATAGTACACAGCAGAGGTCCTAATATACTGCCCTGAGGGATTCCTATTTGTGTGTGCCCTAGTGCGGATTTTATTTGAACGTGAATCGTATTTAATTTAGTCTGCTGGCTTCTTTCATATAGATATGAGCGGAACCATTCTAGAGTGACCCCTCTTATTCCGAATTTGTTGAGTTTGTCAAGGAAGATTTGTGGTTGATGGTTTCATATGCTTTCGAGAGGTCTATTAAAATTCTACATGATAAGGCCTGATTCTCCAACTTTTTGTGTATATTTTTAATATATTTCAAAAGTTTTAATAACATCCACTTTGGGACAGCTTTACTAATTAAATCAAAGGAGGGACACGGAAATCTTCTGTTACTCTTTAGCACACAGCGCTCTAGATGCATTGTGTGAGCCTTTCGCTACGTCAAAGCAAGTAACTCAATGCATCGAAAGGCTCACACAATGCATCTAGAGCGCTGTGTGCTAAAGAGTAACAGAAGATTTCCGTGTCCCTCCTTTGATTTAATTAGTAAAGCTGTCCCAAAGTGGATGTTATTAAAACTTTTCAAATTTGAGTAGGCATTGTCTATGTGACTGTTATAAATAGTTGTCAATTAGAACATTTTTAATATAGTTATAACAGGCTGTTTCTATGCCCCTCCCTTTTCTGTAGCCGTATTGTTCGTTACTTATAAGGTTATTTTTGTCTAAAAAGTTGGTCGTTTTTGGTTGTTAACAATTTTTCAAATATTTTTGAGAAGACGTATATTTTACATATAGGTCTGAAATTTTCTACCCTTTTCTTGTCGCCTGATTTGTGCAGTGGTAGTTATAATACAGTGTTTTAGGGCATCAGGGAAGATTCCGTATTGTATGAAGTTGATAATATACGTCAGTGGTTCCGCGATCAGCCGGAACACGTCCCTAATTACCATTAATGGTATCTCGTCTTCGCCGACGCTCTTTTTAGTTTTTAAGGATAAATTTATGGTGAACAAATCCTCAATTTTTATTGGTTTTATAAACATCGATGTACTGTTATATTGATCTTCTTCGAAAGAAATTGCGGAATATCAGTGTAATAATTATTCAATTCAATTGCTATCGCGTGCGGGTCTTCGTTAGTGATGCTATAGTTTTTGTTGTTTTGGTTCTTTAGGCATGCTATTTACCTGGCTGCTTTCCATGTGGTTTTCATTGGGTTTTCGGGTTTTAACATGTTTTATTCTAGATGTTTAATTTTCATTTTTTCAGGAGGGTATTGTACTTTCTTCTTGACCTGTTGTAGTGTGTTTTTGACATTATTGAAATGTGATAACATTTGTAGAATTTCTAATACGTGTTTCGCTTTTTTTTTTATTTCCGGATTGGTGTAAATTCGTGTCTTCCTATCATGAGAGATTGGTGCGGAGTGCGGAGTTTTCGTGGAAAACATTCTTCGAAATGCGACATAAAGATTTTCATGAATGCCTCCCATTGTCTGCTTACATGACTTTCGACCGTCGCACAGTGGTACGAAATCCCAAAAAGCTGGCCAAAAGTCAAAAATATTTAAGTCGGGTGAAAATCTTTACTGAGGGGGTTTTCGGGGTCGCTGATCACGAATTCGAAGTCAAAATTCAGAAAATCAAAATGGCGGATCCAATATGGCGTAGAATTTCTTCAAAAACGTATTTGATTGGGCTGAAAGTCTATACAAAGGTTTTTGGGGTCGCTGATTATGAGTTTGTAGTTCAAATAAATAAATTAATTAGTTTGTAGTATAAATTAAAAAAAAAACAAAATAGGTGATCCAATATACACGACTTGTATGGAAAAAACGTTTTATTTATAGTAAAATAACAATGATTTGCTTAATATTGGTTTAATACGGAAATATTAAAATTATAATGATACATAGACACAGTTTTGTGCATAATTCAATTAATTTTTTAATTGTAGAACCAAACAATTACAATTTTAATTGCAACTAAATTAATTGCAATTGATTAAATTCAATTAAGTGTTTAATTGTGAGGTGCTATTGAAATCAATTGCAAATTAAATCCATTAATTGTGGTTTACAATAAATTTAATTGCAATTAAAATTTTAATTGTTAGTTGCAATTAACTTAATCATCAATTGTTTAGTGTAACAATTAAAACTATTTGATGAATGTAAAAACGTTCTGGACCCTCCACCTCCACTTCCGGCCCCACCACGCCCCCACTTCCGGTTCGCACCCCACTTCCGGTTCCCACCCCACGTCAGGTCTCCACCACCACTTCCGTTTCTCACTCCCACTTCCGATTCCCACCCCATTTCCATTTCCTACGCCAACTTCCTGTTCGCACTCTCACTTCCTGTTCCGGAACCGGAAGTGGGTTAATTTTTGTAACCAAAAGTGGCGGTGGGAAACGGAAGTGGGATGGGAATCCGGAGTGGGGGCGTGGGTGGATGACCGAAAGTGGAGGTGGTGGTACAGAACGAACCTCCTTTCCGTTCTCTAAAACTATTTGTTTCTCAAATAATAATTATCGGCCAAGTTGATGCTCCAGCTAATGGGGAACTAATCCTACGGGCTCGTTTCCCAAAAGCTGTCGCCTTGTAAAATAAAACTTTCCGCACTCTAATGTAAATAACTATTTCTCACATATCTTCTAACCGACATTTTTTAATAGTTAACTGTAATTGTAAACGTGCATCAATCAATTAACAATTGATTAATTGTAATTGCAAGATTTTACAATTAACAATTAATGAATTGTTAATTGTGTTATCTTGCAATTACAATTAATTATTTTGGTTGTTAGTTGCAATTAAATCTGGCAATTTAATTGTTAGTTGTTAATTGTTTTCACAATTAATTTTTGCCAAACTATGCATAGATACTATAGAAATTATTATCAATTTTTTGGGTTCATATGAAATAAGGAAACTCTAAGAAACATAAAATACGAAAATGTTTATTCACTACAAAATTTGGTTGGTTATGTACAACTTTAGTAATCGTCAGAGACAGAGCAGCATCAGAAGAAAGAGGTGTTTCCGAAATCGATCCGATAGATTATACCTTGTAGTTTTGGTGTGCTTCTAATTGTCACATCTTTGAAAACTTTTGCAGCATGTAATTTTCCAGATGCATGAATGTTCATTTTAGTCGCCTAAGACAATTCTTCCGTACTTGACCCTGCACGCAATTGTTCAGTCTTCCTCCGCTTTGTACGCTCACTAGCTTCGGAAAGTTCTAAAGAAGCCCGACCCATGTTGTTGGACTTCTTTGAAGCTTCTGAAATTTCTTCCCAGGGAACGAACACACTCAGCCATTCGCAAAACTTCTACAAAAATTTGTCTTCGTGCTCCGAAACGATTTTCCATTTATCATTGAATTTCATCAACAAATTTCGTATGATACATTTCATGTTGACGGATAGCGTGAAAGGATGTTGTAATTTTTCATACATCGCCTTTTCAATTTCCACGTACGCTGTAGCTGAATCATCATTCAGTTTCTTCCTGACGAGGAGGAAAATATCCTTCCTTGATAAACCAGATAAGGCCGGATCATCGGCAGCCCATTCTGAAATGTGCGAGTTTAATACATATAAATGTCAAATTACATATTCAACCTTACGAGTTATTATTAATTTGTCTGGACTGTCTAGTCTTGCCTATCTAGTCTTGTCTGTCTAGTCATGTCTGTCTAGTCTTGTCTGTCTAGTCTTGTCTGTCTAGTCTTGTCTGTCTAGTCTTGTCTGTCTAGTCGTGTCTGTCTAGTCTTGTCTGTCTAGTCTTGTCTGTCTAGTCTTGTCTGTCTAGTCTTGTCTGTCTTGTCTGTCTAGTCTTGTCTGTCTAGTCTTGTCTGTCTAGTCTTGACTGTCTAGTCTTGTCTGTCTAGTCTTGTCTGTCTAGTCTTGTCTGTCTAGTCTTGTCTGTCTAGTCTTGTCTGTCTAGTCTTGTCTGTCTAGTCTTGTCTGTCTAGTCTTGTCTGTCTAGTCTTGTCTGTCTAGTCTTGTCTGTCTAGTCTTGTCTGTCTAGTCTTGTCTGTCTAGTCTTGTCTGTCTAGTCTTGTCTGTCTAGTCTTGTCTGTCTAGTCTTGTCTGTCTAGTCTTGTCTGTCTAGTCTTGTCTGTCTAGTCTTGTCTGTCTAGTCTTGTCTGTCTAGTCTTGTCTGTCTAGTCTTGTCTGTCTAGTCTTGTCTGTCTAGTCTTGTCTGTCTAGTCTTGTCTGTCTTGTCTGTCTAGTCTTGTCTGTCTAGTCTTGTCTGTCTAGTCTTCTCTGTCTAGTCTGTCTAGTCTTGTCTGTCTAGTCTTGTCTGTCTAGTCTTGTCTGTCTAGCATTGCCTGTCTAGTCTTGTCTGTCTAGTCTTGTCTGTCTACTCTTGTCTGTCTAGTCTTGTCTGTCTAGTCTTGTCTGTCTAGTCTTGTCTGTCTAGTCTTGTCTGTCTTGTCTTGTCTGTCTAGTCTTGTCTGTCTAGTCTTGTCTGTCTAGTCTTGTCTGTCTAGTCTTGTCTGTCTAGTCTTGTCTGTCTAGACTTGTCTGTCTAGTCTTGCCTGTCTAGTCTTGTCTGTCTAGTCTTGTCTGTCTAGTCTTGTCTGTCTAGTCTTCTCTGTCTAGTCTGTCTAGTCTTGTCTGTCTAGTCTTGTCTGTCTAGTCTTGTCTGTCTAGTCTTGTCTGTCTAGCATTGCCTGTCTAGTCTTGTCTGTCTAGTCTTGTCTGTCTACTCTTGTCTGTCTAGTCTTGTCTGTCTAGTCTTGTCTGTCTAGTCTTGTCTGTCTAGTCTTGTCTGTCTTGTCTTGTCTGTCTAGTCTTGTCTGTCTAGTCTTGTCTGTCTAGTCTTGTCTGTCTAGTCTTGTCTGTCTAGTCTTGTCTGTCTAGACTTGTCTGTCTAGTCTTGCCTGTCTAGTCTTGTCTGTCTAGTCTTGCCTGTCTAGTCTTGTCTGTCTAGTCATGTCTGTCTAGTCTTGTCTGTCTAGTCTTGTCTGTCTAGTCTTGTCTGTCTAGTCTTGTCTGTCTAGTCTTGTCTGTCTAGTCTTGACTGTCTAGTCTTGTCTGTCTAGTCTTGTCTGTCTAGTCTTGTCTGTCTAGTCTTGTCTGTCTAGTCTTGTCTGTCTAGTCTTGTCTGTCTAGTCGTGTCTGTCTAGTCTTGTCTGTCTAGTCTTGTCTGTCTAGTCTTGCCTGTCTAGTCTTGTCTGTCTAGTCTTGTCTGTCTAGTCTTGCCTGTCTAGTCTTGTCTGTCTAGTCTTGTCTGTCTAGTCTTGTCTGTCTAGTCTTGTCTGTCTAGTCTTGTCTGTGTAGTCTTGTCTGTCTAGTCTTGTCTGTCTAGCCTTGTCTGTCTAGCCTTGCCTGTCTAGCCTTGCCTCTCTAGTCTTGTCTGTCTAGTCTTGTCTGTCTAGTCTTGTCTGTCTAGTCTTGTCTAGTCTTGTCTAGTCTTGTCTAGTCTTGTCTAGTCTTGTCTAGTCTTGTCTAGTCTTGTCTAGTCTTGTCTAGTCTTGTCTAGTCTTGTCTAGTCTTGTCTAGTCTTGTCTAGTCTTGTCTGGTCTTGTCTGGTCTTGTCTGGTCTTGTCTGGTCTTGTCTGGTCTTGTCTGGTCTTGTCTGGTCTTGTCTCGTCTTGTCTAGTCTTGTCTAGTCTTGTCTAGTCTTGTCTAGTCTTGTCTAGTCTTGTCTAGTCTTGTCTAGTCTTGTCTAGTCTTGTCTAGTCTTGTCTAGTCTTGTCTAGTCTTGTCTAGTCTTGTCTAGTCTTGTCTAGTCTTGTCTAGTCTTGTCTAGTCTTGTCTAGTCTTGTCTAGTCTTGTCTAGTCTTGTCTAGTCTTGTCTAGTCTTGTCTAGTCTTGTCTAGTCTTGTCTAGTCTTGTCTAGTCTTGTCTAGTCTTGTCTAGTCTTGTCTAGTCTTGTCTAGTCTTGTCTAGTCTTGTCTAGTCTTGTCTAGTCTTGTCTAGTCTTGTCTAGTCTTGTCTAGTCTTGTCTAGTCTTGTCTAGTCTTGTCTAGTCTTGTCTAGTCTTGTCTAGTCTTGTCTAGTCTTGTCTAGTCTTGTCAAGTCTTGTCTTGTCAAGTCTTGTCTAGTCTAGTCTAGTCTTGTCTGTCTAGTCTTGTCTGTCTAGTCTTGTCTGTCTAGTCTTGTCTGTCTAGTCTTGTCTGTCTAGTCTTGTCTGTCTAGTCTTGTCTGTCTAGTCTTGTCTGTCTAGTCTTGTCTGTCTAGTCTTGTCTGTCTAGTCTTGTCTGTCTAGTCTTGTCTGTCTAGCCTTGTCTGTCTAGCCTTGCCTGTCTAGCCTTGCCTGTCTAGCCTTGCCTGTCTAGTCTTGTCTAGTCTTGTCTAGTCTTGTCTAGTCTTGTCTAGTCTTGTCTAGTCTTGTCTAGTCTTGTCTAGTCTTGTCTAGTCTTGTCTAGTCTTGTCTAGTCTTGTCTAGTATTGTCTAGTCTTGTCTAGTCTTGTCTAGTCTTGTCTAGTCTTGTCTAGTCTTGTCTAGTCTTGTCTAGTCTTGTCTAGTCTTGTCTAGTCTTGTCTAGTCTTGTCTAGTCTTGTCTAGTCTTGTCTAGTCTTGTCTAGTCTTGTCTAGTCTTGTCTAGTCTTGTCTAGTCTTGTCTAGTCTTGTCTAGTCTTGTCTAGTCTTGTCTAGTCTTGTCTAGTCTTGTCTAGTCTTGTCTAGTCTTGTCTAGTCTTGTCTAGTCTTGTCTAGTCTTGTCTAGTCTTGTCTAGTCTTGTCTAGTCTTGTCTAGTCTTGTCTAGTCTTGTCTAGTCTTGTCTAGTCTTGTCTAGTCTTGTCTAGTCTTGTCTAGTCTTGTCTAGTCTTGTCTAGTCTTGTCTAGTCTTGTCTAGTCTTGTCTAGTCTTGTCTAGTCTTGTCTAGTCTTGTCTAGTCTTGTCTAGTCTTGTCTAGTCTTGTCTAGTCTTGTCTAGTCTTGTCTAGTCATGTCTAGTCTTGTCTAGTCTTGTCTGGTCTTGTCTGTCTGGTCTTGTCTGTCTGGTCTTGTCTGTCTGGTCTTGTCTGTCTGGTCTTGTCTGTCTGGTCTTGTCTGTCTGGTCTTGTCTGTCTGGTCTTGTCTGTCTGGTCTTGTCTGTCTAGTCTTGTCTGTCTAGTCTTGTCTGTCTAGTCTTGTCTGTCTAGTCTTGTCTGTCTAGTCTTGTCTGTCTAGTCTTGTCTGTCTAGTCTTGTCTGTCTAGTCTTGTCTGTCTAGTCTTGTCTGTCTAGTCTTGTCTGTCTAGTCTTGTCTGTCTAGTCTTGTCTGTCTAGTCTTGTCTGTCTAGCCTTGTCTGTCTAGCCTTGTCCGTCTAGTCTTGTCGGCCTAGTCTTGTCTGTCTAGTCTTGTCTGTCTAGTCTTGTCTGTCTAGTCTTGTCTGTCTAGTCTTGTCTGTCTAGTCTTGTCTGTCTAGTCTTGTCTGTCTAGTCTTGTCGGTCTAGTCTTGTCTGTCTAGTCTTGTATGTCTAGTCTTGTCTGTCTAGTCTTGTCTGTCTAGCCTTGTCTGTCTAGTCTTGTCTGTCTAGTCTTGTCTGTCTAGTCTTGTCAGTCTAGTCTTGTCTGTCTAGTCTTGTCTGTCTAGACTTGTCTGTCTAGTTTTGTCTGTCTAGTCTTGTCTCTCTAGTCTTGTCTGTCTAGTTTTGTCTGTCTAGTCTTGTCTGTCTAGTCTTGTCTGTCTAGTCTTGTCTGTCTAGTCTTGTCTGTCTAGTCTTGTCTGTTTAGTCTTGTCTGTCTAGTCTTGTCTGTCTAGTCTTGTCTGTCTAGTCTTGTCTGTCTAGTCTTGTCTGTCTAGTCTTGTCTGTCTAGTCTTGTCTGTCTAGTCTTGACTGTCTAGTCTTGTCTGTCTAGTCTTGTCTGTCTAGTCTTGTCTGTCTAGTCTTGTCTGTCTAGTCTTGTCTGTCTAGTCTTATCTGTCTAGTCTTGTCTGTCTAGTCTTGTCTGTCTAGTCTTGTCTGTCTAGTCTTGTCTGTCTAGTCTTGTCTGTCTAGTCTTGTCTGTCTAGTCTTGTCTGTCTAGTCTTGTCTGTCTAGTCTTGTCTGTCTAGTCTTGTCTCTCTAGTCTTGTCTGTCTAGTCTTGTCTGTCTAGTCTTGTCTGTCTAGTCTTGTCTGTCTAGTCTTGTCTGTCTAGTCTTGTCTGTCTAGTCTTGTCTGTCTAGTCTTGTCTGTCTAGTCTTGTCTGTCTAGTCTTGTCTGTCTGGTCTGTCTGGTCTGTCTGGTCTGTCTGGTCTGTCTGGTCTGTCTGGTCTGTCTGGTCTGTCTGGTCTGTCTGGTCTGTCTGGTCTGTCTGGTCTGTCTGGTCTGTCTGGTCTGTCTGGTCTGTCTGGTCTGTCTGGTCTGTCTGGTCTGTCTGGTCTGTCTGGTCTGTCTGGTCTGTCTGGTCTGTCTGGTCTGTCTGGTCTGTCTGGTCTGTCTGGTCTGTCTGGTCTGTCTGGTCTGTCTGGTCTGTCTGGTCTGTCTGGTCTGTCTGGTCTGTCTGGTCTGTCTGGTCTGTCTGGTCTGTCTTGGTCTGTCTTGGTCTGTCTTGGTCTGTCTGGTCTGTCTGGTCTGCCTTCTATGTCTAGTCCCTCTAGTCTTTTTTTAGGTGGAGGGGGAATGCATTATTGCACACTAGGGCCTTTGTTCCCGTGTAGTGTGGGGCACGCTGATCGAGTTTTTCGTGGCCAGCATTGCCACGAATTCAACGCCATTGATTAATTTACTGTAAACCCAAAAAAAAAAATGAAGTCAATGGCACCAAATATTGCATGAGATGAATTATTAAAATTAATAAAGTCAATTTAATTTCATGTAGTTTTTGAATTCACGGCGCCGTCAAAATCCCTAATTTTTTTACTACGGATTTGTATTTGGCTTTTTTCAATTTTACAAATTCTGTAACAAAATGTCGGTAGTGTAAG
This sequence comes from Phosphuga atrata, assembly GCA_944588485.1. Taxonomy (NCBI): domain Eukaryota; kingdom Metazoa; phylum Arthropoda; class Insecta; order Coleoptera; family Silphidae; genus Phosphuga; species Phosphuga atrata. Next base: position 15,917,377 of record OX155895.1, on the reverse strand, counting down.
CGTTACAATGAACCGAAAACAAATTATTGCCTTATGGTTGTGCAATCACATAAAAAGAAAAAATTACAAAAAGATTTGGGTCCATTCCATCCATGGAAAAAATATTACTTGCTTAAAAATATATATTATATATTTTTAATATTAATTAATATTAATTGTTACTCGATTATAAAATAATAATTTAACAATAATCAAAAAACAATTTAAAGGAGCATAAAAGTAGAGGAAACCTGCGAGAGGCGAAGAATCGGATAATAATATCGGATGAAATATTACTTACGCATTGTACATGTTACATACGCTACTATGCTCGATTGTCGGATGGTCGCGACTAGGGCATAAAAAACAACGATTAAGTTTCAAAAACCGGTTTTCTGTTTTTAGTAATGTAAAAAACCGGTTAAAACCCGGTTTTAAGTATAAATAAATAAATTGATTATTACCTTTTTAACTTATTTCGAAAATAGTGCAGCTGTAAATCAAATAAAATAAATATTTATTTACCATTTATAATTATTTAACAAATTAAAAATATATATTTTTGTTCCATTATATTTACGGAAAGAATAAAAAAGATATTGTTGTTTGAATAAATTCTTTACAAAGAGATGATTGTACATGTAGATATATCTTTATTTGTCAAAGTTCGAAACTAGACTAAAATGTAGGAATGGAGTACAAGTATTTATATTTCTAGGATCAAGATTATGCTCACTCTAAATCTGAACCTTTATTTCACTACGTATTTACTGCTCTTACGTTTTATTTGAGTACAAATATATCCACAATATAATTCTTCATGAATAACAATAGAAAAATAAAATTATTTTCCACTTGAAGAAAAAAATAAAATAAATAAAAACCGACTTTCTGTTTTTCGAAAAAATCCGGTTTCCCACGTTTTAACAGAAACCCCGGTTAACCGGGTTCGGTTTTAACCGGCGTGGATGCCCTAGTCGTGACTGTATGAGGATGCAGTGGCAGAATCGGACTGCTATCCGACTTTCGTCCGAATTCTTTCATTAGTCGGATAGTGTGAAAAGGGCGATTTTTCGTCGAACGACCGAAGCTGGGTAGACAGCTGGGTATAAACAGAATAAGCTGGGGTCAATATTATTTTGAATTCGAAATAACAATTTGTTTTCTAAAACAAAATGTTTATAAAAACCAAATGCATTATTAAAATTTTAAACAAAGTAAGCAAACTAACTTATATTATGAAACTTCAATAGTGTCTCTAATAAACTATGTAATATTTAACTTTCTTACTATAAGTGAAATAAAAAACTGCAAGGCACCAATTTTCACAAATTACGCACAATCTGGACAGACTTCCTTTGCGCATTGAAGGCAAATATGTTTTTTACACAAATAACATGTGTGTGTGTGTGTAGACTTCCTCTCAAGCTTTAGCGGACACGTGTGGCATCTTCTCTTTTGTTTCAGTTCATCTTCTTGAATTTCCGGACGGTCAGGTATATCGGATCCTATTACTCGTGTCAAACTCAAGCGTAGTTCACGTGGCAGTCTTTCCTACAACACTCTTCTTTTCGTATGTTGCAGCACCAAATTGCGAGCCAATTCTTCTATGAAAATTCCTCTTTCAGAAATCTTTTCGTGATGTATGTCATACAATAAGTGACTATTGACAGAGCTGATATCTAACAAGCGGTAAAAAATAACCATCGGTCAACGTCGAGTCCTACGACTACATGTATAAATGGAGCACTTTTATCAATTTCGTCCACTCCTCCTTTAGTTGATTTATAAAATTGTATAATTTCAGGCTTTCTAGTAGTTTTATCAATGGCTTTAGCATGGTGAATTGAAGACAAAAGGATGTCTGCTTTAGCTTTCTTTGGGACATAAGACATTAGCGTATTTTGGCCGGCAAAACCATAAAGTGTGGATCCTACTTCTCTTTGTTTTGATAGTAGAAACTCTTTTGGCATCTCTCGTTTATTTTTTTTTCAAAGTACCAACGCATGTTAGACCCGTTTTCTTCAAATTATCGACGAGTTCCACTGACGTAAACCAGTTGTCACCTGGAATATTTCTGTTACTTACGTACAATGGCTTAGCGAGACGAATAACAGATTGTGTTGGTACTAGGAACTTTTTTTCTTCATCTGTTAAACCCTCACCATCCGATCCACGTCCTGTATATATGTAACAGTTATAAAAATAGCCATTCTTTGCATCAATTTCAACCCGTACTTAGCTGGTTTCATTGGCATATAAATCATGAGATGGGTGCGTCCTCGAAAAGGGACCAACATTTCGTCCACGGTGGCATACTCGCTGACGTTATAAGCCGTCTGGCAGTTTTGCACAAATTTTATAAATAGGTATGAAATTGCTGCTATTTTGTCAGACTGCCTTCGTTCTTCACGATCAAAAGGGTTATTAAATCGAATGCAACGTAGAATAAATAAAAATCTATTTTTTGACATCACACACCTGAATATCTCCCTTGCGCTACCGTCAGTAGCAAAGATAAATTTGCATTTTCTTGATTAGATTTGAACACCGCTGCGGAAAAAAAAGACCAATAAAGACGTGGAGTTAGATCATGTCTAAATCTGTAAGTTCTGAGCGATTTTCTTTCTCTAATTTGGTCCGATATTCCTTTATTTCTTCATTAATCCACTTGAGTATCTCTTGCAGCATCTCATGTACTTATGCCATATAGAATAAGGGTCTTTTAGTTCATTTACTGTTAGGTTTGAAGATTTAGTCCATCGTACAATGTTGTGTTGAGGGGTTCTAACTGTTCATCTGCTTGGATGTTGACGCCCCCATTTGTACCGATTTTTACCGCAGTAAGATTGTAATGATGACAATGGAACTTCGTCCTCCGAGTCATTTTGTTCTTCAGTCTCTGAGAAGTTGAGGTAATCTGTATCATGATCATTTTGTTCCGGAATAAACGTTTCATCGATATCTTCTGCCTCTGAACCGCTAGAGTCCACATTATTTATCCAGGAAGACAAAGCTGACTCAAAATCACTGTTACCAGAAACATCTACTTTTCTAATTTTAGAAAAATGTAGGTTATTATCGGTGTTGGTTGACCGTTTTCTTCCAGATGAAGTACTGGGTTCCATTTTAAGCTATGAAAACGTGAACGATGAAACTTGAACTTGAATAGAAACAATGAAAACGTGGTGTCGATTTTGTGTCTCGGCGTGGACTGATTCGTTGCTCGGGGATGACCGTATTGATATCTCTTTCCAGGTCAAAGGGATCGTTTGTGGGGTATTGTTTCTATAATCTGGTCATAAAATATCCATTGCAAAATTTATAAATCGAAAAAAACCCTATCGTAAAATAATCTTTACGAGATTTACAAATTGTCGAAACGATTATTGAAAAAAAACCCATCGTAAAAGATCCATTACAATTTTTTAAAGAGATTTGGAATTTTTTATAATCCATACCTGGAAGGATCTATTATCAACGGCCCGTGGTCGTTATAATGGAAATAAACCACCACTGTAAAAGACTCTAATAAAATGTTTAAAATGTAAAATGTAGTTCCTACAAACTTTTAGAAAAGTTACGTAAATACCGACGTGGGGTCAGGGAGGCCCACAAAAAAATTTGAAATATATTTACTCATCGAAATTGCGCATACCAAAGCGTACACCACCACTCAGGGTCTCTAAATGACTAAACTCGAAGGTACTAGAAGCACCGTATGCGTCGCATATGGGAAGGAGTAATTCGAAATTATTACTTTCGCAAGGCCCGCGCGGCTCCCACGTCGTCAGTTAAAGGTTTTAAGACACACAAAGTGGTTTCGGAGCTCAAGTAACATCTGCAAAAAAAATGTTAACCACACTTTAAATGTCGCAAATACGTCTTTTTAAATAAAAAATATTAGATAATTCAGTTTGTTCTATTAATATATGCGTATTTAACGTAGTTAATTTATTATATATACCAATAAAACCTCTTAATTCGTTTAAAAAATCACATAAATGTAAGGGCCTCTCCAGCCTCCACGTCAGAGTTTACGTAAAATAAAAACTAGGTCGTCAGTTAAAGGTTAAATATGCTACATGAATGCTTAATTCAATATTTTATGCTCTTTTAGCAATCAACCACACATTTACATCTATCAATAAATAATTAGTTACATTCCTTGCAAACTAATGATTGAGTGATACGCTTGCGTCCTTGAAACATGAATGCAATAACGACACAGTTTCAGCGATATAATATCTCATCCACCCTTCGAGTAAAATAGATGGATATATTTTGCAATATGTAGGTATATAAGGAAAACGCATCGACGGATACAAAAAGAGTGGAGAGACACCACTTGCTGAATTTTAAACAGGTCAACCGCGAGGGATTTAGGCAAAAAAATCGCAAACACTGCACGTACATGATTTAAGATATTATGGAAATTTTCAGGCCTCCATATAGTGTGGTTTATGAATAGATAAAGAGATCTTTTATAAAGTAGAGATAGTTTTATAGTAAATCTTTGAAGACTAAATAGGTTTGATTAGGTAGACAAGACTGGACAGATATGATTAGACAGAGAAGACTAGACAGATAAGACTAGACTGACAAGACCAGACAGACAATATTAGACATACGAGAGTAGACAGACAAGACTAGATAGACTGTTTTATAAAAGACTGTTTTTATACAAAAACACCCAAGGAGCGCTTGTTACATCACATTCAGGGTGACAGTTGTCATACCATTTTAAAATTGCATGTGCTTGTTGTTTCATTCAGTTCGGGGTGGGATTTGAGGATACGATTTCGGTTGTGTCCCTCTTTTTCCAGTGCCGTTCATTAGCTTCTTTTCAAATATGATTTTGTTGACCATTCTGTTTATGATGTCCCAGGCTTCTTGGGATTGTAGCATCTGTTGAATTCTATTTTTTGGATTAAGGTTGGGTATTGCGACAGACAAGCCTACACAGACAATACTATACAGACAAGCCTACACAGACAATACTATACAGACAAGACTAAAGAGACAAGTCTAGACAGACAAGTCTAGACAAACAAGTCTAGACAAATAATATTAAACATAAAATATAACGGGCAGTTTTCATTATCCGTCCGGGTTGCCCACCCCGTATGAATGCAAAAAATGCAAAACAGGGATCGCGTGTACTAAAAGCTAAAGTGGAATAGGGGGTTTAGTGAGAGCTTCCGCCAAAACTACTTAGACGGACAAGGCTAGACAGACAAAACTAGATGGACAAGACTAAGCAGACAAGACTAGGCAGACTCGACTAGACAGAAAACAATGGACAGACAAAACTGGAGAGACAACACTAGACAGACAACGTTAGACAGACGAGAGTAGACTAGACGGTCAAGACTAAACAGACAAGACTAGATAGGCAAGACTAGACAGACAAAACTGGGCAACTCAAGACAACTCGTCCTTAGCTTTATCAGATGGTCCTGTTGGTCCCATATTCACTATTAAGTCTTATTCGCCTCGCATTGCCTGCCTCTCTAGTCGTATTTAAATCTCATCTGTGTACTATATCCTGTTTAGTGCATTTTTATCTCTGTATGTACTTTATCTTATATCTACCCGATCTCTACATGAAGTGTTTTATTTCCTTTTGAGCCTCGAGACAATAAAATTTCTTGGCAAATGTAAACCGTACCTTTTCCTGAAACGCATAAATTTCAGTGGTCTTGTTTATTTGTACTACATTGTTAAAAGAAATAGATTTACATTCTTACCAAAACGCACATATATACTCCAACCGCTCCCAATGTTTTCGGTTCGAAAAATTGCGGCGAAAAAACTATGAAATGAATATATGGTGAAACTAAACTAATTATCGATACATTCATACCAGCTTATTACAGCGGAACGGAGCTTGAATATATATATATATATATATATATATATATATATATATATATATATATATATATATATATATATATATATATATATATATATATATATATATATATATATTAACCATTCAGAAGCTCTATAATATTATTAAGTCTTTTTATGAGAATAAAATAAATCTCATGTTGAAAGACAGGTATTTGTGTTATTCACTAGGACTCAGTTCACTTTCGTGACACGAAAACAAGAAACTAGATAAAGAACTTTGTTTTTAAAGATCAGTTCTTTCTATTTAATCCAAAGTGAATAGCCATCTGCAGACGCGTTTCGAGATCAATCTCTCATCAGTGTAGCTTTGCTCTTGATATTTGTGTTATTCACTGAGTCCTAGCGAATAACACAGGTATCGGTTGTCTTTCAACATGATATTTGTTTTATAGTCTTAAAAGACTTAATAATATTATAGAGTTTCGGAAAGAACACCGCCTGTGATCGACGCGCGGGATGAATTGATTAGTTCTGCCGCGGTCACTGCCGGTCCCAAGCCCGAATAAAGAGTGTAGGGTTCTTAGGCCAGGTTAGCTCCCTGCCTAAGGTAAAAAACACATACGGCTCATAGATAAGAAGGCCCAGCCTCGGAAAACGGACGGATCACTTTAGAAACAACCCACGCGCGCAAACGGATTAAGCAAAAACGAAAAACTACCACTAGAATAGCCTGCTGGAGTGGTACCTCATGGAACGGACGGGATCAGCAAGTAATGTGCAAAGTCAACATGGCTGACCATGACAAGTTAATCTCTGAATTAAACAAGCTTAAAACGAAAGCCTTATAGAAATTATTCTAACAAAGAAGCTCCCGGACAATATAAACGTTAGTGAAGCCCTAAGAACTATCATAGAGGACGAGAAGGAACCGAATCTAGCAGACGAAGTCTCATCACAACAATTTTACTCCGCCGTCATTTGCGATAACAAGGTAAGTTAAGTTACCCTTAAAACCGACCTTAAAGTGACTTCACACGAGCTAGAATGTTCTAAACGGATAATTCAGGAGCCTGAAAGAACAATTTCAAATCTAGAGCTGATAATCTCACTAATTCACAAAGATGTAAACAATCCAAATTTTGTGGTTAGACCTGACAACACAAAACCTTCGCATGACCGAGGGAAAAGCGATGTTGCCGCGCCTCCATTAAAATATAATAATGCAACGGAAAATAGTAAAGTGACAAATTCAAAGAAACCTCCTATAAATGATCAAGTAATTGCAAATCCTGCCGCAGCTGCCTCTAGTAATAAACCCCACCAAGTTCATGCTCCCGCTAAAGGCAAATGTGTCTCCTCGAATAAGAAAATAACTTCGCGGGCGAAATCCAAATTAAAAGCACAAGAAAAGCTGTCCTGGGTGTTTCGAACTTTGACACAAATACAACACCGGAAGACATTCTTGCAAGCTTAAAAGAAGATTATACCACTTCCAACAAGAAATTTATTTGCGAGAAACTTGAATCAAATAAAGGATCCTTTAAAATTGGAGTTCCACCTGAACTTTTTTACGAAATACGAAACCCAGAATACTGGCCCGATGGTATTTATGCCAATAAATTTTTCGCACGGAAAAAACCCATTGGAAATTTTCCTCCGAGAAAATCTGCAAAACCCAATATATAGAAGTAGGCAATTCCCATGTCTCCAAGGACGGCGTACGCGATGCATATTTTAGAATATTTCATCTAAATACACAAAGTCTTAACAACAAAGCCGATGAACTATCCCTTTTTCTTGACAAGAGCAAGTATGAAATGATAGCAATCTCAGAACACTGGCTGAAGAACGATTGTTTACAAATGACCACTCTAATCAATTATAGTCTACTATCAGCATTCTGTCGCACGAAACACCAACATGGTGGTGTCGCCATATTTATCCGGAATGACATGGAAATTAATTGTACACCCTTTGAACTCTCCAGCTTTTCTACAGAGCTGGATGGAGAATTTTGCGGTGCCGTGGTGAAAAATCTTGACTGTCCATTTATTGCACTTTACAGATCATGTCTCGGTGAGTACAACAATTTTCTAAATAGTCTCGAATCGGTCACTGAGGCGCATTTTGATCAATTTAGTAATATTGTAAAATGAGGAGATTTTAGCATAAGCTTTACTGATGGTGGCAATAAACTCGTTGGTCTGGAGAGACTGCTTAGCACTTATGGTCTCCGTACTACTGTGACAAAGTTTACCAGAGTAACTTCGGCATCTTCATCTTGCATCGACAATGTTATCACAAACCTTTCTGATCAGATTTGTTTTACGGAGGTCCTAAAGCCAGGTCTTTCAGACCATCATGCCCAACTTATTTCTGTTAATTTCGAAGACGTAACAAAAATGCCGAAAGTGTTGTACCATAGGAAATTTATACAGGAACGATTGATGCAATTTTATGACAATCTAAAAAATGCCAATTGGTCTTTTATTAGCTTGGAAGAGCCGGAATCTGCAGCGTACAAAATGATCGAGATTATTAAAACTGAAGTTGATAAACACTTTCCTGTACAGAGATGTTACTCTAAAGGTAAACCCTTTACTTGGTTTACTGATGAATTACGTGAAATGCGCGAAAAAATAAGTATTCTGAGATTAATTGCAGACGTATCGGGTTCTCCTCAAGATAAAAAGCTATTTTCTATGTACCGGAGTCTCTACAGAAAAAATATAAATAAAACCAGACAAAATGTTCGCGAAGTTTTTTTAAGTACTACTGATAATGTTGCAAGAGATGCGTGGAAGTTGATAAATGACGAGCGTAATATAAAACAAAGCGAAATTAGTCACATTCTAAGCTATAATGTCAATGAGTAAATATGAGTCAATTATTAAAGATACATTCACACTGTTCTTAGAACAGAATAAAATTTTGTCTAGCGCGCATAGCCATATTTAGATCTGGCTGTTAAACTATTAACTAAAATTACTGTCATAATTTTGACACATTGAAAATTGGCAAATAATGCAGCTCTGAAATCACCTTACTGCAGCCGGTCCCAAGCCCGGATAAAAGAGGAGGGTTGAGCGGAGGGTTAACTACCCACCCTCGGAAAAAAGAAACTAGTTATGAAAACTGCAACTTTGCCTCGGAACAGGACAGACAAACACAAAAAACGACAAATGCAATGTAAAAGGACCATGAATATTGGAACTTGGAATGTCCAGAGTTGGTACAGATCTGGAGCTGCTATAAATGCTGTGGAACAACTGGAAAACATAGGAATGGATATAACAGCCGTCCAAGAAATAAGATGGCCAGACGATGGAAATATAAAAATAAGTAAATCCACCATCTTCTTCAGCGGTAACAAAAACGGAAGACATGAATTTGGAACTGGCTTTGTGATTAGAGACAACCTAGTACAGAATATACTAAATTTAAAACCTATAAATGAAAGGATATGCTACATACGAATGAAGGGAGCGATACAACATTTCGATTATCTCAGCGCATGCACCAACGGAAAAGAAGGATGAAGATATCAATGATGACTTCTACGATGCCCTAGAAAGAGGGATAGATACGATGCCCAAACAGGATATGCGCATACTCTGCGGGGACTTTAATGCTAAAATAGGCAAAGAGCCCAGCCTATACCCCACAATAGGTAAACACAGCCTACACAATATATCCAACGACAATGGCTTAAGACTCACAGAAACTGCAGCAGCTAATAATATGCTAATAAAGTCAACCATGTGTCCGCATAAAGACATCCATAAGCAAACCTGGGTCTCAAACGACCATATTACACGCAACCAAATTGACCACATCATTGTAGATGCCCGTCATGGCAACAATATTATAGACGTAAGAAGCCTGAGAGGAATAGACGGAGACACAGATCATTACTTAGTCAGAGCAAAAGTCAAGTCCAGAATATCTAGCCACAAATACAATAAAACAACAATAAACCCACAATGGAACACGAAATACACAATGCAGAGAAACAACAAAACTATAGAGAACAACTTGAACAAACCTTGAACTCTGAAAGAGAAGACAATGATATAGAACAGCTATGGGAAGCGACTGCCGAAATAATAACCAAGACAGCTGACAAGATCTTTGGAAGGAGTTAGCAGAAGAGGGCAAAAACATGGTATGACGAGGAATGTCGGAAACAACTGGAAAAAAGACAAACAGTAAGAAAGACTTGGATACAACTGCAAACAGACCAAAGTAAAAAGGAATATGACGACTGTCGAAAAGAAACAAGAAAAATAATACGCACAAAGAAAAGAAACTACGAACAACAAAAATATGAAACTATGGAGAGAGACCGGCCCAAACCAGGCTCCAGAGAATTCTACAAAGCAATTTCCTCTGAGAAAAGAGGGCATAGAGCCAATTCCATCCACACACTGAGAGACAACCAAGGCCGTATGATAATCGACGGTAAAGAAATAACTGAAGAATAGAAAAAGTATTTTAGAGACCTTCTAAACATCATACAGGAAGAACAGCACAAAGAAGAGATCTATATCACAGCGGACATGCCCGTCAAAAATCCTTCTTTTGAAGAAACCCAAAAGGCCTTAAATAAGTTGAAAAATCACAAAGCGCCCGGGTACGGACGAGATACCAGCAGAACTTCTGAAATATGGGGGAGACGCACTACATCGCCAAATCTACCAGCTAATAACGCACATATGGTTAGAAGAAAGGATACCAGCACGATGGAAGGAAAACATAATAGTGCCCATCCACAAAAAAGGGGACAAAACAAAATGCGCGAATTATAGAGGAATCTTACTCCTAAACACGGCATATAAAACCCTCTCAAACATCATTCTTAGTAGACTAATCCCTTATGCTGAAAATGTCCTAGGCGAATATCAAGCCGGGTTTAGGGCAAACAGATCAACAATAGATCAACTATTCACGCTGAGACAACTTCTAGAAAAGGGATGGGAGTATAACAAACCCATACACAATCTTTTCATAGACTTTCGACAGGCATATGATAGCGTAGAAAGAAGCAAAGTATGGAATGCCATGGCGGAGTTCTCAATACCAAAGAAACTCATTCGGATGACCAAAGCCTGTATGGAGGGTGGAATATCTAAAGTACGTGTAAATAAAAAACTGTCTGGCAGCTTTGAAATCAACAGTGGACTTAAACAGGGTGATGCGTTATCTCCACTACTATTCAACCATGTATTAGAGAAAGCCATGAGGTCGGCCGAAATAAAAACAGAATTGCTATCGGGTCAAGGTCCCAAAGTGTTACTCGCATATGCAGATGACATAGATCTCGTTGGAGACTCCATTCTATCCACGAAAGACATTTTCAACAAAGTGGAAGGAGCAACAAGTGAAGTAGGGCTGAAGATTAATGAAGAGAAAACGAAATATATGTGTATAAATAGAATGACACGAAGAGACAGAATAGGACAAAATATGACGATCAACACCTTTAATTTCGAAAGAGTACAACGTTTTAAGTATCTGGGGGCCGTAATCACAGCGGACAACGATGTTACCGAAGAAATAAAAGACAGAATCCAATCTGCAAACCGCTGTCTATTTGCACTGAATAAGCTCATAAAATCAAAAAATCTCACAAGAAGTTCAAAGATCAAAATCTATAAATCCATCGTCAGACCTGTAATAACATACGGATGCGAAACGTGGACCATGACCAAAGCAAACGAAGAAAAGCTCAGACGCTTTGAACGAAAAATACTTGGAAAAATTTTCATCACCAAAGACCAGTATAAGATCAGAACCAATATCGAATTAAAAGCACTCTACAACGACACCGATATTGTCCAAGAAATTAAATCACACCGACTAAGATGGGCAGGCCACGTGCACAGACTGCATAACGAAAGACTTGTAAAACTGGTATGGGAGGAGATTCCCACAGGCAAGAGACCGCTCGGACGTCCCAGAATGCGATGGAGAGATAACATCCAAGCAGATCTCCGGAAAATGAACACTACATTTGACCCTAGGTTGATGGAAGACCGAACAAATTGGAAAAAAGTTGTACAGTCAGCCAAGACCCACCCAGGGTTGTAGCGCTACGTGATGATGATGATGATGTTAAACTATTAAGGCACTGCTTAAGATAGTCGAAGATGTTGTTGAGGGACTGGAGAGTGTTAAACTCACTTCACTTGCGCTGTGTGATCTGTCGAAAGCATTTGATGTGGTGTCACACAAAATTTTACTTCAAAAAGCGGAGTATTATGGTCTGCGTGGTGTTTCCCTAAGTCTGCTTTCTTCATATCTTTCTGGTAGATTTCAATGTGTTCGCATTGGAGGCAGTGTTTCGAACTAGCTTCCGCTTAAGTTTGGTGTACCCCAAGGATCTATCCTTGGGCCACTGTTATTTTTGAGTTATATTGAAGTCCTGCCTCTATATATGAAGCCTATAAATAGTGTTCTCTTTGCGGACGATACCACACTGTACTGACAGGAGTGAGACTTAGAGCGGGCCATGGAAACCATCAAGCTGGCTTTGAACCGCGCGGAATCGTGGTTTGGCTCCAATTTATTACAACTAAATGCTAGGAAAACTCAATCCTTGGTGATTTCCAGTAACAACCGTGTAACCTCTGGTTCTTCTGCTGTACTTTTGAGAATAAGAGTGGATGACTCCCTTACCTGGGAAGCCCATATAAACTCGATAATATCCAAGCTTTCCTCGACTATCTTTCTCCTAAGAAAACTAGCACTTGCTAATTTCAATGCCTTCAACTTACGTTCTGCATACTTTGCATTATTCCACTCCCTGATTTCTATGGAATAATATTGTGGGGAAACTCTGTCGCGGCGATTAAAATATTTAAACTGCAAAAAAAGCAGTCAGGATAGTGTCAAGAGCGGGATATTTAGATCACTGTAAGCAACTCTTTCTAAAGTTCAAAATCATGTCATTACCGTCATTATTTAGTTAAAACTCCTTGCTTGAGATTCACTACAAGTCGAACATTCATGTGACTCATGCATCTGTTCACTGCCATGCCACTAGATACAAGGACTCTCTGGTCATACTACAGTTCAGGCTAGCTAAATCTGAAAACAATTCACCTGAATTAAAATTAAAACTTTATAATAAGCTACCCGTATTCTTAAGGGCCCTTCCGATTTGAGTTTTTAAAAGCAAAATCGAAAGCTTGCTTATAGAAAGTTTCTGTTACTCAATCAATGATTTCTTTTTCCTTAAACTTTAAACTTTAAATTTTTCGTCTAAAGCCATGTTTTACGTCTGTATGTAATGTCTGTTTTACATTATTGTCTTTATCCATTTACACTTTACACTTATGTGACTCTGTTTTACTATTGCAACTCTGTTTTATTATTATTATTATTTGACTTGTCATAAATACATTATGCATAAAAATGATTATTAAAGAATATTATAATCTTGGAGATGAACAAGCACAAGATAGATTTATGCAGATATGCAGACTATCCGAGACAAAACGTAAAGGTCAGGGCACGACAAAGGCACGAAAACTATATCCTACTTTATAGTGGCAAACCGAAACAAAAAAGGAGCCACTCGGGAGTCGGTATCCTTGTACACGAAAGGTACACTGACATAATAAAAACGTCGACTACGTAAGCGACCGAATATTGAAAGTCACACTTACCTTCCTCAAAGGCCCATTGCATCTTGTGAATATCTACGCCCCGGACATGTCCAAACCAAGAGAGGAATCAGACAGTTTCTATGAGAAGCTACAAAACACCATTGACCAAATAAACAACAAAGGAAAAGTAATCATATTCGGAGACTTCAACGCGAGAATCGGCTCAGACGAAATACCTGGAGTTAAGCAAAGATTTAACGAGCACATATTAATTGAAAACGGAGACCAACTGAATAACTTCTGAGCAAGAAACGAACTGCGGATAAACAACACCTATTTTCCTCACAAAGACCAACAAAAATACACTTTCTGAAACACCAGAGGCTAGAAATCAATGATCGATTACATAATATCAAATGGATATATCACACCGAATGAAATACAAGACATTAGAGTACTGACCTCCGCTAACACCGGCGCAAATCACAACCTAGTGCTCGGAAAGTTCGTCATAGAGAGGCATCGAAGAAAAAAGACCGATAATGATTGAAAAATACAACCTAGAATCATTGGATAATGACTGCACCAAATACCTACATACACGAAAGCAAACTAAGTGGAAAACTTACATCGGGAAACATAACAGACTAGAATGTGTAGAACAGCTGGAATATAATTGAGAGATGCATACAGGAGGCGGCTAACGAGTCAATAGGGAAAAGAACCATAAACTTAAACTCGCAAAACAAAACCAAGCCCTGGTTTACACAGGAGGTTAAAAGGCTGGCCGAGGAAAAAAAGGAAGCTATCTACAATATAAAAGAACACTAACAGAGGAAACCTTTAATAAATATAAACAAGAAATAGAGTCAACGCGGTAATCAGTAATCAAAAGGGAATATTGGGAGTAGTTCTCCACAGACATGGAACACGATCTTTGTGGAACCCAGAGCAGAGTTTGGAAGATACTAAAAAACAGAAAGAAGCCCGTAAACGAATACATCCATAAACAAAAAGGTTCCACTGAACGAATAGGAAACATATTTTGGAAACTTATATGACAACACGGACAATACGACAGAACCTCAATCACAGGAAGCAGAGGAATAAATCACGAATAGGCTACAGAGGTGGAAGTTAGGGTGAAGATTAAAAACTTGAATAACAGAAAAGCTTCGGGAGTGGACGAGATCCCCAACGAACTCATAAAATATAGAGGTACAGAGCTAGCAAGAAAATTAACGGAACTGTTTAACAAAATAATAACCACATCCAGCAAACCAACAGAGTACGACACAAAAGTATCACCATACCAATTTTTAAAACGAACCGAACAAAAAACCAATCCGGAGAACTACAGAGGCATAACCCTGCTTTGCACCGCCATGAAACTACTCACCAGCATTGTCAAAAGCATTCTAGAACGCACCATCGAAAACAAAGATGAACAACAAAGATTTCGGAAGAACAAATTGACAACTGATGCCTCGTTGATTGTGAGACAGATAAAGGAGAAGGCGAACAAATTCGATCGCCTTCTCCTTTACTCCTACACCTTTTACTCCTCCTTTACTCCTACCCTGCTTATGTGTGTTTTATTGACCTAACTAAGGCATTCGAAAAAGTGCAGTTGCCAAAAATATTGGACACATTAAGAGAGAAACAAATCCCAACATCAATCATAAATATAATCACAAATATGAACACAGGCAACACTACAAGAACAAAAGTGGACCAGCAAACAACAAAAGACATACCGGTACTAACAGGAATAAGACAGGGTGATAGTCTCAGCCCATGCCTTTTTAACCTTGTCATGGACGAGATTATACACAGTGTGATACAGATACAGATACAGACTGAATAACAAACCAATCAGTATGTTGTGCCATGTGGATGATGTGGTAATTCTGTCAGAAACAAACACATACGTTCTATCAGACTAGTGAAAAATACAATATGTCCATTTCCATTGATAAAACAAAATGGGTAGCGGGGGAGAGGTTCCTGAAAGTATGGTGAAAAGAGTTTAAATCGAATTACCGAGCGGAAGAAATGATATGGAAGGGCTGTCTGCGGAGTATATTGATGTATGGAGCAGAAGTGTGCGGAGTCAAGGAGGAAGAAAGGATTGAAAGAATTCAGCTGCAATTTCTTGAAAAGACCATGCAATTAGACAGGCCGACTCCTTCCTATATAGTCTTACAGGAGCTGAATGCGTTTAGGGTGCCAAGTAGAAGGGTGGAAAGATATGAACGGAAGGTTAATGGAATGCAGGAAGAAACAATTATTAGAGAAGTGTTCAGAGAAGCAAGTAGAGAAGGAAGGAAATAAAGAGGGAGACCAATTGGGGAAGAAAAAAAATAGAAATGTATGAAAGGGGTGGTATGTCAATAACAGAGGTGAAGAACCAATGGGGGAAAGAGTTTTGAGTAGAAGAAAAGCTGGTGGCGAGGCTGATGGAAGTCGAGCTGCAGGTGCGGCAAAATAAATTAACGAGGAGCACATACCATGGACAGTATGAGATAATTCAAGTACATAGAGTCCTCCCGAAATATTTAAAAATGCCAAACAGTTTAAACTCACAATCAATACTAGCCAGATTTCGCTGTGGATGCGAAGAACGTGGACGTAAGTACTGTATGAAGGATTTGTATAAAAGAACTGTGGTGTGTGGATAAGGGAAGGAAAGGTGGCAACAATAGTTTGAAGAGTGTGAAAAAGGTCGTTGGAATGAAAGGCAAACAATATTAGGTAAAAAATGGATACAGTGTGGGAAAAGGGGAAACAAATTTTGGAAACTTATATGACAACACGGACAATACGGCAAAACCTGAATCACAGGAAGCAGAGGAAGAAATCACTAATAGATTAATTGTTACAGATGAGGAAATTAGGGTGAAGATTAAAAACTTTAAAAACGGAAAAGTTCCGGTAGTGGACGAGATCCCCAACAAACTCATAACATATGGAGGTAAAGAGCTAGCAAGAAAATTAACGGAACTGTTTAAAAAAATAATAACCACATCCAGCATACCAACAGAGTGGCACAAAAGTATCACCATACTAATTTTTAAAAAGGGACGAAAAACCAATCCGGAGAACTACAGAGGCACAACCCTGCTTTGTAGCACCATGAAACTGCTCACCAGCATTGTCAAAAGCATTCTAGAATGCACCATCGGAAACAAAGATGAACAACAAAGATTTCGGAAGAACAGATCGACAACTGATGCCTTGTTGATTGTGAGACAGGTAAAGGAGAAGGCGATCGAATTCGGCTACCCTGCTGTGTGTCTTATCGACTTAACTAAGGCATTCAAAAAAGTACGGCTGCCAGAAATATTGGACATATTTAGAGAGAAACAAATCCCAACATCAATCGTAAATGTAATCTGAACACGGGCAACACTACAAGAATAAAATTGACAAAGCAAACAACAAAAGACGTAAAGACAGTAACAGGAATAAGATAGGATGATAGTCTCAGCCCATGCCTTTTTAACCTTGACATGGACGAGATTATAAACAGTGTGAAAACAATGAACAGGGGATACAGACTGAATAACAAACCAATCAGCATGGTGTGCTTTGTGGATGATGCGGTAATCCTGGCAGAAACAGAAAACGATTTGCAGAGGCAAACACATAAGTTCTATCAGACTAGTGAAAAATACAATATGTCAATCTCCATTAATAAAACAAAATGTTTGACCTTCTCCAAAGAGCCAGGAAGGTGTAAAGTCGTAATAGAATATAAATCAATAGAACAGGTAATGAGCTTCCCTTACCTAGGCGCGGACATATCAAGCAGCAACAACCCGATCATCATCATCATCAATCAGCCTTTTGCATCCACTGCTGGATATAGCCCTCTCCCATTTCTGCCCACTGTCCTCTATTTTGAGCGCTCTGCATCCAGTTTGTTGTTATTGTTTTGATATCGTCCGTCCATCGCGTGGGAGGTCTTCCTCTTTTCCTCTTGTCAGCTCTTGGTCTCCACTCGAGCAGCCTTTTTGTTCATCGCCTATCTGCCATGTGGGCCTCATGTCCAGCCCAGCTCCACTTGAGCTTAGCCACCTGGTATATAACATCCGTAACTCCTGTTCTCGCCCGTAAGTCCTCATTTCTAAAGTGGCCACGAAGTGACGCACCGAGCATCGATCTTTGCATCTTGCGTTGTGTTATTTTAAGCTTCTTAGCAGATGTGACTGTCAGAGTTAAAGTTTCGGCGCCGTAGGTCATAACCGGTAGAATGCACTGATTAAAGACCCTTCGTTTTAAACAAATCGGAAGATCACTCTTAAACACATCCCCAAGTCTGCCATATGCAGGCCAGGAGAGCATAATTCTTCTTTTGAATTCGCATGTTTGGTTGTCTCTGGTGCTTATTTCATGACCAAGATACGTGTACCTATCCACCATCTCCGCCTCACAGTCACCAAAATCAATATTTCCACTAGAGACCAGATTCGTCATAAATTTCGTTTTTGATATATTAATTTTTAGCCCGACCCGAGCACACACTTCCTGGAGATCTTCCAGCATTTTTTTGATATCTTTTAGATTGTCAGAAAACAAGGCTAATCATGCGCAAAGCGCAGCTTTGGTAGGTTTAAGCCATCTATATTTAAACCCTTTCCGCTCCATTCAAGCATCCCGAAAGCGTATTCCAGAACGGTGATAAACAGTTTGGGTGACATAGTATCACCCTGTCGTACTCCTCTACCGATTCTTATGGGGTTGGTGTTTTCGTGCAGTTTTACCATCATGGTAGCATTTTTGTATATGTTATATATTAGTTTAGTTTAACGATAGTCGACACGACATTTTGGTAAGGAGTCTAAAGCCGGCGTTATATTAGAGCCACGCCGTGTGTCGCAACGCGTGGGATTGCAATCGGTTACATACATTTGGTATGGTCGTGATTACATTAGCTCAGTACCGCGTGTCGCCGAGCGAGCTGACTCCACGCAGACCACTCGATTTCGGTTGGCTCGGCTCTAGTATAATCACCACGTGGCTACGCGCATTCCGGCGCGGTGTGTTGACAAGTAAGCAAGCAGACGTCTACCACATTTCAGTACGCGCGCAAAATGTCCGCCGACGAAATTATTGAGTTAGTAAGACAGTATAAATTTTTATATGATCCGAAAAATAAGGATTATTTAAGGATTATGGAATTTTTTTAATATCTTTTTCAATCAAAGAATGTACGTAATTAAATTGTGTTTTTGTCATCCTGAAATATTGGTGAAATCTAGTGTCGTCGCTTTTTAGTTCATTCACCAATAAATGATATTATTCACTTCGATTTTCTCTTAAATCATTTACTGGGTGCACCCATAGTATCTCCTCTTATTTCTTTTCTTCTTGAGTAGGCTTATCATAAATATGTAGGCAATATCTTCTTCAAGATCCGTATCCGAGTCGGAATAGAACATTGCAAATAGGTGCGTACGTTTACGCGGTCGTCACTGAACTGACACAAAAATTTCATCAGCACGTGCGGCGACGCGACACTGTAGTATAATCACAGCCCGTTGCGCGAAGCAGCGTTGCGACACGCGGCGTGGCTCTAATATAACCCCGGCTTAAGACTGCACTGAACTCAACGGTGTCAAAGGCCTTGTGGAAATCCACAAAGGCAATGACAAGCGGTCTATTGTATTCCATTGATTTTTCGATCACAGTTTTGATAGCTTGAAGATGGTCATTAGTTCCAAATCCTCTGCGAAACCCGGCCTGTTCCACTGGTTGGTAGAAATCTAATTTGTTGTCCAGTCGTGTAGTAATAATTCTCTTGAAGAGTTTAGAAAGGTGACTGAGTTGGCTTATTGGTCGATTGTTTTCCAGTTGGGCTGTATCTCCTTTCTTTTGAATCAAGGTAACGATGGCGTTGCACTACCTATCTGGTATGGTGCTGTTAAAATGACAGAGATTAAAAAGTTTTGCTATTTTCTTGAGTAAACAGTTACCACCTAGCTGCATCGGCAGCTACGCAGTCCTCCCCAGGGGCCTTATTGTTTTTTGTTTTCCTCAGTGCCAGCTTTATTTCGTCCAGAGTAATATCAGGCAGTAATTCTGACCCTTGATTAACGATGCCTTTTTTACTTGTCAATATCTCTAGTTCTGTTTCCGAGTCTAAATTTACTTCATTGTGGCTTTTATATAATAGTTGGTAGAAGTCCTCAACTGTTTTTATAATACCTTCCCTGTTTGTTGTAAGATGCCCCTGTTTGTCCTTCACCTTCGTCATTTGCTTTTTTCCGCTTTTCAGTTTTCTACGTAAGACCTTCATGGTTTTATGTTTTTTCCAGCAACAACCCGATATAAGACATAAAATTACAGGTCAACGAAGCCGCAACAACGCAACAATCTCAGGATGTCTGAGAGATATCATCTAGAAAACCAACCACATGCGCATTGATAGTAAAGTGCATTGATATAAATCCTGTGTTAGACCGGTGCTAACCTATAGTATTGAAACGAGAGCTGACACAAATAAAACAAAAACCATTCTCAGAACGGCGGAGATGAAAACATTAAGAACCATCGCAGTGAAGACACTTAGAGATAGAGTGAGAAACAACTACATAAGAGCATCATGCAAGGTGGAGGACAGAGAAAGGAGAAGATATTGGCGTGACCACACAGACAGAATGAACCAAGAGAGACTAGCATACATAGCCAGAGATGGAAAACCAGGTGGCCGACGCCCGCCAGGTAGACCATCTAAGAGATGGAAAGATAGTTGTAGCTCCGCCTCACAGGATAACCAACCGAATTGAGCCTTGGAAATAAACAGACCTCAAGGTCTTCTCGAAGTATAAGAAGAAGAAGAAGTTTAAGGAAATGTTTTCTTAGTTTCCTTTTATTTTTTGTTATGTTTGAATGGGGTCCAATTAAGTATTTTTCTTTGAAACTGAGTAGATGAAAGTGAGTAGATAATTGGGTAGCTATTAATGGTAGAATTAGGAGCCTTAATAAGCCCTTTAGTAATTCGACCGACTAATTCACTAGATCTCCTACGTTTCATAAGTAAATAATAGATCTAACGAAAAGTATACAGATTAAATCACAAAGAGCTCAAAGATAAATGTTACAAAACGATGCATGATTATCAAATATGATTTTTTTAAATAGTATAGTATTTGAAAAGTAATATTGGTGATTGGCACAAATCAATTAGTACATTCCGTACTAATTATAGATACAATCATATAAACATATTAAGGGCGAAATGAAGCCTGAATATATAAACATATTGAACTTGTTCGTAGCTCTAGAATATTCTTGCCTTGTAAGATCTTGTCTTGTAAGATTACAAAATAAACAATGTTTCAACATGGGATTTGCTTTTTACTCTTTATAAGACTTAATATAATAGAGCTACGAATTGGTTGAATATATTATTATATTCAGGGTACATTTCACCCTTAATAAGATTATATGAAAAGTATGTATATACAAAATATTTGAAAAGTATGTGTTTATATAAAAATTGTGACTAATTGATTTTATAAAATAAATTCCTCCTCTTTTTATGTAATTTACATTTAAATTTCCTCAGTTAAATTTATTTAACACTGTTTTATTTACAGTTAAATTTATTTAACACTGTTAACACGAATTTTTGATAATAAAGTAAGAATGGAGAAGGGACTGACAGATGCTACAAGAAATAGTTTCCTAAACCGCAAAAGTTCAAGCCCTTCAAATCGAGCAGCAGCTGCTTATGAAAGTTTAAAGCGTTAAAAAAGTTGTAACAGAAATCGTAAAACAATACGTTCACGAAGACAATATGAAGGGGAGCAGGTTAGAATGCAAAAATAATGAAATAAGTTTGGTGAAGTAAATCTGGTGAAGTCTGTGTGGCCTGTGTTCGACAAAAATAATAATTATGTTTATGTTTGTTTTCGGCTTCTGGTTGAATTTCAAATTTACGAAATAAAATCTCGTTTGGATTTTATTAGCGGAAACATAAAAATATTCGTAATAAATTCCCCAATTTACATTTTAATATTTTAATTACACCAATAAAAGAAAAACACGTTTCCGAAAAACTCCTTAATTATTTTCTTTCTAAGCAAACAAACTTTCCTCAGAAAATTAAACAAACCTTGATTAACAAGCAAAATTAAAATATGTATATTTTTTGCTCGTCGCTGCATAAATGCATTAAGTTTCTCAAACAAAATAGAAGTAACAATTACTTTTTTCCAGATGGGAAACTTGGGATAAATTCCGACTATTAATCATTTTAATCTTACAACTCGCAACTTCGTTAATTATTTATTGGATACACAAGGGATGTTTAAATAATGTAAAACCTTAAACGTTTCATTAAAGTGTGCCTCATTAAAAAATCAAATATACCTATATGATACTGTAAAACGGAATATTTGAAACGGAAACGGAGCACGTTTCTTATAAATTGTAGTGGAGTAGTTCACTTAAATTTCATTTAAAATGACTTATTAGTTTCAAGCAGCCTCAAATATTCATTATTTCACTTTATCAACAGTAGATTTAAAAATTATGTATTCAAGATTGAATTACTTATATCCAAAAGATATAACAAGGTAAAAAAGTTTGAAAAATATGTGAGTTTTCTAACGTTTGTTCTATTCAAGATGCTTTTCGATTTCTTTATCATTTTTTGGGTTGTTTGAAGCGTCCAGCTTCCTGCTTGTTACATTTCTCTCTTATATGTATTTGATAATTTTGCTGGAGCATAAAATCGAGGAAATTGAGAGGAATTTTTTCATTTCCTTTCATTCATATATATATATATATATAGGATACTTTGAACATCTTATTCGCAGATTTTAACAGTTCTTTTGTAATATTTTTTATGTGCAGTTTGTGAAAATAATTATATTTCGAGTCTCGTTCTTCGAGATTACATTGTAGTATCACTACTTTCTATTACATTCAACCACAAATTCAGAGTTGAAAATTAGCGGGTTACGGCCCGCGCGCGTGCTCCCTACGTTTCCGGTCACACTTCATATAATGTTCTTTGTGCTAGACAAAACCACGTATGTGCTAGACATAAACACTCTCATGTTATGATAGTGTTTAACCACGTGTTTAACAGAAAAAGGCTAAGAGTAAAAAGCGGAGCAGACACAGCGGAGAGGAAAGCACCAACGAGAGACTGCGGAGATTAGAGAAAATTGTTTGAAGGCTTAGCAACTTAAGATTAAAAGGTTGAATGATATTCCATATCATTAAAATTTCCACGACATCATGTACTCAGCCTGTGTAAATCTTGATGCCAGATACTCCGTATCAGGCTAATGACATTTGCACGTAGGAGGCAATAACTACTAATGCTATAAATCTTTATCTGGCATTATCAGGGAAAAAAGTGTTAAATGATATTTTATTTCATTTAAATTTACACGTATCTTGTAGTCAGTTTGTGTGAGACTTAAATAGCGTGCCAGGCTATTAACTTTTGCACGTCTTATTCTTTCTTCTTCTGGCGCTACAGCCCAATTTGAGCCTTGGCCTCCCCTAGCCTCCTACGTCCATCTCCTTCCATCTTGCTAGATTAAGGATTCGTCTGGCGTCCTGGTCTACTTCATTCTCCCATCTTTTTCTTGGTCTTTCTATCGGCCGCTTCCCCACCATTCTGCCGTTCAAGATTCTTTTGGACATTCTACCATCTGGCATTCTTCCCGACTAGGAAAATAGTGAGGCATGCCGAAAGATCTATTCGGGCCAAATGAGGCCTTCCGAACTGTTGCCGAACTGTGGCAAGCCTTATTCGAATCTTGTGCCGTCTTAATTAAGAAAGCCTAACTTGGGCAAATGTTTGGAAGCCCTTAATCCCACCTAATGAGGCCCACCGAACTGTTACCGAACTGTGGCAAGCCTAATTCGAATTTTGTGCCATCCTAATTAGGATAGCCTTACTTAGGCAAATCTTTGGAAGTCCTAACTCTCACCTAATGAGGCCTTCCGAACTATTACCGAACTGTGGCAAGCCTCATTCGAACTTTATATGGATAACCAAAGTTTAATCGAACTTAGGCAAGCGATATTCGTTTGTTATTAGGAAAGTATGTGGCATAGCCTAACTTAAATATAACTTGGGAATTATAGAAACTTCATTAAGCGCATGCGTCCTGATATAGCTGGATACATACTTGACTAAGATATAGCTTCAGTTACTAAATATGCTTTCAAATATTTTATAGTGCATCAAACATTTCGTATTTTTTAAGATTTGGGTACTTTTAAGCTGTGTTTTTATCTAAACATGTTTCTTATTTACAATAAAAGTTATCGGAAGCGTGAACTTGCTCGTTTAAGAGTCCAAATATTCCGAAATAACGCGCGAGGTGAATTATCTTGTGTACAAGAACGTGAACGTAATGTTGAACCTGTAATGTCTTGTGTTAATGATGGCGGGATATGTTGTAATGATATATTACCTACAAATAATATTGAACGTGCTACTGGTTCAAATTTAGTTCGTGGCCAAGAAAATGAGGTACAACATGATGAGTTAGAATTAGAAGAACATATTAGCAGAAGTAGCAGTATCGAAACTAATGATGACAACCAATCTCGAAGTTTAAAAAATAGCTCAGACTCGGAGACCGGGAGCCAATTAAATCATGTTATTGACAAATTGGATGCAATTGAAGAAATTCGGCAATGGGCATTGGTATATCCTCCGATTCCCCACGCTCGATTACAACAACTTTTAGATATTTTAAGAAACCGATTTTATCCGGACTTACCAAAATCTGCTACGACTTTTTTAGGCACATCTTCAATCAAGTATAATATAGAAAATTTTGATGATAACTCCGAATTTGTATATTTTGGAATCCAAACAAATTTAAAAAACTGTTTAAATGATAAATTACATGAAATAAATGAGATCGAATTGCTCATTAATATTGATGGTCTACCTTTTTTTAAATCGAGTAGAAAACAATTTTGGCCCATTCTTTTTGTCAGGTGTTTAATAGCTCCAATCTTTATAAACCATTCACAATTGCTATTTATTGTGGTAATTCCAAGCCAGTCAATGTTGAACGATATTTCGAGAAATTTATTAATGAAATAAATGAATTGCAAAATACAGGAATTACCGTAAACAATCTAGTTGTGTCGGACACGACTAGACACACTTACTAAGCTATAGTCCTCATTTTAGACTATATTATGTGCAAAATATGTTTATAAATTAAGTTTGTTTGTTAAGGAGGTTCGAGCGTAACTAATGAGTCAGAATAGTGCTTGAATTTTTCTATATTTTCAATTATCCTAATAGTTGTTAAAATGCATTATTTTTATTTATAATAACATTACAAATTTAACAATTGGTAATTATTATTTATTTAATATAATAAAGTTATTAAATGACTTCGTCATTTTTGACTTACAGGTGACATAAAAAGATCTGGCAACATCAGTGTTATTAGTCGGCTGGTTGTAAAGGGATCAGAATGTTATAAGCCCAAGATGTTGGCCGAAAACCACGAATTACCAAAAGACAAAAAATTATTGATAATCTATGTAAAAAGCTGGAGTGTATTCTATCAAAAAGTTCCACAGACGTTCAAAAGTTCAAAATGTTTTCATGTTTTTCTTTTCTCTCACAATCAGCTGTTATCGACGACGTTGCCAAACCATCTGTCATGTGAATTACTGTCGATAAACAAGATTCAAAACAAAAAAAATGAACTAATTATTTAAATAATTACATCGGGAACATCACATTGCTTTAATGTTATCGTGTTTTAATATTATCTAAGTTTATTGTATATAGTTTTTTATTTCCTAAAATTGGGAAATTAATACCGAAAAAAATAAATAAAGACACGTGGGAACGTGTGACGGAAGCTTGTCTGCCATAGGCCCTGTGTATAAGATTCGAAAAATCATCATTTTTGAATTTTTTTTCCGGAATATTTTTCCGGATAATCGAAGTATCACTTTCAAATTTTGAGAGGACATAAAAAAAAGTATTGATCTTCATGTATAAAAAGTTTCAAAGCTGAAACTTGAAAAAATATTTAACATGGGATTCGCTCGAACCTCCTTAAGAACACGATTAGTTTACTAGTTGGTGTAATGCACATAATGACTTCAAGGTAATTCATTTAATTTAAATAACAATACTCTGGTAGCCAGAAAATACTATCTGGAATAGTTACAGCTGTTTTTCTAGAAGCATTCTTTGAAGAACTAACTAATCTTGTAGACTTAGATTTATATATCTAGCTATTATATAGTTAGAGTATTTAAGATAGTACCATTTGGAATGGTATTAACTAACTTAATTAGATAATAACGGGTGAAAAGTATCTAGACAGATATTACTTGGTTTATAAAGGTTTCTGCAAAACAATTATATTAGAGTTTATTTGCGTTTGAGTGATTTGGGCTCAGTTACAATTCTAGTTACAAATGTGTCTAGGTCTTGGACACAAGGGAAGGGGGTCCTTACGTTTTTTAACGTGGACGCCGAGCAAAATGTGGGGGAGATATTCTCGGCAAATTGCTGTGATGACTTTGCCAGCGACATGCATAAGAGGACGGTAGCTTATTACAATACGTGTCCCATGATCCAATCGCTAGCGCCTTGCCGCGCAAAAACTAAACCTAGCTGTCGTGAATTTATGTAGCTTGCCCAGTATTCGTAATATGATGGCAATAGTAAACAATGTTACCAGTTTTGTACGAGAGTCAGCAAAAAGATTGGAACATTTCAATTAAGCTATCCTTAAAAAATACCCATTGATGAAAAGAGTCAAGTTGCAAAGTCTTAGTGATACACGCTGGGTTGAAAAAAATGATGAGCCTCTTCAATTCAAAAAGACTTCTTTGTACCTAACGTACAGTTACTTGAAGAAATCGACAGAACTTCTCCGTCATTGAAAAGTGCAAGATTTCTGGCTTCTATTCAACGATTCGACATTGTCTTATCTCAACGGTAACCGCCGCAGTATTTGAAATCACTGCTTCGCTTTCACAGCAACTGCAGGCTGTTGCATTAGCTCTTAACCTACAAATTCTTGCTACATTACCGGTAAACACCTGTAGTGTGGAGCGTAGCTTCTCTGCGCTTAAACTAATAAAAGCGTACCTTCGTACGACAATGACCCAAGGCAGGTTAACTTGTTTGGCTTCCATGTATATTCACTGAGATATCTCTGCTAATCTACAACCTAACGAAGTCATTGAGGAATTTGCCAAGAATTATCCGAGGAGACTTATTGTGATTTAATCAAAATACAACGTGTGTTTTTTAGTGTTTTGTTTGTGAGTCTTTAGTTTATCTACCCTCAGCTGGGTCAAGCCCCCCCCCCCCCCCCATTAACAATCCTGGATCTCCTGCCACGTAATGCCCGTTATCTCTTGTTCCTTTCAATTGTCTCCCAGGTGGTTCGACATATTGTATTGCCCTTTTCAGAATATAAGTTTTTCCCTTTATTGCATTTTTTTCGGGAATATCAACGAGGAAATCTTGTCCGGTACATCATTGCTTATTTTATCTTCTATATTATCTTCTTTGTCCAATCCAAAGTGGTCCTACAATTCTGCCATTTCTTAAAATCATCTTACTATTGTCCCTCTTCATTGGTCGATCATGAATGAGTCGTATTTCTGGACACGGTGTCAAAAATTTTCCTCTTGATTTTTTTTTGTGTACAATTTTCCTATTGATTTTTTCTTCGTCTTCTTCCGATTTGTGGAATAGTATTTATTTCCGGTGTTGTCTGTGTAAAATCCACAGAAGAAAAATGTGAATCTTCTGGAGAGACCAACGTGTTTTTGAAATCTTGATTTGTTGATTGCAAAGAAATTTGTTGAATCGAACTGTTACGACCAGGTGATGAAAGAGCCGAAAGGTTTTCGATATTTGTGTCGCTAATAATTTTTCCCCAATAATGTCATCGAGTTTTGTATTTTTTCCTTTCCAATTCTCTTCTTGAAATAAGTATTCGTTCTCTTGTAGAAATATTCCTTTTTTTTGGATTTTTGAATAATTTTCTCATTGAATATTTAACGTTTTCTTTTGCAAGCAGCTCGCTCCAATTTACTTCGCTTTCGTCGCTTCGATGGAACGTTTATGTTTGACGATGAATTTACCCGCGCGAATTGGACCCCGGGTTGAATGTTTATCAAATTCTTGAAGTACGGTTCAACATTTGCTGAACTTTCTTTCTTTTTCTTTTTCATTACATTCGTCCAGGGGAAAGAATCGGGAAAACTTCAATACAGGTTCAATAATTTCCGGAAGGTAATAATCGTTTGTTCGATCAAAATTGAAACATTGTTTCGTCTCTTTTTCAGCGCAAATCCGAATGCTTTCTACGAAACGACGTACATCCCTGTTAACTTCAGAAGGCTCTTCGTCGATACACTGCTCTCCATCTTCTATCGATAAGTCTTGTTCCTTGCAGGTGAACGTTGGTACCAGATGTTGATACCTATTGGCCGCTTAATCGTAATCTTAATCTAATCTGCTATTATCTAATTTTAATAGCCTCTAGAAACCAAAATTAAAAAAAAATCAAGACCACAATAAACAAAATATAAATACCTATAATAATCTTTCAACTTTTCATCCCTTATGCAGGCAAAAAAAAAATTCAATAGTGTATACGTAAATCTTTTAGTATTCGTGAAATATTATTTAATCAATTTTTGAGGTTCACCAATTTTCCTTAAAATTCTCCACCTGTATGTTTCAATTTTTTACTCCATATTCAAATAAAACGATTTTCTAAGGGTGGGCAGACGTCAAAAGCTATTTTTGCATGTGTGAAATATTTTGGGGTTGTTAAAAATATTTTGTATTAAAAAAAATGATGGGCAAACATGATCAAAGTTCTTCAACACCTAACGAAAAGAAAAACAATAAAAGTAAAAAAATAATAAAAACAATAATATTAAAAAATCGATTTTGGGGTTCTTAAAAAAAATTTTATAGAAAAAAATGGTGGGCAAACGATGTTTTTGAAGATGCCATTCTCCAATTCATGCATTTTAGGGGGCTAGGCCCCCGATCATTTTTCTATAATATCTTTTGAACAGAATGTGGGCAAACAAAACTATTTGGTAATCAATCATTGTCAAATCTTGGTCAAACGTATCCCATTTTAATTTTTTAATTTTTTTAATTTCGGGGGACCATCTTCACGCGGCTGTCTCGTTGGAGATGATTACATCCCTCCCTCGTTTTCCTCCCGTAAAAGTTTTCCCACGCCGATTAAGGTGTCTTGTGTATACGAGCTAAATTCCCTAATATTAAAATAAGCTTTAAACTGTACTGTCTTTAAATAAAAATAGAACACCTAGTATTTATTGGACGATTTTAACCCTTTCGGACCAGATTTTTATTTTTTTTTGTAAAATATTATTGATGGTAAGCATATTATGTACTGCAATACCAAGTTCGAACTGGTTTGCTTCATAGGTATAGAAATTATTCAGTGGTGGTAAACGCCACCAGCAAGTCCTACAGGTAAAAATGCTAAAAGTAAAAATGTGCATCTTTTCCATCAAAATAACAGATTTAACACATTAACCTAATTTATTTAGAATAACAATTTTTAAAGCAGGTTTTAAATTTGGACAAGCAGAGGGGAACTTGGCACTTTACTGAATCCATGAACGACCTCCACCTTTCTGAAGCTTACAGCGCTGCGCTATACTGGGTCTATCAATGGCTTATATAGTTTCGGCGTACTAATTAGGATATCAGAAAGTACCAACCATTCTGATATTGATATAGTAAACTCCAAGAAATCCATCCCTTTTACTCCGCACGGGTTTGGCTTTCCTATTAGATATTGCTTTATAACAAGTTGTCCTTTGAAAGGTGTTATTGATTCATAAATGCCAAGATTTTCTTCAATTACCAACTTTTCACTCCGTTTTTTAAAAAAATTGATGACTGACCGTACCTTTCAGAGTTTGTCATTACCATTTCGTTTTACATTTATATCAACAATGTGTAAGTTATTTCGTAGAGATTCAAATCGGTTACTAGGTAATTGAATGTCAACTACGTTCAAAACATACTCAGTCTGGGAAAATGAATTATACCCATGAATATATGCAGATCTAAAAATTTTCTCTACATTTGTGTTGATTTTTTTTCTGCTTTTGTGAATTGAATCATGTTTGTCTTTTCTGCCAGATTAATAAATATTTTATTTGGGAAATATTTCGCAAAATACGTCATCGGAGACTGATCCTCATGAGTATTTTCCTCATTATTCTCAGATGGAGTAAAAACAATGTTTGGCGCTAAAAACTCATTTTGAAAAAGTCTAAAAGCGCATTGGGTGGTAAGGTAAAATACCTTGTTAGAAAAACATCCAGTGATAAATAGTAAAAATATGGATAGACTTAATAAGCAAATTTAATAAAAAATTACGGTGCCAAATGACACCGGCAGGGCCTAAAGGGTTAATGAAATTTACAGAATTTGATCGTGTAAATGAACTGCATCGATGATCAAAAAATCAACTTCAAAAAAAAAAAAAAACTAATGTGTTGGGCGTACACGACTTCCCAAGCACTAATTAACACGTCGAGGCATGAAATTAGGCTATCAGTATCCACTTTTGGTATTTCATTTCAAACTTCGTTAAATCTCTAAGTTCTATTACAGCGCTATCACTGGGTGCTAACGAAGTTACTTATACTACCTATCATATCCAAAACATGTTCTATCGGCGATAGATCTGCAGAACGAGATGACCAAGGTAACAACTTGATTTCGGCACTATCAAAAAACTGTCTTGTAATGGCCGCTGTGTGAAGCCGAGCGTTATCTTGCTGAAAAATGGGGTTTTGCAAGGCATTCATATGAAGCATTAACGCTGGCTGTTAAATGTTGTCAATATTCCTAATCGTGTTTAGACTTGCTTCTAAAAAAAGTAGAGGACACCGACTACCATACGCTATTTCTCCTAAACCATAACTCCCTATGTGAGGACCGTATGTCTATCAACAGCAAATTGTAAAATTCTGCGTTCACCGCGTCGACGTCTCACTCTTTTGCGACCGTCATGAGCCTATTTTTTTGTGTGGGGGTTGTTTGGCTGCAAAGCCTTTCTGCACTGCAACCAACTTGGTCTATTGTGCTTGACCCTACTACAATTACTCTCCCAGAAATTCAACTTCGTGAACGAAGTCTAAGATATTCCTGACAGGCTTGCTACTCAGCTCCAAGGTGGTCAATCTTGCGAAGTGGGCAAGCCTTATATCTGCTAGCGCTACACATGTGTACATTATGTGTTCAGCGATTTCTTCATCTGATTCACATAATGTACAGGCAACTTCCTCTGCCTTTCCAATTTTGTGTAGGTGATATCTTACAGGGCAACGTCCTGTGAGTATGCCTACCAAAGTTCTGATTTTTCTTCTAGAGAAGCTTAGCATCTGCTGCGTTATTGGGACAGAATAGCTTATGAGCATTTTAGCTTTCCTCTGTCCTGGCGTTTTCTTCCAGTGGGTTTGCTTTTGCTCTTCTTCCCATTTCTTAGCCCTCTGCCTTAAGTGGGACTTTGTAAGCCCACAAGTTGGCTCCGGGCCCAAGAAGGCAGCCGCGGCCCCGCTTTTGGCGAGTGCGTTGGCCATTTCATTCCCATGTATGCCCTGGTGACCCGGTGACCACATTAGCGTGAGTCTGTTACTTTTCACCAGTTGTTTTAGGGTTTGTTTACAGTTCCAGGTTACCTTGGAATTAAAGTAGTGGGCTTTTAAATTCCTTAGAGCTACCTGGCTGTCCGTTAGGATGTAGATTTGCACTCCTTTAAGACATTTCTTTAGGCAGATTTGTGCGCACCTTTCAATGGCTATAATTTCAGCTTGTAGTACCGTGGGAGCCTTGCCCAATGCCGTGGACTCCCTGTGGCTCCAGCTGTATATCCGGCTGGGTCATGAGCCCATTAAAAGAACCGAGACTCATCGCTGAAGTTAATGTTATGCCATTCATGGGTCCAATGTTGTCTTTCCCTGCACCAATTAAGTCTTGCTCTGGAGTAATAGGTAGAGACAATTGTGGACGCTGGGATATAATATTAAAACTACGGATTCTTCTGTAAACACTAGCCGTGGATAATCTCTGGCTATTTGGAAGCAAACCACTCATATCCCAATGCCCGCGACGTTGTAAATCTGTCCCTTAAAGTTGTAAGACCGAGAGCTCGATGTCCACGCCCAGTGGTGCTTCTTGGACGTTCTGATTCAAGTCTACGTCGATTCTCCCCAACTTCGGACCATCTAGACCAGCAGTGTACTATCACTGATACATTACGGCCTACCCTTTCAGCACTACCACGAACCGAAAAAACTGCTTCTCGCATACAACAATAATGCGCCAATAAATACAACAATGCGCCCCTCTCAAAATCACTTAAATGATGCTATTATGCTTGACGACGAACACGGGGCTTTTTAAGTTTTACAAGCCGAAACGTCAAACTATTCAGCGACTACTTGGATATTAGAAGCAATTACATTAAAATCAGCAGCTCTTCATAATGTTGAAATCAAGAAAAAATACCAGTGAATAGGAACCTAAACAATTGATTTTTTGATCAGCTATGGAGTTCCTTCACATGATCAAATTCTGAAAATTTCATTGGAATGGTCCAATAAATACTTGGTGTTCTCTTTTTCTTGAAAGGCAGTATATATGAAGTGTGCCAGTAATGTAAGGAGCACGTGCGCCAGAGCTCGCAAAGTTTGGTCCTTGAATTTGTGGATGAATCTAATAGAAACTAGCGCAACTATCTCGAACGATACTATAATTACAACTAAATTTAAAATCAAACGAAATTACATCAACTGAAGTTCGACTTCACTTAATGCGGACTTCTCTGCGGGCTTTGTAAATTCGTTTGATTTTAATTTTTTTGAAAATTTTTTTTATTAATTTAATTCATATTTTGTATTACCTTAATCAGTCAAATTATGTTACTTTAAATATTTGATACAAACTATAGTAACAACCAGAAATAGTTTGATATTTGATAAACTATTAGAAATTAGTGGAAATAAAACTAATTTTAAAATTTTTGAATTTTTACAAAACTTTAATAAAAATGTTTGCAATATAAAATATTCAAATTAACTTTCCCTTTAACAAAATCACTTCTTCTTGATCCACTTTTTGTCCTTGTAAATCCAATTTGATAAAATCGTGTCAGATGTTTTACCCGAGGATTTTATTATAAACCAGCATGTCGTGACTAACCCATTTCCAACCACGAGTTAAGCTATTTAAGGAAAAAATAAATGATTTTCGGTTGCCAGCAAATAAATTGGAAAGACTGAAACAAGTTTAAATGCAAATTCAGAACAACTTTTTTCACAATTTCTGTTCAATTTTTTTTATTATTTAGATGATAGGAAATATATTAGGGATAAGAATAAACAAACCAAAATGTCTAGTCGAAACTGGACAGACAAGACCAGACAGACTAAAGTAGACGGAGAAAACTAGACAGACAAGACTACATTAATAAAAATAGACAGGTAAGTCTGGACAGACGAGCCTACACGGACAAGACTAAACATACTAGATAGATAGGACTGGACAGACATGACGACAGACATGACTAGACAGACAAGATTGGAGAGACAAGACTAGACAAGACAAGATAATTCGGGTAATCACAGGTATAAAGCAAACAAAATCATGTACGCCATACTTTAAACCTAAACCCCAAACCTAAAAATTCTGGCGGTACCATGCCTCTATATATGGGAGACTGCATGCCACATCGATCACAATAAACCCTTTATTATACGTAATACGGATATACATCAACACAACTTAACAGGACAAAATCAATTACGGATGCCAAATTCCAATCTAACAATATGCAGCAATGCTCCAAACAAGACATTAAAATATATTTAGCATTAAAATATATAACAAGCTACCCTCTGTTCTAACCTGAGAAAGTTTTCACAAGAACTTCAGAAAGAAACTTAAGCTGATCTTATTAGGGAAGCGCTATTATAACGATTTTTTTAATGACAAATTCCATATGTAAATCTTAACCCTTTATAACATAACCTGTTTTTCTCTTTTTCTGTAGTTACATCTTACAATTAATAATTTGATTTTGACTAGACAGACAAGAATACATGGACCAACTCTTTAGACCAACTCTTAAACAGATCAATTTACTTAGTCCTAACTGAATAGACTAGACATATTAGATTAAATAGTACCCTATACACTTTTGTACCAAAGTTTAAAAGGACGTAGCAAGCACTGTTGAGTTAACTTTTCAAGAAGCCCTAAAACTGCCCGAACATCTTGGAACTGCAATAGCTTCAAGATGTCGCAGTTTTTAATTTTCCCTTACATCCCCCTTCCACGTCTAGTTATTAGAGGTTCAGGTATTAGCAGTTTCGCTCTTAATTTCAGCATGTTCTCTTTTCTATTCGTCATGTTCTTTCATATACATAATGTCTTGGATTATGTTAGTAGTTGCAGTTCAGGCTTTCAGGCTTATGTAGTCCCTAAAACATCCGCGCCCGGTCAATACCTGGGTAAGGTGAAAATTTAACAGCCTGTGTCTGCATAAGGCCCATTTTTCGATGTCAGGGATTAATATTATCGTTAATTGACCCTTATATGATGCCTGCATGGCTTCTTTTTCCTGTCACTTTTTGTGCTATCGTCGTCATGCCTTGTTGTTTATAGTTCCCCTCTCTCTCTCTCTCTCTCTCTCTCGTACCATTAAATCTATTGGTATTCCGAAGAATTGGTGGTACACCAGCGCAGCATCCCTTGAGATCGTACGGTATGCACTGCGCACTCGGAGTGCCAATTTTCTTTGTATTCAAGATAGCTAAAGCATAACAGCGTTCGCTTGCTGTTTCTACGACCACCAACGTTAGGCGTTAGTTTTTTTCAGCGCTGCAGCAGTTTTCCTTCATCTGCGACTAAACAGATGTGGTGTTTAAATGATACACATTTATCAATTGTTACACCTATATATTTTATAGCCTCTTTGTTGACTTTTTTCTCTGAGGCTAATTTTAGCATCTTTTCTTCCATCCAGGCGTCGACAAGTTCTATGGTCCTTTTTGCTCAAAGTATTAGTGATTTTTCTTATCACTACTAGTGCCAGGTTAGGTCGTCAGCAAAACCTACGGCCTCTACCCCTGCCGGTAGCTCGAATTGAACTAAGTCTTAATTTACATGATGTCTTATTTTACACTCCACAGCGTTAGCCTCAACACCGATCCCTGCAGAACACCCTGCAGATATCTTCTTTCGTGTTGCGTGCCTGTAGGACGATATTCCTCGTTTCCAAATAGCTCCGTAATGCTGCAGTAGATAGGACGGCATGTCCATTTTTGTCAATTCTGCCAAGGATGTCTTGCCATGCAGAAGAACTAAAAGCATTTTTTATGTCGAGGGAGGTCGAGTCCACATTTTTTGTAGTCAGACAAGACTAAACGGACAAGCTTACACATACAAGGCATTTTTAAAAAGGGGTGTAGATGGCACTTTATGGTTAAACATACAAGTAATGGAAATTACCGAGCACCCTGGGACTGCTATTAGCATTACATCAGGGTATCTGGGTATATATATATTTATATATATATATATATATATATATATATATATATATATATATATATATATATATTGGCTTTTATCTACTTCCCCCTTTCGCTCTAGGAACGGTTAGGAGTTCGATACCTTTCACTTGCCTCTCATCATTTTCTTTTTGGGATATGATTTTCTTTATAATTCCTGTTATTGTGTCCCAGTCTTTCTTGGACTGCAAGAATATCATGTTTTTTGGGTCGAGGTTTATGCCTTTTTTTTGCTTACCCCTCCCGATGTTATTGAGATAATCTCTAAAGCATCCGTGACCCGTGAGAACCTTGATTACGTGGTATGATAATTGCCATGCCTACGACTAGTTCACGTTTCTATGACCAGGATGAGTCATTCATCTCTATTGCCATTCATCTCTAAGTTGGTTGCTGGCCTGTTTTCTGGCGGTTTTGTTATTCCCTGCCTCGTACAGGTGTTTCCTGTACATCGCTTGCAGTTCAAGGGGGGGGATTCCTGAGATTACGAGGACTGCGTTTCGAGATACCGTTCTATAGGCACTGCATATAAGTAGGGCCATTTTCCTTTGGAGCGTAGCTAGTTTCGCTATTGTTATCTTATTAAGGGCGTCTACCCAGATGGGAGCACCGTATAGCTTGTCGGAATGTGCCACAGTACTTAGTAGCCTGCGCTTGCTACTTCTAGGTCCTCCTACGTTAGGAATTTGCTTGTCGAGCGCTGGTGTCATTCTCATTCCTCTCTCTGACGCCTTTTGAATATGTTCAGTGGATGATTGACTTTTATCAATCGTGATGTTTAGATATTTTACGCTCTGCTTCGGTTTTATGTCTACGCCCATCACTTTATAAGAGATGTGGTCGAGTTTCCTACAGCCCGTCAGCAAGACAGCTTCGGTCTTTTCCGGTGCCAGGTTGAGGGACCGAGTTGACAATCAGTCAGTAATCAGCTCAATTACTAGATTAGCCCTGGCCATAATACCGCTTTCTGTTTTTCCAACTGTGGTGAGAGCTAGGTCGTCTGCGAAACCTGTAATGTCAACTCCCTCGGGGAGTTTCAACTTAAGGACACCATAGTAGAGTATATTCCATAGTGTAGGACCTATGATGGAACCTTGTGGAACACCGCTGGTGATGTTGAAGGGTCGGGAAGCGTCTTTTGCTTGTAGGATTACGCTAGGGTTACACAAGTAGCTGCGCACCATCCTCAGTAGATATGGAGAAATACCTCTATCTGTCAGTCCAACCATTATATGCTGCCAACTAGCGGAGTTAAAGGTGTTCCTGATATCTAGTGTTATTACACCGTGCACACGTAAACAACACGTAAAATATGCGCACTTTTTACGTGTTCTTTTGAAAACTTCTTTGGCACTTTTTGCTAGGTTGATGACATATCTAATTGCATTCATAGTTGACCTCCCCTCTCTAAAACCGAATTGTCTTCCGCATAAATTGATCCCATTTTAGAGTTCTGTTTTCAGCCGTCCTAAGATTAGAATGCACATAGGTCGGTATGACGAAAGTAGATCCGTGGGTTTGTCTCCCTTTTTGATGAGCATTAGCTTTGCCTGCTTCAGTTTGTCTGGGAAGGATCCAACTAGTAGATTCCTGTTTAATATTTCAAGTACCAAAGTTTTGCGTCATTAATTTTATGACATTCTGGGAGATCCCATCTGGACCTGGGGCTCTGTTGTTGCGGAGGCGGCTGCTTGCTAGTTTCAGTTCTTTTTCGCTAAATAGCGGGGTATTAGAGGCGGAGGATTGTTTCCAGGTTGGATTTGGGTGACTTGGAAATAGTGTTACGGCTATTTACAGCAATCTGCCCATCGGTAGTTGTGGTTTGGCATTGCGAATTCTGAGGATTTTTATGGGTAACTGGTAGGCCTGTCCCCATATATCCTCGTCTATACTTTTACACAAGTTTTCCCAGTGTGATTTCTTTGACAGATTTGTTTCCGCCAGGAGCTGCCTTTTTGCGATTGCGTACTCGTGATTCAGATCTTGAGCTATACCTGGGTCCTTGATTTTTTTAACTATTCAATGGGAAAGACTGAAAAGACTGAACAGTCAAGAATAGGCAGACGAGACCATACATAAAAGACTGGACAGGCAAGACTAGGCAGGCATAAATAGACATGACCCGACTAGGAGGACAAAACTAGACAAACAGATCGACAAGACTTCTTTTTATCACCTTGAAGTTCCGTCGTACGGTGGTTGGAGCGGTTCTTCGATCGTTTCTTAGGAAAATGTAAGGTGTTATCACCAGACAAGATTGACAAGACCCAACAGGGACGTAGCTGGCGGTTATACACTTAACCAGTTAAGTGCCCCACTCAACCCCCCCTCCCCCGATTTGTTGTGTCTTAATCCAGTTTTCTTTTGCTTTGAGCATATGTCCAATTATCGTTCTCGGGTTGATTAGTACTTCTAAATTGGTTGTAATTTTATGCCTTTCCATTCAGTCAAAGATTGTATGGCTCACAGTATCGGTTTCTCCGCAGTATATGCACTGGTCGCCTGATGCTCTGCAAATTTGATGCAGATAGTCCTTCAAACAGCCGTGGCCGGACAATACTTGGGTGAAATAGTAGCTATTTTCACCATGCTCTCTGTCTATCCAGGGTTAAAGTTCAGGGATGAGAGGTCTGGTCCACTCTCCTTTAATGCCCTGCTGCCACTTTTGCTGCCTTTCTTCAATTAATTGTTTCCTGGCCATTTTTTTTGAAGTTTGCATCCACCTGTCTCCTGCAGTTTTCTTTGTTCTTCCACAACCAAGCCGATTGGCGGGATACCTGCGATGTTAAAGACTGTCTCACTTGATATTGTGCTGTAAGCGCTACAGATTCTTATAGCCATTTGTCTTTGCACTGCAAGACCTACAAGACTAGACAGACAAGACTAGACAAACACGACTAGGCAAAGCCATTGCGAAGGCAAAATCTATTTCGATTGGTGCTCCACAGGGAATGATTTTAGCGCCTACACTTTTTTCCATCTACATTATTCATTATATCAGAGCCGACGTTTGCACTATGTACGCTGGCGATATCAGGGTAACAATAACAGGTCCAAATATACAAGAAACAGAACAAGCGAAATGCGTCCAATCTTCGTACCAAAAAGAGCAATCTTACTCTATGTAGTGCTCTATGTCGACTAGGTGTTAAAGTATTCAATAATATGCCAAATTGATTCAAAGAAGAAAAGTCCCACAAATTGTTTTGGAAAATAACTAAAGAATTCATTATAAACAATTGTTATTACTCCACACATGATTTTTCTAATCAGTGTTAATCCATTCAACAACAACAATTTATAATTTATTTTCATTAGGTACTGTTTATGATTTCTTTTATTACGTAATAAGTAATATTTAACCTAATATCTGTTAATTCTATTATGTTATTTTTACTTTTGCATTATGTTAAATGACATCTTTTATATATACTGTAAATTGCAAGATAAATAAATGATTTGATTTGATTTGACTAGACGGACAAAACCTGGTAGACAGGAATAGACAGACAAGAGTGCACAAGTAAGGCTCTGCAAATATGGAGACAGTTCAAATAATACTAAACTCACCAGTCCAGGGAGACAATATAATTATTTGATTCTTAATTTTCTGATTTTATGATAATTTCTTGTACATTGTAATAAATACTAGAAAATTATGTGCTATAGAAATCATTACAATGGATGATTAGACCCATTCAGGTGACTAGATACATTATCTAAAGTCATTTAGATGTAAAATTACCATTTTGCATGTCAACAATATTTCCATTTCCCATTGAATGCCAAGAAATAGTTTATAAAAAAATATTCCAAATGCGGAACGACAAAGTTGATTATGTTTAAAAATTTCCCGAAACAATTTCCACAGTCTACAAGGTCTATTATCTTCATTGCAAAAAGATTTTTTTTAAATTCCAAATAATAAATTATTACAAATTATTTAGATTATTTAAAATAGCACGTTCCGTGCATTAAACTTTTTACTCAATAGTAAAAAGTTAGTAAATCTTTACTTTTCTCAATTTTTCTTTTACGTATCACTACATATTGAATCAGCCCTTAAACAAACAAAAATATTCTCATATATTCCAAAAAACTATTTACCCAGACCGAAACAAAATGCATCTCTACTATGCAGCCGTTTTATTGCCCGAACGACAAATTGCAGTAAGTATTAAATTTTCTTTCGTGTACCACTAGACCAGGGGGTTTCAAATAAAGAGCGATTTTCCTAAAAAACAAATTTTACATGAGCCCCGGTGATCATTTTATAAAAGATACTGTATCATAAGACTGTGTATCATTTATATTATCAAATTTTTGTATGTTTAAAGATATTTTAAATTATTTTATATATTTATTTTTTCTTCTCCTTTGAGATCGCGCCCTAAACAGTTCGGCTGAAAATTGATAGCCGCCCTGAACAGTTCGGCAGAACACTCAAACTACTCTCTTAGGTGGCGAAGCCACGATATCCTCCTTTTACAGTCTTTTTTCCTCTAATTTTACCCTGGATAATTAGTTTGGGGATCTTTCTTCTCTTAGAATGTGTCCCAGGTACTCCCGTTTTCTTTTTATTAATGGTTTTATGGATCTCTCTAGTTTTGTAACACCACATTTTGTGAGCCTCCATTTTTTAAGTTTTCCGCCCCTAATGTCCAGGCCTCCATTCCAAACAGCATGGTAGGAAAGATTTTTTTCACTTTAGCATTCGGTTCCTAATCTCTAATTTAATACTGCGGTCACATACAATTTTCTCTATTTTAGAAATAGCACTACGGACGAGTTCTAATCTGCTGTTGATTTCCTTGGTTTGCTCTGCCCATTCTATAATTTCGTTCTTAATGACTATAGCTGTTCTATCATGATTAATGTTTGAATAATTTGTCGTCGCCATAGCTTTTGTCTTCTTTGTGTTTATGTCCAGTCTGTACCTTGTACAGTGGATGTTTACTGAATCGACTAGGCGCTGTAGTTATCAGTTACAATGTTAGTGTCATCTGCATATCGTATGTTGTTAATTGTCCCGCCATTTATGACGATGCCTCTCTTCTCTTCGGACAATGCTTCTTCAAAGATACATTCACTATATACATTGAATAAGAGAGGCGACAGTATACATCCCTGTCTTACCCCACGGTATATTCAAACCTCTTCGCTTAGGTGTTTTCCGACTTTTACTTTAGCTGTTTGGTTCCACTAGAGGTTAAAGCTCATTCTTATGTCTCTACTATAGATGTTTTTCATCTTTAGTATCTCTAGTAGTTTGGTATGTTGGACCCTTCAAAAGCTTTCTGGAAGTTGATGTAGCAGATGTAAATTCCGTGGTTCATGTTTAGACACCTTTGTCGCAACACATTCAATCCAAAGAGTGCTTCTCTTGTTCCCATACCTTTCCTAAATCACATATGCGTGTCGCTAATGTCTTCTTCTATTTTTTTGTATATTTGGTTGTGTATTACATGTAGGAAGATCTTCAAGGTATGGCTCATCCGAGCAATAATGATGTGGTCTGAACACTCTTTGGCTCCGATCTTTTTAGTAGTGCCACGAATGTTAAGGTTAGCTATTCTTTTGGAATAACACCCGTCCTGTATATGTTATTAAACAGATTCAGTAGAACGTCAATGGAATCTTCGTAAATAAGTTTTTTGAACCTAGCTGATATCTCGTTAGGACGAGTTGTTTCTCCGGATTTTGAATTTTTGATTGCGTATTCGAGTTCTTCTTTTAGAATTTTAGGACCTGTAGTTCCAGAGCCTGGTTGTGTCAGTCTTTACTGGAACCTTGTTTGAATGCATCCTCAATAGGTTGATACGGTCTAAGTATGGTACAAAACTGGTTACTGATTGTTGCGTTTTTCTGTCTACAACAATAGCTACCCTATATCTAAATTCAAATTCAATTTATTAATCTATAGATTTAATAATTATACATATTAGACAGGTCAAAGTTAGAATACATAGAAATACATAGATTACAAGAATACATAAGCACATATAAAAAAAAATTAAAATTAAAAATATTAATATTAGACATAATTAAAAAAATCACTGACAGTATAATAGCATTTATCTAGGAGGTAAGTTTTAAGGCGTATTCGGAAACTTCTATAACTG
The DNA here is from genome assembly GCA_944588485.1 of Phosphuga atrata. Taxonomy (NCBI): domain Eukaryota; kingdom Metazoa; phylum Arthropoda; class Insecta; order Coleoptera; family Silphidae; genus Phosphuga; species Phosphuga atrata. The sequence goes on along the minus strand of OX155895.1, from coordinate 15,876,186 downwards.
GCTAACTCCTTAATAGCCAACTGTAACTGGTTAGAGATTTGAATACCTATTCGATTAGAAGTAACTTTGCAAATGGTGAGATTACTTTGCACCGGTCTTAGGTTCAAATAATTTCTGGTATCATATCCATGGCGGTCATCTCTTACTCAAATGACATTCCTATTTTCAAAAATATGACATGCTAACTCCCATATATAAATACATGGAACGGTGAGGATTCTAAGATTTTTAAAGTATGATCTGCAAGAGGTGGTTCTTGTTATGCCATTTATTGTTCGTATTACCCTTTTTTGTGCAAGAAATACTCCTTGACTAAGTGAAGCAGCTCCCCAGACTAAAATGCCATAAACCAGATCCGAATGAATTTCGGCATGGTTTACGCTGAGAAGAACATCTTCATCCACCGTTTGTCTTACTTTTCTTAACAGATACGACTTACTGTGCAGCTTATGAATTATTGCATCAGTGGTTGCAGACTATGTCAGGTGTTCCTCTAGGTATATACCTAGAAATTTAACTTTTTCCTGGCGAGTTAGCTTGCAGTTGCCAATTTTGAGAGGAATGTCATCAGTGGGATTTCTTCGACTGCATTGAAAAATAACATAGCTTTTCCCATATTGAGGTGTAAGTTATTGGCACAGAACCATGTGTATAGTTTTAACAGGATAATGATCAGTTGTGTTACCGTTGCTTCAAGTGAACGTTCCAAAACTAGGATACTCGAATCATCCGCATACAGGGTGCAGTGATAAGGACCGATAAAATGTATCATGTCAGCTGTATAGAGAGAAAGCATAATCGGCGCTAAGATACTACCTTGCGGCAACCCTATTCAGAGAACATTAGTATTGGAGTATCCTGTCCTCCCTTTTGAATTTATTTTGACGTATTGTCTATTATTTAAGTAGGACTCGAACCAACGACCAGCCTTTCCTCTAATTCCATAGGTGTATAGTTTGGCCAGGAGATTTTCATGTGCGACGCAGTCAAAGGCTTTTGACAGGTCGCAAAAAAATCCCACCGTACATTTTCCTTCGTCTAGGATTCAAGGATCTTTGCCCGAACCGATGCGAGCGAGATCGGTCTGTAATTGTTCCTATCAATTCTGTCTCCTTTTTTGAATATAGGTGAAACTACTGCGATTTTTTAGAGCATCATGTACCTTTTCAGAAGCGAAAGAGCAATTGATTATATCGGTAATAGGCTCTATCAGTTCACTTTCGAATTCCTTAATGATACTAGCAGGCAAGGAGTCTGGGCCCTGGGTTGGATTTTTTTTTTTTTTTTTTAAAGACTAAATACATTTTGCTAGTAGAGAAATTTTCATGATAGATGGATTTTTCGTTTCGGAGAATGTGGCTATTGTCTAAGTAGGTTGACGATATGTTTTGTATAATCCTTTCAGGTGCTGAGGTAAAAAAGTCATTAAAAACTGAAGCTACCGCTTCTGGGGCTTCTACAAGTCTTTCATTCTCTAATAGGTAAATCTCTTGTATATTCCGTACTTTGTTGGACAGTTCATCGACTGTCTTCCAAAGAGTACGTTGTTTGTTAGATGATTTTCCAATTTTGTTTCTAAAGTAATTTCTTTTACTAAGATAAGTAGATTCAGGTGCGTTTTCTTGTGTGCCAAGTAAATTTCGTACTGACTTTAGTCTAAGTGCTGTGGTAATGGCAAGTTGCCTGCCCATTAAAACGACCGGGGCTATGTCCAGGATTGTCTCCAAGGCTTTCGTAGGCGTCGTTCTCATAGCTCCCGTTATCATGAGTGCCGCCATTCTCTGCAATTTTGTAAACGCCATTTGATGGACTCTTTTATTAAGTGCCGGCCACCATATGAAAACGCCGTAGTAGAGTATTGGTGTAACTACGGCTCTGTATAGCCAGAAGGAAATCTTGGGGTTGAGGCCCCAAGATTTCCCCACCGCTCTCTTGCAAGAGTAGACCGCCACCGTTGCTTTCCGTACTCTTTCGTTTATGTTGAGCTTCCATGATAACTTTCGGTCTAGTATGAGACCTAAGTACTTGGCGCTCTCCTTGATCGTCAGTTCAGTGCCCTTTAGCATTGGGAGCCTGAATTCTGGGATGCTGTGTTTCCTTGTGAAAACGACTAGCTCCGTTTTCGCCGGGTTCTACGCCACACCTTTTGCACCATTGCGCTAGTTTCGATAGGGCCCCTTCAACAAGTTGCGACATTGTATTGAGGTGTTTCCCTGAGGCCGCTATTGCTACGTCATCCGCATAGGCGACGACCCTGCAGCCGGATTTCCTAAGTTGGAGGAGCAGCTCATTTAGCGTGATGATCCAAAGCAATGGTGAGAGGACGCCTCCTTGTGGGGTTCCCCTACTCACCTTCCTTATGTGGGATTCTCCCATTGTGGCCCTAATGTTCCTTTCACGGAGCATTTTTCCGATCAGGTGACATAGAGCGTTGTCCATAGCTAGTCCAGTTAAGGCTGATTCTATGGCTTCGGGCTTTATGGCTTTGTTAAATGCCCCTTCTATATCGAGGAAGACAACCATCGTGAACTCCTTATGCCTCATCGAGCTCTCTATCTGGTTTACCAAGGCGTGGAGTGCTGTTTCCACGGATTTCCCCTTTGTGTATGCGTGCTGAGACATTGACAGCATTTCAGAGTGTAATGCCTCCTTCATGTGCAAGTCAATCAGTCTTTCAAGTGTCTTTAGCAGGAACGATGATAAGCTGATTAGTCTCAGGTCTTTGGGGGAGGTATGTACGTTTCTGTACATGAGGTTGTCCAGTTTCCATCTTGCTTCTGTATGAAGCTTTGAACTGCCGAATCTTGCCCAAAATTTTTCGCAGTCGGCTGGCTTCTGAGGTTTCCTCTATTTGCTCGCAGAGCCGAGCAAAGGATGACCTTTTGGCCTTCCTAACCTCCGTTTTGAAATTCGGTAGGCTGTTTTTATAGGCAGTCCACTCATTGGTGCTTTTTGCCTCGTTGAACAGCCTCCTGCATTCCTTTCTTAGGGAGCATATTAACGGCGTCCACCACCGTGGTTTGCTCTTACCTATCCTGCTCACGACTTTGCATGATGTGCGCATGGCCTTGTTACAGGCACCTGTGAACTGTTTTACAGTTCTGTCTAGCTCATCCCCTGTTTATGGTGTTGGGGGCGGCTCTTGCATTAGAAGACCAGATAGGGTAGTTTTGTACTTACCCCAGTCAGTCTTCCGTTTGTCTACAAACTTAGGCTTTGTTTGCATCTGTATGCCTACCTTAAATTCAATATATCTATGATCAGAAAAGGAGTGTTCTTTTGACACTTTCCAATTGCTTGCAAGGTTAGGCGTTTTAGTGGAAAGGAGTGTAATATCAAGTACCTCCTCTATCACGGCTGTGGTGAAGGTGGGAATGTTACCTATATTACATATTTCTAGGTCGGAGGTTAGTATAAATTCTAGTAAAGACTCACCTCTGTTGTTCGTGTCCGAGCTGCCCCATATGGTGTGGTGGGCATTGGCATCGGCTCCAATGATCACGTCCGCCCCTACTCGGTTGGCTTCTGTGATTATACCATGGAAACCCTCTGGGGGACTTTCCTTCTCATGGGCGAAGTATCCTGAGATCATCCATAACCTATGATTAGAAAGTCCCATTGATACAGTGACAGTGTCGCAATCGCTGTGGTTAGGCATCATAAAAGCGTTGATGCTTTTATCCGCCAGGACGCACGAGCGTGGCTTACCTGCGTTTTAAGCGTTTTAAGAAGTGGGAGTAATTGTTATTTTCTTTAATGGACAATATATAAAGATGTAAAATTGCATCAATTGGATAAACGAGTTGACCTTTCTCTCGCAGTCCTTAGTTGACAAAATATCTGCCCAGGATTCATTTTGTAGAGCTTGTATATATCTATAGCTGGTGTTGTTGTTCCCCGCGTCAGAAAGACCCCGTCCATTGACCATCGCTTAGTCCGAGTATATTTACGTCAAGCCTTTCCATTTCTAATACGATGTTATCTATCTTTCCAGGTGCGTATAGGCTTCTTACATTCCATATAGCAATTCTAATTGTTACTTTTCTGTATACTTCATTCAATCCCCTCCCACCCGGAGATCCGATCGGAGGAGTAGTTTTGCTCCAGAGTATTTTGAATTGAACAAAGTCATTACTTTTGTGTGATGGTTTTACTAAGAATATCCATAGCGGCTCTTTAATTCAGTGGTTTCCTCTGGCCTTCTAAATTTTTATTCCGTTGACCGTTGTGTAGTTCATTCGCCTTTGGGGCCTATTGTAGACCCTTGGACAAAATAGGGCCCAAACCCCTTTAGTAAGGACATTTAGCTCTTCCGCTCCTTTCCGCTAAGCCATTGTGACTTTCTTATCTCTAGAATCTTGAATCTTCTGCCTTCGGGACCGTTGACTCGTTTCCACCTGTACTCCATGCGGGGGTCCTAACAGGGTGCTGTAAACCTGTCCAGCTGAACTCTGGTTTATTAACGAGGTTCTTACTCCTTTTTCATCCTGGCTTGGGACAGGCATTGGCGGAGTTATTTATTTTTTACATATTGTAAAATAAATACCCCAATAAATAATAATCAATGCAAATAATTTAATAAAAAAATCACAAACAACGAGATTTTTAAGAGTGAATTGATATAGAAGTTTGTTTTATCACAATGTATGAATCAGTTTTGTTCGTTATTTGAGCTCTTTAGATTTAAACAACTTTCAAGGCTAACGTCGTTGAGCTACTGGGCCCCCATTTTATAGTCAGGATGCATCTTTTTAAAAAATTGCTAACAATAATATATGGACCCGTAAATTGATAAGATTTCAAAGGCAACTGTATCCAAAATAAATTTCACCTTTCAAGAAAGATCATTTGCTCTAAAAAAAGTATGATTTCTAAAATTGAATGCGAAGTATCGCCTCGCCCTCCTCGCAACTCGTTATTGATATTGTTAAGATGCGTAGCCAGCCTGATTTCAATAGTCAAATAGAATTTTTGTAACCAGTCGTGATGACAACAAAGGGCTTTAGGGCAAAGGGCAAAATACTCTGTGTTGAACGGTGGTTTAACACCAAGTATTCGATTGTATTTTGACAACAAAAATGTGTCAATATGTTCGATACATTGACTGAAATATTAAATATTTCATGCTTTTGTAACAAATTGATTTTTAGTCTAAATCTATTATTACTTTTTTATTACTCATGCGTTAAAAGTATTATCTGGTGCACATTTTGTATTACGAGAAATGTCACTTTTAGTTGTATTTCCCCGTAACTTGGGTAACGCACGCAAATATTCAATATCGCTAGGTTACATTAAAAAAAAAAACAAATAAATAAAAATAAAATCACAATCAAGACCACGATATTAAAAAAGGGACATGAAGTGTTTTCATAACAAAGTCATAATAAAAATTAAAGAAAACGTTTTAAAATGAGTGTAAATTCTACGGTGATACCGGAGACTGAGGAGAGTTCTTATGATGAATCCACACCACCGAATACAATTGAAATAGCAAATTGTACATTTTTTATCCCATTTTTTTTATGGATGGCCCCTGGATCCCAAACGTGTAAGATACATCCCCTCGCATGAGTAATAAAAATTATTGTTTGTAACACGGGCGGAATTGTCAATTTCCCTCACGAGCGAATGTGCGCACGAACGACGTGAGTGCGCGCATTCGCGCCCAATGTCGCGCCCAACTTTCCGCCCTAGTTACAAAATTTACTATTTTATTCTTTACAGAAAATGTATACGTACACAGCAGCCTAACCTAACCTCTTGGTGTATAATGCAGTGAGAGGTGAAAACTCTATTTTAAAACGGGAACGTACCTTTTTCCGTGTAATTTAAACATATCGCATTTAATTTTATTTAATCTCTATTTTAATAAATGAAAGTTAGATTTGTTCCTTAAAATAAATGTTAAGGGCGATTTGAAGCGCCACACAACTTAAGTAACCGCGTGTTGCCAAACCCTGCACTAGACAATGAAATTAATTATTATTTAACTACTAATTAACTAACTTTAAATTTACTAAAATTAACTATTAATTAACTACAAATTAACCAGATGTCCGAGCAGAAGCAAACAGAAGCTTAAAAGTACTTTGGAAGAAAATCTCAACAGGCAGAAGAAACATACATAGACTCAGAAATAGACAGGGAAGTATAGCATCAAATAGGGAAGAAATCCTCGGGGTAGTGAGAGAATTTTATGAAGAACTATATAAATCACACCAAAGCGCAATAGAATCGAAACAAATTCCGAAAATCACAAACCAAGGGTCGGAAGATATTCGAGAGGTTAGAATAGATTCTCATTATCTCCGAAATAACAACAGCATTCTCGGAGATGAAGAATAACAAATCACCTGGGGACGACGAAATCAGCATAGAAGCAATCAAACTGGGAGGATACAAGTTACATTCTCTACTCAAAGTGCTCTTCACCGAATGTCTCATGAGAGTAATACGCCCGCAGAATGGATCAATGCAACAATCGTCCTTCAAAAAAAGGGAGACATTACCGACCTTGGAAATTACCGACCCATCGTCCCTCTGCCACATATATTTGAGCTGTTCACAAGAATAATCACGAAGAGAATAACTGTTAAGCTAGAAACATACCAACCAAGAGAACAAGCCGGATATAGATCAGGGTTTGGCACAAACGACCACCTCCAATCCCTAAAAAACCTCATAGAGAAAATGATGATGAGTATAACAAGCCACTGGTCCTAAAATTCGTAGATTATGAGAAGCAGTTTGCCTCTGTGGACCACCACGAAATCCTAAAATCATTAGCTGATCACCGGTATACCAATATCATCAGACATATATACAAAAATGCCACAGCATCTGTCCGACTCCACAACGATACGGGAAGATTTAAAATAGCCAGAGGTATTCGACAGGGTGATACAATCTCCCCAGGACTTTTTACTAACTTATTCAAATACATGTTTAAATCTATTCATCTGAAACACCTAGGCATTAACATAAATGGGGAATACCTCAGTCATCTCAGATTTGCAGACGACATAGTCATTATAGCGGATAGCATCGATCAGGCAAAAATGATGATACAACGTCTAAATATAGCCTCGGCGCAGGACCGACAGCTGTGAAAGCAGTCACCGGAGGCCTGTAGTTCCGATCCGGCCAATTCTTGGCCAATTCAAGGTGCTCAATCAAGAAGGAACCAAGAATGAACCAAGAATGAGTCTTGGAACTCAATCAAAACCAAGAAGGAAGCATCCGTGGTGGACTGAAGACTGTGACAATTCAATAGCCCAAAGACAGACAGCCTGGGTGAAGTGGGATTCTAAAAAGACCAAGGAAAACTGGCATAAATATTTGGAACAAAGAAAGGTTATAGCCAAGGTAATTCGAGGAACCAAACGGACCTTCACAGCAGTAGACTACGATAGGCTAATTTATCATGTGACGATGATGATGAAGTAGATGTCCGCAAGAATTCTACAAAATTTTCAATTCTCTCACAAGCACCGCTTTTTCGATAGACCGACCAAATGCGCTTTTCGACCGATAGACTGACCATATTTTTTTCTCTTTTGATTAAAATTCCAAATAAGAAATGAAATATTATAACATTCCATAAAGTTATTTTTTTACAAAAAAATCTTTAAAATTATTAACTTTCACACAAATTGTTACTTAAAATGTACACGCTCGACTTGTTAGGATTTTATTGCTCTGGTTACAAAATGCAGAAAAACTAAATTTTTCTCATTTTCTATTTAATTTGCTAATAGGGGATGAATTAGACCATCTATAAAGCCATTTCAAAAAAAATTGTAAAAATAATTGACTTTCACACTAATAGTTAGTTAAAATGCACACGCTCGACTTGGGATTGTATTGCTGGGGCGACAAAATGCAGTAAAATTTAAATTTTCTCACTATTGATTTTATTTCCTACTAAGGTATGTATCATTCAAGCAAACTATAAGGCGTTTCAGAAAATTCGCAAATATAATTGACTTGCACACAAAGTTAAAATACACACGCTCGACTCTTGGGGAATTTATTGCTGGGACGACAAAATTAAACTTTCTGACTATATTTAATTTCCTAATAGAGGATGAATCAATTAAACTATCTATAAAGACATTTAAAATAAATCGCATAAATAATTGACTTTCATACTAAGAATTTATTGACGGTTATAAAATTGGCACAAAATGCAAATGTTAGTTTTGTCCCATAAAATTATTGAAACTGAAGAATCATTTATAGAAGTAATTAATTAATTTGAACTAACTTATGAATTACTTTAGAAAGTGTTTTGGAAAACGCAAAAAAATCACAAATATTGTCAAATGTTCACAAAAATTATTTCCCAAAAATATTCCACTGTGGAAGTTGAAAGTAATTTGTAAATAAAAACAATATAATTGCATGATGAATGCCGCGATTGGAAAAATGTGTTTGCATTTCGAAGAGAATCGTAAAAATGTTATCGCCAAGCAAATAAACGTACAAAAAATAACAAATTAAATTTTATGACGCACTCAACCAAATTCCATTTACGTTTTCCATGCAAAACGCACAGATCTACTTACGGGACTACGGGAACTCGAAACTCGCATAAACATGCATGTTTACCGAACGAATTTACAATTCATGCATTCAAAAATTGCATGCGGTTATTTACAAGTTTACTTGCATAAATATATTGCAAACATAATCGAATTTCAAATCAAATCAAATTTGATATACCATTAAAATTTTACTAGCAGTGAGAGATTTACCACAAAATGGATAAAATGATACATTATTTATAAATAGAAGAAAGTCAAAAAAATAACGTTAATGTTGACCACGAGAATTAAATGTTCTTGTTTTATTATAAAATGTTATTGCGAAAATTCTTGTTTCAAAAGTCATGTTACATTTAACAATATTGATCTTTGCCAATTTTAATGGAAAATCTTTATTATTATTACTAGAAAATTCTATACATTTTGAAGTTCTAAATTTTGAATGCCTCTTCAGAAAAATTCTTGCAATAACATTGTATAAGAAAACAAGAACATTATGTTCTCATGGTCATTCTTCTTTTTCTTAATTACCATGTCCTTTCAGAACATTGGTCACCAGCAAGACTATGCTTACTTTGTCGACGGCAAGTCTGAACATAGAGATTGAGTTGATTTTGTACCAGTCACGAAGATTCTTAAGCCATGTTTTTCTGTGGCCTGATTTTCTTTTACCAGAATGTTTTCCCTACATACTGTTTTGGAATAATTGATATTTTTAAATATTCTAGTTTCCTTCTTTTGATGGTGGTAAGAATTTCGGTGGATTTACTCAGTTTTTGGAGTAATAACAAGTTGATTAATTTTTCCGCCCATGAAACTTTTAATATTTTTCGGTAAGCCCACAAAGGCTTTAAGTCGTCTTTATTCTTACTTATTTGTTGTCCAGGCTTCCACACCGTACAGCAAGGTGGAGTAGACGTAAGATCTGAGAAGACGGATTCTTAGACTTAACTTCAGATCTCTACAGCACAACACCCTACTCATGTTACTAAATGCTGCCCGAATCTGCTCAAACCACGATTTTACTTCAGTTTGACCATCTGCTCTGTTAGTTATTTTTTTTACATGAATTTCTACGGCAGTCGCCGCCTCTCCGTCCCCAGTTTCCATATTCTCCTATCAAGAGATTGTTCCACGGTCAGGTTTCTTGTTTCCATCTCTTCATCTATTTCATCCCTCCAGCTTCTTCTAGGTCTTCCTCTCTTTCTCCTCTCCGGCGATATCCATTCCAACACTTTCCTAAGCCATCTATTCTCATCCATTCTTTTCACGTGACCGAACCAAGTCAGTTGTTTTTTCTCAACTTCGTCTGAAATATTCTTTTCCCTGCCCATTCTATTTCGGATCTCTTCGTTTCTCACTCTATCCATCCGTGACACTCCACAGCTTCTTCTTAAAAAATCCATTTCAGTTGCATGTAGTTTTCTATTCAGTGTTTGTGTTATATCCCATACTTCTGCTCCATACGTTATCACACTTTGAACAATACTTTCATATAGTCGCTTTTTTTGTTGTTCTTCTTATATGATTTTCCCAGAGGATTGAATTTAGGGCTCCTATAATTTTTCCACCTTTATTATTCCTTTCTGTTATCTCATCCCTGCTATTGCCCTCTTTGTTAAATACAACCCCTAGGTATTTGGACTTTTCTACTCCTTTTATGAATTCGTTTTCTAAAAGAAGATTATTCTGGTTTTTTGTGCCTATTGCCAGGTATTTCGCGCTTTTGCGGTAGGACCCGTTTACTCATATTCATCAATAGATCAGCTTTTTTGTATCCTTCTTTCAGTTTTCTGACCATGTATCCCAAATCCTCTTCATCTTCTGCTATCACAACCTGATCGTCAGCAAAGTATAAACTATATAGCGCGTCATCTCCGACTCTCAGTCCCATATGTGTACAATTTCTTGTCCACCCTCTAAGGGTTCGGTCAAGCTAAATTTAAAAAAGAGTAGGGTATAGACAGCAATCCTGTCTGGGCCCCTTGGAGGTCTTAAAACTCTCTTTCAGGCCTGTTACTAGCTTTACTCTTGCAGAATTGTCCCTATAGTAGTTTTTAGTGGTCTGTAGTAGAGTCGGTCTGAACTCCAGTTCCTCCATTCTTTCCCATAGTTGTGATATCGGGACGCTATCGTAAGCCTTTTCTAGATCAATAAGGTCTATATCCGTTTCTCTGCCTGCATGCATACGCTTCTTTAAGGCTATTTTAAGGGTGAAAAGGTTGTGGATTGTTGAGCGACCCACTCGAAATCCATCCTGTTTTTCAGGTTGTTTATCTATAATATGGTCTTCTATTAGGGTCTTCAGTATACGAGAATATATTCTGCTTATTGTAGGAATGACAGCGATTCCCCGGAAATTATGTGGATCATTTCGTGTTCCCTTTTTATGTATGACTGTTATATGTTCGTTTGGTTCATTTTCTTCTACATATTGTGGCCTTGTTTCTTTTAAGAATTTTGTAAAATGATCTACCCATCCTAGCTTGGAGATTAATTGTGAATCCAGTTGTTGATGAGGTTCATAGCGATCTGACGGTGTTCTATGTATCTGAACTCATAGTACCGCCTATATTTTGGTCGACGTATTCGCACTTTTTGAGCCACGATCTGTTTCTCGTGTTTATGACTACTTGTTTCACTTTAGTTGCTGTAAGTCTTTTTGATCTCAGGGTCTCCCGTCTGGATAAGCTTTTGGTATATTTGTTTTTTTTTTTCTGTTATTCGTTATTCCATTTCACTATCCCACCAATATAGAGGAATACACTCTGACTTTTGCTCTTCAGATCCATCGTCCCTAAAGATTCTATCGCAGCTTCCTTTACACATTGTGTAACATGTTCATATTCGGTTTCTGTACTGCTTTGTTGTTGCACCAATTTCTGTTCTAATCGTCTTTGCTAGAGAAACTTTGTTCTGTCGTGTTCAAAACTTCCAAATATTCATATTATATCTTTTTACATCTTCTCATTGTTCCTCGTGTTATTCTTGTGATTTATTTTGATTTTGTGCTATATAAGGTATATAGATCTTCGCCTTTTCTAGGCAGTGATCGCTTTCGCAATCAGCAGCTCTCATGACTCGTGCATGCTGGGCCTTAATTTTTTCCCCTTGTTTGACAATTACGTAGTCTATAATTGACTTCCAATCCTCTACTACCAATCTCGAGGGTTGATACTAAGTATACTTGTAGATGTCCTTATGTGCGAAAAAGGTGTTCGTAATCTTTAGATTATGTTGGTCACAAAGGTTTTTCAGCCTTTCACCATTATCATGGACTACCTCTTCCCCGTGCCTTCCAACTATTTGGCTATTTAGTTGCTTGCCTACTCTGCCATTAAGATCCCGCGCTATAATAATTTTATGATGATTTGGAATTTGTTCAATTTTATTTCGCACGTCCGGTTCAAATTTATCGTTCTCTTGGGCCTTAGCGTCATCGTTCGGTGCATATAATACAAACATAATAGTGAATGGATTATATGCAATGGATGAACTGGATTATGTGCCTTCCTTTAATTTGTATGGTCATATTAATATTGCGTTCGTCAAGCGGTTCCCATGATTTTATGTATCTTTGTAATCTTTTGTGTATCATAATAGTTACCCCGGCTTTAGCTCTGCAGATTTTCTCGACTCCGCTGTATAAATGTATATTTTCTTTATTTTTTTGACTTCCGTTTCCCTTTTTCTTGGTTTCCATTAGAACGGCTAATGCATATTGCGATTTATGAATTCTGCTATTATTTCTTCCCGTTTGTTGAGGATTCCTCGTATGTTCCATGTTCCAAAATTGAAAATCCATTTTCGCTGCTGTTATCGTCTTCTATCCAATATCCGAGGCTTAATTTTACTAGGTATTTTGGCGATAATGTAGTTTTTACGGGTGTAAGGTTGTTGACCTTACGACTTAACCCCCATCCTTGGAGAACCGGGTATACCGGCTATATCTTAGTCTGGTCCTTCCTCCTCCCCTGTCTGACTTGGGTGACCCTTGATAGCTACGCTACCGTCAGCATAGCTGCCAGGATTATTCGGACCCGCAAGCTTCCTACCTGGCATAATGCCTTCGTCAAGGTGTAGATACTTCGAGGGAGTATTAGTTATTATGCTGCTTAGATATTTTATTTGGTTCACTTGCTTCAATAGTTCACCCCCAACTTTTATGTTAGCTATGATAATAGATTGCTTACTAGTTACTAATACTATTGTCTTTTTGCCATTTAATCCGGCCATTGCGCATTTTTCGACGACTGCATTTTGAATCCGTTGTAAATCTTTCTGAGTGTAGGCCAACAATACCGTATCGTCTGCGTAGCGTAGCGAAGGTTGTTTATGATATCGCCATTTATAATAAAGTCGGCTTGTATATCAGTTAGTGCTTCTTTGGATATTCTTTCGGAGTAAACATTAAAGAGCAAGGACAAAAAAATGCAACCCTGCCTTAAACCGCGTTTGATCTTTGCTTCCGGAGCATCATCACAATCTATTCTAACTACCGATGTTTGGTTCCAATATAGATTTTCAATTATCAGAATATCCCTTCCGTCTAGTCTTATATGGTCTAAAGCATAGTGGAAACCCAAATGAAATCCAATGTGGTATGTCCATGTTTAAAATATCCTGGAATCGTTCTCATTCACATTAAAATCACTGTGGAGGTTTTCTACGTTTTGACAGTAAATAAGTAAGTTTTTCTTGAATGATACCGCTGATAAATTTGGGTAGTTATTGAGTTCCTGTCCGCCGATATTTCTTCTGTAGAACAGCAGTTTGCATACAAAAGCAGCAACGCTATTTTTTTGTCCTAATCAAGTTTAAGTCGTAGGCTTGAAGTTGGAGATTTACATCATTAAAAAATGTATACAGATCTGTCAAGTACACAATATCGTTCTTTGTGGAGATGAGGTAGTCGCGGAATTATGTGTCTTTGTTACCTAGGAACTCTATCACAGATCCAAACAGATTGTAAAATCGAGTCAAACGTGTACCTTGTGACAGCCAGCGCACCTCAGTGTGATGAAGCAATCGGTTAAAACCTTCATCATTGGCAAAGCAAAGCTGAATAATTAATCTGTCATTCAACGAATTTCTTCTGATTTTATTTACTGCTCTGATAACATATTCAAGTGATGTAAGGAGATGTTCACCTAGATTTTTAGCAACCAAATGCTGGCGATGAATTACGCGAATGCACAGCAAGAACATCAGAAACTTTATTTTTTAAGCACGCTATGAAGCCTTTGTGATGCCTTGTCATAGTAGGTGTACCATCCGTAGCAACTGACAAAATATTATTTCAAGGAATTTCCTTTTCGTCACAAAACTTTTCCAGTATATTAAATATGTTTTCTCCTTGCATTTCCTCTTTTCTCCTCTTTGTATCTACTTCCAACTTTGTAGCAAACAATAGTTCTTGACCTATTTTCTCATCTTTAATGAACCGCACGTATGACAATAACAATGCTTCATTGGTTGGTACAGTGGACTCATCCAACTGAATTGAAAATTGAAAAGTGTGGAGATGATTGAACAATGTTTTCAGCCACCTCATAAATTCGTCTTTGCACAGACCACTTTGCTCATATGAATTTTTGGGATATCTGTAGCTGGTTTATGGAGCACAGTGGTTATTCCTTCTTTTACTGCTGGTAAAATTATATCTTCCCCAATAGTGTGTGGTTTGCCTGCTTGAGCAATCAACAATGAGATATTGTACGAAGCTCGAAGTCCGTCATCATCTTGCTTAGAAGCTGATAAAAGAAAGTTTTGATATAGTTGGCTGAATTTCGTACTTCTTCTGCATGTCTTGAAAATAGGACATATCATTGTCTTTCTTAACCGGGTGTATCTTATTAAAATGATCTAGAAGCCTAGAAGAATTCATCGCTTCATTTGAAAATGTTTTTTTGACAAATAAGGCATTGACATAAACAGTGGCGATGATGGATTTGTGGGATATTCGATAAATCCGTATTTATATAATCCATACCATACTGCCGTCTCTTCTTGTTTATCTCCGACATGGTTTTTACTTTTACAGTTACGTGAAAAGATCAACTTTTAAAACCCTGTTATCAAATGCGCGTGTTTTTATTCGATTCGTTTATGTATTCTTCACACTTATTGTTAGAATAAACCCGAATAGAATGAAACTAATTATCAATTCTATATATTTTGATAATCTATCTCTGAATGTCTCATAAAACAAAAAAATGTGTAATAAATTTGTATAAAAAGACAAGATCAAGAGGTTTTTATGGCCATTGAATGCCTATATACTAGATATTATTACTTTGATATCAAAGATATTTAAACCGATAACATTCTTTCTGTCCTTTCTCTGTTGTAATAATATTTGAGAATATGAAATTGAGCGGAATTTTTTTCTCGTGAACTTTTAATACCGACTTGATTGCGCCGAACTGTGGAATTCGTCGAAAGGGCTCGGCACAGCGGAAAGAATTGATAAAAGTAGACAAGTCAAGCGGACATTGGCTCTTTCACGAAACTAGTGGATGCGATCATCCGTCAGTCAAGCACGAATACACATTCTGCGAACATAAATTGACTACAGCTTTATCTAATCAAACAATTTTTATTAAATATAGGAACTTTAAATTTAGAATTTTATTAAAAATTATAAACTTACTTTTCAATAAGTTTTATTCAGTTAAATATTATCCTATTTTGTTTATAATTTCAGAAGTTTCAACAGTTTTTTAGCATGATTTTTGTTAGTCTGTTCAATATTATTGATTCTTTAACCTTATCATAAGTTAACTATTTTGTTTTGATTATACAAATCAGCATGCATTTTAGCATATAGGGTACAGGGTAACATAGCTGGTTAGGGTATACAAATACGATAGGTTTATTAGAAAAAAATTATATTTCATGGAATAATTTGCTTTTGTAGCCATGTTTGAAACAAGAAACATTTGAAATAAGGCGCTGACTTTATTTCAACGTTAATTAATACCAACTAGATAGGCCGAAAATCACCAAAATGCAAAATTACTTTTAACTCTATATTGCTTTATATACTTCTGCTCTCAAAAATGCGAAAATGACTCGCAAACAAGCGAAATTTTCCAAATTTAAAATAAAATAAAATGCTTCAAATATAAAATTAGATGTTTCAAATAAAACTATTCAGAGAATTAAGTTATTCTCTGCAAAGTTTAATTTGAAACATCTAATTTTATATTTCAGACATTTTATTTTAATTTTAAATTTGGAAAATTTCGCTCGTTTACGAGTCACTTTCGCATTTTTAAGACAAGAAGTATATGAAGCAAAATTTATTCAATTTTTTTAGTTTCCGTGTAGGGCTTCACATGATAACGATATTTTTGACGTCTCGTATTGAGTCAGTTTTGAGGATTATTTAGCTGAAAGCGAGACCGTATGTGGTCTCGCTCTCGCGAGACACGAGAGTCTCGTTTCTGATCTCATTCATACTTCTTCAATCTTTCACTCTTGCATATACTGGGCCGGATTACTTTATCATTAGATTTATTTATTAATTTACGGCGACAAAATAAAATGCAGTTTATTTCAATTTTTTTTGTTATTTTGTTTCAAATATTTCTTTATGATGACAAGTAGGGAAAGATCCTTCCTTCTAAATCCACCACCTCCTTATGGGATTTACATGTAATCTAGCCATTTACATGTAAATCTAGCACGAAGCCCCTTATGGGGAATCCTATGCAAAATAGTTCTGAACGCGTCCGAGCGAGTATGTGTAGATGACGCTGCAAGACACGTGTACGTTGGATAGTGGGAAAATTCAAAATGAGGGGTGGACATATTTCCAGATAGGGGTTGATTCAATTGAGATTATGGGGGTTTTAGATTGACAAGAATAGACAGACAAGACTAGACAGACAAGACTAGACAGACAAGACTGGACAGACAAGACTAGACAGACAAGACTAGACAGACAAGACTAGATGGACAAGAATAGACGGACTAAATAAAATCATTTTAAACCATTTGATGAGAAAAATCAAATCTGGTGTCAGAACGGCTCTAGCATGTGCCTTAAGGGAGATACCGCCCGACCGCCTACCCCTCAGATATTTCTAAACTAATTATCTCGATGCTGATTGGCTGAATAACGAATAAATAATTACAGTTGACCTTTTCCCTCAATTTATATGTAATGGACAAGACTGGACAGACAAGACTAGACAGACAAGACTAGACATACGAGACTAGTTAGATGAAGCTAGACAGATGGGGGCTAAATAGATGAGATTAGACAGACCAAGCTAAATACATGAAACTAGATAAGACTGAACTAAAATATATAAGGGATTGTTTAATTCAACTAAAATATATTTTCGATTGTTTTTCTTATACGTTTTATTTTGATTTACGGCATTAGAGCCGTTTACGGCATTAGCATTGGATTAATTGTGTTAGGTTACAGGTGTTAGGAATGATGCGCGCTTCAGTTTTAACACCTGTAACCTAGCCCAACTAATCTAATGCTAACCTACCCTAATGTTAACCCAACTAACCTACCCCAATGAGATTAAAGAATGGATGCAAGTGGATGTAAAGCTAACACAACTAACCCAATGAGATTAAAGCTGATTAAAAGCTGATGAAAGCTGACTAAAAACAGACCTCACACACTGTTTAGCGTGGGGTTACATAGACCTCACAACCTGTTTAGCGTGGGGTCACATAGACCTCACACCCTGTTTAGCATGGGGTTACCGAGACCTCATACCCTGTTTAGCGTGGGGTCACATAGACCTCACACCCTGTTTATCGTGGGGTCACATAGACCTCACACCCTGTTTAGCGTGATGAAAAGTGAATGCAGGTGGATGGAAAGTGGATGTAAAGTGGATGAAAAGTGAATGCAAGAGCATGGAGAGTAGATGGAAAGTGGATGCAAGTGGATGGAAAGTGGCTGCAAGTGGATTGAAGTGGATGGAAAGTGGATGCAAGTAGATGAAAAGTGGATGCCAGAAAATTGAACTCTGGTATTTATATAAATGAATTAAATTAAACGAAAAACAAACCTAAGAAATTGATTAGACCGCGCTTCATAAATTATTATTTCTCCAATCGCGTGCCGCTGATAAGAAGTTATTATGACTGACAAACATCCGGTCGAACCTAATCAACAAGCCGTAAATCCAAATAAAACGTAGATAACATAATGAAAGTAAAAACATAAACATTATTAACAATTATATGAAAAACAATCGAAAATACATTTTAGTTAGATTAAACAATCCCTTCTATGTTTTAGTTCAGTCTTATCTAGTTTCATGTATTTAGGTTGGTCTGTCTAATCTCATATATTTAGCCCCCATCTGTCTAGCTACATCTAACTAGTCTCGTCTGTCTAGTCTTGTCTGTCTAGTCTTGTCTGCCCAGTCTTGTCCATTACATATAAATTGAGGGAAAAGGTCAACATGCAGGCACAAGCATCGAGATAATTAGTTTAGAAATATCTGAAGCGGCGGATGACGTCATCTACTGAGGGGTAGGCGGTCGGGCGGTATCTCCCTTGAGGCACATGCTAGAGCCGTTCTGACACCAGATTTGATTTTTCTCATCAAATGGTTTAAAATGGTTTAGTCTAGTCCGTCTAGTCTTACCCATCTAGTCTAGTCTGTCTAGTCTTGTCTGTCTAGTCTTGTCTGTCCAGTCTTGTCTGTCTAGTCTTGTCTGTCTAGTCTTGTCTGTCTAGTCTTGTCAACCTAAACCCCCCATAATCTCTATTGAATCAACCCCTATCAGGAAATATGTCCACCCCTCATTTTGAATTTTCCCACTATCCAACGTACACGTATCTTGCGTCATCTACACATACTCGCTCGGATGCGTTCAGAACTATTTTGCATTGGATTCCCCATAAGGGGCTTCGTGCTAGATTTACATGTAAATCTCCATAAGGGGATCTCCATCGTGCTAGATTTTACATGTAATTCCCCCATAAGGGGCTAGATTACATGTAAATCCCATAAGGAGGTGGTGGATTTAGAACGAAGGATCTTGCCCTACTATGACATTCTGATAATCCTAATATAAAATGAGTCTATATTATTGGGTTGGCGAATATATTCATAGAGTTTTTTTCTTAAAGTTTAAGTTTTATTGAAAGCAACAAATTAATCAACTATATATTCTCCGTTGTTGTTTACGACCTGCTCCCGCCTATCAACCAATTTGTTGATGCCGTTCGGGCAAAAATCGTCGAAGAAATCGAAGTAGTTGTTATGCCAGTTTTTAAGGTCTTCATCATTGGCAAAGGTTAATCCCCCCATTTGGTTAGGCATGGAGCGGAAAAGGTTATAATCTGTTGGTGCGAGATCAGGAGAGTTTAGCGGATGTTGAAGAATCTTCCATTCTAGTTCTTGGATAGCGACTTTAACCACTTGTGCAACGTGAGGTCTGGCATTGTCGTGAAGCAGTATAACTTTTTTTATTGGGCTTTTCTATTGTATAGCCTCATTCATATGGCACAGTTGAGCTACGCAGAGATTCCTATCAACCTTTCTGTTAATCTCGAGCATTTTCCCAGTGCAACGAACCCTCGCAATCCCACTAAACGCAGATAATGGTCTTCTTTGGATGGAGGTATTGCTTAACTCTCGGCTTCGGTGTAACTCCTAGAGTCGTCCACTACTTTTTCATATTAATGTAAAAAAAACATTTCTCATCTCCTGTGAGGATTCTGTATAAGAACCGATCCATATGTGTTTCTCAATATCTTGCAAGATGTTGAGCAGCAAGTTGAAGACGATTTTCTTTCGTTTGTTCCGTGAGCACATGAGGTACCCAAGCACCCAATTTTCCCATATTCACCCATCTTCACAAGAGCAAATCGCATCTTGTGAAGATGGTTAAGGATTGTCTGCTGATCGCAGTTCATCTTTCCGGGCAATTCACGACTTGTCTGGCGACCGTCCTCGTTTAAATGTGCCTTTAAAAGTTCCTCGTCGAGTTCAGAAGGTCGGCCGGTGCGAGGCAAGTCGTTGCGAACCATTTGTGTGCAGTAAACTCACCTATGATACCCTCTCCTTACACGCTGCAGATGTGCCGGGCTGCTTCAGCAGCTTTTTGACCTCGATGGAAGGCGAAGACTAGCAGATGTCGAAAGTGTTGATTTTTGCCCTACTGGATATTCCATTTTTAAGCTCTAAAAATCTTGGAAAATTAAATTATTCAAAACAGAGACGGTAGCAGTTTAGTAGAGTAGAAAGAGTTCTTTCGAATAGTTTTCTCACTGTGCTTACTAATGCGAAAATTATTATAAAATAAGAACAACAAAAACTCTATGAACATATACGCCTTCCCTCGATTAATTCAATATGCAAAATTAAGTGGAAAAATATATTTATGATAAAAGTGCTAGTGCAATATTTTTTTACAAGTTCACGCCTGCTCTTCGTCAAAATCAATATCATTATCACTATCTGCACTTTCTTCATCATCACTAATATCACCTGTAGTTTCTCGTGAACATTCTTCATTGAGATAGGCTTTTTTCATTCGAAGCTTTCCTAGTACCTACTACCTCATTCCTTTTTTATTTTTTCTTTGTGGGTTTTGTTCTATAATAGTAATTAGAGGATCTGATGATATAATTTACCAGTTCAAAATGTCCGTATTCATATTAATTCTTGACATTTTCCTGGAGTGCTCCAATTCTCTAACCTGTTAGTAAGTCTTATGACTAGCATCTATAACATCTTCTGAGAGAAGGTCTACAGACAATGGAGTGATAAAAGTGATTTTATTATGTCAGCCCCATGCATAAATATTTTGTGGACACTGGTAGAAATTCTATATCATCCATAAATTATATTTGAGCCCGCATAAATATTATTATTAGCAAAGTTTTGCTTTGCTACTGTGCACTTTTTGCTCTGCCATCTTGACCCCACTTGTAACTAATTTCTAGACAGTTAGTTTGGTCCATGTTTTGGATAATAACATCCTACTGAACCTGTGCAATTCTTCCCACAGTATGATCTAAAAGATCATGTAACAGCACCACAGCTTCGTTTTCAGATGTACTAACATATCGTTGGTCCAGTTGAACAGGGTGTTAACTCAAAAAAGCCTAAAGAGCGATTTGAAGTTTTCAAATCAATATATTTCCATTTCTGTAGATAATTCGTTAACCTCACTTACAATATCGTTTAAACTAACTTTATTGATAATGTTTTTGTTCACTTCATGACTTTGTCAATTTTGCTATTACTAAGAAGAAAAAAATTTACTGGCAGGATCATAATAATAAGTTAATACCCTATTGATCCAAACGAGCGATATAATGCATAACCTTTTTATTTTTGCTTCCGACACCATGTGATATGAAGGATGTATATTAGCCCCTCTAGTTTTAGCTCCTAGCTGCATCGTCAATTATGAGAACTAAAACTTCATCTGCACTTTGTGGCCTTACACTTTTAGAACGCGATGATTTGTGAGCTTTTTCATCCTTCTCAACCCTTTAGGAGTTCCACTTAATGAAAGTCCCAGCACCTCTTAGTAGACTTCTTTTGCCCGCTTTAATCAGACTTGCTTTTTAGCCGAACATTTGAGAACTTAGACATGCAACAAGAGGATTAATTTTTCTCTGTTTGCTGCGAACACAACTGTCGTCAAAAAATTTGCTTGGCTTGCCTTGATTATGAGTTTCATTATAAACACTTTGGAGGTATCTTTTAGTTGTTTTAATAAAATGTCAGTTAGGTTGTTGACACAAAACTTATCTAACACGTATTGTACTAATTGTTCATTACACTTTAACAAAGAAAACTTATAAAAACGTTTATCTCTTAACACAAAAAATAGTTTATTCCTATTATTCCTATTGCAGTATATTAATGGATAATATTCGGTCAAAGTCATCTTCAGATAATTCCTGAACTAAATGGGCTTTATTCGGTTTAAACGTTTCCTTTTTTAATATTCTACTTACTGACGTTTTAGAAATATCATGGTCTACAGAGATCTGACTTCTGTGGGTGTTGGGCTATATCCAGCAAAATATTTAGTGTTCTATCAACATTTGTTGCCGTCCTAGGTCTACCAAATGAACTACGATTTTTCACATTTTTTATTTCTTCAATTTTTTGAACGGTTCGTGTCACTGTGAACCTACCTATAGGGATTATGTTTGGATGAGTGTCATTAAATAAATGACATGCTTCCGCGTGAGTTCTCTTACGATCCCCATAACCAACGATTATCAAAATTTCTATCCTTTCTGATTCGGTTAAATTCATTTCTTAAACTTGATGTGCTAACGGTATTAAGCTTGACAAGATGTCGCGTGTATCACATTAGTATTTCTATTAATTTATAATGAATAGACATAATAATAATAATGAATAGAAATTTCTATTCATTCAATATTTATTTCTCCATTTATTTAAATTATTTCTTAAAAAAATTATGTGACCCCACATTTTTGATAGACTCTCCCATTTCCAAAAAAAATGTCTATCCAATGATACCAAAAACGATCCATGATGTCATAAAAAAACGAATGTGGCGCCACCACATGTAAATGGGGGAGTCTAACAAAAATGTGGGGTTACAGTTGAAGTATATAATTCATTTAGTGCATACAACCACTAGACAATGTTTACTTCTACGTATTTTGTAATAGCTTATATTTTGGGTCATTTCACACTTTGCAAGCGATCAATTTATTGTTTTTTCTCTAGTAGCATCGGACCTCATCGTAGGGGGTGAAGCTGATTCCTGTTCGTGGTGCCCCTGCCAAGGTAGTTGGAATTTAATTTCCATTACCGAACTGAACATCAGCATTTGGTTGCCAGACTATATTTCTTAAGATCTCCTGGCATGTCGCACAAACCGATTCGAAGTACCAGCTCTTTTCAGAGCCAATCTACAAAGCCAAAGGGATAAGTTATGCCAACAGTGATTTCCTGTCCAAATTGTTACTAGAGAACAATATTAATGAAGTATGTATTCAAGAAACTCACAACTCTGATGGTTCACAACTGTACTCAAGGGGCAACATCAATGGCTTTAGGTTAATGGGAGCTACTTTCCATCAGTCTTATGGCACTGCAACGTATGTTCGTAACACTACTACCAATGCTCATCTAATCTCAACAAATGATGCAGATGATGTTTTTACCATCATAATAGAAATCAATCATATGAAAATTGTCTATAACCAAAATTATAAACCACCAAGAGTCCTGTGGCCTGACTCAGTTCTTCCAAACTATCTTCATCCTGTGGTATATGTGGGTGACTTTAATAGCCATCATACTCTATGGAGATATCGGAATAATGATCAAAGTGGTGAAAGACTCACAGAGTGGGCTGATCAAAACAACATGCAGCTAATTTATGATCCTAAAGATAAATAAATGTACTTTTAAATCAGGGAGTTTCTGATTTGTGCTTTGTTTCTACTGATCTTCTGGGACATAGTTTGCCAGTATTCCGTAAGGTGCTCCATAAGTTCCCACACAGCCCACATATACCTATTCTTCTTGAAATAGGTATTCAGATACCAATCATTAGATCTTCAGCACTTCCACGCTGGAATTTTAGTAAAGCTGACTGGGGAAAATATTCAAGTGATCTTGACAGTATCGTAAGATGGATCCCAACAGCCAAGAAGCACATTCCTAGAGGAATGAGGAAAGAATATATTCCAGGTTGGAATGAGGCTTGTGAAAAGCTCTATACTGAATATCAGAAGAATGTAGGAAATGATATTGCTGATGACCTTCTTCATCATTTAGATGAAGCCAGACGGAGTAGATGGAATGGAACTATGCAGGGCATGATTTTCAAGCAATACAGTAGAAAAGCGTGGAACCTATTGAAGAATCTGGGTAGACTGCTTCATATTCCTCAAGCCGAACCAGCAGTTACACCGAACCAAGTTGCTTGTCGTACTGCTGGCCTGGTGAAAGTGAAACTTGATGTACACCATAATAGGTTAATTAGACAAGAACTGTCCTTGCACTTCATATGAAACTAAATTGCACTTCAACATCTTTTGCTCCTTTCACTGATTACGAGCTTTTGGTTGCCCTAAAGGGGATGAAAAATGAAACAGTCCCAGGTATGGATGAAATACATCCTGAATTCTCACACATAGTGGAAAGAATGCAAGGAAGTGGATGTCACAGTTCTTTTCTAACATTGTACTTACTGGGAAACTTCCCCCAGAATTCAATTGTACTAAGATTATAGCCTTCCTTGAACCAGGAAAGCCTGCTGATCGTCCTGAAAGTTACAGGCCAATTGCTTTATTAAGTGTCTGTTATAAGCTACTTGAACGACTCATTTATAACAGGATCAGTCCGCAATTTTTCAACATCCTTCCAGTTGAACAGGCGGGTTTCAGACCGCATCGAAGTTGTGAAGACCAAGTTTTGGCTCTGACAACCTACATCGAGTCAGGCTTCGAAAAACGATTGAAAAGTGGAGCTGTGTTTGTAGACCTCACAGCTGCATGCGATACGGTTCCTTACGACGATACAATAAGTTCCTTAAACTAACAGGATGCAAGTTGCTGACACAGTTGTTAAACAATATGCTATCCAATAGGAAGCTACAAGTGCTAATGAATAATAAGTTTAGCAGACTGAAAGTACTCAATAATGGGCTCCCTCGAGGATCTGTACTTTCACCACTGTTGTTTAATTTGTACATCGCGGATATACCAGCTACATCCTCCCGCCAGTTTGCATATGCCGATGATCTAGCATTTGCTTTACAATATTCCTCTGTGGATGAGATAGAGAGAAATCTAAACACTGATCTCAGCATTTTGATTGTATATTTTAGAAAATATGCACTCAACTGGTGTTTGACTCCAAATTCGAGCAAAACAGAGACCTGTTTCCTTGATTTGAATAACAGGCAGTCAAAAACTACCCTAAATTTGTCACTCAATGGGTCTCCTCTACCTTACAACTCTCTTCCCAAGTACCTTGGAGTTACTCTGGATAGAACTTTGTTTTTCCGTAAACATCCAACTGACAGTGCTGCTAAACTAAAAACAAGGAACAACATTCTTCAGAAACTCGCTGGTTCTACTTGGGGAGCTTCTGCTCCCACGCTCCGCACTTCAGCTATTGGGCTGGTTTATTCTGCATCAGAATACTGTTCTACGATCTGGATGAACAGCTCACATGTTCGGAAAATTGATGTTGTTCTGAATCAGAATGTGCGAATTATTACTGGCACAGTTAATTCCACTCCTGTCTTCTGGTTGCCTGTATTAAGCCACATCAAACCTCCAAGACTTGGTCTTCTTCTTGGAATGAAGAACTTGCTCCGAGATTTCCACAAAATAACAGAAAACCAGTCACTTCTTATTCATGGTGATGTAATAGGAGGATTTCATCGTTTGAAGTCCAGGTCTCCACCGATACAAACAGCTCAAGAGCTCATTTTAAGTAACTTCAGTGCCTGAAAATAATGGTAAACAGAATGGTGCATCAAAATTCCTCATGAGTGGCAGCCTTTATTTAAACCAAAACCATCCTCCTCCTGGCTTTGACCTACCAAGAAAAATTTGGGTTGCTATCAACAGAGTTCGAACTGGCCATGGTCGATGTGCATCATTGCTTCATAAGTGGGGCTTAAAATCTTCCCCTAGTTGTGATTGTGGTGACGTATAACAGACAATTCATCACATTGTTATGGATTGTGAAAGAAGAGCGTTGTCCGGATCCATGGATGAGTTCATGAAGGCTTTAGTTCAGGCTGTGCAGTGGTTGAACAATCTGGACATTAATTTATGAAATCACTTGTCTATATATTGTCGATTGTCATAGTGTATTTTTATACTTGTTATATTTTTTGTGTGTAATACTATAAGCTAATAATAACTTCTACGTATACTTTTTGACGAAGTATCAATTGAAAAAAAATGCATATTGTATTGTATATATTATAATCTAATTAAAATATACAATGCTGCGATAATGCAAACTTTCACGGCGAGGTAATAGATAAAGTTAAAATGTGGTAACAATTTTCTCACCTTAAAATGTCAAAATTTGACATATTTTGTTAACAAGGGAAAGATTAATACTTTTAAATTAAACCTCTTTTGCTACTACAGTTACTATAAATCAATTAACCTATCTAAAATAATATAGGTATTTATACTGTTTATATAAGATAGGTATAGGTTATTTTTGTCTATTTTTAAAATAAGGAAGATTTCCTCAGACTACTTAGAAATATCCCTACATTTACAAATATAAACATTATTTATTGCAGGCATAAAGGTAAATAAAAAAATCATTTATTGCAACATAGCATACTAGAATGGCTTTTAGAATTACAAAGTAGGTCGTCCCACATTACTACTGAAGAATTGTGGTCCAATAAATTTGAATTGACATTATTTCAGCAACAATGTCTCTAAAACGCTTCAAATTTTAACTTCTTGCTTACGCTTTGACGATAAAGAGAGTCGACCAGCACGACGCGACGAGTGAATGTTAAATTAACAAATTGATAATTATTTTTGACGAGTGAATGTAATTATTGACGAGTGAATGATAAAAGAAAATTAGCAATTCAGGGATAAAATCAGGGAAATGTGGGACAAATTTATCTTGATCATTGTAAAATATTATACACCGCACTCTTATTGCACAATAGATAAACACTTAATGAGATATAGAGGCAGATTCCATTTCGTATTTAGCTAGCTTCCAAACCAGATAAATACGGCATCAAAATAGTAATGATGAATAATACCAAAACGTGATATATGGTCAACGCTATCTTATGTAGGAGCAGTATCAACTTAGAATCAGGAGCCAGTACCTGCATATTAAGTAAAAAACTTTCTGAATCCATTCATGGGACGGGTAGAAACATAACTGCTTTTCTTCTGTGAACTTATTCAACAAAATGCTAATTGCATCTAAGATTACAATGATCGGATCTTTACGGAAAAGCAAAAGAAAATACCTCCCTCTTTTCTTGAGGAAAAGTAGTACATCAAAACTTGCATTTGATAACAATAAAACTCTTGTGTCTTTTGTACCAAGGAAAAATAGAATCGTTCTTTTGTTGTCCACAATGCACTACTCAGACGCGGTAAATGATGAAACTAAAAAACCGGAAATCATTATGGACTATAATAGTACCAAGGGTGGCACTGATACTTTTGACATACTTTGTCACGAATATACAACTGAAAGAGCAACACGAAGATGACCAATGGGATTTTTCTGTTGTATGCTGGATCACAGCGGCATACATGCTGTTTTACTTAATTTAGCCAATGATGGGCTTAAAATTAATAGAATAAATTATTAAAATGAACTAACCTTCCAGTTGATTGATCCATTGTTGAGAGTTCGGTTCAAAATTTTTACTCTAAGTAGAAGTACTCTTAGTAGACTCTAAGTAGTAGAATTTTCGAGGTGTCTGATGCTGTAGAGTAACCTAGAGTTTTGGCAAAAAGTGTTAACCGCACCTTCTGCCCTAGAGGAAAGGACAGAAAAACAAAAAGTTTATGCAGCATGTGCAATCATCCGATGTGCGACGATCTTCGAGCAACGACTTGTGACTGCACAAACTTTTTGAGTTTTTTTTTTCATTTTTATAGAAAGCATTAAGATTTTGATTTTGTTAAAAATAAATTATATTTTCTTATTTTGTATTTTTAAAATCTACCAATAGGAAGATTGTGTTAAAATTCACTATCTTCACTCATTGTCAGTTAATAAAACTATTAATTTTTTGTAACTTCAAAATTGAATTTCATATTATGAATGCATATTTAAATGTACATAAACAATATTGATTTTCTCATTTAAATGTCCATTTGAAACAGTTTTCAAATTTGGGGTCCTACAGACCCCGCGCTGCCTTACATATGCTTAAAACATATGGTGTCCTGGAAAGGTTAAGGGAGATTAAATTAAAATTTAGTACTCTATAACTTTTATTAGAAACAATTTTCAAAATTTTATTTGATTTCCGAGCTAATTTAGAATTTTTGAAACAAGAAAATATAAAACAAAAACATGATTTCTACAAGATTTCGGAACCAAATTTATAGGCTAGAAATTCCTAGATAACAAGGTTCTTTCTAGTATATTTAATTCTCTTCTAGTTTTATTTGAAATATTTTTCAAAATATCTGTTAGATTCCATGTTATTTGTGAATTTTTGGATCAAGAAAAATATGAAAGAAAAATAATATTTTGTATTTCTGTATGTTGATTCATACCAACTTGGCTGATTAAAAAAAGTTTCCTTACATTCAATTTTCTACAAGTTTTCAAAATTTTGTTTAGTTTCCGAGTTATCTTCGAGTCAATCTCTAAGACAAGAAAAATGTGAAACAAAAACCAAATTTGAATTTATTTCAAAGTTGTTTACCATAAACTTGACAGAGAAAAAATCATTAAAATGAGTTTTTTATAGAAAATTTTACTATCTTGAAATCTTCCTAGTTGTATTATTAGTAGCCATTTTGCAACGAGAAAGAGAGAATATATTTATGTATACTTTATACAAAGGGCTATCGACCACAAGGTCCTTCTGCCCAGTCTCTTCAAGTTTTATTCCAAACATTTTATTTTTCAACATTTTGCCTAATTATTTTCGCATTTTTTACACAGAAAATTATACGAACATTAGGGGGAAAGCAATATTGTTTTGTCATTTTAGTGCAAGTTAAATGAAGTAAATCATAAAATATACTCAACACAAGGAAAGACAAATTTAAGAGTTGTGTTATCTATTGTTAATCTTGTTCAACATCTCCGACTCTTTGTAGCTTTGTATAATGACAAATGACCAAAACTATACTATAAAACTATATAAAAATACTATAAATGACTAAACTATACTACTGATGTTATACCAAAAATAGTGTTCCAAATTTAATAAAAATTAACGATGTTTACTTATTTTTGGAAGAACCTCGGTCGATATTGGCTTGAGCGCAAGATAAACATCATTTCTTATAATTTATTTATGATCTGTACGAGATTTACTAATAAATGGTTTCATTATATTTTAAAATCATCGAAATTGTCGCGAATTAATTCTCTGTTTCATTTCCGTGCTCCAAACGGGCACAATTAAGCTCGGAATTAATAGGGGCAGAAATACACATGCATAAATTCACAAACTAATGGCCATCACAAACCATCTTTCCACCCGCATAAATTTAATTAATCCGTTTGCAACACCAAACGATTTAAACATTTTTATTCTAATTGTAAACATATAAGAATTGTATCCTTTATTGTATGTATTAATGTATACATGTATGCACTCGTGTATGTTTGTAAGTATCTTTTTATCTATATGTATGTCGTATTCTTGCTGTCGCTACTCATTTATTAGCTATGTACCAAGCCGATACCGTCACCCATGCTTCTGCTGACATCAACATCAACAATACTAGGCTGTGCGGTGTGATACGTATCTACAGCTGATCCTCGATTATCTCATTATGGCAGGGGAGGCACTGAAACGTGGGTATTGGAACAACGCATGCTCAGCCTGCTCCTCTACTGCTACACATGCTGGGCAATCCGGGGAATCATCATGATTAAACTTATAAAGATAAGCCCGGAAGCAGCCGTGTACTGAGATGACTTGAGTGGAATAATAGTTGAGATCTCCGTGTGAGCGGTTCAACCATATCTCTGCCTTCGGGATTAGTTGGTGTGCCCACATCTCCTGCCACTGTTTGAGACGGGTTGCTGTCGTTTCGATTCTTGAATACCTGGGGTCTATAGCTCCCTGCTGCTGATATATAAATCTACGCCAGTCGGCGAGCACCTCAATGGGCAGCATTCTCGCGGTAACGATGACGCGCTACGCTGCTGCAGTCTTCATTGATGCCAGCAGTTTTCTCCTCTTCTGTTTGGGGAAACTGACGTTAGGCATGAGCCGCGCCATTATAGTAGCTACCACAAAGGCCTTTCTGCTGATTTGCTCGGTTTGTTCTTTAGCTCAACTTAGAACCGTAAATTAGACCCAGGCACCGAATGAACGGTTGGGTTGTAATTTCGGTCGCCATTTTCCTAACTTTTCTGCTGAACTCTACACTATTCTCCGAATATACGATCGCCGACTTAAAGGCGTTTTTGCGTCGAGAGCAGCAACTGCGCAGTACTTCTTGGACCTTCTTGTCCATCGTTTCCCCGCCTCCTGTGCCTGTTTCACCACTGTGTTAATGGCAGCCAGGGTAAAGCGCTCCTCAAGTAAAGCATCTCACGACCTTCTCATTCTTGTTATGGATGATCCGATCGAGAAACTTTCAGGCAGTATCCAGCATACAGAGCGGACGATGGGTTGGAGTCATAGGTTGACAGTCGCTGTAAGATGATCTTTTTCGGTGATGTGTGTCATGATTAAACTTATAAAGATAAGCCCGGAAGCACACCATGTCCTGAGATCACTTTAGTGAGATAATAGTTAAGCTATCCATGTGAGCGTTTCACAAATATCTCCGCCTTTAGGATTAGTCGGTGTCCACTTTTTATGATAGATGCATCCCACATTGTCTGCCACTGGTTGAAACGGGGTGCTCTCGCTTCGACCCTTGCAAAGCTTGGGTCTAAAGCTGTAGTTCCCTGGTGCTGACACATCGATCTACGCCACTCGGCGCGCACTTCAAAGGACACCATTAGCGCGATAACGTTAATAGCGATCTAGAAGACAGTGCGGAATGCACAGGCTATCCTGAAGGTGCTGACGCGGTACGCTGCTGCAGCCTTCCTGCGGTACTCTTAAATTTTCAGTACATCAGTCCATATGGGTATGACATAGGTGCGACTGACTGAGGTCGTCACTGATGCCACCAATTTTCTCCTTTTCTGGTTGGGGCAACTGACGTTAGGCATGACGCGAGCCGTTAAAGTAGCTACCACAAAGGCATTTCTGCTGATTTTCTCCGTTTTCTTTTTAAGTTCAACTTCGAGTCGAGAATTGCACCTAGGTACGGAACGAACGGTAAGGATGTGATTTCGACGTTTACAACCCTAAGCGTCACCGTTTCCATCACCCTTGTGATGGATAGGGGGGGTTCTGTTTTGTAGGCTACCATCTGCAGTCCAACAAAAGTCACCCATTCCTTTAACTTGGCGAAAACTTCGTCGAAGAGTGCGGTAATTTGCACCAGGAATTTCACGACGATGATCAGCGCCGCATTATCTGCGAACGCTACAATGGACACTCCTTTTGGAAATTGTAAAAGCAGCAGACCATTGTACTTGATAATCCACAGAAGCGGTCCGAGTACACAGCCCTGAGAAACTAAACCAGCACCCCATATGTTTTCGGTTTATCTTCTGTGTGGTACATGAGCCAGCTTTTACATAGGCACTCCCCACTATTCTCTGTAGATACCATCGTACACATAATGCTTTTATATAATCCATGATACGTTTTCAGATCTCCCAGTTGAATGTTTTTTGGCGTCGAGAGCTGGAATTGCGCTTTACTTCTTGGACCTTTTTGACCATCGTTTCCCCGCAATCGCATACTGTGCCTGTTTCACCACTGTGTTAATGCAGTGCAGCCAAAGTAGAGCGTACCTTTCTGTAACCAAACTGGCTCTCCTCCAGTAAAGCATATACGATGTATCTCAATCCTTTTATGGATGATTCGTTCGAAGAATTTTCCTGTGGTATCCAGCAAACAGAGCGGACGATAGAATGAAGGTTGGTCTGGTGGCTTCTTCGCTTTCGGGAGGAGAACTAGCCTATGTCATCTTCACTTGTCCAGGAAGATTGCTTTCTCTAGACATGCATTGTACATGCACAGAAATATTGCCGGTACCGACCTGATCGATATTTTGTGCGCTATATTCGGTATACCATCCATGCCGGGGGCTTTATTGTTGCGCACCTTAACAGTCGCTGTAATATGCTCTTCTTCGGTGATCGCAACGGTGTGTCATGGTTAAACTTATAAAGATAAGCCCGGAAGCACACGTTGTCCTGAGATCACTTGAGTGAGATCATAGTTAGGCTCCCCGTGTGAGCGGTTCACCCATATCTTCGTCTTCGAGATTAGTTAGTGTGTCCACTTTCCCATGGTGGATGCATCCCACATCGTCTAACAATGGCTTAGACGGGGTGCTCTCGCTTCGATCCTTGTATAGATGGGCTCTATAGTTCCCTGCTGCTGATAGATCGATCTACGCCACTCGGCGCGCACCTCATTGGACACCATTACCGCGATAACGTTATTAGCGTCCTCGGAGACATTGCAAAATGCACAGGCTAACCTAAAAGCGCTTAGCCGCTACGCAGCTGCAGCCTTCCTGCGGTACTTTTGGATTTTCAGTACATCAGCCCATATAGGTGATATCGGTGAGCACTGAGGTAGTAACTGATACCACCGGGTTTCTCCTTTTCTACCTGGGTCTGCTGACGTTAGGCATGAGGCGCATCATTGAAGTGTCTACTACAAAGGCCTTTCGGTAGATTTGATCCGTTTTCTCTTTAACTTCAACTTCCAGCCGAGATTTACACCCATGTACCGAATGAACGGTAGAGATGTGATTTCGGTTTTTTCAACCTTTAGCATCACCGTTTCCATCACCTTTGTGCTAGCTACGAGGGGTACATCTGTTTTGTTGGCTGTCAACTGCAGTCCAACAGAAGACATCTTCCTTTATCTTGGCGAAAGCTTCGCCTAGGAGTGCGGTAATTTGCTCCAAGAATTTGGCAACGATGATAAGCGCTGCGTCGTACGCCAACCTAACGATGACACTCCTTCCGGTAATTGTAGAAGCAACATACCATTCAACAAGATAATCTAGAGAAGCGGTCCGATTACAGAGCCCTAATTCCCCTATTCCAGTCACCCTATACGTCTTCAGTCCATCTTCTGAGTTGTACATGAGCCACCTGCTATATACGCTGTTACTACGCTACCAGATCGACGTCGGAAGCAGCAACTGCGCAGTACTTCTTGACCCTCTTGTCTATCGTTTCCCCACATGCCTTCTTTGCCACGGTATTAATGGCAGCCAGAGAAGAGCGCTCCATTCTCAAGCCAAACTCCTCCTCCGGCAGTAGAGCAACTACCACCTTCTCAACCCAGTTATGCATGAACCGTTCGAAGATATTTCCGGCGGTATCCAGCATACAGAGCGGATAATAGTCGGGATTAGTAGCTGTTTCCACTTTCCCATGGTAAGTGCATTCCACATCGTTAGCCACTGAGTGAGACTGAAGCTCTCGCAGTGCATAACTGGGCTACATAGTTCCCCGCTGCTGATACATCGATCTAATCAAATATCGATAATCAATATCGTTAATAGCGTCCTCGGAGACAGCACGAAATGCACAGGCTACCGTCAAGGCGCTGCCCCGGTATGCTGCTACAGCCTTCCTGCGGCACTTCCTATTGGATTTTCAGTGTATCCGCCCATATGGGTATGGCATAGAGGAGCACTGAGGTCAGTTTTCTCCTTTTCTGTCTGAGGCAACTGAGGTTAGGCATGAGGCGCGCTATTATAGCAGCTACCGCAAGGCCTTTCTACTGCTTTGATCTGTTTTCTCTTAAAGTTCATCTTCGAGTCGTGAATTACACCCAGGTACCGAATAAATGGAAAGAATGTGATTTCGGTATTTCGAACCCTAAGCGTCACCGTTTCCAACACCTTCTTCCTGGATACGAGGCGTACTTCTGTCTTGTGGGCTGCCAACTGCAGTAAAACAGAAGTGACCTATTCCTTTATCTTGGCGAAAGCTTCGCCGAAGAGTGCGGTAATTTGCTCCAAGGATTTGGCAACGATGATCAGCGCTGCGTCATATACGAACGTAACCATGAAACTCCTTTCGGCTATTGTAAAAGCAACAGACTATTGAACATGATAATATAGAGAAGCAGCCCGAGTACAGAGCCCTGAGCAACTAATCCACTCACCCTATAGATATTCGTTCCATCTTCTGAGCTACCTATTACATGGGTATCTACGCTTCCACATCGACGTCGGGAGCATCAACTGCGCGGTACTTCTTGGACCCTCTTGTCCATCGTTTACCCACATGCTTGTTTCGCCAGAGTATTAATGGCAGCCAGAGAAGAGGGCTCCTTTCTCAAGCCAAACTCGTCCTCCGGCAGTAGAGCACCTACCACCTTCTCAACCCTATTATGGATGAACCGTTCGATGATATTTCCGGCGGTATCCAGCATACAGAGCGTGTGTCCACTTTCCCATGGTAGTTTCATCCCACATCGTCAGCCTGAGTGAGACTGTAGCTCTCACTCATAATACGAACGTAACGATGAACGTAACGATGACGTAACTTCTTTCGTCAATTCTAAAAGCAATAGAGCATTAAACATGATAATCAAGTACAGAGCCTTCAGGAACTATCCAGTCACCCTATAGGTTCCCGGTCCATCTTCTGAGTCGTACATGAGTTACCTATTACATAGGTATCTACGCTTCCAGATCGAGGTTGGGAGCAGCAACTGTGCACTACTTCTTGGACCCTTTTTTCCATCGTTTCCCCACATGCCTGTTTCACCTAAGACCGTCTCAACACAGTTATATATGAACCGCTCGAAGATATTTCCGGCAATGTCCAGCATATAGAGCGGATGACAGGTTGGTCCGAAGACTGCTTCTCTTGCCGGAGGAGCAGTAGCCTCTGTCACTTTCTCATCAATGCTCATCAATGATCAAGACATGCAAGGATTATGCCCAAAAATACTTCTGGTGTCCAATTTGATGTAAGAAGCTCATCTTCGGTAATAAGTGGGATGTCCGCACCGAGGTCCACCTCGAATTGGGAGGCCTCCTCGGGCTGCCCAGGGAACAGATAAGGAACATTCTTTTCCAGCAGGGCTGCGTCCGTAGGCGATAGCATTGGCTGGCTTTTCAGCCGAGTAATTACCACTTTGTACGGCCAGGTGTCGTCTTTCACCTCTCTGAGCAGTTCTTCAAAGCTCAGGCTTTATTCTGCTTTATAGCCTTTTTGAGCTTCAACCGCGCAGTCCTGTGCAGCAACTCTTCTAAATCGGGGAACCAGCGTTTGCCTTGCGCCGGCAATTTATTCGCTTAGACAGAGTACCGCAAGTTGGAAGTCGACATCGCGTTTCCGTAGCATTGTACGCTTCAATACCCTGTGACAACCTTGTAGGTTAGACTTTCCGCTGCAAGGAAGTGCATGTATGTATGTATGTATATATTTATGTTTGTGTGTATGTATGTGTCTATGTATATATGTATGCATGCATGTATGTATTACATCACATCTCAAGGCTAAATATGTTTGATTTGAGTTATTAATACCAAACCGAGAATATGGTTGAAATTACTTATTTATTTAATAATATATTATTTTTTTAAATAATATATTCCTTAATTAATAAGTTTTGTTTATTCCTTAATTAATGAGTATGGGATGTATTTTGTAACACACAAATTACAACAATCAAATTCAAAATTGTAAATTAAAACTTTGAAATACATCTGTTAATTATTATTTTTTTCTTTTTTCAGGTATGTCAAATTTTCCAACTGCCATTCGCCAATAGAATTTTCAGGTAAAATTCATTTCACATTTAACATTTTCATTACATTTTTGCCTGGTTATGGTGTAATGTCTACGACAAATTTCAATATTCCAATAAAATTCCATGAGATAATATCATTCCATTTTACATTCCCACTGAAACCTCCTGTCCCAAAGCCCAAAAGCAATTCTTTCCCAAATAAAAAACGCAAATATCAGTTCACTTTCGGCCTTTCAATTGACTTCCGAACCGAAAACTCCCGTTTCCAACCCGACTTATTTTTAGAAAACCCACCAGCAACAAATAAATAAACGACGAAAGCGGAATCGATGAAACCCTCGTCAACCCTCCTCTGCATTTTGTTGACACACAGAAACACATAAAATACATTTAAAGAACTTGTTTAAAGCACCTACCAAACATCAAAACAATGATTTTTCACAAAAAAAATGTCTTTCAAAAAAATCCTCACGTTTTACTTAGTACTAGTCTTTTAGTAAACAAGTCTATTAAATTATATCTTAACTATTGTTCTTACTAATTTAATCTCGCTTCACTTTCTAATCCTACCTATCTAGTTTCCTATATAGTTTTTTTCTTCCTATAATTAATCTACATTCTAAATAAATTTATCTAATTGTTCTCTATATTTAGTAACAAAATATTCGGTATTACATCTCTAATATTTAGTGTCAAAATATTTGGTATGGTAATTGTAACAAATGTGGAAATAAATTATTCTTGATGTTCGAGTGAATTGAAAGGATAGTGGTTGAAACCTATAATGGATGTGCGAGGATTATGGAGTATTTACATTTCAAACACGCACTGATTATCATAGTGAAGAGGTGTCTATTATCGGCGACATCAATAATTTATTGGGTCATTTCGCAATTATCTTAGCCGTTCCATTACTGATAAGAATAATTTAATAGTCACTGGGCACTAATAGTTCCAATAGTTACTGCAAAGTAGGTTATATGAATGAAATAATTTACTGAAAGTATTGGAGATAATATAGTTCATTAAATGTGTATAAATTGTGAGAATATAGTAAATAACTTAAAGAGGAATTGATCTTAATTTATAATCTTAGGCATAATAAATTAACATTTTTAAATCCATATGTTATATAGAGTGTTTGTTAATACAAAAAACTTAGTACCCAGCTTGATTAACTCGTTAACGTGTACGTTCTAGTTAATTCGAGCGCTCTAAAAAAACTGTGCGTTAAGGGGTGAAACTACTTTCTGGGGTTTTTTGTCTTCTCACAAAATCTCTTTATAAAACACATTTACATATTTCAAGCATTCATAACATAACATTGGCTATCAAAAGCTAATTCCTCGAGTAATTTTAATTCCAAATTTGTTCAGACAAGCTTCAAATTTATTAAAAACAAACTCAAATTAACAATCTTTTTATGTTCATTTTATTCTTTATAGGTTCATTTATTTTCCAAAGAGTTCGACATTTATTTTCACTGACGAAATTAGATCTATAAAATGTAGAATTTAAAATCTGGTTGCCTAATATGATTTGATACCTAACAGAATGAATTAATTTGAAATTTTTAAGTTTGCCAAATCAAGTAGTATTTCTAGTATTGATTATCTAGTCTTGTCTTTCTAAATTCGTCGATCCAGGTTTGTTGATCTAATCTTGTTTACTTTTAATCAACTAACATTTGTCTGCCTAATCTTGTATATCTAGTTTTGTCGGTATAATCTTATATTTCTATGCATACAAATATCTGATGTATAATTCAATATCCAGCGTGGTATTAGCAAGGGAATTAGTTCCTTCAACATGAGATTTATTTTGTAGTTTTAATAAGACTTAATATTATAGAGTTACGATAAGGTTGAATATATTTATATAATCAGGCTATATTTCGCTTTTCATAAGTTCTTATATTTTTCATTTTCTCTGTCTTATATAGTCTGAAAAATTTACCTAGTATATCTAGCCTGAAAAATATGGTTTGCCTAAATCAAAATTCAACACCTTATCAATATTTATTAAAACTTAACAGACCAGACACGGCCAAACAAGAGAAGACAAGACTGGGCCAGAGAAGACCTGACAGGATCAGATAATACCAGACAACACCCGACAAGGCTAGACAAGTTCAGACAAGACCACACAAGACCAAGCAAGTCCAGAAAAGGTCAATGAAAATCAGAAAAGGCCGAGCAAAACCAGATAAGGTCAGACAAAACCAAACAAGACCGAATAAGTTCGGACAAGAGGAGACAAGACCACACAAAATCAGACTGCACCTGAAAAGACCAGACAAAACTGAACAAGACCGGATAAGACCGAACAAGATCGGACAAGACCAGACAATAACAGACAAGACCAGACAAGACTAGATAAGATCAGACAAGAACAGACAAGATCAGAAAAGTCAACACAAGAACAGACAAGATTAGACAAGACCAGACAAGACCAGATAAGTACAGTGAAGACTAGACAACAAAATACCATACAAGCCCAGAAAACACCACACAAGACCAGACAAGACCATTCAAATGTTCAATTCCTTCAAATGACTTTGTATAATTATGCGTACATCGATCACTTGCTGGGGAGATAACAATTTCTCATCAACTAATACAGAAAACGAAGGAAGCATCATATAATAACCTGAGCTAATAGTATCGATCCAAATCTGATTTTTTTTTAATAATGCTTCAATTTTATTATGACAATTAAAGAGAGTTATCTGCTTTCCCTGAAGTGAAAGATTAAAGTCATTCATGTGTGAAAATATATCAGCCAAATGTGCTACTTTTGCAAGCCACAAATTATTTTTAAAGAATTCGCATAAAGTTCTCAATTCGAAGAATCGTTTTAATACTTTACCCCTGGAAAGCCATCTTATATGAGAATGCAAAAACAATGTCTGATGTTCTGATCCCATTTCTTCGCATAATATTTAAAAAATTCTTATCTTCAGTGCACTTTTACGGATGTAATTTACAATTGTTACACACTTATTTAAAACTTCATGAAGATTTGAGCTCATGTCTTTTGCAGCTAATTGCTCCCGATGCAGAAAACAGTGAGTTACTTTCAAATCAGGATGTCACTAAACCCTAAAGTGTGCCTGTCATAGCTGCTACTCCTTCAGTGCAAATACCAACACATTTATTTAAAGAAATATTTTTCATTTCAAAGTAAGAAGTAACATGCCCAAAAATTTCTTCTGATGTTGTTGATGTTTCTAGTTTTAAGCAACAGAGCAATTGATCCACTTGCATTTGCACTTGTGTTCTGGATTCTGAATTTTGTGCATTATTTTATTAGTTTTATCTGTTTTCGCCAGAAAGCTTAATAAGTTGCTTTGCTTACTCATTTTACGCAAGAAATATTATGCTATCTAAAAGTAACACAAGTCTAAAAGTAAATTTAAATTAGTTTAATTACTATGTGGCTATTTACCTGCAATTAATTAACGTTGACAAAAGTGTTTCTGTTTCATATGCGGCTTTACATTGAACACAGAAAATTAAAAATGCGAGCCGTGTGTAGTACACGTGCAATGATGTTGATGTGCGTAAACGGATGCGCATTCGTACAATATGTACAAAAGATTTCGCCCGTCACACAAGTGAAGTACGCCTCTTTGTGTGATTGTAAATGGTGATTTATTTCTTGTTGTGGTTAGCTTCATACGCGACCCAAAAAAAATTTACCGCGACCCACATTTGGGTCGCGACCCACAGTTTGAGAAACGCTGGTCTGGACCACATAAGACGATACGAGGTCAGAGAAGATCATACAAGATCCAAGACCAGACAAGACCAGACAAGACAATACAAGACAAACCCAGAAAAGACTAGACAAGATCAGACTAGACCAGACAAGGTCAAAGAAAACAAGACAAGACCAGACAAGATTAGACAAGATCACATAAGACGAGACAAGGACAGAGAAAAGCAGACAAGACCGGATAAGACCAGATAAGACCAGACAAAACGAGATTAGACCAGACAAGACTAGACAGGACCAGAGAAGATCAGAAAATACGAGACAAAACAAACTAGACCAGATAACACCTGATAAAACCAGACTACAACAGAGAAGACAAGGCATCACCAAACAAATTCAGACAACCAGGCTAATTCAGACAAGACTAAAAAAGGTCGGACAAGAGGAGGCAAGTCCAAACAAGACCAGAAAAGACCAGACAAGATCAGACAAAACAAGACAAGACAACACAACAACAAAGAGGAAAATACAAGGCCAGAGGAGATCAGACAAGACCAAAAAAGACCAGACAAGACCTCACAAGACCAGACAATACCAGACAAGGCGAGACAAGGCCAGACATGACGTGAGAAGACAAGACCAGACAACACATGACAAGACTATAGAAGACCACACAATATTAGACAAGACCAGACAAGAGCAGAAAAGGCCAGACAAGACCAGGCAAGACCAAATAAATCCTTGCAAGATAAGACCATAGGGACATGTCCAGACAAGACCAACTAACAAAATTGCAAACAATACAGGATAAGAGCAGACAAAACCAGACAAGACCAAACAAAACCTGGTAAGACCAGGTAAGACCAGACAAGGTCAGACAAAACAAGACAAGACCAGACAAGACAACACAACACCAAATAAGAAGAGACAAGGCCAGAGAAGATCAGACAAGAACAGAAAATACCAGACAAAACCACAAAAGACCAGACAAGACCATACAATGCGGCAAATTTATTAGAATAACAATCTTTTTATGTCCATTTTCTTCTTTATAAGTTCATTTGTTTTCCAAAGAATTCGCCATTTAATTTCACAGACGAAATTAGGTCTATAAAATGTAGAATTTAAAATCTGAATGCCTAATAAGATTCGATACCTAACAGAATGAATTAATTTGAAATTTATAAGTTTGCCAAATCAAATCTCTAAAGTAGTATTTATAGTATTGACTATCCAGTCTTGCCCAAAATTCCATACAATACAGGATAAGAGCAGACAAAACCAGACAAGACCAGACAAGACTAGACAAGACCAGACAAGACCAGGCAAGACCAGACAAGGTCAGACAAAACAAGAAAAGACCAGACAAGATAACACAACACCAAAGAATCAGAGACAAGGCCAGAGAAGATCAGACAAGAACAGAAAATACCAGACAAAACCACACAAGACCAGACAAGACCAGACAAGATCAGACAACAGTGAGGAGACAAGACCTGACAACACATGTCAAGACCATACAAGATTACACAATATCAGACAAGACCAGACAAGATCAGACAAAATCAGATAAGACCAGACAAGACCATACAAGACCAGATAATACCAGACTAGACCAGACAAGACCAGACAAGACATGATAAGGCAAGAACAGAAAAAAAACGGGGCAAGATCTTACAAGAACAGGCAAGACCAAGCAAAAAGCATATAATACCAGGCAAGACCAGAAAAGACCAGACAAACCAGATAAGGCCGGATAAGTCAGTCCTTATTAGCAAATACGAGTATACTGCGTGTTCAACACAAAAAATGCCATCTGAACTAATTATATTGCTACAACTATTTTATGGTTTGAACTTATTATTGCTATTGAATATGTTAGTATTAGGGTTTCTTGTTCGGATATGTTCTAATCGCAAAACAGCGGTTTTCTGTGCCAAATCCGAAACCGCATAACCGTCATAAACAACCGCGGTTTTCGGTTTTATCTCAAAGTATCTCGAAATACATTGATTTTGTGCTATTTCAAACAGTGCAAACTGTTATTGCAAAAAAGGCAACCATCGATGGTATATTTGTTCGAGCAATTTCAAAATCTACCGGTTTCCCAACCAAATATTGCCAAAATGTCCTTCAGGTTTTATGAACTTCAATGAATTTAAGAAATTCAATTCAAAAGGAATTCGAAGAAAGAAAGAAAGAAATGATTATATAATTTCAGAAATTAAAAGCAAATAGACATAGAAATAGAAATAAATTCAATTAAATAGCTTAGTGTTTTTAAAAGTGTTGACTTGTGTTCGTCCGAATAATCATGTTTCTTCATTCTTTCAACTGCGTTTTTACAGTTGTTGTACCCTTCATTAGCTAGCGACCCCAATTTCCCAAACATCTTACAAGGGGCGGAACACACTCCCCCTTGCTCTTCGAAAATATGAGCCAAGTTCGAGGTCGTATTTCCCCATTGCTTAATGTTCGGCTAAAAAGTGACAGCGATAGATAGATACCTGTTTTTTTCTGCGTACTGACGCATTGAAGAAGAAAAGTGGGCAACAATATTCTGTTTCACGCCATTTTGTACAAGAGCCAGGCTTTTGAGCTTAAGAGCCCTTGCACTAGGCTGGCAGGACCTCTAGGCCCGGGCCTTGTAGGCCTAGGCAGAAATCCGGCACTGGGCACTATACAGTACTTGTAATATGAGAAATTCAATTTTTATTAAAGAAAACAAAAATATACCCCTGTCTAATAACTACTGTCACACAAAAAACCATTGTTTTGATTCGTTTCGCATACACTGACGTCATTTCGTGTTTCAGAGGTAACTTAATTTTTTTTTAACGCAAAACTCTTTGTAAATGAAGTTTTTTTAATACAATGTTTTTTGTGTTAAGGAGGTATTTAGATACAGTATTAGGGGAGACTGGGGCTGGTTATGACAGGGGTAAGTAGTTACAGCGGCAATGGTGATTAAACAGAGAACGCTATAATGACGTTACAAAGACAGAAATGATCACGTCACCATCGGCCATCATCGACGCGCGAGCCAGGGACGCTAGCGTATTTCTAAGTGGAACTCGTGCATGGTGCCGCCAAAACCGTAGGTTTGTAACTTTTTCGTGTTTTAGAAGTATTGGTCTACAACCTGTTTTGAATAAATGTGATGCGTGTGTGTGTTATGATATTTATACCCCAATGCTTTATTTTTGCAATGAATCCATGTTTATACAGTTATACTTATTTGCGTTTTTACTACGTAACCTTAAAAGTTCAGTTATGGAGTTGGGGCTAAAAGTGACATTTGCTCGGGGCAGGTTGTGATTTGTCACTACCTGCCCCGTAGTGCTTCTTGCCGACTGGTATAAGTTGAGCTACACAATTTGTTGTTTTTGGTAGGATTAGAACTTATAAAAGAAAAACTGAGTGGTATTGCATCATTTAATAAAGATATTTTTCAAGTTGATGACTTCTTATCTGCTTTTGTTACTGACAGACCAATATTCCAAACGGCTAGCTCAAACCTAGAAAATACCCTTGTTACAACACAGAACAGTCCAATTCATTTCGCTGGGACTCCATCTCC
Organism: Phosphuga atrata; assembly: GCA_944588485.1. Lineage (NCBI taxonomy): Eukaryota > Metazoa > Arthropoda > Insecta > Coleoptera > Silphidae > Phosphuga > Phosphuga atrata. Next base: position 15,833,823 of record OX155895.1, on the reverse strand, counting down.
GCCTGCTCCACATTCTTCTATAGAGAATGCTATACCTCCTATTCCCGAGTTTATCGAAGATGCTTCTGAAGTAGATGCCGTAGCACAAAACAAGACCTACATTTGTACTAACGCAGTTGCTAGAAACTCTCGCAAATCAGCAATTTTAACTGATTCGCCGGAGAAAAATGCATTGGCACTGGAACAGAGCAAGAAAAAGGAAAATACATCTAAAAAAGAAAGATAACTAAGAAAGGAAAGTCAACTATGCCAGGAAAGATAAATAATCAAGGAAATGCAGGTAGTGGAAGAAAATCAGTTAAGGTTAAGATTGCTGTAAAGAGGAAGGTGTTAATGACTCTGACGAAGAAAGTGTGGAAGATGATTATTTTTGCATGATATGTTGTGAACCATTTGATCAGAGCCGAGCTGGTGAGGAATGGGTACAGAGTGTTGTACATTTGCTAAGAGAAATGTTCTAACCCACATATTTATGAATTTAGAAAGTGATTGTTCAGACTATAGTGACTGAACTGCTTTGTTTAGCTTCTAGGATCTGGTTGATTTTTTTAAGAGAGGCATAGCTAATTTATTTTTTGTTGATGAGGCGTAATGTATATTTTCTCAATTCATACTTTTTCGCGTTATTGTTTAATAAACAGGTGTATAATTTTCTTCTAGGTAGGAAGTTACCTTCAATGAGACAAAAGATTGTACTGTAATACACTGTAGATATAATCATATTTTATTTTGATTTATATTCAGAAAATAAACTGTGATTGTTATTAATAAAAAGTCTTAGATTACGTTTGTTTTTTGTTGTAACATTTTGCCCCTTGCAGTGTAACAACCAGCCCCTGCCGCGGGGTTAAAAATTACACGGCTTGTTTCCCAGAATTAATTCATTTATGTCATTTCTAATAGTCTGGTACCTAAAATTGTTTTTAAATTGAAATACTCAATAGTTACTTAATCAAACGAACCTATATTCAGGTAAACCAATCAAAAAAACAAAAAATGGTGACACTTTATAAAAAAAATGTCACAACCAGCCCCAGTCTCCCCTAACCAATTTTTAAAATTTAGTCAACTAGCCTATTGAATTACGTGTACAGCTTTCTCTAAGAGTGTCATAGCCAAGAAACTAGACTAGAATTTTTATAGAGGAAGAATATATATATATATATATATATATATATATATATATATATATATATATATATATATATAATTTCAAATGTTTAGAAATTCTAAAATAAAACAAAACTGCTCGAATTATATTAATAAATATAAATATATAAATAAATATATAAATATAGATATATATATATATATATATATATATATATATATATATATATATCTTCTTCTTCTCGCGGATGGGTAACTTAGGACCACGCGGAATCAACGTATGCTGAGCCTTCCTCCTTGCCCAATAGCTTTTCATCTTCGTGGATTGTTGTACTTTCTGTTCCTCCGACCATGCACGTCGTGTTGGTTTCTTCAGATCTTCCTCAAATCCCCTTGTATGAACAATATTCCTGATCATATTTCTATTCATGAGATCTGGCGATCCCATCTCCACTAGGTCCCTTTCCACTTGATTGTACCACTTTGGTCTTGTATGTTTGTTCTGTAGAAATTTGTGGATTCGGTAAGTAAGCCTCGTATGATTCATTCTTTCCAAATGACCCAAAAATTGAATTCGTCTCATTCTCATGTTATCGGTAATTTTTGAATTTTTTCTATACATTTCAGAATTGGGTTTGGGATAGTGTATGCCATTCTTAATTCTGGGCCCTAAGATCTTTCTCATAATTTTCCTTTCCTTAATATTTAATTGTTCCTTTAATGTTTTAATTTGTAAATTTAGCGTTTCTGAAGCATAAAGAGCTTCCGGTTTAATCACTGTTAAATAATGACGAATTTTACTATTCCATGACAGGCATTGCTTGTTATAAACATTTTTGGTGTATTGAAATGTATACCTCCATTTTCTGGATTCTTGATGTTACAGATTTAATTTCATTGCCATTTTCTGTAACCCATTCGCCTAAGTATTTATATTACTTTACTCTAGCAATTTTTTTAACGTTAATATAAATTTCATGTGGCGCATTTTTTATGTTAGTCATAAATTTAGTTTTTTCATAAGAGATATGAAGCCCTATTTCTGCTGCTTGTTCTTCCAAGATAGTAATCTGCTTCTGTGCATCAGAGATGTCTTCAGCAATTAGTGCCATATCATCAGCAAATGCTAGGCAGTCTATTTGAATACCCTTAATTTTTGGCCCTAGTCGGTGAGATGGTGCCCCTGCTTTTCTCCATTCCCTAACAACTTTTTCCAGGGCACAATTGAAATGTAATGGAGAAATTCCATCACCTTGACGGCCTGTATTTATTTCAAACTCTTCACTTATTCCACCCATAAATTTTACTTTAGCCTTTGTCTCCGTAAGTGTGTCTTTGATAATCTTGCTTGTTTTTTGGTCAAGTCCAAATTCTGTTAAAACACTAAAGAGTGATAAGCGATCTATACTGTCGTATGCTTTCCGGAAATCCACAAACGTTATGACATATTTTTTGTTAGTTGTGTTGCGAAAATATTGTATGACGTTTTTCAAATTCAAAATTTGCTCTGCACAGGACCGTCTTTTCCTGAATCCACCTTGATATTCACCGATTTGACTATCTACTTGCAGCTCTGCACGGTTTAGTAACACTTTTGAAAGAATTTTGTATGTGACCTGAAGAAGGGATATACCTCGATAATTGTTTGGGTCAGTTTTATTTCCTTTTTTGTGTATAGGATGGATTATCGCCAACTTTCAATCCGAGGGGATTTTTTCCGTTTCCAAATGTCCAACATAATTTCGTGCAATTTTGTGATACAATATTCTCCTGCATTTTTCCACAATTCTGCAGTTATTTGATCCTCCCCTGAAGCTTTGTTATTTTTTAGTGATTGAATAATTTCTTTAATCTCTTGTACAGTCGGTGGGGCTGAACCTTGATTAATTTTATAAGAATTAATGAACTTAAATTTTTCTTGTGGTAAATCACTGTTAAGTAATTTAGAAAAGTATACTGCAAGGATTGTACAGTTGGCATCTATAGTATAAGCCAATTCTCCATTTTCATTAACAAAATGAAGCGATGGCGAAGAATACTTTGTCAACTTTTGCTTGAACGTTCTATAATTGTTTCGTGATTTATGTTGCTTAAAGTCCTCTTCTATTGATTGTAATTTAAAATTTTCACTTTGTTTACGAATCCTCCTTATTGATTTTGTAACTATCTTCCTAACGCTTTTAAGTTCTTGCAATGTGATCGGAGTTTTATTGCACGACCAATTATGCCAGGTTTGCTGCCTATGTTGTATTAACTGGTCACATTCATCTGTCCACCACGGGTGTTTTCTTGCTCTTTTTAACGGGGCTATATTTACAGCTGTTTGTAAGAATCCTGCTTGAAGTTGCGGCCAATTTTGTGGTTGTATTTCTTCAGTTCCTTTCATGAAATTTTCATTACCTTTAATATTCTCTATATCATATTTACATTGAGGAACTCGTTTTGTAAAATTCCGTTTCTCAGGGATCACATCAAGGGAAAATTTTGTTGGATAATGATCAGAGTCAAAGTCCAATCAAAGTCCTTTTAGTTTCATGATTTCTGCAGTATACAAACGGGAAATTAGTACATGATCCAGTTGATACTCACCCAATAAGGAATTAGGTGAGCCCCAAGTCCTTGTTTTAGAAGGGAGTTTCTTAAAGAAGGTTGATTTGAAAAATAAATCATGACTTCTGCATAAGTCGATGAGTCTCATGCCGTTCTTATTAGTATTTTTATGACCAGACCATTTCCCAACCCAATATAGATATATCCCCTCTTTGCCAATTTGTTATTATAATTTGATATTATATAATTTGTTATTATAATTATATAATTTGATATTAATTAGAGTATAGATTTTGTTCCCTTACTTTATTGTTATGGTGGAAATGCGTCCTGAGTACGACTTGAATGTCACAACTGATACAAGTATTGATTTATCCACTATAAATCCGGTCCCAAATTGTGGACAGTGGGCCATGACTCGTTCTCCTGGCTTTCCTTTAAATATCCTAAAGTTTTCAGAATCAAAAGGACATTCATCTGTGTACCGTGATTCCTGGTATGCAATAATTTTTATATTACGTTCTCTAGCGTTATTTAAGATATTTTTTAATTTCCCAGCTTTCAAAAGGGAATTGACATTAAATGTCATTATCCAAATCCGAGATTTTGCTTTAAGAATGTTCCTACCGGGATTTGAGGTACTTCGACTTACCTCCTTGCACACATCTATGGTCTCCCCAGAATCCGAATAGACCACTCGGGGACTGAAACCCCTGGGGTAATTTATTGCTCTAGAAGGTGCACTATTCATGTTGATTTAATTGAAGTTATGACTGACATGTCAGTCGGTTAAACTCAAGAGTTCCACTTCTGAGTATTATAGTATCAGCCGCCACTAACATGCGAAACAGACGCTGTCGGGGAACCGCCACTCACATGTGAAACCGTCGTCACCTTAACCTGATATTTGGTACCATGTACCAAATACCTTTTACTCATTATCCCGAGTACGGGGCTGCCTCTTCCGCCATATACACTGTTCTGTAGTCCATCTACTCCACTGTCTGTGCCGTTGAGGGCTTCACCGTATCCCTGGCAAGGGACCCTTACAAGGTACTACCAGCCGGGCCAGCTGGACCAAGGTTTTTTAAAGAGGTGTTACTCCTCTATTTCCTCCCACATATTAATATATTTCTACTTTTTTTTAATCCCACAAAGAAAGAAAGAAATCGAAAATTTGACATGCACTGCCACTGCACTTCGAAGTCGAAACCCCTCCCTTGATTCCGTCTCTACGCATCTCAAACGTTCAAGCGATCGTCATTGACCATTCATCCTTTGTACTAGTAATTTTGCCTCGATTTTTTTCTTTATTCATTTTGTATAAAAACTGGACACTCTGACCAAGACTGCGGTTGCACTGAACTGCACTGCCACTGTATTTCAAAGTAAAAATCTTGCTGTTGACTCGGTCTCTTCACGGTCTTTACAAACGGTCAAATGATCATCTTGTATTAAAAATAAGGGACTTTTTCCTTTTTTTCAATTCTTGGACAAATGTAGACAATATTTCCATTGTAAAATTTTGGAGTAGAAAAAATTTCAACTATTCAGTTTGACATTTCAAAGCCAACATTTATATATATATATATATATATATATATATATATATATATATATATATATATATATATATATTTTCGATTTCTTTTTATATATTTAATCGATTGTTCCCCTCTAGGAGAGTGATTGAACTTGATTGTACATGATTTCATCTTAGGGCGTTTTCCCGCTTCTCTTCCAAAAATCTCTTCATCTTCTCAGAATGCTCCTTGTTCCGCTCAGCTGTCCATTTTCTTCCAGGCTGTCGTGATGGTCTATCCTCAAATTTAACATTTTCGATTTTATTCCCGCACTCAATGCGGTCCTCGATATTTTGTATGTTGACCTATTGTAAGTCCCTCTGAACCTCAGTGCCACATTTACTCTGTGCTATGACGTTGAGCAATTTCTTCGCTGTTCTGGAGTTTTCCGTCCTGTAAATGTGTATATAAAACTGTGCTCGGCGTTGCTGAATACGTCCGTTGTCGTATGGATCTTTTGGTAGAGTTAGTTTTGAGGCCTTTTCATCCAATACCGTTAACATTAACTGCCCCGTAAATCTTTCTGAGAACTTTTCATTTCTGTTTTTCTATATCCTTAATTTTGGAATGACCGTCGATATCCATTGTTTCGGCTGCGTAAGTTGCTTCCGGAAGAATCACCGTTGTATAGTGCCTTGATTTTGCATCTAAGTAGATGCACTTCTTGTTGTAGTGAGCCCACGTTAGCTTGTAGGCCTTCTGTAGTTTGGTGAATCTTTGTTCATTGGCGATTCGGTTTAGTCCAGATGACTGTATGATTTCACCAAGGTATTTAAAATGGGGGACTTGTGTTATCTTACCGTATTGTGTGATTAAAGCTAAGTTATTTGCTGGTCGTCTTTCCATATAGTGGGTTTTTTCATAAGAAATTTATAGTCCGGTTCTTTGCGCAATTTCATGTAATTTTTCCACTGCGTGTATGGCTTCATGTCTGGTGTTAGTAATAATGGCAATATCGTCCGCAAAAGCGAGGCACTTGACTGTAAGACGGTTCTCTTTTTTTATACCAATTTTAATGACTTTCACACGAGGTTCACACGACTTTCACACGGTTTTCTAGAACAATATTAAAGAGCAAAATCCATCCCCTTGTCGAACTCCAGTTTTAATGACAAAGGACTCCGATATTTCACCCATGAAGTTAACTTTGGACATAGTTCCTGTAAGCGTCTTTTCAATGATTTTTCGGGTCTTTCTGTCTATCCCGAATTCTTCCATGATTATAAAAAGTGTTTCACGGTCTACAGAATCAGACGCTTTTCTGAAGTCGACGAATGTAATTACTGTATTTCAATATTTTCTCATTTGTAATATTGTTTTTAAGCTCCACACATGTTCAGCACATGATCGCCATTTTCTGAATCAGGTTGGGTAACCAATTAGTGGATTCATCTGGGGTTCTAGCCTGTTTAAAAGTGCCTTGGAGAGGATTTTATAAGCAATCGCGAGCAGGGAGATTCCTCTATAGTTATTGATGGTTGTTTTATTGCCCGTTTTGTGTAACGGATGAATTAGAGCACATTTCCAGCCTCCTGGCATTCGCTCCATCATCCATATGTCTGAAATTCCGTTATGAAGTTTCTGCGTAAGTGTAGTTTCGTTTCGTTTTTAGTTCGTTCAGTTTCCACAATTTTGCAATGATCGCATCTTCTCCTAGTGCTTTGTTATTTTTGAGCTTTTGGATGATCTCCTGAATTTTTTCTAGGTCAGGGGCTTGTGAGTCCGGTTTGTGGAAACCGGTGGGGTGAACGCAAGTTTTCCTTGGGGTGATTCGCAGTTAAGAAGGGAGTTGAAGTATTGGGCTAATAATTTACAGTTTTCTGTCGCATTAGTTACCAACGTGCCATCAGGTTTTTTGAAGCACAAGCTGGGCGCCTGATACCTCTTTAAGTTTTCTTTAAATGTATTGTAGAAGTTTCTATTATTATTTTGTTTGAAGTCCTGTTGCATTTCATTAGGTTTGTTGTTGTCATATCCTCGTTTTTCTTTCCTAATTATTTTGGAAGCATGTTTTTGAGTTGTAAGAAAGTTCTCCCAGTTTTCCTTAGTTTTGTGACTGTTAAACTTTTTCCACGCAATCATTCGGTTGTCAACTGCCCGATCGCAAATTGCATTCCACCAGCGATGTGTCCTTGTGCGAGGAGGTTGTCCTAGTTTCATGACTTCCTGAATTTTCTTTGTTATTTTTTGCCAGTTTGTTGATGTTTCTTGATTAATTTGCACCATGATTTCTTCTTTGTGGAGTTTAAGGTATTCTGGATCTGGTTTGATATTTTTAGGAGGGGCCTTTTTTTCTATGGGGTTGGATTTTCGTCTTTGTTTGGAGAAGATGATGGTCTGATTCAAAGGCGGCTTTGCGAGCTCTGACGTTTAAAATTTCTTTTAAATTTTTCTTGGAAATTGCGATATGTTCAATTTGGTATTCACCCTGTCTAAGATTAGGTGACTGGTTAACGGTGAAGTAGTTAACTTGTGTGGAGGTGTCTGGAATTTGTGCTCATAATTTTTAGTCCAAAGTTTCTGTAGAAGTCAATTAGTCTTTCATCATTCCTATTGGTACGTTCGTGCTTAGTATATTGGCCTGTGGTATTACAAAATTTTCTTTTCCTACCTAACTGGGCATTAAAATCACCCAATAAGATCTTCACATGGTGCTTTGGTATTTTATTGGTTGTTTCTTCGAGAGTTTCCCAGAAATTGTTCATAGTTTCAGGGTCGGATTTGTTTTGTTGATTTATGGGAGCATGGACGTTTATCATTGTGTAAGCTTTATTGGCTGACTTTATTGAGAGCAGAGATACTCTTTCGTTGGGAGAAGAGAAATCAATGATTGAGTCGAGTACGGAATTGTGTATGGCGAAACCGGTTCCCAGGAGTGGTAGTTTGCCTCTAACTTGTATGGCAGGTTTGCCTTTATAAATTCTGAAATTCTCCGTACTAAAGTGTTCTTCATCCGTGAATCGTGTCTCTTGAAGTACGGTGATTTTGAGGTCAAATTTTTCCAGGGCGTTAGTGAGTTGTTTTAATTTGCCTGTTTTAGTGAGGGTGTTCACATTAATGGTGCCAATAAAATTCTTACGTCGATTTTACAAAGTGAGAAGAGTTCTTGAGAAGCTCCGATTCTTCTACGCATGGTCTCCCTGATCCCCCAGAATCCGATGATCAGGTGAGTCAGGTGCCTGGGGTAGTGTATTCTTTTATCGTCTTTTCCATCATGCGCTCAAGTTGAGTTTTGGTTTTTGTGGTGATCTCGTTTGAGATCACAAGTATACGACTTCGAGAGAGATTTATATATATATATATATATATATATATATATATATATACTTCGAGAGAAGATTTATATATATATATATATATATATATATATATATATATATATATATATATATATATATATATATATATATATATATATATATATATATATAATTTAATAACATACTTTAAATAACATATATGTGCCCATAATTATGAAAGTGGTCTAAGTCAAAATTAAAAAAAAAAGTTCATCAGTTATTTCACACCACATTATTAACACAATTACATTGAATAAATTTAGTTTAAAATAATGCTGTGCGAAACATCTGATAAATTATTTGCTTTTTTAATTTTGACTTATAATGTACCCATGTACATATATGTTATTCAAAATATCTAGTTCCAACACCCTTCAGATATTAGACACTACTACTAAAAAGAAACCCTAGTTAGTATGTATATTATCTTCTATTATAAATCTTGCTGCAAGTACAAAGCGTTTGAAACAATAATTGATAGAAAGTGATGAATTATTCAATTTTGTTTTTTTCGTAAATTAAAACTCATTGATTTGATTTATTATGCCTACTTAGTCTTATTCGCATTAAATTGATTTTCTAAACTAGGTCAAATTTTACGGCCATTAGTAAATAACTATTTAAATATGATTAATTATTCAGAATAAAATGTGCGGTAAAATACTGGAAAATAATTAAGGAAGGATTAATTTTACATTAAACTATTCTAAACTAATTATATTTGAACAAGTTTGTTAAATGAGAAAACTAGAGAAGAGCAGACAACAGCACACAAGACCGTACAAGGCCAGACAATACCAGACAAGACCAGGTAAGACAAGACCAGTCGAGACTGGACAAGACAGGACAATACCAGGAAAGACCAGACAAGGTCAGGCAAGTCCAAACAGGGCCAGACCGAAACCAGACAAGACAAGACAGGACCATACAGGACACAGGAATAGATAAGCCAAACCTACACAATACTAGAAAAGATCAGACAAGACCAGGCAAGTCCAAACAAGATCAGTCAGAAGTCTGACAAGACCAGACAAGGCCTGTCAAGACCAGACGAAACCAGACTAGACAAGATAAGTCTCGACAATACGAGACAAGACCAGACAAGACCAGGCAAGACATGACAGAACCAGACAAGACCAGGCAACACCAGACAAGATCAGAGAAATTCTGGCAAGACTTGACAAGGCCAGGCGAATGCAGACAAAATCAGGCAAGAGCAGATAAAACCAGAATAGATCATAAAAGACAAGACAAACCAAATAAATCCAGATAGGGCCGGACAAGTCAAACCATATTCACAAAATAGCTAGTATACAGATTGCATAACAGAACAAATGACAATTGAACCAAATATATTATTAGAAATGGTATATGATTTTTATTGAATGGTTTATGAATCTATTAAAAATGATTTATGAATTTATTACTGCTATTGAGTATATCAATATGTATATTAGCTTTTATTTTAAATCTTGCTGTAAGTACATAGCGTATTAAACAAGTAACATAAAAGGTAAAAAGTGATGAATTATTCAATTTTGTTTTTTGATAAATTAATTGTCATTGATTTGCTTTGTATGATTTATTTTGCCTAGTCTTATTCGCATTATATCGATTTTCTAAACTAGGGCAAATTTTACGGCCATTAGTAAATAACTATTTAAATATGATTAATTATTCAGAATAAAATGTGCGGTAAAATATTGGAAAACAATTAAGGAAGGATTATTAATACATTAAACGATAGTAAAATACATTTCCTTGAATCCTACTTAAATAAGTTGTTTAAATGCAATTTAGTATAGATTAATAGAATCGTTCTTTTGAGTAAACTTAAAGATAGATAAAGGAACAAATGGGGCAACTAGATAGGTAAGACATCGTTAATCAATGTAACCGTAGGGTTCACAGCGATAACTTATTCCTTGATTCCTACGAAACTAGGGTTTATACATGACAGGGTTTGATAATATACGCATCTTAATACGTATCTTCTGATTAATTTTAAAAATATTTTAATACAAATCTCGATTATATATTGTAGTGCATCTATATAAAACTGTCCAAACTAATTTAACTGTACAAACTTGTAATACATGATTGACAGATTTAGTTAAACTATTGTTAAACTAATATTAATATTGATTCTCAGATGCGGATGCTCTCAACTATCTACAATTGAACAGTTTATGGATATTAACTAGTCATATAATTTTGATAATAAATCTACATAACCTAAATTTTAATATTCTACAAGTTTTTGTCAGCTTTTGTTACTTTTTGTCAGTCTAGCCTGTTGAATATCAAATTTCCTTTTTTGGTACTCAAAATTAAGGTGACCACGCGTCCCGATTTTGGCGGGACAGTCCCGCTTTTTGGAAACCTATCCCGCGTCCCGCCGATTTTTAAAAATGTCCCGCTTTTTAGAAAATATCTGCATTTCTTACTTTTAATGTACTGTAAAATATAATATAAATTTTTTTCACATATTCCCATAAAATCTCCTTTTTTAATGTCTACCAATGAAATTTTTGAATAGCCTCCAAATGTATAATAGTCCATTCTTCAAGATATTCCAAGCAGATATTATAAAAATTTCTAGCTTCTTTCAGAAAACCCAGTCATTTGGTGACATTAAAAAGGAGATTTTATAGGAATACTTGTAAAAATCTTTTGAATATATTAATGTGGTGTTATTGGTAAAATGATACGTTACTGACGAAAAAAATTAAATATTACTGGTCTGCAAATGTGAAAACAGACCAAAAATGAACGGAGTAATTGCTGACAACAGAATAATATTCCTTATCAAAATATTTTGAAAATTGTAGAATACTCGCTCTCCCTTCAAGGAACAAATACAGCAACAAACAGTGTTTTTCCAGTATCAATAAAATATGGTAACTGAAAAAACGCAGGTGAACTTTAAAATCTATATAAAGCGTAAAAATAATTTGACCAATTCATGTGAGAAATTTCACGACATTTTAATAAATCATCCGAGTATTCACTCGGATCAAAAATTTGACCGTGAAAGAAAATCTTTTTTTTTTTTTTAATTAAAAATTTAAATTATTTCAAATAATGGTTTTTAAAAATATTTTTATAGTTACCAATAATTAATAATAAATCCATTTTGGAATATTTTTCTAATATATTTTTTTATATTAAGTATACGGGTAATGGTAGTTTATGATACTAGTGTGTGAAGGGGGGCTTTTGCGCATGAGTCTATCATAACTCTGACACAACTCAGATACAATAAGGTTAGAACGTTTAGCGCCTCCTAGGAAAAAATTGCTAACTAGTAAAAACACACAGTGACAGGAACACTATTTGGTCGCTATCGATGTAATTCAGGTTAACCTAGATTTAATCTAGAATAGGTTATGGTTAGGTTAAGTTATACTAGAACCAGATAAATACAGACTGAGAGGCCGAGAACTCTTGATTTCAAATAAGAAAAGTTTGAGAAAAAAAAAAGTTGAAGAATTGAATTCTAATAATCGTCAGAAAATTTCGTCAGGCGCAAGTTATTGCCATAGTAACAACAAATAGAAATCGTTTAATAATTAAAATCAATTTGATTTACATTGGACTTTTACGCACGATTTGGATACTTTTACACACGATTATATAATGGTATCCTTCACATACAATAATGTATTTATAAATGTTTTCATTTTTGTGTGAGTAAATAAAATATATTTTTTTTTAATTATTGTCCGCTTTCGAAACTAAATTACAATTCTCATTTCATTCCATTTGTCCCGCTTTGTCTCAATGAAAATGTGGTCACTTACTCAAAATATATCGCAAACATTTTTCACGATGAAAAATTTTACCCTCCGTTTAGTAAGAAATACCGGTTTTAGTCGGTTTTCGAATTTAAAAAAAATAGAACAGTGAAAAATATTCTATATTATTTATATAAAATAACAAAAAAAGAAATCATTATCAAGTCAAAATATAAAAAATAATAATAATAAGGATTACATATTACTTACACAAAATAACGAAAACTCAAACAAAAATTTCAGCTTTCAGTAACTTTCGATTTGTAAATTTTTCTTCAGGCTCTTCAAGAAATATATGAATGAATTTTTCCGTGGCTTCCCTTAAGAAAGCATTACTCTGATGTGTAGTTTCTTAGATTTGCTCTTCATAAGAAACGTTTTCCAAATATGAATTTGGAAATATTCTGGACAATATCTTTCCAGATAACTTAATACGTACACTAGATCTCTTTGCTGATCTGATTTTTTTTATGGATTTTGCAAATACAGCAAAAGAGTTTGTAATCCTACCTGTCTTCTTTCTTGAATTCGGTCTTCTTGAGCATATAATAATTTCAACCTTATTTCAGTATTGGAGAAAATATTTTAGAAATTAAAATATACTTTATCTTGTTAATATACACATTGCACTAGCACTGGCCAACCCAATTCGTTACATAGAATGAATAGCATCAATATATCAAATAATATAAATAAATAATTTTTGCCTAAAAAATAACCTCTAAACCGGTTTCCTTAATTTAAAAACCGGTTTTCCAATGACAAATTTTCTTTTAAACCCGGGCTTGAAAAACCGTCAAACCCTACCGTTATGTAATAATTATGCAGATAATTTTGAAAAAGCCAATTTAAGAGTTGATTGAAAATCGACAACTGATTTAGTTCAACAAGATTTTTAAAACACAAGTAATTTTATTTATAAAAGCCTGTTCAGTAATTCTTGACTATCAAACTTAAGTTAAACTGAAGTAAAAAAAAAAGTTAAACCTCTTTAAAGTTAAACTCTAGTTAAACTAAAGTAACTGTACCCAATGTGGCCTACGTACGCTTTTAAGTTTTTTTTTTAGTTATTTTAAATGTAAGTAACTTATCCTCAATGAATAGAAGTGAAAGAAAACCTTATTGGAGAGTAAAAATAAAAATTTCAAGCGAATTCAAAAAATAATTAAGGCAGTCTAAAAACTATAACACAAACTAGGCATTTTTGTCATATTTGGGTATAGGGGCGAAAGACTAATCGAACCATTTAGTAGCTGGTTCCCTCCGAAATTTCCGTTAAGATAGCTGGCGCTCGAAATACGAGTCTTGTTCGGTAAAGCGAATTAGGGTCGAAACGACTTCAACCTATTCTCAAACTTTAAATTGGTGAGATCTCAAGCTTGCTTAGATGAGAAGCCGCGAGAATTCTTATCGGATCATGGTTACCAAGTGAGCCACATTTTCTAAGCAGCGCTGCGGAATTTACCAAACGCTGAGTTAAAGCGCCCAAATCAACTCTTATGGGACACCATGAAAGGCGTTAACTTAAGGCGGTAACTTAAGACACCAGGACGGTGATCATGGAAGTCTGAATCCGCTAAGGAGCGTGTAACAGCTCACCTTCCGTACCCAATATGGCCTATAAGGTTTAAATAAAGAAACATACAACATTCATATTAAATACTGAAAATAAATGAATTCAAGGCATTAGGGGGATGAACATATCGAGTTGGCTTGACTGTCAAAAAAGCTCCCCCCAAGAACAAAAATCGACGGGTCTCGGCGAATTTTGAAATATTATTCGGTTTTCCAATTATAGGGGGGGTCAAATTTTCGTTGGGATTTTTTAACCTTCACAATTAATAACTTATCGTTTTTTTTTGTTAACTCAACGCAATCTATCTTCATGCACGACGGTTGCACAAACACACATCATATCCTTCTTCCCATCTTCTTTGCAGATGTCGCAAAACCAGGATTCATTTCTTGCAGATTTTTTTATAACTTCTAAACTGGAAGTTTTGACGATTTTGAAGATGATGTTTGGTCTTTAGTTTTTGATGATATAATTTTTATTTTATCCTTTGGTTACATATTGGTTTGAGAATAATAATTTTTTCATCACACCTACTCTACTATTGTTAGCTTTCCGTCTATTATTAACTTTAGTAGTGTGTTTGGTCGGAGTAGGGAGTAAGTTAGAGAATGTGCTAGTATTAGCATCTAAGTCCTTATCTTCAGACCTTTTAAAATCCTGTTTTTGCAAAGTGATCATCAACAATCTCTCTCTTTAGTATTTTACTTCATAGCTGAATTGTCGTGATCCCATGCTGGCGTTTTATTTGTCATAGCGGACTTAGTGATCTTCCTCCATTTACCCCTGTCTGCCGCCGTTCTTATATTATCGTGTAATTGTGTGCCCGGTGATCTCTTGCATCTGGTCGATCCAGCATTTTGGAGAGCGTCCCCGAGGTCGCCTACCTTCAATTTGACTATTCCGCCTTCCCAGTTCTCCAGAGCTCATCTTAGTATAAACTCACAGTATATGTTGAATGGGTGATAGGACGCATACTTGCCGAACTCCTCGTCCTACCTAAAGGGTCTTGGGTTTCTTCCCTCGAACTTGATGATTCCTTTGATGTTGTCATATAATGTTTTTATCAGAACGACAAGGTGAGGAGAGGTTTCCGCTTCTATGAGGGCATTCCAAAATTGGTGCCAGTTTCCACAGTTAAACACTTTGCTGTAGTTTAGGAAGCATATATATGTGCACTTTGCAAATTCTCCGGCTTTTTCAGTAATTTGATGTACATTCATGATCCGCTCTCGAGTGCCTTTACCAGCCACGAATCCAGCATGTTCCTTTGGAATTTGTCGGTCTAAGAAGCTCCTAAGTCGTTGTTGCAGAATTCTGTGCATGAACTTGCTTGGGTGGGAGATTAATTCGTTAATTCTGCAATTACTGCATCTCTGGCTTGATCCTTTTCTGTGCAGTGGAATGAAGAGAGATGTATTCCAGTCAATTGGCCATTGCCCTACCTTGTTGAAGCTTGCCCAGAAGTCGTGGATTCCTTTTGAGGACAGCTGTTTTAGCATTTCACCACTGCTATCATCCTCTCCTGTACTTTTTTTTGTTCTTGAGGATGTTAATGGCTTGGTCTTCAACAATAAATTTGTTTAATTTCTTGGCTCTAGCAGGATTTAGGTTTTGAGATTTTCTGATAGGAAAAATAGGGTTTGCATTGAAAAATTTTCTTACGCATTATTAGCCTTGCAATTTGGTTTATATCCGAAAACATGTTTTATTTAATTTTGTTTGCATTATTTATTATTTAATCTCAATAGTTGGGTTGTTCCGTAAGAGCAAACTTTCGCTCCAACTTAGTATTGACATAGGAAGCTGGTTTGACATATCGGCGAGGAGTTCTACGGTGAATACCAAGTTCCTTTGCTGCTTTATTATCGAACATTTTTGTCGCAGTAATTGCCTCTAAAGCTTTCTCAAGGGCTTGCCGGATTCACTTGCCTCGCTTGTTACTAACTAGAGAACTCATGACATGAAAATAAATCAAACGTGAAATAAATCACAAATATACCCGCTTTACAGGATTCATCTGTACAGGAGAACACATTTCTTCATAAAATTGATATGGATGTCTATTAGGAAAATAAAAAATCTAATAAAACTACTGTAAACAAACACTCGCTTGAAATATATTCGTTCCGAGGACAGACGTGCATCAACATTGGTATAGGAATACATCAGGTCAGATTGCAGACTTCTCTTGATTGATTTCTAGGCCATATTGCATATAACTAACTTATATCTTGATTTTCAGAACCTTAGCATGTATTGTGTTTCTAATGAGTTTTTCGCCTTATCTTACTATTCCTAATTCCTATTTATCGCTCTTTGCAAGTTTGAACCGGTTTGGTTATTCTGTCTATCTAGTCTTCTCTGTCTGCTATTAATTATCCCAGTTTGTTTGTCTAGGCTTGTCTATCTATTTTCTGTCTCGTCCCTTAGACTTATCTCCCCAGTGTCATCTATTTAGTCTTATTTCCAGTACGATAGGAGTCCATCTAATACCTCACTAAAACTTCCTAATTGTATAAGTAAATCTTGGTAGTCTAAATCTTTACTTTTTAAACCACGATAATTTCGTCCAATGCTGAGGGAAGAAAGCTGAATCATGTTCTTTGTTTAGTAAATATTTCCGACCCTTGGTCTAAGCTATTCGAATCTCATTTAACTCATTTAAAATCTCATTTAACATTTGATTTGATTAAATTTTCTAATAAAAACATCCAAAATTATTTAAAATTAACTGTTGAATAAGAAGTGAAAATTTGTAAAATATTGTAAAACGGAAAATAATAAATACTTATGTACACAAATAGAAATTTATGAATGGAAGAAATATTATACATAAACTCGATATACTTTTTGGTAATTTTTTTTTTCTTTTAAACTGACTATCAAGATTTATTGATCACCGAAACTTCATCCACTCGTATAGGTCTTCCCCAACATACAAAGAGCAGATTTTCCGGCATCAAAAACATATTTGATCTTTTATGGCCACTCTAATTCCCATTCTTTTCCTCCCCGCATTTCTCCCAGGAATCCATTGTACTCTTAAGAAATGCCGTCCGTTCTGTCTTACAAACATCACTCGACCGGTTACCCAGCAGACGGAGCTACACATTCTCCCGCTTAAACCCCGAGGAAATTCCAACAGGGATTTAAATTCGAAGGATTTGCACCCCATGCATCCCTCTACAGATCCCGCTTAATCCTCCAAAATGTCTATTCCTGCTCAACAACGCACACTCAATCCCCTAAATGTGTTTAACTTTAACAATTAATTTACGTTTTAATAACTAAAACGATAACATTGTTCGAGCAAATAATATTAGAGGCTAAATATACGAGATATGACAGATTAATCTAGATACACAAATAACAGAAAAACCTAAATACACAAACTATCAAGATAATATTAAATATAATTAGGATTATAAAATATTACAATAATATTATAGAGCTACGAAAAGGTTGAATATATTTATATATTCAAGCTACATTCCGCTTTAACGAGTTGGTCAAATAATATTAGACAGAGAGGACATTTCAGAAGAAACAAGAGTATATAGATTTGATAAGGTAGATAAGGAAAATCACTTAAAGCCCAGTTGCAACAAGATGGACAAGTCTAATCACAATTCACTCAACTGGTACAACTAGGTAGACAAGACGATAAAAAACTGGATAAAGAAGACCTGAAAAACAAAAATAGGAGGCATAGAAAAGGAGAAGAGCTAATATTTCACAAACCAATTTGACAAACACAAAAACTTTAGCAGAAGCACGAAGAGAATCACAAACTAGAAACCACTACTCAGTAGACCAAGAGGAAGGCCGAAAATAAGATGGCAGGACCAAATACACGAAGATATGAGAATAATGGAAGCCACAGAATGGAAGAAGAAGGTGAAAGACAGGAAGGAATGGAAGAAAGTAGTACAAGAAACAAAAACACACACGAAGCTATGGATGGAAAATAGATTACGCGGACTGATCTACCGCAACAAAAGTAGACTAGACCTTGTTCTTGCAAGTTTGTAGCAAGGCGTCTTCGTAGACTTTGTTTGCTGATAGGCGGTTTCCTATGCAAAACCAGCTTGCACCGATTAGTCGTTGTTGAGACGTTTGTTCGTAAGCGTCTGGTAGACGGTTGAAGTCGTTGCCGTAGACGTTGTTGGTTGTTGCAGACGTCGTGGTAGACTGTTGAAGACGTCATCGTAGACGTTGTTCGTTGTTGCAGGCGTGCTAGTAGACGGTTGAAAGCGTTATAGTAGACGTTCTTGTTGCCGGCGTCCTTGTACTTATCGTCCTCTTAGATGTTTTGATCACGTCGGGGTCACCAATTTGTGGTGGGATACGCCGTGGAATAGTTATATCATTCACGGTTTGTAGAGGAATTTATTAACAATCACATAATACACAAATATACAAGAGATACAAACAATGTATCAAGGGAATTGCGGAGCTGCAACGTATTCGGAGAACTTGTATATAACTTGGAGAAACCTGCTAAAACTTGGCTAAAACCTGCTAAAACAATTTAACTTGGGTGGAACTGATCGGAGGCGTTCGTACTCGGACTGTCTTCGTACCTTGACTTGGTATTTATTCGGGGCTCCCAGTATTTACATTTCGTCCAGGTGTATTGGTCCCTACTCTGCAGTTAATTATTTTTGTTTCTTCGGTTATATCATTGCTTTGGTGATTATCGATTCTCGGGAGAAAAATATCCTATCGTAATCTTCCCGAGAATTACATTCTTGACCCTCATAAAATATTTTCTGAAATTTGTCCGAAAGTATTTGGGTAATAATTGTTATGCCCTCCTAAAACTAAAAATAAGAATGTTTCCTGATCTGCTCGAAGATTACACTATCGACCCTCATAAAATATTTTCGGAAATTTGTCCGAAAGTAGTTGGGTAATTACTGTAATGTCCTCGTAAAACTAAAATAGGTTTGAACAGCCCGTTGCCTCCACACAATCTTATCTAACTTCAAATCGTTCAACACTTCAAGTCTCTCTAGTCCTTCAGCACTTGCCTTTTCTTGACATCTGGATTCCCAATCTTTATGGTCCATACGGAAAAAGGACAATACTAAACTTTTTCTGTAAACATCCACTTTTATTTTGGTTTTAAAATACCCAAAGGCAAAACTAAATTGAATTTGGTTCACGTTCGCCGAGATAAGAATGGCTTTGTATATAAACGAAGAGTTAAACGAAATATATCTATAGATTGCGCCGGATAGTCCCAAGGGTGACACTTCCTTCCACTCCCGCCACCTCATCTGCAGATATCGCTGCAACAGCCTTATCTGTCCTCTGCAGTTTGCGCCATCTGCACAGAACTGTACGATCGCGTTTGGTAATTAATAAAATTAACCTCGTCAGGACGGGCTT
This sequence comes from Phosphuga atrata, assembly GCA_944588485.1. Classification (NCBI taxonomy): domain Eukaryota; kingdom Metazoa; phylum Arthropoda; class Insecta; order Coleoptera; family Silphidae; genus Phosphuga; species Phosphuga atrata. The sequence continues at coordinate 15,814,514 of OX155895.1, read as the reverse complement.
AAGTGCAAGGTGAAAGGCGGAGGATTTCTAATTGTATTGAATTAAGGTTTTACATTTTAATTTTATCCGAATCTTTTAAATTAGCCGTAGAAAGCTTGCAGTGGGAAAAGATTTTCTGTTTTAAGAAATTGCTTGAGGGTGCGGAATTATCAAGCAGAGAGTTTTCTGTAAATATATTGGCCATTTTTAATTAAATAAGTATTTAAATGAAAATTATTTCAAATTATAATTATATTTTTATGATAGTTTGAAACAATTTAGCAAAATTAACAATGCTGGTGAACTAACAAAAATATACTTGTCTATAGTACGAATGTCTAAACAATAATAATAGATGTAGTCACATAATGTAGATTGGATAACTACTGGCCTGAACAGTGTTTAATCCGTTTTTCCCGTTAGTCAAATTCTAGTAAATATTATATGCAGACAAGTATAATTTGGGCCCAAATTTAAATTTATCGAGATTAAGTTTGCTGACACTAGACAAGACTAGTTAAGTTTGTTGACTGAAATATGAAAAGGTATCTTAGGTCATAACTGCTATATAGACCTTTTCAAATATTATTATTATTTTGATAATAATAGATTTGAACGCTTCTGAAAAATTTCCAAATCAAATAAGGTCGTAATAATGTTTTCACTATAAGTTCCTGATGTGTAATTAAATAGTATTATTGAAGTCGTGCGGGTCGTTTGGGTAAACCGATCTAATTAACTTTTCGCTGTTGCGCAAATTTCTTCTCTCCTCCAAATTCTAATAATTTTCTTTTCGCGCTTGGCTCTGTATCCGGTATCTGGTGATTTATTGTGTCCGGGAAGCCATTTTTTAAACGTTTAGCCATTGTTTCGGCAGGAAAATATCTTGACACGTACTGTGAAAGAAAACCGATGAATAAAATATATAGAACAAATATTAACTATCAAAACTGCAATAATTACATAAACATTCGTATTTAGAACTAATTTTCAAATTTGTTTGGATTATTAAATTTTAATCAAGATTTTCATAATGTAAATAGAAATTAGTCCGATTTTATAAAAAGCGACTTAGATTTTAATTTACAAATGTGATTTTCTTTGTTATCAAATTTTGTAAAAAATCTTGTAAGCAGTTCAATTTAAACCAACAACAAAAACAAATTCACAATGTTTTTAGATTTATTTTCTTAGAAATTTTCATCATTATATTTGACTGAAAATTAAGTTTAAAAATTTATAAAGAAAAAACGGCCAACGTCAAAGTGCAATGTAGGGTAACTTGACTCTAACAAAAATTAGCTCTTTAAAGCTTAATATTTCACAAACGGATCTCTTAATAGAAATATTGTTATCACAAACCTATAATATTTTTGAAGGACCTATCCAACGACAGCCCACACCATGGGGTAGACGGAAAAAAACGTCCTCGCTTTATGTGTAGAGGAGATAGCCTGAAAACAAATAATCTTTGAGCTAAACTCCAGACAGACGGACGGACATATCGAAACTATAAGGGTTCCCTGTTGATAACAACGGAACCCTAAAAATATAAGAAAGTTAATAACATAATGAAGGTTTAATTTTTTGTTTAAACTTTAATTTATTGTAATTACTTTAATGAGTAAAGATTTTTTCTTGACAATAAAACTAAAAATTTTCTATTCACTTCGAAATATTTTTTCGCAATTAGGCGTTTTGAATATATTAAAGAAAAGTATCTTAAGATATTAGTAAAGAAATTATAGCTTGAAAATTTAGATTTAAAAAGTAATAATTTGAATTAGTAAGATTTTTTATGAATTTGCAACAAAATTTGCAAATAACAATGGTTCAAATATATCCAAAAACCCCAAATATGTTTAGATAAAACTTTTATGTCCGTTACTTGTCTTATCTAACCTACGAACATTTTGGAAATTTTATTTATAATGTTATGGTTAAGTTTATTCCAATTCCTCAAATCTTATATATTCCTCATCTATTATAATTTTCTGTATAGTTTCCATTGATCTTCTATGTCATAATTGTTCTTTAGAGTTTCATCCTGATCTTAAATTTTGGTTTTAATTTGTTCCTGGTATTCGGTTCGATATTGCTGTATAGATAGTTTGTTAATGTTCCATTTCTCCTTCTTTTCTCTTCTTTACATATACGTTCTGGAGATTCTTTGTCGTATTTTGGCGTGCAATAGAAAGTGATCTGAGGCACAATCCGCCCATCTTTTGCATCTCACGTCCAGCAAACTTGTGGCGTGTCGACTGTCAATTAGCTGGTGATCTATTTGATTTGTAACAGTTTGGTCTGATGTGGTCCATGTCCCTTTATAGATGGGTTTATGTGGGAACAAGATTCCTCCAACTCGTAGTCCATTGGGAGTAGCAAATTCCACTAGTCCAAGGTAGGCAAGGTAGGCAAAGAGGTTATATTTATGTCAACAATTGGTGCACAAAGCCTACATGAGAAGTGTAATGATAACGGATTGCGACTAGTGGAATTTGCTACTTCCAATGGACTACGAATTGGAGGATCCTTTTTCCCAATGAAAAAAGACCAATGGTCTTTTTCGTTATCTTGTGCATCTCCTATTGGGGCGCACACATATATGAGGGGGACATTGTAGAAATGGAATCTTCTTCATTTTGTGCATTTTGCACAATCTGCTGTTAATTGCATTGAAGTTAACTTTGTCTAATATTCTGTTGTGGGCTAGGAAACTTATACCCTGTTCATGACTTCCCCCATCACCTTCACTCTACATTAGAGTATGTGTCTTCATTTTTAATAAATCCTTACTAGGCCATCTAACTGCTTGTAGAGCTAATATGTTCATCTTATATCTTGCCATTTCGTTTATTACCTCAAATAATTCGCCGGGTTGATATAGGCTTAATATGTTCCATGATCCGAGAGTCCAGTCCGTTTTCCGTTGCTTAGGTCGTTTTCGTAAAATCAGTCCATCATTACGAGGCTTGTGTCTAGTTTTCGTAACAGAGGTTTTCTTACGGCATGCGGTTGTTAGCCAACATGCCAGCCCTCCTCCTTTACCTCGACTTGGGACCAGCAGGTCGCCGCAATACAGCCGACGGGTCCTGGCGGAGTTTTATGACAAGTTTACTTCTGTAATATTTCCCTTACTTATGATCATGATTTTTGTCTTTGTGGTATTTATTTCAAGCCCATACTAACTGCTGTTTCTTACAATTCTATTCATTAATACTTTCAGCGTTTGCTATTCGCAAATACACTAGTATCATCACTTTACCGGATGTTGTATAATATCTTTCCATTTATCAAAATTCCTTCATCTGCTTCTTCCAGTGCTTCTCTAAATATGAATTCAGAATATATGATAAATAGTACGTGGTCTGTTAAAAAAGTATCCGACCTTATGTTCTATTTTGAAAACCTGATTGATTTGTATCAAGCGCGCTTGCACGAGCCGACCTTGAACCTTCCTGCGCATGCGTGAATTTTTTCCTCGCCTGTAGATAGCGTCAGTTATTGTCGAGCAGTGTTCGAGAGACGTAGTGTGTAGTGCTCTCGTCGGTTTTTCAATGCAAGTAAAAATCACCAAAGGATACTATAGGGATGTCCTACGTCGCCTACGTGATGCTGTGCGGTGCAAGCGACTGGAGTTGTAGTCATCAGGAAATTCGCGACTCCATCACGACAATGCTCCAGCACATTCTTCGCACTTGGTTCACATTTTTTTAGCGAAAAACCAGACTCCTCTGGTTCGACAGGCTCCATACTCTCCTGATATGCCACCATGCGGCTTCTGGCTATTCCCTAAAGTCAGGAGGCCATTGAAAGGAACGCGATTTCAGATAAGAGGGGACATTATGGCTGCAACGACAGCCGTGCTAAAATCGATTCCCAAAGAGGCTTTTTCGGAATGCTTCCAACAATGGCGGCACCGCTGGGAGAAGTATTCCAGGTATGCCAGTTTTTTTTTACCGTCTAAAGGTCGGATACTTTTCTTACAGACCACGTATAGGTGTGCAAGATACTTCCCTGTCTTACTTCTCTGAAAATTTTGAGTGTTTCGGTGTGTTCTTCTTCAACACGCAATACCGCTGTTTGATCCTAATACAGGTTCTTGATGATTCGCACATCTCTTCCTTCCATTCCAATGTTTGTCAAAATCTCCATCAATTTGTCGTGTTTTACGCTGTCAAAAGTCCGCTGGTAATCTAGTAAGCAAGCAAATACATTTTTATTTACATCTCTACAACTCTGAAACAGTACTTGCATACTGAACAAGTCTTCTCTCGTACCCACTGCATTTACAAACCCAAATTGACTAGGGGCTATCTGTTCTTCACATAGTCTATATATTCTTCTATGTATCACCTCTTCACTTTCAATCACTTTCAAGAGATGGCTCATCAAGCTTATCGTACGATAATCTCCACGTTATTTTGCAACTGGATTTTTGGGCAGAGTAATGAACTCTGAGTTCAGCCACTCCATTGGAATGTTTCCGGATACATAAATTTTATTCAAAATTTGGGTTAACCATTTTACATGATTTTAATCTATCAATTTTATGAACTGTAACATAATCTATTAAATAGATTTATCCAATCTTTAAATATTATCTACATCGGTTTATTAACTTATTAAAGCTGAACATAGCTTGAATAGATAAATATATTCAACCTTTCCGTAGCTCTATAATATTCTTAAGTCTATTTAAGACTTCAAAACAAATGTCATGTCGAAACACAACAGACATTTGTCTGTTATTTACTAGCACTCATGCCACTTTCATGTCACTAAAATATATTATAGAGCTACGGTAAGATTGAATATATTTATATATTCAAGCTCTGTTCCGCTTTAATAAGTTGGTTTGATTGTATCTATAATTAGTTTAGTTTCACTCCTATATTCAATAGGTTTATTTAATTAGTTAAATGTTATTCATACAGATTTTGCAAATACATCTAGCACACAAAAATAAATTGTGTCAAGCTTAAATATTGTTATTTAGTCTATTTAATCTAAATTTTATCTGTTTCATCCATTCTGCTTTGTCTATTGAATCTTCTAGTAGATCCAAGGCTGAATATTATGTCTAATATAGCCTTATATAGCCAATATAGCCTTCTAAAATTAATAATGGAGGGAAAGATAGAGTGGCGCCGTGGTCCAGGACGAAGGAAATGCTCCTGGTTAAAGAACAGACTGGGCTGGTCTGGACTACCACTCATTGTACAGAGCGCCACAAGACCGTGCGGAATTTGCCATGATTGTTGCCAACTTCAGTAATGGAGAATGCACCTTAAGAAGAAATATGTCCAATTTTTATCAAATTTGTCTATTATATCAAATCTATAATGATCTACGAATGTATGGATTATAAAATAAGTAGTTATTTATTCTTTCAAGTTAATCCTGTCTGTTCCATAGAGATAAATACATTTACATATCACACACATTAAATACTGTCTATGTTTATAATCGTCTATTAAATTAGCATAAATTGTCTGCTCTAATAACCTTCTTATCTATTTCATTTAATTACTTCGTATATGTGTAATTATCTATTTTAATCATAGGCATTTATTACATATTTAATAATAATTTTCAGTAAAGTACTATGAAGTTACAATAGGGGCTTCAGTTCTGATTATTCAATAAATTTTGTTGGGCGGATTAGGGTTTCACGGACCTTTACCTTTTAGAGTAGTTTTGGAAGTTGGGCTTTTATTAGAACAGGCTTATTATAATCATCATCATCATCATCATTGTCCAGCCGTTTGCGTCCACTGCAGGACATAAGCCTCTTCTAACTCTTTACAGGCATCACGATGTTGTGCTGTGTTCATCCAGTTTTGTGACACCCTCTTGATGACATCGGTCCATCGAGTTGGTGGTCTACCTCTACTTCGTTTATCGGCACGGGGTCTCCATTCCAAAAGCCGTTTAGTCCATCGGCCATCCCTAAGTCTGACAACGTGGCCTGCCCATCTCCATTTCATGTTGGAGATGCGTGTTAGAATGTCGCAGACACCCGTCCTTTCCCTGATGACCTCGTTTCGTACCCTGTCTCGTAAGGAAATGCCTAGCATGGCCCGTTCCATTGACCTCTGTGTTACCTGCAGTTTTGCTGTGGAACGCTTTGTTAGTGTTAAAGTCTCTGACCCATACGTCATTACCGGCATCACACATTGCTCGAACACTTTCCGTTTGAGACACATTGGTAGTTCGCTCTTCAAGATGTTAGTTAGTTTTCCAAACGCTGCCCATCCTAAGCCTATGCGGCGCTGTATTTAGCATGTTTGGTTTTCGCGGCCTATGCGTATCTGATGCCCCAGGTATATATAGGAAGTTACTTCTTCTATATTAGCATCATCTATTTTGATTTGATCGCTTAGCACTAGGTTGGTCATAACTATTGTTTTTCCCATATTCATCCTAAGGCCCACTTTTTCCGTTGACTGTTTTAGGTCGTTGAGCATATTTTTTGCATCTTTGATATTGTCGGCTATTAGGACGATATCGTCTGCGAATCTCAGGTGGTTAAATTTTTCTCCATCCACTGTAATTCCTAGGTGTTCCCAAGATACCATTTTAAAAGCATATTCGAGAACCGTGGTAAATAGTTTTGGGGAGATAGTGTCCCCTTGGCGAATTCCCCTGCCAATTTTAAATTTGTTGGTATTGTCGTGTAGCCTTATACTTGCTGTAGCGTTTCGGTAAATATGTTCAATTAGCTTTGTATATCGATAGTCTATTCGTGCTTGGTCTAGAGCAGCTTTTATGGCGGGTAATTCAACTGTATCGAACGCCTTTTCGAAATCTATGAAAATCAGGACAAGGGGCTTATTATATTCATTACACTTTACAATGAGAGTTTTTATAGCCTGAAGATGATCATTTGTCCCGTATCCCGATCTAAACCCAGCCTGTTCTTTGGGTTGGTAGAAGTCTAGTTTATTTTCTAACCTTTTGGTGATTACTTTGGTGAAAAGTTTATATAGATGTGGTAGCAAACTTATCGGTCTTTAGTTTCCGAGCTGTGTTATATCGCCTTTTTTATGTAGAATAACTGTGGAAGCGTTGTTCCATTCGCCAGGTGTAGCACATTCTTCTAAGCAGGTGTTGAATAGTGCTTTTATGGCATGTAGTAGAGCGTCTCCTCCTTGTTTTATGGATTCGATATGTATGCCATCTTCACCCGGGGATTTGTTGTTCTTCATCTCTGCAAGAGCATTCTTAATTTCGGCTATCGATATACTTGGCATATCTTCAGACCCCTGATTTATGACCTTCCTGGTATGTGTTTGTGTCGGTTCCGCTGGTTGTTCTTGTAGCCCACTCATGTAGAGAGTTGCGTAAAATTCTTCCGCTATTTTCAGTATATCGTCTCTATTTGTGGTTAGTGTTCCCGTGCTGTTTATTAGTTTGAGGATTTATTTTCTTCCATTTGACATATTTCTTCTTAATACCTTCATACTTCTGTTGTTCTCAATAGCTAGTTTCATTTGTTCTGTGTTGTATCGACGTATGTCATTTTTGATGTCTTTTGTAATTGTCTTGCTTAAATCTCTTAGTTGTTTTGAGTTTCTATCGCTGTTTTGTCTTAGCACTCTTCTGAGTTTCATAAGCTCTTTGGTATGTTTGCTGATTTTGCTTATTTGTTCTTTATTTGGCTTACAGTATGTCTTTGTTGCTTCATTTATAGCTTCGACGATTTTGTTATTTACGAGTTTATTTTTATTTACGAGTTTATTTTGTTATTTACTTATTATAATGCTGGTCACTAAAGTTACTGGAAAAAAGTGAGCTGGAGTAGACTGTTTTCTACTACATTTCATTATAGTTACGTTGAATACAGTTAATTAAACTCAGTATATTTCTAATATTATTATTTAGTTAATATCCTAACATTATTTTACTAGATTCACAAATACAGTATCTAATCGATTACGGGATAAACCAACTTACTCAATTAATAAATAAAGAGACTAGTTAAGCAGTTGCTACATAAACAGACAAACAAATCCGTTTTCAAATAAACATTCTATTACATCATTAGACATATAACCTTGTTTATTTTTCCATAGTTAGTAGAGAGATGCAAAAGCTCGTAAATTATTTACATAGATCAATAGCTGCACAAACAGATAAATCAATTATTAGATATACAAACTAGTATAATAAATTTAAAATCAATCCAATATATAGCCAGATTAGGTAGTGAAGATATTAGCTTAAAATCTAGTACATATATAAACAATCGGGAGCAGGGAGAGTAGTAGTTCCTCTGTAATTACTGATGGTTGTTTTATCACCCTTTTTGTGTAACGGATGAATTGGAGCACATATCCAGTCTACTGGTATTCCTTTCATCATCTATATGTCTGAAATGACGTTATGAAGTTTTTTCTGCGTAAGTGTAGGATCGTTCAGTTTCCAGAATTCCGCAATGATCCCATCTTCTCCTGGTGCTTTGTTATTTTTGAGCTTTTCGATGATCTCCGGAATTTCTTCTAGGTCAGGGTCTCGTGAGTCCGGGTGTGTGGAAACACACAATATGTCAAATTCAATAAAACTGTTATAGTTAAGTATTTTATATATAATTTGGTGTTTAGTGTTTCTAGTTTAAAAATAAGACAATAATAACATTCTGAAAATTAAACAAAAAAACATTTTTGACAAATTGAATGTTTGTTTTAAATCTTATTCATTGAAATGTTGTTTATTGAAATTTTGTTGAAATTTACGATTTTTTTAATAAAGCTAGCAAAGAACTTTAATTATGAACCTTACCTCGATTGCCTTGAAAGATTAATTTTTGTTTTAAAAGATATTAATTTACTTTTAATTAATTTGTAAGATAAAATGCCTTGTCATTTCGTTATTTTTCTTTTTTAATTTAAGGTTATTACAGATTTTCAAAATTACCCAATCAGCAAGGAAATACTCTGTATTTAACTGTATTTTACAAGAAAAATTCTTTTAATTTTAGCTCAATAACTGGAAACCACCTAAACTGAAAAACCTTTTAAACGACAACATATTTATATTTAACTAATCTATTTAAGTGTATTTACCTAATTTGCTTATAACATTTAGATTGCAAAATTACATTTAGAAGTTGGACAAATTTTTCAAGACAAAATTAGACAAACTAAAGTGAAAATTATTTCACTTAGTTTATATTTATAATTAAATTTTATAATTATTCAATTTTATATATCGATTCTTGATTTGGTTAATCATGGTGGGTTTATAAACATTTTCTATTTTATAGGCATTTTGTTAGCCTAGTTAGATAAATTTCAATTAAACTAATGAAGACCTTGTCCAATTTATCTTGTCGGGATAAATCATTCTAGAACGCATTACTTTTTTAACCTTTCCTAAATCAAATTTTTAATTATCCTGCACTGAACTCCCACTGTTATTTTTATATCCCATTTCATTTCTATCCCCGTTACATCCACCTTTTCCCCCAAAAGACAAAAAAAATATATTTTTGTTTCCATAGAACAATACAATTTCATATAAAACAAACACACACTAAAATAAAATTTCTCTTAGTTTGAAAATTGTTGAAAAGTTTAATTACGTTTGCGGTTTATACAGCTTAATTCAAGTTTCAATTATATTTTCAAAACTCTTCTGTTTACTTAATTTTTTCTCTTGTGTGGAGTTGAAAATGGTAATTCATTCTGCGGCGGAGAATGCAAGACTGAAATTTCCTTGGCAGCTTTTCGAGAGATAAATTTCCAGCTTACCGCGCCACAGGCAAGTTTCCACAATGTTTTATGGTTTCCTGTATCACGATGTTATATAATAATACTGTGTAGATGTTATAAATATTACTCAGACAAGAATTATTTTGCTCTACAAACATAAGAACTCCCTTTACTCAGTTTTAGTTCAATTTTGTAGCCTAATACCGACGTAAGAATTATCAATCCCAAATCAACCTACAATTAGACGGTTTGTCTCATTATTATAATTACATTTCTCCCATTTGAAATGTGTTAAATTGACATATATATATATATATATATATATATATATATATATATATATATATATATAATTAAAATAAACCATTCCCTTATATAATCTATTTTCTCTGAGAATTGTTACTGAATAGTATTTCCTTATCATTTACGAACAAACTGTTGCGTTTTATGTTCGTCCAATCTCGTGAGCGAAGTCCGCAATGATCGGCGCTCCAAGTCTCTTCATTACAACAGAGCAAACAAATAGAAAATAGTAAGGGTGCATGGGGTATAAAAGGTTGTGGTCGAGTCTACACAACAAAGAGAGTGTGTGTCGTATAAAAACAGGACACTGGATACTCATGTAACGAAGTCTGGGGGATAATAAGATTTTTCTTGTGGCTAGGGATTTATTTAAAGAGAGATAATAAAACGCGTTGGGAAATGATTGTACGTGATACAAAATGTTTCGTAATGTGGGAACCTGGATGGAAGGATTTTGGTGTGGTAAAATATAAAAAATATGAATAGTCCTATATTATATAAATAGTATTATTCGGAAAAAATGTATTTCTATTTTTTGATGAGATTAATCAGAAAAGACTTAAAAGAGAATAACTAGACAAACGTACCAAATAGAGAATACTCTGCCTGGTCAAATTAAATTAAATTTATTTACTTTAGATGAGATTAAGATTAGATTAGATTTAGATGTACGTGAAAACAAATAAGCAATGTCATAAAATCATTGATGATGTATAAACATAAATCGACAAGGTATTTTTAAATTTTCTGGCGAAATAATCTAAAAGAAGTTTTCTCTTGTAGGTGAATTGATAATTTCTTGAAAATATGGGATCCTATATGAGAGGGTGCCTTGCTACATAGGGTTAAGTTAGCAAATAGGGTTCGTATGAGATTCCTGCCTCTTGTGTTGTATGCATGTTGACCCTTATTTTTTGGTAAGCTGGCTTTATTTTTGAAAATGAAACATGCCACTTCCCAGATATAAATAGAGGGAACCATTAGAAGGTTTAGGTCTCTGAAGTATGGCCGACAAGAAGTTGACCTAGAGATACCCTTGATAGACCGTACTACCCTCTTTTGCGCCCTACAGACAACCTCTAGTTGTGGTGATGCCCCTCCAAAATATGATGGCGTATGAAATTATTGATTGCACCTCCGCGTGGCAGATTCTTAGCAGAAGCGGTAGATCAATTGTGTTTCGGAGAATCTTTAACATAGCTTAAGCTTACATTGAATTGAAAAATTCACTTTGTTTTTTACCACACTTATATTATGTAAAAATATTATATAACTTATTATTCACAGTTATATAAATTTCTACACATATCACGACTCGAGTTTCGACGTTTGACGGTCATTTTCAAGTGTAATTTTTGTAATGCGGTTATAATAGACTTTGCTTTAGAGAATCCATGCTGTTCCTCTGGAATGATGTGGTGTTTATTGAAGAAAGGCATCAGTCTGCATTCTATTGCGTATTCAATGATTTTTGCGATTCCTGAAATTAGAGCGACAGGCCAGTAGTTTTGTATATTCGTTAAATCCCCTTTCTTATGTATCGGAATTATTACGGACTTGTAATAGCTTATATTTTGGGTCATTTCACACTTTGCAAGCGATCAATTTATTGTTTTTTCTCTAGTAGCATCAACCAACCATGGGGTTAGCCATGAAATTCTGGCATGTGCCAGGTTTTTAATTTTGCTCCCCCGAAAAAATGGGCAAAAAAGGAGATAATAATAATGCCATTCAAATGCGACGTGTAGACAACCTCCAAGATGGTGCACACCGGGCAACGTTCTGCTAGAGCAGAGCGGCAAAAAGTCTAAACATATGGCGGCCGAACTAGACCGCGCGTCTCTCACGGCCATTTAAATCTACAAAATCAAAAATCCAACTGCAATTGTAAGAGCCAATTGACAAGAGATATTGGATCTTGTATCCATGTTCTGCAACTTAACATTGAAGGTATATCTCGAGACAAATGCGAACATTTGAGCAGAATAGCTATGGATAACAACATTAACATCATATCACTGCAGGAAACACACCTGGCAAACGACACCCAGCTCCAAGTTAGAGCGAAGATGCCAGTGCCATGGATGCCAGATGCCTATGCCATCGATCTATAATGTACCTCCGACAAGATATTCACAAATATAAGATCATTACAAACACCGAGCAGAATAATACTAAAATTATAACTGTCGAGACCCCAGGAACGACAATGTCAGCTGTATACAAACCCCCAATATTAGATGTCCAAATCCTCCACTTGCAACCCTAAAACATCCAGGAGTATACTTGGGAGACTTCAACTGCCACCATGTCAGCTGGGGATACTCAACTAATGACGAGAACGGAGAGAGCCTATCAAATTGGATGAATGAATTGGATCTCCATCTGGTCTATGATGCTAAGGATTTGAAAACCTTTCACTCAGCACGATGGCAGAGCGACACAAACCCCGATCTGTGCTTTGTTACAACTGACTCATCGCAAGTCCCTCTACCTCATGCAAGAAAGGTCTTGCGAAGCTTCCCACGCAGTCAACACCGGCCAGTTATTATCTATATCGGAATCCAGGTACCTTATCTAAACCAAAACCAAGATGGAACTTTCGCAAGGCGGACTGGACATCATATTCTAAAGAAGTCGACTCACATCTACGGTGGATCCCACCAAAATCAGAAAACTATGGAAGATTTGCTGGCGTACTGATCGGAAGCGCTAAGCGTAACATACCCCGGGGATATAGAAAAGAATACATACCCTGTTGGAATAAAACACGGAAACGTTATACAAAGAGTATGAGAAAACTGGGAACCCAGATCTGGGAAGCCAGATATTGCACTCGCTTAACGATGAAAGAAGGGAGCGATGGGAAAGTACGACAGAAAATATGGATTTTACAGCCTCCAGCCGAAGTGGATGGTCTCTTCTACGTCGAATTGGAGTTGCCACGCCTATACTTACCAAAGAACCTAAAGTGACCCCTTCCCAAGTAGCGTTGCATATTAAACAACGTTCAGAAAATGTACCGATCCATAAAGAATTTGAAGAAGCGATAAAGGAAGAACTTAAAATAAGACAGAGGTCTTGAAGACAACCCTCTTTTCTCTTCCTCTTTCACTAACGCTGAACTGAACAAGGCCATAAGAACACTCAAATTACGGAAAGCAGCTGGCCTGGATGGTATATTCCCAGAGTTTATAAGGCACCTAGGACAACCTGCGAGAGAATGGCTTAGAAATTGCCTCACAGATATACTAAATACGCGACAAATCCCGGAACAGTTCAAAATAGCCCAGACCCTTGCTATTCTGAAACCAGGGAAACCAAGTGACGACCCAACTAGCTATCGTCCAATCACACTGCTCAGTGTTTGCTATAAATTACTGGAGAGGCTAATATACAATAGAATATATCAAACTATAGACGATATTATTCCGCCAGACCAGGCTGGTTTCAGATCCAACCGAAGTTGTTGTGAGCAAGTGCTAGCCCTAACGTCATACATCGAATCAGGATACCAAAGGGGTCTAAAAACGTCAGTAGCATTTGTTGATCTGACGGCTGCATACGACACCGTATGGCTGGATGGTCTAATACTAAAACTAAAGAAAACAATACCCTGCTCCAAGTTAACTAAGCTTATGGGAAACATGTTAAGAAACCGATATTTCAAAGTTACTCTTGGACAATCAACTAGCAAGTCATACACCATCAGAAATGTACTGCCCCAGGGATCAGTACTAGCCCCTATACTCTTTAATCTTTACACCAGTGACATGCCGGCAACCAACTCTAGGAAGCTCTGCTATGCTGATGACACCGCTATAGCCACTCAAAGCAGGCTCCTTGAGGATGGTGAGGAAACTCTAACGGCGGACTTCGGAGAAAACATCGGGAGATACTACAAACAGTGGCGACTATGCCCAAACCCAAGCAAAACCGAGGTGTGTGCATTCTATCTTAATAACCGCCTCGCAAATAAAGAGCTGAATGTCACATTCTGTGGTAAAAGAGTAAAACCCAACAGCCACCCAAAATACCTTGGCGTTACACTAGACTGGTCCCTAACATATAAAAGACATTTGGAGTTAACTGGACAAAAACTAAAAACCAGGAAAAACATAATTAAAAAACTGGCTGGGACTACTTGGGGAGCAAAAGCAGAAACACTACGAACGGCAGCTCAATCACTTGTTCTCTCAACGGCAGAATACTGTGCACCAGTGTGGTACAAGAGTTCTCATACAAACAAAGTCGATGTACACCTCAATGATACCATGAGAATTATATCAGGAACCCTAAAGTCCACTCCGGTACCCTGGCTTCACGCACTAACAAATTTAGCCCCACCAGACCTGAGGAGACAACAAGCTGCTGTTCGCGAATGGGACAAACTACACGATCCTAAACACCCTAGAATTCTACAAATCCACACGATATTGAATAATGCTCCGGGCCGTCGTCTTAAATCCCGAAAACCAATTTGGCAAGATAAGGTACTAACCGAACATGAACCATTTCATATCAGAAAAGCTTGGAAAACCAAATGGACATCCAATCACGATTTTAGCCATAATGACCATGAGGATTCTACCGTCCTTCTCCCAGGAATGCAAATGTCTAGGAAAGCATGGTGTAGCCTTAACCGTATCAGGACTGGCCATGCCAGATGCAAGTCCATGCTGTACAAGTGAGGACTCTCGGACTCCCAGGAATGCGACTGTGGAGCGCCAGATCATACTGTAGCTCACATAGCCCACGAGTGCCCAATAAGAAAATTTGAACGAGAATGGAGCGAGATTCTGAATGCCACTCCTGCTGCCGTGAATTGGGTGACCTCCCTGAATATCGATTTATAACCCATAGCCTGTATCTCAAATAAAAATATCCTGTTCGTATAGTATATTTGTTTCTTAACTGTTAGTCAATCTATAAAAGTGTTAGTTTTATACATATATATGTACATACTCTACCTACATTTAAGAGTGAATTTGTAGATCGCCATACGATAAATAAATAAATAAATTGCGGACTTTTTTAAGACATCCGGAAATTTCTCGTCTTCGAAACTAGGATTGATAAGATGTGTTTTAAGATCCACTAGCACTGAGTGGAACTCTTTGATTATGTTACAGGGAATGCCGTCTGGTCCTTGAGATGTTGAATTACTCAACTTAAGTATGAGTTTAGATGTTTCAGTAGATGAAATCTTCTAAAAAGATGCTTTTGTCGTTAAAGGTTATATGGTCCTCGCCTATCACATGAGGTGTTATGTTACTGTGCATTTCTTCAGCAGAGTATTTGAAACAATAATTAAATTCTGTCGCGATCTCCTTGGGAGAGCTGATCTCCTGATTGTCGATGTATAATTTCAAATTTTCATTTTTACTAGTTAATTCCTTGATTGATTTTCAAATGGCCTGCTGTTTATTAACCGCGTTTTCTATTTTGATGTGGAAATAGTTACGTTTTATCTGTTGTATAAGCCGTTGCGTTTTTCTAGCGAATATATCATCGAATATATCACAAATCCTTCAGATTCTTGCTAGAAATTTTTGCTTCCGGAGTTACCCATGTGGATGCGGAGTATTTTACTTTTTTCATAGGAAACGAATTCCAAAAATGATATTGTAGAGTGTTTATTTCCAAGTTTTCCCCTTGGTGCTTTGTGAAATAGGGTTTTATTTGCTACCGTAAAAAATCTGGTATACCCGTACTTAGGTGGAACGACTTTTCTCCCGATGTTGCTTAAGATTATTATGCGGCGGTCTGACAATGTCGTGTGTTCTGTATCCGCCGTCGTCATATGGGTGACACTTGTGGAAATGTTATCTATTCTCATACTAGACGTATCGGTGACACGTGTAAAACCAGACACCGTTTCGACCAGGCCATAGGCGAGAAGAAGATCGATCGGGTTAAATTGATCCTTGAATCTAATGTCAAAATTTATATTAAAGTCACCAACGAGGATGATTTCGCAATTTTTGTCAAAAGTAGCGTTTAATGTAGTTTCCAAATTAATCATGAAAGATGTAATATATCCTTCCGAAGGTCTATATATATATTTAAGATTTTAGTAGAACGACCTTTTTTTTTCTCCAAAAGATTCCACAAATTTCGATGGTTTTTTCTATGGATTTTTTCTTTCTGTCGAGACTCTGGACAGAAATAGTATCGCTATCTGGAAATGACCGGCCCAAATTGCTGCCCCTCCTCCAGTAGCATGAGTTCTGCTAAAATGAGTTATTATCCTGTAGTTCGATATATGAAGGAGCTGGATGGTTTCATTTGTCATCCACGTCTCGGTAAGGTATAGAAAGTTAGGGCTTTTATTGTGAAAAATTAATTCAAGATCACCGATTTTATTTTTCAGTTATTGAATATTTTAGTAAAACATTTGTTCGGACCGTGTCTCACGAAATTTCAAATCTCCAAGCAAAAAAAACACAGGCTGGTTAAATCACATACCTGTGTGGGCTGCCAGCGTCTCCGCCACGTGGAATCGTCCTTCCGGCGCTTCTTTTAAGGGAGGAATGTAAATAATAGGTATCGGGATTCCATTAAAATCGTCGTCTTCGGGACGTTGGGTTCCGCTTCAGTCCTTGGGCGTCGTGATCATTTCCTGGGTGGTTTAGCTTGAAAATTTTATAACACGCACGTGTGCCGGTCGACGTGGGCTTCACGTTTTTCTCGTTCTCTGCGCTTCCCACCTGTCGAGCGTACTCTTCGCGACTCTACTGATCTAATTTCGCGAACTAAAAATTAATAAATCGCGCGGGTTCGACACTAATCGATACCACCGTTTCCCCCTTCTATTGATTGGTGCCGAATATCAATTCAAATATCAAATTTAAACCTGGATGCGCTAAATTGGCGCGAACAACATTATTTGAGTTTTGTCCTTTTGATCTGGTGGTTTTAATCTTTTCTCTCAACTTTTCTAATTTAAAAAAATATTTATTTTTATAGGAATTTTTAGGCCAGGTTTCCGGTTTATATATTTCTTCTGAGTCCTCTATGGGTACTTAAACCTTAAAGAATGAATATTCATCTGGATGTTTTGCCAGGAGTTTTGTACATCTCACAATATTGAATCCTTTATTATCTAGATATTTTAAAATATCTGTTAGTGTTGGATAAATATTAGTTAGTGCTGAATGTAAGCGAAATACGTGCACGTGATCAAATCTTGTTATGGCCTTGGTAAGCGTGTTCTCGGGATTTGTCCCTGCGATAACATTGGAGCGTCTCCTTGTCAAACAGACAAGGCGGAAATTGTCTGTTTATTAGGAGATTCCCACGTTCCTTCATTTATGGAACCATTCCCAGATTCGATCTCGATTTCTTGCGATTTGTTAATACTTTTTGCAGGAGGTGACAGGTGGACCGTTTTATTACGTATAGATGTTTTTGCGCCTTTTGGGTTTTTTCTTGCTTCGCTGAATACGTTTTTTCTTTAATCACAGGCTTCATTAACTCGAGGTTTTCTTACTTCAGGGCCATTATATGAGCAGTAAGATTCGTTATAACATCATGTATGTTAGTTATTTGAATATAGAGAGGTTCTACTTCCTTTTTAATGAACAAATGAACTCCTTTCGAGCAAAGGGCGATGTGTCTTTTTTTGACCACTGTTTTTGTCCGTTTCGGCTCTAGATCTCAGATCACGTTGCGTTTAGAATGATTTTATAGATGAGCAGGTTTATTACTATTTATTGATACGGTTTATAAAATAAATTTAATAAATTCGATAAATTCCGTATAAAATGTATGATTGGCAGTTGTCGTGTCTGTCTAGTCTTGTCTGTCTGGTCTTGTCTATCTGGTCCTGTCTGTGTGGTTTTGTTTGGCTGTTCTTGTCTGACTGGTTTGTCTGTCTGGTTTTGCCTGTATAGCATTGTCTGCCTGGTGTTGTCTGTCTGGAATTGTCCATCTGGTATTGTCTGTCTGGTGTTGTATGTCTGGTCGTATCTGCCTCGACTTTTCGATCTGGTCTTATCGGTCTGGTCTTGTCTGTCTGGTCTGGTCTTGTCTGTCTGGTCTTGCCTGTCCGGTCTTATCTCTCAGGTCTGGTCTCGTCTGTCTGGTCTCGTCCGTCTGGTCTTGTCTGTTTGGTCTTGTCTGCCTGATTTTGTCTGTCTAGTCTTATCTGTCTGGTCTCGTCTATCTTTTTTTGTAGTTTGGAGAAGCTCTACCCAGTTTGCGCCACCCCGGTATCGCTAGCGCATTCCTTCAGGGTGTGCAACCCGGACGGCTTAGTGCCGCCCTAGTTTTGTCATTTCATCAGTGCTGAATCATTTGTGTTTTAACCAATTATCTCTACTTAGCATTTCTCTTTCTTCTCTCGCTTTTTGGGACAGTATGTTCCTCAACATGTTGGTGGCTATTTCCAAGCCCTCCTCGCTCGTGAGTAGCACTTCCGCGATGTTTCCGCTTGTTAAGGCGATGCCCCTAGTGCCTTTTACGCGTGGTCTTTCTGCGTCCCAACTGGGGCAGTGGAACAGAGTGTGTTCAGCCATCCCTTTCTTCGGAGCAGAACCAGAATGCGATATTTTGCCTCTTTCCTATTCTGAACAGGTATGTGCCAACATGTCCTGTCATGGCTTGGGTTATATTGTGGTCAACCTCGAACCAGGGTTTCTCGCACCATGCTCTGACATTTTTTATGAACGTTTTGGGCCATCGTACTTTTACCACAGGTCATGCCCTGATGACATCAAGTCCTCCTTCGCTTCCTTTCTGTTGGCCGTTGCTTTCTCGTGCAGCGGACAACGTTCGAACACGAGAAGTTTTATAGTGGGGTCCCGGCGATAGCCAGCACAACCTCTGTAGAAACAGTTCTGCAAGCTGCCATTACTCTTATGGCTATTATTCTGTTTACTTTTTCTAGTTTGGTAACATGGTGTTTATATTTTAACGCGCTCGTCCACACTGGAGCTCCATAGCGGATGATGGAAGAAACTACGGACGCTAACATTTTTCGTCTATTTGTAAGGGGGCCATTAACATTTGGCATTATTCTGGCGAGAAAGTAGAGGGTGTTTGTGGCCTTCGTGCAGGTGTTCTTTATATGTTCGGTCACTGGTATATTCTTGTCTAAGTAGACGCCCAGATATTTTAACGAGTTTCTGGATTTTCTTCTTCCCCTTCTTTCGAATATGCCTACTGTGGACCACGCTTGTTCAACTGTTGGGCTTTGACCTTTGCCCAGTATTGTCGCATCTTCTGCCGGTGTAACTCCTTTCTCTCTTTTGTCCAGAGGGTACCTTTCCTTCGAGGTTTTTCCTGAAATCCACGGACTTCCTTTAGGGTGCGTCTCACAGACTGTCTGTTTTTGAGATCTGTTATTCCCAGTTCTTTAATATCCTTCTCGGTCTCTGTCAACCAAGTGGTACGAAGCCTCTTGTTATGCCAGAAGGTGAAGGGCAATCTAAATCAATTTGGAGGCAATCTTGCAATGTGGCCATAGAAAGCTACCCTTCTTTTCCTTGCACAGTCAAAGAGCATCTCAATATGTTCGTAGAGCTCAGAGTTATGCCGTCAATTGAATTCCCCATCTTCTTTCACCGGGCCTAGGATCTTCCTGAGAATTCTCCTCTCTCTGATTTCCAATTTCTCTATTAGACCCCTTCGGTTCAAGGAAAGACACTCCATGGCATATAGGGCTTCTGGTCGTAAGACTGATGTGTAGTGCTTAAGTTTCAGGTTACGTGACAGGCATTTCTTATTGTAAGTGTTCTTAGTCAGCCGATAGGCTAGTTCTAGCTTGCTGACTCTCTTGGATAATGATGCTCTTTCTGAAAAGTTGGGTTCAATCCATTCGCCGAGATACTTAAATTTCTCAGTCCTCTTGATGTTTCCCTGTTCTAGTAACATCTCTCGGATTGCTTCTCTAATGTTGGTGAAGAATTCTGTTTCTGGATTTTAATGTTTCCCCGTTTATTTTTATCTCCAGTGTGGTGAGTTTCATGCAGCCTACGACAATGACCATTTTGTGTTTTCGGCTGCTAATTTGATGCCCATTTCGTCGAGTTGTTCCGTAATTGTGATTAAAGCGTGTTCTGCTTTCTCTTTTAAATCTTCGCTGCTCTTTGCGAACACGAGTACTGCTAGATCGTCCGCGTATGCTGTGGTCACACCGCTTTCCATTTTTAGTCTCAAGATTTTATCGAGAAAAGGTTTCCACAGTGTTGGTCCAAGTACCGATCTTTGTGGTATCCCGCTGGATGTATTTATTTTTGTTCCCGTCTCCGTCACCACGTATCTCTCTCTCTCTCTCTCTCTCTACTAAATAGGATTTAATTATGTTTAGGAGGCATTCGCTGATATTTATCGTTGGCAATGCATCAATTATGCCTTTCTAGGGTGCCCAGTTAAAAGCGTTTTTGAGGTCCAGTGTTACGAGTTTTACTACGGGTATTACTGTTCTTCGGTTGCCTTCTGTTTAATTTTCCAGAACTTTTCTGATCGCCTCCAGTATAAATTTTCGCTTCTGAAACCAAATTAGTTGGCGTGTATGGCTTCTTTGCTCTCTAGTTCCTTTTCGAGTCTTGATTTAATAAGTGCCTCTAATAGTTTAACCAACGAGTTTATGATATGATACAGATCTGTCTGTAGGTTCTCGCGTCTTGTGCATTTTTTGGGGTTTCTGAATGAGAACTTTGGAGAGTTTCCAAATGTCTGGAAATTTTCCTTCAAGGAGACATTTATTCAAAACGCTGGTTACTGTCTCCACTCAAATACATATATTTATTACAATATATAAGCTTTACAGTCGGAAAATTTGTTCATATAGTTACAACTGTATGCTAAATGTAATATGTCACAGTTTTTGGTACATTCAGGCTTTTATATTCGTATGGTACTCCTGTAGAGTGTAGGGCTCTATACCGACGAGGGTGTTTCGAAGCGCCTTCTTGTATTTATTCAACAACAGAGAAACATCCGCCTTATAGCAACATACAATAAATAATTTTATGTTGATATAAGGCGAATGTTTCTCTGCCATGCTGAGCTTGTGTATGGGGTAATTGTAATTTATATTACTCCCTCTGTCCGGAAATATGGTATACATTAAAAAAAAACGTAGATTATCTTGAATTGGGGAGACCGGTGCACCTTTGAACAGTTTTTAGTTTTTATATTTTTGTTATTCCGCCTTATATATTTAATACACCAAAATGCACTGCCCTCGTAAGTTATAATTTACGCCACCTCTTAAAGTTGTCTACCCATGAAAATAGTGATTCTGTTTCCCATAAACTGGCCTTAATGCAAGCCTCTACCTTTGTTCAAAAGTGCCCCATGTATGGGGAACCTTTCAACAGGCATGGGGCACTTTTGAACAAGCATGGGGCATTTTTTAACACCTATAGTCAAGCTCAAATATATTGGAGAAAATGGTCCCAAAACTAGTTCAAGTGGTTTTTATTACACTTAAATAAAATAATTATTATTAAAACACAAATTATAGGCATTAAAAAGTTACCAAAATAAATTTATTTGAACACAGCTAAAAACTAAAAAATCAAATAGGTAGGTAAATATAAAAATGTCAGTTTTGGTACTTCTAACAAAAGTCTATACAAAAATGAATCAATAGTACCCAAGCATTTTATCCAATTCTGGCAAATTGAATATGTCACGACGTCCAGCGCTGACCGGTTCTGGCTCCTCTATTTTGCTAACTATTTCAGTTGTAGAATAGGGCACCTCCTCTATCTTGGTTGGCCATACCCATTGCCTGCCTTTTCTTGTCATAGCACTGACAAGTACCAGATCAGCATCTAATTGTTTGGTAATTTTTCCGGGGTATAGCTCTCCTTCGTAAATAACAATAATAAAATTTCCAACTATTATCCTATCATCAACAGTTTCCTTGTTGGATAGAGACGTTTTCTTAGAAGTCGAAGCTTGGGGAACGTTTTTTTTATTTTCTCTACATCTGTGGCAGTCTGTTTTATCAGTTGTTTGGAATGTTTATCATCATAAACTTTTTTTCGAGCTCTGCGGGCTTCGGTATCTTCCTGAATTTTGTTTTTTGTAGGCGACTCTGTTAATATGCGTGAACTGCCCTTTCTTCTGTTGCTCTGGTGACTCTTTGGTTGAATCGTCGGATAAGGTCGCACATCTGCTGGTGATATAGTTGGTCCAGTGTTTGCTGTTGGCCTATCTGGTGTGCCTGTGTCATCAGTTTCAGTAGCATATGACGCCTCACTTGGACCGGTTTCTTCGCCAATAGCTAATGATAGTGTAAAATCTTCATCGGTAAATGCAAGTCTAGAAAACGGCCAAATGCCGGGTTTTTGGAAAGCTGCAATTATGTTTCTGCTTGTGAATGAAGAAAGATAAGCAATGTTTATTAAACCTGCCATATTGTGTATTTTGATGACTTTTCCAGTTGCAGTAAGAAAGTCATTTTGGGGAACCCGTAACTTTCCTTTAAACGGGCCCATTAGGCCCACATCTAGGGGCTGGAGTCGGTGTGTGCAGTGTGGGGGAAATGTAACCAAAAGAATGCCGTTTTCCCTGGCATATAAAATTGCATCAATTGTACAATGGCTTTCATGGTTATCCATCGTTAACAAAATCCTATCCTTCTTACTGCACCTAGTGTATTGTTTGATGTGCTGAAGAACCTTTAAAAATAAAGGCCCCGTCATCCACGAGCTTTTTGGGCTATTGGCAATACCAAGGCTACCCGTAGGTGCACCAAACAGCATGCTATCATGCATTCTTGCTCTTGGGAAAATAAATACTGGAGGTATAGCATTTCCTGCTGCATTTACTATCATGCATACTGTGATCATAGTTCCTCTTTCAGCAGAAACGTTCTGGCCGACTTGGCGCGCTCCTAATTGTGCAACGACTTTGGGGGGGTTTAATACTGTAGCAACACCAGTTTCATCAACATTTTGCACTCTATCAGCAGTGAATTCTCCCGAATTTAGAGCCCTTTCATAATTGTCAAAGAACTCATTGACATTCATTTTATTGAAAGCAGATGCTCTCGCTAAGCTCGTGTTTTCAGGCTTTCTTAACGAGAGGGTTTTGTGACGCTTCATGAAGCAACAAAGCCAATCTTGTCCTGCTTTCAAATTAGTGCCCCAAGATATTGGATATTTACAGGACAATGTTTTGGCATAATCAAATGCCAGTTTGCGTATCTGCAGATACGTCATTCCATAATTCATTTTTGAACATTTAAGAATGTATTCGACCAGCATCAACTCTTGTTCCTCAGAAAAAACTTGTTGAGTCGAAAATCTTGAACTATACTTTTCTTTCACTTGAATGTTACCTTTTATTATCTTTT
Source organism: Phosphuga atrata (assembly GCA_944588485.1). Classification (NCBI taxonomy): domain Eukaryota; kingdom Metazoa; phylum Arthropoda; class Insecta; order Coleoptera; family Silphidae; genus Phosphuga; species Phosphuga atrata. Next base: position 15,791,201 of record OX155895.1, on the reverse strand, counting down.
GGCATTGGTAGAATAGTGCAGCATGATTTTTTATACCGAACCTTCTGGCTGCCTCCCGATATGAAATACTTTCTTCAATCTTAGCCGTTGCAGCCTTTTTCATAATATCAAGAGGTGTTTCGGGGATGGTTCGGTTTCTCTTATAGTTCCGTACCATTTTAAAGTTCTAAAAACAAAACACAAACAATTATTGTCTTTCTCCAAGATATCCCAAAACTATATTTGAACAAAAAATAAGTTTATCTCAAAATAAGGGGCTATTGAACACTGTTCAAATGTACCCCACTAGACTTTGTTTAAAAGTGCCCCACATAACAACACCGCATAAACTCATAAATTACAAAAAATATATAAAGAATATTCAAGTTTTATAACTATAGATGAATAGTGTACTTACTTGGTTATTATGTTCAATAAATAAATAGTGGTTTGATATGTTATTATAAAATCCTTGCAACTCTAGAAACAAGCACAAACTTCTCTGCAACACATACACAAAAGTTCACAGTGGATAAAAACAGACATTCTGATGTTACAAAAGATGGCTGCACAACTACCAGCTGGCTTGGCATTTACTACCAGAGTTGTCAACATAATAGAAATAATCATTATTTTCGAGAAATTCAAAATGTTCAAAGGTACCCCATGTTCAAAACTGCCCCAGTCTCCCCTATAGAAAAAAATATAGGCAGTCAGGCACTGCCGACTGAAGTGAAAACTTTTGAGAAAAAAAAACCAGCCTTTAAACTGGTTTTGAGAATTAATCGGTATGTAAATTAATCAATTTTGGTACATAGTTTGTTAGTATTGGTTTATGTAATTCTGGAACATAAGTCACTTGTGAAGGAGAATGACTGTCAATGTCATTATCATAATATGAATTTGCATCCGGAATGTTTGGTTGATTCTCTGTTGATAGGTCAGCAAAATGAATTGGTAGGATGTAGGATATATGGCACATTTCTTCTTGATGGGCCTGCAATTTGTGAGTTATGGAAATTTTGACTTTTAGAAACATGCCTTATAACTGCTTTTGCAGATTTATCTGTATGGTAATTAATCAAATTAGTAGTAGCTCTTTTATTTTCTCTGTACCGCTGACTGTTTTGTTTGGAATATTCTTTACGGCGTTTAATTTTTTGTCCTCCTCAGCTCAGCTGATTGTTCGATGTTTAGAAATTTTGGAACTAACTATTGCAACAGTTTTTTTTTTTTCTTATTCTTATCTCTATATCGCTGACCATTAATTTTATTTTGGAGTTTCCTTCCTTTGGAGAGCACCATGAGTACAGTTGGTTGTCTATAACGTTGATGGGTCTTATTCGTGATTTACCAGGAATTCTTCGATACAATCCAGTAATCTAAACATTCCAATAATCCGGCACTAGTACATCCGGCATAAAAACTTACTCTTGTCCTGCACACTGATTCTACGGGTTGATATTTCCTTAGAAACGCTGCGTTCTGTCAACACTGACAAAACCTTTGACTATTAAGTTTGACGTTCATAGCCAACTTTAAATATATGCGTATAGTTGTGTTCTTGGTTTGGAACTTAACGATCAAAGATTTTTTTTTAATATTAAAATTGGTATCACTGCAAAACGAATATAGAAAATTCCGAAGAAGAATTGATAAACTTAGAAAGAAGAGATTCCAAATATAAACAGTTGAACACAGAACAACGCCATGGTATCTTAGAAAAAATATTACAGCACATGAAGGACAACAATTTAAAACACGGTGCGCAATTTGGCGGACAGCACAAGCTCAATACAGAGAAGGTAAAATATGTGTCGATGTTTCTTCAATAAGAAAAAAAAAATGCGTAAGAAAACGTAAAGATAAAGCAAACAATTAAAAATTTAGAGCAAATAAAGAATTCACCATTAAATCATCGAGGAACACTTAGAAGTGTTTCTTTCGCAATTGGAATTCCAAAATCAACTTTGTTTGATATATTTAAATCGGGAAAGTATTTTAAGAATATATCGTCTACAGTTAAACTTACTTTAACGGATAAAAAGAAAATGGACAGATTAGAGTTTTGCTTGTCAAAAGTTAATCATGTTACTAACGGAGATTTTCTTTTTCTGATTTGTATGACTAAATGATTTTATCTTACTAAAATTAAACGCTCTTATTACTTAATGTTAAACGAAGAAGAAACGGAAATAAACTGCAAAAGTAAAAGATTTAACACGAAAGTAATGTTTATGGCTGCAGTGGTTCGACCAAGCTATGATACACATCGAAAGCATTATTTTGATAGTAAAATTGAAATATGGCCATTTGTATATCAAGAACCGGCTTACAGAAAGTCCAAGAACAGAGCTAAAGGGACAATAATAACAAAAAAAATGTGGAATCTGTTATAGCAGTACATTGCAAAAATATGATCATGGAAAATGTTATTCCCGCAATAAAATCAAAATTTCCGCCAACACATAAAAAGATAACAATTTACTTATAGCAAGATAATGCAAAACCGCATTTTTCTGATAACGATGCATATATTGTCGCTCTAGGTTCTGCTGATGGCTGGAATATTAAATTTAAGGAAAAACCGGCAAATATTTCCTATTTAAACCGTCTTGATTTATGTTTTTTTAACTCCATAAAATCGCTGCAACATGAAGCTTCTCCAGACACAATTGATGAATTAATAGGTTGTGTTCAACATGCATTTAATAAATTAGAAGCAAATACCCTTAATAACGTTTTTACCACATTACAAACATATATAGAATCAATTATGTTAACAAGTGGATGGAATTCCTATAAAATTCCTCACTTAAATAAAGCAAAACTTCGTTTGTGAGGATTCTCGTCGTGAGGATCGACTAGCTGAAAAATATTTATGTTTCAAAGAAGCGTACAATAAGGCCAAATTATATTTTAATTACAATTATTCTTATGTAATTATAGGTTTTCTAAAAAAGTTAATATAATATACTTTTCATGTTAATTTTCAGTTTTTGTATTTTTATCGCAAATTTATACTATATTTCCAGACTACAAAAATCGCGTAATGTATACCATATTTCCGGACGAGAGAGTATTGTTTCTGGTGTTCTTATCGTTGTTGATTTGAAAATCCGCGAAGTAATACCTATATTTAAATAGGAAAACTAAACTTTCAAAAATGGAAGTTCCTATTGCTGTTAGTATACTCGCTTCTTCGAATATTCATCTACATGACTCAGTAAATTGGAGGTTGATGATCACTCGGATAGCTTCTTTTTGGATCTTAAAAATTTTGGTTATCAATGTTCCGCTGCCCAGATCATGATCCCGAAAATAAGCTGTGAACATTGGCAAAATAAACTGATTTTAAAGCCTTCAAATCTAAATAGCGTCTTAAGATTCTAAGCGAATATGCGGTAAATATACCCGATACGCGCATATAATATAACCTAACCTAACCTACTAAGTTTTTTTTTATAATTTAATTATATGTGTTGTCCAAACCAGGTTCTCGTCGAAGTGAATAGTTTAACGCTTTTTTGTACTTCCAGTTGCAGTCCAGTTTATATTGTGTATCGTAATCTCTTTAGGGTATAATCTTTGGTCACGTTTTTTTTCAAAAACATAAGGTTTGTTTTATCCACGTTCATAATAAGTTTATTTTCATTAAACCATGTAGTTAGCGCTTCCATTGCAGTTGTAATGTTCGTCGTAACGTTTTTTAAGGATTAGTTGGTTATTATGACGCTTGTATTAATCATTACCGTGTCCGTCTCAGTCATTTGTAGCAAATCATTTACATACAATGTAAATAATATAGAGCCCAGGACTCTTCCTTGCGGAATTACTACATTTGTTCTGTTGTAATTTCTGTTACTTCAGTTCTGTTATTTTAAATATGACATAATCTATTCTAGAGTAACTCCTATGATGCCATATTTATCTAATTTTTGGATTAGTATATAGTGATCGACGGTATCATAGGCCTTGGATAAATCGATGAAAATTCGACATGGGATCTTCTGGTCTTCTATATGGCATATTGTGTAACTTCTTCTTCTTAATGGCACTACAACCGATTGCCGGTCTGGGCGTCCTTCAGCATGTTTCTCCAAGCGGACCTATCACTCGCCAACGTTCTCCAGTCCCGTACTTAAAGTTTTTGTAGGTCAGTTGTTACCGCATCCTTCCATCTCCCTCTTGGCCTTCCGGCCCTTCTCCTTCCCTCTGGTTGGCCATTGAACAACTTTTTCGGAACCCTATGATCACCCATTCTCTGCATGTGTCCGAGCCATCTCAATCTTGCCACCTTGATGAAACTCACAATATCTGGTTGATTGTAGAGCTGATATAGTTCGTGATTATATCTTCGGCGCCAGATTCCTCGTTGTTGGGTCGCTCCAAATATTACACGTAGCATTCTTCTCTCAAATACACTTAAAGCCTGTTCTTCGCTCTGTGTTAAGCTCCATGCTTCTGCACCATAGGTTACCACCGGTCTTATCAGTGACCTGTACAGTGTGCACTTATGCTTGGGGTGGATTGTTTTGGACCTAAAAAGTTTAAGTAGCCCATAATAGCACCTGTTACCAAGAGTTATCCGCCTTCTAATCTCCTCGCCCATCCGGTTTACGCTGTTCAGTTGCGAGCCCAAGTACACAAATGTATCTACTGTGTCAAAGTGCTTTCCGTCTAGTTCTAGCGTTGGTCCTACCTTCCGATGAGTTTCGTTAGCCACCATGTATTTCGTTTTGTTTACGTTGACAGTGAGTCCTAGGTTACTTGCTTCCTTCTCCAGCAGCGAGGAAGTAGTTTTGGTTGCCTGTTCGCTTCTGCAAATTATATCAATGTCGTCTGCGTAAGCCAATAGTTGTGTTGTCTTAAAGTACACAGTGCCGTTAGTATCCACTCCACTACTCCTAACGGCCTTTTCTAGTACGATGTTAAACAGTAAAGTTGCCAGTGGGTCTCCCTGTCGTAGTCCTTCCTCTGTTATAAAAGTCTCAGACAACTTGTTTCGTATTCTTACTACAGACGATACTTCAGACAGTGTTACTCTGGTTAGGGCTGTCAGTTTTTCAATGAATCCAAAACTTGTCATTATCCCCCACAGTTTGTGTCTTATAACGCTGTCGTATGCTGCTCTGAAGTCCACGAATAGATGGTGTGTCGTGATATTGAACTCATTACATTTCTGCCTAATGCCAAATTACATTTCTGCCTACATCTGCCTAATGCCAAACAGTTGGTCTGTGGTTGACCTGTTTGTGCGGAAACCGCACTGGTATTCCCCGATATTCTCTTCTGCGTATGGTAGTAAGCGACGGTACAACACATTAGCGAAGACCTGGTATGCAATGTTTAGCAGCGTTATCCCCCTGTAGTTAGAACAATCTAACTTATCACCTTTCTTGTTCAATGGGCATATTATCCCTAGCTTCCATTCATCCGGTAGCTTTTCCGTTCTCCATATGTTTAATACGAGATCATGCATGCACGATATTAGGGCTCTACCTCAATACTTCAACAATTCTCCTGAAATGCCATCTGCACCTGGCGCCTTATTGTTCTTGATCCTGCGCACTGCCGTCTCTACTTCTTCTAAGCTGGGTTCCTCTACTTGCTCAGTCCCTAATATTGATGTTGATGTTGGCGTTATACTTTCCTCTTGGACTACGCGAGTGTTCTGGTTGAGCAGGTCCCTGAAGTACTGACCCCACCTCTTGATACACTTTTCTGTGTGTCCGATCACTCTGCCGTCCTTATCCTTACACCGAAGTGGCAGCTGTTTGTAGCCAAGTCTCGCAATTCTGACCTTTTGATAGAGTCCCCGAGTTTCGTTGGCATTACTCATTCTTTCTATTTCCGCGAAATCTTCTTCATCTTTTTCAGATTTCTTTCTTCGGAAGAGTTTTTTCTCAACTTTCCGTTTGTTTCGATAATCCTCTACATTCGCTCTAGTATTTCGTTGTAGTACTTTTTCTCTGGCTTTGTTCTTCTCTCTCAGAGCTTCCTTGCATTCTTCATCGAACCAGTTATTACGCCTTTGTCCCTTCTTCCACCCCACAACCTCTGCTGCTGTATCTTCGATGTCCTGCTTGATCTTTTGCCACGCTTCATTGACTTCTACTAGAGCGTTTTCTGGCCGTTTGGATATTCGTTCCTGCATTTGGTACTGAAATCTCTCTTTCATCGCATCGGTTTTGTATTTTTCCAGATCGTATCTCTTAACTGCCGGCTGTTGTGTGCGTTGACAATCAATTCTAGCCCTAAGCACCGCCCTTACCAAATAATGATCCGAATCTACATTGAGGCCTCGACAGGCTCTTACATCCAGGATATTTGAACAGTGTCTCCCATCTATCATCACATGGTCTATCTGGTTCAATACTCTACCACCTGGTGATTTCCATGTGGCTTTGTGAATATTTTTGTGTGGGAAATATGTGCTACTGACTAACGTGTTGTTGGTCGTCGCAAAGTCTATCATCCTACTTCCGTTTTCATTAGTCTCAGCATGAAGACTGTTCAGTCCGATTGTCGGTCGGTATATCTCCTCGTGTCCCACTTTAGCATTAAAATCACCAAGGATGAAACTATATTGTGTAACTAGTCATCCAGTCAAACTGACATTAATTAAAAATATGGTAACTATTTACAAAGGATACAATTCATGGGCATATAAATACCTCAAATATTTTTTAGAAAACCGATTGCAGACTGGTTGGTCTGTAGTTTTCTGTCATTCACGACACGCTTTTTGTAAACAGGAACCACCTTTGAGATTTTTAATGCCTCTGGGAATATACCTGTCTGCAAGGAATTATTTTTCCGTTTCCATATGTTTAATACGAGATCATGCATGCACGATATTAGGGCTCTACCTCCATACTTCAACAATTCTCCTGAAATGCCATCTGCACCTGGCGCCTTATTGTTCTTGATCCTGCGCACTGCAGTCTCTACTTCTTCTAAGGTGGGTTCCTCTACTTGCTCAGTCCCTAATATTGATGTTGATGTTGGCGTTATACTTTCCTCTTGGACTACGCGAGTGTTCTGGTTGAGCAGGTCCCTGAAGTACTGACCCCACCTCTTGATACACTTTTCTGTGTGTCCGATCACTCTGCCGTCCTTATCCTTACACAGAAGTGGCAGCTGTTTGTAGCCAAGTCTCGCAATTCTGACCTTTTGATAAAGTCCCCGAGTTTCGTTGGCATTACTCTTTCTTTCTATTTCCGCGAAATCTTCTTCATCTTTTTCAGATTTCTTTCTTCGGAAGAGTTTTTTCTCAACTTTCCGTTTGTTTCGATAATCCTCTACATTCGCTCTAGTATTTCGTTGTAGTACTTTTTCTCTGGCTTTGTTCATCTCTGTCAGAGCTTCCTTGCATTCTTCATCGAACCAGTTATTACGCCTTTGTCCCTTCTTCCACCCCACAACCTCTGCTGCTGTATCTTCGATGTCCTGCTTGATCTTTTGCCACGCTTCATTGACCTCTACTAGAGCGTTTTCTGGCCGTTTGGATATTCGTTCCTGCATTTGGTACTGAAATCTCTCTTTCATCTCATCGGTTTTGAATTTTTCCAGATCGTATCTCTTAACAGCCGGCTGTTGTGTGCGTTGACAGTCAATTCTAGCCCTAAGCACCGCCCTTACCAAATAATGATCCGAATCTATATTGAGGCCTCGACAGGCTCTTACATCCAGGATATTTGAACAGTGTCTCCCATCTATCATCACATGGTCTATCTGGTTCAATACTCTACCACCTGGTGATTTCCATGTGGCTTTGTGAATATTTTTGTGTGGGAAATATGTGCTACTGACTACCATGTTGTTGGTCGTCGCAAAGTCTATCATCCTACTTCCGTTTTCATTAGTCTCAGCGCATGAAGACTGTGCAGTCCGATTGTCGGTCGGTATATCTCCTCGTGTCCCACTTTAGCATTAAAATCACCAAGGATGAAACTATATTGTGTAACTAATATATTGGAAACAGGCCGTTTCGATATTTCGTCCAGCTATGCAGTCATACTGACATTAATTAAAAATATGGTAACTATTTACAAAGGATACAATTCATGGGCATATAAATACCTCAAATATTTTTGAGAAAACCGATTGCAGACTGGTTGGTCTGTAGACGCAACCCCAGCTAACCACAACATTCATTTAATCAAATCATCATTAGAGTCTACCGAAAAATCTTTGGAAAATTCTGATAAAAAATTTGATTTTGATAGAAAGATATTTTTTTGATTTTGATAAAAAGAAGAGAATTCTCGTATTATTTACATGGAAACGTCTAATCTTGAAAAATCTCGCGCATTAGCTAATATACAAGAGTTTTATACAATTCTGCAGTTTTTACTAATGCTGCTGTACCACTACCTACAATACCGTTACCAAAATTTGACGGCTCACCAGAAAAGTGGTCCTCGCTTTACCAGCTTATTTTACACTCTTATTGATCACGAAAATCAATCAAAATTTAATCCCGGCACAATATGGCATTGGGAACTTACGTTGAACGATAATAAAATTCCATCCTATATAGATCTCTTGAAGTTTTTGGAGAAAAGAGCCACGTGTGGGGATAGTATACAATACAACTCATCTGCACCACCAAAACGAAATTATCAACAAAATCAACCACAATCGCAAACGCTTTTCAAAACGCGTTGATTGAAAGAAATGCATCAATTACTTTAACGTTAGTTACTTGCCCTATTTGTAAGGAACCCCATAGATTATATACTTGCTGAAGATTTCGAAAAATATCCGATTCGAAGGACCACGTTTTTTCTTAACAAATTGAAAATAAAATTTACTAATTTTAATTAAGAAAATAACAATAGTTTACTGATTTTATTAAACCACAAAAAAAAATGTTGCAACAAATTGGGTAAATACAATTTCACGGCGTGAAAACGCCAACAAATGGAGAGCTCGGCGAGCGGTGTCTTTGGTTCTTAAAAACAAACAATAATGGACAGCTCGGCGAGTGTTGTTTTTTTTTCTAGGTTAACTCACACTGTTCCAGAGGTACCAACTCACTCTGCGGGAAAACCCTCCAAAACTGAATATCAGCAGAAATCACAGAGGGAATGTTCAAATATATTGGTAAAGTTTGTTTTTCTCTAATCGCACCGCAGCTGTATTAGACACAAGTTTTACAAGTTCAGGTACAATGTTCTTGGGCCTGGGGCCTTTTTGGTTTTAATTTACGCAGCAGCGGCCGTTATTAGAAATGCTTCTAATTTAGGGGTGTTTACTGAGCCATTACTTGTTTCAGCTAGTCCGTGATAGGGTGGCTTGGTCTCGCCTATCTGGTTTTGTCACTCTGGTCTGCTCTGTCTGCTTGGTCTGGTCTGTCTGGTCTCTCTGTTCTGGTCTGTCAGGTCTGTCTGGTCTGTCTGGTCTTGTTTGTCTTGTCTGTCTAGTCTGGTTTGTCTAGGTAATTAACAGCATATCTGAGGAGATCAAAGCCAAAGTGGGCCAAACCTATTTTTTCTCGTGAATCGAGTTACGTAAAGAAACATACATTCAAAATCATTCTGGTCAGAGCCCAGGGTGGTTCATGTTTAGTTTGAGCCCTCCTCAAGAAATGGCAGCACTATACAGGTTTTGGCATCACTGAATTGGTTGTTCTTATGAGAACCAGAGTGGGCCAAACCGAATTTTCTTTCGGTCACAACGAATCAGTGTTTTCCTATGATAACGTGAATATCGCAAAGCGAAATAATAAAAAAATATTTTAATTACTCAAAATTTTCCTGCACTTCACCCAAATGGGCATTACATTTCAGCGGAAAAATAAAGCAGACTTGCAATCTTTGCTAGATTTTATCCCTTCGGCACTTCACCGCTTTTACCAAAGTTTGACAACTGAAAAAAGGGGAAAAATAAAAAAATAAATAAAAACTTCGTACACGTTGATGAATCAGAGTATTTTGATTTGAGTGATTCAGAGGCTGATGAATGTTAATAACTATTATTATAGATATGCTATTTTTTAGTTTTATTTTATTAATCAAAAATATCTTTTTTATATAAAAAATATATTATTATCTTTTTAAAACAAAAAATTACTTCTTTTTTACTTTTTAAATTATTTTTATTATAATAATAAGTAAATATGTTACAATATATTTTATTAAAATGGCATTTTAAAAACTACAATATGCTGGTGTATTTTTCTCTTGGTCCAAGTCTACAAATTGCAAGGAAAAACTAGAAAATCGATAAAGCCATACTGGGCCATGAAGAAAAACCAATTTTCATGTACATTGAAAATTTTGCAACACCTATTCTTTAACTACCTCTCAAAAGTAGGGCATCTACAAAATCCTGTGAAAATTGGAGATGTACTAAATTTGCGAAATAAGTTTTCTGAAAACTTTTAACACAAATATCTTACTACGCAAGTGGATGGGTTTGGCTCACTCTGGCTTTGAGCTCCTCATCTAGCTATTTCATTTGATAGGCTATGAATATAAAAAATGTATAGGTGTTGTGTCCTAATTTATATCTGTTTATGTAATTGACCAGGCTTGACTAGCTTTTTTTATTGACTTCGTGACTATTAATTGATTACTTATTGGCATCACTAAATATACAGGACTAAATAGAAACAGTCGATGTAGATCAAATTTGAAAATAAATAATGAATTTATTACTGTTTGATTTTTAGTCTGTAATCGAATTGAGCTTTGCTGGAATAATTGAAAAAGTAATTGGTTAACTGATTGATTTTTATTCATTATTCATGTGGCACAATGCGATGAATAATCGGAATTAATGGGAATAACGAAATCGGAATAACAAAAGAATCGAAATAAAACACTTTCTGTTCCATAAATCACAGGAAAACGACGAAACAATGGAAGAATATATATCTCCTAAAGAAGAAAGTTTTTTTCTCGTATTTTTAGTTATTTCTAATAAAAGAGATGAAAGTTTTATTTAATCATTAATTTCTTTCAAAAAATGATTAGTTAACTTTTATACGCAGGCAATTTGAATTTCCAAGGAGCGTTGTTTTTTGCTTGATAACACAACAAACAAATTTAATAAACAACCAGTTTTCTGTTATATATGAAAAACTCCATTAATCTTCTGCTATCAAGGAAGGAACAAACAATTTTTTAATACAGCTCATTTTTCACCCCAGATTCAATTTACCTAACGACTTTTTATTAGTATAACAAAGTATACTTGTTTGTCTCATCTTTTGATCTAAGTTCAGTCAAACTCTTTCTGTCTCAAATTGTCTTACTAATTTCACTGATCTGGCCTTGTCGATTCAGTCTTGTCCTACTCTTTTTGTCTACATAGCCGATTTATTGTGTTATAATGTTGTTAATTAAGCTTATCATTTGAACATAAATTGCGTCTGTGAATACGTGCCCCAAAGATGTGGTAATTTCAGCAAGCAAGTTGGAACTATTGACAGTTTTACATGAGGAAAGCAGCAAATAAAATCCAGGAGGAAACGACTCTGCAACTACGTGGTTTCTCCGTTCCTAGGGGAACTTTCCGTCGTAAAGTCACCGCATCGACTTAATAAATTCTCAAATACAAACTCTCTCATAGCTTTTGCTACACTTGCAGCATTCGACTATGTTTATGATCAAAACAATTGTTTAATAAGATAGAATATGTTCAAATTAATAGATTACGTAGTAGGCTACTTCATCTTCTTCAATGACTAAAAACAAACATGACAAATAGTTTAGTAAGTCTACTGCAAATCTAATCTTTGTTATCGTAAAAGCTACAATTATTACGCAATTAGACAACAAGAACAAAAATCAAATTCATCACATTTCAAAACTATTTCAATTTTAATTTGCTGAAACCATACTACATTATAGATAATCATATAAGCTTATTAAAGTCGAAACAGTCTGAATATATAAATATATTCAACATTTCCGGAGCTCTATAATATTAATGAGTCTTTTTAGGACTACCAAAAACAAATCTCATGTGTCTGTGTCTCTATCACAAAATGTCAAATTAAAAATATCTAACCCTAATCACCCATATGGGTTCCAAGTAAGTGGTTTACAAATTGTTGTTCTAAAATCAAAGCTGTACTGATGAGAGATAAATCTCAAAACGCGTCTATAGGTGGCTATCCACTTAAGTTATCGGAAACACATGATCTTAAAAACAATGTTATTTTTCTGGTTTTTCTTGAGTGCCACGAAGGTTGGCATGCATATTCACAGACGCAATTTAGGTTCAAATGATAAGCTTAATTAACAACATTATAATACAAAAAATCGGCTATGTGTACAAAAAAAGACTTAACCGACAAGAGCAGATAAATGAAGTAACTGACTATAATATAACTGACAAATTTCACATGAGATTTGTTTTTGGTGGTCCTAAAAAGACTGTGTTGTGTGGCTGTGTTTCGACTTTATTAAGTTTATATTTAAATTTTGTTTGTTTTAAATGTTCTTTTAGTATTTAATCCAAAAAAATAGTTTTATATTGTGAATTTATTTAATTAATAAATGAAGTAATGGTGGAGCGTATTCCAGAATAGTTTAATAATGGAATGAAGATTTAGTGGGAAATATTTAGTGTCCGGAAAGTTTCCAGGTATTTACACTTGAAGTCCAATTTAATTTGTACGTTTCACAAAAGAAGCAAACCTCTTTGTTTCCATCCAGTTTCATCCCTTGTGCAAGAAAACTCGTTAAAATAACACTCGTAATTGCTCATGCTGAAGGTGCATTTAGTCGTGTTACACTTTTAAAGCCTAAAAACGTCGCAACTGAAATCAAGTTTTCTTGGTATGTATTAAATACTAGTTAGTTAATGGAAATTTTAAGTTTAAATTTCACAGCGTATTAAATTACATTTGCCTTCGTCTTTTTATGGATATTAATTGCGGATATGATGTAAATAAACGCGATCGATTTTGCAATATTTGTAATTTTAGTGGGAACTTGATGAACACTTTCCCAAATTTTGAAAGAAAACTTCAATAACTTTAGGAAAGAAAAAGATTGGTTTCATAAAGCAGTGTTGTATCAACAAGAAAAGAATGAAACTAGACAGACAGTACAAGCCAGACCTGAATAGACAGAGAATAGCAAATAGACAAGATTAAACGGACAAGACCGTTACATATCAACATATTAGCCTGGACCGAACAAGGCAGGCAAGCCTAGATAGGCAAATCTTTTTGTTTTTCTTTTATGGGGTGTAGATGGCACCTTTCGGTTAACCATCCAAGTGAGCACCCTGAAACTAACCCGAACACGGGTGACCTGCTCTTAGACGTGTACTATCTATTTCCCGTTTCAGTACTGTGTACGATTAGGGGTTCAATTTTTGGGTTTTATTTTTCTTTCGTCATTTTCCTTTTCTGCTATTATTTTTGTTACCATTTTGTGGATATTGTGCTATCACTCCAGCGATCCTAATAGACGCGCCATCAAAATTTGGGGATTTTGTCGTTCTCGAACATTTCCCTCTCGTTGTCCCATCTCGGTCACTCACATATAGTATGGGTTACACTGTCGGTCAATCAACAGTATACGCAAACTGAGTCGGATGCTCTCCCGGTGTTGTGGAGGTAATCTTGGAAACAACCGTGACCCATGAGCACCTGAGTGAGGTAGTATGAAGCTTCCCCGAGTCGTCGAGTCCAGGTGTCAATGTGCGGGATGAGGATCCTCGTCCACGGACCTTTTGTAGAGTTATTCCACTCTTCCTGCTACTCCTGAGTGAGTTTGGTATCGGCGCCATGTATAGATGTTTTGTTATTGCCTACCTCATATCGAGAATTTCTATGCTTTGCCTGCAGTTCGATGGGAGGGATACCTGCAATAACCAAAACTGTATGGCACGATACTGTTCGGTAGGCACAGCAGACTGCAGACGTAGGGCAATTTTCCTCTGAAATACAGCTAATTCGGTTATTCTAGCTTTGTTAAAGGCCTGTACCCATATGGGAGCTCTATAGAGCATAGCAGAGCGGGCCACAGTGCTTAGGAGCCTGCGTTTTCTGTATCTAGGTCCGCCCACATTGGGCATTAGTCTATCCAGTGCCATAGTAGTTTTCATGCCAATTTCCACTGCTTTTCTGATGCTTCTGGTGCTTTGTAAAAGACGGTCTTTTGTCGATTGTGATGCCAAGGTATCTTAGAAAATGTCTTTTGCTTTAATATAGGAGTCAGCTTTCTATATCCCTTTAACAGGACCTCCTCGGACTTTTACGGCGCTAGGCGGAGGGATTTTGATGACATCCATTTAGTAATTTGTTCAATGGCTAACTCACTACAGTGAGTGCCAGGTCGTCCGCAAAACTGATTATGTTATTTCCTTCAGGTAGCTTCAGCCTGAGGACACCTATTGTAGTGTTTTATTGTATTGTAGTGTATCTATTAATGAGTAGAGCACGTTCCGCAGGGTTGGTCCCATTACGGAGCCCTGTACAAGACCACTACTGACGTACCAACTTTTAACTTCTTTTTCAGTAAGGAGGATGAATAACTATCATTCTTAGTAGATATATCTCTTTCCGTTTATTCAACCATGATGTGCTGCCAGGCAGCCGAGTTGATGGCATTTTTGATGTCTAGCGTTGTAAACGCACATATTTTCCTGGTCCGTTTTGTACCTTTTGCTTTTTCGGCAATGGTTATGACGTATTTTACGGCATCTATTGTAGATCTACCTCCTCCAAATCCGAATTGTCTTTCAGTTCCTTCCGCTTTCTAGTTCTTTTTTTCTAGACGTGCAAAAGATAGTTGTTCCAGCATTTTGTCATCAATTTTATCAATTTTCTTCATCAAGGATATAGAGTGTATGAAGAAATTACACATACGGGCTTGTTTGGTTTTTTTTTATTAATACTAATTTAGCCTACTTCCATCTGGCAGGGAACGTACCAGCCAGTAGGTTCTTGTTTAATATTCCCAGGACAATACAAGGAAAATTTGTTACTATTAGTTTAACAGCCTCTGTGGGGATAACATCTGATCCTAGAGCTCTGTTGTTGCGCAGACGGTTTCTTGCCATGATTAGCTTTTCTTAAGTGAACGGAGGAGTATTGCCAACTTTAGGTTGTTCTCAGGTTGGTTTGGGTTGGACTAGAAATTTGGTGATTTGGTCACCTCTAGCATTTTATCTATCGAAAGTTGTGAATTCGGTTGCCATATACGTATGTATAGCCGTGGATGCTTTTACATAAGTTTTCCCCGCGGGATTTCTTTGAGAAGTTAATTTCCCATCGTAGTTGTTTTTTAGCATCGGTGTACTCTTGTTTAAATTTCTGTAACTTAATAGAATCTTTATTCCTTTTGGCGTGCCGGAGGTACGTCCTTCTTGCGGCAATACGTGTTGTTCTACAGTTCGCAATGACCTGCTTCCACCAGTATACAGGCTCTCTACTGCAACTTTTCCTTCTTTTAGGCATCGAGGCATCACATGCTATGGCTAGAGCTTCTATTAATAAGTCAACAGAGTTAACTCCGCGCTTGTTTAGTTTCTTAATAAAATTACTCATAAAGAAGTCTTCGTTTTTGTGGTCATTGATTCAATGTCTTGTAGTGACAGCGTTTTGTGGGACAGACAAAGACCGACAAAGTGGGACAGACAAAGCTAAAGAGACAAGTCAATTGTAAACAGACAAAACTACATAGACAAAACTTTGGACTTATGACCAATTTGAGTATGTTGATGGTATGTTTAGGGATTTTCTGTCCAGACTTTTTTTCTCTAGTGTTGTCTATCTAATACTTTTCACAAGACTTTTTGGTCTAGTGTTAACTGTCGAGTCTTGTATAGCAGACAAAGCTGGACAGGCAAGACACTTCATTTTTATTCCCGGACGTAGCTGGCAGCAAGGAGCTGTACAGTGGCCCGTAAGAAGTCAATCAGTCACACCGGAACCGCAGATGGCATATCCTCAGTGTGATGGCTGTATTGAAGTTGGCACTTGTTGTGGTTTTGTCGAGAGTTTCAATCTCTCATCGTCTTACTTGTTTTTTTAGGATGTCTGTAACCTGCCTCTCAATCAACTCCCAATTTTCTCTCTTTTCCAGCATATTTTCTATTACGTTGCCTGTAGTGAATTCCATGTTGCCTGTGTATTTCTGTGTACCATCCATAGCAGTCGAAGAATTTGTGGATCACAGATTCTATTTCGCCACAGTAGATACACAGGTCATCTGTGGCAGTGCGGATTTGGTGTAGGTAGTCGCGGAAGCAACCGTGTCCTGTGAGGAATTGGGTAATATAGAACTTTGGTTAGGTTTAGGCCTAGTTACTGTTGAGTCATTGCTACACACCCACCAATTTGTCTGAAATTTTAATACCAACTTCTTTCTTGTTTTTGATTGCCTGTTTCAGCCTTCCTCGTACAGCTCAGCTCTATCTTCCGCTAGGAATTCTATAGGGGGTTAAGAAACCGCAATTTCTATTGCATCTCTCGAAATGATTTTGTAAACACTGCACATCCTTATTGCAAGTTTCCTTTTTACTGTTGCTAATTAGTTCGCATTATTGTTAATGCTTATGTTTTTACCCAGATTGAGGCGGCGTATAACATATTTGATTGAACGACAGTGATCTTGGGCACCTACAATAGTGGGTTTTTGCCCCCCTTACATTTGACAGGATGCTGTCTAAGACCGCTAACACTTTCAACCCCTTCGTTGCTGCCCCTAAAACGTGGGGTGCGAAGGGGAGTCTCCTGCGAATTAAAACACTGAGATGTGTGATTTCGGACTTTCGACATATTTAGGTGTCTTGGATTTTAAATTTTACTAAATATATTCTCCTTAGTCCAGTTAGTAGCACTGCTTCTGACTTTTCGAGCGCGAGATTTAGCTGGTTTCTTACCATCCATTCAATGACTTGGTTTATTGCGAACTATAAGCGACTTGGTCGTCAGCAAAGCCAATAAGTGTGGCACCTTCTGGCAGTGTAAGTCTTATTCCACGGGGTAGGACACCCTAGTGGAACCCTGTGGAACATCACTGCTTATTACCCAGTCTGTTGAATTTTCTTGTGTTTTCAGTACTAATGTTCTGTCGAAGAAATAGCTCACCATGCGCAGGAGATAGTGAAGGATTGCTCTTACTGTTCATTCATTATACTCCAGCTAGCACTATAAAATACTTTACGCACGTCGAATGTGATTATCTTACGCGTCCTAGCGCATCTTACTTGCTCTTTTATTTCCACTTCTGGTCTCTTCTGCTTAATGAATTACTGCTTTTATTGCGTCAGTGGTAGATTTGCCCTCTCTAAAACCGTATTGTCTGTTTGGCAATCCGGCGCGAGACTCGAGTACCCTTTTGATTCCGGCTACTAAGAGTTGCTCTAAAAGTTTCCCTGCCGAGTCTAGAATACACAACGGTCTATACGACGTAGTTTCGTTCAATGGTTTTCCCCCTTTCGAAGACAGGCAAGACTAGTTTAGACAGGCAATACTGAATAAACAAGACTAGATACGCAAAACTAGACATGCAATACTAAACAGACAAGACAAGATAGAGAAGATTATGTATGTATGAAGATTATATCCATGCTTGGCATTCACTTCGATCATACACTAGGATGGACAACGCATACAGCGCAGCTGATGAGAAAACTAAATGAAGCTGTATATGCTATGAGGATCCTGAAGCAATTCCTTTACAAGTGACTTACAAGTGAAACTATGAAGACAGTATATTACGCCAACTTTCACAGTCACCAACGTTTTGGTATAATGTTTTGGGGGAATACTAACAAAATGATGTATTTCAGATTCAGAAAGAAGCTATAAGAATCATATTAATTTAAATTTTTGAGAAACATAGAGGGAAGTTTAGAACCGCGAGAATCCTTACAACTATTGGCACCTACGTTTTTGAGTCGATAATATTCTTAGTAAAGGACAAAAATCTATTTCCAGAATTTAAGTTTAAGAATGTCAAAGAGACACGTAATAATATCGTAAACTTCAGGAAACCCAAACACAGACTAACGCTGACAGAAAAGATACCGCCGTATAGTAATACGGAACTTTTTAACTCGTTACTATAACATGTAAAGACATTACCGATTAAGAATCTAAAGAAGGAACTCCATCGCATCCTTATCGATATATAACCATATTCATTAATTGAATTTCAGAACCAGATAAAATTCTATGAAGATTAAGGACACATTTCATTTAGGGTACACTATTGAAATACATTTGTTATTTGTAACTTATTAATTACTTATAAGTTGAACAAATGTAAACTTATTTAATGAAATAAACTGTTTTTAATTAGACAGATTAAAGACTCGATAATCAAAACAATACCAACTATTATGAGGTATTAAATACACAGACTAGCTATGTCTGAAAGAAAATCTTGTCTGGCTAGTCTTGTCATTATATACATATTAGCTTGTAAGTTATTAGATAGTCACATAATACATAGACAAATTATCCTATCCATTGTTATATAATTATATTTATTATGAAATTATTACTCTGAACTATGTGATTGAAGAAATAGACTCAGCAATCATTCATAAATATTGCAACTTGTTTGTTATTGTCTACTCCTAATTCAATCACTCATGGTATACATTCAATATATTTTCTCGTAGATTTTTATTTTTTAGAGAATTTCTCCCGTTTCAAAGCGGTATCAGCCTGCGCGGTCTGAATACAGATTCATCTAGTTATGGACCTTTGTTGGAAAAGTTGGTCAAGTCAGAACCGAAACCGTATTACAAATTCAGTTTGCAAGTTTATCTTAGACCCCACGAAAATTCAGTCAACATAATTTTATATTTAACATCTATTACATGGCTGTGTAAATTAGATCATTAGAGCATTATTTCAATTTGAAAAATATTCGGTGAATATTTATATTCCATATAGATTTATTTTCTAATTAAGAAATTTTTTTTCTATTTTGCGTTTATATTGAAGTCATTAAAGCACTCAAATGGGCCCGTTAATGTCTCGCTAAGTGCCGATTTTTATTTATTAATAGCATAAAAGGGCGCAAAATAGAAAAAATAGCATATAAAATCCAATCATAAGGCGTTTTTTGCACTTGTCCATTAGAAAACTCTTCGCTATGCTCGTCGTTTTCTAAACATGGGCACGTGCTGAAAAATCGCGCTTATTGAACTCGTTCTTTAATATACTATTATCTCACGAGTATAGTTATAATCAATTTATTTTGTCCAACTAACTAAAATATCTTCTTCTTCTTTAGGTGCCTATCCGATTCGGATGTTGGCGATCATGATAGCTAAAAATGATAGCTAAAAACCTATTCTTGTCTTGTTGGTGGCAAAGCGGAACAGTTTAGCCGAAGATTTATTGAACCAGCATCTAAGTTTGTTAAACCAAGATATTCCTATTCTTACAGCACATCTCTTGCGGTTTTCCCTTGAAGTATTTTTTTGAGTAGGTCTTGCCTCTTAGTATTTTGCATGATATGACCTAGATATTGCAACTTTCGGCATTTCACTATCTTGATCAATTTAAGTGTTGATTTTTCTCACTATTTCTATACTTGTCACTCTCTGGATCCAAGATATTCTCAAGGTCCGTCTGATTTTTGTTCGTAGAGTTAGTTTGTGGCTTTTGAAGAAAGCACCCATTTAGGGTACTGAAACACATTTCTTACTTTCCCGATACGAATCCTAATTTCCTAGTTCCAAGGTACGTATATTGTTTTACCCTTTCTATATTTCTTTGGTTTATGAGTTTACACACACATACACACAGCACTTCGGCCCATATAGAACCTTGGCTTCTTCGACAACCGCCTTTCACCTGTCTCTATTAACAGCTGTTATAGTCCAGTTCTGTATTCTCAGTACTGTCTTCTAGCACACTATCTTTCCATCTTGACCGAGGCCGTCCTCTAGGTCGTCTGCCCTCTGGTGTATTTGTAAACACAGCGCTGGCTGTTCTTGCGTTTGGCGTTCTCCATACGTGACCCACCCATCTTATACGTTGCCTTTTAATCCAACAAAAAATGTCTTATTCGTGTAATAGTTCTTTTAATTCGAAGTTCATTCGTATACTCCATCCATTTTCCGCTTCGTCGTACACAGGTCCATATATTCTCCTTAAAACCCTTCTTTCAAATCGATTTAGTAGCGCCTCATTTCTATGTGTGAGGGTTTTATTACAGTTTTGTATAAACGGAGTTTGCATGCTCTCGATACTGCTCTCGATTTCAGTATACTGTGAAGCGCGAACATGCACCTATTACCTGCTATTATCGGTTGTTTTATTTCGCTGGACAAGTCATTATTGTAGTTAATTGTAGTGACTAAATATGTGAAAGTATTCGTTTCACATAGTTGGCGGTTCTGTATCTCCAAAATTTCATTTTTTCTCTGTGGGCCTCCACGCTAGGTTGTTAGTACTTTTGTTTTCTTGTCATGCTTTCTTGTCAAGTCGAGTTTGTTTTCCTGCCTGTTCCTTCTGATTCAGTATTTCTACTATGTCCTTTTCTCTCCTTCCCAGTATTCGTCGTCGTCTGCGTATGCTAGTAGTTGAGATTCTTTTAAATAGTGTACCACCTGGGTTCATGTTAATTTTCCTGATCATGCCTTCTAATACAAGGTTAAACAGTATGGGTGATATTATGTCTCCTTGTTTCACACCTTTGGGTATATTGAAATCTTTCCGGACGTTCTACCCGATCCTGCACCTGCATTTAGTTCCTATGAGTGTCGTATTAACTAGCCTGGTTAACTTTCTTGGGATCCCAAATTCTCTCAGTGTGCTCCAAATGGTGTTATGTTTCATGCTGTCGTAGGCCGATTTATTGTCAGCGTATAATTGGAAGACGCTAATATTATACTCCCAACATTTTTCTAGAATTTGCGGGAGGGTAAAAATTTTATCCGTGGTTGATCGTTCACATCTAGAGCCCGCTTGGTAGTCTCCTACTTGTTCCTCTGCGAGAGGAACAATTCGTTGGTTGAGCAAGTGGGCGAAAATTTTGTATGCAATGTTCAGGAGACATATGCATCTCTAGTTACTGCTAGTTTGTCTCCTTTCTTGTATACCTGGCATATGATTCCGATTTTCCATTCATTAGGTAATTGTTCTTTCCGCCATATGTCTACAATAAGTTTGTGCAGAGCTTTGATTAGCTCATCGCCCCCCTGATTTAAAAACCTCTGCAAGTATAACGTCAGTTCCCGGGGCCTTGTTATTTTTCGTGCGTCGTACAGCGGCCTCTACTTCAGTCAGTTGTGGTTGGTTCTTCGATCTGTTCTTCTTAATGTGAGTGTTCTTCATTGTCGCTGTCCTCATTTTCATCTATTTCCCTGTTTAAAAGTTCGGAGAAATATTCCGCTCATCTTTCTATTTTTTTTGATCACTTATCAATTCTCCATCTTTACTTCAACATAGGTTGTTTCAGGGTTAAAAGCTTTTCCTCATTTCCTAGACTGCCTTTTACATATTCCGTACTTGGTGGCCGGTATGGTATTCTCAGTTACCAACAAAGGTGGATCGGAGGAAGAAATCCGCAAACGAATAGCGATTGCCAGAACGTCTATGGCAAAACTATTCAAAATTTGGAAAGATCAAGCCATTACCAAAAACACAAAACTTTGGCTGATACATAGCCCGGTCTTCTCCATTGCAACTTACGCCTACGAAACGTGGACTATTCGGGCCTCAGACCAACGCAAAAGCATTTGAAATGTGGTGCTATAGAAAAATGCTGCAAATACCATCGACAGCCCACCGCACAAACGACTCTATTATTCAACAACTCGGTATAAAGACCAGACTATACCAGAAAATAAACCAACGGTATTTGGGACACCTGACTCATAGTAGAAGTAAAAGTCCAAGGCCGCCGCCCAAGAGGAAGATCGCCGACACGATGGATAGACCGGACAAAAACCCTGACGGGACAATGAATGCAGGAAGTAATGAGATCTGCCCAAGATAGAGAGCTCTGGCGAAGAGTCATGGCTAGCGTAGCAAATTGATGTCACTACACCCTGCAGAAGGGTTATGGACTGAAGAGAGAGATGGTATTCTTCTATTTGTTTATCTTATTTTTCAGGAATTGTCTTTCCTTTGTTCTAGACACTTTCTCGTGTATTGTTCTATCTTACTTCTAGTTCTAGTTTTCAGCATATCTGATTTTGCCTGTCGCCTCTCTTCTATCGCTGCCTTACATTCGTTATCGAACCATTGGTTATTGTTCTTTGTTGAGGTTAGTTTTCCTATCGTTGTTTCGGCTCCATCTATTATGATTTTCTGTATAGTTCTTCATTGATCTTCTATGTCGTCATTGTTCTGTAGAGTTTCACCCTGATCTTAAATTTTGGTTTTAATTTGTTCCTGGTATTCGGTTCGATATTGCTCTATAGATAGTTTGTCAATGTTCCATTCCTCCTTCTTTTCTCCTCTTTCCATGTACATTCTGGAGATTCTTTGTCGTATTTTGGCGTGCAATAGAAAGTGATCTGAGGCACAATCCGCCCCTCTTTTGCATCTCACGTCCAGCAAACTTGTGGCGCGTCGACTGTCAATTAGCTGGTGATCTATTTGATTTGTAACAGTTCCGTCTGGTGTGGTCCATGTCCCTTTATAGATGGGTTTATGTGGGGAAAAGGTTCCTCCAACTCGTAGTCCATTGAAAGTAGCGAATTCCACTAGTCGCAATCCGTTATCATTGGACTTCTCATGTAGGCTCTGTGCATCAATTGTTGGCATAATTGTTGGCATTGCCAAGGTAGGCAAAGGGGTTATATTTATCCCAATAATTCGTGCACACAGCCTACATGAGAAGTGTAAGGATAACGGATTGCGACTAGTGGAATTTGCTACTCCCAATAGACTACCTTCGAGTTCGAGGAACCTTTTTCCCAATGAAAAAAGACCATTTCTTTTTCGTTATCTTGTGCATCTTCTATTGGGGCGTACACACATATGAGGAGGACATGTAGAAATGGCATCTTCTTCATTTTGTGCATTTTGCACAATCTGCTGTTGATTGCATTGAAGTTAATAACTTTGTCTAATAATCTGTTGTAGGCTAGGAAACCTGTACCCTATTCATGTCTTCCCCGATCACCTTCACTTAACATTAGAATATGTGTCTTCATTTTTAATATATCCTTACTAAGCAATCTTACTTCTTGCAGAGCTAATATGTCCATCTTATATCTTGCAATTTCGTTTATTAGCTCAAATAATTCGCCGGGTCAAATAGGTTGCCCTATTTGACCCGGATCCTTTTAGGTCCTTTTGCGTTGCTTAGGTCCTTTTCGTAAAATCCGTCCATCGTTGCGATGCTTTTGTCTAGTTTTCGTAACAAAGATTTTGTTACGGCATGCGGTTGTTAGCCAATATGTCATCCCTCCTCCTTTGCCTCGACTTGGCACCAGCAGGACACCGCAATACAGCCGTCAGGTCCTGGCGAAGTTTTATGACAAGTTTACTTACTATAAGTTTACTACTAATATTTCCCTTACTTATGACAATGAATTTTGTCTTTGTGGTGTTTATTTCAAGCCAATACTAACTACTGATTCTTACAATTCTATTCATTAATACTTTTAGCGTTTGCTATCTGCAAATACACTAGTATCGTCATTATACCGGATGACGTTTAATCTCTTTCCATTTATTAAAATTCCTTCATCTGCTTCTTCCAGGGCTTCTCTAAATATGAATTCTGAATATATGTTAACTAGTACGTGGTCTGTTAGAAAAATATCCGACCTTATGTTTTATTAATTTGGAAACCTGATGGATTTGAATCAAGCGCGCTTGCATGAGCCGACCTTGAACCTTCGTGCGCATGCGTGAATTTTTTCCCGCCTGTAGATAGCGTTAGTGCTCTCGTCGGTTTTCCAATGCAAGTAAAAATCAGCAAAGAGTACTATATGGATATCCTACGTCGCCTACGTGATGCTGTGCGGCGCAAGCGACTGGAGTTGTGGTCATCAGGAAATTGGCGACTCCATCACGACAATGCTCCAGCAAATTCTTCACACTTGTTTCACAATTTTTTGGCGAAAAACCAGACTCCTCTGGTTCGACAGGCTCCTTACACTCCTGATATGCCCCCCTGCGGCTTCTGGCTATTCCCCAAAGTCAAGATGTCATTGAAAGGAACGCGATTTCAGATAAGAGAGGAGATTATGGCTGGAACGACAGCCGTGCTAAAATCGATTCCGAAAGAGGCTTTTTCGGAATGCTTTCAACAATGGCGGCACCGCTGGGAGAAGTGTGTGGAGGCCCAAGGATACTACTTTGAGGGTGATTAGGTTTCCAACGCTCCAGGTATGCCCGTTTTTTTTTTACGGGATAAAGGTTACTTTATCTAACAGACCACGTATAGGTGGTACTTATCTAACAGACCACGTATAGGTGCAAAGATACTTTCCTTGGATACTACTTTGAGGGTAATTAGGTTTCCAACGCTCTTAGGTTTTCCCAGATATGCCCGTTTTTTTTTTACCGGATAAAGGTCGGATACTTTACAGACCACGTATAGGTGCCAAGATACTTTCCTGTATTACTTCTCTGAAAATTTGGAGTGTTTCGGTGTGTTCTACATCAACACGCAATACCGCTGTTTGATTCTAATACAGGTTCTTGATGGTTCGCACATCTCTTCCTTCCATTCCAATATTTGACAAAATCTCCATCAAATTGTCATCTTTTAAGCTGTCAAAAGCCCGCTGGTAATCTATTAAGCAAGCAATTACATTTTTATTTGCATCTCTACAACTCTGAAACGGTACTAGCATACTGAACAAGCCTTCTCTCGTACCCACTGCATTAACAAACCCAAACTGATTAGGGGCTATCTGTTCTTCACATACTCTATATATTCTTCTATGTATCACCCACAAAAACTTCACTTTCAAGAGATAGCTCATCAAGCTTATCGTACGATAATGTCCACATTGTTTTGCTTTGGCTTTTTGGGCAGAGTAACGAACTCGGTTCAGCCACTCCATTGGAATATTGCTGGATACATCAATTTGATTGAGAATTTGAGTTTTTCACACGATTTGCATCCATCAATTTTAAGAACTCACATAAAGAGGTAGTAACATTACATAATCTAACATAATCTATTAAATAGAACAGTGGTTCTCAAACTTTTTTTTGCCGCGCACCCTTATCGAGCTAAAAAAATCTCGCGGCACCCTTGTCGGGCTACAAAAATTTCGCAGCACAGCTAAGTTTTCCTTTAAGTGTATTGGAAGTTTGGTTAATTTCACCTTCAATTCACATTTTTTCGTTTTTAATGTAAGCGTATGTTGAGAATGCAACATTGAGGGAAGTGGCGATTTCATTTAGTTTTTCGAAGTTGTCGGAAAGGTATCCCAATTTAATCAGCCAATCGACATCAATTGTTAGATAAAAGGCTTTTCTTTAAATGTAACTGGAGGTGAAAGTGATCCATACCTAGATCTTCATCGGTAAGTTTTAAAAGACGTGCTTGAAGCGGGCGGCTCTTAACATGATTAATTATTCACAACACCATCCAATACGACTTAAATCTTGCGGCATGCTTCTATCCGATGTAAGACACAGTGGCTGCTGGTAGCATTGGATACCACTTGTTTCATTCTAGAAACGGCTCCCTTTACTTTTCCAACCAATGCAGGCGCTCCATCGCTGTAAATATCAACACACTTGCTCCATTTCAAATCATCTTTCTGTATATATTTGTCGATTACTTTTAAAATTTCCTCGCTGGTGTAAGTTTCAAGCAATTTACTGATAAACAGTTCGTCTTCTATTTGCACTCCGAATAAATACGTCAATAACACAAGAAAAACAGCAAGTCCCGCAATGTCGGTACTTTCATCAAGCTGTAAACTAAAAAAAATACAAATTTTCAACCTTCTTATAAGCTCGTTCTCCACACACTCTGAAGTTATGAGAATTCGCTTGCTTATAATGCTATTTGACAGCTGCACGTATCAATCTTCTTGGCCATGTCTGGATCTAAAATGCAACTTACAACATCCTTGACGCAAGGTTTAATCTGTTTCTCGGCAATAGAATGGGGCTTTCCAGATCCAGGCAAACGAACTTGAATGATTTTGACTCGCAGGTATGTGCTGGGTTATTTCGTCTCCTCCGACGATGCTGGTTGTCATTGAATCAGTCGCTTCAGAAGCTTTAGTGAGTTCATCATCTTTCCGTTTTAAAGAGCGAGACACGTTTATCTCCGCGTGTAATTTTCTTTGAACATTTTTTTAAATTTTTTGATTATTGCTGCGGCACCCCAGACATACGCTCGCGGCACCCCAGGGTGCCGCGGCACCCAGTTTGAGAACCACTGAAATAGAAGAACTAACATAATCTATTAAATAGATTTGTCCTATCTTTAAATATTATCTACATAGGTTTATTAACTTATTAAAGCTGAACATAGCTTAAATATCTAAATGTATTCAACCTTTCCGTAGCTCTATAATTTAATAAGTCCATTTAAGACTACAAAACAAATCTCATGTTGAAACACAACAGACATTTGTCTATTATTTACTAGCACTCAGGCTACTTTCATGGCACTAAAACAAATTATAGAGATAGGCTAAGGTTGAATATATTTATATATTCAAGCTATGTTCCGCTTTAATAATTTGATATGATTGTATCTATAATTAGTTTAGTTTCACTCCTATATTCAATAGGTTTATTTAGTTTGTTAAATATTATTCATACAGATTTTGCCAATACATCTAGCACCCAAAAATAAATTTTGTCAAGCTTAAATATTGTTATTTAGTCTGTCTAATCTAAATTGTATCTGTTTCATCCATTCTGCTTCGTCTATTGAATCTTCTAGTAGATTTAAGGCTGAATATTATGTCTAATATAGCCTTATAACCAATATAGCCTTCTAAAATTATTAATGGAGGGAAAGATAGAGGGGCGCCGTGGTCCAGGACGAAGGAAGTGCTCCTGGTTTAAGAACAGACTGGGCTGGTCTGGACTACCACTCATTGTAAAGAGCGCCACAAGACCGTGCGGAATTTGCCATGATTGTTGCCAACCTTCAGTAATGGAGAAGGCAACAAAAGAAGAAGATTATGTCCAATTCTTACCAAATTTGTCTATTATATTATATTTATAATGATCTACGAATGTATGGACTATAAAATAAGTAGTTATATATTCTTTCAAGTTAATCCTGTCTGTTCCATATAGATAAATACATTTACATATCACACACATTAAATACTGTCTAGGTTAATAATCGTCTAATAAATTAACATAAATTGTCTGCTCTAATAATCTCCTTATCTATTTCATTTAATTGCTTCGTATATGTGTAATTATCTATTTTAATCATAGGCGTTTATTGCATATTTTATAATAATTTACAGTAAAGTACTATGAAGTTATAATAGGGGTTTCAGTTCTGATTATTCAATAAATTTTGTTGGGCGGATTAGGGTTTCACGGACCTTTACCTTTTAGAGTAGTTTTGGAAGTTGGGCTTTTATTAGAACAGGCTTATTATAATGCTGGTCACTAAAGTTACTGGAACAAAGTGAGTTGGAGTAGACTGTTTTCTATGAGCTAATATTTCATTATGGTTACGTTGAATACAGTTAATTAAACTCTATATATTTCTAACATTATTTTACTAGATTCACAAATACAGTATCTAATCTAAAAGAGACTAGTTAATCAGTCGCTACATAAACAGACAAACAAGTCGGTTTTTAAATAAACATACTATTACATCATTAGACATATAACCTTGCTTACTTTTCCATAATTATTAGATAGATTATAGAAGCTCGTAAATTATTTACATTGATCAATAGCTAGAGAAACAGATTAATCAACTATTAGATATATAAACTAGTATAATAAATATATTATGTCTCCAATTACTATATAGCCAGATTAGGTAGTGTAGATATTATCTTAATATCTAGTACAGATATAAAGAATCTCAAACTAGCTAGTTAAGTAGTAAATATATATATGAACTAGTTGATTAATATATAGCCAGACTAAACAATCAATTGTTTTAGACAATCTAAATAGTTAATTCTTGAAAAAACAGATTATATGGGCATTTAATAGATTCGCTTGACATTTGGAAGAGAGCTTCAGAAGATACTCACTTATTTAGTTAGCGTAAATAAACAAACAGACTAATCAATTATTATATGTGCAAACTAATTAGTTTGTAATTAAACAGATTAACTAGTCAATTCTTAGTCAAACTGGTTAGTCAATGGATTAGCTAGGTTGTCTTTACTAGTAAAGCTAGTCAATTATTAATAAACTAGTCAATAGATAGCGAGATTTGCTTTACTAGCAAAGCCAGTCAATTATTAAATAAATATTCTAGTTAGTCAATTATTTGAACTAACTATCCAATCATTAGATTTATCAACAAGCCAATATAGATTCGCTTGATAGTTAGTACATAACTTCAGGAACTAGTCACTTCATGAATATTCATCAGTTGTAGTCAATCAGACTATTATTATTAGATATAGAAACTAGCCAACTATTAAACAGATTTACTAATTAGGCAAATATAATAGTTTAGCCACATATATCTAGTCTTATAATAAATGGATGAAGAAGCTAAATAAGTAATAAACACAGAGTAGCTAGTTGATTGTAATATACCCGGAATAGGTTATAAATATCGTATTGACAATGTAAAAACAGGGACCCCTGAGACCCCAAATGAGTCAGTTTTTGAAATTTTTAACTGTTCAGCAGACGTAAACAATAAGTTAACCTCAAGTAGTCTAAATACAGCTCATAGGCCTACTACTACTAAAGTACAAGGTGAAATCAAACCAATTGTTGCTAAATTCTGTAGACGTCAAGATAAGGAGGTTGGGTTGTCAGACTTTAAAAAGGTCTCTGGTCTTAATAAAAATAATCCTGGAATTTCAGCACACTTAATTAGTGGCACACTTAATGGCGCACTTAATGGCACACTAGCACACATAATGGTAATCTACATGAAAGCCGTGTTATTGCAAATTATCACCTAGCTCCCGATGTTCAACTACTATTAAAAATATCTACAAGACTTGCTCTGGATAAGGGCTTAGTACTTATGGGCCCGAAATGGCAAATTATTTGTAAAAAAAACTGATGGTCACCGTTCAATGCAAATTAAGTGTGATAGTGATTTTGATAAACTGTAAACTCTTCTTTGAATTAATCAAATTCATACTATAAACAATGGTATATTTTTGAGTAAAATGGAAATAGGTGAATTACTAGAACATTTAAATCAAATTTCACAAACAATTTATATTTTTATTTAACAAATCATTAGTATCTGAAATTTTTGAGAAAGTTCATAATTTTTTTATTTTTAATTCTTAAAAAAAAATTAATTCAAATGTTAGAAGAATTAGAAAAAAAATTAATGAGTTAGGTGTACTTTTGTGTAAGCTTGAGGTTGATTTTGACATTATTGTTCTCAAAGAGTCTTGGTTATGCTATAATGACGATGGAATTGAACTTCCAAATTTTGAGAAAATTTTTAAACCTGGTAAATATAATAAAATGTAATGAAATTGTACTGTACATAAAATCTGGTGTTAATTATAAAATTTGTGATTTAGATTTAGAAAATATTAATTCATTAAAATTCGTTGTAAGTAATCGTGAACCGGAGTTCTATTAGTTGGGTTCCTTGATGTCATAGAGGCTTTTCTCAGGGGAGTTAGGTACGAAGATCATCAAGTACTTGGGGACATTAATATTGATATTCTGGAGAACTTTACTCCTATAGGACATAGATAATTAGATATAAGGCATGAAAATGGTTTTGTTAAGTGGCTCTATGGGTGTAATAGGTTTATCCCCAACCATGACGTAGCTATCGTAGCTATGGAAGTTTTTCTGTGTCCTAATGAATCCCATGTGCATGAGGTCGCAGATAATTCTATTTTGAATAAAAATAACATATTTAAAAAAATTGATGAACAATTTTTTTAAGATGAAAATTGAAAGTGAATCATTTGCATTGGTTCTTGGAGAGACGGATGCAGAGTTAGCTTTTGATTTGTTTTATACTAAATTATTAGACATATTTAATAATAATCGTGATCTAAATCAACCAAAGTGTGGGCATAAATTTACTAAAATCAAACCGTGGATAACTTATGGCATTGTCAGATCAATTCGTGTAAGGGAAAAATTAGCTAATAAAGTACGTAAGCTTTTCATTACAACTTTAAAGGTAAAATTTAAAAAATACAGAAACATTTTGAAAACGTCAATCCGTATAGTGGAAGAAATTTATTATCGTAATAAAATTATCGAATGTGGTAATAATCTACGCCAAATGTTGCAGACAATCAATGAGGTGACTAATAGTGCCACAACTGCTATCTCAAAGATAATCACTGCTGATAATCGATCTTTTGATGCAAATTTGAAATAGCCCTTGAGTTTAATAAACATTTTTTTAGTGTGGGGAAGCGTATAGCAGAAGAAATTAATTCATCACAAGCCAATAATAGCAACAATAGTCTTAATACTTTTGAATATTATAGTAACCAGAACAATTACTCCAATTCTTTTTTCTTTAGGCCAGTACGTGAAAATTACATTATAAAAATAATCGATAAATTAAAGAAAAATATAGCTCCTGGAATGGATGGGTTTTCATCTAAATTTTTGATTTCTAATTCGGGTGCTTTGTCAGTCCCCCTATCGCATATAATAAATTTCTGTTTTCAACAGGGATACTTTCCTCAGGATCCCACTTTAGCAACAGTAATCCTACTTTATAAAGCAAATGACAAGTCAATTCTAGATAATAATAATTGTCATCATACAGACGCTTTTTCTTTGGTTTTGTTTCACTACTCTCACTAGAAGTTGAAGCTGACGGTTGTTTTGATCTTTTCAGAAACTCATCCATTTTCCAAAAATTACGTCACAATAAAGTCACTTCAATAAATTCAAATACGCAAATTTACAATTCAAACAATAGCTTACAATAGCGTTCGTCAAACAAATGCTAAATCCGCAGTATTGCGTTATTCGCGTCTCGCTCATTCACTCGACATTCATGTTCGCCGCATTCGAGAGCGGCATCGGCCACGCATGGCCACAGGATAAAGTTATAAGAAAATTACAGAAGATATACAGCATAGTTGCATTTACAAGAAGGGAGTAGAATTTTAATATTTTTTACCATTTTTGGGTTATAGATTATTGGGTTATTGGTTTCTAGATAATTATCGTCCCATTTCCCTCCTTTCAAGTGTGGCTAAGATGGTGGAGAAGTGTAGCAAAGCTAGATTGGTTGAATTTTTAAATTGATTCAAAGTTATTTCTGAGAATCATTTCGAAGTGATAAAAATACAACAGATGCAAATTTTTAATGTAGCTCGGTCAATTATAGATTGTCTAGATCTCTAGATGATGGAACTAAATGTCTCGGAGTCTTCTTAAATTAGGAAAAAGCCTTTGACAAAGTGACCACGACTTGCTACTACGGAAAATGGAGAGAAATGGGATAAGATGTATTGCAAACAAATTTTTGGACGGACAGGTAGTCAGTTAGTTAACATTGGGGAAACCAATAGTCAATGAAAACAGTAGTGCCATACGGATTAGTTCTTGGTCTTGTTTTATATTTAATATATATTAATAACTTATTAAATTTGAGAATTACTTTAATTGTTTATTATTATTTATTATTTCATTGTACGTTATTTTCTTTTGCTGATGACGCAGTAGCTATTTTTCAGGTTCCTCTTGGAATGAAGCTTTTGATAATGCATCAGCGAGAATGAAAAGTATAAAAATTTGGCTTGATTCAAACTTACTTAGTCTTAATATGAGTAAGACTGTGGCACTTCCGGTTTCCTTAACAGCTGCTGGGCAACCAGCAGAAACTTTTCGTCTGTTGAGTCACAGAACTTGTTGTTCTGAACATGTTTGCTCTTATGATCCAATCCGCTTGGTCGATAGCGTTAAATACTAAGGCATTATGGTGGACCGGCTGTCATATCTCGTACCTGTGGTGCAGACTCGGGAATGCTATTTCTAAATAAAAATATCGCCGATACATATTGAGAAAATTTTATCGCACTCGGCGAGCCATTACCGAATCCATATGAGTGCTTTAATGACTTCATATACGTAGAATATAAAAAAAATGTTTTAATTGTAAGCACTCTAGCTAGTTAAATATTGAAACGGCAGACTCGTTAGTTAATGATCATATATAGGAGGAATGGATTGACATAGTCTCCTAAATGAAACATCAGTATCATCAATCATCAATCATTTAGGTCCAGTAACTGGTCAAACAGACTAACTAAAAAATAATTACATATTAACTCAATAATGACATATCAGAACAAGCAAATTTTTAATTAGCTATACTATCTAGACAATTATTATATAACCATAATCAGATTTTTAATGGATTATTAAATGCATATCTTAACGAAAACACTAACTAATATTTTAAGCCTTTCCAGAGCTGTATAACAATTATTGAGTCATTTTAGAACTACCAAAACAAATCTCACATAAAATTTGTAAGTTATTTTACAGCTTTCAGTCCACCTTCGTGGCACTCAACAAAAACCATAAAAAAATATTAACACCACAAACACCACATGGGTTTCCAAACTAAACACCACATGGGTTTTCAAGTGAGTGGTTTACAAATTATTGTTCATGGAAGCAAAGTTGTGCTGATGAGAGATAAATCTCGAAACGCGTCGACTTAAGGTATCGGAAAGACATGATCTTAAAAACAATGTTATTTTTATGGTTTTTGTTGAGTGTCACGAAAGTGGACTGAAAGCTGTAAAATAACTTTCATGTGAGATGTGTTTTGATAGTCCTAAAAATACTCAATAATTGTTATTGAGCTCCGGAAAGGCTGAATATATTTATATATTCACGCTGTGTTCCGTTTGTTTTAAGTTTTCATAAAAAAAAATATTGTTTTTAAGATCATGTCTTTCCGAAACCTTAAGTGGAAATCTGTGGACGAGTTTCGAGATTTATCTCTCATCAGCACAGCTTTGCTTCCATGAACAATAATTTGTAAACTACTCACTTGAAAACCCATGTGGTGTTTAGGGTTAGATGATTATA
Organism: Phosphuga atrata; assembly: GCA_944588485.1. Taxonomy (NCBI): domain Eukaryota; kingdom Metazoa; phylum Arthropoda; class Insecta; order Coleoptera; family Silphidae; genus Phosphuga; species Phosphuga atrata. The sequence goes on along the minus strand of OX155895.1, from coordinate 15,758,122 downwards.
ATTTTTACATTTTGTGAGAGAGACATGAACTTGGCAAGTTATTGATTGAACTGATAAGAGAGAATTGGTGAAACCATCCTACGTTAGATAATCATATACCTATACTACTTAAAACAAACGGAAGACATCCGGAATATATAAATATATTCAGCCTTTCCGGAGCTCTATAAGAATTATTGAGTCTTTTTAGGACTACCAAAACAAATCTCGCATGAAATTTGTGAAAATTGTTTTGGTAGTCCTAAAAAGACACAATAATTGCCATAGAGCTCCGGAAAGGCTGAATATATTTATATATTCAGACTGTGTTTCGTTTGTTTTAAGTTTGTATGATTATCTATAACGTAGGATGGTTTTTTTTCACCAATTCTATCTTATATTTTAATTTTACACACAATATCTACTTGATTATTGACCAGGCATACTAGCTTTTCAGTGATTACAATCCAAACCAGGTAGTAAATAGATTCGCTTGATAATTAGTAGATAACTTCAGAAACTAATACAATTTAAATCATACATTCGAGACTTTAATAGATGATTGAAGATAATGGATTACGGGATAAACCAACTTACTCAATTATTAGATAAACAAACTAGTTAAGCAATTGCTACATAAACAGACAAACTCACTTGTTTTCAAATAAACATAGTATTAAATCTTCTTCTTCTTCTTGATTTAGTACTTTGTTCTGTGTTGTACTGCTGTCTACCCCTCTTGCGATCCGGACGTCCAGGACTCCTTCCATCTCGTTTCGTTAAAGACAGTTTTTTTTTTAATTTTAAGCACACTAGAGCTAGTTAAATATTTAAATGGCAGAGTCGTTAGTCAATGATTATATAATCAAACTAAGTAGCTGATAATAGATAATAGATGGATGAAAAACAAAAAGACTAGCTACTCCAATAATTTTTGGCAAACTAGCTAGTTAATTACTTAAGAGAGAAAGTAGCTTGTCAATTATTATCTGGCCACTCTAGTTGGTAGTTGTATGTGGATGTATCTGTAAATAGATAATGGACTCGCTTGACATTTAAACTAAACTGGTTAATTACTTATAAAAAGCCAGAGTAGCTGGTTAATTAATATATAGCGAAAAATACTGTTGCATTACTGTCTGCCTACTTATTGCTCAATAATTCACTAGATAGGTTGTATGGCTGAACAGCGACGAGTTAAGGAGGCAACTTTTTTATTATACGAATAAGAAAATTGGACAAATTAAAAATGATATTGGAAAACTCAAGAGCCAATTGAATATAACTAGAGATGAAAACGGATGAACTAATAGATAAACTAATATAGATAAACTAATGTAGCAAAACGTATTACAACAATGTTTTACTTAAGAGGATAACAATATACTGATATTTAACAATATACAGTATTTATAAACACCCGATAACATTCAATTGCTGCCTCCTTCCATGATACATACAAACTTTTCAATCTCTCTAACCCCGGAAAAAAGAATCAAAGGGTTAAATACCATCATTTCAACTGTTACAGAGAATGGTTTCTCAACAAAACTCATACTAGGACTAGGAGGTCAATAGAGTATCTTCATAATTAGTAGATACATACGAAACTTATATAATAGAATTATTGTGTTAGATATATAATCTAGAACCTACTAGATGCTAAAATCAGACTAACTATTCTACTAATAACTACCCAAGCTAGCTAGGTAATTACTAAACAAAAAACCATTTCAAAAGTCATTTATTAAACAGACAGACTACGTATTTATGTTTTGAGTAGCCGCTTAGCTAGGTAATCTGTATAAATACACTGAAATTAAAAATATTATATAAATTGTTATTCACAGTTTGAACCTTTAACGCGGCTCGAGTTTCGACTGGTGAAGGTCATTTTCAAGTGAATTACAAATTGATGACTGATTGTATGTATGCTGAGGGTTTTTCGGCGGGCGGGAGGTGTGTCTTGCAAATAGGAAATTACTTCTAGACGATTGTGCAAGATTAAAGAGTTGCAAAAAGATTAAGTCGGTTTGCTCGTTAAGCAGATTAACGGACGGGTTACGGCCCTGTTTGTAAATTACTAGTGAATCCAGAAGATTAAGTGTCGGGTCTTTGTGGCAATTATGCAAGATTTTCAGATTGTCTTTTTCCCGAAATTTATGATTACATTCGAGGTTTGAAAAAGAACTTGTGTCTTTTTAAGACGAATAACGCGAGAATCTGCTGAAAACCGAGTTGAAAAACTTCATCCTGTCTGACCTACGTACACGCTATTGTATTCGGAACAATGAATTCCATATACGCCGGATTATTTGGGGGTCGAATTTGTCATTAGCACTAAACAGTATGTGGGACAACGTTGAGGAGGGTTTAAATTCCACTTGAAAATGCTGCTTTCGAAGGACATTTGCGGCTTGTTCACTCATTTTGCCAAAATATGTCTAGGAGATGGAGATTAAAGTTTTATCTAGATTTGGGTTATTGGGATATAATTGAGCCACAGTTATTTGAGTTCGTTTGTTGATTGATTACATTTTGGATGAGTTTTGTTGAGATTTTATTCTCTGTAACAATTGAAATGATGGTATTGAAGATAGATTGAAAAGGCTGTATGTATCATGGAAGGAGGCAGCTAATTGACTGTTATCGGGTGTTTATAAATATTGTATATTGTTATATATCAGTATATTGTTATCCTCTTAAGTACAACATTGTTGTAATACGTTTTGCTACATTAGTTTATCTATTAGTTTATCCGTTTTCATCCCTAGTTTCATTCAATTGGCTCTTGAGTTTTCCAATATCATTCTTAATTTGTCCAATTTTCTTATTTGTATAATAAAAAAGTTCCCTCCTTAACTCGTCGCTGTTCAGCCATACAACCTATCTAGTCAATTATTGAGCAACAAGTAGGCAGACAGTAATGCAACAGTATTTTTCATATGAAAAATACTGTTACATTACTGTTTGTACTGTCTTACTAATTATATTATAATTATTAAATATATACATAATATAGCCTATTATCCCCAAACCTAGACAAAACCATTCCCGTCCAAATGGCTACCGACCCATTACTCTCCTACCAGTTTTTAGCAAAATCCTTGAACATATCCTTGAAACCCGACCCCAGAGCCTCCTAGTAAACACCATTCCAAAACATCAATTTGGTTTTAAGCCCTACCGCTCTTCTACCCATCCTGTATTCATCCTTACCAATAACCTACGGGCTTCATACTTTCAAAACCAACACTCAGCTGCCCTATTGCTTGATACCAACAAAGCCTTCGACAGTATGTGGTACGTCCGGCTGCTTTACAAAATGAAACAACTCAATATCCCTTCTTACCGCCTCTAGCCAATTAAATATTTCCTTAAAGAGAGATCCCTCCAAATCAAAATAAACAACCTTGCTACTCCATTTACGCCGCATTAAGGCTTTCGCCAAGGTTCTCATTTCTCCACACTACTCTATAACCTATACTGCAAAGACATATATAATTATTACTCTGACGACAAACTTCAAATCAACCTCTCCTCATATATCCAACAATATGCCGACGACGCCGCTCTCGTCTCACACAACAAAAACCTCAAAAAAACCATTTACGATCTCCAAGCCCTTCCTGATAAAACGATATTATAGCTCAATCGTTGGAGACTTTCCGCCAAACCATATAAATGCCAACTCCTCATTCCTAACCACAGAATCTCTTCTAGCTCTCCCCACATACACTTAGACAAAATCGACATAACACCCACTCATCAAATCAAATACTTAGGTATGATCTTCGACAAGAAGATGAAATTCACGCCGCGAAACAATGTAAGACAAAGACAATAGCAAGAAGTAAATATTGCCGCAGCCTAACCCATGGAAATACTTAGGTATGATCTTCATTTTCATCAAAACGACCGCTAGGCTACATATTACTTTCATCCGCTAACGACAGAACAATAGTTATTTTATAAGTTGCTAAACTTGATCTCTAAGTTTAAACACCCAAACAACATCCTTCATAACCCCCACAACGATCTTCTATATAGACTCTTACAAGTCCCAAAACTCCTAGACTGGCAGCAACAACTACGGAGAAAATTCAATTAAAGCAACAACCACTTGTAGACTTGGGCCATTGTAGACCCGCCATGCATAAAACGAGACAAAAAAAACACTTCACTCAGACACCCAAATAAAACTTTTTCCGAAACAGTCTACGACGACTAAACTAATTATCTCATTTCCATATATGTCATTTTCATTACTCTATTGATATCTATATCTTCTTCTTCTCGCGAATGGGTCGCTTAGGACCACGCGGAATCAACGTATGTTGAGCCTTCCTCCTTGCCAAATAGCTGTTCATATGCATGGATTGTTGTAGTTTCTGTTTCTCCAAGCTTACACGTCGTGTCGGTATCTTCTGATCTTCCTCAAATCCCCTTGTGTGAACAATATTCCTGATTACGTTTCTATTCATCAGATCTGGCGATCCCACACCTCCAGTAGGTCCCTCCACTTGTTTCTACCTCTTTGGTCTTGTACGTTAGTTCTGCAGAAATTTGTGGATTGGGTAAGTAAGTCTCATATTATTTATTCCTTCCAAATGGCCTGAAAATTGAATTCGTCTCATTTTCATGGCATCGGCAAGTTTAGAAATTTTCCTATATATTTCAGAATTGGGTTTGGGATAGTGCAGGGGTGGCGAACCTTTTTATCACCGCGTACCATTTTTCTTAAGTTTCCACATTATGAAATGCTGACGTCCCCAATAACTTTGCCTGTGTTACCATATTAGCCTGAATACCGTATCGGCTTGAATAAGATATTAGAAAGAATCAAATTCCATCCCGATTTACAAAAATTAAGGGTCACAGCGGGATTCCTTTAACTACAGACCAATCTGTATTCAAAGCCAATTTTCAAAAATATTAGCATTTCTGCCTCGATTATCAAGTTTCTTAGAAAGTAATAACATGCCGGCAAACAGTGAAAACTGCTTCTGAAAAAGCAGCTCAACTGATACTGCTCTGTTAGATACTGTTAATTTTAAAATTACTTCTCTAAATTGTATCAGGAGGTTCTTGCTTTATTTTACGACCTACCTAAAGCATTTGACTCTTTTGATCATAAGCTCCTTCCACAAAAAATTGAAGATATTGGAGTCGGCAAGAACAGGGTAAAATCTTGTTTGCATCAAAGAGGACGAATAGTGATCGTAAAAAGTTCAAAATCTTTAAAAAAATTAAAGAAGCGGGTGGTACCCCAAGGCTCTCTAAAGGGACAAACTCTATTCTTGATATTTGTTATGATCACAAGCTCCTTTCACAAAAAAATTAAGTTACTGCAGTTCGAGGCGTCGCCAAGAACTGGATAAACCCTTCCTTGCATTAAGGAGGACGAACAGTGATCGTAAACGGTTCAAAATCGGAAAGAAAATGAAAGATGTGGGTGGTACCGCAAGGCTCTCTAATGGTACAAACTCTATTCGTGATATTTGTTATGATCACAACTTCCGTCCACAAAAAATGAAGTTATTGGAATTAGAGGCGTCGCCAAGAACTGGGTATAATCTTCTTTCCATCAAAGAGGACGAACAGTTATCGTAAACGGTTCAAAATCGGAAAGATAATTAAACTAACGGGTACTACCTCAAGGCTCTCTAATGTGACAAACTCTATTCTTAATATTTGCTATGACCACAAGCTCCTTCCACAAAAAAATAAGTTATTGGATTTAGCGGCGTCGCCAAGAACTGTGTATAATCTTCCTTGCATCAAAGAGGACGAACAGTGATTGTAAACAGTTCAAAATCGGAAAGAAACTTTACGAAGCGGGTGGCACCCCAAGGCTCTCTAGTGCGACAAACTCAATTCTTGATATTTGTTATGATCACAAGCTCCTTCCACAAAAAAAATGAAGTTATTGGGGTTAGAGGCGTCGCCAAGAACTGGGTATAATCTTGATTAAATCAAAGAGGACGAACACTGATCCTAAACTGTTCAAAATCGAAAAGAAAATTAAACAAGTGATGGTACCTCAAGGCTCTCTAATGGGACAAACTCTTCTCTTAATATTTGTTATGATCACAAGCTCCTTCCACAATAAAATAAAGTTATTGGAGTTAGAGGCGTCGCCAAAAGCTGGGTAAAATCTTCCTTGCATTAATGAAGACGAACAGTGATCGTAAACCGTTCAAAATCGGAAAGAAAATTAAAGAACTGGGCGGTACCCCGAGGCTCTCTAATGGAACAAACTCTATTCTTGATATTTGTTATCATCACAACCTCCTTACATCAAAAAAGGAAGCTATTGGAGTTAGAGGCGTCGCCAAAAACTAGGTAAAATCTTGCATCAGAGAGGACGAACAGTGGTTGAAAACGGTTCAAAATCGGAAAGAAAATTAAAGAAGCAATTGGTACCCCAAGGCTCTCTAATGGGACAAACTCTATTATTGATATTTGTTAATGATATGGCGCAAACAAATAACGTTGCAATTATATTTTGTACGCTGACCATAGCAACATTTTAATATCTAACGCTGACATACACGATTCAATTACAAGTAGCAATTTAAAATCAAAAACGTTAGGAGATGATGTATAAATCTTGAATGGACTTTAAATATACACAAAACTTACTTCATGATTATAGTTTACTTCTAAGATTTGAAAGGAGCCGAATCAATATAATGTCTAGGGTTAACACTTGATCAAAAGCTAAGGGACTATCATATTGTACTAACATGTTCGACGTTATTTCCTGTGTGTTATCTAATTCGAAACCTAAGAGAATGTGAAAATGTTGATTCTGCAAATATTTTACGGCATCGTTCAAATTAGCTTGTCATAAGGACTGATATTTTGGCATCAGCAGCAAATATGCGGTATTTAAAAAGATATTACGAGCGATATTCTAAATGTACATCCTCTTTGTGATTCATCAAGCACAACTCTTTTAACGCTACCCTCTTTCCTCCCGCGTGCCAATAAAAATTTCCAGCGTGCCAGCGGTGGCACACGTGCCATAGGTTCGCCACCGCTGGGATAGTATATGCCATTTTTAATTCTGAGCCCTAAGATCTTTCGCATGATTTTTCTTTCCTTAATCTCTAATTTTTCCGTTAATGTTTTAAGTTCTAAATTGAGCGTTTCTGAAGCATAAAGAGCTTTCGGTTTAATTACTGTTATTAATATTACTGTTATTAATATTTAATTATTAATAATGGCGAAGTTTACTATTCCATGACAAGCATTGCTTGTTATAAACATTTTTTGTGTACTGAAAAGCAACCTTAATTTTCTGGATTCTTGATGTTACAGATTTATTTTCATTGGCATTTTCTGTAACCTATTCGCCTAAGTATTTAAATTCCTTTACTCCAGCAATTTTGTTAGCAGTAATAAAAATTTGTTGTAGAGCATTTTTTTATGTTAGTCATAAGTTTTTTCATAAGAGATATAGAGCCCTATTTTTGCTGCTTGTTCTTCCAAGATAGTGATCTACTTCTGTGCATCAAAGATGTATTAAGCAATTAGTGTTATATCATCAGCAAAAGCAAGACAATCTATTTTAATACCCGTAATGCTTTTCTTCATTCTCTAACTACCTTTCCCAGGGCACAATTGAAAAGTAATGGGGAAATTCCATCACCTTGACAGACCCCTGTATTTATTTCAAACTCTTCGCTTAATCCACCTATAAATTTTACTTTAGGCTTTGTCTCCGTAAATGTGTCTCATAATATTTCTTGTTTTTTGGTCAAGTCCAAGTTTTGTTAAAACATTTAAGAGTGATACGCGATCTATATTGTTATATGTTTTTCGGATATCCACAAATGTTATGACATATTTTTTGTTAGTTGTTTTGTTAGTTTTGTTAGCGAAAATATTGTATATGTTTTTTAAATTTAAAATTTGCTCTGCACTTGACCGTCTCTTCCTGAATCCACCGTTTGATTATCTACTTGAAGCTCTGCACGGTTTAGTAAAACTTTTGAAAGAATTTTGTATGTGACCTGAAGAAGGGATACACCTCGATAATTGGTTGGGTCAGTTTTACTTCCTTTTTTGTGTATGGGATGGATTATCGCCAACTTCCAATCCGAGGGGATTCTTTCCGTTTGCCAAATGTCTAACATAATTTAGTGCAATTTTATGATACAATTTTATCCTGCATTTTTCCACAGTAATAACTGCAGACTTATTTGATCCTCCCCTGAAGGCTTGTTATTGAAGTGGTATCTCTACTTTGTTATCTTACTACTTACTACTTTTGATCGAATATTAACTCCACCACATGTAGAGGCGCCTTAGTTTTCCAAACGATTGAACTTGTCCAGGATTTCTGAGCGGAGTCTGAGCGGACTCCAAATCGCCGGCATCTCTTTTCTATCTCAATTTCTAGAAATTTTTCTTGAAGATGAATTACACTAAAATACTCATATACGGCAAGTTGCCGCTAAAGTCAACCAGAAAGCCTTCATGTTAAGAATAATCAGAGTAATAACCTAGACCTACCGCTCCTACTACGAATATGCCACGCAGAGGTTCAATCAATTATTGCATATGCGATCATAAAATGGGGGGCATCTCCGCACTTAGATGTCCTATTCAAGGCACAAAAGAGGGTAGTGCGGGCCATCAAGGGCATATCCAGGTAACGTCGTGTCGACCACACTTCAAAGAACAACACCATCTGACAGTCTCGTCCATCTACGTCTGGGAACTAGCTTGTTTTATTTTTAAAAATAAGACAGATTTTCTAAAAAAATAGTGATCGACACTCAAATAACACTAGAAACGAGAATATAATAGAAACATCATTTGCCAACTTAACACTGTATACCAAAGCTACGTCGCATATTGCAATTCAAATCTTCAACAGCTTACCAATTAATTTAAAAGAAGAATCATCATATAAGTTATTCCGTAATAATCTGAAAGATTACTTAATCAATAAATGTTTATGTTATCGATGATCTTTAACGTTGCTTATATATATATATATATATATATATATATATATATATATATATATATATATATATATATATCTATATATATATATATATATATATATATATATATATATATATATATATATATAATTATATATTTATGTACATCTCAAAAGCAAATAAATTGATTTGATTTGATCTCGTACAAGATGTCCATTCGTTCCTTCTCCGTCTTCTTCAAATCATCGTTCAACGCCATATTCTTACATCCCTCAGTCAAATCCTGCTGACGTGCCCTCACAGCATCCTGAGACACGTCCACACTCCATTAAGTGGCGTCTTCTTCGTAATTCCCCTTGTTCACCGATGTCGATCAGACTGGAATCGTCGTCGTTCTCGTCGCCGTTGGTCTATATATAAACACAAAGTTTTTATGAGGCCTAGATTGATGGACGACTTCTTCTTCTTGTGGTGCCATATGCTGTCTAGCGCGTTGGTGTTCATGTTTTCATTGGGTAATGTTAAGTGTGTCATTTTCGGCTCTTCTAAGTATCCTTGCGGCATCTGCGATATTGCACCAGTTCCGAATATTGCGGAGCCATGAGTGTTGCCTTCGTCCCGGTCTTTCTTAGGGTTCCGTACCGAGAACGGAACCCTTATAGGATCGCTTTGTTGTCCGTCTGTCTGTCTGTCTGTCTGTCTGTCAAGACCATTTTTCTCAGGACCGCGTAGATGTAACAAGTTGAAATTTGTATCAAATACTCGGGTCTGCGGTCTCTTTCAGCTGTAAAAAAATTAAACTTGTAAGTCAACGCGATCAAAAGATATGATTGTTTATGTAGCATATTTTGCGATTTCACAAGGGAATCAAAACCTATAGGGTACTTCCTGTTGACCTAGAATCATGAAATTTGGCAAGAAGCGGTGTCTTACAGCACATGTAAAGGGAAAAATCTGAAAACCGTAAAAATGTAGTTTAATTACAAGAAAAATGCTAATTTACTATTAGAAACTTATGAAAATACACTAATGTTGTCGTAGTGGTATTGTCAGGCCCCGGAAGCGTATGGGTTGCATACAGTTAGGTCCTACTCGGTAAGGTCCGAAGGTTAAAAAGTATGTGTTGGCACCAAGCTGTTTATTCTGAGTTTTCTTTGTTTATGTTATGCATTTCATCACGTACGCTCTATATACATAATATATACAGGGTATATATTATGTCTAAATTTTGCTTGTTTATAACCGACATGCGACATACTCAAGTCCCGTAACATCCTGTATATATTATATTTCGTCTAATTTTTCTTTATAACATACACATACTTAAATCACGTACGGCCTATATTTTTTGGTAGTCAATTGCCCAAAAATCAGTCAATTGAACAACTGAATGTTAAGAGTGTCGAAATAGATCTAGAAATAGTTAATATATTAGTTTGTATTAGATCTAGAAATAGTTAGATCTTAATATAAGGTAGTGAATAAGTGTAATACTAAAATAAAGTTTTCTTTTTATAAGTTTAAAAATATTCGCGTTATTTAAAAAAAATTACCTTGTATAACTTTATAGGGGGTATAAAGGTATACAGGCAAAATTGAGCAGTAAAAACAAATAGTGAAGTTACAGAACCCCTAAACACTCATAGTGAATGGGGGATGTGTGGTAATAAAATATAGGGTAGAATTCCATCGTACGACAGCGACATCTTGAGGTTATGCTTGCAGCGGTACTAAGGTGGTCGTGATTTTAGGAGCACCACTTGTCAAGTTAACTGAATGTGCTTGCTACGTCCTCCACAAAAAAAGATAGCTTACTTACAAGTTTGTACGGAACCCTCGGTGCGCGAGTCACAACTCGCACTTGCCCGTTTTTTTTAGCTTAGATTTTGCCCATAATTATTGTTTTCAGCAGTCTGTATCTGCGACCTCACAGGATATGCCCCAAGTACGATGTTTTTCTTTGCTTTACAATATCTAATAGCTGTCGATGCGTATTTGCTCTTTGTAAAACCTGCTCGTTTTATACCTGGTCTACCCAGGACATCCTGAGTAGTCTTCTCAAAATCCACAATTCCATATCCTCGATTCTATGCAGGGATTTGACCATTAATGACCAAGTTTATGATCCGTATAGGAATATTGGCCATATGTAACATTTAACCATTCGTGGGCGGAGACTTAGGGGTACCTCCGGTCGTAGGCGGTATGTATGGAATTTAGCAAATGTTTTTCGGGTATAAGTCACACGAATTTTAACCTCTTCATCGTTATCCCATTTATCGTTCAACGTAGTGCCCAGATATTTAAACTTGTTTACTCTCTCAATTTGTTTATTATCGATAAAGAGTTGTACATTATTATGAGGAAGTCGACCTACTATCATCAGTTTGGTCTTGCTTATGTTAATATTGAGACCAAATTCGTTTCCTATCTAATTTATGTCTATAATGGTTATATCTGCTAATATAGCTGCGTCATCGGCATATCTTAAGTTGTTAATTGGCAATCCATTAACCTTTATGCCTCTGGGGTTATTTTCCAGTACTAATTGAAACATCTTCTCTACATAAATGTTAAATAGCAGCGGTGATAATATGCAACCCTGTCGGACCCCTTTAGCTTTCGTTATTTTATTTGTCTGTAGTGTATTATGAATGCGGAGCTTTGTGTTTGGTTCCAGAATAGTTTGTGTATAATCTGGATATCCTTTTCGTCGATCCCTGTTTCTCGTAAGGTAGGTATTAGGAGATCATGTCGTTCATTGTCGAATGCTTTTTGATAGTCGATAAAACACATAAATATATCTTGTCTCTGGTCATAGCATTTCTGTACCGGCAGTTGCATGCAATATAGGGTAATGTTCTCTCGTACCTAAACCATTTTTGAAACCAAACTGAGTTTCGCCAGATTTTTCTTCGCATTTTTTATATATATTCTCTTATGGATTATTTTCAAGAAGGCTTTGAGCATTTGGCTCATGATCTTGATTAGTCAGTGCTCTACGCATATTTTGGCCTTTGGCTTTTTAGGGATAGCGACAAAGGCAGAAGTTAGCCCGTCGTTTGGGATTTCACCACTATCGTATATGTCATTAAAAATTTGCATAATTTCTTGGTGCATTAGCTTTAGTACTTCTGTGTGTATAGAATCCTGGCCCGGTTTTTTCTTGTTTTTTAGTGCTGACAACGCATATTCGACTTCCGATTGTAGTATAGGTTGTCCCGAAACTTTGCTTGTGCCGTTATTCGACGCTAAATGACGTACACCCTAAAACAGGTTTTATATGTATTCCTCCCATATATTGCAGATTTCCTGTGGGTCTTTAAGAATCTGATTATTTTTAGTGATTTTTGAGGCATTCGTTCTTCTGAAAGTGTTGGTTATCCCTTTTAACCTTTTGTGAAAGTGAAATTTGTCGTGGCTTGCGTGTAGATCCTCGGCTTCTCTGCACTGTTCTGATATCCATAGGGTTTTTGCTTCTCTGATTTTACAGCGAATGTTATCGTGGATCATATTGTATTTCTGTATGTTACCCTTTGCCAATCTCCTTTCCTCCATCATGTCAAGGATCTCGTTAGTCTTCCACTCTTTGTTCGCTTGTGTCTTTTTAAATCCTAGTAGCACTTTCTTTGAAGCTGTTTGTATGTTTTCTTTAAAACTGTTCCATTGTTGCTCAATGGACGAGTAACCATTTAAAAAAGAAAGTTTTGGAGAAGAAAAGAGATTTTTACTAGATTAACAAATCTTATGAATTGGTATCTTTTTAGTTACAGATTTATCCATTATATATTGATATGTATATCTTCTTCTCGCGGATGGGTCACTTAGGACCACGCGGAATCAACGTATGTTGAGCCTTCCTCCTTGCCCAATAGCTGTTCATATGCATGGATTGTTGTAGTTTCTGTTCCTCCAAGCATGCACGTCGTGTCGGTTTCTTCTGATCTTCCTCAAATCCCCTTGTGTGAACAATATTCCTGATTACATTTCTAATCATCAGATCTGGCGATCCCATCTCCACTAGGTCCATCTCCACTTGTTTGTACTACTTTGGTCTTGTACGTTTGTTCTGTAGAAATTTGTGGAATCGGTAAGTAAGCCTCGTATGATTCATTCTTTCCAAATGACCCAAAAATTGAATTCGTCTCATTCTCATATTATCGGTAAGTTTAGAAATTTTTCAAAATATTTCAGAATTGGGTTTGGGATAGTGTATGGCATTTTTAATTCTGGGCCCTAAGATCTTTCTGATAATTTTCCTTTCCTTAATCTTTCACTATTCCTTTAATGTTTTAATTTGTAAATTGAGCGTTTCTGAAGCATAAAGAGCTTCCGGATTAATCACTGTTAATTAATGGCGAATTTTACTATTCCATGACAGGCATTGCTTGTTATAAACATGTTTGGTGTATTGAAAAGCAACCTTCATTTTCTGGATTCTTGATGTTACAGATTTATTTTCATTGCCATTTTATGTAACCCATTCGCCTAAGAATTTAAATTCCTTTACTCAAGCAATTTTGTTAACGTTAATTTAAATTTCATGTGGCGCATTTTTTATGTTAGTAATAAATTTAGTTTTTTCAAAAGAGATATGAAGCCCTATTTGTGCTGCTTGTTCTTCCAATATAGTAATCTGCTTCAATGCCTCAGAGATGTCTTCAGCAATTTGTGCCACCTCATTAGCAAACGCTAGACAGTGTACTTGAATACCATCTTTGGCCCTAGTGGGTGAGATGGTACCCCTGCTTTTCTCCATTCTCTAACAACCTTTTCCAGGGCACAACTGAAAAGTAATGCGGAAATTCGCCTTGTAGGACGCCTGTATTTATTTCATACTCTTCACTTAATCCACCCATAAATTTTACTTTAGCCCTTGTCACCGTAAGTGTGTCTTTGATAATATTTCTTGTTTTTTTGTCCAAATTCTGTTGAAACATTAAAGAGTGATACGCGATGTATACTGTCATATGCTTTCCGGAAATCCACAAATGTAATGACACATTTTTGTTTGTTCTGTTGTATTGTTTGATGTTTTTTAAATTCAAGATTTGCTCTGTATATGAGCTCTTCCTGAATGCACCTTGAAATTCACCGATTTGATTATCTACTTGAACCTCTGCCTGGTTTAGTAAAACTTTTGAAAGAATCTTGTATGTGACCTGAAGAAGGGATACACCTCGATAATTGTTTGGGTCAGTTTTACTTCCTTTTTTGTGTATGGGATGGATTATCGCCAACTTCCAATCAGAGGGGATTTTTTCCGTTTCCCAAATGTCCAAAATAATTTCGTGGTATTTTATAATACAATTTTCTCCTGCATTTTTCCACAATTCTGCAGTTCTTTTAACCTCTCCTGAGCGCCTGTTATTAAAGTGATATCTCTGCCTTGTTATCTTAGGAAAAGAAACAAATGTCCAAAATAATTTCGTGGTATTTTATAATACAATTTTCTCCTGCATTTTTCCACAATTCTGCAGTTAATTGATCCTCTCCTCAGCGCCTGTTATTAAAGTGATATCTCTGCCTTGTTATCTTAGTTTTGATCGAAGAGTAACTCCGCCAAAAGTAGAGGCGCCTTCGTTTAGATTTCCAAATAATTGGACTCAGTTTTTCAGAATTTCTTTTTGAGTCTGAGCGGACGGCGATTTGGAATCCGCTCAGATTCAAAAAGAAATTTGAAAAAGCATCTCTTTTCTTTCTCAATATCTCGTACAATATGTCCATTCGTTCCTTCTCCGTCTTCTCCAATTCATCGTTCAACGTCATATTCTTAGCTCCCTCAGTCAAATCCTGCTGACTTGCCCTCACAGCTTCCTGAGACACGTCCACACTCCATTCTGTGTCGTCTTTTTCGTGATTCCCCTTGTTCACCGACACGTCGATCAGACGTCATGGAATCGTCGTCGTTCCTGTCGCCGTTGGTCATTTTATAAACACAAAGTTTTTATGAGGCCCAAATTGATGGACGACTAACCATTTAAAAACGAAAGTTTTGGAGAAAAAATATATTTTTAGGGGATTAACAATACTTATGAATTGCTTTCTTTCTAGTAACAGATTTCAACATTACATATTGATATGTATTAGGGCATCCAAAAAAACGATGTAATTTCAAAAACCGGTTTTCGGTTTTTTGTAAAGTAAAAAACCGGTTAACCGGTTAAAACCCGGTTTTAAGTATAAAAATAAATAAATTGCGGCTGTAAACTTAATAAAATAAATATTTTTTCTACTGATATATGTGAAAATGGCATTTTTTCCACGGCATGAAAAAATGTCACTTTCATGTAGGGTAACATGAAAGTGACATTTTTTAATTCTAGGGATGAAAATATTTTCTATAGTATATAGTATATATAAATATATAAATATAGTATATTTAAATAATATTTCTATAATACGTCTAGAGACGAAAATGAGCATTTTAAATTTATGATTTTCTCGATTAAAACACTAAATTAACCAAATTTGCATGGACTTTCTTATTAATTACATCAATTTCAATGAAATATTTTATGTAGAAACGTAAAACGAGCCTGAAACTATTTAAAAAACAGAAATAAAATTAGGACATTTGACTTGAAAAGTATCACCTTCTATGAGAATGCAATATGTTACCGTAGAAACGGCCAAACTAACAATTAAATTTGTTTTGACAGTTCTGACAGTTGGCTTCGAATTGGATTTATTAAAGTCGAATTATGGATTCTACAACCGAAATCAGTAGAAACAATTGCATTTACTACTCGAGATGAAAGTGTTTTTTTCTGGTTCGGTGTGATTGCTAACTCGCTGGCGCTCGTGAGCAAACTCCCACCTCACCAAAAAAACGCCACTTTCACCTCTTGCTGTAAAATATACTATATTCACCATCTATAATTATTTAATATATAAAAAAATATATATTTGTGTATTATTTCATTATATTTACGTAAAGAATAAAAAAGAGGCACAAATTATATAAATATTCAAATAGGATTTAAAACAATTCAACATGTAATATGTTTCACCACGTATTGTTAAATTATTTTTTTGTACAATTTGCCTAGTAGTGGGTGGTCCGAAGCAGGATCGACGGGGCCGAGCTGTTAGGGGCATAAGCCGCGTAGTGGCATTTAATCTGATAGACAGATATAAAGCTGCGATACAAAAGAAAAAGCCGCCGAAAAGAAAAGCCGCCTCTGTTGATGAAGTCATGCAATTACATGTATTAATTTTTCTTCCTTTGTATGCTATAGAGGGAAAACTAAAAAGTTCAGTGATCCGAATAACGGAAATTATAGTATGATTTTGGAACTGTTAGCTGAATTCGTTCCTTTTTTAGCGAGTCATGTTGAATATCTAACAATAAGACTAAGATTTTTATAAATTCGACAAAACGCTGGCAAAAGTTAATGAATGAAATTTTGAAAGAGAAAACGCTAGAGTAATTTTGACACGTTGGTCAGCTAGAGAGGACGCATGTAGAAGTTGGAGAGTTTCTTGGCCCGAAGTTCTTAAAATTTTGGAATCAAATGTTAAAAAACATCACGTGATTAATGGACGACCCTTTACGTTTGATTTTAGTACAAATAAATCTACAATATAATAGTTCATGAATAACCATAGAAAAATAAAATTATTTTCCACTTGATGGAAAAAATATAATTAAAAAAACCGACTTTCGGTTTTTAAAAAAAAAACCGGTTTTACGGTTCCGCAAATTTTAACAGAAAACCCGGTTAACCGGGTTCGGTTTTAACCGGTTTGGATGCCCAAATATGTATATATTAACCCATTCACTGCTGTGTCAATTATAAGGAATAACACACAGCGCCAATATTTATGAAAATGTCGGTAGTTATGCAACCCCTTTCACATAGATAAGTCACCTATTAATCAAAAGTCACTAAAAAAATAAGGGGGTCAAAAACATGATTTTTTGGAATTAAAAAATATATATTTATAAACTGTTTAACGACTCTAAATCTAACACAACTGATTTGCAAAACATTCAAAGTTTTTCTAAAAATAATTTCACCCATCTGCCGTCTCCGGAGGCAGCTGGGCGAATTTTTAATCTTTTTCCACTTTTTTACCCACAACTCGCACAGTTTTCGTCGCACGGACGTGGTTCCGGTGTCGGTGCGTCCGGAACGTCGGCATACGTCCGACTGTCACCTCACTTTTCGATAGTTTTGCTAAAAAAATTTGGGAAGTGCGAAAAATTCAAAAAAATTCGTTGCAAAAACATCGTCATTTTTTGGTCGCCTGAACTACGCGATCCGCAATTATCATAGCAAATCGCCATACGTGGTTTCGTTCGACTATTCTTTGGCTTCAAGAATTTGATGCACCGACTATATTAGAGCGAGGGGGTCGCCGGAGGCGGTGTTTTAGTCGGAGGACCCAGATTCGCAGGAAAATGTGAATAACGTCGTCCACAATAGTCGCGCAGCGACGAGAGTGGTGTCGGACGACGCGTCTCGAAATTTTCAACCGGAATCCTTTCGTGAATTTCATTTCTCCTGGCCACCTTCGCTGTGACCTCGGTAAAAGTGGTTTTTAAAGCAAACTTTTGGGGTCCGTGTGGGGAAGTGTTTGGCCTGAATCGCCAGATCACGGCGGAAACACAAATTTCGATCAATTATGATTATGATTATTACAATTATGAATATACAATTTCAATTACGATTGACGACTGATATGTGGCGTTTCCCGGATTCCGCACCACTTGGGTTTTTGGTCAAATTGGGCTCTTTTATTTTTCATCATGAATTTTTACCTTCGAGGCGCATTTTTCGTCGGATCCCAAAAAATCTTCCCGGATGCTTTGGATGCCGCAGCGCCGCGGTTTTTAGAGCCCTTGCTCGCCGTCCTGCGACGTCCCATTCACCTGGTGAAAGAAAATGCAACTTTTTTTACACGCCCTACACTTATGTAAAGGGCTCCAGGTCGCCGATTGGGTTCGTTCTCCTCCGAACACTTGCCCGCAACTATTCCTGTAAGAATTTTTAAACTGCAACGACTTTTTGCGAATCTGCGGCAGTTTAAAGAGAAAAATGCGCAAAAAGTAAAAAAACACCAGAGGCGTTTTGCGGTGGTACGTAGAACGTCCGAACCAATTGGCGGATCGGAACTGAACCGGCGCCGTTCGATCGGGCATAGAACTTATTAGTTTGTTTGGGAGTTTATTCCAGATTCCGTTGAAGATGGCGTCGCGACGCCATAAAACGACGTATGTTCTGGATTTATCAGTGGATTATAGAATGGTCAGTTGGCTTTTCGCATCAATAATTGGACGTGGTGGAATCGCGTCGCGACGCCCACTTATAACTTTTAATCGGCACAGAGAAAAACTTGAATGTTAATTTGGGGCAAACGTATCGGCTCCCGTTCGCCGGAAGTTGCGATCAGTCTAACCGCTGCAGTTTCACCGTTTATGGGCGCAGCGACTCAATTATGCGCACGTTCGAATCGGAACGGATTCCCGCGCCACTTTTGTATTTAAGGGTTAGCGATCCGAGCCGTCCCCGTCGAGCTGCCGACGTAGGAAAACATCACCCTTTTTGTACGGTTTTTTTACATTTACCTCCATCACCGCGTCCTCGAATCCGACTTTTGCGGCACGGGGCGATGCCGCCCGCCGCTACGCTTATTTTGGTACCACTCTCGGCTTATTGTGTCGCTCCGTGTGGCGCCGAGTTATGGACTAACAAAGACGTGGAGATTTTTCGCCTTTTTTTTCAACACGCCCGCAAATCACCAAGACGTGGTTTATCCAGAAAACTGACACCTTAACCGTGTAGTCTGGTCTTTTTTCTATCCGGACTGCGACTTTTGCCGTTCCGCGGCATGTATTCTGCGCGGGGAGATTTTTTCAAAAAACCTCTAAAAAATGAAAAGTCGGGACAATGACAATTTTCGACAAATTTTTTGACAAATTTCTTAAACTTTAAATAATCTCAGCTTTTTATAACTAGATGACGCTGGTACAAAAACAAACCCCGGGCTACATCTACAGCTACGGGACGGCGCTCTGTAAATTCAGGGCCCCGGGTCACACCTCCCGAAATGGCGGTGAAAGGGTTAATATGGACATACGTTTTTTTTTTCTATTAAATCAAATTTTATTTCCGGGCAGAAGGAACTTGTGGTCGATAGTCCTTTGTATAAAGTAAACAATAAATATAAATATTTAGTCTGTTATTTGATAGACACTTATCCGTGTGAACAGATTTAGATAGACAAACTTGCTAATTAATACCTTAAAAGCTACATAATTATTACCTAGATAGACTAGTCTAACTAGTTATTAAATAGCATGGTTTATAAAATACAAACAGGCTATCGGGACTATTATTAGGCAGACTTAATTTATAAGCAATTACTGTGTAGGGAATTGCTAGTTAGTTGTTGAGCTAAACCTTTATTAGATATACGACTATCTTACAATTTTTTAGATAAATAGTATCAATTATTAGAATAGCACATTTAATATGTAATTGATATATTAATTTAGTTTCTAGACTTTGTTTCAAATATTTATTGCAATCTCTTAAGTTATTTTCGTCATGCTTGAATTCACGATTCACACATCACATCTAAACCCACAAATAATCCTCTAATTAATGGGTACTTAAACTTATGTACATTGAGGACCCTCGCTTGAACAACATTTGTTTTGCGGACCCTATCTAAACTCTAGGCTTTACGTCATTCTTGAGACTTAATTTCTGTGTCAATGGTCTCATAGTCCGTACTTTATAATAAATATTGGGAAAAATATATCGCTGGTTATTTTAATGAATGGTCTTGCGTAATTATAGAGATAAACATTGTTATTAGGAAATAGAATAAAAAACATAAAATGAATAAAAATATCAGTAGTAAGAATTAAAAAAGTAACAAATCATCGTGTTTGCAAATTTTTGCAAATTGCAAATTTTGCAAAAATTGAACCGTTTGCAACACTTTTTTATGCATTCACGGACCCCTGGTAATGGGTACGCGGAACTCAGTTTAACAACCTATTTTCTAATTGATAAGAAACTTGAGAATCCTTTCAACTGTTATGTTATTCAATGCCGTATCACTGGAGGGCCTACCTCTTTACCAAAAAACCCTTTTTAATGGCCAGTCCAACCACACAATTAATCCCTAAACCATAAAATCCTGCTTGACCCGAACCCAAATCCCGTAAACCCTCCACATACTTAGAGCTCATGAAAAATATATAAACACAAAGTTTTTATGAGACCTAGATTAATAGACGACTAACCATTTAAAAAAAAAGTTTTGGAGAAAAAAAGATATTTTCACTGGATTAAGAATTCTTATGAATTGTTTTCTTTCTAGTAACAAATTTCTCCATTATATATGTTTGATTGAAACAAGATTTCTTATTTATCTAGTCTTATATCTTGTCGCTATAGTGTTGAGAGTTTAATCTTATTTTATATTGGACCAATAAAGTTGTCGGGCCAATTTCCTCCGAACTGAATTTTGTTAAGCTAACAATAGGAAGCCTCCCTTTGATCTCATTTCAAGTGAGCTCATTTTTGTGAATATATAATATCCTCAATTTCTAAATGACTTAATATTCAACTCTTGTTCCCACCTATCCAAACAAAACCTTTCTAGAAGCGTTAAAAAAAACTGTGCCTCAATTAAAATCGATAAACTACATTTTTTCCTCCAAACTAATAAAACCTCGAGGAAGAAAATATTGGGAAATAAAATCCTGACACGAATTTTTCGAGTGTCTCGCGAGCTTTTTCCGCTCCTTGCTACAAGTTTCTGTTATGGTTGGCATTTTGATTAGTCGGGAAATTTTGCAATTGAAACATAAATTGCAATAAACGTGATAGGTACACGGTGCACGTAGCACAATAAGCTCTTTCGAATGCCTTTCGCAAGCTTCATATAAAACTGGAGGCGAACATTTTTCATACGGATAAAGTAAAATAAAAATGAGAAATGGAAATGTAATTTAAATTTTATCTCCAACTGAAAACTTTTATTCGTTGTAACGGGAAATAGATGGAATATATTTTTTTAATTTGTTTGTTTCTTTGTTGCAGGTACAGATTTCAGTCTTTCTTAAAATTTTCAACTTCTTCTTGTTTGGTAAGTTGACATTTAGAATATTGTGCAATATTAACATCGAAATTCAGTTGCATTCCATGTACCCTCAGCGTTACCACTTTGGTAAACCTTAATCTAACCAAAGAAAAAGAAATTCCTTGCTGCAAATTAATAAGAATTGAAGAAAACTTTTTTAAAATAACTTCTCTAGCCTATGTTTAGCAAATTTGTTCACAAAAACGATCTATAGTCTACATAAGTTTACGATATAAATGCAGTCTTTCTCGAATTTTTCTCCAAATTTTATTTGTGTAGCAAGCAAATTTATTTTACCTGTGGCTGCGTCGATGCGACTTTCCAAATTTTAAATATTTTATTTCCCAATTTTGGGATGCTGTCCAATAGTGAAAACTAGAAGTCGCTATGACAAACATATCACAAGTTATCGCATCAAGCATTAAGTGGAAAATGAAAGAAAATTGATATAACAAAAATAGTTTTTTATTAACTATTAACTATTAGCTATTAACTAAATACTTTTTCCAAAAGTATTTTTACAGCTGACTACAAATATGCAAATTACATTCCGTTGCTTCCGTTCACGAGATATTATTTGATAAATATGATAAAGTCGAGAAAAATTTCATGAAATTTCTTTCTTTCCTGTTTTCTCTTAAAAATAATTATCTAATATAATATGTTATATCCCATTTATATTTTCTTTTTCATATGGTTCATCCGTTAATAAAAGTCTTCAATGTTCGCAACATTTAAATTTGAAAAAACCCAGCGAAATTTTTTGAAATTTTTACGCTCGGGTAGATATCTTCGAAAGTAATAAATTTCGCGGTGAAATTCCAAATAGGAAATGAGCTCCATAAACCTGAAGTTCAATTTCAGCGAGATTTCGCGGTAAGAAAATAAATTTTTGCAAACACTATCATTTTGTTCGTTGAGTGATTTTAGTGTGCCAAAAAATATTCGTTTATAATTTCTAGTTTCGGAGGAAACTAGAAAAAATGAAATCACACTTCTTTTCCAACCAAAATAAAGTAAAAATTTGGTGAAAACTTCAGGAAATATGATGAGGATGATGAAGAAAATCAAAATATTAGAAATAATATAGATTATATTATTATAAGTCTTAGAGCATTGTTTACGCTTGTATTGAGATTAAATTGTTAAAAATTAGTTGGAAATTTCTAAAGAAATCTTGATAAACCTTGACTGGATTGACATGGCTGGGTCTATACAGTTTTCCAAATTTTGAAGTTTCTTAACAAGACTTTATGTTTCTTATCTAATTTTGGGACGTTGCACAGTGACGTCAGTAGTATGTTTTCTAATATACCTACTAAAGAGTGTCTCGAAATCATACAAAATTTAATTGATAAAGCTAATTGTCATCATCTTATAAAATCTGAACTTTATGAAGCCCTGGAAACATGTGTTAATCAAAATTACTTCAAATTTAATAACACTTACTATCAGCAAACATCAGGTCTAGCAATGGGATCGCCATTAAGTCCCCTTTTAGCCGATCTATTCATGCCAACTATCGAAGAAAAAATCTTCAAACTAGATTTCTCCAAAAAACATATTTCATTTTGGTATAGATATGTCGATGACGTAATAGCGTGTTTTAATGGTACAACACGTCAATTAGACCAATTTCTCAACCTAATAAACAACGTTCATCCCAAAATTAAATTCACCATCGAGGTAGAAACAGACAACAAAATAAACTTCTTAGACCTTACTCTGATTCACAAAAACAACAAAATAGAATTTGATATATACAGAAAACCCACCAATGTTAACTCTACAATCTCGTATTCATCATTTCACCCGATAACACACAAATTAGCGGCCTATCATTCAATGATACATCGAGCCTTTTCAATCCCCCTTTCCACAGAAAAGAGAATCAAAGAATTAAGTACCATCATTTCAATCGCTACAGAGAATGGTTTCCCAACAAAACTCATCCAAAACATTATCAATAATAAACGAACCCAATTCGCAATGGCCCAAATTTATCCGAAAACCTCAAATTCAGACAAAACTTTCATCTCCCTGACATATTTTGGCAAAACAAGCGAACACATCGCAAATGTCCTTCGAAAGCAAAATCTTCAGGTTGCATTTAAACCCTCCTCTAAGTTGTCCAACATATTGTTTAATGCCAAAGACAAAATCGATCCCATTAAAAAATCCGGCGTATACGAAATTCATTGTTCCGAATGCAATAGCGTGTACATAGGGCAGACAGGATGAAGTTTTTCAACACGGTTTTCAGAACATTCTCGCGCTTTTCGTCTGAAAAAAGACACTAGTTCTTTTTCAAACCATTGTCTCGAATTCAATCATAAATTCCCAGAAATAGATAATCTAAAAATCTTGCATAATTGCAACAAAGGCCCGAAACTAAATCTCCTAGAGTCATTAGAAATTTTCAAAAAAACCCGTAATCCCTCAGTTAATCTCCTAAACGAGCAAACTGACCTAATCTTTTCCCAACTTTTTAATCTCACCCAATCTCAAACAGATAAGTCCTCATCTTCGGACAAACACCGCCCCCCACCCCACCAAAACTATAAGGGTATATATTCAACTTTATCAATTTGTTAAGTCACTTGAAAATGACCGTCAAACGTCGAAACTCGAGTCGTGATATGTGTAGAAATTTATATAACTGTGAATAATAAGTTATATAATATTTTTACATAATATAAGTGTGGTAAAAAACAAAGTGAATTTTTCCGGTCAAGTGCCAAGTGCGAGTTGTGACTCGCGCACCGAGGGTTCCGTACAAACTTGTAAGTAAGGTATCTTTAGGAGGACCTAACTGTATGCAACTCATATGCTTCTGGTGCCTGACAATACCACGCAACACATTAGTGTATTTTCATAAGATTCTAATAGTAAATTCGCATTTTTCTTGTAATAAAACTACATATTTACGGTTTTCAGATTTTTCCCTTTACATGTGCTGTAAGACACCGCTTCTTGCCAAATTTCATGATTTTAGGTCAACGGGAAGTACCCTATAGGTTTTGATTCCCTTGTGAAATCGCCAAAATATGCGACATAAACGGTCATATCTTTTGATCGCGTTGACTTACAAGTTACTTACAAGTTGATGATTTTCACAGTTGAAAGAGACCGCAGACCCGAGTATTTGATACAAATTTCAACTTGTTACCTGTACGCGTTCCTGAAAAAAATGGTCTTGACAGACAGACGGACAACAAAGTGATCCTATAAGGGTTCCGTTTTCGGTACGAAACCCTAAAAACAATGTTGTTTATCTAGTTCTTTGAGATACAAAATGGCAGATGCCATATGGCGGATGATTTAAAAAAAAAACAATTTTGTTGAAACTCAGAATTTAGGGAGCTTTAAAGTTGTTCTGTCTAAAAATACTCACTTCTTCAAGGAATTCTGTTCTTAGAAATGTGCGGATGACACGCAGTGAAATAGTATATCACTCACGGTTTGTAGAGGAATTTATTTACATGGACGATATAAATACAAATGTACAAGAGATACAAACACTGTTGAGGGAATGAGTGGAGCTGAACTCTCTGAACCGGACTCGACTGGTCTGGTTGACTGACTGCTGGTTGAGTCTGGTTGAACTGCCTGCTGGATGAGTCTGGTTGACTGGGCCCACTGGCTGGACCGGTGTGAATGAGTCCACTGGCTGGATTGAACTGAATCTACTGGCTGGATTGAACTGAATCTACTGGCTGGACTGGTGTCTGAGTCCACTGGCTGGACTGAACTGGACTCGTTGGTTGGTTGCGCCTGACTGAACTGGAGTCGACTTACTGACTGCGGCTGACTGTCTGGACGGAACTGGTTTCCTTGTTCGGGGGTTCAGGTATTTATGTTATGTCTAGGTATACTGGTTCCTCATCTGGTGATTATTTTTCCATTTTCGGCTATTTGTCGCTTTGGTGATTATCGATTCTCGGGAAACACATCTTGTCGTAATTTCCCCGGGGATTACACCATTGACCCTAATAAAATATTTTCGGAAATTCTTTTGCAAATATTTGGGTAATAACCGTAATGCCCTCGTAAAACGAAAAGTACAAATATTTCTTCTCGAGGATTACATTACCGACCCTAATCAAATATTTTCGGAAATTGTTCGAAAATATTTGGGTAGTTATTATAATGCCCTCGTAAACTAAGAAATAAATATGGAACGGCTCGTTGCCGCTACAGAAAAAGGTCTAAATATTATATTATAATGATATATTATTTTAAGACCCAACTACAAAGGGATTTAATTTATGAGCGATTGAGCGCCCTAATATACGGGCAAGCAATTTTATTGAAGATCCCTGTAGATAAAAGAAAGGGAACCGTGCCGAAAAAGTAAAAATAACCGAATAAGGTTCAGATATCTTCAATTTATTATAATCTTCTTCTCTAATCCGTAGCTGGCGATTGTCGAGGACGTCGTTCTCGTAACCAATACGCTGCTGACAGTGTCGCTGGATTTTTCGCTTCGTTTACGATTCGCTTGCACACTTTCCGATCAAAGGCAATAATCTTACACAACAATTCGTATAAAAACTAATAGGGCAGTTAAGGGAAACTCTTTTTAGCGGTATTGTATAGAATCCTATTACTAACACTATCTCTTTCATTACGTAGCCGCTTTATGCAGCTACTTTACCTTTTGTTATTAGGTGAAGACAATTGAGAAAAAAATTTCTTCTCTATTTTACGAAACTCTAACGGATTTTTTTTTTAATATATTAATAAAATACGATATAACAGTTAAATTCTATATACCTTCATAAAAAGAATCGAAATTTTTCGATTTTATAAAAATCGATCAATTGGAAGGTATAATATTATTTCACTCATTTCACACGAACTCTTGAACATGAAATGAAGCTCACAATTTTTCACTTTGAATTTATATTCAGAATTAGGTGCAATTATCTGAATAATGAAAGACAGCACATCACCCTACTTAAAAAATTCGAAAATATAACATTGAATTGAAAAATTCACTTTGTTTTTTACCACACTTATATTATGTAAAAATATTATATAACTTATTATTCACAGTTATATAAATTTCTACACATATCACGACTCGAGTTTCGACGTTTGACGGTCATTTTCAAGTGACTTAACAAATTGATAAAGTTGAATATATACCCTTATAGTTTTGGTGGGGTGGTGGGGCGGTGTTTGTCCGAAGATGAGGACTTATCTGTTTGAGATTGGGTGAGATTAAAAAGTTGGGAAAAGATTAGGTCAGTTTGCTCGTTTAGGAGATTAACTGAGGGATTACGGGTTTTTTTGAAAATTTCTAATGACTCTAGGAGATTTAGTTTCGGGCCTTTGTTGCAATTATAATAATTTAATCTCAAAACAAGCGTAAACAATGCGCTAAAACTTTAAAATTCTATTTTCTTCATCATCTTCATCATATTTCACCAAAGTTTTCACCAAATTTTTACTTTATTTTGGTCGGAAAAGAAGTGCGATTTAATTTTTTTCTAGTTTCCTCCTAAACTAGAAATCACAAACGAATGATTTTTGGCACACTAAAATCGCTCAACAAGACGAACAAAATGATAAAGTGTTTTTTTACCAAAATTTATTTTTTTACCACGAAATCTCTCCGAAATTTAACTTTACGTTTATGGAGCTCATTCCTATGAGAACACTTGAAACTTCACCGCGCTATTTATTACTTTCTAGGATATCTACTCGAGCGTAAAAATTTCATAAAATTTCGCTAGATTTTATCAAATTTAAATCTCGCGAACATTGAAGACATATTGATGGATGAGCCATATGAAAAAAAAATGAAATGGGGGGTGATTAGGGTTTGGGAATACCCCGTCTTTTCAGACTCGCCGAGTCGAGTCCGGGTCCGCTTTTTCGGGTCCGGGTTCGGGTCTGGGACTAATCTGTTATTACAATTTAAACAAAAACACGAAAGGATTTTGATGTTCACGCATATGGTAAAGCAAGCGATACTGTATGAACTTGCCGATAAAGTTAAGTGGGACTTAGATAAACTAGAGATTTGGAAAATGTTATGGTAAATAGGTAAATAAAACCAAACTCCACAAAAGGTAAGAGCGGAAGGCAAACGGATGAATTCTCTTCTAAATTGTCTAAAGTTAATTCAACTTGTTCGTATTCTTCGACATCATAGACGCTCTCGTCAGAATCATAATTTTCATCTTGATCGTCATCAATACCATTTAGAATCTAGACCATGGTCATCTTCATCTTCGAAGCCGGTAATATTTTTCTTTTTATATACTACATCACAGAAGATTCTCGTCCAAATTTCGTCATTGCCGGTTGAACAAACTATATGTTTTTTAAATTTTATATTAAATGTGTTTTAGGCTTGTTCTACTTTTTCGACGAATTGTATAGCAGTACATTAAAATTAAAAATTCTCAATAAACCCAGATTATACATTTCAGAGTCAATTCCATGCAAATTGATATTTAGATATGTTCGAATTTTCATACTCGTCCATTCATCAAGTGTAATGCTAAATCGTCGATCTTCTTTACGACGCGGTGTTTTAGACAATGCCAAACATTCAAGACCTGAGACTCGTTGAGTCTTAGATCGGGTATTGGGTACCGGGTATTTACCCTTGGACTCGTCGAGGGTACTCGGACCCGATACACCCTAGATGTGATATATTATATTAGATAATTTATTTTTTCTTTCTAACTGGAAAGAAAGAAATTTCATGATTTTTTTTCTCGATTTTATCATATTTATCAAATAATTATTATCAAATATTTGTGAGTACTTCTCCAAAATATTTTCAACCGTGTCAGTAAAAACACCAGATACAAATTACAAAATAAGCCATTATAATAAAACATTTTTCCTAAATCAAGTCACACCTCAGGAAATCATCGATAAAACAAACCGAGTTATGCTAAAACCATCTCAGGGTTTAGACGAAGTAGATGGTAGGGTATTAAAAAGCGTAAGTCACCTGATAGCCGAACCTATTTGCAACCTTGTTAATGAATCTTTTACGTCCGGATGTTTTCCGACATGTTTGAAAGGATTAAAGTGCATTCCGAATTACTAAAATAAAGGGTCATAGTAGGATCCTCTTAACTACAGATCAATTTGTAATCAAAGCCAATTTAAAAAAATTCTTGAGTCAGCATTTCTTACTCGGTTATCAAGTTACTTGGAAACCAATAAAATACTGGTAAAACAGTCAAGGCGGCTTCAGGAAGAATTGGTCAATTTGTACAGCTCTGTTAGATAGTCAAGGTTTTATAATTACTTCCCAAAATTGTAAGGGAGGTTCTTGCTTTATTTTACGATCTAAGTAAGTAAAGCATTCGACACTATTGATCACAAGCTCCTTCCACAAAAAATTGAAAACATCTGAGTTAGAGGCGCAAACAGCTGGGTTAAATCTTACTTACATGAAAGAAAATTAATAAAATGCAATATTACAGATATATTCTGTTTACATTCTAAGAAGAAGAATCTAAATTTTTATATTGAAATCGATCAAATGTAAGGTATGGTATAAATTATATCACTCATTTCACACGAACTCTCGAACATGAAATGAGGTTCACAAATTTCCACTTTGAATTTATACTTATAGAATCAGGTGCAGTATATGAATATTGAAAGCACATCACCCTACTTCATCTATTAGAAAATTATAAATTACCAAAATATAAACTTTATTTTTTAAATTTTGCCAGATTTTTTGGATTTTCGACTACTGTGCAACGTCCCAAAATTAGATAAGAAACATAAAGTCTTGTTAAGAAACTTCAAAATTTGGAAAACTGTATAGACCCAGCCATGTCAATCCAGTTTTCCAAATTTAATCCAGTTTTCCAAATTTTGAAGTTTCTTAACAAGACTTTATGTTTCTTATCTAATTTTGGGACGTTGCACAGTAGTCGAAAATCCAAAAAATCTGGCAAAATTTAAAAAATAAAGTTTATATTTTGGTAATTTATAATTTTGTAATAGATGAAGTAGGGTGATGTGCTTTCAATATTCATATACTGCACCTGATTCTATAAGTATAAATTCAAAGTGGAAATTTGTGAACCTCATTTCATGTTCAAGAGTTCGTGTGAAATGAGTGAAATAATATTATACCTTCCAATTGATCGATTTTTATATAAAAATTTAGATTCTTTTTATGAAGGTATATAGAATTTAACTGTTATATCGTATTTTATTAATATATTAAAAAAAAATCCGTTAGAGTTTCGTAAAATAGAGAAGAAATTTTTTTCTCAATTGTCTTCACCTAATAACAAAAGGTAAAGTAGCTGCATAAAGCGGCTACGTAATGAAAGAGATAGTGTTAGTAATAGGATTCTATACAATACCGCTAAAAAGAGTTTCCCTTAACTGTCCTATTAGTTTTTATACGAATTGTTGTGTAAGATTATTGCCTTTGATCGGAAAGTGTGCAAGCGAATCGTAAACGAAGCGAAAAATCCAGCGACACTGTCAGCAGCGTATTGGTTACGAGAACGACGTCCTCGACAATCGCCAGCTACGGATTAGAGAAGAGAAGAAGATTATAAAAAATTGAAGATATCTGAACCTTATTCGGTTATTTTTACTTTTTCGGCACGCTTCCCTTTCTTTTATCTACAGGGATCTTCAATAAAATTGCTTGCCCGTATATTAGGGCGCTCAATCGCTCATAAATTAAATCCCTTTGTAGCTGGGTCTTAAAATAATATATCATTATAATATAATATTTAGACCTTTTTCTGTAGCGGCAACGAGCCGTTCCATATTTATTTCTTAGTTTGCGAGGGTATTAAAATAATTACCCAAATATTTTCGAACAATTTCCGAAAATATTTGATTAGGGTCGGTAATGTAATCCTCGAGCAGATTAAGAAATATTTGTACCTTTCGTTTTACGAGGGCATTACGGTGACTACCCAAATATTTGCAAAAGAATTTCCGAAAATATTTTATTAGGGTCAAGGGTTTAATCCCCGGGGAAATTACGACAAGATGTGTTTCCCGAGAATCGGTAATCACCAAAGCGACAAATAGCCGAAAATGGAAAAATAATCACCAGATGAGGAACCAGTATACCTGGACATAACATAAATACCTGAACCCCCGAACAAGGAAACCAGTTCCGTCCAGACAGTCAGCCGCAGTCAGTAAGTCGACTCCAGTTCAGTTCAACAGTCAGGCGCAACCAACCAACGAGTCCAGTTCAGTCCAGGCAGTGGACTCAGACACCAGTCCAGCCAGTAGATTCAGTTCAATCCAGCCAGTGGACTCATTCACACCGGTTCAGCCAGTGGGCCCAGTCAACCAGACTCATCCAGCAGCCAGTTCAACCAGACTCAACCAGCAGTCAGTCAACCAGACCAGTCGAGTCCGGTTCAGAGAGTTCAGCTCCACTCATTCCCTCAACAGTGTTTGTATCTCTTGTTCATTTTTATTTATATCGTCCATGTAAATAAATTCCTCTACAAACCGTGAGTGATATACTATTCCACTGCGTCTCATCCGCACATTTCTAAGAACAGAATTCCATGAAGTGAGTCAGTATTTTTAGACAGAGCAACTTTAAAGCTCCCTAAATTCTGAGTTTCAACAAAATTGATTTTTTTTTTAAAATCATCCGCCATATGGCATCTGCCATTTTGTATCTCAAAATTTTAAATTCATTATCGCGATAACCCCTAAATCTCGGCCAACTTATTAAAACGGTATATAGCTTGTATGTATAAATATATTCAACCATTCCGTAGCTCCATAATATTATTAAGACTACAAAATAAGTCTCATGTTGAAACAACTACTTCCTTTGCTAATACCACGCAGGATATTGAATTATACAACACATATTTGTAAGCTATTTACTAGCACCCAGTCCACTTTCGTGGCACTAAACAAGAACTAGATAAACAACATTGTTTTTTGGGTTTCGTACCGAAAACGGAACCCTTATAGGATCACTTTGTTGTCCGTCTGTCTGTCAAGACCATTTTTCTCAGGAACGCGTACAGGTAACAAGTTGAAATTTGTATCAAATACTCGGGTCTGCGGTCTCTTTCAACTGTGAAAATCAAACTTGTAAGTCAACGCGATCAAAAGATATGACCGTTTATGTCGCATATTTTGGCGATTTCACAAGGGAATCAAAACCTATAGGGTACTTTCCGTTGACCTAGAATCATGAAATTTGGCAAGAAGCGGTGTCTTACAGCACATGTAAAGGGAAAAATCTGAAAACCGTAAATATGTAGTTTAATTACAAGAAAAATGCGAATTTACTATTAGAATCTTATGAAAATACACTAATGTTGCGTGGTATTGTCAGGCACCAGAAGCATATGGGTTGCATACAGTTAGGTCCTCCTAAAGATACCTTACTTACAAGTTTATACGGAACCCTCGGTGCGCGAGTCACAACTCGCACTTGGCCGGTTTTTTAGATCACATCTTTCTATTTAACCCAAGTGAATAGCCATCTGCTGACGCGTTTCCAGATTTATCTCTGATCAGTGCAGCTTAGCTCTTTTGAATTATAAATGGATATTATTTATCTAGTTCTTGTTAAGTACCACGAAACTGGAAGGGGGGCTAGTAAATAGCATATAAATATCTGTTGTATAATTCAATATGCTGCGTAGTATTAGCAAAGAAAGTAGTTGTTCCAACATGGGATTTGTATTGTAGCCTCAAAAAGACTTAATAATTATTTATATAAGGTTCATGAGGTGTGGGGAATAATGTGGGGAATCCCAAATAAAATATTTCCCATACCTCATGAACCTTAAATAAATAATTATAATATTGGGATATGAATAAGATGATTAAGACTTCATAATATTATGAGCCACGAAAAGGTTTTTTATATATTCAAGCTATATTCAGCTTTAATAACTTGGTATGATTGTATCTATAATTGATATACAATATTCCTAAATTTTGAGTTTTAGCAAAATTGATTGCTTTCTCGAAAAATATATTATACCAGAACAAGCAGGTTTCAGACCAGGCAAATCGTGAAGCGGACAAACCCTCAATCTCACCCATATATATCGAAGATGGGTTTGAGCGGAAGCAGATAACGGGAGTTGCTTTCATAGATCTATCTGCTGCCTATGATACCGTGAACCATCAGAGGCTGATATCAAAGTTCTATGACATCACCAAAGACATCACTTTCGCCAAATTATGTTGTTAGAATGCTTCCTACAAAATCGACGGTTTTTTGTAACGCTACAGTCCAGGAAGAGTCAGTGGAGGAAAAAGGTCCTACCCCAGGGCAGCGTACTAGCGATAATCCTGTATAACATCTACACCGATGATCCACCAACAAATGGAGAGACAAAGCGTTTCATATATGCCGATGATACGGCTATAGTAGCTCAAGCCAGAACTTTCAACGACATTGAGGATAAAGTAACTCACGCACTGGAGGATCTAGCGGCCCACTGTAAAAATAACCACCTCAAAGCTAATCCCACTAAGACACAGGTGTGCTTTCCATCTTAGAAACAAGGAAGCACACAGGATTCTAAGGGTGGCTTGGCAGGGCCAAGTATTGTATCATAACACACCGAAATACCTAGGCATATGCCTGGACTGAACTCTGAGTGTTCGAAAACACGAGATCAAAGGGAAAGTTTACGCAAGAAACAATATCATTTGAAAACTATCAAACACAAAATGGGGAGCACAACCTCATACACTCCGGACTTCAGCTCTTGCTTTATGCTTTTATACCGCGGAATATGCTGTGCCGGTATGGTTCAATTCCGCTCATACCAAGCACGTTGACGTGGCACTGGTCACGGTGAGTATGATGTCTGGCTACCTGAAACTGACCCCGGTTGAGGAAATCTACCCATTGTTTGGTATTGCACCACCCACAATCAGGAGGTGTGTTGCCACGGGGGCCGAGTGAAATAAACAAGAAACCGACTAGAGGCATCCCTTATATGGGCACCAAATACAACCGCATAGACTTGAGTCTCGGAAGAGTTTTGTGTGGCCGATAACGCCCCTGGAGATTACGCCTGAAGCACACCGAACAAACCTATGACAAGTGGCCACCATCCGCAAATGGAGCGAGCCAAATGAAGAGCTGGCCCCGGGACACCATCTACCTTTCCCCTCATGGAGGACGCTGAACAGGCTAAGAACGGGAGTCGCGCAAGGATAACAAGACTGAATGCAGCATATCTCAAGACCACCAACATCTGGCTGTGTGTCCAAACATGAGCGAGACTTGCACAGAGGAGGACCTGATACTCGGAAATGACAAAGCCACATATGTGGCTGATTTTTGGAAACTGAAAATTTGATTTGTTATTGTGATCT
This sequence comes from Phosphuga atrata, assembly GCA_944588485.1. Lineage (NCBI taxonomy): Eukaryota > Metazoa > Arthropoda > Insecta > Coleoptera > Silphidae > Phosphuga > Phosphuga atrata. Next base: position 15,724,733 of record OX155895.1, on the reverse strand, counting down.
GGACACGGAAAGTAAGTAAGTTTTCGAAAAATCATCCACCATAATATAGCATCCGCCAATTCGAATTTAGAAATTTTGAATTCAGTTTCGCAATCGGAGACTTCGGAAAGCCTAAATCTCGAGTTTCAGCAAAATTGAATGTTTTTTTGAAAAATTATCCGCCATATACCATCCGCCATTTTAAATTTGGAAATTTTCAATTCACTTTCGTGATAGGTTAAACACACACACACACACACATCTTGAGCTTCAGCAAAATCGAATGCTTTTTCAAAACATCATCCACCATATAGCTTCCGCCATTTTGAACTTTAAATTCAGTTTCGTGATCAGTAGGACAACCAAAAATATGTTCTTAAAAAACTACTTTAAGCGCTTAAAATATGCTCCATAAAAATGAAAATATGCTCTATAGAAATAAAAAGTATGCATTTCAAAAAATATGTCGTCTTAAATCTGAAAAAAATATACGAATAAATGTTAAATTCTATGTACGAGAACATAAATACAAAAGAAAAATACAGCTAAACTTCAAAAAAATTTATTAACTTTTTATTACAATAAATCTCAATTAAGTTCTCAAAAACAAAAGTATTCCTGTTTGATCGTATGACATTTTTGTACATTGAAAAACTTCGTTCCACATGAATCGAAGTTATAGGCGCAAATTTAAATGCCATTGCTTCAATAATGCTATATTTATTGTCTATTGCTATAGAACCTCTAGACCTAGACCTAGACAGATTTATTGAAATTTCCTTCATAATGGAAAAACCATGATTTTTTTAAATATCTAACCGTTTCAAGTTTTTTTGTACAAAGTTAGATGCTTCACCGTTAAAGCCATTAATTACATCCTGAGCATGTTTTAGTACCTCAATCTGTTTAGCAAGCAGTAGCCCAGACGTTTCAAGCGAATTTATTGATGCGTTAAGGAATCCAAAATTTGAGGCAAGGAAAATTAAATCAAATTTTATTTCACCGTCACTTAGTAGCTGTTTTGAATTTTTGATTGATGCGGCCTCTTCTTCGTCCAGTACATTGGAAACTGTCACAATTATTTCGGAGTTTGGTGACACAGTACACTGCGGCGTCAATCCATGTTCCCCATCTATAGTTACTGCAGCTACCCGATGGAGTAATAAACTTGCATGATCTTCACGTGATTTTCGGGGGATGATTCCCTATTGGTCAGTGCAAACACTTTTGAAGCGTAGATCTCGCAACCGAAACTTTAAACCAGTCGACCAATCCGGTTGTATGCCACATACTCTCGAGTTTTCAGTGTTCCTGTCTTATTGTTAGTTAAAATTCGTGATTACATTTTATCCATAAGTCTTTTTCAAGACCTTGTATTTTTTAAATTAATTTTCAATTTTTAAATTTAATATTTTTAAAGTAAAATTTGGCAAAGCAGTGTAAATCAGGATTTTTACAACGTCACTACGAACTATCACGTGAACGCCGCGTGATTACTCCACGGGGTCGCTGCGGCAAGTATAGTTGTTATTGGTTGCGGAGGAAGTGCGACGCCAGGTAACAAATCATTACAAATCGTTAGCCTTGACGGTGATTTCAAATACACTTTTTTACATTGGCCATTAGACGATCGACGTTAGTATAAATTCCTCGAATTTGTTCACAAACTCGATGAAATCCATATGCAAGGCAAAGCAGATGAGTCACTTTTGGATAAAATATTTGTATGGTCTGAGCTGCTTTTACCATGTATACAGCGGCATATGATAAAAACGTAAAATCAAATCTCGATTGAAACTTTCACCCAGAATTTGTATTGAATCATTAAAGTCTTGCAATTCTGCCATGATTTGCCTTGTCTAGCATTGCAGTATTTAATACAAATTTTTGCTTACCCAACAATGTGCTTAATTTTAATCTTCCCATTTTAATCCTATTTGATTCTATCCAAGACCTTTCAAGTCCGGGCCGTATGGTAAAACCCAACATCTTCGATTAGTATTTCTAATACCAACAACCATATCCTCTTGTCGATTTACACTATGTTGATTATTTATTTAAGAAAATTAAGATAATACCTACCACAGCTTAAATATTATACATGAACATATATACATTTTTGGCCGACGTCATGCGTCTTGAGATTTCGGCCAAAAAGCAGATCAATGAATATAAATAGTTTAACCAAATTGCGCATATCATAGCCAATATGCAATTTATGCTTATATTAGTGAAATATGCAATAATAATAAATGCATAGTTTTGTCAGAAGCACATTTCTGGCTAGACCGTTCCTTTATAAGTATAATGAGCAAATATATAAGCAAATATGTGTCAAAGTGACAGGTATATATCTACACCCATATTTTCGTTCTCCGATATTTCAAATAGTTTTATGGGAAATAAGCAATATTAAAAAGTGAAATTTTGTCTATTTGTGCAAAGAAAATCTGTGAACCTAATAGTGAAAACTTCATCGAAGCATACCTCATAGTTCTCAAGTATTTAGTGCATATATGCAAGTGAATCAAAGCAATAAAGAAGAAAAAATAACCGGACAATAACAAAAAGCAGTATAAACCGATAAAAAGTGAACAGACAAAAAACAAACACTTTACATTTTTACCTTGCCAGTGGCGTATCAAAAATTAATAACATGAAGAGAATAATTCAAAATGGATAAAAGTGAGTGTTCCGAATGTAAACAAACATTTCAACCAACTAAAGAAGTACGATATCCGTGAACACCTTGCGACTCTTGTAAAAGATTAATATGTAACAGCTGTTCTGTATGTTTAGCATCAGAAATAAAATGTTTGACACTGAAAACGCGAATATTAAAATTCAATTGCGCAAAATGCCGGAATTACGAATATGTTGATATTCTTAGGGACACAATAATAGATAAAGACAAAATAATTAATGTTAAAAATGAAATAATTACGATGCTTAAAGAAAAATTAAAAGAAACGGAAAATAACAGCGCAAAACAAATTCAACATAAATCTTATGTAGATGCAGTTAAAACGAACGGGGAAACCAATAATGAAGGAAGAAATAACTATCCAAACCTTGTAGTCAAACCTAAAGTAAAACAAGATAGTAGAAGAACAAAATTTGAACTAAACAAAAATATAAACCCTACTGAGCTGAAGGTGGCAGTGACACAAGTAAAAGAAGCAAAAGATGGATCTGTAATTATTTCATGTCAAACAAAAAAGGACATTGATACTTTGGAAAAAGCTGTTAAACAGAAGTTGGATGAAAATTATGAAATCGAGTTGGCAAAAATGCGACAAATTAAAATTGTGAATTTCACACAGAATATGTCTGCCGACGAAATAACTTAAAGCATCCTTGAACAAAATGACATACAAGATAATATCAAAATAAGATATATTAGGAAAACAAGAAAAGTTTGTAGTACAATTTATTGTGTTTGTTCCGCAATAGCCTTTCAACAGATTTTGGTGAAAAAAAAAACCTTTGTATCGGATGGGAAAGACTCCCTATCTATGAAGATCTAGATCTAGTGCCAAGATGTTTTAAATGTCAAGGTTTCTATCATAGAATGAACGATTGCCACAATAAACTAGCTTGCCCAGTTTGTAAGGAGGAACATGAAGAAAGCAACTGCCCAAAACATACTAAATGTTGTATAAATTGTGTCGCTTTAAATGAAAAATATAAAACGACATACAATACTCAACATTATGCCAGTGATTTGCTTTGTCCTAGTTTGGAGTACCAAAAACGAATTCTTCAAAGAAAAACTACCTAGACCCTAGAATGGTCATAGGAGACGAAGATGCTGTTCTAGAAGACCTTGAACTTGTAGGAAAAAATCTTGGTAAATACATCGATTCTCCAAACAGCGAGTACAACGCTAATAATATTTTTAGTATCTTTCATCTTAATATTCAATTTAAAATTTTTTTGAGGAACTTTTAGTTACTTTGTCAACATATAATATACAATATGATATTATTATTTTAAGTGAATGTTTTAGGATAGATACACTACAGTAAATTAATATTCCGGGTTATGAAACATATAATAACAATGCTGATTTTAACAAAAATGACGGGGTCGTAATATTTTATAAAGAAAATTTGAATGTCATATGTCACTTAGGAGTTACATTAAGTATTTTAAATACTACTGTTGATGGTACATCGTTTCAAATTATTGCATTATACCGACCAAATCCATCTAATTTAATATCATTTTTAGAAGAAATTGATAACTACCATGAATTAAACCCAGAGCATACCCACTTTCAATTGCTTGTAGGAGATTTTAATATAGACATATTGGATAGAGACGTAAATACTAATAAATATATATATCTGTGATGCCAAGACATGGATTTTTACCTTACATACAACAGCCGACTCGTGTAACTAAAGACATATCTACTTGCATAGACCATATATTTATTAAGCAGAAACACGTAGGAAATATAAATATTAATTCATATATATTAACGTGTAGTATTACAGATCACTATGCTGTAATGGCTATATTTTATAGAAACACACTTGTTCGGATCCAAGAAAATAAAAACGAAGGAACTCACACAATCAAAAAAATAAATACAGAAAAATTATTGTCATTAATAGAAAATAAAAACTGGACTAAGGTCACTGCAGCAAATGACGCTCAAATAGCTGCAGATGTTTTTACAGACATTTATCAGCATTTAATAAATGAATGCACGGTAATAAAAAAAAATCAGGGAAAAAAGGTTAAAAAAATTAAGCCTTGGATTACGGAAGGCCTTACAAGGTCCATTATCATAAGAGATAAATTAAAAAAACGAGTATGTAATAATTTCTCGGTAGCTTTACAAGAACAATATAAAGATTATAGGAATCGACTAAATAGTCTTTTAAAAAAATGTAAACACAGCTACTATAAAAACATAATAACACAAAATCAAAATAACATGAAAAAAATATATCAAGTAATTTCTGAGGCAACAAATGAGAATCTGAAAGAACAATAAGCTTAGATATATGCGATGACAATGGACAAACTTTTAATAGCAATAAAGATATGGCAAATTTTTGTAATGAATATTTCACTAACATATGCACCAAAATGAATGAAAAAATAAATATTCCAGACGATTTCTCATTAAGTAGTATTCCCAGAAATAATAACTCTTTATTCTTAACTCCTGCTACAGAAAATAAAGTATTCCTCCACATCAATTCATTAAAGAATAGTAGTGCGCCTGGTTGTGATGGAATCACCCCATTTTTATTAAAATTAACTGCAAAATACATTATACACCCTCTTAGCCATATCATTAACTTAATATTTAGTAATGAAAAATACCCCAAACAATTTAAAAACTCAGTGATAATTCCTATTTACAAACCAGGTGACAAAAATAAAATATCAAATTATCGCCCAATTAGTTTAATTAATAATTTTGGAAAAATTACTGAAAAATGCCTAAAAACACGTAAAATAAATTTTCTAAATAGCAACAAAATATTAAGTGAATGTCAGTATGGGTTCCGAGAAGGCAAAAGCACATCAGATGCCCTGTATGAGGTTATTAATGAAGTTTCAAGCAATCTGAATGACAGTAAAAAATGCATAGCAGTATTCTTGGATTTGGCAAAGGCCTTTGCCACGGTACATCATGAAAAATTAGAACAAGTGTTAGAGCGGTATGGAATTCGTGGTAGTGTATCAAGTCTTTTCAGAGATTATCTAAACGACCGCTCACAATATGTGAAAGTCAATAAAAGTCTAAGTGAACCGCAACTGTTGAGAGTGGGTGTGCCTCAGGGGACAGTTCTAGGTTCTATTCTTCTTCTTCATGTGTCATGCCCTCCAAGGGCGTTGACGACCAATTTCATTATTTGAATTTTATCTGCAGCTTTTCGAAATAGGGATCTTGTACTTTGTCCAAACCATTGGCGAAGGTTCTTGAGCCATGATGTTCTGCGGTGGCCTGGACTGCGCGTACCTTGTATTTTACCCTGTATTATTGTCTGCTGTAACCTGTACTTATCATTTCGGATAACATGACCAAGGTATTCCACTTTTCTTCTCTTTATTGTGTTGAGAACTTCTGTTTGCTTATTGACTCTTTGCAAGACCTCGACGTTAGTAATTCGATCCACCCAAGAAATTCTTAGCACTCTACGGTAAGTCCACATCTCAAAAGCCTCCACCTTCTTACACATAGCCTCCGTAAGTGTCCAAGCCTCGACGCCGTAGTACAGGATACTAAACACATAGCACCTTAACAATCTGATTCTGAGGGGGATTTCCAAGTGCCTGTTGTTCAGTACTTTCTTCATTTTGGTGAAAGCTCCTCTTGCCTGTTCGATGCGGCTTCTAATTTCCGATGTCATGTCCCATTTGTCGTTTACGTTACAGCCAAGGTACTTATAGGAGTTGACGCGTTCCACCACCTCATTTCCAACTCTTAGATTCAGCTGGTTATTACGACGAGCCATTTTGTCTTATTAACGTTGAGTTTAAGACCCATGGACAAGCTGTGCTCTGTAACGGTTGTCATTAGTTCTTGTAGGTCTTCTATGTTCGTAGCCAATAGAACGGTGTCGTCGGCATACCTCAGATTATTGATCACTATGCCTCCTACGATTACTCCTATGTTCTTGCCATCCAATGCTTCTCGAAATATTTTTTCTGCATAAAGGTTAAAAAGTAATGGCGAGAGAACACAGCCTTGTCGCACCCCTCTTTGAATCATGACCTCTTCTGACAGTTCTTTGTTCACTAACACCGCTGCTGTTTGGTTCCAATACAGGTTGGCTATAATGCGGATATCTTGCCCGTCTAATCCTAGTTCTTTAAGTATATCTACTACTTTATTATGGTTTACGGTGTCAAATGCTTTTTCATAGTCTAAAAAGCAGGCAAAAACATCCACATTAACATCAAGGCATCGTTGTACCAGAACTTGTACACTGAAAAGTGCCTCCCTTGTGCCCAACCCATTCCGAAAGCCAAACTGGGACTCGCTGATCGACTCTTCACATTTGCGGTAAATACGATTATGGATGATCTTCAGAAATAGTTTCAATACTTGACTCATGAGACTGATGGTCCTATAATCTTTACATTGTTTCGCATTTGATTTCTTTGGTAAGGTGATGAAAGTTGATTTTAACCAATCTCTTGGTATTTTACCTGTTCTATATAAATTATTAAATAGGTCTACTATTATTGAGAGAGAACTATCACCTTTAAGGATCTTAAAAATTTCTGCGTGTATTTCATCTGGGCCAGGTGCCTTCCCATTCTTTATTCTCGCAATAACATGTTCGACTTCTGATCTTGTTATGTCACTTCCGTCATTTCCGAGTAGTTCGATATTATAGGGTTCATGTCTGTTGTCCTTAAAAAGAGTCTTTATGTATCTATTCCACTCTTTTAGTTTATCCTCTGTTGATGTTAATATAGTGTTTTGCTCATCCATTAGCATTTGGGATCTTATAGGCTTGTGATTACCAGCGACCTGCTTCACTTTTCTGTGCAAGTTAAAGGAGTCATGCTTTATTTCAAGAGCTTCAATTTCAGCGCATTGCGCAGACAACCACACCTCTTTTGCTGATCTTATTTTCGATCTGATTTCTCGTTGGGTTTCTTTATATCTTAGTGCGCATTTGTTTTTGTATGCTCTTCTGGACTCCATTAATAATAGTATCTCTTCGGTCATCTATGCTTGTTTTTTCGGCCTTTCGCTTGGTCTTAGATACCTTTCTCCTACTTCTATTACTGTGGTTTTCAGCTGTTTCCACGTGTGTTCTATGTCTGCATTTTCTGTTGTATTACTCCATGTTGTTAGTTTCTCGTTTATTTCATTCCTAACCTTTGAGCGTATGATCTGATCTTTTAGCCTTTGTGTGTCTATACGGAGTACTTTTTGCGTTCTAACACATTTTTTCAGTGTTAGATTTATAGATGCCGTTAGTAGGTTATGATCTGTATGTACATCGGCACCGGGATATGTTTTGGCGTTTTTTATTGCATTTCTGAATCTACTACTAATCATGATAAAATCTATTTGGTTTCTTACACATCTGTCTGCATTAGACGTCCACGTATACAGGCGCCTTGGATGATGTTTGAAAAATGTGTTTGCGATGACGTAGTTTTCATCCAAGCAGAATTGAACCAGTCTGTTTCCACGGTCGTTTAGGTTTCCCAGTCCGTAATCGCCTACAATACGTTCTCGTCTTCCCTTTCCCACCTTGGCATTAAAATCACCCATAATTATGTTTATTTCATGCGGTTTAACTGTATCAGTTGCCCTTTTTAGATCGTTGTAGAACAACTCGGTAACATCATCTGGTGCATCTCCTGTGGGTGCATATACTTGAATTATATTGCACGCTATTGGTCTTGTTTCTATTTGCACTATAATTACACGATCAGATATGTTTATGACGTTCTTTACCGCCTTATTTAAAGTTTTACTAACGATTATGCCTACTCCATTCCAATGTTTAGAGTCGTCGTTCCCGGAATAGTAGATAGTGTATCCCTCGACTTGACATTCGCCAGACCCTCTCCATCGCATTTCACTTACTCCGAGGATGTCTATTTTTAGTCTGTCTATTTCCCTTAAGAGGTTTTGAGTTTTTCCACTTTCGAACAAGCTACGCACATTCCAGGTACCGATACTTTTAATTGTTGACATTTTCCTGGTTTCTGGAGTTTTTTGCTTTGTGTGTATTGCACTTGCCATGTAAGGATTTCGCCGGATGACGACCCGAGAGGCACTTTTCTTCTTTTGCGATGTTTCCTCTCTTGCCGGATCTTGGACTCCGAGATCCATGATCGGTACGGTTTTCCGTTACTATTGTATTCATGTAATTGGTTCTACTAGGAATATCCCGAAGGATCTTTAATGTGGTGGTTTTCCGTTGCCTACCATATCCTCGTGCCGTTGATCTGTTTAGTTTTTTAGGAACCTTTTCTTGTCCCAAGGATACGGGGGTACCCTTACTCTTGCCAGCTCCTCCACCCGTAGCTGTTGGCTAGCAAGAGATTATCTGCTTATTCCGGCAGAGATTCGGTCGACAGAGCCTCGTTGGTTTTCTAGCAGGGTGCACCGCAAGCAGGTGAGGTTGTCATTTGGGTAGCCTTTTGTCATCACCCCTTGCACCCCTATAGGTTCTATACTCTTCGCCATTTATATAAATCATCTATTAACACTTAACATAGATAGCAAAGTAATATATGTTGAGGACACTGTTGCCATATTTAGTGGATATGATTGGGAAGTCACTAAGAAAAGCGTTTAAGAAGGTATGAATGTCAAAAAGATGTGGTTGGATGGGTATCAGCTGTCTCTAAATGCAGATAAGACCAATTATATAGCATTTACCATCACATATATAAACAGACCCAAATTTCACAGCATTAATATTAAGGGCATTGGAGACATAAAAGAAGTTGAAAATACTAAATATTTAGGAATTATTATAGAAAAAAATACAAAATGGAACCAACATGTAGCATATTTAACAACGCCAATTAGAAAACTAATTTACAAATTTTATCAGTTAAGGGATATCTTGAGTAAAAATATATTGATTTTGGTATACAAATCCCTAGTAGAATCACTTTTAAGATATGGAATTCTGGTTTGGGGAGCACTATATGAAAATTCATTAAAAACCTTGTTTGCAATTCAAAATTATATACTGAAAATTATTATAATTATGATAAATTTATATACAAAAAAGGTAGACGATACCCAACCAGACTACTTTTTGGAAGGGATATATGCAATATAAGATCGCTGTACTTTCATACGTTGGTAATATTTATCCATAAAAAAGAACGTTTAAAAAACCGTATCTTGCATAATATTGTGACTCGTAGTATGACAAACAAATTGCTGGAAGTATCTAACTCTTATAAAAATGTACAAGCAAGATTTGCTTACCATCTTGCCTCAAAGACTTACAATTTATTACCCTTGAGTATTAGAAATATTAAAAGCTACAAGAAATATTAAATGCAATGTAAGACGTTTACAAATTACAACTATGTTTCATTCATAAAACTAATTGATTAATTTACTCTACTTTGTATTTATAATTATAAAATTGTTTAATATAGTATAGGAAAAATATTATCCAATTTGTTAAAAAAAAAAACTATGATAAGTACGTTCTGCACAAAACAAGTGTTAAATCACTTAGGTGCATATTTGTAGAAATCAATATAGTGGTAGGTATCACCAGCGAAGTAATTTTTAAACATTTTGCGTCAAGTTTATTTTTATTTTAGTTGTATTATATTAGGTTTTTTTGGACTGGAAATACGGCAACGACACAAGCAACGGAAAAGGGAGAACGATTGGAAAATTGCATCGTGGAATGTTGTAACTTTATCGAGGCCTGGTGGGTTGAGAACTTTAACGGATGCCCTAAAAATCGGCGGAATGGACATAACTGCTGTTCAAGAAACAAGGTGGCCTGGAAAGAACTTACTAACCAGTAGGGAGTACTCATTTTACTACAGTGGTAAAACGGGCGGCAAAAAGGAATTTGGAGTGGGTTTTATTGTCACAGGAAAGGCCAGAGAGGCAGTAATTGGTTTTAACCCAATAAGTGAGCGATTATGCTCCATAAGGCTAAGAGGGAAATTTAGAAACGTCATCCTGATTAATGTCCACGCACCAACTGAGGACAAGGAAGAAAACGTGAAGGACCAATTTTACGAGGAACTGCAGAAAGCATATCGTGATGCGCCAGAAGGAGATATCAAAATCATCCTTGGTGATTTTAATGCTAAAGTGGGACGCGAGGAGATATACCGACCGACAATCGGACTGCACAGTCTTCATGCTGAGACTAATGAAAACGGAAGTAGGATGATAGACTTTGCGACGACCATCAACATGGTAGTCAGTAGCACATATTTCCCAAACAAAAATATTCACAAAGCCACATGGAAATCACCAGGTGGTAGAGTATTGAACCAGATAGACCATGTGATGATAGATGGGAGACACTGTTCAAATATCCTGGATGTAAGAGCCTGTCGAGGCCTCAATGTAGATTCGGATCATTATTTGGTAAGGGCGGTGCTTAGGGCTAGAATTGATTGTCAACGCACACAACAGCCGGCAGTTAAGAGATACGATCTGGAAAAATTCAAAACCGATGAGATGAAAGAGAGATTTCAGTACCAAATGCAGGAACGAATATCCAAACGGCCAGAAAACGCTCTAGTAGAGGTCAATGAAGCGTGTCAAAAGATCAAGCAGGACATCGAAGATACAGCAGCAGAGGTTGTGGGGTGGAAGAAGGGACAAAGGCGTAATAACTGGTACGATGAAGAATGCAAGGAAGCTCTGACAGAGAAGAACAAAGCCAGAGAAAAAGTACTACAACGAAATACTAGAGCGAATGTAGAGGATTATCGAAACAAACGGAAAGTTGAGAAAAAACTCTTCCGGAGAAAGAAATCTGAAAAAGATGAAGAAGATTTCGCGGAAATAGAAAGAATGAGTAATGCCAACGAAACTCGGGGACTCTATCAAAAGGTCAGAAATGCGAGACTTGGCTACAAACAGCAGCCACTTCTGTGTAAGGATAAGGACGGCAGAGTAATCGGACACACAGAAAAATGTATCAAGAGGTGGGGTCAGTACTTCAGGGACCTGCTCAACCAGAACACTCGCGTAGTCCAAGAGGAAAGTATAACGCCAACATCAACATCAATATTAGGGACTGAGCAAGTGAAGGAACCCACCTTAGAAGAAGTAGAGACTGCAGTGCGCAGGATCAAGAACAATAAGGCGCCAGGTGCAGATGGCATTCCAGGAGAATTGTTGAAGTATGGGGGTAGAGCCTTAATATCGTGCATGCATGATCTCATATTAAACATATGGAGAACGGAAAAGCTACCGGATGAATGGAAGCTAGGGATAATATGCCCATTGTACAAGAAAGGTGATAAGTTAGATTATTCTAACTACAGGGGGATAACGCTGCTAAACATTGCATACAAGGTCTTCGCTAATGTGTTGTACCGTCGCTTACTACCATACGCAGAAGAGAATATCGGTGAATACCAGTGCGGTTTCCGCACAAACAGGTCAACCACAGACCAACTGTTTGGCATTAGGCAGATCCTGGAGAAATGTAATGAGTTCAATATCACGACACACCACCTATTCGTGGACTTCAGAGCAGCATACGACAGCGTTATAAGACACAAACTGTGGGGGATAATGACAAGTTTCGGATTCCCTGAAAAACTGACAGCCCTAACCAGAGTAACACTGTCTGAAGTATAGTCTGTAGTAAGAATACGAAACAAGTTGTCTGAGACTTTTATAACAGAGGAAGGATTACGACAGGGAGACCCACTGGCAACTTTACTGTTCAACATCGTACTAGAAAAGGCCGTTATGAGTAGTGGAGTGGATACTAACGGCACTGTGTACTTTAAGTCAACACAACTATTGGCTTACGCAGACGACATTGATATAATTTGCAGAAGCGAACAGGCGACCAAAACTACTTACTCGCTGCTGGAGAAGGAAGCAAATAACCTAGGACTCACTGTCAACGTAAACAAAACGAAATACATGGTGGCTAACGAAACTCATCGGAAGGTAGGACTAACGCTAGAACTAGACGGAAAGCACTTTGACACAGTAGATATATTTGTGTACTTGGGCTCGCAACTGAACAGCGTAAACCGGATGGGCGAGGAGATTAGAAGGCGGATAACTCTTGGTAACAGGTGCTATTTTTGGCTACTTAAACTTTTTAGGTCCAAAACAATCCACCCCAAGCATAAGTGCACACTGTACAGGTCACTGATAAGACCGGTGGTAACCTATGGTGCAGAAGCATGGAGCTTAACACAGAGCGAAGAACAGGCTTTATGTGTATTTGAGAGAAGAATGCTACGTGCAATATTTGGAGCGACCCAAGAACGAGGAATCTGGCGCCGAAGATATAATCACGAACTATATCAGCTCTACAATCAACCATATATTGTGAGTTTCATCAAGGCGGCAAGATTGAGAGAGCTCGGACACATGCAGAGAATGGGTGATCATAGGGTTCCGAAAAAGTTGTTCAATGGCCAACCAGAGGGAAGGAGAAGGGCCGGAAGGCCAAGAGGGAGATGGAAGGATGCGGTAACAACTGACCTACAAAAACTTCAAGTACGGGACTGGATAACGTTGGCGAGTGATAGGTCCGCTTGGAGAAACATGCTGAAGGAGGCCCAGACCGGCAATCGGTTGTAGTGCCATTAAGAAGTATTATATTAGGTGATGACCCTCCACTGAATAAATAAATAAATATGCTTTTGCATATTTTTGGTTGCCCTAGTGATCAGCAACCTCAAAAACGTGCGGAAACCCACTTTTTGTGATGTGTGATCACTATATTTCCGACGCTTATTGCAAATGATTACAAATAAATTGTATTTAGCGAGCTGTTTTCGTTCGTACTAAATTTGAGAAAAATTGAGTAAAATTCCATGAAATGTTTTTGACGCAAAGACGAATCTTGGAAAGTAATGAATATCCCGCAGAAAATTCAAATGTTTTCACAGGAAAAAACATTTCCAGAATCCGCTTTCATTAATCAACAACTGTTTTAGAGATATCGAAGGTTCAAAGTGAAAAAAATAACACACTTTTAAGTGATGGAAATGTAAATCGATCCAATTAGTTGCAAGATGGGAACTCTTTCTAAATTACATATTGCCGAGAATCCTTCAATTAATGCTAATTACAAAACTCTGTGAAAGCTTTTTTCTCCGAGACTAATTTATCGATAATTAGAACGACTGAATTTAATTTTAATAAATTAATCACAAAAAAAAACAGTGAAAGTTGAATTTTGCGATTAAAGTAAAACATAATTTGTCGTCAAATTGTCGACGATTTTTAGTGGTAATATATACTAGTTTTATCTCGATCCATTTTGCATTTAATACATATTCACCCTATAAAATTACAACAATTCAGATATTGTTTTTGCCGCGCAAATAACATGATTTGCAGGAATGTATCATTTTTTGTAGTTGGTAGTGCCAGCTCGGCGTAAACTTTTTCACTTTTAAATTAAGCTATGTACTATTTATATCCTATTTTTTCGTACTGGAATTGTAGTTATACATATTGACTTTGATTTATGGAAAATGAATAAGTTGCAAATAAATATTTCAGAATTATCTTCATTTAAGTGTATTTATTATTGCACTTCTGAAGCTATAAACGTAACAAGATATCTCATATTTTTAACAATTCCTTAAAACATGTTTTTATTCGTAAATCATTCTATCGTATCTATTGACATGCGATGAGAATGCGTTATTATTGCTCATTAATGATTTAAAAAGTCTTTATAAATCAATAGAAATTCAGACTGAATTATAAACGTTATTGATTGAAAATTTAATACACATATTTGAATAAGTAAAACTTTCCAATTACATCAAAGTTCCCACACTATGCACACTTACCTATTTCAGATTAATTGATGCGGGTTTTAGGTAAAGTAAGAAAAGCAGGATTATAATTTAAATGAAATAAGAAAGGCGAGTAAATAATTTTTCAATATTTATTTATTTGTAACACAGAAAAATATATTCCCATAATTTTTTACGAACAAAGCACACCGATTTTCTGTGCAAAAAATAAACCTAAAACTTATACGAATAAAAATATCACAGATTTCAATTCAAGTATTCATCTTTTATATATTTATATAATACAAAATAGGTTTACAGTTTTAAGCCTTAAAACGTTCTACTTAAATCAATCTAAACAAAGTATAATCTGCTCACAAGAAAATAAAAATAATAAAGTTTGTAATAAAATAAAGTTTAATTTATGAATCTGATTGTTTTTTTTTTTAGTAAAAAATATATTGTAAATTCGGAAATTTAAACTGACTTTTACAAGGGCACATGCTGATTGAGTTTTTGACGTTATTAATTAATATATTTTGCAAATACATGCATAAAGATTTTTTAATTAGTCTCAACATATATATTACTAAAAATGTTACATTTAAGTCAAAGAAATCTTATTGGTCCTCGAAAGTAATATCTTCGAAGAGGTCGCCCATCCAGCCGATACAGATGCAATAATGTTGGAATAACTGAATCAGCAATTCTTGCTCGTCCAAGAACTCGAGCTTTTCGATTTTCTCCCTTTCCCCGGGAGAAAAGCCGTAATATATCTTAACCATGTCCCAGGCTTTTGACCCTGACCAATTATTATTCTTAAATCTAGATTGTTGCGTTTCCAAATTCTTACAACTTGAAATACCTGATAAAGTACATCCCCTAGCCCTTAAGTTCTCCATCATAACATCACCGAAGGTATCATTCATGTTACACATCTCGTAATTAACAAAAAGAGCGTTAGGGAATTTACCCGCTATAAATTTCATTAACCGATCTACGCAATTATTCTCAATGTAGACTAAAACGCATTCCGCAATAAACAATGTTGGAGCTTCATAATTTACTTCGGCCTGTTGCAACTTCATTTCCAGCTCGGCTGTATTACGTAAATCAACCCCCAAACAATGATAAGACCCAGCATGGAGATCGGTCGAACTCAGTTTTACCTCCCCATCCTGATCGTGAACTTTTTCTAGAAGTTGCTTATTCCTCTTAATTAAATAACATTTTCTCGCGGTTACTGAAGGAAAATCGATGTCGATAAAATTTGAGATTTTTACATTTTCGTCCTTTAGGCGCCAATAAAGCGTGTCATATCCAGAGCCTAAATTTATTATTTGAGCGTTTTCTCCAGATTTTTCTAGAAACTTGTGTATGAAACGTTCCACGCCTTTCACCCTCGCGTAATAACCCCTGTTTATTTCCGGAGCCCTGCGCTGTGTATGTTTAATTAAATAAGAAATGTAATTGTCTTTCCAATAGCCTAATTGAACCGCGTTACGTTTACACTCGCTCGCATCGTCGTTCGTTGCAATTACAGCCTCATCGTCCATTGCTGCAACAACAAAGAAAACCCTTGGGAAACAAAGAAAACATTAATTAAAAACATTACGATATTTACGTTGGAATGTATCCGACTGTTCCCTGAAATAGGACAATGGAAATAAGTTTGGTAAATGGGTCAACTTTGCAGACTTTGTATCAACGTTAAAATGATAACTCGATGCTTTATGTATGTACATTCGGCACGAACAACGAATTTTATTACGGAATACATTTCAGGAGATAACAAAAGACATTAGTAGAGATAAAATACGAAAATTATGTCCACATTTTACGAATCAGTTTCAAAACGGTGTTTTTCGCATATAAAGATTTTATTAGAAAACATTTATTTAACTGTGTAATAATTAAAAAATCAATAGAACATTTCTATATTTACATATTTATAAAATAAATTATAGTTACATAAATAGGCAATTTACATTCAAAACCATTGAAATACAATTTTATATAAATTAAAGAATAATTGCTAGATATATGTAGAATGAATTATAAACTGTCAACACCCCGAATAAGCCGCCGCTGATGCAGAACAAAACAAATCTGAATAATTCGTAGGAATTAAATGACAAATTCATTAATAATTTATAGAAAATTGAAGAAAATGGTATAAATTCTTAGTTTTTATAGTGATAAGTTATAGTTTGCTGTTAAATTCTTTGATTTAAGTTAAAAAAATTGTGACAATAAAATTTTAAGGTTATGTTTATAAATTGTCAAATATCTCGATACTTATAATAAAAACATCTAAACCAAGAAAATAGCGAGAATTTAAAACTTTTCCCCATTTGATTTTAAGTAATTTTCATGTTATATAATACTGTAACTTACCTTAAAATGTAGATTTGCTTTGACTGTTTTTCAGTATAAACGTCAGATCAGCTTGGTTGTTGCCGGCATACTGTACGTGCGTCTTATCGTTTTGAGTTTTGCGCATGTGTTCGAACCTATTCCGAGTGTCTTTGATATTCCTGCAGCGATATTGTTGCTGCATGGTCTATTTTTATTCCGGACAAGAACGAAAATACCTTTTTTGAGGAATTCCTGTGCAATCTGTGCGACTTTTTTCAATACTAAAGGCAACAAAAAGCATAAAAATCGTATTTTGGAACTTACTTCGAATTTAATCAATAATTTAGTTTATTTATTTAATAATATGTAATGAAATTACATTTATTTAATGATAATGAAACAACTTTTATTTAATAATAATGAAACAACTTTTCTTTAATATTAATGAATCAGTTATTTAGTTATCAATTTTAAACTCTATTTTCTAATTATTTATTCTTATATGTATTTATAAATACATTATATACCTTTATAATTATTATTTTTCATTTATTTACAAACAAATATTACGCAATAAATAAATTTAAATATATCTTTTTATAAAACTCTTATAATAGTTCAAACATATTTATATCTAGATTTCTTTTAATTATTTATAGTTCTGATAATTATGTTTTCTAGCAAACTTATTCCAGATTATAATTTTATAATAAATGTGCAACAACAATAGTGTGCAACAATAATAGTACTTCTACATTTTATCTCTTAAGTAGAACGAAAAAATATCGTAGAAATTAATCATTAGTTTAAAAGTATTAAACCTTATAGTTTCTTATTTATGATTTATGAATATTAATATTTTTGATAACTGACGTCGGTTAATAATAAGAATAAATAATGAACAACAACGATAAAATTTGATTCAACAAATGCATCTATATAATTGTTGCATAATTCTTCCAGTGTTGATAATGCCTACTTAAATTGAATTTGGTACTAGTCTTTCTGATATATTTTGGTATAAATACTTTCGTATGGCCTACTCATTATTAATACTGAGTACTTAATGTTTTGCCGGAATACTTAAGAACTGACCATTTAGATTTGTCGCTTGCTATCTTACATTTAATCTTTCAGTTGCCACCATACTATTAATGAATTAATCCTAATATGAGTAATATTTACAAGGCTTATCAGTCTAGTTTTGTCTCTCTAGTCTTGTCTGTTGAGCCTAGTTATTCTAATTTTGTTTTTCGACTGTCAATCAACAGAGAAAATCTTGGAAAAATTAGCACGTATGTTCGAGAACAGCGCTCGAATGGGTGACTGCTAAGTATCACGGCGTGACGTTTTCTAAGCAGACATACGTCAAATTTGATATTTGACATATGTCGAATGTCAGATCAGCGAACAAGTGAAATGAAATGCAGTTGGTGCATTGTTTTCCTGCTCGGGCTCGCACCGTGACGTTCTCTAAGCAGACATACGTCAAATTTGACATTTGATAGGTGTCAACTGTCATTAAATCGAGAAAATCTTGGAAAGTTGAGCGTTCGAATGGGTGAACGCTGCGGATCACGGCGTGACGTTTTCTAAGCCGACATACGTCAAATTTGACATTTGACAGTTGTCAACTGTCAGTTTTTTGAGCAAGTAACAAGTTGCAACGTTCCTCGACACTGGACCGACAGATTCGATAGAAGTTAAAAAAAGACAAAACCAAAAAAAAAGGTCCTTTCTTTAGGACCTCATTATCCTTTTGGTATTTGTCAATAA
This sequence comes from Phosphuga atrata, assembly GCA_944588485.1. Lineage (NCBI taxonomy): Eukaryota > Metazoa > Arthropoda > Insecta > Coleoptera > Silphidae > Phosphuga > Phosphuga atrata. Next base: position 15,706,172 of record OX155895.1, on the reverse strand, counting down.
TGTTTTTGAATTGGCAACACTGTTATTATATTATGTTTTTGTGTTGTTTTTGTCGTAGAAAATAATTCCTATGTTCTGTAAAGCCGTTAATAAACAATTAGTATAGTTTTCTTTTACAGGTGTTTTGTATCATAAAATTCACAAACTCTAATATGTTATGGCCCCAGATTAGTACTCAATTTGTTTAACAGTGAAAAAATAAAAAGAAGTTTGTTGTTCAATTAAAGGTTATGGTGTTTGTTTTGCCTTTGTTGAAAATAATTATTTTACTTTCTTAAATTTATACTTTGTTTATTGAAAATGGATTTTAAAACACAAATAGAAAAACTTGAAGGAGCAAAAAACTGGTCAATGTGGAAAAGACAAGTTCAATTAATTTTAATTCACCAAGATTCTTATGATTATGCAATTGGCGCGATTACAATGCCTGAGCCGGAGGCAGGAAAAGAAAAGGGTCCTGATTTTTTAAGACGGTTAAAGGAATTTAAAAAGGTGGATGCCTTGGCCCAATTGATAATTGTTGGTTCGTTGAATGAGAGCAACATTGAATTAACAGCTACATGTAGCACTTCTTGTGATACATGGACTAAGTTGAGAAGTGTCTATGAACAGTTCTCTGGTCAAAGAATAGATCATCTAATGTAGGAGTTTTTTAGGAATCATTTCATAATGATGGAATTGCAATACACGTGGCGAAACTACAAATAACATTGTGAAAATTGAATGCTGAACTTGAAAAAATTGCTAAGACGAAATTGCCTGATTTATTACTCATGAGTAGGATTATGTCGACCTTGCCACCTGAATATTTTGAATACAAAAGTGTTTGGGAGTCAATTGATGTGAAAGGCAGTCAACAATCAACCTTTTGATAGAAAGGTTAAGGTTGATTGAAATAAGGTTGCCTGAGAAGTAAGAAAAACCAGTTGCATTAGTTACTCCGAAGGTGCAAAGCTAAAGTTTTGGTAATCAAAAGGAACAAAAACAAAATTTTGGTAACCAAAAGGGACAAAAACAAAGTAACAAAAGGGTACTAAAATGCTTAAAATGTCACCAGGATGGTCATTTCACAAAGGATTGCCCCATGAAATCCAATAAAAGACAATCTGGTAAATTTAATGGAGAAGCTTTTGTCTGCACGTCTGGCGCAAAAGGGTCAGGGATCTGGGTGGCAGATACAGGTGCCTCACAGCATGGTTTGTTGACTACAAAGGGTTTGAGTTTGCTGAACAAGTTCGAGTTAGTAACAACGAGTTGCTTCAGGTTGAAGGACGAGGGAACATTGAAATTTTGGTTGATGGTAATAAATGGGAACCAAATTACCTTGAGTATGTATGGTACGTGCCTTAAATTGCAGAAAACTTAATTTCTGCAAAAAGAGGTTATAAATTTGAAGTTGATGGTAAGAGTTGCAGATTTTACAATAAATATACTGGTGCAACGAGGATCACTGACTGTGCGACCAGCAATGGCTTTTACGCATTGAACATGCCAGTTCGGATCTCAGGGCAGGCACTGTTGGCAGATAAGAAGGAGTCTCTTCAGTTATGGCACGAACGCTTGGGCCATCAGGACAAGCAACATATAAAAAGGGTGTTAGGAATAACCAAATGATTGAGACATCAGATTCTTCAGATTGTTTTTTGTCAGGGTTGCGTTTATGGCAAACAAAAGAGGGCACATTTCATAAGAGAAAAAATCGCCCGAGTTCTCCATGTACACTAATACATGCTGATTTGTGTGGGCCCATGGAACAAGTTTCAATTGGAAAGTCAAGGTATTTTCTATGCTTGAAGGACGATTTTTCAAGGTTTCGCAGAGTGTTTTTCCTTCGAATGAAAAATGAAGTTTCGAGTTGTTTAAAAGTTTTTATCAATGAATGCAATACTTCTGGACCTATTATAGTGTGTGTATAGAGTGTTTCATGAGTGATGCAGGAACAGAATTTGAAGTTCGGAGAATCCTTGAGGAGCATGGCATAAAATTTCGCATTTCCATGCCATACTGTCCTGAACAAAACGGATGTGCAGAAAGAGAGAACCGCATTCTGGTGGAAACTGCGAGGTCCATGATGCATGCAATAGGACTGCCAACCAAACTATGGGCTGAAGCCGTGAACACGGATGTTATTAATAGAAGTGGACCTACCCAAGTGAAAAATAAATCACCCTTCGAATTGTGGATTGGTCAGAAGTTCTAGTCACTTCACCACCTCAAAGTGTTTAGGACGGATTGTTATGTACACATTCCTAAGGTGAAACGACAACAGTGGGACAAAAAGAGTAACCACGGATATTTCGTTGGATATTGTAACGAGAAGGATGGTTATAGAATATGGTTCTTCGAAGAAGATAAGGTTGTTCGTAGTCGGAATGTAATTTTTAAGGATGAAAAAATTATGACAGTGGTTTCCGACCCTATAACTGAGAAGGATGAGCAGATAATGTCAGAAGTTCAGTCACTCCAGAACACGGTTCACTTCAGTGAAGAGGAAAACAGTTCAAAGCCTGAAGATGCAATTGGATCCGAGGACGACCAGATTTCAGAAGAAGTAGATGAAGCTGTCCTTCCTGATGGGCCAAGGCGGTATCCATTGCGGGAAATAAAACAACCTGTATCCTTTAATGACTATCAACTATTTTATGCTTCTTGTATAATTCCATTAGAACCTTTAACAATACATGAGTTAGAATCTTTAAACAAGAACTGTACCTGGATATTAGTAGATAGTCCTGTTGGTGTAAATATAGTTAAAAATGGGTATTTAAGATCAAATATGATGGGAGAAATGAGGGGAAACCAAAATTCAAAGCGAGGCTGGTAGCAAAAAGGTTTACACAACGCTATGGTGTTGATTACTGTGAAACGTTCTAACCTGTAATATGGTTTAGCAGTTTCAGGTTGCTTCTAGCACTTTCAGTAAGGCTAGGCATGAGTGTCGACCATGTCGACGTCGAGACTGCATTTTTAAATGGCAAGTTGGAAGAAACTATTTATATGGAGCAGCCTGAGGGTTGCGTTGATGGTAAAAATATGGGAAGAGTTTGTTTCTTAAAACGCGCATTATATGGTTTGAAGCAAAGCAGTAAGATTTGGAATAGAAGGTTAGAAGATTTTTTACGGGTATTGAGTTTCAAAAGACACAATACGAACCCTGTATATATTTTAAGCATAGTGCCCTAACCATTGTAGCCATCTATGTGGATGATTTCGTTATTTTATCAAATTGTGAGAATGAAAAGCATGCTGTAAAAGTAGCTTTGTCTAAAGAATTTAAAATTAATGATTTGGTGTCTATCAAATATTTTTTAAGGATTAATATTAAATGTAGTGATGCTAAAATAGATGCAAATCAAAAGGACTATATTGTATGTTTACTAAAAAAAATTGGAATGTGGGATTCAAAATCTGTGTCAACTCCTTTGGAGAATTCAAAGCTTGCTAATAGAAAAGGAGTTGAACCGGCTGATAATATACCTTACCAGAGTTTAATAGTATCGTTAATGTATCTGGATGTTTGCACCAGACCAGATTTGAGTTTCGCGGTTAGATATCTAAGCCAATTTAATTCTTGCTACCAGGAAGAGTCTTGGAAGTCAGCGAAACAGCCCTTACGATACTTTAAGGGGACTAGTGATCTGGGGATCAGTTTTATCAGATCTCAGAAAAACCTTATTGGGTTTGCCGACGCTGACTGGGGGAATGACCAGGCTGATCGCAGATCGTACTCTGGTTATTATTTTAGCTTTTGTGATTCTCCCATATCATGGGAATCAAAAAAAAACAAAGGTCTGTTGCTCTATCGAGCACAGAAGCAGAATATTTTGCTATATCGGAGGCAAGTAATGAGTGTTTGTTTCTAAGAAACTTGTTGAAGGAGTTAGTAAGCATTAATGAAACAGTAACACTTACATTTAATCTTTCAGTTGCCACCATACTATTAATGAATTAATCCTAATATGAGTAATATTTACAAGGCTTATCAGTCTAGTTTTGTCTCTCTAGTCTAGTCTGTCGAGCCTAGTTATGGTAATTTTGTCTTTAGGACTCATTATTCTTTTGGTATTTGTCAATAATGTTTTTTAATTGTCAACACTGTTATTATATTATGTTTTTGTGTTGTTTTTGTCGTAGAAAATAATTCCTATGTTCTGTAAAGCCTTTAATAAACAATTAGTATAGTATTCTTTTACAAGTGTTTTGTATCATAAAATTCACAAACTCAAATATGTTATGGCCCCAGATTAGTACTCAATTTGTTTAACAGTGAAAAAATAAAAAGAAGTGTGTTGTTCAATTAAAGGTTATGTTGTTTGTTTTGCCTTTGTTGCAAATAATTATTTTACTTTCTTAAATTTATACTTAGTTTATTGAAAATGGATTTTAAAACACAAATAGAAAAACTTGAAGGTGCAAAAGCTAGTCAAAGTGGAAAAGACAAGTAGAATTAATTTTAATTCACCAAGATTCTTAAGATTATGCAATTGGCGCGATTTCAATGCCTGAACTGGAGGCAGGAAAAGAAAAGGATCCTGATTTTTTAACAAGGTTAAAGGAATTTAAAAAGGTGGATGCCTTGGCCCAATTGATAATTGTTGGATCGTTGAATGAGAGCAACATTGAATTAACAGCTACATGTAGCACTTCTTGTGATACATGGACTAAGTTGAGAAGTGTCTATGAACAGTCCTCTGGTCAAAGAATTGATCATCTAATGGAGGAGTTTTTTAAGGAATCCTTTCATAATGATGGAATTGCAACACACGTGGCGAAACTACAAAAAACCATGGTTTTGAGAATTGAATGCTGAACTTGAAAAAATTGCTAAGACGAAATTACCTGATTTATTACTCATGAGTAGGATTATGTCGACCTTACCACCTGAATATTTTGAATTCAAAAGTTTTTGGGAGTCAATTGATGTGAAAGACAGTCAACAATCAACCTTTTGATAGAAAGGCTAAGGTTGATTGAAATGAGGTTGCCTGAGAAACAAGAAAAAGCTGTTGCATTAGTTACTCCGAAGGTGCAAAGCCAAAGTTTTGGTAATCAAAAGGAACAAAAACAAAATTTTGGTAACCAAAAGGGACAACAACAAAGTAACAAAAGGGTACTAAAATGCTTAAAATGTCACCAGGATGGTCATTTCACAAAGGATTGCCCCATGAAATCCAATGAAAGACAATCTGGGTAATTTAATGGAGAAGCTTTTGTCTGCACGTCTGGCGCAAAAGAGTCAGGGATCTGGGTGGCAGATACAGGTGCCTCACAGCATGGTTTGTTGACTACAAAGGGTTTGAGTTTGCTGAACAAGTTCGAGTTAGTAACAACGAGTTGCTTCAGGTTGAAGGACGAGGGAACATAAACATTGAAATTTTGGTTAATTGTAATAAATGGGAACCAAATTACCTTGAGAATGTATGGTACGTGCCTTAAATTGCAGAAAACTTAATTTATGCAAAAAGAGGTTATAAATTTGAAGTTGATGGTAAGAGTTTCAGATTTTACAATAAATATACTGGTGCAACGAGGATCACTGACTGTGCGACCAGCAATGGCTTTTACGCATTGAACGTGACAGTTCGGATTTTAGGGCAGGCACTGTTGGCAGATAAGAAGGAGTCTCTTCAGTTATGGCACGAACGCCTGGGCCATCAGGACAAGCAACATATAAAAAGGGTGTTAGGAATAACCAAATGATTGAGACATCAGATTCTTCAGATGTTTTTTGTCAGGGTTGCGTTTATGGCAAACAAAAGAGGGCACATTTCATAAGAGAAAAAAACGCCCGAGTTCTCCAGGTACACTAATACATGCTGATTTGTGTGGGCCCATGGAACAAGTTTCAATTGGAAAGTCAAGGTATTTTCTATGCTTGAAGGACGATTTTTCAAGGTTTTTCAAGTGTTTTTCCTTCGAATGAAAAATGAAGTTTCGAGTTGTTTAAAAGTTTTTATCAATGAATGCAATACTTCTGGACATATTATAGTGTGTGTATAGAGTATTTCATGAGTGATGCAGGAACATAATTTGAAGTTCGGAGAATCCTTGAGGAGCATGGCATAAAATATCGCATTTCCATGCCATACTGTTCTGAACAAAACGGATGTGCAGAAAGAGAGAACCGCATTCTGGTGGAAACTGCGAGGTCCATGATGCATGCAATAGGACTGCCAACCAAACTATGGGCTGAAGCCGTGAACACGGATGTTATTAATAGAAGTGGACCTACCCAAGTGAAAAATAAATCACCCTTCGAATTGTGGATTGGTCAGAAGTTCTAGTCATTTCACCACCTCAAAGTGTTTAGGACGGATTGTTATGTACACATTCCTAAGGTGAAACGACAACAGTGGGACAAGAAGAGTTACCATGGATATTTCGTTGGATATTGTGACGAGAAGGATGGTTATAGAATATGGTTCTCCGAAGAAGATAAGGTTGTTCGTACTCGGAATGTAATTTTTAAGGATGAAAAAACTATGACAGTGGTTTCTGACCCTATAACTGAGAAGGATAAGCAGATAATGTCAGAAGTTCAGGCACTCCAGAACACGGTTCACTTCAGTGAAGAGGAAAACAGTTCAAAGCCTGAAGATGCAATTGGATCCGAGAACGACCAGATTTCAGAAGAAGTAGATGAAGCTGTCCTTCCTGATGGGCCAAGGCGGTATCCATTTAGGGAAATAAAACAACCTGTATCCTTTAATGTAATATAGTAGGTGGGAAGAAGCTATTGGGGCTGAGTTAGAATCTTTAAACAAGAACTGTACCTGGATATTAGTAGATAGTCCTGTTGGTGTAAATATAGTTAAAAATGGGTATTTAAGATCAAATATGATGGGGGAAATGAAGGGAAACCAAAATTCAAAGCGAGGCTGGTAGCAAAGAGGTTTACACAACGCTATGGTGTTGATTACTGTGAAACGTTCTAACCTGTAATAAGGTTTAGCAGTTTCAGGTTGCTTCTAGCACTTTCAATAAGGCTAGGCATGAGTGTCGACCATGTCGACGTCGAGACTGCATTTTTAAAGGGCAAGTTGGAAGAAACTATTTATATGGAGCAGCCTGAGGGTTGCGTTGATAGTAAAAATATGGGAAGAGTTTGTTTCTTAAAACGCGCAATATATGGTTTGAAGCAAAGCAGTAAGATTTGGAATAGAAGGGTAGAAGATTTTTTACGGGTATTGAGTTTCAAAAGACACAATACGAACCCTGTATATATTTTAAGCATAGTGCCCTAACCATTGTAGCCATCTATGTGGATGATTTAGTTATTTTATCAAATTGTGAGAATGAAAAGGATGCTGTAAAAGTAGCTTTGTCTAAAGAATTTAAAATTAATGATTTGGTGTCCATCAAATATTTTTTAAGGATTAATATAAAATGTAGTGATGATAAAATAGATGCGAATCAAAAGGACTATATTGTATGTTTACTAAAAAAAATTGGAATCTGGGATTCAAAATCTGTGTCAACTCCTTTGGAGAATTCAAAGCTTGCTAATAGAAAAGGAGTTGAACCGGCTGATAATATTCCTTACCAGAGTTTAATAGTATCGTTAATGTATCTGGATGTTTGCACCAGACCAGATTTGAGTTTCGCGGTTAGATATCTAAGCCAATTTAACTCTTGCTACCAGGAAGAGTCTTGGAAGTCAGCGAAACGGCACTTACGATACTTTAAGGGGACTAGTGATCTGGGGATCAGTTTTATCAGATCTCAGAAAAACCTTATTGGGTTTTCCGACGCTGACTGGGGGAATGACCAGGCTGATCGCAGATCGTACTCTGGTTATTATTTTAGCTTTTGTGATTCTCCCATATCATGGGAATCAAAAAAAAACAAAGGTCTGTTGCTCTATCGAGCACAGAAGCAGAATATTTTGCTATATCGGAGGCAAGTAATGAGTGTTTGTTTCTAAGAAACTTGTTGAAGGAGTTAGTAAGCATTAATGAAACAGTAACACTTACATTTAATCTTCCAGTTGCCACCATACTATTAATGAATTAATCCTAATATAAGTAATATTTACAAGGCTTATCAGTCTAGTTTTGTCTCTCTAGTCTAGTCTGTCGAGCCTAGTTATGGTAATTTTGTCTTTAGGACTCATTATTCTTTTGGTATTTGTCAATAATGTTTTTTAATTGTCAACACTGTTATTATATTATATTTTTGTTTTGTTTTTGTCGTAGAAAATAATTCCTATGTTCTGTAAAGCCTTTAATAAACAATTTGTATAGTATTCTTTTACAAGTGTTTTGTATCATAAAATTCACAAACTCTAATATGTTATGGCCCCAGATTAGTACTCAATTTGTTTAACAGTGAAAAAATAAAAAGAAGTGTGTTGTTCAATTAAAGGTTATGTTGTTTGTTTTGCCTTTGTTGCAAATAATTATTTTTCTTTCTTAAATTTATACTTTGTTTATTGAAAATGGATTTTAAAACACAAATAGAAAAACTTGAAGGTGCAAAAAACTGGTCAAAGTGGAAAAGACAAGTAGAGTTAATTTTAATTCACCAAGATTCTTAAGATTATGCAATTGGCGCGATTTCAATGCCTGAACTGGAGGCAGGAAAAGAAAAGGATCCTGATTTTTTAACAAGGTTAAAGGAATTTAAAAAGGTGGATGCCGTGGCCCAATTGATAATTGTTGGATCGTTGAATGAGAGCAAGTTTGAATTAACAGCTACATGTAGCACTTCTTGTGATACATGGACTAAGTTGAGAAGTGTCTATGAACAGTCCTCTGGTCAAAGAATTGATCATCTAATGGAGGAGTTTTTTAAGGAATCTTTTCATAATGATGGAATTGCAATGCACGTGGCGAAACTACAAAAAACATTGTGAAAATTGAATGCTGAACTTGAAAAAATTGCTAAGACGAAATTACCTGATTTATTACTCATGAGTAGGATTATGTCGACCTTGCCACCTGAATATTTTGAATACAAAAGTGTTTGGGAGTCAATTGATGTGAAAGACAGTCAACAATCAACCTTTTGATAGAAAGGTTAAGGTTGATTGAAATAAGGTTGCCTGAGAAGCAAGAAAAACCTGTTGCATTAGTTACTCCGAAGGTGCAAAGCCAAAGTTTTGGTAATCAAAAGGAACAAAAACAAAATTTTGGTAACCAAAAGGGACAAAAACAAAGTAACAAAAGGGTACTAAAATGCTTAAAATGTCACCAGGATGGTAATTTCACAAAGGATTGCCCCATGAAATCCAATGAAAGACAATCTGGTAAATTTAATGGAGAAGCTTTTGTCTGCACGTCTGGCGCAAAAGAGTCAGGGATCTGGGTGGCAGATACAGGTGCCTCACAGCATGGTTTGTTGACTACAAAGGGTTTGAGTTTGCTGAACAAGTTCGAGTTAGTAACAACGAGTTGCTTCAGGTTGAAGGACGAGGGAACATAAACATTGAAATTTTGGTTGATGGTAATAAATGGGAACCAAATTACCTTGAGTATGTATGGTACGTGCCTTAAATTGCAGAAAACATAATTTTTGCAAAAAGAGGTTATAAATTTGAAGTTGATGGTAAGAGTTTCAGATTTTACAATAAATATACTGGTGCAACGAGGATCACTGACTGTGCGACCAGCAATGGCTTTTACGCATTGAACATGACAGTTCGGATCTCAGGGCAGGCACTGTTGGCAGATAAGAAGGAGTCTCTTCAGTTATAGCACGAACGCTTGGGCCATCAGGACAAGCAACATATAAAAAAGGTGTTAGGAATAACCAAATGATTGAGACATCAGATTCTTCAGATGTTTTTTGTCAGGGTTGCGTTTATGGCAAACAAAAGAGGGCACATTTCATAAGAAAAAAAATCGCCCGAGTTCTCCAGGTACACTAATACATGCTGATTTGTGTGGGCCCATGGAAAAAGTTTAAATTGGAAAGTCAAGGTATTTTCTATGCTTGAAGGACGATTTTTCAAGGTTTCGCAGAGTGTTTTTCCTTCGAATGAAAAATGAAGTTTCGAGTTGTTTAAAAGTTTTTATCAATGAATGCAATACTTCTGGACATATTATAGTGTGTGTATAGAGTGTTTCATGAGTGATGCAGGAACAGTATTTGAAGTTCGGAGAATCCTTGAGGAGCATGGCATAAAATTTCGCATTTCCATGCCATACTGTCCTGAACAAAACGGATGTGCAGAAAGAGAGAACCGCATTCTGGTGGAAAGTGCGAGGTCCATGATGCATGCTATAGGACTGCCAACCAAACTATGGGCTGAAGCCGTGAACACGGATGTTATTAATAGAAGTGGACCTACCCAAGTGAAAAGTAAATCACCCTTCGAATTGTGGATTGGTCAGAAGTTCTAGTCATTTCACCACCTCAAAGTGTTTAGGACGGATTGTTATGTACACATTCCTAAGGTGAAACGACAACAGTGGGACAAAAAGAGTAACCATGGATATTTCGTTGGATATTGTGACGAGAAGGATGGTTATAGAATATGGTTCTCCGAAGAAGATAAGGTTGTTCGTAGTCGGAATGTAATTTTTAAGGATGAAAAAATTATTACAGTGGTTTCTGACCCTATAACTGAGAAGGATGAGCAGATAATGTCAGAAGTTCAGTCACTCCAGAACACTGTTCACTTCAGTGAAGAGGAAAACAGTTCAAAGCCTGAAGATGCAATTGGATCCGAGGACGACCAGATTTCAGAAGAAGTAGATGAAGCTGTCCTTCCTGATGGGCCAAGGCGGTATCCATTTAGGGAAATAAAACAACCTGTATCCTTTAATGACTATCAACTATTTTATGCTTCTTGTATAATTCCATTAGAACCCTTAAAAATACATGAGGCTAGAAGGGCTGTAGATGCTAGTAGGTGGGAAGAAGCTATTGGGGCTGAGTTAGAATCTTTAAACAAGAACTGTACCTGGATACTAGTAGATAGTCCTGTTGGTGTAAATATAGTTAAAAATGGGTATTTAAGATCAAATATGATGGGGGAAATGAAGGGAAACCAAAATTCAAAGCGAGGCTTGTAGCAAAAAGGTTTACACAACGCTATGGTGTTGATTACTGTTAACCTGTTAGCAGTTTCAGGTTGCTTCTAGCACTTTCAGTTTGGCTAGGCATGAGTGTCGATCATGTCGATGTCGAGACTGCATTTTTAAATGGCAGGTTGGAAGAAACTATTTATATGGAGCAGCCTGAGGGTTGCGTTGATAGTAAAAATATGGGAAGAGTTTGTATCTTAAAACGCGCAATATATGGTTTGAAGCAAAGCAGTAAGATTTGGAATAGAAGGGTAGAAGATCTTTTACGGGTATTGAGTTTCAATAGACACAAAACGAACCCTGTATATATTTTAAGCATAGTGCCCTAACCATTGTAGCCATCTATGTGGATGATTTCGTTATTTTATCAAATTGTGAGAATGAAAAGCATGCTGTAAAAGTAGCTTTGTCTAAAGAATTTAAAATTAATGATTTGGTGTCTATCAAATATTTTTTAAGGATTAATATTAAATGTAGTGATGCTAAAATAGATGCAAATCAAAAGGACTATATTGTATGTTTACTAAAAAAAATTGGAATGTGGGATTCAAAATCTGTGTCAACTCCTTTGGAGAATTCAAAGCTTGCTAATAGAAAAGGAGTTGAACCGGCTGATAATATACCTTACCAGAGTTTAATAGTATCGTTAATGTATCTGGATGTTTGCACCAGACCAGATTTGAGTTTCGCGGTTAGATATCTAAGCCAATTTAACTCTTGCTACCAGGAAGAGTCTTGGAAGTCAGCGAAACAGCCCTTACGATACTTTAAGGGGACTAGTGATCTGGGGATCAGTTTTATCAGATCTCAGAAAAACCTTATTGGGTTTGCCGACGCTGACTGGGGGAATGACCAGGCTGATCGCAGATCGTACTCTGGTTATTATTTTAGCTTTTGTGATTCTCCCATATCATGGGAATCAAAAAAAAACAAAGGTCTGTTGCTCTATCGAGCACAGAAGCAGAATATTTTGCTATATCGGAGGCAAGTAATGAGTGTTTGTTTCTAAGAAACTTGTTGAAGGAGTTAGTAAGCATTAATGAAACAGTAACACTTACATTTAATCTTTCAGTTGCCACCATACTATTAATGAATTAATCCTAATATGAGTAATATTTACAAGGCTTATCAGTCTAGTTTTGTCTCTCTAGTCTTGTCTGTTGAGCCTAGTTATTGTAATTTTGTCTTTAGGACCTCATTATCCTTTTGGTATTTGTCAATAATGTTTTTGAATTGGCAACACTGTTATTATATTATGTTTTTGTGTTGTTTTTGTCGTAGAAAATAATTCCTATGTTCTGTAAAGCCGTTAATAAACAATTTGTATAGTATTCTTTTACAAGTGTTTGGCCCCAGGTTGTTATGGCCCCAGATTAGTACTAAATTTGTTTAACAGTAAAAAAATAAAAAGAAGTGTGTTGTTCAATTAAAGGTTATGTTGTTTGTTTTGCCTTTGTTGAAAATAATTATTTTACTTTCTTAAATTTATACTTTGTTTATTGAAAATGGATTTTAAAACACAAATAGAAAAACTTGAAGGAGCAAAAAACTGGTCAAAGTGGAAAAGACAAGTTCAATTAATTTTAATTCACCAAGATTCTTATGATTATGCAATTGGCGCGATTACAATGCCTGAGCCGGAGGCAGGAAAAGAAAAGGGTCCTGATTTTTTAAGAAGGTGAAAGGAATTTAAAAAGGTGGATGCCTTGGCCCAATTGATAATTGTTGGTTCGTTGAATGAGAGCAACATTGAATTAACAGCTACATGTAGCACTTCTTGTGATACATGGACTAAGTTGCGAAGTGTCTATGAACAGTTCTCTGGTCTAAGAATTGATCATCTAATGGAGGAGTTTTTTTAGGAATCATTTCATAATGATGGAATTGCAATACACGTGGCGAAACTACAAAAAAACATTGTGAAAATTGAATGCTGAACTTGAAAAAATTGCTAAGACGAAATTACCTGATTTATTACTCATGAGTAGGATTATGTCGACCTTGCCACCTGAATATTTTGAATACAAAAGTGTTTGGGAGTCAATTGATGTGAAAGACAGTCAACAATCAACCTTTTGATAGAAAGGTTAAGGTTGATTGAAATAAGGTTGCCTAAGAAGCAAGAAAAACCTGTTGCATTAAAAATTACACCGAAGGTGCAAAGCCAAAGTTTTGGTAATCAAAAGGAACAAAAACAAAATTTTGGTAACCAAAAGGGACAAAAACAAAGTAACAAAAGGGTACTAAAATGCTTAAAATGTCACCAGAATGGTCATTTCACAAAGGATTGCCCCATGAAATCCAATGAAAGACAATCTGGTAAATTTAATGGAGAAGCTTTTGTCTGCACGTCTGGCGCAAAAGAGTCAGGGATCTGGGTGGCAGATACAGGTGCCTCACAGCATGGTTTGTTGACTACAAAGGGTTTGAGTTTGCTGAACAAGTTCGAGTTAGTAACAACGAGTTGCTTCAGGTTGAAGGACGAGGGAACATAAACATTGAAATTTTGGTTGATGGTAATAAATGGGAACCAAATTACCTTGAGAATGTGTGGTACGTGCCTTAAATTGCAGAAAACTTAATTTCTGCAAAAAGAGGTTATAAATTTGAAGTTGATGGCAAGAGTTGCAGATTTTACAATAAATATACTGGTGCAACGAGGATCACTGACTGTGCAACCAGCAATGGCTTTTACGCATTGAACATGACAGTTCGGATATCAGGGCAGGCACTGTTGGCAGATAAGAAGGAGTCTCTTCAGTTATGGCACGAACGCTTGGGCTATCAGGACAAGCAACATATAAAAGGGTGTTAGGAATAACCAAATGATTGAGACATCAGATTCTTTAGAGGTTTTATGTCAGGGTTGCTTTTATGGCAAACAAAAGAGGGCACATTTCATAAGAAAAAAAATCTCCCGAGTTCTCCAGGTACACTAATACATGCTGATTTGTGTGGGCCCATGGAACAAGTTTCAATTGGAAAGTCAAGGTATTTTCTATGCTTGAAGGACGATTTTTCAAGGTTTCGCAGAGTGTTTTTCCTTCGAATGAAAAATGAAGTTTCGAGTTGTTTAAAAGTTTTTATCAATGAATGCAATACTTCTGGACATATTATAGTGTGTGTGTAGAGTGTTTCATGAGTGATGCAGGAAGAGAATTTGAAGTTCGGAGAATCCTTGAGGAGCATGGCATAAATTTCGCATTTCCATGCCATACTGTCCTGAACAAAACGGATGTGCAGAAAGAGAGAACCGCATTCTGGTGGAAACTGCGAGGTCCATGATGCATGCAATAGGACTGCCAACCAAACTATGGACTGAAGCCGTGAACACGGACGTTATTAATAGAAGTGGACCTACCCAAGTGAAAAATAAATCACCCTTCGAATTGTGGATTGGTCAGAAGTTCTAGTCATTTCACCACCTCAAAGTGTTTAGGACGGATTGTTATGTACACATTCCTAAGGTGAAACGACAACAGTGGGACAAAAAGAGTTACCATGGATATTTCGTTGGATATTGTGACGAGAAGGATGGTTATAGAATATGGTTCTCCGAAGAAGATAAGGTTGTTCGTACTCGGAATGTAATTTTTAAGGATGAAAAAACTATGACAGTGGTTTCTGACCCTATAACTGAGAAGGATGAGCAGATAATGTCAGAAGTTCAGGCACTCCAGAACACGGTTCACTTCAGTGAAGAGGAAAACAGTTCAAAGCCTGAAGATGCAATTGGATCCGAGGACGACCAGATTTCAGAAGAAGTAGATGAAGCTGTCCTTCCTGATGGGCCAAGGCGGTATCCATTTAGGGAAATAAAACAACCTGTATCCTTTAATGACTATCAACTATTTTATGCTTCTTGTATAATTCCATTAGAACCCTTAACAATACATGAGGCTAGAAGGGCTGTAGATGCTAGTAGGTGGGAAGAAGCTATTGGGGCTGAGTTAGAATCTTTAAACAAGAACTGTACCTGGATATTAGTAGATAGTCCTGGTGGTGTAAATATAGTTAAAAATGGGTATTTAAGATCAAATATGATGGGAGAAATGAAGGGAAACCAAAATTCAAAGCGAGGCTGGTAGCAAAGAGGTTTACACAACGCTATGGTGTTGATTACTGTGAAAGTTCTAACCTGTAATAAGGTTTAGCAGTTTCAGGTTGCTTCTAGCACTTTCAGTAAGGCTAGGCATGAGTGTCGACCATGTCGACGTCGAGACTGCATTTTTAAATGGCAAGTTGGAAGAAACTATTTATATGGAGCAGCCTGAGGGTTGCGTTGATAGTAAAAATATGGGAAGAGTTTGTTTCTTAAAACGCGCAATATATGGTTTGAAGCAAAGCAGTAAGATTTGGAATAGAAGGGTAGAAGATTTTTTACGGGTATTGAGTTTCAAAAGACACAATACGAACCCTGTATATATTTTAAGCATAGTGTCCTAACCATTGTAGCCATCTATGTGGATGATTTAGTTATTTTATCAAATTGTGAGAATGAAAAGCATGCTGTAAAAGTAGCTTTGTCTAAAGAATTTAAAATTAATGATTTGGTGTCCATCAAATATTTTTTAAGGATTAATATAAAATGTAGTGATGATAAAATGGATGCGAATCAAAAGGACTATATTGTATGTTTACTAAAAAAAATTGGAATCTGGGATTCAAAATCTGTGTCAACTCCTTTGGAGAATTCAAAGCTTGATAATATAAAAGGAGTTGAACCGGCTGATAATATTCCTTACCAGAGTTTAATAGTATCGTTAATGTATCTGGATGTTTGCACCAGACCAGATTTGAGTTTCGCGGTTAGATATCTAAGCCAATTTAACTCTTGCTACCAGGAAGAGTCTTGAAAGTCAGCGAAACGGCCCTTACGATACTTTAAGGGGACTAGTGATCTGGGGATCAGTTTTATCAGATCTCAGAAAAACCTTATTGGGTTTGCCGACGCTGACTGGGGGAATGACCAGGCTGATCGCAGATCGTACTCTGGTTATTATTTTAGCTTTTGTGATTCTCCCATATCATGGGAATCAAAAAAAACAAAGGTCTGTTTCTCTATCGAGCACAGAAGCAGAATATTTTGCTATATCGGAGGCAAGTAATGAGTGTTTGTTTCTAAGAAACTTGTTGAAGGAGTTAGTAAGCATTAATGAAACAGTATCACTTACATTTAATCTTTCAGTTGCCACCATACTATTAATGAATTAATCCTAATATGAGTAATATTTACAAGGCTTATCAGTCTAGTTTTGTCTCTCTATTCTAGTCTGTCGAGCCTAGTTATGGTAATTTTGTCTTTAGGACTCATTATTCTTTTGGTATTTGTCAATAATGTTTTTTAATTGTCAACACTGTTATTATATTATGTTTTTGTGTTGTTTTTGTCGTAGAAAATAATTCCTATGTTCTGTAAAGCCTTTAATAAACAATTTGTATAGTATTCTTTTACAAGTGTTTTGTATCATAAAATTCACAAACTCTAATATGTTATGGCCCCAGATTAGTACTCAATTTGTTTAACAGTGAAAAAATAAAAAGAAGTGTGTTGTTCAATTAAAGGTTATGTTGTTTGTTTTGCCTTTGTTGCAAATAATTATTTTACTTTCTTAAATTTATACTTTGTTTATTGAAAATGGATTTTAAAACACAAATAGAAAAACTTGATTGTGCAAAAAACTGGTCAAAGTGGAAAAGACAAGTAGAGTTAATTTTAATTCACCAAGATTCTTAAGATTATGCAATTGGCGCGATTTCAATGCCTGAACTGGAGGCAGGAAAAGAAAAGGATCCTGATTTTTTAACAAGGTTAAAGGAATTTAAAAAGGTGGATGCCTTGGCCCAATTGATAATTGTTGGTTCGTTGAATGAGAGCAACATTGAATTAACAGCTACATGTAGCACTTCTTGTGATACATGGACTAAGTTGAGAAGTGTCTATGAACAGTTCTCTGGTCAAAGAATTGATCATCTAATGGAGGAGTTTTTTTTAAGGAATCCTTTCATAATGATGGAATTGCAATACACGTGGCGAAACTACAAAAAACGTTGTGAAAATTGAATGCTGAACTTGAAAAAATTGCTAAGATGAAATTACCTGATTTATTACTCATGAGTAGGATTATGCCGACCTTGCCACCTGAATATTTTGAATACAAAAGTGTTTGGGAGTCAATTGATGTGAAAGACAGTAGACAATCAACCTTTTGATAGAAAGGTTAAGGTTGATTGAAATAAGGTTGCCTGAGAAGCAAGAAAAACCTGTTGCATTAGTTACTGCGAAGGTGCAAAGCCAAAAATTTGGTAATCAAAAGGAACAAAAACAAAATTTTGGAAACCAAAAGGGGCAAAAACAAAGTAACAAAAGGGTACTAAAATGCTTAAAATGTCACCAGGATGGTCATTTCACAAAGGATTGCCCCATGAAATCCAATGAAAGACAATCTGGTAAATTTAATGGAGAAACTTTTGTCTGCACGTCTGGCGCAAAAGAGTCAGGGATCTGGGTGGCAGATACAGGTGCCTTACAGCATGGTTTGTTGACTACAAAGGGTTTGAGTTTGCTGAACAAGTTCGAGTTAGTAACAACGAGTTGCTTCAGGTTGAAGGACGAGGGAACATTGAAATTTTGGTTGATGGTAATAAATGGGAACCAAATTACCTTGAGTATGTATGGTACGTGCCTTAAATTGCAGAAAACTTAATTTCTGCAAAAAGAGGTTATAAATTTGAAGTTGATGGTAAGAGTTGCAGATTTTACAATAAATATACTGGTGCAACGAGGATCACTGACTGTGCGACCAGCAATGGCTTTTACGCATTGAACATGACAGTTCGGATCTCAGGGCAGGCACTGTTGGCAGATAAGAAGGAGTCTCTTCAGTTATGGCACGAACGCTTGGGCCATCAGGACAAGCAACATATAAAAGGGTGTTAGGAATAACCAAATGGTTGAGACATCAGATTCTTCAGATGTTTTTTGTCAGGGTTGCGTTTATGGCAAACAAAAGAGGGCACATTTCATAAGAGAAAAAATCGCCCGAGTTCTCCAGGTACACAAATACATGCTGATTTGTGTGGGCCCATGGAATAAGCTTCAATTGGAAAGTCAAGGTATTTTCTATGCTTGAAGGACGATTTTTCAAGGTTTCGCAGAGTGTTTTTCCTTCGAATGAAAAATGAAGTTTCGAGTTGTTTAAAAGTTTTTAATTAATGTTGTTTTAATTATGTAAAGTTAATGCAATACTTCTGGACATATTATAGTGTGTGTATAGAATGTTTCATGAGTGATGCAGGAACATAATTTGAAGTTCGGAGAATCCTTGAGGAGCATGGCATAAAATTTCGCATTACCATGCCATACTGTCCTGAACAAAACGGGTGTGCAGAAAGAGAGAACCGCATTCTGGTGGAAACTGCGAGGTCCATGATGCATGCAATAGGACTGCCAACCAAACTATGGGCTGAAGCCGTGAACACGGATGTTATTAATAGAAGTGGACCTACCCAAGTGAAAAATAAATCACCCTTCGAATTGTGGATTGGTCAGAAGTTCTAGTCACTTCACCACCTCAAAGTGTTTAGGACGGATTGTTATGTACACATTCCTAAGGTGAAACGACCACAGTGGGACAAAAAGAGTAACCATGGATATTTCGTTGGATATTGTGACGAGAAGGATGGTTATAGAATATGGTTCTCCGAAGAAGATAAGGTTGTTCGTAGTCGGAATGTAATTTTTAAGGATGAAAAAACTATGACAGTGGTTTCTGACCCTATTACTGAGAAGGATGAGCAGATAATGTCAGAAGTTCAGTCACTCCAGAACACGGTTCACTTCAGTGAAGAGGAAAACAGTTCCATAGCCTGAAGATGCAATTGGATCCGAGGACGACCAGATTTCAGAAGAAGTAGATGAAGCTGTCCTTCCTGATGGGCCAAGGCGGTATCCATTGAGGGAAATAAAACAACCTGTATCCTTTAATGACTATCAACTATTTTATGCTTCTTGTATAATTCCATTAGAACCCTTAACAATACATGAGGCTAGAAGGGCTGTAGATGCTAGTAGGTGGGAAGAAGCTATTGGGGATGAGTTAGAATCTTTAAACAATTACTGTACCTGGATACTAGTAGATAGTCCTGTTGGTGTAAATATAGTTAAAAATGGGTATTTAAGATCAAATATGACGGGGGAAATGAAGGGAAACCAAATTCAAAGCGAGGCTGGTAGCAAAAAGGTTTACACAACGCTATGTTGTTGATTACTGTGAAACGTTCTAACCTGTAATAAGGTTTAGCAGTTTCAGGTTGCTTCTAGCACTTTCAGTAAGGCTAGGCATGAGTGTCGACCATGTCGACGTCGAGACTGCATTTCTAAATGGCAAGTTGAAAGAAACTATTTATATGGAGCAGCCTGAGGGTTGCGTTGATAGTAAAAATATGGGAAGAGTTTGTTTCTTAAAACGCGCAATATATGGTTTGAAGCAAAGCAGTAAGATTTGGAATAGAAGGGTAGAAGATTTTTTACGGGTATTGAGTTTCAAAAGACACAATACGAACCCTGTATATATTTTAAGCAGAGTGCTCTAACCATTATAGCCATCTATGTGGATGATTTCGTTATTTTATCAAATTGTGAGAATGAAAAGCATGCTGTAAAAGTGGCTTTGTCCAAAGAATTTTAAATTAATGATTTGGTGTCTATCAAATATTTTTTAAGGATTAATATTAAATGTAGTGATGCTAAAATAGATGCGAATCAAAAGGACTATATTGTATGTTTACTAAAAAAAAAATGGAATGTGGGATTCAAAATCTGTGTCAACTCCTTTGGAGAATTCAAAGCTTGCTAATAGAAAAGGAGTTGAACCGGCTGATAATATTCCTTATCAGAGTTTAATAGTATCGTTAATGTATCTGGATGTTTGCACCAGACCAGATTTGAGTTTCGCGGTTAGATATCTAAGCCTAACTTAACTCTTGCTACCAGGAAGAGTCTTGGAAGTCAGCGAAACGGCTCTTACGATACTTTAAGGGGACTAGTGATCTGGGGATCAGTTTTATCAGATATCAGATTTTATCAGAAAAACCTTATAGGGTTTGCCGACGCTGACTGGGGGAATGACCAGGCTGATCGCAGATCGTACTCTGGTTATTATTTTAGCTTTTGTGATTCTCCCATATCATGGGAATCAAAAAAACAAAGGTCTGTTGCTCTATCGAGCACAGAAGCAGAATATTTTGCTATATCGGAGGCAAGTAATGAGTGTTTGTTTCTATGAAACTTGTTGAAGGAGTTAGTAAGCATTAATGAAACAGTACTAATCTTTTGTGACAACCAGGGAGGAATAAAACTTGTTGAGAACCCAGTTTATCACAAGAGGACAAAGCACATCGATATTAGATATCATTTTGTCAGACAGTGTTTGTTGGATGGCCTAATAATTTGAAAGTACCTTCCTACGGGAGAGATGATTGCTGACATCATGAATAAACCTTTGTGTAAAAGGAAACACCAAACATGTATTGAAGGAATGGGAATGCATTTTGTGTATTGCTTTGAATTTATGTATGTTTTTGAATTTTGCCAAATAAGGGAAAGTATTTTAATTTTGTCTTTATGACGTCATTATTCTTTTGGTATTTAACAATAATGTTTTTTTAATTGGAAACACTGTTATTATATTATGTTTTTGTGTGAAGTTGTTTTTGTCGTAGAAAATAATTCCTATGTTCTCTAAAGCCGTTAATAAACAATTAGTATAGTATTCTTCTACAAGTGTTTTGTATCATAAAATTCACAAACTCTAATACTAGTCTATCTAGTTTTGTCTGTCTAGTCTTGTTACACAGGCATCCCTTTACTTCAACTACTTGCGATGTACAGCAGAGACCTATAGGTGGCTAGGAAAAACAAAATTGCTGAAAGGGTGTCTGTTTAATCAAATTTGTCTCATGAAGTGAAGTGTCTATCTAGTCTTGACTTCCCAACCTTGTATATCTAGTCTAATTTTATGTCTTCTCTGTCTAGTCTTCCTAGACAGGCATCCCTTTAATTGAACTATTTGCGATATACACACTTTGCGATGTACAGCAGAGACCTATAGAAAGCTACGAAAACAAAATTGCTGGAAGGGTGTCCATTTAGTTTTATATCTCCTCTAGTCAAAATAAAAAAAAAACAGAATCTATTTATTTCATTATTTAAGACACAATAAAAGAGAACTAAATGAAATATGTCACAAACCAATACAGGAAACTAAAAACTCTTAAAATAGAAAATTAACAAAAATGTTAATACAAGTGTACATTTAAACATGTTTTACTCGAACAAAAATTCTTCTTAATTATAGGGTTCAATCTCGATTAAGAGATCACACAATGCCCTCTTAAAGTTTATAAGAATGTATATTTTTATAATTATTCTGATGGCCAATGGTGAGTGGTTGAAAAATTTTAAATTGCTGTAGGGAGGGTATCTCTCAGTCATCGTCAAGCCATGCCTTGGCAGCTCATAGGAGATATTACTAAATCTTGTATCCAGGGGTGGGCTGCCAAATTTGGAACAACCGACAATATTATTTCAAAGAAGGAAAAAACGGTAAATGTGTACATTCACTAAGCTACAGGATGCCCAACGAGGTCCAAAACCGCGACCATTTTTTTCGTTTCTAGTTTCAAATCATTAGATATAGTTTCCAATTCTGCTTGGTTTTTATTTGACTAATGATACATCGCATATATTTTGTCTAAAAATATTTTAAAATGATTTACTTGTTTCATTTTGCTTATGGAATCATCTAGTGCCAATTGCAATCGGTGATTCAAACAATGCCACACGATTATATTTGGACACATTTCAGTTAATTTTGTGACTACACCAGATTTTCTTCCTAACATTGTCGATGCACCATCTGAACAGAATCCTATGAGATTTCTTTGTACGCACAAGATATGTGCAGTGTGTTGCGCACATGATATGTTTGCTAGTGCATAACACATCGGCGCGATGTGCATATTTTAAATATACGTACTATTAAAATGGATTATTTTTAGGGTTCCGTACCCTAAATCCGATCACTTTGTTGTCCGTCTGTCTGTCTGTCTGTCTGTCTGTCTGTCAAGACCATTTTTCTCAGGAACGTGTAGAGGTAATAAGTTGAAATTTGTATCAAATACTCGGGTCTGTGGTCTCTTTCAGCTGTGGCAAAATCAAACATGTAAGTCAACGTGATCAAAAGATATGACCGTTTATGTCGCATATTTTGAGATTTCACAAGGGAATCAAAACCTATAGGGTACTTCCCGTTGACCTAGAATCATGAAATTTGGCAAGAAGCGGTGTCTTACAGCACATGTAAAGGGAAAAATCTGAAAACCGTAAATATGTAGTTTAATTACAAGAAAACTGCGAATTTACTATTAGAAACTTATGAAAATACACTAATGTTGTCGTAGTGGTATTGTCAGGCTCCAGAAGCATATGGGTTGCATACAGTTAGGTCCTATTCGGTTAGGTCCGAAAGTTAAAAAGTATGTGTTGGCACCAAGCTGTTTATTCTGAATTTTCTTTGTTTATATTCGTTATGCATTTCATCACGTACGCTCTATATACATAATATATACCGGGTATATATTATGTCTAAATTTTGCTTGTTTATAACCGACATGCGACATACTCAAGTCCCGTAACATCCTGTATATATTATATTTCGTCTAATTTTTCTTTATATTTTTTCTTTATATATTTATCTACATAATATGTTGATAATCTACATAATAATACTATACTATAATCTACATAATCTACATAGTATGTTGTAGATAATATAATTTAAGTATATTTTACTTAAATCACGTACGCACTATTTTTTGGTAGTCAATTGCCCAAAAGCAGTCAAGGCTATAAGAGTATCGAAATAGATCTAGAAATAGTTAATATATTAGTTTATATTAGATCTAGAAATAGTTAGATCTTAATATAAGTTAGTGAATAAGTGTAATACTACAATAAAGTTTTCTTTTTATAAGTTTAAAAATATTCGCGTTATTTAAAAAAAAATACCCTGTATACCTTTATACAGGGTATATAGGTATACAGGCAAAATTGAGCAGTAAAAACAAATAGTGAAGTTCCAAAACCCCTAAATACTTATAGTGAATGGGGGATGTATGGTAATAACATATAGGGTAGAATTCCATCGTACGACAACGACATCTTGAGGTTATGCTTGCAGCGGTACTAAGATGGTCGTGATTTCAGGAGGGCCACTTGTCCAGTTAACTGAATGTGCTTGCTACGACCTCCACAAAAAAAAAGATTCCTTACTTACAAGTTTGTACGGAACCTTCGGTGCGCGAGTCACAACTCGCACTTGGCCGTTTTTTTAGTTTTAGGGGTAATTTAAAGAGGTACTCGCTCAAATTTTAAGAAAAAATTATACATTTTTGAACGAGTGCCAAAAGAAAAGGTAGGCAGATAGCGAATTGATTATTTTTAATTTTATTTACATATCTTTCGACAACATGTCTATTTTTCCCACGCCTGCGCTCCTCGCGCATGCGCATAACTGTCTGCATATCAGGAGACAATTAAAAAAGTCTCTATATGGTGCGCACGATCAGCTAGTCTTGTCTGTCTAGTCTTGTCTGTCTAGTATTGTCTGTCTAGTCTTGTCTGTCTAGTCTTGTCTGTCTAGTCTTGTCTGTCTAGTCTTGTCTGTCTAGTCTTGTCTGTCTAGTCTTGGCTGTCTAGTCTTGTCTGTCTAGTCTTGTCTGTCTAGTCTTGTCTGTCTAGTCTTGTCTGTCTAGTCTTGTCTGTCTAGTCTTGTCTGTCTAGTCTTGTCTGTCTAGTCTTGTCTGTCTAGTCTTGTCTGTCTAGTCTTGTCTGTCTAGTCTTGTCTGTCTAGTCTTGTCTGTCTAGTCGTGTCTGTGTAGTCTTGTCTGTCTAGTCTTGTCTGTCTAGTCTTGACTGTCTAGTCTTGTCTGTCTAGTCTTGTCTGTCTAGTCTTGTCTGTCTAGTCTTGTCTGTCTAGTCTTGTCTGTCTAGTCTTGTCTGTCTAGTCTTGTATGTCTAGTCTTGTCTGTCTAGTCTTGTCTGTCTAGTCTTGTCTGTCTAGTCTTGTCTGTCTAGTCTTGTCTGTCTAGTCTTGTCTGTCTAGTCTTGTCTGTCTAGTCTTGTCTGTCTAGTCTTGTCTGTCTAGTCTTGTCTGTCTAGTCTTGTCTGTCTAGTCTTGTCTGTCTAGTCTTGTCTGTCTAGTCTTGTCTGTCTAGTCTTGTCTGTCTAGTCTTGTCTGTCTAGTCTTGTCTGTCTAGTCTTGTCTGTCTAGTCTTGTCTGTCTAGTCTTGTCTGTCTAGTCTTGTCTGTCTAGTCTTGTCTGTCTAGTCTTGTCTGTCTAGTCTTGTCTGTCTAGTCTTGTCTGTCTAGTCTTGTCTGTCTAGTCTTGTCTGTCTAGTCTTGTCTGTCTAGTCTTGTCTGTCTAGTCTTGTCTGTCTAGTCTTGTCTGTCTAGTCTTGTCTGTCTAGTCTTGTCTGTCTAGTCTTGTCTGTCTAGTCTTGTCTGTCTAGTCTTGTCTGTCTAGTCTTGTCTGTCTAGTCTTGTCTGTCTAGTCTTGTCTGTCTAGTCTTGTCTGTCTAGTCTTGTCTGTCTAGTCTTGTCTGTCTAGTCTTGTCTGTCTAGTCTTGTCTGTCTAGTCTTGTCTGTCTAGTCTTGTCTGTCTAGTCTTGTCTGTCTAGTCTTGTCTGTCTAGTCTTGTCTGTCTAGTCTTGTCTGTCTAGTCTTGTCTGTCTAGTCTTGTCTGTCTAGTCTTGTCTGTCTAGTCTTGTCTGTCTAGTCTTGTCTGTCTAGTCTTGTCTGTCTAGTCTTGTCTAGTCTTGTCTGTCTAGTCTTGTCTGTCTAGTCTTGTCTGTCTAGTCTTGTCTGTCTAGTCTTGTCTGTCTAGTCTTGTCTGTCTAGTCTTGTCTGTCTAGTCTTGTCTGTCTAGTCTTGTCTGTCTAGTCTTGTCTGTCTAGTCTTGTCTGTCTAGTCTTGTCTGTCTAGTCTTGTCTGTCTAGTCTTGTCTGTCTAGTCTTGTCTGTCTAGTCTTGTCTGTCTAGTCTTGTCTGTCTAGTCTTGTCTGTCTAGTCTTGTCTGTCTAGTCTTGTCTGTCTAGTCTTGTCTGTCTAGTCTTGTCTGTCTAGTCTTGTCTGTCTAGTCTTGTCTGTCTAGTCTTGTCTGTCTAGTCTTGTCTGTCTAGTCTTGTCTGTCTAGTCTTGTCTGTCTAGTCTTGTCTGTCTAGTCTTGTCTGTCTAGTCTTGTCTGTCTAGTCTTGTCTGTCTAGTCTTGTCTGTCTAGTCTTGTCTGTCTAGTCTTGTCTGTCTAGTCTTGTCTGTCTAGTCTTGTCTGTCTAGTCTTGTCTGTCTAGTCTTGTCTGTCTAGTCTTGTCTGTCTAGTCTTGTCTGTCTAGTCTTGTCTGTCTAGTCTTGTCTGTCTAGTCTTGTCTGTCTAGTCTTGTCTGTCTAGTCTTGTCTGTCTAGTCTTGTCTGTCTAGTCTTGTCTGTCTAGTCTTGTCTGTCTAGTCTTGTCTGTCTAGTCTTGTCTGTCTAGTCTTGTCTGTCTAGTCTTGTCTGTCTAGTCTTGTCTGTCTAGTCTTGTCTGTCTAGTCTTGTCTGTCTAGTCTTGTCTGTCTAGTCTTGTCTGTCTAGTCTTGTCTGTCTAGTCTTGTCTGTCTAGTCTTGTCTGTCTAGTCTTGTCTGTCTAGTCTTGTCTGTCTAGTCTTGTCTGTCTAGTCTTGTCTGTCTAGTCTTGTCTGTCTAGTCTTGTCTGTCTAGTCTTGTCTGTCTAGTCTTGTCTGTCTAGTCTTGTCTGTCTAGTCTTGTCTGTCTAGTCTTGTCTGTCTAGTCTTGTCTGTCTAGTCTTGTCTGTCTAGTCTTGTCTGTCTAGTCTTGTCTGTCTAGTCTTGTCTGTCTAGTCTTGTCTGTCTAGTCTTGTCTGTCTAGTCTTGTCTGTCTAGTCTTGTCTGTCTAGTCTTGTCTGTCTAGTCTTGTCTGTCTGTCTAGTCTTGTCTGTCTAGTCTTGTCTGTCTAGTCTTGTCTGTCTAGTCTTGTCTGTCTAGTCTTGTCTGTCTAGTCTTGTCTGTCTAGTCTTGTCTGTCTAGTCTTGTCTGTCTAGTCTTGTCTGTCTAGTCTTGTCTGTCTAGTCTTGTCTGTCTAGTCTTGTCTGTCTAGTCTTGTCTGTCTAGTCTTGTCTGTCTAGTCTTGTCTGTCTAGTCTTGTCTGTCTAGTCTTGTCTGTCTAGTCTTGTCTGTCTAGTCTTGTCTGTCTAGTCTTGTCTGTCTAGTCTTGTCTGTCTAGTCTTGTCTGTCTAGTCTTGTCTGTCTAGTCTTGTCTGTCTAGTCTTGTCTGTCTAGTCTTGTCTGTCTAGTCTTGTCTGTCTAGTCTTGTCTGTCTAGTCTTGTCTGTCTAGTCTTGTCTGTCTAGTCTTGTCTGTCTAGTCTTGTCTGTCTAGTCTTGTCTGTCTAGTCTTGTCTGTCTAGTCTTGTCTGTCTAGTCTTGTCTGTCTAGTCTTGTCTGTCTAGTCTTGTCTGTCTAGTCTTGTCTGTCTAGTCTTGTCTGTCTAGTCTTGTCTGTCTAGTCTTGTCTGTCTAGTCTTGTCTGTCTAGTCTTGTCTGTCTAGTCTTGTCTGTCTAGTCTTGTCTGTCTAGTCTTGTCTGTCTAGTCTTGTCTGTCTAGTCTTGTCTGTCTAGTCTTGTCTGTCTAGTCTTGTCTGTCTAGTCTTGTCTGTCTAGTCTTGTCTGTCTAGTCTTGTCTGTCTAGTCTTGTCTGTCTAGTCTTGTCTGTCTAGTCTTGTCTGTCTAGTCTTGTCTGTCTAGTCTTGTCTGTCTAGTCTTGTCTGTCTAGTCTTGTCTGTCTAGTCTTGTCTGTCTAGTCTTGTCTGTCTAGTCTTGTCTGTCTAGTCTTGTCTGTCTAGTCTTGTCTGTCTAGTCTTGTCTGTCTAGTCTTGTCTGTCTAGTCTTGTCTGTCTAGTCTTGTCTGTCTAGTCTTGTCTGTCTAGTCTTGTCTGTCTAGTCTTGTCTGTCTAGTCTTGTCTGTCTAGTCTTGTCTGTCTAGTCTTGTCTGTCTAGTCTTGTCTGTCTAGTCTTGTCTGTCTAGTCTTGTCTGTCTAGTCTTGTCTGTCTAGTCTTGTCTGTCTAGTCTTGTCTGTCTAGTCTTGTCTGTCTAGTCTTGTCTGTCTAGTCTTGTCTGTCTAGTCTTGTCTGTCTAGTCTTGTCTGTCTAGTCTTGTCTGTCTAGTCTTGTCTAGTCTTGGTCTGTCTAGTCTTGTCTGTCTAGTCTTGTCTGTCTAGTCTTGTCTGTCTAGTCTTGTCTGTCTAGTCTTGTCTGTCTAGTCTTGCCTGTATAGTCTTGTCTGTCTAGTCTTTGTCTGTCTAGTCTTGTCTGTCTAGTCTTGTCTGTCTAGTCTTGTCTGTCTAGTCTTGTCTGTCTAGTCTTGTCTGTCTAGTCTTGTCTGTCTAGTCTTGTCTGTCTAGTCTTGTCTGTCTAGTCTTGTCTGTCTAGTCTTGTCTGTCTAGTCTTGTCTGTCTAGTCTTGTCTGTCTAGTCTTGTCTGTCTAGTCTTGTCTGTCTAGTCTTGTCTGTCTAGTCTTGTCTGTCTAGTCTTGTCTGTCTAGTCTTGTCTGTCTAGTCTTGTCTGTCTAGTCTTCGTCTGTCTAGTCTTGTCTGTCTAGTCTTGTTTGTCTAGTCTTCTCTGTCTAGTCTTCTCTGTCTAGTCTTGTCTGTCTAGTCTTGTCTGTCTAGTCTTGTCTGTCTAGTCTTGTCTGTCTAGTCTTGTCTGTCTAGTCTTGTCAGTCTAGTCTTGTCTGTCTAGTCCTTGTCTGTCTAGTCTTGTCTGTCTAGTCTTGTCTGTCTAGTCTTGTCTGTCTAGTCTTGTCTGTCTAGTCTTGTCTGTCTAGTCTTGTCTGTCTAGTCTTGTCTGTCTAGTCTTGTCTGTCTAGTCTTGTCTGTCTAGTCTTGTCTGTCTAGTCTTGTCTGTCTAGTCTTGTCTGTCTAGTCTTGTCTGTCTAGTCTTGTCTGTCTAGTCTTGTCTGTCTACTCTTGTCTGTCTAGTCTTGTCTGTCTAGTCTTGTCTGTCTAGTCTTGTCTGTCTAGTCTTGTCTGTCTAGTCTTGTCTGTCTAGTCTTGTCTGTCTAGTCTTGTCTGTCTAGTCTTGTCTGTCTAGTCTCTTGTCTGTCTAGTCTTGTCTGTCTAGTCTTGTCTGTCTAGTCTTGTCTGTCTAGTCTTGTCTGTCTAGTCTTGTCTGTCTAGTCTTGTCTGTCTAGTCTTGTCTGTCTAGTCTTGTCTGTCTAGTCTTGTCTGTCTAGTCTTGTCTGTCTAGTCTTGTCTGTCTAGTCTTGTCTGTCTAGTCTTGTCTGTCTAGTCTTGTCTGTCTAGTCTTGTCTGTCTAGTCTTGTCTGTCTAGTCTTGTCTGTCTAGTCTTGTCTGTCTAGTCTTGTCTGTCTAGTCTTGTCTGTCTAGTCTGTTGTCTGTCTGTCTGTCTAGTCTTGTCCTGTCTAGTCTTGTCTGTCTAGTCTTGTCTGTCTAGTCTTGTCTGTCTAGTCTTGTCTGTCTAGTCTTGTCTGTCTAGTCTTGTCTGTCTAGTCTTGTCTGTCTAGTCTTGTCTGTCTAGTCTTGTCTGTCTAGTCTTGTCTGTCTAGTCTTGTCTGTCTAGTCTTGTCTGTCTAGTCTTGTCTGTCTAGTCTTGTCTGTCTAGTCTTGTCTGTCTAGTCTTGTCTGTCTAGTCTTGTCTGTCTAGTCTTGTCTGTCTAGTCTTGTCTGTCTAGTCTTGTCTGTCTAGTCTTGTCTGTCTAGTCTTGTCTGTCTAGTCTTGTCTGTCTAGTCTTGTCTGTCTAGTCTTGTCTGTCTAGTCTTGTCTGTCTAGTCTTGTCTGTCTAGTCTTGTCTGTCTAGTCTTGTCTGTCTAGTCTTGTCTGTCTAGTCTTGTCTGTCTAGTCTTGTCTGTCTAGTCTTGTCTGTCTAGTCTTGTCTGTCTAGTC
Organism: Phosphuga atrata; assembly: GCA_944588485.1. Classification (NCBI taxonomy): domain Eukaryota; kingdom Metazoa; phylum Arthropoda; class Insecta; order Coleoptera; family Silphidae; genus Phosphuga; species Phosphuga atrata. Next base: position 15,677,131 of record OX155895.1, on the reverse strand, counting down.
TTGTCTGTCTAGTCTTGTCTGTCTAGTCTTGTCTGTCTAGTCTTGTCTGTCTAGTCTTGTCTGTCTAGTCTTGTCTGTCTAGTCTTGTCTGTCTAGTCTTGTCTGTCTAGTCTTGTCTGTCTAGTCTTGTCTGTCTAGTCTTGTCTGTCTATTCTTGTCTGTCTAGTCTTGTCTGTCTAGTCTTGTCTGTCTAGTCTTGTCTGTCTAGTCTTGTCTGTCTAGTCTTGTCTGTCTAGTCTTGTCTGTCTAGTCTTGTCTGTCTAGTCTTGTCTGTCTAGTCTTGTCTGTCTAGTCTTGTCTGTCTAGTCTTGTCTGTCTAGTCTTGTCTGTCTAGTCTTGTCTGTCTAGTCTTGTCTGTCTAGTCTTGTCTGTCTAGTCTTGTCTGTCTAGTCTTGTCTGTCTAGTCTTGTCTGTCTAGTCTTGTCTGTCTAGTCTTGTCTGTCTAGTCTTGTCTGTCTAGTCTTGTCTGTCTAGTCTTGTCTGTCTAGTCTTGTCTGTCTAGTCTTGTCTGTCTAGTCTTGTCTGTCTAGTCTTGTCTGTCTAGTCTTGTCTGTCTAGTCTTGTCTGTCTAGTCTTGTCTGTCTAGTCTTGTCTGTCTAGTCTTGTCTGTCTAGTCTTGTCTGTCTAGTCTTGTCTGTCTAGTCTTGTCTGTCTAGTCTTGTCTGTCTAGTCTTGTCTGTCTAGTCTTGTCTGTCTAGTCTTGTCTGTCTAGTCTTGTCTGTCTAGTCTTGTCTGTCTAGTCTTGTCTGCCTAGTCTTGTCTGTCTAGTCTTGTCTGTCTAGTCTTGTCTGTCTAGTCTTGTCAGTCTAGTCTTGTCTGTCAAGTCTTATCTGTCTAGTCTTATCGGTCTAGTCTTGTCTGTCTAGTCTTGTCTGTCTAATCAATTTCAATTTATTTTATTTCATGATATAAAGCTACACATAACAGGTATAAATACAGATAAATAACAGATGTAAAACTTAATAAAATATGTACAGACAGAATAATTTAGATTGGGTGGGTTTTTATATTTTCATAATATTCCTTTAAATTGTAGGGTTCCATATTTACAAGGATATTGAGGATTTCTTTTATAAATTGTCTTTGATTTTGTATCAGCTTTAGATGTATTGGCAATGAATTATATAGTTTTAAATTTATGTACGGTGGAGCTCTTTCCGTCATTGTCAAGTTATGTTTTGGTAAAATGAAGATTTGGTTTGTTTGTTTTCTTGTGTTTCTGTAGTTAGAATTCATGTGTTCTGTGAAGAGATGTTGATGTTCTAGGAAGAGTCTTGTCTCACTAGTATTGTCGGTCTAGTCTTGTCTGTCTAGCATTGTCTCTCTAGTCTTGTCTGTCTAGTCTTATCTGTCTAGTCTTATCTGTCTAATCTCGAATTTAGTCCTGGCTGTCTAGTCTTGTCTGTCTAGGCTTCTCTGTGTAGTTTTGCCTATCTAGTCTTGTCTTTCTGGTCCTGTATGTCTAGTCTTGTCTGACTAGCCCTGTCTGTCCAGTCTTGTTTGTCTATTCTTGTTTCTCTAGTATTGTCTGTCTAGTCTTATCTGCCTTATCTTGTCCGTCTAGTGGTTTCTGTGTAGTACTTTCTTTCTAATTTTGTTTGACTAGTCTCCTCTGTCTAGTCTTTTCTAGTGTATTTAGACTCGTTTATCTACTCTTATCTGTCTAATCTTGTCCTTCTTGTTTCGCCTATCTAGTTTCATCGTTCTAATTACGTCGGTCTAATCGCATCTCTCTAGTCTCGTATGTCAGATCTTGTACGTCTGATCTTTTATAATTTTGTCTCTCTGAACTCATCTGTCTTTGCCTTGGTACTGTCTCTTCGTTTCTTTTTCATTTTATATATTTTTGTATATCTTGTATAATTTAAGTAAAAAAGGCACTGTGAGTTACATTTCTATTTCTCTTGTTACTTATAGTAAATTCAAAGAATTCTTTGCATTGGTACTGTCTTCTCGTTTCTTTTTCATTTTAAATATTTTTGTATATCTAGTATATTTTAAGTACAAAGGACACTGTGAGTTACTTTGCTATTACTATTGTTACTATAGTAAATTGATAGAATTAAATGTACATTTTGAATATATTATTGTCATTTTAAATTTATGCGAAATGAATAAAAGAATTTAGTATTCACATTCTGTGTAGTATAACCAATGGCGCAGTATCCTTTGTTGGAATTGATGGGGAACAACTTTAAGGCGGCAGGAAAATCCCCGGAAAGAAATGCCCCAATTATCACTTTGAAATAAATTCTCGTTCGCCTATAGAAAAAAGATCATCTCAAAGGCAAACGAGAAAATAAAAAACGTGAGGTATTACGGATGTTCGATAAAAAGAAAAAACGAGTTTTTTAATTTTAAATCTTTTTATTTATATTCAAATTAAGTAAAATAAAAAAATATACTGAAGCGACTTTTGCAGATAATTATTGGAGTGAAAGGGTTGCGTTTCTGTTTGATAGACAAGAGTTTACTTAATGGTAAATCATGTTAAGGAAAATGTAATATTTTCGTTAAAAAATATTAAAATTAAATTACGTCATGTAGGTAAAATATTTCATGAATTTAAACCAAATTTGATGGTAATTTGCAGACATGCTCCAATTATATTATCGATTATTCAAATTAGTATCTACGTTTAGGTAAATATACGTGGATGAAACGTGTCAAAAATCGCTTCTAATCTAAGTTGGTGTTATTCCGTTTCAAACTAGTAAACCAGCGTTTTAAATGCATCGTATCTTCCGCTCTAGTTCCCTTCATTCATGGTTTTACTCCAATCAACCCTTCTAGAATATTAGCTGAATTTATCAGATCTGTGATTCATTGATTTTACTTCAATGTCTAAATATCATTTAACCCTTACATGCATGCTTTTTTTAAATTTCGTAATCCTTTGTTGGAAATAAGCGGATAAAAAGGCATACTAAAAATATCTAAGTTATAAAGATTATGCTTTATTTTCATAAATTGTTATCGTTGTAATAATGCAACATTGTGCAAAAATACATTTATTAAATTATTCAAGAAAATTTTTGTAACAATTATTTTTTTTGTTAAAACACAAAATCACACCACATTTTTCGCATAAAATATTTGTACCTGGTTCTTATTTCTGCGAATGTTTTTTTTTAACTTCTTTATTTCTCAGCTCAACAAATTAATGTTATACATGATGATATATTTTTCTTATTTATTTATTTCATTCTTAGAATGGTCTTCTCAGTCGGTTGTAATGTTGATTACTGGCAGGAGTTTTCCCTCGTAGGTCTTCATATATGCGACTTAGACGTTGGTGTATATTCTTTTGTCCTAGGTTGAAGTTTGTAGCGCTGTCACGGTGTTGAAGATTTGTGTGGAAGGGTTTTGTTAATTTGTATATGAATTCCTGGGTTGTTGGCATATTTAGTTCATAGTGGAATTGCTAATGATGAACATTCGGATGAACCATGGCCCGTTGACAATTGTGCCCGTTGACAAATAAGACTTTATTTTGTAGCGTTTGAATTTTTTTGATATTTAGTTATTAGTGGGCGTATGACCGATTTGTATAGAGGGGTCGCGCATTATATGTGTAGTGACGACTTGCGGTTCATAATAGGATATAATTGTGCGATTCGGGCATAACATTCGTTTAATTTTATATTGACATCGTAATTTCATGACAATCTGGTATCCATGTATATACCTAGATACTTTAATGCGCTGCCTTTAGGATTCCACGTTATATTCTTGCCACTGATGTTGAGTTGGTTTACGTCTATATTGTGTTTGAGGGTGAATACTTTGGCTTCTGTTTTGGCTTCGTTAATAGTGATGCACCATTTCTTGTACCATCTTTCTAGTCGGTTATATGCTGCTTGCAGCGTTTTTGTTGCTACCTGCAGATTTAAATCTTGAGTGGAGATTACTGTATCGTCTGCGAACATTCCAATATCGGCCTTAGAAATAACGGAAATAATATGTGTGAAGATATTATATAGGATGGGACCGGGGACGCTTCCCTGGGGAACACCAGCGTTGATGGTTTTCGTGTTGGAGGTGGCATTGTTTACTCTAGCAGAGAAAGTTCTGTTTTCATGGAATGAAAATATAATTGATGAAAGGTAGTTTGGTAGATCAAATTTAAGTATTTCATATTTTAGTCCGCACAGCCAAACTTTGTCGAAGGCTTTGGTGACGTCTAAGAAACGACTGGTGGTGTATTTTTTATCTTCATAGCCCTTTTCGATGATTTCAGTTAGTCTCTGAAGTTGGTGTAGGGTTGAGTGGCCTTTTCTGTATCCACATTGCGTGGGAGGTATGATTTTTTTTCTGCGATTTGGACGTTGAGTCTTGTTTGTATTGTTTTCTCGAAGAGTTTTGACATCATTGGAAGCAGGCTTATCGCTCTGTAGCTATCTATGGAGTTTTGGTTTTGTCGTGTTTGTGGAATAGAACTATGTGCGCGTGTTTCCAGATTTTTGGGAAGTATTGCTGCCTGTAGCATGTGTTAAAAAGTATAATTATGTATTTTAATGTATTTTTGGTTAGGTTTTTTATTATTTGGTTTGTAATTAGGTCATGACCCGGTGCGTTTTTTTTTTTAGATAAGTTTGAGATTAGCGTTTTCACTTCTGGTAGGGTTATTTCGTCGATTGAATCTACGGTCGCTGGCCGATGCGTTTTAATGTGTTGTGTGATTTCTGTTGCGCGTCTTTTGTTTTCGTCGGTAATTATTGATGTGAAGATGTTTGCTAGCAGGTTCGCAAATGCCTGACACTTTTTTTCGCCATCGGTTTGATATATAGTGCCGTTGTCTATTATATTCGAGATGCTTTCTGGTTGTTTGAGTAGTTTTTTGGTCGTTCGCCACATTCCAGGGTCCTTGGAGCTTAGTTGTTCGATTGTCCGTGAGTATGACTGGTAATAGTAGTTGTCCATTTCCCATTTGATTATATGTGTGAGTTTGTTAAGGGTGGTTTTGGTTTGCTTGTTTCGTGTTTGTTGCCATTCTCTACGCATTGCTGATTTTTTGTTAATTAGTTCGATTATGTGGCGTCGTGGAATTTGGTAGGCGGTTGGATTGTGTTTACGTGTTGTTTCTTTCGTTGCGTTGTGGATACATTCCTCAATTGTCTCGTTAAGATGTGCTATTGCTGAATCGATTTCATTGGGGTTGGACAGCTTCACTTTGGAGTTTAGTTTCTCGTCGAGGGTCTTTTGAAAGATCTTGCAGTCTATTTTACTTTTAATTAGAGTTTGAGGAGGTTTGATTAGTGTTGGAGTAGCTATGAACGTTATGAGGACTGGCAAGTGGTCAGATCCCAATTTAGGAATGACCCGTTGAAAGATTTGCTTCTGAATTTATTCATTAATATTAAGTCTAGTATGTCGGACTAGTGATCTTGTCTGTACGATTGGTAGGTATGTTCATTGGGGGTCTTTACTATGTAGGGTTGTGCCGCTAGTATTTTGTGGAGTTTGATTCCATTGGGGTTATTGACCCGACAGCCCCATGAGGTATGTTTGGAGTTGAAGTCACCTATTGATAATGTAGACTCATCCTTCTTGAAGAGATTTATGATGTCTTCTTGCCGAAGTGATCTAATTGGCTGTTTGTAGACACATGTGATTTTGAGCGTTTCCTTGTCTTGTAGAATTTTATTTATTCCAGGTTACTTCCAGGTAACCTGGAATATGAAAGAAAAGTTTTTTTTTTTTACTTCCAGGTTGATGTAATTATTTTCGTCGAGACGGTAATGGGTGAGATTATTTTTAATTAGAATAGCTACTCCTCCTGAGGCTGTTATTGATATTCTGTCTTTGCGGTATATTTTATATCCTAGTATTTTAAAGCGTTCGTTGACTTGAAGATGAGTTTCGGTTATGCAAGCTATGTCTACTTTATATCTTGCGAGGAACGCTATGAATAGTGTTCGGTGTTGTCTAATGCAGTCTGCATTCCAGTTTACTATTGTTATGTTTTTGATTTGCACAGGTTTCTTATGGTCCATTGAAAATGGAGGGTAGTATATTGTTAACGATAAATGATTTGTTTTGAGGGATGAAGTAAAGAATAGTTTCTTTTAGGTATTTAATGATGTTCTTAACGATATTTCACATAGTGGGATCTGTGGTTGGAGGTGTGCCGTTTGCGGCTATGTTGGCATAGGAAGGTTGGTATTTAGGGAGGTTTAGATTGGTTTGTATAGGGTTCATATTTCATCTTGGATTTTGGAGCTTTTCTTCTGGTAAGTTTTTGTAATATGAGCACCCGCGGTAGTTTGCAGGGTGTTGTTCGTTGCAGTTGGCGCATCTTCGCTGCTCCGTTTGTCTTTTTTTCGCAGTTTATAGTCCAATGTGGTCCGGCGCATTTGACGCATCGGGGTTGCATGTTTCAATAGTTTTTGGTATGACCGTATTTTTCCCCAACGGTGTTACTGTGGGGTTTCCTTTGTTCCCCTGCGGGCTTCTACTGTGATTATTACGTTTGAGTTGTGTAGTTTCAGCTTTTCTATTTGGAATATTTTTTTACCATCATCGTTGTTTGAAAGGTTCACTATTTCTATCATATAGCCTTGATATGTTTATAATTGTTAGTTGTTCTTTCGCTAATTCTTCCATGATGTCCTCAGCAGTGAAATATGTACATTCCTTAAAATTACTTGAAGCAGCTTCTCTTTGGGGTTTTGGTATGTACAATATTTAATGTTTGTATCTTTATATTAATTTGTTAGTGTACGGTAATCCTCAGCGTTATTGAGATTGATTCTTTAATGTTTATAATTTGAGAAAATTGTATAGTTAGTATCGCTAAATAATTTGTTTATGTCGTTAATAACTTCTCTGAAGTTAATATTTTCTGTTTGATAGATAGGCGGGATTTGAATCTTAGTTTGTGTTGGCCGTTGGACGTTTTTTGAGGTACTCGTGGATTCGTCGCTGTTCATGCTCTTTTCGATGTTTTCAAGAAGGTAGTACCTATTCTTGGATAGATTATGGTTCCAAGTGTACCTTTTTTGGGTGTCGTGCAATATTGGTGGCGATAGTGTTGCAACATCTGCTTTCCGTTTTGAAGGTGACATTTTATTGTTATGCCCTCGGCCCTATTGCGAGCCGAGGCTGTCGCTTTGGTTGTTTCGTTTTAGTTATAGTGTTTTTACTCGTACTAGGACTCCTGAGTTTATTGCTTGAACTCGCGTAAAATATACTCGCTATAGTAAAATATACTCGCGTTTTTTTTTGTTTTTAATCGCTCGCGGTACGTCTGTTCACTCCGACTGTTCGCGCTCGAATCTCTGCGAATGTTGACTAATGCGCAATTTGGTCAGTTCGTACTTCTTTTGGAGGTACATGTTAAGCATTATATATGTACCTCTTGGAGTGAATATCCTCTTCTAAGGAAGAACTTGGTTTTCTACGTTTAGGTGTGCATTTGATCATAGCATTGCATAAACATATAGATATTCTATATGTTGATTGTTTATCAACATATTATTATTTCCTTCTGTCGTCATTTTACGTTTATAATTCTTTTATAGAGAATGCATTGGCTGTACCTCTTCTTCTTCTGATGCATATTCACTAATGAATGTTTGCGACCACATGACTCATTTGTATTCCGTCTCTGGTCGCATGTATTAGGCTTTCCACTGTTTGTAAGCTGGTCCAATGTCTTACGTTACGCAGCCACGACATCTTCTTCCTTCCCATTCCCCTCCTTCCCTCTATCTTCCCCTCGATGATCAGTTGAAAGATCTGGTACTTGGTATTTCGCATTATGTGCCCTAAGTATGCGGTTTTTATTTTTTTGATCATCAGCAATGGATCACGTTCTGTGTTTATTCTTCGTAGGACATTTTCGTTGGTTACTCGGGCCGTCCATGGGATTTTCAGCACTCTGCGGTATACCCACATCTCGAACGCCTCTATTTTATTTATTGTGGTCACCTTCAATGTCCAGCTCTCCATGCCATATAGTAAAACCGACCAAATGTAACATTTTCTGAATTTCGTTTTTTGGTTTAGGTCAAAGTCCGTATTTGTGAAGTTCCATTTGAATTTCATGAATGTGTTGCGGGCGCTCTCTATACGACTTATTTCCAGGTCAGATGTCCATTCTGCAGTGAGTCAAACTCCAAGGTATTTAAATTTGTTCACCCACTCAATTGATGATCCGTCCGATGTTAGTCCCGCATTTCTTAACATGTCTGGTTGACGAGTAACAATCATGCATTTTGTTTTATTGGCGTTTATTTTTAGGCCCATTCTCCTACTGTGCTTTCTCCTACTACGTTGACAAGATGTTGGAGGTCGCACATATTGTCAGCAATCAAGACCGTGTCATCCGCGTAGCGAATGTTGTTAATCCATGTTCCATTGACGGTAATACCCTTTTCAATATTATCAAGTACTTCCTGGAAGATATTATTTAAAACCCCCCAGTTTATTTAAAACCCCCCGAGTACAAATTGAGCAGCAGTGGCGAAAGAACACATTCCTGTCGGACTCCTCTGCAGATTCCAACATTATTACTTTGGTCTCCTACTATCTTTATGTGAGCAGATTGATTCAGATAGAGTTTTTCAATGCAGCGGATATCTCTGCCTACATCCATTTGTCTCAGTATTGTTAGTAATTTATGGTGTTGTGCTCTGTCAAAGACCTTCTCGAAGTCTATGAAACATAAGCACACATCCTTCCGCTGATCGGGGCAGTTTTGTATCAGTACTTGTGTTGCCCCTAGTGTTTCTTGAGTGCCCAGGCCTTCTCTAAATCCGAAATGTGAGTCACTGATGTTTTGTTCACACTTTCTAAATAATCTTTGATGTATTATTTTGAGAAATAGTTTTAAGGAGAGACTCATGAGACTGATAAGCCTGTGATTTTTGCATTTCTTTGCGTTATTTTTTTTTTGGCAGGTGATTGAAGGTTGATGTCAGCCCTTGATCGGGGTACTGGCCGGTTTCATATATATCTCATATATATCATATATATATATATATATATATTATATATTATATATATATTTCATATATATCATGTTGAAGAGTTTCTGAAGAACTGTTATGCCTCTATCATCGAGTAGTTTCATGAGCTCTGCCGGTATCTCATCAGGACCAGGTGTTTAGTTCTATTTAATGTACGGGTGGTCCATTATATTTCTGATTTTGTTATTGAGGATCCTATTATCATCCTCCGTATCTTGGTTAAGAATTCTTTCATCTGAGAATAGATCTAATATAGTTATTAGATCCCACATTATTTTCCGCGCATTGATGTCGCATGCGATTTCGTTTTTCTTATTTGTTATTATGAAGTTTTAGCAAATAGTTTTACATTCATGCTTCTTAAACTAATTTTTCGATATTCTAATCTTTGCTTGTATTAATGTTCAACTTTTTGGTAGCTGTCCTTATTCGATTCGTTTTTTAATTTCCTGCGTTCATCCATCAATGAAAGAATTTCAATCATGACTGCTTGTGTTCTCGTGTCTTATATCCTATTATTTCCTTAGTTGTGTTCACTTCGATATTTTGTCTGTTTCCATATGTAGCTTAGGTCTTCTCCTGCCTCTATTTTTTGCTGTAAATGTTTCTATCCCCCAGTTTATTTCTTTACTTACAGTATCTCTAAGCTGTTTTGTTATAGTCTCTCTACTTTTTTGTTCTTTGTCATTATAATTTTAAGGCAGGCCAGAATTAAGACATGGTCACAGGGTAGATCTGCTCGGGTATGTGAAGGCTCTGGTGATAGAAGTTCCAAAACGTCTGGTGATAAAAATAAAGTCTATCTGGTTACGCACTATGTTGTTTGGTTTCTCTGCTGGAGATTTCCACGTGTACAGACAAAATATTAGTACAGATATTAGTTACTTTCATATTCTCCTCTTGACAGAATTGTAGTAGTCGATCAACTTTTTCATTTCGACTTCCTAATCTAAATGGCCCAACTAGGTCCACAGCTCAGCCCTTCCCTATTTTCGTATTGAAATCCATTATGGTGTTCATTTCATGTTTTTTTAGTGTGAGTTTGAGTAGTTCTTTTAATCCCTCATAAAATGTTTCAATACGCAAATCCAAACAAGATGTGATGGACACAAAACACACAATAATATCAACGATAGAGGCAACAGAACCGAAAATCAAACCTGTCAAGAAACAACATTGGATTTCTGATAGCACGCTTGACATAGTTAAAATTAGGAGAAAACTCAAAACCAACGGCCTTGCCAATAAGGAACAACTGCAGAAAGGACAAGAATGACCACCTCAACAATATTTGCAAAGAAAATCAACATCATGCCAATACCACACAGCCAAAAGATTCGTTCGCGAAAATAAAATACATAACCCGTAAATTCAAGCCTCACACCTGGGCGATCTGCGATCCCAACGGCAACCTAAAAAGAGACATAGACGAGATCACAGAAATCTGGAGGAAATATTGTGAAAATCTCTACAGTGAAGAACAGATTCACACCCCAGATTTTACCAATTGGGACGGAAGTACACGCAGCCATTAAGAGACTCGCAAGGAATAAATCCCCTGGAATTGACATAATTACTGCGGGAATTCTAAAAACACTGAGCGATGAAGGAATAAATGTAATTTACATGATCTGTCAAATGATATGGGAAACAGGAATATGGCCCAACGAATGGACAACCTCAATTATTATCCCCCTGCACAAAATAGGGCCACATCCAAATGCGATAACTACCGTGTTATCGCTTTTATGCCCCATGTAAGCAAAGTCATGCTCCACATTATACATTCTAGACTACGGGCTTTCACTTCTTCGCAAATTGCTCCTGAGTAGGCTGGGTTTGTTAAAGGGCGTGGCACAAGAGAGCAGATACTAAACCTGCGCCAACTGATAGAAAAGGCTAAGGAATATTACAAGCCCATGTATATGTGCGTAGTCGACTATGTGAAGGCTTTTGATAGAGTTAAATGACACAAACTGTGGCCAACCCTCATAGAAATGGGAATACCAGAGGATATCTTCCTCTTGATAAGGGGTTTATATGAAGAAAGCACCGCTGTGGTCAGAGTCTATAAACATCTATCCTCAGAACGCAAAATAAGAAAAGGAGTAAGGCATAGCTGCATACTCTCACCACTATTATTTAACCTATACAGCAAAAGTATCATGCGCTCAAGTATTAGTTGACTGGGACGGAGGGGTCACAATAGGCGGGAAGAAAATCTCCAATCTACGATTCGCGGATGACGCACTGCTACTGGCGAGCAGCGCGGCAGAACTCATAGCCCTATCCGAGAGGATAGAACGCGTCAGTCTGGAGTGCGGTCTTCAAATCAACATCAAGAAGACGAAAGCGGTGATTGTTGACCGCGCAAATGATAACTGGCCAGTTTATATACCGTGGTGCCATTATTAATAACAAGGGATGCTGTCGAATACAAGTGGGAAGAACCGCCATGTCCCAGCTTACTCCAGTATGGAGGGATAGCAACAGAACGGGTAACACGAAAATCAACCTGGTCCATGCGCTGGTCTTTTCTGTATTTGGCTATGCGGCGGAGACATGGACACTACGAGCGGCTACCCGTCGTAGACTGAATGCGTTCGAAATATGGTGTTGGAGGAGAATGCTTAGAATACCCTGGACTACACGACGTACCAATATCTCTATTCTTAACCAGATCAAACCCAAACAACGACTCTCAAGTCTGGTTTAATCCCGCATATTGAAGTTCTTCGGACATGTAACGAGAAGTGACAACATGGAAAAATTGATCGTGCAGTGTAAGCCAAACGGCGGACGAATAAGAGGGAGGTCTCCATGTGCCGCATGGATAGATACCAATAGGCAGCTTCTCCACACTGACATTGAGACCGCTGTACGTGGAAAAGCGGACCGATCGCGATGGCGAGATACTATCAAGCAGGGGATCACAACACTTGAAGGGGTCTGATAGAGGCCGACATTCATGACCTGTTACTACACCTTTGCCAAGACGTTAGATTAAGAAGAAGAAGAGAAAATGTTTCAATGTCCTGTTCCGTTAACTCTGCAGTAGGGGCATACGTTTGGATAACATTCAAGTTAACGGGTTTCGCGTTGAGTTTTAAGAGAGATTATCTCTCGAAGTATGGGAAGAAGTCTATAGTGCTAGCGGACAATTTATCTGTAATAAATATTTCCACTCCATTTCGGTGGTTCCTGCTTTGGTTGCCTGAGTAGTATAAGCGGCCTCCATTGACAGTACACATTCCGTTGTCCGGCCAGAAAATTTCTGAGACTCACAAAATAACTATGTCTGGTCTCTATTCTCAAGTTAGATTTGCTAGCTTTCCCGCTTCTTATAAACTTTATACGTTCCAGGTGCTTATATTGATATTTTTGCGGGAATGTAGTCCTTGTATCCTGGTTTCATTGGCTTAATTCAATTCTGTTCCCCCCGGAGATCCGATCGGGGGACTTATTTTTCCTCCGGAACAGTTTGAATTGAATGTCATCATCATATGTTTCTCTTGAGAAGTATAATGGAGGTGATTTCCCATTATCTTCCTCCATGTATGTTAAATTACATTTCCTAAATTCCAGTTCTATACAGTTATAACAGTTATACATCTATACAGTTATACAGTTCTAACAGTTATACCGCCGTGACCAGGTCGGCAGAGCCTCGTCTGTTATCTAGCAAGGTGCGCCAAATGGTCTATACAAGACCATCACTGGTGCAGGTGAGGTTGACTTTTGGGCAGGACCCTTCTTGCCTTCGCCCTTTACACCCTGACTATACTTAAAGCAATGATGAGCAATAAATAAAAAGATGATAAATGATAAAATATATCAAGATGATATTATATCTTGATGTACTATTTATTTCTTTTTTAAAACGCTCCGTTTTATCTGTCTTTAATAGCTTAATGTATTTTCTGCCTAGGTTATTGTCCCTATTTTTAATATCCGGATTGTAGGCTGCTAAAGTTCGAAGGAGTTCCAGGTTTTGCTCCAACTGTGCCAAAAGTGGGTTGTTATACACCCGTTGATCCCTATGTTTCGTGGGGGTAGGAACTCGAGGTTCAACATATTCTTACGTGCTTCTAAGCATATACATAGTCCGGATATTAACATGCTTCTAGCCATGAAATTTGCAAGTATGGCTCACAATAAGTGAAGTTACTGTCAAAAACTGTTTGAAGAAAGCCGGATTTTGTATCAGTACAGATAAACAAGAATTTGTGCCAGAGGATACTGAAGTTGACGCTGGACCTGGCAATGAGGAATGGACCAAGCTTTTTGGGTTAAGAATCTATTGGTGATGAAGTAACGCCAACCTTTGAAGATTTTGTAGACATTGACAACGACCTGGCTACCACCGGAGAATTTACCGATGACGATATCGTTGCAGAATTATGTGAGAATGTGTACTGACGAAAATGAAGACTCAGTGAAAATGAAACCGACCGATCACAAACTTTGGATACAGAAGTAGAGAGCATTCCAAAGAAGCAAGACATTTTTAAGGCACTGGAGAAGATACACATTTTTTTTGAATACTCGGCGCTTATTTATAAGACAATATTCGATAAAATTTGTGAATTAGAAAAGCATGCAAAAATGTAAAAACGGAGAAGAAACGGAAAAACATTTTTTTTTTATAAATGTGTAAGGTTGTTTATTCCCTTTTTGTAAATAATTAAATCCATGTACATAATACACACATATATTTATTCACTCCATATTTGCTGTACCGCTTATTAACTTCTATAAGTGCGAAAGGCCACTGCTGTACCTCTATAAGCTAGGAATTCGGTCTGTGAGAAACTTCTATAAGCGAAAAAGAGATCGCGGTCCCTTGAGGTCTCACTTATCGAGATTCGACTGTATTTATAATATTTTTTTTATACAATAAAAGAGAAATTTTATTTAAATGCCTCTCATAGTTTCACGCTTATTACAGCCAGATAACGTATAATAATAATACAAAAATGTCACTTGTGTTGAAATTTTCATTTTAGCAGGACATAAATATTGTCGCTAGAAAATTGAGTCCCCAGATGCAAGACGCGTTACAGGCAGGAGATATTTCTTCATATAATAAATCAATATTGTGACGGAATATTGCCCGTACATGCATCAGATGAGTTCAATAACGAAATGTAAATATTTGTTCAAGGAAATGATTTATTTCACAACATATAAAACAAACCAATAGCTGTTTTTAAATGGAAACAAAATAAAAGTATAATTCTTATATAATAATCTATATTTCACTCTATATAAATGCATGTAGTGTGGAATATTATCCGAGCTATTTTCTAGAACTAGTTTCTTTATAATTAATTCGTCCATAATCACAATGTTATTCAAATTTTCGTCTATATCTAAATTGGTATACTAATTTGTACTTATTATTTCGTTGTAGGATTTTCGGGAAATTTACCAAATTACTCTTCTTGACAGTATAACTTTTAACTACATGTTCATAACTTTAAATAAACATATTATAAAAATTATATTCTAAAGGAAATATATAGGTTTGAAATTGATTCTACATGAAAAACATTTCCCTTAATTTGTCAACTAATTATCCATTTCGTGTCTATTTTCTATCTATTTATTTAGGATTAAACTATTATTTGGTTAAGTTTTCTTATTATTATTTTTTATAAAGTTTTATTACAGAAGTTTATGATAAAAGTGTATGAAGATTTGCTTTAGTGTTGAGATTAGTGCATGAGTTGCGAACTGTAATCGCAATGAGTGCACACGAGCCTTTCACACATGTGTATCATACATTATTTTATTTAGGAAGCATTTTAAATACTATTGAATCTACAAAAAATATTTATTTCTTACCGATAATATTAAAAAATTCTAATTATGACAGACAAAACACTGACACAATAAGGTTAGAACGTTCAGCTCCTCCGTGGCAAAAATTGCTAACTAGTAACAATACACAGTGACGGAAACACTATTTGGTTGTTGTCGATGTAATCTAGGTTTCTTTCTTATTTGTAGCCTGATGATATGCCTGATAGCCAATTTGTTTAATTAAATTTTAAATCGCCAAAACTAGTAGCTAGTGACATATTTAAACAGTTTGTTCTTTCATTCACCCGTCCTATCGTCACCAGTTATTCCCACATTTAATAACATTTATTACAACTTATAGGTAAATGTAACAAACGGCTACAGTTCTCTAGTTCTTTCTGCCAACATGCTCTCGATTTATGATATTAATTTTATTCAAATTAATAACTTTAACGTAATATACTTTACTTCCTCGCAAAATTATTCAATCATTAAATTCTATTCAAATTAATAACCTTAAGTAATATACCTACTTTACTTCCCCGCAAAATTATTTAATCATTAAACCGTTAAATATTTAACTTTAAAGATCAAAGCTGCCGATTGAACTGGCGTTCTAAAACTTTCTGAGAGTTGAAACTCAATTTTCTCTTAGCCCTAAGGTCCAACTGTATTTTACTTACGGAGAGTTTACCACGTTATCTACGCAGAAAAAATATCTTAAAAATAACTTAGGTGTATAGAAGATTAGGAAGGGCTGATGTATTGAAAAGCGAGTTCTTTATTTTCATGTACGTTCATAAAATGTTGTTGGGAAAAGAAAGTAAGTGTCGGGGGATAAGGGGAATAGATGAAGTGGATTTTGTATTGTATTTTTGTATACGGCACTGTATAAAATTGTTGTAAGTATTTTTTAAGTTCATTGTTAACTAAGGATTTGTATATGTGGCAACATTTTTGTTGACTTTCTAATTAATACACTATTAATTTGAATAACTATATTAATAATTAAACAGTTACTTAATTAAACTAACATTTATTGATACCTTAAATAATGACGTTATATTTATTATTTTTATTATACAGACAGATTTCCTTATTATCGACATTATACATTTGTTCAAACAAGATGGTAAGGCGGGAAATTTATATATTTAATTTAAAACTCCTGCCAAATTTAAGCCTTTCATGACCTACAAAAAGTTGGCTTGGAACTGCAATAATTAAAAAAAACGAGAAACCTCTCTTAATTGCTCACCAATCGCTCAATTAAAATCCGCAATTGCTCATATCATTAATTAATTATTTTATTAGTTATTAACTGTTTAAAGTACAAAGCGTTTTCCCCCTATTTGTGAGGGAAGCATTGAGTTTTTCTTATTGAATTTGCTTTCAATAAATTGCTCACTTTTTGCTCATCTAGTTTCTATGCAAGATCTTGGTTAATTTTTTAAATTTATTTTTAATTAATCAAAAGAAATTATTTCGATTTAAAATGGCGATAAACGTGGTAAAAGAATGACATCTCATGCGCATGCACATAAATAAACTCATCATGGGCATGCGCATTGGGACAAAAACAAATGCGTAGGGAATAAATTTGAAGGGGGTAAATAAAAATTGTTTATATAATTGATATTTTTTTTTATTTCGGATCGAGAGGTCGCGCTGCCGCGTGGTATATGGTCTTGATTGATCTTCTCCTAATATAACCTAATGTAACCATAATCTAACCATCCATTTTATTCATATCTGTAGCTACGATGGCGTTTTGTACACGCCACTGGAGGCTTTATGACAATTTCCGTTAGTTTTAATTGGGGCACGGAGGGCGCTTAATGGCTCAACGCATATTAACCGAAAATTATAATAAATTTTTTGCTTATTTATAAATATTTGAAATAAATAAACAAATAATTAGACTTACACAAAAGACGTTTATTCATTAAATGGCGACAAGACATGATAATAACATTCCTATAGTAAATTTAATTGTCTTATAGCAATGACTACATTTAAATAAATTTTAATTTAATAATAACTAATTAGTTTACCTTGAAAGTATTTGTTTAATGTAGGTTAGCCTTCCATATATATGTTTATGTTTACTTGTTTTATTATTATTTTGTACATATGTATACTTAAGTTTTCCGTGCCATAAGCGCAGGCGCGATGAGTTTATGTATGTGCATGCGCATGAGATGCCAGTCTTTTACTACGTTTATCGCCATTTTAAATCGAAATAATTTCTTTTGAATAATGAAAAGTTTTCTTTTTAAAATATCCAAGATCTTGCATAGAAACTAGATGAGCAAAAAGTGAGCAATTTATTGAAAGCAAATTTAATAAGAAAAACTCAATGCTTCCCTCACAAATAGGGGAAAACGATTTGTACTTTAAATAGTTAATAACTAACAAAATAATTAATTAATGGTATGAGCAAATGCGGATTTTAATTGAGCAATTAGTGAGCAATTAAGAGAGGTTTCTCGTTTTTTTTTAATTATTGCAGTTCCACGCCAACTTTTTGAAGGTCCTTTCATGTGTATGCTGTAACTAACACAATTGCAGCAATAATGAAAGAACACTTACAAATATTACTTACTAAGTTTGTCTAATGTTAATATTCCAATTTTATCTCGCAAGAATTGAAATTTATCTCTG
This sequence comes from Phosphuga atrata, assembly GCA_944588485.1. Lineage (NCBI taxonomy): Eukaryota > Metazoa > Arthropoda > Insecta > Coleoptera > Silphidae > Phosphuga > Phosphuga atrata. The sequence goes on along the minus strand of OX155895.1, from coordinate 15,659,690 downwards.
GGTAAAGCCTTAGTTAGTATATCAGAAAATTGGTTAATAGTCGATACATATTGAAGATCAATTACTTTAGCAAAATATTTTTCTTTAATGACATGATATTTAATGTCTATATATTTACACCCTTTGTGAAAGTTTATCTATTGAGATCTTATATGCAGCAAACCAAATTCAGGCAAAGTTAGAAGGTGAGCTCACCGAACCAATCCCAGTTGATGGCGGTATTTGTCAAGGGTGTTCATTAAAACCGCTTCTCTTCAACATCATCATGGAAGAGATTATGCAGAAGGTTCGCTTATTGAGTGCATATAAAATGGGAGATGAAAAGGTAAAATTTTGTGCTATGCCGATGACGCCGTGCTGGTAGCAGAGAACGAAGACGACTTACAGAGACTCCTACACTCATTCAACCGTACAGCTAAATCAAAACACATCAAAAACAGCATTGAGATGTAAATTGGAGGTAGATGGAAAAGTTATTCAGCAAGAGATGAAATTTAAGTATCTTGGCGTGCAACTCTCGAGCTTTGGGAATATTGAGGCATTGAGAAGTAAGGCATCAAACTTATGAAGAGAAGTCCTCTCCATAAGCACCAATACGCTTATCAACTAGGCAAAACTACAGTGAACGCTCTACACGCGATAACGACCACATTGGAAGCAGCACTGGACTGCAAAGAAACTGCAGTAGGTATTTTTCTAGATATAGAGGAGCGTTTAACAACACAACCCGTTTATCAATAAAGAATGCAGCCACCAACAAAGGGATCGAAGACCCTATCACTGAGTGGACATGCTGATCAATCGTCAAATCATCGCCGCACTGGGGGGATCCCATTTGCCTCTGTTTTTTTATTATTGCCTCTGTTATGGTGCCTGGTTGTTGATGATCTCCTAGATGTGCTAACAAAGAACGGGTATAAGGCGTTTGGTTATGCAGACGATGTTGCCGTCATAATAAGGGGTAAGTTTGGTAGTACAATCATGAACCTTGCACAGAGTCCACTTAACACCATCAACTGTTGCAGCAAGAAAGAGGGCCTTAGTGTCAACCAGAGCAAAATAGTAATGGTCCACTTTACCAGAAAGAGGAAGCTGAACTTGAAAGCTCCGAGCATTGATGGTCAGACGGTAGAGTTCTCCGAAGAGGTGAAATATCTAGGGGTAACTTTGGTTAAGAAACTCACTTAGAACTCGCATCTGAACAAAACGCTCTCAAAAGCTACAGCGGCCTTTTGGATCTGCCGTAAGCTTTTTGGAAAAACATGCGGACTAAAACACAAAATGTGTCTATGGTCTTACACAGCAGTGGTAAGACCGATTATCACCTACGGTTTACTTTTATGGTGGTACAAAACACAAGAAAAAAAGACCCAAAGCATGCTGCAATTGCTTTAACGGACCCAACGTGCTTGGGTATAACAGGAGCGATGCAATCTACTCCAACCACAGCAACGGAAGTTTTGCTGGACCTACTCCCACAGCACAAACAAGTAGAAAAAGAAGGTCTTCTCAGCACTCTGAGACTAAAGTGTACATCGCCTATTCAGAGACACATGAAAAAAAGGGAACAAATCGGAAATGAATTTCTGAAGCATCCCTGGGACACAATGTATACAGAATACGACTTTGACACAGCCGTTGAAGTGGTCATTAATGACCGCCAAAGCAGTGTTCAAAGAATCGAACATCTGAAAGACAAGCGTCCATGTGGTACACCGACGCATCAAAAACTGTCCACGGCATTGGGCCAGGCTCCCACGGTACTACAGGCTGAAATTATTGCCATTGAAAGATGCGACAAATCTGCCTAAAGAAACGTCTAGAAAGAGTGCAAATCTACATCCTAACGGACAGGCAGGTAGCTCTAAGCACAATTTAAAAGCATAGAACTTTAATTCCAAGTTAACCTGGAACTGTAAACAATCCCTGCAGCAACTGGTGAAAGGTAACAGACTCACGCTAAGGTGGTCACCGGGTCACCAGAGCATATATGGGAATGAACTGCCGACGCACTCGCCAAAAGCGGGGCCGAGGCTCTCTTCTTGGACCCGGAGACAACTTGTGGACTTACAAAGGCCCACTTAAGGCAGGGGGCTAAGCAATGGGAAGAAGAGCAAAAGCAAACCCTCTGGAAGAACACGCCAGGACAGAGGCAAGCTAAAATGCTCATAAACTTTTCTGCCGCAATAACGCAGCAGATGCTAAGCTCCTCTAAAAGAGAAATCAGAACTTTGGTAGGCATACTCACAGGACATTGTCCAGTGAGATATCACCTACACAAAATGGGAAAGGCAGAGGAAGTTGCCTGTAGAGTATGGGAATCAGATGTAAATGACTAATAAACGACTATTAGAAACAACCGAAATGAGAGTACTTCGCAGAATTACTGGTAAAACACTTTTAAACAGGGAAAGAAGTGAAAGTATAAGAAATACATGTGGATTAGAAGACATTAATAGCTGGGTATCAAACAGAAAAAAAGAGTGGAATGAACACATAAATAGGATGGACGACAGAAGAATAGTAAAAATTACTCGTGATAAATCACCACGGGGGCGCAGGAGCGTAGGGTGTCTTCGAAAGAGATGAAGAGACAACTAGAATGCATAGCAATATTATAGTCAAGTTGACGAAGAATAAACAGGCGATTCGCCTAAATTAAGAAGGAAGAGGAAGAAGTTAAAGTTTATATTTTTAATAACACTGATAGCACTCTGGTTATCTAATTTAATACACACTGGTTGTTGATCAAATTCTCCCAGATCACATAGTAGATGCTTCATCCAAATTGCCTCCTTTGTAGCAGCACATGCTGCCATGATTTCTGCTTCAGTTGTCGATAGGGCGACTGTGTGTTGACGTTAGCTAGACCAAGTCACAGCAGCTTCATTTTGTTCTGGAGTATATGGTGTTGATGTCTGATGTCTTATTCCAGCATCTTTTAGATAGTCAGAGAATAGTTTATTGACATATTCCAGGACATTTGAATACATTTGAGCTTGTATTCTCTTTGATTTTCTTCTATTTAATTTTCTACTTCGGTCTTGAACTCCTTGAATTTTGACAAAACCTCAGTTTTGTTGTTTAGAATGTATATAAACACCTTTTTAGAATGGTCATTCAAAAATGTTAGAAAGTATTTAGCCCCACCTAGTGACTGTGTTTCCATGGGGCCACGTAAGTCTGAATGCACCAGTTCCAATTGTTTTTTGGAATGTGACACTTTTTGTATGTGATACAAGTGATATTGTTACTTTTACCAGATAATGTTAATCCTTCTGCTTCCTGTCATTTTCTTTACACTTTTAAAGTTCAGATGGCCCATTAGTTGGTTCCATAGAAATATATCATTTTGTTTAGCATCGGACATGCATGCATAATCAGTATTCATATTAAGCCGGTACATGTTGTTAACTTTTGTTGCTGTAGCTACAATAACTTTTTGTCTGTTAGTATAAAACAGCCTTTGGAATCAAATTTTACTTGGTCACCATTTTCTGTAATGCACAGATATTAAATTCACTGCAAGTTCTAGTATGTACAAGACATTTATAAATATGATTTTATTTGACTGACCTTATCCATTTAATGTATTCAAAGTCACCGGAGCTACTTACTGGAAGAGTCTTATTATAGGCAACTTTGATCTGTTCTACAGTGAATGTTCATTATGAAGAAAGTTGTGTTGTCTTGTCATGTGCATGGTTGCCCAGAATCAATATACCAAGCAGAGCTGTTGTTATCATAAGCAGTGAGAAATGCAGCAGCATATGAACTGTTTGTTTTAGCAACCTTTTCTTTGAGTTTTAACCATCATTATGTGCTTTTTTGTCCATATTTAATACACTGAAAACATCTTGGACCTTTGTGGAACTTCTTTTTCACATACTTGGTTTTTAAACCAAACGCAGTTGTAAAAGCAGAGTTATTGTTTTCAGATTTCACTTCTTGGAGCAATTTAGATTTAACAGAGTCCGCACTTCTCTTCATTCCAGAGCTTTCTATAGCAAGAATCACCGGTTTATAATATTCAGGCAATCCGGTGAGCAGAAGGGTCCCTAGCCATTCGTCATCAACCCTGAATCCAATATTTTGGAGTTTATGTGCTGTAGACATTATATTGCTCACTTATTTGTCTATATTTAGGCAACCAGAGAGTGTAGTTGTGCAGTTTATGCTTACTCTGCGTGTAAACCCTGAGTTATCAAAAGCACGGGAAAGAATTTCCTAAACTTCTTTTGCGGTTTCTGCCTCTTGAATATGCACATAGTTGATTACGTCAACCAGCAATATTATTTTTTATTTGGCTTTAGTGTCCTTTTCCGCATCAATTGGTTCGTTATTGGGATTTTCAATGCAGTCCCAATGTTCCTCAAGTTCCTCAATCAAGAAGGAAGAAGAAGAAGTTAAAGTTTATATTTTTAATAACACTGATAGCACTCTGGTTATCTATTTTAATACACACTGATTGTTGATCAAATTCTCCCAGATCACATAGTAGATGCTTTACCAAATTGCCTCCTTTGTAGCAGCACATGCTGCCATGATTTCTGCTTCAGTTGTCGATAGGGCGACTGTGTGTTGACGTTGGCTAGACCAAGTCACAGCAGCTTCATTTTGTTCTGGAGTATATGGTGTTGATGTCTGATGTCTTATTGCTGCATCTTTTAGATAGTCAGAGAATAGTTTATTGACATATTCCAGGACATTTGAATACATTTGAGCTTGTATTCTCTTTGATTTTCTTCTATTTAATTTTCTACTTTGGTCTTGAACTCCTTGAATTTTGACAAAACCTCAGTTTTGTTGTTTAGAATGTATATAAACACCTTTTTAGAATGGTCATCCAAAAATGTTAGAAAGTATTTAGCCCCACCTAGTGACTGTGTTTCCATGGGGCCACGTAAGTCTGAATGCACCAGTTCCAATTGTTTTTTGGAATGTGACACTTTTTGTATGTGATACAAGTGATATTGTTGCTTTTACCAGATAATGTTAATCCTTCTGCTTCCTGTCATTTTCTTTACACTTTCAAAGTTCAGATGGCCCATTAGTTGGTTCCATAGAAATATATCATCTTGTTTAGCATCGGACATGCATGCATAATCAGTATTCATATTAAGCCGGTACATGTTGTTATCTTTTGTTGCTGTAGCTACAATAACTTTTTGTCTGTTAGTAAAAAACAGCCTTTGGAATCAAATTTTACTTGGTCATCATTTTCTGTAATGCACAGATATTAAATTCACTGCAAGTTCTAGTATGTACAAGACATTTATAAATATGATTTTATTTGACTGACCTTATCCATTTAATGTATTCAAAGTCACATCACCGGAAGCTACTTACTGGAAGAGTCTTATTATAGGCAACTTTGATCTGTTCTACAGTGAATGTTCATTATGAAGAAAGTTGTGTTGTCTTGTCATGTGCATGGTTGCCCAGAATCAATATACCAAGCAGAGCTGTTGTTATCATAAGCAGTGAGAAATGCAGCAGCATATGAACTGTTTGTTTTAGCAACCTTTTCTTTGAGTTTTAACCATCATTCTGTGCTTTTTTGTCCATATTTATTACACTGAAAACATCTTGGACCTTTGTTGAACTTCTTTTTCATATACTTGGTTTTTAAACCAAACGCAGTTGTAAAAGCAGAGTTATTGTTTTCAGATTTCACTTCATGGAGCAATTTAGATTTAACAGAGTCCGCACTTCTCTTCATTCCAGAGCTTTCTATAGCAAGGATCACCGGTTTATAGAATTCAGGCAATCCGGTGAGCAGAAGGGTCCCTAGCCATTCGTCATCAACCCTGAATCCAATATTTTGGAGTTTATGTGCTGTAGACATTATCTTGCTCACTTATTTGTCTATATTTAGGCAACCAGAGAGTGTTGTTGTGCAGTTTATGCTTACTCTGCGTGTAAACCCTGAGTTATCAAAAGCACGGGAAAGATTTTCCTAAACTTCTTTTGCGGTTTCTGTCTCTTGAATATGCACATAGTTGATTACGTCAACCAGCAATATTATTTTTTATTTGGCTTAAGTGTCCTTTTTCGCATCAATTGGTTCGTTATTGGGATTTTCAATGCAGTCCCAAAGTTCCTCATGTTGAAGATACGTTTTTACAGCAAAACGCCAAGTATTATAGTTTTAATCTTTGTTAGAGGATGGCTACGTCCATTAGGACTAGGTTTCTTGACAATTTGAACAGTTTTTCAACTTTGTCAAAAATAAAATGAACCACATTCTCGAAGGATTTGGAGTGGACAACAAGACGAGGAATCTAATTCAACAGACGATTAGCAATGCTATCTCCAAAATAAAGTTCCGGTAATCTTATAATTAATCAAAACTGGCGTACGACAAGGCGACAGACTTTCGCCAATATTATTCAACTGCGTCTTAGAAAAAGTTATTGGAGCATGGACAAAGGGAATTTCGGATAAAGAGGCTTTCATGTTAGGGAGAGGTAAAGAAAGTATAAGAGCGGATTGTTTGGCACTCGCCGACGATGTTGTAATACTCACTACCGGTGTTGAAACAGCGATAAAAAGAACTGAAGAACTCCAGATGATAGCCAAGAAGACTGGGCTTCAAATTTCTTTTGAAACGACAGAGAGTTTTTTTTTATTGGCAGAGAGTTAGGACAAAAAATAATTTAAAAACTGTCAAACGTGGTCCATAGTTGGCCGTAACGAATATAAAAAAAAATGAACCACGTTGCCTTTAGGTTAGGTCGATACACTTCGCCGGTAGAAAGTTGTTTTTGACTAAAAAACTTTTACAAACACCTTTGGCTTACTGGGCCCATAACTTGTTGACTTTCTGATTAATTCACTATTAATTTGAATAACTAAATTAATAATTAACTAACATTTATTGATACCTTAAATAATGACGTTATATTTATTATTTTTATTATACAGACATATTTCCTTGTTACCGACAATTTACATTTGTTCAAACAAGATGGTAAGGCGGGAAATTTAAATACTTTAATACTCTATATTTTTATCAATTATTTTGTATAATGTGACGTTATTCATTTTTGTCCTTCATTTCCTTTTCTAATTGTCAACGGTGATCAATTTTTGATTTTCAATTGTTTATTTTGCAAAATATTAAATAATATAATAAATTTACAATCTGTCGTCTGTTTTATATATAAAGAGAATATATTTATTGTATACTTAATACAAAGGGCTATCGACCACGAGGTTCTTCTGTCCGTAAATAAAACTTGAATTAAAAGGAAACAAACGGGTATATATATATATATATATATATATATATATATATATATATATATATATATATATATATAAATATATATATATAAATATATATACATACATATATATATATATATATATATATATATATATATATATAGCAATACATAGATAGCAATAGAGTGATGGGAATCAAATGAGACGAGATTTTGAGTTTACTCATCGTAGATTGTTTCGTAAGGCGTTTCGTAACATAGTTGGGTGTCTGCGTCAAGTGGTTTTTATGTCTCGGTTTATGCATAGCGGGTCTACAATGGTCCAGTGTTTGTTGCTGGAACTTGGAACTTGGTAGAGTCTATATAAAAGATCGTTGGGAGGATTATGAAGGACTTTGTCTGGGTAACTCAACTTGGAAATCAGACGCTATGAAGTTTGTTCTGCCACTTCCAATATATTTAGTGGTTAGCGTTTGTAAGTAATTTGTGTCCGCAGTAAAGTAGGGGGCGGCAGATGGCTTTATAAGTTCTTGTGGCGTATTTGATAGAAATTCCTTTATTTCCACAGGTTAGACCACGCAAATATTTAGTTTTTGCTATTGTCTTTGTCTTTCGTAGATTTGCATTGTTGGTGATGAGTTGGCATTTATATGGATTTGCAGAAAGTCTCCAACGATTAGGCCAAGATATCGTTGTGCCAGTTAGGGATCGTAAATGCTGTTTCTTAGGTTTTTGTTGTGAGACATGGGAGTGGTGTCGTCGGCATATTGTAGGATGTAGGAAAGGTTGATTTGTGATTTGTCGACAGAGTGAAAATTATATATGTCGTTGCAGTATAGAGTAGAAGGGAAGAGGAGAACTTTGGAGAAGACCTTGATGTGGGGTAAAATGAGGAGAAAGGTCGTTGTTTATTTTGATTTGCAGGGATCTCACTTCAAGGAATTGTTTAATTAGGTAGAAGGGTAAGGAGGGATATTGCGTTGTTTCATTTTGTAAAGGAGTCCGGGATACCACACACTGTCGGCAAGACAACGGCTTTCTTGATATGAAGGAATAGGGCAGCTGATTTTTTGTGTTGAAGCTATAAAACCTGTAGGTTATTATATTATAAGTAATTTCTTTTAATATTTATTTTCAATTAAAACAATCTTATATTCTATTATACATTATATTATTATACATTATTATTATTATACATTATTTTCAATAATAACAAGAATAGAAAAACATAGCATAACCCATGAGAAACATTTTAACAAGGGACAATCCATTGCCTACTTGAACAACTTCCATGCGTCATATAATTAATTCAAATTACAACAATAAAGGATGGATAGTGGAGTGAAAGGGTTTAAATCAAAATTGATATTTAGGGATGGTGTTTACTAACAGACTGAACAGTCGAAACTCGGATTGTGGTAAGGTGTAGAAGTCATCAAGTTATATAATATTTTCACATAATTAGTGGTAAACACATAGTGAATTTTACAATTGAGAAAAAGTATGGATTGCATTAACTGGAATAATTAAAATTCGCAAAAATTCTATAGTTGATAAAAACTTTTAAGTAACCACCGACACAAAGAAAACTCTATAACGTAAAAAATAAAATTTCTCTCTTGCACTTTTAACTTCATTAAAAGTACCTATTAATATTTTGATAATGAGCGTCGCCGCGTCGCGTCGGGGATAGATATAACGAATAGAAAATACCTACTAGTTTCAAATTGTACATATGAAGTTAGGTGTATCAATCTATCTTACAACAAGGTCTAAGATGGTGGCGTCAAAGAGAATGGGCAGACACGTGAGAGCAGACGTCGTTGATGATTGTGTTTATTTTGTCAATTTTTCGGAGTAAATTAATCAAGACTGAAAATTAACGTACGTTACTTAACCCTCTTATGCATGCATTTTTGAAATGGCGAATAAAAATATATTTTAAGTATTTTAGGATATTTAGGATATAAGAAAACGTTAATTTTTTGGATTTTTTTAAATACATTTAATCATATTTTCGATCATGTCCACTGAATGGACTGTATTTAACGATAAATTTAGCGATTTTGATATATTAGCGATATATCAAATCGGGATGGTCCCATCACTTACCTTCAGGCTGCAACCATGTCTGACCCGCTCCGTAGCCTATTTAAGGAAGGAAATAGGAAGAAATAATATGAGCAGGGATATGCAAGGATGAAAACCCTTCAATCACATTGTTCCCGACGGGAGAAAAGCCAATGTTGCCTTGTAGGCGGTGATCGAGCCACCCGATAAGGATTGACGTCAAATGAACTACCAAACGCATGTCGGCTTAGGTCAGACGCACGATAATGTCGTGGACTCGCCGAGCACTCAAAACACACTGCCACACACTGCGAAATCTCTTATCGCGGCGTGATTTTCTGATAATTTAGCGCGGTCTCGACCCAGGTCGGGGCAACTGTCGCGCTCCTTTGGATAGAGGCCGAAAAACCAATTAGACCAACAAAAGTGGCCCGAACATCCACTGTAGTGGACTACATGCATTAATGGCTACAACTTATTTCTCTGAATGGAAGCTGGCAAAGCAGTCTGGACACAATGGTTCTTTGCACTTATTGTTAGTACAAATGTATTTCGTCTTTCTTTCTTTAACAGTTCTTGTCATGGCATCTATTAGCATTCTTTACATTTATTAATTTTGGCCAGTGATTACCTTCATGGTATCGCACCTCGGGTGGAGCCTTCGCGACTGGACGTTTCTCCAAAGAAGGGGAAGTTGACGGTCGTCCTCTTCTTATTCTGCTCTGGTCTTGTGTGCCGACATTAATCAAAGCCCTAGGAATTGCCACTTTAAAATCTAGAAGGGGTACATCCTTTCCGGCTTCCTGGTATCAAAGCCAGGAGTTCGCAACCGTCTGATCAATAAGCCTATCGGCTGACTAAGAACACTTAAAATAAGAAATGCCTATCACGCAACCTGAAACTTAAGCACTACACATCAGTCTTACGACCAGAAGCCCTGTATGCCATGGAGTGTCTTTGCTTCAACCGAAGGGGTCTAATAGAGAAATTAGAAATCAGAAAGAGGAGACTCCTCAGGAATATCCAAGACCCAGTAAAGGAAGATGGGGAATTCCGAAGACGGCATAACTCTGAGCTCTACGAACATATTGAGATGCTCTCTGACTGTGCAAGGAAAAGAAGGGTAGCTTTCTATGGCCACGTTGCAAGATTGCCTCCAAACCGACTAACCAACCGTCTGTTAACCTTCTGGCAAAACAAGAAGCTTCGTACCACTTGATTGACAGAGACCGAGAAGGATATTAAAGAACTGGGAATAACAGATCTCAAAAACAGAGAGTCTGTGAGACGCACCCTGAAGGAAGCCCGTGGATTTCAGGAAAAACCTCGAAGGAAAGGTACTCGCTGGACAGAAGAGAGAAAGGAATTACACCGGCAGAAGATGCGACAATACTGGGCAAAGGTCAAAGCCCAACAGTTGAACAAGCGTGGTCCAAAGTAGGCCTATTCGAAAGAAGAAGAAGAAAGAACACTCGTATGGTACCATCGCAGGTACGATGGTACCATAAGATGTAAGAACAGGTACCATCGCTTATTGCGGTGGCGGTGTGGATAGAGTGCCACGCACTGATCAGGTCTACGCCTCCCATATGAGTGTTGTAATATGTTATGGCAAACGCGGGGGTGATATTTATTGTTTGTCCTTCTTGCTCCACCGTACAGCCATGTCTTGGGGATGACGTCCGGCACATGCTGATGCAATGTGAACCCAAGAATTATGCACTGACCGGGTAATTGTGATATTGTTCTCTTTCGTCACCGATCTGAACGAACCCCGCCCTTCTTTCTTCAACTCATTCTCGGTTGGCAGTTGTAATTGTGCCCCTTCTAACCTATTGGCTCTACAAGTTACAGTGTCATAAATTCCAAGTTTTTGTAGTTCCTAGAGCATGAGAATACTGGTGAAAAGATTGTCGAAAAACACTTTATGGCCTATGTGATGTATATCATTACAGAATCGAAGAAACTTGGTACACTTGGCGTTGTCTTTTGTTACCCAATATGAATGCGGTCCACTACAGTTGACAGCTATATATTGTATGATATCAACTTAGTTATAAAGGCTGCATGATATAATTACATGTCAGGTAACGTAGCATCCTATAATAAATTTAAATATATTTACTTACCACTCTTGAGGATTTTCCATCTTGTGGAAAATGTACGGTAAAATAATGTAAATAATTTAATGTAAAATGTACCATGTGCACTAGGTATTTTCAAGTCCGCCATTTTAGCTACACTGTACACAAGTTATAAGCTCAGTAAATCTATAGTAAGCCTCTTCTACTCCACTATTTAGCACCACTATGCAGAGGAAGGAGAGTAAGTCCACTGGAGTGAACTTCATGCATCAGAGGTTACAAAATATGTATCATGGAGCTCTGAAACTAACCAATAGTAACTGTCCACTGTAGTGGACGATGATGCATGAGAGGGTCCTTGTATAATCCATACTTTATAATTATCAATCTAATTTTTGTTTCTTTGTATTCTTGTTTTTATTTGATTTACTTGGCAGTTATCCCGACGCGGCGACGCTCATCATCAAAATATTATTAGGTACGTTTAACGAAGTTAAAAGGGCAAGAGAGAAATTTTATTTTTTTACGTTTTACGAGGTTTTGATGGTGTCGGGAGTTACTTCAAATTATTTATTTTATTTTATTGTTCGAACTTTTTTCTTTACTTTAATAATTTGTTTGTAAATACGTGGTTAATGATAACTTTTTGAAATTTCGTTCGAAAATACGTAATTGGTGATTTTCATATGGTGGGGATTGTTTACAAAAAAGGATTAAGTTTTGTCAAGTAGATAATGAGCTGATGATCATCAAATGCCTGAACAGATCTTCATAAACTCTAGCTAAGAACCTTCTCGATCACGTCAGCTTTCAAACATAAGTTTGGATATACGGAACTAGATAAACATTTGTGTCAAATTGGTTGCGGATTAATTTTGTCAGGTAGGAAATGAGCTGATAGCCATCAAACGCATGAACAGATCTTCATAAATTTTGGCTAAGAACCTCTTCGATTACGTCAGCTTAAAAAAAACCGCATAAAAATCGATCCATTCATTTAGGACCTTAAAAAAAACAAAAGAAAGAAACACCACGACGGCGGAATAGCTGGGCGAAAGCTCAAAACCGCCAAACAGCAAAGGACACATGATTAGGACCTACGATAGCACAAACAGCCACATATTCGAACAGACGGAATAAATATTTACCAATTTTAAACATTTCTGGAAACTATCTCCTTTTCGAGAAATTTTTTTCTTGGTAAAAATTTTACCAAAATTTTACCAAATTAATTATTTATTGCGGTTGTTGTTAGTCAATAATTCTGTGCGGATTCAAATAAACAGTGCCGCATCCAGTTGTCAATTTTATGATGAACTTTGTGAATTTTTAGACGCGTCCAACATAAGTGAAGCTCTTGCATTTCTCACTCGACCGCATAAAGGAAACAAAGTTGTCACCTCCTTCTCTGGAATCCCGCTTTTTAATTTTTTATCACAATTTTTCTCAACAGCTGCGATTTTCACAGCTCGGACGATAGAATCTGTAAAATACGTCTGCTACAATCGAATTAGTGTGATATACAGGTAGATCCATTAGTCCTGCAGTCAATGTATTAATTATGCAATGTCTGAGTTTTGACTGTGTTATTGATCAAACACTATTTTCTCAAAATAGACTTTTTTATTATGAATGAAGCTATTCCAATAACTCATAAACTAAATAAACAAGACATTCTAGAAGCTGTGGTGAGTATTGACAGAGAACTAAAGCAGTATTTGACATTGTAATAAATTAGTAGAACACCAACCCTTCACCATTTCTCAGCAGCTTATGCAATTATGCGAAACCTAGCACAGAGACGTAGACCCTCAAACCAAGCTAATATTCATTCATATTTCAATTGGTACCGGTTTAATGAAAGCTTATTATGATAATATAAATATACTAATAATCTCTATATGAATATTTTAAATAGGATAGAGACGTTTATAATAAGATAACTGTAAATAAAAACATAATCACTTATCTGAATTATGTAATTTAGAAAAATGTTATCTGTGTCGTCATAAGAAACATGCAGTGGAAATAATAAAATTCTTGGAGAGATATCAAATGTGAACAAAACTCAAGAGCTTTTTTATAGAATATACATGATCGTTTTTCACCGGAGATAATGCTTTTGGAATACATTCAACTTTATCTACCGAAACTTAGTGCGCACTAAAAACCTAATAACGTTTTCAGGAAGGTATAAAAATACAATACAAAACTATTTAATGCATTAAAATCCTGAGTTTTTCCTATTTTTCCGCTTACATCTTACAATTTTTAAATAAAAATCCTCATAAATTTACATATTCCTTTAAATATTACCACGCAAATCTCTCAAACTAAATTCCCGCTTTCATCCTTCCTTCTTCTTTGTTTATTGTAATTTTGTATGAGTTTACGTTCAATTTAATCCTATTAGCAGCCGCTTCCTTGGTGTCGTAAGAATCGAACCGGTTTATGTATTAAATCTAAATTTGCATATGCGAATGGAACAATGTGTGCAGTTTCCTAACTTTTCCTAACTCTCCCTTTACTACTGCTTGAAATCCCGCCACTACACAAAAACATAATGCGGCTGTAAACCTTATTTATAACTTCTAAAACACAAAAAAGTTTTAATAAGAAAATAAAGTCGAATCAAATATGGTCTAAACTATTTAGTTAGTCTTGTTGATTTAACATGTATGTCCAAACTGAAATGACTAGGCAAACGAAATCTAACAAACAAGAATAAAGAACAAAAGAATATAAGAATAATGAGTGAGACGAGTAAAGTAAACAAGCAAAGCTAGACAAATAGGGAGACAGCGAGACAATATTAGATAGATATTCTTGTCTAGTCCTGAGTATGTAGCCTAGACAGTCAAGATTAGTGAAATAAAAATAGTCAAGGTAGAGAAGACTTTAAATAAATAAATATTCTAGAACTTAGTCGATTGATTAATGTTTAATTACTTTTTGAATTGGTAAAACCATACAACATTATAGATAATCAAATAAACTTAATAAAGACGGAACAAAGCTTGAATATATAAATATACTCAACCCTTCCGGAACTCTATAATACTAATGAGTCTTTTTAGGACTATCAAAAACAAATCTCTTATGAAATTTGTCCGTTATTCTATAGCTTTCAGTCCACTTTCGTGGTACTCAACAAAAACCATAAAAATAACATTGAGTTTTAAGATCATGTCTTAGAGTTCCGGAAGGGTTGAGTATATTTATATATTCAAGCTTTGTTCCGTCTTTATTAAGTTTATTTGTTTAATTACTTGTACATTAATTCAAAATAGTTTCTGAAAAAGTATGTACGAAATTAAACTAATTAATGTTCACTAGCTACTAAATCCTTTGAATATTCTACAGTTAACTATATATGTAAATAGATATACCAAATACACAATATAAATACTAACTGCGCAAGACTGAACAGATAACACTGTACGAAAAAGATTAGACAGACAATACTAGACATGCAAGAGGAAACAGAGAAGCCCCGAGAGAACACAGATAAAGAAGACAGATAAGAACGGACAGGTAAATCTAGATATACAAGACAGACAAGATTAGCCAGGTAAGAATAATGAGATAGAACTATACAGACAAAACCAGACAGTCAAGGCTGGACATACAAGAGTCGGCAGGCAAAACTAGATAAACAAGACTGGACAGATGAGACTAGACAGGCAAGACTAGACATCGAATACAAGACACAATGGACTAGACTCACAAGATTAGATTGACAAGACTAGACAAACAGACATCACTAGACTAAACAGGCGTCACTTGACCTACCCAATCTTGACTAGACAGTCGGGATTGGGCAGGAAATACTAGATAGACAGAGCTAAACAGTCTAGAATAGACAGAGAAGAGTAAACCGACTAAACTAGATAAACAAGAGTATACCGAGAAGTATATCGACGAAAGAGGAGACAGACAATACTAGATAGTCATAACTAGACAGGTAAGACAAGAAATGCAAGATTAACCATACAAGATTAACAAGACTGGACAGGCTAGACCAACAAGACTAGAATGTTAAAACTTGACAAACGAGATGGACATAGTTAGACTGCTAAGTCTAGATATAAGACAAGGCAGACAAGACTGGGCAGACAGGACTAAACGGAGAATTGTAGACAGACCGAACAAAACAGACCAAACTATACTGAGGAAATTAGACAGATAAATCTAAACAGACAAAACAAGACAGTCAATGTTAGACATATAAGACTAGACAGTCAAAGCTATACATACAAGATTATACGGACAAAGATAGATAGACAGACATGGCTAGACAGACAAGACTAGACAGACAAAACTAGACAGCCAAGATTAGACAGATAAGACTAGACAAACAAGACTAGACAGACGGGACTAGACAGAGATTACTAAACAGACAAGACTAAACAAAGAAAATTCTTTTAATGGGATGTAGCAAGCACAATAGGGTAACTTGTCAAGGGGCCCCTAAACTTCCCGAGCATCGTGGAACCGCTCCACGCATGACGTCAACATGTCGTTGTATTGTATCTGCCTCACAGCCACCTTCTACAGCTAGCAATAAGGGGTTCATGTACCGTTAAGTTTCTTGTTGGTTTCAACTTGACTCCTTTTCCGTTCATCGTCTTCTTTCATTGTTATGATATTTGTGACCATATTAGTGGTTGTTGTCCAGATACTTTCCGACTTGATCAATTCGTAGATCAGATCTGTTGGCTCTAGTTTGAGAGAAGTTTTGTCTTCCCACGTTTCTCTTTCCGGTATCCATTTATCACATTCTAATATGGTGTGTTGAGCGCTTTCCGGAAGACCACAGTACTCGCAAACTCGATCGGTTGCCATGCGGGTGTTATCTAGGTAGTCCCTAAAGCATACATGCCCACTTAGTACTTGCGTATGGTGGAAGTTTATTTCACAGTGCTTTCTTCACATCTATCCCGCTAATGATCCTGGTCCATTGTCCCTTATTCGATCACCGCCACTCTTCTTGCCATATGTTCGTGCCCTAGGTTTAAGTGATTTATCTGCGATTTCGGTAATGTGTTGTTTAAATGATGCAATGATGTATCTTAACACCCAGATATTTGATCATGACTCTTTCAGAACTAACTTTTCCTCCTCTGCAAAATTAGTAATGGGATAAATCTTTCTGAGCACTGCCTCTGTCTTTTCTGGGGTCAGCTTTAGTCTCTTATCTTCCATCGAATTTGTTAGGGCCCTGTTTTATTGAAAAGGCTTATCAAAAAAGGCCGACAGGTCTCAATATCGCGCATAATTAGTAAAAAATTACGCAGTTGTTTTATATGGTCAGTGTGTTTCCACGTCTCGCCTCGGCCGGCATTCTACCACACTAGTTTTTTTTTTTTGGTCGGAACTCTTCAGGACTTTGGCCAACTTACTGGAAATGCTGTTTCTAAAGGCTGTTGGCTAAAAGTGTTAGTTCGTCAATATTACTTCTTTCAAAATAATATTCAATCATTTCCTCCGGTACTAGAATCGGTTCTTCTTCATTATCGCTGAAATCCAATTCACCCTCGCTTGTTTGCAGGTATATTTTCTATCAAATGGAATATAGCGTTGGGATCTAATTTTACCAAATCAAGTTCTTCTTGACTGTTTTTGTAAATAAACGGCATCTAAAAAAATATAATTGTGTAAAAATGTATAAAAACTCGATAAATACAGTAATAAAGAATAGGAATATAAATCAGTGTATAATGAGCAGTGATTCATATTTGAATCATGAATATTTTCGCTCATAACCTAAATAATATTAAATATTTTTAATGTCTTATTATGAAAGTTGATAATCTTATATTAAAGCAATAAGAAAATAATAATATATACGTACCTTGATAATTACAACTACTCTAGATTACGTTAAAAGTACCGCACAACCACATGTGATGAGGTGCCGATCAAACATGGACAAACAGCAGACATGGAGTAAGTTTGGAAGCATATATGTGTTTATAGATGCACACAGATGATTCAAATACGAATCGCCGTGCAATCGTAACTAAATAAACTTTTATATGCAATGTAATAGGTGAAAACATAAAGCGAATCAAATATGAATCGGTGCGCACTGTAGGGTTAAATGTATTTGATTTGCGCTACATATACCCTTATTGCTTCTCCGATAGATTTTCACCTGCCTCTAATCCTTATTTTATTCCCAGTAGCAGTAGTTTCTCTCGGAGTATTCATGCAACATCTAATAGACACAGAGATTTTATAGGAAGAAAGCTTCTCGAAGAGCATATTGCCTTTTCTAATTAGCACCAATTTGGCTTTTTAGCATATATCTGGAAAACATAATTTGGAAACTTTTCCATTGTGGTTTTTAAGAACCTCTGGTGGAAGTATATTTGGGGTTCCACCATTTCAAAGACGCTGGCTGGCCTTCAATAGTTCTTCTCCCTTCTCATTTAATTGTACTATCTTTAGCACTTATGGTTGCTCCCAAACCGTTTCTCCGTGAGTTGGGAACTGTGCGTCTATAATATATAGCATTGTTTCCATTGGGATCTTAATATTTTGCTGCCCTAATTTCAGGCCTCTCATTGCAATTTGGAATGCATCCCCCGAGATGTATGGGCGTTTCCTCTGCAGAGCCGTAGAAACTGCATCTGTCATATTCCTCTAGGCTTAGGGCCTTGAGGTGTTTTCTAAGCCTTCAGTGTCCCGTCAGGACTCCTGTCAGAATTCTAAGCTTTTTCTTGTTTAGTTTCAGGCAAGCTTTTGTTCTTTTCTAGTTAAAAGATCCCAGCATTACTCTGGATTACCTTAGCCCTGGAAGTTCTTTCCAGGTTTTCATGTATCGTTCTCTAATTTCTTCGTAAACTTTTGTGGTTGGTGTTCCTACTCATACCGCAAAGGGGTTTCGGACCTATAAATGTTTGCTAGATAATCGGCTTCTTTGTTTCCATCTATACCAGAGTGTCCTGGTACCCAGTATTGCGGTACTTTATTGTCTCTTACGCTATTCTCGCTTGTTTAGCTTTCCCACACAGTCCAATATAAGTTTGGATCTAGCGGTATATGAGCTAAGAGCCTTGATGGCTGCTTTGCTATCTGACAGGATAGAAACTCGTTTTTTACGATAGTTCCTGTCGGGGTTAAATTGTGTACATCTGTCTATTGCATGTACCACTGCTTGGAAGATACTTGGGTAGATTCCCATGGAATCAAAGTATTTCGCACGAGGTCCAAACACTCCTTTGTCTTCGAACCATCCGTATACCTAATGATAGCACTTTGCACTATGTGGTATGCAGTGCTCCAATCGGCTTTACTACAAACATTGTTGTGTAGTTTCTTTGGAAATAGTATTTGCATTCCATTTCGACTTTCAGTACTTCAGTATTTCCGCTTTGTATATTTGCTGGTTATGTTGGGCTGAGTTTTGTTAACATTGCTCTGGTATATCCCCGTAGCTTTATTGCAGGATATCGAGTAATATTGCGATAGTAGTATTCCACCAGTAGACTTGTTTTTTTTTTGTGCGTGTTTCCTTTTTGTGATAATATTGCATCACAACTGTTGCATAGCGTTTTTATAAAGGAATCTGCTGTGTAATATTCGGACTAGTTAATTTCTGCTTACAGTTTAGAATTTCCGTACATCTGTTGCCATTGGTCTATTGATCAATGATGAAATATGGGTACTTTTCTTTGAGACAAACAAGACTAGACAGACAAGGCTTAACAAACAAGACTAGACAGACAAAACTAGGCAGACAAGACTATCCAGAGAAGACTAGACAGATAAGACTAGACAGACAAAACTAGGCAGACAAGACTATACAGAGAAGACTAGACAGATAAGACTAGACAGACAAGACTAGACAGACAAGACTAGACAGACAAGACCAGACAGACAAGACTAGACAGACAAGACTAGACAGACAAGACTAGACAGACAAGACTAGACAGACAAGACTAGACAGACAAGACTAGACAGACAAGTCTAGACAGACAAGGCTAGACAGACAATACTAGAAAGACAAGATTAGACAGACAAGACTAGACAGACAAGACTAGACAGCCTATTTTGTTGTTTTTCATATGCAGGTATATGAAACCAGCATTCCGTCAAATACGACACTATGCTGGCCGTAACGATTTCTACTGATTATTTACAGGGGCGTCTCTTGATCCAAATTGGTAGCACCTGAACTGACTGTGGTGGTCCAGTCTAAACAATTTCTTGGCGTGTTTATCGAATATGTACCACCACTTTTTGAGTTTTTCTACTCTACTAAATCATATCATAGTCCATGCTGTTGCATTTTTGTCACTAGGGATCGTCTCCATAGTGCTGTATCTGGACAGGAAAATATAACGTGTGTTACGTCATCATTTTTTTACACACGTACCTACACACTCTGTTATAATTTGGATTGCATGGGATAGACTGACTTTTAAGCTGCACCAAGCTTTTATCGATGGTATCAATAGCTTAGTCCATAAGCCTGTTGTAGCTGCATTCCATCTGTCCTGTCAGAATTTCTCGAAATGTCCCTTGGAACCAGATTTCAGCGCTTGTTTAAGCAATTTGTCGTATGCAATTGGCAGATGACCATTGCTTGCTGCGAGTTTTGCGAGCTAATCTAGTCGCTCGGTGCCTTCAACTCCATTCTGGGCTTTAATCCAATGCCATCGGATCATATTTTTCTTGAAACTCTTGTAGCTGTCGTCTATGTCTCCATCAACAGTTCAGTTGCTCCTTTCAAGCTTTCCAGTGCATCGAGGACATATCGGCTGTCACATATTATCGAGCAAGGGCAATTTCTGTGATTTTCAATCGAAGGTAGAAGAGATTTGACAATGTCAAATGGTACCTAACCAATAATAACTATGAAGGGTGAATGTGTTCTTGTATGTTAACGTTCAGTTCGTTACTATTCAAAGTATTTGGTAAGCTTATGATGTCTTTAATTAACGTATCGTCTGCAAATTTGTGTGAGCTGTAGAGTGTTAGTTGCTTGAGGCGGATGTCTACTGGAAGAAGACATGTAATCACACAAGCTGCCTCTGTGGAAACTGTACGTTAGGCTTTCGCTGAGGCGCTGTACGCGCAAGAGCTTGAGGTTTATCTTCACGCCACATGACTTCTGCCAGATCGGACCTCCATATAATAATGCGGGTTCTATCGTGCCGCGATAGATGTTGGAGAGCTCTAATCTTCCTAGACCCCATTCCTTCTTTGCAGCAACACCTAATTGTATACTCAGTTGTTTCACTTTACTAGATGCCTGATTTATTTGTTGCTTAAAGTTCAAGAGTCTGTTCATAGTGACACCTAGATATCGGAGATGCTGTTGGCATTTAAATTTTTCGTTTCCTAGAGTGAAAACGGGACTCCTTTGACTTGAAGATCTGCTGATAAAGTGACCAATCTTTAGGGCATTGAAACTGAGCTTAGTTTCAGTTGCCTACTGACGAAGATTTTCTAGAGCACGGTCAGTGGTCTCTTTTAGACTAATAATAGTTCTGCTTCTACAAAGCAGAAGAATATCATCGGCTATCATCTCACACTCTTCGGGCATATTTTTTTCAAATATGGTTCCATACAAAATATTCCAAGAACCTGGACCTGATTTAGAACCCTGTAGACATCTTTTCCTAATTCTTTTCTCGACGTACAAACCTGGTTCGCCAAAAATTGGCTTGCGTTCTGAAAAGTACCTCCTGTTTAATTTTATGAGATTGTCCGTACAACTTTTCTCTATTAGCCAGCAGATAATAAGCGGCCACCAGACGTTATCGAATGCCCTACTAATATCTAAAGCTTCTTCTTCTTCCTCCGCCCGTGTTTATCCACTCCTGGATGTAGGCCTCCTCTAACATTTTTCAAGTTTTCCTGCATTGTGCAGTCTTGTACCAGTTTTTGCCTGCTGTTTTCTGGATGTCGTCTCGCCATCTTTCCGTGGGTATACCCACGCTCCTTCTTGTTGTTCTTGGTCTCCATTCTACGATTCTCTTGGTCCATTTAGATCCGATTTACCTTGCCACGTGGCCCGCCCATCTCCATATTAATTGCGCTATTCCTATGATGACATCTTGGAACTTGGTGCTTCTCCTAATTTTCTCGTTTCTGACGTTGTTTCTGAGACTGATGCCTAGCATTCTTCTTTCCATTGCTCTTTGAGTTATGATGAGACTTCCTGCGCTTCCTCTAGTCGGGGTTGTATTCTCCATGACGTATGTTGTTACTGGTAATATGCAGGTATCATAAACTTTCCTTTTAAGGTTGTTGATTTTAGAATATAATTTAGCTTGGCGAATGCCGCCCATCTTATCTTTATCCTTCTAGATATTTCTGCAGTTTGGTTTGCCCATCTTGATATTATGGTCCAGGTTTGTGTATTCTTCTACCACCTCTAGGAGTTCTCCATCTATGTTTATTCTGATGTCTTCTTTGGTCATTATCTTCGTATTATTTATGTTCATCTTCAGTCCGATCTGTTCTGACTTTGCTTTCGGTTCTTCAAGCATTAATTTTAGTCACCGTCGCTACTGATCAGCACGATGTCGTCCGCGAAGCGGAGGTTATTTAGACAGGTTCAGTTTATGTTAATGTCGTTGTTTTCCCAAGCCACACTTTTAAATACATCCTCGTGATCACCGCTGGGAAGTTTCGGTGATAGGATAGGTATCACTCTGTCTAACTCCCTCCTCTAATTTGATTTTTTTCTGTTACCATGTCCTATGGCTATCTGCATTGTAGCATTTGAATATATGTGTTCTATGATCTTGAAGTATCGTGTGTCTATTCTTGCACCATCCAGTGCCCAGAATCGCCCACGTTTCAACCGAGTCTACCGCCTTCGCATAGTCCACAAATGACAAATTTAGAGGAAAGTTGTATTCTGTTCATATTTCAATCAGGCTATTTATCGCCTGGAGGTGGTCGTATGTGCCGAATCCTTTCCTAAAGCCGGCAGGTTCCTTGTTCAGCAGGTTGATAGTAGCCTAGTTTGCTGGTTAGGCGATTGGTTATAATCTTGGATAATATCTTATAGGTGTGAGTCAGGAGACTGATCGGTCTGTAGTTACCGATGTCATTGGTAACCCCTTTCTTGAAAATCAGAACTAATTCTGCGTTTAACCAGGATTCAGGGACTTTTCCTTCGCTTATGCATTTGTTTAATAGGATGCAGAGAGCATAATATCTAAAGCTATGGCAGCAATAATACTTAGATCTTACCGACTCACGTATGAACCTGACCGCTTCAGAAATAGCCTGAACTGTTCCAACCCCTTTTCTAAAGCCAAATTGATGTTAGATTTTCGAGATGAGTAATGAATTTAGCACCTTTCCGACCGCAGGAAGTAAACTTATGGGTCTGAAGTCCTTCGTAGATAGTGCCGTTTTGTTGGGTTTGTGGATGATCTTGATGAGTTGCTCTTTCCAACAAGAGGGGAATATTGATTTTTTTTAGACACTCGCTGTACAGAGTAATGAATGTGTTTGGTGCCGAATAAAAGGCAGCCAACACTATGTCCGCTGATATGCCGTCCTGACTAGGCGCATTCTTCAGGCTCATCCCGCGTATGATGCGTTCTATTTCAGAAAAGGTGAACTGCGTGTCATCAGGTCCACCTTTTCTCGACTTCCGGCCTTGCTCTGACCCGAGTGTATAATTCAGCGTCGTTTTCATCGTCCTCTGGAAAGATGTCTCTAGGAGTTGTCGAGAGGTGTCAAGGATTTTCAACGATCTACCCTAACCTTAAGGCTACTCAGATAGCTTGCGGAGGTTTTTTTTCCCCTTAGTATTTTGAAAACGGGACCCCATGGATTTCCAACAGAAGAATGTGTACACAAATCTCTCCACTTTAGTCTCTTTCGATTCCAAAATTGCATCCTTATACTCTCTTGCATTAGTGTAGACTTATTTATTAGATAACCTCAAGTTCACCCCTACTTTTTTGGTATTCCCGCCGTAGCCTATTAGTCTTCTTACTCAGGGCAGTAAGCTCTGGTGTCCAACAGGGCACAGAATTTCTGAAACATTTTCTTGCTGGAAAAGACAAGACCAGATAGACAAGACTAGACAGACACGACTAGACGAAGCAGTCTAGATAAACAAGACGAGGCAGATAAGACTAGATATACAGACCTAGACTGGAGAGACTTCAAAGAGTAAAGAGACAAGATCGGACTAAAGAGACTAAGCAGCCATATCTGTACAGACAAGACTGGCTAGGCAATACATGACAAGTTTTACTATAAAGTAAAATTTACTTTAGTTACTAATATGTTTATAAATTAGTTTTTGTAAAAAACTACGAGACTAATAGTAAGATAATCTTCTAAGTCATATAGTTAAATTTATTTAAATGAATCTGAAATTAAATAAAAATCTAGAATTAATGAAATATCTATACTTAGTTAATTATTAGATCTTATAACTTATTTTGTAAATTATAGTTCATTTAATAGGAGTAAATAGAATTATTACTACATCTGGTTGATATTATCTGAATCTTAAAAGGTTCGCTTAGAAATGCTGGACAATGTCCCGAATACTTTTAAATTTGCCAGATTTTATTCAAATTATCTAGATATTGCTATATCACTTAGATTTTGTTGAAAGATTTTATAAAAATGTCTAGATCTAAAAATTGTTTCCATTTCATTTAAATCTGTTTATCTAGTTCAAATTATCTAGTACACATTTACGTGGCATAGATCTACCTAAAATTGTTCTCTTTTAACATCGTTTAAATTTTTAGATCTTGTTTGTATTAGCTAGACCAGAGATGAGCAACCCGCGAGTCACTTCACTATCTCTAACGACCTCTTAAAAAGTTACATTTAAAAATTTCAGAGTAAATAATCTTTTTCCACATATTTATTTAAACAGTATTTCTATAAATGCATTTTTTTCTGTATTTTTTTTTATATTAGGTTTATTTTGTTAATAAATAATTTGAGATCACCATTCAGTATTTGTATTACCAAAAGTTATTTTTACATTCGGCCCGCACAACATTTTAAAATCTGTAGGTGGCTGTTTGTAAAAAAATTTGGTAACCCCGGCCCTAGACTCACAAAACTTCTTAAATATAATCTCAATAGTCTAATTCTCCTGTAAGTCTACATCCTATTTAGAGTTTTGCTTCAGTTATCAATAGGGCTTCACACGAGACGAGATAGGGCGAGAGTTTAAAAAATCTCGTCTCGCTCTCGTTAGTTGTGAAAAAAATTACTCTCGTCTCAGTCTCGCTCTTGCTGTAGGAACCGTTAGACGTTAGACTCGGCTCGCTCTCGCTCTCGTAACCGCTTGTCTTGTCTCGTCTCGTCTCGCCTAATCTCGTCAAATATCGTTCTTGCTAGAACTTTTTGTTAAGATAGTCCAAAACGAGGTAACTAATATATGTGTAATTAATTATTATATAGGTAATTTTTATATAATAAAATACAGTTTTACAATACTTTATTCATTCATACAGGTTACAATATTTGAAGTTACAAGTTACGAAACAATGATCTTTGGTAATTTAACTGTCTGAAATTTTGCAGTCACTTTAAGTCACAAGATGACGAAGAATTCAAACATAATAATGCTTGCATCACATCATCCTTTAATGGTGTGCGAGTTTTGATCATTATCTTTCAACAGGTACTGATGTTGCCATTATGCCCAATAAATCGTCTAAATTTTGAGTGGGGAAAATCGTTTAAAAAGATTTACATCACTAAAATATTTTTACTTAATTCTTCTTATTTCAGTAGTAAATACTAATCAAAATCAGCTTTCCAATATTTTGAAGTGTTTGCTAAATTGTTGTGTAGATTATCAATACCAATTAATTTTTTGAATGATTTACTTCCATTCGGACGACTAACTTTTCGGATTCTCACTTAAATTTGATATTATTTACATACTGTTTATAAACTGTATCGAAACATTGGACAGCCTCATTTTTTATTTTCTTGTCCGTCTTGTCAAATGTCTAGATTTTATGTCGAGAGTCTAAAATGAAACAATAAACCCAAACTGATTTTCGATAATGTTTTATCATTTATTTCATCTCCTGATACTTGAAAAGCAATCAAAAGAGTTTCATCCACCACAGTACGGTTTGGTTTATTATCTAATTAATAAACTCTCGATTCAATTTCGGATATAAGTAAATTAAAGGTTTTAAAATATCTTTGTTTAAAATCGTATAACAAAGTATGTATATAATTATAAAAATATCTCACATAAAATTTTGCATTTTAGTGCTTGAAAATGTACCTAGTGAAAGAAACCATAAATGTCTGTTTACATAAATTTTCTATTTGTTTACTCTTACTATCTTCGAATTTTGTGCCCATCCACATGAAAATGTAGCGATAACAAACTATAAATGTCTGTTTATATAAACACTATCTATTTTGTTGACTATTTAAAATTCATAATAAAAACGAACATAATTTGAAATTGTCTATGACATCTATTTCATATTACGAAATCTACTTTTTAATTTTTATATAATGAAATGTAACTTGCCCGAGCCTGCAGTTCAAATTTATGCAAGAAAATATTACGGCTGCTCGTATTAGAGTCAAAGATTGAAGAAGTATGACCGAGATCAGAAACGAGACTCTTGAGTCTCGCGAGAGCGAGACCACATACGTTCTCGCTCTCGCGAGAGTGAGACCACATATGGTCTCGTCTCGGTTCATTCCGGCATCATATCTATATCGGTTCTAGTCATCTCGCTTAGACGAGACGAGACTAAACGAGACCAGAGAAATATGGTTCTCGTGTGAAACCCTAGTTATCAATATTAAAAAAAAACTATGTAGATCTTATTCAAATTTTCTTTGATCTTGTTTATATTATGTACATTTATTTGAATGATCTAGATCACGGGTCGGCAACCTAAGACCTGCGCGTCACCGAATTTTGACCCATTTCATAATTTCAAGTGACCCACTTTAGTTCCGAAAATAAAGTATTGTTCCGAACATTTATTTAATGACTTCGCACATAAAAAAACAAATATTTGAGAGCATCGAAGACATGCTTTTGTCAGCTAAAACAATTTAGCGCAGTGTAGAAAATTTGGCCGAAAATATTAATGAACTGGTCAAAAATGGTTTGTTATCTAGTGACATAATTTGTATTGCAGTTGATGGAAGTACCGATATAAATAGTATGGGTAGGCTTGCAATTATTATTAGATTTGCATCAATAAATAGTTCTAATGTAAATGAAAAATGCACAGGTTCTTGCTTCAATGAATGACACGACCAAAGGCATTCACTGATATTTTTCGTCAAGTAGAAGAGTTTACAAATTTAAAAATTGGGGAAGTATTGGATTTAAGAAATAAATTAAACCATAATAACTGATTAAACCATAAAAACTGATTGGATCATGCATTGAACAAAATTTATTTGTTAAGGCATCTACGCAAAAACTTAAGGATGTAATGGGAATGGTTGTTAAAATCTTAAACATGCTTCGAAATTTAATCGATATATGTAATTTGCTGTTACATTCTGAAATAGGATGGAAATACGTAGAAGCAAAATTCTTTATAGATTATAGAAGTGTTTTGATGATATACAAATATTTGTTCAAGAAATCCGTGATCTTGAATTCAGTGATAAACAATGGTTTTCGAACTTTTGTTCTTAACAAACGGACCTCTACGAGAAACGATAAAAGTTAATTGAAAAGACGTCGTTTAAATTTTTCTATTTCCGCTAATAATCTTCTTCTGATTAGCCTTCATACTCCCATTGTTGGATATAGGCCTCTTTCATTTTTGTCAATGCTTCTTCTTCATCTGCTGTTCTCATCCACTGTTTTCCTATCGTCTTTATGTCATCGATCCATCTTGTTTTGGGTCTTCCCGTGCTTCTTTTTGTTTCCCGGGGTCTCCAGAAGGTAATCTTGTGGCTCCATTCTACTGTATTCTTTCTGGTCACGTGTCCTGCCCATTGCCATTTGAGATCCGCTGTTCTCTCCATGACATCTATTATTTTTGTTTTTGTCCTGATATATGTGTTGCGCATTTTGTCTCTTAGAGTGATTCCCAGCATCGCACGTTCCATTGCTTTTTGAGTCACTCTAAATTTTGCTGCTGATTTTTTAGTGATAGCCATCGTTTCCAGGCCATAGGTGGCAACGGGGGGGATGCACCTGTTGTAAACCTTACGTTTTAGCTAAATTGAAACCTCTTGGTTTTTTAGTATATGGCTGAGCTTTCCAAAGGCGGCCCATGTCAGTTGGATTCTGCGTTTGATTTTGGCAGTTTGATTTTCTTCGCCAATTTTAATTGTATGCCCTAGATATGTATATTGCTCTACTTTTTTTATTATGATGTTATCAATCTACATTTCCTGAGGGCTACTAGTTATAATTTTTGTTTTGTTTAGATTCATTTTTAAAACTATTTGCTTGGACAGGTTGTTTAGTTCTTCTACCATTGTTTTTAATTCTTCGATATTATTGCTTATTAGAATTATGTCGTCCGCGAATCTTAAGTGACTTAAATATGTCCCGTCGATCTTCATGCCTTTCTCGTCCCAGTTTAGTTGTTTGAAAACCTTTTCAATGGCTGCGGTGAATAATTTGGGGGAGATCGGGTCCCCTTGCCGTACCCCTTTGCTGAGATTTATTTTCCCCGTGTGTAGGTCATCGTTTATTTTTAAAAGGTGGCCTTTTGAAAGGTGGCCTCTTTGTAAATGTCCTCCATTACAGCGGTATATCTCGAGTCTATTCTTGCGTCGTTCATTGCCGACAGGAAAGCCCAAGTCTCAACACTGTCGAACGCTTTGTGGTAGTCTATGAACGCTATATTTATTGGGATATTGTATTCTGTTGTCTTTTCGATAAGTGTTGGGATTGTTTGTAGGTGGTCTGCTGTGCCAAAACCTTTCCGAAAGCCCGCCTGTTCCACTGGTTGGTAGAAATGTAGTTTCTTTGTGAGTCGGTCTGTGATTATCCGCATCATAAGCTTATATAGATGTGATAACATGCTTATTGGACGGTAGTTTTCTATGTTTGTGGTGTCACCTTTTTAGTGCAGGATGATGACCTCTGCGTTCATCCATTTTTTTTGGTACTTTCCCCTCGATCAAACATTTATTTGTTAGTATCCGCAGAGCTTCCAGTAGTGTTCCGCCTCCCGCTTTCAGCATTTCTGCTGTTATCTGGTCCTCTCCTGGGGTCTTCCGGTTCTTCATTTGTATTTTGTTCTATCGCATATGTAATTTCAGCTGTCGTTATTTCCGACAGTTTTTCCGATCCTAAATTTGTAATAGTTTTTGAAGATGTCGTTGGGTTCGGTATGGATGATGTGTATAGGCTGGCGTAGAATCTTTGGACTTCTGCGACAATGTCTGTTTTGTTGGTAATGATATTGCCATGGGGGTCTTTTAGTTTAACAATACTTTGTTTTCCATTTGAAAGCTTTGATTTGAGTACTCTCATGTTTTTGTTCGCCTCTATGGGTGTCGATGATTTGTTGGGTTTTATAAGCTCTGATATCTGTGCGTATTTTCTTTTTTACTTTTTTGTTTATGGTGTTGTAATTTTGTGAGTCCCGGCAGGTTTCTCTTCTCTTATTTATTAGCTGTTTTGTTTCCACTGATAGTCTGGTTTCTTTATCGTTTTTTATCTTGCTACAGATCTTCCTTGTAGCTGATTGAATATTTGGATTTGACCTGCTGTAAATACACCAAAAGTTCATCTCGAAATTCCAAAACTCTTGTCATTACTTTGCCTTTCGATAACCTCCGTGCGGTAAAGCAAACTTTGGTGCAGTGAACCCATATCCTCATAAATGTTTCGAAATAAATCTGTCAGTAACACTTTTCCTTTAATATAATTTACTAATTTTATAATAATCTTTAATTATAAGAAAGTCATTGTATTCCTGTGCCGAGGTTTAGGAGGCAAGAGCTTGGCGATGAAGAAAGCCATGCATCAAGCAATGCAAACAAGCGTTTGGCATCAGTGCTTTAAATGTAGGTAATAAAGCCGCTTTTCGTACCAGTCATAGCTTTAGCTACGTCATTACAAATAGCTATGCATCTCTTCACATAATCGATATGGAAGTCTCGTGTAGGTTCAAGATACATGTTATATAAGCACTGATCTGTTGTATTCGTAAGCAAAGCTTTACGAAACAGTATTTCTTCTATCAATCTCTCGTTGGATTCAAAGCGCACAAAAGCCACAAACTGCGTACAACCTTCAATATCAGTAGATTCATCAAACTGCAGGGATACAAAGTACTTTTTTCTATGACTTAATCACGCATGTCAGTCGCCATATCGCTTATTCTGCATTGAATGGTATTGTCAGAGAGTGGTATATTTTTAAAGTTTTCTACCTCTTGTTTCCCAAACATTATCTCTGTTATATCTAAAGCCGCAGGTAAAATAAAAATTTTGGAAATCAGATGCGGTTTTCCAGCTTTAGCCGCACGAAAAGCTACTCGATAACTAGCTAGCAACGCTCTTTCATTTGTATTGGACATCTGTATTGGACAGCATTTCTTGATGATTAAGGCCTTTCAATTTTCTTTTCATTTGGATGTTTGGTGTTGAGTTACCATTTTGGGTTATAGAGGGACATTCTTTTAATTTTTGTATAAAATATATGTTGGTTCATATGTATGTTTATATACATATATTGGAAATAGTCCCTCTATGACAAATTATATTATTGACACAGATAGGAGAAACTGCATTGCTATTGTCGAATTGCTTCTGCGTGGAGGCGTTTGTCGATGCGATAAAACTATGTTTGTTGTATGTAAGTAATTACATATTTGGCCGATATCTAATTATAAAAATAAGTAAGAATGATGTTTCGATTCGATTTTTTTATATTAAAAAATACATGTCATAAAAACAGCGGAGGGTAGGATAGGGGGTCGCGAAATATGTTCCCATACTAAGGGGGTCGCGGCATGAAGAAGGTTGGAAAACACTGGTCTAAACTATTTAGTTAGTCTTGTTGATTTAACATATATGTTCAAACTGAAATGACGACAAACGAAATCTAACAGAAAATAATAAAGAAAAAAGAATATAAGAATAATGAGAGAGAAGAGTAAAGTAAGCAAGCAAAGCTAGACAAATAGGGAGACAGCGAGACAAACAATATTAGTTAGATATCCTTGTCTAGTACAGACAAGTTGCCTAGACAGACAAGTTTAGTGAAATAAAAATAGTTACGGTAGAGAAGACAATAAATTAATAAATATTTTAAAATTTAGTCGATTAATTAGCACCAGCTTGGCTTTTTTCCAGTCGTCGGGAAAGATCCCATCGCTAGCCTATATTATCCAACTAAAAGGTCAAAATTTTACTTTGCTTAACTTTGAGGTGAACACAAACACATCACACCACGACCGCTGGTCGCAGAAAAGACGACAGACACGACTAGACAGACAAGTCTAGAGAAACAATACTAGGCAGATAAGACTAGATATACAGACCTAGACAGAAGAGACTTCACAGAGTAAACAGACCAGATCGGACTAAAGAGACAAAGCAGCCATATATGTACAGACAAGACTGGCTAGGCAAAACAAGTTAAGTTAAATTTATTTAAATGATTCTGAAATTATATAAAAATCTAGAATTAACGAAATATCTTTAGTTAATTATTAGTTCTTCTAACTTGTTTTGTAAATAGTCCATTTAATAGAATTAAATAGAAATCTACATCTGGTTGATATTATCTGAATCTTAAAAGGTTCGCTTAGAAATGCTGGAGATTGTCCGGAATCCTTTTAGGTTTGCCAGATTTTATTCAAATTATCTAGATATTGCTATATCTAATCTAAATTAGATATTTTGTTGAAAGATTTTATAAAAAAGTCTAGTTCTGAAATTATTTCCATTTCATTTAAATCTATTTATCTAGTTCAAATTATCCAGTAAACATTTACGTGGCATAGATCTACCTCAAATTGTTCTCTCTTAACATCTTGTTTGAGTTTTTAGCTCTTATTTGTATTAGCTAGACCAGGGATGAGCAACCCGGGACCCGCTTCACATTCTCGTGCGATCTTTTTTTTACATTTAAAAATTACTCTTTAAATAATCTTTTTCCAGATAAGGGCAACCCTTCCAGCCCCATATTTGCAAATTTGATAATGAACGACTTAATAGATACAGTCTTAAATAAATTAAAAGATAAAGTAAATTTCATAAAAATCTATGTAGATGACACATTTTTAATTATTGACAAAATTTATAAAGATTACATTCTTGACTGTTTTAACAATTATGACAATAGGATTACTTTTACGAGAGAGGAAGAATACAAAACCTCTATTCCAATTCTAGATATTAAAATACATAGGAATATAAACAACGGGGAGATTAAAACATCATGGCATATGAAAGAGACATCTTCTGGCAGAATTTTGAATTTTCACTCAAATCATAGTATGAATCAAAAAATAAACATTGTGAGGAATCTAGCATGTAGAGCGATTAACCTTACAGACGACGAGTTCAAAGATGATGTTATCAGTAAAGTAAAGATCATTCTGCAAAGAAATAATTACCCAACTAAATTAGTGAATAAGATTTTTAATGAAACAAGACGAAATGTAATAGAAAAAGAGAAAAATAAACATGACGTACTAGACATGAGTATTAGATTAGACGAAAGACATGACCAGAAACAAATTATATACTTTAGAATACCTTATGTTGAACAATTGTCCTTCAAACTAACGCGTGTATTAAAGACAGAGACAAACAAATTCGCAATGTATAATTTGAGGACAAATAAACAAATTTTTAACAACCTAAAAGACAAACCAGACAAAGCTAATCTTAGTTGTGTAATATACAAAATTCCATGTAAAAATTGCGAGAAACAATATGTTGGCCAAACTAGGCAACTAGTAGGAAACAGGATCAAACAACATATAAGGGATTGCCAACCTCAACATGCCGGGAAAGAGAATAAAACAGCTCTAGCAGACCACAAATTTAGAGAAGGACATATTTTCAATTTTGAAGACTACAATATTTTAGATTTTGAACCTAATAATTTTAAAAGAAATATTGGAGAAATGTTTTACATTAAATTTCAAAATTGTGTAAATTATAGAAGTGACACGCAAAATTTAAGTAGTCATTATGCCGGCATAATAGAGAAACATAAAAAATTTAAATTTAAAAATACCCAATTTCAACAACAAAATTAGGTTGGCTACATTTTGTTGACAATTCCCCAACGTGACAGAGAAAATTTAAATTTATAATTAATTTTAATTTTAAATAGTATATATGTTAGTGCAATTTTTGTTTAAAATTAAAAAATAATAGTTGTTTAGGTAAGATATTATATCATAAAATTCTGTGTATTTAATGCCATATATTGTTTGTAGCCTGAAGAAGACGAAAATAAATCGTCGAAACGTCGCTTTAACGACATTTTTAAATAAATTTTTTTCCCCATACCTCAAGAACATTATATAAATAATTTTTCCAGATATTTCTTTAGACAGTATTTCTATTAATGAATGTTTTATTTCTGTAATTTTTATACTACGTTTATTTTGTTAATAAGCGGATAGTTTGAGTTAATCTTTCAGTTTTTGTATTACCATAAGTTTCTTACATCCGACCCGCACAACATTTTTAAATTTGTAGCTGGCCTTTTGTAAAGAAAGGTTGCTTACCCCTGACCTAGACCCACAAAACTGCTTAAGTATTCTCTAAATTGCCTAATTATGCTCCAATTGTCTACATCTTATTTCAATTTTTGTTTAAATTATCAATATTTTGAAAAAAACTATGTATTGAAAAAAATTGATTTTGTTGAAATTGTCTTTTGTTGAATTGATTTAGTTTATATTATGTACATTTATTTGAATGATATAGGCAGATTATAACTAAATTTAAGAAACATTAAAAAGATAAAGTAATGAGTCTATCTAGCCTTGAAACCTGGTCAGTCTATTTTCTGTATTGTTTTTCCAATCTTGCTTGAACCGTCTAGTTTTGTTTGTTTTGTGTCATATATCTAACAATTTGTATTTTGGCTTCTCCCACTATCTGTTTATTCACATGTGTCTAATCTTGTCTAATTAGTCTTATCTAGTTTCACTTACAATTAGTTTTCTTTCTAGTTGCCTTGTAAAGATAAGTGAATTATTTGTACAATTCGACAAAATTTTCAAAATTCGTCTTATTCATATTTTATCTCCGAAATAAATGATATTTAAAAAAATACCGCAAGAGAATTCCTGTGAAATCATGAATACATTTTTCTTGTGACAATTCCTAAGCTGCATTATCATTTAGGAAACTAACGAAATTAGTTTTTCCGTCGATTCTACTTGTAAGTCACTTCAATTTCCTCCATATTTATGTGAGACAACAGCTGGCACGAAAGATCGTTATCCCTCCTTCGTTCACCCAACAGACATGTATTAATGATCATAGATAAATTTCACGCTTCGATTTTGATTACTCTAATTTATCTAGCAAAGGAATTTTTTTCGATAAGAGAAAACGTCTAGATTTGTTAGTCTAGACCTGTATGTGTTTAATATGTCTTGGGAGTTTTTGGGAAATTAATGTTTTCACGAAAATTCTTTCGTGATATTAGTTATAAAAGAAAAACTAATCAAAGTAGACACGGAAAAAAGTTTCTCTACAGGAAATAGATTAAAAGAAACTTTGTTCATTGGGCGATCATTCATTGGGTTTCATCTTTCCGAAAAGTATGAAACATTGTATGAATTTACGATTATTTAAAAATATAATAAAATTTGTTTTAAAAATTGTAATTTTGATTATAATTAATTAATAAATTTAGAAATTCAATCATCGTCAATTTCTTGTCAGTTCTACAAAATTGTTTCAGTTTCAGTCAAGAGAATTAATTACGAGAGACGAGAAACAAGATATATCTAATTTGTTCTCACCCAAAAGTCTTCTCAGCTTTCCTTTTTTCTTCACTAATTCCTTTCATGGGTTCGGCAGACACAGCTTGATAAGTATATATATATATATATATATTTAAAGGATTAACTAGAACAATTGCCAACAGATCGTTAGATAACATTTGTCTGTTCTTTGAAACGCATTATCTGCCTTAATTGCATAGGCTTAATGAAGACTTACGTTTTAAGCGTGATAAAAAGCTCAAATTGGAAAAAAATCGTCGTTGTTTCCCGAAGAGAAATGTTAGGAATTAAAGCAAAATAGCAATGTAGAAATAAATATTTATTTTAGTCGTTTGTGTGGATGGAAAGTAAATATTCCTTTGTTAATTATTGGAATTTGGTACTAATGCAATGGGAACAATGCGTAAATTTTCTGAAAACAACGTTTAAATATTTTAAATTTGAAATAGGTCAAAGAATATTCATATTACTTTAACGTTTCTGTGGGTTTTTAAATGACAAATGTTGGTTGGACGGAGGGTGAAAAAAATCGGGACATAAACTGGAAATGTCAAAAAAATACGCAATGAATTATTTCCTGTTCGAAACTATCTTTAAATGTTAACGGCCGTAAAAAGCTGTGGGAATTTACCGTAAAATCCTCCCTATTTCTGCATTTTCGTACAAAGTAAGTGGTTTTGTAGCAAAGCCGCTGTTCTCCGGCCGCATTAGTTAACTCAAAGTAACACGGTGTTGAATTTAATACTTACTATAAAATAGAAATTAATGTAGAGTGGAAAATAATTTTGTTATTTCTTTTGCAGAAATTTCTACTCTTAATATACACCCTTGGTAAGTTTCATTATTTTTTTATTAGGTTATTTCACATGGATGGATATAAACTTTATTTAAAAACCTTTTATCAAAGCTATTACTACATTTTATTTCAATTGTTTTTACATGTTACATGAGAAAACTAGTAAATTACAATTTCTAATCTAATCTAGCTTATCTAATTTTTACAGTTTTGTCTAAAATTTACTTTTCTTGTTTTGTCTCTTTAGAATAGTCAAAATATCATCATAAGTTGTACAAGTGATACATAATAGATCCATCACAAAATAACTAATTAGAAATACAAATAATGTACTACTATAATAAACGAACTCTTCTGTGCTGTAATAGCATTTTTCAATTAAAAACATTTTAATTATTTTCCAGAATGATTTATAGGTTTTTTCTTCTATAAACATTGCTGATATGCTAATAAATATTTTTATTCCATCCTGTTTGGCTCTCCAGCGCATAGAGTAAGTTTACTCTTTGCCGTGCACAGTTATAAACAGTTTCTCGTTTTGTATATTTGTTATTATCATTGTTCATTTTGAATGCTTTTACATTATTTTAAATATAGTATCATACAGTATTGTATGTATTGGTATTGTTAGTATTTCTAAGTCTTTAAAATGTTATTTGCATGATTCCAATCTTGATATGCCTATTATTGCTCTAATCATTCTTTCTGAGCACCAACGATCGATTTTCAGTATAAGCTTCCCATACTAGCATCTTCTTCCTCCTTCTTTCCTTCTCTATCTGAGGCTGAAGCTGACTATCACCGTAGCTATTCGACTTTTGTTCGACTAGCTGACGACGACTGCTCGAAAAAGTTCGGTGCTAGAACAATCAAACCAATCCCTTAGATTCCTCAACCAGGATATTCTAATATGTAGAAATGAATAAAATAAAATAAAAATATCGAACCCACTATATAAAACGTTTATTGAATAAAAATGCAGAGCGCTTTCGGCTTATAAACAAGTCATCTTCAGTGCTAAAAACATAAATGAAATAAAAAACTTTGTGAAACGCATTCAACTAAATAAGGAGATAATAGTAAGTTATTTCTTACCCAAATGCTCAATTAAAAAATAATTATTTGTGTCCCGGCGAAAACAGGGACAAAAAATGATTACAACATATTTAAATAAAAAGGCTTAGTACAATAGCCTGTAATGATTACAAAATAAACAGCAAAAATGATTATAAAGTGAAATAAAATAAATTAACAGAGGGGCCACGTGACGACCACCTCAACATTTTAATAGAAAATGGTGGTGTAAATTGGAAAGAAGAAGATTTTTAAGCAGGATGGTTTTTATGCATATGAGCAATAAAAACCAACCTGCGGCGTATAAAACGTAAAAATGGGTGGATTTTTGAAAATCTGCCTGTAAACATGCTAGCCTAGTTACAAAACAATAACATAAAATTTCAAAAAACTTTTCAAGAAGTCTACAAAGTTGAAACCTTAAAGACATTAAGAAAGTAGAAAATACAAAAAACCCATCAGCACAGGACGACAAAAGAGAAAACCCTTTGCCACACTCTCTTTCTTGTCATCCCGTACCGACAGTCCAAAAACACTAAAACTTACAACGTTTGAGCTAACAATGAGGAGTACCAAAGCAGAATATAACAGAAAAATAACATTTATAAAAACTTTAAAGCTTTCATAAAGTCTACGAAGCTAAAAAAACTTTAAGAACTCTGAGAAAGTGAACAACTCCAAAACCACCAATGCAGGATGACAAAAGAGAAAACTTATGTTTGTCACCCTTTCTCCTTTGTCATCCTGCACCGACAACCTCAAAGCCGTTAAAGCTTAACAATATTTAAGCTAACAAAAACAAAATAGAAGGTAAATAAAATAGAAATGAAAGCTGAAGGCAAGATAAGTCAGACTGTGTCAATGAAAATTATAACTTTAATAAGGCTGTGATTATAGGAGTTGAAAACTTAGTGACCTCATTCAGGACGGTCAGCTTAGGATTTAGACAGGCTTCGTAAATCTCAAGTGTCTCAAGGTGATTAAGCTTACAGGATTTGTGGTGCACATATAGGAGTTTGGCGTTGTGGATGGAAGAGCTATGCTCTGTAAGGAGGAGGTGGTCTGCTAGAGTGGAGTTGGAAGAGGTAATGCCTGTATTCTTATGTTCGTGGAACTGTTTAAAGTGTTCTTTAATACGAAGAGATATAGCCCTGCCAGTTTGGCCAACATACAGGGAATCACAATGCGAGGTAGTAAACCCCCGCATGTGAAAGTAGAGGCAAACTATCATTTGTACGGACCAAGGAACGGGATACTGAGCCTGTCGTAAGGAAAGCAGGTGAGAGGTTGTGGGAAGAGAAAAGACGAGCTAAGTCAATAGAGGTTTTGTCGACATACTTCATAGGAGACCATACGCTGGGTGTTATTAATGCGGGAAGAAAATTGAAGGAAAGTTTATGTTTGACTAAGTTTTTGATATAAAGGCTTTCTATAAGATTTATGGGGAAGTTATTATAGAAAGCGATCTGTAGAAAGATACCCCAATTCGTTTTCGAAGGACTCAGGACTAAGTGGGAACTTGAAGAGTCTGTGAAAGAGGACGTTAAATGATGCAAACTTGTGCGAGTAAGGATGTAATGAATAGAAAGGGATAATGCTATCGGTAGAGGTGGGTTTCCTATAAACTTCAAATGCCAGGGAGGAGGAATTCTTGTCATGTGTGATTAATAAATCAAGGAACGGGATCTTATTATCAACTTCTCGACCTCTCAGCCTCTCTATCTAAATGGAGAAAGGTCTATTGGAGTTTGGTGAAACTTTTAAAAGAGGGTTATTCATATACTCAGGTAAGGAGGGGGAGGGTGGCTCAGTAAAGGGTTTGGTAGAAACAGAGGATTGTGGTCGTACGAAGGATTACAGGACGTCCTTCGTTTCCAAACTATTCATCGGATATTGATCTTGTACTCGAGAGTCCTACTCTTTTTTTGCCATTAATCGGAGTTGACGGTCCTGGACCAGGTTTGTCTGTCTTGGCCATCCACTTCCTCATCTACGACGTTCTTAACCTTTTGTGGACCTTGCTTGAGAACACCGTATTACAGAGGACTGGTTACGGTTAAGACGATTAGCAATTAACTCTTAACGATTAGCAATTAATGAAAAGCCACTTCTACGTAAGGTAATTATGTCCTCTGTCGAACTCATTCAGCTGTCGATAATTTTCACGTTGCCGTACTTTAGGCATAATCGCCACCTCAAAATGCAAAGAAGATTTCAAAAAGAAAAGAATTGCAACCAAAAACAATATCGACATTGACTTAATCTCGCAAGAAATACACTCGATAATATCGACTGTAACAACAAGTAAAACGCCAAATTTGCCATAGCTACTGGATTATTTTGAATGAAATTTTAATCAATTACTACCTTTGACTAGCAAAATATTTCTGCAAAGTTTGGTCCAAGAATTCCTACCCCTCCTTTGTGTTGCATTTTTTATGTCACAGAGTATATATGCGTAT
The DNA here is from genome assembly GCA_944588485.1 of Phosphuga atrata. Classification (NCBI taxonomy): domain Eukaryota; kingdom Metazoa; phylum Arthropoda; class Insecta; order Coleoptera; family Silphidae; genus Phosphuga; species Phosphuga atrata. Next base: position 15,621,068 of record OX155895.1, on the reverse strand, counting down.
TCTCCTTTGAATTTTGAAATATTGTAAAACTAAACTAAGGTTGCAGTACGGATAAAAGTACTCTTTAAAAATAACAATTTCAAGTAGTAGCAGCGGAACTGTACGAATTTGAAACTGTAAAAACAATGAGATTATCATGTTACAAATTGTTTTTTGTTAAAATTACAGTTTCAGATATTGAATTTTAATATTTTTGCTGTAACGTTTCACTCTAGTAATAATAATTTAAAAATTACTGTATCGGGTTATAATATTTCGGGGTTCATTTCTCATACTCAGCGAGTAATTTCCCATGAATCCCCCGTGGAAACGAGGCTTGTCATTAGAAGCTTCGGCCCTGCCGACGTTCACTTTTGTCGAGTTTGTTGATTTTACTCAAGCCTTCCTCTTTGCCCTGCTCTCCTGGGCCTATCCGCTTCCTCCTGGAGGCGTAGTATCTTCAGAATGTTTACGGCTAGCTCGCAGCCAGCATTCCATCGTTCCTCCGAGTGCATCAATGACGCACCGTATCCAGCAGCAGTTATGCGTGCACCAGAATTATACTCCCATCTCTGTATCTTTTGCTGGAATCTAGGGCATTCCAGCAGGACGTGTTCTGCTGTCTCCGACATCCCTGGGCACTGTGGGCAGTCGGGTGTTACTGCTGCCCCTATTCGGTAGAGGTTTTTTTGGGTGAGGTGATAGCACATAACCGTGCATCCTGCAGATCCACGGCTCGATGGACGGGATCAAGCGGTAGGTCCAGCGACTGTTACTTGATTTGTTCCATCTTTCCTGCCACTGCTCGAACGTTGTCGGCCTCCGTCTGTTGGCGATCGTCCTGGGCCGACCCCTTCTTCTTTTTATATTGTCACATGCTCTCTTTTGCTAGCAGGTTTATTGGCGGCAGGCCAGCGATGACCTGTGCTGCATCTGCGGATACAGTCCGGTAGGCGCATGCGTCGGCGACGCATACAGTAATATCGAGGTGCTAACGCAGGCGAGCACCCTTCTCCTGGCACCGCGCGGACCTCCAATGTTGAGCAATATCCTAGAGATAGCAGCGGCAGTTGTAGCGGCCTTGTTTCCTGCGTATCTGAGGTGCTCCTTGAAGTTAAACCTCTAGTCCAGCATCACTCCCAGGTACTTGATGGCAGGTTTGCTCCTTATGGTGCATGCCCGGTAGGTTAGTACCATTGAGGTCCTAATCTTTCTGCAAGTGAAAAGCACTGCCTCAATCTTCTGTACGGCCTGGGAGAGGCCGACTGACTCCATCCATTCCCAGATAATCTCCATGGCTTCCCCGAACAGTGCAGCGATGGCGACACAGTCGGTGCTGGGTATGAGAACCGTCACGTGATCTGCGTACGCTACCAGCCGACAGTCCCCTGGCAAGGGCAGCTTCAGTAGTCCGTTGTACAGGACGTTCCAAAAATCCGGGCCAAGAACCGACCCTTAAGCAACATCTGCAGTGATGCTGAACTCCCTGACTCCGGTCGTCGTCTCCGCGAATAATACTCTGTCACTGAGGTAGTTCAGGATGATGTTTCTCAAGTACCCGGTGACGTTGAAGTCCCGGCAGAGGGCCTCACAGATCTTGTCCCATCTTGCAGAGTTAAAAGCATTTCTCACATCCAGTGCAACCATGAGACAACGTCTCCTCCTTCTAAGTGGTCCGCAAATGTGTCTGGTGACCAAGCGCTTCACCTCTTCTATAGCATCCGTAGACGACCTCGCAGGTCTGAATCCGTACTGGTTGTCAATTGGTGATACACGCAGCCGCGAAGGCGCTCCTGAACGATCTTCTCCAGGATCTTGCCCGCCGTGTCAAGCATACACAGTGGGCGATACGAAGATGGTTCCCCGGGGGGCTTCCCGGGTTTTAGGATCAGGACAAAGCGTTGCCTTTTCCATACGTCCGGGAAGACACCTTCGCGTAGGCACCTGTCGTACACCCTGGTGAAGATCGTGGGGGCAGGTGGGGGCCACTCTCAAAGCCAGGTTTGGAATGTCGTCCAGACCGGATGCTTTCCACATGCGAAAACGCAGACATGCGTCTAGGACCTCACTCCGTGTGACCCGGGGGTTGTCGCGCGGGTCAACGTTCTCCCGTATGTTTGTCTTCATTGGTCCGATTCCGGGGAAGAAATGTTGGACGATGGACTCTACCTCGGCCTCATCCATCTTAGGCTGGCTCCTCACCATCTTCTTTACGGCAATCTTGTAAGCTTTCCCCCCATTCATCGCAATGTTCCCTCCAGCAAGTGCGCTTCCTCTCGCTGATTTCTTTGCGCAGGGATAGCCTGCAGAGGCGTATTGCAGTCGGAGTTCTCCAGCAGCGTCCGGAGCTCTCTTTTTTGTCCTGGTGTATTGGCGTCGGAGTGAGAGGCATCGTTTCCGCAGTTCTGCAATGGTGTCGCTACACCAGTACACGGGTGGGCCCCTCGCACACGGCTTGCTGGTACGCATGGAGGCCTCGCACACTCTGGTGACCCGACTACTCAACGAGTAATAGCTCAAACTGTATTTTTTAATTTGACAATAAATAAGAAATATTATATTATAAAGTAATAAACACATCACGAGAAAATCGTAATTTTTACAGTTTCGACTAATAATGAATACATATTATATGATGAAAAGTAAAGTACAAGTACAAAATAATAAGTAAAAAATATTTTATCTACTCACACACCAAAATGAACACATCAATAAATACATTAGAGTATGTGAAGGATGCCAATATTATAATCGTGTGTAAAAGTATCCAAATCGTTCGTCCAAGTAAAATTGGACATTTACATTGGATGTTAACCAAATGGAGTTTCATTATTAAACGATTTCTGTTTGTTGTTATTATCGAAACAACTTGCATCACTAAACAAAAAACGTAGTGAAAATAAATTTTCTGACGTATATTAAAATTAAGTTAATTTTTCTTATTTTGAATCAAGAAGTCTGCCTCTCAAAAACCATAAACCATAATTAACCTAACCTAATAATTTAACCTAAAATAGTTTAACCTAACCATAATCTAATCTAGATTAAATCTCCTTTTTCACATACTTGTATCATAAACTACTATTAACTTTCTAAGTTAACAAAAGTACTTTTACTAAAAGTACTTTTCAAACTGTAAACTTCACAGCTTGGAGATCACAGAAGTTTTAAAAATTACAGTATGCGACTGCAATCTTTACAAATTTGTATTCGTCCCACGTACTATTTATACTGTAATTTCTACAGTGTACTTTTACCTTATCCAAAATAATATGTTTTTTTTTTATCAATTTTGAAACATTTTGAAATGTCAGAAATTTTACAAGAACTGAAAAATAAATCCAGCTGCGGGCCGGACCTATTGCCTTGCAATATTATAAAGGAATTTAGCAATGTACTAGTTGCACCAATAACAGATATAATAAATTGTTCATTTGACAACGAGACATATCCAACAGTTCTCAAAATATCCGAGATTATTCCCGTCCATAAAAAGGGCGACAAAACAAAAGTTGAAAATTACCGGCCAATATCTCTAGTATCTGTAATCGCTAAAATACTGGAATACTCCATGGAACGAAGATTAGGACAGTTCATTAACAAACACAACTTAATACCGGTGGCACAACATGGCTTCAGAAAAAATAAATCCACAACCACAGCTATACTCACCTTCTACAACAGAGTACTTAGAGATTTAGACAAAGGTAAATCTCCGGTCGGGATTTTTTGCGACTTGTCGAAGGCATTCGACTGCGTCTCTCACGATGTATTGGTGGACAAGCTGTACATCTATGGGATTAGAGGAAAGGTGGGCAGATGGTTCCGTTCGTTCTTCAATAATAGACTAATATAGTCTATTATATAATAGACTAATATATAATAGACTGAATCATCGTATCTTATAAGTGGTGTTCCGCAGGGCAGTGTGCTGGCCCCGACACTTTTCTCTTTATATATAGCGGACATTATAGAATATATAAGGGATAAGCAATGCATTCTATATGCAGACGACGCGAGCTTCATTATTTCTGAAGAATCTCCGAGTAAAACTGAAGTCGAGGCTAACCAGTTGTTGAAAATGGTCCATAATTGGTGCTCTGCTAATAACATGTTCCTAAATATAGAAAAAACTAGCTACGTAATCTTTCAAACACATAGGAAAACGGTTGCGGAAAACCTATCCCTGGCAATTGGTAAAGAAGAGGTTCAAAGAGCCAAAAACATACGATTCCTAGGAATATTCTTTGAAGAATTCCTCACCTGGAACATTACGACGGATAGTATTATCAAAAAACTAAATTGCAAAATCTACCAACTTCGAATGCTCAAGAACATTGTTAACAGTTCGGTGCTCATTAATATATATTTTGCTGAGATACATTCTATACTAGCATATGGAATAATTGTTTGGGGCTCGTCTCCACATATGCACAGACTACTAAAAACGCAAAAAAGAGCAATTAGATGCATCACAGGAATTACAGGTAGAACCTCTTGCAAATCATACTTTAGCAGGCTTAATATATTAACAGCACCATGAACTAGCATGTTTCATTCATAAGAACAAAACCAAGTTCTCGACTGGCCAAGACCACCATAACCACAATACTAGACACGGATCAAATTTATTAGCGAATAGGTCGAACTTAACGATATGCAGCAAAGCGCCCGACATAATTGGAATACGCATCTATAACTGTATTCCGTACAAGCTAAGGCAGGAGCATTTCAAGTCCTTCAGGAGGAAGCTAAAGGATATTCTAATCGAAAAAGAATTTTATAGTGTTGAAGAATTCCTTCTAAACAAAATTATTTAATGAACTGTACACTGTATTTATTTGTAAATTTTCTTATGTATGTGTGTGTATGGGTATTATCTTTTTTCTTTTTCTATTTTGACAAGTTATATATGTACTTATGTATATCTTTTATAACAATAAATTTGATTTGATTTGATTTGATCTATTATAAAATTGTCTGAATGTAAGAAAATAAAAAATTATTGAAATCAATCGCACGTTTTTCGAGAAAGTAAACTAATGTTGCAGTAAATTTATTCTTATTAAAATATTTTTTATTTCGTGTGAATTTCGAAACATTTTAAGTTTTGTCGGTTTTTGTCATTAATTATTATTATCTACTGTACAATTTTCTTTTGAATATTATGACAAACAATATTTAAATCCGTCGAATGTTTCCCAGGAAAATTTTGAAAAACTAAATTTATTCCAATTTTCTTGTTTTCGTGTGAATTTCGAAACATTTTCAAAAAAAAGTTATCGGTATATTATCATTAACCCTTGTAAAATTTTCATCTGAAGTTTTTGCAATTTTACAATTTTTTATTGACATACAAATTAATGAAATCTAGCGATTATTTTCCAAGAAAAATATAAACTAAACTAATGTTGAATCTAAAATGTTCTTTTTCGAGTGAAGGCATTTTAATTAATTCACGCGTTGATTCTCGTAAACTTGTTATTTATATCATAAAAAACAGAACAGAAAAAAATCGTTTTCTTCATCGGTGCCGAATTTAAAAAATGTGCATTGGAATGGAAAACAGAGGTGAAAAAAGGTTGATTGTGACAGATTTGTCAAATTTACTTAGTATTATTACAGTTTGGTTATTTTTAGTTATAGCAGTCTAGCCTGTACTAGGTTGTCTGTTAAAAAAATAAAAACGCATGTTACAAGTTCCGCACCCTTCGAAAATAGAATGGCTTGATAAATATGGTGGGATTGAAAAGAATAAAACGACTATTTGTTACGAGAAAGTCAATTCACATACATTCAATCTAAAAAGATATATTGAAAGTATTTTTAAATTTCTGTTCAAAACAGATGAAGAAAAGGGAGAATATTTTTTACAATAGAAAAACAGATTCATTCATAAATGATGGTTTTAAACACGCTTGTTGATTTAGTTTTCAAGTGGCATATTGCATTGCTCGCCATGGGGCGTTTTTATGATGTACTGCTACTTTATTTGCAGATTTTAAAGAAAATACTAGATTATAAAGCGTAACTAAAAGTCGAAATGCAATTAAAGATTAAGTAATAGAATTAGTTGAGATGGCTCAAAGCGCCACGCTCTGGTACACTTTGTTGACCCATAGGCCAAGCCAAGTGAAGATAACCAGATATGGTGACACAGCAGAGTCTGACCAGAAGCGGGCGGCTACAAACAGCGTCGGAACCCACAATGGACGGCTGAATCGCACTCTCCAATCCGTCTGAACAGCGTGATGAGTTAAGGAAATTACCCCCTTTACCTTAATATCGATGACTAGTACAAAAACAAAACGGCCCTCAGGGTATGTCGTATATTACAAGAGAATAGAGATTCCCTAGACGGAATCGGCTACATAATTTTCAAAAAACATGTTGACAAAGTAGAACAATATTCAGAATTATCAGAGCGCATTGCCTCATCATCATCATAATAACATAAGTAAATTCGTCAGCCGGAAAATAATACTATGCTCCAACAACAACTCACACACACCAAGAGACAGAAGAGTTCAATGACCAAATATCATCAGCACTAAACAATTACAAAAGTACCCACACATTAGTAATAGGTGACTTTAATGCAAAACTAAATAGACGGAACAGAAATGGGATAGGAATATTCGAATCTGGAACAAGGGTCGAACGAGGAAACACACTTATGGACTACATGGAAACAAACAAATGGACGTAGACATCACCTGTACGAAACACAAAAAACGAGATAGGCTATATTTTTGTAAAAAAGAAAGACATTGTCCAAGATGTCACAATCATAAATTCAACATCAATAGGAAGTGACCATCGCCTCATTCGAGCCAAAATATTAACACTAAGCCTATTCTATTTAAATCATTAATTAAAATAGACTAAATAAGGGTAAATACATAAGTGATATGGTAAACTACTAATGGTCTGCCCAGCCCACCACGTGGACGACCTAACCTATAAAAAGAAATGTGAAAAAGTCTTTTTAAGTGAGGTTACACCTAAGATTATAATTCAAACAAAACTGTACGAGAAAGATAAGGTAAAAGAGGAGCTGCGGAGTAGTATTCCACTGAATTCAACAAGAGAAAGTTCTCTTATTTTTGAAACTATCATTGTTGATTTACTTGTTATATTGAGGGTCGAAAGCGACCTACTGAAACAACTGAACCAAGAACTTAAAGACAAAAATGTATTACTGAAAGAACTAGTAGAAGGAAAAATGAGTAAAAGTAATATCGTTAGTTATGATGACCAGACATGGATAAGATGAATAAAAATAACACTAGCAAAGTTGAAAAGATAAAAACAATCGTGAGGTAGATAAAAATGTTAAAAAACAATTACTGGACGATATCTCAATACCAAAAACAGTTACAACTAACAAGACTGCAAATGTTACTATTAAATCTAAAAACAAGGAGGATGTCTGAAGAACAAAGGCATTATCAAAAACGAAAAATAGAAAAAAGATTATCAAGTGGAAGATTATCAAATGGAGTCTCTCCATTTACCAAGATTAAAAATATTTGATGACCTGATAAGTGACCTGCAAGAGCACATCTAAAACACAAAATTAAATGGTGATTTCTCTATAGTCTCAGAATTTACTTATGCAATGAGACAACGCACTGTGATGTTGGAGGCTTCACCTGAAGTATACAGCACTGTGTTAAAAAATGGTTACAAAATATTCATTCGTTAGCAGTATTGTAGAGTGACAGATGATAGCAATGTAAACTTTTGCTCCAATTGTGAGCGTTTAACGATAGCTTCAAAAATTGTATGAACCAGGTCAAGTGTCTAAAATGTTCTGGTGGTCATCCAACAGAAAGCTGTAAATCCGAACTTCTTAAGTGTAAACTGTGAATTCTACAACAAAAAATATGGCCTAAATAAATTTACAAATCATCACCCAAATAATACAACCCTAATTGTAATACAATAGTTATAAATATTTAGGGTTAATGTTTAACTGTCATATGAAGTGGGATATGCATATATTAAATCTTATAAGTAAAACTAGATACTTTTTATTTATATTTCATAAATTAAAAAAAAATAGTGTGCAAACAACCAATGAAGAATATATATAAATATATATATATATATATATATATATATATATATATATATATATATATATATATATGAATATAAGAATATATATGAAGATTATATACCATTCTCTTTTGAGAGTATTGTGAATTATGGAAGTATTGCTTGGGTGTGGGGAGTTACAAAACCAACAGTGACTTGTTAGCTAGAATTCAATCTAAGCTCATTGATATATTTTAAGAGGGTAAACGTGTTCTAGGTATAAGAGATACATTTATATTCGAGTCATTGTGTTATCAATACATTAGTTGTAAATATGCGTTTGAGAACTATAAAGGGAAGGTTTTAAAGGAAAACTATAAAGGGAACTATAAAGGGAAGGACTAGAAATAAAAGTATTCCGTTACCCAAAGTTAGTAAATCTATAACATTTAAAAACTCTTCGATTGTGGCAATAAAACATGTTATTATGTTGTATTTTGCTTATATCATTGTATCTTATTTATACCTAAAACTCGATATCGACAATGTTTATTTATATGAATAAATTACTAGTCAGGCCTATGTACAGCGTGAGCAAAACTCGGTGTCTCAGCTCTATTATAAGAAAAAGAAACATGATAGAAAAAAATCTGATAAGAGGTTCTCAAATGGGATTGAGTAAGGACCATTTTAAGCCAAATTTACATTGTTTTCCATATTTGGAAACTGGAGTAATCACTTCATCGAATGTTGTTTTCCCAGAACCATACCTATGTTTTTGCATATTTGAAAAAGCTAATTTTTCAGAACAAATTTTGCAAAGAAAAAAATCTTTTACCGTTAAAAAATTATAAGCAAAAAATTGTATTTATTGTAAAAATAAAGTATTATCAAACATTTTCGCATTAACCCCCTATTATCCCTAATTCCATTAGAAATACATTAGATCCTGTCAATTACCGATATTCCCAACTAAAAAAAACTAAAAAATTTAACGCATTTGACCATAGATTATCAATATACATTAGTATATATGTTACAGTAAAAGTACAAAATCGGCAAATGTGCAGATATGCCGGAATATGTGCAAAATCTACCAATTTGATAGGTAATTGTGAGTTTAAATTTGAGATCAACTTCATATATATATATATATATATATATATATATATATATATATATATATATATATATATACTATTACCGCTAAAAGTCCACATTTTCCAACGTATTTCGGTAAAATATAAAAGAATAATAAACAGAAATAAAATTCACTTGTATATTAAAGTTTATTAAAATGTATTTGATATAATTTATATGATTTCATTTAAACACTATTTTATAATAATATCATTTCAAAGGATTTTATAAATCGCTCATAAAAACAATTAGAGAAAATAAAATAGCAAACTGCTTAAACAAACACATCAATAACCTCAAAAATGCAGGTTTGTCGAACAGCACATTCGCTCTGTATGTTAAAGTAAACCTCTATACATTTACCAACAGCATTAGGTATATGTACACATTTGCCGGAAATAGTTGGTAAATGTAAGTTGAATTCACATTTACCAACCAAGAAGGCAAATGTGCACATATACCGGTATATGTGTACATTTACCAATCTACGTACTTTTACCGTAACATATATAATCTTGTATTTAAGTTTTCAATTGAAAAATTAGTTATCTTCTTAAGGTGCCGTACTTTCGAGAGCTTAGGCAACTTCTCGCGGATACTTCTGGAACGCATCATCCACTAAAATAATACTAAATAATAAATAATAATTAATAAATAATACTAATTAATAAATTCTAATTATTGACAGATGCGACTTTGCCATTTGTTTCCAAAGGCTACTTGTTTAAATCGTGATGATTGCGACTTGGTGATATTACTTTTTAATTCTTTAATTACTTTATACTTTATACAAATTTGTTTATATATTTTTAACGGAAAAGATAGCAATTTTTTTTCTTTGCAAAATTTGTTCAGAAAAATTAGCTTTTCTCAAATCTGCAACATTACACAAAAATATGTGAATTTAAACTTAACTTAAAGTCTTAAAATGGTCCTTACTCAATCCCATTTTAGAACTTCGTTTCAGAGTTTTTCTATCGTTTTTCGTTTTCTTATAATAGAGCTGAGACATCGAGTTTTGCTCACCCTGTACAGGTGTAACTCGCCTCTAAATGTGCATGCTTATGTAATGTGTTATATATTATGTATGTGTTGTGTGCATGAGTTGTGAAGTTTAAATTTAATCTCAACGAGGGCACAAAAGCCTTTCGCACACGTGTATCATACATTATTTTATCTACGAAGCATGATGAATCTACAAGAAAATATATTTTTTTTATTCAGCAGTTTTCTACTCTTTGGGTATAAGCCTCCTTCTTATTTTGCCAGTTATTACGATTTTGTTCCACCTGGTACCAGTTCAGCCCTGCCGCTCGTTTCAAATCGTCGCTTCATCTCATTTGCGGACTTCCTATGCTCCTTTTGTTGCTCCATGGTCTCCATCGAATTTGTTTACCACTCCACTTATCCTGGTCTCTTGCGACGTGTCCCGCCCAGTCCCATTTCTGAGCGGCGGCGCGTCGCACGACATCATGAACCTTTGTTCTTCTCCTGATCCATTCATTTGTTTTCCTATCCCTTAATGATATCACAAGTATTCTCCTCTTAATAGCTCTCTGGTTTACTTTAAGTTTGTCAAGTATAGCTTTAGTGAAGGTCCAAGTTTGTTTTCCTATCCCTTAATGATATCACAAGTATTCTCCTCTTAATAGCTCTCTGGTTTACTTTAAGTTTGTCAAGTATAGCTTTAGTGAAGGTACACTGGTTGTATAATTCGTTTTTTTGAGGTTTAGGGGTATGTCCACATTCAAGATGTCTTTTATTTTGGCATATGCCGCCCAGGTTTGCTGTATTCTCTTATTTATTTCGAGTTCTTGTTGAGCCTTGCCTATAATTAGTGTTTGTCCTAGGTATTTGTATGCAGTTACTTTCTCGATCCTGTTATCTCCTAGGATAATTTCTCGTTCGTCATCTACGTTTGATATCATGTACTTTGTTTTGTCAAAGTTGATTTCTAGGCCTGTGCGTTGTGTGGCCCTGTAGATGTCATCGATAAGTGTGGGCAGTTCTTCTCTGCTTTCGGCTATCACCACTATGTCGTCGGCAAACATTAAGTGGTTGAGTTTTTCCGCGTTTATATTAATGCCTCTGTTTTGGAGGTCGATTGTTTTTAGTGCGTCCTCCAGAACTAGTTTGAAGAGCTTGGGTGACATAGGGTCTCCTTGGCGCACTCCTCTGTTAATTGCCACTTTGTCTGATTTTTCGTGTAGCGGGATTTGTAGAGTAGCGTTTCGGTAAATGTTGTTAATTAGGTTTGCGTATCTGTGGTCTATTCTGGCGTGTATCAGGGCTTGCTATAGTGCCCATATTTCCACCGTGTCGAAAGCATAAAATCAATGAATGCTAGCCATAAAGGTATATTGTATTCCACAGCCTTCTCGATTAGTGTTCTCATCGTTTGCAGTTGTTTGCAGTTGTAGTACTGTAGCCCTTCCTAAACCCAGCCTGCCCTTTTGGCTGGTAATAGTCTAACTTTGGTGTGAGACGGTTGGTTAATATTTTAATTAGGATAGCATGCTGATCGGTCTGTAATTTTCTGGGTTCTCGGTGTCTCCCTTTTTGTGAATGATTATCACGAGGGCGTTTGTTCAGTCCTGTGGTATGTCCTCCTTTTCCAGGCATTTGTTGAACAATATTTCTATTTGGTCTTCTAGTATATCGCCCCTTAACATCTCTGTCAGCATGCTGTCTTCGCCCGCTGCTTTTCCATTAATCGTATGATGTAATGCTGATCTGATTTCGTCATTTGTAATCTCAAGTATGTCTTCAGAGTTGAAGTTCATGACTTTCACTTCCTGGTCTTGTTCGGATATGTCGCTCGTTACTTTCGTCTCGTATAGGTCTGCGTAGAATTCTTGTACCGTTCTTATAATTACGGGTCTTCCTTCGATTTTTTGTCCTGTTTTGTCTTTGATTCTGACGATTTCTTTCTTTGTGTTTGGCGCTAGTCTTCTGAACACTTTCGCCCCTTTGTGTTGTTCCAGTACTTTCTGCGCGATTTGCACATTGTGTTTCCTTTGCCATCTTTCTGGCGATTTTATTTGTTTCGGCGTATTCTGCTGACGACGTTTTATTATTTGTTATAATATGTTTAGTGTTTGCGCGCTGAGTTTATTTTGCTTTCTAGTTGTTGTTTCTGTGTACGCTTCTGCTGCTTGGTTTAGGGTTCTAGTGATCGCTTTGTTTGTTTCGTTAACGTCATAGGTACTCAGTCTCTGCTCTTTGAATCTGTTTCCCAGGTATATTTGGAATTTATTTGGGCCTTGTTGCAGTTTCTCTCTGTCAATCTATTTGTGTATCGACTTTACGATTTTTTTTACAATGCTCTAGTTTTTGTTTTATGCTTATCCTTGCCCTCACCAGACGATGGTCACTTCCAGTATTAAATCTGTTCAATGCCTCGACGTTTTGTACTATTTCGATGTTCTTCGTTAGAATATAGTCGATTTGGTTGAAAGTTCTCCCGCTTGGGCTTGCCAAGGTCCATTTGCGGTTGCGTTTCTTTTTGAAAAAGGTGTTAGCATTATAGAGATGTTCTTCTTCCAGAAAGTCACCCATCATTGAGCCTCTGGGATTTCTTTTGCCTAGCCCGTGTTTGGCGTTTGGCAACACCACGCTTGCCGAACGGGTTGATGAGTTTATATTTCAGCCATCCCCGGTGGGGACAGACTCTGTTAATAGCTGCCCATTCTGGGTCAGACGCTATTGTGCTAGTTTTGGTCCGCCCCGGGTATTTACATGAGGAACCGGAAATGGGGTGGCCGAATGTGGGAAACGGGAAGTGGTAAATCGGATGTGAGAAACCGGAAGTCGAAATCTGACCTCACACCCAGCGTGGGGTTACATAGACCTTACACGTGGGGTTACATAGACTGTAACTGTAATATAGAAATATTCCATAAAAACGCAACTTTAGAAAACGGGGCAGTTTGTAAAAAATCGAGACTGTCCCAGCAAAGTCGAAATGTCAAAAGCGGGACACATTTCCAAGTAAAAACATTTATATTCCTTAAAAGCGCGACTTTTTAAAACGGCACAAATTGGGACTATCCCACCAAAATCAGGCTGTCGAAAGCGAGACACGTTTCTGTGTAAAAACATTAATGTTCCATAAAAACGCGATTTCACCGGTACCACCTATATCTAGGAGGTATTCCCCTATCCGCCACCTGGCGAGGCGCCCGACGGGGGACTAACAACCCCGCACGAGCGAGAAAATAATTATACCTTACCGATAATATTGAAAAATTGTAATAGATAAAATTCTTCAAATTAGTGATATAATAAGGTTGAAGGTCGATATATTCTAGGTTAAGCAAGAGTTAATCTAGATTATGATTAGATTAAGTTATATTAGCGCCAGATAGATTCAGACTGAGAGGCCAAGACTTCTTGATTCGAAATTAGATAAATTAATTTAATTTTAATATACGTCAGAAAATTAATTTTCACTGTCGATGTTTTTTATTTAGTGACGCGAGTTGTTGTTATAGTAATAATGAACAGAAATCGTATTTGAAACTCCATTTGATTTATATTGGACCTTTACGCACGATTTCTATACTTTTACACATGATTATAATAATGGTATCCTCCACGTGCAATAATTTACTTATTAATGTGTTCATTTTGGTGTGCGAGTAGATTAACGAATTTATGTGGCTGGATAACTAATATTTAGAAATGGAATTCATTGAATTTCAAAGCAGCATAGTGTGGAAAAATAATTTTTTATTGAAGTAGAACAGATTATAATGTTCTTACACTAACAAATTTAAATATTATATTAAACATATGGAATTCTTTACCAAACAATTTTATATCAATGAACGAATTTCTACAGAAAAAAACGAAAATAACTGAACTGTAATATGCGTTAAATGAATACATAGGTGATGCAGAGACGCCATACAAAGTAGAGGTGCCACTAGGCATGGTGTCGCCTGGTATGGTAATTTATTCATTGATATCAATTTCTTGACCTTATTACGACAAAGTAAAAGTTGGCAAACAAAGAAGACACGTATATATTCTTAAAAGATTGTAACATATCGGTATTTTGAACATACTGCCCCCCACCCCCTTGCCCCCCTCGTAGGGGGGACAAGTAACGCCACTGCCTTGGTGACCCACAGGCTAGTATTAAAAAAAGAATAAACTAAATTTGACTCACTTCTAAAAAAGGCTTGCCATTACTAGTTTAATTAAATATACAAATCTATTTGGATGAAATCAACACCTATAAACCGTCTAAATAAAAGAATAAAAATTAAGTAGAAAAAACAGAACAAACTAGCATACAGAGTAGACCATGTCTGCCTAATTTCTTTTACCAATTCTTATTGTCGTAATGTTATCGTTCATCGCTCATCTAGTCTTGTTTGTTCAATATCACAAATGTGTGATTAATTCATTCATTTCTGTACTGTATAATCTAAGTTTCGCTGACTTGTTCGTCTAGTAACGTATACCTTAGTTCTTGCAGTTGTGTAATGATTTATTTAGTTTCATTTTTGGTTTATTTGTTTGTTTATCTATATTCTAGATTACCTAATGAATAGGATGGTTGCGACAGTTACTACGTGGTAATTCATACTTACATTAAATTGAAAAATTCACTATGTTTTTACCATACTTATAATATGTAAAAATGTTATATAACTTATTATTCGGAGTTATATAAATTTCTACACACATCACGACTCGAGTTTCGACGTTTGACGGTCAAGTTCAAGTTTAAAATTACCGTCAAACGTCTTTTACATATCATAAGTGTGTTAAAAACATAGTGAATTTTTCAATTCAATGTAGATGACCTAATGTTGCCTGTATATACCTACTTATATAGCCTTGTAAATCTAATCTTGCATCCGTATTTTTTCATTCATGTTTGTTGTCAAATCTTATACAACAAGTTCTGGTCTTTAATCTGTGGGCACGTCACGATTGATTTGCCAAGTCATTATAATTATTATAGAAATATAGGTTTCTAATATTGATACGTTCACTATAAATGTTGATAGGTAATTGATTGGATAACAATTTATATCAAAGTTGTTGAATAGGTGCTTCCATAGACACAAACTAAAATAACTGTCTTGGTGTTACATGAGATCTCACAACTTAGCGTAGCGAACGTAGCGAAAGAACTGCGTTACGAGACCGATGGGAAACTGTATTGTCTCGTCTTGGTTTAATATTTCTGGTCTATTTGTTTCTCTAATTTAGAGTAGCTAGTCAGTCTAGTGTGTCTTATGACACTAGTCGCTATTCTGTTTATAAAAACTATTTCATTTGATTGATATTTGATTTTCATTTGATAGATAATATAAGAAGTTTTATATTTTCTTAAATTTCTTTTTTCTCTAAATTATCTTTTTTCTATATTAATTTTAATGAAATGGATGGTTGCGACCGTTACTACGTGACAAACCTACGTGAAAATAGATAATCTAAAAATCTTGCATAATTCCAACTAAGGCCCGAAACTTCTAAATCTCCTGGAGTCATTAGAAATTTTCAAACAAATCCGTAAACCAAGTAAATCTCCTTAACGAGCAAACCGACCTAATTTTTTCACAACTTTTTAATCTAAAGCAGGGTTCCTCAAACGTATGGCCTCACGTATCCCTGTTAAAGTTTCCAGACGATAGCGAAAAAATTCAGCTAAATAAGTTACTCTTTTGATTCAGGTTTCATCTTCAAATCGGAACTTGAGGTTAAAGTCACTGTTTTTCAAAACTAAATAGATTTCGTGACGAAGCTCAACCTCCCGCCAATATCCCGCGTTTTGATAACCAACGTACGTCACAGTGTAAAAGTAATGAAATTTGTTCAGTATCCATGTCTCGGCATAACAATACCAAGACTCTTGAATTGAGCGGACGTGCTTTTATGTAATTTATTATTTTTACGACCTCTGACAGTGCTATTTTTAAATCGATAGACATTTGCTTGGCGTGCGCCAATGCTTCTCCGTGCAATGCACAATGTGTACTTTTGAGCTCAGGCGTTGCAGCGGCGAGATTTTTAATCCTAGTAATTAGTCCAGATATCCTTCTTGTCACGACCTTAGCAAAATCAGTTGATATACCAACACAATTTATCAAATCTATGCCATGTTCTTCGGTCTTTTTTCGTAGACTTGCATAATAAAAAAATGTTCTTCAGAAACATTTTCATACACATATCTAACATAAGCATAAATTTGGTAAATCTGTTGATTCGTCAACTTGAATCGTATAATTATTATTTTGTAATCGATGCGCGAGTTACTGTTCTTGAAAGCGACGTGCATCGTTTGTATCGTTCGAAACAGGTTTTTTATCCAGTTTTTTCGACAATTTGTCTCCCAACTGATCATATCTTTATCAGCTAGTAAAACCAATTCTTCAGCAAGATTATATGATTTTCCTGTGTTTGCGATTTTATATGCCACAAGGAAAGACTCTCAAAAATATTCAGAGTTAGCTGAAAAATATTAGAGTCATTTAAATATAGAGTCACTAAATATTAGAATCAGTAACTAAGCTGGTTTTCATAGACTTTTTTGAAGAATTCAACTTTTTCTTCTTTCTAACAAAAAATCTGATGGTTTTTGTCTTCGCAGCAATGGTGGCTTCATCGAGCTATTTGAAAGAACTTCTGAACATATAACACATACTGTGATTTTGGATTTTTAGATTCATCTTTGAATGTAAATTCAATTTTCAGATAGTCTTCGTAATATTCCTTTTTCTTTTGCTGATGAAATGATATTTTATTCTGGTCGATTGCGTAGAAGTTTTATTTCAAACTGAACTTTTAGCAGAAGTAGACACAATTTGAGTAGACATACTTCGCACAGGTCTGGTAACCACTGGTTGTAGATTGAAGATTTCGATGGTAACTTGTACTGCGACCTTCATATATCTATTGTACCCCATCCTCTTCCTCTAATCGTTAGCAAACGTACCTATTTAGAGCGCTTCCTCTAGTCTTAATTCCTCTAGGAATTTAAGAATCTGGCTGGGATTATGCAACTCTTCTGCGTTCAAACAGTGGGTCCCAGATACATTTGTCTATTTTGGAGCAGTGCTTCGCAGTCATTGAGCAAATGTATGGGCGTTTCCTCTGCTGAGCCGCGGAAACTTCATCTGTCCTAGGGCCTCCTCTAGTCCTAGGGCCTTGAGGTGTTTTCTAAGTCTGCAGTGTCCCATCAAGACTCATGTCAGAATTCTAAGGTTGTTCCTGTTTAGTTTCAGGCTAGCTTTTGATCTATTCTGGTTAAAATATCCCAGCTTTACTTTGGATTCTCTTAGCCCTGGAATGTTCTGTCCAGGTTTTCATCCAATGTTCTCTTATTTCTTCATCTAAATTTTTGAGGATGGTGTACATACTTATACTACAAAAGGGATCATGATCTATAAAGGGATTACTGGATCCCTTGTTCGCTAGGTGATCGGCTTCTTTGTTTCCATCTATGCCAGTGTGTTCTGGTACCCAGTATAGCTTTACCTTATTATCTCTGCCAAGCTTGTTTAGCTTTCCCACAAAGTTTCATACCAGTTTGGATCTGATGGTGTATGAGCTAATGCCCTTGATGGCAGTTTGGCTATCTGACAAAATTGCAATTTGTTTTTTTGTAGTTTTTTAATAGTTCATGCCGAGTTTAAATTGTGCACATACCTCGATCACATGTACCTTTCCTTGGAAGATGCGTGGGTGGATTCCCATGGATTCAAGGATTCATAGTATTTGGTCGAGCTCCAAACACTCCTTCCTACATCAGTACCATCCTTTGTGTTCGAACCATCTTTATATCATTTCACTTTGCTCTATGTGGTATGCTGAGGATTTGTCGCTGCAATCGGCATTGTTACTACACATTTCTGTGAAGTTTTTCTCGAAATGGTATTTGCATACCATTTTGTCTCTCGGTACTTGCAGCCAGGGGATATTGGCAGCGATGCTGTTCCGTACTCTCCTTCCTAATCACCTCTGCCTTTTTTTTGCTCTGCCCACTTTACCTCTGCCTATTCCTTCCTGTGGTCACAGTGGTGTAGTGGTGAATGCATCCGCTCGCTACACCTGAGATCCCGGGTTCGGTCCCCGGACAAACCGTGAAATTTTTCACGGAACTATGCTGTGGCCACTTCGTGGAAAGCAATGGCAAACTACCACGAGTAATTCTGCCAAGAGAACCTCTCAAATAGTGCCGTTCGGAACCGGCGATAAACTGAAGGTCCCGTATATTAGTGTGATGATGCGTTCCACAATTATGCGCGAAAGGTCACGACACTTCAGCGACGAAGTAAATCGACTGGAGATGATTCCTTCCTTGCTGAACCTAACAATCGACGATCCGACGTTACCCTCTACAACAAAGTGCAATCCATTTGCGACTCCATTGCTGCTATCGGGCATGACCCCATCGCCCCCGTGATACAGATACACGCCAGTATTTGAATCTTCTCACGCTGCTTCTTCATCTTCATCTTCAGCTTGGTTCTACTTCTCTAAGCAACTGCCCCGTAATTCATCAAAGGTCTCATGGTGTGCATCCATTACTACCCCACGTTTTCGCTGCCAGATGTCTGCATACCATTAGAGCACGTTTAGTTTTTTCTACCACTTCTTCAACGTGCCTGTTCCACAGGAGTTTGCTATGTAGTATTATACCCAGATACTTTATCTCCTGTTTATATTCTACGGTCCTCCCAGCTAATAGTAAAGGGTTGTAGGCAGTTTAACCTTCTCTTCCTAGTAAATGATATCACCGTGGTTTTGCTCGGGTTGAGTTTTAGTCCCACTGTTTGACACTATCTATTAGTTACTTTGAGGCATCTCTGTACGATTTCACAGAGCTCTCCCTCAAACTTGCCTCTGCCTATTATGACTATGTCATCAGCGTAACAGTACAGGTATAGGCCGTTCAGCTTAGACAGTAGTTCCTCAACTACCAGGCTCCACATCAGAGGTGATAGAAAACCTCCCTATGGGCACCATGGAGTTGTGGAGATCTTTATGGTGTCTTTTCCCTCTTGTGCCTCCGCCTTTGTAGTTCTTCACTGATTTATTTTCAAAACTGTTATTCGATCCAAATTTTAACCAGCCCCAGAAAATGAATGCAAATGATTGTTTTGTTTAGGTAACTAAGTTGTTGGACTGGGCGGTACCGGGCGATGAAGTGGATTGCCTCCACCCACGCACCGCGCTTGTACAAGCCATCCAGCTGCTTCTACATAAATCTTGACATGAATCCTCTTGCGTCGAAAGGCGAACCCTTAGTCGCATACTTCACCTTGAGTAACCCTGATCTTACGCAATCGTCTCCAGATAAGTCCCCAACTACAGACAGACAACTTTTGGTATAAATTTAATCTCATCACTTTTTAATGAAAATAACCTTCAACAGTCGAAACTCGAGTCGTGTAAAGTGTGTAGAGTTATATAAGATCACAAGTAAAATATTTTTACAAAAATTATTGGTTAAAACATTATGTTTTTCAATTCAAGCTTATTAATTTTATTATTTTGAGTCATTAAATTGTATTTCAACAAGTTTTACTTTAAGTTATATAAATTTTCCGGGAATAATTTTAATTATTTCCAATTAATACCAGACCAAAATATTTCGCAAACTCTCGGTAAAATTAATTATAATTACATTTAAAACTCGTCCCCCATTTGACGTGTGCTATCAATTTATTTTAATTAATCATTTATATATATATATAAACAGAAACCGAATTGACAACTCGCAATATTTCAACGTTTTCAAACGAATTCGCCGAGAGCAAACCATCCTCACAAAGCCTCTTTCATAATTAATATTAAACGATTTTCCTTTGAAATCAATTAAGGCGTCAGAAACTCTCCTTCATATAATTACTCCATTTATTACATAAATATTTATTTCAATAAACTCATTTCAGATTTATTACCATTCATATTTAATTTATTCACTTCAAATTTAAAAAGAGGAATATTCGAAGCTAAATAAACAATTTGTATTGACTGTAGAAATATAAATACATTTCAAACACATACTACTAAAGTCAATTTAATACAATAAGTAATGCCAGTCGGCAGAAAGACTTTGTGGCCGATAGTCTTTTTTAACTTTCTTAATCAAAAAACTTTACTGTACTACTGCAATCGATAGCCTTCTCTTAGATTGATTTAGTACAATTAGTGTTATTACTATTACTATAGTGTTATTACAAGCTTAAAGAAATCAGTTGATTAACTGTTCAGTATATTTAAACATATTTTCTCTAGATAAAAACGAGAGATTCATAAGTTTGGGTTGCTCGACGAATCTATGCCGCAATATTATTTAAGCGATCGATTTGCAGGTTTTTTTTTTGTTAAAACGTTCTGATTGCGGGAAATTGGGACAAACTTGGAAATAACAGGACAACTGCAAAAAAAAAACGGAACAGCTGCCAAGAAAAGGGGATTTAATGAATCAACCTATTTTATATATAAATTCCCTCTACCGATTTAATATGGGTTGTTCTCGAGATTAGAAAATAGTTTTGCTTAAACGAACAAAGGCAAATTAATTAACAGAAATGGTTTGTTATCAATTCCAAATTACCCATTGTTAATGAGGAATGTATGGATACAATAAAACCTTCCTAATATCTACAGCAAACATTGACCGAATTAATTATACATTTAATGCATACTTGGCAAACAAACTCCATCTTGTATATGTTCAGGTATCAAAATCTACTATATAGATGAATTTTATGTTCAATATATTTTTTTTTTCTTTGGCGTTACAACCCTGCGTGAGTTTTGGCCTGCTCGCCGATCTTTTCCATTCCGGTCTATCATTTGTCGCTTCTTTCCAATTTCTCATTCCGAGTGTTTTGAGATCTTAATTCACTCCATCTATCCATATTTTTCTAGATCCTCCTCTTACTCTGCTTTCCACTGGCTTCCAGTCTGTTATTATCTTCGGTTCCCTTGTGAGTTCCATTCTCTCTACATGTCCTAGCCATCTGATTCTTTGTGCTTTTATAAATCGTACAATATCCGCATTATTTATACAGATGTTCAGTCCGTGGTTCATATGAATTCTGAACATTCCGTTTTCTTCCTGTATCGGGCCAAACACTTTCCTTAAAATTTTTCGTTCGAAAATTCTAAGATTGGTCTCGTCGTTCTTCGATAAAGACCACGTTTCGCAGCCATATGTAACCACAGGTCTAATTATTGTTTTATATATTCGTAGTTTAGATGCGCTGTTTAGCAGTCTTGACGTTAGTAGTTTTTTATACATATAATAACCTCTGTTTCCTGCTACTATGCTGCTCTTGATCTCTTCGCTTGTTTGATTTTGTGTGTTCAATTGTGCGCAAATAACAGAAGTTGTTAACACACTCGAAGTTGTAGTCTTCTATGTTAATGGGTTGTAGGTTGTTGTTATTTTCTCTTGCTAGTTTCATGTATTTCGTTTTTGCTTCGTTTATTTTCAGTCCGGATCTTGTAGTTTCTTTGTCTATTTCTATTAATGTTTATCTAATAGTTATTTCATTCCTCCCTATAATTACGATATCATCTGCGTATGCACATCTTTGCCTTGTTCTGTTGCTTATGCATCCGTTTATGTTAAGTTTCTTAATTGCTCCATCAAGAACTAGGTTAAATAAAAGTACTGAAAGTGCGTCGCCCTGTCTCATTTATTGAACTCGAAAGCTTCCGACAGTTCGTTTTATAAGCCACTATCGCTTGCGATTCATGCATGGTGACCTTCACCATATTAACTAGTTTTCGTAGTAATCCTATAAGTACCAGGTCGTTCAGTAGCTTACGTCGGTTTACACTGTCTAAAGCCTGTGTGAAATCAATAAACAGGTTATAAATTGTGATATTGTGTTCATAGCATTTTTCCATTATTAATCTCATCCTGTGAAGTTGGTCTGTTGTTGATCGGTTTGGTCGGAATCCGCACTGGTACTCGCCCAAGATCTCCTCCGCATATCTTGTTAGCCTTTGGTTGAATATACTTGAGACAACTTTGTAGGTGACGTTGAGTAACGTTATCCCTCTATAGTTGTTACAGTTATTTTAATCGCCCTCTTTGTGAATGGGCTGTATAATTCCTAGCTTCCATTCCTCTCGAATCTTCTCTTCTTTCCATATCATCCTGATGAGCATATGTGTTATTGTTCACAGTAACTCTCCACCGTTCTTTAGGAGCTCTGAAGTTATCGCATCTGTCCCGGGGGCTTTGTTGTTTTTTAGGCATTTGATGACATCTACTACCTCATCTTATGTCGGTTCTATGTCCTGTAGTTCTGCTGACTGGTATTTTTACTTGGTTTCATCCACTTCATCTTTTTCATAGCTCTTTAACAGGCTCTCAAAGTACCCTTTCCATCTTTTTACTACTTCTTCGTTTTCTGTCGAAACGTAGAAAGTGTTTGGTATGTGGGGTGAAGGAGGATATGTAATTGGTTGGAAGAATGCACGATGGCGGAGTGGAATGACCAGGAGAGAAGGCGAGGAAAGGATTGGAATGAGTGTATGGACGAGAGCGGGAAGGGACTGTCGTTTTTATACAGAGTGAAAAGATGGAAAAAGCGGATGCGACGGGGTAGTTTTTTGAGTTTTTTGAGTGTTGCGGTTTTTTTTTTTTTAGTTTGTGAGCTTATGTCCGATGTACAGGTGTTGATGTATAGGTTTATAGGGTGGTAAAATTTATTTTTTCTTTTTAATGGGGTTTTAGTTTCACAACTTTTTATTATTTTTTATTGTTTTTTTTTACTTATGTGTATTTTGTATGGAAATGTAAATTATTTTAACTATGCCAATAAAGGTTATTATTATTGCTTCTTCGTTTTCTGTCAGTATTTTCCAATTTTGATCTCTGCATGACGAAAATTTGCGGTTTACACTCTTGTTTTTGTTGCAGGATTGTTTTATAGAAATTACGATTCTCCTTTTTGTTGTTGGCCAGTACTATCTCCTCTATTTTTCTGTTGAGCATATCTCATATCGTTTCTTTCTTCTGCACATTTTTGTCGCTTCTTTTCATTGGTTTTATAGTGCTCATCATTTGCTCTGGTATTTCTTTGGAGACATTTATTCCTTGCTATATTTTTCTCTTTCATAACTTCTTAACACTCGTCGTCGTACCAATCCTCATTTCGTTCTCTTTTGTAGGTGCCTAGAGTTTCTTCTGCGGTTTGTATTATTATATTTCTAATGTTATTCCATTGCGTATCTATTTGGCCGGCCGGTTGAAAGTTATTTAGGTTTACTTCTAGACTCTTCTTGTACTTATCTCTTACTTTTTCTTCTTTTAATTTCCATGAGTTCCATTTCTTTGGGTTACTTGTTTTAGTTTTTGCTATATTGGGAATTCGTTGACTCATATGCGTAACAACTAAATAATGGTCCGCATCGCAGATTGCGCCTCTGTACGACAGTACATCTATGATTGAGGATGTGTATGCATATTAGTACATGATCTATTTGGCTAGTGTTCTGCGTGCCTGGGATCCTCCATGTTCCTTTGTGTATACGCTTGTGCTCAAAGAAGGTGCTACTTATTACTAAGGTGTTTGTTGTTGCGAGGTTACAAAGTTTCATTCCATTTTCGCTTGTTTTTTGGTGCAGGCTGTGTTTTCCCGCTATACTCTGGTAGTAGTCCTCTCCTCCTATCTTGGCATTAAAGTCGCCTAGGACGATAAGTTCATCATGCTTGTGTACATTTTCACTTGTGTTTTGCACCATCTCATAAAATCTTTCTATCGCCTCTCCATTTGCTTCTTCTATGGGAGCGTATACGTTTATAAGAGATGTATTGAAAAGTTTACTTTCAAAAGTTTTACTTTCATACGCAATTTGCATCTTCTTCTTCTTCTTTATTCAGCCTGTCTCGTCCACTGCTGGACATAGGCCTCTCTTAACATCTTCCATCTACTTCTATCTTGTGCTTCTTGCATCCAGTTGGTGGCGATGCGTTTCACATCGTCTGTCCATCGGGTGGGTGGGCGTCCTCTACTTCTGTATGCCTCCTGTCTAGGTCGCCATTCCAGGATCTTTTTGGTCCATCTGTTGTTTGGCATCCTTGCGACATGCCCGGACCAGTTCCATTTTAGTTTGGTTATTACTTCAATTGCATCGCTAACCCCAGATCGCTGTCTTAGTACTTCATTCCGCACTTTATCTCGCAATGTAATTCCGAGCATGGAACGTTCCATGGCTCGTTGCGCCACTCTGATCTTTTGGACGGACTTTTGTGGGAGTGTTAGAGTCTCCGCTCCGTAGGTTAAGACTGGTAGGATGCACTGGTCAAACACCTTACGTTTTAGGCAGTTGGAGATGTCTGATTTGAAAATGTGTTTTAGTTTTCCGTAGGCTGCCCACGTTAGTCTTAGCCTCCTTCCAATCTCATGTGTCTGGTTGTCTCTGCCGATTTTAATCTCGTGGCCTAGATACTTGTATGAGGTGACTTGCCGAATCTCAATCCCTTCCATTATAAAGTTTCGGGAAGGTACTAGGTTGGTCATAAATTCCGTTTTCGAGATGTTTATTTTAAGGCCGACTTTTCGTGATTGTTCTGCCAGCTTCTTAAGCATTTTTTCAGTCTTATCTAGGCTATCCGAAATTAGCACAATGTCGTCTGCGAACCGTAGATGGTTGAGGTTTTCGCCATTGATGTTTATGCCCATATCTTCTAGTTCTATGGTCTTGAACATGTACTCCATGAGGTTTGTAAATAGTTTAGGCGAGATGGTGTCACCTTGTCGGACGCCGCGTTGTATTCTGAATCTGTCCGTTTCGTGTAGTTTAAAGCATGCGGTAGCATTTCTGTATATGTGCTATAGAGTCTCCGAGTACCTATTGTCTATTCGGCAATTCGCCAGTGCCTTAAACATCTCATTGTGGTTGATAGAGTCAAATGCCTTCTCGTAGTCCACGAAGGCAAGGACGAGTGGCTTGTTGTATTCGACACATTTCCCTATTACATTTTGATGGTTTGCAGGTGGTCGTTCGTTCCGTATCCGGCTCTGAATCCTGCTTGTTCAGGCGGTTGATAAAGGTCAAGTTTGGTTGTGAGGCGTCTAGTTATGATTTTGGTGAAGAGTTTATAGAGGTGCGAAAGCAGGCTTATTGGCCTGTAGTTTGTCAGCCGTGTTTCACTTTTTGTGTATAATAACAATGATTGCATTGTCCCATGCTGTTGGTGTTATTCCTTCCGTGAGACATTTGTTGAATAAACTCTTTATGGCTTCTAATAGCTCGACTCCCCCTTCCTTAATCTGTTCGATCGCAATATCATCCTCCCCGGGCGCCTTGTTATTTTTCATTTCCGTAATTGATTTTGAGATTTCCTCTTGGGTTATCTCCGGTAGATCTTCTGATCCTTGGTTTAAAATTTGGGGGATGGTACGGGTATATTCCGGCTCTGGTGTTTCTTGAGCGCTATAGAGATTTGAATAGAAGCGTTTTACGATTTCCAGGATCTCTTCTTTGTTCCTGATAGTTTGCCCGGTTTGGTCCTCGAGTTTAGTAATTTCTGCTTTTCCAGGTGTTATTTTCTGTCTCAGTACTTTCATGCTTTTGTTCTCTTCGATAGTCTTCGCTATCCGTGTTTTGTTATAGTTTCTAATATCTTTCCTTGCGGCCTTTGATATTTCTTTATTTAGTGTTCTCAGCTGGTCTGTATGTAGTAGGTGCTTTTGTAGTTTTTCTCGCCTTTGTTTCATAAGTTGTCGTGTGTTTGCTGATAGTTTCCCTTCTTCCCTGTTCAGTTTCGTACCATTTATCTGTTTTGCCTCTTGTATCGATGTTACGATTTCATTGCTCAAGGTTTCTATACTCATTTCCTCCATGTTACCGTGTCCTAGTCGTTCTGCTATGGATTTCTTCTATTCCCCGTTATTGTTCACTGTAGTTTGTTCTTTGCTCTTTGATGTTGCAAGCAGTCTTCTCTCCTTTTTCAATCGTAGCACAACTTTTGCTCTTAGCATCCTGTGGTCGCTTCCCACTGACACCCGGTTGAGTATTGTGACATCCTGTACGATTTGTTTTTTACCCGTCATGATGAAATCTATTTAGTTTCGTGTATTTCCGTCAGGGCTCGCCCAGGTCCATTTCCGGTGTTCGGCTTTCTTAAAAAAGGTATTCATAGCATTCATACGATGTTCTAAAAGGAATTGCAGTAAGGTGTCGCAATTTGCATAGTCTTTCATTAATAGTCTCAAATCCAAGTACGGCCTTCTGTGTGTTTGTAGTGACTATAAATCCAACACCATGTTCGCCTTGCCGGTCTTCTGTTCCACTGTAATAAAGGGTATAGTTATGTTTTCTTAGTGTTCCTTGTCCCCTCCACCCAATTTCTTGGACAGCTGTTATGTCCATTTTATATTTGGCTAGTTCGTCTGAGATAGCATCATTTTACCAGCTTGCAGCATCGTACGTATATTCCATGTGCCTATCCTTAATTCCAATCTCTTATCCTTATTCCTTTGTATTTTTCGGCATCTGGTAGTCAGTCCGGTTTCTATCGTTGAGTTTTTCTGAACATCAAGTTTTTTCATGAGGATGGATAGCTGGTCCATCGCCGAACCTCCTTTTCGGAGGACCATTTCTTTCGCTCTCGTTTGCCCTGACCTAGCCTTCCATACGGGTTGTTTACCGCATCTCAGACCAGGTTACTCAGGTTTCCAGGGTTCACCACCTCTTTGAGGTTTCGTGCAGGTGAGAGTCGGGATTGGGTAGGAGAAATCTATTCCTGTGTGATTGTCGTGTGGTGCGCATGCACTACCCCATTTGAACTGCAAAGTGTTCAATGAAAATGTTCAAAATATTAATCTTATGTAATATATACAAGACTAAGGAAGCCAATTCGTACAAGAGAACATAGACAGAGATAGATAAACAAGGCTAAACAAGTCATGATAAGACTACGGAGACAGGGCTAAGCAGACAAGACCAGATAGACTGACCTCCACATGGCTGCCTAACAACTTTCAGGGAAGCTCTGGATAATATCAAAATTAAAAAAAATTAAAATCATTTATTTCATTATTAAAGGTAACAATACACTCAATGAAATATGTCAAAAGAAAAAGCAATGCCAAGAATGAAAGAAACAATGGGTACATAGACAAAAAAATACATATAGTAAAATTAAAAGCCTATAACACAACAAAATATAAAAAAAGATCGTAACGTATTAACAAAAACTTAATAGTTCAAAAATTAAAAATTGTAAGGTTATATGTCTCTAATATAGGTAAAAAGGTCTTTTTTAACTTCTTGATACTATTAATTAATTTAATCTCCTTTGGCGGTAGATGTTGTAGATTTTCAAGATGCTGTAGGGAGGGCTCCTTTCCGTCATCGATAGGTTATTTCTTGGGTATTCATACCACTCTTTATTATATCTGGTATTTTGTGAATATTTTATAAAACGTTCCAATAAATATTTATGTTTAAATAGGAAAATTACACTTTCGTATGTGTATATACCCGAACTGATTCACTCTTTTAAAGTGCCCTTTACAAGACTACCGAAAGGGTGAGTTAAGTAAAATTCATAGAGCCTGTTGCTGCACTCTGAATTCCTTTCCTGAAATACGAAAACTATCTATTTCCACAGAAAATTATCCCATACTTAATGTGTGAATAGAAATTAGGAAAATATAACATTCTCATGACATTTTGATCTACATATCGACTGAGCACTCTTATCGCGTAAACTGATCTCTTTAGTTTTACTAAAAGTTGGTTAATGTGGCTTGGCCAGTCCAGAGTTTTGTCGAAATGAATGCCCAAAAGCCTGACCGATAACATTTTTATTGAATCACCTTCAATATCTAACTCCTCTGAATAGGTGATTACGTATCTTTTTGTTTTAAATGTGATTACCTTAGTTTTCTGGCAATTTAGGATAAGTCTATTTTCAGTGAACCACGATAATAGTGCGGACATAACTTGATTCGCATTGTGAGTAATATCCTCTATAGCAGTGGTCCCCAACCCTATGCCCGCGGGCACCGTGGGCACCGTTTTACACGTACCGGCCGCAAGTAAACGTAACCAAAATACCAGCATATATTGCAGAACTTATTCAAATAAGGACAGAAGAACAGGAGCTAGAAATTTTGGACCTTCAATACGACATTTTCCTAAAATCCAATGTATCAGATGAGGACTGAAAATAATAAGATGTTCATGGTCGGAATCAGTCGCCTGGTTCAGGCTCCATTTTCCGACACCTCCCATCTCTCCTGACAGTCCCGCAAAGTATTTGCCCTTTCGGTTCTAGGGTCGTTACTTTCCCAAACTCTCACTCTTTCATCCGCCAGGAGGTCTAGCGGTATGATTCCAGCAACGACAAGAGCTCTCGCATACACTGTTGCCTTACTCACCACACGGTTCACCTACTCTGCCACCCTAAGGTTTCGCTGGAGCTGCACCCCAAAGTATTTCACAGACTCCCGAGCCGGCACATCAACTGTCCTCATTCGCACGGTCAGTTCACGAAACTTTCTTCTCCCAATTATCAGGACCGCCTCGTTTTTATAAGGTATTAGAGCTAACCCCTTTTCCTCCATCCACCGGGAAATCCTACTAATTTCCTCATTCGTTATCGCTTTCAATACTTCTTACGTTCTTGTGACAGCGACAACCATCATCTGCGTACCTGACGAGTGGTAAGTCTTCTGGCCGCCTTATTCTCAACACCTTGTCATAAAATATGTTCCACAGTATCGGTCCAAGGACCGATCCCCGTGGAACACCAGCACTCATCTGGGACCCCCTACCCCCTACTCACTCAAGAAACTCATTTATTCTTTCTTCAATCATACTTCGCTATCCCATTCAAAAGGCAGACTGGCCTGTATTTGGCTTCCTCTCCTTCCTTTCACTTCTTATTAATCATAACCAGTCTCCCTTTCTTCCACTCCTTGGGGAAGCGGCCATTCACCAACTCGTCATTCATCAGTCTCAGGCACAAATCCTCACACACATGCACGAACACCTTGCACGCTTCGGGTGGAACATCACCAGGACCCGGCGCTTTACCGCCCCCCCCCCCCCCCTCATTCGATCGACTGCCTTGCGCAACTCATTCGGGGAGAAAAGAGGCACCGGTCTCCATGCCATGGGTTCTACCCAGATCACTCGTTCATGTGTTGGAAACAGGTTCCTGACTTCCGTCATTAGACTGTCTCTATTAACCCTTTGCGTAATTTTCCTAGTAACGATCTTATAACCGTCACTCCAGATATTGTTATTTACCTCTTCATAGACCGCTTTCCAAGCTTCTTGCTCGGAGTTCGCGATGGCTCTACGGAGTTCACTGCGCGCCAGGGTATACCTCCTTCGGCACTCCTTTCGTACCTCGTCATTTGCTCTTCTGTGCATTCCACCAGTAAACTGGTTTCCTGCCTCTGACACCCTTCCGTTTTCTCTGGAACAACGAATCACATGCCCCATTCAGAACTGTTTCGCATGAGCTCCGCAGTCCGTTTTCAACATCTGTCCTTTCGACCAACGTTCTCCTTACATCACCCAGTCTCTCTAGTAGATTCTTATCTACTCCAACCATTCATCAGAATTACAACTAGTCCATCAGAAGTATCCTCCAGGATATCCTCTCTCCGTACGTCGAAGAGGATATCCTGGTGATCACTTAGATTTTCTACTTCTCTGGCACGTCACTCTTTCACCCTACATGCAATTCGTGGGGTGCTAAAAGAGACATCTATAAAAGACATACTATCGCCCCGCACGAAGGTCGGCACATTTCCGCAGTTGTGAACCACCAGGTTCTCCTCTGCCAACCACTTTTCCATCATTCTTCCTCTTTCATCTTCTTTGGGGGATCCCCACCATGCAGACTTGGTTCATCCGGCTCATCCATAAAAGCTTCATGCTGCTCCAGCGTAATGTCGGGCGAGATGTAGTACTGAAACAGGACCCACTTCTCCCATTCAATCCACACATATCCACCACCACTCCCCCATTTTACCATGTGCTTTTCCGTTTGGAATATCCTAATGGCAACATGAATGCACAGGTCCACATGCCAGCCTCGTCTACCAATAATCCGAAGATTTGGTTCGGAGACGATGTCCATCACGTCCCCATATCACTTCTTCCATATCAACTCCATTGCAATTGCACTCCTATTTGAGTTTGTCTGCAATATAATCATTTATTGAGTTTCTGATAGACTTCCCTTCCATACTTTCCACACATTTCGGTACTCGGGGCAGCCCATAGACTCTGCCCTGAGCCCGCCCACGTCACACACGTAGCACATGGCCTCACTCACCTCTTTAATTTGGGCTATCCTCTCAACCAGACGCTGCTTTTCCATCTCGTCTTTCACACTAAGAATGAGGTTCCCAACTACGGTTTTCCTCATCCCTTTCAAATGTATATCCTCTACATCGACTTTCTTCCTTAAGGCATCTACCATCTGCGCATAAGAGACATCCTCTGCTCTCCTCACCAGAACGACTTGGATCATTCCGGTGCCTCCAGCCCCTTGCACTCAAGCGATTTGACTACCACATTCATCCAGTACAGGGTTACCTCAGCTCCTGTGCCGAACCACTTGCATTCTGTCATCTTTCGCACTTGCCGCCTGTTAAGGTTCCCAGCCACACCTATAGCGATCCTCTTTCTCTCTGACTTTTCAAAAAGTTCTCTCCTTTTTTACAAAGGTGCCGAACGCCTTATGTTCGGCATTCTCGGCCCTTGCATCGTCCAGACGGGGAAACGAACTCGTATTTCGTCTGAGAGTCCTCCGTCTCATTGCCGCCCTTACACACCACATTCGCGCTCTTTATGTAGGCCACAGAGCCTATATTCAAGTTCTCATACAATCATTTGGCTTGGGGGAACTGATCAAGAATTTGCCAGCCCTGCCTTTCACCCCGGTTATCCCCTTTCTCTCCAGCAATCAGAAGAAGCAATCCTTGTTCCTTGCTAGAGGAGAGCTCTCGGCCATCTTCACCATGGTGAAGGCGTCCTCATGCCACTTCCTCTTCGCTAGAGACATGAACTCCTGTACTTCCATCCCCGGCTTCAGCGCACCGATCATACCGCATTCGCTCTCATCTGTTTGCGTGCCAACCTACTTGCATACTACACTTTCTTGAAAGGCAAGCATAGACAGACAAGAATAGACAGACAAGACTAGACAGACAAGACTAGACAGACAGGACAACACAGACAAGACTATACAAACTAGACTAGATAGACAAGACTAGACAGACCTTACTAAACAAACAAGACTAGACGAACAAGACTAGACAGGCAAGATTAGACAGACAGCATTCGACAGACAAGACTAGACAGACAATACCAGACAGACAGAACTAGAGGCACAATACTAAACAGATATGACTAAAATCACAATTTTTAATTGTTCCAATTATATGCAGTATTTATTGATTCTCTTTTTTTGTTTTCGTTTCTGTTTTAATAGTCGCCGTTTTACGACTTCCTATCGATTTTACATCAAATTGTGAGATAATTAAAACCGATAAATTTTATATTAATGGCGAAATATATTGGAAACTATGGCAGTCACTATTATAAAATGGTGCTATTATTTTTTAATGAAAAAGAAAACAATTTCAAACGTGTATGCAATTGTTTATTCCGATACTTTTATAGCAAAGTTTTTATAAAATTTACAGGAATTAATTGTTTGTAGTAGGAAATAAATAGTGAAGATTGATTGGGTAATCGATTGGGTTAAACAAATAGAACTGTTATAAAATATTCAGGGCATCGCGTCGAAACTTGGATTGGGTTTATAGCGGCGATGGTGCAACTGAGTATGATATTTCCTGCGTTCTAAGGGTCGTTTGGATCGAAGCATCATAAAGGGAGTGTTGGAGTCTAACGACAAGCCGCAGTCTAGGGAAAAGCATCATACGTATTCCTAAAACCTCCCCATTTATCAATTCCCCAAGTCGCAGCTCGCAACGCTGAAATCATTAAATGAAATAAGATATCATGATGGTCTGTAAGAATCTAATTTTGTCCAGTCTTGTAAGGTTTCGTTTGGTGATGTCTTGTTTTCTCTGATCTTTTCATTTCTTATCTAGTATTGCAACGCTGAAATCATTAAATTAAATAAGATAACATGATGGTTTTTAATAATCTAATTTTGTCTACTCTTGTGAGGTTTCGTTTGGTGATAACTTGTTTTTTCTAATTTTTTCTTGTCTTATCTAGTATTACATAGTGTTGATTTGTCTTACGTAGTGTTGCCTAGACTTATGCAGCCTTGTTAACTTAACAAATTTAAATCAATAATGATTATTCATTTATAATTTCAAAACAAACTAGTCATACAATACATATTATCGCCGTGTCAGATTAACTAATAAAACGTTGTATATTACATGCAGGTGACGTAATTAACACGCAGCATTATTGTCATTAGGGCTCGGCGTACTCTTATCTCGAAATGTCTCTTATCTTCGGGGCGTTCAAATTGCAACCCTTGGCAGGCTCGTCCCTACTATACTATCTATTATCCGTGCGTCGTGTCACATTAATTCATGGCTTTGCCTAAACACGTCGGTATATTAAAGTATTTCAGGGCGACAGGCTGTAGAACTTATGTGCGTGCATAAAGGCTTGGAATTTATCAACGCAAGGAAATTGCGAATAAAATGCTAATATATAGTTTTTACCAAAACTTCCGGATCTCAGGACAATTAAGTTACAACTAAACCAAACTCAATACCATTTTAAGTCCGATTCGAATCAAGCTTAACGTCCTTAATTTTGATAAAAAGATAATAAAATACCTTGCAGGTTTAATATTAAGGTTAGTGGTCTGTTGTCAATTCACGGATTCATAAACTTATACATTAATTAACATTAACTATTAATCAACAGATTATTACAAAATTTACATAATATTATTTGTAATAATAAAACGTGATATATAATGGCGCATTAACTAAATTGTCGAGTAATAATGTTCAACCACTAATATTCAGTAAAATTATACAAAACTATGTGTTTATCATAATTTACGAGTTACTATGAATTCAAACGCATGCGAAGTCGAGCACATTGACATGAAAACGGCATTAAAACAAATCGATTCCGATAAACTTTCATATAAAGCCCTTTTAAATCCATTGTATCTGCATTCCATTTCCCAACCGATATTTGATTGTTATTCCATATGCGTATTCCTATCCAATAAAATTTCAAATAAAAAATTCCAAAAACAGATAACTTCAATAAATATAATAGAAAATGAATTATCTATCTAGCCATACATAATCTAGTTTAGTTTTGCCTAATCCTGCCTAAATATGTCTAATCTTTCTGAGTTAAGTTTTCTATTGTCTCTTCAACATGTACTCGCTACTTTTGTCTGACTTTGTCTGGTTTTGTTTGGTCTTGTTTAATCTTGTCTGCTATGGTCTGGCCTTATCTGGTCTTTTCTGGTTTTGGCCGATCTTTTCTGGTCTTCTATGGTCTGGGCTGGTCTTGTCTGCTCTTTTCTGTTCTTGTCTGATCCTCTTTGGTCTTGTCTTCTCTTGTCTGACCTTGTCTGGTCTTGTTTGGTCTTGTTTTATCTTGTCTGCTCTGGTCTGGCCTTGTCTGGTCTGGTTCGGTTTTGTCTAGTCTTGTTTTATGTAGTGTTAACATTTATTCCAAACTAATGTTTCTCAATCTCATCCCAACCTAGCCAAGCTATCTAGTTCATTAATTAAATATGTTTCAATGTACTAATTTAAGTTCTTGAATTGGTCCGCTATTTGAAAGGAAACCCAATTGTCTTAAAACTAACCAAATATTCAATTTCCCGAATAATTTGCACCATAAAACAAATTAGACGCTTAATGAAGTGCTGAAAGATTAAAATGAGGGTTTCTGAGGGGGTTTTAGCCTGTTGAAATCCAGTGCAAACTCGCACTGAGAGAATTGATTAACTAAAACAATTATTAAGAGAGTGCTGGCGAATTTGCTTATAAGTGCAGGTAGAAATTGATCTGTGTTACGCGTCAAGATACCGAAAGCAAGTGTTTGTTATTGATTTGCTTTCATACGGATTTCTTTTTATCTGCGACCCTCATGTCAGAAATAAAACAAATTGTACACTAAAGCGAAAATACAATATTTTAGGATAGATGTCAAAAATATAATATATTGAGATTATTTTTGGGATTATCTTGTATACACAGCCACACACACACACACACACACACATATATATATATATATATATATATATATATATATATATATATATATATATGTATATATATATATATATATATATATATATATATATATATATATATATATATATATATATATATATATATATATGTATATATATATATATATATAAAAATATATATATATATATATATATATATATATATATATGTGTGTGTGTGTGTGTGTGTGGCTGTGTATACAAGATAATCCTGTATACACAGGTATACACAGCCACACACACACACACACACACACATATATATATATATATGGGTCCCCATATATATATATATATGGGTCCCATATATATATATATATGGACCCCTTCGGTTTGGGCCTATATATATATATATATATATATATATATATATATATTATTTATATATATAGACTTATCCAACCCTTGCCTGTCCATAACTATTATCTCGTATATGCAAACGATTCTCGATGTAACTTATTTGATTCTGACTATTTAATGAATTTACCTACTCTACTTTGGGCCTATGTAGTATATATGTTACGGTAAAAGTACGCAGATTGGTAAATGTACACATATATCGGTATATGTGCACATTTGCCTTCTTGGTTGATAAATGTGAATTCAACTTACATTTACCAACAATTTCCGGCAAATATGTCATATACCTAATGCTGTTGGTAAATGTATAGAGGTTTACTTAAACATACAGAGCGTATATAATGTTTAGCAAACCTGCATATTTGAGGTTATTGTTGTGTTTGTTAAGCTTCAGTTTGCTATTTTATTTTACTTAGATGAGAATAATAAAAGTAAATTATTATTTGGGCCGTTTCTTTTGAAAGTGACCCAAGTCCATTTTTCAAAAATATCTACCTTAATAGTTAGATTTTAACTTGATCTTTTTATTCTGAAGTAACTTTTTACTAATATATTTAAAATCATTACGATTTTGTAACACGAAAATTTGCTGGATTAATGAAGTGATGAAAAGCTTATTTTCAAAGTGGCGTAAGTCCCATTGTGAGAGTTTCAAATCGATATGGAAAATATGCAATAAAATTTTACGTGATCTCGAAAGAGCATTTTGTTTAATTATCAAAGCAGCGCGCAACGGTTGAATTATCAATGTGCATGAATTTATTTTAATCAATTTAATTCCAAATTTTAGTTTCATTCCGCTAATGTAAGAAACTCAAAGCTGAAATATATGCAAATTTGTATACCAAGTATCTCTCACCAAAAGCAAAATATAGTAAAATGTTTTATGAATGGAACACAATCAAAATACGTCTTTTTTCTGTAAATCGGGGCTCGTGGAAGACTAGGACATTATAACCTTATAATGACTAAACGAGCCCTTTTGTTCATTGTTTTTTAAACATATTTTTGTACGTAACCTAATGTCTACTGTATTATATTTATAATGAACAATAAATGCTAATAATAATAATAATAATAATAATAGATTCATACGTGTTTCCGGATATAACATGAAATTTTCAGCAATTCGATAATAATTTGTTTATAACAAATTAAATTGCAAAAAAATTGCCTGAAAATATGAATACATTAAAATATCCCAAGATAAAACTTAAATTTTCGATGTTTCAATGTAAAAATTAAAAAAACGAGACTACTCACAAACATCAAATACAAGGACTTTTTTATTACATTATGTAATCGACCTGCACATAATAATTATTTTAAATCCCTCATACACAAACTGGAAAAGACTGAATAATAATTAATTAAACAATATTATTTTTAATGTAAAAAATATTTAACAACTGTAATTTTACTTTTTTGGTTTTATAACATAAAAGTGTATACTTACATTTATTTTGATTTCAAGGAAAATTTAGTTTCTGAATGGACTTGTGCTTTCTTAAGAATTTGAAACATGATTTAATTGAAATAATAATAATTAATAAACACTAGGTATAAGTTTCACAAATGTATTTATTTAACTCTTTATCTATTTAGGCTTCTTAGGCCTTCTTCAGAAGATTATGTACAATCCAAAGATGTTACATGTCTATATACACTTTTTATCATCTGCGAGGGAGATAAAAAAGTGTATATAAACATGTAACATCTTTGTATTGTACATAATCTTATGAAGAAGGCCTAAGAAGCCGAAATAGATAAAGAGTTAAATAAATACATTTGTGAAACTTTTACCTAGTATTTCTTCTTCTTTTTCTTTCGAATAGGCCTACTTTGGACCACGCTTGTTCAACTGTTGGGCTTTGACCTTTGGCCAGTATTGTCGCATTTTCTACCGGTGTAACTCCTTTCTCTCTTCTGTCCAGGGGGTACCTTTCCTTCGAGGTTTTTCCTGAAATCCACGGACTTCCTTTAGGATGCGTCTCACAGACTCTCTGTTTTTGAGATCTGTTATTCCCAGTTCTTTAATATCCTTCTCGGTCTCTGTCAACCAAGTAGTACGAAGCTTCTTGTTTTGCTAGAAGGTGAACAGACGGTTGGTTAGTCGGTTTGGAGGCAATCTTGCAACGTGGCCATAGAAAGCTACCCTTCTTTTCCTTG
Organism: Phosphuga atrata; assembly: GCA_944588485.1. NCBI lineage: Eukaryota > Metazoa > Arthropoda > Insecta > Coleoptera > Silphidae > Phosphuga > Phosphuga atrata. Next base: position 15,584,149 of record OX155895.1, on the reverse strand, counting down.
CACAGTCAGAGAGCATCTCAATATGTTTGCAGAGCTCAGAGTTATGCCGTCTTCGGAATTCCCCATCTTCCTTTATCGGGCCTAGGATCTTCCTGAGGATTCTCCTTTCTCTCTGATTTCCAATTTCTCTATTAGACCCCTTCGGTTCCAGGAAAGACACTCCATGGCATACAGGGCCTCTGGTCGTAAGACTGATGTGTAGTGCTTAAGTTTCAGGTAGCGTGACAGGCATTTCATATTGTAAGTGTTCTTAGTCAGCCGATAGGCTAGTTCTAACTTGCTGACTCTCTTGGATAATGATGCTCTTTCTGATAAGTTGGGTTCAATCCACTTGCCGAGATACTTAAATTTCTCAGTTCTCTTGATGTTTCCCTGTTCTAGTAACATCTCTCTCTTTGCTTATCTAATCTTGGTGAAGAATTCTGTTTTCTCCAGCGACACTTGAAGACCCACTTTGGCAGCCTGTTTTCTGAGGCAGTTTACCTGCCTTGTTGCCATCTCAAGAGAATCAGCAGACAGTGCAAAGTCATCTGCAAAGGCCAGGTAATCTATAACCAGTCCATCGTTTTTACGTCCCAGGTAGATACCTCTCTGAGCACCCAAATTGTTTAGTTCCTTGCGCAATTCTCTCATAACCTTTTCAAGGACACAGTTGAAGAGAAGTGGGGAAAGTCCATCTGCTTGTCTCACTCCAATTTTTATTTCGAAGCTTTCTGAAATCTCGCCTCTAAATTTAACCTTGGAATGGGTGTTGGTCAAAGTTTCTAGGATTAGTCTGCGGGTTTTGTTGTCTAGCGCTAGCTCCTGGAGTACTTTGTTAAGCGTTTCTCTATCGATAGAATCGTAGGCCTTCCTAAAATCAACAAAGGTGAGTATGCTCATCTTGGAGTATGCAAGTACAGTTTTAAGGTTGAGGATCCGTTCAACTCAGGATTGTTGCTTCCTGAAGCCCCCCTGGTATTATCCCAGTTGATTATCCAACTGATTTTATGCCCTTGCTTGTAACGCCTTCGAGAGAATCTTGTATATTACCGGGACGAGAGAAATTCCACGGTAGTTGTTTAGATCCGTAAAATCTCCCTTTTTGTGAAGCGGATGGATCAGAGCAGATTTCCAATCGGGTGGTAATTTTTCTGTTTCCCAGATGTCCTGGATGATCTCGGTTAGCTTGCGCACGGCATTGTTTCCAGCACCTTTGCACAGTTCAGCACCTATAGAGTCCTCTCCAGCTGCCTTATTATTCTTAAGAAGTTGAATTATCTGGCCAACTTCTTCCAATGAAGGGGGACGCGAGTCCGGGTTTGGTGTGGTTTGTTTATAGTCGAAGTCTTCGCTGGGTGGGTCACAGTTGAGTAGACTTTTAAAGTACTGAGCCAAAAGGTGGCAGTTGTCCTTGTCGTTATAAGCCAGTTTGCCTTGTGAATCTCTGAAGTGGAGGCTTGCCGGAGCCTATTTTCTGAGTACCTGCTTAAAGGTTCCAAAGAAATCTCTGGAATTATTCTTAGCAAAGCTCGATTTGGGTTAGTTGGTTTTGTGTGAAGGTTCGTTTGGTTCCTCGAATTATCTTGGCTGTAACCTTTCTTTGTTCCAAAAATGTATGCCAATTTTCCTTGGTCTTTTTAGAATTCCACTTCAGCCAGGATATCTGTCTTTGGGTTATTGCATTGTCACAGTCTTCAGTCCACCACGGATGCTCCCTTCTTCTAGCGAGAGGGCCGAGTTCGTTGGCCGCCTTGACAAGAGTCTCCTTCAGTTGGTCCCAGTTGTTTAGGTCTGTATTGTTCAGTCTTTGACTTAGTTCTTGACTGTTCTTGAGTCGCTCGACGTCAAATCTTACCATTTTGGAGGTTCTGTGTAATCTAGTGTTTCTAGGCTGAAGTCTTATTTTGATCTTTGAGAGGTAGTGGTCTAAGTCCAGATTGGCGCTTCTTAGTACCTTCACGTTTTGTGTTTCCTTTTGAGATTTGCGTGAAATGGACACATGATCTATCTGGAATTCACCCAGGTGGGTATTAGGTGAAATCCAAGTCTTCTGCTTCCTTGGCAAGTGTTTGAAGGCTGTAGACTTCATAATCAACCCAAAAGTCCTACACAGATCCACCAATCGTTCTCCGTTGCGGTTGATTCGCTTATGCGCAGGATAATTGCTCACTGTGTTTCTGTATTTTTTCTCTCTTCCCAAAACACTATACCTAGTGTTTATTATTTATTATTATTTTAATAATGTTTCACCTAGTGCCTACAGCTGAATCTTTAAATTTGATTTAATTGATTGTGAAAGTGGCCCAATTCGAATCGAGATATTGAAGAGTTTGCGTTGGATAAAATTTAAAAATATGGGTAACGAATAACATAGTTGAATAATGTTTTGGTGTTTCTAAGGGTGTCAAATTTATCATCCTTATTAGCATAATTAACGTTATTTAAGAAATTAATATTTTTGATGGCTGTAAATGCCATTTACAGCCATCAAAAATATTAATTTCTTAAATAACGTTAATTATGCTAATAAGGATGATAAATTTGACACCCTTAGAAACACCAAAACATTATTCAACTATGTTATTCGTTACCCATATTTTTAAATTTTATCCAACGCAAACTCTTCAATATCTCGATTCGAACATAAATGGAGTTAGGCCACTTTCAAAATAAACGGCTCATTTATATAATAGAGTAAGTATATTATTATTTCTATAGTAGAAGTAATAATTTAATATAAACCTTATTTGAGTATACAAAAATGTACAATCATATTAGTATTGATTAATTAATATTGTAGAAACCCAAAAAGAGTCAACAGGAAGAATTTCAACGGCTGTTAAAAGACATGGTTAGATATAAAAATGGAAAAAATGTTTACATAAGTAGACAGTCTTTTTAAGAAATTTTAGAGGATGTACAAATTTCTAAACTAAAACAACATGAAAACGGCTTTAGACTATCGCCACTTGCAGAGATATAATGTATTAAAAAACTAAATTGATTTCCTTAGTTGCTTTAATTACTTAATTCTTATAATGTTGCATTTTTTTTTTATTTTTATAATTTCATAATCTTTTTTTAAATAAATTATGTTCAAAATTTGTCAATTGTTTTAATGAGCGATTTATATAATCCTTTGAAATTATATTATTATAAAGTAGTGTTTAAATAAAATAATATAAATTATATCAAATACATTTTATCTTTAATATACAAGTGTATTTTATTTCTGTTTATTATTCTTAACTTTTACCGAAATACGTTGGAAAATGTGGACTTTTACCGGTAAAACTAGATATATGAAGTTGATTTCAAATTTAAACTCACATTTACCTATCAAATTGGTAGATGTACACATATACCGGCAAATCTGTACATTTGCCGATTTTGTACTTTTACCGTAACATATATAGTCGTATCTCTACTATCTACGCAATCTAGTCGTATCTGCATATTTGTTTTTAATATTCAATAGTTATTTATTGTAGTTAATTTATAGATAATTATTTCGTCTCCTTGATTGATGCTAAATCAACGTTTTCTGCAAAAAAAATCGAGTTGAATTTAAGTTGCAGCACGTAGGTTTGTATTTATCTTTAAATGGGCTCTCCTAATGGAGTTCCCAACCCTCATAAACATGTGGTGGCTGCGCCGGGTGTTCATTCTTGGACGCAGATAATATAAGAGACACAGGGAAACAAATAGTTGTTGCAATAATAAAAACGAAGGGAATTTGCTGCTGGTTTGATTCAGATGAATTTTTAGCATTGTTAGATTTTTATTAATTAAATCAAATAATTTAAATTAATTAAATTAATTAAATGTTGTCTGATCAGGTAATATTTCATCAAACATCTTATTGCTATCAAATTCATTTATATAAATACTAGGTTTTTAACACGCATTTTTTTGGAAATTGAAACAAACGAGTTTGATCAAGTGATGCCCGGATTTGTACAAAAAGTATAACAATAAATTTATACTAGAAATATTCATTGGTTCGAATACGTATTTCTATTTTAATATTCCTCTGCAAGAAAATAAAATCTTAGTTTTTATGTATTAATATAAACTTTAATTTACATACGATGAAATTACAAAAGGCAGTGTGAGGCAGTCGTTTTAAAACAGCCATATCAATTTAAATGGCAGCGCTACGCCATGAAGTAATTAGCAATTTAGTTTTAGAAAATAGTTTGATTAAATTTATCGACTATTCTCGACGGTTAATTGAAACAATTTATATTCTCCCCGCTAAACTTGATACTTTGCTGCGGCTACATTGGATATTATTAAAACCAAACAAAAAGTATTATTTGCTATCTACACACCGAGTTTTAATTAATTTTTAAACTAGCGCATAGTTAGTCATTTTCTCGTACACGACATTTTAAATATTATGCCAGATCAGACAGATAAGACTATTCAGAGAAGACTACGCAGGCAAGACTAGACGTACAAGATTAGACAGACAAGGCTAGACAGAGCGGACTAGACAGACGTGACTAGACAGACAAGAATAGACGGACAACACTAGACAGACAAGACTAGACAGACAAGACTAGACGGACAAGACTAGACAGACAAGACTAGACAGACAAGACTAGACAGACAAGACTAGACAGACAAGACTAGACAGACAAGACTAGACAGACAAGACTAGACAGACAAGACTAGACAGACAAGACTAGACAGACAAGACTAGACAGACAAGACTAGACAGACAAGACTAGACAGACAAGACTAGACAGACAAGACTAGACAGACAAGACTAGACAGACAAGACTAGACAGACAAGACTAGACAGACAAGACTAGACAGACAAGACTAGACAGACAAGACTAGACAGACAAGACTAGACAGACAAGACTAGACAGACAAGACTAGACAGACAAGACTAGACAGACAAGACTAGACAGACAAGACTAGACAGACAAGACTAGACAGACAAGACTAGACAGACAAGACTAGACAGACAAGACTAGACAGACAAGACTAGACAGACAAGACTAGACAGACAAGACTAGACAGACAAGACTAGACAGACAAGACTAGACAGACAAGACTAGACAGACAAGACTAGACAGACAAGACTAGACAGACAAGACTAGACAGACAAGACTAGACAGACAAGACTAGACAGACAAGACTAGACAGACAAGACTAGACAGACAAGACTAGACAGACAAGACTAGACAGACAAGACTAGACAGACAAGACTAGACAGACAAGACTAGACAGACAAGACTAGACAGACAAGACTAGACAGACAAGACTAGACAGACAAGACTAGACAGACAAGACTAGACAGACAAGACTAGACAGACAAGACTAGACAGACAAGACTAGACAGACAAGACTAGACAGACAAGACTAGACAGACAAGACTAGACAGACAAGACTAGACAGACAAGACTAGACAGACAAGACTAGACAGACAAGACTAGACAGACAAGACTAGACAGACAAGACTAGACAGACAAGACTAGACAGACAAGACTAGACAGACAAGACTAGACAGACAAGACTAGACAGACAAGACTAGACAGACAAGACTAGACAGACAAGACTAGACAGACAAGACTAGACAGACAAGACTAGACAGACAAGACTAGACAGACAAGACTAGACAGACAAGACTAGACAGACAAGACTAGACAGACAAGACTAGACAGACAAGACTAGACAGACAAGACTAGACAGACAAGACTAGACAGACAAGACTAGACAGACAAGACTAGACAGACAAGACTAGACAGACAAGACTAGACAGACAAGACTAGACAGACAAGACTAGACAGACAAGACTAGACAGACAAGACTAGACAGACAAGACTAGACAGACAAGACTAGACAGACAAGACTAGACAGACAAGACTAGACAGACAAGACTAGACAGACAAGACTAGACAGACAAGACTAGACAGACAAGACTAGACAGACAAGACTAGACAGACAAGACTAGACAGACAAGACTAGACAGACAAGACTAGACAGACAAGACTAGACAGACAAGACTAGACAGACAAGACTAGACAGACAAGACTAGACAGACAAGACTAGACAGACAAGACTAGACAGACAAGACTAGACAGACAAGACTAGACAGACAAGACTAGACAGACAAGACTAGACAGACAAGACTAGACAGACAAGACTAGACAGACAAGACTAGACAGACAAGACTAGACAGACAAGACTAGACAGACAAGACTAGACAGACAAGACTAGACAGACAAGACTAGACAGACAAGACTAGACAGACAAGACTAGACAGACAAGACTAGACAGACAAGACTAGACAGACAAGACTAGACAGACAAGACTAGACAGACAAGACTAGACAGACAAGACTAGACAGACAAGACTAGACAGACAAGACTAGACAGACAAGACTAGACAGACAAGACTAGACAGACAAGACTAGACAGACAAGACTAGACAGACAAGACTAGACAGACAAGACTAGACAGACAAGACTAGACAGACAAGACTAGACAGACAAGACTAGACAGACAAGACTAGACAGACAAGACTAGACAGACAAGACTAGACAGACAAGACTAGACAGACAAGACTAGACAGACAAGACTAGACAGACAAGACTAGACAGACAAGACTAGACAGACAAGACTAGACAGACAAGACTAGACAGACAAGACTAGACAGACAAGACTAGACAGACAAGACTAGACAGACAAGACTAGACAGACAAGACTAGACAGACAAGACTAGACAGACAAGACTAGACAGACAAGACTAGACAGACAAGACTAGACAGACAAGACTAGACAGACAAGACTAGACAGACAAGACTAGACAGACAAGACTAGACAGACAAGACTAGACAGACAAGACTAGACAGACAAGACTAGACAGACAAGACTAGACAGACAAGACTAGACAGACAAGACTAGACAGACAAGACTAGACAGACAAGACTAGACAGACAAGACTAGACAGACAAGACTAGACAGACAAGACTAGACAGACAAGACTAGACAGACAAGACTAGACAGACAAGACTAGACAGACAAGACTAGACAGACAAGACTAGACAGACAAGACTAGACAGACAAGACTAGACAGACAAGACTAGACAGACAAGACTAGACAGACAAGACTAGACAGACAAGACTAGACAGACAAGACTAGACAGACAAGACTAGACAGACAAGACTAGACAGACAAGACTAGACAGACAAGACTAGACAGACAAGACTAGACAGACAAGACTAGACAGACAAGACTAGACAGACAAGACTAGACAGACAAGACTAGACAGACAAGACTAGACAGACAAGACTAGACAGACAAGACTAGACAGACAAGACTAGACAGACAAGACTAGACAGACAAGACTAGACAGACAAGACTAGACAGACAAGACTAGACAGACAAGACTAGACAGACAAGACTAGACAGACAAGACTAGACAGACAAGACTAGACAGACAAGACTAGACAGACAAGACTAGACAGACAAGACTAGACAGACAAGACTAGACAGACAAGACTAGACAGACAAGACTAGACAGACAAGACTAGACAGACAAGACTAGACAGACAAGACTAGACAGACAAGACTAGACAGACAAGACTAGACAGACAAGACTAGACAGACAAGACTAGACAGACAAGACTAGACAGACAAGACTAGACAGACAAGACTAGACAGACAAGACTAGACAGACAAGACTAGACAGACAAGACTAGACAGACAAGACTAGACAGACAAGACTAGACAGACAAGACTAGACAGACAAGACTAGACAGACAAGACTAGACAGACAAGACTAGACAGACAAGACTAGACAGACAAGACTAGACAGACAAGACTAGACAGACAAGACTAGACAGACAAGACTAGACAGACAAGACTAGACAGACAAGACTAGACAGACAAGACTAGACAGACAAGACTAGACAGACAAGACTAGACAGACAAGACTAGACAGACAAGACTAGACAGACAAGACTAGACAGACAAGACTAGACAGACAAGACTAGACAGACAAGACTAGACAGACAAGACTAGACAGACAAGACTAGACAGACAAGACTAGACAGACAAGACTAGACAGACAAGACTAGACAGACAAGACTAGACAGACAAGACTAGACAGACAAGACTAGACAGACAAGACTAGACAGACAAGACTAGACAGACAAGACTAGACAGACAAGACTAGACAGACAAGACTAGACAGACAAGACTAGACAGACAAGACTAGACAGACAAGACTAGACAGACAAGACTAGACAGACAAGACTAGACAGACAAGACTAGACAGACAAGACTAGACAGACAAGACTAGACAGACAAGACTAGACAGACAAGACTAGACAGACAAGACTAGACAGACAAGACAGACAAGACTAGACAGACAAGACTAGACAGACAAGACTAGACAGACAAGACTAGACAGACAAGACTAGACAGACAAGACTAGACAGACAAGACTAGACAGACAAGACTAGACAGACAACAGCAGACTAGACAGACAAGACTAGACAGACAAGACTAGACAGACAAGACTAGACAGACAAGACTAGACAGACAAGACTAGACAGACAAGACTAGACAGACAAGACTAGACAGACAAGACTAGACAGACAAGACTAGACAGACAAGACTAGACAGACAAGACTAGACAGACAAGACTAGACAGACAAGACTAGACAGACAAGACTAGACAGACAAGACTAGACAGACAAGACTAGACAGACAAGACTAGACAGACAAGACTAGACAGACAAGACTAGACAGACAAGACTAGACAGACAAGACTAGACAGACAAGACTAGACAGACAAGACTAGACAGACAAGACTAGACAGACAAGACTAGACAGACAAGACTAGACAGACAAGACTAGACAGACAAGACTAGACAGACAAGACTAGACAGACAAGACTAGACAGACAAGACTAGACAGACAAGACTAGACAGACAAGACTAGACAGACAAGACTAGACAGACAAGACTAGACAGACAAGACTAGACAGACAAGACTAGACAGACAAGACTAGACAGACAAGACTAGACAGACAAGACTAGACAGACAAGACTAGACAGACAAGACTAGACAGACAAGACTAGACAGACAAGACTAGACAGACAAGACTAGACAGACAAGACTAGACAGACAAGACTAGACAGACAAGACTAGACAGACAAGACTAGACAGACAAGACTAGACAGACAAGACTAGACAGACAAGACTAGACAGACAAGACTAGACAGACAAGACTAGACAGACAAGACTAGACAGACAAGACTAGACAGACAAGACTAGACAGACAAGACTAGACAGACAAGACTAGACAGACAAGACTAGACAGACAAGACTAGACAGACAAGACTAGACAGACAAGACTAGACAGACAAGACTAGACAGACAAGACTAGACAGACAAGACTAGACAGACAAGACTAGACAGACAAGACTAGACAGACAAGACTAGACAGACAAGACTAGACAGACAAGACTAGACAGACAAGACTAGACAGACAAGACTAGACAGACAAGACTAGACAGACAAGACTAGACAGACAAGACTAGACAGACAAGACTAGACAGACAAGACTAGACAGACAAGACTAGACAGACAAGACTAGACAGACAAGACTAGACAGACAAGACTAGACAGACAAGACTAGACAGACAAGACTAGACAGACAAGACTAGACAGACAAGACTAGACAGACAAGACTAGACAGACAAGACTAGACAGACAAGACTAGACAGACAAGACTAGACAGACAAGACTAGACAGACAAGACTAGACAGACAAGACTAGACAGACAAGACTAGACAGACAAGACTAGACAGACAAGACTAGACAGACAAGACTAGACAGACAAGACTAGACAGACAAGACTAGACAGACAAGACTAGACAGACAAGACTAGACAGACAAGACTAGACAGACAAGACTAGACAGACAAGACTAGACAGACAAGACTAGACAGACAAGACTAGACAGACAAGACTAGACAGACAAGACTAGACAGACAAGACTAGACAGACAAGACTAGACAGACAAGACTAGACAGACAAGACTAGACAGACAAGACTAGACAGACAAGACTAGACAGACAAGACTAGACAGACAAGACTAGACAGACAAGACTAGACAGACAAGACTAGACAGACAAGACTAGACAGACAAGACTAGACAGACAAGACTAGACAGACAAGACTAGACAGACAAGACTAGACAGACAAGACTAGACAGACAAGACTAGACAGACAAGACTAGACAGACAAGACTAGACAGACAAGACTAGACAGACAAGACTAGACAGACAAGACTAGACAGACAAGACTAGACAGACAAGACTAGACAGACAAGACTAGACAGACAAGACTAGACAGACAAGACTAGACAGACAAGACTAGACAGACAAGACTAGACAGACAAGACTAGACAGACAAGACTAGACAGACAAGACTAGACAGACAAGACTAGACAGACAAGACTAGACAGACAAGACTAGACAGACAAGACTAGACAGACAAGACTAGACAGACAAGACTAGACAGACAAGACTAGACAGACAAGACTAGACAGACAAGACTAGACAGACAAGACTAGACAGACAAGACTAGACAGACAAGACTAGACAGACAAGACTAGACAGACAAGACTAGACAGACAAGACTAGACAGACAAGACTAGACAGACAAGACTAGACAGACAAGACTAGACAGACAAGACTAGACAGACAAGACTAGACAGACAAGACTAGACAGACAAGACTAGACAGACAAGACTAGACAGACAAGACTAGACAGACAAGACTAGACAGACAAGACTAGACAGACAAGACTAGACAGACAAGACTAGACAGACAAGACTAGACAGACAAGACTAGACAGACAAGACTAGACAGACAAGACTAGACAGACAAGACTAGACAGACAAGACTAGACAGACAAGACTAGACAGACAAGACTAGACAGACAAGACTAGACAGACAAGACTAGACAGACAAGACTAGACAGACAAGACTAGACAGACAAGACTAGACAGACAAGACTAGACAGACAAGACTAGACAGACAAGACTAGACAGACAAGACTAGACAGACAAGACTAGACAGACAAGACTAGACAGACAAGACTAGACAGACAAGACTAGACAGACAAGACTAGACAGACAAGACTAGACAGACAAGACTAGACAGACAAGACTAGACAGACAAGACTAGACAGACAAGACTAGACAGACAAGACTAGACAGACAAGACTAGACAGACAAGACTAGACAGACAAGACTAGACAGACAAGACTAGACAGACAAGACTAGACAGACAAGACTAGACAGACAAGACTAGACAGACAAGACTAGACAGACAAGACTAGACAGACAAGACTAGACAGACAAGACTAGACAGACAAGACTAGACAGACAAGACTAGACAGACAAGACTAGACAGACAAGACTAGACAGACAAGACTAGACAGACAAGACTAGACAGACAAGACTAGACAGACAAGACTAGACAGACAAGACTAGACAGACAAGACTAGACAGACAAGACTAGACAGACAAGACTAGACAGACAAGACTAGACAGACAAGACTAGACAGACAAGACTAGACAGACAAGACTAGACAGACAAGACTAGACAGACAAGACTAGACAGACAAGACTAGACAGACAAGACTAGACAGACAAGACTAGACAGACAAGACTAGACAGACAAGACTAGACAGACAAGACTAGACAGACAAGACTAGACAGACAAGACTAGACAGACAAGACTAGACAGACAAGACTAGACAGACAAGACTAGACAGACAAGACTAGACAGACAAGACTAGACAGACAAGACTAGACAGACAAGACTAGACAGACAAGACTAGACAGACAAGACTAGACAGACAAGACTAGACAGACAAGACTAGACAGACAAGACTAGACAGACAAGACTAGACAGACAAGACTAGACAGACAAGACTAGACAGACAAGACTAGACAGACAAGACTAGACAGACAAGACTAGACAGACAAGACTAGACAGACAAGACTAGACAGACAAGACTAGACAGACAAGGCTAGACAGACAAGACTAGACAGACAAGACTAGACAGATAATACTAGACAGACAAAAAAGCCGCATGGAAATCAAACACGCGCTAAACGGTCAGAAACATTGACCTTTAAACCAGCGAAAAGGTTGTCATACGCAAACATGCTACGTAAGTACATAGACCCAGCCCAAGTACACCCAGCGCAAGTAAAAACACCCCCAAAAAGGAAAGAAGTCGTACCGATACAAAACGTTTTGGAAAACCAAACTCAGACATTAGCGGAAGATCAAAACTGGCAAATAGTGGAGAGAGAAAACAGAGAAAATCGTGACAAGACTAACACGAAAATACCACAGGGAAGCCAAATCCGCACTACACAGACGGAGGCATTAGCAATTAAACCAGCGGAAGGTGTCTCATACGAATACATACTACGAAGGAATAAAAAAAATATTCATCCAGAAAAATGCGGAGTTGAAATATTAGGGATAAGACGGACACAAAACAACGAACTAATGGTAAAAATTTAAAAAGGGAATGTTGGAACCTTGAGAACTGAGGTAGTCAAACTCTTGGGGAAGCTGGCAACTGTGCGGACCATGACACGGTACTGCATAATCGAGATCCGGGATCTAGATGAGATTACGGAGGAAGCGGATGTGAGTGCCACCATATTAGCGGTAGTAGAAGAAACCTTTTCAGATTTAGTGAAAGTGCGATCACTCAGAAAAGGTTTCAGAGGCACTCAAACAGCAGTAGTGGCAACATCGAAGGAAATTGCAGAAAGACTGCTGAAGACTGGAAAGATCAAAGTAGGATGGATTTTATGCAGAGTTAGCCAGAAGCCAGACGTTATTCGATGCTTCCGCTGCCAAGGATTTGGTCACGTAGCACTACACTGCAAAGGGACATACAGATCCAAATCGTGCCGTCTTTGTGGAAAGCAAGACCACTTTGCGAAAGATTGCACAGAGGAAACCTTCTACGCAGTCGGTAATGAAAAAAAAGAGACGCGAAACAAACCCTTGGCAGTATAAGATGTCAGTCATTCCAGGAGGCATTAAAGAAAACGAAGTAATGACGAAGTTTCTTCAGATAAACTTAGGAAGAGGCCGCGAAGCACAGGATCTCATGCTACAGACTGCTGCGGAAAACTGTACGGATGTGCTAATAATCAGCGAGCAGTATAGATGTCTGGATACAGACTCATGGTTCCAGGATGAGACAGGTAGAGCAGCTATCGCCGAGCTGAATCAGAACCTACGAATCAGGGAAGTTAGTAAGCAGATATCGAACTTTTTATGGATCGATATGAAAGGTTTAAGAGTATATAGCTGCTATATCTCACCAAATATTGACCACGAAGATTTCCTAAGGCAGATGGATGAGCTGGAGGAGAATCTGAGATCGGCGAACAGTGAAGTTCTTGTGGCAGGTGATTTTAATTGTAAATTACCAGAATGGGGCTCAAGAATAATGGATAGAAGAGGCGAAATTCTGTCTGAAATTATAGCGAGGCTGGACCTAGCGATCCTTAACGAGGGAAACTCTTTTACATTCCGAGGAGGAAATACCGGATCGGTTATTGACGTTACAATAACATCGGAAGGCATCGCGCCTAGGGTGGAGAGGTGGCGAGTACTAGAGGACGCCACCCTTAGTGACCACCAATATCTGGAATTTAGCCTGAAAACGAACCCAGAGAGTCAACAGAGAAACACTACCATCGAACATGGAAACAGAAACGGATGGCTGGTAATGAAACTCGATAGCACTCAGCTAATAGCGATACTGGAAGTGGCCAAGATGCATGGAGAGTTGCAAAGACTCTCAGAGATAGGTGACGTAGATGGACTTGTAGAATATGCGATTGAAACCATTACAACAGCGTGCGATGCTTCGATGCCAAAGCGCAAATTTGCCTTAAATGGAAAAAAGTTTACTGGTGGAACGCTGAAATCTATAATCTAAGGAAGAAGTACGTTATGGCACGCAGGTCTGCCCAACGCCACAGAAGACGGCGTCAAAGCACAACAGACAGGATGGCTGGACAAGAAGTGGACCTAGACGCGAATTTCAAAAAAGGGAGAAAGGAATTGCGCATGGCCATCAAAAATAGCAAGCAGAAATGCTGGCTCGAACTTTGCCAATCCATAAATGAAGAGCCTCCCATATCGAATTGCTACCGAATTGATACCTGGGATATCGTGCCCACAACGGATGAGAGAAATAATTACCACACTATTTCCCGTTTACGAACGAAGACCGGCAGAAAAATGGCAAACCACTGAAAATCTCGTAACACCTTTCAGCGTAGAGGAGATCTTTGAGGCTAGGAAACGATTACTGTCAGGTAAAGCACCTGGTCCAGGCAATATTCCAAATGAGATCATCACAGAAGTGATGTATATGTGGCCAGAGTTGTTGTTGGAAACTTACAATGCGTGTCTTCGAAAGGGAATTTTCGCTACGCAATGGAAAAGACAAAAATTCGTCTTACTGAGAAAAGGGGACAAACCATTGGAAGAACCATCGTCATACCGACCGATATGCCTCCTGGACAACATAGGGAAACTTTTTGAAAGACTATTGCTTAAGAAACTTGAGACATACATCGAAAACAACGGAGGGCTGTCCCAATGGCAATATGGTTTTCGGAAAGGTCGATCAACCGTGGACGCTATTGCTGAAGTAATTAAAGCAGCAGAAAAGGTCAAAAATGGAACCCGGCAATCGAAAGGTTATTGTGCATTAGTGACCCTTGACGTTAAAAACGCCTTTAATTCAGCCAGGTGGGATGTAATCATGAAGGCATTGGCATCAAGACAGACACCAGAATACTTGAGAAAGATGATAAGCAGCTACTTGAGCGACCGACAGTTGATATACCACACGGACGAAGGTGAAGTTGAGTATGAGGTAACGGCGGGTGTCCCACCAGGATCGGTCTTGGCACCATTCTTGTGGAACATTATGTACGATGGCTTACTAAACCTAGACTTACCTAGAACAGCGCAAATAGTTGGGTTCGCAGATGACGCCGCAGTGGTAGTGACTGCAAAGGAAATAAGTACACTAGAACTAGCAACTAACGAAACCCTTCGGCGGGCAAATAATTGGTTAAAAGAGCAGGGACTAACAATGGCAGTTCATAAAACAGAAGCAATACTTATCACGGATAAGAGACTATTCACCCCACCGAAACTCGTTCTGGAAGGGCAAAATATCCCTTTATCGAAATCATTGAGGTACCTTGGCGTCCAACTCGATAGCGGTCTGAGATACACAGACCATATAGCCAAAACATCGAAAAAGGCAGCGTCTACAGTGACAGCTCTGGTAAGGTTGATGCCGAACATTGGAGGACCGAGGGCATTGAAACGGAAACTTCTCAATAATGTGGTACAATCAAAAATTCTCTACGCGGCGGAAATATGGGCGGGCGTAACGAAAAAGGCTGGAGCGAGAAAACAACTTACCGGAGTACAAAGAAGAAGTGCTCTAAGAGTAATTTCTGCCTACAGAACGGTTTCGGAGGCCGCGGCGCTGGCACTTGCAAGCACGCCCCCAATAGACTTACTGATTCGCGAGAAACATGAAGTCTACGCAGACTTGCAACAACACAGGGCGAAAAAGGAAGTAAAACATGAAAGAGCAGCCGCTAAGGAGAGAGCACGTAAGAGACTCATGGACCGATGGCAGACAAGATGGGATAACGACACTAGTGGAAGGTGGACACACAGATTTATCCCTAACGTAACAGCATGGTATGAAAGATCACACGGACATATGAGTTACCATCTTACACAGGCGCTCACTGGTCATGGGTGCTTCAACTCATACCTCGAACGGTTTAAAAAAAGAGACACTGCGGAGTGTTTTTATTGCGGTCATATCCCAGACGACGCATAACACACTATCTTCATGTGTACAGAATCAGAGAACGAAAGAAATCGACTCACGGAGACACTAGGCGGTACAAAACTAGAGGAACAGAACATGGAACGTTATGTTAGAAAGTGAGCATAACTGGGATGCAGTACAAGCTTACATAACCGAAATCATGTTGGAAAAAGAACAAATGGAGAGAGAATGGAAGGCGATTATAATATCACACGAGACACAAAGAATCTAACATGCAAGACTAGATATGTGACGAAAAGACCGAAAAATGCCACACGACTACATAACTAATACGACAGAAGACGAAAGACGAAATCTAAACAAGTAAAGGACAATAAAAAGAACGATAAGGAAACAATTGGTACAAACACCACCACCCACCTGAAGTAATGCTCACGCAGTTCCGGGTGTGGTGTAGTGTAGAGACAGAGGAGGGGTTTTAGTGGGTATGCTGGTCACGAAGAACTCGATCAGAGAGCCCCACACTACACGGGTTTGAATATCCGGTGTGAAACAATGCATTCCCCCTTCTCTCAAAAAAAAAGACAAGACTAGACAGTTAAGACCAGACTAGATAGACAAGACTAGACAGAAAAGACTAGAGTGACAAGGCTAGAGAGACAAGATTAGACAGACCAGACTAGACAGACAAGACTAGATAAGCAAATCCGTCTTCCACGTCTAGTAATTAGGGGTTCAGGTGCGGTCAAGTCTCTTATTTCTTTCTACTTGGAGCCGTTTCCTCTCGTCCTGCTCTTTCAAGGTCATGATGTTTGTAACCATATTGGTTGTTATTGTCCAGATCTTCTGCTACCTGATCATATGGTCTACTTTGAGTTGAGTTTTCTTTTCCTGCGTTTCTCTTTCTGGTATCCATCGATGACATTCGAAGATGTTGTGTCGAACGCTATCTTCAAGGCCACCGTATTCACAGAGACTATCGGTTGCCCTACACATGTTATGCAGGTAGTCCCTAAAACAACCATGACCACTTAGTACTTAGCTAGAACGCTTAGTAAGGTGAGAATTCGTTTCACCATTCTTTCGGGACATCCATCGCTCGACGTCAGGTATAAAGATCCTGGTCCAGTGTCCCCTGTTCGATAGCTGCTATTCTTTTTTTTATGTCTTATACTTATCGCAAACCTGGCGGCTTTATTTTTATCGCTCATTGTGCAGTCGTCGCTTGTCTTCATTAGGAGCAGTTCCTCTCTTTACCGCACCATACACTCTATTGGTCCTATTTCTGCGATTACAAGTGCGGCCTCCAGTGAGACCGTTCGGTATGCACTGGACACTCCCAGTGCCATTTTGCGTTGACTTAACGATAACTTATGCCTGATCAATTTCTTCTCCATGGCAATTGCACATACAGGAGCTGCATAAAGCATGGCCGATTGTAGCACCGAGCATAGGAGCCTTCGCTTGCTGCTTTTCGGACCACCGACATTGGGCATTAGTTTGTCTAATTCTGCAACAGTTTTGAGCGCTTTGTATGCGATTGTGATGACGTGGTTTTTAAATGATCGTTACACTCAGGTTTTTAATAGATTCTTTCGGGACTATATTTTGGCATAATATAATTGTACAGACAAGTAATCCCATGAACTAGCTGTAGCGGGTAAATGTAATTCTAACAGGATCAGCCTGGAACCGCTCTTGGCATTACTTCGGGGTGTTTGTTTTGGGGTATTTTTCTCAACTCATTTCTGTAACTTCTTCAATCTGAATTCAGGTAAAAATTATTCTACTTTAACACCCTTCTCTAAATTGGTTTCCCTACTTTCGTGCCTTTATTTTTCTTTCAGTATATCCCTATCATCGTTGTTAATGTGTTCCAGTCTGCTGCTGTTCTAAGGAGTAAGTCTGCCACGTTTGTTGTTGAAACTATTGTGCGGTAGTCCATTTTACGCAATGAAAGATGGTATGTTTGGCGGAGTCGATCTCCAAACAGAACGAGCAGACGGGGTTATCTTTCTTTTTGATTATGAAAAGGAATTATCTAAATCCCCATGTCCACTAAAGGCATGGCTGACATAGTAGTTAACCTCTCCCCGCTTTCTTTCCTTCCACCGTCTCACGTCCTTAATAAAAGTTTTCGTCCATCCGTCGTATCCTTCTTATCTCTGCGGTCACTCATCTATGAATTTGTTTTTTTACAACTCTTTCCGTCTCGATATATGCTTACCAACTCCGGAACCCGCAGCTCGATAGGCAGAAGTGAGACTAAAGCTGGTGCTGCAGCAGTGGATACGGTTATGTATGCCGATGTCAGGCTGAAAGCCATTTGTCTGTTAAGGGCTTCTTGTAGCTTCGTGTTTCCTTTCGCGCGGTCCCCATAGGCTTGGGGTGATTCTAGTGAGAGCCATTAACGATGTATAGACTTTCTCGCACTTGATCTTGATGTGAGTGCTCATACGAGTATTTTTATCCAAGTATACACCCAAATATTTGATAGTCAGCTTACTTGTAATCATAGTATCACCATTTTTCACCAACAGGCTTTTAAGTTTGCTGCTGCCAGTAAGAATTACCAATTATATCTTAGCAGGCCCCATTTTAATACTCATAACTGTCAGCTGTTGCTGTATTATTTCTACAGCATTTTGAGCGGCTTCTGTAAGTTTTTATGTATTCCTGCCGCGGCCAATAACTGCCAGGTCGTAGGCATACGCCACCGAGGTCACGTTTTTTCCCAGGTCCAGCTGTAGGATTGTGTTGTAAAATAAGTTCCATTATGTTGGCTATATTAGGTTACCTGTGGGACACCGCATACTGTTTCAATTTTTGATCCGTGGTTGGTAATAATCTATTGGTGGGTAAGGTACGACTGGATCATTTTTACCGTGTATGGGCTAATGTCCGCTGTAATTATCGCATCTATTATTTGATCCCACGCAGCCGAGTTGCGTTTGCGTTTTCTACGTCTACGGTAATTATTAAAACAGACAAGACTAGAGAGACAAGACTGGACAGACAATACTAGGCAAACTTTTGAGGGGGGGCGTAGCTGGTGTTAATAAAATAACTTCTCCAAGTGGACCCCCTGGAATCACATCCGTACACTCTGGACCCGCTTATCGAATAACCTCGGAGTGACAAATAGCATAATTTCAATTAGTCTACATGTTGTTTATTTTCCCTCCTTTTTTCCATTTTTGGACTGCATCTCATCGTATTCTTTATCGGTCATTATCGTTACAATTAATCCGTTTACATGTTCCCAGTTTCTTTTTCTCTTTAACATGTATGGTATTATTGTTCTGGCGCTAAAGGGTTCTTCCATGACTTTTTCGACTTCTTCTCTTTCAGTTTCCCACCTCCAGCAATCAAAGATAGTGTGATTTACACTATCTGTTTCTCCGCAGTAAACACATAGGTCGTCTGCTGCTCTGCCAATATTGAAGAGATAATCCCTGAAGCTAACGTGGCCAGTCAGTACTTGAGTAAGGTAGTAGCTAGTTTCGCCGAATTTTCTATTTACCCAGTTCGATATATTTGGGATTTGCACTTGAGTCCACTGTCCTTTGTCGCTGAGCTGCCATCTTTTTTGCCATTCCTCGATAAGCTCTTCTCTGGACAGTTGTTTTCTGTGTGCAGTAGTTTGCATCGTGCAGCTTTTTTCGCTCTTTTACGAGCAGGTCTATGTGGGGTATTCCCGAGATGACTTGGGCGGCCTCTCCTGAGACCGTCCGGTAAGCGCTGCATGTACGTAGAGCCAGTTTCCGCTGAACGGTTGCGAGTTGGTGAAGGTTTCGTTTCTTGTCTAGCTCTTTGGCCCATATTGGAGCTCCGTACAGCATGGTAGACTGGACTACAGAACTAAGTACTTTCCGAGAGCTGCTCTTAGGCCCCCCTACGTTTGGCATCACCTGCTGAATGCCTGCTAGTGTTCTCATTGCCTTTCCTGCCGCTTCGGTAATGTGCGCCATGAAGGATAGCCTTTTATCGATCATCAGCCTTTTATCATTATTATTCTACTCCGAGGTATTTGAGTGTTTCTTTTGGTATTATAATTACCTCTTCCACTTTGAACTTTACTGGGCCAAGTTGTCTTAGGCCTGTGAGAAGGACAGCCTCGGTTTTTTTCTGGAGCTAGACTTAGGTTCTTCGACTTCATCCACGCGCTGACCATTTTTGTTGCTTGATTTGCCGTTCGCATTAAGCCATGCTCTGTTTTTGCTGTGACAACCAGTGCGATATCGTGGGCGAAGCCGATTACGGTGGCCCCCAATGGCAGCCTCATGGTAAGTACTTCGTCGTATAGCACGTTCCACAGGGTGGGGCCTAGTATCGAACCCTGTGGAGCGCCACTGTTGATTTGTCGCTCTTCTTTTTCCTGGTCTCCTAGCAGTATGATGCTTCGACAGCTGAGGTAGCTTCTTAACATGCGCAACAGATACGGAGATATTCCCCTTCTTGTCAGACTGTCCATGATATGCTTCCAGGATGCGCTATTAAAAGCATTTCTTACATCAAATGTAGGAAGGGCACACATGCGTCTGGTTCTCTGGGTTCCGCATTTAGCCTTTTCTGCTATCTCCAGGACATCGCTAAAGGCATTGATGGTGGATCTACCTTGTCTAATCCCATATCGGTTTTTGGACAAACCGCCTCCCGCCTCAAGCTCTCCCTTTAGCCTTAGTAGCAAGAGCTGCTCAAGTAGCTTACCAGACACATCCAATAGGCAGATGGGTCTGTAGGATGTGGGATCTCCTATCGGTTTATCTCGATTTCTAATTAGCTACAGTTTTGCGCGCTTCCATATGACTGGGAAGTTCTCAGCAGTTACCAACCTATTCATTACGTCTAAGACGAATATAGGTTGATGTCTAGCGGTTAACTTGACAATCTCGGGTGGTATGCCATCGGGACCTGGTGTTCTGCAGTTTCTAATACGTTTACTCGCCAGCGATAGTTCCTCTTCCGTAAAGGGGGGCGTTGTGTGAACTTCAGGTTGTACCCAAGTAAAAGGTGTATGTTTAGAAGATAGTACATCAGCTACTTGACGAACTCCTTCCATGGTCATTTGAAGATCTTGCGTCCGAATTTTCAGGTTTCTTCTTATAATTTGGAACGCGTTTCCCCATGTGTCTTTATTTAGGTCGGTGCACAGATTTTTCCAATGGCTTTGCTTTGATTTATTAATGAGTTGACGTAGCTCCGTTTTTGTTCGCTTGTATTTATGACGTAACAGTGTAATTTTTTCTTCCGATGTTTGTTTTGCTCTTTCACGTTGGTATTTTTTCCTGGAAGCGACACATGCAGTTCTCATTTCAGCAATTTCGTCGGTCCACCAGTATACTGACTTATAACATTTTGGTCTCTTCTTTCGCAAGGTAGCATCGCACACTTTACTCATCGTTTGAACCAGAGTATCGGGATCATCTGTGGTAATGGTTTCTAACTCTTTTGTTAGACACTCCTTGATTTTTTCTTCCTGCAGGTTTTCCAATATCCAGCCACTTGTTTTTGGGTATGCCTTTGTCTTTGATCTTGCCTTTTCTTTTATGTTTTAAAAGATGTAACGGTGGTCGCTTAAGGTTTCCTTGTCAAGAACCTTCCAGCCTTCTATTATTGAGCGCGAGTTTCCCCTCACAAACGTGTGTGTGCCACCTTTGTTTTGTATGCTCAAATCCAGTGCCGCTGCCCAGTCTGTTACGACATTTCTCCACTCTCCACCCATACGAAGCCTGATCCATGCCCAGTACTTACCACGGACAACTTTTGGTTTTTGATCCAGATCGCTGTGTCCTTTTCATCGTCTGTGAACCATTTAGCATTGGTTGCCAGTTTTTTGTTTGGATCACATATTATTGCGATATCCGCTTTAGCTCTAGGTCCGTAGCGATCAGTAGGTCGTGTGCTGCGCGGCATCTCGCAATATTTATCTGAAGTATTTGGATCATTTTTGTGCTCTTTCCTGTCTGGCCTCCGCCAGAGCTCTTCTGTATGCAGGACACGATGCAGTGTTAGCTCGGTGACCCTTAATATTGCATATGAGACATTGTGGTTGTACCTCACAGTCCTTTGCCTTGTGTCCTTCTTGACCACATCTCAGGCACAATCTTTGACGATCTGGGCCCTTGCAGTCAGTCGCGTGGTGGCCCGTTTCCCAACATCTATAGCATCTCTCCACTTCTATTCTTTCTTGGATTCTGCAGTATATCCATCCTATTTTGATTTTACCTTCTCCTATTAGGACACTTGCCAAGTTTTTTGGAAGTACTAAGGTGGCTATATATAGAAGTACTACGGATTGCTCGATTTCTTCAGAGGTGGTAATGGCATCGATGTCCTTGATGTGTAATACGGTGTCTGCGTTTTTTGTACGGACGTTTACTTCTGGCAGTTTTTGGGCTATTAGTTCCCTCAGGATTGATGCATTTCCACCTTTGGTCTCAAGTAATAGATCTCCTGCTTTTGTTTGCCTCATTCCAACTATTTTCGAGCCTGAAGATTCGGGGTTTACTTCTTCTTTTACAACTTTAAGTAGTTCGGCGTATGTTTTGTCTTGTGCTCTTATAAATACTGCTTCGGTTTTTTTTTTCTCTTTTCTTTTTTTCCTGGCCTCTGTTGGTCGCCTTTTCATTCCCTACCTCTGTCGTCTCTTTCACGTTTCGTCCCTTCGGTTAGTACACCCTAATCTCTATATCTGTGTCCGAAAAAATATACTCTATTTGCTTTTTTAGCATTGGCCATTCGTCTACGAAAGGTTTAGCAAAAGCTAGTTTGTTTCGATCGTTTTGAGTCATGAGTTTTTTAAGCTCTGTAAGACTGTCGAAGTTTTTTTCAAGGCTTAGGGTTTCAACCTGTTTGTATCGCGCGACTACGTGATAGATGTCGCGGTCAGCATTTTTATGCCTCCTCCCTTGTTGGAACTCTAATAGTGTGTATTGAATAGATGACTTTTCCAGGTTCTTTTTCTTGGGTTTCAAGCTCTTGGGGTCTTGTGTATGCCTGATTGAGTGACATAAGTACTCCTTTCTCGGGACTGAGGTCGTCGGCTACACACCAGGCCAGGTCCCAGTCTAGTGGCGATGTCATGGGGTTTCCATGTCCTTCTCGTACCCTTCTGTATGTAGCTTGTGGCCAGTCTTCGCTACAGATTTCTTGGAAATCCTTGTAGTTTCTCCCTCTCTTCATAGCGTCCCAGAGTTTTTCGGTGGCTATTCTTTCCTCTTGTAGGTTTTTTTCCTGTTCGGTATCGAATGGTTCTGTTTGGGATTCTTGGTCTGCCTTTATTTGGTCAGGATTGATATTCGCAGGGAGATTTCTTCCCATTGATGCTATAAGAGAACATAGCTCATCTGCTGCCTTTTTTATGTCTGCATTGGTATCTGTATTGGCTATAATAAGCCATTTCAATTCTTGGGCTCTTGCTGTCACCTTCCTGATAGTTCCTTCTAGGTCTTTGTCACTCTCTGGTGAACGCTCGATGTTGTGCAACCTTTTCCGTTTCGGGTTTTTTTCGGTAGGAGATATGCCATCCTGTTGGATTTTTTCTATTTTGCCGGCGGTTTTGGTGGGACCGGTGAAGGAAGCTGATCTAATTCTGGTTGGTATCTTTTGTAGGTCAGCTTTCGGTTAGACGTCATTTCTTGGATCACTCGCAGTTTTTGTTGGAGTTTTCTTCAGGGCTTCTCTTTTCTGGAAAGGATTTTCCTCCTGTTTCTTCTTTCCGGATGGTTCTTTGTTGTTCATTTTAATAATTTTACCACTCTAATATTTGTGCTAGATTAGCTACAAAAGGATTTAAGCCGGTTGTAAGAACAGCGGGTAAAAGAACCATCGAATTAGGACAATTTTATGAATATTTTTATATTAAAAAGCAATCCCGCCGCTTTGGGATCAAACCCGAGCTGACGAAGTGGAATTCGGCGACGCTACCCACTACGCTATTCAACTCTATTAACACTTTTAACTACGCTTTATAATTTCAGTTGTTTAGATTACGTGTTTATTTAAGTTGATCGTCCACGTGTTTTGTAAACTATTGAGGTTAAGTTAAAAATTATTTATATAGAGTTAGATAAAAGGCACTTATCTTTATTTCGGTTGCTCCCACTTTAGCCCACGGCGTCACCACCAAAAAAGGCTCACCACCACTAGGGTGGCAAGAGAGGACGAAAAAAATGATGAAAAAACACTATGAGTCAAAAATCTCGTGGAGGGCTACTAACACAAAATTACGGCACACGGAGTCCTATCTCACACACAAAAAGTATATACAACAGTTCACCGGAGCTTATAGCACAATATAGTAAAAAAATCACTATTGTTTAAATGGTCTCTATCCACATTTTTTAACTAAAAAGCCGATAACTACGAAACAGGTCCTTCTCTGTCGGTGAGACAGACAAGGCAAACAAGACTAGACAGACATGACTAGACATACATGACTAGACAGACATGACTAGACAGACTAGACTAGACAGACGAGACTAGACAGGCGAGACTAGACAGACAAGACTAGATAAACAAAACTAGACAGAGCAGATTAGACGGACAATACTTTTTTTAGACGGACAATACTAGACGGGTTAGACTTGACAAAAAAGACTAGGTAATCAAAGCTAGACAGACAAGACTAGATAGACAAAACCAGGCTAGACAAGACTTGGCATAAAAAACTAGACAGGCAAGACTAGACAGTCGAGATAAGACAGTTATAGAATAATAGATAAGACCAGACGGACAAGACTAGTCCGACAAAACTAGGGAGAGATAAATAGTCAGGCAAGAGTAGACAGACATATCCAGACAGAAAAGAGTAAATAGACAAAATCTTACTTAACAGTTGCTTTTATGTGTAACTTTTATTGGACTATTTTTTTCTGACTTAACTTTTCCGTTTATTAGTTCCTATGTTAGTTTTAAATTTGATATAGTGTCGTGAAATATGTTAATTTCAGATGCGGTTTAACGAGCCCTGAAACGAGGCCATAAACCTATCTGAGTACTAAACATGGAATAATACTTAAAGTTATTTGTGATAGTGAGTAGTAATTATAATATTCAGCAGAATGGTGTGTTAAAATTTATGATCTTTTACGTAATGATTTGCGTGTTATTTGTTGTACAATACTGTAATTCGCTCATAAATCTGGAGAAATTAAAAAAAAATTATCACATATTTGAATATATGGTGAAACTAAACTAATTTCAAATACAATCATACAAACTCATTACATCGAAACACAGCTTGCACACATTCAAACTTTCCGAATCTCTAAAATATTTTTAAGTTTTTCTAAGTTTATAAAACAAATCTCATGTTGAAAGACAAGAGGTGTTTGTGCTATTCACTAGGACTCAGTTCACTTGACACTAAAACAAGACACTAGGTAAATAACTTTGTTTTTTAAGATCAGATGTTTCTCTTTAACCAATAGTAAATAGCCATCTGCGTCAAATATTTGCTTTCCACACTTTATGTTATTTCTGGTTCAACATTTCCATATTTTTATATTTTAGATTTTATCATTTATAATTTTTATTCATATAAACAATTTTAGATTTGTAAGGATATTTGCGATTAAAAAGAGGCAGTTTTGGAAAATTAAAATTGGTAAGGAAAATTTCCTCCAACTTTATAATAACAATTACGAGCTAATCTCAATTTCACAAAAAATCGGATTTACGAGGTTCTCCAGATTCATCCAACCGCATACCCGTAAAAAATTGATTCGTTTATCTTGCTTTTATTCTGAAATTTTTTATTGTATTGAATAAAACACGCAATCTTTGTAGATAAGAAACATAAATTGGCTACGCATAAAGATAAATCAACCATTCGACAACGTAACTTCTTTTTACTATTCAACTCCCAAATTTGTCACTTTTCTAATGGACTAAATTTCTGGTTGGCCGCATTTTATTATCGGAGATGCTTGGTGTGAAAACAAATCGTCATGCAGATTTACCCTGACATGCAGATTTTTCCTTTTTCCTTCGTTCAAGAGTACCTTCTCTTATAATTCTATTCTGTATGTGGTCTAGAAGACTAAAAGCACCCTTACTCTAGTCTTGTCTGTCTAGTCTTGTCTGCCTAGTCTTGTCTGTCTAGTCTTCTCTGTCTAGTCTTGTCTGTCTAGTCTTGTCTGTCTAGTCTTGTCTGTCTAGTTTTGTCTGTCTAGTCTTGTCTGTCTAGTCTTGTCTGTCTAGTCTTGTCTGTCTAGTCTTGTCTATCTAGTCTTGTCTGTCTAGTCTTGTCTGTCTAGTCTTGTCTGTCTAGTCTTGTCTGTCTAGTCTTGTCTGTCTAGTCTTGTCTGTCTAGTCTTGTCTGTCTAGTCTTGTCTGTCTAGTCTTGTCTGTCTAGTCTTGTCTGTCTAGTCTTGTCTGTCTAGTCTTGTCTGTCTAGTCTTGTCTGTCTAGTCTTGTCTGTCTAGTCTTGTCTGTCTAGTCTTGTCTGTCTAGTCTTGTCTGTCTAGTCTTGTCTGTCTAGTCTTGTCTGTCTAGTCTTGTCTGTCTAGTCTTGTCTGTCTAGTCTTGTCTGTCTAGTCTTGTCTGTCTAGTCTTGTCTGTCTAGTCTTGTCTGTCTAGTCTTGTCTGTCTAGTCTTGTCTGTCTAGTCTTGTCTGTCTAGTCTTGTCTGTCTAGTCTTGTCTGTCTAGTCTTGTCTGTCTAGTCTTGTCTGTCTAGTCTTGTCTGTCTAGTCTTGTCTGTCTAGTCTTGTCTGTCTAGTCTTGTCTGTCTAGTCTTGTCTGTCTAGTCTTGTCTGTCTAGTCTTGTCTGTCTAGTCTTGTCTGTCTAGTCTTGTCTGTCTAGTCTTGTCTGTCTAGTCTTGTCTGTCTAGTCTTGTCTGTCTAGTCTTGTCTGTCTAGTCTTGTCTGTCTAGTCTTGCCTGTCTAGTCAAATCAAATCAAATCAAATCAAAATTTTATTCACCCATAAAATAAAAATAACAAAAATTCTGGGAAATGTCAAAAGAAAAAAGAAAGTTTCAGTATCTCACTCCTTCAGTGAGTATAGAGCTTGTTCGATTAAATGTTCTATTAATTGTTTTTTGAAGCACTGGTATTTACATTCTTCTTTAATAATTTTCGGTAGCCTATTGAATATCTCTATCCCCAATTGGTACGGCCCCTTGCAGATCGAGAGATTTACTCTTCCAGGGTATAGATTTGAATGCCCCCTTGTGAAATAATTGTGTTGGTCTCTGGCGAGTTTTAGGAGATGTTTTGGCCTATGTATGAAACATGCCATTTCTAGTATATAGAGTGATGGTAATGTTAAAATTTTTAATGTTTGGAAGTGGGATTTGCAGGACTCTCTAACATCAATTCCCTTAATAGCTCTTATTACTCGTTTCTGGGCAATAAATAGTTGTTTAGCGTATGTTGATGAGCCCCATACTAAGATTCCATACTTTAATATTGATTGGACTTCTGCATAATATATTGTTAAAATAGCTGACAAGTTAACAATTTTTCGTATTGATCTTATTAAATAAGCTTTCTTGTTAATTTTTTTGATGGTGTAATCTATGTGATTTGTCCACCCCAATGTATCTTCTACGTATATTCCTAAAAATTTAACTTTGTTGGCTTGCTTTAATTCAATATTTTCCATTGTTAATGATATTGCCCTACAAGACCTTCTCTGTGGTCTAAAGATCATATAATTTGTTTTCGAGCCATTCAAGAACAAGTTATTCGCTGCAAACCATTTATTTATGGATTCTAGCAGTATATTTGCGTGTACTTCATTATCTACCTGATCACCGTGAGAGATAATGAAGCTGGAATCATCTGCGTATAGAGTGCAGTGATATTCCGCTATATACTTGGTTATATCCGCTAAGTATAGTGAAAAAAGTAACGGAGAAAGTACACTGCCTTGTGGTAGTCAAATGCGAGTGCTCAGGGGTGGAGATTGTGCACTTTTGCTATCCTTTGATATCTTGACTATCTGTGTTCTGTCCTTGAGGTATGATTGTATCCAGTTACCTGCCTTCCCTCTAATACCATGGATGTTAAGTTTCCTAATCAATTGACTATGTGAAACACAGTCAAATGCTTTGGTGAGATCGCAGAAAATGCCTATGGGACACTTCCCACAATCAACTTCTTCCAGTATTTTGTTATACAGGTGCACCATGGCAGTTTCCGTAGATTTATTTTTTTGGAATCCATGCTGCTGTTCAGGAATTAGCTTGTATTTGTTTACAAATGGTGTTAGCCTATTCAACATACTATATTCAAATATCTTCGATAATACAGATAGCAGTGATATTGGTCTATAGTTTTTGATGTCCGTTTTATCGCCAGATTTGTATATAGGAATTATTAATGATGTTTTCAGTACCGTAGGAACTTCTTCCGTAGAGAATGAGTGGTTTATTATATGTGTTTTTGGTGATAACAGTTCGTATCTAAATTCTTTGATAATTTTGCAAGGTAATCCATCGGTGCCTGAGGTTTGTTTAGTTTTTAATTTTCCTATAATCTCTTCCATTTCACTTTCGCAGTAATCCGGCACATAAATAGTGTGCGGATTGTGAGGAATGTGTTGGTATGTGGCATCTGTTCCTGTCATCTGCAGAGTAACCAATTCTGCTGCATTTTTAAAATAATGATTAAAGGTAGTGGCTATGCTGTGTGGATCTTCAATCAATGTATCATCAATTTTAAGTGAAATTCCTTTTTCGTCTTTTAAGTTATTTTTGTTTGACAGTTCATTCAAAATCGACCATAGGGTTTTTTGTTTGTTGGATGTTTTTTCTAGGATTCTCTTGTAAAACCTTTGTTTCGTACGGAATAGTAGTTTAAAATGTAATTTCTTCCTAATTAGGTAAAATTTTCGTAGTGTAGGAAATTTCTTCTGTAAGTTATATAAATCTTTTACTTTAGAACTAGAGATCCTGACTAGGTTATTTACCCATGACTTACAGATTTTTTTTTGTTTTATCCTAACAAGAGGAAAACAGGTTGCGAAATGGTATTTTAAAGTATTGATGAAAGTGACTGTTTTTTCGTTACTGTTTTGTTTAGTGTACATATCGATCCATGTTTCTTTCATAAGTCTTGTCTGTCTAGTCTTGTCTGTCTAGTCTTGTCTGTCTAGTCTTGTCTGTCTAGTCTTGTCTGTCTAGTCTTGTCTGTCTAGTCTTGTCTGTCTAGTCTTGTCTGTCTAGTCTTGTCTGTCTAGTCTTGTCTGTCTAGTCTTGTCTGTCTAGTCTTGTCTGTCTAGTCTTGTCTGTCTAGTCTTGTCTGTCTAGTCTTGTCTGTCTAGTCTTGTCTGTCTAGTCTTGTCTGTCTAGTCTTGTCTGTCTAGTCTTGTCTGTCTAGTCTTGTCTGTCTAGTCTTGTCTGTCTAGTCTTGTCTGTCTAGTCTTGTCTGTCTAGTCTTGTCTGTCTAGTCTTGTCTGTCTAGTCTTGTCTGTCTAGTCTTGTCTGTCTAGTCTTGTCTGTCTAGTCTTGTCTGTCTAGTCTTGTCTGTCTAGTCTTGTCTGTCTAGTCTTGTCTGTCTAGTCTTGTCTGTCTAGTCTTGTCTGTCTAGTCTTGTCTGTCTAGTCTTGTCTGTCTAGTCTTGTCTGTCTAGTCTTGTCTGTCTAGTCTTGTCTGTCTAGTCTTGTCTGTCTAGTCTTGTCTGTCTAGTCTTGTCTGTCTAGTCTTGTCTGTCTAGTCTTGTCTGTCTAGTCTTGTCTGTCTAGTCTTGTCTGTCTAGTCTTGTCTGTCTAGTCTTGTCTGTCTAGTCTTGTCTGTCTAGTCTTGTCTGTCTAGTCTTGTCTGTCTAGTCTTGTCTGTCTAGTCTTGTCTGTCTAGTCTTGTCTGTCTAGTCTTGTCTGTCTAGTCTTGTCTGTCTAGTCTTGTCTGTCTAGTCTTGTCTGTCTAGTCTTGTCTGTCTAGTCTTGTCTGTCTAGTCTTGTCTGTCTAGTCTTGTCTGTCTAGTCTTGTCTGTCTAGTCTTGTCTGTCTAGTCTTGTCTGTCTAGTCTTGTCTGTCTAGTCTTGTCTGTCTAGTCTTGTCTGTCTAGTCTTGTCTGTCTAGTCTTGTCTGTCTAGTCTTGTCTGTCTAGTCTTGTCTGTCTAGTCTTGTCTGTCTAGTCTTGTCTGTCTAGTCTTGTCTGTCTAGTCTTGTCTGTCTAGTCTTGTCTGTCTAGTCTTGTCTGTCTAGTCTTGTCTGTCTAGTCTTGTCTGTCTAGTCTTGTCTGTCTAGTCTTGTCTGTCTAGTCTTGTCTGTCTAGTCTTGTCTGTCTAGTCTTGTCTGTCTAGTCTTGTCTGTCTAGTCTTGTCTGTCTAGTCTTGTCTGTCTAGTCTTGTCTGTCTAGTCTTGTCTGTCTAGTCTTGTCTGTCTAGTCTTGTCTGTCTAGTCTTGTCTGTCTAGTCTTGTCTGTCTAGTCTTGTCTGTCTAGTCTTGTCTGTCTAGTCTTGTCTGTCTAGTCTTGTCTGTCTAGTCTTGTCTGTCTAGTCTTGTCTGTCTAGTCTTGTCTGTCTAGTCTTGTCTGTCTAGTCTTGTCTGTCTAGTCTTGTCTGTCTAGTCTTGTCTGTCTAGTCTTGTCTGTCTAGTCTTGTCTGTCTAGTCTTGTCTGTCTAGTCTTGTCTGTCTAGTCTTGTCTGTCTAGTCTTGTCTGTCTAGTCTTGTCTGTCTAGTCTTGTCTGTCTAGTCTTGTCTGTCTAGTCTTGTCTGTCTAGTCTTGTCTGTCTAGTCTTGTCTGTCTAGTCTTGTCTGTCTAGTCTTGTCTGTCTAGTCTTGTCTGTCTAGTCTTGTCTGTCTAGTCTTGTCTGTCTAGTCTTGTCTGTCTAGTCTTGTCTGTCTAGTCTTGTCTGTCTAGTCTTGTCTGTCTAGTCTTGTCTGTCTAGTCTTGTCTGTCTAGTCTTGTCTGTCTAGTCTTGTCTGTCTAGTCTTGTCTGTCTAGTCTTGTCTGTCTAGTCTTGTCTGTCTAGTCTTGTCTGTCTAGTCTTGTCTGTCTAGTCTTGTCTGTCTAGTCTTGTCTGTCTAGTCTTGTCTGTCTAGTCTTGTCTGTCTAGTCTTGTCTGTCTAGTCTTGTCTGTCTAGTCTTGTCTGTCTAGTCTTGTCTGTCTAGTCTTGTCTGTCTAGTCTTGTCTGTCTAGTCTTGTCTGTCTAGTCTTGTCTGTCTAGTCTTGTCTGTCTAGTCTTGTCTGTCTAGTCTTGTCTGTCTAGTCTTGTCTGTCTAGTCTTGTCTGTCTAGTCTTGTCTGTCTAGTCTTGTCTGTCTAGTCTTGTCTGTCTAGTCTTGTCTGTCTAGTCTTGTCTGTCTAGTCTTGTCTGTCTAGTCTTGTCTGTCTAGTCTTGTCTGTCTAGTCTTGTCTGTCTAGTCTTGTCTGTCTAGTCTTGTCTGTCTAGTCTTGTCTGTCTAGTCTTGTCTGTCTAGTCTTGTCTGTCTAGTCTTGTCTGTCTAGTCTTGTCTGTCTAGTCTTGTCTGTCTAGTCTTGTCTGTCTAGTCTTGTCTGTCTAGTCTTGTCTGTCTAGTCTTGTCTGTCTAGTCTTGTCTGTCTAGTCTTGTCTGTCTAGTCTTGTCTGTCTAGTCTTGTCTGTCTAGTCTTGTCTGTCTAGTCTTGTCTGTCTAGTCTTGTCTGTCTAGTCTTGTCTGTCTAGTCTTGTCTGTCTAGTCTTCTCTGTCTAGTCTTGTCTATCTAGTCTTGTCTGTCTAGTCTTGTCTGTCTAGTCTTGTCTGTCTAGTCTTGTCTGTCTAGTCTTGTCTGTCTAGTCTTGTCTGTCTAGTCTTGTCTGTCTAGTCTTGTCTGTCTAGTCTTGTCTGTCTAGTCTTGTCTGTCTAGTCTTGTCTGTCTAGTCTTGTCTGTCTAGTCTTGTCTGTCTAGTCTTGTCTGTCTAGTCTTGTCTGTCTAGTCTTGTCTGTATAGTCTTGTCTGTCTAGTCTTGTCTGTCTAGTCTTGTCTGTCTAGTCTTGTCTGTCTAGTCTTGTCTGTCTAGTCTTGTCTGTCTAGTCTTGTCTGTCTAGTCTTGTCTGTCTAGTCTTGTCTGTCTAGTCTTGTCTGTCTAGTCTTGTCTGTCTAGTCTTGTCTGTCTAGTCTTGTCTGTCTAGTCTTCTCTGGCTAGTCTTGTATGTCTAGTCTTGTCTGTCTAGTCTTGTGATCGACAAAACGTAGGTGCTTTAGCTTTTTCTCCGATGATGTTGATTCCGAAGTTCTGTATGTTAGTCTTTACTATTTATATTACATGTATTCTAAGAGGGTAATGAATAACAACCCCTCATTCAATTGAGAACGCTTCGTCCGATTCGAGGTATCTTCGTGCAGTCTAATATTGCACTTGCGTTCTGGTACACGTGCTTCATAATATTCGTATAGCGTTGGTCTATTCTGCATTCCGCGAGAGATCTTAGTATGGATTTGCAGCCAGTCGTGTCGAAAACCTTTTCATAGTCGGTGAATATTAGCATCAGGGGCTTGTTGGATTTCTCGATTATGATTTTAATAGTATGTGGTCATTGACATCATACTCCGCCCGAAAGCCTGCCTGCTCTCAGGGCTGGTAGATGTTAAGTTTTGCTTTCAATCTTTTTGACACAATATGCACGAATAATTTGTATAACTGCGAAAGCAGTAACGGGCGAAAGCCCTTTTTATGTAAAAGTATTTTAATAATTAAGTTTCAAAATCCACAATCAATCAATTGTATAACTACTGCTTAATTAAAAATTCAAAATAAATTTTATTGCACACAATATTATTATTGACGACAGAAATATAAATTGAAAAATATAAAATGTACTAAAAGGGTAGAATTATGATATGATTGTAATATTGCATTAGATAAACGACTCGATTAGACATTGCTAGACTAGACGAAAAACACGTGACTCACATTGATAGTAATTACAGTGGAGTAACTATTATCAGATTTATAAATAATAGTTGTTGTTTAAAAAAATATACGAGGCAATTAATGTTAAACCTTCATAGCTGTTTGCAAATGTTTAAAGCTTTTATAAGCTTTTTATAACTGTGTTTATCCTGGAGAGCGCTTGATAAATGTGACAAATGATTTCCACGTGTAAAGCTCTTGTAACGCTCTTGCCTTCAGATAGTGGCCATTAAAGTTCATTTTTCATAAAGGTCCATTATATCATAACATGTATGATGTAACTTTTATTACCGCAATTTTACACATTTATCGTTTGATATTGTTTTCCTTTCTTACAAATAATTCCCATACAATAACTTGACTTACAACGGTTACAATTACACAAAAAGGGGATGAAAACATTTTCCTAAACTTAAACATTCCTTCCAAAAATTGGATATTTCTACTCTGAATGTAAACTGTCCATACATCAGTTTTGCATGATCTCTGGCCGTGATCGCGAGTTTACATTTCAGCTCGCACATTTTATCGAGCCTCCAGTAAAACGACATTATCATATCTACTTGCGTCATTTGCGTGCTTGAAAGTACTTTCAGTTGGTCCAAACTGATAAAAATACTCGATATTGAAAAAATACGACACAACATAAATATAGCTAGATATAGCTAGATAAAGTAGAGACATTAATGTTTTCATATACATTTTCTAGATTAGATATTTGATCAGAAATTCTATATAGGACGAAAAGGCTACACAAACAAGACTAGTCAAACAACACTAGACAGACAACACTAGACATATAACACTAAACAGATGAGAGTAGACATAAAAGATTTGAAAGACAAGTTTGATAGACAGACAAGACCAGACATTTAAGAATAGTTAAACAAGAGAAGATGGGCCTGAGTAAAAAGACATGACTAGACAGACACGAATTTGGATGGAGACAAGCATGTCAGACAAGAGCAGACAGCCAATGCAAGGTAAACAATACTAAACAGAGGAAACTAGACAGATAAGACTAGACTAACAAAACTAGACAGACAAGACTAGACAGACAGGACTAGTGTCACAAGAATAGACAGACTAGACAGACAAGACTGGACAGACAAGACAAGACAGACAAAACATGGAGCACCATAGGCAACTGATGGAAAATATAACATGGGAGGAGGTTTTTAATATTAGAAATCACGATATTGACAGACAATGGACCGTTTTCATGGATATTTTTCGGATAAACTTCTACGAGGCCTTTCCTATATTTATCGTACACACCAATAAAATATCTAAATGCGTTTTCAATAACCCATATTTGAAGAAAATGGAAACGAATCTTAAACTACTCCAAATTTTATCAAAATATAATTCAACATTCAAGAATCTTTATAATAATCTACGTAGAAATTTTATTATGTTATTGAAAGACAACAAGAGGAGAGTTCTGAAAGGGGAAATTGAAACAGCATCAAATAGAGAGAAAGCTACTTGGAATATAGTCAGACGAGTGACAGAGATTAAGAAGAAAACGGACACATACTGCAATCTAGATGCTGACCTTATTACTAGTGCTGCAAATATAAACAATTTTTTCGTGACTAAAGCTAGCAGAGTCCTAGCAGATTCACAGCCTGTTATGCGGTATAAAGACAACACCCTATTAAACAATAAATCGTTATTCTTAATGCCGGTCTGTCAGGATGAGCTTGCTGATATTATTTTAAACCTCAAAAATACTAAAAGTGCGGGTATTGACGAAATTCCTTCCATAGCCTTGAAAAATGTGCTCCCTGCAATATTAAATCCTTTACAACACATTATAAATAATGCTTTAGAGGTGGGCAAATTTCCAGAAATTCTAAAAACGGCGATTATCACTCCTATACAGAAAACGGTGATTATCACTCCTATACAGTATTTGATTGAAAATTGCAGGCCTATAAGTATTTTATCGGTTTTCTCTAAAATCCTTGATAGGATTATATGCTCGAGAATTGTTACGTTTTGTGATAAGCGTAACTTAATTAGACCTCACCAACATGGCATCATAAAAGGGAAATCCATTGAAACGGCATGCTTCCAGTTCATAAAGGGTATTATTGACAATCTTGAGTCACGGAAAATCCCAGTTGGAATGCTTATGGACCTCTCGTTGGCTTACGATTTAGTTGACCATAATCTACTAGTAGAAAAACTCTCAAAATGTGGTATAAGAGGAGTCGCGCTGGAGTTGATTACATCATTCGTAACTAATCGGACACAAATTACCAGGATCCGCACTCCACACGGATTTGTACATTCTCCCCCGAGTACGATCAAGACGGGTATTCCACAAGGTAGCACAATGGGGCCTCTACTTTTCGCTCTATTTATAAATGACCTGCATGCAACCCCCATTAACTTAACTCACAGTAAGATCAATTATGCGGCCGATACATCCCTATTGTTGTTAAATAGTACAATTAACGATATCACCACCAACGCAAATAGGGCTGCTGAGACGTTACAAATGTGGTTTGATACTAATAGACTTAAACTAAATAAAAAAAAAATCAAACAATAATCTTCAAAACGAAGCGGAATACGTCGCTATACCCTGAAGAAATATCAATTCTGAGCGCATATGTGCCAGTAAGTGAATCAGTAAGGCTCCTCGGACTTCATATAGACCAATCCCTGGGCTGGGCTACACATACCAACTTTGTGACAAAGAAACTGAACAAGGCAGTATTCGTAATGAGATCCCTTCAACGATATGTTGAGACCGACGTCCTAAAGATGGTGTATTTTGCCATCTTCCACAGCCTACTTAGATTTGGGATTATGTTCTGGGGAAATAGTACATACTACAAGTGTGTTTTCAAGATACAAAAACAAGCACTGCGAATACTCTTAAATTTGAACTACCGTGAATCCTGCAGAGGTCATTTTCGTAAAGCGAACATTTTAACAACTACAGCTACATTTATCTATGAGAACATTGTGTTCCTCAAGAAACACAAGCACCTTTTCATAGATTTTGCTAAACCCACGGAACGGCTAACAAGATACAACAAAGAGATGTATCAGTTACCCAAGCATGTTCTTACGCTGTCCGAAAGAAATCCCCCGTATATTAGCATGAAACTATTCAATGCTCTGCATCGAGAAATCAAACAAATTAATAACATAAAAAGTTTCAAGAAACAGCTATTCCAACTCCTAAATAACATTGAACCATACGAAGTAGAAGAGTTCTTCTTGAAGGTGTAATACAAATTGAGTTATATTTCCTATTCCTATGGTATTATGTAGAAGCAAAGCAGAGAAATAGCTTGAATCATCTATAACCAACGGGAAACAGTACGTGAGAATAGGCAGCGGTACAGAGAATGGAAAATCTTCCCTGGTAACTACAAATATTTGGGTATCACAAGACAGTGTACTCTCCCCAATTCTATTTTCACTATATATAGGAGACATTATCAAGTACATAGAAGGGGAACACAGCACTTTGTTCGCAGATGACTCCAGCTTCATTATCTCTTACAAAACGTCGGAGGAAAATGAAACAAAATACATAGTATTTCAAACTTCTAGGAGATCCCCGGAAACTATTAAACTAAAAATCGGCGATACAGAATAAGCTAGAACCAATGAGGATCAACTTTCTTGGGATTTATTTACATATAAATAATATACCCTAAAATTCCCTAAAATGGAGCATCACCACAGAAACCTTTGTAAAAATAATTAGCTAGCAAATCATATTTAATTCGAACTATACGTAATTTGTAACAAAATCAACCTTATTTAGACTCTACTACGCAAGTTCAGTCAAGATTTATGTATGTCATTGCAGTATGGGGCATGGTTCCGCAAATCGAAGCCGTATTTAAGGCCCTTAAAACGAGTCATAAGGGCAATTGAGGGTATCGGAATTACAACTTCCTGCAAATCATACTTCATCAACAATAAAATATTTACACTCCCATTATATAGTAGAAGCAGTGGTGTATTTGGGGGGGAACGTGGCGGAACAACGTTCCGGTACCTTTTTTCAGAAACGGAACGCGTTCCGGTACTTTCTTTGGTAGTAATTTTTGTAATTTCAAATGAAAATTAAAATTTAAATTGTCGAATTTGCAACAAAAATTCAGAAAATATATTAAATAATAGAGAATTTATCTTGCTTTTTGTGTCCGTTTCCTTTTCCATTTTGAATGAAATAAACATCATGTGTTCTGTTTTGGCTATTTTACATACCATACTACTAAACTATAAACTTTAACAATAGTGCAAATGCATAAGTCTGCGGTAGTTCGAATCCCGTCAATTACTATTTCATTGCGAATTGTGCCAGTAAGCTGCTTGTGGAAAGTCGCGGACTATTTTTTTGCTCTCACCATGCGTTCCGTTACTTCTTATTTTACCAATACACCACTGACTAGAAGTAGTGTGTTTAGTACACGTACAAAAACAAAACTTGCATAAAAATAAAGATTTTCCTAACATTCAACCCGACATTTCCAACATATTAGACCAGCTACGATATATCTAACGAGCTGTAGTAAAAGTCCACCTCACGCCAGGATTACACTATATAATAAACTCCCGTTGACCCGGTCTAAAAGACGGTAAAAGACTAGACAACTAGACTAGACAAACAAGACTAGACAACTAGTCTAGACAAATAAGACTAGACAGACAAGTCTAAAGACAACGGAAAGTACTAGACATGCAGTAATAGCCATAAAAGACTAAACAGACAAGACAAGACAGAAAAGCCTAGACAAACAAAACTTATTTTTGTTTAATTTTGCGGACGTAGTAAGCACCTCACAGTTAACTTAGCAAGAGGATCCTCTGAAATATCACAAGCATCTTGGAACCGCTTTTCGCATAACTTTCTAGATGTTACATCCCCCTTCCACTTGCAGTTATTAGAGGTTCAGGTACTAACATTTTTCATCCTTTTGGCTTCTTTCCCTATCCGCTTGTCTAGCATTTATATTTTCAAGTTGTCTTGGATTATCTTTGATGTATCTGCCCAAAAGTTCGCAGTTTTCAGTGCTATAACTGCCTGCCACTGTTGTGATATGGCGATTAAAGGATAGGCACTTATCAGAGGTTACACCTAGATCTTTCTGCGTTTCCTTTGGAGTTATTTTTTCTCCTTTTATTTTGAATGTGTTGGGTATCGTTTTTCTTAGTCCAGTTAGCAATACTGCTTCTGTCATTTCTGGTGCCATCTTCAGTTTTTTGAGTTCCATCCATTTGTCCACTTGTTCAAAGGCCCTGTTTGCTCTCGACATAGTTTCCATTTCCGTGCGACGCTACAAGTGCCAAGTCATCAGCGAAACCCACAATGTTCACACTCTCCGATAGCTTTAGTCTGAGGACTCCATCTTAAAGGACGCTCCAGTAGTGTCGGTCCCTAAAAAGAGCCCTGTGACACCTTACTACAGACATCACGCTTCACTAATTTGTTGTTTTCTTGGAGAAAAACTTTCCTGTTGCGTAGGTAATTTCGGACCAGACGTAGCAGGTATGGTGGATACCTCTTACTGAGAGGTCCTCAAGAATGTTTTTCCAGGCAGCTGAGTTGAAAGCATTGCTTATGTCAAGAGTAATAAGGACACATAGCTTTCTTGTTCTCTTTATGCCCGCTTGCGATTTTTTTGATACATCAATGACATTTGCCATATTGCCATATTTGCCCTCTCGGAAGCCATATTGTTTTTCTGATAGTTGTTTACCTGACCTAAGTTCTAGTTTTGGTCTGCATAGCATCACGTGTTTCAAGAATTTGCCCGGAATATCTAACAGGCTAAGAGGGCTATATAAGCGAGGTTTCTGTGGTGATTTATCACCTTTCTTAATTAGCACCAGCTTGGTATTTTTTCCAGCCGTCGGGAAAGATGCCATCGCTAGCTAGATGGTTCATTGCGTTTAAGACAAATGTTGGGAACTTATCCACTGCGGCTTTTAGAGCCTCATGTGGGATTCCATCTAGTTCTGGCGCTCTACCATTACGAATACGTTATCTGGCTCTTAGCAGTTTGGGTAAAATTGGGTGCCTTATTTTCAGCTCTAGCATTGCGAAATTATACGCATCCCCCCAGATATCTTCGTTATTTTTTTTTGCACAAGTTTTGCCAGTGAAGACGTTTAGAAACATTTATTTTTTGTCTGAGAAACTTTTTGGCAGTTACATATTCTTGTCTGTATTTTTCCCTGAGAGCCAGGTCTGCATTCTTTCTTCCTTTGCGCAGATATATGCGTCTAACCGCAATGCATTTCTGCCCTTGAAAAGTCGATTTCATCCTTGCACCCATAGACACGCCTGGGATTTACGAACTGCTTTTTTGTGGGAATGTGGCCTCATATGCTTTGCTTAGTGTTATTATAAACGATCCTGCTGTACGGTCTTGTGGCTTTTAAATTTATTCCTTAAGAAAATGGCCGAAGTTTTGTACAATTGCGGGCGTTGTTCTGGTGGGCCATCTCCTATTACCCATGTACCTGGGGGTGATGCACGTTTGACAGTCTTTTATCGTGTAGAATATGTAATTGTGGTCACTTAAGGATTCCCTCTGTCGGACTTTCCAGTTTCCTATTTTGTTCGCTAAATTATTAGTTGTGAGTACAAACCCATAGCGCTACAGCCCAGGACGGGCCTTGGCCTCCTCCCACGGCCTACACTTGTGCTTGG
The DNA here is from genome assembly GCA_944588485.1 of Phosphuga atrata. Lineage (NCBI taxonomy): Eukaryota > Metazoa > Arthropoda > Insecta > Coleoptera > Silphidae > Phosphuga > Phosphuga atrata. The sequence continues at coordinate 15,544,737 of OX155895.1, read as the reverse complement.
GGTCTTGATCTTAGACACAAGTGTAGGGGAGCCCTTACAGTTTTTAACGTGGATCCACTAATCGGGGGAGCTTTCGAGGCATTTACTGCGATGACTTTGCCAGAGCCATTGCATATAGAAGAACGGTAGCTTATTTTTCACAATGTCCAGGATTTGAACCCGAGACTTGCAGCTCACCTTGACTAATAGGGCACCACCGTCTCATTAGTTGTGAGTGTGAGGTCAATAATCGACTGGGATTGCGCTGGAATGTTGGTTCATTACCTTCATTTTTTATATACAGGTCCATGGTTAACATCCAGTCCATTACAATATCGCCACGTGGATCCATTTTTTGCGAATGTGGTTATTTCGCATTAAAGTCGCCAGCTATAAGTTTTGGTTTTCGTTGGCTTCGCATGGAGTCGCTAAAATCGTCCAATGCCTTTTGTAAATGGTCCAGACTTTTGTTGGGCAAAAAGTAGCAGCTATAGAATATCATTTCTGCAGTCTCTATCCAAACGTAGCCCGTTCCACATCCACTGTCTAATATTGGAATAGTATTGTTTATGGATGTTATTGCGGTATCTTTATTTTGGTCTGCATACCAGTTTGTATTACTAATTATTTTTTTGTTTGGCTCACTTAGTGTTATGATATCTACATTTTGCTCAGACACTGTGACATGCAGCAGATCATGCACCCCACGGGATCTCATTGCATTTAATTGAAGAACTTTCAACATTTTGAATTCTTTTGGAGTTGCCTTGCCTCCGCCAGCGCTTTCTGGAAATTTGGGCACATGTCAGAATTTGCCCGGTGTCCCTTGCTTTGACAAAACCGACAGAATTCTTCGCCTTTGCACTGTTTGGCAATGTGGCCTTCTTGGCAGCATCTTAAACAGGGCTTTTGTCTGTCAGGTCCGTTGCACTCTTTTGCGGTATGTCCCATCTGCCTGCATCTGTGGCACTAGGTAAGATTTATTCCTGTTCTTATTCTGCATTTAACAAGCCCAATTCTAATTCTGTTTCTTTCGAGTAGCTTTAGAGCTTGGACTTTTTGAAGTGCTACTGTTGCAATCTGGTTTTCCCCATAGCACGGTCTTAGGTTTCTTACCTTCACATTTTTCTCATGTTCACCGATGTGGAGGTGTTATCTTATAGCGTCTTCTACTTCGTCTGCTGTAGTAACAGCGTCTAGGTCCATAACGTGCAGTATTACGCTATCAGTCATGGAGCGCACTTTTGCTGTTGGGCACTTTCGTGCCATGTTTTTCCTCAGCTTCTGTCCTTGGCCACCGTTTACCTCTAGTAAAAGTTTTCCTGATTTGACTTGACGCATCTTAGTGATGACTATTCCTGATGTTTTGGTGTCAATTTCATTTCATATCATCTTGACCAGATCAGGATATGATCGCCCTTCCTCTTTTACAAAAACTGCATCATTATTTTTTTCGTTAAAAGACGGACTGCCAAGCGCGTGTATCGAAACCGGCTTGCCGGCGCAAGAGTTCAATTTCAATTCAATTCAACAACTTTATTAAGGTACAAGAAAAATATTTACAAAATAGTGAAATTAACAGATACAGTGTCTTAAGTTTAAGTTTCCTATAACTAGTGTTAGTTATTTATACTTATATTAATCTGTTAGTGTATGTTTATGATTGTACGAAACATTTATGTGCAAGTTGTGCAATAAGATGGGAAATAGCAATGGGATGTGTTGTGATTTTATTCCTGAGCTGTTGTGTAGGGAAAATTCGCGGGAAAAACCCTACTTATGTTTTGTGGGCTTTAGTCTTCGGTAGTCTATGTTCAAGGCCCATAATCAATTTTGCGATTACTTATTATTACTTACTGATTGATTACTGACTTACTGAGTGATTACTTACCATGTTTATTCAGTCAACTCTTCATTGAAGAGTGGCAGGGATTGATATAAAAGTTTATGCTTGATTCTGCATGGTGCATTGTGAGCTCTCACATTTGTTAAGTCTTTTTACAAGTCATTAGTCCTTAATTGGGTCCTGTAGAATTTGTCAGAGGTCCGCGAAATGTAATCTGTTATTGTCGGAATTCCTGCCTCTTCGTGGAGTCTTGTTACGTTCGTGTATCTGTCCCTCTGGAGTATCAAACGAACGCATTTATTCTGAAAAATATGTAGTTTTCAGCAAGAATTCGGTGCCTCGCGCTATGAGCTATTAGCTACTATAGATGTTTAACCCTTAACCACCTGCCATACGTCACAGGTGAGAAAATTACTGCTACTTTGGGTCTGAGAGACGTATGTCAGGTGGTTAGGTGTTAAAATATTGTGTGCTCTACGTAGGTTTATTAAGATAAGATTTTCCGCGCGAAAGAAAGAATACGCGGGATAATTCTCACCATGCGGTTAAAAAAAAGAAAAAAAAAAGAAACTAAAACAAGTTCTCTAAGATCTTAATACTTATATATACGATAATGGGAAAATAGAAAATAGGAAAAAGAAAAACGTGTAGAACACTTAAACTTAGAGTACTTCTCTCTCTAGAACAACAAGCAAATCACTTAAGCCAATGTCTCTACTTATCCTACACACAAATTGAGTCTTTTCTCAGATAGCAATATACAATATAATAAACAAAAATAATAAATATATAACAATAACAGTTTGATTACACACAAATTCTGTATAAGATAGTTCAAATACCAGAATTTTTAGCTCTATATTATCCAACTAAAAGGTCAAAATTTAACTTTGTTTAACTTTGAGGTTAACACAAACACCATCACGCCACGACCGACGGTCGCGAACTCAGACAGACAATACTAGACAGACAAGACTAGACAGACAAGACTAGACAGACAAGACTAGACAGACAAGACTAGACAGACAAGACTAGACAGACAAGACTAGACAGACTAGACAGACAAGACTAGACAGACAAGACTAGACAGACAAGACTAGACAGACAAGACTAGACAGACAAGACTAGACAGACAAGACTAGACAGACAAGACTAGACAGACAAGACTAGACAGACAAGACTAGACAGACAAGACTAGACAGACAAGACTAGACAGACAAGACTAGACAGACAAGACTAGACAGACAAGACTAGACAGACAAGACTAGACAGACAAGACTAGACAGACAAGACTAGACAGACAAGACTAGACAGACAAGACTAGACAGACAAGACTAGACAGACAAGACTAGACAGACAAGACTAGACAGACAAGACTAGACAGACAAGACTAGACAGACAAGACTAGACAGACAAGACTAGACAGACAAGACTAGACAGACAAGACTAGACAGACAAGACTAGACAGACAAGACTAGACAGACAAGACTAGACAGACAAGACTAGACAGACAAGACTAGACAGACAAGACTAGACAGACAAGACTAGACAGACAAGACTAGACAGACAAGACTAGACAGACAAGACTAGACAGACAAGACTAGACAGACAAGACTAGACAGACAAGACTAGACAGACAAGACTAGACAGACAAGACTAGACAGACAAGACTAGACAGACAAGACTAGACAGACAAGACTAGACAGACAAGACTAGACAGACAAGACTAGACAGACAAGACTAGACAGACAAGACTAGACAGACAAGACTAGACAGACAAGACTAGACAGACAAGACTAGACAGACAAGACTAGACAGACAAGACTAGACAGACAAGACTAGACAGACAAGACTAGACAGACAAGACTAGACAGACAAGACTAGACAGACAAGACTAGACAGACAAGACTAGACAGACAAGACTAGACAGACAAGACTAGACAGACAAGACTAGACAGACAAGACTAGACAGACAAGACTAGACAGACAAGACTAGACAGACAAGACTAGACAGACAAGACTAGACAGACAAGACTAGACAGACAAGACTAGACAGACAAGACTAGACAGACAAGACTAGACAGACAAGACTAGACAGACAAGACTAGACAGACAAGACTAGACAGACAAGACTAGACAGACAAGACTAGACAGACAAGACTAGACAGACAAGACTAGACAGACAAGACTAGACAGACAAGACTAGACAGACAAGACTAGACAGACAAGACTAGACAGACAAGACTAGACAGACAAGACTAGACAGACAAGACTAGACAGACAAGACTAGACAGACAAGACTAGACAGACAAGACTAGACAGACAAGACTAGACAGACAAGACTAGACAGACAAGACTAGACAGACAAGACTAGACAGACAAGACTAGACAGACAAGACTAGACAGACAAGACTAGACAGACAAGACTAGACAGACAAGACTAGACAGACAAGACTAGACAGACAAGACTAGACAGACAAGACTAGACAGACAAGACTAGACAGACAAGTTTTGTTAGATCAATTTTAGAGTATGGCTCAATTATTTGGGACCCCCATTTTAAAAAATATGTTACTGCGTTGGAGATGATTCAGAGAAAATTTTTAAAATTCCTCTGGTTTAAATCGTCCGGAGGTCCTCCTCCTCTTCACGTCGACCACTCATTGTTGCTGGTTGAGTTTGGGTTTTTGTCACTAAAGACTCGACGATCACTAGCGGGTCTGGTCTTTTTGTTCAAGGCCGTTCATAGCGTCCTTGACTCTCCTGAGATCGTCAATAATTTGAATTTTCTGGTGCCCAGAGCTGCTAGTCGTCAGACAGACTCATTTTATAATGATTCATATGGGGGCCCTATGGCCTTGATACCACCCCTGTATAACATTTGCTCAACCTATAACTCAATCAGCTCCGATTGTGACATTTTTGGTTCGTTTAAAGATTTTAAATCGAGTGCTATCAAAAGCCTTACAAATTAGCACCCTCTTCCATTGCAAACTGCAATGTGTATGTGTTTTTTATAAAAAATTAAACTGTTCTTTCATATTTATTAATTTCATATTTTTTAATTTTTTAGTATACCATTGTTTTATATTTTGACATTGTACTTTTGTTTTGCTTTTTATTCTGTGCTTATGTTTTTTGTCTTTGACTATTCTTTGTTATACTTTGACTATACTATATCAAGAAATTCCTGTATTACTGTTTTTATTTTATTAGTGCAAAATTGTTTGTATATATTTTGATTTACGTTTTCACATGTTTTACATCTCTTTAGATTTAAATGTAGCAATTTATGTAATGCTCTGTAATTGGTCTTGACACTGTTGAGCAATAAATCTATAAAAAAAAAGACTAGACAGACAAGACTGGACAGACAAGACTAGACAGACAAGACTAGACAGACAAGACTAGACAGACAAGACTAGACAGACAAGACTAGACAGACAAGACTAGACAGACAAGACTGGACAGACAAGACTAGACAGACAAGACTAGACAGACAAGACTATACAGGCAAGGCTAGATAGACAAGACTAGACAGACAAGACTAGACAGACAAGACTAGACAGACAAGACTAGACAGACAAGACTAGACAGACAAGACTAGACAGACAAGACTAGACAGACAAGACTAGACAGACAAGACTAGACAGACAAGACTAGACAGACAAGACTAGACAGACAAGACTAGACAGACAAGACTAGACAGACAAGACTAGACAGACAAGACTAGACAGACAAGACTAGACAGACAAGACTAGACAGACAAGACTAGACAGACAAGACTAGACAGACAAGACTAGACAGACAAGACTAGACAGACAAGACTAGACAGACAAGACTAGACAGACAAGACTAGACAGACAAGACTAGACAGACAAGACTAGACAGACAAGACTAGACAGACAAGACTAGACAGACAAGACTAGACAGACAAGACTAGACAGACAAGACTAGACAGACAACACTAGACAGACAAGACTAGACAGACAAGACTAGACAGACAAGACTAGACAGACAAGACTAGACAGACAAGACTAGACAGACAAGACTAGACAGACAAGACTAGACAGACAAGACTAGACAGACAAGACTAGACAGACAAGACTAGACAGACAAGACTAGACAGACAAGACTAGACAGACAAGACTAGACAGACAAGACTAGACAGACAAGACTAGACAGACAAGACTAGACAGACAAAACTAGACAGACAAGACTAGACAGACAAGACTAGACAGACAAGACTAGACAGACAAGACTAGACAGACAAGACTAGACAGACAAGACTAGACAGACAAGACTAGACAGACAAGACTAGACAGACAAGACTAGACAGACAAGACTAGACAGACAAGACTATACAGGCAAGGCTAGATAGACAAGACTAGACAGACAAGACTAGACAGACAAGACTAGACAGACAAGACTAGACAGACAAGACTAGACAGACAAGACTAGACAGACAAGACTAGACAGACAAGACTAGACAGACAAGACTAGACAGACAAGACTAGACAGACAAGACTAGACAGACAAGACTAGACAGACAAGACTAGACAGACAAGACTAGACAGACAAGACTAGACAGACAAGACTAGACAGACAAGACTAGACAGACAAGACTAGACAGACAAGACTAGACAGACAAGACTAGACAGACAAGACTAGACAGACAAGACTAGACAGACAAGACTAGACAGACAAGACTAGACAGACAAGACTAGACAGACAAGACTAGACAGACAAGACTAGACAGACAAGACTAGACAGACAAGACTAGACAGACAAGACTAGACAGACAAGACTAGACAGACAAGACTAGACAGACAAGACTAGACAGACAAGACTAGACAGACAAGACTAGACAGACAAGACTAGACAGACAAGACTAGACAGACAAGACTAGACAGACAAGACTAGACAGACAAGACTAGACAGACAAGACTAGACAGACAAGACTAGACAGACAAGACTAGACAGACAAGACTAGACAGACAAGACTAGACAGACAAGACTAGACAGACAAGACTAGACAGACAAGACTAGACAGACAAGACTAGACAGACAAGACTAGACAGACAAGACTAGACAGACAAGACTAGACAGACAAGACTAGACAGACAAGACTAGACAGACAAGACTAGACAGACAAGACTAGACAGACAAGACTAGACAGACAAGACTAGACAGACAAGACTAGACAGACAAGACTAGACAGACAAGACTAGACAGACAAGACTAGACAGACAAGACTAGACAGACAAGACTAGACAGACAAGACTAGACAGACAAGACTAGACAGACAAGACTAGACAGACAAGCCTAGACAGACAAGACTAGACAGACAAGACTAGACAGACAAGACTAGACAGACAAGACTAGACAGACAAGACTAGACAGACAAGACTGGACAGACAAGACTAGACAGACAAGACTAGACAGACAAGACTAGACAGACAAGACTAGACAGACAAGACTAGACAGACAAGACTAGACAGACAAGACTGGACAGACAAGACTAGACAGACAAGACTAGACAGACAAGACTATACAGGCAAGGCTAGATAGACAAGACTAGACAGACAAGACTACGCAGGCAAGATTAGACATATTAGACTAGACAGACAAAAATAGACAAACAAAACTAGAAAAATAAAACTGGACAGTCAATACCAAAGAAGCGAGATTGGTCTAAACAGACAAGACTAAATAGACAAGATTGGACAGACGAGAATAGTTATAAAATACTGGACAGTTCCAACAACACTAGAAAATACTAAATACTTAGAAATAACTAAACTGTAAAGACTAAATAGACTAGACAAACAAGACTAGACGAATAAGACAAGATATGATAAACAGACTAGATAAACGGACAAGACAGGAAAGACTAGACCCGCATAGATTAGATAAATCTGTTTGTTTTGTATGTCTGGGCATATTTATGAAGCTTTGAATTATATTTTCAATCTCTTGTAAACCAGCAAAAATCAATTCAATGTCGAAACAGAAGGAAGAGTCTATAATATATGTCGCCAATCCACAAATTGACAATGTCAGAAAGAGGACCTTAATAAATCTGCATTAAATTATATTATCACTTGCACAAAAAATTTAAAGATATAAAAATCTTTGAAACAAATAAAAAACAAGTATTCCATTATTTACTGGAGTTAGAACCCTACGTATTAGAATTTATTTTTAGTTAAAAGTGAAACTTAAGTTTTGTTATAATCATTCATATATTATCTCGACACATTTCCATTTGTTGTATAACTTGAATATGGACATAAATTAGTTTGAGTTTGACTAGACAGACTAGACTAGACAGGCAATACTAGACAGATGAAACTAGACAGATAGGCAAAGAAACCTGGACAGTCTTAATCGCCTAATCTAGTTTTGTATAGTTTAAGAATAGGTATAAGTCCCTTGAATCTGTATACTAATGTGTTAAATTTATCATTCGTGAGCTAATCCAATCGTGTCTCATAACAAATTGTCGTAATTAGCATAAACTCCCTACAAATATTTCTCTTTTCGCTGTTTCGCAGAATGTTACGCGAATATAGATTACTCTTATAACGTAATGGCACGCGTTTCACAAAGGGCACATAATAAGACTCTAGAGTGCGCCTTTTTCTTTCCAACTCAAGAAAGTAAACGCTCTCCCGCAAGAATTGTAATGAGAATTTCAACGTGACCCAAAAATAGAAAAAAAAAACAACACTGAACCAGATGGGATTGGATTGCATTTGACTGGACTAGACTAGTCTCGATAAGACTAGACCGAACTAAATTGAACTAGACCTGGCTGGAAGAGACTAGATTAGATTGGATTAGAATGTATTAGGCCAGACTAGGTTCTATGAAATTGAACTAGACTTTATTATATTTGACCATACTATACAACAATTTACTCAACTAGACTAAATTAACTAGACTATATGTATTAAGCTAAATGTCGATTAAGCTAAATTCAACTAATCTTAATTACTGGAATATTTCCACTATGCAAGAATGGACTAGACTAAATATTATTATGCACTAATAGACAAAGCTAGTTTACACGTATCTATACGACTAGATTAATATTCATGTATTTACATTAAGGACATATTTGATAATTAAATTTAGTAAAATTCAATTTATTCCTAGGTTTATTAACAATTATTTCTATCTACATATCAATTATTAAATCAACAATTATTTAAGCTATTTTCCAATTACTATTTCAAATAATGAAATAGTCAGGGCCTTAAGTGAACTATGTAAGATTTCACTATAGCAAGAAATTCTGCAGATAAGCTGCATTTGAAATTGGCAATTACATTTGATCGTCGTACGTTTATCTTCGATGCAAATTGAGTTATATTCCTGAGATAACACAACGCGGAATATTACATGTAATACAGTATTTGCTGTAAAGTTTTTCTTTTTCTGAGTTCCTAATTTGATTTTTTCCAGTAAAAGGTCTGGCGGAGCTTTGCAAAGAAATTGAAACTTTTTATTTGATAGGCAATATACTCATGCTCTGAATTGGTAATTACACTCGGTCGGGATTGTGTAGTTTTCTCTGTAAACGTTTTGTAATATCGGCAAGTTTTTGTTTGCTCTATGAACATGCCGAATTTACAATAGATATTAAAATCCAGTAAGGCAGGAAATTTTATTGTTTAGATATTGCTTGAAAGCAAATTGATATTTTTTTGGTAAAAAGTATTAGTAAGAAAATGTAAGCCCGACAGGAATTATATGGAAATATTGTTGAATGAGCTGTAATATTTTTAGATAGAAAGATAAATCTATATGTAGAAATAATGATAGATTCCTAGTGTCTGTAATCTATCATTATTTCTACATATAGATTTATCTTTCTATCTAAAAATATCACAGCTCATTCAACAATATTTCCATATAATTTCTGTCGGGCTTGCATTTTCTTACGTACGTTTCACAAGTGAGTTTTATTCAACACTTTATCGATTTCGGTTTCTTAGGCCTTTTTTGTTTTCTTTTCTCTTTTGCGAAAGTCTCTGTCTTGTCCAGGCCAGAAGTCGCTGTGCTGCCGTCTGTGTTTTTTGAGTGGTGGTATTGTATTTTGGTTTTTGAGTTTTAGACTCTTGGCTAAATCCTACGGATGGTCTTTAGTTTCGTTGATTCGGTCTAGTCTGTTTTCCCATTCTGCGTTGTGTTGTTCTAGTAGTGCCTGTTTAACCTGATGTGTCAGTCTGCTCAGGACCGTATTGTCAGTTGTCGATTATTTTCACTATGTAAGAATGAACTACACGAATAGACAAAGCCAATTTGCAGGTATTTATACGAATAGATTAATCTTCATGTATTTGTATTAAACACATATTTGGTAATTAAATTTAGTAAAATGGGGTTTATTCTTAAATTTGGCAACAATTAAATCTTTTAGGTTTAATCTTCTTGGTATCTATTTTCCAATTACTATTTCAAATAATGAAACAGTCAGGACCTTAAGTGAACAATGTAAGATTTCACTATTGCATGAAATTCTGCAGATAAGCTACATTTGAAATGGGCAATCACATTTGATCTTCGTTGGTTTATCTTCGATGCAAATTGAGTTATATTCCCGTGACAATACAACGCAGAATATTACATGTAATACAGTAATATTTGGTGTAAAGTTTTTCTTTTTCTCAGTTCCTAATTTTATTTTTTCCAGAAAATGGGCTGGCCGAGCTGTGGAAAGAAACTGAAACTTTTTATTTGATAGGCAATACACTCATGCTCTGAATTGGTAATTACACTCGGTCGGGATTGTGCAGTTTTCTCTGTAAACGTAGTGTAATAGCGCCAAGTTTTTGTTTGCTCTATGAACATGTCGAATTTACAATAGATATTAAAATGCAGTAAAGCAGGAGATTTTATTGTTTTCACATTTTGTTTCAGATGTTGCTTGAAAACAAATTGATATTGGTTTTGTAAAATGATTTAGAAAGAAAATGCAAGCCGAACAAGAATTATGTGGAAATATTGTTGAATGAGCTGCAATGTTTTTAGATAGTAAGATCTATATGTAGATAAAAAAAAATCTATATGTAGAAATAATGATAGAATAAGGACAATAAGTGGGAGTTTTACAAGTGAATTTTATTCAACCTATTATCGATTTCGGCTTCTTAGGCCTTCGTCAGAAGATCACACACAATACAAGAATGTTGCATGTATTTATATACTATTTACCATCAGTGAGGGAGAACGGGCGAAGGAAATTACTTAGAAAATTCCCTAATTAAGAAATGCCAGATATTGGATTGAATTAAATCTACCTGGTCATTTAGGATGTTTGAATCGATCGTAAAGGCTTTTTTATTTAATATGCTTCTAGGAATACATATCAACTAAAGGCTCGAAGCTTTATCAGTGATATGTAAAATTTTTAGAGAATTCTTATCGCAGGTGTGATACATCTCATTCAAATGGTTGGTTAAATTTGAATCTAATTTCTAATTTCTGTGGGATCTCATATGATCATTGAACCTAATATTAAATGTCCTGCATGTTTGAGCTATATAAGAGGCATTGCAGTTTTTACATTATATTTGATAAATTCCACTGCTTTCATTTCGGTCTGTATAATTTAGTTTCTTCTTATTCTTCTTTCGAATAGGCCTACTTTGGGCCACGCTTGTTCAACTGTTGGGCTTTGACCTTTGCCCAGTATTGTTGCATCTTCTGCCGGTGTAACTCCTTTCTCTCTTCTGTCCAGGGGGTACCTTTCCTTCGAGGTTTTTCCTGAAATCGACGGACTTCCTTCAGACTTCCCACAGAATGTCTGTTTTTGAGATTTGTTATTCCCAGTTCTTCAATATCCTTCTCGGTCTCTGTCAACCAAGTGGTACGAAGCTTCTTGTTTTGCCAGAAGCTGAACAGACTGTTGGTTAATCGGTTTGGAGGCAATCTTGCAACGTGGCCATAGAAAGCTACCCTTCTTTTCCTTGCACAGTCAGAGAGCATCTCAATATGTTCGAAGAGCTCAGAGTTATGCCGCCTTCGGGATTCGCCATCTTCCTTTACCGGGCCTAGGATCTTCCTGAGGATTCTCCTCTCGCTGATTTCCAATTTCTCTATTAGACCCCTTCGGTTCAAGGAAAGACACTTCACGGCATACAGGGCTTCTGGTCGTAAAACTGATGTGTAGTACTTAAGTTTCAGGTTGCGTGACAGGCATTTCTTATTGTGAGTGTTCTTAGTCAGCCGATATGCTAGTTCTAACTTGCTGACTCTCTTGGATAATGATGCTCTTTCTGATAAGTTGGGTTCAATCCATTCGCCGAGATACTTAAATTTCTCAGTCCTCTTGATGTTTCCCTGTTCTAGTAACATGTCTCTGTTTGCTTCTCTGATGTTGCTCAAGAATTCTGTTTTCTCCAGCGACACTTAAAGACCCACTTTGGCAGCCTGTTTTCTGAGGCAGTTTACCTGCATTGTTGCCATCTCAAGAGAATCAGCAAACAGTGCCATGTCATCTGCAAAGGCCAGGTAATCTACAACCAGTCCATCGTTCTTACGTGCCAGGTAGATACCACTCCGAGCACCCAAATTGTTCAGTTCTTTGCGCCATTCTCTCATAACCTTTTCAAGGACACAGTTGAAGAGAAATGGCGAAAGTCCATCTCCTTGCCTCACTCCAGTTTTTATTTCGAAGCTTTCTGAAATCTCGCCTCTAAATTTAACCTTGGAATGGGTGTTGGTCAAAGTTTCAAGGATGAGTCTGCGGGTTTTATTGTCTAGTGCTAGTTCCTGGAGTACTTTGTTAAGCGTTTCTCTATCAATGGAAGCGTATGCCTTCCTAAAATAAACAAAGGTGACGACTACCTTGCGGTTTCTCATCTTGGAGTATGCAAGTACAGTTTTAAGATTGAGGATCTGTTCAACACAGGATCGGGTCTTCCTGAAGCCCCCCTGGAATTCTCCCAGTTGACTATCCAACTCATTTTCTGCCCTTGTTTGTAACGCCTTCGAGAGAATTTTGTATGTTACCGGGACGAGAGAAATTCCACGGTAGTTGTTTAGATCAGTAAAATCTCCCTTTTTGTGAAGCGGATGGATCAGAGCAGATTTCCAATCGGGTGGTAATTTCTCTGTTTCCCAGATGTCCTGGATAATCTCGGTTAGCTTGCGCATGGCATTGTTTCCAGCACCTTTCCACAGTAAACGATAGAGTCCTCTCCAGCTGCCATATTATTCTTCAGAAGTTGAATGATCTGGCCAACTTTTTCCAATGAAGAGGGCAGCGATTCCGGATTTGGTGTGGTTTGTTTATAGTCCAAGTCTTCGCTGGGTGGATTACAGTTGCGTAGGTATTTGAAGTACTGAGTTAAAAGATGGCAGTTGTCCTTGTCGTTAAAAGCCAGTTTGCCTTGTGAGTGTCTGAAGTGGAGGCTTGGCGGAGCGTATTTTCTAAGTGTCTGCTTAAAGGTTAAAGGTTAAAAGAAATATCTGGAGTTATTCTTAGCAATGCTCTATTCGATTTGGATTAGTGGGTTTTGTGTGAAGGTTTTGTGTTGTTTTTGTTGTCTTCCTCGAATTATCTTGGCTGTAAGCTTTTTTTGTCCAAATTTTTTTTTGCCAATATTCATTTCTTTTAAGAATTCCACTTCACCCAGGCTATTTGCCTTTGGGCATTTGCATTGCCACAGTCTTCAGTCCGCCACGGATGCATCCTTATTCTCGCCAGAGGGAGCGAGTTCATTGGCCGGCTGGGCAAGAATCTGTTTTGTTCAGTATCTGACTTACTTCTTGACTGTTCTTAAGTCGCTCTATGTCAAATCTTGGAACCATTTTGGAAGTTCTTTGTAATCTAGTGTTTCTGGGCTTTAATCTTATTTTTATCTTTGGGAGGTAGTGGTCTGACTTCAGATTGGCGCTTCTTAGTACCTTCACGTTTTGTATTTTTTTCTGAAACTTTCGAAATGGCCACATGGCCATCTCTCTGGAATTCACCCAGGTTGGTATTATGTGAAATCCAAATCTTCTGCTTCCTTGGCAAGTGTTTGAAGGCTGTAGACTTTATGATCAACCCCAAGGTCCTATACAGCTCCACCAATAGTTCTGCGTTGCGGTTGGTTCGCTTATGCGCCGGATAATTGCCCACTATGTTTCCGTATTTTCTCTCTTCCCATTTTGGCATTAAAGTCACCAAGCAGTGTGACGGTGTGCCTGTCTGGAAGTTTAGAGATAATATCTTGTAAGTCTTCCCAGAATTTATCCCAGTTCTGTCTGGATTGCGTCTGTTGTCCTGGTTGTTTGGAGCATGAACATTGACTATACTGTAGCCTTTGTTTGCGCATTTGAGAGAGAATTTGGATACGAGACTGCTCGGTGAGGTAAAGTCGGTGATTGAATCCAGTATCCTGTGAGTGATTATAAATCCTGTACCTAAGTGGGGTACGTTCTTCATTACCCGCTGACCCACTTTTCCTTTGAGGATTCTGTAGCCTTGGGACTCGAAGGGATGTTCGTCCGTAAATCTGGTTTCTTGTACTGCTGTCAGTATTATGTTGTGTCGTGTTAGTGAATCAGTCATATGTTTTCGTTTACCCACTTTTAACAGTGAGTTTATTAAATGATGAGCATTAAATGGTGCGAAGAAGCTTTGCCGTATTGGCCTTAAGTCCGGTGATTTCAGGATGCTCCGACTCATCCTTAAAGCATTTCCGTGCTTCATTTTTTAGTTTGTTTTTCAGGAAATTAATTAAGAAATCAGAACTATTTTGTTTATGTTTAGACTTGCTTATGACCGATATGACTATTTTAAAAAGACCTAAATGTTTATTATTTATGGTTTTAATGGCTAATTCAACTTCTGCAATTATATTAACAAAGTCTTTTTCATTTAGTAGCGAGCTTGGAGAGAAAAACAGGCCTTGCTGGAGGAAGGTTTTCTCAGTGAGCGATTATCTTTCTCAGTGAGGGATGTTGAAGATAAGTTGATCACTCTCGGATGGGAGTGGGGAATCAAGTAGTCGGAGGATTGAAGATTATTTTTTTTTAGCCTCTAGTTTTCTGTTGACATTGACTAATCTTCCAAGTTACTTATTCACAGGATCAGATAGACAATTAGACCATTTACTAAATCTGGTTAATAATATAAACCCATCTATTCAATTTTCAAAAGAAAAACAAATATATCACCAACTAAATTTTCTTGACATAACAATTACTACTAATAAAACTACTTCTTCCTTTGAATAGAAAATAGTTCGAAAACCTACTTACTCGAATGATGTTATTCCTGCACACTCCAATCATCCTGATAACATACAAATTGCTGCCTTTAACAGCCATGTACATAGAATTTTAAATAACTCATAAGCAAAATAAAACTATAATTTAGAATTAAAAACCATAAAACAAATTTCCAAAAATAATAGTTACGATCCTGGTATATAACAAAAGATTATAAAACGAAGATATTAAACTATATCATATATTAACTTTTTCATTTACGATATTAGAATATTTAACTAAATTTAAATGTATTTCAACTTTTTATGTTTTTTTTAATAATATATGCAAGTATCAAAATTCAACCCTCACCATTTCGGAAATTAGCCCTTTGGGACATATGGGTCCCACCACTAATTAACAGTGGGACTTATATGGCCCATTTGTAATTAAGAACAGATCATTCATTATTGATAAATAAACTGTATTGTTGAAAAATAATAGGATATATATTTTGTTTACAAACTTTTATATTATTGATGAAAAATACTGAGTAGAATACATCTTTGTTCGCTTTTCTTTTTATTTTAATAACTTCGATGGCATTCGTCTTGTATGTCCTTGCATTACCAGGTGACCGCCAACGTTCTTTACACTTGCCGATGATACTGATGCTCTTCCATACGGCTTCTTCCTTTTATTTTTCGACTGTTTTCTGCCTTGAGCTATAAGTTGTTCCGCTAATGCCACGCAGAATATTTTTAGAGTGAATGATTTAGTATTACATATTTCTTTAAACAATATACATATGTGAATCTGCAATGGTTATTAGAAGCAACTTGCAAAATCATATGTTCCTACTAACTGATGTGATAGGTCAGCCCCTCCCACACATTTGTTATAAAATTCGTGTTGGACAACTTATATTCAACTTTTTACCATCCTTTTGCTTTGTTTGTATGTTAACAACTTCTGGACGGTGACAATTGGATATGGCCAGAACTTTTGTATCTTTCCATTGAGACACTAATATACCGGACGTACTGCAGTGAAACTTATAATCCCCACGATTTTTCAATCCTTTTACAAGCGTGGGTAAGTTCTTTCGATTTGCTATACATGTTCCCACTGCAGCAAATGGAAAATCGCGTAATAATTGAACAGATGTAAATAACCTATCCAAACACAACGTAATTTAACTCTTCTAATTACTCTTTCTCCTAACGGCTTATCTGCCACGGCGTCGGATTCTTTTTCTTGATAAATGTTAAATTTTAAATGCCAAATTTTAATCCTCCTTTTTATAGGCTTTAGGAGTCCTTTAAATTTTGTCATCGACTCATCAATCGATTGATGGGAGCTTTCATTCCTCGATTTTTTAAATGTATATTTCAAGCATAAGACTAACTCTTCAATGTAGTACAATTTACTTGCATCTTTGGATTTTTCTGAATGGTTGAAAGATAATTTCGAGTGAAAGAGCAACAATCTATCTCTTGAAATTGCTGATTTTATAGCTCATTTTCCTAGAGACTTGGTTGAAGCCCAGTAATCATGCATTTCAGATAAACGATTGTAGGACATAATTAACATACAACCCAAAACAATAAGCATTATATCTGAAGGATCAGTTTTTCGTATAATCCTATTTTTAGTATTTTGCCTCAAAATATCTAATCTTTTGTTTGTGCATTTGGCCATGAAAATAAAAAAACTGCGGGGCATTAGCTTCAGAACTACGTCTAATTCTTTAAATGATCTGTTGCAGGATATAAGGGGAACGCAAACTGGACTCCGTTCAGGAATAATCTTACGTGGAACAAAGTTTATATCTGGATCACACCCAGAATAATTTATGGAACAATTTTTATTCATCTGTGACGATTTGCGTAGGATTTTCATTGTTAAGTTCATCTTCACTCTCTGACGAGGTCTCGTTTGATTTAGCTTCATTATCTTGCACAGAAGTTTGGTTGTTATCTACCACAGTTTCATCTTCACTTTCTAATAAATTATCATTTAGTTTTCACCGTTTTTTTTTCTTTGAGCTAAATTCTACTTCCTTTTTAGAATCTGTGCTGTCACATGAAACTTCATATTGAGACTCACTAGCAGGAAACGGTTCCTCAACTTCCGACTCTATATCATAGGAATGATTTATAAGCCAATACAACTTAATCGGTCAATTTATGTTTACTGCAAAAATAACTTTTCATTACTAAAGGGTCATATATGTGCCAAAAATGAGTACGAATTCGATAAATATGTCCCATTGTAGAGAATTGCATTATTTTATAGAAACAAACTAGATATTTTTGTACAAATTATTACTAAAACTTACCTGGACATTGTTGAAAGTAATTTATGGCCTTTTAGTAAAAACATATAAACAATAAGCTTCTTGTAGCATTATAATGAACTAACATACGTAGGATGGCACACGATAATCGCCATAGCTAATTATGGAATCGCGCAAGTCTCGACCGCTATAGAATAATGACAGAACACTGGCATATTGATGAGGGGTGGGACACAACAATTTAATTAGCAATTTAGATAGGTATTTCAGACCACTAGGACATGAAATTTGTTGAATGGGACTTATATGACATATGATAATAAATATACAATCAAAAACATTCTAGTAAATAATAAACTAAATTTTACAGATCGGAATGAACGCAGTGGAATATATCAAATACAATGTAACGACTGGAATATCCCTTATATAGGTCAAACAGGCAGGACATTTAATATTAGGTTCAATCATCATATGAGATCCTACAAAAATAAGAAATTAGACTCAAATTTAGCCAAACATTTGAATGAGATGAATCATACCTGCGATAAGAGAAATTAATTATTCAAAATTTTACATATTACAGATAAAAGCCTGAGTATGGATTACCTAGAAGCATGTTGCATAAAAAAAGCCATTACGAACGGTTCAAACGTTTTAATTAATTAGGTAGATTTAATTTACTCCAATATCTAACATTTCCTAATAATGAAATTTGCTAAGTAATCCCTTTATCCCTAATCCCAGACAGATTGTAAATAGTATATAAAAACATGTAACATTCTTGTATTGTGTGATATCTTCTGACGAAGACCTAAGAAACCGAAATCGGTAAAGTGTTTAATGGTTGAAACTCCTTTGCGAAACTTACACCTAGTGTCTCTAATCTATCATTATTTCTGATATATTATTTCACCTAGTGCCTACAGCTGAATCTTTAAATTTTATTATTTTTTTAATAATCTATATGTAAAATAGATTTTACACATTGGATGCGGGCTGTTAGTAAAATCGTTGAAATTATATAGATAATTATTTTCTATAAAATACATTCAAGGATATCCAAAATATCATTTTGCATACATTTGTTTAAGCCTATAATCTGAAATATTTTAGTTGAAGAAAAGAACAATTAGTTGTTTTAATTAAAACTTTGATTATAAAATTGTTATAGCCGTAAGTGTGAGGCAAGTAATTAGATCTTGTAATGTCGTAAGAATCCTAAACTTCTTTGCTGGGAACAAAATTCCCTGTCCTGAAAGTGAATTAGTTTAATTGACCTTTATTTTAACTTTTATATTTTCAGATTATTCAACACTACAAACAAATTTTATCGCGTATTAATCAAATTTTAAACAAGCTTTATGAAAAAAAAATTAATTAATAAAAGTTGCGTTTAAGTCGCAGCGTTTTGTTCACGATACAACTTTTTCTATTAAAACTTAACCCTGATTACTTCGGCAACAGAAAATTTATTACATTAATTTTGTAACTTATAAAGCTAAGTTAGAAGAATTGTAAAAAGAATTGAAGTTTGATCAAGGTCCTTTTGGTTTTTTCTTGAATTTGCTTTTTGTTTAACCGGAACCCCTTAACGTGTTTATAGATTTAATGTATCAAGTTTGCACCACGTAGTTTATCGTTAGGGCTGGCTAATTCATTAAATTAATTACAAAGATAATTCCGGTGAAATTCCTCAACTTGCATGTCTTGGCCCATCAAACTTCCATGCCGCACAACTTCAAAACTTCACTCCAAACTCTCCAAACAAAAACTTTCACATGATTTATGTACAAAATGAGAAACCCACGAAAAAATATCTAATAAACAAAATTATTACATTCCATAATAAATAATTTCTGTATTTGTTATTATCAATCTAACTTTCGTACGTGATAAAGGAACCAGCATAAATTATTATTGATAGATATACAGGTTGGATTTTAAATTACATGATGGTCTATGAGTAACATAGTGTGTTATAATTTTAATACTAATTCATAACTGAAGCTAACAATTATGATAAGTAGTTGCTTATAACATACATAATTTGTTCCAAAAAGTAAGAAACTCAAAAATTGCAATAATTTACGAACTTATTAACCTGTTAACCGGTTGTAACGAAATATTCCGTCATACGAGGAATTGTCACCAAAATTTGTTTAATTAATTCTTAGTAAATTGGAAATACTAGATTCATATGTTTTGAAAATATTGTAGGAATCAATAACTCGATGTAAAAGAGTTGCAGTAGCACTAGTAGCTTTTCAAGGTGGCAGCGCGGCGTGCAGACGTTTTTGTGTTGTTTGTTAGTTGGTTAATATTTTTGTTAAATTTCTATATTTTCTTATATTTTTGTTAATAAACTATAATAATTATCAATTTGCTATTTTACTAACCTACAATTTTTGGGGGCTCGCCCGAGATTTAATTGCGATTGAAGTGAAAAAAAAAGTGAGGTTAAACACGTGTGAGTGACGAAATAAAAGTTAAAGAGAAGTGAAATGTCGGTAACAAAAGACGTAAATTTAATGAAAGTAAATGAAATAAAGAAACAGCTCGAAATCATGGCGTTGTCCACAACAGGCAGAGATTCTGCTCTCCAAAGAAGACTTCGGGAAGCAAGAGGAGAAAACGTTGAAGACAAAAAATCTGATGTAGACGTGTCCGATTTGGCTCTCCAGGAAATACAATTCCGATTAAGACGTCTGGACGACGACGAGGACGAAGGCGACGACGAAGACGAAGCCGCCGAGGAGCGCGTTGACAGCTCACAGGAAGACGAAGCCGAAGTACGTTTGCAAAGAAGACGAATAAAGCAATGCGTATTAATCTTTAAAGATGCTGAAGATTCGCTTGAGTTGTTTAGCGGAGACGAAAATGAAAACGTAGTGCGGTGGATTGCGAATTCCGAGGAAGTCGCGTAAATGTGTTCGTAGAGTGATGCTCAGCGGGTTATGTTTGCTCGTCGATTATTACGCGGTTCATCCAAACTTTTCATAAATTTTGAGTGCCAAGTAAATACATGGGCGCAGATGAAAACGAGTTTAAAAGGGGGATTTTCAATGGTGATAAACAGTAAAGAAATTCATCGTCAGATGACTTTGATATGATGAAACTTTTTAGTGCTACATTTATCTGGTGCTAGAATTCGCGAGTGAAGTTCCAATCGAATTAGAGGCGAAGATTCAGTATTATTATACTGTGTGCAAGACGACGAGATAATTAAAACAGTTTTGTATGGTGCAAAGACAAGTAAAGAATTATAGCAACGTTTCGTATCATATGAGCAGCAAAAACTAAATGAGGCGAAAGTGAGGTGACAAAATCACGTGAGCATAAATTGCCCGAACCAAAGTTTAGGAGCAAAGTGTTTTTGGTGCGACAAATATGGTCACATAGCTTCAAAATGTCCCGAAAAACCAACGAGCAATAACAAAACGCACGTTGATTGCATTACAAGTGTTGACAAAAAGACATATAATATTTTGAATTGGTAAAACCATACAACATTATAGATAATCAGATAAACTTAATAAAGACGGAACAAAGCTTGAATATATAAATATACTCAACCTATCCGGAACTCTATAATACTAATGAGTCTTTTTAGGACCAAAAACAAATCTCGTATGAAATTTGTCAGTTATTCTATGTCTATTCTGTATTATTATTCTATATTAGACATATAATAATCAATATTTTGGGACAAAATGTAGTAAAAGGCGTTTTAGATTCTGGAAGCGACTTACACCTAATAAGGTCGACACTTTGTTCAGCTGGGCGCATCTCGATTAGACGAAACGAATATTCCTTTTCATCAACGAAATATAGTTTAGGACTATAGAAATATAGCAGATGAAAGTAGTTTATTCTGTAGGAAGCTTCGGCATAAGACCTTTGTATACTGTTCCGAAAAACTATAGAAATATATAGTTTTTTAAATGGACTCTGAGATTATACTACCATCACGTTTAAAAGAAGAAATGCTGCTCTGTCGAAGTTTGAAGACAAACCTATGGAAATGGAAGAAGATTCTTTGGAGGTTATATGTCGAAAGGTTTTTTCAATAGATGTAGAGCAACAAGAAGTTTCAGACACTTTGGTTAGTGTCGAACGCGCCGAAAATGCCATATTTTCCAAAGCTAATAATGCTATACGCCCAATAGAAATGAAGAAAATCAGTTCAGACCGTGTCAAATTTTACTCTGGCAAGAAAGAGGATAAGGAAGAAGAGGAAACTAAAATGGTAGAAGTAGTTTCTGAACATCAAGAAACAGTCCCAGAGATTTCAGTTACTGAAGTAGAATCTGCAAAGCCCGTACGATTATTAGTTCAAGAGTGTTTAGGCTGCAAAGTAGATGATTTAAATACAGTTATGAGAGTAGAAAAAACCTTCAATCGCATCAGATCTAGAACTTTAAGTCCTTTAGCTAAAAGTTTGCAAGAAATTAAGAATGAACGTAAAGTAGACATCGAAGATAATTATTGTGCCAGAAATCAAGAGAGCAGAGAGAACAAAGAAAGACATAGTAAGAATTATAGAAATACAAACAGACGTGATAGAGATCAGGATAAAGATATGAATCATGGCAGAGATCATAAAAGGATTAGAGAAAGAGATCGTGATAGTGATAGAGATAAAAATAGAACAAGGGTATTCGACGGAAGAAGAGGACGATACAGGTTAAGGGCAAGGAAAGAAGAAGAAAGTAAAAGAGAAAAACGCCAAAGACGCAGAACTAGATGTGAGGATAGCAGGCGCAAGAAAAGGGATAGAAAGCAGAAGAGGAAAGAAACGCCAAGAAAAGAAAAGGAGAAGGTTAAAGATGTTCCAAGACCGCAAGTAAAATCTGCTGAGGTTCCAAAAAGTAAAGTTTTAATTATAGATGAAACTAGTTTTGTTCCTGATTATGATGTAGTCAGCGACTGACGAAGAAAAGAAGAAGAAACGAACAATTTCTCCAGATGTAAATAAGAAAAAAGTGAAATTGGAAGAGAAAGACAAGGCAGTAAATCCGATTCCACAAGCTCGAGTTCTGAAGAAGAAAAGAAAAGGAAGAGGCATAAGGAACACAGGAAGAAAAGGGCGAATGAAAACTAAAAGTTATTTTGTGGGTGACATTGTTGAAATTCTTCTAAGAATGCAACATAGACCAGGATGGAGATTCGACACCCAGTACCTCGGCCCGTACCGAGTCTCGACTGTTTAGCGAAATAACAGGTATAAGGTAGGGAGGATTGGAGATCATGATGACCAAAGTATACTAGCTCGTATAGTGACAATATGAAATCTTGGCCGAAACCTGAATTGGATCTAGATGATGACGAAGTGTATCATTTGCTACCGAGTCGGTATCAAGAGCAGGATGACTAAATGTAGGAATCAATAATTCGATGTAAAGATGGCAGCGCAGCTAGCAGACGATTTCGTGTTGTTTGTTAGTTTGTTAATATTTTTGTTTCTTTATTTCCTTACATAATTGTTAATAAACTATAATAATTATCTATTTGCTATTTTACAAACCTACAATATATCATAAAATATTTTCTGAAAATCAACAAGTAATAAGCGAGAAAGATTTCTTTTGATCAAGCAATTTGAAACGAGTAGTTTAATAAGAATTAAATTTCGTTGAAATATAATTCCCCGGTTAACAGGTTAAAGACAAAAATAACTTGAATATATAAATATATTCAACGTGTTCGTAGCTCTATAATATTAAGTCTTGTTAAAAATATGAACAAATCTCATGTTGAAAAAACTATATTCTGGCTAATATCACACAGGATATTGAATTATACAACAGAGATTTGTATGTTATTCCTAGTTCCAGTATAATTTCATGTCACTAACAGGAAATAACATTATTTTTAAGAGCATTTCTTTCAATTTAAATTAAGTGAGTATCCATCTGCAGACGCGTTTCGAGATTTCTTCCTCATCAGTACAGCTTTGCTGTTTTGAATTACAAATTGGAATACACTTACATTAGCTTGAACACCTCGTGCATGACTGACGAGGTTATTTTTTGATTTGACATTTGTGTAGAAAGACATAAACTTAGTTCTAGTTATCAATTTAAATGTTAATTTAATATTGCTAAAATCATACTAATTGTAGATGTAGATTGTAGATTTCGGTGGCGACTTGTACTGCGACCTTCAGAGATCTCTTGTACCCCACCCTCTTCCTCAAATTGTTGGTATACTTACCCATTTAGATCGCCTTCTCTGGTCCTGATTCATTTAGGAATTCCAGGATCTGGGAGGGATTCAACGACTGCAACTCCTCTGCGTACAAGCAGTGGGCCCCAAGATACATATGTTTCTTGCGGAACAGTGCTCCACAGTCTTTGAGCAGATGTATGGGGTTTCCTCTACTGAGCCGCAGAGTCTGCATCTGTCATCTTGTCATCTCTCTAGGCCTATGGCTTTGAGGTGTTTTCTAAATCTGCAGTGATCCGTCAGGACTCCTGTCAGAATACTAAGCTTGTTCCTATATAGTTTCAGGCAAGTTTTTCTTCTTTTCTGGTTAAAAGAGCCCAGCATTACATTGGAATGTCTTAGCCCTGGATATTCTTTCCAGGTTTCCATCCAAGGTTCGACAAAGTTGCGTCTTGTCTCCACTCCTGTTTAATCTGTACTCGGAAACTATATTTAGAGAAGCACTGGATGGAGTCCTGGGCGGAATCAAGATCAATGGAATCCCTCAAAACTCGAATGATCAGATGCTACGTCTTCTCTGTCCTACTCTATGGATGATTAAGCTGGACACTAAATTCATATCCCGAAAAGAAAATAGAAGCCTTCGAAATGAATGTGTATAGACGGATGCTGCGAATTTCATGGGTACAAAGGATCACCAACGATGAAGTACTCCAGGGCATGCACAAACAAAACGAATTACTGAACACCATCAAGGAAAGAAAAATGCAATTCCTGGGTCATGTGATGAGAGGTGATACATACGATATTTTACGCCTCGTAATAGAGGGAAAAGTACAAGGGAAAAGATCCGTAGCAAGACGCTAGGACTCGTGGCTGAAAGATTTGAGGAGATGGTTCGACCGCTCGTCAGCAGAAATCTTTCGTGCTGCAGTTTCCATAGCTAAAATTGCCAATTGGATCGCCAACCTTCGGCAGGAGAGGGCGTGATAAGAAGAAGAATCGGCTTTACTACTACACATTGCTGTGTAGTTTTTCTCGAAATAGTATTTGCATACCATTTAGTCTTTCGGTACTTCTAGCTAGGGGATCTTGGCAGAGAGGCTGTTCCGGTCTCTGCTCCCGATTACATTACTTCTGCCTATTCCTTTCTTGCTGAACCTAACAATCGCCGATCTGGCGGTCCCCTCCACGACAAGGTGCAACAGAGTCAGATCCAGCATCAGCTTCATTGCTGTTGGACACGACCCCATCGCCTCCGTGATTCAGACGCCAGACTTTGAACCTTCGCAAGCTTTGAACCAATCCATCGCAGGGTTGCGGGGTTACAACCTTACGTTTTTCTGCCAGATTTCTGCACACTATCAGAGCGTGTTTGGCTTTTCCTACCGCTTCTTCAGCGTGCTATCGCTTCAATATCGTCCATAGGTGTTTGCTATCTAGTGCCTATCAGCACTGTTGTCCTAAGGTAGTTGTCAATTACCTTCTACATTCTCCTTAACATAAAAGATGTAGACTAATGGGTGTAAATGACATCGGTTGAGTGGTGTCTTTCTTTATTATAGATATAATCATACAAACTTATTAAAGACGAGAAATAGCTTGAATATATAAATATTTTGTGGTCACAGTGGTGTAATGGTGAATGCATCCGCTTGCTATGTATGAGATCCCGGGTACAATTCCCGGCCAAGCGGTGGGGATTTTTCACGGAGAAATATTACGGTTGAATCCACATTCAACCTATTCGTAGCTGTAAAATAATATGGCTTGTTAAGACTATGAAGAAATCTCATGTTGAAACTACTTCTTCTTCTGTTTAAACTCTTTTTAAGTTTAAACTCTTCTTGAAGAGCGTGGAAGCGTGAAGAGGGCAACCTCTCGCGCATACTTGTGGAACGCATCATCCACATATTTAAGGGACCTTCAGTTTATCGACGGCTCCGAATGATGAGAGGTTTCTCTTGGCAGAATTTCTCGTGGTAGTTTGCCATAGCTTGCCACGAGGATTTAGAAATGTGGCGTTGGAGGCGCATGCTGCGAATCAGCTGGACCGTTCACCGGACTAACGTGTCCATACTCAAGGAATTAAAAATTGACGAGCGTATCTCGTCGCTTGTTCCGTTACGAATCCTCATATTCTTTGGACACGTTACCCGCAAAAGTGACTCAATGGAGCGGCTGGTGTTTCAGGGTGTAGTGGAAGGTAGCAGACCACTTGGCCGATCACCAACTCGATCGACAGACACCATCAAATCTGTCACTGAGACTACTGTGGCATAATGCGTTCGCCATGCGAACAACAATGCGAACAATCTATGGAGAAGATTGGCGAAGCCAGCAGTCAAAAAAGTATACGACTCTCCATGGCCACGACCACTCCGTCAAGAGTGAACGACTCAGAAGAAGCCACGAGGTGGCCACAGCATAGCTCCGTGAAATCTTCACCGCTTGGCCGGGGATTGAACCCGGGTTCTCATGCATAGGAAGCAGATGCGTTCACCACTACACCACTGTGACCACAACAACTACTTCCTGGCTAATATGACAAAGGATATTGAATTATACAACATACATTGGTATGTTATTACTATTGCAAGTATATTTTCAAGTGTATTTAAAAAGGTATTTAAATTTAAAATTAAAAACAGCAAAGGTGCATTGATGACAGGTAAATCTCGAAACGCGTCTGCAGATTGCTATTCACGTAATTTAAATAGAAAGAAATGATCTTAAAAACAATGCTATTTGTCTAGTCATGAAATGTTAGTGACATGAAAATGTACTGGAACTAGTAATAACATAGAAAAGTGTTGTATAAGTCAATGTTTTGTGTGATATTAGCCAGGAAGTAGTTCTTTCAACATGATATTTGTTTATAGTCTTATCAATTCTTAATACTATAGGGCTACGAACAGGTTGAATATACAGTATAATCTTGGTTGGTTAGTCGGAACGTTCAGTAATCCGGCGGGCTGGTGAAACACCTGTTTTTCTTGTCGCCACGCCGCACCGGATACATATAAGTAAACATGCCCGCTCGTACCCTTCCCTCCCGCCACTCTTTCTATATCTACTCATTCTGTTCGCCGCTCAATTACATCATGTTTTGTTATTGGTTTTTCGTTTATCGAGTGTATTTACTGTATGTCGTTATATAGTGCACAATGTCAACGAAGCGGAAACACGTCACAAGTTTGTATAATAAACAGGAGATCATCAATAATGTTGATAAAGGAGAAACCGCGGCAAACCTTGCACGCACTTATGGCGTTGGAAGATACACGATCTACGGCATCAAAGTCAGAAAATCCGCGAGAAAATCCTCCAATTCGTCAGGACTGCTGAAGTGGACTTGAAGCAAAGAAAGACAGTTAAAATAGGTGATTGTCCTGAAATGGAAAATGCCTTACTTACTTGGTTTATGCAAGAGCGTGCCCGGCATACGCCATTATCGGGAGATATCCTCCGTGGAAAGGCAAAACAATTTTACGAAATAAATAACCAAGAAAGATGATTATCCAGCTAGCGATGGCTGGCTTGATAATTTAAAAAAAAGATTTGGGAGTCGTTTCTTAACTGTCACAGGAGAAACATTATCAAGTGATGTTACGACCGTTGATCAATTTCAGAGTAAATTGGAATTAAAAATTCCTAGAATTAGGTCTCTTACCAGAACAGATTTGCCACTCAGATGAAAATGGTTTATTCTGGAGGAACCTTCGTCATAAGATCTTTGTACACTGTTCCGAAGAAAGTGCCCCTAGAAGAAAAATGTCAAAAGACAGACTGAAAGTCAGGCTCTGTGCAAATTCCACGCGCACACACAAACTTTCCTTATTGGCTGTAGGAAAAGCTAAGCACCCGCAGGCTTTTAAAAACGTAACTCACTTACCAGTTACAAATAACTCAACTTGCCAGCTAAAGCTTTGCTTCTTCTACACATTTACCTATATGGATATATATTTTCTTCTTTTTAAAATACAATTGTACGTAAAATATGTAAAATTGTTATTTTTCCTTTTAACTCTCGTTAGTCCGGAATTTTCTGATAATCCTGCGCTTGTCTGGTACCGTATGTTTCCGATTATCAAGATTATACTGTATTTATATATTCAAGCAATTTTTCGTTTTTTATAAGTTTCACCAATATTTAATTGACAAATTTTACGTTGGATTTAAATTTGATATTAATAAGCATAATTCCCACTTTTTGTAAAGTTTATTGCAATTAAAATTGATTTCTAAACTTTCGAATTTTATTTGCAATATAATTAGCGAAAAGTTTTAATTTGATTATATGAATATAGGAAGTCAAGGAAGTTTTAAATTAAACCTTTTCCAGTTCAATTAATTTGCAAATCAAACAAATAAGACATTTTTTTTCAGCGTTAGTATTCGAACAAAATGACTACTACTATTATAACTTTTTTATTATTAGGGTTTTAGGTAATAAACAAAACTAGAAATAGATAATAAAAAATCTCGTGTGAGAAGAATGATGAAATGTCCGTTGGTTAGTTTTATGATAGGATCGTGGAGAAACTCGGTATACTAGGGGGCGAGTCAGAGATTTATAAACAATCCTGTTGACATCAACCCTTGTGTTATATAAAAAACTGGAAATATTTCTAAGCACGCACCGGTGAAACTTTCAATATCGTCGATATTAAATTTGGAATGCACCTATAGGTATCACGCCTTCCTCCAACTATGAAATTTATACGAACTGACGAAAAATGTACCAAAGAGGAAATTAAATTTTAAACTCGCGAACAATATTACATAATTAGAATACCCAGTCTATTTTATGGTTTCAATTTTTATTGCATATTTAAAGTTAATTAAAGTAGTACCGATTATGTCTTCGTTTATCCGAACAACGAACGGTTGGTAACAAAATAACCATGAAAAAAATATAATTAATTGAATTAAATATTGGCTACTCTCAATAACCTAATATCGTGTTAGACGCTGGATGTATACCATATATATTATTATACATTACTTACTTGTGTACTACATTTTATTGATTTTGAATTAATGTTTTTTTAAATTTCCATTACGTAAAATCTTGTCCTATCTACAGATATCAACTTTATAGAACACAATGTATTACCATATATATATTTTTTATGTTTTCAGGATATTGATAAATAAGTAACCTCTAAAAAGAACTGGTTTAATGTCAAATGGCCGTTCAGATATTCAGTGAAATACAATCAAATAATAATCTATTATAGTCCAGTTTAATTGAGTCTACTACAGCCTCATGTATTTTGTTCAAGTCTTATCCGGCTCAATCTATCCTAGTATAGTTCTATTCAGACTAGTCAAGCCTAGTCAAAACTTCTCCAGTCTAGTCACGACTATTCCAGTCTACTCGAGTATAGTCGATCCTACACAAGACCAGTTTGTCCAAGCCTAATAAATTATAGTTTAGTTAATTCCAGTCCACTCTAGCCTAGTCCTGTCTAGTCCAGTCCAGTCTACTCCAGTGTATTCCCGAAAGCACCGGTAACCACAGACAAGCAGAAGTGGAAAGAATCAATAGAGACCCCTAAATTTACAAAAAGAAGAACTCACCAGGGCAGCCAAAAGTATGAAAAGTCGGAAAGCACCGGGCTCAGATGGCATCATAGCCGAAATAATAAAAGAGGAAGCCCTAGCTTACCCAGAGGCTCACCTAAAAGTATTTAATAATATAATGAAGAATGGAACCTTTCCCAGCATATGGAAAACCGCCAGGGTAGTTCTAATTAAAAAAACAAAAAAAGAAAGGAAAACAGAACAAAAAGAGTATGTACCGATATGTTTAATAAACTGTATGGGGAAACTACTAGAAAAGCTTATCGTGGAAAGATTAAATATAGAACTGGAAGACCAACATGAACTGTCCAATAACCAATATGGCTTCCGCAGTGGCAGGTCCACAACAGGTGCTCTAGAAGAGGTACTACAAGCGGGAAAGAACATATGAAAAAAAGCATACAAGAATCGACCAATATGTCTACCAATATAACGTTGGACATTAAAAACGCCTTCAACAGCGCAAGGTGGGAAAAAAATTATAGAGGCATTAAATAGACTAAAAATAAAAGAATACCTACTCCGTATCATCGCCAGCTATTTAGAAGGCAGACATCTCACAGCAGGCGAGAACATAAGAAGACAGATGACCTGCGGGGTATCTCAAAACGGGGCTCCGTACTCGGCCCGGTAGTATGGAACGTACTATACTACGAAGTACTCAACCAAAACATGCCAGAACATACTAAAATTATTGGATACGCTAACGATACGGTGATTATCCTAAGCGATAAAACCAGAGAGAACGTCGAAGAACGCACACAATGGGCAGTCGACTTAGTGGTTCGGAAAATCAATAAAATTGGGCTACAAATTGCACCCCAAAAACAAAATGCGTCCACGAAACATGGGTCAACGAAACATGGGTGGAGTCGACAGAGCACATCAAATACCTAGGGGTACTGATCGGCAGAAATGTCAACATGAGACAACATATAGAGCATACAGCAACAAAAGCGGAAAGATGTGCGGTGACGCTAGCAAGGCTTATGCCAAGATGCTGAGGACCTAAAATAGGGACGAGAAAGATCCTACAGGCCGTAACACAGTCCATATTATTAAACGGCGCCCCAGCCTGGAACTACGTGCTAGGGAAGAAAAGAAACAGGGTAAGACTGAAAAAACCAAGCAAAGACGCTGATTAGGACTACCCAAGCCTACCGGACGCTCTCCACGGAGGCGATGCAGGTGATAAGCGGATCAAAGCCCACCAACTTACTCGCCGAAGAAAGAACCCGCAGGTACAATAACAAAAAGAAAGATGATATAGAACCTAACGAGCAAGACATAATAGAAATATGGCAGGCCGAATGGACAAATCTGACAGGTACGGCAGAATGGACCAAAAGAATGATACCGGATATAATGGCGTGGACTAGCCGAAAATACGGTAACATAGACTACTACCTGACGCAATTATTAGGTGGACATGGATCGTTCGGAACATACCTTAAAAAATATAAGATTAGGGATACCGACAACTGCAAATATTGTGACAAAATTGACACAGTGGAGCATGCCTTCTTCCAATGTAGCAGATGGGAGGAGGATAAAAAAGTACTGGAAGAAGAAATTGGCAACAAACTGCCACCAGAAACAACAACGGAGTACATGATAGAAAAAGAGGAGAACTGGGCAAAAATACACGAATGGATCAGGAATGTCATAGGAGAAAGAGAAAAACTGGAAAGAGAAAACAAGTAAATAAGTAAGCCGAAGCGAAGCCATAATAGGCAGTTCCAGGCAACAAAGGGGGTTCTTTAGTGCGGTCGCGCGAACCCTAACACTGGGCAAGCACCAATCCCACACTTAAAGCCTTAGGAGAAGTTTGCATATTTCCCGCTGAAGGTTTTTCCCCCTAAGAGAAAAAAAAAAGTCTACTCCAGTGTAGTTCAGTCTAATCCAGTCTATTTCAGTCTAGTCCAGTGTAGTTCAGTTTAGTCCAGTCTAGTCCAATCTAATCCAGTTTATTCCAGTCTAGTCCAGGCTATTCCAGGCTATTCCAGTCTTGTCGAGTCTAGACCAGTCTAGTCCAGTCTAGTCCAGTCTACTCCAGTCTAGTCCAGTCTAGTCCAGTATAGTACAGTATAGTCCAGTCTACTCCAGTCTAGTCCAATCAAGTTCAGTTTAGTCCAGTCTAGTCCAGTCTAGTCCTAGTCCAGTCTAGTCCAGTCTAGTCCAGTCTAGTCCAGTCTAGTTCAGTCTAGTCCAGTCTAGTCCAGTCTAGTCCAGTCTAGTGCAGTCTAGTCCAGTCTAGTCCAGTCTAGTCCAGTCTAGTCCAGTCTAGTCCAGTCTAGTCCAGTCTAGTCCAGTCTAGTCCACTCTAGTGCAGTCTAGTCCTGTCTAGTCTAGTCGAGCCTAGTCCAATCTAATCCACTCTAGTCCACTTAAGTGCAGTCAAGCTCAGTCTAGTCCTGTAAAGGACCAAAGGTCCAGTCCAGTCTAGTCCTCAAAAAACAAACCACCGAGGTGATATGATAGACTAAGCAGCTGAAATTGACGTCATTGTCCAGAATTAAGGAAACAAACATACTTTGGAAAGGCGGAAATAAGACATTCGCGACAGAGAAAATCGCGAACAAATTTACACGATGGAGGATCCTCGACAAAGAATCTCTCAGTGACCATAAATATATAGTACTCAAAGTGGCGAATGAAACAAAAAACCCCGGACTAAACAACATAAACAATACCAATCAAATGAACCTGAATGGAACCTGAAAAAGATGAACGAGGAAAAATTATGTAGTCAACTGACACACGAAATAAATGAACCAACAGTAAATACGGAGGAACTAATTAAAAAATAAAACTATTAACATAGCATGCGATTAGGGTTTCTGAATATTCTCACTTTTTCAAAACCGCGGTTTTCGGTTTTTGAAAATTAAAAACCGCGGTTTCGGTTTCGGGTTCGGTTTTTAAGCACTTTTGGTATTTGTCTGCGTCTGATATTTCAACGAAATCTTAGTTTTTTACAAAAGTCGGGGCTTAGGAAAAATGATTTTTTTGCGTTGGTGTATGTAGCTTTAATTGTAGATAGTGCTCGAAACAAAATATTTAATCTTTTTGTTCTCTCAGAAGTTCTTTTATATGTAGAAATCTCCTGCTTCATAGAATTAGGATAGCGATTTGTTTGCATATAAGTATTTTTGTTCATCTTGAATAGCTTTTTGAACTTCATCTTACAAGGAATAGTTTGGATTGGTCACTTCTTCTAATTCTTCTGATTATGACGAATATTCACCTTTGGCTTCAACCTTATTGTTGTCTGGATAAAGTCGTTCAAAACGATTTTCGGCCAATATTAAAACAGACTTTGTTGGAACATTCGAAGGATCTAATAAGCATCTAGCCAATTCTGTTAATTCAAGATTTTCACGGGTCTTCAAACGTGCCATGATATTTTTCCTTGAAGCTTTGCTTATATCAGAACCAATTAATTTCTTTTACAAGAATCCTATTACTTCATGTGCAGGACAATCTGTACTATTTTTTCAATTACCCGGGCACCGTCATGTATCACCGTCAGGGGCACCCACAATATCATTTCTGAAACTTATACTAAATGAATCTAAATGTTTTTCAACACTTATTGCGATATTATTTGCAGAACAAGTTCCTTCAATTTGCAGAAAGCCTAAATTGCAATAAAAATTTTGGCAAGATTTGGTTGGGAAACCGGCCAGCTTTCCGAATAAATGCAGAATTTGAAATTGCTCGAACAGATATACCGTCGATGGTTGCCATTTTTGCAACAACAGTTTGCAATGTTTGAAAGAACAGTAATTCATTGTATTTTTCAGAAAACCGCGGTTTAGCGGTTCGGATACATCCGAACCAGAAACCCTACAGAAGCAGAAAGCAGGTATACTAGTGGAACGGCGACATTGCACGTACAAGGAAAGAGTGTATAAGTAATAGAAGAAAAAACCAAAGACCAAAAAGTAGACTTGGTGATCACAACAAGCTTTTAACTCTACAAAAGAAGTACGCGACCATAAAAAAGAACTGAAAATAAAATTAAACAAATCTAAAAGCGGTCACTGGGCGAAGCTGTGCAAGGACAAAGACGAGGATGTATGGCTGGGGCGGGGGGTTGTCATATAGGAACACTCAAAGACATTTTAAGTTCTCTTCCCAACACATGACACGCCGCAGTGGATACAGCCGACAGTCCGTAGAATGAATACAAGGCGAACTGAAACCCAATTTAAGAAGGCGACTTCGTACTGGCAGAGCTGCATCATTACAAGAACGGTACAACAATACTCACAAGCTGTACTTGCAGTGATGAATGAAAATATTAGGGCTGGAAGCTTCCCCGGAGAAGACCTGGAAAAGAACAATACTAGTACTTTTAAGAAAAGGCGATAAGCCAATGGAAGAGCCAACGCCGTACAGACCTGTACGTCTTCTAGAGACTATGGGTAAACTTCTTAAACAGCTGCTACTAATACGGATAAAAAAGGAGTTGGAAGCTTCAGGAAAAGAATTATCCACAAGACAATACGGATTCAGAGAAAGTCGCTCTATTTGTCACGCGGTAACTGTTATTCTAGACATTGTCGAGAACGTAAAAGTGAGAACAACCTCTAAATATGTGCTCTCATTACGGTAGACGTAAGATACGTCTTTAACTTTGCGTGCTGGCAGCTGAAATATCTAGAAAAGACCCGTCCCCATATCTAAAAAAGATAATAAAGAGCTACCTAAACAACCGTTCGATCATACACGAAATATAAGACGACGCAAGAGAATACAGCATCACCAGTGGGGTCCCTCAAGGATCGGTCCCACAGTCTGGAACGTGATGCACGTTGGAGTGTTCAAAATGACACAACCCGAAGGAGTAACCACTATCGGATTTGCAGATGACTTAGCTATAGTCGTAACCGCAAAGACAGAAATGATCCTGATGCAGAAATCAAATATAGCCATCGAAAAAAATAAACAAATGAATGACAAGACATAAAACTTGCGCCTGAAAAAACAGTGGCCGTGCTTCTGAACGGTAAAAGACAACTTACACCGATATCCTTTAGGATCCAAGAGACGAAATTAAAACCCAAGCAATAGATAACATATCTGGAAACCGTCATAGAAAGAAATCTTCTCGACACATATAATATAAGATTCGCTGCTTCAAAAACTACAAAAACCGCATACGCGCTACAAAAACTGATGTCAAACGTCGGAGGTCCAAAATGCAGCAAACGCAGGCTGCTTAGCGCAGTGGCCCACTCCATCATGCTGTACGGGGCTCATGTGTGGGCTAATGCAGTGACAGAGGCAAAGAAGCAACAACTGGCCAAGGTACAAAAAAAAGGTACTGCGGGTATCCACTGCATACAGGACCGTATCTAGAGACCGTAATCGTCCCCATCGAGCTGACTGCGCTAGAACGCAAGTATTTCTACCTATCAGGCCGAGACAAAAAAGAAACAGACATGCAAAATATGCGTACGGAATGCCAAAGAAATGGGAGCATACAGAAAAGGGACAATGGCCCAGATTATTAATCCCGGGCCCAATCAAATGGAAAGACAAGAGAAAAAAGCACGGAGAACCCATCTTCTACCTGATACAGATACTCACGGGACATGGATGTTTCAAAAACAACTTACACAGCATTGGCAGAGCAACAGAAAACATTGTGACTACTGCGAAGAGGACGACATCGTATACCACATATTATTCGTTTGCGATAAATGGGAACGCGAACGAACAACGATAATGAAGGACGGACTGCTTGAACGAGGAACAATAATAGACCACATGTTAAGAACAGAAAAAAACTGGGACAACGTGAACAAAGCGATAAAGGACTTAATATCCCAAGAGGAAGAAAACGATAAGTTAAGACAAGCCGCAGAGAGGAAGCACCTGAACATACCCACTGGGTAGAACAGGACATACACCCTACATAAAGTAATGCGAAGAGCGGGCTCGGGGTATCATGTTTTATGTTCTTTATTATTATTATATAAAAAATATAATTTATTGCATTGTTAACAAACCTGCTTATAAATTAAAGCAGGCATCTGTGATGTATTGCGTTGTCTTGTTTTGTATATCCTAAAAAACCTCTCATGTTTTTGTCTTCTCTGGTCTGGTCTTGTTTTGTCTTGTCTGGTCTTATCGGGTCTTGTCTGATCTTGTCCGATCTTGTCCTGTTTTGTCCGGCCTTGCTCGGCCTTGCCCGGTCTTGTCTGGTCTTGTATGGTCTGCTCTTTTCTGATTTTGTTTGGACTTGTCTGGTCTTGTCTGATCTTGTCTGATCTTGTCTGATCTTGGTTGATCTTGTCTGATCTTGTCTGATCTTGTCTGGTCTTGTCTGGTCTTGTCTGGTCTTGTCTGGTCTTGTCTTGTCTGGTCTTGTCTGGTCTTGTCTGGTCTTGTCTGGTCTTGTCTGGTCTTGTCTGGTCTTGTCTGGTCTTGTCTGGTCTTGTCTGGTCTTGTCTGGTCTTGTCTGGTCTTGTCTGGTCTTGTCTTGTCTTGTCTAGTCTTGTCTGGTCTTGTCTGGTCTTGTCTGGTCTTGTCTGGTCTTGTCTTGTCTTGTCTGGTCTTGTCTGGTCTTGTCTGGTCTTGTCTGGTCTTGTCTGGTCTTGCCTGGTGGTCCTGTCTGGTCGCGTCTCGTCTTCTTTCGTCCTGTCTGGTTTGGTCTGGATTTGTCTGGTCTTATCTGGTCTTGTCTGGCCTTGTCTTATATGGACATATCTGTTTTTTTTTTGGTCTTGTCTTTTTTGCCTGGTCTTGTTTGCTCTTAACTGGTCAACATTAATTAATCCGACAATATAATACATAATATGTGTTAAATAATGCTTTATATCAACTAATCATCTAACCCTAATCACCACATGGGTTTTCAAGTGAGTGGTTCAAAGCTGTGCTGATGAGAGATAAATCTCGAAACGCGTCCACAGATGACTTAAGGTATCGGAAAGAAATGATTTGAAAAACAATGTTATTTTTATGGTTTTTGTCGAGTGCCACAAAGGTGGACTGGAAGCTATAAATTAACTGACAAATTTCACACGAGATTTGTTTTGGTAGTCCTAAAAAGACTCATTAGTATTATAGAGCTCCGGAAAGGTTGAGTATATTTATTTATTTAGCGCATGGCACAACACATGGTAAATTTATAAAACATTACAAAATTAACGATTGAATAAGACATTTCAATGTACGAGTTACAAACAGACATATAAGTCGATGAAAAATTGTTATATTAAAAGATCTAGTTCAGCTATCCATTCAAGGCTTGATTGTGTGGTGTGGAAGAAGTCCCTCAAATCCCCTTGATATGCCATCAGTTCACACTCTGTCACTATGTGGGCAATTGTTTGGTTTGGGTCGCCGCAGTCGCAGCCTGGGTTGGGTCGTTTTCCCCATTTATGGAGGTTATGGGCACACATACCATGTCCTGTTCTGACACGGTTTAAGGTCTTAAATACATGTCGTGGTTGGTCGAAGCTATTGGGTTTTACATCGGGTGGGGCATTGTCAGTCCAGAGGGTCTGCCACTCGGAGTTTCATTGGCTGCCAGTTGTTGTGCCGATAACATTGGCGGTTTCCAAGATCGAAGCCGGTTTCTTGTCAGATCCGGAATATTCTCATGGATAGGGAGTTGTGTGTTATTAATTATTTTCTTATATTCTTTTATTAGGGCGTCTTGTCTTCTTAGGGCAGGTGGAGGTATGTGGCTGAGTGTTGGGGGCCAACAAGATGGAGTAGTTCTGATGCAGCCACTAATTGTTCTCATTGTTATATTAAGCTGTGTGTCCACTTTCTTGGTATGTACGCTATTCATACATACCGGGGCATAATACTCGGCCGCAAAGTATGAAATAAATGTTTCAAGACCAAAGTTAATTGCATATCTGCTGGTTCTTCGAAAGAACACAATTTTGAAACACTATTGGGTAGATTTATGAGCACAACACACAATTTTCAATAAAGTTAAGGTGAACACATGATTTTCGTAAAGCAATGATAAGATACACCGATGGGAAAGATACACCGATTATTTTTGGTGCAAATTAATCGCTTCACATTAGGATTTATGTATTATTGTCCGTTTTTTCTTCCTGAATCGTCCTCATTTTCTCTTATACGTTTTGCCATTTCAGCATGAATAGCCTTACGCCAGAACAACGTTTGTAAATTGCGCAAATTTACTTCGAAAGTTGTGGTTGAGTTAGCGAAACATACCGTAACACAGCAAAACATACCGCTATTAATGTCCATTTTACAATCGACATAATCGTCCATCCGAGCAAGTTATTCGGAAAACCCTGGGTCGTTTTCGTACCACGCATAGCGTAGTATTGAGGAGGACACGAATGAATCGATTCGCCATCGTGTGCAACAATATATATATATATATATATATATATATATATATATATATATATATATATATATATATATATATATATATATATATATAAATATATATATATATATATATATATATATACATATATATATATATATATATATATATATATATATATCATTCGTGTTCTTCTCAATACTATGCTATGCGTGGTACGAAAACGACCCAGAGTTTTCCGAATAACTTCCTCGAATGGACGATTATGTCGAAGTTCTGTAGAGAATAATGAAGCAAGAAACAATTTATATAAATTAATTGAAAATTATCTCTGGAAATTTTGTCACCGGTTTAATAGTGCTATCAAAAATGTAACCATTATGGTAAGTGTACGAAAGATCCTTCAACGATTTCGGCGGTAATTTCTAATTTCACCAAATTACCCCAGCGAGTGGAGTAATATTGTGTAATTTACCAGAATTAATTTTAAAGCCGCCACCACTTACGCATGCAAAGCAGAAACTGCAAATTACTTTTACACGAAAACCCGTCAATGAAAACCGAAACAATTTGAACTGGTTTATTCCGAAAAGTCCAGTAAACCTTTAAATAATGTTTATTGCTTTAGTTTTTCCCAGTAAAATATGAATATATTATTGGCACTATTGTGTATTTAATATATATGCAAATTAACGATTTAGAAATGCTTAATTGTTGAAACATGTCGAGATTAAACGGAGCAAGAAATGAGGCCGTTTACTATGCCCCTGTGGCCGAATTAAAGCTTCTCAGTCCGTATAACGCAATTAAAACAGCCGCCTAAATATATTACGTTAGTAAAGGATGATGGACGAATTTTCACAAATGAACACTTTAGGTTTATGCTTATCCATTAAGTACTTTAATTAAAGACTTAAAAACATAAATTGTTTCATAAAAAGAACAGGAAGCCAAGGATAAAACTTAACAAAGTAATCATGGTACAGATAATTTAAATTAAAATGTCAATCAAAATAATCCAGTGGCCATGGGTTTGAGGTTGCGATTATGTCTATAATATATATATATATATATATATATATATATATATATATATATATATATATATATATATATATATAAATATAAATATATATATATATATATATATATATATATATATATATATATATATACATATATATATAGTACGGGAACGTGAAAATTATCGATAACTGAGTCGATTCGACAGACGTCACAAGTGGAGGAGGTTTTTCATTCAGAAAAAATGCTAATCGTCTAAATCGCAACCAATCCTCTGTAGTACGGTGTTATCAAACATGGTCTTCTTCTTGCAGTCCTTCTCCTACCGGAGGTTGGACACCATCATGACTATTCTTATCCTGTTCACCGCTGCTCTGAACAGTTCCGTGCTGCTACAGCTGAACCACTCGCTCAGGTTCTTCAGCCAGGATACTCTACGCCTACCAATACTCCTGGTTCCTTTAATTTTTCCCTGCATAATAAGTCTTAGAAGACTATATTTGGGGCCTCTCATGACATGGCCTAGATACTCTAGTTTCCTTTTCTTAATGGTCAGCACGACTTCGCATTCCTTTTTTACCTTTTCAAGTACCTGTTTGTTGGTGACTTTATCTTTCCAGGATATTCTAAACATTCTGCGATAACACCACATCTCGAACGCTTCCAACCGTTTTAGTTCAGGTTTCTTTAGGGTCCAGGCTTCAACTCCGTATAGCAGGGTAGAGAACACATAACAGCGTAGTATTCTAATTCGTAATTCTATATTAGTGTCTCTGTTACAAATAAACTTTTTCATTTTCATAAACGCTGATCTTGCTATCTCCACCCTTCTTCGTATCTCACCTGCCTGGTCGCTTGTTTTGTCTAGCACGGTTCCAAGATATTTGTAGGAATCTACTCTTTCAATTATGGTATTGTTGATATTTAGTTGCACTTGTTGGTTATGTGCCTTAGAAACTACCATACACTTAGTTTTTGAAAGATTCATTTGAAGTCCATAAGCTTCACATTGGTGGTTTACTCTTTCGAGTATGTGTTGTAGTTCTGCTTCGCTACCTGCCAATAATACCGTATCGTCGGCATATCTGATGTTATTTATTACCTCTCCGTTTATGTTTATACCTATTTGTTCTCCTAACAAAGCTTCTTCAAATATAGCTACACTGTATATGTTGAATAATAGCGGGGATAGGATGCAGCCTTGTCTAACTTCGCTGCGTATTTCTATTTCGTCTGTCAGTTCATTTTCGATTTTTTACAACTGCACTTTGTCCCCAATATAGGTTGGTAATTATCCTAACGATAAACATGGTCTACAGAAGGTCAAAAACGTCGTTGAGGAGAAAGTGGACGACCTGACAGGCAAGTGTGATCACCACCTCCGGTTAATAGCATTAATAGACCGATTCTCGAGTACAGGATCAATAGCCGATCGATGGTTTGGAAGAAAAAGGCGCCATACAATCCTTCGTACGGTTTACCGACGAATTAGAGGTTTTGGCTTGCAGTACTATTGACCACATCTTGTGTTTCCGCTGACGGCTCGTCATCAACATGGAGTGGTGTTGTACCTTGCGACTGGATTTGGACGTGGAATGCCATAGATAGGTACTAAATGACGAATACCGATTCTGCTTGGGAATGCACGATGGTCGCACCAGAGTCAGACGTAGATGTGGGGAACGTCCCCATGTGCAGTTTTCAGTTGAGCGGCATCTGCACCGCACGTGGGGGTTATGGTATGGTGTGATATTGTTTATGGAAGAAGGTCTCAGTTGGTATTCATCGGAGACAATATGAATGCCCACCGATATGTTGATAAAATGGTAGAACCCCATATTCTTCCATTCTTTACAAAGTTCTTTGTTAAAAAAAATTCTACCCAAGCGGTGAGTTGTGGGTTGGGAGCTGGAGGACCAGATTTTCATATCAAAGGAATTCTATGGAGCGCGTCGAAAAGGCTAACGTCAATATATTTCCGTGGTCAGCTAGGTCTCCCGACATATCGCCCATCGAGCATGTGTGGGACATGATGGGTAGAAGACTCAAGTAATTAGCCCATCCTCCACAGGCACTAAAAGCTCTCTGGCATAAACTACAGATTGTCTGGGATGCAATACCTCAGGGAGATATCGACAATCTGGTGGAATCCATGCCCAGAAGGGTGCGGGAGTGTGAAACTAATAGTGGTGGTCCAACAAATTATTAATAAAAAATGCGTTTATGTTCTGTTTAATTTCTTTTAAATTTTAATTAATTTTAGTCAACCTTTGACTAGCAAATTTTTCTGCCAAGTTGGTCTAAAAATTCCTAGCATTTCTTGGTGTTGCATTTTTTGTGTCACAGAGTATATATACAGATTCATTTTATTAACTTTTAGTTTTTCTTTTCGATTTTAGTGCAGTTTTAGTTTGTGAAATATGAGTTGAAAATAATCTACATTTCCTGTTGGAATTGGATTAAAAGAAAAGTTTGTTTATAGGTGGAAACGGGGCGAGGGTTTCGAGCTCATAAATTAAACGGTTACTGGTAACTGCGGGAAGTGGAACCGATGGGATTATTAGTTATTTAGACTCCCAAAAATCCCCGTAGGAGTTCAAAAAAACATACAAATATAACGTCGGACTGGGGATACAAAAAGCTCGTAACTTAAATGCGCACGATATTAATTTGAATATATTCTGTTTTATTCATCGAAAGAAATGTTTAAATTTGTATAGGCTATACCAGGGATTTGCAACTCATGACCCGCGATTTACTCACTTAATCGCATAGGCTGAAATTGATCCATGATTTATGGGTTGACTAGGAAAGCTTTATTAAGTCTTAACTTTCAAATTCTTTCTCTTCATTAAGTCTTAACTCAAAGTTCATACAAGTTAATCTGTGAAATTTGATTTTAAAGTTGTTATTCCAATATTAAGTAGTAAAATGGTTTCCAGGGAAGAACAGAACATATCAACAAATTGTCTTATTTGAAACAATGGAGTAAAGTGAATCTTCAGTAAGAATGTAAACATATCCATCAGCTACTTTACTTTTGCATCAATTTTTCATAAATAAAATGGTTTTAAGTGGCGATTTTAATATTGACTTCACTAATGTGTGTGTTGTTCAGAAATCTTTGATATCTATTTTTGATTCCTTTGGGCTTCAAATACGTGTCGAATCACCGACCAGAATCTCCAAAATCACAGCAAGCACCATTGACTACGTTGTATCTCATCTACCACCTAACGACGTAGAATCTGTAGTTATTTGTTCTGGCCTCTCGGATCATGAAGCAATTTTGACCAATTTTTCTCTAGGAAAGAAATCAAAACCCATAACTCACCGTTTGGGTAGATTTTTTTCAACAAAGAACTTTGTAAATTTTAGAAATAAATGTAACTCCATTGATTGGAACTATCCTTCCGGAGAGGTAGACCTAACTTCTCAGATTTTTTAATGATAGTTTCCTGTGCCAGTAATTCAGCGTTCCCCCTAACTCCCATTAAGCCCAAGCGTCATAAACCTTGGACTATAGTGGGAATTACAACAGCGTCCAAAAACATGCTCTCCTTGATGTACATTAAAAGTTGACGGTCAACCCTAAGGTCCTTAAGTACATCTCGCAATACCGAACTTTACACTTCAAAATCATTAAATGGGCTAAAAAAGTTTGCTTTCAAAATTGCCTCTCAACTACTGATAATGTCGTTAAAGAAACCTGGTCAAAAGTTAATGATTTGAGAAATAAATCTCTTTCACCTAACCAAATTTATCCTGATCCAAATAATTTGAACAACTATTTCATAAATGTGGCCAAAAATATAACAACTAATATATCTTCAAATTGCGACCCTCTTTCCTTCCTCTCTGCCTCAAACTCGAATTCCAGCAGCTTCTTTTTAAGTCCTGTTGACAACCTGGAACTGTCACAAGCCATTACAGCTATAAAAAACAAGTCTTAATGCAACACTGACGGTCTACCAGTTAAAGTATTTCTAAACTTTCCTCTTGACGCAATGATCGCCCTGTCCTCTCTAATCAAACAATTTTTCGAGAAGGGTATTTTCCCTCAGTGCCTCAAGACAGCAATCATTTTCCCTCTACACAAAAGTGGTGATAAGGACAGCTGTTGCAACTACAGACCAATCTCCTTACTACTTGCTCTATGAAAGATCATAGAGAGGCTCGTCAAGGTACGCTTGATGGCTTTCCTAACCAAATATAGTATATTGACATCGAATCAGTTCGGGTTCTTACCCAGTAAAAGTTCGAGTGATGCCATATTCTCTGTTCTTAGTTTTATCTACCACAATATTAACAACAAGCTTTTCACAGCAACAGTTTTTTTGTGACATTGCCAAAGCCTTCGATTTTGTACCATGAGATTTTACTTAAAAAAATGCATATTGCTTTTTTGGCATTCGGGGTACTCCGCAGGAATGGTTCAAATCCTATCTTGGCAATAGAAGGTAGTTCGTCAGGGTAAATGACTACTCTTCTTCCTGCAGAGCGGTGGATGTTTGTGCCCCTCAAGGTTCCGTTCTAGGTCCAATTCTCTTCCTAGTATTCATCAATGGTATATCTAAATGGACTAATCTAAATATCAGCGGAAAAATTTGTTGCAAAACTGAGTACAATCCGTGCAATGCTCAGTATTGCTGCTCAAGGAAATATGTACCAACTCCACTTTGATGTCTCCATGGCCTTCTTGTATGGTGAACTAAAGGAAACAATATTTATGCAGCAACCTGAATGGTACAAAGACAATTCGGATAGAGTATGTGGGCTAAATCGCAGTATCTCTGCATTACGTCAAGCTCCAAAATGTTGGTTCGAACGTTTCAGCACATTCCTAGAGCAGGCTGGTTTTAATATGATTGAAGCAGATCAATGTTTACGCGTCAGACAAAAGAAAGATACAAAATTAATTGTAGTGCTATATGTCTAGATGATGCTCTGGTGATAAGTCCTCTTCAGCAAGAAGCTGATATAGAAGCTTATATAGCAAAAATTGTGACCCAGCAATTCAAGAGCACCTGGAAGGCCACCAAAGAGATGGACTCCTGGACATCCATATAACAGTAGATTAAAGACTAAGGAGGAACTTAAAGAAACAGGCACACGTGCCTATACAAAAGTCTAATAAGAAGAAGATATAGCAAAAAGCTTTCTAAAGGAGTTGTGAGAGAATTCAAAGTCATCACTAAGAAAGCAGCATATTTTCTTGGTCTCGAAATTGAACGTTCAGAGAACGGATCAGTCAAGATTTATCAACAAGCTTACGC
Source organism: Phosphuga atrata (assembly GCA_944588485.1). Taxonomy (NCBI): domain Eukaryota; kingdom Metazoa; phylum Arthropoda; class Insecta; order Coleoptera; family Silphidae; genus Phosphuga; species Phosphuga atrata. The sequence continues at coordinate 15,501,010 of OX155895.1, read as the reverse complement.
CAAGAAAATACTAGAGAGGACTGTAAGCCAGTGTCTACTCCAATAATAAAATAGTCAGAAAGCAGCAAACAAATTAGGGAACGTGATAAAAGAACAGACTTTTCTTATTTCCGATGATACTAGTATCACATGGTCAAAATCTAACCTGTCGCTTTTCCACTCTACTATATCTAATGACCTTGCATATTAAGTCATGGAAGAATTCTAACAGTCTAGAATTAAGTACCAAGAAAACTGTAGTTCTATCTTATAAAGGTACACTCACCGCCTCTTACACTTAACAAAAATGTCATTAATTATTTTGACTCTGTTAGATTTCTGGGCCACATCATAGACAAATCACTCAAATGGTTCTCGCATATGGAGCTCTTAACCAAGAAGCTGTCTTCTGCTTCCAGGGAGCTAAATCTCCAAACATCCAGATCTTCTTATTCCGCGCATTTCGAATCAAATTCAAATTTAAAATAATTTATTTACATTATTTAAGCACCCAATACAAGCAGGCCTAAATGAAATATGTCAAAAAAACAAAGAAAGAAAAGAAAGAAAAAGTAATTTAAAAGTTTGTAAAACATCACCAAACTTTAAATTCAAAATTGATTATAAAATTTACAACGTGTACAACCGAAACTTTTTAATATACAAATATTAAAAGCATTTAAAAAAGCAAATTTAAATAATAAATAATTAAAATATAAATATAAATTAAATAATATATAATTAAAATATAAATATTAATTAAAATATAAATATAAATTGAATAATAAATAATTAAAAAATAAATATAAATTTCATAATAATAATAATATTGAATTGATTTCTATTGAACGCAGCAATATATTCCTCCATGTTATAAGGTTCGATATTATTTAACTCTTTTTTCATTTTATTTATATTTAGCAATTGCTTTAAATTTTTTGGAAGGCTATTATATAACCGTATGAAACTATAAGGCGGATTTTTTTCTGTCAACGACAGTTTGTGGTGAGGTAAGTCGTACAGGTCATTCATATGTCTGGTCTCTCTTTCGTTTTGTGTTTGAATATAAACATGACACATTCAAAAACATATGTTCCTGTGGTTGTTAGGATCTTAGCTTCTTTAAGCTTTCCCCTACAGGAGTCTCTATAGTTTAGATACATAACGCTTGTTTTTGTATTGTAAATATCATTTTGGTCTGAGCTCCATTTCCCCAAAACGCTATTCCAAAACGCAGATGACTATGGAAGTTTGCGAAATAGACCAAACTTAGAATTTGCAAACTGAAATACGGTTTTAGACTACGAATCTCAAACAATGCTCTGTTCAGTTTTGTTGTTAACTGACTTATATGGGTTGACCATCCCAAGGTCCTATCAATGTGGATACCTAAAAATCTTACGGATTGTTTTATTCGTACTCTGTCCTCACCTAACTTTATTTCATGGGGATAGTTAATACTACTACGGTAGGTCTTGAATACTATTATATTAGTTTTGGTGCTGTTTATCATCAGTTTGTTTTTGCTAAACCACTGTCCAATTTAAGTTATTATAGTGTTCGCTGTAGATTGTATTTCTTCTACGGTTTTGTTCATTAGTAACAGGCTAGTGTCATCGGCGAATTGAATTATGTCGTGGTAAGTGTTTCTACTATAATCTGGCAGATCATTGACACATATGGTGAGCGATAACGGCCCCATTATGCTGCAATGTGGGATACACACATTCATCGTTCTGGGCAGGGAAAATGTAGTACCTTGCCACGTCTCTAGTTTCGTGATTTGCCTTCGATCTACCAAAAATGAATTAATGAATTTGAGAGCCACCCCTCGTATACCGTATTGTTCCATCTTTCGTAGCAGTATGGTATGATCAACTAGATCGTAAGCTTTAGAAAGATCCAATAACATAGCACATGTAATTATATGTTTTTTAAATTTCCAATAGCCTTCTTTGTTAAACATGCCGTGTCAGTACTTTTCCCTTTAGTGAAGCCGTGCTGCCTTTTACTTCTTCTTCTTCTTCTTCTGACTCTACAGTCCAGGGTGAGCTTTGGCCTCCTTAACAATCTCCTTCCACCTTTGACGGTCTTCAGCGACACGTGTCCAGTTTCCTACTTGTAGAGTTTCTACATCTTCCTCTACCTTATCTTTCCACCTGGTTCTGGGTCTACCTTTGCTTCTTGAGGTGTTAGGTTGCGCTTTATGAATGGATCTGGGTGCTCTTGCACTCGACATTCTAATCATGTGGCCCGCCCATCGAAGTCTCTGTGCCTTAATGAATCTTACTATGTCTTCACCTTCTATTAGTTCTTGAAGTTCGTAGTTCATGCGAATTCTGTATCCTTCTTCCTCTCTCACTGGTCCAAAGATCTTCCGTAAAATCCTTCTTTCAAAAATACGAAGAGAGTTTTTGTCTGCTTCCGACATACTCCAGAATTCAGCTCCATAAGTTAGCACGGGTCTGATCAGGGTTTTATATATTCGCATTTTTGATTTGAAGAGCTTCAGATGTGAATAATAGCATCGATTCGCAGCTTGGATTCTATCTTGTACCCTCAGTGATAGATTATTTGTGTTATTAAAAGTTAATCCAAGATATTTGACATTTTGAACTTCTTCAAACCGATGATCATTTATAATGAAGTTCTGAGGAGCCCTTCTTGGGTTATCACGTGACAGTTTTAGGTATTTTGTTTTATCTGCATGTATTTTCAGGCCGACTTTGCTCGCTACCTCTTCTATTTTTAAAAACAATTCTTCTAGAGTTATGTCCCTAGCCATGATCAGTATGTCGTCCGCGTACGCACATATTTGGTATGATTTTGTTATGATATTTCCCTTATTTTCGAGATTTCCAATTGCATTCTGTAGCGCAAGGTTAAAAAGAACAGCTGACAAGGCATCTCCCTGCCTAACACCGGTTCTTATTTCAAATTAATTTGATGTTTTGTTTTGGACTGTTACTCTGGCCTTGGATCCATCCATTGTCATCATGGCTAGTTTGGCAAGTTTATGTGGGATACCCATTAGAGCAAGTGCACTTCCTAGTTTTGCTCTTTTAATACGGTCGAATGCTTTTTTTAAATCGATTAACAGACAGTGCAGGTCGATGTTGTATTCATAACATTTTTCCATTGCTTGACTTAGCACAAACACCTGATCCAGAGTTGATCTACTTTCTCGGAAGCCACATTGATATTCTCCTAATATTTCTTCTGCATACAGTCTTATCCTGTCGAATATCAGATTGGAGAGTACCGTATATGCAGTGTTGAGTGTACAGTGTTGAACTTATACAATTATATTTCTCTAAAAAAATTGAAATTCTGCTCACCATAATTTTTTCAAATATTTTAGAAAAATTTGATAAGAGACTAATTGGTCTATAATTATCAATGTTATGTTTATCGCCGTTCTTGTACACTGGGGTTATAACGGATGTTTTTAGAAACTCGCGGAAAATTCCGCGTTGCACTGAGTTATTGAATATATGCACTAAGGGTTTTATTATATAGTCACATGCCGATTTTATCACCGTAGCTGGGACTTCGCAATAACCTGAGATTCTTTTATTTTTCAAACTTTTCATTATTATACTTAATTCTTTGTTTGTTACTGGTTGTATAAAAATTGAACTCGAAATGTGTTCTATAATATCGTTATAAACAATAGTAGGCATCCCAAGTCGAATAGAAGAAGCTCTATCAGCAAATTAGTTGTATATTTCTGTAGCCGTGGTTGTCGAGTCTTTAACTTCATTTATGAAAGTATGGCTTGTTTTTTTTTTAGATTGGATATCTCCCTGATAATATTCCAATTTTTTTTTTGTATTTTCTGCTTCTATAAGTTGTTTTTTATAAAATTCCATTTTTTTCCTTTCTTAACTTACAATTAGATATATAGTATCTGCGAAGATTGTTGAATATTCCTTTATAATTGGGGTTGTATGTGCCATAATTTGTAGTATTGCCAGTTCTTCTTCTATTCTTTTTAGTAGAGGATTTGAGAATATACGCCGTTTCCTATTCCCAGTATTTATTTTCATCTTCGATATGGCTTTTCATCTTCGATATGGCTTACCGTTCTGGGGACATTCCAGGCTTCTCCAACTTGAATCTATCTTCAAGTTACAAAAGAGAGCTATTCGCTATATATTTGATTTGAGTAATAGAACCCATTGTCAACCCTACTTTAAAAATTTCAAAATTGTAACTCTCCCTTCATTATTTATCCTGGAATCCGTTAGCTTAATGCATAACCCCATTCGTGCTTTGCCGGAGAGACCACAACACAATCACAGTACAAGGAACTTGGATCAGGATATTTATCTACCCTTACCTAGATCAGAACTGATAAAAAAATCCATCTTCTACAACGCAAAAAAAATGTTCAATCATTTACCTATCCATCTAAAATCTATCACCAATAACTCCAAATTTCGTTCCGTCGTCAAGTCGTATTTCCTAGAACGACCCTTCTAGAGTACTGCAGAATTCTTCGGTGATCGCTAGTTTTTGAACCGCACATACACATAGTAGTCTTGGCTAGCCTCACTTTTGTTTAGATTTTATATATTTATTTTTTTACTATTATTTATTTGATATTTAAGAATTTATGTATGCATGTATTTCTTTTTGTTATGTTTGGTTTTGGTTTTAATTGATTTATTTTGCCTGTGCTTTGTCAAGAGAAATTATGTATTTCTAATTAACAATAAAGCATTATTATTATTATTTCTTTCACGTTTAATGAAGAAGGACTGTTGTACCGCTTTTAAAGCGGAACGCAAGAAACTTAAATCAATGAGCAATATTTATTTCACGATCCCACATTTTACGGAAACTTCGTCAACCTTCCATCCCTTTTTCACGTATCTAATAACAATATAAAAGTCACAAAGCCCCTTAAATCAACTTCCATTTCATTACTTCCATCAGCTACTTGCTGATTCTTCTAATTCTTCCCTTGTGCGAAATAAAAATACTTAATTTAAAAATCAATTTAATCATTTTGATTTCTTTCTCTTGTGGTAGATAGATAACAAGCGCCCTGTTCCTAAATCAATTTAGCCATTGTTAGGAGAATTGCAATATTTCAGACGATTGCGCGAGATGAGGGAAAGATTGATGGTGGGAAATTTGTCCGTGAAATTATTTCTCCCACAAGTTTTCCGTCGACACTTTTCGTCGAGCTCTCCATTCTACGTTAGATAAAATAAATTTTCACATAAGAAACTTGCCGCAAAATTCTCAGATCCATTGCAACAATAACTAAAATAAAAATAACTAAAATCTTTGCAAATTATTTTTTATTGAATAATTATAATTTAATAATCCCAAATCTGACAATTGTGTCTTGTATGGTCTCATCTAATCTTATAAGGACGTGCCTGGTCTTATCTAGTCTTGTTTGCTCTTGCTTGATCGCATCCTATCTCGTGAGAAGATGGGACTTCTCTGGTCTTGACTCAATTTCCATTCTTTTATCATACACTCAATATTATGACTTATTTTCTTTAAAATAGCAAATAATAATTTAATGAATTTCTCAATTTTCTGATGATTACTTCTGATTACTTCTGATAATTACTACCCAAATATTTCCAATTAAAATAATAAAGGCATTGCAAACAAAAGACATAACAATGCCTTTAATAACGAGAATATTCATGAATGTTATACCAAAATCTTTTTACACCCTTTTCGATTTATCTTTGTTCTTTTTTATAATTGGAGCGATATCTCAACTTCATTTCGATCTAAAATAGTATTTTTTTTCTTTTGTTTCTTATTATAGGGTTATTTGCCTTGATAAATCATCCCTGTGCACCTAACAAATTGCAGCAACTAATCCAATTTTTCTTTTGGTTTCTAGATCACCTAATCATCAAACATGCCCATCTCCGACTTTCGCAAGAAGAAGCTCCTCTACGTCTTCAACGTTTTCTTTGGTAAGCAAAAGATACATACAGGACTAGACAGACAAACTAGACTAGACAGACAAGACTAGACAGACAAGACTAGACAGACAAGACTAGACAGACAAGACTAGACAGACAAGACTAGACAGACAAGACTAGACAGACAAGACTAGACAGACAAGACTAGACAGACAAGACTAGACAGACAAGACTAGACAGACAAGACTAGACAGACAAGACTAGACAGACAAGACTAGACAGACAAGACTAGACAGACAAGACTAGACAGACAAGACTAGACAGACAAGACTAGACAGACAAGACTAGACAGACAAGACTAGACAGACAAGACTAGACAGACAAGACTAGACAGACAAGACTAGACAGACAAGACTAGACAGACAAGACTAGACAGACAAGACTAGACAGACAAGACTAGACAGACAAGACTAGACAGACAAGACTAGACAGACAAGACTAGACAGACAAGACTAGACAGACAAGACTAGACAGACAAGACTAGACAGACAAGACTAGACAGACAAGACTAGACAGAAAAGACTAGACAGACAAGACTAGACAGACAAGACTAGACAGACAAGACTAGACAGACAAGACTAGACAGACAAGACTAGACAGACAAGACTAGACAGACAAGACTAGACAGACAAGACTAGACAGACAAGACTAGACAGACAAGACTAGACAGACAAGACTAGACAGACAAGACTAGACAGACAAGACTAGACAGACAAGACTAGACAGACAAGACTAGACAGACAAGACTAGACAGACAAGACTAGACAGACAAGACTAGACAGACAAGACTAGACAGACAAGACTAGACAGACAAGACTAGACAGACAAGACTAGACAGACAAGACTAGACAGACAAGACTAGACAGACAAGACTAGACAGACAAGACTAGACAGACAAGACTAGACAGACAAGACTAGACAGACAAGACTAGACAGACAAGACTAGACAGACAAGACTAGACAGACAAGACTAGACAGACAAGACTAGACAGACAAGACTAGACAGACAAGACTAGACAGACAAGACTAGACAGACAAGACTAGACAGACAAGACTAGACAGACAAGACTAGACAGACAAGACTAGACAGACAAGACTAGACAGACAAGACTAGACAGACAAGACTAGACAGACAAGACTAGACAGACAAGACTAGACAGACAAGACTAGACAGACAAGACTAGACAGACAAGACTAGACAGACAAGACTAGACAGACAAGACTAGACAGACAAGACTAGACAGACAAGACTAGACAGACAAGACTAGACAGACAAGACTAGACAGACAAGACTAGACAGACAAGACTAGACAGACAAGACTAGACAGACAAGACTAGACAGACAAGACTAGACAGACAAGACTAGACAGACAAGACTAGACAGACAAGACTAGACAGACAAGACTAGACAGACAAGACTAGACAGACAAGACTAGACAGACAAGACTAGACAGACAAGACTAGACAGACAAGACTAGACAGACAAGACTAGACAGACAAGACTAGACAGACAAGACTAGACAGACAAGACTAGACAGACAAGACTAGACAGACAAGACTAGACAGACAAGACTAGACAGACAAGACTAGACAGACAAGACTAGACAGACAAGACTAGACAGACAAGACTAGACAGACAAGACTAGACAGACAAGACTAGACAGACAAGACTAGACAGACAAGACTAGACAGACAAGACTAGACAGACAAGACTAGACAGACAAGACTAGACAGACAAGACTAGACAGACAAGACTAGACAGACAAGACTAGACAGACAAGACTAGACAGACAAGACTAGACAGACAAGACTAGACAGACAAGACTAGACAGACAAGACTAGACAGACAAGACTAGACAGACAAGACTAGACAGACAAGACTAGACAGACAAGACTAGACAGACAAGACTAGACAGACAAGACTAGACAGACAAGACTAGACAGACAAGACTAGACAGACAAGACTAGACAGACAAGACTAGACAGACAAGACTAGACAGACAAGACTAGACAGACAAGACTAGACAGACAAGACTAGACAGACAAGACTAGACAGACAAGACTAGACAGACAAGACTAGACAGACAAGACTAGACAGACAAGACTAGACAGACAAGACTAGACAGACAAGACTAGACAGACAAGACTAGACAGACAAGACTAGACAGACAAGACTAGACAGACAAGACTAGACAGACAAGACTAGACAGACAAGACTAGACAGACAAGACTAGACAGACAAGACTAGACAGACAAGACTAGACAGACAAGACTAGACAGACAAGACTAGACAGACAAGACTAGACAGACAAGACTAGACAGACAAGACTAGACAGACAAGACTAGACAGACAAGACTAGACAGACAAGACTAGACAGACAAGACTAGACAGACAAGACTAGACAGACAAGACTAGACAGACAAGACTAGACAGACAAGACTAGACAGACAAGACTAATAATAATAACCTTTATTGGCATAATTAAAAATAATTTCCATACAAAATATACATACAAAATAAAACAATAAAAAATAATAAGAAAAAATAATAAAAAAGTTGTGAAACTAAAACCCCATTAAATCGAAAAAAGAAATTTTACCACCCTATAAACCTATACTTCAACACCTGTACATCGGACATAAGCTCACAAAAAAAAAGAAAAACTAAACCGCAACACTCAAAAAACTACGCCGTCGCATCCGCTCTTTCCATGCTTTCACTCTGTGTAAAAACGACAGTCCCTTCCCGCTCTCGTCCATACACTCCCTCCAATCCTTTCCTCGCCTTCTCTCCTGGTCATTCCACTCCGCCATCGTGCATTCTTCCAACCAATGACTCCACATATCTTCATTCAACCCACACACCAAACACCTTCTACTTTCCTCCTTCATCCAATGTCTCCTTCCACGCTCTTCATTACCACACCTAAATCTCGCCAACACTGACTGGTCGTCCGACCCTTTACTTGTCCTCAAATAACCAGGAACACGGCCGTGCACTTGTATCTGTCTGTAGCCTTGGTGATATTTACTAGCCTCTATTTTCGATTGGCGCTCTTGGAAGTCCACTTCTAATAACCTCTCTTTTAGCATCCGTTTCCACTGAGCACCCGCACTTTTTTCCGTTTCCAACCCCTCGGATGATAAACCGCCTCTCTCATACAGTTTCCTTTTATTAAACCCCCAACCGCTCTCTCTTCTACCACTTAACCCCTCTTTATTCACTACTCGAAAGATTTCCTTTATTATCCTTTCATCTCCTAACCCATCCACCCTATACTCGAACTTTATCACTCTTTCCGCAGCTATTACCGCCACCTTACAAGCACTCACTTCCTGAAGCACAATGTGACCAGGCGTCGACCTATCAAGTTTCAACACTTTCTTATAAAACTTTAGCTGCACCCTTTCGATCTTGTCTTCCTCTTTCGTTCCCCAGACCTCGCATCCATACAGTAACACGCTTCGCACACATGCCTTCCATATGGTCTCTGCTGCTCTAGTTCCTTTTCCAAACCTCCCAGATACGACCCGCCGCCACCCATGCCTTCTTTGTAACATACTCTATGTGTTCTTTATTACTGTATCCAGTCCCAAAGACATACCCCAAATACTTAAATTTACTAACTTCCTCTATTTCAGTACCCTGCCATTCAAACCTTTCTTTCTTATATCGCCCACCCCTTTTAAACCGAATCCATTTTGTTTTACCAACATTCACCCTTAAATCCCTCTTTTCGAAATACCTGCCGAGCCTTTCAATCACGTCCTTCATCTCACTAGCCGACTTTGCAAATACCACCATGTCATCCGCATATGCCAAGCTCCACACCTTCTTTTTCCCAATCACCACTCCTCCAGCTTGCCCGGCCTGTAGAACCTTTTCCATATCCGCCACATACAGATTGATAAGCGTGGGACTCAAAGGGCAGCCTTGTCTCAGGCCCTTCCTCACCTCAAAATAGTCCGATTCCCATTCATTCGCTACTACCTTACCGACCGTTTCCTCGTACAAATTCCTGATGTTCCTTCTTACACTCTCTGAGATACCTAGCTTGCCCAAACACTCGTCAAGTCTCCTTCTGTTCACCGAGTCATATGCGGATTTCAAATCAATGAAAAGAGCAAACAGGCATCCCTTTGTTATTCCTTGGTCTATGATGACTCTCAAGGTCACCAGGTGTTCCACCGTGCTCCTTCCTTCTCTGAACCCCGCTTGTATTTCCGGCAAAAGCTTCCTTTCATTGATTTCCTTCCTCAAGCGACAATCTAGGATTTTAGCAAATATTTTGTATGAGGAGTTCATCAAAGTTATACCTCTATAATTTTCTAGCGCTTCCCTCGTTCCACTCTTAAAAACTGGTTGAATTATCCCCACTTTCCAGCTGACTGGTATCCTTTTCTCTCCTCTCCCTATCCTTCTCAATTCCTCCGTAAACTTCTCCTTACAGATTCCAGGTGCTTCTTTCCACGCTTCATTTCCGAGCCCATCCAAACCTCCCGCTTTTCTTGGCTTTAGGGAATCAATAACATCCTCCACCTCTGTCACGGTGATATCCTCGTCGAGCTCTTCCTGCTTTCTCTGTCGATCTCCTGAACTATCATCTCTTTCTGACCGCATCTCCACCCCTCCTAGCATCCTCATGAAGTGGTTTTGCCATTCTTCTATCGCAATGCTCTTGGGTAATCTTTCCTTTCTTTTCCTATTCTCTCTCACGTATTTCCACAGCTCAGCTTCCGTCTTGATTTCTCGTACCCGCTGCTTTTCCTTCTCCTCCCAAAGCTCCTTTTTCTTCTTCTCCATTTTTTGCAATTCTGTTTTCGCTTCCAGCACGTGCATTTTGAGCCCTTCTCCCTTTCTCCATTCTCTCATAGCTTCTCGAAACCTTTGCTTTGCGTTCCGCACTTCCCCGTCGTACCATGCTCGGCCTGGAAACGCTTCTTTGATTTTCTTTTTCACAAGTGCAGATTCCATTTTCTTTGCCATCATGTCTATATCCTCTATGGCGTTCCACTCTACCTCTTCTAATTTCCTTCTGTATTCTTCTGTCGCCTCCTTATCCCATCTGGCCACCCATTTCTCCGCCTTAACATCTTTCTCCCTTTGCTGCTTCAACGACACCACTACCGGCATATGATCCGACTCACTTCTTATTCCGATTTCCATCAGTTTTATTTGCCGTCTCGCCGCATCATTTGTAATTATTAGGTCAATAACTGAGGTACCCATTGCACCCACAAACGTAAATTCTCCCTCCCAGTCGCCCTCAATACACCCATTCAAAATATCCCATTGGTTCTCTAACACCCACGCCAACCAAACATTTCCCTCTGCATTTTTAATTTTGTCTTTAGAATTCCTTCTTATCACATCACCCGTCTTATCCACCGTATTGACCTGCTCTTCTCCTATCCTAACATTCCAATCACCTCCTAGTAGCAAGTTTGTCGTTACCATATCTTCTAAATTCCTCTTTATACCCTCTTTAATTTTTTCCAGTCCCTTATTATTATAAACGGTTGCTATCTGCCACCACTCCCCCTCCAGTTCTACCTCCCTAAACACTAGACCCTCCACCTCTTCTAGAATTCTCTCCGATTCCTTGATGCCTGTTCTGACCCCTGTTAATATTCCCCCCTTTGCCCTTCCGTAGTTACTCTCTCTCCGTGCCGGTTGTATCCTCCAATTGTACTCCTTGGGGAGTCTCTCTTTACAGGCTTCCCATTCCCTCTCTTGAACCCAGGTCTCCACTAAGCCAACTATTTCGAATTTCCTCAAGAATTCTATAAAAGACCCGTCCACCTTATCCAATTTCTTCCTGAGCCCTGCTACATTCCAAAACATTAGCTTTACATTTTCCTTTTCCGTTCCGTCGTTGTGTAACTGTCCCCTCTTTCTTTGGTCGTTTATTCGTTTTTTGCTACCTTGTCCCATGGTACCCAATTCCCATCTATTTCCATTCTTTGGTATCCTACTTTAATCTGGTGGCCCCTTTCCTTGAGTACCTTTGCCTTCCTTAACAGTTCTTTCTGGATTCCTTGTTCCTTAGGGGTGAAATCATCTTGAATGAATACGTTTGTACCTCTAAGCTTGCGTTTGTTTCTCATTATGTCCTTTTTTACCTCCCAACTTTCTAATTTTAACATAATCGGGCCTTTACTTTCTCTATTATCCCTATTCGAGCCAAGCCTGTATGCACTCCCGAAACCTTCGTTTAAACCTAGCTTTTCCCGAAATATGTTCTTTGCCTTTTCCCGCCAATCTTCTCCTTCAATTCCATAAATAACAATGTTATTTCTTATTTCCCTCCTTAGTCTCCTCTCTTCCGTGTCTTTTAGTTTAGCCAGCTCCTCTCTCATTGCCTGACGTTCCTCCTCCCACTTACTCTCGGTTCTTCGCTTCTCCTTCACAAGACTAGACAGACAAGACTAGACAGACAAGACTAGACAGACAAGACTAGACAGACAAGACTAGACAGACAAGACTAGACAGACAAGACTAGACAGACAAGACTAGGCAGACAAGACTAGACAGACAAGACTAGACAGACAAGACTAGACAGACAAGACTAGACAGACAAGACTAGACAGACAAGACTAGACAGACAAGACTAGTCGTGAGTCGTTGTTCAGCGAGAGCAGTCGTGCGAGAGCAGAATAAGTGAATAGTAAATCCCAATTAATAGATTAGGACGATTTGTCCTGAAAAGTTCTTAATAATTTGTTGTGTTTGCAACATCCGTCAAACATGTCGAGGGAACTGAGGTCTAACATCCCTTCTAATAAACAATTTGACATCCTTACCACTTTTTTAACAAGCGGTAATTTCGAGAATTTTATGTCGGAGGCTATAAAAAAGGAGCTGCAACCACTATTTGCGGTCATCGCCGATTTATCTAAACAAGTAGAAGTTTTGACTCAAAAAAATGCTGAGTTGTTGAACCTTCAAGTTGTCGCTGAGCGGGAAACAACCGAAATCGTCAGAAATGTACCACAAAAAGACACGTCTGCACCAAATTCCAGCGTTATCGGCGATAAACGTCGGCCTGATAAAATAAATGCTGCCAAGGATAGGCAAGGTAGCACAAAAAATGTAAATAGAAATCCCGAGATAAATGAATCTCAAATGAATGAAACAGCGAATGTAGAGTCGATTCAAAACAATGAAACATGGGAAATTCAACGTTCCCGGAGAAGAGGGCCTAGAAAGTCCAATATAATTTACGGTAATAACGATGATACAACTGAAATAAAAGCGGCCTTGAAGTATGAGCACTTACATGTATTTCGTTTGGATCCCCAACTAAGCGAAAAGGACATAATTACATACTTAACGAACAAAAACTTTAAACAAGTAATGTGTAAAAAAATACAATCTAGGCATCCGAGTGAATATTCGTCTTTTAAGGTATCGGTGCCTTCTGAGGATTTCCAGGCATTAAATAAACCCGAAACATGGCCTCGTAACACCTGTATGAACCGTTTTTTAGCGAGATTAGAAGGGAAAACGACATAGAAGTTGTGAAACTCCGTATGTTACATAACACAGCATCATCAACTGTACAATTAGTTAACCAGAATGTACAGTCACTAGGAAATTCGGTTGACACCTTAGAATATATGTTGGAAAAAGTCAACAACTGTCTATTTCTAATTCTTACAGAACACTGGAAGAGCGCTGAACAAATTCAAATCTTAAAATTAAAAAATTTTGAACTAACGGATCACTTCTGCAGACTGGCAGGTTTGCATGGGGGGGTCGCTATTTATTGCAGAGAAGGTATCACTAGTAAATCAAGGACCGATATTAGTGGCATTGCTGAACAAAATATATTTGAATGTGCTGCTATAGAATCTGTTCTAAACGGAGATGATATAATAGTAGTGGGAATTTACAGAGCCCCTTTGACAAACAGTAAAAGATTTATTGAAAAACTTCATGAACTCCTAATAATCCTAGAAGATGATGGAAGGCAATTTATTATCGCAGGCGATTTCAATATTAATACCCTGAAAAATTCGAACTTATGTCAGCAATTTCTGTCCTTATTGCAATCGTTTAACGCTGTACCAGTAGCGAAGGAAGTAAGCCATCCTCAAACTGGAACCTGTATAGATAATATTATAGTAAACACAAAGTTTGAGTACGATATGAAGACACTAAATTATCTAATATCTGACCATTATGCCCAGGTTTTGAACCTGAAAATTAAAAAGGATGGAAATATACCAAGAAAACAAATTCGAGTACTAAACGATGACAATAAAAAACTCCACCGGGAGCTCATGGATAATGTATCATGGAGTGACCTATACAGCATTAACTGTACCGAAGTTAACAAACAATGGAACGTGTTCATGGAAATATTCTACACAAAATTTAATGAAGCATTTCCTAAAGTGAGTGTCAACAGCAAACCAATGACGGCCCGGGTCTTTTCAAATCCAGAACTAAAGGATATGAAAAAATATCTGGAGCTAGTGCAAACAATATCTTATAATGATCGTAACCTTAAACCATTGTACAATAAGCTACGCAGAAGGTACGTGAAATTGCTACGCGATGAGAAAAAAAGACGCTTTAACAAACAGCTAGAAGAATCACCCAACGTTCAGAAAACAACATGGAATATTATAAAACAAGTTACAGGTTACAAAGCAAAACAACTAGTGGCTCTCGATGGTATTGAAGAACCATATTTATTGTCCAATTATATTAACAATTTCTTTGCTGATAAAGCGAATAATCTATCTGAAGTACAACCTGGATTACCGTTTGTAAATAAAATTGTAGATAATCATAATACAATGTTTTTAAATCCAATTTCCGAAGAAGAGTTATGGAATACCATCTATAGTCTTAAAAATAAAAAAAAGTGCGGGTAATGACGATATTCCTAGTGTGGCAATAAAGAATGTTATTTCCAGTGTGATTAATCCACTACAGCACATTATAAACAATTCAATTCAATTTGGGGTATTCCCTGATAGTTTAAAAGTGGCTCTAATCTCTCCAATTTTTAAAGCTGGTGATAATACGTCAATCAGTAATTACAGACCAATTAACATTCTTTCAACATTTTCAAAGATCTTTGAAAAATTAATATGTAATAGATTGCTGTCTTTTACAAGCAAACATAAAATTATTAGCCAACAACAGCATGGCTTCATAAAGGGTAAGAGCACAGATACCGCATGCTACCAATTTATAGCAGATGTCATTCAAAACTTGGATGCAAAAAAGATACCCCATGGAATGTTAGTTGACTTGTCAAAAGCCTACGACCTAGTCGACCATGGTATACTTTTTGAAAAATTATATAGTTATGGATGCAGAGGAGTCGTGTTGGACTGGATAAAATCCTATTTATATAACAGAATCCACATCACCAGGTTAGATAGTCCGAGCGGCATAGTGAAATCCATGCCAAGAGTAGTAAATATGGAAATCCATGCCAAGAGTAGTAAATATGGGGATTCCGCAAGGTAGTACCATTGGCCCATTATTATTTACAATCTACATTAATGACCTACCACAAATACCGATCATACCTCAACATACGATGGTGAATTATGCCGACGATACTACGGTACTATTAGTACATAAATCTTTAGCAGAGATTATACCTAATGCCAACCTAGCGATGTCAGCGATGTTATCGTGGTTCGCTGAAAGTAGGCTTATTTTAAATAAGGAAAAGACGAAATCGATCTTTTTTCAAACTAAAAGAACGACAGTCACATACCCTGAAGAAATTATTATTGGTGATGAACCCATCAAAACGCAACAGACAGTGAGACTTTTGGGTCTACACATCGACAATACTTTGGATTGGACATCACATATTAACAGAGTCGTGATTAAACTTAGTACTGCGGTATACGCTTTAAGAACCCTTAGTCGATATGTGAACCCAGAAGTTATGAGGATGGTATACTTTGCAAACTTCCATGCTCACATACGATATGGAATAATTTTTTGGGGAAATGGAATCCACATCTACAAAGTATTTAGAGTGCAAAAACAAGCAGTGCGCATTCTTTTAAATTTAACATTCAGGGAGTCTTGTAGGGGGCACTTTAAAAATTCACAAATTTTAACATGCACTGGTACATATATATTGGAAAGTATATTATTTCTTTTCAAATATAAACATCTATTTGAAATATATAATAAGCCAAGTGAACGTGATACAAGACGTAATAGAGAACTTTATGAACTTCCGAAACACAACCTCACTCTAACGGAACGAATACCTCCATACAGCATCATCAACTTATACAATAAATTGCCAAGGCGGATAAAAAAAATTGATAACCTCAAAAAGCTCAAAAGAGAACTTTTTAATTTGTTAAATGAAATTGAACCGTATAGCATTAATGAATTCTTGTGCAAAGTAAAGAATTCCTAAATTTTCATGTATTTATATTGTAATCTTAGTTTTCCTGTATTTCTATTTTAATCTTATTTATTTTTTTTTTTTCTGTATTTATATTTTAATCTTAATGTTCTTGTATTTAAATTTATATCTGTATTTTGTGTTTGCATATATTTGCAAGGATACTATGTTGCCGACATATTTCAGTTAGATATTGTGTACCTATATCTTAAATATTGAAATAAAACATTTTGATTTGATTTTTTTTTTGATTTTGACTAGACAGACAAGACTAGACAGACAAGACTAGACAGACAAGACTAGACAGACAAGACTAGACAGACAAGACTAGACAGACAAGACTAGACAGACAAGACTAGACAGACAAGACTAGACAAACAAGACTAGACAGACAAGACTAGACAGACAAGACTAGACAGACAAAACTAGACAGACAAGACTAGACAGACAAGACTAGACAGACAAGACTAGACAGACAAGACTAGACAGACAAGACTAGACAGACAAGACTAGACAGACAAGACTAGACAGACAAGACTAGACAGACAAGACTAGACAGACAAGACTAGACAGACAAGACTAGACAGACAAGACTAGACAAACAAGACTAGACAGACAAGACTAGACAGACAAGACTAGACAGACAAGACTAGACAGACAAGACTAGACAGACAAGACTAGACAGACAAGACTAGAAAGACAAGACTAGACAGACAAGACTAGACAGACAAGACTAGACAGACAAGACTAGACAGACAAGACTAGACAGACAAGACTAGACAGACAAGACTAGACAGACAAGACTAGACAGACAAGACTAGACAGACAAGACTAGACAGACAAGACTAGACAGACAAGACTAGACAGACAAGACTAGACAGACAAGACTAGACAGACAAGACTAGACAGACAAGACTAGACAGACAAGACTAGACAGACAAGACTAGACAGACAAGACTAGACAGACAAGACTAGACAGACAAGACTAGACAGACAAGACTAGACAGACAAGACTAGACAGACAAGACTAGACAGACAAGACTAGACAGACAAGACTAGACAGACAAGACTAGACAGACAAGACTAGACAGACAAGACTAGACAGACAAGACTAGACAGACAAGACTAGACAGACAAGACTAGACAGACAAGACTAGACAGACAAGACTAGACAGACAAGACTAGACAGACAAGACTAGACAGACAAGACTAGACAGACAAGACTAGACAGACAAGACTAGACAGACAAGACTAGACAGACAAGACTAGACAGACAAGACTAGACAGACAAGACTAGACAGACAAGACTAGACAGACAAGACTAGACAGACAAGACTAGAAAGACAAGACTAGACAGACAAGACTAGACAGACAAGACTAGACAGACAAGACTAGACAGACAAGACTAGACAGACAAGACTAGACAGACAAGACTAGACAGACAAGACTAGACAAACAAGACTAGACAAACAAGACTAGACAGACAAGACTAGACAGACAAGACTAGACAGACAAGACTAGACAGACAAGACTAGACAGACAAGACTAGACAGACAAGACTAGGCATACAAGACTAGACAGACAAGACTAGACAGACAAGACTAGACAGACAAGACTAGACAGACAAGACTAGACAGACAAGACTAGACAGACAAGACTAGACAGACAAGACTAGACAGACAAGACTAGACAGACAAGACTAGACAGACAAGACTAGACAGACAAGACTAGACAGACAAGACTAGACAGACAAGACTACACAGACAAGACTAGACAGACAAGACTAGACAGACAAGACTAGACAGACAAGACTAGACAGACAAGACTAGACAGACAAGACTAGACAGACAAGACTAGACAGACAAGACTAGACAGACAAGACTAGACATACAAGACTAGACAGACAAGACTAGACAGACAAGACTAGACAGACAAGACTAGAGAGACAAGACTAGACAGACAAGACTAGACAGACAAGACTAGACAGACAAGACTAGACAGACAAGACTAGACAGACAAGACTAGACAGACAAGACTAGACAGACAAGACTAGACAGACAAGACTAGACAGACAAGACTAGACAGACAAGACTAGACAGACAAGACTAGAGAGACAAGATTAGACGTACAAGACTAGACAGACCAAATTAGACAGACAAGACTAGATAGACAAGGCTAGACAGGCAAGACTAGACAGACAAGACTAGACAGACAAGACTAGACAGACAAGACTAGACAGACAAGACTAGACAGACAAAACTAGACAGACAAGATTAGACGTACAAGACTAGACAGACCAAATTAGACAGACAAGACTAGATAGACAAGGCTAGACAGGCAAGGCTAGATAGAAAAGACCAGACAAACAAGGCTAGACACACAAGACTAGACAGAGAAGACTAGACATACAACAGTATCAAAATGTAAAGATATTTGAGATCTATCGTACTCTCGGACAACTACAGTGATATAATCATTACATTCCTACGTAGCCCAGATTTTGTTGACATAATAAATACTGCACTTAATAAAAGTATAAAACCTTTTAAATCGTGTATTGCTCAACTAAACGAGCAAATCACTCATTTAAGTAATGAAAATAAGACTCTTAACGAGAAGTTTCTTAATATACCTTCTGAAATCGCTCGTTTAGCCAACTGTATTGAAGATATCAACCGATATCAACCGATATCAACCAACCGCGGCTCAACACAGGGAATCTAGAACCGCAAAACGGTAAAACACTAGACGAGATACAAGTTATTCAGCCAAATACTGAAGACAAACTCGATAAGGAAAAATGTCCCGATAAATAGAGTTGGCAAACTAAAAAAATATATATACGCGAAAAGAAGTCGCTCAAATTTAATTATTAATAAGGGTTATAACTAAATACACTCATTTACATATTTCTCAACTAGAACCGTAATTAACGAAAAATGATATAACATCTTACCTGAACAGCAAGAGCGTTAAACAAATCCTGTTCAAAAAGCTACCCTCGAATCGCGTGGAGGAATATTCCTCCTTCAAGGTATCACTCCCTTGGGAAAAGTTAGAGGACATGAATAAACCTGAGATTTTGCAACGAGATCTTCCGGGTATCAAATCTTATAACACGCGGAAAAAGAAACACATACAATTAACTGGACAAGCAAAATTAGCTAAAAAATAATTAGATTTATATAAAACACTATCGCAAAAAATCGCACAAAATATAAACACAAATAAAACAAATCGCACATCGTATAAACACAAACTTAAAAAGAGTTTACAACAGGGCACGTAGAAAATATATTAAAAGACCTAAAACACGAAAGGAAGAAACATGATGAAGAGTTAATACAAGACAGCGACAACCTTACAAAAATCACATTGGTAATAGGACAAATCATAATGTTAAAAACTAAATCAAAAGAACATTTCTCAAGATAAGGCATTTACACCAAAACACTGGCAACTAACATCAACAACTATTTTGCAGGAATGCCAAATAAATTATTGGAAACTCTACAGAAAAGTAAATATAAGGATAATTCTTGGAACCAACTACCGGAGTTAAAAAGTTAAAAAGAAGTATTTTATGTTATACAATCACTTAAAGGCAAGAAAACTACAGGATATGATGACATACGGATAGGATATACAATTAAAAAAGTTAAAGAGGAATTACAGCATAGCGTTAAAGACCAATTAGTGCATATTCTTAACAATTCATTGGAATGGGGAGTTTTAATAGAAATTATAATAAAACACAGTTTCATACATTTCAAAATTTATTTGTAGGACACAACATATGTTTCGCCACAATGTGGCTTCATTATATGCTGAAATATATAAATAATTAAAAAATAAACTTCTTATATATCCAAAAAACAAATTCGAAAGGTGGGTGGCGGGGCGTTGAGTTGTGGTAGTTATTACAGATTTAGGTTTAGTAGGGGAGAATTATTTATTTCTAAACTTAATAAGAAGTTTAATTTTTTACTTTTTATTTCTGTATGTAATATATAAAATTTATTATTAAATTTGTGATTGTATTCTACGCGTTGTTGTAAAGTAGAATCAGTTTGTTTGGAGATATAACTTCCTTCGTGTTCTTTTATTCTGATACCAAATGGGAAGGTCATTTGGTATCAGAATAAAAGTTATATTTGCAATTAGGTTATACCATTGGTTATGTTTGTCCTATGTAGAATTTATCACAATCTTCACAAGATCTCCTACAATAATGCATACCCAATAAACATGGTAACAGAAATGTTAACCAAAAATCCAAAACATTCCAATTAATCTACCCCAAAACGAAACCTATAACACCCACAAACTATAGCTCAATAACATATTTAGGCAAAATTTTAGATAGTATAAGCAAGATAATTAAAAAATCAACAGACCTAACTATTGTCTTTAAAACAACAACAACATTCATTATATTATTATTCATTCAATACAATACATTATTACATACAGAAATAAAAAGTAAAAAACTTGACTTATAAGAAAGTTTATATATTTACAAACAATAATAAAAAAAGGCATCATCTTAAAAGATCAAATAGATTTAAATAATTCTCCCCTACTAAACCTAAATCTGTTGTTTTTGATTGTAAAAGAATTAAAGAAGCTTGTTTTCTAATTATTTCTATATTTCATCACCTGATGTAGCCACAGTGTGGAGAAACATATGTGGTGTCCTACAAATAAATTTTGAAACGTATAAAACTGTGTTTTATTATCATTTTTATTAAAATGAAGTTTCAACAAGTAACTCCACAACTAATCAATTAGAGGGAGTTTTCCCTCAGCAGCATAATATATCAGCAATCAGAGCACAATATAAGCATGGCGACTAAAACGACATAGGGAACAATAGACCAATTAGCTTACAAACCTCCTTTTCCAAAAATTTTGAGTAAATAATGGTTGAAAGAATGATTTCCTTCCTAAACAAAAACAAAATTGTAAGTAGTCAGGGGCATGGGTATCTAAGAGGGAGAACAACCGACACAGCATCTTTCGAATATATAACGAGCATTCTACAGAATCTGGAAACCCGAAATATTCCATTCAAAATTATATTAGATTTGTCGAAAGCGTATGACACTGACATTCACCAAATATTACTTACAAAACAATTTAGACAAGAAATAAAGGGAAAAGTAATAGACTGGATAAAATCATATTTAGTAAACAGACAACAAATTATTACCGCGGATGGCTTGAAGATTGTACACCAAAACAATTAATATGTGATGGTATGAGATACCACAGGGTAGCATTATTGGACTATTGCTCACCCTATACATTAACGACTTACCACCTACGTTAAAGAAGATGTGATAAATTATGATAAATACTATGATAAATTGCGCTGATGACTCCAGTATCCTTGCGATAAATAAAACACCTCAAGATATCCAGCCAAATTTCAACTGGAACATGACCATGTTAACAGCCTGGTTTCCAGCAAACATACTGATTATAAACAGGGATAAAACCAATCAAATTATATTTAAAACGAAGAGGTACACAAGAGTTTATCCGACTAAAATACCAAATAACAGTGAAAATATGCAGATACAAACAGATGTAAGACTATTAGGTCTTTATATTGACCAGCATCTTGATTGGACCTCACATATAAGCCACCTTAGGAAAAAACTAAATAAATCTATTTTCGCTTTAAGGATCCTTAAAAGATATATGAATAGGAAAATATTAAAAATAGTTTATTTTGCAATCTTCCACAGCCAATACGATGAAAAATGTTCTGGGGCGGAGGATCTCAAATAAACGATATATGCAAATTACAAATACAAGCAATCAAAATTATTATTGTATTAAAACATAGAGAGTCATGTAGATTGGAATTTATGAAGACAGTGTCACGGTCACACGGACATATATTCCAGAAACGATAATGGTCACAATTAAACAGATAGAGTTGTTTGAGAAATATAAACAACATTGTAGAGATACTAAAATTAAAAATTAAGTTGCTGTATTTCAATTTATAAGCTGACAATGACAAAAAAAGTGCCACCATATATAAACATAAAACTGTATAATACCCTACACCGGGAAATAAATGAATTGAGTAACATAAACAAAATTAAAAAGAAGCTACAAAAGATCCTCTTAAAGATAGAGCCCGATGACCTACAAGAACATTTTACAAAAATAAAACTATTCTGATAACTGCCACCAATATTTAATATTTCAATTAATCTACAAATCATCACGAGCGAAAACGTGCGCACGAACCAAGTTCATCAAGAGCGAAAATGTGCGCACGAACGTTCTCTCTGTCTTCATAAATTCCCCTCTACATGACTCTCTATATTTTAATACATTAATAATTCTGATTGCTTGTATTTGTAATTTGCATATTTCGTTTATTTGCGATTATCCGCCCCAGAAAATTATTCCATTTCGTACGGTGGCGGTGGAAGATTGCATAACAAACTATTTTTAATATTTTCCTATTCGTATATTTTTAAGGATCCTTAAAGCGAAAATAGATTTATTTACTTTTGTCCTAAGGTGGCTTATATGTGAATGCGCGCATTCCCTCGACAGGTAAATTGACAATTTCGCCCGTGTTACAAAGAATATATTTTAATACTCATGCGAGGGGATGTATCTTACAAGTATGGGATCAAGTTGCCATAAAAAAAATGGAATCAAAAATGAACGTAACTTTTTAATATCGACGTCTTGATTGCATTCATTATATTTTTATTTATTTATTTATTTTAATGTAACCTAGCGATATTGAGCAATATTGAATATTTGCGTGCCCAAGTTACGTGGAAATACAACTAATAGCGACATTTATCGAACTAAAAAACGTGCACCAAGATAGTACTATTGTGCATGAGTGATAAAACATATATTATTTTATTTGTAAATTTAAATAATGAAATAAATATCTTTATATCTTTGACTAGACAGACAAGACTATACAGACAAGATAAGACATACAGGACTAGACAGACAAGACTAGACAGACAAGACTTGATAGACAAGACTAGACAGATAAGACTTTTTTTTCTTTTTTTTTCTCTTTTTTCTTTTTTTTTTTTTTATTAAAATAATAATAAAAGACAACAAGACTTCAAAAATTAATAAAAATAAATATTAAAAAAAGGAGAAGATACATCTCGGAAACCGCCCCTAGGCTACTTCAGGATGATTTATCCCTCCTCGTTTCTAAATTCGGTTTTCTCTTTCGTGTTTCTCTTTTGCTCTTATTATATCCCTCTTCATTTCTGTTATTACGTTCCAATCTGCTTCTGTTCTTAGAAGCAATTCTGCCACATTAGATGTTGATATGACTGTGCCGCATAATTGATTTGCTGTTTCACGAAGGTCCATCCATCAGACACAGTGAAAAATTGTGTGTTCCGGTGAATCAATGTCCGCAGATTGGCCAGCAGATCAACCAGCAGATTGGGTTTTCTTTTTTTTTAATTTTGTAAAGGTATGTTCCAAATACACCGTGCCCAGTGAAGGCCTGTGTAACATAGTAATCCACTTCACCCCACTTTCTCCTGCTCCACAACCTAACGTCTTTTATAAGATTTTTGGTCCAACCATTGTATTCTCCCCATCTTTGCTGCCACTCCTCCATGCATTTATCTTTAGCATCAGACCTACTGTTTTTTCCAAGTCGGTATATGTAAACCATCTCCTTGGCTCTCAGTTCGAGAGGCGGCAGTGAGGCGATAGCGGTTGCCGCAGCAGTGGAGACAGTTCTATATGCCGAAATAACTCTTAGTGCCATTTTTCGGTTTAGGGCTTCTAGTTTATTCTTATATAGAGAATGCTTAAGCGCTTGCGTCCAGTTGGGTGCACCGTACAGGATGGCTGAAGACGCCGCGAACATTAGTTTTCGACGTTTTCTTTCGCGCGGTCCCCAGATGTTTGGAGTGATCCTAGTCAGAGCCATTAGTGACTTCTCGACTTTCTCGCATTTGATTTTGATGTGGGTAGTCATACGGGTATTTCTATCTAAGTATACCCCCAGGTACTTGATTGCCGGCTTGCTCGTTATTATGTCGTCGCCAATTTTTACCGACAGAGTCTTAAGTTTTCTTCTACCCACAAGGATTACCATTTCCGTCTTCGCGTGTGCCATTTTAAGCCCTAATTCTGTTAGATGTTGGTGTATTATTGCTACGGCATTTTTCGCGGACTCTTCCAGTTGTGACTTATTTCTACCGCAAACAATCACTGCTAGGTCGTCAGCGTATGCAACAGAGGTAACTTTTTTTCCTAAGTCGAGTTCTAAAATGCTGTTGTAGAAGATGTTCCATAATGTAGGTCCTAGAATGGAGCCCTGTTGCCATGTTGTTTCTGTTTTTGAGCCTCTGTTTGTGATGACATATCGATTGCTGAGGTACGACTGGACCATCTTAATCAGATATGGGCTAATTTCCGCAGTTTTTAGTGCGTCAATTATGAAGTCCCACGGAGCTGAATTAAAGGCATTTTCTATGTCAATAGTAAGAAGTACCGCGAGCTCTTGGTTCTTGAAGGCCTTTTCTCTAATTTTGTTAGGTATCTCCATGACTTTGGACTGGGCATCAATCGTTGACCTGCCCGCTCGAAATCCGTATTGTCTGTCGTGTATAATTCCTTTGCTTTCTAGCTCGTTCTCCAGGAGTGTCTTAACTAACATTTCTAATAGTTTACCTGGGGTATTTAGAATACAAATCGGCCGGAATGATGTTTTATCGGCCGGATCTTTTTTGGGTTTTTCAATGAGTACTAGACGTGTCTCCTTCCAAATGTCTGGAAATTCTCCTTTAGTTAGACAGCTGTTCATAACTCTCAAGACGATTTCAGGTCTCCTGGTAGCTATTTCTTTGAGCACATCTGTGGGTATACTATCTGGACCTGGAGTTTTTCCGGTCTTGATTCTCTGCGCAGTTTTTACAATATCTTCCAAGTCAAAGGTCTTTATTTCAGTTACTACTGGGACCATCCAGTTGATTTTTGGTTTCTTCGGGAACAGTTTTTCTACCTGGCTACTTATCTCTTCCTCGCTTAGGCTAATGTTTGGTCTAAGATTTAGTTTGCCTGATATAATTTTAAAACCTTGGCCCCATATATCTTCCTCTAATTGATTGCAGAGATCCTTCCACAGCTCTTTCTTGCGTGCGTATATAGCAATCTTGAATTCTTTTTTGGAGTTACTATATTCGATTCTAGCCTCTTGTTTCTATTCATCAGTTGCGTTAGATTTGTTCCTTCTCACCATCACTCTTCTCTTTTTGAAGCATGCGGCTCTCTTAGCGGCAATCGTTGTAGTCCACCAGGGGGTAGATTGGTGGCGGTGTTGTGGTCGACGTCGTCTTGGAAAGCATTCATCGCACAGTTTGGAAATATATTCGGCAAATTCTACAGTACTATTAACTGCTTGCGTATGGTCTTCGGGTGGTTCGCTGTTATGATCAGATTCCGAGTCTAATTTTGATTGTAATCTAAACCATCCCTCGGCTGTCAGTTTCCAGCCTCGCTCTTTTTGTGCTTCTTGGGCACGAGTTGTGTGTGGAAATTCCCGAACCTCGAAGGTAATTGTGCGGTGATCGCTTAGGTTTTCATGTTCTTGATCTACTTTCCATTCGCTATTTTTTTTTGCTAATTGACGTGGTCGCTATTGTTATGTCAATCAGGGAAGAGCCATTGTGGTTTGAGAAGGTAGGTGTGTCTCCTTCATTAATAACTAAGAGGTCGTTTGCCTCAATCCACTCTGCTAGGATCATCCCTTTGATATCTTGGACTTTTGATCCGAAGATACGAGCTTTTGCATTTAAGTCACCTCCCAGAATGACTTCCTTATGTGCTGAATTGGCTTTTAGGTGAAGTTCTAGGTGTTCTAGGTATTCTTCGAACTCCTTTGGTGTTTTCCTTGGCGATTGATAACAAGAATGGACGTAAAATCTTGATAGTTCGACACAGACAAAGCCTTTACAGCTATTGTAAGACAACACGGTCGATAATTTGTTAATGCGAATAAAGCTATCCCCGTCTAAGTCGAGAAAGGAGTTATCAGCCATGTGTCTATTTGGCTCTTGACCTATAACAATATCTATGTTTTTTTCGAAGATTGTTTGTTCAAGTAAATTATGTGCTGCTTTAGAGCGATTTAGGTTTAATTGTAGGATTTTTAAATTTGTTGGATACATATTATTTGCGCTTTGGATATTAGGAAAATTTAAAGATAGGTTATAGAACGTAGGTGGGAAGTAAGAGCGAGTTATTTGCTTTTGTCCGAGGACGTTGTGTGACCCTGGTTCCTGGGTCTTCCTCTTTCCCATCCTTTGGTTTTAGACCTGACCCAGGCTTTCTTGGGATCTGGTTCCGGTTCAGATGTGTCGTCCGAGAGTGAAGATGCTCTGGTGGCCGGTGGACCACCTCGTTTTCTCTTGTCTTTTTCCTCCCTTCCTTTTGGGGCTTTGAATATATCTCTTGTCTGTCTTGTGTCCCTCCTCGATGGTTCGCTGCCATTATCCTCTTGCGCGGAAGGTGATGGAGTCTGTTTCCTAGTTGCTTCCAGAGTCTTTTCTACTATGGTTGGTGTGGGAGCTGAGATTTCTGGAAGGTCAGTGTTTCCTTGGAAAATGTCTGGACGAATCAAACTTCTTAGGGAGTCCATAAAAGCGGGAATGAGGGCTGCAGCCAGCTCCTTCACATCGAACGGTGCGGGTCTTGTGGGAGTCGAAACGGCATTTGCATATGTCCTATTTTTTATGGGTGTGGTTACAATGATTTTACGTCTTGCTTCGAAGTATGAAATTTTTTCTTTTGTTTTAATTTCTTGGATAGCTGCTTCCTCCTTATATTTCGGGCATAACCGAGCGCTTGCCAAATGGTCTCCGCCACAGTTGGTACAGGTGGGTGAAACACATATACCCTCGTGAGGAGGTTTTCCGCAGGAACATATTTGTGGGCTTGAACATCTGATGGAACTATGGCCAAATTTTTGGCACCGGAAGCATCGCATTGGGCTTGGAATGTACTCCCGCACCTCTAAGTTGTAAAAAGCCACTTTGATGTATTTGGGTAGAGTAGGTGTATTGAATGTTAAGATTATAGATGGAGTGTTTTTAAGCTCTCCGTCTCTCTTAGTTTTGATTCTTCTTACTTCGCAGACATCTAGGCTTTTTAGTTCTACCAAGATTTCTTCCTCTGGAACATTTAGGAGGTCCCTACAATATATAACTCCTTTGCTAAAATTTAAAGTTCTGTGGGTAAGAACTTCTACCGGACACTCGCAGAGATTTTCAATTTCCATCAGCCTAGTAGATTGCTTATTAGATTTCGTTTCAATAAAAAGGCCTTCTCTAATTTTTTTTATTGTAGCGCATTCGCCAACCAGTCCATATAGAGTTTTACTGCTTTTAAATGGGTTATCTTCTTCAAAATTGTTGCCGTCCTTCTTTTTGATAATCAAGAACCGGGGCCGTGCCGCCGTCACCTGATTATCAGATCCCATTTTTCGGGAGATGGGAATCTCCTGGTTACTATGTTCCATCATCTTCCATAAATTTGATTTCTGCCGCCGAAGGCGGACTATAAAACCTCCACGACTACAATCTTATAAGCTTCTACTGCAGACAAGAATCCTCTGGAGGAGGGGTAGTTTTCAATAGATAAATAAATTTGTTAAATTTATTAAATTTATATGTATATCGGTTTTTTTGTATTTATCCGAACCCGTTTTTGTTAAGCGTTTATCGGCGTAGACAGATAAGACTAGACGGATAAGACTGGACAGACAAGACTAGACCGACTAGACTAGACAGGCAAGACTAGACAAACAAGACTAGACAGAAAAGACTAGACAGACAAGACTGTCTGATCTTTAAGGTAATAATAACGATATATAGACCACCTGCGGGTTGTCCTATCCTATTCCTATTAAAACTTGAAGAAATCCTAGATCTATTATATCAGAAATATGAAGATATCCTTATGGTAGGTGACTTCAATATACATTTTGAATACGAATCTGTAGTAAAAGAAAACCTAATAAACCTACTTCAAGCGTATGGGCTGGAATACAAAATTAAAGTGCCAACCAAGGTTACTAAATCTTCTTCGAGTACTATTGACAATTTACTGACGAAGCTAAACTTTACAGCTCCGTTTACTGTAGAGGACTGCACATTTTCGGACCACAAATATTTATTGATAGGTGATTCTTTAAACCGTGGCAAACAAAAACAATTATACCGCTACGCAAGAAACTTCTGCGCAGAAAATAAAGCCAATCTACAAAAAGCCCTACAAAAAGAATCATGGACAAATATATACAATTTAGCTGACTGTGATGATAAAGCAACTGCCTTTATACAAATGATGCAGTGTTATATAAACAAATTTTGTCCAATTTGGAAAATCAAAATCAAAACCAAAACTGGGATAACAACAAAAGTTAAACGGTCTAGTAAACAGCTAAAAGATCTGTATGTTCTCCAAAAGCAATATCCTGCATTAAAAGATATATACATCGCACAGAAAAAAATGCATCAGCGTCTACTGCTGACAACTAGAAGAAATTTCTATAAGAATAAAATAGAGAAGTCATCAAATAAACAAAAAACTCTATGGTAAACGATTAACGAATTGGATAAGGTAAGATCCATGCAACATATTTTCATAAAAGATCAAGATAATCTAATAAAAGATCCTGGCTCAGTTACATCGCTGCTGAACGAACATTTTATTACCGCGCCTGAATTGATAATCAAAGATATTCCCTCAGTTGATCCAATTGATGAACATATAATGTTTAACGACAAATCTACATACATAGAGGAATTTATCACTTCATAAATGTGTGTTATTTTTAAAATACTAAAAAATACATCTAGTTGCGGTCCGGATTCTATTTCAAGTAGTTTACTCAAGGAACTGCACAATGAAGTTATTGAGCCTATTACTGATATTATTAACTGCTCATTTTCTACAGAAAAAGTGCCAGACATTTTAAAAATTTCAACAGTTATTCCCATTTTTAAAAAAGAAGATCATACTGATAGAAATAATTATAGACCAATTTCGTTAGTGTCATGTCTGTCCAAAATTTTAGAATATTGCATGGAATACAGACTAATGCCATTTATTTTCAAATGCAATTTAATTTCACAGCAACAACATGGATTCTGTAAAGATAAATCAACGACTACTGCTTTAACCGAGTTCTACGAAAATATTATCAATGAGGTTGATGATGGAAAGTGTCCTGTCGGTATTTTCTGTGACCTTAGCAAGGCATTTGATTGTGTTGATCACGACAAATTACTAGAAAAGTTATATTCATATGGTATTAGAGGAAAGGCAGGTCGCTGGTTCCAGTCTTATCTCAGCAATAGACAACAATATGTCAAAGTTGATAATGCAGGAATAACAGGTTTATCAAAACCTAAACATATAAAAATTGGTGTTCCGCAAGGAAGCATTGTAGCACCCATATTAATTTCTTTATATACGGGTGATCTAGTTCAACACATCGGTGGTAATCATTGCACTTTGTATGCTGACGACACTACCATCGTAATCTCGAAGGCTTCTCAACTAGAAACTATACTTGAAGCAAATAAAACACTAAAACAGCTACATAACTGGTTTTGCGCAAATAACCTACATCTAAATTTGGCAAAGACCAGCTAGATGGTTTTCCAATGTCACCGAAGGAAACCTACCGATGATCTCCCATTACAAATTGGTAACGTTCGATTAAAGAGAACCAAGGTAGTAAAGTTTCTAGGCGTCCACTTAGAGGAATACCTGACGTGGAAAATAATGACGGATAGTATCATCAGAAAATTAAACAGCAAGGCTTACCTAATTAGAAAATTTCTAAAATTCTGTCTGTATACCATGCCGAAATCCAGTCGGTTTTAACCTATGGCATATTACTATGGGGAGCTTCTTCACTTATACAAAAGGTTTTCCTGTCGCAAAAGCGAGTCATTAGAGCTTTAGCTAATATCAATGTATTCACATCATGTAGACCATTTTTAAACAAACTAAATATTTTAACAGTAACCTCCATATATACATGGGAACTGGCGAGCCACATATTTATAAACAAAAATAAACTTTTCACCGCAGAGGAACGACATAAACACAATACGAGATATTGTCATAATCTCAGACCAATAAGAAGCAACTTAACTATATGCAAAAGTGCACCAAACAGATTGGGTATACAAATTTTCAATTGTATACCAACTACAATCCGAGAAGAAAGACTTATAAAGTTTTCAGAAGGAAACTAAAAATATATTTAATTGGAAAGTGTTTCTATAATTTAAAAGACTTTTATTCAGATTCATAGTTTCTGTATATTTGCAAATATATATATATATATATATATATATATATATATATATATATATATATATATATAAATATATATATATATATATATATATATATATATATATATATATATATATATATATATATATATATATATATATATATATATATATGAATATATGTGTTTTGTATTTGTTTGTCTATAGGAGGATCTATATATGTACTAAGTTTCAATTTTTATTATTATTATTTTTAATTCAGTATTCAATATTCACTTTATTTGCTATATTTCTGTGACGTGTCCTATATGTAAATTACTTATATCTGGGGATAAATAAATGTATTTGATTTGATTTGACTAGACAGACAAGACTAGACAGATAAGACATGACAGGGGGTCTCTCAGCGGACCAATACGGGTTTAGGAGCGGCCGAACCATGGCGTACGCAATGATACGCGTGATATAGAGAGCAAGGGAAGCAAATTCGGGCTCACGGCGTGTGCGTATGTATTGTGTGCTGGTCACCCTGGATGTGAAAAATGCCTTCAATTCGGTCCCATGGGTCGGAATCATGGAGGCTTTGGAATTGAAGGGGATAGCTCCCTACCTCCGAAAGTTGGTGGGCTGCTACTTGAACGAAAGGGAAATGGTGACTGTGGAGGGAAAGACTTTCCAAATGAGTGCGGGTGTTCCACAGGGATCGGTCCTTGGACTGATACTGTGGAACATTTTTTATGACGAGGTATTGAGAATAAGGCGGCCAGACGGGGTTACACTCATCGAGTACGCGAGTGATATAGCGGTTGTCGCTGTAGCAAGAACTGAAGAAGGATTAAAAGCGATAACAAACGAGGCAATAGGTGGGATAGCCCGGTGGATGGAGGAAAAGGGGATTGCCCTGGCACCTCACAAAACCGAAGCGGTCCTGCTAATTGGGAGAAGAAAGCTGCGGGAACTGACCATGCGAATGGGGACAGTTGACGTGCCGACTCGGGAGTCTGTGAGATACCTTGGGGTGGAGCTCCAGCGAAACCTTAGGGTGGCAGAGCAGGTGAACCGAGTGGTGAGCAGGGCAACAGTGTGTGCGAGAGCTCTTGGACGGCTGATGCCCAACGCAGGGGGGCCGTTGGCCTCGAAGAGAAAGGTCATGAATGCGGTCGTGCACTCCATTCTTCTCTATGGGGTGCAGGCTTGGATAAATGCTTACAGGATTAAATGTTTTAAGGAGAGATAGATGAGGGTGCAAAGATGTATGCTACTACGTCGGCGGTCGTTGCTGGAATCATACCGCTGGACCTACTGGCGAATGAAAGAGTGAGAGTCTGGGAAGGAAACGACCCCAGTAACGAAAGGGCAAATACTTTGCAGGCATGGCAGGAGAGATGGGCGGTGTCGGAAAAAGGAGCCTGGACCAGGCAACTTATTCCGATCATCGAGGAATGGGTCTACCGTGGGCACGGGGAAGTAAACTATTACTTAACCCAGGCGCTTACGGGGCATGGATCCTTTGGATCCTACCTGGAGCGAATTGGAAAACTAGACGAGGCGCACTGTAAGTACTGAGGTGCATATGAGGACACAGCGGAGCACACGATCTTTGAGTGTGCGAGATGGGTGCAAGCGAGGAGGAGGCAGAACGCAAGGTGGGAGAGGAGGTAAGTAAGGTGAGTTTGGTTATAATTATGCTCCGTAGTATGAATGGGGCGTGCTGAATGGTATGATAGGATCTATAATAAGGAGAAAGGAGAAGGATGAAAGGGAAGAGCGCGAGGCGGGCCGAAGGGTTGCTACGCGCGAGCCGTGCGTAAGGACGCCGGGCCCCCCTTAGTGCGAAGGGGGCGCACACATTTATTGTAAACCTTGATGTGAGGGGGGGCACGGCCGAACGGCGCGCCCGGCAAAACGAGTGAATGGGAAAAATCGTTTTTACTTTTTTTAGAAATGAAAGGTGGAGGTGTGTGATGAAGTTATGCCAACTTTGGATTCCATCACGTTTTCCTCTGGTTATGGAGGCTTGAATGGTGGGGGGTCTTTTAGTGTGTCGCCCCTTCTGGGCAGCCCCACACTACCACTCGGCACGGGTCGGGTGGTGTCTGTTTGCAGATTTTCACCTCCCAGCACGTGCAAAAAAAAAAAAAAAGATAAGACTTGACAGACAAGACTATACTGGCGAGACTTGACAGACAAGACTAAAGAGACAATACTAGACAGACAAAACTAGACAGACGAGACTAAATAAACAAGACTAGACAGACAAGACTAGACAGACAAAACTAGACAGACAAGACTACACCCAAATTTGGATCAAATCATAACCCCAATTCCAATAATACTTTTTTCGAGCAACAGATAAATTTCTTTATGCAACCACTCAGCAAGAACTTAGTTACATTATAAAAAACCTAAAAAACACTAGAAGTACTGGAGTAGATGAGATACCTGGGGCATTAATAAAACTGGTTGCACCTGACATTATTGAATTACTGGTACTGATTATTAACAACTCCATCCAGGAAGGCATTTTTCCTCAATCATTTAAGTTCTCGAAAATGATACCAATACATAAAAAATTGGATAGAGATAAATTCGAAAATTTCCGACCAATTTGTAGCCAATCCTTTTCGTAAATATGAGAAAATATAAAAAATATAAAAGAAAAATATTAAAGAATCATCGATTTTACAAATAAACACAATATAATAAACAACCACCAACATGGCTTCTTAAAAGGACTTAATACCGATACAGCATGTTTTGAATTTATTAAAGAAGCATTACAGCCAATTGAAGGCGACTATATACCGTGTATGACCTATATACTATGTACCGTGAATATAACGTCACAATGTTTATCTGCTTTGTCGACTACTCCAAATCGTTCGACTTCATCAAGTGGGATGCCCTCTGGCGGATCTTAGAGGAAATGGACACACCAGGCCACCTAATACAACTGATACGGAACCTCTATGAACACAGCACAGCATGGGTCAGAATAAAGCAAACTTACTCAAACAAATTTGACGTTATATCAGGGGTTAGGCAAGGGTGTATCCTGTCACCAATCCTATTTAACATATATAGTGAGGACGTCATGTGCAAAGCACTCGATGAATGGTATGGGGGGATTGTAGTGGGAGGAAGGCGCATAAGTAATCTGAGATATGCCGATGATACTCTTATATTGGCGGCAGATCAACTCAAGCTGGAAATGATAATGACAAGGCTGGGAAATATAAGCAAAGAATACGTCTTAAAACTGAACATCAGTAAAACCAAAGTCATGATAGTAGACCGGAAAACGAACAACTCTCCGCATATCCGACAGGCAGCCGGTTTCGAAGTAGTGAATAAATTTATTTATTTTGGCTCCCTCATCACCAACACAGGAGGTAGCGAAGCCGAAGTAAGACGACGGCTAGCAATAGCAAGAACGGCCACAACTAAACTGACAAGCATATGGAAGAGCACGTCAATTAGTAAAGCCACGAAAATCAAGCTGGTCTCTACTTTAATTTTCCCAATTGCATCATGCGCGGCTGAAACCTGGTCGATCAGATAAGCGAACAGAAAGAAAATAGATTCATTGGAAATGTGGGTTTACCGACGAATGCTCCCAATATCATGGACGCAGCACCGCACCAATGTATCGATCCTAAAAGAACTAAAAATCGAGAGCAGACTGTCCAACAGAAAAAAAGGTACAAAGTGCGTTATTTCGGGCACGTCTTCAGAAGACCGGATGCATTAGAAAAGCTGGTGGTTCAAGGCAAAGTTGACGGACGAAGGTCACGAGGAAGATCTCCAACCCAATGGGTAGACGGAATCAGAAGCTTGACTGGACTCTCTCTGCACGAGGCCACAGAACTAGCCCAGAACAGAGAGGAGTGGAAAATTGCTTTAAAAATGGTAGAAGCATAGTGCCACCAAACCCTTGTGAGGGTAATAGGACCAAGGAGAGATATACCGTGCACGATACTCTTAGGTACTCTTAGACTTATCTAATGATATCTATCATCCATTATATTAGTAATATATAAATCAAACTTCAGTTGAAGGTACTGCAGATAATGAATACCATAAGGCAGCATCCTTGAACCCCTCCAGTTCACACTTTATATAAACGATCTACCAGATGTGCCCCTCAACAGTATTAAGAAAATGAACCTTTATGCGGATGACTAGCCTAATTTCAGTAAATATAACAGTAGAAGCCAACATTAAATCAATCTTTAGTGCATTAACAACTTGGTTCTAGGAAATTAGATTACTCCGAAATCAAAAAAAAACGAACTTAATATTGTTTAAAACCAACAAAGACAAAAAAAGGTACAGCTCCAAAATTGCACTCGAGGATAACAGGTTAAAAATTAAACACGAAGCAAGACTCCTACGATTGTATGTAGATGACACGCTCGACTGGACATCCCACATATCCAATTTTACAAAAAAAAACTAAGTAAGGCTGTGTAAGTCCTTAGAAGCCTCAAACGATATTTAAATCGCAACATTTTAAAAATGCTTTATTTTGTAAATCTCCATAGCCACCTGAGATTTTATATAATGTTTTGGGGCCATGGCAGGACATTTAACGATGTATTCATGATCCAAAAATCGATAATATGCATTATCTTTAATCTATAATATTCTGAATCTTGTAGATCAGCATTCAAATCCGCTAAAATATTAACTAGCTTAGATTACTAAGCTAAAAATATTAGTTACGGGCACGTATGTCTATGAGTCAATAATTTTCTTATGAAAAACACATGTTTGAAGAATACACATTTAACTACATGATGGATAGCCGAGGTAAAGGTTATACTTATATATAAAAATCCGCTACATAAGTTAACTATGTCATAGAAGATGATCCCATACAGCAATATTGACTTATCTAATGGTTTGTCCAAATATTTAAAAGAAATTAATAAAGCTAATGTCTTTAAGAAGGAGCTTCAACGTATCCTCGTACATCTAGAACCATACTCTATCCAAGAATATTATTATGAAGATTAAATATAAAATTGCCTAGTACGAGATGGCGCAAAATTATAGATAATAAATATTACATTTGTTAACTAAACATTTATCGACTATTATGTCAAATAGACAATACACTCCATTAATTCGCGATACCCATATTTTAATTTTAATTTACTAAGCAAATATCTGCAATATATAATGTATTCTGATTGTAAAATGTCTGTTGACAAATATTGTGTGCGTGATATAAATTATAGCCCGGCCGGGCGATTAAATATTCAAGTTGGAAACGTTCCCTTGATATATACACTCAGTGCATGTATAATTATTGGTGAGATCCTTTCGATATTTAGAGCTCTCCGAGGATTTGAATTTAGGCCTTCGAGATAATTTGGGGATCTCATCCATATACGACTTAATTGAAATGATTTTTTTGTTTAGATTGGAATAATTTAATAGAAGAGTAAATATTTGGAACAATATTATAGATGGTATAGTTTGAAATTTGTTTACATAACTGATATTATACATTTTTTATACTCAAAAATACTGTGCGATAAATTAATACCGTATTTATTTTCGTAAAATGAAAAAACAAGAATGAAAAAAGTACCTTATGAACAGAACTACAGAGAACTATAATAATTATAAAGAAGAGAGAATGAAAGTCAAAGAATTAGTGAAAACATTAAAGCAACAATCCTGGGAAGAATTTGGACGTAAGATGGAAGAAGATAGCAAA
Source organism: Phosphuga atrata (assembly GCA_944588485.1). Lineage (NCBI taxonomy): Eukaryota > Metazoa > Arthropoda > Insecta > Coleoptera > Silphidae > Phosphuga > Phosphuga atrata. Next base: position 15,464,601 of record OX155895.1, on the reverse strand, counting down.
GGAAATCAAAAGTTATTTTACAGAGTCTTAAAAACACTACGAAAAGGAAAACCGAATAACAGCATAGCCATCAAATCTAAAGAGGGAAACTTAATAGAAAACGAGAAAAATATAATGGCACGATGGAAGGAGTACTTTGAAGATATGTTAAATACAAAGCAAACTAATACAGGAAATAAAACAGAAGAAAAAAATGAATACATAGGAAACAAGGAGAATATGATAGATGACATAACGACAGAAGAGGTAATTGAAGCTATAAAAATGTTAAAACGCAAAAAGGCTACTGGACATGATGGAATAACAACATAGGTGGTAAAGAACATGGGCAACAATGGAATAGAAGAATTAGTAAAATTTTTTAACAAAATCTGGAAAAAAGAAATGATACCTGCAGACAGGGAAATAGGAGTACTATTACCACTCCATAAAAAGGGAGACAACAAAGATTGCAATCATTATAGGGGTATAAGATTGATGAGTACGATGGTCAAGATATATGAGAAAATCCTGGAGAAAAGATTAAAAACTGTGACTGAAGCCCAGATGGAAGAAGCACAGAATGGTTTTAGAAAAGGTAGAGGAGTACAAGATCACATATTTACCATGAAGCAACTAATAGAAAAGAACGTAAGCCACACCATATATGTAGTCTTTGTCGACGTTGAAAAAGCATTTGATAGCATCCCAAGAATGGAGGTATAGAACAGCCTTAGACAAAGAGGAATCAGTAACAAGCTAGGAATAGTTATTTACATTAGAGTGCGGAAACATTGATTTTACAATGCAACAGCTCGTTTGGGGAACGAGCCCGAAGGGCGAGTAAAATTTACTGGTCACTTTACCGCATCGCAGTCGTACTTTGCAAAATTGTGTGTAAAAATCTAGTTTTGCTGGACGTATACACGATGTCAAAGCTAGCTTTATAGCTAGCTCTACAATTCAGGAGGCCAAAAAAGCTATTTTCAGTCTTTATAAAAATACAAGAAACTATGTTAGAAAAGGAAACTTTCAGTCAGAGGAGTTCTTAACCAAAGATAATACAATGTATTAATGGGATTAATACAATGGGGAGTACTGAGCCCTACTCTATTCAATGTAGTCCTGGATGACATAATAAAAGAGACAAGGAGAAAAACAAAGAAATTAGAAGTAGGGTATAGAAACATGCAGAGGGTGGAAATAGTGGAATGTGCTTTTGCCAACGACCTAATGATTTTTGCAAAGAACGAAAAGGATTTACAAACGAACCTAGACATCTGGAAGACAGCGTTAGAAAACAAAAATATGAAAATAAGCGTCGCCAAAACCAAAGTAATAACCATCGGGAAAGGAGAACCAAGCATAAGGATAAAAATAGATGGAAAAGATATAGAACAAACAGAAACATTTAAATACTTAGGAGTAAATATACACAATGACGGAAAGGAAGAGGCTGAAATTAACACCAGCAATGAAATACAACAAAACTATTCTATGCACTTAATAACACGTTTATAAGAAACAAAGATATATCGAAGAAAACGAATATGACAGTGTACAATAAATACTATATACAAACCAATTCTGACATACGGTGGTGAAAGGTGGGTGCTAAGCAGTCAAATGAAAAGTAAAATACAGGCGCTAGAAATGAAATACCTAAGAAGCACTAAAGGTATTACTAAAAGAGACAAAATAAGCAATGAAACAATTAGAGCAGAACTTAATGTCGAACCAGTCCTGGAAAGCATTAGAAAAAAGGCGATTAAAATGGTTTGGGCATCTAGTAAGGATAGAGGAACGAAGACAAGCGAAAAGAGTATGGCTAGCTAAATCTGCACACAAAAAACAAAGAGGAAGACCAAGGAAAACATGGAACCAAGCAGTGGCAGATTCGCTGAAGGAACGAGGAATATCCTGGAATGAGGGGTTGAAGATGGCAAAAAACAAGAAAGAATGGTCAACATTTATTTATGCATGAAATAGTTTGATTTTATTTTATAGTTTTAATTTGATTTATTGTTATGGTAAATTAAGATATTGTAATAAGTACCTTTACACCTTAGGGTAACAAAGGTTTTTACTGTTTGAAGAAAAAAAAAATATTTTACATAAAACAATACCGTGCGATCCAAGAAAATGTAGACTAAAAGTTAAAAGGCAAGTGCGCAATTACATTTTTTTACTTACAATTAGCTTACAATTAGCTTACAATTAGCTTATACTAGATTTAATTATCTACTTTACTTTGAGTTTTCCATTTAAATAGTGCAATTTTTGAATACATTTCCATTTAAAAATGAAATTATCATATCAAATTATTCTTGTATAAAATTATTAAATGTATTTGAAAAAAGTGAGAATTTTTCTATAAATTATTAGATGTCCTCTTCAGGTTTAATAAATTTTCTAATAAAATACTTGGTCGAAGGGCGGGAATCCTCGTTTTTTTGCTTTAACTGGGTAAATTTATTACTGGCAGAGTCATTAATCAATGCCCAATTATATTTATTTAAGACCTCCCTGAGGTCACCTTATTGCAGCCAATTCTTTTATCGATTCTCAGAGAAAACGTCTTCTTTGAACTAAATATTTAACAGCGAGATATAAAACAGAAAGATGGAAATCGTATTGTGGGGTTAGACAGATTTAATAATAAAAGAATATCAAGTGAAATAATTCATATTTTTTTTCAAATTTAAGTTTTTCAGATTTAATTCATAATTTAATCAATACAGTTGCAATATGCATATAGTCAATTTAAACAACACTAAATATTAATTTATATATAATTTATAAATAAATACCAGTCATTGGGGACCTCAACGCCAAAATAGGCAAGGAGGATTTATACCAAGGAACCATTGGTAGATTTAGCCTACATGACGATACCAATGATAATGGAATAGAACTGCCAATCTAGCCGCCTCGAAAAACATGGTAATTGGAAGTACCCTTTTCGTTCACAAACGTATCCACAAAGCTACGTGGATGTCACCAGATGGAAATACAGGGAATCAAATTGATCATGTGCTCATATATAGAAGGCACTGCTCAGACCTGATAAACCTTCTTACGTTTATCAGGTTTTTTGAGCAACCTGACTGAGCAGTACTTTATAGGGGCGCCCTTATAGGGGCACAGATATAGAATCAGACCACTATCTTGTGGGTGCGCGCCTGCGGGCAAGAATTTCCAACGCAAAAAAAAACCAAGGGACAAAAACAGTTAAGATACAATACAGCTGCATTAAAGGACGAGACAGTAGTGGACTCATACAAAAACTACCTATATCACAACACATTTAAATATTGATGAACCTACACAGTCCTAGAACCTACAAATGATTGGTTTGACGAACAATGCCAAGATGTCACTGACAGAAAGAACAGGGCATATAAAAAGAAACTACAGCGCAGAACCAGGGAATCTGAAGAAATGTACAGAAAAATGAGAAAAGAAAAAAAGGTGCATAAAAAGAAGAAGAGAGAATCCGAGAACAGGGTCATAGAAGAGATAGAAGTACTCAAAAGTCAAAACGAAACTCGAAAGTTCTATCAAAAGATCAACAAAATGAGAAAGGAGTTCAAACCAAAAGTAAACATGTGTAAGAATAAGCAGGGAGATATACTAAACGACAGGGATGGCATTCTTCTAAGATGGGTGTAACATTTTTCAGAACTGCTGGAAAGTAACGGAAACGAAAACACCAGAACAATTTGAAGCTCGAAACAAAGACCAAGTCGAGGACCCTAACATTGATGACATCCGGAAAGCGATAAGGCGTCGAAACACTATAAAGCACCTGGCCAAGATGGAACGCCTTTAGAACTTTACAAGCAGGGTGGAGACACCCTAGAAAAAGTGCTACTTGAAATAATATTAAAAGTATGGCATCAGCAACACATGCCGGATAAGTGGCAGGTTGGATTGATCTGCACAATACACAAGAAAGGGGATCTACTTGAGGGTGGTAACTACAGGGGCAAAACACTATTAAACACCGTCTATAAAGTACAATCATAAACCCAGACTTGGAACATATCAATGTGGTTTTAGACCTGGCCGCTCTACAACGGATCAGCTCTTCATTTTACATCAAATTATAGAAAAGACCAATGAATTGAACATGTTGTTCATATGCTTCGTTATGGTTAAGGTGGTCACTGTCACTCCTAGGTACTCATATTCATTGGTGAAATTTAACTGTAAGCTCCCTATGTGTCCCTTGCGTTTCAGTCGCCCTCGTTTCCTTCATTTGACTACTTGATTTTTCCGAGGTTTATAGTGAGTTTATTTTTTGTACACCCGTGCTGGAGTTTGTCTAGAACACCTCATCTGGAACACCTCTAGTCCCTGCTCTTCTGGAGTAAATTTCTAGATCGCCTGCGTACATAATAGAATTTGCATCCGGCACTTTAATTGCGGCCGGCAGGTCTGCTACGTATATCAAGAAGAGTGTTGGGCTTATTGTGCGGCCTTGCAGGACACCTTGCTTTTGGGAGCTCGTGTTGGTTAGTTTTATACCATTGTCAATTTTGACGTAGTTCACAACCTTCCATTTCTTCATCAATTTTAAGGCAGCTTATGATAGTATATTACGGCCGAAGCTTTATGAAGCCATGAATGAGCTTCAGATACACGAAACTCTCATTAACTTCAAAAATGACAATATCTGGGGTAGTATGCTATGTCAAAATACAAAATAATATATCGAACCCATTTGAAACGGAGGTTGTCGTGAGACAGGGAGATGCGCTAGCATGCCTACTGTTTAACATAACCTTGGATAAAATAGTTCGAGATGCCCAACTGAATAATAGAGGCACTATCTTCAACAAATCTACTCAAATCCTGGCCTATGGAGATGATGTAGATATTATTACTAGAACCATACGACAGGCCAAAGAAACATTCCCAACTTTTGAAGCCGCAGCAAACAACGCGGGACTACACGTAAATGAACAAACCAAAAAACCAAAGAGTGCGAGACATTGGACAGAACATCACAATTAATTATCATAATTTCGAAGGGGTGAGGGATTTTGAGTATCTGTTTGCGACAATAACAGTAGATAATAACAACAGTGCAGAAATTAGAAGACGTATTATGTTGGCAAATAGGTGCTATTTTGGTCTTTCAAAGTACCTTCACAATCGTAATCTATCAAGAACTACAAAAATCAGGCTATATAGAACACTCATCATACCAGTCTTAATGTATGGATCGGAGACATGGATCAATGAAAAAGAGATGAATCTCTGTTGATGATCTTTGAAAGAAAGTTATTGCGAAAAATATACGGGGCAATCCAAGAGGACGGTATGTGGAGACGCAAGTATAACTACGAAATTTACAACATCTATAGACAAGCCGGTAATAAGGACATAGTAACTACAATCAAAATCAGCAGATTGTGATGGGCAGGCCATGTGGACAGATGTGATGACGATAATCCTGCAAAAAAATTCCTAAAAGCAGAACCCATAGGCACAAGAGGGCGAGGAAGGCCAAAGCTGCGCTGGAAGGATGGTGAAAGCAAAGAAGCACAAGATGGGTGAACCGAACTGGACGATGTAGACCAGAGACAGGAATGAATGGCGAAAGAAACTGGAGAAGGTCGACCCTTACTATAGGGTTGTATGGCCGAATGATGAAATATTAATTTTTCTATGTCTAAACCTTTACTGTTCTTATATGAATGCTCGAATTACATTTATACTACACAAAGACAATCTTCCGACCAATCAAATAGGAATTTTTAAATTTCATTTTAGTAGACAAAGATCTATCTAATTGATAAAATTAATATTTAACTAAAATTTATTTGAAAATTCTGCTTGGAATTCTGTTAAGAATTCTTGAAGAAAATTTCACTAAGTTGCTTAATTCTAAGTATTAAAAAGTAGCCTTTGACTAGTACTAAAACTACGACTCAGATAGTGCATTTTTCGAGCATTAAAATGTTTGGAAATCTATATATAAATATATATATATATATATATATATATATATATATATATATATATATATATATATATATATATATATAGAATATATATATATATATATATATATATATATATATATATATACTAGTTAAACTTTACCTGTAACCTTCCAAAACTTTCCTCGTCGATGTAAATTGAGATAAACCGAATTGATTTAGTATATAGTTAAGCTTCACAAACAAGCATTAATTGGTAATTTTCTGACTAGTTCATACACAAATTTTACCTACTTGTAATTTAATTCATTTAAAATTTAATTTCGTTTAAAACTTTTTCTTAAAATTATTATTTTTTCTTTTGTTACAGATGTCAATCAAAGTGGAACCATCGACAGAAAGGACTTTGAGCTAGCCATAGAAGTAAGTTCTAACTAGAAGTAGAGTTTTATCGGTCCAGTTTCCATAAAATCTTATCTAATCTAAATCCGTTTTAATTTAATCCATACACTGATAAACTTTTAGGGCTTTTGGTTTGCCCCATTTAATTTATATATATATATATATATATATATATATATATATATATATATGTAATTTATTCAATGTAAAGACAGGGACTAAAGACTACTCTACTACCACTACTATATAATATTTTGTCTAAATGACTAATTATAATTGCTTATTAAATTACCTTAGTAAGAGCTTAATCTAAACTGCTTTAATTAACCCTAGATAAAGCGCATCCCAAATTTACACCATAGTTAGTACTATTTCGACCAAACACATACATTTTATAAACCGCTTCATAATAACTACCCTAACATATTACAGTTATTCAAATTATTAGGGTAGTTAATCCAATGTAGTCGAATTTCTGCAATAGTCAGTACATCGGTGTCTGTCTAGTCTTGTCTGTCTAGTCTTGCCTGTCTAGTCTTGTCTGTCTTGTCTTGTCTGTCTAGTCTTGTCTGTACCAAGATGATCTAAGACAGAAGCTTAAAGCAAAGTGGACAAGACTACGTCGATACAACTAAACGTAAAGAGGGATCAGCATAACCGCCTCTTCCAGGCCAACGAAAAATACTTCTACCGCCATCTAGATCAGTGGTGGGCAAACTTTTTTCATTGCCAATCCGTCATTTTGTCTTAAATGTTGTCGCGACCCCTGGATCGACAGTAAACGTTTTTTATTCGTTAACGTAGCTGAATTTTTTCAGGGATTTTCGTTTACAGGGTGATTTTAAAGGAGTTTTGGTGACGTCATTGATTAAAATATATCCTTTTCAAAATAGCACAGCAAACTTAGACACCATCGTTTTGACACCATAAAACTTTAGATAATGAACCCTAGAATAGAAATTAAAATTTGATGACTCATTTACACTCTTTTAAAAACATCATGAATGTTTCTGCCTTATTAGAGGTTTGAGTACAAAATATAATTTTACGGAATAATGGTTTTATTCATGCAAACGAGTATAGATATTTTTTTAAAGAAAATTATTTTAAAAAACCATACATCATAAGAATTCAATATGAAGCATGCGTTTGCAACGAGCTCATGATTGCTTCCATGTTCGGTTTTATATTGGAAATCGCAAGCCATCCTCAGTAAATCAGGAAATCGTAAGTCATCCTCAGGATCGATTGGAATTCGATATTTTGTTTTAATGGCAACTAATTTTGAAAAGCCGGATTCACATAAGTAGGTAGATGCAAACTGCAATAAAATATTGATTGCCTTTCTTTTGAAATCGACAGATTCGTTTCCAATCAATAACCAAAATTTTCGACAAATCTGAGGCTTAAATTGCATGCGCAGTATTTCGTCGCTTGAAAAATGGGCTGATCAATTAACTGTTCTTTTTTCATCTAAAGGGATATTGGAATTAATAAAAGGTTTTTCAATAGGGACATAACAATTTTATTTTATAATACGGAACATAAGCTACAAATATTATTATGATCGGTCAAAGTCAAAACGGCAGTCAAGGCTTACATTTTTATCCTGGTGAAGTTAAAGAACGAGCAACGTTTTGATATCGTTAAAACTTACCACCGAAATTCTGAGTTGGTAGTCACAACTTTAAGAGCGCTTACCTCAATTTTCGCCCCCCATTCACGATCAGTTAAACTGATCAGTTGAACAGACGTACATAAAAAAACTGACCGTGAGTGTGAAATCCTAACGTAAAATTTTGAACTGAGGCAAACCCACGGATTTACTGGGCGCACCATAAATCCGCTGGCTTTCGTTCGTTTTCATCACGCCAAACTGACCGCGCATGCGCTTAGTCAGTCGTAGTTTAACCGCCATGGCGTCAGGACGTGCAATAACTGAAGAATTTATAGCAAAATAGCTTGAAATATGAAGATTCGTTCATTCTCAAAAAGTCACTTGGTTTTATATATATATATATATATATGTATATATATATATATATATATGTATATGTATATATGTATATGTATATATATATATATATATACATATATATATATATATATATATATATATATATATATATATATATATGTATTCGTTCACAGCTTTTTTTGTTGTTTTTCTATTGATTAAACGGCTACAAGTAGCAGCCGTCATAAGTAGAATATTCTCTTCAGAATCAGAATCCATTTTTTTAAGTTACGCGGTGAGAAATTTGCTGGCCAGATACAGCAGGCGACTATCGGGAAATGAAGGCCGGTATTAAGCCAGTGAGTGGAGAAATCATTTTGAACTGATCAGTTTTAACTGATAAGTTCTAAACGCCAGTTCAACTGATCAGTTTAAACTGACCGTGAATGGCGGGCTTTAGGTCGCAATAATTGTGCCACCAAACAAACTGTGCGTGCGCTGGTGAATAAATTTGAATCAATATATTCACTATTGAATGTTCCTTTACAAGTGAGACAACGCACCGGTCGAAGTACTAAAAATTGTGCGGCCGTAAGAGCTTCAGTTTTAAATGAACTAAACATGTCGATTCCACGCCGTTCACAAGAGTTTTGAATTTCAAAGTCCACATTATGGCGAATTTTGGGTAAAGATCTCCAGCTACAGCCTTACAAGATCAAATTAACCCAAGAACCTAAACCTCTGGATCATTTAAAGCGCCGAAACTTTCCGATTTTGTTCTGCAAAAGTTTGGAGAAAATCCTGAATTTCATCGATGAAGCTTATTTCGGCTGAATAGCTTTGTCAATAAGTATAATATGCGTTATTGAACAGCAACAAACCCACATGTACTTCATGAGAATACATTGCATCCACAAAAAGTGAGCGTGTTGTGTGGATTTCATACCCGCGGCGGCGGTGAGATATGGTTGTATTTTTTCGTGGATGAAAATAATCGCCCTGTTACGGTCAATGGAGTTCGCTATAGTGCCATGTTGGAAGACTATTTTTGGCCAGAATGGGATGGACTTGACATCAGCGATATGTAGTTCCAACAAGACGGTGCCACAAGCTACACAGCTGATCAAACAATTGATTTATTGAAAGGAAAATTTGGTAATCGTTTAACCTCGAGAAATGGCCATCCTCGCTCATACGATTTGACGCCCTTGGATTTTTTCTTATGGGGTTACCTTAAGTCGGAAGTTTATGCCAGCAATCCAGCAATGTTAGAGGAGCTTAGGAACGATATCGATCACGAAATTGACAACATTCCGGCTGATGTGTTAAAGAGTGATTGAAAATTGAATAAAAAAAACCATCGCTGTCGTCGTGCTCGTGGTGGTTGTATGTACGACGTCGAATTCCATACAAAATTGTAACATCTGTACTACACCTGGAATAAATTTCAGGCCGATATCTCAGTTATTATGTGTTTTATTTAAATCTGAAATTGTTACGTCCTTATTGAAAAACCCGGTAATATAAATCGATTAATCGTCAACCATGTAACTGAGTTTTTCGAACCAATCTTCATTAGTGCATGAGTGTGCCAATATATGTTTCTTAAATCGAAAATACTTCGCAATATTTTGCCTTGTGAAAGCCACCAGACTTCGGTAGGTAGTAATAATGTCTCATAAACAGAACCCATCTCATTACAGGGTATTGAAAAGAGACAACTTTTTAGACTGTTGCTTTTAATGTAATTAATTGTAGTAATGACAACCTGTAATATCTTGTGCAATTCTTCATAAATGTATTTTGCAACCGCTACACAGTGGGTTCAATTAAAGTCATTTTCCTCAAAATATTTTAATAATTTAAAATATTTTCTCTCCGTTTGTCCATCCTTCTAACTTTTTACAACATAAACATGCGACATTGTAGTAATGTTAGTAATTTCGTCAAGTTGTAGAGCAAACACAGGAAAGTTTTGTAAAGGATTTAAGAGAACTGATTCTATATTACCTGATATGGCGGAAATTCTGCGCGAAACGGAATCTCTTGATAACAGTATTGTTTTTCACCATGAATAATTGATGTCATTTTAATTACTAAATGAAGAGTGAGGGATTCCCAAATTTTATGTGGTTTGAAATTTTTCGCAATTAAATATGAAATTTCTAACGATTGTTTCTAAGGATTGGTATAAGCCCGTACACCTTTCCCAGGAATTGTTGTATATGTTTTCAAAAATACAGTTTGATTTTTCATACTTTCAGCCCATTGTTTATAACAGGTTTCAGATTTATTTGAAATTTTTTTATGTTTACCTTAAAAATTTAGCAGGTTTCAAACTTTCATTTGTTAAATCCGAGTAAAATAACACAAAACGGACGTTCTTCCCCATTAATAACGCAAAATGTAAAATCGTATTTAATAAACTCTTCTTTTATTTATATTTTTTCAATTTTTTATTAGATAACACATTTTATTCGATATTTTTAAAGTAGTTAAGTAGAAACAGAAGTTTATTATATGTTTATCCATCATTCACGCTTGTATTGCCATTAATTTCATTTTCGTGGGTTCCTATTTTTAGCCACTTATCCATTATGAATGTATTTAATTTTTTCAAAATACAATAACTTGTTTACACTGGATTGATATGGTTTTTACCACACTTAAAATGTAGAAATATTATATAACTTATTAGTCAGAGTTATATAAATTTAACACGACCCGAGTTTCAACGCTTGGAGGTCATTTTCAAGTGTGAAATTAAAAATTATCTTAACCCGTCGAAACTCGAGTCATGTTAAAAGTTTAAATTTAATTTATAAATGTCTACTTTAAATATTTTCCAAGGGCGGCAAAAGCATTGCTACGGCTCTGATTGGGTATTAAAACAGAAAGTTTTCGAACAAAATAAAGTTCTATTTTCATACATAATATAGTTCTATTTTCATAAATAATATAATTTAATTTCACTATTTTTCTGGTAAATAAATTTCTTTGAATTAGGCGACCCCCAAAATTTCTTTCGCGACCCCCGAGGGGTCGCGACCCACGGTTTGCGCGCCACTGATCTAGATAACTTCTCGCCAAAACGAGAATGCAATCGATCACAAAAAGTTCCAAGCGTTCTAGCAAACGATATGGGACACTTCATCAAAATTCAATGAGAAACCTGATTGGCTTAAGGATCTCGAGCAGAATTCATCGGAAATTGCATAAATAGCAGACACTATGGTCACGGCGAATGACATTAAGACCTGTACAAGTAAAACATCCAATTGGAAAGCAACGGCAGTGGATACATTTCACAACTTCTGGCTAAAACAATTTGAATCGCTCCATCCACTAATAGCCGAATGCTTTAACGAAATAATACGAGATCCTCATCAGTTTCCAGATTTTTTAGCGCATGGTATTACATACCTTATATACAAGAATGGTGACAAGACTGACCGAAAAATTATCGTCCAATGACCTGTTTATCGGTATTGTATAAATTGTTGATATCGGTTCTCCATCAGAAAATATACGATCACTGCCAACTAAATGATATTATAAGCGAAGAACAGAGAGGTTGCAATAAATTAAGCCTAGAATTCAAGAAACAACTTAACAATAATCAACGTAGTTATTATGAAACAAGCTGAAACTATAGAACGAAATTTGAGCATGTGTTATGTCGATTACCAAAAAGCATTTTATTCAGAACCACACGATTGTCTTCTGAAAACCCTTGAAATATATGAAATAAACCCGAGTATAATTAATCTACTGGCACACATGACGCGAAGCTGGCAGACACAAATCCAAATAAATTTCAATCCTTTGACTACAATAAATATTAGAAGAGGAATCTATCAGGGAGACACGTTAAGTCCACTTTGGTTTTCCTTAGCGCTAAACCCCCTTTCCCGATTACTCCATGAATGCTACGTGGGGTACAGATTAAACATAAAAAGTAATATCCGAACTAGTCACCTGCTCTTCATGGACGATATCAAACTGTATACAGAAAATAATACAAATCTAGGAAAGTTAATCGGAACCGGCAAGACATTTAGTGAAGACATATGCATGCTCATTGGAGAAGACAAGTGTTCTGAAATCCATTTAAAAAAGGGAAAACTTATGGAATTGCCAATCCATAGATGCAACTTCCAACAACTGGGAACAGGAGAGACTTACAAGTATTTAGGAATACAACAGAATAAGCGCATTGAACACACGAAGCTGAAAAATGAGTTCAAAGCGAAATATTAAAGTCGACTCAATAAACTATTAAACACCAAACTCAACTCTAAATATTTAATACAGGCTATAAACACCTATGCCATACCAGTTCTGACATATAGCTTTGGAATATTGAAGTACTCAGATAGTGACCTCGACGAACTAGATCGACGAACTAGAAGGGTATGTACAAAATTTAGAGTTCACCATCCTCACAGTGCTGTGCAGAGTTTATACTTACCAAGAAAGGAAGGCGGAAGAGGATTGACTAACATTTTTGAACTGTGTAGATCCCAAGAGAGCAAAATACATCAATATTTCTGTAAGAGCAACTCCCAGTTGAACCATCCCAGTTGAAGAATCCTTCTTCAAGAAATAATTCTGATGGATAAAAATTATACCGCCCTTAATCTTAATAATCAAAAACTACAATATAAGGATACGAGTAAAGGAACATATCAGAAACAAGCCCATGATATGTGGCAGAACTAAGTCCTACACGGCAAATATCCAGCGGCGCTTAACAACCCTGCAGTAGATAAAACATCTTCACTTGAATGGTTAAGAAGAGGACAACTATTTCCAGAAACCGAAGGATTTGCTATTGCCACTCAAGTGATCGTATTATCCGAACAAGCAATTATGAGAAATGCATAATGAATACGACTATCGTCGATAAATGCCGAATGTTTGACTTACCCGGAGAGACTATCGAGCACCTGCTCTGTACAACGTACAACAATGAGTATTTAGGCAGAGACAATCACGTTGCTAAAACTCTTCATAGACAACTTGCCCTAAAATTTAAATTACATGAAAACCCAGCCCCTCCTATAAATACTCGCCAACTGCAGTCTTGGAATCGAATGAAGCTGTCCCGTATTGGGATAGACCCATGAAAAAAAAGTTGAAAGGGAAAAAAAATCGGAAATATCAGATCTGGCTATCGAGATACAGCATACCTGGCAATTGCGAGAAGTCCGGATAATACCTATCATCATATCGGCCACTGGGGTAGTCACGAACCAATTCCTTAAACATCTGGACGACTTAACTACTAGTCTACTGCGAAGTATCCAAAAAGCAGTTATTCCACAAACCTGTCGCATTATACGTACATTTTTGAATTCTCGTTAGAAAAACTTCCTCTTTTCGTGAATTTTACAAGTAGTATTTACCGGCAAATGTAGGGCGAGAACAAATTATAAATAATAATAATAATAGTAGTATCATTGAACATAATAATAGTAGTAATAATAATAATTGTAATAATAAAAATAATATGTGGCAAAATAAGGGAATACTGTAAGCTAATAAACTGCTAGAAGAAGAACAGAAAGGATGCACACGAGGGGCACTGGGATGTAAACAACAGCTCACACTTGATGAAATTATACTAAAGTAAGCAAGATACATCTTTTTCTAGGTCAACGCCGTTGACAGGACAGTGGATGTGTCTCGTAATCAACAGAAAACTGACTGGTAGCACTATAAGGAAGTGCTAAAGACACATACCACTGTGTTAAATTCGAACATAACCAGTCCTCGTGATATTGAATTAACCTCCACTCTACTTCAGGAGGCTATAATAAATTCTTATCATGACAGCTCTCTTCAAGTGAAGCGAACCGGGAAACGAGAAGTTACCCGGCCGAGCAAGGAACTTGAACAGAAGAAAAACAAAACGAGAAAGCTCTACAATAGAGCTAAAAAGACAGGGATGTGGACCTAATATAACAATACTGATAATAACAAATCTGTAGAGAGGGCTAAAAGGGAGGCCTGGAGGAAGCTGTGTGAGGATTTCGAAAGTACATCTGAAACAGCAAGACTCCACTCCAGACACTTCTGATAAAGAACGCGTTAAATCCGATTGGTATTTTCAGAAAACCAAACGGAAAACACACAATCAATGGGAAGGAAACTATGGAAGTTTTACTCCAAGCTCACTTCCCAGGTTCCTATGTGATCGACCCAACAATGGATAATCCTGACTGTCATGCTGTACGCTCTCAAACAAGAGGGACGAGGTGTGACTGGCAGGTGTCCAGGAGGGTTGTCACATATGAAAGAATTGAATGGGCCATAAATACCTTTGGCCTCTACAAAGCAGCTGGCCCGAACGGTGTCTTCCCCGCCCTTCTGTGGCAGGGGAGAGAAACGCTGGTGCCAATACTAATCAAGCTATGCAGGGCAAATCTGGCATCAGGCTATGTGCCAACTCCCTGGAGGCAAGTAAAAAATACAAAAAGCCGGGCGTCTAGATTACATCCAGGCAAAAGCGTATAGATCCATAAGTCTAACCTCCTTTATATTGAAAACGTATTGAAAAACTGGTTGAAAAGCATCTGAGGGAGACCTGCTTGTTAGACAGGCCCCTCCACTCTAATCAGCAGGCCTACCAACCAGGATCATCATGTAAATCTGCTCTACACCAATTAGTGGTCAGAATAGATTACACACTAGAAACCTAGGAATTGGCGCTTGGTGCCTTCCTTGATATCGAAGGTACGTTTGACAACACCTCCTTCGACGGTATAGCCAATGTAGCCCGCAGCCATGGTGCAAATAAAACATCAATCAGATGGATTAAGTCAATGCTGCAGGGTAGAAATGTTGAGGCTAAAGTAGCGAGTGATACAATGCGGGTAGCTGTTATCAAGGGGTGTCCTCAGGGTGGGGTTCTATCTCCACTCCTTTGGGACATGGTAATTGATAGCCTGCTTGTGTCACTAAATAATAAAAGTTTTTACACCCAAGGCTATACGGATGACATAGTCATCCTCATCAGGGGTAAATTTCCTTCTATAATAGCTGCGCTTATGCAAGAAGCACTGATCGAGGTGGAGAGTTGGTGCAGGGGGTCAACCTTCGGGTCAATCCCCAAAAATCCACTCTAGTACCATTCACTAGAATGTAAAAAATGGATGGGCTAAAGCCCCCAATTTTCTATAACAGGCATCTAAAGGTAAGTGATATAGTATCTAGGTGTAATCCTGGATGCCAAACTGACTTGGAATCAACACCTAAAGAATGCTGCCAACAAGAGCAAAATGGCACTAATGATAACCAAAAGAACACTTGGAAAATCATGGGGACTCAATCCAAGCATGGTATACTGGATATACACTATGGTAGTTAGACCCATTCTGACATAAGGCTCCACAGTATGGTGGACCAAAGTGAAACAAAAGCAGGCCATCAGAGAACTCTCCTATGTTCAAAGACAGGCTTGTTTAGCAATTACGGGAGCGATGAAAACCGCCCCTACCGCGGCTCTGGAGGTGATCGTAGGCCTTCCTCCCTTGGATATCTTTATCATGGGCGAGGCAATGATGGGAGCTTTCAGATGCAAATGCAATGGCACATGGGAACCTCTGGCGAGGTCAGGACACACCATGATAACGAATGTCATATCAGAATTCTACCTCAATATAGAGGCCATTCGATGCCCAAAAGGCTGTTATTCGACATACCCTTCTAAATACATCTACGATGGACAGAAGGCAATCAAATAACCACTTGCCAAGAAGGACTGGATTGGTATACAGACGGCTCCAAGAAAGACAGTGGTACTGGCGCAGGAATCTATGAACTTTCTGTGTGGTGCAGCCTATCTGTACCTCTGGGGACACATTCCACAGTATTCCAAGCAGAAATACACGCTATCATGGTCTGTGCACGTGAAAATTTGAGAATGGACTACAAAAGTAGAAACATCCGCATTTTCGCGGACAGTCAGGCTGCGATTAATGCTTTAGCGTGTCACGAAATCAAATCCAAGACAGTTCGAGACTGTCTTCAAGACCTAAAAGCCTTGGCAAAGCATAACAAGGTCACACTCGCTTGGGTGCCTAGCCACACGGGACTGGTGGGTAACGAAATGGTGGATAAGCTAGCAAAAGATGGAGCCTGCAAGGCAAACATCATTGCTGAAAGCGGACCCTACATTACCAAGACCACGACCCGAAATAAAATCTGTAAATGGGTAGCAACTAAGCACCGTCTACAGTGGCTCAATTTGAATGGTCTAACACACAGCAAACGAATGTTAGTAAACCTATCGGAAACTCTAACTGCTGAAATCCTGCAACTACCAAGGAAGCAGATCGCAATTGTCGTAGGCGTACTTACAGGACACTGCCCACTACGAGAACACCTGCATAAACCCTACCCTGCAAATGGGTATCTGGAAGGATGAACTTTTATGCAGGTTATGCTATGAGGAGGACGAAACTGCCGCCCATATAATCTTCCACTGTGAAGCAATTGCACGTAGGAGACACAAGCTTGATATTACAGCTGAGAGAGTCCACGTGAAAAACATGACACATAGAATCCTGGACCTGATAGAGGGACTGGATCTATTTGCATGAACGAAACAATGTGGGGAAATACAATAGGCCAATGGGCCGCAGTGTTTTAAGGGCTAAACCCCCTAGACCCACATTGGTTAGAGAGAAAAAAAAAAGGAAGCAAGCAAGGATTAAAACTAGGAATCTACATATGGGATATATCGACTACAAAAAAGCCTTCGACTCAGTGCCCCACAACTGGCTTGTCAGAGTTCTTCAGATATATAAGATCTCACCGACCATTATCAGCTGTTTGGATGAAATGATGAAAACCTGGAGAGTCTGCACCTACAAAATCAAAAAATAGGAACAGTTGACATTAAGAGGGGTATATTTCAGGGAGACTCACTTTCACCTGCCTGGTTTTGCTTGGCACTTAATCCGCTATCGACCCTTCTAAAACAAACGAAACTAGGATACAAATTCAAACGTAATTGTAACAACGATATTACCCATCCTCTATTTATGGACGATATGGCCGATATGGATGATATGGACGATACATCTAACTTGAAGCGCTGTTAATGCGCTGAACCTGAATATTGACCACACCAGTTTGAAAAAGGAATTAACCCAAAAATTCAAGAAAAGAGTAACAAAATTGATGAACACCAAACTAGCAGGTGGAAATATAATTACAGCAATTAACACGTGGGCTGTACCGGTATTAACCTTCTCATTTGGTATTATTAAAGGAGATAAAAATGTAACCCTAATTGGGTTGTTGAATAAAAAAAAAAAAAAATTTTATGTATTTTAAAACCTTATTATAAATAATTCGGATGTGCGATACGAAAAGTTAAAACAAGTTTTTTTCAATTAATTATAAACAATTTAAGTGATCAAATTTTGAAAATAATCACGTGACTCCAAACGCGCCATAATTTGTTTGTAACGTCGTAAGTGAGAAACTTCATTCTAACATTCAAACATAAACATTCTTTATAAAATCGTCGTTTTAAGATTTTTTCGGCGCATTGTTTAAAACCATTGATTTCGACGTTTAACAATGTTGGACATGAAAAAACATTTTTTTAGTAGTTCTTTTTGTAGTACACCACATGATGGTACGAAAGAAGCACGATAACTTTAATATTTGACTTTTAATATTTGACTTTTAATATTTGACTTTTAATATTTGACATATTTGACATGTCTACTACAACTACTGTATCAACAAAGTCATGCACGGGTAGAAATTACACATTTTACTTCACACAGGTAACCGAGGGGTACCGAGGGGGTACGGGGTACCGAGTTCAAATAGTTATTTACATTAGAGTGCGTAAACATTTATTTTTCAATGTAACAGCCATTTGCTGGAGCATTGTAAAATCATTTCCGCACGAAATTTGTATAAGATTTTTTGGCCGATAATTATTATTTAAGAAACAAATAGATTTACAATTAGATTAATTACAATATTAGAAATTATTTAATTTTTTAATGTTGGTACTCACAAACATTTTTACTAACTCAAATTTATTAGGTACATAATGTGTCATTTTTCCAAATGTCAGACGCACAGTAAAATTTAAAAAATCACTCTTATTTTCTACATTATCGTGACAAATATGGTATAAAGTAGCGTTTTTCAAATTAGTTTTTATTATCTTATACTTAATTTATTTTGTAAGTGTCCCTGAAAGGTTAAAATTTACTGGTCACTTTACCGCATCGTAGGCGTACTTTGCAACATTGTATGTAAAAATCTAGTTTCGCTGCACGTATACACGATGTCAACGCCAGCTTTACAATCCAGGGGCCAAAAAATATATTTTCAATTTATTATAACTTTTTAATTTCAACGAAAAAAAAAACTAAAAATTGTTTTGTTATAAAACTTATATATGAGCTTTCGATTTATGACAATCAAAATGATTCAAATACCCAATTGTCCATTATCGTATCTAGACGCTGGAAACTTTTACCGTAATTTCCCATAAATACGAATATTGGATTTCAATTTGGCTATCTGTAAAAGGCTCGTTCGGTAGGAAGCAAATCGCTTAGGGAACAGATATTCACGAGACCGCACGTTTTCGAAATGATGTATTGCGGGTCACGTCGTCTCACACTCTCCCCAAGAACGATTCAAACTCTCAAGATGTTTCATTCCGTCAGTTAGTAAATTCATCCATTTCACCCGCAAACGCTCGATTCAAAGGAAGTTGATTTGTAATCGGTGATTGTACCCAAAATTTACTATGCTAACAGCAATTAATAGTTGAGATATTAACTTCTTATTCTTCTTCATTAGCCAGTTGTTTCTGTAAATTCACACTTTTTTAATTTTTATATTGATCTTCAAATATATTACTATCTTAAGAATCTTTAATTTTGTTTATAGAAAATCTGTACACTGAGAGGTTGGTCAGCAAGCAGCCCTCAATACAAGAAGACTTTCGACAGTATGATCCAAATCTGGGACGGCCTCCGACAAAGAGCCGACTCCAACAGGGACGGCCAAGTAAACGAAAACCAAACACATACAGTTTTAGTCTTAACTCTTCAATATTTATTTAGGTGAGCGTGGATGAATGGTCTTCCATGTGGGACGAGTACGCGAAGAACCCTGAGAACGCGCTCGACTGGCAAACCCAATATCTCCGATTCATGTTCGACTTGGAGGACGCCAGCGGCGACGGCAGCATCGACATCGACGAGTTCACCAGCGTGTGCTCCTGCTATGGGTTGGAAATTGCTGAGTGCAAAGAGGCTTTCCAAAAAATGTCCCAGGTAAATGTCAAACTATCTTTACAGATGTAATATTGAAAAATATAACGGAGCTTCATTTCACGAATCTGGATAGTATATTTGTGTTTAAGAAAATATAATTTGTTTAAAAAATAGATCAATTTGCAATTTAGATTGCAAAATTACAAGACAAATTAAAATGTAAATCTAAAGTATAAAATTATATCTTCTAAATCTAGAGTACACGTTCGATATAGAAATTTTCGCAAAATAAACAGAAATAACGTTTTATACAATTTTGGTCGGCCAGATTGGCGATTTCCGTTTTCCAAATTTGGCAACGCAGCAGCCTTTGCTGCCCTAGATGAACGGGCACAAGCAAGCAGCATGCTTCAACGCTTCCTAGACAACATTACGGAATGGCTCACCACCTAGCGGATTAAAACAAGCGAGACTAAGTAGGTACATTTTTTCCTGTCTCAGCGAAACGAATACTTCGATGCAAGGTTCGGCCAAGGAGGTGGATAGATTTTATTTTATGGGTGGGAAACTAGCGGATAACCAGCAGTCGGGCGACAGTCAACACTACGGAGGCGGCGCGAGAAAACAGCAACAGTGTGGGTCACGAACGGTCATAGGGTTGTGAGTTGGTGGGATTGTGATTGTGGCGGTTCTTTTCGTCTAGGGTCTTGATGGGTTCTTGGACTTAGAGTTATTTAACCCTTAACCATCTACCATAGGTGGGTCTCAGGTGGGAAAATTACTGCTACTTTGGGTCTGAGAGACGTATGTCCGGTGGTTAGGTGTTAAACATATCGGAGACGGCGTCTAGAATTAGTTCTAGGTTGTGGGGAAGCTCATCTTTTAGTCTGGACAGAAGCACTAGATAGAGGATGGGGAGTTTGTTTTTGCGCTTTCTCTTGCGTATTTCAACAGGGGACTTGAAGATGTCGAGAATTGGGGGTTCTTGTGAGATGATGCGGGAGGCGAGTTTTTTTTCTGAAGCGCATGGAGACGGGTATGATAAGGGTCGAAATTACTTAGCTCCTCGAACAATATACTGGGGAACTTGTAATCTAGGCGGTATATCCGTCGATGGCAGTTTCTTTCGAAATTGACCAGGGGTTCGATATGATTTTTGTTGCAGAGGGCGCCATTTGATAGTCGAGGACTGAGCGGACAAAGGTTTTGTACGTGTAGAGTAGGGTGTTTGTTGAACAACCCCCTACTCGGGTGCGAAGGCAGGAGAGAAGGTCTGGACCTCATTTTTTGCAGACAGTGTCTGATGGCGGGTGTTGGTTTTAGGAACTGTTGAAAGATCGTGCCAAGGTACATTATCGATGGTTGAGGGGTCAGGGGCTGGCAGTGAAGTTTTATTGAAAATTGTTTTTCATCCACGCTTTTCGAGAGTTTAGTGTGGCGAAAATGGATAAGTTAGGATATTTTCGGATTGATTTGAATGCGGACTTCCGGATTTCCATGGCCGCGGTTGCGGGATTTCAGTGGCAGGACCAGATAACAGTGTCATCTGCGAATTGTTGGCTATGGCAGCGAGCATTATCGGTAACGGAATGTCGTGACAAAATATGTTGCATAGCAGCTAGGAGCCTTGAGTGATAGTGGGACCCGTAGAGTGGATTTTTACTATCAATCCGTCGTGCCACACAATGTAGAAGGCACGGTGGATGTCATGAAAGAGGGCAATGACGGAGTCTCCGGACTTTATCGTGATAGAGAGATTAGACGCCAGGTAGAGATTGGAATGTACGGTGGACCGTTGATACATGAATCCACTTAGATGGTCGGATATGACGTGATGGTTTTCGCAAAAGGAGCGAAAATTTTTAATCGTTGGGCGATAATTTTTTCGAATGTTTTACCTATCCTGCTGAGGAGCGAGATTGTACGATAAGAGTCAACGAGTTTCAGGGTTTTTGGACGTTTGGGGATCATTATTGTGTATGCGGATTTCCATGGCCGTGGGAAGGTGCCGGACGAGAGACAGGCGTTGAATATGCAGACTAGGTTGTCAATTGCTGTGTGTGTTAGGTGTTTGAGGACAGTCCATGGAATTCGGTCGGGTCCGGCTGCAGAGCCGTTGCGAGTGGTAGAGATTACATTGCAAACCGTTACGGGGGTAATGGGCTGAACAAGGGGTTCATTTTCGGTTTGATTGATCGGAGGGAACTCAGAATACGGGGTTAAAGGTTGACGGCTGTTCTGGATTATGGTTTTCGGGAAGAATGCGTCGGTAAAGTGTAGGTTTGATTGGTGGACTTTTTCGAGATGGGTCGCAAAAGCCAGGGCCTTATCTGTGACATTTGTGAGAATTAAATTTGCGAGACAGGCCAGTAAGAATGTTTAAGGATCCAAACTTACTGCCATCCTTGGGATCCAGTTTAGATGTAGCATCTATCCACGATTTTTCGCGGAAGGCACGCAATTTTTCTTTGATGAGGATATTTGACGGTTCCACGATGATTTAATAAGAGGATCGTGCGAAATTTTTTAACGTTTTTGTTGGATTAGCGTGACAATTTTGGGGTAGGGTGGGGGGTCGTGGTGACAGAGGGGCACATCGTAGATACGGTACGTGTTTGTACACAAACGTGTATTTCTAATTGGAATCTACTGGCAAATCTTTCGATGGCGGATTCTAGCTTGAAGGTGGTGTATATGGTACTGTAAGATTCGTTCCGAATGCTTCCCAGTCGGCATTTTTCCAAGACAGACATGTTATTGTAGATGTTGGCGGAATTGGTGCTATTCTGCTATTAGTGCACGATGGTCGCTTGTGGCGGAGGGGCCGATGAAGGCTGTGGGTCACAGTATGTCGACAGCGTTGTTGGATATTAAGATGTGGTCAATAATGGAGTTGCCTTGGGGACCAAAATAGGTGTAGTCATTAATATATAAAAATATACATACATTCAAAAGGGAAGAGGGAATGCGAGTCTAATATCGAGAGGAGTTGAATTATGCTGTGTCATAACCCTCATCTCGAGAGGAGATGCTGTGTCTCCAAATAATTGATTGTGGGCGTTGAGGTCTCCCAAAATGATACAGTTGGGGAGCGAGTTGAAATAGTTGAACAGGTCGACTGAAATGTGTGATTTGGTGGAGATAGATACGGAGAAGGGTGTGGTGGTGGCTCAGATAGCTAAGCACTTGGCCTTGAGTCAGACAGCTGGGGTTCAAATCCCCACAGAACCAAAAGCAGCAAAAATTAAAAACTAGTGGCTGCAACTCATCATCACACTCAATTTCCCAATCCGGCTTAGGCAACCGTGAGGTGTCAACTGTCTAACACGGTGATTCCCAACGTGGCGTAAAATAATAAATTAATATAGAAGAGTCTTTATTAAAACTATTTCGAATTTGAATTTTAGTTTTTCATTATATGTTTTGAAAATTTACTTACTGCGTTTCATTAATAATTTCCTAGTGATTTCTTCCTAAAACCTATCATTTGAGTTTCTTAAGTGAACAATTCAATTTTTTAATATTAGAAAATATGTATATGTTATATAGGGGGGGGGGGGGCATAAGAATTTTAGAAAGGCTAAGGTGGGGCATGGCACAAAAAAGGTTGGGAAACACTGGTCTAACACCTTCTCTGGAAATTTGTCGTTCGGATTCGATTTTAAACTGTAGGTCCCCTATATTCATATCTTAGTGCTGAGGTTGGATATGTGGCAGAGAAGAGGCCGGTGCCCAGCTGTGGGACATTAAAGGCTGATGATGATGATATACGGAGAAGATATTGATGATGACTGTTGGTAGCTTACGGATGACTGTTGGCTATGCCACCACCTCGTGTTGGTCTGTCTTTGTGAACAATTGAGAAGTTTTTCAGGCTTGTTGTGGTTTTGGGAGTGAAATACGTTTCTTGTAGTGATCGGAATCTCTCGGTTGCAACATATATAGTGGAGAGCGGGGTAAGACGGGGGCAGAGCATGATGGGGATGATATGACACGTGACACAATGTACCAATCGGGACAGAGTTATCGTGTTTAGTATCACCGACCAGCGACCCGGTTGCAACAATAGATAATGTTCGCATTTTCGCGGGTAGACCAAAAAAACATAATCCGCATTTTAATATTTTATATTTTTTTACCTATGTTTTCTAAGGTCTTGTGATATTGATATAATATTTGAACAAATTAATTTGTATAAAGGTGTTAATACCATCAGAAATTAGTGAATAATCACCGCTTATGTTTCTGATACAGTTTTTGATTATGTTTTACATTACCTACTGGGAAAATTAGGCTTAAACCCATTATTTTGCATTTGGGCATTTGTCTGTATGTCATTGTCGTAAAATTGAATACCTCTTGTCTTAGAATGGTGAGAAATTTAAAACGACAAGAGGATACAAGCTGTCATGCAAAATGCTGTAACTGGTGTATTGGAAAACAGAATGGGATAGCGTTTGGCAGCTAAAACCTTGGATGTGCCACAAACTACTTTAGAGCGAAAAGTAAAAATTGTGCATGACAATCCTATTGCTATTAGCCAATTTTATAAGTTTCCACTCGGTCCTAAAGCAACATTTTTTATTAAGGAAGAAGATGAGCTGGTTGAGTATTTACTGAACATGGAGAGCAGAGTGTAGGGTCTTACATCAAAGGATCTAAAATGTCGGGTTTATCAATTAGCGGTAAAAAACCATAAACCGAAGCCATTTAGTGATGAAAAAACGCAGCTGGTAAAGATTGGCTTTTTTCAAACGTCATCCAGAATTGGCAAACAAAAAGACAGAAAATACTACCGCTGACACAGCAGCTTTTACAAAGTATCGGTGGATAAGTTTTTAACTTCTTTGGCAACATTTACGATGGGCGTAAATTGACTGCTGACCGAGTATATAGCTGTGATGAAATCTATTGTGACAGAATCACGATTTTATTGCCAAAATTTATTGCCAAAATAAGTTGGCGCTTTGGTTTCCGTAGAAAAGAGCACCACGATAAACGTGGAAATATGTTTTAATGCCTCTACATGCCCCCGACGATGATCTTCCCTAGGAAGAGAATGAAGCCCGAACTATTGATAAATGCTCCCGCAGGCGCTTGGCGTGTCTGCAGAGACTCTGGATGGATGACGACTGATCTTTTTTTATCTGTGGTTCAAAAAATTCGTCGAATTAAGTGGGACATCAAAAGATTGGCCGGTTTTATTATCATTAGATGACATGGGTGCTATCCCATGTTTAGTCCCTTTATAAGACCGGATTGTGGATGAACACCATCCACAAAAGTTTAGATGAAGAAACATGAGAACAATGGATGGAAACCTGGAAAGAACTTCCAGGGCTAGGGCAGTCCAAAAGCTTGCCTGAAATTAAGCAGGAACAAACTTAGAATTCTGACAGGAGTCCTGACGGGACACTGCAGACTTAGGAAACATCTCATGGCCCCAGGCCTAGAGGAAGATGACGGATGCAGATTCTGTGGCTCAGCAGAGGAAACCCCCATACATCTGCTCAAAGACTGCGGAGCCCTACTCCGCAAGAGACATATGTACCTCGGGGCTCACTGCTTGAACACAGAGGAGCTGCAGGCCTTGAATCCCACCCAGATCCTGAAATTCCTAAAGGAATCAGGATTAGAGGAGGCGCTCTAAATGGGTAAGTACACCAACGCCTGGAGGAGGAGAGTGGGGTACAATAGATCTATAAAGGTCGCAGTACAAGTCGTCACCACCATATCTACAATCTACAATCTATCCCATGTTCATAAGGAGGCTATGGAAAAAGGCGTCGTGATTTTGTACTTTCCACCACACACGACACATCGATTTCAAGTTCATGATTTGGTGTTCAAGATACCACTGAGTATGTATTATGATAAAGCTATGTATTCTGGGCGCGATCCAATCCTGGGATGATCGTCAATGTTCGCAATATAGCTGAACTGTTTGGGAATGTCTTTGTCAAAGCAGCTACGATGGCAAGGACTGTAAAGGGATTTATAAAATGTGGTATTTGGCCGTACAATCCATCTGCCTTTACGGAAAGTGCCTTTATATTATTAATATTCCTGAACGAGCAAAACCAATCTTGAAAGACGTCGCGCCTCTTCGCAACTAACAGATGGATATCGAGAGACTGCCCCTAGATTATGTTCAACCTGCTGCTCGAAATGTTAAATCATCTCTTCACGGTAACACTCAACCGGAAGCAATAAATGCGGAAAAACAGCCTTTTCAAAACGAACTACCGGTTACAACAATTATGGAATCAAGCGGACAAATGCTTGCGTTGCTTGCGATAACTCTCAACCTGGCTGCTTATTTTGGTCTTATCTTTCAATAGGCATTGCAAACAATTCTGTGCACTTTATTTAACCACCAACAATAGCATCGAAAGATACAACTAATTTCACGTCAGTGAGTCCAAAAAGATTGCTTCCGATACCACTGTAGGCAAAAACAACGCGAGCAAACAATGGTCGAGGAAAAGCAGCAATTATAACATCATCTCCCTATAAAAATGAGTTAGAGATCATGAGAACAAAACAGGAGAAAACTACCAAAAGCAATAAAAGAAAATCGAAGAGAATAACCAAAAATAAACAACCGGTACAAAAAAAAGTGAAAAAAGAATGCGTAATGGCGAAGACAAGTAATCTAGATAAACGGAAGAAAACGAGTATTCGAAAACGAGTTCCATGCCTCTATTGCAATGGCCGGTACCTAGAGTCCACTGAATGATTGCTTGCCAAATATGTGGCCAATGGGCTCACTGGATGACGCCGAAGCAACACATGTATGTGAAGTATGCAAATTCGACTATTAAGTAAATTTCATGGGTACCCCACAATACCTCTTACAATATAACGTGTCACCGTTTTTCAATTTTTTAATTTGTATAACTTTTCAAATGAAAATTGTTCAAAACGTAAATTGTAAGACTGATTCCTAAAGATTACATAACTAATAAATATAATTCCAAAATTGAAAAAATAATGTGTTTTATTTACCCTCAAAGCTTAATGTGCCTATTATGCACCAACCTTGCCTACCCAAGATATAATTCTATTAATTGTCAGTTTTGCAAAAAAAAAGTTTAGTTTTGATGATTAAAATATAAATTTAACCCTTAACCACCTTCCATACGTCTCAGGTGAGAAAATTACAGCTACTTTGGGTCTGAGAGACGTATGTCAGGTGGTTAGGTATTAAAACAAAATTAATTTCAAGAACGCTTTACTTTCAAATTGACCCATACGTCGAAAAAGATGATCCGTAGTTAGTATATTCAATATTTTCTTTTAGTTTTTGTAATATAAACATGATATAATACCCTCCGCAAAAAAAAATATCGCATCACCTACGTTCTTCCTGTTAGAAAATTTGTTTATTGTGATGACATATCTGTTTCTATGAATAATAAACATAACAATACAACACAACGAATATTCCTACGATTTTCTTGAATTTGTGGTAAGAGTAATTTTAAATAATTTTTTAAAAACATTTAAATGGTTATTTAAATGAAATTTCTAGTAGTTTTGATTTCAAAATTAACGTTCAAGCTCCTGCTCGCAATTCTAGATATTTAACAAGAGGCGAAATCGTTCGTGTCGTGTCCTTAGTTGACGATGGTCGAGATCAAAGATATGTTGCTGCAGCATTGGGAATTCAGCAGTCCACGGTTTCAAGAATAATAAGAAGATTCAGAGAAACTGGGGAATACACACGAAGAGCAGAATAAGGTCGTAAGAGCGCAACAACAGCAAGAGATGACCGATTTATACGTTTAAATTATGCGTATCAGACATTGTACCTCAAAGTTACAAGCTGAACTGTACAATGCTCGAAATGTGCGAGTTAGTAGTGAGATAATTAGGAATCCACTGCGAGATGTAGGAATACGTACGAGAGTACCAACAAAAGGCCCCATACTAACTAGAGAACACCGAATGGCAAGGCTCGCATTTACTAGAACACATGCACAATGAAATTTCAATGACCGGGCAAACGTTTTGTTTACTGATGGATCCAGATTCTGTTTGTACTCTTAAGATAGACGTGTACCCGTGTACAGAAGAGACGGTGAACGCTACAACCACTGCAATTTTAGAAACATCACAAATTTTACTGAAATATCCATTATGTTCTGGGGTAGCATTTTTTCAGAGGCTCGCACAGAATTGGTGGTCATAGATACTGGTTCTATTACTGCTGATCGCTATATGCGGGATGTCCTAGAAGCACATGTAGTACCAATACATGATAACGCCCGCTCGCACACTGCATATGTAGTGCAAGAGTACACGAATGAGGTAGGTTTGCGAATTTTAAATTGGCCTGCTAAAAGTCCTGACTTAAACATCATTGAACATGTCTGGGATCGCATCCGTTGGAATCTACGAAACTAGCCTAAATAATTTACTAAACGCAGTTATTAAAGAAGGGAACGCAATAGATCAAGACTATATTAGAATTCTTTTCGAGTCACTTCCAAGGAAAACGTATGCTGTTTTGAAAAGTAGAGGTGGCAATAGCCACCATTAATTGAATAATAATTAATTTTAGGCATCTGTATTTGTAGGGTTAGTGTTTACTTTCTGTCCACACAGTGTTGTAGCTTTATTATTTATTTTATAAAATTAAATTGCCCTTCATAACATTTTATGTTGTACTATAATGTACAACTAAAAATCAAAATATAGATATTACAAATTTAAAAGGTGAAATATTAGTGATGCGATAATTATTTTGCGAAGTGTAGTTAATATTTATTATCTGATCCAAAGAAAAATAGTTTTGAATTATTCATTTGCCAACGATATATATGCTGGCGTCCTCCAGACGTCACGCCATTGATGGCTTTACGAATAGTCGTACCAGTAACCAAATGTTAAATTAGGAAAACTTATATTTCTGAAACTAACTAGTTTGTTTACGTTTGTCAACTGATACCATAATTTAAAAGATTATTTTAGAAGAAACACTATTTTAAGAACGATTTCACCTTCTGTTTAACGATTTTCGCTGAAATATTTCACCTCTTCCATTTCACCCTCGTATATTTAACATAAATTATTACATATATAATTATTACCTATATAATTACATATATAAGCTATACAAGGTTAAGTGTAGGATTTCTGAATATCCGCACTTTTTCAAAACGGCGGTTTTCGATTTTTGAAAACTAAAAACCGCGGTTTCGGGTTCGGTTTTTAAGAACTTTTGGTAGTACTGTCTGATATTTAAACCAGATCTTAGATTTGTGCAAAAGTTGGCGCTCAGGGAAAATGATCTTTCAGAGTAAGTTTTTTAAAGTAGGCGTTCAAAAAGATATTCGGCCAATATTAAAACAGACTTTGTTGGAACTTTCTAAGGATGTAGCCAATTCTGCTAATTCCAGATTTTCACGGCTCTTCAAACGTTCCATGATATTTTTCATTGAAGCTTTGCTTATATCAGAACCAATTAATTTATTTTCCAAGAATCTTAAATTACACCTTGTGCTGTAAATATGTTAGAATCATCGCGGATTGATGTTGCTCCTGCTACGCTTACTGGAGATAAAGTTCCATAACAATTGAAAATTAACATTTTCAATTAAATGCACTGAATTTAAATCTGTTAGTATCTGTAATATTACGAGTTTTAGATGAATAAATTTTTCTTACATCGGTTCAATAGAAGACAGCCTTGTCTTGATGTCCATTGCTAAGTCAATTTCCTTTTCAAAAAGAACTTTTATGTTTCGTTTTAGGTTGATTTTATCGAAGATAAACGTAAAAAGTTTTCTTACCATTTGTAAATTACTTTTAATTTCAGCATCTTCTTCGACGTAATACTCATTATCCACATCGTCTTCGTGCGATTCTTCAGGAAATAAACCTTCATATTCACTGCTGCAGCTGTTATCTTCTTGAGATGATTTCTTGTAAAAAGTGTCGCATACAGCGAGATGAATTGTA
Source organism: Phosphuga atrata (assembly GCA_944588485.1). Taxonomy (NCBI): domain Eukaryota; kingdom Metazoa; phylum Arthropoda; class Insecta; order Coleoptera; family Silphidae; genus Phosphuga; species Phosphuga atrata. The sequence continues at coordinate 15,435,082 of OX155895.1, read as the reverse complement.
TGGTTAATGCAAATTTGTGGTTCATCAAGACAATCTGTCCCATTTTTTTTAATTACCCGGGCACCGTCATGTGTAGTTCCCACAATATCATTTTTGAAACTAATACTAAATGAGTCTAAATGTTTTTCAACATTTATTACGATATTATTTGCAGAACAAGTTCCTTCAATTCGCAGAAAGCCTAAGTTGCAATAAAAATTGTTTTCTCCATGAATATTACTGTTTAAATATCTTCGGCGTCTCAAACTACTCTCCACTCATCTAGCGTAATACTAATTGTTTGTCCATTTGCTTTTAATTCTTGAAACTTAAAATTATTTATTTCTTCGTATTCCTTTTGAATTAAGTTTATAATACCTTAAGGACGTTTTATCCAAGATTTAGTTGGGAAACCGGCCAGTTATTGCTTTCCGAATACATGCAGATTTTGAAATTGTTCGAACAGATATACCGTCGATGGTTACCATTTTTTCAATAACAGTTTGCGATGTTTGAATGAACACTAATTCAATGTATTTCATTTTTATTTATTCATAGATAAAACCGAAAACCGCGGTTCTTAATGAGGGTTATGCGGTTCCGGTTTTTGCACAGAAAACCGCGGTTTAGCGGTTCGGATATATCCGAACCAGAAACCCTAGATAAGTGATATTAAAGACATGTTTAAAAAAATGTTTACTATTGGTGAAACCATACTAATTATAGATAATCATATAAACTTATTAATGGCGAAATATACCCTACTGTTATTTGTTGAAGACCGCTCGATATAGGATGTAATAAAAAATATCCAGGCTATAACATCCGGACAGGTAATTTCGAATTTACATCAGTTCGTGTAATCTCTTAACATAGTTCGAAAGTCCACATTTAATAGAAGTAAGGACTTCCAGAGAAATTCCGAAGTTAGGCTTATATAAGTTAGTATTTGATAGATATCAAATGAACTAATAGTAAATTTATCAAACTAACAAGGGAGCAGCGCTACCCTACGATTTTTTTTTTGTGTGGGGGTCGTTTGGCTGCAAAGCCTTTCTGCACGGCGACCAACTTGATCTATTGTGCTTACCCTACTACAATTACTCTCCCAGGAATTCAACTTCGTGAAGGAAGTCTAAGATATTCCTGAGAGGCTTGCTACTCAGCTCCAAGGTGGTCATTCTTACGACCCCGAAGTGGGCAAGCCTTATGTGTGCTAGCGCTACATTACATTATGTGTTCAGCGGTTTCTTCGTTTAATTCACGTAATCTACAGGCAACTTCCTCTACCTTTCCCATTTTTGTGTAGGTGATATCACACCGGACAATGTCCTGTGAGTATGCCTACCAAAGTTCTGATTTCTCTTCTAGAGAAGCTTAGCATCTGCTGTGTTTTTCGGCAGAATAGTTTATGAGCATTTTAGCTTGCCTCTGTCCTGGTGTGTTCTTCTAGTAGATTTGTTTTTGCTCTTCTTCCCATTTCTTAGCCCCCTGCCTTACGTGGACCTTTGTAGGCCCACAAGTTGGCTCCGGGCCAAAGAAGGGAGTCTCGGCCCCGCCTTTGGCGAGTGCGTTGGCCATTTCATTCCCGTATATGCTCTGGTGACCCGGTGACCACATTAGCGTGAGTCTGTTACCTTTCACCAGTTGCTTGAGGGTTTGTTTAGAGTTCCAAGTTAACTTGGATTTAAAGTTGTGGACTTTTAAATTCCTTAGAGCTACCTGGCTGTCCGTTAGGATGTAGATTTTCACTCATTTAAGACGTTTCTTTAGACAGATTTGTGCGCATTTTTCAATGGCTATAATTTCAGCCAGTAGTACCGTGGGAGCCTGGCCCAATACCATGGACTCCCTGTGACTCCGGCTGTATATGTACCCTTAGCAGTTTTTGATGCGTCGGTGTACCACATGGACGCTTTGTCTTTCAGATGTTCGATTCTTTGAACACTGCTTTGGCAGTGATTAATGACCACTTCAACAGCTATATCAAAGTCGTATTCTGTATACATCGTGTCCCAGGGATGCTTTAGAAATTCATTTCCGATTTGTTCCCTTATTTCCATGTATCTCTGAATAGGCGATGTACATCTAAGTCTCAGAGCACTGAGAAGACCTTCTATTTCTACCTGTTTGTGCAGTGGGAGTAGGTCCAACAAAACTTCCATTGCTGTGGTTAGAGTAGATTGCATCGCTCCTGTTATACCCAAGCACGCGAGACGTTGAAGCTTTTGTAGCATGCTTTGGGTCTTTTCTTCCTTTGTTTTGTACCACCATACGACTGAACCGTAGGTAATAATCGGTCTTGCCACAGCTGTGTAAAACCATAGGACCATTTTGGTTTTGGTTTAGTCCCCATGTTTTCCCAAAAAGTTTACGGCAGATTCAAAACGCCGCTGTGGCTTTTGAGAGCGTTTTGTTCAGATGCGATACCCTACGATACAAAAGTTTACACTGAAGAAGGACGAATACCATACCGAGCTCATTAGAATGTTACAACCTACAGAGGGACTAGACACCGAGAAACTAGCCCAGAATATAGAAAGTGTCCAAACAAGCGTAAAAAAGTTTTGCACCACCGTCGCAAATAAAATAACTACCAACAATAAACTCTCCTCGTCTACAATAGATCTAATGAAGACAAGCAGGAAAATGGTTAGAGAAACAGACCTATATAAAGAAACCAACAAAAACACCAAAATGGAGACACGCAAAGATATAAGAACCCATAATACCAAGATTATCCAGGAAACCATAGAACAAAACTGCAACATGAAAGTACTGAGATCAAGACCAACTAACGGAAAATCCCAGTTAATTAAGCTACGAACAGCAAATGGCACAATACTATCCAACAAGAAAGCTATACTTGAAGAAGTGGAGAACTCTATACCAAACTCTACTCAACTTGGAGATCATGGCACAAGAACCCATGTAACAAACGTGGGTTCGGAAGAAATACCCGACATTACCACAGAAGAATTGAAGAAAGCTCTAAGACAATTAAAAAATAGTAAGTGCCCAGGAACTAACAAGGTCACTGCAGAGATGATCAAACTAGGAGACCAAGTACTACTGAACACAATTACAGTCCTTTACATCAAATGCTTACATTAAGGCAGAACACATGAAAAGTGGCTAGAGGCAGAAATTATTAATATTCAAGAAAGGACACACGCACAACATAGAGAACTACAGACCGATCAGTCTATTATCCCACGTCTACAAACTCTTTACAAAGATAATAACCAACTGACTAACAACTAAATTTGACGAGTATCAAGAAGTAGAGCAAGCCGGATTCCGAAAGGGCTTTAGCATAAAGTGACCTCACGTCCCGATTTTGGCGGTACAGTCCCGCTTTTTGGAGTAAAGTCCCGCGTCCCGCCAATTTTTAAAAATGTCCCGCTTTTTAGAAAATATCTGCATTTATTATTTTAAATGTACTGTAATATATAATATAAGATTTTTCCACATATTCCCATAAAATTTCCTTTTTTAATGTCTACCAATGAAATTTTTTAATATCCTCCAATTCAACTGTCCACTTTTCAAGATATTTCAAGCAGTTATTATAAAAATGTCTAACTTCTTTCAGAAATTCCGGTCGATTAATGGCACCTTGTTCTGAAATTTTCATTGGGTGACATTAAAAAAGGATTTTATGGGAATACGTGATATGGGATCCATTGTTTTTTGGCGGTCGTGGGCGTGAGCCCGTTGTTCCACCGTCATTTGTTTTGATTTTCGGTAGTTGTTTTTTTTTTTTTGTCTGTTGTTTGTCTTTCATTTATTTTTCTCCTTGGTTTTCTTCGGTGGCTTTACTTGACTACAGCTGGGTCCTGTTGTCTTGGTGGGGTTGTCGGCTTCCTTGGTTGATTCTTCTGTGTTTGATCTTCTGCGGTTGTTCTCCAGTGGCCTGCGGTCCTGATGTGTTTGGTCTTGTCCAGTTTGGCATTTTTCTTTTTTCTTGACTTGATGGTTTCCTCTTCCTCCTGGTCGGGTTTACGCTTGGGGGCGGCTTCGGTGAGGCTGTACATGTCCATCGGTGTGGCTCTTCTCCATGGAGCGGCTTCAGTTGCTCTCTTGGGGGCGGCTTCAGTTGCTCTATTGGGGGCTGCTTCATTTGTTCTCTCGGGGGCTTCAGTTGTTCTCTTGGGGGCGACTATAGTTGTTCTCTTTTGGGCGGCTTCATTTTTTCTTTTGGGGGCGGCGTCGGTTGTTTTCCTAGGGGCGGCTTCGGTTGTCTTCTCGGCGGCGGTTTCGGTTGTCTTTTCGACGGCGGTTTCGGTTGTCTTCTCGGCGGCGGTTTCGGTTGTCTCCTCGGCGGTGGTTTCGGTTGTATTCTCGGCGGCGATTTCCTGGGGTTTCTCGTTGTCAACTTGGGGCTTTCTCCTTTTCATTATGTAATATAGCATTTGGTCGATGAGGCTGTCGTCCAGGTGTCCAGGTAGGCGGGGTCAAGATTCATTGCTGCGGCGGCTTCGTTGAGGGTTGTTGGAATGAACGTGTTCATGTTGCGGCTGCGAAGGTCGGTGAGACTATGAGGGAATACGTGTAAAAATCTTTTGAATATATTAATGTAGTGTTATTGGTAAAAAGATACGTTACTGATGAAAAAATTAAATGCTACTGGTCTGTAAATGTGGAAACAGACCAAAAATGGACGCAGTTATTGCTTCATTTTAAACAGAATAATATTTCAGTTTTTTTCAGTATCAATAAAATATGGACAAATGAAAAAAATCAGTTGAACATTAAACTTTAAAATCTATATTAAGCTTAAAAAATAATTTGACCAATTCATGTGAGAAATTTCACATTTAAAAAAAAAATGGGGGGAAGAAAATCATATTTTTTTTTTAAATAAAAAATTAAAATTAATTAAAAAGCATAATGTTCAAATTATTGTTTTTTACAAATATTTTTATAGTTACCAATAATTAATAATAAATTCATTTTTATATTTATATAGACAAGTACCATATATGAATGTCTACAATAATAATAGTTTTTGATACAAGAGTGTGCAGCAGAGCTTTTATGCATGAGTTTAAAGCACGAGCTAAATGCTAGTTTAATCGCAATAAGTAGATTTAATCTAGATTAGGTTATGGTTAGGTTATGTTATATTAGAGCCAGATAAATACAGATTGAGAGACTTCTTGATTCAAAGTAAGAAAAATTAATTCAATATTGATATACGTCAGAAAATTTATTTTCACTACGTCGATGTTTTTTGTTTAGTGACGCAAGTTATTGCCATAGTAACATCAAACAGAATCGTTTAATAATTAAACTCCATTTGATTTACATTGTACTTTTACGCACGATTTGAATACTTTTACACACGATTATATTAATGGCATCCTTCACATTCAATAATTATGAATGTGTTCATTTTGGTGTGTTAGTAGATAAAATATATTTTTTTGAATTATTTCATCATTTCATGAATTCTCATTTCATCCCATTTGTCCCGCTTCAATGAAAATCTGGTCACTTCACATTTGTCCCGCTTTTTCTTATTGAAAATGTGGTCACTTTACTTTAGCACAATTTACAAACGATTACTATCTACAAACGATTCGAAATCTTATTGAAAAAACCACGGAATACAAGGTACCCATTCATATGGCCTTCATCGAGTTCCACAAAGCCTTTGACAAAGTCTAATCTTGGCACATACCTAAATTCATGGAAAATGCACGAATTGACTCCAGACACTTAGCAATCATCGAGCACATATACACAAACGCTCTACTACACGAAATAATTAACGAAGGAGACTTGACCAACACCATCAAAGTAGAACGAAAGTGTAACGACTAAGACAGGGAGACACAATCTCTCCGTAATTGTTCACAAGTGCCCAGGAAAATGTTTTCAAAAGACTCGCATGGGAGAACAAAGGAATCAAAATTGACGGAGTATACCTGAGCAACCTACGTTTTACAGACGACATCATACTGACATCATAAAATTTTAGCTCAAATAAGCTTTTGGAATATATTTAAGTATTTAATATTTATTCAATATGTTATTATTGTAGATTTTCTTTTTTTGTTTATTTGTTTGTTACTGGTATCAGAAGACCTAGACCAACTCACTGAAGTTGCATAAATGAACTTGATGCTTAAAGAACACAACCAGGCATCGGAGACGATAGGGTTTACGAATACAACTATCTGGGCCATATAATATTGTTGGGAAAGGAGAAGCGATCAAAAGAAATATCAATACGAATACAACTGTCATAAGCAGCATTCGGGAAACTAGGATTCATTCTAAAAAAACATCGCACCCATAAATCTCAAGAGAAATGTTTTCGATACATGTTTACTTTCTGTAACCACCTACGGACTAGAGACAACCGCCCTAGCAAAAAAAACTGGAAACACACTGAGAGTGATGCAGAGGGCTATGGAAATAACAATGCACAGCATAACGCGAAATGCGAAACGAGCCCAAATACCATGACTAAATGGTATGGTATATATGATATGGTATGTGGATCGATGACATCAAGAAAACCGCCGGAAAAGACTGGCACCACAAAGCACAGGACAGAGACAAATGGAAGACTATAGTCTTCCATTTGTCTCTGACATGCGCTTTGTGGTGCCAGTCTTTTCCGGCGGTTTTCTTGATGTCATCGATTCATGGTATTTGGGCTCTTCCCCTACCCCTTTTTATTTTTTTTTATTTTCTCCTATGAAAGGCCTATGTCCATATGATAGGCCTATGTTCTCTCCGTTAGCCCGTGTTAGTCCACTCCTGGACATAGGCCTTTCATAGGAGAAAATAAAAAAAAACAAAAAGGGGTAGGGGAAGAGCCCAAATACCATGGATCGATGACATCAAGAAAACCGCCGGAAAAGACTGGCACCACAAAGCACAGGACAGAGACAAATGGAAGACTCTATAGTCTTCCATTTGTCTCTGACATGCGCTTTGTGGTGTCAGTCTTTTCCGGCGGTTTTCTTGATGTCATCGATCCATGGTATTTGGGCTCTTCCCCTACCCCTTTTTGTTTTTTTTTTATTTTCTCCTATGAAAGGCCTATGTCCAGGAGTGGACTAACACGGGCTAACGGAGAGAATAGTGAAATTAGATTCAATCCAATAAAGTGATTTAAACAACTTAAACTTGAACATTTCTTTAATTATTGCATTTTGATTTCTGTAATTTTTTGACTTGTTATATCTATTATTCAAGATTAAAATAAAAACTATTCACTTAAATTAAATAGACATTAAAATATGCCATTAAAAACAATTATGACATTATGTTATGATATTAAAACCAATTTTATTTATCTAGTGCTCCTTTATTGCCACGAAAGTGGACAAGTAGTAACATACAAACAACTGTTGTATAATTCAATATTCTGCGTGGTAGGGTTTTCTACCCGGGTACCCGGATCCGGGTATACCCGGGTATATGAAATTTTTACTACCCGGGTACTATTTCATTGCCAGACCCGGGTACCCGGGTATCCACTTTGATCAAAGAATTCATAAAAGAACGGAAAATTATTACTAAGTAGCGCTTAAAATAATGTTAGCAAATTTGCACTACAGACAATTAAAATAACTCTAAAGAAGGCGTTGAGTTTTTTACAAAAACGCAGTAAACTTGCGGTTAGGTTTGGTTATGTCTCCATGTTTTGTTTTTATTTCGTTGGAGTTTGATGAAAATATTGTTTGGTGAACGATGAGTAATTGAATTAAATATTATGAATACAAAATAAAAAATTGTATCTAGAGGATAACCATAAAATTTTTAGGCAAATTGGATAGACCTGTTTCTGGAGTACGAAAATATTTAAAAAAAAAATACAGTATAAGGAATCAGTGCAATGTTCAATATACCCAAAAATATTATCCTATAAAGGCTCTTCAACAAGTGTTTTATTAAAACATTCAGATAAGCTACATAAAATAAAGATCGAAAAACAGAGCTTTACGTGCGAAAAAGAAGTGCAATCGATATCGTCTTCTCAATCTGAATCTGAACAAAGTTAAAGTCTAGTTCCAAAAAGACGGCGAATAACAATTTATTTTTTACTTTGTACTAAAATTTCCGAAATTGTTGCACGCTTGGCTGCACATTCATCTGAGAAGCTTTTCATAATAAACAGCTAACTCTACCAAAAAGCGAAGGCAGGACAATAGAACTAGTTCCCAAATAGTTAATGAGAACAAGACTGTTTAACTGTGAGACTGATATATAAGGTTAAGTTAACTTCATTCACTCTTTCGTAATAAAATAAAACATTATTATAAGAAATTGTCCTTTTTTCTGCAAAAAATGCAAATACCCGGGTACCCGGGTATCGCCTTCTTTAGAGTTATTTTAATTGTTTGTAGTGCAAATTTGCTAATATTATTTTAAGCGCTACGTAATAATTTTCCGTTCTTTTATGAATTCTTTGATCAAAGTGGATACCCGGGTACCCGGGTCTGGCAATGAAATAGTACCCGGGTAGTAAAAATTTCATATACCCGGGTATACCCGGATCCGGGTACCCGGGTAGAAAACCCTACCACGCAGGATATTGAATTATACAACAGTTGTTTGTATGTTACTACTAGTTCACTTTCGTGGCAATAAAGGAGTAAATAAAGTCGGGTATGCGAAAACCCTACTGCGTGGTATTTTTTTTTTTTTTGAGAACCAATGAGCCAGCCCTAAACAACACTGCGACCTTGTGTCCTATTGTATTTCCCCATAATGTTCCATTCATGCAAATAGATGCAGCGCCCGTGTTAAGTCTAGGAGTCTATGTGCCGTTATTCATTCGTATTTTATTCGGAGATCTGATTTGCTGTAATTCTAAGCTCACGTGTCTCCTACGTGCAATTGCTTCGCAATGAAATATTATATGAAAGGCAGTTTCATCCGTTTCATAGCATAGTCTGCACAGTTTTTCATCTCTCCAGATCCCCATTTTGTTCAGATGTTCTCGTAGAGTACAGTGAACTGTATCTGGGCCGGCTACAATTGTGTCACCTTGTCAGTTGCAGGAGTTCAGCAGTTAAAGAAACCGATTTTTTTAGCATTCGTTAGCTATGTTTCTGACCATTTATTTTATCCTAATGTAGCCGGTGCTACAGTGGGATGCGTTTTATTGGCAAGTGAATTATTGTTTCAACATGAGATTTGTTTAGTAGTCTTACAAAGACCTAATATAATAGAGCTTCGAACAGGTTGAATATATTTATACAGGGTGCGGCAGCATAACTTCCTTTTTTTTAATTCACGCCATTCAGGTTGTAGGCGTCGCAACGCGGCGGGAGTGGTCTCATTCGAGAGGTGTAGTTTTATTGCTCACCCCAGTCAGTCCCCATCATGCGTTGGAACTGTGAGAAATGTGCGATTGTAATCGAGGCCTACTTTTTGAGCGAATGTTCTGTGACCACAGCCCAGCACGCCTTCTGAAATCGCTTCAATATAGTCCCGTTAAGTCCTGTCCGGGAATGGAAATCAATTGTTACATAGGTCAACACGTTCTGACAAACCGAGAGTGCGACAAGACGAAGAACGGAGTCCCCTCAGAATCTTAGAACATTGATGCAGTGAGAGCTTTAATCTTGCAATCCCCACGACGTTCTGCGTGCAAACATGCGTTTGCCCTTGGACTTTCAGATCGTTAAGTGAGGCGATTTTTTTACGATGACGTTCATTACCATCCCTACAAGTTGGCGATTGTGCAGGAACTCTCAGAACTTCTCGAAAACTTTCCTGAGGACGTTATTGTTTTTTTCAGTGATGAAGCCCATTTTCACTTAAGTGGATACGTTAACAAACAGAACATGCCTTACTGGACTGACACCAATTCCCTATATTTGCATCAAAGGCCTTTGCATTCACCAAAAGTCAGTGTGGTGTGCAATTTCCTCAGCTCGGATTGTTAGTTCCTGTTTTTTTGAAGAAAGTGAGGTCACAACGACTGAGAATTAGGACCGGTATGTGAACATGTTGGAGGATTTTTTCTTTCCACGACTTGATGAATTAGACTTAGGAGACATTAGGTTCCAAGAAGACGGAGCAACGGCTCATACTTCAAAAGCTTCAATGGATGTTTTGAGGGAACACCTCCCGGGGCGCCTTATCTCAATAAGGGACGAATTGGAGTGGCCAACCGCTCATCCGATTTGGTCCCTTGCGATTTCTTTTTGTGGGATTATATGAAATCCCGCATTCATGTCAACCGTCCAAGGACTCTACAAGACCTCTTCAGGTCTTGTAGAGTCCTTGGTCGGTTGACCGGATATTGGCCTTCGCCAATATGCGGGCATAGATTGCCAACATACCCGCTGATATGCTCATAAGGATCATGGCTAGCGCCAGAACACGGCTTTCTCAGTGTATGGACAATGGGGGCCATCACCTACCTGAGATAATATTCAAAACTATGTACAACAAAACTTTAGATTAATACTAGATGTACCTACATTATAGAAAAAAAAAGAAAAAAATTGTAATTCATAAAATGAGTTTTATTATTTTTTCAAAAAAGGAAGTTGGCAACATAACTTCTTTTTTGAAACCTGGCACCCTGCATTTTCAGACTATATTTCTCCTTTAATAAGTTTATAAAAAAAAGTTTGTTTGTCTTGTAAAATCTTTTACATATATTGAATTATCTATATTTATAAATTTTATTTTTTTAGGGTAAGAAGGAAGTCAGCTACGATCAATTCGTTGAGCTCTGGAAACAATTCTTCATGTCCGAAAATCCATCCGAGCCAGGAAACTACATCTTCGGCAAAACTTCTTTCTAACCTAATTCCTTCAAAATAATCTCCACTTCTACTATATCCGTAAACCAGATTTAATGAATAAAAAAGCATACAGTCTATATAGAACAATTATATATAAAGTTATTATTAATTATGTTAAATAAACATATCCTATAATATCAAATGCAGCAGCAAACAAAAAGAAAATTTGGAAATTTGTTAGGTGTGTTCAGCATCTAATTATCAATTGCTAAAGAAATGAGAGAGAGTATCTCAAATTTTCCGACTAGTTGTTGCAGTATACATCCTATCTTTTTATCATAAATGAATTAACCGTTCTTTCGCAAAGGAAAAAATAGCCGTTTCTTATTTCAGTGTAGATTTGTAGTTCATTTTAATTATTAATTAAAACATATCTTGTTAAGCGACAATATGTCTATTAAGTATATTAAAATGATAATAGTGGATATTTTATAAAAACCAAAAAAAAAACTATACATGTATTTACTTTTAACTGTGTTCAATTTTGAAATGTTGTCATGTGGTGGTGTTGTGTAATGGAAAAATTAATAAATATGTGGGAATAAAATGAAAATGTTTTGTGCTTTATTTAATTCAATTCACACTTCATTATATCTCAAATCTAATTATTTTTTCAAACATTTTTTTTTCAAAATCAAAATTTTAATCACCCATAAAATAAAAATAACAACCAATCTGGGAAATGTCAAAAGAAAGTTTCAGCTTTGTACTTTGTGATTGTTGTATTAAATGCTCTTTTAATTGTTTTTTGAAACACTTTTGATACACACTTAGTAATTACATTCTTCTTTAATTTTTTGGTAGCCTGTTGAATATCTCTATCCGCAATTGGTACGACCCTTTGCAGATCGAGGGATTAACCTTTTGATTGTTTATATTTGAATGCCTCCTTGTGAAGTAATTGTATTGGTCTCTAGCTAGTTTTAGGAGCTAGTTTTTTGCCTATGTATGAAACATGCCATTTCTAGTACATAAAGTGACTAAAGGTGCATAGAGTGATATCGTGATCTAGTAATCTAGTACACAGAGTGATGTTAAGATTTTCAATGTTTGAAAGTGGGTTTAGCCAGAGTCTCTGATGCCAATTCCCTCAATAGCTCCGGATTTACCTGATGTACGAATTTGGTATCAACAGGACGGAGCTATGTGATCGTTCGTAGATAGACGAAGTTTTTCCCAATAGATGGATGGAAGAAAAGGTCACACTGACTAGCCGGCGAGATCTCTGGATCTTAGTCCCCTTGACTTTTTTGTGGGGATATCTCAAGAGTAAGATCCATGTAACAAAACCGAACGACATTGAGCAACGTATTAGGCATGAAATGCTGCAAGTATTTCAAGTGAGCTCAGGAAGGAAGAAAACAATACCGCAACAAGAAAGCATAATAATAATGGGTCACATGAATGGAAGTGTGGGGAAGGAAGTAATACCTAGAATCAAGAATGCACACAATGAGGAAACGGCAAACGAGCGAGGAGAAAGGCTCGTGGAATTTTGTGCCCACCATGAATTAAGGATCAACAATACATACTTACTCAAATACAAACCCCAACACAAAATCACATTTCAGGGAAGCAGAGGTTTAACGTCTACAATAGATTACATAATAACAAACAGAGCTGAAACAGAACAGCCCAACAACAAAGTTTAATATCGAGTCAATCAAAACAGAGAGCACAATGGATTTATACATACGATGACTCACTCAAAAAATAGAAAAGGCACCTATCCTCCAACAACATACAGTAAACTGTGCATGGAAGATCCTAATACTGAATAACATAAACCAGGCAGCGGGGGAGGCACTTGGCAAAAGAACAGTCAACATAACGACAAACCACAAAAATAAAATGCCTTGGTTTACACCAGAGGTTAAGCGACTCGACCCCAAGGAACTATATTACATTTACAGAAACGACAAACCGAGTAAATACCACAATATGAGAAATAAAAATGGAGCAAATGGGAAAGCTTCAGTAGAGAAATGGAAAACGACTTCCACGAAACTCAAAAGCGCAACTGGAGGGAAGGAAGTCAATGAAACAGTTCAATTAAATAACAACTGGGCAGACAAGTGACAACCTACTTTGACCTGTATACAAACAAGGAGGAAGAATGAAGACCCGCGGACCGACGGCGGCTACGCCGAGGAAAGGTAGAAGACAACGAGGATATAGAACAAATCACGGTGGAGGAGATCATATCAGAAATGAAACATCTGAAAAACGGCAAATGCCCAGGCCCGGATAACATTCCTAACGAACTGCTAAAATGTGGGGGAGCATTGCAGGTGGGGGAACAGTTTGCCGAACTGTTTAACAAATAAGCATAACAATCGCATTATTCTAAAAGGGGAAAACTTCAGATCAGGCGAAATACCGATGAATATGTCATATAAGTAAAGTACAGCAAGGGTTTCGGAAAAACCGATCGACGGTCAATGCAGTGTTCGTTGTCAGATAGGTCGTTGAGAAGGCAATAGAATACAATAAACCAGCATATCTGTGCTTCATAGATTTAACGAGGGCGTTCGACAGAATAAAGTTGGAGGACGTTCTGAAATAGCTAGAACGCAGAGGAACACATCCAAGCATCATCGAGACAGCTCAGTCAGCTCAACACAAACAATACCAGAGAAATAAGGACAAATTCAATAACAACTGAAAAAATAAACTCTTGGAATCCACTCCTGCCATGAATTTGAAATGCCTCTTCAAATTCATGATGAGGTCATTTCTTAATTCACACACATAAAATTAAACAAATTATCACATGTCATTTTTAAGTAGTTGTCGTTAAAACGCCTTCTCATAAATTTAACACTGTTTTATTGTATAGTGTTGTGAATAATAAAATTAACAAAGAAGAACAAACATTACAACAGATGTTGAAACACATTCAACATCCATTTTCACGAATACACAAATTAATTCGCCGTTTTATGTTATCTAACACATTTTGTAATACTGTGTTGTATCTCTTCACATTTTCTTATTACATTGTTTCGCAGATCTTCTACTGTATACACTGGACTGATGAATACTGAATTTATTAAATATGGAAAAAGAAAAAAATCCAGAGGAGTTAGATCACAAGAACGTGGTGGAAATCGGTCTTTTCTTATTAGCCTGTCGTCGAAGAATTCATGAAGATAATGTAATGTTTTACGGGCAATGTGCGGTCTAGCAGAATATTGTTGGAAGAAGAAAACAACAACTGCTATGCTGACGACGCAACACTATTCGCGGACACAAAAGACGGACTAAAATGGCTCTTGCAGACATTCAACTAAGAAGCTGCAAATGTTAATATGGAAATATCAACCACCAAGACAAAAAGCATGGTAATTGCCAGGAAACCATGCAGATGCAAGCTAGAACTAAACAAAAAAATAATAGAACAGGTAAATCAATCAAACTCTTCGAGTTTCGAGGTCTTCGAGTTTAACTACATGGGAACAACAATATCACCTTGCGGTGACCTCAAGAATGTCGTATGAAACGAGATCAACAAGTCAGCTAGAATAACAGGAGCCTTGAGATCAACTATCTGGAAAAATGCATGCATATCAACTACAACCAAATTCATGTGTAAGACCCGTAATGACATACACAGCAGAAACACAAGCCGACACAGCCGAGACCAAAAGGATGACACGCACTAGGGATTGCAATCCGGTGTCATTTTCAATCCGGCCGGATCCGGCAGAATTTCCACCGATCCGACCGGATCCGGCTGGATCCATAGAATTAAATCTAACATAATAAACTTTACTTAATTTACTGAGATCACAACAATTTGGTATTTGAGCATGCTAACACGTCTTATTCTTATATTAATGACAGGCATCATGATGAATCAGTCTAATTAAATATAATATCTATTTAAATGTCTATTTAGTTTAATCAACTTATCATAAATACCGTATTTGCCGGTGCATAAGCCGCACCATAAAATTCAACGTACTTTTTGTGAGCCTATAACGCGGCCCAATGTTTTAGAGGCATTTTTTTGAAAAGGTGCGCGTTATACAACAGCAAATAGGTAATTATTTTAAGTATACACAATATTTATCACAAAATCAATTTTGGTTTTAAAAAATGTGGCGCCATGCGCACCACGCATTTAAAGTACCTACTCATGCAACAGCGCGATAATTTTACCAAAAATTAACATCGCCGGATTCGTTGAACGGATCCGGTATATTGGTACTGGATCCGGTAAACGCTTAGTGATGCTGGATCCACCGGATTACCGGATCCGGGTTTCCGGATTGCAATCCCTAACGCGCATCAATGAAATGAGAGTACTAAGAGCAATAACGAGAAACACACTCAAAGACCAAAGAAGGAGTAATGAAATTCGGGAAGAATGCGAGACAGAAGACCAGAAGACGTGGTGAGGTGGACACGGGCGCGAAGGCGCTTCTGGCATGAACACATATCTAGGATGGAAAATCACAGACAAGCAAAAATCGCGCGAGACGGAAAACCATGGAAATCATGTCGACCACCAGGACGACCAACAAATAGATGGAAGGACAGCTAGTCGTCAGAATCTCCAGAGCATGTGCAATGGGGATGGGAAACAAAAAAGCCTTTAGGCTTGCGGAAAGAAGAAGAAATACGCCACGAAATAAGTCACACCAGAAATGTTACAAAACATTAGACATGCATGTTATCTTCGATTTGCTCTTCGAAAGAAACGGTGCCCATTTTAAAGATTTGCTGCATTAAATAGTATTCAAGTTATAAAAGTGGTTTTCTTTTTTTTGTGACGTAGACTTAAAATATTCAATAAATAAATACCAGGTAGTGTGTTCCTTGTAGTGCATTAGTGCATTCCTTGCGATGAGATCCTTCAAACGCGGGGTCACTTGACATACATTTGAAAAAAATGGTCGGAGGTGGCTGGGCACTTCCGGGAACAGATAAACAAACAGCGTATATTAAATAGTAGCATTGTATCTTTTCTTCAAAGATTATAATTTCTAAGAAATTATTGTATACATATCGTCAACAAAGTTAACATCATTTGTATAACTAATCTTTCTTTAACAAACTTTCTTAAAAGCAACTACTTCACTGGCAAACACCACGACTGACATTGAATAACATTAAGAGAGTTTTTAAGAAAGTTGGTTAAAGAAAGATTAGTTATACAAATGATGTTAACTTTGTTGACGATATGTATACAATAATTTCCTAGAAATTATAATCTTTGAAGAAAAGATACAAATGCTACTATTTAATATTATCAAAATCTTCGAACTCTACAAGATATAAATAAAACAGCGTATACATAGAAATGAGGGCAAGAAAAAACAATACGTAACGTGGTTCAGGATTTTTTTTAAAAATCGCCTATATCGAAGTTATGAATTTTATTTCAGTTCTAATTTCCACACTGTATATAAAATTACCAGTATGTGAGCCGTTTATTTTGGATAATAATAAAATAAATAGATTTTGATTATTTTATTCTATCCCTTGCCTTTTTTATCGTATGGGTTTGAATGGCCTGTAGACCTGTAAAGAGTCGTGCTTTGTTTAGCCGAGTGTTGTCATGTCATAAGCCCATTTTCGAGCATATATACTAATACTTTCTCTCCCTTATCAGTGAACTCGCTGGCCATTCGTTTCCGATACTACATGCAATATAGATATGTTTATATATATATATATATATATATATATATATATATATATATATATATGCTTGGTACACCAATGGGGTCAACAATCTCCCCCATTTTAGTAAATTTTGTTTTAGATGATCTAATCACAGATCTTTTAAAAAAATTGCCGTTTTATTTTCAATTTACCTTTTGTCAAAAGATATGTAGATGATTTGATTTTAGCTGTTCCAAAGAATAGAATAGGAGAGGCTCTTAATGTTTTTAATGGATTTAACATCAATCTGCAATTCACAGCAGAAGAAGAAGACTCAAACAACTCGATTCCGTTTTTAGACATGAAAGTTTTTAGAACCAACAATAACCTGTTAAAAACAAAATGCTATATAAAACCTTGCTCGAGTAACAGATGGCTTAATTTTCATTCTTATCATCCGATGAAAATGAAAATTAACTTAATCTCGGTAATGAGAAATAGGGTAATCAAATTATCACTAATTTATCTAATAACTAATTTATCAGGATATGAATTTTCCCGCAGGATATCTCTCACCATCCCTAGGCATTCAATAACAAATTGTGAGCCAATCGAGTTGCCACTCGATTTCAAATTGGGTTATTTTTCTTTCAGGCACAGACTATTGCCTTATACTATCAATCAAGTTATTATCAAATTATTTTTTATTTACTACGTACTACACTCACGAGATTGCGGACTACACGAGATTGTGGTGTCCCATTCAGGATATACTACTGATATTGTGAAGATATCCGATTTCCACAGGATATCGCGGACATCCCTTGGATATTATATTGACGGACATATTTGTATCATAGGGACATCATAGGATAATTCCAGAATATTCTGTAAGTATGTAACGATATCCATAGCATTTCCTCAGAAAGTCCTGTGTGAGTAATGATGATCAGGGTTGTGATACTTTCGTAGTGTGATATTTTCGAGGTGTTATTGTCTCTGCGATATTTACACGATATTTTGCTACGTGCACCTTTAGCAAGATTAATCCAATAGTGAAAACAAGTATTAGTTTTTCACGCCTATGGGACGCAGCTAAGAGAAGGGTCGAAGACCCATCTAGTTTTACAACAGAAAATGATAATTTAATGTTTTGCACCCCCGCGGTCGTTCATTTGGTATATATTTCGAATTTTATGATTTCTAAAGCTTGAGGGTATCAGTCCTGGGATCAGATAACTCAAAAACATCCGTAACGAACAATTTTTGTATCCAAAATATTTTGACGATGTGCTTTTGGAAATCGAAGATCATTTAGGAGAAGGAATCGTTTCAAACTTGCCTATTTTGTTTATTTATATATATATATAAGCTTATCTTGTTTATTTAAGCTTGTCTGTCTAGTATGGTCTGTTTAGTCTTGACAATCTAGCCTTGTCTGTCGACTCTTGTGTCTAGTCCAGTTTTATCTGCCCATTAAGTATAAATTTATTTATTTTACAAATGTACTTATTTGAACAGAACTATTACACAAACAATTGCATTATATAAAAAACCCAATATTGCTTTGAACATTGAAAAAAAATTACTTTCACCTTTTTAGGGGCAGTGGATTTGTACAAATATGAAAAAACCATCTGTGTGAATTACATATAAAAAAAGACCATTACGAAGGAAATATTATTTTTGATCATATACAGTAAAACTAGGAAATTTACCCATAAGAAACCTCGTGTAATCCTCCCGTATAAAATTTCAGCTCGAAAATGGATAATCTATGCAAGAAATTAAAAAAATTGTTAATTGTCCGCATAAAATTATAAATCACAGTTGCAATAAGTCCCAAAAAATATGTAAATAATTTCATTTCATTTTAGTTGCTTTAACTGTCAATTAAATAATACCTAATTTAAGCTAATAAATAACGTTTGTCGAATTTTTGTTACACGACGAAGTCACAGCTTCTTCCAAGTTACAGTCAAGCTTATGGTAATTAGCTGAATTTGGTCTTCTGCGTTGGCTCCTTCTTCCTTTACGACCTTCCAATACTATAGCAAGAATCTAAAACAAAAATGAATAAAACATTTTAACAATCTACAAGATATATTTGTTTGTATAGCTGAGTAAATTGACTGCTTATGTCCTGCTTGATCTAACCTGAATGTCTATTGTTTTGAAAAGGAACTATAAATCAATATTAATAAACATATTGCTATATATATATATATATATTACTATCGTAAATCCCTTTAAAGAGAACGTGTAAACTTGAACAAAAATTATGTCAACTCAGTCATGCGGCGACGTTCTTCCCAAATCCTCTTCATTCGTGCACTATGTTCTTTCTTCCGTTCGTCTGTCCACTTTTTTCCTGGTATCTTTGGGAGCAGTTCTTTATCAAATTTATGGTGCATTATGGTGTTTCTAAATTTAACCCGATCATTCATGTCGTGTATCGTGATGTTTAGCTGTTTGAGGTCTTCTTCAGTTTCCTGTATCCATTTGGACCTATTTTTACTGTTAAAGGTAATTTTGAAAATTTGTTTCGTAATTCTGTTCTGGTCCATTCTGTATATGTGACCAAAAAATTTAGCTCGTCTCTTTCTGAAAGTGTCAGTGATAGGTTCTACGGTTTTATATATTTCTGACGATGGTCTCTTAATCCATATTCCCTCTTTATTCACCGGCCCAAAAATTTTTCGGAGAATTTTACGTTCTTGTTTCTCTATTTCTTTGATTTTTGAGTGACCATGAATTAATGTTGTTTCTGCGGCATAAAGTGCTTCAGGAAGAACGACTGTTTTGTAGTGTTGTAATTTTGCATTAAGAGATATTGATTTTTTGTTATAATGATTCCAAGTAAGTCGGTAGGCTCTCTGTAATTTTTTTACTCGTTCTTGATTTGCTATTATACTTAGGCCGGACGGTTGGATGATTTCTCCTAAGTATTTAAACTGGGAAACTCTGGATACAGAAACATATTGTGTCTTGATGGGTAGATTGTCGGACGGGGATCGTTTTATATACTGTGTTTTTTCATAAGATATCAGGAGACCAGCCTTTTGTGAAATTTCGTGTAATTTTTCAAGTGCATGCTTTGCTTCTTCTCTGGTATTCGATATTATTGCAAGATCATCAGCAAACGCCAAACATTTGATATTAGCTCTATAATCTCTTCTCTTACCAATGTGTATTCCCTCAATCTCTTTTTCCCAAGTTCTGATTATTTTTTCCAGGACCATATTAAAAAGGATGGGTGAAAGTCCATCTCCCTGTCGAACACCCGTATGTATTTCAAAAGGTTGAGAAATTGCTCCACCAAACTTAACCTTTGATGTAGTATTAATGAGAATTTGTTGAATTAATGCCCTGGTTTTTCTATCAACTTTGAATTCCTCCAGAATGCTGAAGAGAGTTGGTCTGTCGACGGAGTCGTAGGCTTTTTTGAAATCAACAAAGGTAACCATGGTGTTTCTACAAGATCGTATTTGTAAGATTGTCTTCAGATTCCAAATTTGTTCCGTGCATGAGCGCCCTTTATGGAAACCTGCCTGATATTCTCCTATCTGTGGGTCTACTTGAGGTTCAAGTCTATTCAAAAGAGCTTTCGAAAGAATTTTGTACGTTACTGGTAGAAGTGAAATGCCTCTATAATTGTTCGGGTTCATTTTATCACCTTTTTTATGAAGCGGGTGTATAAGTGCACATTTCCATTCTGGGGGGATTTGTTCGGTCACCCAAATATCACATATTATATTGTGTATTCTGTGAATGAGGTTGTCGTCAGCCAGTTTCCATAACTCGGCAATGATTCCATCTTCCCCAGGGGCTTTGTCGTTTTTCAATGAATGAATGATGAATGAATGTCAGTTATCTCCTGGAAGGAAGGCGGCACGGAATCTGGATAGGATTCAGATTGTTCAAAAATAAACTTGCTGGATGGGGGGTCACAGTTGAGAAGATTGTTGAAGTACTCAGCTAAAATTTGACAATTCGCATTGGTGTTTGTCTCTATTCAACCATCAGATCGACGAAAGCATAGGCTGGATGGTCGATATCCCGTCAGGTTCTCTTTAAAAATTCTGTAAAAACTCCTAGTATTATTCTTTGTAAATTCTTGCTCTATTTCCTCCAGTCTTGTTTTTTCATAGCTACGTCTTTCTTTTCTAATTAGTTTTGATGATTGTTTCCGAATGTACAGGAACTGCTGCCATTTGTCTGGCGTTTTGTTGCTATGAAATTTTTTCCAAGCGTTAAGTCTGTCTTCTATTGCTTGGTCGCATATACTGTTCCACCATCTGTGCTTACGTTTACGTGGGGGTTGGCCTATCCTCATAGCGTTCCTGAGAACATCCGATAATTCTGTCCAGTTTAATGAGTTTGTTTCGTTGAGTCCTTGCAAAATACTGTCCCTGTTTATTTTTAAATATTCAGGGTCAGGCTTAAAAATTCGTGGTTGTCGTGGTCTTCTCCTGTTGGGTTGGAGTTTAATTTTAATTTGTAACAAGTAGTGATCAGAATCGAAGAAACCTTTCCTTGTTTTTACATAAAGGACCTCCTTTTGGTTTGATGATGATTAGTATGAGAGATGGCAACATGGTCGATTTGAAATTCACCCATATTGATGTTGGGTGCCCTCCACGTGCAAAGCTTTTGTCTGGGTTTTCTAAATTGTGTTGACATGATTTTAAGTTGGAAATTTTCACAAAAAGTTATTAGTCTTTCACCATTTTTATTTGTTCTTTTATGTGCTGTGTGAATACCTGTTGTTTTCCTAATATATATATATATATATATATATATATATATATATATATATATATATATATATATGTTGTTTTCCTAATTCCTCTGTCATCCAGAATTAAACCTTACTCTCAATAGTTAAAATGAAGGTAGGACCTTTTAGTACACTGTCTACAAATATTTAAAGAAATATATAAATATAATAATTATAATTATGGTTTGTATACCAACTATGCGTACCTTTTGTTTGTTGTGATATCCAACATATCCCAATACTGAAGCAATACAAACCACCATGAAGTAGAAGAAGAAATAAGAATCATCATCGTTCAATTTTTGATTTGGGTACAGAGCTGATAAATTATCTTCATCAATATTCAATGGCTTGGATACAACAATAGATTTATCTTTCTCTAAAAAAAAAAAAAATTAACTAATATTATGCAGTTAACCAGTATCCATAAAATGATGCCTGCTTGAAATTACATTTGTCCACCTAGATTTCACTGTCTAGTCTTGTTTGTCTAATCTTGTCTCTTTGTATAAACTTGCCGCAACTATGCATCTCCTCTCGACGAGTTTAGCATTGTTCTGCGCATACCCCCACATTATTCCGAGAGCGCGGTGTTTAGTTCTCCGTGAAAAACTAACGCGGAGGTGGATGACCGGAAGTGGAGGAGGAGGTGGATACCCAAACGAGATGTCGCGTTGTAAAATCAAACTTTCCGCACTCTAATTTAAATAACTATTTCAGTTAAGCATTGTGGCAAGTGATACAATGGAGTATAATAAACATATCTTCTAACCGACATTTATTAATTGTTAATTGTAAAAATGCATCAATCAATTAACAATTGATTAATTGTAATTGCAAAATTTTACAATTAACAATTAATTACTTGTTAATTGTGTTACCTTGCAATTACAATTAATTATTTTAATTGTTAGTTGCAATTAAATCTGGCAATTTAATTGTTAGTTGTCAATTGTTTTCACAATTAATTTTTGCCCAACTATGCATAATAGAGCAGTTTGTAGCATTTATGGATGAGCTAAGGATCAGTATGAAAAGCTGGTCCTAAGAGATTGTTGTCGATGGGGAATTTCAACGTCAAGTCCGCTGATGAAAGTGGCTGGCAGAAGAGGACCTGATGGTGCACAACGGTGGGAATGTGCCAACCTTCGTGCAGGGCGAAAGTATGTCTTTCATAGACATCACTTTTAGCACATCAAGGATTGCATGTGTGTTGAAAGAGTGTGATGTCAGGGCGGGAGAGAATCTGAGTGATCACCACGATATTCTCTTACGAGAGGATATTTCTGAAAGACCAGTTGCAACCGAGGCGAATGGATGGAAAGTAAACAAGTCTACTATAAAATTTGAAGACGTTATGAAAGAGTAGCCCGAAAGGACAGGCCGCGAAAATAGACTGCGGAGCTCATGCGAAGGAGTTCTTCACGGGGCCTGTGATGCGGTGTCTTGGAGAAAACGGAACGTCGTCAGAGGCAGGAATCCAGTTTATTGGTAGAATGAGCAGGTAGCTGAAAAGCGTAAAAAATGATTGGGTGAAAGGAAATGTATGGTAAAGAATAATAGGCGAGCAAATGAGGAAGTACAAGAGGAGTGCAGAAGGAGGTACAACCATGCGCGCAGGGAACTTTGCAGAGCCATCGTGAACTCCAAGAAACTTGGAGAGTGCTCTGCGAAGACTTGAATAATAACATCGGAGATGACGGGTATAAGATAGTCACTAGGAAAATTGCGTAAAGGGTGAATACTCTTCGGTGGGACAGTCTAATGACGGAAGTCAAGAAGCTGCTCCCAGTACACGAGCGAGTCTTTTTATTCTGGCCGAGATGCAGAGTGCAGTCGGCCGGATGTGGGAGGGAAAAGCGCCGGGTCCTGATCGTGTTCCACCAGCCTGCAAGGTATTTTGGTTTGTGTGCAATGAATTCTGCTTGAGAATGATGAATGAAGAGATGATGAATGGCAATTCCTTCAAGGAGTGGGAGACTGGTTATGATTGCAAAAGAGCAAAAGGAAGGAAATGAAGCCAAATACACGCCAATCTGCCTATTGAATGGGATAGCGAAGATGTTTGAGAGTATGATCGGAGCTACGATAAATGAGAATCTCGAAAGGCCTGGGGGTCTTTCAGAGGAATAATATGGGTTCAGGGGCGGGTGCACTACGGTGAACGCAATGATAAGAGTGATAGAGAGAACAAGGTTGGCCAATAAGGGTCCATGGCGTAGTCGTAGCTACTGTGGGCTTTTAACCCTGGATGTGTTTTCAATTCTTGAATGCAATGTGCAAATTGCTTTCAATGTGGCGGAATCATGGAGGCTTTGGAACTGAAGGGGGTAACTCCCTACCTTCGAAAGATGGTCAGCTACTTGAACCATAGGGAGATAGTGACTGTGGATGGAAAAATCTTCAAGATGACTGCGAGTCTTCCACAGGGCTCGGTTCTTGGGCCGATACTGTGTAACATATGTTATGATGAGGTTTTGAGATTGAGGCTGCCAGACGGGATTACACTCATCAGGTACGCAGATGAATTAGCGGTTGTGGCTGTCGCAAGAACGGAAGAAAGGCTGAAAGCGATACTGAGACGGTACTGCTGATTGGGAGAGGAAAGCTGCGTGAACTAACCGTGCGAATGGGGACAGTTGACGTACCGGCACGGGATACTGTGAGATACCTTGGGGTGGAGCTTCAGCGAAACCTCTGGGTATCCGAGCAGGTCAACCGAGTGGTGCGCAAGGCAATAGTGTGTGTAAGAGCCCTAGAATGACTGATGCCCAACATTAGTGGACCGTTGGACTCCAAAAGAAGGATATAAATACGGTCGTGCACTCCATTCTCTTGTATGGCTGCCGGCATGGATAAATGCCTTCAGGATTAAATATTACAGAGAGAGAGAGACTGATGAGAGTGCAAAGGGGTCTGTCTAGCTGCTTCGTGTGTGCAGCGCTAAGAAGAATGTTTCTGGCGACGCCGTGACGGTCTCTGGTGGAGTCATCCTGCTAGACCTGACGAATGAAAGAGCGAGAGTAAGAACAAAACAATGCGTGTATGGCAAGAGCTATGGGAGGGTCAAACGAGGCAACTGGTTCCCACCATCGATAAATGGGTCAATCATAGGCACAGGGAGGTGAATTATCAACTCACCTAGGAACTTATAGGGCATGGCTATTTTTGGTCCTACCTGGTGCGCACCGGGAAAATGGTTGAAGCGCACTCTAGGTATTGTGGAGCGAGCATACCATTTTTGAGTGTTTAAGATGCGTGAGTATGAGGAGCGCGGCAGACTGCAAGATAAGAGAGAGTGTAAACAACGAGTCATCAAACTTTGCAATAAATTCGTGCGCTCCATTCGCACTAAGGGCGGCTCCCGCGTTACAATTCCTATCCCGCCTCGCGCTCCTCCCTCTCATCCTTCTCTTTTCTCCTCATTATATACCCAATCATACCTGTCAGCACGCTCCATCCTTACTGACTACGAGCATGATCCTTACCATCCTAAGGATCATGCTCGTAGTCAGTAAGGATGGAGCGTGCTGACAGGTATGATTGGGTATATAATGAGGAGAAAAGAGAAGGATGAGAGGGAGGAGCGCGAGGCGGGATAGGAATTGTAACGCGGGAGCCGCCCTTAGTGCGAATGGAGCGCACGAATTTATTGCAAAGTTTGATGACGAGGGAAGCACGGTCATTAATGGCGGGCCCGGCGCAACGAATGAATATGGATGATTTCTTTGGAAATGGAGGGGGAGGAGCGTGATGAAGTCCTGTCTATCTAGTTCCATCTGTCTAGTTCTGTCTATCTAATCATGTCTGACAGGTAATACAGACAAGACTAGACAAACAAGACAAGACAGACAAGGCTAGACAGACAAGGCTAGACAGACAAGGCTAGACAGACAAGACTAGACAGACAAGACTAGACAGACAAGACTAGACAGACAAGACTAGACAGACAAGACTAGACATATAAGACTAGACATATAAGACTTATAAGACTAGACATATAAGACTAGACATATAAGACTAGACAGACAAGACTAGACAGACAAGACTAGACAGACAAGACTAGACAGACAAGACTAGACAGACAAGACTAGACAGACAAGACTAGACAGACAAGACTAGACAGACAAGACTAGACAGACAAGACTAGACAGACAAGACTAGACAGACAAGACTAGACAGACAAGACTAGACAGACAAGACTAGACAGACAAGACTAGACAGACAAGACTAGACAGACAAGACTAGACAGACAAGACTAGACAGACAAGACTAGACAGACAAGACTAGACAGACAAGACTAGACAGACAAGACTAGACAGACAAGACTAGACAGACAAGACTAGACAGACAAGACTAGACAGACAAGACTAGACAGACAAGACTAGACAGACAAGACTAGACAGACAAGACTAGACAGACAAGACTAGACAGACAAGACTAGACAGACAAGACTAGACAGACAAGACTAGACAGACAAGACTAGACAGACAAGACTAGACAGACAAGACTAGACAGACAAGACTAGACAGACAAGACTAGACAGACAAGACTAGACAGACAAGACTAGACAGACAAGACTAGACAGACAAGACTAGACAGACAAGACTAGACAGACAAGACTAGACAGACAAGACTAGACAGACAAGACTAGACAGACAAGACTAGACAGACAAGACTAGACAGACAAGACTAGACAGACAAGACTAGACAGACAAGACTAGACAGACAAGACTAGACAGACAAGACTAGACAGACAAGACTAGACAGACAAGACTAGACAGACAAGACTAGACAGACAAGACTAGACAGACAAGACTAGACAGACAAGACTAGACAGACAAGACTAGACAGACAAGACTAGACAGACAAGACTAGACAGACAAGACTAGACAGACAAGACTAGACAGACAAGACTAGACAGACAAGACTAGACAGACAAGACTAGACAGACAAGACTAGACAGACAAGACTAGACAGACAAGACTAGACAGACAAGACTAGACAGACAAGACTAGACAGACAAGACTAGACAGACAAGACTAGACAGACAAGACTAGACAGACAAGACTAGACAGACAAGACTAGACAGACAAGACTAGACAGACAAGACTAGACAGACAAGACTAGACAGACAAGACTAGACAGACAAGACTAGACAGACAAGACTAGACAGACAAGACTAGACAGACAAGACTAGACAGACAAGACTAGACAGACAAGACTAGACAGACAAGACTAGACAGACAAGACTAGACAGACAAGACTAGACAGACAAGACTAGACAGACAAGACTAGACAGACAAGACTAGACAGACAAGACTAGACAGACAAGACTAGACAGACAAGACTAGACAGACAAGACTAGACAGACAAGACTAGACAGACAAGACTAGACAGACAAGACTAGACAGACAAGACTAGACAGACAAGACTAGACAGACAAGACTAGACAGACAAGACTAGACAGACAAGACTAGACAGACAAGACTAGACAGACAAGACTAGACAGACAAGACTAGACAGACAAGACTAGACAGACAAGACTAGACAGACAAGACTAGACAGACAAGACTAGACAGACAAGACTAGACAGACAAGACTAGACAGACAAGACTAGACAGACAAGACTAGACAGACAAGACTAGACAGACAAGACTAGACAGACAAGACTAGACAGACAAGACTAGACAGACAAGACTAGACAGACAAGACTAGACAGACAAGACTAGACAGACAAGACTAGACAGACAAGACTAGACAGACAAGACTAGACAGACAAGACTAGACAGACAAGACTAGACAGACAAGACTAGACAGACAAGACTAGACAGACAAGACTAGACAGACAAGACTAGACAGACAAGACTAGACAGACAAGACTAGACAGACAAGACTAGACAGACAAGACTAGACAGACAAGACTAGACAGACAAGACTAGACAGACAAGACTAGACAGACAAGACTAGACAGACAAGACTAGACAGACAAGACTAGACAGACAAGACTAGACAGACAAGACTAGACAGACAAGACTAGACAGACAAGACTAGACAGACAAGACTAGACAGACAAGACTAGACAGACAAGACTAGACAGACAAGACTAGACAGACAAGACTAGACAGACAAGACTAGACAGACAAGACTAGACAGACAAGACTAGACAGACAAGACTAGACAGACAAGACTAGACAGACAAGACTAGACAGACAAGACTAGACAGACAAGACTAGACAGACAAGACTAGACAGACAAGACTAGACAGACAAGACTAGACAGACAAGACTAGACAGACAAGACTAGACAGACAAGACTAGACAGACAAGACTAGACAGACAAGACTAGACAGACAAGACTAGACAGACAAGACTAGACAGACAAGACTAGACAGACAAGACTAGACAGACAAGACTAGACAGACAAGACTAGACAGACAAGACTAGACAGACAAGACTAGACAGACAAGACTAGACAGACAAGACTAGACAGACAAGACTAGACAGACAAGACTAGACAGACAAGACTAGACAGACAAGACTAGACAGACAAGACTAGACAGACAAGACTAGACAGACAAGACTAGACAGACAAGACTAGACAGACAAGACTAGACAGACAAGACTAGACAGACAAGACTAGACAGACAAGACTAGACAGACAAGACTAGACAGACAAGACTAGACAGACAAGACTAGACAGACAAGACTAGACAGACAAGACTAGACAGACAAGACTAGACAGACAAGACTAGACAGACAAGACTAGACAGACAAGACTAGACAGACAAGACTAGACAGACAAGACTAGACAGACAAGACTAGACAGACAAGACTAGACAGACAAGACTAGACAGACAAGACTAGACAGACAAGACTAGACAGACAAGACTAGACAGACAAGACTAGACAGACAAGACTAGACAGACAAGACTAGACAGACAAGACTAGACAGACAAGACTAGACAGACAAGACTAGACAGACAAGACTAGACAGACAAGACTAGACAGACAAGACTAGACAGACAAGACTAGACAGACAAGACTAGACAGACAAGACTAGACAGACAAGACTAGACAGACAAGACTAGACAGACAAGACTAGACAGACAAGACTAGACAGACAAGACTAGACAGACAAGACTAGACAGACAAGACTAGACAGACAAGACTAGACAGACAAGACTAGACAGACAAGACTAGACAGACAAGACTAGACAGACAAGACTAGACAGACAAGACTAGACAGACAAGACTAGACAGACAAGACTAGACAGACAAGACTAGACAGACAAGACTAGACAGACAAGACTAGACAGACAAGACTAGACAGACAAGACTAGACAGACAAGACTAGACAGACAAGACTAGACAGACAAGACTAGACAGACAAGACTAGACAGACAAGACTAGACAGACAAGACTAGACAGACAAGACTAGACAGACAAGACTAGACAGACAAGACTAGACAGACAAGACTAGACAGACAAGACTAGACAGACAAGACTAGACAGACAAGACACTAGACAGACAAGACTAGACAGACAAGACTAGACAGACAAGACTAGACAGACAAGACTAGACAGACAAGACTAGACAGACAAGACTAGACAGACAAGACTAGACAGACAAGACTAGACAGACAAGACTAGACAGACAAGACTAGACAGACAAGACTAGACAGACAAGACTAGACAGACAAGACTAGACAGACAAGACTAGACAGACAAGACTAGACAGACAAGACTAGACAGACAAGACTAGACAGACAAGACTAGACAGACAAGACTAGACAGACAAGACTAGACAGACAAGACTAGACAGACAAGACTAGACAGACAAGACTAGACAGACAAGACTAGACAGACAAGACTAGACAGACAAGACTAGACAGACAAGACTAGACAGACAAGACTAGACAGACAAGACTAGACAGACAAGACTAGACAGACAAGACTAGACAGACAAGGACTAGACAGACAAGACTAGACAGACAAGACTAGACAGACAAGACTAGACAGACAAGACTAGACAGACAAGACTAGACAGACAAGACTAGACAGACAAGACTAGACAGACAAGACTAGACAGACAAGACTAGACAGACAAGACTAGACAGACAAGACTAGACAGACAAGACTAGACAGACAAGACTAGACAGACAAGACTAGACAGACAAGACTAGACAGACAAGACTAGACAGACAAGACTAGACAGACAAGACTAGACAGACAAGACTAGACAGACAAGACTAGACAGACAAGACTAGACAGACAAGACTAGACAGACAAGACTAGACAGACAAGACTAGACAGACAAGACTAGACAGACAAGACTAGACAGACAAGACTAGACAGACAAGACTAGACAGACAAGACTAGACAGACAAGACTAGACAGACAAGACTAGACAGACAAGACTAGACAGACAAGACTAGACAGACAAGACTAGACAGACAAGACTAGACAGACAAGACTAGACAGACAAGACTAGACAGACAAGACTAGACAGACAAGACTAGACAGACAAGACTAGACAGACAAGACTAGACAGACAAGACTAGACAGACAAGGACAGACAAGACTAGACAGACAAGACTAGACAGACAAGACTAGACAGACAAGACTAGACAGACAAGACTAGACAGACAAGACTAGACAGACAAGACTAGACAGACAAGACTAGACAGACAAGACTAGACAGACAAGACTAGACAGACAAGACTAGACAGACAAGACTAGACAGACAAGACTAGACAGACAAGACAGACAAGACTAGACAGACAAGACAGACAAGACTAGACAGACAAGACTAGACAGACAAGACTAGACAGACAAGACTAGACAGACAAGACTAGACAGACAAGACTAGACAGACAAGACTAGACAGACATAGACAGACAAGACTAGACAGACAAGACTAGACAGACAAGACTAGACAGACAAGACTAGACAGACAAGACTAGACAGACAAGACTAGACAGACAAGGACAAGACTAGACAGACAAGACTAGACAGACAAGACTAGACAGACAAGACTAGACAGACAAGACTAGACAGACAAGACTAGACAGACAAGACTAGACAGACAAGACTAGACAGACAAGACTAGACAGACAAGACTAGACAGACAAGACTAGACAGACAAGACTAGACAGACAAGACTAGACAGACAAGACTAGACAGACAAGACTAGACAGACAAGACTAGACAGACAAGACTAGACAGACAAGACTAGACAGACAAGACTAGACAGACAAGACTAGACAGACAAGACTAGACAGACAAGACTAGACAGACAAGACTAGACAGACAAGACTAGACAGACAAGACTAGACAGACAGACAGACAAGACTAGACAGACAAGACTAGACATACAAGACTAGACAAGACTAGACAGACAAGACTAGACAGACAAGACTAGACAGACAAGACTAGACAGACAAGACTAGACAGACAAGACTAGACAGACAAGACTAGACAGACAAGACTAGACAGACAAGACTAGACAGACAAGACTAGACAGACAGACTAGACAGACAAGACTAGACAGACAAGACTAGACAGACAAGACTAGACAGACAAGACTAGACAGACAAGACTAGACAGACAAGACTAGACAGACAAGACTAGACAGACAAGACTAGACAGACAAGACTAGACAGACAAGACTAGACAGACAAGACTAGACAGACAAGACTAGACAGACAAGACTAGACAGACAAGACTAGACAGACAAGACTAGACAGACAAGACTAGACAGACAAGACTAGACAGACAAGACTAGAGACAAGACGAGACAGACAAGACGAGACAGACAAGACTAGACAGACAAGACTAGACAGACAAGACTAGACAGACAAGACTAGACAGACAAGACTAGACAGACAAGACTAGACAGACAAGACTAGACAGACAAGACTAGACAGACAAGACTAGACAGACAAGACTAGACAGACAAGACTAGACAGACAAGACTAGACAGACAAGACTAGACAGACAAGACTAGACAGACAAGACTAGACAGACAAGACTAGACAGACAAGACTAGACAGACAAGACTAGACAGACAAGACTAGACAGACAAGACTAGATAGACAAGACTAGACAGACAAGACTAGACAGACAAGACTAGACAGACAAGACTAGACAGACAAGACTAGACAGACAAGACTAGACAGACAAGACTAGACAGACAAGACTAGACAGACAGACAAGACTGGACAGACAAGACTAGACAGACAAGACAAACACACAATACTAGACAGACAAGACTAGACAGACCAGACTAGGTAGACTAAACATACGAGACGAGATAGACAAGAAAGACTAGACTAGAGAGACAAATCTATACAGACAAGTCTAGACTAGACAGACAAGACTAAAGTGGACAAGACAGATAAGGCTTAACAGACAAAACTAGACAGATTAACTAGACAACTAGACTGGTTACTAATAAGGCTAGACAGACAAGAACATACTATATGACGATCTGCTGAAAACCGAAATGCGGAAATAATCCTAATTGGATTCGCTGATGAAGTGGCGATTGTGGTAACCACAAAAGAAGAATCCATAATTATGGATTCAGCTAATGCGGGACTACAAAGAGTAGTTAATAAACTGGAGGGAGCAGCAATTGGCGCCAGAGAAGACGGAGCCAATACTTTTAATATCTCAACGAACGATATCCCCGATCACTTTTAATGCCAAAGGTTTTACGGTAACCCCTACTACAGCACTACGAGCTATTAAACATTGCTTTTAACCTACACACCGCCCCTGATGACTAACTACCCCTAAAAGTACGCCATCGGCCACTTTGAGAATCGCTGGTATAAAGAATGTAACATTTAAACGTTCAAAATTGAATTAAATTTTATGTATATGCAATAAAAAAATCCTTATCAGATTATTAAAAATTAATAAATCTTTACACGTTCTACATAACATAGAAAACTCATATAGAATATTTAATTATAATAAAACTTTCAACTCACCCACATCTTGATCTTCAAGATCCTGAGCTAGTATCCAAAAACAGAAGACAAAAATTAATAAATGAATATCACAGTATACCATTTGTAATAAATTATCTACACTGCTATATAATGAATTATCACCTTAATTGGCTGAAAAAAGTTATATACAATAAACATACCATATTCATCACGAATCTCCATGTCTGTGTCAGTATTTGGAACTGGCAGCTGTTTATCGGAACTATCGTCTTTAACTTGAGGTGGTGTAGGTTCATTTTCATCATTATGCGAATCTTCTGGATTTTCTCCTCCATTGGACTCAACTGCTTTCACTGTTGTAAATGTTGGTTTCTCATCAGAAATATTACCTGGTTTGTTAGAAGTAGTTTGATTTAAAGGTTTATTTCCTGATGCATTAACCATCTCATGATCCTCTGAAGGCACTTGTTTCAATGTTTGTTGATGTTGATTGGGTTTTGGAGTAGTTGGTTTATTAGGTTTATGAAATTTTTGGTTTATTGAGGGTGAATGTTCAGTTTTTTCAGAGGATGTAGGTTCGTGTTCTTGAGTGTTAAAAACCTCATCTTTTCCAGAGTCTACAACTTCATTTTTTTTAGCAGCAGAATGTGCAGTTTCATCAGAGATTGAATCATTAATTTTGGATGACTGTTGTTCAGTTTGACTGGAGACTGAGACTGGATGTTCAGTTTTTCCAAGAGCTGAATTGTTTCGAAGTGTTGTAGAATTTTGTGTTAAAAGTGAATTTTTAATATCTAATAGATGTTCTTCTGAAGGATCTTTTACTTTTGAATCTAATCCAACAATTTGCACTGGGTGTTCTGGTTTTGGCTGTGTTTTTGCCCCACCAGTTTCAATAATGCTGATTTCAGGACTTGAAATTCCAGGCAATGGCAATTTTGGTTGGTTTTCCAATTGTACAACAATATGTGCTATATATGCAGCAACTTGACAAATTGGCCAGACTGATTCTGACATTGGCTGTTTACAAAAGAGTTCACATTCCTTAGTGTTTGAAAACTTTGAATTTGAGTGAATTTTAGAACTATTTAAATTATTTCCAATTAATTTGCAAATAGTTGAGATGTTTATATTTTCCTTGTATTTGTTTATATTTTGCAGATATTTGTTTATATTTTCCATTTCTTTCTTGATTATTATTTCTTGTTTCATTTTCACAATTGTATTATTATTTCTTGTTTCATTTGTTAATTTACAAGTACCTTGGAAAATATCATAATATAAACCACAAAGGGAGTATTTCAAATTGTTTAAATTAACTTCAGTTACATTTTGGGTTTTTTCAAAGTCATCGCATGGGTTTAATAAACCCTTACTGATTGAAATTATTTGACTTCGAAAATAAGGGCACTTGTACTCATCGTCGGTTGAAATCTTGCTGTAAACGGACACAGAAGAGGCAGTCGATACATAGACGATCAAAGTTAAAATTATTATTATTTTCATGGTATTTCGTTTCTATCAATTATTATTAGGGGAAAAAAATTTCAAAACGATAATTTTTAGGTTAGTTTTCATTCGCACTGAAAAACGAAAAATTGTTTGCGATTTCTAGGAAATGCGAGACAATAATAGACTTACCGATAGGATATTTGTGTTTCGTAAATTATTAGTTTCTTGGTGAAAATTTCAGTGTATGTATTACCTTCACATTTATGACACACTCTTCCTGTTTTTTCGATGGAAACCAGATGGAAACTCTGTTTAGAAAACAGGTAAAATGTATGCAACTAGATTCGCAATTGCACAGGCCCTGACTGAGAATAATTGCAATTTCTTTAATTATATAGCATCGAGCAAAAGTCAACTAACTATTTTATTCATTTATTTTTAAATAATACATTTATTTTTAACAATATACGAATTAATTTTTCAAGTTTTAAAAATGGAAAAGTGGTGGAAATTGAGGAAAGTGAAGTGGTGTGACAACGAATGAAAAAAAGAAGATAATTTTGATGAAATGTAAAATAATAAACCATTTTACGTTTAGTTAAGCGCATGCAGATCCGCCAACTTTGATAGGCGAAAATATGAAATTTTCGGGCACATATTTACTAATAGTATATTACGTAATGAGAGTTGTAAGAAGCATATTACGTACAAGCGGAACAATTACGTAATTCCGCGAGTACGTAATTGTTCTAACAACTCGAATTATGTACTATACTTTATCTACGACCACACTTTTTTTTTCTATTTAATAAGAAAAATATGTGTGATGTAACTGATATAGTGATTCATCTATATAGGCAATACAATGTACGCAGTGTCAATGTCAAATGAAATCATTTATATTTACTTAATAATTTATATTTTCTATGTTTAATTTCATTAATACCTACTAAATAGATTTAAGCCCTAAAGAAGGTAGAATAAAAAAGGCAAAACGGCAAAATATCGACATCAGTTGTTTTATTAAAATAAATTCCTTTTCCGAAGAATAAACTACAATATAATAAAAATGACAGGATCTGAAGATATATTTATAATTTTTTTTTTGATTATAGTTTATAATAACCGAACAATTGTTGAATATTAGTGTCGGATTGTTATCAACATCATTAGTGATAGGATTGGTTGAAATAGAGTACTTGAAGTCATACTCGCATGATGTACTTGCATTTGTGGAAGTTAAATTACTGTTTAACGCAGTAGAAATGAAATAGCAGCATCATTTTTATTTTTCATGGAGCAGTCTATATAGCCTTCTGCTACTGCAGACGAACGCCAGCCACCATGCCTTTTTAATGACAATAAATCACCACTGGAATCCACAAGAATGGTGGCTGACGAACGTCTGAAACAATGTCCTGTATAAAGATTTGCTTCCGACAAATGAAGATAATTGTCAATTTGTTTAGGAATAGAGCCAATTTAATTCCATCAAAGCAATGTGTTGGAATAAATAAAATTGGCTCTATTCCTAAACAAATTGACAATTATCTTCATTTGCTGGCGTTCGTCTGCAGTAGCAGAAGGCTATATAGACTGCTCCATGAAAAATAAAAATGATGCTGCTATTTCATTTCTACTGCAATAAACAGTAATTTAACTTCCACAAATGCAAGTACATCATGCGAATATGACTTCAAGTACTCTAATTCAACCAATCTTATCACTAATGATGTCGATAACAATCATTTCTCATTTTGATAATTTAGGATAAAAGGCTGATCATTTTCCTTTTTTTGTGGGCGTATGTTAATATATTTTTTACAGGTTTTGTAAAATTCTTTGGGTACCACAAAAGATCTTTGAGTTTTTGTTTTAGAATCAGGAATTTTAACGATCAGAGATGTTCCGGTGTCTTCTATATGACAGGGTTTGATATTTAGTAGTTCTTGTTTTCTGCAAGCACCACTAATGCCAATGCTAAGAATAACCTAAAATTATATAAAAAAATATGTCGTTATGCCCATTAGAGAGCATTATAAGAAAAAAAAGTAATGAATACCTTCATCAATAAATATTTGTTATCCGGCGAATTATTGAGGAAACCGTTAATTTCTTGAAAGGTTACAATTTTTGATTTCTTGCTATTAAATCCATCAGATTTTCTCTTTAGTAAAGCTATTAACTTTGTGTTGTTGTCCTCTAACTCCTACGCGGAGCATAGGGCCGCTACAAAGACCTTTCATCTGACTCTATTCTGAGCCAGGCGTTTCTGCATCTATGGTCCTCCGCCACGTGTTAGCTGGACGTCGCTTTCTGCGAGAACCCTGCGGGTTCCATTGTAAGGCTTGCCTAGTGATTTTTCCTTCGTCTCTCCTCAATACATGGCCCAACTATTTCCACTTGCGGTGTTTTATTTCTTTTTGTATCTCTTTTGTTGGTTTGTCAGGTGCCATAAGTCTACATTGCGTGTTGTATCTTGCCAAAAAATGCGCTGTATACTTCGTAGGCATTTGTTTATGAATACCTGAAATTTATTTACTATTGTTATGGAGATTTTCCATGTTTGGCACCCGTACAGCAAGACGGATTTCACATTTGAGTTTTGTTCGTGTGGAATACAGTCTGGAGGTCCAGACCGGCCTGAGCATACCAAATACCTGTTTGGCCCTTTTTGTTCGGTATGAGACATCGGCTCTTCATGTCCGCGTGGGTGTGTGCCAAGAAACAGATATCGTCTGCGTAGTCCAGATCTTCCAGTAACGAGTTTAACGTCCATCTAATGCCCTCACTTCTTGACACTACTTTGTCCATTATTGAGTCTAACAGAATATTAAATAGTAAGGGCGATAGTACGCAGCCCTGTCTGACTCCCGAGCTGATGGTAATGTCGCTGCTCTTAGCAGTTTGGTGTTTTACATAGCAGGATGCATTCCGGTATAGTTCCTTTACTAGGTTTATTATCTTTTCCGGTACCCCCTTTTCTTCTAGCACTTTCCAGACTGCATTATGATGACTGCATTATGATGCTATCAAAGGCCCTACGGAAGTCGACGAAGACCGTGTATAATGTAAACCTCCATTCTATGGACTGCTCTATGATGATTCGCATGGTGTTAATTTGATCGACGCAGGATCTATTTGGGCGAAAACCCGCTTGTTCCTGACGCAGACTGGGCTCTATGGAGATGGATAGTCGATCCAGTAAAATGTGAGAAATTATTTTGTAAGATCACCTTTTTTGGGGAGAACGACTATGGCTCCCTCCTTCCATTCATGTGGCACATTTTCCGACTCCCATGCATCTACTATTAGCGGGTGGAGCAGTTTTGTTACCACCTTTAGGTCTGCTTTAAGTATTCCTGCCGGAAGGTTATCTGGGCCAGCGGCCTTGTTGTTCTTAAGGTTCTTTAATGTAGTTCTGACTTCTTCTTCACTAGGTGGGTTAGGATTCACGTTCCGGACCGGGAGATTTATTTGATGGTCTTGTGGAGGATGTGGAGGATGTATGCCGTCCTCGGCATCACTTTCTTCCGGGTTCGGCTGTCCGATTATTTCTTGGAAGTATTCTTGCCATCTTATAAGTTGATCTTCTTTGTTTGTCAGCAATTGTCCCTCTTTATTTTTCATTGGGTGTTCTCTTTTAAAGTTTTTATTAGCGAGTTTTTTTTGTAATGAGTTAAGTTCTCTTGTGTTGTTATTTGTTGCTGCAACTTCGGCTTTCGCTGCGAGATCTTCCACCCATCTATGTTTGTCTTTTCTGGCATTCCGTTTTACCTTGCGGATTATGTTCCAGTAGCTACGAGTCAGTTCGGCCTTCTCTTCGTGGTTAGGGTTTTGATTGATCAGGGCTTTTGCTGCCTTCCTGTCTTCGATTAGTTTCCATGTTTCCTGCGAGATCCACTCCTCTCTGTTCCTTTGCTTTCTACCCAAGGTCTGGTCGGCAGATTCTAGCAATACTTTGTGGACTGCTTTCCATTCTCGACGATCTTCCTCTGTCATGTTAGTGGTATTTTCTTGCAGTTGCGTCTTGAAACTGGCTAGTCCTCCGGTTGCTTTAAGATTGTCTGTATCGAATTTTATGCTAGCAGCTAACGTAATTTGTCATTTTGGTGTTGCTAACTTTAGTTTAAGCGTGCCAACGATAAGGTAATGGTCGCTGGCCATATCTGCACATCTTTTGTTTCTCACGTCACATAGTGATGTTTTACACTCTTTTTTAATGATAATGTGGTCAATTTGGTTTTTTGTACGCTGGTCAGGAGATATCCAAGTCTCCATGTGTACCCTTTTATGCGGAAGAGCGTGCCGCCAATTATCAGGTTGTGTTCCAAGCACGTGTCGACCAACATTTCCCCATTCTCGTTTACAGTTCCGCTCCCATGGTTACCCATTGCCTGTACTAAGTTGGTGCTGTGGGAACCAACTTTGGCATTTAGGTCCACCATTAGTATGATTATGTCGCCCTTTTTTATGAAGTGTAAGGTGGTAGACAGTTGTTCGTAGAACGTGGCCTTTGCTTCAATTGGATTTGTCTCTGTTGGTGAGTAACATTGGATGATACTTATGCTTCTAACCCTTGTGTGGAAACGGGCAACAATAATTCTATCGTTCACTGATCGCCAGGATAGTAGGCTAGTCTTGGCCTTTTTGCTTAGTAGTAGGGCAACTCCGCTCTCATGGTGTTCGCCTTGTGGTTTGCCTGAGTACAAGAACGCTCCGCCGTTCGCTGTATTTTCTTCTCCAAACCCATGCCATCTTACTTCGCTAAGGCCGAGGATTTCAAGGTTGTATCCTGTCATTTCGCAGACCACTTGTGCAAGTCTCGATGGTTCCAGTAGGGTTCTAATGTTCCATATTCCTATTCGTGTCCGAGTTTTTGTGTTCGCCAAAGTCATCATCTTAGAATCCGTCCGGTGAGTATCTGTAGTGGTTTCGTTAGTAAAGAATTTAAGATGGGCAGATTATTAGCACCCGAGTTTGATTATGGGACTGCCATCCAGCGGCTATCAAACATGCCTGGTTTGAGTAGGTTTCCTTCTGAGAGCTCAGGTGGACAAGCTTTATTCTTCCACAGGGTATTTCTGTCCTGTGATTATATGGTTATCCCGCCAATATTCGGACGTCAGAGCCTCTTTAGTTAACTAGCATGGTGCACCGCGGGCAGGCGAGGTTGACTTTTGGGTTATCATGATGTTCTCATAACCCCTTACCAAAGCCATTAACTTTGAATGTTTGAAATGTCGATGTCGTGCTTTATATTAATTGTTGTCTGAACCATTGAATAAATTGCCCAAAGTAAAGATGGTTTCATTGTTTGAGATAACTCATCAAAGTATGATAATACAACATTTTCTGAAAACGATTTAACTGGATAATCTGTGTTAAAAGGCGTGAGATGTATAGGCAACCCACTGTACGCATTATGCGCACGCGCATTGGGGGCAAAACACAAAGGCGTAGGGAAAATAAATTTGAAGGGGGTATATAAAAATTATTTATACTATTGATTAATTTTTCTTTTTTCGGATCGAGAGGTCGTGCTACCGCGCGATATGTGGTCTTCATTGATCTTCTCCTAATATAACCTAATCTAACCATCCATTTTGTTCAAATCTGTAGCTACGGTGGCCTTTTGTACACGCCACTGGAGGTTTTATTTTAATTTCCGTTAGTTTCAATTGTGGCAAGGAGGGCGCTGAATGGCTCATTCCTCTTAACGCATATTAACCATTTAACTTTATGCTTCATAGTAACAAGGTAATAATTATCTTTTTTTATATTTATTACAATTATTATAATAAATCAACATTGTCTTTTGCTTTTTAATCTCTGTGGTTCTATTTGTTTCAATAAACATTTTTCGAGTTGAGATTAATTATTTTCTTGTAACTTTCAAATCTTATATCATAGAAAAGGGCACAAATTCTTTTGAAAACGGGCGACTCTTAACCACGCGGCGGCCCAGTGTATGGTAATCAGCAACATATGTACAAGCAGTGTCTAGACAAATAAAGTTGTTCCTAATCCTTATGAAAGATTCGTCTAATGAATAGTAGTAACCTATCATATTAACCTATCACATTAAAAATAATGTAGTAACCTATCCTTAATTAATATTAATCTACCAGACTTTACATGGGGCAGTCGGTAGGATAAAACTGATAAGACTAAGAATTAAGTATAAATGATGTCTGTGGAAAATAAAGCGTGAAAAGTGCAGACATGGAAGCATCAATGAAACCGCGTTTCCCCTTGATACTTGAGGACAATGTGAGTGAGAATTGGAAAAAGTGGAAACAACGTTTTCAGATATATTTGAAGGCCACGTAGCTTGATTCAAAGCCGGAAAAAAGACAATCTGCCGAGTTTCTCCATGTCATCGGGAACGAGGCTCTCGACAAATATAACACATTTACTTTGACTGCAGAGTCAAATCACATCGGTTTGGAGCAGGAGGAATTAATAGTGTTGGAGGAGAAATGTTGTATAGCTGCGAGAGTCAGTCAAGTGTTAAGTGCTTATGTGAAGCTTTATAAATTGGGGTTTGAAAATTATTTAAATGAAGTAAAAATATGTTTATAACGTGTGTATGTGCGTGTGTGTATGTGTGAGAGAGAGAGAGTGTAAATGACTTTGTTAGAACTGCATCTTATTACATTTATAGTGGGACCATTTAAGAAGTGATTTCAAACATCTATGGGGGATCACGTTTTTAATAAAAATGTCTGCTATAAATATGTGTTTCATTCCTAGATTGTAGAATGTAGTTTTGGTGGTGACGACTTGTACTGCGACATTTGTAGATCTATTGTACCCCACCTTCTTCCTTTAAACATTGGTATACTTCCTGATTCCTTTAGGAATTTCAGGATCTGCGTGGCATTCAAGGACTGCAACTCCTCTGTGTTCAAGATACATTTGTCTCTTGCGGAGCAGTGCTCCGCAGCCTTTGAGCAGATGTATGCTCTAGGCTTTCCTCTAGGATCTTGAGGTGTTTTCTAAGTCTGCAGTGTTCCGTCCGGACTCCTGTCAGAATTCTAAGCTTGTTCCTGTTTAGCTTGAGGCAAGCTTTTGTTCTCTCCTGCTTAACAGATCCCAACATTACTCTGGATTGTCTCAACCCTGGAAGTTCTTTCCTAAAGGATATACTGAGTTCTGAGTCTTCAAGAAGAAAGAAATCTCTCCCGCATTGAAATTATACCTTGGTCTACTATTTGTAAAAAGTATTCTCGATAACAGTTAATTTCAGAATCGTTAACTCGAGAATCTTCTCCTTCATAATCAAAATGGCGCTTTCTTTTTCCAATTCTATTTTTCTTAAATTCTGGAGGAATATTACATTTTTCACATAATTTTTCAGCTTTGACTTTTAATACCGCAAAACCAACATTTCTAAAGTTTTTCAAAAAGTTTTCCAAGCCCTTCAAAACTGCTCTCAAAATATCGGTTCTTGGGTTTTGTAAACTTTTACTAACGGTATTTACGTTCAATAATGTCATACCAGATGATAATTGACAGCACAGATTCAAAATTTATTTCGTGTTTGTACAATTATATTGGTTGTTTTCCAATTACGGGAGCACAGTGCGACTCAGTGCCGCAAAATGCCGCATTAGCAGAGGATTTGTTGGAATAGATTAGTTTTTAAATGCGACAATAGAGTGCATTAGTCTTACTTTAGGTTTTCGAGAAAAAATCGTAGTTTTGGCAATCTTTATCACATAAATAATGTGTGGTGTGTAAACCAGTGTAAATACTTCATCTCATTGTCTAATATTACTAATAATGCATATATATTAATTTTTAAAATTTGTTTAGATAAAGTTTTAAAATGAGTTAAATATTTATTAACAACAATTCAGTATTTATACTCTTGTTGACAAAAATAATGATATACACATCATTATGCGAACTCAATGAAAAAAACACTTAAAATTTCATGTTAACTTATTGGTACCACTTGCGCATTACACCCGAGAGCAGAGCTTTTCCTTGTGCTCCTCGGTGCGAGGCGTTGCTGATGTTGTAACACTCGATGTTGCGCACAGTGCCGCATTG
The DNA here is from genome assembly GCA_944588485.1 of Phosphuga atrata. Lineage (NCBI taxonomy): Eukaryota > Metazoa > Arthropoda > Insecta > Coleoptera > Silphidae > Phosphuga > Phosphuga atrata. The sequence continues at coordinate 15,393,450 of OX155895.1, read as the reverse complement.
TGCGCTCTAGTGCTGTAATTGGAAAACTACCATTGATTCGCTTTTTATTTTGGGATAATTTGTTGTTTCGCATAATTTGTCTTTATTAATTTGTCTAAATTATGTCTAATTGTCTTTATAGCATTTATTCTACACTCCCACCGAGGGTCGCATTGTGGCTTTAAAGTAGTATCTAGATGTTCCTTTAAAATGTTCCATCTTGCAGCTGAGCTAGAAAAAGTTGTGTAGAACCTTTGAATTACAACAAAAAATGTTATTGCCATTAGAACAGTCGAAGGAAGCCGTGTCTCCTAATAATAAATTTAAAGTACAAGGAAAAAAGTACACTTTAAAAGTTACAGTTTCAAAGAGTAGCAGCGACCTTACGAATGTGAAACTGTAAAAACTACAAATTGTTAAAATTACAGTTTCCGGTAATCTTTAGAAATTTGTATTCGTAAGGCCGCTGCTAATATTTGAACTGTAATTTTTAAATTTGCGCACATGGCACAAAAAATTTCAATGGATTTTCTGACAAAATTCTTGCTTGAACTCCTTGTTTTTTTACCAACCATGTTCGCCCCATTGTCATAGGACTGTCCTCTACAATCTTGAAGAGGAATACCCAAATTGGCTAATTGTTTTTAACACTTCAGTTAAATCAAAACCCGTAGTTTTCGTATAAATTGGTGTAAAACCAATAAAATATTCCTTAATATCGATATCATTTCCATTTTCATAAGGCAATTGAACAGTTCGAATTATAAAAGCTAATTGTTCAACATCGCCAATGTCTGTAGTGCAATTAGGGTTTCTGAATATTCGCACTTTTTAAAAACCGCGGTTTTCGGTTTTTGAAAATTAAAAACCGCGGTTTCGGGTTAGGTTTTTAATAACTTTTGGTAGTAGTGCTTAATATTTAAACGAGATCTTAGTTTTGTACAAAAGTAGCCGCTAAGGGAAAATGATCTTTTGGAGTAGTTGGATGTAGCTTTAATTGTAGAGAGTACTTGAAACAAAATATTTAATCTTTTTGTGTTCTCAGAAGTTTTATATTTAACTCCTTTTTCATAGAATTAGGATAGCGAAAAGTATTTTTATTTAATTCTTCTTGAATAGCTTTTTGTACTTCGTTTTGCAAGGAATAATTTGGATTGGTCACTTCTTCTAATTCTTCTGAATTTGCCGAAAATTCATCCTCGACTTCAACCTTATTGATGTCTGGATAAAGTTAAAAAAAACAGACTTTGTTGGAACTTTCGAAGGATCTAGTAAGCATCTAGCCAATTCTGATAATTCCAAATTTTCACGGGTCTTCAAACGTCCCATGATATTTTTCATTGAAGCTTTGCTTATATCAGAATCAATTAATTTTATTTTATTTAATCTTCATCTTCTACTACTCTAATCCCACGATAATAATCCCACGGCAAAAAATATCCCAGACTCGATCAAACTTTGAGGTTTTTTCGACCAGAAATTGAAAACCGCATTGAAATCGCTTGATAACTAACGCCGTGATGGCCCGTCAAAGTTATATCTACCGAGGATTGGTTGCATTTGTTTTTTCGAACTTTCGCAGCTGCCGCAACAAATTCGATGTTTTGTTAGAGCAAAACGGGGTCGGAAAGCGAGACTGAAAACCGCGTTACGAAATCTTTGATAGCGGCGTCGCGACGCCACCGCAAAGTTCAATTTCCTAATGCGCCTGGTGGTTTTTCCGTCGTAGTTTTCAAGCTAGCGAAACAAGTACGATGTTTTGTTGAAGGGAAAGCTTACCAGGAAGCGATAGTGAAAACCGCGTTGCAAAACCTTTGATAACTGACAACTATTTATAACAGTCACACCGACACAGACATCCACTTTGGGACAGCTTTACTAATTAAATCAAGGGAGATTTCTCCCTTGATTTAATTAGTAAACCTGTCCCAAAGTGGATGTTATTAAAACTTTTCAAATTTGAGTAGGCATTGTCTGTGTGACTGTTATAAATAGTTGTCAATTAGAATATTATTATGTGCTTCCGTACTAATTGAATCATTCCCTTATTATGGATGATTGTGTGTTGTATTTCCGCAAGCTTTGCATGGGTCCCGTGTGCAACGTTAGATAAAGAGACACGATTGTTGTCCAATTTTCCGACGTATGCATGATATACGATTCCTTTGTTTGGTTTGTACACGATACTACAATTGGTCCGGAGACGAGGAACTGCTGAAGAACTCGCCAACAAAGGTGAGGTTTCTCGTTTTACCTAAGGAGTGAGGTTACACAAATTACAACTTTCTTATGTTACTTTACTAGTACATAAACCTATGGCCTTCAGCCCCTGACATATTAGGTCTTGACCTTTCTCGTTACTTGCTTTGACGTAACGAAAGGCTCACACAATGCATCTAGAGCGCTGTGTGCTAAAGAGTAACAGAAGATTTCCGTGTCCCTCCCTTGATTTAATTAGTAAAGCTGTCCCAAAGTGGATGTTATTAAAACTTTTCAAACTTTTGATAACGGTGTCACGTCGAATTTCGGGAACTCGCTCTGATTTTTCCGCTGTAGTCTTCGCAATTTTGCAGATAGCGAAACAAATTTGATGTTTTGGTGAAGGGAAAGCTTGTGGTAAAGCGCGACTAAAAACCACATTGCGAAATTTTTGACAACAGCGTCGCGTCGTCACCGCGAACTTCTACTTGCTAATCCAAGTCACCCACAATATCATTTCTGAAACTGATACTAAATGAATCTAATAGTTTTTCAACACTCATTACGATATTATTTGCAGGTTCTTTCATTTGGCACAAAGCCTAAATTGCAATAAAAATTGTTTTCTCCATGAATATTAATGTTTAAGTAACTTTGGCGTCTCAGACTAGTCCACTAATTCTTGAAACTTTAAAATCTAGTCCACTAATTCTTGAAACTTTAAAATCATTGCTTTCTTTCTTTCTTCGTATTCCTTTTGAATTAAGGTCATAACACTTGAAGAACATTTTGGCAAGATTTGGTTGGGAAACTGGCCAGCTATTGCTTTCCGAATAAATGCAGATTTCGAAATTGCTCGAACACATATACCATTGATGGATGCCATTTTTGCAACAACAGATTGCAATGTTTGAAAGAGCACCAATTCAATCTACTTTATTTTTATTTATTTTTAAATAAAACCGAAAACCGCGGTTTTTTATGACGGTTATGCGGTTTCGGTTTTTGCACAGAAAACCGGGGTTTTGCGGTTCGGATATATCCGATCCAGAAACCCTAAGTGCAATCTAATTGCACTGAATAATATTTACTATTTTTAATTTCTGTCATTATAGTTTCTTCTGCTTTTTGCGCCAACAAATTAATTATTAATTTGAAAAGTTTTAATAACATCCACTTTGGGACAGCTTTACTAATTAAATCAAGGGAGGGACACGGAAATCTTCTGTTACTCTTTAGCAAAGTGGATGTTATTAAAACTTTTCAAATTTGAGTAGGCATTGTCTATGTGACTGTTATAAATAGTTGTCAATTAGAATATTAATTATTAATATATTTTGAATTTTAGGTCCCAAATAATGGTAATGAATTTCCTTATTTTTTATTCTTTAAAGATGTTCTCTTTCGAATTCAATTCGAACATCAAATTTTGTGGTCATTTCAACTAAATCTAAAACTTCCCATTGCTTTCCGTAAATATTGTACAACATCTTCCACGAAATGCATCGTTATGAGTAGGGAAAGATCCTATTCTGGAAACACCTCCGCCTCTGAACTTGACCACTTCCGGTGACCTTGACGACTTCCGGTCCGCCACCCCCGCCCCCACTTCCGCTACGAGAATCCGCATTCTCAACAGATGACCCCAGATATAATTATCGATGGATCTGACAGTCTTTTTAGGGTATTAAAGCTTAAAAGCTGATACAGCGTGTTCCTTATTAATGGTTTGATGGTAGTTAGCCCGCCAATTAAGGATTTTGAAGGAATCATTAGATTTCATGTGAAGGGCTGTAAAGTATTTACCTAAACGGAGATAAACTTCATAGTGGTGCCGTGTGAATATATGTTAGATCCATCGAGAATTATATCTGGCGTCATTTCTTGAGAATACGGATTCTCGTACAACGGCTGTTCAATTTACTAATAAAACTATCTACATCAATCCCTAAACTAGTAATTCTATAGCTGGCTACTCTGTTCTTAAATTGGCACAAGTTTGGATGTTATGCTGGGCCAATACTGAGAAAGAAGCTTCTCATTCATATGGATCAACGATGTATTATTGATGTTCAAGGATTCCATGTGAATGGAAAATTTACGCCAAAGGAACTTTCAATCATATTATTCGATGTAAGCGATGTAGACACCTACTTATTCAAACCATCAACGCCATTCAGATCTCTTAACGCATCAGATAAGAATCAAGCTCGATGGTTGGAGAATTATCACCGCGGACTTAAATACTGCGCTGGAAATTTATCTCCAAACCTAATTCAAGATATTTTAATAGAAAGCAATAAAACCTTAAATTGTATGTAAAGTTTCATTATTTAACAACCTTATCATTCCCTTGAGAAGTAATATTTCTTATCTATTATTCCACAGTTCAGACATCCGGTCACGTCAACGGAAAATTGTTATCAGTGCCAGACATCCGGTCACGCTGAGCCGGCAGCTGATAAGTCAAACTATTATTATTAGAATTTAATAAAACCATAAATTGTATGTAGTTTTCATTATTTTACAACCTTATCATTCCCTTGAGAATTAGTATTTCTTATCTATTATTCCACAAGCCAGACATCCAGTTACGTCTACAGGAAATTGTTATCAGTACCAGACATCCGGTCACGTGATCTAACCGACAGCTGATAAGCCAGATAAGTTGAAACAGGGAATTGTTATCAGTGTCAGACATCCGGTCACGTCTACAGGAAATTGTTATCAGTACCAGACATCCGGTCACGTGATCTAAACGACCGAATGCCGTCGAGGTCACCTGAAGTGGCCAAGGTCGGAGGTGGTTCCAGAACGATGGATCTTTCACTGCTCATAACGATGCATTTCGTGGAAGATGTTGTACAATATTTACGGAAAGCAATGGGAAGTTTTAGATTTAGTTATGTTTGTCCAAATATTGTATACAGTGTATAATAATTGTCTAAACTTCGCGCCAATGTTGTATTTCCGCGTTTATTTGTCTCTGTTGAATACAGTCAATTGTTTACTCTTGAATTAATCCCTTTTTTAATGGCAATATTTTAATTTTTGATTTCCGATGTGCTTCAGAATCCTCATGTTCTTTTACTCTTGTTGATAAATGTTTCCAGTCAGAAATACCTTCATTGCATAAAGGTGATATTGCACTTGAATTAAATAAAACACAATAATAACACATAACATTCTTTTCCTTAGTAGAAAATGACAGCCAATCTCTCGTGGAAATCTCGTGAAGATTTTGTGTACAACTGAATATTGAATTTTCGGTATTCTGAATCAATTGGAAATTCATAATTAACAATTTGCTTGGGATTATTTCTTATTAAAAAAAAATCGTTCCTTACCTGAAAGATGTGTAGGCCACAAACCCGGATCATCTAGTAAATTTATTTCTTCTTCGTCGTCTAATTCTTTTACGCATTCCGATTCCGAATTATCCTTTTGTTCTTCGCTCTCAAATATATCAATAATTTGTTCTGAATCAGAATCTGTATCCTCTGTACCTACATTTCCACATGTAACTACATCGGTTTCGTTTTCTCCTTCTCCGCGATTCAGTTTCATTTATTGAAGTGTTTGGGGTTTGGTTTGATTTTTGGTCTTCAATTAATTTCTTTTCATATTCATTTTCTATGGTATTTCTATCGAAGTATACATTTTTTTTAAATAATTTATAGTAATCGTCAATCTTTCCTATAAATAAGGTCCAGTTGCAGGGGTACTGTGCAGAGGTATTAGTAATTCATACAAACACAAATTAAATTGTCCACCGCACAGTGGGCTGGATTGCCGAAAAAGTGAACAAAAATAGAATACCTCCTTCTCAGTGTTCCCTCTAATTGTTGTGAACTGTGTGCGCACTTTTTTACGTCTGTGCAGTTTTTTCCAAAATATTTTTTTTGTGCGGCAATTAAAAAGCGCATACCTATAATAGAAAAATACCATACTAATAAATAATAATTAATATTCAGCTAAATTTTGTAGCTACATATACGCATTGGCTCGATCTTACAGCATACCACTTCTACTACATACATTTCAACGAAACACGCTGAAAAAACTACTCTAAAATCAAGTAAAATCATTAGTTCGTGAAGACAGAATTTAGCTGATTATTATGGCTTCTCCTTTTTATTTAAATGAAAAATAAGAAAATTTATACTCTGTACAGACTTTACTTAAATATATATTGTTTCCGTCATTCATATGCGATTTTACTCTCATCAGTATATGGTTTTCTTGCAATCGATTTTATTTCGTTTTAGAAAAGTGTCTCCGATATCTAGTAATTTAGATAGTTCTTTAAATTGTTCCTAATTCAAACTAAAGATAACCATTTCTTCAAAATCTTTTATTTGTTTCATTTTGATTTTTTCCCGCACTGCATGTTTAAAATCGTTATAAAATTAGCTTATAACAGATTTTTCTGTAACAAAAGTAAAATTTTATTTTAAACACAATTTTTCAATTTCCGCTAGACCATAATTAAATTATGGTCATCCATGCATCAAACGATATCCAATATTCTACTTCATCCGTTGGAAACCTTTCTTCCAAATATAATACCTAGATAATAAAATAAGATTATACATAAAAGCAAAGCTGTATTGCTGAGAGATAAATCTTGAAACGCGTCTACAGATGGCTATCCGCTTAAGGAATATGATCTTATAAACAAATGTTATTTTTCTGATTTTTGTTTTTGGTAGTCCTAAAAAGACTCATTAGCATTATAGAGCTTCGGAAAGGTTGAATATATTTATATTTTCAGGCTGTGTTCCGACTTTTATCTAGTTTATATTTCTTCCAAATGTTCACTTAATAAATTAATAAATTATAACATATCATCTATTTTTATAGTTATATTTAAATCATTGGCCTATTTTAAGAGCATGCTTATTTTATTGTTAAAGTTACCAAGGTATTTTACCTTGATTTTATTAATTTTTGCATGAGCAAATTGAAAAGCACCTATGAGTGTTAATACTCGGCGTTGAAAAATTTGACTTTATTATTTATTTATTTATTAACCTACTGGCATATAGACACCACCCCGTGTGGGGTTGTGGGTCCCCCATCGGGCGCCTCCCCAGGTGGCGGATAGGGGGATGCCTCCTAGATATAGGTGGTACCGGGGAAATCAAATACCCGGGGCGGACCAAAACCTACAAATGTAGCGTCTGCACTCAGAATGAGCGGCTACAAATCCGCAGCGTCTGTTCCAGATTGGGCGGCTGCAACAGCGTCTGACCCAGAATGGGCGGCTGATTTAAATCCTGTAAACAGGAGGCTGGTTTGGAAGCTATAGCTGGCAGTCCCAGCACCAAACTACGGCCACAGTGGGCTAATAACCTGCTTGGCCTAAACTATGCTATTAATGAAACCTCTACAACACAAATCCGGACGGACAAAACGAAGACAACACTGGCTACACTTAAGGAAAAGTTACGTTTTGGATGCTGGAACGTAAAAACTCTATACGAAGCATCAAAACTGCATCAAGCGGTGAGAGAATTGAATAACTACAACATCTCAATTTTAGGCTTATCAGAAGTTCGCTGGCTTGGCAAGGGGGAGCTCAACTTACAATCTGGGGAGCTTTTCCTGTACAGTGGCAAAGAAACTGGGTCTCATGAAAGAGGCGTTGGTTTCATAATTAGTAAAAAAGCCAGAAAGAGCCTAATTTCATGGAACCCCATTGATGACAGAATAATTACAGCAAGGTTCCACACTAAAAACAGAAATATCACCTTTGTACAATGCTATGCACCCACAAACAGTGCGAGTGCTGAGGAAAAAGAAAATTTCTACGATATCCTTGAAAGTACGTTAAGGAAGATAAATAGAGGTGATATCACCATACTCATGGGTGATCTCAACGCTAAGGTCGGGACAAATAACAGTAACCTAGAAGACATCATGGGTAAAGAAGGATGTGGAGAAAGAAACGAAAACGGTGAACTATTCACGAAACTCTGTTCAACATCAGACCTAGTTATAGGTGGAACAGTGTTCCCACACAACCAAACCCACAAAGTCACATGGATATCCCCCGACAAGAAAACCCAAAACCAAATTGACCATATTGCCATATCGAAAACATGGCGGAGATCCCTACTTGATGTCAGAAACAAAAGGGGTGCAGACATTGCCAGCGACCACCACCTTCTGCTCGGCACGTTCAGAATCAAACTGGCCGTACCAAAGAAACCTGAACAATCAAAGAGAGTAAAGTTCAACCTACACAAAATGCGCCAACCAAACTGCAAAAAAGTTTTCCTAACAAACCTGCATGAAAATGCAGAACAAAATCCCATAACATCTTGGGATGGCTTAGCCAAGACACTACTCGAATCGGCCAAAACAACCCTTGGCACAAAGGAAAGAAATCGAAAAGACTGGATCTCAGACCAAACATGGCAACTTATACAAGACATAAAGGATGCGAAAAAACTGGTACTCCAGTGCAAAACTTCGATGACAAAAAATGATGCAATCTGGAGATATACACAACTATGCAAACAAATTAAAGCATCTGCCAAAAAAGACAAGCGAATATGGATTGACCTGATATGTGAGCAAGCAGAAGAAGCAGCCAAAAATAACAACTCGAGGACTCTTTACACACTGACAAACAAGCTCTCCAAAAAGCACACAAAGACCACAAATATAGTTAGAAGCAAAGACAACCGCCCACTGACCACCCCAGAAACTCAGCTCGATAGGTGGAAGGAATACTTTGCTGATATGCTCAGCTCACCCACGGAAGACGAACTTGAGATAGCTCCAGAAGACAATGCAAATGAACAGCTGAATATAAAAATAGACGCGCCTTCAAAAACAGAAATACTAAATACCATCAAGCAGCTGAAAAACAACAAAGCGGCAGGGGTAGACAACATACCTGCCGAACTAATCAAGGTAGACCCTAAATGGATTGCGCCTCAACTTGCAAAAATAATAAAAGGGATCTGGACAAACCAAGAAATTCCAGCAGAAATGAAACATGGTCTCATTATCAAACTGCCAAAGAAAGGAGACCTAACGCAATGCAAAAATTGGAGAGGAATAACGCTGTTAAATACCATAAACAAAATTACTGCAAGTGTAATCCAACATAGGCTGGCAGAAGCATTCGAACCCATACTGCGTCCAAACCAAGCAGGCTTCCGCCCAAACCACTCATGCATAGACCACATAAATTCAACAAGAATAATTATAGAACAATCCGTTGAATGGCGATCGCCACTATATCTTGTTTTCATCGACTTTGAACGTGCTTTTGACAGCCTATCCCACTCTGCTATATGGAAGATACTACGGACAAGAGGCGTGCCAACAAAAATCATCGACACGATTAGAGAACTGTACCATGACGTATCATGTAGTATCCTGCATAGCGGAGCACATAGCAACCTTTTTCCGGTGAGATCAGGAGTGAAGTAAGGATGTGTGCTCTCTCCCTTGCTTCTTAACATTGCTCTTGACTATATCCTGGAAAAGTATTGCAGACCAAACGATGGTATTCGATGGTCTCTTTACTCTAATCTCAAAGATCTCGAATACGCAGACGACATTTGCCTTTTTTCGCATACCTATGAAAGTATGCAAAGGCAACTCACCCTACTATCAGACATGGCACAGAAGATAGGGTTGAAAATAAATGTCTCAAAAACAAAAGCGATGCGAATGCACACAAATAACGACGCACCGTTTCAAATAAACGACCAACCAATTGAGAATGTAGAAAAGTTTCAGTATCTAGGAAGCATTCTCAACGAGACGGGCGGAACAGACCTAGACATTCTAAACAGAATTCAAAAAGCACAGATGGCATTCAGGCAACTAAACACAATATGGAGGTCCAACATCATAAAAACAAAGAGCAAGCTGCGTTTATATAGAACAAACGTCAAAGCAATCCTCTTATATGGATGTGAGACCTGGAAAAACACTAATGCCACAAAACATAAACTTCAGGTTTTCGCCAACAAATGTCTACGAATCATCCTCAGAATCTTCTGGCCACAGAAAATTACTAATGAGCAACTTCCTAAACGATGCGGAGAAGAAACAATAGAGCACGACATTAAGAAAAGAAAATGGGGATGGATCGGCCACATTCTAAGAAGAAAACCAGACGACATTGCAAGGGCAGAACTAGACTGGAATCCCCAAGGAACGAGACGACGAGGAAGACCGGCTCAAACATGGAGGAGAACAGTGTTAGATGAACTAAAAGCCAGGAAAACCTCTTGGAGTGAAGCCAAAGCAATGGCCCAGAATAGGGTCCGCTGGAGGGTGCTGATGGAGGCTCTATGCTCCACCTAGGAGTCCAGAACCCATATATATATATATATATATATATATATATATATATATATATATATATATATATAGAGAGAGAGAGAAACCGCATACAAGAAAAAAATATAAATTTAAAATAAACTCCAATTTCCTTTATAATACACCTTCTCTGTTACCAGTTTGCTCTTTCCATCTTTTTATCCGTCTCAGCAGTTTCAGACCCTTTCCGCTATCATTCATACATTCCTCCCATTTCTTTCCTTCCCGCCTCTCTCCCTCATTCCATTCACCCCTTGTACACTCTTCCATCCAATGCTCCCAAGTATCCTTTGCTGTCCCACAAACACTACACTTTCTATGCTCCTCACTCATCCAGTATCTTCTTCCACGCTCCTCACATCTACACCTATACCTTGCTAACATGACTTGTGCATCGTCCTCTTGATTTACACTTAAATAGATTCGTAACCGCCCATGTACCTGTATCTTTACGTACCCTTTATGAAAATTACTACTTTCTATTTTGCTTTGCCGCTCCTGTAGGTCCACTTGTTGCAAACGTTCTACCAACCTTTCTGCCCACCCTGCCCTTTCCTGCTTTAGCCTTTCGAGCCCCTCACCAGATATACCACCTCTTTCATACAATTTCCTCTTATTCTTACCCCAGTCACTCCCTTTCATACCGCCTACTTCCACTCGATTTACCATTCAAAAAACCTCTTTTATTAACCTTTCATCTCCCATTTCACTCACCTTTATATTCATACCTTATGACCTTTCTTGCAGCCAAGACTGCCACCTTGCACGCATTCACCTCCTGGAGGACAATGTAATTAGGTGTCGACCTATCAAACACTTCTAAAGAGTTATAATATTGTCTTATACTCTGTATAGACTTAAGTCTAAAGTTATAAATTTATTTTAAATTCAATGTTGTTTAACTTTTTTAAACAATTTTGGAAATCGGATCATTTGTATCCGAAATACATAAATTTTCTCGGTGTGCAACACAATGTTGTTGTATCAAATGTGATTCATTCTGCTTTAATTTAGCTGCTACACCATTTCGTTTTCCAAGCATTACGGATGCGCCATCAGATGTAAACATAACCAGCTTTTGCAAATCAATTTGGTTATTTTCATAAAATTGCAGAAAAATTGAAGAGGAATCGCATGTCTTTAATTGGATTATCCCACCAAAAACAGTTTTATATTGATCAGATTTTCTAAACTTAAAATATAAAACATTTGGTTGTTGAAATGTCTGCGCTTTCATCAACAATTAATGTATGAATATGTGCCGTTTTAGTTCTTATTCCAGTTTTTACAACATTATACAACCACTTACAAAAATGATAAAGCATAGATTTTTCTACGCCAAATATGGGTGTATTTTGGTTATTTATTTCTCGAACCGAAAGTAAAGATATGTTCATTTTAATTGCCAATAATAGATTATCAATTACGGATATGGATTTCATATGCAGGTGCAATTTTATTTTCTGTACGAAAAAATAAAATGTGCGCGAGAATATTGTGCATGTGCGCTATGTTTAAAATTTATGTGCAAGCGCACACGCGCACAGCTTAGAGGCAACACTGCTCCTTCATTTATAAAACATACATACAAATAAAACATACATTTGAAATTTTTGTTACTGGGGTGTTCTACGCCGTTGAACACGAATCTGTTATTACAATATTCAAAAACAAAATGGGGCATCCAGTATGGCGGACATTTTTTCGAAAACTTTTCCAATTTTTACAAATGTTGGGTTTTTACGAATCAGTTATAAGAATTTTTTTAAACAAAATGGCGGATCCAATATGGCGGGTAATTTTTCGTAAAACTTTTTACAAAATTGCGTACCTACTTAGTTTTTATACGTCGTTGATCAGCAATCATCTGTCAAAATTCCAAAAAACAGAATGACTTGTCGAATATGTCGGAGAATTGTGCATCAGCAGTTCTTTAAACCTCTGATTATGAATTTCCTATCACAATTTTAGAAAACATAATGGTTGCTCGAATTTAAAAAATTCCAAATTGTATATTCAATTGACAATTTTGAGTGCTGCTTAAAATAATTGTAAATATCTGATTCTTTAATCAGAATCTTCGCTAGTATTAGACGATTCGATCACATAATTTGAATTACTAGTCCTCGATCGTCCTCCTCGATCGTAAAGAGACAACAATTTCAAAGCTTCGGCAGACAAACTTTTACTACTTTTGGGGTATTTCATGCCCATGCTCGACATATAAGGGTCGGATGTAACAAGAAGTCTTTTAAATACATCTTCCAATGTAGCTTTTCTACATATTTTTCTTACCTAATTTTCTCGATATTCTTTTATGTCTGTTACGTGTATACATACATATTTTTTTATGTCTTTTTAAAGGCATCTATTGCCCTTTTGGAGTCTATTCACTTTGATTTCAATGTTGGCAACATTTTTCTTACGTTATCTCTGTCGTCTTGATGTATTGTAAAAGTAGAGTTATACTTTTCAATCTTCATAGGAATTCATCTTCTAGAATGTTGCACATTCTAGAAGATGAATTCCTATGGACGGCTCAGCATGGAGAATTTTTTTTAAAGTTTCAAAAATTTGATGTCAAAATTAATGTCCACTTTGGCCCTGCCGGTGGTGTTCGGTTCTGTAATGCAATATAAAAAATCACAACGAATATATTACGGCTTTTCTCACACGGTACCAAATATGCATAGGCATCGTTTCGGCATGCAACTCTTAAGAATTCTGATATCATAGAATATTACCTAGGCTACAAATGTGAAACTAGCCCGGGATGTATTGGGCGATTAACTATTTTTACAGTTTTGTGTCAGTAAATTATTTAAAAAAAGGTTTTCTATGCTCAATTTTCAGTTAGCCACTGAATGAGCATAAACTATTATTTAATAATGTAAAAAGTATACAAATATTCTACATACCTTTAGGATTACCCTGCATTGAGCAGATTTGATATTGCACACACAAACAAAAAATTAGGAGCACTTTAAGCGGACTTAAACGTTTTTCGATGCGAATTCAAGCGTCATATAAATATCAAAACTTCGGGATGCTCTGTAGCCGCCGGTTTTGGAACCAGACTTCTTATATTTCGATAAGACATGCCCAGAGACTTCATTTAGAAGAGAATACAAGAAAAAAGGTATATTTCAATTTTTTATTTTTTCATTTTTGTCCACTTTTTCGACAATCCAGCCCACTGTACACCGGCCAGCTTATAATAGACGCACTTATATATAATATTATAATAGGCGCACAATAATTATTTGTCATTTACAATTAGAAAACTGTGATATATGGCACCGTCGATGTAAACAGACTGGTGAACAGAGTTGTTAGGCAGACTATAAAACTAGACAGGACGAGTCTACTTTTTAAAAGGTCTGTTGGCAGAAGCAGTTTGCAAAGCGATTTCTGCGTATTCTGCATGCATATTAAATAAATAATGATTGAGAAGCTAACTTTCAAAACGCAGTATTTGACAAATACCTGTTTTTCTGTAACTTACTTTTTTCTTGCCCTTACGTTATTAATGCGAATATTTTATTTTTGAATGTACCAACATGCAGTTGTGGTAGAATTGATAACAATGACACAACATTAAGAAATCTATATCTGAAAGTAACAATAAGGCTATTAAAACAGAAAAATAAAACTAAAATAAGAATTAAATAATGCGTTTTTAAAGTTACCTGCTCATTTATTATTGCTCATCTTTGACGTTTGCAAACAGTTTCATATTGTCTGTATTTTTACTGCCTGTATTGAAATAAGGTGGCTCTGTGCCCCCCCCACCCCCCCTAGTCCGTGGGCCCCGAGCACTCGCCCGATTGACCATCGTTAGCTACGCTACTGCTCGGAACCGATAAATCTGATATGCGGAAACACGCCTTCTAGCCGAAACTGTACCATGTTTCACTTTAAATTTTCTCCAACAATTTATCTTGGAGTATTTATTCTATCTTCTAAATCATAGGTTGAATCTTGAAAATATTTTTTAAATTCTTTCAAGGATATAGTTGGATATTTTTTGAATTATTGTGGCTAATTTTTCGATATTTTTATAATCAAACTTATATATTATTTATATATTTTCAAAAACGGGATAAACATTTCTTTGTCATCTCTCGAATAGGCCTATTTTGGACCACGCTTGTTCAACTGTTGGGCTTAGATCTTTGCCCAGTATTATCGCATCTTCTGCCTGTGTAATTCTTTTCTCTCTTCTGTCCAGGGGGTACCTTTACTAAGGTCTACAAAGCTGGCACCCCCACCTTTTCAAAATTCAAATTTGATAGCACTAGAATTATGTGCTCTCTATGTGCTAATTATGTGCCGCAATCGCGAACTTTGTGCTCAAAGCCTTCAATGAAAGAATCAAACTTGACTAGTGGGGGTGCTAGCTTAACAGTGAAGCTAGCACCCACCCATCCGAAAGATTAGGATACCGATACCAAATAAGCACTAGAATTATGTGCTATTTATGTGCTTTTCAAATACCCTGTGCTCTCCAGATATGCTATTAACGATTTTTGTGCTCAAACCCTTGTGCAAAAAACTCACCCTGAACGAAATGAGCCATAAGAGGTGAAATCTATAATAATCGAGCACACAAGTTTTAACCAACGCGATATTGTTGCAATGATTATGTGTTTTCCAGATATGATATTCGCGATTTTTGTGCTCGCACCCTTGTACGAAAAATTCACCCCGAACGGTGAGATATAAGAGGTGAAATATTTTATACTCGTGCACAGAAATTTAAACCGACACAATATTGTTGCAACTATTATATGCTTTCCAGATATGATATTCGCGATTTTTATCTTCGCACCCTTCTACGAAAAACTCACCCTGAACTGTATTAGCCTTAAGAGGTAAAATATTTTATAATCGAGAACATACATTTTAAATGACGCAATATTGTTTCAATAATTATGTGCTCTCCAGATATGTTATTTACGATTTTTGTTCTCATACCTTTGTACGAAAAATTCACCCCGAACTAAGAGGTGAAATCTATAATAATGGCGCACAAAAATTTTAATCGACGCGATGTTGTTGCAATAATTATGTGTTCTCCAGATATATAATTCGCGTTTTATGTGCACACACCCTTCTGCGAAAAAGTCACACCCCGAACGGAATGAGCCATAAGAGGTGAAATCTATAGTAATCGAGCACACAAATTTTAAACAGCGCGATATTATTGCAATGATTATGTGTTCTCCAGATAAGATATTTTCGAATTTCGTGCTAGCACCCTTGTACGAAAAATTGACCCCGAACTTTTTAGCCTTAATAGGTAAATTTTTTAATAATTTAGACGGGTTTTACGAGAACAGAAATTTTAAATTACGCAAAATTATTTCAACAATTATATGCTCTCCAGACATGCTATTTACGATTTTTGTGCACAAACCCTTGTGCGAAAAACTCACCCTTAACGGAATGAGCCATAAGAGGTGAAATCTATAATAATCGAGCACACAAGTTTTAACCAACGCGATATTGTTGCAATGATTATGTGTTTTCCACATATGATATTCGCGTTTTTGTGCTCGCATCCTTGTACGAAAAATTCACCCCGAACTTTATGAGCCATAAGAGGTGAAATCGTTAATAATCGAGAACAGAAATTTTAACCAGTGCGAAATAGTTGCAATAATTATGTGCTCTCTAGATATGCTATCCGAGATTTTTGTGCTCGCGCCCTTGTACGAAAAATTCACCCCGAACAGTGAGAGCCATCAGAGATGAAATCTTTTATACTCGAGCACAGAAATTGAAACTGACACGATATTGTTGCAACTATTATATGCTCTCGAGATATGATATTCGCCATTTTTGTCTCCGCACCCTTGTACGAAAAACTCACCTTGAACTGTATTAGCCTTAAGAGGTAAAATCTTTAATAATCGGGAACATACATTTTAAATGATGCAAAATTGTTTCAATAAATATGCGCTCTCCAGATATGATATTTACGATTTTTGTTCTCAAACCCTTGTACGAAAAATTCACCCCGAAATATATGAGCCATAAGAGGTGAAATCTATAATAACAGAGCACAGAAATTTTAAAGGAATCGAAATTCTTGCAATAAAATGTCCTATCCAGATATGATATTCGCCATTTTTGTACTATCACCCTTATACGTGAAATTCACCCAGACATATATAAGCCATAAGAGGTGAAATTTTTAATAATCCCGTACATATATTTTAATCGACGCAAAATTGTTTCAATAATTATGTGCTCTCCAGATATGCTGTTTACGAGTTTTGTGTTCGTACCCTTGTACGTAAAATTCACCCCAATTCTATTAGCCTTAAGAAGTGAAATCTTTAATAATCGAGAATATAAATTTTAACCGGCGCGAAATAGTTGTAGTAATTATGTGCTCTCTAGGTATGCTCTTAGCGATTTTTGTGCTCCCACCCTTGTACGAAAAATTCACCCCGGACAGTATAAGCCATAAGAGGTGAAATCTATAATAATGGAGCAAAGAAATTTTAACCGAATCACAATTGTTGCTATAATAATATCCTCTCGAGATATGCTATTCGTTTTTTTTTGTGATCGCACGTTTGTACGAAAATTGCACCCCGAACTGTATTAACCTTA
Source organism: Phosphuga atrata (assembly GCA_944588485.1). Classification (NCBI taxonomy): domain Eukaryota; kingdom Metazoa; phylum Arthropoda; class Insecta; order Coleoptera; family Silphidae; genus Phosphuga; species Phosphuga atrata. Next base: position 15,376,299 of record OX155895.1, on the reverse strand, counting down.
AGAAGTGAAATATCGTGTCGGTTTAAATTTCTTTGCACCAGTACAAAACATTTCACCTCTTATGGCTCTCACCGTTCGGGGTGAATTTTTCGTACAAGGGTGCAAGCACAAAAAGCGCGCATATCATATCTGGAGGACACATAATCATTGCAACAATATGACGTTGGATAAAACTTGTGTGCTCGATTATTATAGATTTCACCTCTTATGGCTCATTCCGTTCGGGGTGACTTTTTCGTAGAAGGGTTTGAGCACAAAAATCGCGAATATCATATCTGGATAGGACATTATTATTTCGATTTCGTTAAAATTTCTGTGCTCTGTTATTATAGATTTCGCCTCTTATGGCTGACATATTTCGGAGTGAATTTCTCATACAAGGGTGCGAGCACAAAAATCGCGAATTATATATTTGGAGAACACATACTTATTGAAACAATATCGCGTCGATTAAAACGTTTCTGCGCCATTATTATAGATTTCACCTCTTAGTGCTCATGCAGTTCGGGGTGAATTTTTCCCACAAAGGTATGATAACAAGAATCCTAAATATCAAATCTGGAGAGCACATAATTATTGAAACAATTTTGGGTCATTTAAAATGTATGTTCTCGATTATAAAAGAGTTTACCTCTTAAGGCTAATACAGTTCAGGGTGAGTTTTTCGTACAAGGGTGCGAAAAAAAAATCGCGAATATCATATCTGGAGAGCATATAATAGTTGCAACAATATCGTGCCAGCTTAAATTTCTGTGCACGAGTATACAAATTTCACCTCTTATTGCTCATAACACATAATCATTGCAACAATATCGCGTTGGTGAAAACTTGTGTGCTCCATTATTATAGGTTTCACTTCTTATGGCTCATTCCGTTCAGCGTGAGTTTTTCGCACAAAAATCGTAAATAGCATATCTGGAGAGCACATAATTATTGAAATAATTTTGCGTTATTTAAAATTTCTTTTCTCGATTATTAAAGATTTTACCTCTTAAGGCTAATAAAGTTCGGGGTGAATTTTTCGTACAAGGGTGCGAGCACAAAAATCGCGAATATCATATCTGGAGAACACATAATCATTGCAACACTATCGCGTCGATTAAAATTTTTGTGCGTTATTATTATAGATTTCCCCGATTATAGCTCATGCAGTTCGGGGTGAATTTTTCGTACAAAGGTATGAGAACAAAAATCATAAATAACATATCTGGAGAGCACATAATTATTGAAACAATTTAGCGTCATTTAAAATGTATGCTCTCGATTATAAAAGATTTTACCTCTTAAGGCTAATACAGATCAGGGTGAGTTTTCCGTACAAGGGTGCGAAGGCCAAAAATCGCGAATATCATATCTGGAGAGCATATAATAGTTACAACAATATCGTGTCGGTTGAAATTTCTGTGCACGAGTATGAAAGATTTTATCTCTTAAGGCTATTAGAGTTCGGGTTGAATTTTTCGTACAAGGGTGCGAGCACAAAAATCGGGAATATCATATCTGGAGAACACATTATTATTGCAACAATATTGCGATGGTTAAAACTTGTGTGCTCGATTATTATAGATTTCGCCTCTTGTGGCTCATTCCGTTCGGGGTGTTTTTCGCACAAGGGGTTGAGTTAGCGAATTCGCTCCAGGGTATTTGAAAAGCACATAAATAGCACATAATTGTACTGCTTATTTGGTATCGGTATCCAAAGCTAGCTTGAATGTTAAGCTAGCACCCCCACTAGTAAAGTTTGATTCTTTCATTGTGGGCTTCGAGCACAAAAATCGCGATTGCTGCACATAATTAGCACATAGAGCACATAATTCTGGTATTATCAAATTTGAATTTTGAAGAGGTGGGGGTGCCAGCTTTATAGACCTCCTTTACTACGGTTTTTTTCCGGAAATCCACGGACTTCCTTCCGGGTGCGTCTCACAGACTGTCTGTTTTTGGAGATCTGTTATTTCCAGTTCTTTAATATCGTTCTCGGTTTCTGTCAACCAAATGGTACGTAAAAACCTTCTTGTTTTGCCAGAAGGTGAACAGCAGGTTGGTTAGCCGGTTTGGAGGCAATCTTGCAACGTGGCCGTAGAAGGCTACCTTTCTTTTCCTTGCAGTCAGAGAGCCTCTCAATATGTTCGTAGAGCTCACAGTTATGTCGCCTTAGGAATTTCCCATTTTCCTTTACCGGGCCTAGGATCTTTCTGAGGATTCTCCTCTCTCTGATTTCCAGTTTCTCAACCAGACCTCTTCAGTTCAAGGAAACACACTCCATGGCATACAGAGCTTCTGGTTGTAAGACTGATGTGTAGTGCTTAAGTTTCAGGTTGCGTGACAGGCATTTCTTGTTGGTGTTCTTAGTCAGTCAATAGGCTAGTTCTAACTTGTTGACTCTCATGAATAATGATGCTCTTTCTGATAAGTTGGGTTAAATCCATTCGCCGAGATACTTAAATTTCTTAGTCGTCTTGATGTTTCCCTGCTCTAGTAACATCTCTCTGTTTGATTCTTTGATGTTGGTGAAAATTTCTGTTTTCTCCAGCCCCACTTGAAGAGCCACTTTGGCAGCCTGCTTTCTCAGGCAATTTACCTGCATTGCTGCCAACTCAAGAGAATCAGTGCCAAGTCATCTGCAAAGACCAGACAATCTACAACCAGTCCACCGTTCTTACGTCCCATCTACCTAGGAAAAAAAAACCACTCTGAACACCCAAGTTGATCAATTCCTTGCGCAATTCTCTCATAACCTTTTCAAGGACACAGTTGGAGAGAAGTGGGGAAAGTCCATCTCTTTGTCTCACTCCAATTTTTATTTCGAAGCTTTCTGAGATCTCGCCTCTAAATTTAACCTTACAATGGGTGTTGGTCAAGGTTTCTAGGATGAGTCTGCTTGTTATCTAGCCCTAGTTCCTGTAGTACGTTGTTTCTCTATCAATGGAATCGTAGGCCTTCCTAAAATCAAACAAAGGTAAGTACAGTTTTAAGATTGAGGATCTGTTCAACACAGGATCTTCCTGAAGCCTCCCTGGTATTCTCCCAGTTGACTATCCAGATTATTTTCTGTCCATGTTTGTAACGCCTTGGAGCGAATCTTGTATGTTACCGGGACGAGAGATATTCCACTGTAGTTGTTTAGATCAGTAAAATCTCCCTTTTTGTGAAGCGGCTAGATCTGAGCCACTTTCTAATCGGGTGGTAATTTCTCTGTTTCCCAGATTTCCTGGATGATCTCGGTTAGCTTGCGCTCGGCATAGCTTCCAACACCTTTCCACAGTTCAGCAACGATAGAGTCCTCTCTAGCTGCCTTATTATTCTTAAGAAGTTGAATGATTTGGCCAACTTCTTCCAATGAAGGAGGCAGTGAGTCCGGGTTTGGTGTAGTTTGTTTATAGTCGAAGTCTTCGCTGGGTGAATCACAGTTGATTTTTAAAGTACTGATCTAAAAGGTGGCAGTTGTCCTTGTCGTTAAAAGCCAGTTTGTCTTGTGAGTCCCTGAATTGAAGGCTTGACGGAGCGTATTTTCTGAGTGTTTGCTTGAAGGTTCCAAAGAAATCTCTGGAGCTTTCATAGCAAAGCTCTCTTCGATTTAGGTTAGTTGGTTTTGTGTGAAGGTTCGTTTGGTTCCTCGAATTACCTTGACAGTAACCTTTCTTTGTTCCAAAAATTTATGCCAATTTTCCTTGGTCTTTTTAGAATTCCACTTCACCCAGGCTGTCTCTCTTTGGGCTATTGCATTGTCACAGTCTTCAGTCCACCATGGATGCTTCCTTCTTCTAGCGAGAGGGGCGAATTCATTGGCCGCCTTGACAAGAGTCTCCTTCAGTTGGTCCCAGCTGTATAGATCTGTATTTTTCAGTCTTTGACTTACTTCTCGACTGTTCTTAAGTGGCTCTACGTCAAATCTTACCATTTTGGAGGTTCTGTGTAATGTAGTGTTTCTAGGCTGGAGTCTTTTTTGATCTTTGAGAGGTAGTGGTCTGAGTTCAGATTGGCGCTTCTTAGTACCTTAAACCCAACCTTGACCCAGGTTGGTATTAGGTGAAATCCAAGTCTTCTGCTTCTTTGGCAAGTGTTTGAAGGCTGTAGACTTCATGAGCAACCCAAAGGTCCTACACAGATCCACCAATCGTTCTCCGTTGCAGTTGGTTCGCTTATGCGCCGGATAATTGCCCAATATGTTTCTGTATTTTTTCTCTCTTCCCAATTGAGCATTGAAGTCACCAACCAGTATGACGGTGTGCCTCACTGGAAGTTTAGAGATAATACCTTCTAAGTCTTCCCAGAATTTATCAGTTCTGTCTGGATTGCGCCTGTTGTCCTGGTTGATTGGGGCATGTACATTGACTATACTGTAGCCCTTGTTTGCACATTTGAGAGAGTGGATGGATACACGACTGCTCGGAGAGATAAAGTCGGTGACTGAGTCCAGTATCCTGTGACTGATTATAAATCCTGTACCTAAGTGGGGTACGTTCTTTATTACCCGCTGACCCACTTTTCCTTTGAGGATTATGTAGCCTTGGGACTCGAAGGCATCTTCGTCCGTAAATCTGGTTTCCTGTACTGCTGTCAGTATTATGTTGTGTCGTTTAAGTGAATAAGTCAGATGCTTCAGTTTACCCACTTTTAGCAGTGGGTTAGCATTAAATGTTGCGAAGAAGCTTTGAAGGATGCTCCGACTCATCCTAAAGCATGTTGGTGCGGACTCCCCAGAATCCGAAGGTCCGCTAACGTCACCCTAGGTGACGGTGTGGATTGGTTACCACCTGGGGTAGTGCATTTAGCGAAATTTTCCTACATGCTCAATTGAAGAATATTCCTCGTGGGACAGTGGCGAGCTACTGTCCAAGATACTACCCAAATTGTTAGCTTGGGAGGCTTATTATTTGGGGTTGTCACCCCTAGACAGGTCGCCTTCACTACAGGATACACACTGATGTATTATTTTTTTAAGAATTAAAGAAAAATAAGTCCGTTTCTTCCAATTGATTGCGGTTGTGGGCTCTCCGCCTTAAAACGCGTTCTCAATGTGTAAAAGCAACCTTCGTAAAAATGAAGTGTCGTCGAAGTGTTTCCGAGACAAACGTAGTGTCACAAATGTCAACATTTCTCCGACCCTTTGCAGAAAATCAGTTCAGCAAAGCTTCAGCGTTAAAATTTTAGTGTTTCAAAAAACAGATCGCTGACACTTTGTTGGCGAATTACCGACACTTTGACATTGCATTTAAATCAAACGAAAGTAAAATGGTTTTCCTGGAATTATCAGAGATTTAATAGAGTATAATCTCGATAATACGACACATATGGGACCAGACAACCGCCAGATTATAAGAAAGAGTCGTGGGAGGAAAGAACGCGAGCAGTCTCCAGACCCCCGGATTACTGGACGTGTCGTCCGATTAACCAACGGCCGAATTACCGGGATTATACCGTATAATACAACCTGACAATAATTCTTTACAAATGAATTAATGCACAATTAACGAATTTACTATTTATTCTGCCAAATATTATACAAATAATGCAAACTAAATTATATTTCTTACAATCACATTATTATTTATTCCTCTTCAAGTTAACTGTTCATATTAATTCAATAATTATATTTCTCTTAATAGTGCAAAAGAATACAAACATTCCAGAATTCGTAAATTGAATTTGAAAATTCTCACTATTTAGGAAATTGGATAGGTCAAAATTAAAATACTAAAAATATATTTCTTATATATTAAGTTTTTTTATATACTTATACAAAAAAAATTGCACACCTCTCTACCTAATTAGTATGGTGTAGTATGTAATACTACAATATTTACAACTAACATAATATTTAGGTACTTAGTACCAGTTAATATAATCAAACGAGAATAAAACTATAGATAGAACATCGTAAAAAGTAATATGCAGTCTAAGTCTGAATAATTAAAAACAAACCTATTTCCCAAAAACATATTTTAAAAAAATAATAAAAATAAAACTACATTCCATAATATTATTAAGAATTTTGTTTTTTGTATCTTCACAGAAAGAAAGTAAATTAGTGTACTTTGTGTATGTGAAAATTTAATAAATTTTTGGCTTACACAGAACAAAAAAATGTATGAAAAATTGTATCTAATATTTGTGTAAAATTGTAATAATGTAATAATTGTAAAAATAATCACAGATGTTACAAGAATCCGAAAATAAAAAAAAAGTCTTGATTCCCAATCAACGAATGTTTCTTTTAAAACTTTTTGTCAATTCGATTTAGAAAACAAATTAAAAACTAATTTTCTGTACTGACGGGCTCCCTTGCATGATGTATCTTAACATGCTTATTGTGATTACTTTTTGTGGTGGAAGTTTTGCCACAAATATGACACGAATAGGGCCGAACGCCACTATGCACTCGCATATGGTCCTTTAAATAATACGAACGATGGAAACTCTTACCGCAAACTTGACATTTAAAAGTCTTTACTTTTTCATGCTCTTTAACATGTCGTTGGCAATTATACTTCCTTATAAATTGTGCCCCGCAATAATTACAAGTGTATGGTCGAATGGACTTGTGGGAGTTCATGTGAGCAGTGTAGTCCACTTCTCGAATAAACGCTCCTTTGCACTGATCGCACTTATAAGGTTTTGAAGCTCTTGACGCATGGGTCCATTTGTGTAATTTAAGATTCCATTTGGTTGTAAAATCTTTGTTGCAGATTAAACAACGGAAATGGCGATTACCACTGTGACTTCGAATATGGACGTCTAGGGAAGACCTTAAGAAAACTCCGTTACAAACTGGACATTCTACGTTTTCTGTCTCTCTGTCTTCTTTTGGAACGAAACGCTCATTATGAGCTCGTCGCATGTGACGGGTTAAACTTGACCCATGAATGAATTTCTCGCTGCATTGTGTACAAGCCTTGGGTTTGTTTTCGTGAATTTCTTTATGCCAAGCCAATTTCTTTTTGGAATGGAAAATGTCACCGCATGAACAAATGTAATCTTTGATTTTTCTTTTGATATTAAAATGATGTCGGTTTTTATGTTGAACCAAATTCGAATGGCGTCTAAATGATTCGTCGCACAAATTACATTTTATCGGCGCTTCCCCTGTATGAATATTCTTATGCTCATCTAGTTTTTGTTTGGTCAAGAACGCTTTTTCGCAAATAGTACATTTATAAGGACGAATTCCTAAATGTCGTTTCATATGTAATTGGAGATTTTGTCTTCTATAGAAATATTTTCCGCATAATCTACATTCTAACGGGTGTATAGCGAGATGCTCAGTATATTTCGGCTCACATGGAAAAACTTCATTACACATCGTACACTTATACCGTTCATCCGCTCCAAAATTGTGGATTTCAAACTGATGTTGTTTCAAAGCCATATTATCTGGCAAAACCGCTTCACAGATTGTGCAAATAGTAGGATTAGAAATAGAAAGTGGATCTTCCACCTTGTCAACATCCATAATCTGCGTTTTACTTTCCAATATTACAGAACTCCTCTCTGCTTCATTTTCCTCAAACTTCAGCTTATTCGTGAACACATTATCAAAATTATTCTCAGTTTTAACCATAACCTTCTTAGATTTAATCACCAGCTTCTTTACTTTCTTCTTCCCAATCAACTTTGAACCACTTTCTTTACATTCCTTTGGCTCTTCTTGATTTTCATGTTTTTCAGCCTGATGTACTCTTCTTTCTTTGGGACAATTAAAATTTTCATCACACATCGGACATTTGTACTGAATTGGAGGATCAGAATATCCTGAAACCGTGGGTGTATCATTATCATATGTTGGAGGAACACGACTTTGTAATGGTGTTATCTCATTATCAGAAACATCAGAACCATCCCATGTTTCGGTGGCTAGTAAATCACAAGAGGTGGACATACCGGAGTTACCTTCATGATATTGAATACGAGACCAAGGAATATCACTAGCATTACTTTCTTGGCCCGAGAGTTCTCCTCTTGGAGGCATATGCTCATCAGCTCTTATATTAGCACTGTCTATTGATATACTTTCATCACCTATTTCTCTGGTTTCAGTATATTCACCTATGTTCATTAGAACTCTAGGTCGTTCATAACGATTATTGTATTCAAATTCTTCTACTGGAGCTATAATCTGATTCTGAATAAATCCATTATTCAATATCAAATTCATACCATCCATATCCACCAAATTCACATTTTGGGCTTCTAAAGCTACAGAATTATCTGTAACTACTTCATTATCAGTATTAGTTAAAGTTATGTAACTGGAATCAGTTTGAACTGGTTCTGTTTCTGGATAATATGTTTGCTTCTGTTCTTCTGGTGGTGGTTCAGACTCTTCAATAGTGTTTTGTGTTTGGCATGACTTATTGAGATCTCGTCGAACACGTATATAGTCTGAGCTGGCATTTGAGCAAGGAGAGCCCAACTCACGTTCTTCTTCATCAAAATCAATGGTTTGGTTAAGATTTATTATTAAAGGCTGTGATATTGATATCATGCCATTATCATGAATGATTTCATCCTTAACTCCCAAACCCTCAATAATCTCCTTAACCACACATTCTTCACCTTCATCAATCTCACTAACAGCCTCATCCTCGCTCATCATATTTTCATGCCTGTCCTCAACAACCTCCTCATTAGTTTCAATTAACACCATCTCTGGTTCATCTTTTTCACCCTTATCAATTTCTTCGATGTTATCAAGAATTTCTTCTGTTACCTCTGGTCCAACCTGAGTACTCTCAACAGGCAAGATTCTTGGAATTGTAGGCATTTGATGACCTGAAGACATGATAACTTGTTGCTGCTGATACACATAAGGCTGACACATCATTTGTGGATTGAAAACAGTTGGAATAGTAACGTAAGGCTGTCCTAAATGATTTACATTTAAAACATTTGACTGAGGTGAGGATGAACTCATAAATTGTTGATAGATAAAGGAGTGGTTTGCTGGGGGTGGGCTTGGTTGTCCATTGACAGGAATATTTGGAGCACTCCATTGCTGACTAGTACTCGGCTCGACTGTACTCGATGGGGTTTCTATTTGTTTTGGAGGATCTGGTTTCGAGAGCCTTACGAGGGCTTCAATCACTTTCTGTTTGGGGTGACTAGCCAAATGAGCTTTTAGTGTGATTCCTGGTCGCAAATACAGGGTGCATACAGGACATACAGTATTATCTGCTTCCATTTTGAAAGTAATTTGTCCAAATTTTGCAACAAGGGATTATTCACATTAGTTCCACCCTTTAGTTAAAGTTGAGGTTTATAATTCTTACTCATGCTTAGTAGATGCAAGATCTGAAACAAGACAATCATAAATATACTATTTGACATTCCTTCCACTAGTATTTTTAAATTGTTGAGTTTTATAAACATTGAGAAGGAATATAATAGAAAAACTCATGTATTAAACATTATTTAAATGTAGAAAGAATTAATCAAATAAAATAAACTATATTTATTTAGTACACAAATTATTCTTAAGCTAATCTTCTGTTTAGTGCTATTTAGTTTATTTAGTTTAGTGCTTATTACATTAAAATCTTCTGTTTAGTGCTATTTATAGTCAGTGCCAGTCAAGGTTTCTAGGATGAGTCTGAAGGTTTTGTTGTCTAGCCCTAGTCCTGTAGTACTTTGTTAAGCGTTTCTAGTAGGCCTTCCTAAAATCAACAAAGGTGATGACCACCTTGCAGTTTCTCATCTTGGTGTATGCAAGTATAGGTTTTAGATTGAGCATCTGTTCAACACAGGATCGGGCTTTCTGAAGCTTCCCTAATACTCTTCCAGTTGACTATCCAACTGATTTTCTGCCCTTGTTTGTAACACCTTGGAGAGAATCTTGTATGTTACTGGGATGACAGAAATTCCTCGGTAGTTGTTTAGATCAGTAAAATCTCCATTTTTGTGATTTCTAATTTCCAATCGGGTGGTAATTTCTCTGTTATGTCAGATGTCCCATTGGTCGCCGTGACAAGAGTTTCCTTTAGTTGGTCCCAGCCGAGGGGCCATCCACTCTTGCAATACATGTTAATACTTAGATACATTACCGCTCATTACTTGCATTCCTTAGCAGTACGTGAGTATTACACCACATTACACAAAGTACTCTTGCATTCCTTGAATTACTCTTGCATTCCCTGAATTACGTTCACATTCTATTCGAATTACGCTCATCTTACGTCCCCACTACACCCGCATTAGAAATAAACGCTCACGCTATGATACTCATGAAAGACTCTGGAAAATTATTTTTGCCATGGTTGTTTAATATCCAAACACGCGAAAAAAATTTCAGACAAATCTGATCGATGACATCCACTTACTCCTCAATTGTAAACTTCGATTTATTAAATATATTGTACCAAACCATACGAATACAGAATAAATTACATTATTTTCGATTCAGGTAAACTCCCTAGTAATGAATTTTGTCATTTTCATTCAAACTTAATTGTTTATGTGATCAGTTCATTTTTCCAAGAGAAAAAAATGACAAGCTGGGAAAGAATAAAGTTAAATCAAACAAAATTAATCTATCTTAGATGAAGCGCAACAAAGTGCAGTTGCAAATGCGCAGGAGTTAGGAATGGTGTTTGAAGAACAGGAATGCATGTTATCACTAGTAAAGTTATCACTATCACTAGTTTACACTAGTATAAAAGTTGATTTACGTACCTCCTCATAAGAATTTTTATGCTGGAGATGAAGAAATTGATACTTCAGAAGAAACAGAAATTGCAAATATCAATCCTGAAGATCTGGGAAATATTCGCGAAGAAATAGAATTTTTTTTAAATCTAACTGAATTTGATTTAAAAGATTATTCCAAAAAAACTGGAAAATGCAATCCGTTTCTAAAAACAAAAATAAAAGAAAAAGTTCTGACAGTAAGAAAATCAACCTTATGTTGGTTGTTCAGTACTAAATCTGGCAGTCACAATATCATAATCAGATACAATTATCATCAGATACAATTATCATCAATAATATAAAAATCATCAAATAGTCATCAAAAAATAAAAAGAAGAATGATGATCCAGAAGAAATTTATTCTTCTGAAGACGAAGAGAGTTATACAAATAGTAACAGTGAATTACAAAACACAACATACTTCTTAACAATTTCCTTAACACTTCTTTCCTATGTAAAGACATTTTGTAGGAAACAGTGACCAAAATATATTAAACTGATTCAAAACATCGCAGCTGCCAGACCAGCCGCTGCTGTTTGCACAACTCTGTGTGAACCCTCCCGTATGCTGGTTGCTATCGCTGCTAGGCTAGCAGCGACCAGCGGCTGGTAAACCAGCCTCATGTGACCGCAGTTTTAGATATTCAACATGACTTGCTAAAAACGGATCGAATTCAGCTAACAATTCCAAAAACATACTCGGATTATTATATTCGGATCACTGAACTTTTCATTTTTCGCTCTATAGCACACAACCGAATAAAAAATAATACGTAAGTATAAGAAATTTTATGACTCAATGAACAGAGGAGGCTTTTCTTTTAGGCGGCTTTTTCGTTTATATCGCCGCTCTATATCCGTCTCTCTCTCAGACTCAATGCCACTAATCGGCGTATGCCCATAACAGCACGGCCACGTCAATCCCGATTCGAACCAACCACTACTATGCAAATTGTAGAAAAATTTAATTTAACAATAAGTGGTGAAGCATATTACATGCTGAATTGTTTGTGTGGACCTAATAACATTTACATTAAGGTATATAAAAATGAATCTTTTTAATTTCTGAAAGACATAAAAAAAATGTTGGCCCCAAATTTGCCGCCCCAGGCTCCAGCCTACTTAGCTTGCTAGTAAATCCACCACTGTCTCCTAGTTTGTATTTCCTTTTGAGATTTTCGAAAAGTGGTCACATGATCTATCTGAAATTCACCCAGGTTGGTATTAGGTGAAATCCAAGTCTTCTGCTTCCTTGGCAAGTGTTTGAAAGCTGTACACTTCTTGAGCAACCCAAAAGTCCTACACAGAGCTACCAATCATTCTCCATTGCGGTTGGTTCGCTTATGCGCCGGATAATTGCCCACTATGTTTCTGTATTTTTCTCTCTTCCCAATTGAGCATTGAAGTTATCAAGCAGTATGACAGTGTGCCTCTCTGGAAGTTTAGAGTTAATACCTTCTAAGCCTTCCCAGAATTTATCAGTTCTATCTGGATCGCGTCTATTGTCCTGGATTGGGGCATGTACATTGACTATACCGTAGTCCTTGTTTGCACATTTGAGAGCGAGGATAGATACAGTATCCTGTGACTGATCATAAATCCTGTACCTAAGTGGGGTACGTTCTTCATTACCCGCTGACCCACTTTTCCTTTGTTGATTCTGTAGCCTTGGGACTCAAAGGCATGTTCGTCCGTAAATCTGGTTTGTACTGCTGTCACTATTATGTTGTGTCATGTTAGTGAATCAGTCAGATGTTTCAGTTTACCCACTTTTAGCAGTGAGTTAGCATTAAATGTTGCGAAGAAGCTGTGCCGTCTTAGTCTGAGTTTACGTCTGGTGATTTTAGGATGCTCTGACTCATCCTTAAAGCATGCTGGTGCGGACTCCCCATAATCCGGAGGTCCGCTAACGTCATCATAGGTGACGGTGGATTGGTTACCACCTGGGGTAGTGCATTCAGCGAAATTTTCCTCCATACTCAGTCGAAGAATATTCTTTTTATTATTAGAATTAATTCAATTATTAATATTAAGAATATTACACCTAGTGTCTATTATTTATTATTATTTTTATAATGTATCGCCTAGTGGCTACAGCTGAATCTTTAAATTTTATTAATGATAATAATAATTTATTTACGGTTTCCTATTTAACAACATAAAATAATAAAACAATAAAAATAATTATTAGAGCAACTCCAACCCCAAAACATAGCTGACTACAGCTGAATCTTTAAATTTGATTAATAATAATAATAATTTATTTACGGTTTCCCATTTAACAACATAAAATAATAAAACAATAACATAATTATTAGAACAACTCCGACAAGCCAAAAGCAGAAGAGACTTGGCTTCTGAAGGATCTTAAAGTCAGATTAAAGAAGTCCAAATCACTACACTTGTTTCCCAGTTTTCACATTCTTATGAGAGAACTGTTCATACCTTAATTTGTTTGGTGAAATGGTACATAAAATAACTGTCCTCTAATAGCGCTTTGGGGTACATTTAAAGATATTAGAGAGAAGCTCTGGGGACTTTACTGAGCCATTAACGATTTTAAACAGTGTACATACATCAAGTATACCTCGTCTATTCTTTAGTCCGTCCAACCCAAGCAGCAGCTCAAGGTCAGAATAACTAATCCACTCACACGATTTCCAAGACTTAAATGCCATAATTCGTAAAAAAAATTCGTTGGACTTTATTCAACATATCAGTATGGATCTGATAATATCATGACCAAAGGGGACTTGCATACTCACGGATGGACCTGACAAATGTACAATACAAAGGCGTAAAACAGTAAACATCACTAAAATCTTTCAGGGCATGAGACATAAAGACCAACAATTAAAAAAAAAACACGTGTTTCACCCGGATTATTGAACGTGCCGGATTAACCAACCACCGGATTATCAAAAATATACTGTTTGAATTGGTAAAACCACACAACATTATAGATAATCAGATAAACTTAAGAATGACAGAACAAAGCTTGAATATATAAATATACTCAACCTTTCTGGAGCTCTATAATACTAATCAGTCTTTTTAGGACTACCAAAAACAAATCTCGGGTGAAATTTGTCAGTTTTTCTATAGCTTTCAGTCCACCTTCGTAGCACTCAAGAAAAACAATAAAAATAACATTGTTTTTAAGATCATGTCTTTCCGATAACTTGAGTGGATAGCCATCTGTGGACGTGTTACGAGATTTATTTCTCATCAGCCCAGCTTTGCTTCCATGAACAATAATTTGTAAACCACTCACTTGAAAACCCATGTGGTGATTAGTGTTAGATGTTTTTAATTTTGACATTTTGTGAGAGAGACATGAACTTGATGAATCAGGAGCTCTACAATACTAATGAGTAGTCCTAAAAAGATCAGCCGAGGGGTCATCCACTCCCTGAAATATTGCAATGTATTTGCAATTATCCTGATTTCTTGGTAATTCGAGGTACTCTAAGAAATTACTAGCGTAATGCGTCATGTTACTTAATTATGATAATTCTTTGCTAATGTGAAGTACTGGGAGAAATCACAAGCGTAATAACGTCAAATATTTAAACCGAAAAGCGGCGCGCGACTCGCTGCCAGTCCCAGTAGAAGTCTGTGATTTTGACGCCGAATACATGCGTAAATCGTTGACGCGTATGTTAAAACAATGTCTAAACTAGGAGACAGTGGTGGATTTACCAGCAGACCAGGAGCCTAGGGCGGCAAATTTGGTGCCTACGTTTTCTTTATGTCTTACAGAAATTAAATATATTCATTTTTATATACCTTAATGTAAATGTTATTAGATCTACACAAACAATTCAGCACGTAATATGGTTTACGACTTATTGTTAAATTACATTTTTCTACAATTTGCGTAGTAGTGGTTGGTCCAAAGCGGGATTGACGGGGCCGTGCTGTTATGGGCATACGCCGCTTAGTGGCATTAAGTCTGAGAGAGACAGATATAGAACGGCGATACAAACGAAAAAGCCGCCTAAAAGAAAAGCCGCCTCTGTTGATTGAGTCATGCAATTTCTTATACTTAGGTATTATTTTTTCTTCCGTTGTGTGCCATAGAGCGAAAAATGAAAAGTTCAGTGATCTGAATATAATAATCCGAGTATGTTTTTGGAAATGTTAGCTGAATTCGATCCTTTTTTAGCATGTTGAATATCTAAAGCTGCGGTCACATGAGGCTGGTTTACAAGCCGCTGGTCGCTGCTAGCCAGCAGAAGCTTCATTCTTTCCCATCTTGTCATTTTTTTTCTCTTGGAAAAATAAACTGTCATAAATGAATATGAATTAAATGAACAATTAAGTTTTAATGAAAATGACAAAATTCATTACTAGGGAGTTTACCTGAATCGGAAATAATGTCATTTATGTGCTGTATTCGTATGGTTCGGTTTAATATTTAGATATATGATATATAAATCGAAGCTTACAATTGAGGAGTAAGTGGATGTCATCGATCAGATTTGTCTGAAGTTTTTTTCGCATGATTGGCTATTAAACAACCACTGCAAAAATAATTTTCCAGAGTCTTCCTGCTGCGACACTTGCCTATCATGAGTATCATAGCGTGAGCGTTTATTTCAATGCATGTATCTGTATTTAAAGTGAACCATGACCAGCTGCATGATGAGCTAGTGTAATTCATATAGAATGTGAACTTAATTCAGGGAATGCAAGAGTAATTCATGGAATGCAAGAGTACTTTGTGTAATGTGGTGTAATACTTACGTAGGTACTGCCAAGGAATGCGAGTAATGAGAGGTAATGCATCTAAGTATTAACATGTATTGCAAGAGTGTATGACCCCTTGGGGGATGTAATATGGGCGTAATGCGAATATAAAGTGAACGTAATTCAGGGAATGCAAGAGTATTTCAAGCATGGGCGTAACCAGTAGGGGTTTTGGGGGTTCAAACCCCCCGAAATATGCAAAATATAACATAAATATTGTATTGAAATCAGTAGGAACAAGTAGAGATGACTATCTTCAATAGGGCATGTTAGATGTGTACTTTAGGAACTCTTGTGTGTCAGTTTTAGAAAGTAAATTGGTGCATTTCTGCAAACCCCCCCCGAAATATTTTTTAAACCTCCCCGAAACTAAACTGTGGCTACGCCCGTGAATTCATGGAATCCAAGAGTACTTGTAATGTGATGTAATACTTAGGTACTGCTAAGAAATGCAAAGTAATGTGTGTTAATGCATCTAAATATTAACATGTATTGCAAGAGTGGATGGCCCCTCGAGATTAGCATTATAGAGCTCCGGAGAGGTTGAGTATATTTATATATTCAAGCTTTGTTCCGTCTTTATTAAGTTTATCTGATTATCTATAATGTTGTATGGTTTAACCAATTCAAAATTTATCATATATATATATATATATATATATCAATAATCTGCTAGGTTCATGTCTCTCTCACAAAATGTCAAAATTAAACACATCTAACCCTAATCACTACATGGGTTTTCAAGTGAGTGGTTTACAAAATATTTTTCATGGAAGCAAAGCTGGGCTGATGAGAGATAAATCTCGAAACGCGTCCACAGATAGCTATCCACTCAAGGTATCGGAAAGACATGATCTTAAAAACAATGTTATTTTTATAGTTTTTGTTGAGTGCCAAAAGTTTTTGAAGGTGGACTGAAAGATAAAGAATAACTGACAAATTTCAAATGAGATTTGTTTTTGGTAGTCCTAAAAAGACTCATTAGTATTATAGATCTTGGGAAAGGTTGAGTATATTTATATATTCAAGCTTTGTTCCGTCTTTATTAAGTTTATACTGTTTGAATTGGCATGGTTTATAGACAGGATATTAACCCTTTGGGTACATTTGACGGCCAAGACTCGTTATGCATATGTTTCAGTTGTCATGCATACTTTACATAAATACGTACCCAATGGGTTAAAAAGAAATAAAAGTAAAATTGTATATTTACCAAATCTATATGCTGGAAAATGTATCATTATCCTGAATATGCACTTCTAGGGTAACTTATAGATTAACAGCATATACATAAACCTGTACTTATACAAACAAACATCAAAGTGTCCTATATCAGATATTGAAGAATTCTCCATTAAATACCAAAATTGTTAATTTTAAAATACACATGTACACAAACACTTTTTCATTGTAATTTTATACGTATATGAACGGAATCGTTACATAAAGGCTCATAAACATACTTATTATGTTGAAGGATACAATAAAGTAGGCTTCAGTCAATAATTTAAATATATTGATTTGGAGGAATTTGAAGGTTTCCTGCGCGTTCGGGGTCTTGGAATTTTCGTCTACAAATCTTTTCTACTTACTTTTTGTGCTCAACGCTTCGTTAAAGCCACATTATTTTATTGGAATTTATTAATAAATAGATCAGGAGAACATATCTTCTGTTGACTAAACCCACCATTTAGTAACTACAGCTGTCGTCGATAACAAACATAGCAGAACGAAAAGTTACTAGAAGTTGGCGTGACATTAGCCGTGGAACAAATTCAAACATTGGAATTTAAATTATTTCTTTCTTGAATTATACACAAATTTGGAAATAACTTTATCTATACAGAAATATACTAACCTTGTCTCCCTTTAATTTTAATTCAATAGAACTGAATTAAAAGCAAAACCAATAAATTAAACTTGAGTAATTTGCATTTAATAGCAAAAGATTAATTTTAAACAAAAATGTAAAGTAGGAGGAAGCAAATATAAAGCAAGTCATTGTAAATTGTATATTTAAATAATATATATTGATAATCTAAATATTTATATCCAATTTAATGTGTACCTTACCTTCACTACAATTTCCCCGTACAGTACAGGCTTTAGCCAAATAGGCAGGGTCAAATATGCTTTCAATTTGTATTATAAAACTTAACAAACATACACTTAATTACCTAAATTTGACTATGTTTTTATTTGATTATGTCCATCAATATACTTCTTATATAATCGTTTCTAGCTTTGTCGCTCTGGTTTTGTCAGTCTTGTTTGCTTACATCGTGTCTGTCCAGTCTTGATTGTTTAGTCTTGTTTGGGTATCTGGTCTTGTTTTATCTAGTCTTGTATGAGTAGTCTTCTTGAACAGTCTTATCTGCCCAGTATTGTTTGTGTAGTCTTATCTCTCTAGGCTTGCCTCTTCAGCCTAGTCTGTCTAGATTCGTTTGTCTACTTTCGTTTTCTAGTCTTGTTTCTCTACTTTCACTTAACTATTGTCTTGCATTGTCTATTTTGCTGTCAGTCCAATCGTGTTTATCTAGTTTTTGTCTAGTCTAGTCTCTTGGGTCTTATTTGTCTAGTTTTGTCTGCCCAATCGTATCTGTCCAGTCAAATCAGCCTAGTTTTTTTCAATTTAGTCTTGTTACTCTAGTCTTAACCGTCTAGTTTTGTCTGTCTAGTCTTGTCTCGCCTTTATAGTCTTGTCTGTGTAATATTTTCACTCCAGTTTTGTCTCTCTTCTCTTATCCGTCTAGTCTTGTATGATTTGCCCTCCTCGTTAGTGTAGTCAGTGGCGCGCAAACTATTTTCAACTGCTCCCCAACATTTTCTGTAAAATTTTATCGCGACCCCTGGATAGAAGTAATGTGAACATTGTAATTCCCAAACAGTTCTAGCAACATCTCCACCAAAGTTGAAACAAATCTCCAAATTAGTATTTGAGAAAATTAAGTTTGAACATATCTGTGTTTACAAATTTGATTTCTAAAGTGGAATTTAAAAAAACTGTAATATTTGCTAAAATAAATATTAAAATATTGGGAAAATTTGTTAAATATTTAGGAACAGTTCTATCAACATCTCCACAAAATTTGAAACAAATCCCCAAATAAGATTTTGAGAAAATTAAGTTTGAACATTTCAATGTTTACAAATTTGATTTCCAAGGTGGAAGTTACAAAAAACTGCAATATTTGCTGAAATAAAGGCTAAAATATTGGGAAAATTTGCTACCTATTTCGGAATAGTTCTACCAACATAGCCACAAAATTTGGAACAAATCTCCAAACTTGTTTTTAGGAAAATTAAGTTCGAAAATTTCAACGTTTACAAATTTTATTTTCAAGGTGGAAGTTACAAAAAACTGCAATATTTGCTGAAAAAAAGGCTAAAATATTGGAAAAATTTGCTACATATTCCGGAACAGTTCTACCAACATCGCCACAAAATTTGAAACAAATCCCCAAATTTGATTTTGAGAAAATTAAGTTTGAACATTTCCATGTTTACTAATTTTATTTTCAAGGTGGAATTTACAATAAAATGCAATATTTGCTGAAATAAATATTAAAATATTGGAAAAATTTGCAAAATATTCCGGAACAATTGTACCAACATCTCCACAAAACTTGAAATAAATCCCCAAATTAGTTTTAGAGAAAATTAAGTTTGAATTTTTTTGTTTACAAATTGTATTTTCAAAGTGGAATTTCCAAAAAAATTACAGTATATGCTGAAAAAATATGAAAATATTGGGAAAATTTGCTAAATATTCCGGAACAGTTCTACAAACATCTCCACAAAATGTGGAAACAATCCCCAAATTAGTTTGTGTGAAAATTAAGTTTTTGGAAATTAAAATTTGATTTTCAAGATGGAATTTACAAAAAGTTGCAATATTTGCAGAATAAAATATTAAAATATTGGGTAAATTTGCTAAATATTCCGGAACAGCACTACCAACATCTCCACAAAATTTTAAACAAATCCCTAAATTAGTTTTTGAGAAAATTAAGTTTGAATTTTTATGTTTAAAAATTTCAATATTTGCTTAGGGGGAGTTGGGGAGGATTGATACGATTTTCAAAACATGCCATTTTTAGGTGTTATACCAATAATTAATCTGAATGAAAGGTATTTCCTCGAAAAGATTGATTCTTTATTTAAAACCTAACGAGCTAATTTGGGTGAAATTGCAAAATGTACTAGCGTAAAAAGTGACCTAAAAAATAAAATGGAAACTGTATCATTGCTCCCCCGCCAAGGGGTGGATTGATACAGAGATTAGGTAAGAAAGAAACATGGATAAATTAATCAGTATGTTTATTATTACGTTTTTTATTTAGTTATTAGAAAATAGTTTATAATTATGCTAAACATAAAAACCCTCACTTACTCTACATTAAAAGAGGAATGATTCTCCTCAAAAGTGTACAAATGAGATAGCCGTACGGTCACATTTTTATGTTGTGGAGTAAGTTTTAACACGGCGTCCGTAAAGTTTGCATAAGCCATATCCGGCTCTTTGGAAAACGTAAACCTTATTTTCGGGAGAATAAGCCTTGACGTTAAGCCTTGACGTTTTCGCAAGTAAGACACTTCATATTACTTACTTCGTTACTTCGTAAAGTTTGCATAAGCCATATCCGACTCTTTCGAAAACGTAAACCTTATTCTCCCGAAGCCTTGACGTTTTCGCAAGTAAGACACTTCATACTCAGTCATTGAAGACTTGTATAACACTTGTGCCACGTAATAAACACATCTCTTTTGTCCTAATTTGTTCAGCAAGAAATCATTAGTACTTATATCAAAAGCAGACAACTCTTCCTTCTGTTCACAATCTAATTCCTCAATAGACTCCAAATCAGAATCGATGTCATTGATATCACTATCTGAATGTAGACTTATTAGGTCCTCTTCATTTTCTGAAGATGATTCTACTAGAAGCTCATTTTTAGGGTTCCGTACCGAAAACGGAACCCTTATAGGATCACTTTGTTGTCCGTCTGTTTGTCTGTCTGTCCGTCTGTCCGCCCGTCTGTCTGTCTGTCAAGACCATTTTAGAGGTCACCGCGTAGAGGTAACAAGTTGAAATTTGTATCAAATACTCTGGTCTGCGGTCTCTTTCAGCTGTGAAATCAAACTTGTAAGTCAACGCGATCAAAAGATATGACCGTTTATGTCGCATATTTTGCGATTTCACAAGGGAATCAAAACCTATAGGGTACTTTCCGTTGACCTAGAATCATGAAATTTGGCAAGAAGCGGTGTCTTACAGCACATGTAAAGGGAAAAACCGTAAAAAACCGTAAAAACCGTTACTGAAAACCGTAAATATGTAGTTTAATTACAAGAAAAATGTGAATTTACTATTAGAAACTTATGAAAATACACTAATGTTGTCGTAGTGGTATTGTCAGGCTCCAGAAGCATATGGGTTGCATACAGTTAGGTCCTCCTCGGTTAGGTCGGAAGGTTAAAAAGTATGTGTTGGCACCAAGCTGTTTATTCTGAATGTTCTTTGTTTATATTCGTTATGCATTTCATCACGTACGCTCTATATACATAATATATACAGGGTATATATTATGTCTAAATTTTGCTTGTTTATAACCGACATGCGACATACTCAAGTCCCGTAACATCCTGTATATATAATATTTCGTCTAATTTTTCTTTATAATCTACATATATTTAAATCACATACGCCCTATATTTTTTGGTAGTCAATTGCCCAAAAGCAGTCAATTGAACAACTGAATGTTAAGAGTATCGAAATAGATCTAGAAATAGTTTATATATTAGTTTATATTAGATCTAGAAATAGTTAGATCTTAATATAAGTTAGTGAATAAGTGTAATACTAAAATAAAGTTTTCTTTTTATAAGTTTAAAAATATTAGCTTGAAAGTAGGAGATTACCACTATGATATCTTCAAATCTGTCAGTAGCTACAATTACACGGAAATCTTCTGTTACTCTTTGGCACACCCCGCTGAAGAAGCGTGGTGTGAGCCGTTCGCTGCGTCAAAGCAAGTAACGGGAACGGTCAAGACCGATTTGTGTCAGGGGCTGAAGGCCAACAGATGTTATGAAAGAGTAAAGAAAATAAAGTTAGAATTTGTGTAATTACTACCTTAGAGTCCAAGATAAGAAGATCTCGTCGGCTCCTCATCCAACGGGAACTCTTATCTAATGGCAAACTGACAGATAACGTAAATCAATAAACAAACAATAGATTCCGGTTTGGAATTCGTATCGCAAGGCCACCATGGATTGTGGTTAGCAAATTAATTTACAGAAGAAATAACAAAGTTTAAAATGAGATGTCATGGTTTGAATGATTTAAATTTGAATGGTTTGTCATGGTTTAAAATGAGATTTGAAGATATCGTAGTGGTAATCTCCTACTTTCAAGCTATTATTAATTTGGTTCAAACCATGACATCTCATTTTAAACTTTAAAAATATTCGCGTTATTTAAAAAAAAATACCCTGTATACCTTTATACAGGGTATATAGGTATACAGGCAAAATTGAGCAGTAAAAACAAATAGTGAAGTTCCAGAACCCCTAAACACTCATAGTGAATGGGGGATGTATGGTAATAAAATATAGGGTAGAATTCCATCGTACGACAGCGACATCTTGAGGTTATGCTTGCAGCGGTACTAAGATGGTCGTGATTTCAGGAGGGCCACTTGTCAAGTTAACTGAATGTGCTTGCTAAGCCCTCCACAAAAAAAGATACCTTACTTACAAGTTTGTACGGAACCCTCGGTGCGCGAGTCACAACTCGCACTTGGCCGGTTTTTTTTAGTTCGTTTAGTTTTCTTCAGAAACACTTTAACTCGCTTCTTTCTTTTTTCTTCTGCCAGTAGTTCCAATCTTTCTTTCTCTGGCGAATTTGTGTAAATTCGTGACTTTCCTTGTCTTCCTATACCAGTTTGTTTTCGTACAGGCACCTTTGGGAGCGGTCTAATGATTTCTGGTGATAAAATACTCGTATATTCGAACGGAACAAGTGATCCAGACGCCGTAGCTAGAACGGTTGTTTTTTTAGAAGGTTCTACAGTGGAGAGAAGGGGATGTGACTCCAAAGATTCTGGTGCTTTTGGTATGGTAGTGTCCAAATTAGTTGTTTTTTATGGGGTTCTGGTGCAGAGTGACGTAGTTGTGATCCCTAAGTTTCTGGTGCTGGTATAATAGTGTTCGAATTGGTGGTTTCTTCAGCGAGAGCTGGAGGGGAGTAAAGTGAATGTGCTTGTGGTGCCGTGGTGGCAGAGGTTTCTGGACGATCTGTTACATACGCCGCGCTGAAGTCTGCATCGGAAAAAGCTAACCTATCAAGTAGCCAAATACCAGGCTTGCTGAACCCGCTTGTAATATTTCTCATCGAAAATGCTTCAAAGTAAGCTATTTTGATTAAAGCCGGTAGATCATAGATTGTGAGGGTTCGTCCTGGATGGTTTAGATGCCAGTTATTAAACACCAAGGACAATTTTGATTTGAAAGGTCCGAATATTGATATGTCTAGAGGCTGCAATCGATGGGATGTATGCAGTGGAAACGATAATAGAGCAATACCGTTTTCTTTGCAAAAACGAACAGCGTTGATTGAAGAATGTGATTCATGATTGTCTAGAAATAGTAGAATTGGTTGCTAGCGAGAACAACACTATACTGTGCTTTTTTATGTGTTCAAAAACTTTCAAAAATGCTTCTGATGTCATCCATCCGCTTCTTGTTGCTAATCCAACAGAACCTTCAGGTTCGCCATTAAGAAAATGTTCTTTATAGTGAGAATGTTCTCTTGGGAATACGAACGCTGGAGAAATGCAAGAGCCAACAGCAGAAACAATTGCACAAAATGTCACTAGTTGTCCTCGTTCTGCTGATACTTTTTGACCTACTTGTTTGTTCCGCTTTTCTGCAAGTACTTTTGGAGTTTTTTGCACAGTAGTTACACCGCTTTCATCTAAGTTATAGATTTTTTCGGGAGTGATTGAAAATCTTCTCAAAACATACTCATAATTATTAAAAAATTCATCAACCGTATGCCTGTTGAATGCCGAAGCTCTTGCGGCGCTGGTATTCTAAGGTTTTCTGAGACTTATGCTTGGATGACGTTTTCGAAATCCCTTTAACCATTCAACGACAGCGAGTTTATCTACATTCCATTTTTCTGGGTACTTACAATGTGGTAGTACACAAGCGTAGTCGTACTATAGTTTTCTTAATCCCTTCAAAGTCAGCCCATACTGTATGGCGCTGCTTTTTAGGGTTCCGTACCGAAAACGGAACCCTTATAGGATCACTTTGTTGTCCGTCTGTCTGTCTGTCTGTCTGTCGGTCAAGACCATTTTTCTCGGGAAAGCGTTGAGGTAACAAGTGAAAATTTGTATCAAATACTCGGGTCTGCGGTCTCTTTCAGCTGTGAAATAATCAAACTTCTAAGTCAACGCGATCAAAAGATATGACCGTTTATGTCGCATATTTTGCGATTTCACAAGGGAATCAAAACCTATAGCGTACTTCCCGTTGACCTAGAATCACGAAATTTTTCAAGAAGCGGTGTCTTACAGCACATGTAAAGGGAAAAATCTGAAAACCGTAAATATATAGTTTAATTACAAGAAAAATGCGAATTTACTATTAGAAACTTATGAAAATAGACTAATGTTGTCGTAGTGGTATTGTCAGGCTCCAGAAGCATATGGGTTGCATACAGTTAGGTCCTAATCGGTAAGGTCCGAAGGTTAAAAAGTATGTGTTGGCACCAAACTGTTTATTCTGAATTTTCTTTGTTTATATTCGTTACGCATTTCATCACGTACGCTCTATATACATAATATATACAGGGTATATATTATGTCTAAATTTTGCTTGTTTATAACCGACATGCGACATACTCAAGTCCCGTAACATCCTGTATATATTATATTTCGTCTAATTTTTCTTTATAATCTACATATACTTAAATAACGTACGCCCTATATTTTTTGGTAGTAAGTTGTCCAAAAGCAGTCAATTGAACAACTGAATATTAAGAGTATCGAAATAGATCTAGAAATATTTAATATATTAGTTTAAATTACATCTAGAAATACTTAGATCTTAATATAAGTTAGTGAATAAGTGTAATACTAAAATAAAGTTTTCTTTTTATAAGTTTAAAAATATTCGCGTTATTTAAAAAAATGCCCTGTATACCTTTATACAGGTATACAGTATATAGGTATACAGGCAAAATTGAGCAGTAAAAACAAATAGTGAAGTTCTAGAAGCCCTAAACTTTCATAGTGAATGGGGAATGTATGGTAATAAAATATAGGGTAGAATTCCATCGTACGACAGCGACATCTTGAGGTTATGCTTGCAGCGGTACTAAGATGGTCGTGATTTCAGGAGGGCCACTTGTCAAGTTAACTGAATGTGCTTGCTACATCCTCCACAAAAAAAAGTTACCTTACTTACAAGTTTGTACGGAACCCTCGTTGCGCGAGTCACAACTCGCACTTGGCCGTTTTTTTTTTCCATTCGTTCCCCTTCGATTAGAAGA
Source organism: Phosphuga atrata (assembly GCA_944588485.1). Classification (NCBI taxonomy): domain Eukaryota; kingdom Metazoa; phylum Arthropoda; class Insecta; order Coleoptera; family Silphidae; genus Phosphuga; species Phosphuga atrata. The sequence goes on along the minus strand of OX155895.1, from coordinate 15,351,302 downwards.
TAAAAGTGGCAATATAGTCTGGCAGAATCCTGGACCATATTTTACAATGCCTTGTCGTCCAATAAAATTTCCAAAGTCTTTTCCAAAGAAACTTAAGCCTATACAGTGGAAGAAAGTAACAAAGTTTTGTAAGAGATATATAATTTATTGTCGACAATATGCAAGGTGAAATGCTAGATACGAATCTGCCTATACGAAATGGCAGATTACATCTGAATCTGAAAAATCTAGTGCAAATCAACGTTCTGACGAAAGTAAAATCCAAAATCCAAAAATTTTGGGGCTGAAAGTCGAAATTGGGCTAATTGTAAAAAAGCCAAAAACAGGGTATAGCAATACAAATGATGGAAATACGTCTCGAAAGTTTTTTAAAAACCCAGAACTAAGTGCTGATATTACAGTATTAGATATTACATTAATGACAAAAATTGGAATTATACTTTACGGGCTTTATCTTCAGGATTTGATATCAACATTGAGACATTTCAGGCTTCTGTAGCAGAAAGAAAGAAACTGTGCATAAATCTCTATCCGTGGTATTACATGCCTGCTACTGATTACAAAATTATTGTTGACTGGTCAGGAGGTATTGCATCTGCTTTGTTACCTATCGGCTAGCTTTCCGAGCAAGCTCAAGAAGCCCGAAACAAAGACGGAAAAACGGAACCCTTATAGGATCACTTTGTTGTCCGTCTGTCTGTCTGTCTGTCTGTCTGTCTGTCTGTCTGTCAAGACCATTTTCTCAGGAACGCGTAGAGGTAACAAGTTGAAATTTTCAACAAATACTCGGGTCTACGGTCTCTTTCGGCTGCGAAAAAATCAAACTTGTAAGTCAACGCGATCAAAAGATATGACCGTTTATGTCGCATATTTTGCGATTTCACAAGGGAATCAAAACCTATAGGGTACTTCCCGTTGACCTAGAATCATGAAATTTGGCAAGAAGCGGTGTCTTACAGCACATGTAAAGGGAAAAATCTGAAAACCGTAAATATGTAGTTTAATTACAAGAAAAATGCGAATTTACTATTAGAAACTTATGACAATACACTAATGTTGTCGTAGTGGTATTTTCAGGCTCCAGAAGCATATGGGTTGCATACAGTTAGGTCCTAAGGTTAAAAAGTATGTGTTGGCACCAAGCTGTTAATACTGAAATTTCTTTGTTTATATTCGTTATGCATTTCATCACGTACGCTCTATATCAGGGATGTTATGGAGATCCGTAACCGTAACCGAAACTATCGGATATCCGAAATAAAAATATATCCGTAACCGAATCCGATATAAAAGTTTCGAATAATTTCGGATAATTTTTACTGATATGTTGTAATAATTCCTATAAATATATTTCAATATCTAATAATATATAATAGACAAAAAGGAATAATGTTGTTTTTGTTTATTATAATTATGATTTTGCATTTTTACGTAGATAAATATTAATAACTTATATATCTTATATGACATATAATTGTAGTATTGTTGCGAACTGGTAATTTGGTATGGTGCTGCTCCAGGATCAGGACAATGGATGAATTAATTACACGCAAATATGTCCTTTATATGTAATTAAATACTACTTATCTGCTAACATCTTACAATATGTACAACTAATCGCTAACTTATTACAATAATTACTAACTAACTTAAAAATAATAAACAATACACTTAATTCTACGAAACTTATGGTCGAAACCCGGAATTTACTTCAACGAAAATACGGAGGTTCGTCTTCAAAACTCAAATTACTCTCTTGCTAGCTCAATTCTGACTGCCCATTTTTAACTTCCCCTCTACCTCATCACCTCGGTCTTGGTGTGAGTCCTCCCCTAATCTTTATGGAAAATTTCCAAAACTCATAAAACAAAATCCTCTCGGCGTCTCGGCACGATCCCTAAGTTCGAGCGTCTGTCCGCGTGATTTAGATAAAGCAGACTAATGGTCCTAAATAAACAAAAACTAATCGGGTGTCCACTTAGTTTTCTTTGCCGACTCGTGAGAAACTGAAATTCTTTGAAACCAAAATCGCGAGATCACAACAGTACCTAGTTATATTGTTGTACTTAGTTGTATGACATATGATTGTAGGTAGTACAAATAATAACATAGAAATAAAATCATTTTTTTTACAAATTAGCATTCTACATTTACCATTCCTTAGAAATCTGATATCCGTAACCGAAACTATCCGAAACTAACGGATTATCCGAAAAAAGTTCTTATCCGTAACCGTATCCGAAACCGGTATAACATTATTCCTATATCCGTATCCGCATCCAGATCCGAAATTTCATATCCATAACATCTCTGCTCTATATACATAATATATACAGGGTATATATTATGTCTAAATTTTGCTTGTTTATAACCGACATGCGACATACTCAAGTCCCGTAACATCCTGTATATATTATATTTCGTCTAATTTTTCTTTATAATCTACATAATATGTTGATAATCTACATAATAATACTATACTATAATCTACATAATCTATATAACATGTTGTAGATAATATGATTTAAGTATATTATACTTAAATCACGTTCGCCCTATATTTTTTGGTAGTCAATTGCCCAAAAAGCAGTCAATTCAACAACTGAATGTTAAGAGTATCGAAATAGATCTAGAAATAGTTAATATATTAGTTTATATTAGATCTAGAAATAGTTAGATCTTAATATAACTTAGTGTATAAGTATAATATTAAAATAAAGTTTTCTTTTTATAAGTTTAAAAATATTCGCGTTATTAAAAAAAAAACCCTGTATACCTTTATACAGGGTATATAGGTATACAAGCAAAATTGAGCAGTAAAAACAAATAGTGAAGTTCCAGAACCCCTAAACACTCATAGTGAATGGAGGATGTATGGTAATAAAATAGAGGGTAGAATTCCATCGTACGACAACGACATGTTGAGGTTATGCTTGCAGCGGTACTAAGATGGTCGTGATTTTATGAGAGCCACTTGTCAAGTTAACTGAATGTGCTTGTAACGTCCTCCACAAAAAAGATACCTTACTTACAAGTTTGTACGGAACCCTCGGTGCGCGAGTAACAACTCGCACTTGGCCGGTTTTTTTTTTATATATGTTTCTCTAATTCTTTCTCTTCATCTGTTGCAAAAACTTGTTTATTTGTGAATTTATTTTCAAAAGTTCTTTTAGCACCACTTGGTAATTCATTTTCTTTTTTTTTTCTTTTCTAATTTATGCTGTAGTGTCCCAGACTCAACATCATATTTTTCTGCAGACTTTCTTATCGATAATTCTTTACTAAGAACACTTTCTATAGCCAACTTCATATTTGCCTCGGATACATCGGGCCTATCCTTACTATCGTCACTTCCTTATAAATACGCTGCATTTTGAGTGAAACTCATGCTGAAAAAATAGTAAAAAGTAAGGTATTACATTTGTCGTATCAAGTCACATATCAGGTTGAGGATTGATACAGTGTATCAATCCTCCCTTGGTTATCTGTATCAATGCTCCCCACAAACAACATAAGTAATAAACTGTATTCGTTTTGAAAACCAAGTAAATCTAGTTGACAAAATCCTGAAATTCAGCTAAAATACACCTACGCGGGCAAGAAATGACACTTACCTAGTTATAATCCAGAAAAATAGCACTATTTTCACGAATATCAAATAGAAAGAAAAAAAAGCAGGCGATTCAGTGGCGCGATTTATATGTTTTGAGCAACTACTAGAGCCATTTTGGTCACAATCGTAACTACGTAGTATGTTGTGTCGTTGTGTGTGATTTTTAGTTCACCTGTATCAATCCTCCGCCTGTATCAATCCTCCCCCACTCCCCCTAAATAAATATTAAAATATTGGAAAAATTTTCTAAATATTCCGGAACATTTCTACCAACATCTCCACAAAATTTGGAAGAAATCCTCAAATTAGCTTTTGAGAAAATTAAGTTTGAAAATTTCAATGTTTACAAACTTGATTTTCAAAGTGGAAGTTACAAAAAACTGCAATATTTGCTGAAATAAATATTAAAATATTGGAAAAATTAGCTAAATATTCCGGAACACTCCTACCAACATCTCCACAAAATTTTGAACAAATCCCCAAACTAGTTTTTAAGAAAATTAATTTCGAAAATTTTAACGTTTACAAATTTTATTTTCAAGGTGGAATTTACAAAAAACTACAATATTTGCTGAAATAAATCTTAAAATATTGAGAAAATTTGCTAAATATTCCAGAACAGTTCTACCAACATCTCCACAAAATTTTAAACAAGTCCCCAAATTAGTTTTTGAGAAAATTAAGTAAGAAAATTTCAACGCTTACAAATTTGATTTTCAAGGTGGAATTTACAAAAAGTTGCAATATTTGCAGAAATAAATATTTAAATATTGGGAAAATTTGCTAAATATTTCGGAACAGCATTACCAACATTTACCATCTCCACAATATTTGCAACAAATCCCCAAATTAGTTTTTAAGAAAATTAAGTTTGAAAATTTCAAACTTTACAAATTTGCTTTTCAAGGTAGAATTTCCAAAAAAAAAACTGCAATATTTGCTGAAAGAAATATTAAAATGTTGGAAAAACTTGCTAAATATATCGGAACAGTTCTACCAACAACTGTACAAAATTTTAAACAAATCCCAAAATATTTTCTTGAGAAAATTATGTTTGAAAATATCAATGTTTTTCAAATTCCTTTAGATTGACATTTCACTATTTACTGCTACCCAATACTTACCTACACGCGAAATTCCTCAAATATATTTTTTTAATTCGACGACCCAAAAAGATTCTCTATCGACCCCGCTGGGGGTCGCAACCTATGATTTTCGCACCACTGGTGTAGGTGACAACATACCTGTCTTTCAAGGAGGCGACAACTAGGGCGGTTTCCACTAGCTGCTCACCCTGAATGAATGCAAAATATGTAATATGGTGGCAGCGTTGCCACCCGTACGATAATTATCGTACTCTTACGATAATTTCGTCCTACCGTATGATGTACGATAGCGACCGACTATCGTACGTAAATATACGATAATATTTACATATTATAGGATACGAACGATAATATTTAAATATCGAAAAATGATGTGTTTTTTCATTAAACAAATTGAATTTTTACAAATAAGATTTTCAAAAATTTGTAAAAAATTGCTGAGATTTAGCTCGAAATATTTATAACGAATTCAAGAACATTGCTAAAAGGCAACACAATTTTCAACATTTCAAAGCTTCTTGCACACCAAATACATAAAATTCTCCGCCCTTTGCAAAAGTTATCTCTGAGAGCTGTCAGAGATAACGTTGTTATCTCTGGAGCTGTTGTTTCGAGAATAATCGAGCAGTGGTTGTTGTCGTACTAGAGGCGCGATTGCTTGCTGTTGAGCAGATTCTTCAATCTCTTAATAATCCAATTATCATACTGTATTATTTGTTTTTAGATTGGGTTCTACCGAAATTAAAAAAATTAAACGAAATAGTCTTCATGATAAAATTTGTCGAAATTATCAAGAAATTTTAGAGTCATACCTATGGAAGAATTATATTTATCACACAGTTTTGAAGAAAATCGATCCTGCAAATGAAGAACAGCGTTTACGTCCAGAACAAAGGTATTTTGGTGTTAAAGTTATGAGTTATGACTAAGTTAAACTCTCCGGATATTCGTCATAATGAACGACTAAAATCCGATTTCACAACTGCTTTGAAGAAATGCGATTCAATTTTGAAGATCAAGTATTGAAGCTCTTATCAAACCTCCATCCTTCTAAAGCATTGCTTAGGAAAACAAGAGATGTCACGCCCAGCTTACTTCCATTGATGGAGGCAGTTCCTCGTAATGTATCTACTGACGAATATCAGAAAATCGATGACGAATGGCGCCAATTGCTTTTTTTCGAGCTTCCTGGTTATTCGATGATTTCTGGTCAAAATTAATGAACTGCTATGAAAAAGACCAGGGACTTAAAAATCTCTCGAAGTTCGTCCTCGACGTTATTTCTCTTCCTCATTCTAATGCAGACAGCGAGCAAATATTTAGGCAGATTAATTTAATAATTAAATCAAGAAACTAACTGGTTACCTCCACAATCAACGGTATAATTTTAGAAAAGCAAAAGATTAAAAGCAATAAGGGTGATTGCACGACGTTTGAACCAGCCAAGGGGCAATATAGTTGTATGACAAACGCTTTAAAGTACAAAAAAATGTAAAAAGATGATAGAAAGGCCTAGCGGAAGTATTCACAAACTTTATAATGATGATGATTTGAAGTTTAAAATAGTAGTTGAAGTTTAGTAGGTCTAGAATATCTCTCTTTAATATGTCTACCAAAAAATAATACATATATATATATATATATATATATATATATACATATAATATATATATATATATATATATATATATATATATACATATATATATATATATATATATATATATATATACATATACATAATTGAATTATTCAAAATTTAACAGATTTTATATTTGTGTGGAAGATTTGTTTTAATTTTGTTACAGTCACGAATAAAAATTTAATCATTTAATGTCAGTCTTTATTTGTAGACGTCATTGGTATATGTTTTTTCTTTCAAAACAAATTTTCGCGCCGTGTATATTACATACGTGAGTATATAATAAATGATAAAATTTGATGTTGAGTGCAATATCTGTTCACGATAACATGAATTTAATAATTTTTTCTAAGAAACATTTTTTTCTTTAAATATTTGGAAATGTACGATAATTTTTGCCAAAGTATGATAATTTTACACCCCTGGTACGAACAGCGCCACCTTTCAGGCATCTAACACTGTATGGTGGTGGCGGCGTATACTAAAGGTCAGAGTGGAATAGGGGGTTTAGTTTTTGTGAGATTGGGCTATTACTATACTGTAAACATTTGAGTCGTATTGAAAAATCTATTGAAAATCTATTAAGTATGTTCAGGTTGTTACAATTGGCTGTCAGTGTCAGTGTGAAGGACATTTCAAAATAATTAGTAAACAAAGTGTGACTTGTAATAATTTTTGATAACTTATAAGACATTTCGGTTTTTTAAATGGCTTCATATTTTGAGGAAATGGGGTGGACGCCCTTAGAGAATGGACAGAGTCCCAATCACATGCTGCACTTTGCCAGACTCCTTCGAGATTTTGGCATGTTCGATGAGATGGGAATGGGGCAGAGATTGCCCCCACCAGCTTCGAAGATTGCAGTTCAAGAATTACCAGTGGAATCTGTCAAAGAAAAAGGTAACTTATTGCAAATAACAAAATAATTTTGATAAATAATATTTTTTTTAGGGCAACAATGTACAGTTTGTTTAAAGGATTTTGAAATTGATAGTGAAGTTAAGGTTTTACCTTGTGGACACAAGTTTCACCCGGAATGTATCTTACCTTGGTTAGGAAAGGTAAATTAGAGCACTAACTTAATTAGAGTACTAAAAATTCTTCTGTGTTTAATATAGGGTTGAAACTAAACTAATTATAGATATAATCATACCAACTTATTAAAGTGGAACACAGCTTGAATATATAAATGTATTTAACCTTTCCGAAGCTCTATTATAATTATTAAGTCTTTTTAAGACTACAAAAGAATTCTCATATTGAAACACAACAGATCATGGGCGTAGCCAGGGGGGGGGGGTTTGGCGCTTCAAACCCCCCAGAAATATGCAAAATAAAACATAAATATTGTATTGAAATAAGGAGAGATGAGGAGAGATGACTCTCTTCAAGAGGGCATGGTAGATGTGGAGTTTAGTACCCTTATGTGTAAATTGGCGCATTTCTGTTATTGTATTTTTGCCAAACATTTTCACAAAACGACTCTTGTGTTGGAACACAACAAATATTTGCATTATTTACTAGGACTCTGTTCACTTTCGTGACACTAAAAAAGTGAAACCAGATAAATAACATTGTTTTTAAGACTACAGATGCGCTTCGAGATCTATATCTCATCAGTGCTCATCTTTGCTCTTTTGAATTCCAGTATTCCAGTTTATAATTCAAAAGAACAAAGCTGCATTGATGAGATTTTTTTTAAATTTTTTTTAATTATTTACCTTTATTGGCATATTTACAACAATTACTAAAAGACTAACAATACAACAAAACAAAACAAAATAGAAACAAAAAACAGAACATAACTAATAACCTGACCCAAAAATACCCCAAATACTCAAACTTAAAAAAAAACTACACTTTAAAGAAACAAAAAGAAAACAATAATTATTCACCCGCACTAACTTTTCTCCCTCCCTAAACTGTTTCCACAATCACTCCCTTGCGCTCTAAAATTTCCCGCATTATGGGCCACCCGCCACCTGACTCGTCCATGCACGCTTCCCAGTCTTTACATTTATTTTTCTTTCCTTCTTCCCATGGTAGCCCTTTGCACTCTTCCATCCAATGTGCCCACCTGTCAGTACCCTCTCCGCATATGGTACACAAATTCTTCTTTTCATTCAACCAGTACCTTCTTCCATTTCTTCGTTGCTGCACCGAAACCTGGCTATCCTATTTTAGCTACCACTGGACCTTCTGCTTAGTTACCAAGGGAGTCTGCCGTATACTTGTACCTTGTTGTACTCCCGATTGTACCTGCTTTCGTCTATACTGCTTTGTCTTATCTGCAGCTCTATCTCCCTACTCCTTTCACCCAACAATTTTTCACACTTTACGCATTCCCTTTTCATTCTTTGTACCTCCTCTTTCGAACACCCTACTAATTCATACATTTTTTTCATTCATTTCCCCATATTGTTAGTCTAATCCCTCCGACACCTTCCTTCCTTAAACTATTGAACACCTCTTTCACTATCCTTTCATTCCCTAACCTATACACTTTCCTTTCGTATCTTACCACTCTCAATGATGCATCTACTGCAACTTTATACACATTCGCTTCTTGCAGCACCAGGTACCCTGGCGTACTCCTGTCTAATTTCAACACCCTTTTTATAAACTGAAGTTGTACCTTTTCTACTTGTTCCATTTCGTTCATACCCCATATTTCCGTTCCATACAACAAAATACTCCGAACACACGCTCCGAGCATACATCCTCCTTTCCACACTCATTTTTGCCACGAAACTATCTTTAAATTTATCTTTCCAAGCATTCCAAAACCTATTTGCAGCCACCCATGCTTTCTTACATACAAACTTAATGTGCTCATTATTGGACCCATTACTACAAAACATAAATCTCAAGTATTTGAACCTGCTAACCTGCTCTATAACCTCTTCCCCCCACATCAAGGTTTCCTCTTTCCTACCAACTTTATTTATAAACACCATCCACTTAGTCTTCTCTACATTCACACTTAACATTCTTTTCTCAAAATATCTTTTAATCATTCCAGTCATCTCTTTCATTTCCCCTTTTGTTCTTGCTAAAGCAACTATGTCATCCGTGTAAGCTAGAGACCACACTTTCATCCTACCTATTTCCATTCCTCCTGCCTGCCCATTTTTTAAAACCTTTTCTAAGTCATTTATAAAAACATTAAATAGGACAAGGCTAAGTGTACAGCCTTGCTTTAACCCTTTCCTAACCCAGAATCTTTTGGATTTTTTTTCACTTATTCTTACTCTGCAGCTTGTTTTGCCATATAGATCTGTAACCGCTTTCACTAGCCACCTGCTAATTCCTTTTGCTCTCATCATTTCCCATAGCATCTTTCGGTTTACTGTGTCATATGCCGCTTTAAGATGTATGAATACAGCATACACCTTTCCACCTTTCTGGGCCAGCTCTTGCTCTATTACGTATTTTAAGGTAACCAGCTGGTCCGTTGTTCCCCTCTCTTTTCTAAACCCCCTTGTACTTCTGGAATCATTTCCTTTTCCTCAATTTCTTCCTGTATTTTCATCTCCACTACTTTTGCATATATCTTATATGATGTATCCATCAGTGTGATGTCTCTGTAATTTTCTGCTTCTCCCTTGTTTCCTGCTTTGAAAATTGGTACGATGTCCCCTTCCCTCCAGCTTTCTGGAATTGCTTGCTGTCCTTTGAAAATCTTGTTGTATATTTCGTGGAGTTTTTTTTGTATTGGCACCGGCGCTAGTTTCCACGCTTCATTTGGGATTCCATCCGGACCTGTTGCTTTTCTTCTTTTCAGTACACCCAGCACTTGCTCCATTTCCTCAAACATAATTTCTAGTTGATGGCCTTCTTCTTCTTTTCCGTCCTCTTCCACTGTCTCCTCTGCTCCCTTATCTTCTTTTCCATCCAGCAACTGTATAAAATGTGCTCTCCATTTTTCACTGATGAGATATAGATCTCGAAGCGCATCTGTATATGGCTATTCATTTTGGGTTAAATAGAAAGATCTGATCTTAAAAACAATGTTATTTATCTAGTTTCACTTTGAATTGGTAAAACCATACAACATTATAGATAATCAGATAAACTTAATAAAGACGGAACAAAGCTTGAATATATAAATATACTCAACCTTTCCGGAACTCTATAATACTAATGAGTCTTTTTAGGACTACCAAAAACAAATCTCGTATGAAATTTGTCAGTTATTCTATAGCTTTCAGTCCACCTTCGTGGCACTCAACAAAAACCATAAAAATAACATTGATTTTTAAGATCATGTCTTTCCGATACCTTGAGTGGATAGCCATCTGTGGACGCGTTTCGAGATTTATCTCTCATCAGCACAACTTTGCTTCCATGAACAATATTTTGTAAATCACTCACTTGAAAACCCATGTGTTGATTAGGGTTAGATGTTTTTAATTTTGACATTTTGTGAGAGAGACATGAACTTAGCAGGTTATTGATATAAATGATAAATTTTGAATTGGTAAAACCATACAACATTATAGATAATCAGATAAACTTAATAAAGACGGAACAAAGCTTGAATATATAAATATACTCAACCTTTCCGGAACTCTATAATACTAATGAGTCTTTTTAGGATTACCAAAAACAAATCTCGTATGAAATTTGTCAGTTATTCTATAACTCTATAAATATAGTTATTCTCTTAAAAATCAATGTTATTTTTATGGTTTTTGTTGAGTGCCACGAAGGTGGACTGAAAGCTATAGAATAACTGACAAATTTCATACGAGATTTGTTTTTGGTAGTCCTAAAAAGACTCATTAGTATTATAGAGTTCCGGAAAGGTTGAGTATATTTATATATTCAAGCTTTGTTCCGTCTTTATTAAGTTTAGTTTCACTTTTTTTGTGTCACGTAAGTGAACAGAGTTCTAGTGAATAATGCAAATATTTGTTGTGTCCCAACCCACTTGTTTTTTTTGTAGTCAAAAAGACTTAATAATTATTATATAGTTTCGGAAAGGTTGAATATATTTATATATTCAAGGTACTTCTGTGTTTAGTTTATCTTGCCTAATTAGATTTATTTGTATATTGTGTGTTTTGTCTTATCTGTCTGATATTTTGTGTCTAATGCTTTTGTTTTAGACAAATTCATGTCCCTTATGTAGGTATGAGTTACCTACAGATGACGAAGATTATGAGATGTACAAAAAGGAGAAAGTCAGAGCGAAACTGAGGGAAGAAGAAATAGAAACTCTACATAATTCCATGTTTTCTTAGTGAATTTCTAAAATATAGGTTTTATATTTATTTGTACTTTGTTGGTTGTATTTTGATTCTATTGTTGCATTTGTACATTGATATTGATGTAAATTATTACTAAATTTATTGATTTTCATTATAGTAGTATAACTGTTTAATTATTATTTAAACAAACTACAACCAATAATTATATGGAGAATATTATTATTCTGTAACTTCTTAGTCCTTTGCAGCTTTAGTCCAGTTTTTTTTCCTTTATTACTACTTTTTTAATACAATTATCATTTACAATTTACATAGATACATAAAACACCAATTTGGAAGGAGTAAGAGGTCCTCGGAAGTTATGGGAGCCCAATGAAACAGTGTACAACAATAGCAAACAGAGGTTCATAGTAGTTGGAGATAGGTTGTAATTTAATGTGCTTCGGGTTAAGGAGGGAACAGTTGAAAATTCCTGTAGTGGCCTGAATGGTTGCACATCCATTTTTCTTAAAGGAGCCATAATGGCTCCTCTACACTATGGCCCATCTTGAGCCACTGTGAGCCATCACCATTGTGTAGAGGGGTAGATGGCCTATAGTGGCCTAAGTAGTGGATGATGGAGATGGTGATGGCCATGGATGGCGTTGGGAGCGGTCTACACACATCAAAGGAGACCAGCATGCGCAAGTAAGCTGCCCAGTGGCTAAAGTGGCATGTTCACACCATGGGCCGTCATTATTTCCTTTGTCGCCCGCTTATCAGTGCCTGCTGCTTGTTGTCATGATAACACTGATTTTAGTAATTATTATTATTTCATTATAACGAAATATTTAGTTTATTGAGATATTAGTTTATTGAAATATTAGTTTTTTGAAATAATTACTTTTCTATAACAAAAAATAGCTGTTTATTATTAATCATGGCAAAATCAAAGAAATTATAAATTTCAACTTTATTAAATTTGAATATTAACTTTATAATTACAATTCAAAATTTGAAATTAATTTTTATCAACAATATATGCCTACTATGGCCCATTCATGCACATTTAGAATTGTCCATCTAGATGGACCACTGTGTGGATGCGTCCATTCAGGCCATCATAATGGGCCATGATAATGGTGACTGTCATGATGGCCCACAATGAGTCATAGTGTAGAGAAGCCATTAGAACGCTGCAGTTCTGCGAAATGCGCCACTTCCATTTCATAGACGCAAAGTTTCTTAAATTACCCCCAAAAAAGTAGTCCAAGGGGTTCATGTCTGGTAACCTTGTGGGCGAAGCAACTGGACTTCCTCGACCTATCGACCTTAATGGATAGGCGGTTATGTAGTTACTCAGGGAAGATACTCAAAACTATTCAATAAAGCAGCACTACAAAATGATTAGAAACTTTAGTTCCATTAACAGACAAAAAATCATAAAATATTATCGGAAGAAACATGGGAGAGCAGTACGTCCGCAGAAGATTGCAATAAAAAAACAAAGGAATTCATAGACTGCAATATTATTTCTTTAACACTTTTCCGATGAAAAGAATAAATACCACATATAAAACATGGATAACTGAAGAAATTAGAAGATCTAGCAGTAAATTAAAAGATTTATACTTTTTACAGAAATATTTCCCGATATTAGCAACAAAATATATTTATGAGAAAAAGAAACATAAAAACTGATAAACCTGACTAAACGAAACTTTTATAATGAAAGAATACTCAATGCAATCATTAAGCAAAAAGCGCTGTGGCACACAGTCAATGAATTATCTAATAAATATATAGAGAAACCCCCCATAACTATAATGGAAGGTAACAAGACCATATGTAACGAAGCACAGCTAGCAACAAGCTTTAATAATTTCTTTAAAAGTGCCCCAGCTCAGGTAACTAAAAATATAGTCCCCAAACAAATTTCAAATTCTCAAATTCCTACATTAATCAACAGTATGTATATTCAGGAGTTTACATGTAATGAAGTTATGGAAATTATTCACAAATTAAGAAATAAAAAATCTTCAGGACCGGATGACCTGCCCTGCAATATATTTAAAGAATTTGCTACAAGATTAATTGCACAATTGACAGGCATTGTAAATTCTTCGTTTAGAACTGATATTTTTCCCGATGTTCTAAACACAACCATGATTCTACCAATACACAAAACGGGAGATAAAACCACTTTAAACGACTATAGACCAGTAGCAATGATTTCGGTCGTGGCTAAAATATTGGAATATTGTACGGAATCAAGATTATCAGCATTCCTTGCCAAATATAAAATAATACCTCCCCAAAAGCATGGTTTTTGTAAACACAAATCAACAGCAATAGAGGAATTTTATACAAAAATAATGAATGATGTAGATACGAGAAGATGTTCTGTTGGCATCTTCTGTGACCTGTCAAAGGCGTTTGACTGCATTGCTCAATCGAAATTGATTGAAAAGCTTAGTATTGCTGGAATAAGAGGAAAAGCAGAGCAATGGTTCCAATCATACATCATAAATCTAACCGGAGTCAATATGTAAAAGTTGGAAAGGCTACCTCAAAAATAACATCCATATCTGTTGATGTGCCACAGGGAACAATTTTAGCTCCTATACTCTTCTCCATTTACATAGCGGACCTTATTTATTATATCGGATCCAATTTCTGCACTATGTACGCTGACGATATATCTATGACGATGTAATAGTGTACTATGACGTACTATGACTATGTAATAGTGTGACTATTTCAGGTTCTTCTATAGAAGAAACGAAGCACACGGCACAGAATATTTGATCAAAAATGCACATATCGTCGGCTTACTGCAAAAATTTACCAAGTCAAAAATTAAGGTTTTCCACAAATTCAGTTTCAACTTTCAAGGTTTCTATAAAATCAGGTTTTTTTTTCTGCAAACACAATCATAGTTACAAATTATATAAGACATAACAATGTCTAACAAACGTATAAACATGTGTGTATTTTTTCTACTTTTTCGAAAAATGTGACTTTTTGTTGTATAAAAAAACTGAGAATCTGATTTGGTCATAAAATCACGAAAACATAATTATTGAAAATCAAAATTTATTACTTTCAAAACAAATACAATTCGTAAACTAAAACTATATTAGGAGTAAAACTTAATTAGAGTATTCCTCTGTATCACTTTCAAAACTTCTTGGTTCTGGTACTCTAGCTTTCTTTACCTTACCTGGAGGAAGCTTGAGGAGGCTATTTTTTTCTTTTCGACTATTGGCAAAAGCTTTTGTACAGGGGTGAAATATTTTGTGGAATATCAGCTTGTCTGCCTCTACCATAAACTGTAACAACATTGTACTCTGCGTCACTATAATTGTACTTAGATACAGCCAGGTTTGTTTTTTTCATAACGCATTACTTTAATTTTGAGCCAAGATACTTTGTTTCCGCTGTTATCTTTACTTCTGTTTTTTAAGAAAACTGATGCTAAAGACTTTAAGTCCAGAAAATGATGATATCGCAGTTCTTCGACATGGTAGGAATTACTCTTCTTGTTGCGCAGTCTTCTGGAACTAACCACTTTAAAAAAATTTAGCAGATCGTTCATAGTATAGATGGCAGTATTCTTTTTTGCACTTTCTATGGCACTATGCATAGAATCGACCTCCGTATAGGAATGCCCTTTTTCCATGAAGTTGTGTTGTAAAACCTCTATGTGAGTATGTTGTACAACGTACATAAATAGGGCGGCGATAAACTGATTACGGTTTTGGCTGCTGCAAGTATCAGAATATAAACTTATTTCCTTAATATTTTCTGGAATAGACCGAATCCGTTCTGTCCATGTATAACAAAATGCGTTGTTTGGAGTTGCCGCTTCATAAATAGTGAAGTTATAGGCGCACAACTTTAACGAATAATACATTTGGGATACAAGGTATTTGAAGTATGCTTTGTAGATCAAACGAAGCACTCAGAAAACCATCGTCTTCAGTTGCTCGAAGCTTGTCGGAATTCTTTGCAGCATTCGCTTCATCTCTTCGTGGTATGTGCTGTTTGTAATCTTTTTCAGAAATGGTTTTATTTTTGAACTGGGCGCAAATTTTGCATTGATATTTTTTAGGTTTGAAAAATGCCAGGTTGTAATTGTTACAGAAAGTTCTCTTATAGGTTATTTGTGAAACATGATTTTCGCCCCTTTCCTTGCACTGTTCCACGTATAGTTCATACATTTTGTATATAGACAACTTGGAGTCAAAATACAGTCTCTTAATACTTTTTCGGCAGTAATGTGACTCCATACTAGGAAAACTTGAAATGTGTGCTTTCACTTTCTCTATAAGTTCAATGGGTGTTTTATTTGTTGGTGTTTTCCTTCCTCTTTTATATGACAAATCAAATAATCCATTTTCGTTTTTTCTTTTTATAGCATGGTCGACTGGACTGTGGCTAATACATAATGTTTGTAAAAAGAACTTCTTGCAAACTTGAATAGTTTCTGCGTCTTTTTTTAGATGATATTTTCGACTAGATTCTTTTCTGTTACCTGTGCCGCTACGAACTCTATGAACCTTAGGCAAGCAACTTGAAACGCACGATAAAATAAAGTATTTTTGTCGAAGATAATCTAGTTTTCAATAATGCAAACAAATTGATTTTCTTTGCTCTTCTGTAAGTTTTAACGTGCACTTGAACTTGCAGTTCTCACAATTAACATTTTTTTGAGTTTTAGCTGGTTTGATCATTTCTTTACTCAGGTATGACATGCCTAAACTTCTTTGTTTCTTGGTTACATTCCTCTTCCACATCTCTGGTTCTGATCTTCTCCAAAGTTTTTTCTTCTCTGCTGACGTCTCATTATCACCAGAACTGTCCGAATTTTCTTCTTGTTCCGGAATATATGCAGTGCCACTGTAAAACTCGTTTTCAGTCTCATGGTCACTCTGGTACTCATTTTTATCTTTTTGATCACCACTTGTTGAAAGAAACGCACTGCTTGCATGGTCAGAAATAGGGTTTCCTCCACAAACTAAATCTAGCCCTGATGCACCTGAAATTAATGAACAACTTAGTTTAGGTGCCACTTATAAAAAATTTACCAAAAAAACTCAATTGCACAAAACCCAGTGCTTTTTTTGGAAGGAAAAAGGTGCTGGAAGGTCATTTTTATTAAAAAATACACTGCCGAGCATAAAATTAGGGTCACTCCATAATTTGAAGTTATTTTAGAAATCTTTAGTTTTTTACGTGTTTTTTCGGTTGTAACAGTTTACTAATTGATTGTTTGAATAAAACAAAAGGTTTTTGTTGTTCAAAGTTTATTGAAAGTAATGAAAATGAACAATTTCAATTTGATATGCTAAGTAATGAAAATGAACAACTTTTCATTGATATGCTTTTGTTGAAACAAAAGAAACTTTAAGGACTTCAGTAGTGAGTATTCCCTCCTTTGGCAGTGACAACAGCTTGCAAACGACGTGTCATGCTCTGGATTAGATTTTGGATCACGTTCTGCGGAAGATTATCCCATTCTTGCACCAGTATGTCGCGAAGCTCTCTAGAATTTCTGGGGGCCGGCACATGTCTCCGTAAAAGTTTTCCCATCTCATACCAAATATGGTCAATTGGATTTAAATCTTTACTGCGAGCTGTCCAAACAAATCGCGTGATTTCACACTCGTCAAGGTACTCAGTAACTATCCGAGCAGTATGGGGCCGTGCATTATAATGCATAAATGTTGCGTCGTCTCCAAGAATAACCATGAATGGTAAAACATGGTCTTCTAGATCCTCTGTCAAATACCTATGTGCAGTCAACGTCCCATTCTCGATAAAGACTAACTCCGTGCGAGTGTCAAAAGATATGCCTCCCTATGTTAACTGATCCTCCGCCAAATGGTAGTCTCGGCATTACACGCTTGAGCATATCTCTCGCCTTGTCGTCACCACACTCTTAGATGTCTATCTGAGCCCGTAAGACAGCCCCCCAAAACAATACGCCTCTCCAATCCGCTATTGTCCAGGTCAAGTGTTCTCGTGCAAAATTCAACCTAGCAATCCGGTGTGCACGGGAAAGCGGCGGTCCAGTAGCTCTAGTTCGAGAAGATAATCCAGCAGCATAAAGTCGTCTCCTAACTGCCCACTCACTTATGTTTACATTTCTCACTTCTTGCATATGATTTCGAAGGGAAACTGCCGTGACCGTTCGGTTTCTCAAAGCACTAGAAACGAGAAAGCGGTCATCCTTAGCTGTTGGAGTTTTGCCTCGGCCTGAACAAGGTCCTCGAGTGAGCAGACCTGTCTCTTCGAACCGCCGCCATACTCGCGTTGCACACTCGAGAGACTTACACCAACGTTTCTCGCAGTTTCGCGCTGACCGCGACCGTCTTCTAAAGCCGCCACAATTTGTGCCGCAATAACGGGATTTATGCTCATTGAAAAACATTAACAATGACAACAATTTACAACAGACAGACGACACAACCGAAACAAATGCTATGTTGTCCTTAAACTTTCTTTTGTTCCAACAAAAACAGATCAAAGTAAACTTGTTCATTTTCATTACTTAGCACATAAAATTAAAATTGTTCATTTTCATTACTTTCAATAAACTTTGAAAAAGAAAATCCTTTTGCTGTATTTAAGCAAGCAGTTAGTAAACTGTTACAACCGAGAAATCACGTAAAAAACGAAAAAAAAAAAAAATAGCTTCAAATTACGGAGTGACCCTAATTTTATGCTTAGCAGTGTATATAAATTTGGGAATTTGTGAAGAATATGGGAATGGCCATTTTTTTTGGAGTTGGCGGATTTTTACCTTGAATAACTGTTACTAATCGTCCTCCGTAGTGTATTTGCAAACTTAGAGAGCCAAAACGAAGCTTCTACGTCGATTTATTAAAAAAATATACGGGTTTTTATGAAAAAAATGACATTTTTTTGACGCAACAGTTAATATTTTCCTTCACTACCTAACCTCTCTAATTACTTGTCAAACAAAAAGTGCAGGAGAAGCCCAACCGACGTTGCCAATTTTATCTTTTTATTTTACCTTGTTCTGGTAAACATTCAATATACAATTTCTTCACATGCACTTACAACAACATTGAAATATAAATTTAATTTTTAATTCTAATTTCATTCTAATTGGTTTAACTCAGGTTAACTCAATACTTCTTGCAACTTTATCTTATTTTAGACCATATAGGCGCAGCAGTGCGTTTAAATTTATGGCCCTTGACGGTATTATTAAAAAAATAGGTACCGAAGGAGACACAGACCACATTGGACCGAGAGTTCGCGCTGCCGCGCGTATATTGTCTTGATTTATCTTCCCGCTTCGCGGCGGACAACCTAATCTAACCAAGGTAAAACCACCGGTCGTTGCCACTTTGTTCTACATTGGACCGAGAGTACCATAAAAGTTTGGATCTACGAAGTTAAAGTTTAAACCACATGCGTGCGGCAGCGCGAACTCCCGATCAAACCACATGCGCGCTGCGCGCGCATGTGATCGAGAGTTCGCGCTGCCGCGCGTATGTTGTCTTGATTTATCTTCCCGCTTCGCGGCGGACAACCTAATCTAACCAAGGTGAAACCACCGGTCGTTGCAACTTTGTCGTGCGGCAGCGCGAACTCTCGATCAAACCACATGCGCGCTGCGCGCGCATGTGATCGAGAGTTCGCGCTGCCGCGCGTATGTTGTCTTGATTTATCTTCCCGCTTCGCGGCGGACAACCTAATCTAACCAAGGTGAAACCACCGGTCGTTGCAACTTTGTCGTGCGGCAGCGCGAACTCTCGATCAAACCACATGCGCGCTGCGCGCGCATGTGATCGAGAGTTCGCGCTGCCGCGCGTATGTTGTCTTGATTTATCTTCCCGCTTCGCGGCGGACAACCTAATCTAACCAAGGTGAAACCACCGGTCGTTGCAACTTTGTCGTGCGGCAGCGCGAACTCTCGATCAAACCACTACGAAGTTAAAGGATCTACGAAGTTAAAGTTTAAACCACATGCGTGCGGCAGCGCGAACTCTCGATCAAACCACATGCGCGCTGCGCGCGCATGTGATCGAGAGTTCGCGCTGCCGCGCGTATGTTGTCTTGATTTATCTTCCCGCTTCGCGGCGGACAACCTAATCTAACCAAGGTGAAACCACCGGTCGTTGCAACTTTGTCGTGCGGCAGCGCGAACTCTCGATCAAACCACTACGAAGTTAAAGGATCTACGAAGTTAAAGTTTAAACCACATGCGTGCGGCAGCGCGAACTCTCGATCAAACCACATGCGCGCTGCGCGCGCATGTGATCGAGAGTTTGCGCTGCCGTGCTATATGCGGTCTTGATCTATTCTCTCTCGGACAACCTAATCTAATTTATACCCATGGTAATTTCATACCCATGGAGGAAGATAACGGGAAATCACCTCCATTATACTTCCCAAGAGAACCACATGATGACGACATTCAAGTCATTATCGTGGTCGCAAACATTCATTAGTGAATATGCATAAGAATAAGAAGAATACATAGAAGATTAACATGACCCCTGCGCAAGAATTAAAATAAAATTAAATATATTTAATACATATAATACTTAAATTGTAGCGACACAGAAAAAAAGTATAATCTCTGCAAAAGAATTGAACTTGGCAACAGCGTATCTGTTGTATAAACATATTTTCTGTCAAATAACCGGACAGAAGTTGCAGTTATATTTGTTGTTGTATTAAAAAATGTCAGTTTTTTGGATTACAAAAGCCCGTATATTTCTTGAACCAGCCGACGTAGAAGATTCATTTTTACTTTCCACGTTTAGAAATACAGTTTGGAAGACGATTAGCAACAGCTAGTGAAGGTAACTCCACCATTCCCATATTCTTCATAATAGCCTAAATTTGGAATATGTGCCTTAAATATAAATAATTAAAGTAATGTTAAGACTCGGCACACATGTAGGACCGTTTAAATAATTTTGAACATTAAACATCAATCAAAATCAACAATCAAATTTTAAAAGGTTTAAAATCCGTCGAGAAAATGTGCCGGAAAAAAAAGAAAACCTAACCTCATTTGCAACTTTACCCACAATAGAAGTAAAATATTGTACTTACTTTTTGCAGTCACATGATTTTCTTCATTTCTGGCACATAAGGACACTAAGAGCTTTTCTCTGCTGCACATTATGGCTGTGGGTCTTTTAATTTTGTATTTAAAAAGTCGACACGACCGCACTAGTTGACCAACAACACAAGAATAACTGACAAATAGGATCTGAAGACGGCAAAAAGTGACCAAGTCGACTTGATCACTTTTACGTGTAGTCAAAATTGTTTTCTTGACTTGGTCATTATGGGCAGGCCTACTTGAACACTTATGAGTTATGAGATAATAATACGACTTGTTCACTTTTCCTAGTAGTGTAAAACACTTTTGCTAGTGACTTGGCCATGTTAACTCAAAACTTAAAAGAAATGAATGAATGAAAAACGATATGGTTTGCTGCCAATAAATTATATTTAAACTTACAGAAAACTAAATATATTAGTTTCCAAACCAACAAGAAAAAATATCATGATGACATCGACCTAAGAATTAATAATACCAAAATTGAAAGAGCCATTAACATAAAGTTTCTAGGTGTATTAATCGAAGAACATCTTAAATGGGATGTCATGATGGAAAAACTTTATTAAAAAAACTAAATGGGAAAGTTTACTTAATTAGAAGGGTGAAAGATCTAATAAGAAAAACAGTTTTAATGCAAGTATACCATGCGGAAGTGGAATCTATGCTTACATATGGTATTATAGTTTGGGGAGTCATCTCCAGTCTCAAAAAGGCCATTTTTAGCACAAAAAAGAATTATTAGGATAATTGCAGGAATAAACTCAAATGTATCGTGCAAACCTAAATTTGTAGAATTAAATATTTTAACCCTTCCATCCATTTACCTATGGGAGGCAGCATGTCATATCTTTAAAAACAAATTTAAGTTCTCTACAAATAAAGATATACATAACGTTAATAGAAGAAACGCGTCCAAACTACGTAGTGAGAAGAATAATCTTACGCTTTGCAGTACAGCGCCCAATAGGCTGGAGGTCAAAATATTTAATAAGTCATCTACAGTAATCAAAGAACAAAAATTATACAAAGCCTTTCGAAAATTAACGAAAGAGTTCCTATTTAAAAAATGTTTTTATTCAATAGATGAATTTCTTGTACAGACTTAAATCATTCAACAACAATTTGTGCTTTTTCTTTTATTTAAAGTTATAATGTAATTTATTTATTTACTTTTTTTCTTTTGTGTAAATGTTCCTTCTTTTGTATTATTACTTATAACTTTGTGACTTATCTTATACTATACATCGGAAGATTAATAAAAAATTTGATTTGATTTAGGTGAGCTCTCGATAACGCGATAAAGTGTTCAGGTGCACCATCGTGCACCACACCGAACCACATTTGGTGTCTAGTCAAAAGAGGCACTCATCCAGCAACCCTGGCAAAATTTCTGTTAAAAAATGTCGATAAACTGCTTCAGTCAACCGCCCTGGTAGAATATAGGGACTGATTAATAAATCGCCAACTATACCACACCAGGCATTAATGGAGAATCATTGCTGATGAGCTCTCACCATAATAGTATCAGGATTTTCGTCCACCCAGCAGTGCGTGTTATGGAAAATCATAATTCCATTTCGTGCAAAGGTTGCTTCGTCTGTGAAGAGCATCTGCCTCGCAAAATAAATGATCTTGGGCACAAAAAAAGCAGCCGCCATCCACCAAGTTTTTATCAATAAGAATAATCTGCTGAACTCGATCACACTGTGTGTACCTGCTGTACAACAATCAAAAAGTGCAAGCATTTTGATTGTGGCACAGATGCAATTACTGTTAACGTGCCAAACTTTTGTATGGGGTACACCTATAGCAGCAGGGTACACCAATAGAGCAAAATGCCATCAAGTGGTATACAGATGGTTCGAAGACAAAGGAAGGCACTGGTGCAGGAGTGTTTGGACCTCGTACCAGATACTCCGAATCCATGGGAACATCCCCAAGTATCTTCCAAGCAGAGGTACACGCAATCGAAAGATGTGCACAGTTTAACCTCGACAGGAATTACCGCAAAAAACGAATTGCTATCCTGTCAGATAGCCAAGCAGCCATCAAGGCCATTAGCTCATACACCATCAGATCCAAACTGGTATGGGACTGTGTGGGGAAGCTGAACAAGCTTGGCAGGGATAATAAAGTAACGCTATACTGGGTACCAGGACACACTGGTATAGACGGAAACGAAGAAGCCGATCACCTAGCAAACAAGGGATCCAGTAGCCCCTTTATAGGTCCGGAACCCTTTTGCGGTATGAGCGTGAACACCATCCACAAAAGTTTAGATGAAGAAATAAGAGGAAAATGGATGAAAACCTGGGAAGAACTTCCAGGGCTAAGGCAATCCAAAGAGATGCTGGGATCTTTTAACCAGAAGAGAACTAAAGCATGAACTTCTTGCCTGAAACTAAGCAGGAACAAGCTCAGAATTCTGACAGGAGCCCTGACGGGACACTGCAGACTTAGGAAACATATCAAGGCCCTAGGCCTAGAGGAGGATGATGGATGCAGATTCTGTGGCTCAGCAGAGGAAACCCCCATACATCTGTTCAAAGACTGCGGAGCATTACTCCGCAAGAGACAGATGTACTTTGGGGCTCACTGCTTGAACACAGAGGAGCTGCAGGCCTTGAATCCCACCCAGATCCTGAGATTCCTAAAGGAATCAGGATTAGAGGAGGCGCTCTAAATGGGTCACCATTACACCAGTACACCAACACTTGGAGGAGGAGGGTGGGGTACAATAGATCTATAAAGGTCGCAGTACAAGTCGTCACCATCATATCTACAATCTACAATAGCAGCAGCAACTTTTTGAGTACTTGTTGCTGGATTTATTTCAACAGGATCTCTAGGATCTGCAATTAAATATTAGGATTGTGGGACATTTGTCTCCCAAATGCAATTGATTCCAATCGACCATGTTCCCTCGAACGCCTATCAACAGCCTCAAAAGTTTTTCTCTCAGGGTACTTTTTTGTAAACCCTTGCTTTAATTGCGTTTCCCTCAGCCAGACCGAGATGAACATGAGATGAATGTCTGTGTACTCAGCATTAGTATATTGTAGATCAGCATTAGTAGATTTGTAGGTGGGATACAATAGATCTATGAAGGTCGCAGTATAAGTCGTCACCATGCAACCATTGCAAAATTACAGAAAAGTGTGACACTAACAGTTTTCTACGATGGGCTGACACAAAATGACAAATTTTAAAGCTGCACTAAACTTATAAAAAAAAGGAAAAAGGAATAGTAAGAGATAGTAAGAAAAAGGATATAAAGGAAAAATATTTGTAAAAATACAAAGGTCGGTTTACGTTTGTATGGGCACCAGTCATGAGTACACACAAAATTTGTATCAATTATCATTGGTTGTCTTCACTTGGTTCACTTCTAAGGGGATGGTAACCTCAGATCGGAAGCGTTTCCGGACACACCTTTATAGGGACTTTTTTCTTTGTATGGGCTCTAGAACATGCCCTAGAATTTTTGCCGAATATAACCATCTACACTGCTCAAAACAATTAGCGTATCACTAATTTGTGCCTCCATAAAATTCAAACGGGAAATTACATGCAAATAAAATTAAGAAAATCTGAAAGACGCTCTATTGAATTGTTTTAATTGGCACATATGGAACTATAAGCATCACGTACTTAATACAAGTACCCGTAATAATTAACTACCAAAACCAAATTGCAAAACGAATTTAAATTAATTGTTAATGTAAACGTTTGTATATCACGTGGTAACTTATTAACAAGTATAATGCATAGTGCCCCATAGCATAATAGCATTACACAATCTTGGCATGTTTCGCAAAAGAATTCGAAGGTCTTCTTCAGATATAGCGTCCCATTTTTCAATAAGAGCCGCCATTAGCTGCTAGATGGTCTGAGGAGAATGGGGGCGACCACTAACACGTCTGCAGAGCATATCCCAAACTTGCTCTTTGGGATTTAACCCTTTCGTCCCGAACGGTACATATATGTACCATCTACTTTTTAAAATATCTTAAAATTCAACGTATTGTTTAACCCATTCGAGACGATTTTTTTCCAACACGGTACCCAGGAGCATTGCACACCGGGTTTGCAGTTCGCTCCTCGGAAAATTTTTATAGCGAGGAGCGGATTGAAGACCATGTAAGGTAAAATGAAAATACATCATTAAAGGTTTTATAAAAATTTATTTCAAAAATAAGTTGAATATCGAAAAAAAATAACATTAACGAGAAAACGCTTGAAACATTCATAACTTTACCAAACTTAATCCAGGATTACCAACACAAGTAGTACAAGAGTAATTACTTCGTTTATATTCTCCTTCTTTGCAGCAGTGTCGGCAAATCTTTCTTCAAATACTTTCCTATTTTTATTTCTTGGTAAAATTTCAGGTAGTTGATCATTTGTTTCTGGTGTTGTCTCTTCTGGCCTTCGGGTTTTCCAATTAAGTTTTTAAAAATATCTAGACGAAAAATTACGACGAGTTGTAAAAACTCAATTTTCTTATTGTTGGTGAGTATGTATCAATTCTCCGTACTAGTTTGTTTCATTGACAATCAAAGAGAAAACCTCCGTTTGGTAACTTTTGGAGAACTAGTTTACCCACAAAAGCAATTTTTGTAAGAGGACCATCATCTTCCCACGTTTCTGTATCTTCAGTAAGCTCACTTTGATGCTGTTCAGTTTCACTTTCAAAGTCAGTACAATTGTCCCAATCATTTTCTCCAAAAGCCACATTCTGTATATCATCTAACAGTTCAATATTCATATTCATGTTTTCCTCATTTTCTAAATCACTTTATCTAAATCACTAAATCACCATTTATTGCAAACCTGAAATCATCACTTTCATTATCACTGGTTGTTTCCTGCATTCCTGATGTTCCTGCCTTAGGATCTGACATTTTAGGGGCTCAGTATACAACTGTCTATCGCTTGAGAATTTTTCTGTAAGTATGAACTATTACTCGTTTTCTTTGCTGTTCGGCTTATGTCGGGTAAAAAAGTATAGATTGGTGGAAGCAAATCTAATGTTGATTCACGGCATGAAAGGCTTCAGATAATTTTTAGATTTTTTGACACAGTAAAACCAATGCCAATTTTTGTTTTTCTGTACTTTACAGATTTCATTAGTTCAAGAAAAATCTTATTTCTACGACTAGTTTATTCAGAATAACTGATAATTGCACATTACTGTTATTGCACACACGGTGTACAGGCCGTCTTATAGCCTCGGAAATCGATTGCACACCGTGTGTGCAATTGTCTCGAATGGGTTAATCGCAACAAGAAATGTACCATACTTTTTTGTACAATACTTCTGTCGCGTGCACGCGATTAATGCTCAAGAAAATGTTCTTAGCCAACTAAAAGCGTTGTGGTACAATTATTGTCCTTATCATATTGTTAACTTTACTGCTTTTTGTGCGGTTTTGTGTGCAATACTCATGTAGATTGTAGATATGGTGGTGACAACTAGTACTGCGATCTTTATAGATCTATTGTACCCCACCCTTCTCCAAGCGTTGGTGTACTTACCCATTTAGAGCGCCTCCTATAATGCTGATTCCTTTAGAAATTTAAGGATCTGGGTAGGAATCAAGGCCTGCAACTCCTCTGTGTTCAAGAAGTGAGCCCTGAGGTACATCTGTCTCTTGCGGAGTAGTGCTCCGCAGTCTTTGAGCAGATGTATGGGGGTTTCCTCTGCTGAAGAACAGAATCTGCATCCGTCTTCCTCCTCTAGGCCTAGGGCCTTGAGATGTTTCCTAAGTCTGCAGTGTCCCGGCAGGACTCCTGTCAGAATTCTAAGCTTGTTCCTGCTTAATTTCAGGCAAGCTTTTGTTCTTTTCTGGTTAAAAGATTCCAGCATCACTTTGAACTGCCTTAGCCCTGGAAGTTCTTTCCAGGTTTTTTCTCCAATGTTCTCTAGTTTCTTCATCTAAACTTTTGTGGATGGCGTTCAAACTCATGCCGCAAAAGGGTTCCGGACCTATAAAGGGACTACTGGATCCCTTGTCTGCTAGGTGATCGGCTTCTTCGTTTCCGTCTATACCAGTGTGTCCTGGTACCCAGTATAGCGTTACTTTAATGTTTTTGCCAAGCTTGTTTAGCTTTCCCACACAGTCCCATACTAGTTTGGATCTGATGGTGTATAAGCTAATGGAATTGATGGCTGCTTGGCTGTCTGACAGGATAGCAATTCGTTTTTTGCGATAATTTCTGTCGAGATTAAACTGTGCACATCTTTCGATTGCGTGTTCCTCTGCTTGGAAGATTCTTGGGAATGTTCCCATGGATTAGAAGTATTTGGTACGAGGTCCAAACACTCCTGCATCAGTACCTTCCTTTGTCTTCGAACCATCTGTATACCACTTGATAGCATTTTGCTTTATGTGGTATGCTGAGGATTCGTCGCTCCAATCGGCTTTGCTACTACACATTGCTGTGTAGTTTTTCTTGAAGTGGTATTTGCATACCATTTCGTCTTTTGGTGCTTGCAGCCAGGGGATATTGGCAGCGAGGCTATTTCGGTCTCTGCTCCCGATTATTTTACCTCTGCTTATTCCTTCCTTACTGAACCTTACAATCGCCGATCTGGCGGACCTTTCCACCACAAGGTGCAGCGGAGTCGGATCCAGCAGCAGCTCCATTGCTGCTGTCGGACACGACTCCATCGCCCCCGTGTTCAGGCACACGCCAGTCTTTGAATCTTCTCAAGCTGTTTCGTCATAGAGGCCAGCTTAGTTCTACTTCCCCACGCAACTGCACCATAAGTGATCGCAGGTCTCACTAGCATGGTGTACATCCATCGCAGGATTGTTGGGTTACAACCCCACGTTTTTCCTGCCAGATTTCTGCACACCATTAGAGCGCGTTTGGCCTTACCTACCGCTGCCTCAGTGTGTCTATTCCATAGGAGTTTGCTATCTAGTGTGATACCCAGATACCTTATCT
The DNA here is from genome assembly GCA_944588485.1 of Phosphuga atrata. Classification (NCBI taxonomy): domain Eukaryota; kingdom Metazoa; phylum Arthropoda; class Insecta; order Coleoptera; family Silphidae; genus Phosphuga; species Phosphuga atrata. Next base: position 15,323,677 of record OX155895.1, on the reverse strand, counting down.
TCTGTTTGTATTCTACTACCTTCCCATCTAACAGTATGGGCTGTAGGCAGTTTAGTTTTCTCCTTCTTGTAAATGCTATCACCGTGGTTTTGCTCGGGTTGAGTCTCAGTTCCACTGTTTGACACCATCTACTAGTTAATTTTAAGCCTCTCTGCACTATTTCACAGAGAGTTCCCTCAAACTTCCCTCTGGCCATTATGACTATGTCATCGGCGTAACCTTGACATTTGATGTCTAGGTCGTTCAGCCTAGCCGGTAGTTCATCAACTACCAGGCTCCACATGTGTGGTGAAAGCACACCTCCCTGTGAGCACCCTCGAGTTATGGAGATCTTAATGGTGTCTCTTCCCACTTGTATTTCCGCTGTTCTGGTTCTCAGCATTTCTCCCATCCACTTTGAGATAGTGCTGTTGATATTCCTTCTTTCGAGGACCGCTTTGACAGCCTCGTGTGAGGTGTTGTCAAAGGCTCCCTCTATATCCAAAAAGGCACATATCGCTACTTCATTTTCCTCTAGTGCTGCTTCTATTTCATTTGTCAGCTGATACAAGGCGGTTTCTGTGGATTTCCCTGCTCTGTATGCATGCTGACAGTTGTGTAGTGGTGCACCTACCAGCACTATTGTCCTAAGGTAATTATCGGTTTCCTTCTCCATTGTCTTTAACATAAAAGATGTTAGACTAATGGGTCTAAATGACTTCGGTTGAGTGGTGTCTTTCTTCCCCACCTTCGGTATGAATACCATATTAGCCCTTATCCATAGCTCCGGTATGTATCCGAGCGCTAAACTACTTCTAAAGATTCTTAGAAGATACGGCAGTAGTTCTCTCTCCCTCTTTTGTAGGAAGGCGGGATCTAGTCCGTCCACACTTGGGGCCTTAAATGGCTGGAATGTGCCACTAGGCCAGACATATGGACGCGGCCCTCTTCCAGTCAGCCCGACTTGGTCTCCGTGGTTGCATCAAGCCTTCGGTCCCTTTGTATTTTCTACATCCCGGAAAATGGGTTTCTGGTAGGAGGAGAGCTCTCTGCTCTTCGTCCTCCGTGAAGCCTCCATCCGGTCTTTTAAGAGTGGTTGTCATTTCCACTCTATCCTTCGCTAGTGCTTTGTGCAATCTAGCTGCCACCGGGGTGGATTCTATCTTTTCGCAGAAGGTCCTAAAGTTTTTCTTTTTGCCCTTCTGATCTCTTTGTTGTAGGTGGTAAGCATCTCGGAGTATTCTAGCCAATTTCCGTATTGCTTAGCTTTGTTGAAAAGCCTACGTACTTTTGCTCTTAATTTAGACAAATTTTTGTTCCAACAATTTTCATCCTTATGCTCCTTCACGGTTTTTAACGAGCAGCTGGATTCAAATGCCGTGGTGATTGCTACATTTATTTCTCCTACAGCCTGCTCCAGTGCGGTGTAGTATTTGATACTACCTCGCACTGTCACTTGCTCTAGGTTCTCTTTTAGTTGGGAACTAAACATAGGCCACACAGTTTGTCTCGGGTTACGAATGGGGGTGTTTTCCTCACTCGCTCCTTCCAGTTCAAACTCTATGATCCTATGATCTGACATTGAGGGATCATTTGAAACTCTCCAATTTTGAATTTATTTACTTACGTTAGTGCTACCCACCGTAATATCCAGTACCTCATTTCTGACCTTAGTGACAAATATTGGTGTGTTCCCAACGTTGTACACAATTAAGTTTTCTTTAATGAGGTATTCTAAAAGGTACTCACCTCTCTTATTAGTGTCCGTGCTGCCCCACATCTCATTGACTCATCCACAGGATGAGTGGCAGCCTTCTCCTAATACAGTGTTCCACCAGCTTTTGTACTTCAATGGATGGTATGCTGGTACCATCGCCAGGGAAGTATGCTGATGCGATCACTACTTCGCGGTGGAGGCCCTCGGTCTTGATGAGGGCCTGAATCGGAACTAAATCCCGCGTTAAAAATTCTGAAAGACATAAGTAATTTATGCCCTTCCTTACCATAATGCAAGTTCTAGGGGAGACCTCAGGGCTGTCCCATACCAACTTACATTCCCTGTTGGTCTCTGATCTTACCTCCGTAGGTCCAGGGTTCTTGCAGCAGCGCTAACTCTAGGTGCTGTTTAGTGAACATCCTAGCCATCACTGCCGAGGCTGTTTTGGCATGGTGGATGTTCATTTTGGCTATTTTGGTGCGCCTGTTGGTCATTCTTGTTTTGTGACAGGAGGCGGCAAGTCCTCCTCTGTCCCTACAAGAACATCTTCCTCTGCCTCCGTAGACATGGCTGGACTGATCATGTCTGCGAGTGTGGGGTCAAGGTCGTCCTCCCGGTAATCCAGACTTCCTTGTTCTCTGTGTCGGTTAGGTCCCGCACACATGAATTATATTTTCGTTTGGAATTTATATAAATCCCACGAGTGGCAAGGGAACTTAAGGTCTGCCACGTCAGAGCCCCGCTTGACATGGTAAGGCTTGATATCCTCTGAGGTCGCCAGGTATCAGAGGGGCTTCGTTAGCGATGGCCGGTTGCCCTTGACCACCAACCTGTCCCTTCGGCACGGGTCGCATAACACATTGGATTAAGGGTTTGGAAGTTCTTGGTTGTTCGCTCTCCGCCTACCGCTCCGACCGCAGTTGGACTAGTCGGTAACGTCTAACGGTTTGTTGCGAAACTAAGCCCTCACACCGCGCGAAGGTGAGTTCCAGAGTGAGGAGTAAGATCGATATTTTCTATTTAACAAATACTTGCCGTTCATATTCTTCGACTTCTTTGTTTCCATTCATATTATGTTGTTGTAGAATATTTGTTGAAATGAACTTTATTGGAACCCTTGTCATGCAAATGTAATTGCTAGATTCTGGAATGGCCTGTTTTTTTACAAGCCTTCATTTCTTCCGGTGTAATAGATTACCCAACTATACTTTTATTCTACACATACACACTACGTGTCTTTTGGAACACTGAAATTTGAACAGCAAAGCTTTTGAACTGTTTTATTGTGAAGTGGCGTCGAAGTGTCGAGGGTTAATATATTTTAGCCGAAACATCGTTTGTCTCAGAAACAATTCGATGCACCTCGATTACACTTCATTTTCAGCAGGATATGTTGCTTGATTTATTGCAATTTGTTCTCGGATGATAATAAATATTGTTATTTTTATTGGTTTCGAACAAAATATCAGTTTTTTAATAAAATTACTTCTAAAATTTATTACAGAATCAATCAGTAATTTCAAGACTAATGCAGGAGATTAGGCACGGAGTAAGATAGTTATGATCACATACAATACTAGGTAGGTAAGATTTTAGAAAATATCTAAAAGACATTTAGATAAAAATAGAAGATTAGACATGAGAGATTACATAGGCTCTGCATAATTGAGACGTAGGAAAGACGTAGGAAATTAATTGACCAGATTCTTTATTCAAAAATCCGATAGAAGACGACAGGATCTAAATGATCAGACAAAACGGAAGGAGATTAAAAAGGAGATATAACTAGAGTCTAGTTATAACTGCTTAATTTTGGAAAATCTAGAGTTTTCTCTTTTCTCTCTAAGGTTTTGTTTGTTTGGTAAGACAAGACTAGCTAGACAAAACTTGAGAGACAAGAATAAACGGACTAAACAAACAAAAATAAAGAGATCGACAAAGAATTCGTAAACAATCTAAAATTTTTCTTCCTCCTGACATTTTCTGGTCAATATTCTGGAATTGCACTTTGCTTTAATGACATAATACAATATTTGTTTCTTGCTTTCAGTAGTCCATTTAGTTCATTTTCCTGGAAATACCCTTGAGTGCTTCTACGTGTATTTCAATAAAAATCATCGTCGATGAGATTAAAATAAAAAGAGGATTTTATGGAGAGAGTAAATGCATGGTTCGTTAAGTCGCATAGGAAGAAAAACGTTCCCAATAGATGGGAGTTTTCCGTATAGATGAAATGCAAACTGCATAATAAAGTATGAATGTAGACATTTTGAATGTAGCCAAAGCGCATTGGGGTGGACAGAAACTGTCCCGGTCGCAAAGAGAGCGCAATTTGTCCACATGAATAATGTCAAAGCGATTTGCTCGGCCACTAAAAGCCCTATCAGTGACGCATACACTAACTCGTCCGCTCATCGATCCTTCTGCGGCTTCTCAAAATTTCACAAATAAAAAAACCACAAATCTTAAAATAATCCACTAAACCCAATCACATTTTCTACAAAATAATACACACCTCTAAATATACTCTGTGTAATTTACAATCAACCGTTAATAATACCGTCAAGTCTTGTCTGATTACTCTGTCTGTCTAGTCTTGTCTACATAATCTTGTCTGTCTAGTCTTGTCTGTCTAGTCTTATCTGTCTAGTCTTGTCTGTCTTAAATTTACCGACGAATATAGGAACATGTTCTCGCACAAAGAAGAGTTAAATGGAATAGAACCGCATACTATAATTGACCTCAAGAGTCTTGAGTCGGCGTTCAACGAGAGTGGAAGTTCGACAAGCTATTGAATTTTGAAGTCAAAGTGAAGTTAAAGTGTTGAAGTTTTTCTACGCATTATATGTAACAATGGCAAGGGAATTAAGATCCAACATCCCTAAAATCATCCCTAAACAGTTCGAAATATTAACAACTTTTCTCGAAAGCCCAAATTTTGAGAGTCTTATATCGGGTATAATTAACAAAGAAATTGAGCCCCTGCATGTTTTAATTGCTGATTTAACTAAACAAATTAAAATATTGACGGAAAAAAATGAAATTCTACCAAAATCAGTGTGTCACTGCTTGTAAAATTCCAAGTATTCCGCATAAATCAACACAAATTGAGCGAGCTACAGCGGATATCTGTGATAGTGGCTCTACTAATCGGCCCGATAAAGAGAAGAAGGCAAACTCTGTCAAGGATGGGCGCACATGCGAAAAAAACAATAACAAAGAAATAAGCGAAATATTAGAAGAACAGTCAAAAATAAATAAAAACCATGAGAATAGTAAACACAACGATACAAGAAGAGGAGATATCGAACATCAAATGTTATACAGGGAACGAATGATGAATCTACACAAATAAAATATACCAGATATTACCACCTACAGTTTTCCGGTTGCAACCTGATTTAACTACAAAGGACTTAACCGATTATCTAATTAATAAAAAAATCAATAATGTCACATGCAAAAAACTCAGGTCGAAGCACCCTGATGAATAGTCTTCATTCAAGGTAACGTTGCCAATTGAATACCTCGATGACATAATGAAACCGGAGACTTGGTCTAGAAACACCTGTTTAAATCGTTTCTTATTAAGACAAGAAAAAACAACAGACGCCCCGGTAAGTCAACATCCTCATGTAAAATCGTTTAATAAAAATCAGTGAAATCAGTGAAGGACTCAGCATCTAGTACCCCTATAAATTTTATATTATTTTTAAATGTTCAAAATATTCAAAATAAAACACTGCAACAGGAGTTACTAATGGCTGAGATCATGCCGTATTTCGTGTGTTTGGCAGAAACCTGGCTGACGGATGAAATAATTCAATAAATTAACCCTTTGCGGTCGGTCCGCGTCGTTTGTGTTGCGAGAACCCAGCAGGTCCGTGTAGTTTCTGCGTACAGAAAGCCCGCCATTCACGTCAGTTAAACTGATCAGTTGAACTGATGTACATCCAAAAACTGACCATGAGTATGAAATTTTGAATTGACGGCAACACACGGATTTATCGGGCGCACCATAAATCCGCTGCTCCAGTTCGTTTTCAATCCAAACTGACCGCGCATGCGCTTAGTCGATCGTAGTTTGACCGCCTTGACGTCAGGACGTGCAATAATTGAAGAATTTATAGAAAAAATAGTCACTCGGTTTCAGTGACAACTAATTATAACAAATTAATATGAGATAACTGATATTTCTTTTATTGTCAAATAGAATTACTAATTTTGAATGAAACAATAAATAACAATACTTAATAGTTTATTAACTTGTATCCCTATAATTTAGGTTTACAATTTATAGTTTTTCATAGTGCGATAACGCTTGATACAGTTTCCTAAGTGCATCGTGGGGTTGCTTGGACAAGTTTCACAAAAACAATTTGTTTGACATCATCCACCTTCCACTGATCGATTGGGGCACACGATACAATCTTTTTTTGAACCTTTGGCACTTATATGGAGTTTTCCATTCATCCGATCATCATTACTAGAGTGTGATGGCCGTTTTCTCTCGTTGCCTACTAGCTGTTTTACCAAGCATTTCCCGTATTGGTAATGGGACATTACATTTTCTTTGCGACCTTGATTAACAGTTTTATATAGGATATAAGAATTCACTATACATATTTCCATTCCCCAAAAAAACAATTTTCGCCACCACTTTAAGCACTTCTTCAAAAAACAGTAAGTGGCTGTAAAAACAGTAAGCGATCAATACCCCCCATTGAAGATGTATAATTCAACGCAACCTGTGGCTTTTCTAACAATATCTCAGAACCACCTTGCAAGATTCTTTTTTGTTCAACAGATCCAGCATGATCCCAAGTCGAAAGAATAGTCACAACTCTCTTATCTCTCCAAGCTAAGAGCATTGTGTTTTTCCCCTTCTGTATGCAATGGATTTGTGCATAGCTAATTTAGGTTTCTTCATTTCTATGGGAATACCTTTTCTGTTTGGCATGATAGTTTCGGTTAGATGACACTTTAATTTCAATAGTTCTTCAGCTAATGCAATGCTGGTGAAGTATCGGTCGGCGAATAAATGGTACTGGAAGGTCCGGTCTCATCAATGACTTTGTTGTTAGACTTCCAAAATAAGGTAAAATCGAATATATGTACCCAGTTGCTGAATCAGCCAAACCGTAAACGCGGATTTCCCACTTTGTCGGCTTTTTCGGATTGTGAGTGATAAAAGATACCCTTCCTTTAAATTTTACTATTGATTCATCCACACAGATGTTTTTCCCTGGGATAAAATGTTCTATAAATTTAGAATATATATATATATATATATATATATATATATATATATATATATATATATATATATATGTCCCCAGTTGCTGAATCAGCCAAACCGTAAACGCGGATTTCCCACTTTGTCGGCTTTTTCGGATTGTGAGTGATAAAAGATACCCTTCCTTTAAATTTTACTATTGATTCATCCACACAGATGTTTTTCCCTGGGATAAAATGTTCTATAAATTTAGAATATATATATATATATATATATATATATATATATATATATATATATATATATATATATATATATATATATATATATATATATATATATTTATTCTAAGAAACCACTGATACGTTGAATTTTTGTTTTTGGATCCCTGTTTGTGCAGGGACAGGAGGTGACAGGAGGTGTACTGTTATGTAGCATCCAAAATTTTTTAAAAAATCTGTACCTGGTGAAAACTTCTGCGAAGGATGGGATTCTGCTTAGGGTATCTGAGCACCGATAGTCTTTGATATTTCGAACTGTCATTGTACCCATGTTCACAATAACGCCAATGATGGCCCAAAATTCATGTTTCTCAACATTTTTCCATGTATGCCCAATGTAATTTGATGATAATTCTTTTCCATCTAGTACATGGTGTGCGTACTCATTCGTTTTTTGAAACTAAATCATCCACGAGTTCTTCAGTGAAATTCATTTTTTAAAAATCCAGTGGTTCCACAATCGAAGAAGAAACTTTCGGTCCGGCAACTCGTGGTGAAACATCAAAAGTAAATCTTTCTGGAATATTGAAGCTATCACTCACGTCAGTCCAGTTATCAATATCATCATCCATGTCACTATCACTGAAAACCCGATGTCTGCGCCTCTTCCGAAAAACTATATCACTTCCACTTCAACCGTCACTTTCATACTCAACCTCATTATCGCAAATTTTTGAATTATCGGAGATATCAAAATCGCTGTCGTCTTTACTCTCAGCCAATATAAAATTTTCTTCACTCTCGTTCATATTCGGATGAATAGAAAGGGTGGCAGTTGGCCCCACCGTAGGTAGCTGCAGATTTGAACAAAATGGATGGTTAGATTAGGTTATAATAGGAGCAGATCAATCAAGACCACATATCGCGCGGCAGCGCAAAAACAATTTCAAACAATTTTTATATACCCCCTTCAAATTTATTTTCCCTACACCTTTCTGTCTTGCCCCCATATACCTATGATATCCCATAAATCAGATTAATCCACGGGTTAACGTTTTATTCTCGCAAAACAAAAAACGGCAAGTTAGTTTTGTATATGTTTTGTCTTTTATGTACGTATTGAAGTGCGCTATGACTCGAACCCATCGAGTAGATTCGGTGAGCAGTCGTGAACAGTTCGGTGGAGGTCCTCTAACAACAAATAACGGCCCTGCCACTATACGTAAATATGTCCCCGCTGCAGAGCCAAAGATCCTGTCACTATCCGGACACATGTCCCCGTTAGGGAGACAGCGAACCGCAAAGGGTTAATCTAGGCAAGTACAAACTAGTAACAGCATATAATAGATCAAAATCTACTGGTGGTGGCCCCGCTACCTGAATTAAATATACTTATTTCAGTAATTGCAGCATCTTAGAAATCGCAGATAAATCGGTCGAAAAGCAAATAGAAACGTGTGGAGTTATGTGAATATCAGGGGTAAATAACTTTATTATAATCACTATATACAGACTCCTGCGTGAAATATTAACACTTTTATGTCAGCTTTCGAGGAGCTACTTGAGTCATTCTTTCATAAATGTGAAAACATTTGTTGTTGGAAACAACATTCATTTTGAAAGTGACTCCAAAGAGATGGTCAATCTAATAAACGTACTGAAACGTACTAAACGTACATTCGTATAGACTAGATTATAAAGTAAGGGTTCCCACTAGGGTAACGAGAACATCGAGTAGCATCATAGATAATCTGTTTGTAAAAAGAAATCTACCTGTCGTAGTCACGGTGGAAGATAACAATATTGCTGATCATAAATTTATTTTGGTAACCATAGTTTTAGAGGTTTTAAAGCACACAAACAATGAACTAGACTTCTATTACACGAAAGATTTTTGTCCAGCTAACAAACTTTGTCCTCAACAAGCGCTTAAAAGGGAATCATGGTCAGAAATCTAAATTATAAGTGATTGCGAACGGATAAAAGAGAAGGGTTGGGCGTGGGGCCAACAACCCCACTCCGTAAAAGAAACCACCGTTATGAAAAATCAAGGAAATGAAGCCAGACGGAACTCAAGACGACGAAATAGCAAACGGAACAAGGACAATGATCTACGAATAGACACTTGTTAACCCTATACAGACCAGGAGCGCTAAAAACCCTCCTCGATATCCTAGACACATACAGGGCAGACATTACAGTCATTCAAGAGATGAGATGGACAGGGAACGCCATAATCCAGAAAAGAAAACACGATATATACTATAGCTGCCACAAAAATTAACATAAGTTTGGGGCAGGGTTTATTGTTAGCAAAAGGGTAAAACATCTAATAATAGGATTCACACCAGTAAGCATGAGAATATGCTGTATACGTGTTAGGGCAAAGTTCTTCAATATAAGCATTATAAAGACGCACGCGCCAACAGAAGAGAAAGCAGAAGACGAAAAAGACCAATTCTACGACGAATTAGAAAAAACCTATAATAAATGCCCAAATAATGACATCAAGATAATAATAGGAGACATGAACGCAAAGATAGGTAAAGAGCCCGCCCTATACCCTCAAATAGGAAAGTATAGCCTGCACAATGAAACTAGTGAAAACGGGCTAAATTTAGAGAGAGCATGAATAAACGAATTCAAGAGGAACAACCCACAGCAGAGACCGAAGTTAACCAACAGTGGGAAGTATGTAAAAGGATAATAAAAGCGTCGGCAGAGGAAGTGATAAGGGAAGAGCAAACACGCACAAGGAATAACTGGTTTGATAAAGAATGCCAGGAGGCCACAAAAAAGAAGAATGAAGTATATCTAAAAATGCAAAGCAAGTACAGAACAAGAGCGATGATAGAAGAATATAGAGAATGGCGTAGAGAAGAGAAAAAGATACATAAACAAAAAAAGAAAAAACACGAAAACGAGCAGAGTAACTCGAAAAACTACGGAACCAAAATGGGAGCAGAAAGTTCTATAGGAAAATAAATAATACCAGGAAAGAGTTCAAACCAAGAATATCAATATGCAAAGCCAAAAATGGAGAAATCATAGATGAGAACCACAAGATATTGGACAGATAGTCAGAATACTTCAACGAACATCTTAACGGAGTTGAGGAAAATAACCCAGAAGATGAAGAAAACAACAATAATCCTATAACAGATGAGAACCAACCACCTCCCACATTGGAAGAAGTTAAAAAGCAATAATGAAAATGAACAATAATTATGCGCCTGGCCCTGACAATATACCAAGCTAACTCATCAAGCATGGCGGAGAAGAACTGACACAGGTCATACACAAACTAATATCAAACATATGGAAGCTGGAAATAAAACCGGAAGAATGGAACATAGGCCTGATATGCCCTCTGCATAAAAAAGGTGACCAACTAAATTGCACAAATTACAGAGGTATAACACTCTTAAACACAGGCTACAAAATCTTATCAAACATTATCCATAGCAGAATAGTAAGTTATGTCGAACAGATAATTGGAAACTACCAATGTGGATTCCGTAGTGGAAGATCGACAACCGATCAAATCTTCATACTTAGACAAATCTTAGAAAAGACAACTGAATTTATGGTGGATACATACCACACATTCGTGGATTTCAAAGCTGCATACGACAGCATAAATAGAAAGGCGCTATATGACGCGATGCAAGAACTTGAAATAGCAACCAAGCTTATAAATCTCACGAGACTCACAATGAAACAAGTGATATGTGCAGTCAAGATACAAAACGAAACATCCAGGCAATTTAAAACACGAAAAGGAGTGAGACCAGGGGACGCTCTTGCGTGCCTACTGTTTAATATAGTACTCGAAAAAGCAATAAGAGATTCAAAAATTAAAATGTCTGGATCAATTTTCACAAAATCTGTTCAAATACTGGCATACACGGACGACATCAATATAAGAAGTAGAACAAAACGGAATAACATAGAGGCCTTTAACAACCTAGAAAGAGGAGCTCGAAAAATGGGTCTAGAAATAAATGAACAAAAAGGAGGGGGAAATAGAATAGGTCAAAACATAACAGTAGGCGACTATAATATAGAAACAGTACGGGAGTTCATATACCTAGGTTCCCAAATAAATAATGAAAGAAAAAAACGAAGAAGAAATAAAGAGAAGAATAATCACAGCTAATAGATGTTACTTTGGAGTCGAAAAACAACTGAGGTCGCCGAACCTGACAAGAAAATCAAAATGTATAATATACAAGACATTAATAAGGCCAGTATTAACATACGCTTCAGAAACGTGGACCCTAAGCAAAGCAGACGAGAACCAAAGACGGGAGTCTTTGAAAGGAAAATAATGAGAAAAATATTTGGCCCGTCCAAGAAAACCAGGCATGGAGGAGCAGATACAACCACGAGCTGTACCAAATATATGACGATGTCGACATAGTAAAAATAATAAAACTAGGAAAACTAAGATGGACAGGACATGTAATGAGGATGAATGACGAAAGACCCACAAAACGAGCACTTAGATCAGAACCTGATGGAAATAGAGGAAGAGGTAGACCAAAATTGCGATGGATAGACGGGGTAGAAAAAGACCTGAGAAGCATAGGGGTAACTAACTGGAAGAATAAAGCCCAAGATAGAGACGGATGGCGGAAGATCCTTGAGGAGGCCAGGACCCATCCAGGGTTGCAGTGCCAACGATGATGATGATGATTGCGATTAGAAGACCAATGCTTTTATTCAGTTGATGCAATACTATAAATCCAGTTTCTGCCCAATGAAGAAACTACAGATCAAATCTACATCTTGGATAACTAAGGAAGTTCAATTGTCAAGCAGGAATTTAAAAGACCTACACATCATCCAGAAGAAATATCCAGTATTGAAGGACATTTTTACTTTGAAGAAGAAAATTCATCATAACTTACTAGTTACTACTAGAAGAAACTTTTATAAAAATAAATTAGAGAAATCCGCCAATAAACAAAGAACTTTATGGAAAACAGTAGATGAACTTACAAATAAATCACAGAGCAAACAAGACATTTATATTGAAACTAACGATACCCTTGTAAAAAATCCAGATACAGTAGCTTCGATGTTTAAAGATTTCTTTAAGGCTGCACCGGGAAGGATTATGCAAAATATACCCTCTATAAAGCTGGGAAATGACCATTTATTCCATAATAACCAACTTATGTATCTAGAAGAATTCACTCCCAATGAGATGACTATAATTTTTTAATAAATTAAAAAATAAAACTACTTGTGGCCCAGATTCACTTCCTGGTAATATCATTAAGGAATTCCAATATGAATTGATCGAACCTATTACACATATTGTTAACTGTTCTTTTGCTACTGAAAAGGTATCAGAAATTTGAACTTCATCATCCAGTTCATCCCAGTTTTAAAAACTTCATTCCACTGTCATCCCAGTTTTCAAAAAAGGAGATCGTTCCGATATAAACAACTACAGACAAATATCGTTGGTGTCAGTACTGGCCAAGATCTTAGAATACTCTATGGAATATAGGCTAATGCCTTTTATTGCAAAGCACAACATCATACCTAAAGAACAACACGGATTTTGTAAGAGCAAATCCACCACTACGGCAATAAACGAAGTGTACAATAAAATCGTTAGCGAGACTGATCAGTAAATTTCCGGTGGGTGTATTCTGTGACCTGTCAAAAGCATTTGACTGCGTCCCTCACGCTGCACTATTACAGAAGCTAGACTTATATGGTATTAGAGGGAAAACAGGAAATAGATTCAAGTCGTATCTGGACAACAGGAAACAACACATTAAAATCGATTCAGCGGAGAAGATTGGCCTGTCAAATGCCAGTGTAGTGAACATGGGTGTACCTCAAGGAAGTATTTTAGCCCCGTTGTTATTTTCTCTATACACAGCGGATATGATTAAATTTATTGGACAAAATCACCACCCTCTACGCCGATGACACGAGCCTTATATTCGCCGAGGGATCTTAGGCCGAAACCACCAAACAAGATAATGCCACCTTAGAGAAGCTGTACAAATGGTTCTGCGCAAATAACCTATTTCTTAATATCAGCAAAACAAGCTATGTAGTGTTTCAGTGTAGTAGGAGAACCCCTTCCAATGATATTCTACTTAAAATTGGTGATTGTGGATTAAAACGAGAGAAGAAAGTCAAATTTCTGGGGATATATATATATAGAAGAGCCACCTAAAATGGAACACAACTATTGAAGAAATAATTCAAAAGATGCACAGTAAAGCGTTTTTGTTGAGACAAGTGCGCCAAACAGTGGGAGAAGATAGTCTTCTTAAAGTGTATCATGCTGAAATCCATTTTATCTTGGCGTATGGCATATTACTGTGGGGAAGTTTGTCAAAAACTCATGGAGTTTTTCTTGCACAAAAAAGGTTGCTCCGGGCACTAACCGGTATCGGAACAAGAGGATCCTGCAGGCCCTATTTTAAAATGTTAAAAACTCCTTGTACCTTGTATATACATTTTGGAAGCATCCTGTCATATATTTAAAAATAGACATATAATTGGTACCAGCGAAACTCATCATGGCTACAAAACACGAAATTGCCATAATCTAAAAACGGTTAAGAGCAACCTGTCCATTTCCAAAGGAGCTCCCAATAGGATAGGCATACAGATATATAATCACATACCCAAGGACATTAAAGATCAATGCAGCTATACCGCCTTCAGAAGAAATTTGAAATTGTTTTTAATAGATAAATGTTACTATAGGGTTTTTTTTGAAAATAATGGATAATATTTTAGCCTTTGTATTAATTTATTAATTTTTGTATTAAGTTATTAATTTTTTGTATTAAGTTATTAATTTTTGTATTAATTTGTTAACCTTTGTGTTAAGTTATTAATTTTTGTATTAATTTATTATATTCTTTTCTGTTTTGTTCGGACTTTTCTCACATGTTTTGTTAACATTACTCGAGAAATAAACCAGAATTTGAATTTGAACTATTAAAAGGAAGTGTGAAACCTGCTTCCCCCGGAAATCATACCCAAGGCAGAGTCGGCCATCGGCATACTGGTGGACATCTACTCTAGCGAAAAAAAGAAGACTATTTATACTTAATAGAAGACTACTAGTTAGAATAAATAAAACAGCTGGGGACTATGCACGGACAGAGGTAGCATATAGAAAGTCTCCACACGAACTGAAACTGGCCATCAGTAAAGAGAAAAAAGAAGCCTGGAAACAACTATGTAATGAACTGGAGAACGACATCTGGGGAAAAGCCTACCAGATTGTAAAAAATAAAATATTCCACAAACGAACCTGACGGACACTGAAACTCTGACGCAAGTTAGTAAGCTCTTTGCAAGTCATCCAGTTAAAGAGTGGCCTGAAGTAACGATACATGAGGTGAAGATAATACCCTTCGAACCAGCCGAAATCATGGTAGCGTCTACTAAACTCAGACCAAAGAAAGCAAGCGATCCGGATCACATTCCACCGGAGACAATCAAGTAAGTCGCCACGAACAACCCGACGATCTTTGCAAAGGTTAAGAACCGCTACCTTACCCAAGGTATCTTCTCGGACACGTGGAAGACAGCTCGATTGATACTTATTAAAAGTCTCAATCCAATAGCACCGACTACGTACAGGTCAATATGCCTATTTGATACCACAAAAAAGCTTTTGGAAATACTGATAAAAAAACAGACTAAACATGATGAAATTAGAACAGAAAAAGATTCTCCATGAGAACTAATTTGGGTTTAGGACAGGCAGCTCCACTATCCATGCATTGAAGAAAGTAATGTAAGTACCAGAAAAGATAAAGAAGAAGGCATTTAAAAATAGAGAATACTGTGCAATGGTCACGCTGGATATTGAAAATGCCTTTAACTCTGCTCCCTGGGAAAATATAACCTGCGCACTAAGAAATTCAGATATTAGTGGATACCTACTCAAAATTATACAGTCCTATCCCTCTGATAGGTATATTGTAACGACTGGTGGGGCACGTAGAAGGACCACTTGTGAGGTGCCGCAGGGATCCGTGCTCGGTCCGATAATATGGCTTGTCTTTTACGACAGAATATTAAGAACAGATATACAAACGGGTGTAACACTGGTAGCATATGCAGACCACCTAGCCGTTTTCGTATCTGCTTGGACACACAGATCCTGGAAAAACGCGCAGGACATGCTATTAACAAAATCAGCCAGGAATGGAAGGAAATGCGTGTCAAGCTAAAGAAAATAGACATAATAAACCACCTAAAGGGAAAAGGTATCAAAGAAGTATCGTATGAGAAGCTTGCATCCAAGTATCCAAAGGAGTACTCCTTTAAAATAACAGCCCCTTTCGTACTTCTAAATACGCTTAATTCACCTGAAACTTAGCCAAAATATACCTACATCAAGCGTTTTTTTCTATGGCGGGATATCCGAAAGAAGGTAGAATAAAACAAACAATTGAATCTTATAATGCTAATAGAGTGAATAATCTTTCAAAGTTAGAAGATGTAAAGTTTTGTAGCAACTTGCTGATTTTTCTTAATATCCAAAGTGTAAAACGGAAAATTAATCAGGTAGAGGTGATGTTATCAGAGTACAAACCAATATTTGTGTGTATGGCAGAGACATGACTGAGTGAGGATTTTGTCAATCAAATTCACATAGAAGACTATAGTTTAAGCTCATTTTGCCGCAGAAACACTAGTGGTGGTGGGGTTGAAATTTGGGGAAAACATGGTTTTGACGGGTTTAAAGAAAAAATGAATTTAAATTGTGTAGAGAAAGAAATAGAAATATGTGGAGTGGAATGGAATAGAAATAATCATAAGACATTAATTATAGTGGTATATCGTCCACCGTGCGGTTGTTACACGTCGTTCATGACTATAATGGAAAAAACACTAGACAGTATAATTAATAAATATAATGAAGTCATAATAACTGGTGATTTCAATATACATTTCGAGGGGTCATCAAAAGAAAAAACAACGTTGAAAATCGAATGCGGTCATATGGATTAATTGGACAAATAAAAGAATATACAAGAACTACAATCAAATCACAAAGTATTATCGATAACATCTTCGCACGGTCAAACTACCTATCAGACATTACAGTAAAGGATACAATATGCTCAGATCACAAGCTAATACTCGTTGGCAACGCAAATAATCAAAATAAAGGTTACAGTCAAGAAGTGAAGCTCAGAAGAAATTTTTGTACAAAGAACAAGGAAAGGTTCCAAATGAGTCTCAGTGAAGAATCGTGGGAAAGCTGTTACGCCACAGAAGACTGCAATGTGAAAGCCTCAGAGTTTATTAAAATTTTACAGTTTCATTTCTTTGAATGTTTTTCTCTGAAAAAGATAACACCCTCCCCTAGAACCTGGGTAACAGGAAAAGTGAAAACTTCCAGCAGAAAATTAAAAGATTTGTTTGTTCTACAGAAAAAATTTCCTATATTAAAACAACAATATTTAATGTACAAGAACAAACATCGGATACTCGTAGTTGAAACTAAAAGAAAATTCTATAATAATAAAATAAATAAAGCCTCCAATAAACAGAGAACGTCATGGCAAACTATTAATGATATTATCCAACAAATCCAAAGACAATAGAATCATAAGAATCAAAGAAAATAATAGGACCATAACTAATTTGGAAGAAATAGCTAGAAGATTCAATATATTTTTCAAAAATGCTCCAGAAAAAATAGCAAACAATATTAAGCATACTAACATAACGAATGATCAATCTTTCGCAACAACAAAAGCATGTTTCTAGCAGAGTTCTCAAAAAATGAAATCATTCTTAAATTAAAAAATTAAAAAAAGTTCCGGACTAGATGATCTTCCATGCAATATTATCAAAGAGTTTTATGAAGAACTAATAGATCCAATAGCGGATATTGTAAACTGTTCCTTTAAAAGCGAAGTTTTCCCGACTATCCTTAAAACATCTAAGGTAACTCCCTTGCATAAAAAAGGAGACAGAACAGAATTGGACAACTACAGACCAGTAGCCATGGTGTCGGTGCTATCAAAAATCATTGAATACTGCATGGAATGCAGAATAATTCCATTTATAAGAAAACACAATATAATTCCAGTGCAGCAACATGGCTTCTGTAAGTCAAGATCAACCACGACCGCTATTGAACAATGTTACAATATGATTATAAATGAGGTGGATGATGGGAAATGTCCAATAGGCATTTTCTGTGATCTGTCGAAGGCCTTCGACTGTGTACCTCATTTAAATTTGATTGATAAACTTTATACATACGAATTCAGGGGGAAAACGGGTGAATGGTTCAAATCCTACCTACTGAACCGAAATCAATATGTAAGGATTGGGAATAGTACTTCACCTACAATACCAACATGTGTAGGTGTTCCACAAGGAACAGTGCTAGCTCCAATCCTATTTTCATTTTTTTACTGCAGATATTTTACTACACTTTATATGCCGAAGATACCAGCGTTATTGTTCGCGGAAATACCATAGAAGATTCAACAAGAATGGCTAAAGTAGTACTAAGCAAAATGGAGATATGGTTTGCTGCCAATAATCTACAACTAAATACTGACAAGACAAAATATATAATCTTTAAAACTAATAGAAAGAGAGGACTTAACGAACACTTAAATCTACAATTATATAACAGTGTGCTACAAAGAACTACTAGTATAAAATTTCTAGGAGTTTTTCTAGAGGAGAATCTACAATGGAAGAAAACAGCAGATGCCATCATACATACAATAAACACTAAAGTTTATATATTAAGGTACCTTCGGAATATCTTAGACTCAATGCTACTGAATATATATATATATTATGCTGAAATCAGTGCTTACATATGGTATACTATTCTGGGGACATACGACGCACCTACAACGTGTTATCATAGCACAGAAGCTAGTTATCAGGGTCTTTGCAAGAATTATGATAACTCAATCATGCAGGCCTCATTTTAAAAACTATAATATACTTACAGTGCCCTGTATATATATATATATATATATATATATATATATATATATATATATATATATATATATATAAGAGAACTGGCGTCCTATGTATACAAAAATAAACAGCGATTTAATAAAAACTTTGATATACACAACATAAATACAAGAAATGCCTCAAACTACCGGATGCCAAGGAGTAACTTATCACTGTGCAGTGGAGCACCAAATAGATTTGGAATAAAAATTTATAACAATCTGCCCAACTTCATCAAAGAAGCCAAAACTTTTAACTCCTTTAGAAAAACGACTAAGGGCTTTTTAAGTGAGAAGTGTTATTACTCCATAGACGAGTTCTTAAAAGTTAAAATTGATATGACTAGTAATAATTAATTAACCAATATTTTTAAATTATGTGTGTTTTGATTTCAACTAATTTTTTATCTGTTTCTTTTCTTTTTTGGGTTTTTATTTTTAAATAATTTTTTTGCTTTGGGCCATTTTTCGTACCCATATATATTTCTTGTTTTTTTATAATATATCTTTTGACGTATCTTATAGATATATGTATATACATGTACCTCCTAATGAATAAATACTTTTTGATTTGATTTGATTTGATTTGAAGCTCACCCTTAAAAAAACAGAGATGGTGGTCTCTTTGCTGGGCTATACAAGATGTGAAGCGTAACAACTGAAGTAGAAGCAACGCTGGTTCAGAGCGTAAAATCTTTTAAATATATGGGGATACACTTGAACAAAGACATTAGAATGACCACACACATTAAGAAGACATGCGAGAAGGCTAACACTACTCTGGTGGCTCTAGCAAGAATTATGCCAACTATTGGAGGGCCAAAATCAAGGAGGCGTAGTACTTGCGCATGTAGTCTCTTCTATACTTTTATACGGGGCGCCTATATGGGCGCAGACACTACGACATAAAAGATACGAGGGAGCGAGGCTAGCAAAATCGGAAGCAAGAGAAACAATCTTGAATGCCTGGCAACAAAAATGGGCAGAGTTTACAGGGTGGACGAAAACCTGTATTAAAGATATTCGCAAGTGGAGCAATAGGAAGTGGGCACCACATATCTGAAGAGAATTGGGAATAGTGAGACAAATGAATGCTGGTATTGCGGAGCTGGCGTGGTGGATTCTCCAGAACATACTCTGCTCTAATGCCCGATGTGGGATCAGATAAGAAGTGTTGCCTACAATAAATGTTATAGTGACGATAGACAGTGGCGAAAGAAAACCTAGCAGCACTGCTCCTCCAGACGAAGGACTGCTGAGACGCTGTAACTCAGATGCTACAGGCGAGTATGAGAGGAAATGAGGCTGAAGAACAAAGAAGGAAATCCCTGAACAATTGATTGAGTAAAACAAAATATGACAACGCTCTACTCGAAGTAATGCTTGATGGCAGTTCTGGGGCGACGCGGGAAGTCTAACAGAAGATCTCTCCAGAATGGTTAAGTTATTATGTACAGTATTTTCTTGCAAATAAAAAGTCAGTCTTGTCTTTCTAGTCTTTTCTGTCTAGTCTTGTCTGTCTAGTCTTGTCCGTCTAGTCTTGTCTGTCTAGTCTTGTCTGTTTAGTGTTGTCTGTCTAGTTTTGTCTGTCTAGTCTTGTCTGTCTAGTCTTGTTTGTCTAGTCTTGTCTATCTTATCTGTCTTGTCTGTCTAGTCTTGTCTATGTATTCGTGTATGTCTAGTGTTGTCTGTCTAGTCTTGTCTGTCTTGTCTTGTCTGTCTCTCTAGTGCCTATATACTTGCCTAATAGTCTTGTCTGTCTAATCTTGTCTGTCTAGTCTTGTATGTTCAGTCTTTACTGTTAAGCTTGGTCTCTCTAGTCTAGTCTTTTTCGTCTTGTCTGTCTATACTTGTCTGTCTAGTCTTATAGTCTTGTCTCTTTAGTCTTGTTTCTCTAGTCTGATCTGTCTAGTCTTGTTTATCTAGCCTGTCTGTCTTAATAATTAAATCAATAGCTTCTGTTTCTGCATTAATACAAATAATTTGGTTTATTGCTTTAAATGTTAAATGCAGAAAATTGAATAATTTAATCTAATTCAAAATTATTAAAATTATTTATTTCTATACCAATTTATCAATTTTCAAATTTACTTCCTTAATCGAAACAGTACACAGAGTTCTTTTCCAACTTTATCCCTTCCTGACCATTAAGCATAAAAATGTACAAACATTCTATTAAATAATTGCCCTTCGTTTCATCTATTGTCGTGATAAAAACCCTATCAGAAAAAGGAAAAACGAACAAAGTAATGAATAAATATCAACGATATTCCCACACACGCAATCAATCACAACATTAACTCATGGTCCCTCCTAGCTCCCAAAAAACCGATCAAAATAAGAGCAATAAAAAATATCGAACAGTTATATCCGGAAACGGACAAAAAAAGCAGAAAAAATCAGATAAAAATAACAAGAGCGGACAAATTGCTAATAAAAGTGTCCTCTCTATATAGTATATTAGAGGGTGATTCGCCCCCGCTTCTGTTTCGACCCCAATCTCATGGGGTGTGCTAATACACAGCTAATAATGCTATGTTAACACTTCCGGTCCAGTGGCTCCGGCGAAAGGGGAATCCACTGGAAATAACATCCATCGGGTGTTCATTTATTAAAGAATTATGGACTTATATATTATGTGTTTTACGCTTATTAGACCATTTGCTGTGTTAATGAACACCCTTAAGTGCCTTCGATAATAAATTTTATTGCGATTCATTCAATTCGAAATGCTAAAATCATTAATTAATACATTTCATTGTTTTCTTTTTTGTCAATATAAATATCGAAAATGAATATTAACCAATTTATACAACGAAGGCTAGTCTAGAGAGACGAAACTAAAGATTTGATCGCAACAGAATAGACTGAACTTGTCATCAATTATTATTATGTATTTCTTAAATAAAAAATTAGAATATATTGAGATTTTAGAAGAATAATGCTTATCTAAAAGTAACTATTTACTGTGATACAATGTGTGCAGTATAATGGTATTAAGCCGTGGCATAATAATGTAACAGAGAAAGTTAAAGTTCTTTTGTGTTGCTGGGAAGATGTGATGTATGGGCGTAAAAAGTCGTCCCCGCATGGTTTAGGGGTGGTTTTGGTTTCTATCCGGAAGATGGATGCGTATATGTATTGTTTCCGGTCGCAGTGAAAGAAACCCTCCTAATTCCTGCGTTACTTAAACTAACGACCGCACACTCTCTGCTCAAATCTGCAGCAAATGTATCCCTGAATGCCCCGACGTACATTCATCAACGCTTCCACACTTTCCTCCGACCGCATTCTATCGATTTTATTTTTATTTATCGGCGTTGACAGGATGATAGAGATAACAGAGTGTATAAAATATAGATAAGGGAGAATGCCAGTTGAAGTATAACGTGATTCGCTGTGACGGGGCGATGGACGCCAATTTATTCTGTATTAGAGTCTCGGCGCGTCCAATGGAGCATCGCGACGTCCGCCGGGACGCCACCCTCAAGAATCTAATTGACATGTATTAGGAGATGGCCATCTACTTTGTATCTTACATCTACTAGAATTAAAACTAAATACTAACTTTATTCTAATTTTCCTTTTCATTAAATTTTCACATAGGCTAAACTAGGGATGGGAAAAACTTTCCAGTTTTGCTTGTTCATCCCTATAAGTCTAGTCCTACTTTTCTAGTCTTAATTGTCTAACCTTTACATTCTACTCTTGTCTGTTTAGTCTTGCTTGTTTATTCCTGCTTGTCATGTTTACAATATGTGCAACATATAATCTAGACAGACAAGACTAGTTACACGAGACTACACATATAAGATTAGTTATTTCAAACTAGACAGAAAGACTATACAGGCAACTATGCAAGCAGAGCCAAATAGACAAGATTTGTTATACTTGACAGAGAAGACTACCTAGAAACTACTAGATCGACAAAACTCGACTAACAAGACTATACAGATGAAACTAAACAGTCAATGCTAGAGAGGCAGCGCTTGACAAATAGGACTAAGGGATACTGGTCTTGAGGACTAAGAGATACTGGTCTCTCTCAGATACGGTGGTTCCCCGGTGGCACTCTTTGTAAATATTACTTCGTCGGGGCGTTCTTACTTGATGTTCGTCTATTCTTCGTACGTGGTGCGAAGGTCCTTGATGATGGACTCCGCGTACTCTGCTATCTTATTCCATGCCGATTGGCTCTCCAGCATACACTCCACTATGTTTTCTGGACTGATGGTGTGGTCCAGATAACTCTCTAGTTCCGCCCGTGTACCTTCGTAGAAGGGGAATTTGAAGAACACATGCTCCGCATCTTCGGTCACATCGCGGCAATAATGACAGTTTGGGGAGTCGCTTCTCTTGAATCTGTGCAGGTAGGCCCTAAAGCATCCATGCCCAGTCAAGAGTTGGGTGATGTAGTACCCGACTTCCCCGTGCTGGCGAGTGACCCATTTGGTGACATTTGGGATCAGCCGATGTGTCCACCGACCTTTCGTCGAGCTGTCCCATCTCTCTTGCCAGAGACGAAGGCTCTCAGGTCTCTCCTCGTCACAGAGGACCTTCCGCTGCTCTTTCTTCTTCCTCCGATGTTGCCGTTGTCGTTCTCCTGCTAAGATGTCGATAAGCGGGCATGATGCAACGACATTGACCGCATCGTGTGATACCGTTCGGTAAGCTGACGCCACTCTGATCGCTGTGAGCCGCTGGACTGATGACATTATATTGCGGTAGGTTGTTAATTCTAGCGATGTGGCCCACACTGGTGCTCCGTACAGCAGGATGGAGGTAACTACGGTTGCCAGTAGTCGTCTCCGGATTTGCCGGGGGCCTCCGATGTTGGGCATTATTCGTGATAGCGCGCCCTGAACTGCTGCTGCCTTCCTACTCGCGGTGGTGATATGCTCCTTGTAGTTGAGCCTCGCATCCAAGACCACTCCTAGGTACCGGATGTGGGGTTGCGACTGGATGTCGTGGTCGCCTACCTTTATGGTGATGGTCTCCATTTTTTTCCGGCTACTCACTAGGAGTGCTTCGGTCTTATGCTCCGCCAAAGACAGGTCTGCCGATCGCATCCACTGTCTTATCCTCCTGATGGTGATGGAGAATGCGGCTTCCAGCTCTTCCAGATGTTTCGCCACAAGGACAACCGCCACGTCGTCCGCGAAAGCCACGAGTGTTGTGTTCGCCGGTAATTCAAGGTCGAGTAGACCGTCGTACATGACGTTCCACAAGAGTGGCCCCAGTACAGAGCCCTGAGGTGCCCCTCCCGTGACCCGGTGCACTGCTGGTCCCTGCTCCGTCTCGTAGTGCAGAAGTCGATCGCTGAAGTACGATCTGACCATCCTTCGTAGGTAGTAGGGCACACCCATGTCTTCAAGGGCCTCCAAAACTCGATCCCACCGGGCCGAGTTGAACGCGTTCTTGATGTCTAGGGTGACGATGAGGCAATATTTCTTGGAACCGCCTTTCCATCTTTTTCCTGAGATGGCTTCCTTTGCGATGTTCGTGACGAGTTCCAGCTCGTCGATGGTCGATCTCCCCTTCCTGAATCCGAATTGGAATTCAGAGAGTTAAGGACCAATGTATTGCTCCATTCTGTCGGCCACTATCCGCTCCAGGTTTTTTCCCTCCGAATCCAGCATGCAAAGTGGACGAAAAGATGCTGGGTCGTCCGGTGGTTTCTTCCCTTTTGGGAGAAGAACCAACCTTTGCTGCTTCCATCGAGTCGGAAATACTCCTTGTTGTAGGCACGCGTCGTACATGTTTATGAACATGTCTGGTCTCGCAGCAATTGCACTTTTGAGTGCGATGTTGGGTATGCCGCTTGGTCCTGGCGCCTTGCCATTCTGCAATCTAGTGCAAGCCTTCGTGAGCTCTTCTATGGTGACTCCGGGAATGTCCACTACTTCCTCCTGGTGGTAATCGGGGAGTTCTGGTTTCTCCGGAAATAGGTGTGCAACTATTCTGAGCAGCATGTCGGGACAAGTTGGTGTTGTTGCGGGTAGGCTTTTTATCCTATGCATGACCGTTTTATACGGCCTGCCCCACGGGTCCCGGTCCACTTCCGCGCAGAGTTCCTTCCAACATTCTCGTTTACTCGAGTTGATGGAGTTTCTGAGAAGACGCCTTTTTTCTTCGTAGTTTCGTCTCAGTTCCTCTGTTGAGGCCCTGTCTCTCTTCCGAGCGCGCTGGTGTTGCGTCCTTGCCTTAAGGCACTCTCGCCGATGTTGTGCGATGGTAGAGTTCCACCAGAGGACTGGTGCTCGCTCGTTGTTGGGGCGACACCTTGGCATCGACGCGTCGCTGGCTACCTCCAGGGACGCTGCCACCTCTTCTGTGATGCCCTCAGCAGTTGTTGTCTGAGGCACTGATGATCCCCTCATCATCAGTCTGAAGGTCTCTGCATCGAAGCATTTGGTATTCCAGCCCATTGGCTGCCTCCTTGCGATTCTTTGACGCCACCCGCTTCTGTGGTTGGTTTTAAGTTCCCAGATTATAGCTAGATGGTTGCTATTTGTGAACTCCTCATCAACCTTCCATTCACAACCCCCTTTTGCGAGGGAGCTGCTAATGAATGTCAGGTCGATAATCGAGTTCGCGGCGCCTTTACGGTAGGTACTCGTGGTTCCCTTGTTCATGAGAATGAGGTTTAGTGTTGAGAAAACCTCCTGTAGAGCTTCCCCTCTTCTGTCTGTCTCGCGGCTGCCCCATTCAATGGACCAGGCATTGAAATCTCCTGTGATTGCGACTGGATCATGTCTTCTCGCGTCCTCTGCTAGAGTGTCCAGGAAATTATCGAACTCTGCAATTGAAGCACTCGGTGGAGCATAGCAGCTATATAGGTGCACCCCTCCTATCTTGGCCCTAATGAACCATGTAGTTGGGTTAGTTGGTAGCTGTTCGAAGGGCAGTCTACCACATGCCCATATTGCTGCCTTTTTGGTGCTGTCTGAGACCCATGGTTGGGTTTCCAGGTCGCCGTACTGCTCGCACAGCATAGCTACGTCGACGCCCAGTTCTCTTACTCGCTGAGTGAGCAAGTCCTGGGCTGCCCTGCAATGGTTGAGATTAAGTTGGAGTACTCTCATTTTGGATATTCAGGGCGGCTCTTCTGGCATTTTGGAAGATGGGGCATTTCCATCCCCCGGCTGTATGTCTACAGTCACTCTGTGGATCCTTCTCCCTGCAGAGAATGCAGTTTAGAGGCTCCTTGCACGTTGTAGCCTTGTGGCCTTCTTGGCCGCATTTAAAGCAGGTCTTGCTGCGGTCTACTCTTTTTCTGCATTCAAGAGTTTTGTGGCCAAAATGCCAGCACTTGAAGAATCTGCTTGGTGACACTTTCTCTCGGATGCGGACTGTGCCCCAGCCTACTTTGATCTTGCCAAGCTCCGCCGCTTTCCTCGCGTGAACCGCCGGCAGGCAGACCACCGCGATCTGCGTCGAGGCCCAGCTCTTCCTTAGGGATTTCACCGCATCTGTGGCGAGGTCCTTCAGGTCCGGGATGTGGAATTTTGACCACTTCTTCCTTGTTTGCCCATTCGTCCAAGTCTCTGACTTCTATCTCCGACTCCGGGATCTTCATCTCCACTGTAGCTTCGTCTTTGAGGGTTTCCCAAATGGTTGCCCGGTAGGTCATCTCCTTCTCTTCTGTTCTCTCAAACATGATCAGCAGGTTGCCTCCTGCCGTCCTCCTCATTCTTTCCACTTTCTGCCCGATGTCTTTCAGGGCAGGGTCTGTCTTCACCTTCTGTATTATGGCGGCGTAGGTCGTCTCGTCCTGTGCCTTGTGGACCACTATCGAGTTCGTCGGAAGTGGTTTCCGTCGAACTTTTGCCGGTCCCTTCTTTTTCTTCTTCTTCTTTCTCCGGCAGGCCTGCTGCCATTGTTCTTCCTCACGGACTACACCAGCGGACGTTCCTGCCTGCTTTTTCTGCCGCTCACGCCCCGGATCGGGAGTCGCTTGAGGAGGTAAGAGATACTGGTCTGTCTAGTCTTATCTGCCTAATATACTTTGTTTAAACTTGTGTGTCTAGTCTTACCTGTAAACTATTCTCCCCATTTTCCCCGATTTTATTTTCTGTTTACCTGGCGGATCTCACAAACTACATAACGGATTCCCACTGCACGATATATGCAGATGATTCTAGTTTCATTGTTTCCTACAACTCGACAAAAGAAACTGAATTTCAGGCCAATAAGCTAATTGAATCATTAAAGAAATTGTTCTCTGGAAATAATTTATTTTTGAATATAGATAAAACGAATTTTATGATCTTTCACATAAAAAGAAAAGCAGTAGACGATATAAAACTAAAAATTAATATCCAACTGGAAATAAAAAGGTCCAACAGCATCAATTTTTTAGGGGTTTACCTAGAAGACACACTACAGTGGAAAACTCATACAGCTTATTTGTTTATTCACATAAGAGTGACTTATGTGACTAACACTCCGTCCAGATGGACACTATGCTGGTTTCATAACTATTTACATTGCATTTACATTTGCTTTTTACATTACATTTACATTAGCTATTTATCTTACATTTACATATATTATTGTTTACAATTTAAAGCAGCGGTCGGAGAACTTTATTAACCATTACCCCAAAATATTCTTGCGTAAGTTAATATTACCCCCTCATTTTGAAAAGAAGAAAATCAATGTAAATTTAAATTAAACTTTATTTATTGAATTAATTTACACGGCAAATAAAAAATGTTACATGAAAATAGTAAGTGTGTAAAATTAATTGAAAACTTTCCCCTTTCATGTTTTGGAGAAATGATGTTGCTTCATGTTTGATACAATAACTTCAAAATTGGGATTTTTTTATGTAAGAGCAATTTGGATACAGTCTTCGGCGTTTAATCGACTTCTGTTATTCATTTTTATGTTCATTAGAGTGGAAAAGCCTTGTTCACAAAGGTAGGTTGTTGCAAATGGCAGCAACTTTTTTACCGCCTCCTCATGTGCAATTTTGAAGGCCTTTGCAGCTTTTGACAACCAAAAACACGACAGATTTGCTTTGATCTCAAATTGAATACGTGCTTCAGTATTAGATCGAAGTTCAAGAATTTCCTCTGCAAACCTGGAGGATCTTCTGATACGCTAGCAATGTCACATTTAAAAGGATCTACAACTCAACTGACAGTATTTATATCAAGATCTGCAAAGTAATCAGAGAAACGCTCTCTGAGTTTGGTAAGATGTCTGATACTGTGTCCTTGATGTCATCAAAAGTAATATTTTCACAATGTTCCAAAAACAAAGCTAACTTTGAAAAAGAAACTATCTTGTTCTGTTCTGCTTTCTGTCTCCAATATTGAAGGTTCAATCCAAACGCTGACACTATTTCTCTGTCTAAAATGATATTAATATTTTTTCCTTGCAACTCTTTGTTGCAATATATTTATATTCTCAAAAATGTCAGCTGAATATGCGAGACGTGTAACCCACGAGGTGTTTTTAAACTTATCTGCTTGAAGATTCTTTTGATCAACCATAAACATTTCGAGTTTAGTTTTGAGAGCCCATACTCGATTTAGAACATTTCCGCGAGAGAGACATCTCAATTCTGTATGATAAAGTAGGTCCGTATATTCAGCTTCGCCGTCCTGGCATAATTCACGAAATAGTCGCGTGTTTAGTGCATTCCTTTGATAGGATTAACAATCCTGATGACATCATGCATGACGGCTTCCAGTGTAGGTTCCAAATATTTCAAAAGAAGTGCCTGGCGTTGGATATACAGTGAGTAACTTCAATATTTGGATTTTTTTTTCCAGAAAAGCCGAAAAACCCTTAATATGACCCAGCATAGCTGGAGCTCCATCAACAGACACAGCAATACAGTTTTCCCACTTTAAACTAATGCTTTCAGTATTGAAGTAGTCATTTACCTTATTATACACATCAATTCCACGAGATCTCAACTCAGAGAGGAGAACAAAACAACAATTCCTCTTCAATTGCATCTGTAGCTTTGTAGCGAACATACACCATTAGTTGTGAATTGCTACTAACATCTGTAGTCTCATCAAGCTGAATAGCAAAATATTTACCCCGTTTTAGTGAGAAAATAACCTGTTCCTTCACATTTTACGCCAAGATAGAAATTCTTTCTTTTACAATTCTTGCAGACAAGGGCACTGAATTCAGTTCCTTCGCCTCTTTCTGACCACACATGATCTCTGCCATTTTCACATCTGCTGGTTTAACCAAATCTTCACCAATAGTATATGGTTTTTTGTTTCGGGCAATCATCCAGGCTACTTCAAAGCTAGCCTTTGATGCTGAACGCTGATCAAAGGTACCTAACAAGTTGCTGTCCAATCTTTGCCTTTTAACAGACATTTCTAAATTTACAAATATTCTCGCGCTTTGGAAGACATATGTGAATGCAAATTATCCAAATGTTTCTTCAATTGACTTTTTTTACAGATTCTGAAGTCAGTACATTCAAACATACAACACACTGTGGTTTGATTGTACCTTTGTCTTCTATTTGTGTAAAACCATAATTAAGGAATTCTTCCTGGTATGTTCTTTTCCTATTTATATTTGCTGCCATCTGAAAGGTGACAGAACCAGTGGTTGAAAAACGCTTTCATTAAATTTTCATCAAATCTTTCATCAAATTTTTAAATGGCAGCTTACCTTGAACGTTGAAATTAGTGATGATATGATCTGCCTCGTCAACTATAAACTCAAGCGCTCGAAGACGTGTGAGCATCACGACGGTCTCTATAGTACTGTATGCACGTGCATGTGCATGTGCACGATTGCGCGTTCACGCCGATCACCTAATGTGCGATGGTCCAGACGAGCCCTTTGACTTGTTTTAGTAGTGGTGGGGAGTCAGGTGGCCTGGTCCGTATATCTCGCTGAATTGTTTAAGTTTTAAGATTGGTTTGTACAAATACTAGCACGGTTATGAATTAGAAAATTAGAAAGGAGTTCATATTACCCCCCAATATTTCATTTTTACCCCATTTGGGGTAATTTACCCCGGTTCCCCGACCACTGATTTAAAGGAAAAGTTAAGTTTGAATTAAGGTTGTGATCAAATCAATTGTCATGATCGAGTCTCTGTAGTTAGAACAAAAAGTTCCCACCATTTTTTTCGCGGCCCTTGTTACGGTTTCTTCATTTTGTGGCCACGTAAGTCCTGCCCGATTCATTATTCTTTCGGCCTGAGTTCTCCATTAGTTGGTGAACGGGCACTTGAATAAGACATGTGCTGCTTTGTCTTCTTCTCCACATGGGCATAGTGGTGAATCTCTCCTTCCAAATTTGTGAAGATATGCCTGGAGATTGCCGCGCCCTGTAATTAATTGGACAGCTCTATGTGATAAGCTGATGTCCATTTTAAGCCAGTTATGAACTGAGGGAATGAATATTTTGGTTCATATGCCTGTTTTCGATGCTTCCCATCTTGTTTGCTATTCTTTTTGGAAATATGAACTCAATCTGGACTTGATCGATTGGCTGGGTATCTTGTTGAATGAGATGGGTATGTTACATACGTTTTCTGACGCCTGATTTGCCAAGCTACCATCGCTCGTTTCCAGCGACTCTAGCATATGATTTTTCCCAATGCCATTGTAGCTTTATATTCTCAGAAATTTGTCTTACCGCTTCCCATGTCTCTATGACTAGTTCCGTAGGCCTCGTTATGTTTATCAGGGCGTCAAGCACTGAACGACTATTACAAATTATTGAATAACCATCTACGTTGTCGGTATTGGTTCGGATATTCGAAGGCAGCGCTTGACAAATAGGATGGGAGAATTTTATAGTCTTGTTAGTTCGAATGTTGTGCAGTAGCTCTCGAGTCAGAATGTTTCGTAGTATGTTTAATTCCCTTCCTTGTAAACCACAAAAGCTGATCCCTTTCCAGTTTTAGCTATTGAGGAATTTGTGAAAGGTTGGATTTGAAGGGTGTTGGACAAAGTGGTGAGGTATTTTAGGTGTCCAATATCCGAGGGGTGAAAAAGATCCTGAAAGTTTACTCTACACTCGATCTGGTTCGGAGAGGCATTTAAACCCGTTAATTCTCTAAATCTTGCTTCGTCCAGGTCATGCATAGTGAGGTTTAGTGCAACTTGCTTTGCCCGGATGTCGATTGGAAGAAGGCCTGAAATAACACAGGCTGCCTCTGTTGATACGGTGCGATAGGCTTTGGCAGCAGGAATCGTATATAGACGTTGTACGCTCAGAAGTTACATATTCTCTTTGGTTTTACAGGACTTGTGCCAAATTGACTCCATACAAAAGTGCCGCTTCAAAAGCCCCCTTGTTAATGTCTGCTATAGCCGATCTATTCAGACCCCATTCCTTTTTCGAGGCGTTGCGAATTCTGAAACTCCATTGCTTCGCCTTACCGCAAGATTGTTTAATGTGTTTTTTATAGTTCAAACATCTGTCTATACATATACCAAGATATTCAATAGAATCTTGGCATTTAATTTTTTCATTTGCAATTGTGAATCACCCTTCTTCGATTGGGCGTTTTTCCGAAAAATAGAGCCTCGGTCTTAGCGGCATTAAATTTAAGTTTGCATTCCAATGACCATTGATGTAGAGATTCCAAAGCCTGGTTTTCCTTTGGTTTTAGCTCTGTAATCGTGTTGCTTCTGACTAGCAGCATAGTGTCGTCCGCGTAAGCCACAATTTCGCAGTTCTCTGGAAGGTTTTTTTAAAAAATTGAGTCGTACAAGATCTTCCAAAATCCTGGACCTGACTTCGAGCCTTGCAGACAGCCTTTGCTAGCATATATAAAAAAAACTCGTAGAGACAGGCCATAATAAACATCTACTTTTCGGAAGTAGAGTCTCTTTTACGCTATGGCATAATAGTCTGGGGATCATCACTACAGGCGGAGACACTATTCAGGACCCAAACACTTGATCAGGGCAATTATGAGGAGCAGTCCAAGAGGCAGCTGTAAACTTCATTTTAAACAACTGAGACTATTATAATTAAGTTCTCTGTATATCCTGTTTTTTGTGACAGTGCCCATACTTTATATGAACACTCTTTTGTTCCTTTTGTTATTGGGTGAATAAATGGATTTAAATTTTTTTGATTTTGAACTCTTGTCTGTCTAGCCCCATCTCTTTAATCTTGTCTTTCAAATCTTGTCTATCTAGTATCACATGATTATTCGTGTCTGCCCTTCTGGCTGTCTAGTTCTGTCTGTTTAGTCTTGTGTATTAAGTCTTGTTTGTCAAGTCTTGTCTGTATAGTCTCGGCATTACACAAGCTGATAAACCAAAATCAATTTGGCTTTATAAAAGGGGCTGGAACAGTTCAGGCTCTTTCTGAAGCGGTCAGGTTCATACGTGAGTCGGTAAGATCTAAGTATTATTGTTCTGCAATAGCCTTAGATATTAGTGGGGCATTCGATAACGCCTGGTGGCCGTTTATTATCTGCAGTCTAATGGAGAAAGGTTGTCCTGTCAATCAGCGAACCGGGTTTTTACATCGAGAAAAGAATTAGCAAAGGATGTACACAGGGTTCTAAATCAGGTCCAGGTTATTAGAATATTTTGTATGGAACCATCTTTGAAAGTAATATGCCTGAAGAGTGTAAGATCGTAGCTTATGCCGATGATTCTCTTTTTGTTGGTCTGAAAGAGTCCACTGACCGTGCTCTAGAAAATCTTGGCCAGTGGGCAACTGAAACTAGGCTCAGTTTCAATGCACAAAAGACTGACGCCCTCTTCTTCAGCAGATCATCAAGTCAAAGGAGTCCCCTTTTCACAGTAGGAAACGAAAAAATTAAATGCCAACAGCATCTCCGGTATCTGGGTGTCACTATAGACAGACTCTTGAATTTTAAGGAACACATAAAGCAGGCATGTAGTAAAGTGAAATGACTGAGTATAAAATTTGGAACTCGCTGCAAAGAAGGAATGGGGTCTAGTAAGAACAGAGCTCTTCGAAATCTATCGCGGCGCGATAAAACCCGCATTATTATGTGGAGGTCCTATCTGGCAGAAGTCATTTGGCGTGAAAAGAAGCCTTAAGCTCTTGGGCATAAATCTCCTCAGCACCATCCGCGCTGCGAAAGCCTAGCACACAGTATCCACAGAGGTAGCTTGTGTAATTACAGGTCTCTTTGCAGTAGACATCCGCCTCAAGCAACTAGCTCTCTACAGCTAACACCAATTTGCAGACGATACGTAAATTACAGATGTCATAGGCTTACCAAATACTTTGAACAATATCGAACTGAACGTTAACATACAAGAACACATTCACCCTTCAAAGTTATCATTGATTAGGTACCATTTGACACTGTCAAATCTTTTCCATCTTCGGGTATACACGGACGGTTCGAAATCGAGCAAAGGCGCAGGAGCTGCATTCGTTGTTTATTACAACGGCGAAGAGGTTCACCACAAACTCATTAGGTTAGAACACTACTGCTCAATATTCCAAGCAGAGCTCATCGCCATACTACATATGTTGAAAATCACAGCAATAGTCCCTGCTCGATAATATGTGACAGCCGATATGTCCTCGATGTACTGGAAAGTTTGAAAGGAGCCACTGAACTGTTGATGGAGACATGGATGACAGCTGCAAGAGTCTCAAGGAAAAATATGACCCGGTGGCATTGGATTAAAGCCCATACTGGAGTTGAAGGCAATGAGCGAGCGGATTGTCTCGCAAAAGTCGCAGCAAGCCAATGGTGATCTGCCAATTGCACAATACAAATTGCCTAAAGAGGCGCTCAAATCTGGTTCCAAGGGACATTTTGAGAAACTCTGGTAGGACAGATGGAATACAACAGGCTTGTGGAATTAGCTGTTTATACCATCAATAAAGGCTTGGTGCAGCTTAAACGTCAGTATATTCCACCGTGCAATCCAAATTATAACAGGCCATGGCAACTTCAAGGCATATCTCCACAGATTTGGGAAAAAAGATTCTCCCCTCTGTGAGTGTGGGGAAAACGACGACGCGGCAAACGTGATATTTTCCTGTCCAGATACAGCACTATGTAGACGATCTTTAGTGACAGAAATGCAACAGCGTGGACTGACGTGGCCCGACAATGAGGGTGATTTAAGTAGAGCAGAAGCACCAAAAAAGTGGTGGTGCATCTATATGTGGATAAACACGCCAAGAAATTGCCCACACTGCACCACGACAGTCAGTTCAGGTGTTAACAATTTGGGTCAAGAGACGCTCCTGTATATAGTTAATAGAAATTGTTACAGCCAGCATAGTGTTGTATTTGACGGAATGCTGGCTTTCATATACTTGCATATGAAAAAAGAACAAAATCGGCTGTATAGTCTCGTCAGTTTAGTCTTGCCTATCTAGTCTTGCCTGCCTTGTCATGTCTGTCTAGATTTGTTGTAAAGTTTTGCCAGTCTAGACGTGCCAACTAGTCCTGTCTGTTTTTAGGGGCATGGATGAGGCTACCACCATCGATGTGGTGAAAGGAGCCATTCAGAGTTTGCGAGTTTGTGGTTAAGTCTCTCCGCACATTGCGCGGAGGGGCCAGTATGGCAGTAGTCACTCTTCCAGTAAGAGCGACACAAACCGTACTGGAGAAAGGAAGAATAAAAGTTGGCTGGATCATGTGCCGAGTGACCGAAGACAATAAGCCGATCAGGTGCTACAGATGCCTTGGCTACGGGTACCTGGCGGGAGCATGCACGAGAATAGAGAGAAAGAAGAGCGTGAAAAAGGAGCGTGTTTGCGATGTGATGAAAGAGGGCACAAAGCACACGAGTGCACGGCCAAAGAGGCTAAGTGCTTCGTGTGCGAAGTGAGTGGGCATAGGGCGGACTCTAGGGACTGCCATGCCTACAGGAAACTGCAGCGAAAAAGACAGAAGAAAACTAAAATACTCATAAACTAATCTGCCGCAATAACTCAGCAGATGCTAAGCTTCTCTAGAAGAGAAATCAGAAGTTACTCACAGGACATACTCACAGGACATTGTCCGGTGAGATATCACCTAAACAAAATGGAAAAGACAGAGGAATATGCCTGTAGATTATGTGAATCAGATGAAGAAACCGCTGAACACATAATGTGCACAAGTGTAGCGCTAGCAGACACAAGGCTTGCCCACTTCGGGATCGCAAGATTGACCACCTTGGAGCTGAGTGGCAAGCCTCTCAGGAATATCTTAGACTTCGTTCACGAAGTTGAATTCCTGGGAGAGTAATTGTAGTAGGGTCAAGCACAATAGATCAAGTTGGTCGCAGAGCAGAAAGGCTTTGCAGCCAAACGAGCCCCACACAAAAAATGCTAGTAGGTATTGCAGACGAACTCAAATAGGACTGCGGCTGCAATGGAGGTGGTATGGAAGACGGTGCATGATTACAGAGTGGATGTTTCCCGTTGTCTTCGAACCAAATCTTCGGACTATTGGTAACGGAGGCTGGCACGTGGACCAGTGTGAGAATGTTGCTGTGAAAATTTTCCAATCGGAAAATCCTATGGTTAAATGTGGATAATGGAAATGGACATGTGTGGGTTGATTGGGAAAACTGGGTCCTGTATGGGTGCTATATCTCGCCTAACATAACGTTAGAGCAGTTTTTAGCTTTTGGATGCATAAGCTAAGGACCAGTATGAAAAGCTGGTCCAAAGAGATTGTTGTCTGGGGGGATTTCAACGCCAAGTCCGCTTG
The DNA here is from genome assembly GCA_944588485.1 of Phosphuga atrata. Taxonomy (NCBI): domain Eukaryota; kingdom Metazoa; phylum Arthropoda; class Insecta; order Coleoptera; family Silphidae; genus Phosphuga; species Phosphuga atrata. The sequence continues at coordinate 15,288,864 of OX155895.1, read as the reverse complement.
ATGGGGATCCTAGAGAAGATGAGAGAGGGCGAATGATGGGAGAGTGCCTGGCAGAAGAGGACCTGATGGTTCACAATCGTAGGAATGTGCCAAACTTCGTGCTGAGCGAAAGTATGTCTTTCATAGACATCACTTTTAACACCTCACGGATTGCAAGCAGGGTGAAAGAGTGGCGTGTCAGAGAGGAAGAGAATCTGAGTGATCACCAGGATATTCTCTTTGACGCACGAGAGGATGTTTCTGAGAGACTGGTTGCAATTGGAACGAATGAATAGAGAGCACAAGAGTCTACTAGAAAGATTGGGAGACGTCATGAAGAGCTGGCTGAAAGGACAGGCTCCGAAAATGCGAAGCTCATGCGAATCAGTTCTTCACGCGGCCTGTGATGCGGTGTTTCAGAGAAAACGGAGGGGCGTCAGAAGCAGGAAGTCAGTTTACTGGTGGAATAAGTAGGTAGATGAAAAGCGTAAAACCTGTTTGCGTGATAGGAGATGCATGGTAAAGAGTAATAGGCGAGCAAATGAGGAAGTGCGTGAGGAGTGAAGAAGGAGGTATAAGCTGGCGCGCAGGGAAATTCGCAGAGCCATCGCGAATTCCAAGCAAGAAGCTTGGAGATTGTTCTGCGAAGAGGTGAATAATAACATTTTAGGTGATGGCTATAAGATCGTCGCCAGGAAATTTGCGAAAAGGGTTAATACTCTCCGAGGGGATAGCGTAATGACGGAAGTCAAGAAGCTGTTCCTAAGAATTCCCAAGTCAAGAATGGTGTTCCACCCGAAGCGGGCAAGGTGTTTGGGCATGTGTGCGAGAACATCTGCTTGAGCATGATGAATGAATTGTTGATGAATGGCAGTTTCCACAAGGAGTGGAAGAGAGCGAGACTGGTTATCATTGAAAAAGAGCGAAAGGAAGGAGAGGAAGCCAAGTACAGGCCAATATGCCTACTGAATGGGATAGCGAAGATGTTTGAGAGTATGATAAGAGCTAGGATAAATGAGTATCTCGAGAGGGCAAGGGGTCTTTCACAGAAACAGTATGGGTTCAGAGGCGGCCGCGCTACGGTGAACGCAATGATGCTTGTGATAGAGAGAGCAAGGTTAGCCAATACGGGTTCATGGCGAACCCCTAGCTATTGCGTGCTTGTAACCCTGAACGTGAAAAATGCTTTCAATTCGGTTCAATGGGGCGGAATCATTGATGCCTTGGAACAAAAAGGGGGTAGCTCCCTACAATCGAAAGATGGTGGAGAGCTACTTGCATGATAGGGAGATAGTGACTGTGGAAGGTAAAATCTTCAAAATGAGTGCGGGTGTTCCACAGGGTTCGGTTCTTGGGTAAATACTGTGGAACATATTTTATGATGAGGTTTTGAGATTTAGGCTGCCAGACGGGATTACACCCCCGACTGCTGAATGATTTTGTCTGACTTTTCTATTTGTTAGAAAAAAAAAAACTTCGAAGTGGTTTGGTTTTTGAGTGGTTTCTAGTTTTGTACGTTTAGTCTTGTCTGTCTAGTATTGCCTGTCTAGTTCTTAAACTTTTCGTTCTTTGCTTTCCTCTTGTTCTTTATCAGATTCTTCAATTTCATTTTTCCCTGTTCGTATTGGTTCCCTTCATTACCACTGAAGTTTTCATTCATCTATGTGATTGCAAGTTGTAAGTCTTCTTCATTATGCTATAAATTTATTATCTCCAAAGGAAGATTAGATGTTATTAGCGCCACTTTAGGTTCCGTTCCAAACATTGCTTTATACGGAGACTGCTTTCTCCCTGAGTGAAATGCTCCGTTTTTCATAAATTCAACAAATTTGAGACCATTGGACCAGTTAGTGGTGTTATTATCTTGCATCTAAAATGATATCTTGCATTTTCTCGACATCTTGGTTAGTCCTTTCCCAGTTAAAAGTTTCAGCTCCTGCTAATATTCTCTGTTTAGTCTCGTCTGTCTAGTCATGTCTGTCTAGTCCGGTCTATCTAGTACTTTCTATTATTCTTGTTTGACTATGTAGTATTGTTTGTCCGGCCTTTGCGTGACTAAGTTTGTCTGACTACTCTTTTCTGTCTAGTCTTGAATAACTAGTGTTGTCTATCTAGTCTTGTCTATCTAGTTTTGTCTGTTTTGTCTTGTCTGTCTAGTATTGTTTGTCTAGTCTTGTTTGTCTAGTTTTGTTTTTCTAGTCTTGTTTGTATAGTCTTCTGTGTCTAGTCAGGTCTGTCTAGTCTTGCAGGTCTACTACTATCTAGTCCTGTCTATCTAGTCTTGTTTATCTAGTCTGATCTAGTTTTGTCTGTATAGTATTTTATGCCTAGTCTTGTCTGTCTAGTATTGTCTGTGCTAATATTGTTTGTCTAGTTTTGTTTGTCTAGCCTTGTTTGTATAGTCAAATCAAATCAAATCAACTTTATTGGTCCAAACAAACATGTAGTGTAAATATTACATACAGGACACTTCATTCATATAATCATTTATGTTATAGTAACATTTATGTATTAGGGGATGCTTTAGCTCGCGTCTCAAGGAATGTAGTAGGTTTCCTCTCTAAAAGTTGCAGGAAACTTGTTGTATATTTGGACACCAAATTTATTTGGTGCTTTGCTACATATTAATAAGTTGGAGATTGGCGTGTGTAATTTATTATTTCGTCTTGTTGCTTGTTCGTGATGATCCTTATTCTTCGCAAATTTGTCTTTATTCCTGTATATGTAGCAAGCCACTTCCCAAATGTATATACACGGTACGGTTAATAGGTTTTGCAAAATTTTGAGGAATTGACACCCACGATGGCTCTTACTATTGCTTCTTGGGCCTTAAATACACAGGTTATTCTGCAGGAGGATGTCCATACTATTGTAGCGTACGATATTGCCGATTGTACCTCTGTATGGAATATATATAAAAGAACCTCGTTGTCGATGTATTTTCGAATACCTCGGAAGAAGTGCTTTTTTATTTATTTTCTTAATAAAGTAATCGGTATGTGTATTCCATTGCAGTTTTTCTTCGATGTGAAGACCTAGGAATTTTGTACATTTTTTCCTCTTCAATTGCACGTCGCCCATTTTTAGACAAAGATCCTCTTCATTTTGTCTCCTAAGTGTTTTGAGCTGAAAACCATGTGGATATATTTTGTAGGAGTTTGTTTGCTTCGGACTCGTTGGAATGTCTGGATCCTTCTGATATAATAAAGCTGGAGTCATCAGCGTAGAATGTGGTTTGTATTTTAGGCGAGATGAATTTGGTTAGGTCTGCAGTGTATATAGAAAAGAGTACATGCGCCGACACTACCTTGCGGGGCACCAGTAATTGTATTCAACGAGGTAGATGTTATAGTTTTATTGCAAAATCTCATTTTTATGAATTGTTCTCTGTCTGAGAGATATGATTAGAACCATTGGTGACATTTGCCTCTAATGCCGTATATGTAGAGCTTATCAAGCAGTCTCTTATGGCACACGTAGTCGAACGCTTTAGGTTTAAGATTCCGATTGGGCATTTTCCATCATCTACTTCTTGGAGTATTCTGTACATACATTGCTCGATTGCCGTTGCTGTCGATTTGTTTCTTCTAAAACCGTGTTTCTCCTTCGGTAAGATATTGCTTTTATCCACAAATGACAGGAATCTATTTAGCATAGCGTATTCGAAGATTTTAGCTACTACAGAAATCAAGGCGATTGGTCTGTAATTTTACAGTGATTTTTTTAGTGATGTTAGAAATTTGATGCACTTGATGCTGGTACTCTTTCATTAGCTTGCATGGTAATAGATCGTGACCAGAGCTGTTTTTGTTTTTTTCAATTGCCTAATATCATTAAGGTTTCTTCTTCGGTAGTCTTGAAGGTACATGGAGTTGGGATTTCCGGTTATGTGGTCATTGCTGATTGTAGCTACAGGTATGTTAACTGTCACTAGTTTGGGGATGTTTATGAAGAAGTTAGAGAAAGCCGTCACTATTTTTGTAGGGATAGTTATGATTTCGCTGTTGTTTATAATCTCTAATGGGGATTAGTGGCCCCTGATTTATTTGATACTCTATGATCTGCCACAGAGTTTTCTGATGATTAACTCCCATTTTTAGCTCTTTTTTATCAATGGATTTCTTGATACTAGTTATGTATTTTTGATGTTGTTTCCTTCGTACTAAATAAGTTACTTTCAATCTTGGGTGCTTTTGTCATTCTATAAAAGCACCAAAGATAGTGTTTTTAGATTTTCACTGGATATTTTTACTTCGTTCGTTACCTGGACGAGTTTGATGGTTTTTGTGTACTTTTTGCAAGGTGAAGCAAGTGAAGAAGTGATATTGCAAAGTTTCTATGAAATCAATCGTTTTACTGTTGCAGTTGTTTTCGGCATATATATTTAATCATTTTTCTTCGGATAATGCTGTTTGGAACCTAATATTATTCGATTCAGAAAAATTTATTTTATATGATATGGCAGGTCTTTCTACTGTTTGAATTTTCTGTTCTGCTCACAATTATGAGCCTGTGATCAGATATTGTAGAGTCTTCTATTCTGTATGTCGTATTATATTTTATGTTAGTAAATATGTTGTCTATATGTGTCTTGCTCCTATTAGTTACCCTTGTGTGATCATTTAATTAGGGTTCCATGGCGTATCCTAACCTAAGGTTTATCGTATTCATACTATCTTTTGAATCGACGGCAAAGTTTATATTGAAATCGCCAAGGAGGATGATTTCTGAAGATTTGTGGAGTTGATTATTTAGTAAATTATCTAGGGTTGCTAGGGTCTAGAAAAATGGCTAGTGAGTTTAAAATTTTGTAGGTGCAGTATAATTATGCTATCTCTTTCAACCAAGTCTCTACGACGCAAAGAAAGTGTGGGTTTTCTTGCTTGTTGAAAATTTCCAACTCATGTATTTTTTTTTTATGCGGATTGAATTTTTCGATAGACAATCCAGTTGGTTACTATAGTCTTCTTATCATTTAGGTTTCTTCCCTGTCTAGGAGAGCTTGCTGAAAATTTGCCTTTGGTCGTCGGTCGGTCAAACGGTAGTTAAATCTTTCGTAACGTATCTCTTCTGACCAGAAATCGTGTTCGAAGACCTTGTTCAACAGATGTAGTTCAAATCAGGCCTTCCTCTCTTCGCTAAGTACTTAATAACAATTTCTTCTGTAACACGTTCTTTAGCTCGTGAGATACACAACCACACTTTCCACACTTATTGAACACTTCATTGAACACTTTATTGAACATTCGACACTTATTGAAGCTCGCTTTCGCCTTCTGGTTACCATTGTGTATCCTTCATCTACATGTCCTCTTTCTATACGTCTATCAATGGATCTGTCTACGGCCACTAGTACTGGCTGTCTATTTATGGGATTCGGTGTATTGGTGGTTGCCGGGATTTGAATTACATTTTGTTGATGTGGATTATCTAAAATTGGCGCGAGATTAGGCGCGAGAATTTAACTTATCTTTTAGTGTTTCCACATACTCCTTCAAGATTTGATTTTTATCCTGAGTTTCCAACAATAGCTGCTTCAACAGTACAATCTCCCTTTCCAAGCACTGGACTCTAGTTAGTTCGTCGGTACTTCCCTCCTGGTTCTCAACTATATGATCACAGGTAGCTGATTTTGATTTTCTTAAATAGGCTACACAACCCTGGTGAAAACTGCGTTTACACTTTGTGCAGAAAACCGGGTCTCTAGCCTTTTTGTTGCAATAATTGCAAGTTTGGTTATCAACGATGCTGTTTGCTTCAGCCATCTTGTTTTCAGTCTCATGTGTCTAGTCTTGTCGTGTCTTGTCGATCTAGCCTCGTCTGTCTAGATTTGTTTGTCTAGTCTTCTCTGTCTAGTCCCGTCTTTATAGTCTTGTCTGTCTTTTATGTTTAGTCTTTTATGTTTAGTTTTATCTTTTTAGTTTTGTCTGTCTAACCTTGTCTGTCTAACTTTAACCATGTCTGTTTAGTCGGTCTATTTAGTGTTCTGTTTTTAGTCTTGTCTGCCTTGCGTGTCTAGTCTTGTCTGCATTGTGTGTATAGTCTTACCTCTCTAGTCTTGTCCAATCTTACGTGTTTGGTCTTGTTTCGAGTCTGCCTTCTCTTTTATTCGTGACTATCTAGCATTGTAGGTCTAGTTTTATCTGTCTAGTCCTGTAAATGTAGTTTTTGTTATTTATAGGTAATTGAATAATTTCCCATTTTTGTCAAAATTGCATTGAAACTAAACCATGGGTGGACAACTGCTATTAATTTTTACTAAAAATAACGAATAATAATAACAAAAGATATTTGAGAATTTTCTGCACCATTTGTTGTACAAGGGTTACGATATAACGTAAACGATATGCGTATCCATAAACGACTTTTAAAAAAATTATAAAAGACTTTAAAATGTCGCAATAGAACTCTCCACCCCTGAACTATACAAAACACTAATCGCTTTATAAGACCATTTGCCTAAAAAATTCTTTTTGATTTGACATACTTTCAATTTTTTTTTTCTTGAAATCAATAGTTTTACAATTTTGATATGGGATTCAGGGTCCGTGACAACGTCGCGGTCCATCTGCATACACCGACGGAAGGACGAAAATCCTTGTAACCGGATATGTTTACCAGCGGAGTGCGTCTGCAATCCCCCAGCATCCCTGCCCATGAATAACAATGATTCGGGACGCGCACTCCTTATCGCCGCGCTCCGATCGGACGCCATACGACGGACGGTATTTAAATGATACAAAAAATTTAAATCTCAATATCGCACGCCAAGATCTGAATATCTAAGTGCTATTTAAATTGCGCACATGTTTCATACACCGCTGATATGTTATACGGTTACATCAGCAGATGGGATACAAATTTTAGTCAATTAGGAACATTTAGTCTGTGAATTATTAAAATTTGAAACTAAACAGACAAAAATAAGACACACAAAACAAGAGACACTTGCATATACTCTTTCTATGGAGGTATATGTTGCATTCAAAACTCTTAACCAGTCAAAAGTACTTTTAACTAGCAATTTAGACTTATATTCTATTTAGATTCCTTCAGCAGTTACAGACAGACGAACTAACATTTGAAATACTAGACTTTCTTTGCAAATTCTTGAATAATCCACAAACTATATCCAATTTAAACTTTTATTCTATCTAGACTACTTCAGCAATTACACACAGACGAACTAACATTTGAAATTCTAGACTTTCTGTGATAATTCATGAAAAATCCACAAACTATATCTAATTGAAACTTTTATTCTATCTAGACTACATCAGCAACTACAGGCAGACGAACTTACACATAGAATTCTAGACTTCCTGCGCTAATTCTTGAATAATTCACAAACTAAATCAAATTCAGACTTTTATTCTATTTAGACTACTGCAGCAGTTACAGAAAACTGGTAGGGCAAGTTATGGGACAAAAGCATAATGTGACTTTTCCACTTTTCCATCGGAATGCTGAACTTGTTCTCTCCTCGCTCCTCTTTCTTTTAAAAACTTCCAGAGCTGTGCTTCTGTTTTGATGTCTAGTATGCGTTGACGTTCTCTTCTCCGTATTCTGCTTTTTCCTCGTCTCCAGATCCTTTTATTCGCCTTTTGTCCTTAACCACTCTTTCTTACTGCCGGCGCCCTCTCGCCACTTTCTCATAACCTTTCTGTACTTTTGTTTTTCCGTCATATATTCCTTGTCTGCCCATGATCTTCCCGGTGATGCTGCTGTGATATTCTTCTTTAACATTCCTGCCACTATTTTCTCTACAATCTCGTCTATGTCATTTAATTCCTTCCCATTTATTGCTTCCATTCTACTATTATACCTCCCAGTAGCTTCCTTGTCCCATCTGGTAACCCATTTCTCCTCCCTTATTATGGCACAATTATTGACTTCGGCTTCAAGCTTATTGCCACTGGCATGTGGTCTGAATCAATCCCAGTCTCCCAGTCTCCTTCCACACACCCATTTACAATATCCCATTGATTTTCCCTTACTCATTCAGCCCACCTTTTCCTTCTCTATTTCTAACTTTATCTTTGGCTTTCCTTATTATTTCTTTACCTTCACTATCCACTGTGTGAAACTGCTCTTCCACGATTCTAACATTCCAATTGCCTCCTACAACTAACTTTGCTATTACCGTTCCTTCTCAATTACTTTTTATTGCCTCTTTAATTGCCAGTTGTTGTATACCGTCGCCACCTGCCACCAGGCTTCTTCCAATTCCACTTCCCTGTAGCAGTTTTCTTTCTGACTCTTTTATATTTCTTTTAACTCGTGTTAGTATACCCCTCTTTGCTTTTCCATACTTACTCTTATATATATATATATATATATATATATATATATATATATATATATATATATATATATATATATATATATATATATATATATATATATATATATACTCTTTCTGGTCCGGCTGGAATTTCCATCTATAGTCTTTGGGAAGTTTTACTTTGCAGCTCTCCCATTCTTTTTTCTGAATCCAGGTCTCAACTAATCCAATTATTTGAAATTTCTTGAGAAAAATTACAATAGATCCGTTATCGTTTTCCAGATAATAAAAAAATATCTTAACATTTTCCGTTAACCGTTCATCATTATTCTTGTGTCTTCTTACCCTCTCGGTCTCTTTTAATCGTTTTTGAACCTACTAGTTTTCCTTCCTTCCATGGTACAACTGTTCCATCTATTATTAATTTCATGTAGCCTATTTTGACCTGGTGTTCTTTCTCTTTTAATTCTTTTCTTCTTCTGGTAATCCCTTTCTGTCTCTATAAGGCCATCGCTAATAAATACGTTCTGAGTATGTCTCTCAAAGTCTCTCTTAATTCACTTTTCTTCTTCATAATTTATCTTTTCACATCCCCATTTAACAATTTTACCGCAACAGGACGTTTTTAGCTATCTTCTCGTCCTAGTCTTTCCATGGAAACTATTCCCTCCTTTACTCCTAGTTTTTCTTTCAATATCTTTGTGACCAAAGTTGCTAAAATTGTTTATTACTGTCCTCGAGTATACATTTAAAGGTTGGTTGGTTTAAGGTTGGCATGGCAACAAAAAGGAATACTCATCGATGGAGAGAGACTCAATCATCTACGCTTCTTCGATGACATCCTTATTTTGTCAGAAAATCTGGGAGAGACCAAAGACGTGCTCCAAGAACTCAACGATATCGCACAAGAAATTTTGCAAAGACCAAAATGATGACCTGTATGGTTCCCAGTGACCAAATTCAAATTAATAACAACAAAGTAGAATTGGTTGACAAATATATATATATATATATATATATATATATATATATATATATATATATATTTGTATATATATATATAGGGGAAAGCCTCCTAGATATAGGTGGTACTGGGGAAATGAAATACCCGGGGCGGACCAAAACTAGCACAATAGCGTCTGACTTAGCGGCTATAAACAGCGTCTGTTCCCTAGAGGGGCGGCTGTAATATAACTCACCAACCCGCTCGGCAAGCGTGCTGTTTTGCCAACCACGCAAAACACCATGCCAACACCCCCCCCCCCTTAAATGAAAAGAATACTAACATAAAGCAAAGGCCCTCAGTAACATAAAACAAAGTCCCTAGCAGCCGGAAAGTTCCCTACAACGGCAGCTGTAGCCAGAATGGAACGGCAGAGGGTGCGAAGCATAACTGGAAGAGATCAGGCTGCCACACAAAGATGAACATTGGCTACGTACAACATTAGATCAATGGCGACAGAAGACAGAACTGAATAACTGGAAGCTGAAAAAAATAAAATTGGACGTGATTGGCATAAGTGAGACAAGTAAAAGAGGCGAAGGCTACAACAAGCTCAAATCCGGGCATAAGCTCTAGGACACGACAACTCCAGTCTAGGAGGCATAGGCATACTGATACACAAGAGACTATAACAGAAAACGTAAAAATGTTCAAAGCTATATCCGAAAGAGTGATATACGTAACGATACAAATAAATAGACTGGAAACACTAATGATAATTCAGGCATATGCTCCCACAAGCACCGCCGAAGACGAGGACGTCAGCAAATTCTACGAGGATATCTCGGAAGGAATGCGCAGCAATAAAACATCACAAGTTTTAGTGATCGGCGACTTCAACTGCAAGATTGGAGGCCAAGCAGACCCAGAGGAAAAATACGTAGGCAAACACGGGCTAGACAAAAGAAATCCTACGGGCTTAATGATGGCTGTTTTTCCGGAAGAAGAACATCTCTATAACGCTAACACCTTTTTCAAAAAGAAACGCAACCGCAAATGGACCTGGGCAAGCCCAGACGGGAGAACTTTTAACCAAATCGACTATATTCTAACGAAGAACATCCAAATAGTACAAAACGTCGAGGTATTGAACAGATTTAATACTGGAAGTGACCATCGTCTGGTTAGGGCAAGAATAAGCATAAATCAAAAACTAGAGCGTTGCAAAAAAATCGCAAAGTCGTAACACAAACAGATTGACAGAGAGAAACTTCAACAAGACCCAAAAAAATTCCAAATATACCTGGGAAGCAGATTCAAAGAGCAGAGACATAATTCCTATGATATAAACGAAACAAACAAAATGATCACTAGAACCCTAAACCAAGCAGCAGAAGCGCACACAGAAACAAAAACTAGAAAGCAAAATAAATTTTGCGCGCAAACACTAAACATGCTAGATAAAAGACGACAACTTATAGCAAATAACAAGGTCATCAGCAGAATACTCTAAAACAAATAAAATCGCCAGAAAGGTGGCAAAGGAGGACATCAGAAAACACAATGTGCAAATCGCGCAGAAAGTACTGGAACAACACAAAGGGACGAAAGTGTTCAAAAGACTAGCGACAAACACAAAGAAAGAAATCGCCAGAATCAAAGACAAAACAGGACATGGAATCGAAGGTAGACACGTAATTATAAGAACGGTACAAGAATTCTACGCAGACCTATACGAAGACGAAAGTAACGAGCGACACAACCGAACAAGACCAGGAAGAGAAAGTCATGAACGTCAACTCTGGAGACATACCTGAGATTACATAACGAAATCAGATCGGCATTACAACATACTAAAAATGGGAAAGCAGCGGGCGAAGACGGCATACTGACAGAGATGTTAAAACAAGGCGGTGATATACTTGAACACCAACTAGAAATATTGTACAACAAATGCCGGGAAAAGGAGGACATACCACAGGACTGGACAAACGCCCTCGTGATAATCATTCACAAAAAGGGAGACACCGAGATCCTAGAAAATTATAGACCGATCAGCCTGCTATACCAAATATACAAATTATTCGCGAAAATATAAACCAACCGTCTCACACCAAAGTTAGACTATTACCAGCCAAAAGAGCAGGCTGGGTTTAGGAAGGGCTACAGTACTACAGAACACCTGCAAACGACGAGAACACTAATCGAGAAGGCTGTGGAATACATTCAAATAGTAAATTCGCATTTTTCTTGTAATTAAACTACATATTTACGGTTTTCAGATTTTTCCCTTGACATGTGCTGTAAGACACCGTTTCTTGCCAAATTTCATGATTCTAGGTCAACGGGAAGTACCCTATAGGTTTTGATTCCCTCGTGAAATCGCAAAATATGCGACATAAAGGGTCATATCTTTTGATCGCGTTGACTTGCAAGTTTGATTTTTTCACAGCTGAAAGAGACCGCAGACTCGAGTATTTGATACAAATTTCAACTTGTTACCTCTATGCGTTCCTGAGAAAAAGGTCTTGACAGACAGACAGACGGACAGACAGACAGACAGACAGACAGACAGACAGACAGACAGACAGACAGACGGACAACAAAGTGATCCTATAAGGGTTCCGTTTTCGGTACGGAACCCTAAAAATGAGAGAATACGTCAAACCTGGGAGGCATATGTCGAAATAAAAGACATCTAGAATATGGGCATACTCCTAAACCTTAAAACCGAATAATACAACCAGTCTATCCTACCAGTAACTACTTGCGGGTCACAAACTTGGACCTTCACGAAAGCTATACTTGACAAACAGAAATGAGAAAAGAAATGAGACTGGGCGGCGCACGTAGCAAGAGACCAGGATAAGTGGAGTGGCAAACTAATTCGACGGAAACAATGGAGCAACAAAAGGAGCATAGGAACTGGTACCAGGTGGCACATAATCGTGACAACTGGCAAAATAAGCGGGAGGCTTATTCCCAAAGGGTAGAAAACAGCTGAATTTAAAAAAAAAAAAATAAACCTAACTTTAACGAAGAAAACCGCAGAGACTAGTGGTAACATAAAGGCGAATGGAGAGGTCGATGCTTGGCCTGACCCTGAGAGATCGAGTGAGAAATGAAGAGATACGCCGACGTATTGGAGTAGATGATATTATACAACGAATCACTACACGAAAATGGAAATGGGCGGGCACATTGCTAGAATGGAGTGCGGGCGATGGACCAAAAAACTGTTGGAATGGAGACCAAGAGCTGACAAGCGTAGCCGAGGCAGACCTCCCACTCGATGGACGGATGACCTAAAGAGGATTGCGACAAATTGTATTGTAACAGCCAGTGAAAGAGAGAACTGGAGACGTTTGGAGGAGGCCCATGTCCAACAATGGACGTGAAAGGGGCTGCATGATGATGATGATCTTTGTGACATCCTCTTTATTTGTGTCCTTCTGTCCGTATCCAAAACAGCAATATTATTACATAAGCTCCTTCTTAAGACTGAGTTTCGCCTTCTTCCTCAGGTCCCTTACCTCCTTTGATAGACTTAAGTGTTCGTCTTTTCTTTCCTTGTCTTGTCCGATTCCTCTTTAGCATATTCATCTTCGTTTCTAGCTTGCTGATACATTTCTTGAATTGGCAGTATTTCTCTCTAATTGCCCTCAACTCGCTTATTATTTCCTTTTTCCATTTAACTTCCTCCCTTTCTTCTTCTATTTGCGTCCTGTTGATCTCTTCTACCTTCCTTTCATGCTTTTTTTTACCCCCCCTCCACCATTTCTTTTAACTCTTGCAGAATCATTACCATTAACTGTTCCTCCAAATATTGTCCCTTTTCCGCCTTTGGGCTAGTCTCTATACGCTTAGGAATGGGCGGTCTTGTCATTCCTGCGCATCTTTCGAACGGGCCTCTCGACTCGCTAGCCGTTCTTTCCCTGCCTATCCGTTCAGAAATCTATATATATATATATACATATATATATATATATATATATATATATATATATATATATATATATATATATATATATATATATATATGGCTACGTCAATATTGGAGTCGGCTATCCATCTTGGGTTTCCATTTACCATATGTTGGTTGGGTTCTGAGACCCGTGCGATGTCGAAATTGTCTTCAGCGCATTTCTGCCTTAGCAGGTCCATCGCTCTTTTTCGCCTGCCAAGGTTTGTTTGAAGTATTGCGTGATTATCCATTTGTGATAGTGTTCCCTCCTCCTGGCCTTTGCCAGAGACTTTCTGAATTCTAAACCAGCATTTTCCGGTTCCTGCACGGTGCCCCTCCTCTTGGCATATGGGGCATCTTGCATTTCCATTGCAATCCTTTTTCGTGTGGCCCTCCTCTCTACAGTTAAAACAAGTTTTGTTCCTTTCAGGGCCATTACAGTCGTTTTGGCTGTGTTCATAACTCCAGCACTTAATACATCTGGTCATCTGTATCCATTTTTTCACCCGGCACCGGACTAGGCCAACTTTAATATATTTTTGCAGAAGAATTTTTTCAGCGTCAGTCTTATTTATGGTGAGCGTTGCTGATCTAGTGTGTCCCGCTGCTGGTCTCAGTTCGCTGAGCGTATATACCTTCTTGTCCGATTATTCGATGTTTTTTCGGGTGGCCTTTTCAACGTCGTCTCTGTCAGTAAGAGCGTTAGCCTTTTATATGCAGAGACACCTTTCCCATTTTGTCCTCCAGACTGCAGACTTTGGTCACATCGTTTGCGCCTTGGTTCTGTAATATATGATGTAGTTTGTCCAGCGCCGTTTTATTCTTTTCCATTGTAATAAGAACCTTTTCCTCCTTCGTACTTCTTATGCCTAGAATGCTGTCGTTTTTGTCTTTTCCTTTCAGTGCCGATTTTACTGTCTGTAGATTGTCCTGGTAGGTTCTGTCCTTGTTTTCCACAACAGTGGCGTAAGTTCTACGTTCTTGTTTAATCTCACTTCTTCTTGTTTTATCACCAATTGTGTAGATTTCTATATTTGTTGTAGACTTGTGGAAAACAGCCTCTGCCAGTTTTCTGAAGGTTTCCGTGTCAAAACCTTCCGTCTGGTGGGTAATAATACATTTTGAGTTGCACCAGTAGCGAGAAGATTTTCTTCTCCGTCAGTTCAGGTGTTATTTTAAAAATCTTTTGTCTCGCTGTTTGTCCTGTTTTTTGTGTCCTAATTTTGCTTTCGCGTTCCAGCATGCCGAAGTCTTCATAAATATTGGTAAGTTCAGGATATATATATATATATATATATATATATATATATATATATATATATATATGTCCTTAAAAGCCATCTGGATCCCTCTATTCATGTTCATGTCGTTGTTATTGACTGTCATTACTTTATCAATGTTGTTCCTTGTGTTTACTATGGGATTTCCACTCAGAACTTTTGTATTTTTGTAAGTTTCGTCTGTCCATCTATGATTTTCGAGCAATCGATAATGCTCGTAGCATTTGCAGGGCTCAAACTCCAACAGGTCATTTTCTTCTATTGTCTGGGTTCCAGCGTCGTTGCCCTTGTATGGGTCGGTCTGTATGTCCACGTCGAGAGTCATATTTTCCAACCTCTCGTACTTATTTTCTTTTATCCAATTTTGTATGACAAGGGAACTCAGGCAGCTTATCTGTCTACATAGTCTCTTTGTGATTTCTTTGATCTCTTATCTGGACTTGTCTGGTCTTGTCTGGTCTTGTCTTGTTTGGTCTTGTCTGGGCTTGTCTGGTCTTGTTTGATCTTGTCTGGTCTTGTCCGGTCTTGTATGATCTTCTCTGGTCTTGTCTGATGTTGTCTGGTTTTTCTGGTGTTGCCTGGTCTTGTATGTTCTGGTAGGGTCTGGTCTGGTCTTGTCTGTTCTTGTCTGGTCTTGTCTCTACTCTAGTCGTATCTGGACTCCGGCTTTCTCTTGTCTTATCTGGACTGCCAAACTTTTGATGTGAAGTATTAAAAAAACTATTGGTAATATTTTCCCCCAAAACTTTATGCAAATAAGTTTTAAAAATAATATTTAAGTTAATATTTCCGATTTTGGCTTATATTTGTGAAGGGGAAAACGATTTATAACTCTAAAATAGCACAAAAATGTAATTTGATAAAACGTAATTACAAGATTAAATAGCCTTATCGCTATTAAACAAAATTACATTTGTACCTAGTGAGTTCACCATTTATGTACAAATCCGGAGAACACGCAATCGTGCGTTACAAAATTACATGAAGCAGGTAAATGAAAATGCCAGCGAGGAATTAAAATGAAAACAATTCGTTTCTGAATTACATTTTTACAAGTAATTAATCTCTTCCACCTCGGATTTAAAACAATTTCACACAACAAATCTTATCGCGGCCGGTGTATCGCTGTCGTGTTTCGCAAGGGTCCGTCGTGATCCCTCACGTGCGTGTGCGCTTTTAAAGCTTATATAGTCTTCGAGAGAGACATAAAAATTTATGAAAGGAAAAGTTACGAGTTGATCAAAGCTTTGATACGTCGCTAACGCTGTTTTCCCGAAGCTTCGGTTTGCCAAATTGATTTTATTTTATGTCCCAAACTACTTCGACAGAAAAAAAAGACAGGATGAAAAATGGACGAGGGAAGATTTAAAGGCTATTTGGTGAAAGAAGAAATAAATCTATAATTGGTTTTGGTGTTTATTAATTAGCCAAATTGTTCTGATACACTGCCCAAATTGAATAAAACCACAATTGACAAAAGCGTTAACATTAGAGCGTTAATTGATAATATAAAGATTTCAGGTTCGATCTGCAATACAAGATCGGCTTATAGTCTTGTCTGCTAGCCTCTATCGATGTAATTATATCGCATCTTGTCCGGTCTAGTCTTGAAAATAAACTAGTAACTTTTCTTTCTAATCTTGATAATAGACTAGAAATATTTCATGGAACAGATTGGCGTTGAGGGATAATTTTGTAAAATATATATTTTTGTGTTTGTTATTTATTTGGTTTAAGTTTTACGATTTCCGCAGAGGATGTGGGGGTTAAAGTCAAGGGAAGGTTTTGGCAAATAAAAAGGGTCTTGGGAGTTAAGTAAATATTAACTTGCAGGAAGAGATGTATAAATTACACGCGTATGCACGCCTACCACCCTTATACACATACATTTTCCTTCTTTTCCGGTTTTTCTTAATGTATTCTACGCGGCGGTTATTTATTGCTGCACGAATTTTCCTTAAAAGTACTTTCATAAATGAATTTGTTATGGTTAAATGCTAAGAATTAATAAAAGAAAAGCATAGTAATTTTTCCTAAATTTGGTAGAAATATTTATTTGAAAAATTTGTAAAGAAAGTTCCATCAAATTTTCTTTGACAAATTTCACATTTATGATCAAACCTTTTTCAGACAAAAAATGCTATTATGGAAATAATTAAAATCAATTATATCTATAATTAGAACAAGAAATTGAAACTAATTACATTGATTGATGATTAAATGATACTATGCTTGAAACATTAAATGCGCTCGCGTTTTTCCACGGTTTTTCCTAAGTGTAGCCAACACGTGTGTCTGCGTGAAATATGCGCGTGGCTAATTGGCTCCCGTGGGGTGTGTGGGGTGCGTACACCGCTTAAAGTGGGGTTTCACCACGATCGCAGCCGATAAAGTGGTGAGAAGTGGCCACCACTTCCATTTCAAACCCACCGCACCATTTAATCTACTCCTCGCGTGACCACCAACATTTTCCAAATACGAATAATGTTAAATAGTCTCTATTTGAAAATCTTCTAATAAATAAACTAAATATTAACAGATTAGCTTAGAAAATGTTATATAATCTTTATTTGAAAATATTTTACTAAATTAACAAAATATTAACAGATAAACCTAGAAAATTGCAAAATAATTAGTTAGATATTAAAAAGATACCAGAAGAAATCAGATAAAGCAAGCAAAGATTAATACGATTTGAAAAAAACTCATTTATATTTAAACAAAAGTAGGTTTCAGAGTAGGCTAGATACAACCAGATAAGATCCAATAAGATTAGATAAGCTCAGATAAAACCATACAATTTAAGATTAGAACGAACAAGGCTAGACCTGACGAATATCAGACGTTATACAATTTAAGCCTTATATTTTCTTAGCTTCTGATTATATAAACTTGTTCTATTTATTTCGCATACGTTACTTAAATCCAATAATTTTCTATAACAGGTCTGCCCTATTACCTTGTTGTTACACGATCTATATAAAGCGTGTTAAATTCAAATTACATTTTTATCTAAAATCTCTGCATCTATGATACCATCTAAAACTAGCCGTATTAAGTAGGCAGATGCGTTAGGAAACACTGTATGAGTGTGGTTGAGATAACGATTTTTAAAATCCGCGCTAATTCCCTTTGTTTGGCCGTTTGTAGATTTATTATCGCGATCGAATGATCGTTGTTTCCCGCACTCAAAAAAGGAACGTTGTGGTCGCCCGTGGAAGTAAAATGACTAATGCTATATAATGTACACTTCACGGCTATATTATATTTGAATGGCCTCAGTTTCGAGTTAAGCTTGTGCAGACGGCCGGTCGGCTGCCGCCACTTCATTGTGTCATTGTGCGGACTAAACACCCTTACTAATCACCCTCTGGAATATAATACGCACCAATATATACTTAACTTTTATATTATTATTATGTGTGCGCTACAAAAATGTACATTTACCGACCTCGCGGTGTTTTGTTTTCGAGTGGGAAAGCCGTTGGGGTCGCGACGCACAAAGCTCCGGAACGAAATTCTGAAATAAAATATTGTTTCAAAGACAAAAAGGAAATGTTTAATGGACTCTTCAGAATGAGTTAGACTTTGCCTTGCCATTATGCTCCGGCAATGCTAAACGATTCAAGTGCGTTGCTAAATATAATAAGTAATTAGAATCAACTGTGTCAAGTGGTTTCAATAATTGCTTTGAAAAATGTTTAATAACCTCAATAGTTTATAGTGAACAAACTTATCTAGCTTTCTTGTGAAAGTTAAGCAGATAATAATAAGTATGACAAACAAGACTATACATGAACATGAACAGACCAGACTAGACAAATTTTTATGTCTTCTCGGGTCTTAGTTTGTCTTATCTAGTCTCGTCGGGTAATTGACTTGTTATGTTTTGTCTAGTACTGTCCGGTTCTGTTTGGTCTTTGTCTGGTCTTGTCTAGTATTCACCATTCTTGTTAGTTGTGGATAACCTTTTGTTTTTAGAAAATATTTATTTATGGTATGTATCATCTAACAATTAACAAGCAGTACTTAATCTTAATAACATTGAGGATAGGAGAATCACAGAATATAGACTGTATGAGCACAAAAGAGGAAGAGGAAGACCACCAACGAAATGGTATGATGCCCTCAAAAGAACAGACGGACTAGCATGGATCCAAATCGCACAAAATAGGGAGAGATGGATGGAACAACGATGGAACTAATGGCTAAAGAAGAAAAACAATCAAATATTAAACAAAAATAATTATATTAACCCATTAGAGCAGAACGTGCGATAAATCGAACTATAACAAAATGTTTATTTTATGGGTAATTAATTTATTTTTTCAAAGGTTATCATTTTAAGATAATAGTTTGAGATGGGTATTGTGTAGAATACACCCCTTCGTTGAAACTTAGGGTTGCGGACTTTTTTCCTGGTGTAACTGTTGTTAATCGTCTGTGGCATGCTTTAGCTTAGATCGCAAAGCAAAAATGAAGCTTCTACATTGCTTGGTTAAAAAAATATTCCTGTTTTTGTTTCCTAAAAATTTTGTGTCCTAAAAATTGATACATTTGACGCAAAGCCTCATAAATTTCTGGTCACGTGAAATTTGCGTAAACAATTATCGCGGCGTTGCCACATTTACCTTTCTTACAGCAAAATTGAGAAATTGTGATCGACGCTGGCGCGGGTATGTAGTCAATCACAAATTCTTAATTTTGCTGTTAGCAAAGGACAATTGCTGTAAGAAACAGTAGTTACTCTAGATACAAACTTATAAAAGTATAATAATCTATTAGTTTCACAAACTTCGATCCGCATTAACCCACCTAGTCTCGTTCTCAAGATATAGACAACTAAACAAAGTTAGATTTTTTCCTTGCCGTTTGAAGCAAATTAATTACCCGATTACCCCCTCTTGAAACCGCCACTCCTAGGT
The DNA here is from genome assembly GCA_944588485.1 of Phosphuga atrata. Lineage (NCBI taxonomy): Eukaryota > Metazoa > Arthropoda > Insecta > Coleoptera > Silphidae > Phosphuga > Phosphuga atrata. The sequence goes on along the minus strand of OX155895.1, from coordinate 15,269,489 downwards.
ATAGTGAACTAAACAAAATTAAATTTTTCCTATCCGGTTTCAAGAAACTAATTTTGAAGCCCTTATATATTTTTTTTTAAGTTTGGTTCGATGTGAATGCCGGGTTTGCCGACCCTTCGAACACTGCGGCCTATTGGTAGCCTATTGTATTCTGCATTCACATTCACTTAGGCCCAGAAACCTGTTGTTATTGTAAATTGCGCTAATTACCATTTTTCACATTTGTCTTCTGGAACAAATGCGGTCGGCACTGGGGATAGAACTCGGGACCTCTATACTTGTCAGTTAGCGCTCTAACATGAGGCCACGAGCGTCACCACTACACCACTCGCGCCGACAAGCTCTTGTATTACTCTAGTTGCTCTACATACAAGCTTTTAGTTTTCACTAAATCTCTCTAGTTTCACAAACTTCAATCCGCATTTACCCACCCAGTCTTGATCTCACGATTTAGACAACCAAACAACGTTAGATTTTGTTACTAGCCAGTTTCAAGCAGCTAATTTTCATCTAAAATAGGACAAGTCCACATATGCGCGGCAGCGCGAACTCTCGATGCAATTTAGGACATTTTTGCAAGGAAAGTTTGTTTAACCCAGGTTAGATTAGGTTGCCCACCGCGAAGCGGCATATAAATCCTGAACACATACCTGCGGCAACGCGAACTCTCGATCCAACATAGGAGAATGTTACAAAGACAGTTGGTTTAACCCAGGTTAGATTAGGTTGCCCACCGCGAAGCGAAAAATAAATTAAGACCACATACGCGCCGCAGTGCGAACTCTCGATCCAATATAAGATAATATGGCAAGAATCGTGGCAGGTTAGAATAAGTTGCACACCGCGAAGCGGCAAATAAATCAAGGCCACATATGCGCGGCAGGGCGAACTCTCGATCCATTATAGTACTATGTGGCAAGGACAGTTAGTTTAACACAGATTGGATTAGGTTGCCCACCGCGAAGCCGCAGATAAATAAACACCACATCCGCGCGGCAACGCGAACTCACGATCCAATATAGGACATTGTTCAAAGGACCGTTGGTTTAACCCTGGTTAGATGAGGTTGCCGCTGCGAAGCGGGCAGATAAATCAAGACAACATTCGCGCGACAGCGCAAACTCTCGATCCAATATAGGATAAAGTGGCAAGGATCGTTCGTTTAACCCCGGTTGATTAGGTTGCCCGCCACCAAGCGGGCAGATAAATCAAGACAACATACGCGCGGCAGCACAAACTCTCGATCCAATATAAGTAGGGAAAGATAGTATGTTCTAAATCCACATCCCCCTCTGACCTTGACCTTGGCACTTCCGGTTGCTACTTCCGGTTGCTACTTCCTGTTGCTACTTCTGGTTGCTACTTCTGGTTTTGACTTCCGGCCGCCATTTCCGGAACTTCCAGATGCGCGGGAAATTTAAAAAAATTGACGCGAGGCGGGAAAATTCAAAATTAAGTGCTGGCGGGGGCAAATGAGATGTGTAGTTGGTTGCATATATCAACGAGGCTAGATACATGAGGTTAGATAGATGAGTCTAAATACATGAGAATAGATAGACGGGGTTAGATACATGGGGCTAGATACATGGGCCTAGATAGACGGGGCTAAATACATGGGGCTAGATAGACGGGGCTAGATGCATGGGGCTAGATACATGGGATTAGATAGACGGGGTTAAATACATGGGGCTAGATAGACGGGGCTAGATGCATGGGGATAGATACACGGGATTAGATAGACGGGGCTAAATACATGGGGCTAGATACATGGGGCTAGATACATGAGACTAGACAGACGAGGCTAAATACATGAAACTAGATAGACGGAGCTAGATACATGGGACTAGATAGGACTGAACTAAAATATATAAGGGATTGTTTAATTCAACTAAAATATATTTTCGATTGTTTTTTCGTTTAACTAAATAAACATAATAAGTTCCAAATTTATGTCAGTCAGTTAAGCATAGCAGGATGTTTGTGTATGTCAGTGTAATCAATTTCTTGTTTTTCGTTTTTATTTTGTTTACTGCCCTGGCTTGGCGATTAGACGCAGCTGGCCGTCTAGCGCTGCTTACAACTCCTGCTATCTTACCAGCGGTGCGCGAGCGGAGAAAATAATAAATTTTGAAGCGTGGTTTAATTAATTTCTTAGGTTTGTTTTTCGTTTTAATTTAATAAACATAATCACGTGAAACATCTAGCATTTCATTTATATAAACCAGAGTTCAATTTTCTGGCATCCACTTTTCATCTACTTGCATCCACTTTCTATCTACTTGCATCCGCTTTTCATCTACATGCATCCACTTTTCACCTACTTGCATCCACTTTTCATCTACGTGCATCCACTTTTCATCACGCTAAACAGGGTGCGAGGTCTATGTAACCCCACGCTTAACAGGGTGTGAGGTCTATGTAACCCCACGCCTAAAAGGGTGTGAGGTCTATGTAACCCCACGCTTAACAGGGTGTGAGGTCTATGGTGCCCCACGTTAAAGAGGGCGTGAGGTCTATTTTTAGTCAGCTTTCATCAGCTTTTAATCAGCTTTAATCCCATTGGGTTAGTTGGGTTAGCATTAGGTTAGGTTAGCATTAGGTTAAGCTACGTGAGGTTAGTAATAAAGCGCGCTTCATGCCTAACCTCACGTAGCCTAACCTAATGCTAACCTAACCTAATGCTAACCCAACTAACCCAATGGAATTAAAGCTGATTAAAAGCTGATGAAAGCTGACTAAAAATAGACCTCACGCCCTCTTTAACGTGGGGCACCATAGACCTCACACCCTGTTAAGCGTGGGGTTACATATACCTCACACCCTGTTAAGCGTGGGGTTACATAGACCTCACACCCTGTTTAGCGTGGGGTCACATAGACCTCACACCCTGTTTATCGTGGGGTCACATAGACCTCACACCCTGTTTAGCGTGGGGTCACATAGACCTCGCACCCTGTTTAGCGTGGGGTCACATAGACCTCACACCCTGTTTAGCGTGGGGTTACATAGACCTCACACCCTGTTTAGCGTGATGAAAAGTTGATGCAAGTAGATGAAAAGTGGATGCCAGAAAATTGAACTCTGGTTTATATAAATGAAATGCTGGATGTTTCACGTGATTATGTTTATTAAATTAAAACGAAAAACAAACCTAAGAAATTGATTAGACCACGCTTCATAATTTATTATTTTCTCCGCTCGCGCACCGCTGATAAGTAAGCAGTGCTAGACGGCCAGCTGCGTCTAATCGCCAAGCCAGGGCAGTAAACAAAATAAGAACGAAAAACAAGAAATTGATTACACTGACATACACAAATTATTAAGTTAAACGAAAAAACAATCGAAAATATATTTTAGTTGAATTAAACAATCCCTTATATATTTTAGTTCAGTCTTATCTAGTCCCATGTATCTAGCTCCGTCTATCTAGTTTCATGTATTTAGTTTCGTCTGTCTAGTCTCATGTATCTAGCCCCATGTATTTAGCCCCGCCTATCTAATCCCATGTATCTAGCCCCATGTATCTAGCTCCGTCTATCTAGCCCCATGTATTTAGCCCCGTCTATCTAGCCCCATGTATCTAACCGCATCTATCTAGTCCCATGAATCTAGCCTCATGTATCTAACCTCGTCTATCTAGTCTCATGTATTTAGAGTCATCAATCTAACCTCATGTATCTAGCCTCGTTGATATATGCAACCAACTACAAATCTCATTTGACCCCGCCAGCACCTAATTTTGAATTTTCCCGCCTCGCGTCTGTTTTTTGAATCTTCCCGCGCACCTGGAAGTTCCGGAAATGGAGGCCGGAAGTCAAAACTAGAAGTAGCAACCGGAAGTAGCAACCGGAAGTGCCAAGGTCAAGGTCAAGGTTAGAGGGGGAGGTGGATTTAGAACATACTATCTTTCCCTACTAATATAGGACAAAATGGCAAGGATCGTTCGTTTAACCCCGGTTGATTAGGTTGCCCGCCGCCAAGCGGGCAGATAAATCAAGACAACATACGCGCGGCAACGCCAACTCTCGATTCAATATAGGACAAACTGGCAAGAACCGTTAGTTTAACCCCAGTTAGATTACGTTGCCCACCGCGAAACGGGCAGATAAATCAAGACAGCATACGTGCGGCAGCACGAACTCTCGATTTTATATTGGACAAAGTGGCAAGGATCGTTGGTTTAACCTCGGTTAGATAGGTTGCCCGCCGCGAAGCGAGCAGATAAATCAAGACAACATACGCGCCGCAGCGCGAACTCTCGATCCATTATAGAACAAAGTGGCAAAAACGTTGGTTTAACCCCGGTTAGATTAGGTTAACCGCCGCGAAGCCGGCAGATAAATCAAGACAACATACGCGCGGCAGCGCAAACTCTCGATCCAATATAGGATAAAGTGACAAAGTAAAAGCCCTGTCAAATCGGCTAGAACCTCATATAGATCCATAGATAGGAGAATACAAAGGAGGGTTTAGGAAGAGAAGATCATGCATGATCAGTGAACAGATCTGGTGCTTGAGAACAATATTAACAATGAGAAAGACCAGGAACATCACAATAACATTGGTCGACTTCAAGAAGACCATAGGCCAAGAAGTTCATAGATAGAGAAACATTTCATTAAAATGGAAGAAATGAAGGTGGACAACAAGACCAGAAATCTAATCCAGGAAACATTAACAGACACAACATCCAAAGTGAAGTTCATCGGAGAGGTCTCGGAACCATTTGAAATCAAGACAGGACTGAGACAGGGAAATGGCCTCTCACCCATTCTATTTCATTCTATTTTTTAATTCTGATGATGATTGGACCGGACCCGACATTTCCTGTAAGGTTTTATCCATGTTTTTTTAACAAAATTCCGAATTATTTGTATTTTCCAGATGGAGGACGTGACGAGTTGTGTTTTATTTATTTTGATGAAAATCATAATTTATTGTTATTTTTCCACAGATAAAATAAAAAAAATTATTTATTTTTATTTAGATTATTTTATTTTAATTTGGAAGCAAATTTGATTATGATTAGCTCGGAAATTAGGTTATTACTATATGTTTACTAGAAAATATTAATATATCCTAAAAAAGTATCCATATGCATATGAGGTAATATTTTTCTTAAAAAAAAAAAAAAACTTGTAACGAGTCAGTTGTGTTCGCGTCTACTATCTGTCATATTTAAAATGTCAACATTTATTTTAAACAAAAACAAGAATATTTATTGAACCAAACAATGTAGAAGCTTCATTTTTGCTTTGCGACCTTAGTTAAAACGTGCCAAGGACGATTAACCACGGTTGCACCAGGTAAAAAGTCCAGAAACCTAAGTTTCATTGAAGGGGCGTATTCTGCATTTTAGCCAGATTGTTTATAAAAATACTAATATTTGTATTGCTAAACTGTTAGACTATATATATACATGTCGTATTTGTTAGACCATATATAATTGTCTTGTAAAACTGACATACACGTTTTTTGCCTCTCCCTCCTAGAGGTGGATTGACGGCACGTAGGGCATCCGGTCATAAAAATTACTGCCAAAACGAAGGACGGATACTTCTCAGAGTAAATGTTCCGGAGTAATAGTCTCCCCATCGGTTCTCCGGGGGAGGCGTGTTGTGAGGAATCCAGAAGATGAGGAAGTAGGAGCGAAGTGTAAAGTCAAAATAATAGTTAGAACTTTAAATCTAGGGACAATGCAGGGAAAGAGCAGGGAGATTGTTGACATGATTGAGAGAAGAGTGGTGCATTTCCTGTGCATACAAGAGACTAATTGTAAGTGGAGGATAAAGCTAAAGTACTGGCAGGAGGATACAAGTTGTTCTATAACAGTGCGGACAAAAAGTCAGGAAATGCAGTCGGGGTTGTCATTGATGTATCTTAAGGGGGAAGTCTCTGAAGTCAACAGAATTAACGAGAGAATCATAAGAGTCAAGCTAGTAGTTGGAAGGGACCTCATCACAGTTTTGAGTGTATATGCACCTCAGACAGGATGTGCAGAGGAAGAGATGAACCAATTTTGCGAGATCTTAGATGGTGTCACAAAGGAAATACCAGATAACGAAAGGGTGATAATTGGTGGAGATTTAAATGGACATATTGGTGAGAGGAAAAGTGGCGAGTGCAGAGTACATGGTGGATGAAGTTACGGTGAAATAAATACAGAAGATCACAAGATTGTAGAATATGCAGTAGGCTTGGACTTAACGATTGCCAATACCATCTTCAACCGGAGAAGTGAACAACTTATAACTTATAAGACCGGAGACCAAAAAAGTCAGTTAGATTACTTATTGTACAAGAGGAAATACCTAAAGGAAATAACGAACACCAAAGTCATATACAGTGAAAGTGTAGCAGCACAACATAAACCCGTGGCAGCTGATTATGAGATGGCTGTGGGAAAAAGACGTAAATGTATCATACAAAGAGAACAAAGAATAAAATGGTGGAGACTGAAAGAAGAAGGGTTGCGAGAAGAATTCAAGGAAAAAGTGTTAAGGGACCTGAGATTATCAGAGGACGTACAGGAGTGGTGGAGTATCAATAGCAGTGTTATAAAGAAAGGTGATCAAGACCTGCTAGGTGTAACATCAGGAAAAGAACCGCCAGAAGATAAGGAGGCATGGTGGTGGAATGAGGAGGTCCAAAAAGAGGTGAAAGTGAAGAAGGATGTTAAGAAACAATGGGATATAACAGGAAGACAGGAAGCAAGGAAAGCCTATAATATTGCAATAAAGAAGGCAAAACAAGCTGTGGCAAAGCGAAGGCTGAGGCAGTGGAGGAAGCATATGAAGAGCTGGAGAGAAACCAAGATGACAGACAACTCATAAGAATTTCAAAAGCCAGAGATAAAGCGTCGAGGGACATGACATCAATGAAGCACATAAAGGATGAGTCAGGTGTAGTGCTCACGATCAAGAGAAAATACTGGAAAGGTGGCTGGAATACTTTGAAAGACTATTGAATGAAGGAAATCTGAGAGAAAAGTACGGGGATGTAAACGAAGGAGTGACCCAAGCATTAAGTAGGGAAGAAGTAGAATATGCGCCAAAGAAAATGAAAAATGGGAAGGCATTAGGTCCAGGCCAAATCCCAACAGAAGTCTGGGAGACCGGGGTATTGATATCCTCTAGGATTTAGAATAGGAAGAAACAATGCCACATGCATGGAGAAGTATTATTCTCGTCCCCATATACAAAGGGAAAGGGGATATCCAAAATTGTGGCAATTATAGAGGTATGTAGATGATGTCGCACACAATGAAGACTGGAACAGGGACAGGGAAAGGATCATTGAGACAAAGTTGATTTGGAAAACTGAAGTTGGGTTAAGAACAGTTTGGATTTATGCCCGGAAGAGGAACAACTGACGCAATATTTGCACTAAAGCAATTGATTGAGGTACACATGGAGGTGCAGGCTGATTTACATCTGGCCTTCATTGATCTGGAGAAGGCGTATGACAGAGTGTCCAGGCAAGAGATATGGAGTTGTATGAGAAGTAAAGATGTACCAGAAAAGTTTGTGAGACTGGTGAAACAAATGTACGAAAGTGTGATGACACAAGTTAAGAGAAGTGTGGGTACAACAACCCACAGAGTAGGGCTACACCAGGGATCTACTTTCAGCCCATATCTCTTTGCCCTGGTAATGGATGTGCTAGTCAAAGATGTGAGAAAAGCAGCGCCATGATGTTCGCCCACGACGTTGTACTCTGTGAACTGACCCGAGAGAAACTTCAAAAAGAGGCTCGAAATGTGAAGGAAAGCTCTAGAAGAAAGGGGAATCAGGATCAGCAGGGTGTAAACTGAATATATCGTCGGTCCAGATGAACAGGGTATTAACTCAAAAAAGCGGGAGAGCGATATGAAATTTTCAAATCAATATGTATATATATATATATATTGATGTATATGTATATATATAATGTATATATATATATATATATATATATATATATATATATATATATATATATATATATATATATGTTGTATTTGAGGTTTTCGCGGATAGATACCTGTGTTGAATTGTTTTCTCGGGGATTCCGCGTTGATGCTGAGGGTTGGCTCTGAAAAGAACCGGATTCTCGACGTTTCGGCGAACTAACATTCGCCATTCTCAAGAGATATATGCGTCCGTGCGGGTCAACCGTTAGACGCATACTGAGAGCTCGTTCATGTGTCCTTTGCTTTTTGACGGTCGTGAGCCTTCCGCCCAGCTGTTCCGTCGTCTTGTTGTTTGTTTCGTTTTTTTTTTTTTTTTTTTTTGTCGGTTTGCTGGTTTGTTTGTCGGTTTGTTTGTTCTTCTGTTGTGTTTCACTCATAAACGGTTTTCTTTTCTTTTCTTTCTTTTTTTTTTTTTGGGTTCTGTTTTTTTTTGGTTCTGTTTTTTTTTTTTTTTTTTTTTCTCGTTGTTGGTCCTTGGTTTGTCCTTGTGTTGGTTCCTGGTTCGCCCTCCTGGCGGTTCCTGGTTCGTCCTTCGTTCTCGTGGTGGTTGCTTGCTCGTCCTCGTGGTGGGTGCTGTGCCTCTCTGGTTTGTTCGTGTTGTTCCTGCCTGTTTTTGTTCCTGGGTGCTCCGCTGGGTTCGGGGATGTGGGCTTTCCTGTGAAAAAGAAAGATCAGTGATTACCTATGTTGTTGAGGTTTTGGATGTTTCCATTTGACGTTGATGTTGTAGTTTGCTGCGTTGTTGATTGTTGGGTTGTCATGCGTTTTCATGCGTTCGAAGCTTTTCGTTGCTAGTTTTTCTATGTGTTGCTTGATTGTCTCCATGTTTAGATCACTGTGCAGCTGCTTCTCAGAGTTTTGTTCTGGATGATTTGGAGTTTGTAGATTTTCCTTTCTTTGGATTGTATCCAGCACGTCGATGAGTACGTCATTGTCGGCCGTATTATGGACTTGTAGATTTGTAGTTTGTTCCTTATGTTCAGCTTGCTTTTCCTGTTTAAGAGCGGGTAGAGGTAGCCTTTAATTTGTTTTGCTTTTCTCGCTGTCTGATCGATGTGTTCTGAAAATGTAAGAGCTTTGTCTAGGATTACGCCTAGATATTTGATTCGGTTTTCCCATTTTATGTCTGTGTTGTTGATTCTCAAGCAGCTACTGGGTTCGTGCTTAAATTTTTTCTTCGTGAAGATAATTGCCTGTGTTTTTTCTGCGTTTAGTTTGATCCTCCAGGTGTTACACCAGTCGTTAATCCTGTCCAGGTGATTTTGGAGCCGTTTTGTTATGGCCTCGGTCGAGTATCCTCTTGTGAAAATTGCTGTGTCGTCTGCGTATAGTGCAATTTCTGTGTCGTTTAGTTTTGGGATGTCTGCGGTGTAGATGCTGTAAAGAAGGGGGCCCAGGACAGATCCTTGTGGGACACCGGCTGTCATTGTCTGGGTTGTGGAGATGCTGTCGTTTATTTTGACTTGGAATGTTCTGTTACAGATAAAGGACGTCACTAGTCTGATCATTGGTCTTGGGATTTTAAATTGGTGCAGTTTGTATATTAAACCTAGGTGCCATACCTTGTCGAAAGCCTTAGAGACGTCCAGAAAGACGGCTCCCGTGGCTAACCCTTTGTTGAAAGCGTCGATTATTGCTTCGGTTATTCTTGTCGTCTGATAGGTGGTAGAGTGCTCTGTTCTGAAGCCGTATTGTTCGTCGGGTAGAATACGTTTGTCTTCAGTTATTTCTGTCAGTCTTTTGTGTATTACTTTTTCTGTGATTTTACTGAGACCTGTCAGCAGACTTATTGGTCTGTAACTGGAGGTGAGGTTTCGGGGTTTGTTCGGTTTCGGGATTAGAATTGTTGTTGCGTGTTTCCATTGGGTCGGAAACACTCCAAGTTTCAGTGCGGCGTTTATGATTTGTGTTATTCTGTCTATTGCGTTCGGTGTTAGGTTTTTTAGCGCGACGTTGTTGATGTTATCGCAGCCTGGTGCTTTCTTGGTTTTTAGGTTTTTAATTATACCTTTTATTTCTTCCGGTGTTGTTTCCTCTATTTCCGTGTTTTCTACGCTACTATTTAGTACTCTCAGTACGGTTTCGCGTATTTCTTGCCTTTTGCGGAGTGGGTGTGTGTCGGCGTTCGGTTTAAACTGCTGTGCAAGCGACTTTGCGAATTCCTCCGTTTTTTCCTCGTCCGTGCTTGCTACAGTGTCGTTTGTTGTTTTCAGTGGGGGAATTGTTCTCCTCTCCTTGTTTCTAAGGTTCTTGGCTAATATTGTTTCGTTGATGCGTTCTAGTTTGTCTTCCCATTCGGCGTTGTGCTGTTCGCGCAGTGCCCATTTCAGTTGGTTTGTCAGTCTGTTTAAGACGTTCTTGTCCGTCGGTGCCAGCGTCCGTTGGAATACCTTGTTAGCTTTGCGCTTTTCTTTTAGTAGATTCCTGATTTCCTGTGGGAGGGTTGTTGTCGTGTTGGCTGTCCGTTTCCTTGTGGCGGCCTCGAGTGCTGCTTTTATTTCGTTTTCTATCGTCCGTGCTGCTTCTTCTAGGCACGGGGGGCTTGTAATTTCTGTACAAGTGACGTTCGTCAGATTATCTTTGAATTTGTTCCAATTTGTGATAGTTTTCTCGATTGTTTTCCTGGCCGTATTCGCTTGGAGATTTATGTGCACTGGGTTGTGATCTGAGCTCAAGTCCTTGATGCAGATTATTTCCACGTTTGCTGTGATGTTTTTCATAACGGCTATATCCAAAATATCCGGCATTCGCTGAACTCCTGGAAAGTGTGTTGGTTCGTTCGGTGCAATTACTTGTAACTTCCGGTTTTCCGTGTACCTTAGTAATTGTCGGCCCTTGGTGTTTGTTACTCTGCAATTCCATTGCGAGTTCTTTGCGTTGTAGTCTCCTGCGGCTATGGTACCTATATTTCTGTCGAATATTTTGTCCAGGTCGTCGGCATTTATTTGTTTCTGTGGCGGCGAGTACAGTGCGTAGAGGGCTATGGGTCCGTCAGTTGTCTGTACTTCTACTCCTACCGTTTCCGTGTCCGTGGTTGTTTCTACTTCCGGCAGTTCGTGGTGTTTTATGTTTCTTTTGATGACGATGGCGACTCCACCTCCGGCTTTCTCGCTTCTGTCTTTTCTATAGACTTGGTAGTTTGCTATGTTCAGTTGGTTGCAACGTCTGAGGTGCGTCTCGTTGATCAGGGCCACGTCGACGCTGTGTTCGTTTAGGTGTGCTACTAGTTCCTGTTTCTTGTTTTGTATTCCGTTTGCGTTCCAGAATGTAAGTTTCAGATTGTCTCTAGTTCTTCTAGTGGTCATTGTTGAGTGTGAGCATGATGGTTGTGATTCTTCTAGAGAACTTTTCTGTGTCCTCTTTGCTGTGTCCCATTTCGGCGAAATCGAGCATCATTTCCGTCAGTTCTGCTCTGATTATTTCGTTGCTATTCCGTTTGTTTCGGCTGGTTGATGGTTTTGTCTCCGGGTTAGGGTTGTTGCTTCTTCTTATCGGTTTGGGTATTTGGCTCGTTGTCGGTGTTTGGGCTGTTTGTCTCGGTATTTGGGTTGTTTGTCTCGGTGGAGGTCTCGTTTCCTGCTGTCTTTGTTCCGTTTGTCTTGCTATTTCCGGTCTCGCCGGGCAGTTTCTCCATATAGAGGTGTGTTCGCCTCCGCAGTTTGCGCATTTCGGCGGCAGTGTTAGCGGTTTCTCGCACAGGTGCGTGCTGTGGTTCTGTCCGCATTTCATGCATTTGTATTCGGCGTTGCAGTGCCTCTGCACGTGGCCGAACATCTGGCATCGGTGACATTGCACGGTTTCTCCTCGTGTTTTCAGTGGTTCCATTTTCACGCACAGTCCGTAGAATCGATCCATTTGGTAGATGGATTTGTATTCCTTCCCAATTTCTACCAGGACCATTTGGATTGGCGTGGCTTCTCTCCCTTTCATCCTGGTCACTTTTATGGCCGGGTAGCCGTTGTCGTTGAGGTTCTCTTTGATTTGCTCCTCCGTCAGGCCGCAGGGAACTCCCTTCACTACGACCTTTAGATTCCTTTCCGTGCTCAGTTGGTGCGTGTGGAATTCGTAATCTTCTTCTTTCATCAACTTGTACATGTTCCGGTAGTCAGTTATGGTTTGGGGCTGGATTCTTATCCCGTCCCTGGTAGTCGTTGCCCTGGTGTAGTTGATGTTGTTTCTGTTTAGCTTCCTTGAAAGCCCTGCCCATTTGTCCTTGTTTCTTAGCACGATGGGAGTTTTGTTGTTGACGTTGTTTTCGGTGGGGGTTTCGGTCTCAGTGACTTCGTCTTCGTCGTCGTCACTGTCCCTTGTATTTAAGCATGCGTAACTGTTCATACTCACCTGCGGTCCTCGCAGGCTTGACGTGGTTGGGCTCGTCAGCTTAGCGGTTTTCTTGGGAAACCGGAAGGTTCCCTCGTCCTCCGGGTCGGTTTTGCGCTTGGGGGCGGCCTCGGTGGTGCTGTCCGTGTCCATCGGTTGGGTTTTCCTCCTCGGGGCGGCTTCGGTGGCTCTCCTCGGGGCGGCTTCAGTTGGTTTCTTCGGTACGGCGTCGTTGGTCTTCTCGGCGGCGGTCCTTCTGGTCGCGGCGGTGTCCTGGGGTTGTTCGGTGGCGGTGGTCTTCATCCTTTTCGCTATTTGGTTGAATAGCTTCTTCAGGCCGTCGTCGCTGATGCAGTCCAGGAAATCGTAGTCCTTGATTTCCATGGAGGCGGCGGTTCCGTTGGCGCTGGTTTGCATGATTGGGTTCATGATTTCTCGGTTGGGTTTTTGTAATTATTTTGTCAAATAATTGCTAAGTTTAACGTCTGCTTCGTTCGAAGTTCGGTTAAGCTGTGAGAGCTCGTTCGTGCGATGCGACTACTTATAGCTGTCTGGCTTCGGGTCATGCGCGTTGTGTGCGGTGCTTCGGTTCGGTTGTTTGTTTGTCTTGTTGGTCGTACATGAGTCTGGGGTGTCTGGGATTGCATTTTGAGGGTGGATATGATCGGTCGCCATGCTGGGGGCAGTCTCAAGGAATCGTCTCTCGTGTTCATGCAGTAGTCTCGTTTTTCTATCTCTATGGCTTCTCTGTATACTCGTGACATTTCGTGGCTAATCTGTGCAACAGTCCTTGAATTTCTAAAGTCCATCCAGTGACCGGTGTTTGTGTGTTGGACAAGTGCCGATGAAACTTTGTCTCTGTGTCTGGTTCTGGCGAATGTTAGTTCGCCGAAACGTCGAGAATCCGGTTCTTTTCAGAGCCAACCCTCAGCATCAACGCGGAATCCCCGAGAAAACAATATATATATATATATATATATATATATATATATATATATCCATTTCTGTAAATAATTGGTTGACCTCACCTATAATATTTTTAAAGCAACTTTATTGATAACAATTTTGTTCACATCACGACTTGTGACTGTCATAGAAATAAACACCACATCCGCGCGGCGAACTCACGATCCAATGTAGGACAAAGTGGCAAGCTTTGTCATAGAGAAAACATAGAAATTCTAGAGACATGAACAAAATGAGTTAATATGAGTTTATACCCTGTTCATCCAAACGAACGATTTGTGTATGAAGGAAGCTCAAGATCTATGTATTAGCCTGCAGGAAGAAGAACTGCCACCGACCAAGATGTATAAATATCTGGGGTCATATATTCATTCAAGTGATGTAGGTCTGGAGTCTGAAATACAACACAGGGTAAATAGAGGATGGATGAACTGGAAGAAATTGAGTGGAGTACTGTGTGACAAGAAGATCAGCTGCCGGAGGAAAGGAAATCTCTACAAACCTGTGGTGAGGCCTGCTATGATCTATAGTGCAGAAACTTAGCCGATTACAAAAGCACATGAGAGAAAGATGGAAGTGGCAGAAATCGGAATGTTGCGGTAGATGAGCGGGGTAACAAGAAAGGATTGAATAAGGAGTAACTACATCAGAGGAACAGTGAAAGCCCCATAAGAAAGGAGGTCCAAGAAAGCAGGCTAAGTTGGTTTGGACATGTACTGAGAAGAAAGGTAGACTACACGTAGGAAAAATAATTGAAATACTTTAAATTGGAGGGTCAAGGAAGAGAGGAACACCAAAAATGAGATGGAAAGACAAGGTAGCAGGGGATTTGAGATAAAAAGGTTGGAAGAGTGAGGACGCATTGGATAGACTACCGCATTCTAAAAAAAAAGAACAAATGCGCTCATAATGTTAGTGATAATAAAGAAAACACTCACCAAGAAACGTCTGATTGTAGGGAAGAAGATAATGTGAAAATCTTGAGAAGTGAAAATATTCTGTTAAGAAAGTTATTGCGTGAAATAGAAGATAAAAAGAAGAGACAAAAAGATCAACAAAACATGCCGAGTCAGCCAAATACCATCCAGCACAGTTTAATAAACAACGCCTCTCTGTGACAACACTCAAAACCATTAAATGAAATTCAACCTGAGATCGTGTCGGAATCTACCACCAATTCTGTGATACCTGAACAGAATGATTGCACAATAAAAACTATCCATTGGAACAAAAAACAACAAATAGAAAATACTGGAGATAGGCCTCTATCAGCAAGAGATAAAACAGCATTTAGGGTAAGAAAACATCGCGCGTCTTTTAGTAGCGCGAAAACAAATGACGAAGATAAAGCTACAGGTTTCTCGGGCAGAGAAAGTCAACCAAAGAAATTGTGGCTGTATGTTTCCGAAGCAAAATAACGAAGAATGCCCCAGAGGAGTTAGTTCTAAACTTCCTCCAACAAAAAACAAGTTTACCAAAAACGAACTTTGTTTGTAGTTGAAAAACTGATTCCAAAAACACATACAATAGACAACAATAGCTTCAAGGTAGGATTAGATCTAATCTTAAAAGATAAAGTTTATGAAAAATCCTTCTGGCCAGAGGGAAAAATCCTTCTATTTAAACGATTCAATTTTAGACTATTAGACAGAAGCCGCTACAACTCAAATTTTCACAAAACTTTCATTTACGAAAGGAAAACTCTAAACAAGAATTACAGATTATTATCCAAAATACCCAATCTATTGGTAATTCTATTGAAAAAAATAGAATACATGCTAAACGAAAACAAAAACTGTCAATTTATAATTTTAACAGAGCATTGGAAAAATGATGAATAACCACGAATTTTTCAAATCGCAAATTTCCAACTAGCAGCGTCATATTGCCGCAAAGCCGGGCTCTGGAGAAGAAGAATCCAACAAAGCATCGCCGAACCTGCGTGATATAGTAAAAGGCAGAGAAAAAAGAAAGAAAAAACGCTGTCTGCGAGACCAGAAAAATAAATCTTTGATGGTAACTGAAAACGAAATCTATATTATTTTAGGAGCTATGCTGTTATTAGGCTAGTCGAATTACCATATAAAAGATTGTATTTTTGAAAAAACAATCACGTGCCAAAAATTCCACAACATAATATTAATTACAATCAAAACACAAAGTACAAGTTTGAATTGATTGTTCAATATGTGTATTTAAACGACAACAGCGAGATCGGTGTTTCACCTGATAGATTATACAAATTACGTGGATATAGTGACATTGTGTATTTTACCAATGTTAGACGGCTAAGTAGTGGAAAATGTTGAAAAAGATTTTATCTACTCGCACACCAAAATGAACACTTTAATAAGAAAATTATTGTATGTGAACGATGCCATTATTATAATCGTGTGTAAAAGTATCCAAATCGTGCGTAAAAGTCTTATGTAAATCAAATGAACTTTCATTATTAAACGATTTCTGTTTGTTGTTACTATGGCAACAACTCCCGACATTAAACAAAAAAACATTGACGTAGTGAAATAAAATTTACTGACGTATATTAAAATTGAATTAATTTTTCTTATTTTCAATCAAGAAGTCTCGACCTCAACAAACTTAACCTAACCATAACATAATCTAGATTAAATCTAGGTTAACCTAGATTACATCGACAACGATCAAATAATGTTCACTTCACTGTGCGTTTTTATTAGTTAGCAATTTGTTCCACGGAGGCGCTGAATGTTTGAACCGTATTGGGTCAGTGATTTGAAGTATTTTGTTTGTCAAAAGTTTTCTATTATTTTTTCAATATTATCGGTAAGAAACAATTATGCTTCGTAGATAAAATAATGTTTCGTGGATAAAATTATGTGTGGATAAAATATACGTGTGTGAAAGGCTTTTATGCACTCAATGCGATTAAAGAAAAACTTCGCAACTCATGCACAAAAGCTCTTCTTCACATACATGTATTATAAACTATTATTTTCACTAACGGAGGGAATAGATATGGTTTTGAACGAGAAACAAGAATCTGTCCCTGAATTAAGTGATGATGATAGTTCCTTAGATACTTGGTTTTTAGCGGATATAACAGAAAAACTTATCTATAACCTATATCACCTAAATAGGGACTTACAAGAGCAAGATAATTTAATAATCGATGCTTGTAATTCCATCAAAGGTTTTAATAAGAAATTATTTTTATTTGAGTGCCAACTTGGCGATAAAAATGCTCAACATTTTCCGTTTTTAAATAACTTCCCAAAAAGCCAATCTAAGAATTTCTCGAAATATACAATTGAAATGCACAAACTGAAAAATAGCGAATTAATAAATCTTTGGAAGATTTGAAAATATGCAAATGGAGTTAATTGAGTTATGGTGCAACCATACAATAATTAAACGTATGACACAAACTTATATTACACCCGAGAGATATTCCAACTTCATATATTTTGCATAACGAGTTGTAAGACATTTTTTCGAAGTTGAAATTTACAAAAAGTTCAACAAGTGCTTCATTAACAGATGCCAATTTAGAAAACCACAGAATATATTTTAAAGCATGTTTACTTAACAACTAACCACCTGGCATACGTCTCTCAGACCCAAAGTAGCAGTCATTTTCTCACCTGAGACGTATGGCAGGTGGTTAAGGGTTAAAGTGCAGTCCGCTATAAGGTTACGCGACATCAAAGTGGCCCGTGAAACCATTTGGATTGGCCAGGCCTGCACTAGATATTAAAAATGTTCTTCTTTCGATGTCTATCCGGTTCGAATGTGGGGTTGTTGGTAGCGGTCCGGAACTAATGTTGTCAAACCAAGATACGTCTTCTTCCAGGACCTCTTTTGCTGTTAATTTTCCATAGATCTCTTTGTATTTCTTATATGTCCTAGATATTGCAACTTTCTGTATTTCACTATCTTGATCAATTTATGTGTTGTGTTCCTTCTCATTCCTTCTCATTACTTCTATGTTTGTCACTCTGTGGATTCAAGATATTCTTAAGATCCGACTATAAAGCCGCAAAGGCCTCTAGCTTCTTCTTTGTGTTGTTATTTAAGGTCTATGTCTCTACACTATATAGGAGGACAAAATATACATAGCAGTGCAAAAGCCTGATTTTTGTTCTTAGAGTTAGGTTGTGGCTTTTGAAGACCACAGATATAGTTCCAAGGTAAAATTAAGTAAAGGGTTAATTCATCCTCATCTTCTACGTCAATTGGACTTTCTTCTCCACTTGTGAGTTCGTCCAACCATTTTTTCCATACTTCGTGATCTCTACTATAATGTAGACACCAGATGGCTTTTAGGGTCAGACGTCTTTTCTTCTACAGGTTATTGAGTTACTATGCACATGTTCAAAAATGAAGAAGTAATACTTACTCAAACTTATGAAAACAACCGAAATAAAAATGATCGGGTATCCAAGAATTTGTAATACAATTAGGCGCGCGGTGAACAATCGTACTATGCTATAACTTTGAAAGGCAACCACTCCGATGGCACAAAACATAGTAATTGTGTGGAGAGATGAATATACAATAGATAATAAAAAGCGCGAATGCGTGGCCAAATATTCCTGTAAATCCGCAATATTCAAAGAAGTGTGGTATACGATTGTAGACTACGCGCCTAACATTGGGTTAAAATCCGCAATTACTTAGTTGCCAACCTAATAGTATAGTATAGTAGATTGTAGATTTCGGTGGTGACTTGTATTGTGATCTTTATAAATCTGTTGTATCCCACCCTCTTCCTCTAATTGTTGGTATACTTACCCATTTAGAGCGCCTCCTCTAGTCCTGATTCCTTTTGGAATTTCAGGATCTGGGTGAGATTCAAGGATTGTAACTTCTCTTCATTCTAGCAGTGGGCTCCAAGGTACATTTGTCTATATATAGTATAGCTATTTTCGAAATAGACGAAGATTTATATATATATATATATATATATATATATATATATATATATATATATATATATATATATATATATATATATATAAAGTTTTTCCCTAGTTACGGTAACATCAACATCATTTTGAAAAATGCTCCGCTAAAATTAATAAAAATTGAAACTTTTGAAATTGAAACTGTTGAAACCATGAAGGAGCAAGAGACAGTGCAATTGAGAGGAACTGGTTCTGGATTTGGTGTGTACTTTTGACCATCCGTATTGAATTTCTGATAGTGTAAAATTTTAGAAATGAAAATTTTTTAATGTCAAATTTTCGTTTTTTTCAATTTTCTTTGTGGGATTTACAAAAAAAGGGGGTAACATAATAATATATGCCCCGCTATGCCGGTCCCAAGCCCGGGGCCTTATCATTTTCTGTAAGTGACGAGGAAGGAGTAGGGGGAGGAGTAACAACCTCATTAAAAATCAGGGTTCACTAGGCCCGAGTGATAGCACCCTGTGAGAGCACCTTGCTAGGATTACAGCGAAGACCTCAACGGCAGTGAAGGTGGAGAGAATAGATCTCGGTACGGCGGAACTGGCGGAAGAGGCATAACATTCCACGAAATACACATTGCGTCTGACTTGAAACAAGCGGCAAAGTGGTCAGCGTGTGTTTCTCTAATTGAGGCGGCTGCACAAAAATCTTCTCAAACTCAAAAATCGAGTCGTATACTTGTGATCTCAAACGAGATCACCACAAAAACCAAAATTCAACTTGAGCGCATGATGGAAAAGACGATAAAAGAATCACTACCCCAGGCACCAGTCGATAGACTGGACTCACCTGATCATCGGATTCTGGGGGATCAGGGACACCATGCGGAGAAGAATCGGAGCTTCTCAAGAACTCTTCACACTTTAAAAAATCGACGTAAGAATTTTATTAGCACCATTAATGTGAACACCCTCACTAAAACAGGCAAATTAAAACAACTCACTAACGCCCTGGAAAAATTTGACCTCAAAATCACCGCACTTCAAGAGACACGATTCACGGATGAAGAGCACTTTAATACGGAGAATTTCAGAATTTGTAAAGGCAAACCTGCCATAAAAGTCAGAGGCAAACTACCACTCCTGGAAACCGGTTTCGCCATACACAATTCCGTACTCGACTCAGTCATTGATTTCTCTTCTCCCAACGAAAGAGTATCTCTGCTCTCAATAAAGTCAGCCAATAAAGCTTACACAATGATAATCGTCTATGCTCCCATAAATCAACACAACAAATCCGACCCTGAAACTATGGACAATTTCTGGGAAACTCTCGAAGAAACAACCAATAAGATACCAAAGCACCATGTGAAGATCTTATTGGGTGAGTTTAATGCCCAGTTAGGTAGGGAAAGAAAAATTAGTACTACCACAGGCCCCTATACTAAGCACGAACGTACTAATAGGAATGGCGAAAGACTAATTGACTTCTGCAGAAACTTTGGACTTATAATTATGAGCACACAATTCCAGAAGCCTCCACACAAGTTAACCACTTGGAGATCACCCAATCTTAGACAGGATGAATACCAAATTGACCATATCGCAATTTCCAAGGAAAATTCAAAAGAAATTTTAAACGTCAAAGCTTGCAAAGGCGCCTTTGAATCAGACCATCATCTTCTCCAAACAAAGACGAAATTCCAACCTCATAGAAAGACAAAAGGCCCACCCAAAAATATCAAACCAGATCCAGAATACCTGAAACTCCACAAAAAGAAATCATAGCGCAATGTAATCAAGAAACATCAACAAACTGGCAGAAAATAACAAAGAAAATGCAGGTTTTTATAGTTTCAGTCTTGAAACTAGGACAACCTCCTCGCACAAGGAAACATCGCTGGTAGAATGCAATTGCCGAATGGAATGACAACCGAATGATTGCGTGGAAAAAATGTAACAGTCACAAAACTGAGGAAAACTGGGAGAACTTTCTTACAGCTCAAAAACATGCTTCCAAAACAATTAGGAAAGAAAAACGAGGATATGACAACAACAAACTTAATGAAATCCAGCTGGACTTCAAACAAAATATTACTAGAAACTACTACAATACATTTAAAGAAATCTTGGTTATAAACGGTTTTACGGGTCTGTCTTGAAAATATGCTTGTGTACTTTTTACTTGTTGTAACTGTTGTTAATCGTCTTTGGCACTCTTTAACTAAGCTCCGCAAGCAAAAATGAAGCCTCTACGTTGTTTTTGTTAAATTTTTTTTTGACATTTTTAAGTTTTCAGACAGTATATGTGAACGCAATTATTTGGATGTTGCCACGTTTAGTCTTGTTTATATGCCCGTTTATATCAAAGAGTATCCGATCCTCTTTGCTTTTATATGAAAAACTGTAACAATGGCAACATATATATTATTTTATACGTCGGTTTGAAGTTGCATTGATATTTCAACCAGATTTCAACGAACAGCTACAATGTCTCGTGTGGATTTTATTGGTGTCCTCTATATTTTTTAAATACTGCAGGATCCTGACGAAATGATTAAGAAATTGGTCGATTGGGGATTGATTCCGGCCGAAGGTTCATATAATTGTAGAAAGGGCCACTTGAAACTGTGTCAGGATAATTCAAGGTTAGTTTTTTTGTATTTGTTTATTAATGCCACAAATGCCATAACATAAATTGCATGCACATTGTAGTTGAAAGACTTAATCCTATTAATCGAAAAGACTTAAGACTTAATCCTATTAATCCTATTTCGAAATATTTGGGTTTTTGTAATAAAAAAATACTGACGTTTATGACTGATCACATAACTTATTTGTCTATTCTGAATATTCAGAATACTTTAAGAGATACCGACTGAACAATTAGAAAATTAATTGAATGGAAGTCGAGTTTGTTAAACCAACGGTCCTTGCTTAACCTTGTTTAATGTTTGTTTAATCCATTGCGTTATTCCTTTCTTCTAATTGCATCCTTTCTCCCATTAGTTTGCGTAATGTAATCCCCTTTTGCATAGATTCTTCAAGTTCCCCTTAACCCTGAGCTCTTTGAAAGGGAATTGGATATCATTTTACAGATCGCTTTCTATAATATCTTACCCGTCAATCTTATAGAAAGCTTTTACATTAAAAATTTAGTTAAACATAAACTATCAGGCATTGTAACTTCTCCAACTTCTCTTCCAACTCCCCTTTTAGCAGACCACCATCTAGTTACAGGGCATAAATCTTCCATCGACAACACCAAACTCCTACATCCTACTATAGGTGATTAAGCTTACAGGATTTGTGGTGAACACAAATCCTGTAAGCTTAATCACCTATAGGCACTTGAAATTTACAAAGCCTGGTTTTGAAATTGAAATTTACAAAGCGTATGTTGTCTTGATTTATCTGTCCGCTTCGCGGCGGACAACCTAATCTAACCGGGGTTAAACCAACGTCATTGCCACTGATAATAAGCTATCTCTCCAAATGTAATCGATGTTATCCAATAATCAAGGTTTGTTTAATCCATTGCGTTATTCCTTTCGTCTCATTATATCCTAACTCTCATTACTTTGCGTCATTTAATTTATTTTTTCACAGACTTCAAGTTCTCATAAACATAACCCTGAGCCATTTGAAAGGTAATTGGTTTGAAAGGTAAACATTTTACAGATCTCTTTCTATAATATCTTCGCCGTCAATCTTATAGAAAGCCTTTACATTAAAAATTTAGTCAAACATAAACTATCCTTCAATTTTCTTGAATTTCCCGCATTGAAAACACCCACCTTGTGGGCTTCTCTGAAGTTTGTCGGTCAACCCTCCATTGATTTAGTACAACTTTTCTCTTCCCAACAATTCTCATCAGCTTTCTTTACGACAGGCTCATTATCCCGTCCCTTGTTTCGTACAAAAGATAGCTTGCCTCCTCTAACACATGCCGGGGGTTTACTCCCTCTTATGTGATAATTGTGATTCTCTGTATTTTGGCCAAACTGTCAGGGCTATATCACTACGCATAAAAGAATATCTTAATCAGTTCCATAAATATAAGTATTCGGGCATTCCAACTCTGCCAACTTCTCTTCCAACTCCGCTTTAGCAGACCACCTTCTCCTTACAGGGCATAGCTCCTCTATCGACAACGCCAAACTCCTACAAGTTCACCATAAATCCTGTAAGCTTAATGACCTAGAGGCTTAAGATCTACAAAGCCTGCTTAAACCATAATATAACCGTCTTGAATGAGATCACTAAGTTTTCAACTCCTATCATTACAAAATTAGTAAAATTATAAGTTTCATTAACACAGTCTGATTTATCTTGCCCTTTGCTTTTAATTATCTTTCATTTACCTTTTTTTTATTGATAGTTTAAACGTTATAAAGCTTTAGCGGCTTTTGAATTGTTATTGCAGGATGACAAAAGAAAAAGAGTGACAAAAGGTTTTCTCTTTTGTCGTCCTGCATTCATGTTTTATTATTTGTTCCCTTTCTTAGTGTCTTTAAGGTTTTTTTAATTTATAATAATATTTAATATATAATTTTTTATTTAACAATCATTATTTTGTAGTTAGGCTACACTGTTTGCATCTAGATTTTCAACAAAATTCCCTACATTTCTACGCTTTATACGCCGCACATTGGTTTTTATTGTTAAATGCAAACTCTGGATCCAATATACATCAATATGGCTAGGACCGTTGGTTTAATTCCGCGAAGCGGACAGATAAATCAAGACAACTTACGCGCGGGAGCGCGAACTCTCGATCCAATATAAGCCAAAGTGTCAATGACCGTTGGTTTAACCCCGGTTAGATTAGGTTGTCCGCCGCGAAGCGGACAGATAAATCAAGACAACATACTTACATATAAACATAACTTACATACAACATACAACTCTCGATCCAAAATAAGCCAAAGTGGCAATGACCGTTGGTTTAACCCCGGTTAGATTAGGTTGTCCAAGAATTAGAATTTGAACAAAATTTAAATTTATTTTTGTTTTTTAGACGAAAGAAGACTTGGGTCAACTTTGTTTTTCTTTTCTTATTTTGAGGAAATCAGGTATGATGAATAGACAACACATTATTTGTAAGTTTTTTCTGTTTTTATAAAACGCGCGGGAGCGCGAACTCTCGATCCAATATAAGCCAAAGTTGCAATGACCGTTGGTTTAACCCCGGTTAGATTAGGTTGCCCACCGCGAAGCGGAGAGATAATTCAAGACAACATACGCGCGGGAGCGCGAACTCTCGATCCATTGTAAGCCAAAGTGGCAAAGACCGTTAGTTTAACCCGGATTAGATTAGGTTGTTCGCCGCGAAGCGGACAGATAAATCAAGACAACATACGCGCGGGAGCGCGAACTCTCGATCCAATATAAGCCAAAGTTGCAATGAACGTTGGTTTAACCCCGGTTAGATTAGGTTGCCCGCCGCGAGGCGGACAGATAATTCAAGACAACATACGCGCGGGAGCGCCAACTCTCGATCCAATATAAGCCAAAGTTGCAATGATCGTTGGCTTAAGCCCGTTTAGATTAGGTTGTCCGCCGCGAAGCGGACAGATAAATCAAGACAGCATACGCGCGGGAGCGCGAACTCTCGATCCAATATAAGCCAAAGTTGCAATCACCGTTGGTTTAACCCCGGTTAGGTTAGGTTGTCCGCCGCGAAGCGGACACATAAATCAAGACAACATACGCGCGGGAGCGCGAAATATCGATCCAATATAAGCCAAAGTGGCAATGGCCGTTGGTTTAACCCCGATTATATTAGGTTGTCCAAGAATTAAAATTTGAACAAAATTTAAATTTATTTTTGTTTTTTAGACGAAAGAAGACTTGGGCCAACTTTGTTTTTCTTTTCTTATTTTGAGGAAATCGTATGATGAATAGACAGGACAATATTTGTAAGTTTTTCTCTGTTTTTATAAGACGCGCGGGAGCGCGAACTCTCGATCCAATATAAGCCAAAGTGGCAATGACCGTTGGTTTAACCCCGGTTAGATTAGGTTGTGCGCCGCGAAGTGGACAGATAAATGAAGACAACATACGCGCGGGAGCGCGAACTCTGAACCTAATCCTAACAACAACCTAATCTAACCGGTGATAATTCTCGATCCAATATAAGCCAAAGTTGCAATCACCGTTGGTTTAATCCCGGTTAGATTAGGTTCTCCGCCGCAAAGCGGACAGATAAATCAAGACAACATACAAATCTCGATACAATATAAGCCAAAGTTGCAATAACCGTTGGTTTAACTGCTGTTAGATTAGGTTTTCCGCCGCTAAGTCGACAGATAAATCAAGATAACATAAATATTAAGACAACCTAATCCAACCGGGGTTAACTCTCGATCCATTAGAGGACAAAGTTGCAAGGATCGTTGGTTTAACTCCGGTTAGATTAGGTTGCCCACTTCGAAGCGGAAAGATAAATCAAGACAACATACTTACATATAAACATAACTTACATACAACTCTCGATCCAAAATAATCCAAAGTGGCAGTAACCGTTGGTTTAACCCCGGTTAGATTAGGTTGCAACTTGAATTTGTACAAAATTTGAATTTATTTCTATTTTTTAGACGAAAGAAGACTTGGGCCAACTTTGTTTTTCTTTTCTTATTTTGAGGAAATCGTATGATGAATAGACAGGACATTATTTGTAATTTATTCATTATTTGTTTTTTTTAGTTTTTATTTTTTAAATTTCAATTTATTTGTATTTTTAAGATTTCGTTTTTTATTTTTTGAAGAAAATCTGATAATGATTATACTGGACATTACCTATAATGTTTTTTTTTTAATTTCAAAATTTAATTTGTATTTTCCATATATAGGATCTGGCAATTTTTTTTTATTTAATTTTATGAAAATCTTAATTTATTTATATTTTTCTCTGGATATATTAAAAGTTTTCCATTTTTTTTATTTCGAAACAAATCTGTTGATAATTATAAAAATTAATAAACGTGGCAACATCTAGTTATTTGCGTTCGCGTCGACTATCTGTCACGTTGACAATGTTTACAACTATTTCAAGAAAAACACGAATATTTTTTGAACTAAACTTAGAAGCTTCATTTTTGCTTTCCGACCTTTCCGTTAACCCGTGCCAAGGACGGTTAATAACAGTTACACCAGGTAAAAAGTCTATAACACTAAATTTCAATAAACCCCTAAACTCTAATTATTCCGAAAACTGTAAATTATTAGCCCAATACTTCAACTCCCTTCTTAACTGCGAATCACCCCAAGAAAAACTTGCGTTCACCCCTCCGGTTTCCACAAACCCGGACGCATTAGCCCCTGACCTAGAAGAAATTCAGGAGATCATCCAAAAGCTCAAAAATAACAAAGCACCAGGAGAAGATGGGATCATTGCAGAATTCTGGAAACTGAACGATCCTACACTTCCGCAGAAACTTCATAACGTCATTTCAGACATATGGATAATGGAACGAATACCAGGAGACTGGAAATGTGCTCTAATTCATCCGTTACACAAAAAGGGTGATAAAACAGCCATCAATAACTATATAGACTATAGAGGAATCTCCCTGCTCCCGATTGCTTATAAAATCCTCTCCAAGGCAAGGAATACCAAGCCGGATTCAGAAAATGGCGATCATGTGCTGAACAGGTGTGGAGCTTAAAAACAATATTACAAATAAGAAAATGTAGAAATACAGTAATTACATTCGTAGACTTCAGAAAAGCGTATGATTCTGTAGACCGTGAAACACTTTATAATCATGGAAGAATTCGGGATAGACAGAGAGACCCGAAAAATCATTGAACAGACGCTTACAGGAACTATGTCCAAGGTTAAATTCATGGGTGAAATATAGGAACCCTCATTAAAATTGGAGTTGGACAGGGAGATGGATTATCCCCAATGCTCTTTAATATTGTTCTAGAAAAGATCATTAGGGAATAGGAACTTCATGTGAAAGGCATTCAATTTGGTATAAAAAAAGAAAGCCTTCTTACAGTCAAGTGCCTCGCTTTTGCGGACAATATTGCCATTATTACTAACACCAGACATTAAGCCATTACACGCAGTGGAAAAATTACATGAAATTGCGCAAAGAACCTGACTAAAAATTTCTTATGAAAAAACCCACTATATGGAAAGACGACCGGCAAATAACTGAGCTTTAATCACACAATACGGTAAAATAACACAAGTCCCCCATTTTAAATACGTTCATCGTCATCGTTCATCAATCATACAGTCATCGGGACTAAACCGAATCGCCAATGAACAAAGAATCACCAAACTACATAAGGCCTACAAGCTAACGTGGTCTCACTACAACAAGAAGTGCATCTCATTAGACTCAAAATTAAGGCACTATACAACGGTGATTCTTCCGGAAGCAACTTACGCTGCCGAAACAATGGTTATGAAGGTCATTCCAAAATTAAGGATATAGAAAAACAGGAAAGAAAAATTCTCAGAAAGATTAACGGGGCAGTTAATGTTAACGGTATTTGAATGAAGAGACCTCAAAACGAACTCTACCAAAAGATCCACACGATAAGGGATGTATGCAGAAAACGCCGAGCACAGTTTTATACAAACATTTACAGGATGGAAAACTCCAGAACGGCGAAGAAATTGCTCAACGTAATAGCACAGAGCAAATGTGGCACTGAGTGGTTGACCGAGGTTCAGAGGGATTTACAACAGGTCAACATACAAAATATCGAGAACCGCACTGAGTGCCGGAATAAAATCAAAAATGTTTAGTTTGAGGATAGACCATCACGACAGCCTGGAAGAAAACGGACAGCTGAGCGGAAGAAGGAGCATTCTGAGAAGATGAAGAGATTTTGGGAAGTGAAGCGGGAAAACGCCAGAAGATGAAATCTTGTACAATCAAGTTCAATCGCTCTTCCTAAAGGGGAACAATCGTTTAAATAAATAAATATATATATATATATATATATATATATATATTATATATATATATATATATATATATATATATATATATATATATATATATATATATATTATTAGTAGAGAATAAATATATATATATATATATATATATATATATATATATATATATATATATATATATTAGTAGAGAATATTAGAAGAGAAGTTACAATACTTGAATCCCACCCAGATCCTGAAATTCCTAAAGGAATCAGGACTAGAGGAGGCGCTCTAAATGGGTAAGTATACCAACAATTATAGGAAGAGGGTGGGATACAACGGATTTATAAAGATCACAATATATGTTTAGGTCGCTATATATGCTATTTTTTAGATATTTTTAATAAATCATCGCTCGATTTTTGTTTCTGTAATTTTTTGATAAATTTGAATAAATAAATTAAATTTATGTAAATTTGCGATCATATGAAATATTTATGTATAAAAAATAATAATAAAAAAAGGTATATTCAGATTGTTAGAAATAAAGCAATGTATATAAATTCGATACAAAGGGATCGTTTGATCTTGTGCTGGCAGGGGATGGCGAGAGTTAAGGGCGAATAGAGAGAATCTAAATATTCGTTATTCAAAAGCGTCGGCGCGCAATTCTCGCAGAAAACTAATATCTAGCAGATTCCGACAAAGTGCGACGAAATTGGTTCTCGGATTGTAGATATGTTGAGATACTCATTTTAGTATGTAAATTGGTGTCGCAAGGAAGGAGAGACCGATCGGTCCCAAGCCATGAATATCAATCAGCTGACAGTTGACTGCCTGTGCACACTTGATTGTTCGCCAATTGACAATTTTCTACCAATCCAACATTTCTGCCGTGTCATAATTCCATAAGGACGTAACCACATTATCCGATTTTATGTTTATGGACAAAACAAACCAATTCACATTCAAATTCGTATTCATTTATATTTCTACATTGGTACGATTAATAAATAACAATAAAAGCAAATTAAAAAAAAAGATTAATAGCTATTAGTGGTCAACTAGATTTTATACGACTAGACAGGCTTGATTAGACAGATAAGTCTACACAGACAGAAGCAGACAAACAAGAGCAGAAAGACACAACTATAGATACGAAACTAAATAGACTAGATAGATACGATTAAACATTTAAGATTTGATAGAAAAGACTATACAGACAAATCTAGTCACAAGACAAGACATATAAGACTAGTCAAATCAAATCATTTATTTATAATTTAGCAATGCATAACATACATATAAGAAAGTCATGTGTAAGGTGAAATAGTGATGATTACTTAGCAGAAACAACAGGCACGTTACATACTACGCATTACCTAAAATGGAGGAATATGAAGCAATGAATAAAGAGATATAGTAAAATAGTATAGTAAAATAATAAAAGAAGGAAAACAGATTTAGAAATGCATAACAATGGAACCATAAGTTCGTGTACTATCATAAAAATTAGGTTTAGATTCTTGAATGGGTTAATACTAAGCAATAACTTCATTTATGGAGTAAAAACAATTGTTTGTGAAAAATTGTTTAGCTTTTTTACGAAATAATTTGTAGGGCCCCTCCTCTTTGATTGAGTCTGGGTGACGATTGAACACTTCGATACCCAGTCTATTGGGCGCTGCACTACACAGAGTAAGCTTGACCCTTTGCTTACAAGATTAGACGAATTTCTAGTATTCAGACTATGTACATCTTTATTTGTACGGAATTTGTGTTTATTTTTGAATATATGGCATGCTACTTCCCACAGGTAAATGAATAGAAGCGTTAAAATATGTATGCTAGGAGAACTTTTTTTGTGGGTGGAGATGATCCCCATACTAATATACCATAGGCTAACATACATTCTACTTCGGCAAAATATACCTCCGTTAGAACTGATTTTACAATTAGATTCTGAACCCTTCTTAGCAGGTATGCTTTCCCGTTTAGTCTTGCAGAAATTGCGTCTGTCATAGTTTCCCATTTCAAGTGTTCTTGAAAGAATACCCCTAATAATTTTATGATTCTAACTCTTTCTATTTTGGAATTATTGATTCTAAGATCAATATTTAGTCGTATTTGTCTGGAAGGTAATATATTTAGTTTTCTCTATGTTCAGGTATAAGTTGTTGGCAGCAAACCAGTCCATTTTTGCAAAAATATTTTTTGCTTCTTATTCTGACTCTTGTGTATTTGAGTCAGAAATTGATACGCTGATATCGTCCGCGTACATTGTGCAAAAGTCGGATCCGATGTAATAAATAAGGTCAGCAATATAGATGGAAAAGAGGGGGGAGCTATTATTGTTCCTTGTGGATCCCCGACAGAAATGGCTATTATTTTCGAAGTAGCTGTCCCAATTTTTACATATTGGTAACAATTTGATAAATACGACTAGAACCATCTTTTTGTTTTTCCTCTAATTCCATATTTATATATATATATATATATATATATATATATATATATATATATATATATATATATATATATATATATATATATATCCAGTTTCTCAATTCGTTTCTTTAGAGCAGTGTTCTTCAACCTTTGTCATCCAGCGGAACCCTTTTTTGAGATTTTTTTTATGGAACCCTCTCTTTAGTAGCACTTTGATTAAGGGGGGGGCATCGCATTACAATTATTAACAAGATTCGTCACTGCATTTGTTATAAGATTTTTGTATAAGTCTCAAGTATAAATAAATAAATTTGCATTTATTCAAACAAAATTATTACTTTCTTATAAAATATAAAATATTTGTTCTATACATACATCGAAATTGATTACAATTTCATAATAAAAAAAAAAAGATTAAAAGAATTAATGACTTCGTTGTGCTTGTTTATGACTGCATAATTTATCAATATCTGGATGGATCATTGCAAAAATTGCTCTCTTTCCTTAATTGGCAAGGTATCTACATCAAAACACTCATTAAAAGGATTTTCGATCAAACTTAAATTATTGCAAATGAGAGGAATAGGTAATGTTAAAAAACATGATTTTTTAAATTGTGGTCGAATGCGATATTGTTGGTTGCCAGGTTAGGTTAGGTTAGGTTAGATGATCTAAATTAGCAATACATTCTGTATTATTGCTGAAGATGCATTCCTCTGAAAGCTTGATTTTCGATTTGATCGAGCTTACTTTGATATTGACCTTAAAAACCGTAGTATTTGGCCCTAGATGTGAAAGATTAACTTCGTTCATGTACGAAAATATATCTGCGAGGTAGGTTAGATTATGAAGAAAATTAGTGTCATTAAATTTTCCAGAAATTTCACGGTCAGTTAAAAAGATTCGAATTTCATCATGCAAGTCTCAGAGTCTGGTCAGAACCTCTCCCTCGGATAACCATCTTACTTCCGTATGAAGGAGATTTTTATGTAAGCTTCCCAGATCATCGCACAATAGGGCAAATCACCCTGGAATTTAACGGTTTGGATTTGATCAAATTAAACACCTTTACTAGTTTCTTTATATGTGCTATTATGCCCTTTATAATACCAACTATAGCTTTGGCTATTTGACACAAATTCCAAGAAATTGAATGTTTTTCAAAATATGTATTAACCCTTAACCACTTGCCATACGTCTCAGGTGAGAGAATTACTGCTACTTTGGATCTGAAAGACGTATGTCAGGTGGTTAGGAGTTAAGTATATTAAATATTTCTTCATTTGTTGTTTGAATTGGCAGAACTTTGCAAATAAGCATATCTTCCTGAAAAGTGGATTCGTGTATGTAGGTATCAACGAAAACTAACAAAATTGCTAATCCAGCCACATCTGTAGATTTGTCCATTTGCAGAGGAAATCCATCTTTAGCATTTTTCAAACGGCTTATTAGTTTCACTTTGCATTAATCTGACATATCTTTAATTCGTCATGAAATCGTCGTATCAGACAATGGGACGAGGTAAATTTTGCTTGCAATTTTTTCACCGATCATGCATTTGATTAAATCTTTTGTACAAGGTTTAATTAATTTTTCAACAATCGTATGAGCTACTTCTTTAGCTACGCGCAAACTATATAAATAAAATGCTTTTGAACATTTTTATTATCATTACAGTAGTTTAGACATTTTCTTTCGAAATATTCGCTTTTACCTTAGTCGGATGTTTATTTTCCAAAAGGCGCTTTAACTTTGCAGGATTTAAACTGCTGTTGTTGACCACTTGCTCATATACCACACAAAACCCATTTGGCTCATTTTTATCACCAATCCATGCAAATATAAAAATCAAATAATCTTCATCATACTTTCGTATTTTTCGGCTAGTAGATCCTGATTTATTTTTTTCTTCAATATTATCAGTCAGATCCAATGTTGCCGGAAAACTGGTTGAATTTTCATTAGAGCAAGAAGCTTGTTCTTTGGATTTTGATTCCAATTTCCCAGTTTTAAGTCAATTCTGCATTATATTTCTAAAGGATTTTAGGATCTCAATTATTTATAGAACTCAATTTATTATAAAATAATTAACTTACTACCGCTTGCCTTTGTAAGAATTTAACAATAAATCTACTACACCAGATATTTGAAATTATTTATAAGAGCAACGTGCGTCGTCCTCGTTCAATATATGCGACTGAGCAACCAAATGAATAAATAGTTCTAATATAATACTCCAATCAACACACGTGTTCCAGAGAGCGCCGCAACGCATCGTCTCTAGTTGTAAACATATTTTTTTAGCATTGATTCGCGGAACCCCTGAATGTTTTAGTGGAACCCTAGGGTTCCACGGAACACCGGTTGAAGAACACTGCGTTAGAGAAACGCAGTCAAAAGCCTTTTACAGGTCACAAAAAAATACCTAGAGGACGGCTTCCTACTACTTATCTACTTATCTTTCCTTTTTTTTAAGTGTTTTTTAAGTGACCCCAAAAAAAATTGTCCAAGGGGTTCATGTTCGGTGACCAAGCTCGAAAAGCAACTGGGGCGACTCAACCTATCCACGTTAATGAATATGCGTTGTGCAGGTGGGGTATCGTGCATGGACCACATTTGGCGTCTAGTCAAAAGAGGCACTTCATCCAGCAACCCTGGCAAAATTTCTCTTAAAAAATGTTGATAAACTTCTCCGGTCAACCGCCCTGGTAGAATATGAGGACCAATTAATACATCGCCAACAATACCACACCAGACATTAATGGAGAATCGTTGCTGATGAGCTCTCACCATAACAGTATGAGAATTTTCGTCCGCCCAGCAGTGCATGTTATGGGAATTCATAATTCCATCTCGTGCAAAGGTTCATCTATGAAGAGCACCCGACTCGCAAACAAAGGATTTTGGAAAACGAAACAGCAGCCATCGACTATTTTTTGCCTGCACTTTTTGATTGCGATACGGATGCAACTGCTGTTCGTAGAGAACCCGCCAAACTTTCGTATGGGATACTTCTAGAGTTACCAACTCTCGAAACTTCCAACTCGGGAGATTTTAATATATCGTATTGTAGGTTTATACAATGGCTAATAGATAATTATTATAGTTTATTAACAATAATGTAAATTTAACAAAATTACTAATCAAATAACAAACAACAAGAAAACGTCCACACGCCGCGCTGCCACCTTGAAAATCTACAACTGCTACTGCAACCCCTTTTACATCGAATTATTGATTCCTATATTCGGCCATCCTGCTCTTGATACCGACTCGGTATCAAATGATACAATTCGCCATCATCTAGATTGAATTTTGGTTTCGGCCAAGATTTCATATTGTCACCATACGAGCTTTGGTCCATCATGATCTCGAATCTTCCCTACCTTATACCTTTTATTTCGCAAAACAGTCGTGACTTAGTATGGACCGAGGTACTTGGTGTCGAATTTCCATCCTGGTCCAAGTTGCATTCTAAGAAGAATTTCAACAATGTCACCCATATAATAACTTCTAGCTTTCATTCGCCCTTTTCTTCCTGTATTTCTTATGCCTCTTATTTTTCTTTTCTTCCTCAGAATTCGAGCTTGTAGAATCGGATTTACTGCCTTGTCTTTCCCTTCCAATTTCACTTTTTTCTTATTTACATTTGGAGAAATTGTTCGTTTCTTCTTCTTTTCTTCGTCACTCGCTGACTACATCATAATCAGGAACAAAACTAGTTTCATCTATGACTAAAGCTTTACTTTTTGGTAAACTCAACAAGTTTTACTTGCGGTCTTATAACATTTTTAACCTTCTCCTTTTCCTTTCTTGACTTCTCTTTCCTCTTCTGCTTTCTATCCTTTTTCTTGCACCTGCTATCCTCACTTCTAGTTCTGCTTCTTTTGCATTTTTTTCGTTTACTTTCTTCTTCTTTCCTTGCCCTTAACCTGAATCGTTCCCTTCTTCCGCCGTTTACGCTTGTTCTATTTATATCTCTATCTCTATCATGATCTCTATCTCTAATCCTTTTATGATCTCTGTCATGTTTCATATCTTTATCCTGATTTCTATAACGTCTGTCTGGATTTCTATAATTCTTACTATGTCTTTCTTTGTTCTCTCTGTACTATTGATTTCTGTCACAATGTTTATCTTCTGTGTCTACTTTACGTTCATTCATAAATTCATGAGCACGTTTAGCTAAAGGACTTAAAGTTCTTGATCTGCTGCGATCGTAAGTTTTTTCTACTCTTATAATTGTATTTATATCATCTACTTTGCAGCCTAAACACTCTTGAAATAATAATGGCACGGGCTCTTCAGATTCTACATCAGTAACTGAAATCTCTACCTCTGGGACTCTTTCTTGATGTTCAGAAACCACTTCTTCTATTTTGGATTCCTCTTGTTTCTTATCCTTTTTCTCGCTAGAGTAAAACTTGACATAGTCTAAACTGATTTTCTTCGTTTCTATTGGGCCTATAGCACTAATAGCTTTGGAAAATATGGCATTTTCGTTGCGTTCGACATTAACCAAATTGTCAGAAACTTCTTTGCTATACATCTATTGAAAGAACCTTTCGGCATATAACCAACGAATCTTCTTCCATTTCCATAGGATTGTCTTCAAACTTCGACAGAACAGCATTTTTTCTTTTAAACGTGATGGCAGCATAATCTGATAGTTCGTTTCCAATCGTGAGGAATATAGTTGTCAGGAATAACATCAAAACTTAATCTAAATGGCAAATCATCTATTGTTACCGATGTAGTGAAACGTCCTAAACCATAATTCGTTTATGAACCAACTCCCACAAAAGGAATCTTCGTTTCGTCTAATCGAGGTGCGCCCAGCCGAACATACAGTATCGATCCTAAAATCTGTCCCAAAATATTGATTATTTTGTAAGACTTTTTGTCACGACTTGTAATGCAATCAACGCGTGTTTGGTTATTTACAACTAAAACACTTTGCTCCTAAACTGTTGTTCTGGCAATTAACGCTCACGTGATTTTTGTCACCGCAATTGAAACACCTCTTCACAACAAGAGATTCAGATTTTGCTTCTACATTTGTTTTATTGGTCTCACTTTCGCTTTATTTCGTTTTTGCTGCTCATATGATACGAATCGTTCCTTTAATTCTTTAATTGTCTTTGCACCATACTAAACTGTTTTATTTATCTCTTCGTTCTGCACACCGTCTATAATATACTGAAGTTTCGCCTATAATTCGATCGGAACTTGACTCGCAACTTTTAAAACCCGATAAATATAGCACTGAAAAGTTTCATTATTTTTCTTCTTTATCAAAGTCAATTGACGATGAAATTCTTTACTGTTTACCACCTTCGAAAATTCTCCTTTTAAACCCGTTTTCATCTTCGCCCATGTATTTACTTGGCAGTCAAAATTTATGAAAAGACCCGCTGAGCATCACTCCACGAACACATTTCAGCGACTTACTCGAAATTCGCAATCCACCGCACTACGTTTTCATTTTCGTCTCAGCTAAACAACTCGAGCGAATCTTCAATATCTTTAAAGGTTAATACGCATTGCATTATTCGTCGAGCTGTCAACGCGCGTTTCGGCTGCTTCGTCTTCATCGTCGCCTTCGTCCTCGTCGTCGTCGTCTTCTTCAAGCGCTTCTTGCAAGCGTTTTCGTAACTTACACTCGGTTCCTGTCCTTAACAACCCCAAACGTCTTAATCGGAAATTTATTTCCTGGAGAGTCAAATCGGACACGTCGACATCAGAATTTTTCGTCTTCAACGTTTTCTTCTCTTGCCTCTCTAAGTCTTCTTTGGAGAGCAGATTTTCTGCCTAACGCCATGATTTCGAGCTGTTTCTTCAATTCATTTACTTTCATTGAATTTACTTCTTTTGTCACCGACATTTCACTTTAACTTTTAATTTTTCACTGACACGTGTTTAACCTCACTTTTTTATTCTCTTCAATCGCAAATCAATCTCGGACGAGCCCCCAAAAATTGTAGGTTGGTTAATCTGTGCTTTAAGACATGATATGTTTTGGCAACCCGTACGCATTATGCGCATTGTTGGGTTTTCTAACGGATATTGACATAAAACCTCCAGTAGCGCGTAAACCGTTGGATACGCATTTTTATTTAAGGTTACGACTACGAATTCGTATTACAAGTTTAGTTTACTTTATTATTTTACAAATCGAAACACAACGCATTACTTAAGGTTAGTAGGAAGAATTAATTTGACAAGTTGAAAATTATTAGACTGTTGGTTTGACCCTGATATATCAAGACAACATACGCGCGGCAGCGCGAAATCTCGATCCAATATAGGACAAAGTGGCAAGGACCGTTGGTTTTACCTTGGTTAGATTACGTTGCCTACCGCGAAGCGGGAAGATAAATCAAGGCATCATACGCGCGGCAGCGCGAACTTTCGATTCAATATAGGACAAAGCGGCAAGGACCGTTGGTTTAACTCCGGTTAGGTTGGAGTTGTTGGGGTTTATTATCATTGTAAAGAATTTTTATATACCGCCTTCAGATTTATTGTGTGCCTTTGTGTTTTGCCCCCAATGCGCATGCGCATAATGCGTACGGTGGGTTGCCTGTACATGTCAAGTCTTATAGCACAGATTAACTTTGTAGGTTTATACAATAGCAAATAGATAATTATTATAGTTTATCAACAATATTGTAAAGAATAACGAAATTTAACAAAAATACTAATCAAATAACAAACAACACGAAAACATCCACACGCTGCGCTGCCACCTTGAAATGTCTACTACTGCTACTGCAACCCCTTCTACATCGAATTATTGATTCCGACAGTATTTATATTTAAATGGTTTTCCAAAGGCACAACGGTTTTTAGCACATAAGCATAAATGGTTTTACATGAAAAACTGAAGTTTTGCAGTACTTGCAACTCTGCTTTTACTAACGATATGTTCATCCGGTGCCTTGCTACGCACTTGTTACATCATGCTAAATACGCGCCCGCAAGAAGCATTAGAGACAGGAATGGAGAGAACAAATGTGACAAGCTTTTTCAATTCAGGCAGGGATTTCGGTCTTTCGATTTCACAAATAAGTCAGCCCAGCGCAAATCAAGTCGATTCTCTTCAATGAGATGTGGTTGCATTTCACGTAAAAT
This sequence comes from Phosphuga atrata, assembly GCA_944588485.1. Lineage (NCBI taxonomy): Eukaryota > Metazoa > Arthropoda > Insecta > Coleoptera > Silphidae > Phosphuga > Phosphuga atrata. The sequence goes on along the minus strand of OX155895.1, from coordinate 15,232,877 downwards.
TCCTACCTCATCGTACAATATGTCAAGATCTAAGTCCTTTTTTTAAATTTCCTGTAGTGTAGTAATGTAGTGTAGTAAGTCCATGTGATTGGTTCTTTAAGAGACAAAATTTTCATTGCTTGATATTGCGGATCTACAAAGTTATACCACCTTTGAAAATAGTTTAAACAAGACGTAAAAACTTTGTGTTGTTTGTGTGTCACCGAACGTGAACTCCTTGGACTACTTTTTTTGGGGTCACTTAAAAAATTTAGAAGGAAAGAAAAGTAGATAAGTAGTAGGAAACCGTCCTCCAGGCATTTTTTGTGACCTGTCAAAGGACTGCGTTTCTCTAAAACATCATTTTTGGAGTTTGTCTTTTGAGGTACATCAAAATGCTTTAATAAATCCATGGCAGATTTACCATAAAATTGATTGACGTTGTCGTTGAGCAAGGAAGACAAAGCGAGCATCGCGGGTGAGCGAGCGAGAGGATAAGTGTGGCGCTCCTATCAAGACGACGCGATGCGGCACTCCTTGCACGAACGTGTTTAAACCTGCGAACTTGTATGTACCTAGCACAGGAAGGGGTGTTTGTTTTTGTGCGCAATTTATTTATTCTGTTAATGAATATTAATTTTATTAAAAAAAAAACGGATAAATTATTATGGACCGGGAGCTCGGGAGGTTGAATATTATTCCCAGAGTCTCCCGGGCATTCCGGAAGAGTTGGCAGCCCTAGATACTCCCAAAGCAGCAGCAACTATTCTCCATCTGCTCTTTAACATCAGGATTGTGGGATATTTGCCCCCAAACGCGGTTGGTTTCAATCGACCGTGGTCCCTCAAACGCAAATTTGCAGATAAATAAAAAATATTTGCAAAAATGCAAAGGTTGTTCCCCTTATGTACCGCCACTGGTTGACTATCAAGACGAAAATAAGGACAAACGGTAGTTATGCACAAGTAACGAGTACACACAATATTGGAATTAATTATCATTAGTTGGGTCTGAGATATTAGCAAGGATGTTGTGTGAGACCACCCTTTTTTAAGGTCTGTACCTCAGTTAGGAAGCGTTTTCGGACACATCTATATGGGGACTTTTTTTCTTATTTTTGGCTCTAGAACATGCCCTCAAATTTGTGCCGGACATTTATGAAACACCCTGTATAAAGAGAAGGTGGTACTGACGAATAAAACTAAATTAGACTTGAAAAAACTTTACTGTAGCTAAAGACAATACTAGATGAATTAGACTGCGCAGATAAGGATTGGTAGATTAGATTAGATATACAAGACGAAATAGATGGAATAGAACAACCTAGACAATACGAGACAGATAAACTAGACATACATATTATGCAGAGAGACAACATAAATACAATTAAACTGACTACATTTAGCAGACAAGACTAACAATAAAATTATATATTTTACTTAATCTAATACTGGGAACAGATTAGAGAAAATATAGTGTTGTGTAAAAAGAAATTAACATATAAAATTTTTGCTTTAAGGAAATAAAACCTTTGTTGTTTAATTTCGCACGAAAAGGACAAGAATATCATGAATCAAATTCTCGAGAATTTATCAAACCTATACTTAAAACAAAAGACCTGAATCGGCACAATTTAGAGCTTTGGCAAAATTCTTCGGCTCGCAATTAAATAGAAATTAGTTCTTACAAATTTGCAAGAAACCCGCCCGGAAATAGACATTTATTTTTGTTGCCTTCACCTAGAAAAAAGTCACCGTAAATGGTCGTTCACTTAATATAATTAACGCTTGGTGGAGACCACCGGTCCTTAGAAAAAACCGCAGGTCTCAGGTACACAAATTAAACTAAGCTTAAGGTATCTCATTTAAAGTAACAGGCGGACAAAATGCCATGTTTTGATAACAGACACCGATCGATCACGTCCGATGAGGACGGATGGATTGATAACGGATGCGAAAGGAGACACAAGGAATGCCAGACAATAACACATTTAAGAAAGTTTTCGTATAAATGGAGACATAAAAATATATACCAAGTTATTTTGGTAACAAGAAGTGATAAGATAACTTAAATAGGGACTAATTGTGTTCAATTCAAGAAATGATCGTTCTGTTGGATTCATTTAGGTTGGTGTAGAATGATTTTCTTATTTACAGCTTTTTGTTAAAACGAATAATAAAAGACAATCTTTTTTTTATAAAAAAAAATAAACAATCAGCGTTTTCAAAACATTTTCTATGACGGCATACATCAGAAATCCTGAAATTTCAACATTTTGTTATTTTTTAGTGCAAATGCAAATAACTCATTATGAATTCAAAAAGTTCTAATAAAATAAAGGCTAAAGGCATCTTACTCCAGTATGTAATAAAAGTTCGTTATGTGGACATTTATTTCATCTGCCTGTCAAGGAAAGTTATGATATACTTTGATACACTTTACACGGGCTTTATTTAAATAAATAAATAGTTTACAATAAACACTGCCCGTCCAGCAATGTGATAGATATATGTTATATATAAATTTTCATGTAAGTTTTATTCAAAATAGGCGTATTTGTAATGTCTCTAGACTAGAAATGGAGAAAAATAATGTTAACGCTAACCCATGAGCCGTTTTATAAAGAAACTTAGTTCATGGGAATTTACTATTCGTAAACCATTCTACATTGTAGATAATCATATAAACTTAATAAAGTCGGAACACAGCCCAAATTTATTAGGGCCATTTATGGACCACGGTGCTTGTGTTTTAGCTGTTTCTTGATGTCATCGACGCTGTTTGCCACGATTGGTGTTTTTAGTTGTGGGTTTGGCAGCTGCTTTTTTGTTGGTACCTCGATATTTTCTGATGGCCCAGTAGTCCTTCATTTTCCGGATAATTTTAATCTCACATTCCTCAGACCATTTCTCGTCTTTTGCTCTGTGGGTAACTTCTGTGAGTGATGTTACGAAAAATTTAGTTTTAAGAGTTGTATGATAATTACTCCGGTCGGCTATGTCATTTTGATTTATATGCAGTTCCGAAAGATCCCCTCTACTTGCTTTTTCCACAGGAATACAGTAGCTTTGCCCTTGTTAGCAGCCTTGAAGATCCTATGGGATAAACTATTTGAGTCCATTCTGGAAAGATGTCCGTAAAAAGCTAGACGCCTTCTTATGCTGGCATCTATTAGATTTTCTTCATCTCGTAGAATTCTTGGTCCTACTATCTCTACCCTACTATCAATATTAATGGGGTATTCTTAGATAGATATAGGCACTCTGCTGCATAGAGGACTGAGGGTCTGAGTACTGCATTGTAGTATCTTAATTTGACATTCGGCGACAAATTTCTTGAAGCATATCATTTTCTACGGGCATAGTAAGCCTTATCTAGATTCAGTCTCCTGTGTTCAAGAGCCACTGTTTCGTCGAGGTCCTCTGAGAACCATTCCCCAAGGTACTTTACATTTTTGATTCTCTTGATGTAGATATTATGACTGACTCTCATCATTTTAGGCGCATATTTGATGTCAGTAACAAACTCGGTCTTTCCTATGTTGATCAGAAGACGCAATTGAGTGTAGTGTTTGGAGCTGAGTAGTAGCCTCCTGTATGTCATTTGGCAATAAAGTCAGATCGTCTGCAAAGGCTAGGCAAGGTATCCTTAGGTTTTCGGCTTTAATCACTATCCGTAATCCTGTGTTTTCTGGTATGATTCTTGTTCACTCTAATGATCTTTTCCAGAACGCTATTAAATAATATGCATGAGATGGCGTCTCCTTGTCTCACCCCTCTTTTAATGGCGAAACTCTCCGAGAGTTGTCCTCTAAACTTTACTTTGGATGTGGGGTTGTGCAGGGTGGCTTGTACCAGCCTACCAGCCAACGAGAAGATCAATTCTCGTTGAATCCCAGTTCTTTTAGGGTCTTAAAACGAGTAATTCTGTCCACTGAGTCGTATGCTTTCTGGAAGTCGACAAATATAGCTGTCCCATTGTCCCCTTTCGCACCCCAAAAATCACAGGCACAGTATAGGGAGCTCAACCAGAAACGCTCAGAACTGCGGAATACGCCGCATCGGTTTGGGCAGCTTCAGGTCACGCGAAACATGTGGACGTCGCTATCGAGACAGCATTTGCCCCAGGCAAACACCTCCCTTTCGCGGTATGGAAATCCCTAAATCGGCTCAGGACAGGAGTGGCAAGGTGCAAGACAAATCTGCTGAGGTGGGGAATGTCTGAAAACGAGGATGTGCTGTGTGCGTTTGGTCAGCCCCTGGATATGAGCCACATACTGGTCTGCCCACAACTGGAAGAAGGATGCACGCACGAAGACTTTCTATGTAACGACAAGGCTATTGCAGCAGCTATTTTTTGGAAAGATGTCGTATAAGTATCTTGGAATATATGTTATAGGTAACAGCAAGGAGTGCTTCTCTACTTGTGGATTAGAGGGATAATGGCAGACTTGCAATCTTCTGGGGGCCTCTCACTAGTCCATATATCTAGAATTACTTTATGCAGCCTCCTGAAGGTGTATTCTCCGGCCTAATATATACAACAATATTATACATACATATATAGGACTGCCAAAACAAATCTCATGTGAAATTTTTAAGTTATTTTTTAGCCCTCACTAGGTCACTTTCTAGGCATTAAATATGAACCAGAAAAATAGCATTGTTCTTAAGTTCATATATTTCTATTAACTTAAGTGAAATGCCATCTGCCTGCTCTTCAGACGCGTTTCGAAATGTATCTCTCATCAGTGCAGCTTTGCTGCTATGAATTATATATGATATATCGATGATATTTCTCGTAGATGACTATAGGTTTGATATATTTAATTTGACATTTTTTGAGAGAGACATGAACAAAAAATGTTCAAAGTATCGCCCTCCTCTCCTGTTCAATGCACAACCGACACCGTTGCAATAAACGACGAATGCGTCCAAAAACGGCGGACATGTTTCTAACTGTTCGACACGCTTCAGTTACACGTGGTATAGCTCCTCAAGTGCTTTTGAAGTGCAACTGGAGTTTCGTACACCATGGTTCTCAGATGAGCCCATAAAAAAAATCCAGGGGATTCAGATATGATTCAGATCTAGGGAGCAAGCGCTGCCTATCCATTTATTATATCATATACCTAGCATCGAAACATGCACGGGCCTGGCGACTAAAATGTGCAGGTACACATAAGGTATACATAAACCACATTTCATGTCTCAGTTGTACATCAACCGGGTCTAATCTACTGAGGAAGTCATTTTCCAGAAAAATTGTGTAAGACGCCCCCGTTAAGCGTTTCGGCAACACAAATGGACCACAAATGGCAAATCAAGTAGTTGCCAACAATCCCACACCAAACATTAATTGAAAATCTGTGTTGATAACCTGTACCATGTATTGCGTAAAGATTTTCTTCGAACATTCCTTCCCTTGTAAAAGCAGTCTCATCAGTAAAAAGCCTGATAGCTGGAAAACGTGCATTCTGTTGTATGCTATTCAATGTATGTATGGAGCAACGTCGTTACAATTCAGTGTTTGAACTTTGTGAATTCTAAAAGGGTCTACTAGCTTTCAGTCCACCTTCGCGGCACTCAAGGGAAACCGGAAAAATAACATTGTTTTTTTGTATCAAATTAAAAATATCTAACCCCAGTCAACCACGTGTGTGTCAAGTAAGTGGTTCACAAATTATTATTCATAAAGAGCAAAGCTGTACTGAGGAGAGATAAATTTTGAAACGCGTCTGCTGATGGCTATCCTTTTAAGTTAATAGAAAGACACAACCTTTAAAAAAACGTGATTTATATGAGTGCCACGAAGGAGGACTGAAAGCTAGTAAATAGCTGACAAATTTCACATGAGATTTGTTTTGGTAGTCCATAAAATACTCAATTGTGTTATAGAGCTCCGGAAAGGTTGAATATATTTGCATATGCAGGCTTTATTCCGACTTTATTAAGTTTAAAAAAATATTTGTTTCTTATTATTGAAATAAGATAATATTGGAAAATTGTAATTTTGACAGACAAAATACTTCAAGTTCCACCAGCACAATAAGGTTAGAACGTTTATTGCCTCCGTGGCAAACATGACTAACTAGTAAAAACGCACAGTGATCGGAAAACTATTTGGTAGTTCTCGATGTAATCTAGGTTAACCTAGATTTAGGATATGTTAAAGTTATATTAGAGCCATATAAATCCAGACTGAGAGGCCGTGACTTGTTGGTTTAAAATAAGAAAAATTAATTCAATTTTGATATACCTCAGAAAATTTATTTTCCTACGTCTGATTTTTGTTTAGTGACGCGAATTGTTGCCAGAGTAACAACAAACAGAAATCGTTTTAATCTAACCAAATTGATTTACATTGGACTTTTACGCACGATTTGCATACTTTTACACACGATTATAATAATGGCATCCTTCACATACAATAATTTACGTATTAATGTGTTCATTTTGGTGTGTGAGTAGATTATAATCTTTTTTTTAAAAATTATAGATATAATTTTAAATCCATCTGTGGTAATTATTTTCTGCGGAAATATATGAAGATACAAATGGATCATTGGACCAATATAGATGAACGTCTCACCAACCCCATTCATAAAATTAGTTAAAACAGGCGCTTTATTTCATTTTAGTTTGTTGGTTTGACGATTACGTAAATGGCTACGTAATCATTTGAAAACCCTTCCATAAAGGTGCCTTTTTATGTATTAAAAAAATTAATCAGCGACAAAAATATCTTTGCCTGTGCTACACTTTTGTACTTTCGCTTTAGCTATTTTGGCACTCTACATATTCATGAAAGGTAATATATTCGGCTGGTTGCCTCGACAATTAAAGCACTTATTTTGATTACTAATTGCTATATTACTTATAGAACTGACATTAGAAGAGTAACACTGGCGAGATACACTGGCGAGCTGAAAATTTTATTTCACTTAAGAAATTTCCCAATAATTTGATGTTTTCGTGTTATATATCGTGTTATATATTAAAAAATAGTAAAAATAAAATAAATTTGTAGGCTAAATTCACTCTCGAATTAAATTTATATATATATATATATATATATATATATATATATATATATATATATATATATATATATAAAAATCCTTTATTGGCATAAATGTAAATACACGATCGTTCGTACACACATCACAAGAATAGAACAAAAAATAATACATAGAAAACAAAAAAAAAAACAAAAAAAAGACACCAGAATGAAACGGAAAATAAAAATATCCAAATTAAGCAAAAAATAAACAATTCAAAAGTTCTTAGATCAAAAAAAAAACAAAAAAAAAAAACAAAATAACCAAAAAAAGGAAGCCTTTAACCCTGTTCTTTGCACTTAAATATTTTTTTCATGTACACAAAACTGGAGCCACTCTCATCCATAACCTTCTTCCAGTTTTTTCGCCACTGACTTTTCCTCTTCGCTCCATTCAGATTTCTTACAGCTTAACACCCAATGTTCCCACAGCTCCTCCTCTTCTCCACATACTCGACAAGTCCTATCTGTTGCAGCCATCCAATATCTTCTACCCCTTTTCTCACCACAGCACCTAAACCGGGCAATCGCTACCTGTGGGGCTTTAGGATTAACTAAATACTCTGGACATCTGCCAAAAACTTGGATTTTGCTGTAGTCTCTATTATAGGTGCCCTCATCTATGTGTCTTTGTCTCTCTTGCAGCTCTATCTCCAGTAGTCTATCTGCCAAAATCCTTTTCACTAACATTCCCTCATTTATCATTCTCTCGATATCTTCTTGGTTCCATCCCCCTCTTTCATACATACGCTTGCGCAGACATCCCCATTTTGTTTCCTTATTACTCCCTTTACCCTCCTTTCTTACCGCTTTCACTATTCTTTCTTCTCCCGCACTATTCACTTTCCTTTCAAATTTAGCCACTCTCATAACCGCGTTGTTTGCCACCTTGTTAGAATTTGTTACGATTTGTTAACGATGTACCAGGGAGTGGACTTTTCTAGCTGCAGGACCCTCTTTATGAACTGTAACTGCACTCTCTCTATGTCGTTTTCCTCTTTCACACCCCAGATTTCTGCACCTTACATCATAATACTACGTACGCACGCCTTCCATACAATCATTTTCGCCCTAAAATTTTCCCTCAAGTATACTCTCCATGTATCCCAGAGCCTGTTAGCCGCCACCCACACTTTTTTTACTATATACTTGATACGTGCAGTGCACGACCCATTTTGTTGGAACATAAAGCCTAGGTATTTAAAACTGCTAACCTATCTCACTCGCTTCCCATTCAAAACTCTCTTTCCTTGATCCCTTTCTATTCTGAAACAGCATCCACTTTGTTTTCAGCACATTTACATTTAATATTCGTTTTTTTAAAAACTTTTCCATTCGTACCAACACCTCTTTAATTTCCACTTTCGAACTTGCTAAGACAACGACGTCGTCCGCGTAAGCTAGACTCCAAATGTTTTTCGTCCCTATTACCACCCCTCCCGCTTGACCCAAGCTTAGCGTTCTCTCGAGGTCCGCAGTATATAGATTAAATAGTAGTGGACTTAACGGGCACCCTTGTTTTAGCCCTTTCCTAACCTCAAATCTTTCAGATAGTGTTTCACCTATCTTCACTCTACACCAAGTTCTCTCATATAGATGCTCAATGCTCTTCCTGATCTGTTGCGATATACCTTTCTCCCTCATATATTCCCACATTTTCTCTCTCGCTACTGAGTCATATGCAGCTTTGAGGTCTACAAATACCGCGTACAATTTCCCCTTAGGTTTAGCCATTTCTCTTTATATGATATAATTCAATATGCATATCTGTTCGGTTGTTCCGCGTCCTTTTTTGAAGCCAGCTGTACCTCTGGGATTAGATTCCTCTCCTCTGCTTCTTCTTGTAACTTTTTTTCCAGTATCTTTGCATAGATCTTGTATGACGTGTCCATTAGAGTTATCCCCCTATAGCTTCCTAGTTCCTCCTTGTTACCTTGCTTAAAAACTGGTACAATAATTCCTTCCCTCCAACTGTCCGTAATTTGTTTTCTACCTTTGAAAAAGCTGTTAAGTTCACCACGAAGTCTCTGCTTCACAATTGGTGTGCCTAGACACCAAAATCCAAGTGAGGCGTACTTGGCACCGAGTCTGGGCCTGGAGCTTTCTTTCTTTTGAGTGTTGACATAACCGCTTCAACCTCTTCCTCTGTAATCTCTTGTGATTGCGATTGCACTGGTCTAAAATCTCTCCATCTTTGCCCCCTAATTTCCGTCTCTCCGGCCAGCAATTCACATAAGTGATTTTTCCACCTTTCTGTGCTAATTACTGATTAGATCTCTCTTTTTGGATTCCTTGCGGCAATCAGTTTCCAAATGTCCGACTCTCTGCTCAGCTGGCTGATTTTCTTTATTTGGCATTCCTCCCACTCTCGTTTCTTTCTCGTCTTTGCTTTTTTCATTTCTTTATTCTGTCTTTTGAGCTTTTCGAGTGTTGTTCTTCCTTCTCTCCAGGCTCTACATTCGGCTCTAGTTCTTTTCTTTATATCTATTAGTTCCTCGTCTATCCAAGCATTTCCGCAATTTTTCTTTGGGTGTGATATTTTAACAATTAGTGCTTTCTTTATCATAGCAGTGAGTTTCGGTAGTTCCGCATATTCCACTCCTTCCATGCTGTCTAAGTTTTCCTGGTATCGCGTAATAGCCGACTCATTCCACATCACCGTTTGTTTAACCACACCCTTGCTTTCCACCCAGCTGTCTATCTCACCATACAGGGTAATTTTAAGTGGTAGATGGTCCGATTCCAGCCTTTCTCCTATTTTGAAAACATCGATACATCTTATGGCGTCTTCGTTGGCGATCCCGAAGGCAATGACCGAGGTACCGCCTCCACCAATATACGTTAACTCCCCTTTCCAATCGCCATTTGTGCACCCATTTATCACATACCAGTTATGGTTCTCAACCGAGTCTAACCATTTTTTTCTCTCCTTGTTAACTGTTTTGTCTTTCTAAAGTCTAGCTATTTCCATCCCTTCTGCATCGATACATCTAGCTTGGAGTTCACCGATCCTCACATTCCAGTCTATGACGATCAGTACTTTCTCTCCTGAATCCCTTGCCAGGCTTTTCTCAATGTGTTTCATAATGCTCTCTAGGTTGTTGTTGTTATAGATAGTAATTATTCTCCACTTATCTTCGCCTACTCGTACTGCTCTCTCTTGTACCCCTTCGATGTTCTCCATATCCATATTGTATTCTTTCTCTGCTACAAGCTTTATACCGGTAATTATCCCTCCCTTTGCTCTTCCCTTGTTGGAGAACCTCTTTGCCGATTGACATTTCCATCTGTATTCCGCTGGCAGTAGGTTTCTTACTTCGTTCCAGTCCTTTTCTTCAATACATGTTTCCGTTTCCAAATTGAATATATTCAGTATTGAAAAATTAAAAGAAGCATATTTTTTGGTTTATGATTTATCATAAAAATGCAACAAATTTACAACAAAAGAATTAAGGAAAATATACTATGTCCTTTAATTCACAAATTGACTAATAACATAAATAAATATAATTATTAGTACTGTGTGGCTCCTGCATTTTACTGCTAAGAGAGACCACGAATGTCACAAGAAAAATGACATAACTTGATAAATGAAAATAATTATGAATATCCATAGACGCGTTTCTGCCTTTTGGCTTCATCGTTGGCGGTGAGATAGTACGCAGCAAGTGTGAAAAAGTAAAGTTAAGAATAATTAAATAAATACAGTTGTGTAAAGTATTATAATAAAAATAAAAATAGAAAACGTAAATATGGCGAGAGAATTAAGGTCAAACACCCTCTTAACAAAGCAAGAGAATAAGATCCCAGCATTTTTTTTTGTGTGCCGAGTTCAACAATTTAATATCGGCAATAGTAAAAAGGGAGGTGGAGCCACTATTAAATAAAATCAAAGACCTCACCTGTGAAATAAAATCGTTACGTGAGGAAAAACATCACCAACGAAACCTGGCACACCTGGCAAAATATTTCAATAGATCAAACTCAGCCGAACACAAGAATTCAGCAATATACCCGATAAGGAATTAGAGAGAAGAGATAATAGAGGTGAACGTACCGATGCAAAAAAGAAGGAAGAAAAAAATTGATCGTCAACAGACGAAAAAACGATAAGTTCAAAAAATATAAATACTCCAAACGTCCGCGCGGAAATAAAACGTCCGCGCGCTCAAAATGACGCCGACGTTGCTACCGTAAAGCAGTTTGATAAACCAAAAGTCAGTTCATTTAATGACAATGATGGTTTTACTGTTTATAAAGGGAAAATACCAAATAAAAGAAACAAAATAATCAGCACTGGTAGTAATACATCGGGAATAATTTCTGCGGAACCCAGAAAGACATGGCTATTCATAAACAGAGTACAACTGGATGTAACCCTGTCAAAAATGGAAGCTCACATCAACAAAATTCTAGTAAACAAACGATTCTCGTGTGAAAAAATTGCAACAAAATCCGAAACTTACAATAGTTTTAAATTAAGTGCGAACTTAACAGAGCACAAAGTGTTAACAGATCCATCTAACTGGCCAGCGGGTATCGAAATCAGCCGATATATTTTTAGGAAGACTCCCACTAATAAAGGAGCAACATAATCCATTCACGGAATACAAGGAACGCTTACCAACATCAGCTCGTGATGCAGTCAATTCTCCAAGAAATGTCTTCAAGCTGCTTTTTATAAACACGTAGTCTGTGCGCAATAAATTCAACGAACTCGACAGTCTCATTGAAAGTCAGCAATATTATATAGTGTGCATCACTGAACACTGGCTTATAGAAAATGAAAGTGAATATTATTGTGTCAACAGAATGGCAATTGCATCTCATTTCAGTAGGAGGAATTCGCCAGGCGGAGGTACTCTAATATTAACAACACAAAATACTAAATTCGAAGTGTTAACCTTCGTAAATAAATTATCAATAGAATCTCACTGTGAATTGGCGGCCATATCCCTGGTTGATCTAAATAAAATTGTTATTGTTGTTTATCGTCCACCTAAGGGTGATTTTAATTTGTTCTTAAATGTCATGTTTTCTGTTTTAGAATCTATAGATCTAGTTAGGTATCATGTTCTGATTGGAGGAGATTTTAATATACATTTTAACCGCCCTAACCAAAGAGTAACAGATATCTGTGATATGTTTCAATCATACGGCCTATCGCAATCAGTTTGTTTTCCTACTAGAGGCACAAACATACTGGATAATATATTTATAAATTATAAACCATCAAGATTTGAAATATTTCCAATTTCTATGTCATCGGACCACAAAGGCATCCATATTCAGTTCGAACTGGAGATTATCCGTGATTCTTTAAGAAGTAAGGTAATACGACCAATAACCGAGTCAGGTAAACATCGTTTTTTCAAAATATTAAACACTATTGAATGGAGTAATATTCGGGGGGGGACTGACTGCAACAAGAAATATAAATTATTTCACGAGGCAGTTATGTCCGCCTATAAAATGGCATTCCCCGAAACTAAAATTACAAATCGAAGAACAAAAATTAATAACATTCATTGGTTCACGGAGGATCTCCGTGTAATGCGGGAAACCCTAAACTTAATACGTGATGCGGCTCAAAATAGCGGTGATATCACTCTCTGTAATACATATAAATCTTACCGTCGGAAATATAATACAGCAATAAAATTAGCTAAAGTAAAGGCTAATGACAATTTTATTGAGAAATCCAATAATAAAGTCAAGTCTATGTGGCAAATTATTAATTATAGTCGGAAAACAAAACATAATAACTGTGATAATTCATGTAATATTGATGCCGAACTTTTTAATCAAGAGTTCACATCACATATAAAAAATGTGATCAAATCCATTCAAGATCCTGGACTCAATCCTTTAGATTTTGTTCCAAATTATTCCGATATTAGTTTCTCTTTTAAACCAGTAACAACCTCGGAAGTGAGAGAGGCTATCCTCAGTCTAAAATCCAGTAAAAGCAAAGACGTTTTTGACTGACCTCAGATTTGCTAAAATGTTGTAAGGAAGCAATCTTGTCACCACTAACATCCATTATTAATTCATGTATCATCACATCATCTGTACCTGACGAAATGAAAATTGCGTCAGTGATACCAATACATAAAAAGGGCGATAAAAACACTCCACTCAATTATAGACCTATATCTATTTTACCGATCTTTTCCAAGGTGTTTGAATGAATTCTTCTGCTACAAATCACCAAGTTTTTTAAACTAAATAAATTATTGAATTGGATTTGAATTTGGATTTCGTACTGGCAAATCGACTACTGACGCAATTATGTCACTTATAAATAATCTTTTAAATGGATATGAGGATGGAAAGTTTATCATGACCTCTTTTTTAGACTTGAGTAGAGCATTTGATTGCGTAAGTCATGACATTCTTATCAAAAAACTCGCGTGCTATGGTTTCGATGAAGCCAGTCAGAATTTAATAAAATCATATCTCTCATGTAGAACTCAAATAGTTACATATGGTGGTGTCAACTCCAGTATATTGCCTATAGAAGTTGGTGTCCCACAGGACTCCATTCTGGGGCCACTCTTATTCATAATTTACACAAACGATTTTGCTTCGTATATTAAAGATGCTTTTAAGGTGATGTATGCCGATGATACTACGTTAGTTAACAGAGCTAAATCTCTTAACGAGGCAATCAGTGGAAACCAGAGCGCAAATGGTAAATGCAGTGAGTGGTTTAGTAGCAATAAGTTGTTACTAAACAAGGACAAAACAATAAATATGCTATTTACATTAAGGAAACATGACTTTGACACTCCACCGTCAGATTATGTACATCGATTTTTCTCTTAAGGAATATGTCAGAGTCCGTATCAAATATGATTTTAAGAACGACCTACTTTGCAACATGTCAATCAATCTTAGCTTACAGCCTTCTAGTATGGGCCCACTCTGCTCATAGGCACCGCCTATTTGGACTGCAAAGAAGAGCTGTGCGCGTGGTTGCGGGTATTGGTTATAGAGATGATTGTAAACCGACGTTTCGTAAACTGAAAATTATGACATTACCTGGCCTGTACATATATATGTGCCTTATCTATCTTAAAAAAAGCTTTAGGAATTATCAAACCTCTGATTCATTCCACAATCATAACACCAGACATAAAGGCAACATTAATATCGATCAAGTCAGGCTACGTAAGTCACACAATGGCGCAAATTACTGGGCTCCTAAATTTTACAATAATCTGTCCCCTGCAATAAGGGCATTGCCATTAAAGCAATACAAAGCATTCTTGAAAAATTTCATAACTGAACATGCATTTTACTCCTGGGACGAATACCTTGACAAGTGAGAAATTCACTTTCTTTTAATTTGTACCTGTTTTCTTTAATATCATTTTAATTTGTTTGATATAATTACGATTTTAATGTATTAGTTATTATAATCTATTCATTTTTTGACTTCATGTCATCACTTTTACTGATTTTAATAATGACCGTGATTTTGTTACATTTACATTTTCATTTCATTTTATTCATTTTCACAATTTTATATGTATAAGTGCCTATTTTTAATCAAATGTATAAACTGTGTTTTACTTGTTATTTTTAGTAATTGATTTTATTTATATTCATATTTTGTATATCCCTCCAATCAGAGCATATATTTATATTTATATTTATTTATATCGTGTATTTTATTATATATGTAACTCATGTTGTAAGTTTTCTTTTGACATATGTAAACTGTTTGTGGTAATGGCATCAATAAATTATTTTTATTATTATTATTATTATCAGTATGGACTTATAATATAATCTAAAATTGAATCAAAATTAACAAATTTGCTAAACTTAATAAAGACGGAACAAAGCTTGAATATATAAATATATTCAACCTTTCCGGAACTCTATAATACTAATGAGTCTTTTTAGGACTACCAAAAACAAATCTCTATAGCTTTTAGTTATTCTATAGCTTTCAGTCCACCTTCGTGGCACTCAACAAAAACCATAAAAATAACATTGATTTTTAAGATCATGTCTTTCCGATACCTTGAGTGGATAGCCATCTGTGGACTGAGGGTTAAAAACATCTAACCCTAATCAACACATGGGATTTTAAGTGAGTGATTTACAAAATATT
The DNA here is from genome assembly GCA_944588485.1 of Phosphuga atrata. Lineage (NCBI taxonomy): Eukaryota > Metazoa > Arthropoda > Insecta > Coleoptera > Silphidae > Phosphuga > Phosphuga atrata. Next base: position 15,217,714 of record OX155895.1, on the reverse strand, counting down.
GTTCATGGAAGCAAAGCTGTGCTGATGAGAGATAAATCTCGAAACGCGTCCACAGATGGCTATCCACTCAAGGTATCGGAAAGACATGATCTTAAAAATCAATGTTATTTTTATGGTTTTTGTTGAGTGCCACGAAGGTGGACTGAAAGCTATAGAATAACTGACAAATTTCATACGAGATTTGTTTTTGGTAGTCCTAAAAAGACTCATTAGTATTATAGAGTTAAGAAAAGGTTGAGTATATTTATATATTCAAGCTTTGTTCCGTCTTTATTAAGTTTATCTGATTATCTATAATGTTGTATGGTATTACCAATTCATAACAAATTTGCGTTTAAAATGAAGTACAATTTTTTATTATTATTTATGAGGAACTAAGAAAATGAAAACAAACTCAACATTATTAAATTTGTTACAAAATAACAAGAATCGTTATAAATTAAAAACAATGATCATTAATAACGTTAATAGCGACTAGGCATATTTTCGATTAAATTAAGAAACACATTTTGGTCAATGTTATTCCATTCCTGCAATGGCAACTCTCTTAGCTCCTGAGCAGTACACGGAGGTGGTGTATGCTTTCGGATACGTCTTTTCAACTTAGTCCAGACGTGAATCCCATTAGTGGTTAGACTCAGAGGTTCGTTAGACTCCTTGTCTAACTCCGATTGTCGCCTAGTCGTCTAGAACCAATCGGTCTTTTTCTCTTTTTTTTGACTCTTATATATAGTTATTTATTTTTAAATTGATTTAAACGCAAACTTTTAAATATCTACCTATATATATATATATATATATATATATATATATATATAAGGCGAATATATATGAGGCGAAAACCTCAAATACAACATATATATATATATATATATATATATATATATATATATATATATATATATATATATATATATATATATATATATATATATATATATATATATATATATATATATATGTTGTATTTGAGGTTTTCGCGGATAGATACCTGTGTTGTATTGTTTTCTCGGGGATTCCGCGTTGATGCTGAGGGTTGGCTCTGAAAAGAACCGGATTCTCGACGTTTCGGCGAACTAACATTCACCATTCTCAAGAGATATATGCGTCCGTGCGGGTCAACCGTTAGACGCATACTGAGAGCTCGTTCGTGCGATCCGACTACTTATAGCTGTTTGGCTTCGGGTCATGCGCGTTGTGTGCGGTGCTTCGGTTCGGTTGTTTGTTTGTCTTGTTGGTCGTACATGAGTCTAGGGTGTCTGGGATTGCATTGGGTGGATATGTGCGGTCGCCATGCTGGGGGCAGTCTCAAGGAATCGTCTCTCGTGTTCATGCAGTAGTCTCGTTTTCTATCTCTATGGCTTCTCTGTATACTCGTGACATTTCGTGGCTAATCTGTGCAACAGTCCTTGAATTTCTAAAGTCCATCCAGTGACCGGTGTTTGTGTGTTGGACAAGTGCCGATCAAACTTTGTCTCTGTGTCTGACTGAAACTACATGTTCTTGAATCCTAGCAGATATTTTTCTATTGGTACGTCCAATGTAGGTTCGTTCACATGTTCCGCAAGGTATTTCGTAAATTCCATGGGATTCTAACGGGATGGTGTCTTTAACGCTGCGTAGCATGGAGGATATTTTCTGGTTAGGTTTGAAAATGCTGTCGATGTTGTGTCTTTTAAGGATTCTGGCGATTTTGTCAGTTGATCCATGAACATATGGTAGGTATGCTGTGCTAACGGGTTTCTGGCGTTCTTCAGTTCTAGGGCTACTGTTCTCTGTACGACGGAAAGCTCTGGATATTAAGCTGTTTGGATATCCATTTGAAGAAAGAGCTTCTCGCAAGTTCCTCAATTCTTTCGGTAAGTTAAGCTGGTCGGCTAGTCTTTTGGATCGGGTGGTCTACAGATGCTAGTTGTTTGGGATGATGGTGCGAAGAAGCGTTCAGATATCTGTCTGTGTGGGTTGGTTTCCGGTACACAGTGTGACTCAAAGTGCCGTCAGGTTTCTTCTGTACCAAAACATCCAAGAAAGGAAGTCGTTGATGCTTTTCTATCTCCATTGTGAATTTAATTTGGTCGTGTTGGAGTTAAGATGGTTAAGGAATTTGTCCAGCTCTGGTCTGCCGTGGGGCCAGATTACAAATGTGTCGTCAACATATATTAACCAGAGTGTGGGTTTAAGTGTGGCTGATGAGGTTGCCTTTTCCTCAAAATCTGTAAGAAATATGTTGGCCCTTACTGGGGATAGAGGTGAACAACATCGACACCATTTTCAATCCTAACCAGAAAATATCCTCCATGCTACGCAGCGTTAAAGACACCATCCCTTTAGAATCCCATGGAATTTACGAAATACCTTGCGGAACATGTGAAAAAAAAAGTGGAGTTGACTTTGACGTAGCTTCAGCGTCTTCAATAATGAAACAAATATGAATATAAAAATATATATAAAATATAAACTAATTAAACTTCAATATGAAACATTTTTGGATATTATTAATAAATTGTGTGTTATTGCTCTGTAACACTTTATGTGACTTTTAATTCTTATTTGCCTTTTTCATTCGTTCCCTTGACCTTGTGTTGCAGGTCGTTGAATTCATCTTAAAAACGGCAATAATATTATCGAAAAGAAATACATGATTCCATTTAAAAAAGTGGTGTTGACCTTGACGTAGCTTCAGCGCCTCCACCGATAAAAAAATAGAGTGGTCGGCATGACGGCCCTCTCGATCCCTAAAACATTTGTCTGAAACTTTTTTGAATATAATCAATAGTTTGACTGTTATTGCTCTGTAATACTGTATGTGCCCCACCCTGTATATATATATATATATTTATATATATATATATATATATATATATATATATATATATATATATATATATATATATATATATATCACATTCGCATTCTATCAAAATTTCAATTTTACTCGCTGACAAGAATTCTAGACCTAAGTTCATTGAAGTTATTGCAATATTTATACCCAAAATGTGCGAAATTCAATAAAAATTCCATATTTTTTTATTTAAAATTTGTGAATTAGAAACTAACATTCCCGCCAAATGTTTTGTTATTTTTTTCTTTCATAAAACAATAATATTGGACTAATATTTATTTTGACAAATAAGAAAGATAAGTCAAATTTAGAAATATCTATATGAATGGTAGGAATAGAAAAATGTCGGTAGGAGTGATCACAAGATTTTGATGATATTAAAAAATATAGGAGAAGGGGAAATAGGGGGTAATTACGGACACCTAAGGAAAAAAGTAAATATTAAAAATAGTAAATAAAAACTCTGGTAACTTATTGATTAATAATAAAGATAAAGGTTTTATTTATTAATTTTAATCATAATATTTAATTAAATTTGAAAATATAGTAATTTTTTGCCAAAAAAAGAAAATTTTTGTGTCATATTTGTGATCCTCTCAAATCCGTGGGTAATTCCGGACGGTGGTGGGGTAATTACGGATAGTCCATATTAAGTAGTAATGAGTAGAATAATTTAAGATAAATAAATAGTTTCAACTCATTTTTAACACAAGAAATTAAAATCATCTTGAACAATACGTACATAAGTTATTTGTTAATAGATAAATTAAAAATAAATAATTAATAAAGAATAAATTTGAATTAAGCTCCACATAAATCACAGAGGAACCCTTTATTTGTGCTTTCTTCACATGCGCTTAAAATGCATTCATAGCACATTATCCATTCTTCAGTGCGTGGTTCTTCATATTTTCCCGCACAAAAAATACAATAATACTCATTTTGAGTTTGTTTATTTTTTCTGTTTTGTTTTTTCGTCTTTTTTTGGTTTCGTTTCTTTTTTTGGTTTTTCAACCTGCTCTTTACATTTAAATTTTAATTTTCCTTTTATATTTTCGAACCATTTGGAAAAAAGCAAAATTTATATTAAAAATTGCACAGAATGTTTATCGATGTGGGGCAATTGCGAACGTCCAAGATTACCCCACTCAATTCGCCCGCCATTGCCCCACAACGTTAAAAAATATAAAACTTAATATTTTTTTGAGGCTGGAAGTAAATAAAAATTAGTATTTGTGTCAGAAAATTTGTCATAAGTTCTACTTAACACGTCGTAAATAAATTATAATTATATAATTTATCTGTAGCGAGAATTTAACGAATATATACATGACAAAAATTACATGCAAAAGAATGAAAATATAAAATAATATTTATCTTGAATAAAATGCAGAACCTGAGGAGCTGACTTATTGCCTGACACTACGTATACATACATATATTTTTTCCCCTAAGGTACTGAAATCGTGGTGTCCGGGTTTACCCCGCGTCCGCGATTACCCCACTCCCCCCTACTAATTAGAAAGAAATTAAAACAATAATTAATTTTTAGGATCCATATTTCTTAATCTGGTCAACAATTTTTGTTAAAATTTTCTTTCAGAGAAAAAATCTTATTTAAAAAAAGGTTATTTATAGTATATTTTATAACTAGGGCGAAAAGTTAATATTTAATAATTAAATATTTAAATATTTAATAATTAAAAGTTCAATATTTCGCGAGAGCGAAATTGTGCGCACGAACGAGGTGTTTTCGCCCGTGTTACAAACAATATTTTTTATTACTCATGCGAGGGGATGTATCTTACAAGTTTGGGATCCAGGGGCCTCCCCAAAAATATGGAATAAAAAATGAAGAATTTGCCTTTTCAGTTGTCTCCGGTGGTGTGGATTCGTCATAAGAACTCTCCTCAGTCTCCGGTATCGCTATAAAATTTACTCACAAGTTTTCTTTGATTTTTATTATTTTGTAATGAAAAAAAAATCTGACATTTTCCGTCATTTTATTAATATCGCTGTCTTGATTGTGTTCATTTTATTTTTATTTATTTTTCATTTTAATGTAACCTAGCGATATTGAATATTTGCGTGCGTTAGCCTGGTTATGTAGGAATACAACGAGATGTTACATTTCTCGTATTAAATAATCTACGTCAAGAAGTATTTTTCGCGCATGAGTAATAAGAAATTATAAAAGTTATTTAATTATATTACAACAAAATTAAATTTTGAAGAAAAAGGATTTTAAGATTTCTTTATATATTTATATCATATTTTTCGCATATCACTTTTGTTAAATCTAGTTATTTGGAAACACTTGATTCATTAAAAAATTTATTCATCTATAAAAAAAATCTTGCAGCTACGAAATCTTCTGATTTTGACAAATTAAACCATAAAACACGACACGATAATCCAAATGTTAATCTCCCAAACAAACCTCGTAAAACAAACACATAAATATCCTAAACTTACAATTTCCAAAACTTTCATTCAAAAACACCTATCACCGCATCAAATAGCCATCCATTAACCTTACAAACTCCTTATTATCCACACACTTTCCTAAACTAAAATAATAAAAATAAAAGATACAATAGCTCCGAAGACGAGTTTTCTCCATATCTCGAGTGTGTAAAGTCATCTGTGGGTTGGTAAATTAAGGTATCCAGAACACGTAGAGATAAGCTGTGCGCGCCGACATGACATTCGAGCTGACTTGTCGCCGACAATTAGGAGTCTTTAACACGAAAGGTGCGTCCTCGATTAGTACAAGACACCCATCGACTTTGTTTATCTTCGGGACGGTATCATCTGCACACGGACACACCAACACACACCAAACAGACAATAACTCATTTGGACCCCACTGATATTACGAAACTGAAACTTAAACAAAACAAAACTTTTGGGACTTTCTCACCAAAAATACTAAACCACCAAATTAAATTATTTAACAATGTTTTCAAAAGAGAAAACCTTGAATTATTTATATATATATATATATATATATATATATATATATATATATATATATAATCTGTCTAGTCTTGTCTAGCCTCGTCTAGTATTGTATGGTCTTGTGTGGTCCTGTTTGGTCTTGTCGGGTCTTGTCTGGTCTTGTCTGGTCTTGTCTGGTCTTGTCTGGTCTTGTCTGGTCTTGTCTGGTCTTGTCTGGTCTTGTCTGGTCTTGTCTGGTCTTGTCCGGTCTTGTCCGGTCTTTTCCGGTCTTGTCTGGTCTTGTCTTGGCTTGTCTACTCCTGTCTAGTCCTGTCTACTCTTGTGTGACGAAAAAAGTTACGTTAAGTGCGACGAAAATTAATTATTAGAACATTTTCTAGGAATGAGAAATGACGATTGGTTTTTATATAGGAATAGGAGTGATTTATATAGGGATCCGATTGGTTTTAATATAGCAATAGTTTTCGATATTGTTGAAATTTGTAATTGTTTGGGTCGTTAATTTTAAGGTACAAACAATGGTTTTCCTTGCAATCACGAAGAACATAAAATAGTAGGAATATGGTAAATTAGATGAAAGATCGAATCGCCGCTGTATGAAAACAGAAGATAAGAATCAACTTTAGAAATTAAGGACCACGCAAAAAGGCAAACACAGAACAAATAAAAAAACGGCCTCCGCATTGAAATAATCAAACACAAAAGCCATAACAAAAAACCCTTCAGTAGAAAAAAACCCTCAACAATACAATAATAACAAAAAAATGTTCGTGACTGCCAATCGGCACCTGTCGATATATCCACCAGTAAATAATTTACATTTAATATCCGTTTCTTTACGATTCCATTATTCATCAACAACAGTTTTGTGTTTCTGATTTATTAATGTCCTTCGCCTTTCCTTCTCCCACCGTCTCAATTTATTTATACACTCTAAACACGTTGTTACGTCACAGCGCGCTTTGATGAGAATATAATTCGATAAATAACTTTTCAGGAGGGAAATTACCGTCGGTAATAATATAAATATAATAAATTGTTAGTAATGTTGCCGCTTTTGGCCGGTGGAGAAAACGCGCCGTTTAAATGTGGATAAAATGTCTTTGGGCCGAAGCCAAATTTGAATATAATTGCTGGATTGAGTCATTTTTTTGCTCTCGTTGTTTTAAATGGAAATTGTTCGTAAGAAGTTTCTTGGAGTTTCTTAAAATATATGAATTAAATGGGACTGTCACGGTGCTACCGAGTTTTCGTGAAGTTTGTTATTATGTAAGAGAGATGAGCATTATCATAAAAAACATTAAGAATGATAATATGGGAGAAGTATTTTAAGAGGTTTTGAATGACTTAGTATGAGAAAGCTTGACAATCGTCTTGGAAATTTCTTCTTGATCGCGTTCAAATTACTTCTGGTCTTTTATATCTAATTATGTTTTTATATTAATCGAGTAACTGGAAACCAGTGGAAAAAGACCTGGAATTTATAAATATGTTTTCTTTTTTACATATTTATAAATTCCAGGTATTTTGGTTCCCGGTCTAAAAGTTAATCTAATTTTAACAGAAAAAAGCACAAAATATTATCAAGAGTAAATATTTTTGTCTCCATTTCACATGTAGTCAGTTGGAATAGTTCAGGAGAAATAATATCTCATTTTTTTGTATTAGTCTCGACGACGCGACACGGCGGCCGCGACGTTTAAAGACAAAAAAAAAATTAAAATTTCTGAGTCTTGTCTGTCTAGTCCCCTCTGTCTAGCCTGTCTGTCTAGTATTGTCTGTCTAGTCCTGTCTGCCTAGTTTTGTCTGTCTAGTCTTGTCTGTCTAGTCTTGTCTGTCTAGTCTTGTCTGTCTAGTCTTGTCTGTCTAGTCTTGTCTGTCTAGTCTTGTCTGTCTAGTCTTGTCTGTCTAGTCTTGTCTGTCTAGTCTTGTCTGTCTAGTCTTGTCTGTCTAGTCTTGTCTGTCTAGTCTTGTCTGTCTAGTCTTGTCTGTCTAGTCTTGTCTGTCTAGTCTTGTCTGTCTAGTCTTGTCTGTCTAGTCTTGTCTGTCTAGTCTTGTCTGTCTAGTCTTGTCTGTCTAGTCTTGTCTGTCTAGTCTTGTCTGTCTAGTCTTGTCTGTCTAGTCTTGTCTGTCTAGTCTTGTCTGTCTAGTCTTGTCTGTCTAGTCTTGTCTGTCTAGTCTTGTCTGTCTAGTCTTGTCTGTCTAGTCTTGTCTGTCTAGTCTTGTCTGTCTAGTCTTGTCTGTCTAGTCTTGTCTGTCTAGTCTTGTCTGTCTAGTCTTGTCTGTCTAGTCTTGTCTGTCTAGTCTTGTCTGTCTAGTCTTGTCTGTCTAGTCTTGTCTGTCTAGTCTTGTCTGTCTAGTCTTGTCTGTCTAGTCTTGTCTGTCTAGTCTTGTCTGTCTAGTCTTGTCTGTCTAGTCTTGTCTGTCTAGTCTTGTCTGTCTAGTCTTGTCTGTCTAGTCTTGTCTGTCTAGTCTTGTCTGTCTAGTCTTGTCTGTCTAGTCTTGTCTGTCTAGTCTTGTCTGTCTAGTCTTGTCTGTCTAGTCTTGTCTGTCTAGTCTTGTCTGTCTAGTCTTGTCTGTCTAGTCTTGTCTGTCTAGTCTTGTCTGTCTAGTCTTGTCTGTCTAGTCTTGTCTGTCTAGTCTTGTCTGTCTAGTCTTGTCTGTCTAGTCTTGTCTGTCTAGTCTTGTCTGTCTAGTCTTGTCTGTGCTAGTCTTGTCTGTCTAGTCTTGTCTGTCTAGTCTTGTCTGTCTAGTCTTGTCTGTCTAGTCTTGTCTGTCTAGTCTTGTCTGTCTAGTCTTGTCTGTCTAATCTTGTCTGTCTAGTCTTGTCTGTCTAGTCTTGTCTGTCTAGTCTTGTCTGTCTAGTCTTGTCTGTCTAGTCTTGTCTGTCTAGTCTTGTCTGTCTAGTCTTGTCTGTCTATTCTTGTCTGTCTAGTCTTGTCTGTCTAGTCTTGTCTGTCTAGTCTTGTCTGTCTAGTCTTGTCTGTCTAGTCTTGTCTGTCTAGTCTTGTCTGTCTAGTCTTGTCTGTCTAGTCTTGTCTGTCTAGTCTTGTCTGTCTAGTCTTGTCTGTCTAGTCTTGTCTGTCTAGTCTTGTCTGTCTAGTCTTGTCTGTCTAGTCTTGTCTGTCTAGTCTTGTCTGTCTAGTCTTGTCTGTCTAGTCTTGTCTGTCTAGTCTTGTCTGTCTAGTCTTGTCTGTCTAGTCTTGTCTGTCTAGTCTTGTCTGTCTAGTCTTGTCTGTCTAGTCTTGTCTGTCTAGTCTTGTCTGTCTAGTCTTGTCTGTCTAGTCTTGTCTGTCTAGTCTTGTCTGTCTAGTCTTGTCTGTCTAGTCTTGTCTGTCTAGTCTTGTCTGTCTAGTCTTGTCTGTCTAGTCTTGTCTGTCTAGTCTTGTCTGTCTAGTCTTGTCTGTCTAGTCTTGTCTGTCTAGTCTTGTCTGTCTAGTCTTGTCTGTCTAGTCTTGTCTGTCTAGTCTTGTCTGTCTAGTCTTGTCTGTCTAGTCTTGTCTGTCTAGTCTTGTCTGTCTAGTCTTGTCTGTCTAGTCTTGTCTGTCTAGTCTTGTCTGTCTAGTCTTGTCTGTCTAGTCTTGTCTGTCTAGTCTTGTCTGTCTAGTCTTGTCTGTCTAGTCTTGTCTGTCTAGTCTTGTCTGTCTAGTCTTGTCTGTCTAGTCTTGTCTGTCTAGTCTTGTCTGTCTAGTCTTGTCTGTCTAGTCTTGTCTGTCTAGTCTTGTCTGTCTAGTCTTGTCTGTCTAGTCTTGTCTGTCTAGTCTTGTCTGTCTAGTCTTGTCTGTCTAGTCTTGTCTGTCTAGTCTTGTCTGTCTAGTCTTGTCTGTCTAGTCTTGTCTGTCTAGTCTTGTCTGTCTAGTCTTGTCTGTCTAGTCTTGTCTGTCTAGTCTTGTCTGTCTAGTCTTGTGTGTCTAGTCTTGTCTGTCTAGTCTTGTCTGTCTAGTCTTGTCTGTCTAGTCTTGTCTGTCTAGTCTTGTCTGTCTAGTCTTGTCTGTCTAGTCTTGTCTGTCTAGTCTTGTCTGTCTAGTCTTGTCTGTCTAGTCTTGTCTGTCTAGTCTTGTCTGTCTAGTCTTGTCTGTCTAGTCTTGTCTGTCTAGTCTTGTCTGTCTAGTCTTGTCTGTCTAGTCTTGTCTGTCTAGTCTTGTCTGTCTAGTCTTGTCTGTCTAGTCTTGTCTGTCTAGTCTTGTCTGTCTAGTCTTGTCTGTCTAGTCTTGTCTGTCTAGTCTTGTCTGTCTAGTCTTGTCTGTCTAGTCTTGTCTGTCTAGTCTTGTCTGTCTAGTCTTGTCTGTCTAGTCTTGTCTGTCTAGTCTTGTCTGTCTAGTCTTGTCTGTCTAGTCTTGTCTGTCTAGTCTTGTCTGTCTAGTCTTGTCTGTCTAGTCTTGTCTGTCTAGTCTTGTCTGTCTAGTCTTGTCTGTCTAGTCTTGTCTGTCTAGTCTTGTCTGTCTAGTCTTGTCTGTCTAGTCTTGTCTGTCTAGTCTTGTCTGTCTAGTCTTGTCTGTCTAGTCTTGTCTGTTTAGTCTTGTCTTTCTAGTCTTGTCTGTCTAGTCTTGTCTGTCTATAATAATAATAATAATAATAATAATAATAATAAAACTTTATTCACTTTGCAGCTTACAATTATTTAGAAATTATAAAAGAAAAAATAATATACATAGATAATTTGCAGATGTGATTGTCAGAATTCGAAAAAAAGAAAATTGTAAAATAAATTGCGAAAAAAAAGCCAAATACACAAGCAATATATAAAAACACAATAAATTAAAAACAATTCTTTCTATACATTTGAATACATTGAAAATTTTAAATCTCAACATCTCTACTTGCAGGGATTTTTTATTTCTTCAATGATGTCGTTTAACCAATTTGTTGTTCCAAGTATTCATCAATTCCATAAAATATACCAGCTATTAATACTTCTTTTATTGAATTTTTAAACTTATTGTATGATTGAGTGATTATTTCTGACGATATATTATTGAATAATTTAACACCAATGCAGAAAAAAGAATTTGCATGTAAGGTAGTGCGATGCTTGCATAAGGTAGTGGTGGTAGACATCAGTTTGTAATAGTTTACCATTTCTTGTATGATATGTGTGCATGTTAGAGGATATAGTGTAATTTAGAGTTTTTTTTTATGTAACTCAGACATTTATAAATGAAAATAGAAGGTAAGGTTAACAATTTGTTGTTCCTAAAACAATTTCAGCAGCTCTGTCGACGCTTTAAATTAATTATTAGTCAAAATTATTTTCTGCATAACGAAACATTTGTGGATATGTCTTGAATTACCCCATAATAAAATATTAAAAGATATAAGTGAATAGACAATAGCACAGTACAGGCGTAACAAGGTTCTTGTATACATAGACTTTTCCGATTAATATATTGCAAAATAAGCTCTTGCTATTTTTTAGCAAACTAACTCTGTGTGGTTCGACCACGTAAGTTTCGAATCAATTAATACCCCAAGAAATCTTGCAGAGTTGGATGTTTATAGCGTTGGTTGTCTAAAACAATCTGAAAATGAGTCGGTAAAGTTCTTCGTTTGCCCAAGTATAAACACAGAGTTTTGTCCCTATTCAAGATTAGTTTGCTTTTTGTACACCAATTGTTAAATTGTACGATTGTTTCCACTACATTTACATGTAATTCGTCCAAACTATTTGCACATACCACAATTGTGGTGTCGTCTACGAACAAGATGGTTTTAGCGTCTATGTACCCTGAGAGATCATTTATAAATAAAAGAAGCAGAAGAGGGCGAAGAAAAGGTCCCTGTGGTATACCTATTGTTACGTTCTTTTTATTCGAAAGTGTGGAGTTAATTTTGACAATTAAATGTCGGTCGCTTAGAAAGGATCGTACAAGATAAAAAAAAATCCACAAAATCCATAGCATTCTAATTTTTCCATTAGATAGCCTATATTAACGGTATCGAATGCTTTAGACACAAAAAAAAAACAAGTCCCATGACGTGTTCTCCTTTGTTCAGTTTCTCTGATGCATATTTCATAAAGCTGGCGGAAGCAGTTTCCACCGACCTTTTTGATCTAAAACCATGTTGGCATTCAGATAATAAGTCATTTTTAAGGAGATATGCCATAATTCTATTGTATATTAATCGCTTAAATATCTTAGACAAAATAGATACTAAAGATATAGGTCTATAATTATACAAAATCTTAGGGTCAGATTTTTTATGTAGTGGCACTACCAATGCCACTTTTAACGCGGACGGATATACTCCTTCTTCAATGGCCTTATTGAATAGCTGCGTTAGTGGAATAGCCAAAGTTTTAATATTGTGTTTCAAAATGTTAATTGAAATGCCATCGGTTCCTGTGGAGTTTTTTGAGGATATACTGGAGACAGCGTATTGTAGATCAGTGTTATCGACAGGTGACATGTAGAAAGAATATGCATGTCTAGTTTTCGGCAGAGTACATTGAAGCAAAGAGGGTGATGGAAAAAAAATATGTTTTTCATTTAATGTTTTTAAAGCAATGGTCGAAAAATAGTTAGCAAATTCATTAGCAACCTGACTTGAATTTGAAATCAATATTCCATTTACTTTTAAATTTTTATGTTTTTTATAATTATTCATAGAGTTGTTAATTATTCTCCATTTTTCTCTACTTTTATTATTGGCATTATTAATGAGGTTAGTGTAATACATGATTTAGCTGTCGATATATTAATAGAATGCTGTTTTTTCGTAGTTTTATATGTGTTGTAGAGATGTGAGTATTCTGCCTTGCATAATGTCCAATATATATTCTGTAATGACTTTCATATATTCTCATATTTTCATATATTCTTCATATAATGACCATCATTTATGATGGCAGTCGATATCCAATTGTTGATAGGTTTGGAAACTATTTTCCTGAGTTCTAAAGGAAGAAATCGGTCCTAACTATTTCTTAAGATATTAAGGAATTCTTTAAAGCCCAGCTGCACATCCCTTGCAGATGTAAATGAAAAGTCTGTTTTTAAGAGACAGTGATGCAATTTTAAGATGGTGTCTTCAGAGTATGCCCTACTTAGTATACATCATCCTACTGTTACATCCTACTGTTACATCCTACCTCTACTGTTTTTGATTTTGGATATGATGAATCTAGATGAAATATTTGACTGAAATGGTCTGCTAGAATTGGTACCACCAAACTGCTCTTAAATGCATTTCTGTCTAAGTTGGTGACCAAGTAATCGATGGCTGTTTTAGAATGTGTCCCATCTGGTCTTCTGCCTATTCTTGTTGGTCCCATGTTAATAGTGGATAGGTTGAATTCCAAAAGAGTATTAAGCAACATACTTCTTCCTTTGCAGTCTTTTAAATTGTCGATGTTAAGATCACCGCACAATAATACTGGGTTTTGAGATTTAGAACTTCAACTAACATGTCATTTTATCACCCTCAAAGTAGGCTCCTTGGGACTCCACACACTTCTCCTAGCGGTGCGGCCATTGTTGGAAGCATTCCGAATAAGCCTTTTTCGGAATCGACTTTAGCTCGGCTGTCGTTGCTGCCATAATGTCCTCTCTTGTCTGAAATTGCGTTCCTTTCAATGGCCTCTGGACTTTGGGGAATAGCCAGAAGTCGCAGGGGGCCATATCAGGAGAGTAAGGAGCCTGTCGAACCAGAAGAGTCTGCTTTTTCGCCAAAAAAATGCAAACCAAGTGCAAAGAATGTGCTGGAGCATTGTCGTGATGGAGTCGCCAATTTTCTGATGACCACAACTCCAGTCGCTTGCGCCGCACAGCTTCGCGTAGGCGACGTAGGACATCCCTCATTTCACTTGTCGTCATTTTCCTTGCATTGAAAAACCGACGAGAGCACTACACACTACGTCACTCAAACACTGCCCGACAGCAACTGACGCTATCTACAGGCGGGAAAAAAATCACGCATGCGCACGAAGGTTCAAGGTCGGCTCATGCAAGCGCGCATGATTCAAATCCATCAAGTTTTCAAAATAAAAAATCGGGATACTTTTCTAACAGACCACGTACATCCTCTAAATGTTGGAGGAATATAATTCGACAGTCCCACAAAACCCTGTCACTACAAGACGTATCATTAACAACAAAAACGAAGACGTCTTTATCAGTTATTTAAATAAGTAACTAAGCAAGCGCGGAGTAAACTCTGTCGAATCATTATTAGAAGCTCTAGGTATACCATGTGATGCCTCGATGCCAAAAAGAAGGAAAAGTCGCAGTAGAAAACCTGTATACTGGGAACCAGGTCATTGCGAGCTGTAGAACATTGTATTGCCGCAAGAAGGACGTACCACCGGTACGCCAAAAGTACTAAAGATTCTACTTAGCTACATGAATTTATACAAGCGTACACCGATGCTGAAAACAACTACGAAGGGAAATTAACCTCTCAAAGGAATCCAACTGGAAAAACTTATGTAAAAGCATCAACGACGATACATGGGGAGACGCATATAGAATAGCGACTAGGAACCTAAGCCTACGGCAGCTGAATTCACAACTTCTTATTGATAAAAATGCTAGAGGTGACCAAATCACTATTTCCAGTCCATCCCAAACCAACCTGGGAGCAACCTAAAGTTGGCAATACTCCTCCGTTAACTGAAGAAGAGCTAATCATGTCAATTAATTTTTTTCAGTCTTGTGTTATCATGTCAAAAAAAGACTAGATTAAAATCATTTGTGAAACTTTACTAGTCGGCAGATTTGACTAAACAGGAGTTGACGAGCTAACTCAGATAAACAGTTTTGCAATTCAGTTTTCGTTTAATGAATTTATTTGATATTGGTTTATGATCTCTAGTTGGAACACATCGATTATAAATTAATGTGTTCTTCAATTCTTGATTCTACCAAATAGCTTGACAAAGTGTTCAAAATCCTTTATTTTCGGTCACTGTTCTCAACAGTTTTGAATTTGATTTTAAACTAACTTCCCAGTTAGCTATATAATTGAAGAAAGAACAATTTAGGTAACCATGTGTGCTAAGTATGTTGATTCAAGACATGGTTGCCTACATTGCGCCATTCTGTGCCTTATTATTAGTATTGTTTATAAACATCCGGACTACTAATATTTACACATTTCTAGAAAAATGCTGGCTCAGCGATGCTGGCTCATGCTTAACACTTATGTCAATACCCGGGTACCCGGGTACCCTTTTGCATGTTCTTACATACATATCTTTTTTATTTAACGAAAAATCGTCAAATCCTTTCAGATCCTCGTTATTTGAGTCTATTGGCATCGATTCATATACATAAATAATAAAATGTGCCAAAAATTATATAAAATTTTTGAACTTAAAGTCAAATACCCCGTTGTTCAATACCCGGGGTACCCGGGGTACCCATAAATAAATAAATAATTAAACTTATTTCTAGGGATAAAAAATATTACTTAATATATAAATAAACGGGTTTATTTAACTTTTAATTAATTTTATTACAAAACTTATTATAAATTATACATAAAATATTTTTATATTCAATTTATTATTGGCAACATTCGTCAGATTTTACAATTGCTTTTGAATGTTCAAAATGAACATTCAAAATGAATGTTTCGCGTTTTTTCTCCGTTTTTTATAGATATCCTGGTAACAAAAATGACTTGATCCTACAACATTATATCCACACCAATTTTTGGTTTATTATATTACTGAACAATTTTTGGTTTCTTTTTATTTCTTCGCTGCAAATCTGAGTGCATCGTAGAGAGAAGTATAACAAATTTCTTTTTTTTAGGAACATAAGAGCATAGAGTAACTTTTTCATGAAACCCAAATAGAGAAGAGAATTCTTCACGATCTTTAGATGCTAGCATGTCTACTTGAATATATTTTTTATTTTTTTTTTCAAAGTTCCTACAATTGTTAGGTTTCATACAATAAATGCTTTGCTAAAGGTAAAGTAGTAAAAAAAATATCCATTGTAATATTTCTTCCGGATCCTTTATATTTTGCAGCTAAATCTTTTTCTCTCTTCCACTCGTTCGCCTTGATTTATTTCGCGGCCAGTTGTTATTTTGCCAGTGCAAATTTGACCTTTCAATGGTTATGAATTTTTGGACTATTTTGATCCCATACTTTGCCCACCCAGCGGTTTTATTTATAGAAATAGGGTTTTTCGGGTAGTGGAATACTCTATGGGTAATCCCGAGTTCTAATGTGAAAGTCTCCGGGTATTAAAATTATTTTATTGAATGAAAAACCCATGTGGGTACACGGGTACCCGGGTATTGAACAACGTAGTAACGACTGGGTATTGACATAAGTGTTAAACGATGTTTAAATACTTTTTTAAATTACATACATACAAGACCTAATGCAGAAAATAAAAAAACGTATGCGGTCAGGGAACGAAGTTCCTCACGTATTCAATAGAACAGCTTCTCTTTTTGAATTATTATTAAAATAATGAAAGTGCACACCAATATTTTGATTGTATGTTCTGGAAAATATGAATAAATAATCTATGCCTCCATATTCAAACCCACTACAAAGTATTTCTCTTGTACTAGTTGGATTTTGACATACATTTAAGTAAGGTGAATTATAGAGTTGCTGTCCAATAAACAATGCAGATATTAGGCAATTATCGTCAACAGCAACGTTTGTATCATGATGCAACAAGACATTTGGTATTGAACATTCATCATGTTCCTCGTATGGGGCTTGGAATGATTAAGAACTTGGACTAATTACTTGCTGAGCTTCATTATTACCTGATGATTGAATTTAATTATTCAGAAAGTGACTAAATCTTACTTTTTCAGTTTCGTCATGATTTTAGATTAAAATAGTCGGTAATGAATCTTCTTTAGATGATTGTAATGATTCAGGTTCAACACATTTCTTCTTTGATTTAAATTTATCTTTCTATATTTGAACGCCTTCAGCATGTTCTAAATCTGTAGTTTGTAAAATTTCTTTTTTACCTGTCGATGCTTTTTTTGACGCTGTGCTTGTGATTTTACTATCATCTCTGATCATATCATATATCATCATATTTTTCTATCATCATGTATATAAATGTATTAAAAAAATAGCTAACACTTGAATCACATGTACTATAAACCCATGTAAACAGTAAGCAATTGCATAAAATTATAAAATTGTAACCTACTTTTCTAAATCTGTATTTGAATAATTCCTTTCTTTTTCTATTTCCCTTTTTTCTCCCTCGATACTTTTTTTGACGCTAAGCTTGTGATTTCACTATTGTCTTTCTAAAATGTAATTTCATAGTGATATCTGTTAGATTCTGTAAAACCGAGTTATTGCATGATCTGCAGACAGTTCGTGTATTCTATTTGAAATATTTGATACGACTAGCTAGTTCGTGAAAGCATCTGAAATATGTTTCTTTATTTATCTCTTTATTAATAGGTCTGATAATTAAGACACGTAGCTTTATACTATCAGATGGCTTTATACTATCAGCACTATGTGACTATGACATATATAAATATAGAAAATATCAGTCACTAAAATTACATGAACGATAAACATATGTAAACAGTTGTAGATTGTAGATATGGTGGTGACGACTTGTACTGCTACCTTTATAGATCTATTGTACCCCACCCTCCTCCTCCAAGTATTGGTGTACTTACCCATTTAGAGCGCCTCCTCTAATCCTGATTCCTTTAGAAATCTCAGGATCTGGGTGGGATTCAAGGCCTGCAGCTCCTCTGTGTTCAAGCAGTGAGCCCCAAGGTACATCTGTCTCTTGCGGAGTAATGCTCCGCAGTCTTTGAACAGATGTATGGGGGTTTCCTCTGCTGAGCCACAGAATCTGCATCCATCATCATCCTCTAGGCCTAGGGCCTTGAGATGTTTCCTAAGTCTGCAGTGTCCCGTCAGGGCTCCTGTCAGAATTCTGAGCTTGTTCATACTTAGTTTCAGGCAAGCTCCCGTTCTCTTCTGGTTAAAAGATCCCAGCATCACTTTGGATTGCCTTAGCCCTGGAAGTTTCTTCCAGGTTTTCATCCATTTTCCTCTTATTTCTTCATCTAAACTTTTGCGGATGGTGTTCACGCTCATACCGCAAAAGGGTTCCGGACCTATAAAGGGGCTGTAAACAGTTAGCAATTGCTTCAAATTGTACAGTTTTATCCAGTGAATAGAGAAAATCATTGAGCTAAACCTGCTATAATTGCAAATACTGCTCCTATTGAGAGTACATAATGAAAATGTGCTACTACATAGTAAGTCTCATGGAGAATAATATCAATTGAGGAATTGGCCAGAACTACTCCTATTAATCCTCCTACTGTATATAAAAATACAAATCTTAAGGCTCATAGCATGGAGGGAGAATAATTAATTTGAGTTTCATGAAGGGTAGCTAATCATCTGAAAATTTTGTTTCCTGTAGGAACTACAGTAATTATAGTTGCTGAAGTAAAGTAAGCCCGAGTATCAACATCTATTCCTACTGTAAGTATATGATGGGCTCATACTACAAATCCAAGTAATCCAATTGGTATTATTGCGTAAATTATACCTAAACAACCAAAAGTTTCCTTTCTTCCTCTTTCTTCTCTAATAATTTGAGAAATTATTCCAAATCCTGGAAGTATTAAAATGTATACTTCGGGATGTCCAAAAAATCACCTCCTGCTGGACTTTTTTACTTACTTTTTTTCAGTATTTCTTTCTTTCTTTCTTGACTTTCCATTTCTGAAAATCTAATTAAAATAATAAGTATAATATAAACAATATAACTCTTCTATGATTTAAAACAACAAAAATGAAAAATACGTTTGAACATTTTTTTTTCTTGTTCTTCTTTAGTTTTAAGGTTATAAACAGACCACGCTCGTCTGTCACTCTGCGAAAGAAAGAGAGAGCACGCACTATAGAAATATACACAGAGAGAACGAAAAAAAAGAGAGAGAGAGATACACTGAGAGAAAGAGAAGGGCGCGTAACGGACATGACAGTCCGTCTGGGACAGCTTACGTAACGTAACGTTTTCTGCCGAATCGCTCTTACCGAGACTTCCCTAAAGGAACTTCGTTCCAATAATATATAAAAAAAATAAAAATCTGTTTTGTTAATATATACTAAAAAGAAGTTTTTTTTGGGTTCTAAATCTATATATTATTATGAATAGGATGGTTGTGACCGTTACTACATAATCCATACTATACCTACACTGAATTGAAAAATTCAATATGTTTTAATCACACTTATAATATGTAAAAATATTATATAATTTGTAAAAATATTATATTTATACTAAGGATTTTTTGGCTCGGTCGGTTTGCTCGTTAAAGAGATTAACGGATGGGTTACGGCTCGGTTTGAAAATTTCTAATGACTTTAGAAGATTAGGTCTCAGGCCTTTGTTGCAGGTTTTTAGATTGTCTATTTTTGGGAATTCATGATTACATTCGAGACAATGCGTTGAAAAAGAACTAGTGTCTTTTTTTAGACGAAAAGCTTGAGAATGTTCTGAAAACTGTGTTGAAAAACTTCGTCCTGTTTGACCTACATACACGCTATTGCATTCGGAACAATGAATTCGGTAAACGTAGGATTTTTTGAAGGGGTGAACTTTGTCTTTAGCATTAAACAATATGTGGGACAACTTTGAGGAGGGTTTAAGTGCTACTTGAAGATTTTGCTTTCGATGGACGTTTGCGATTTGTTCGCTTGTTTTGCCAAAATATGCAAAAATATGTCAGGGATATGAGAGTTGAAAAAATGATTGAGGTTTTTGGATATATAGGGTGTCCCAAAATTAACGCAAGGTTTGAATTTTCCGCCATTTGTGCAGAAAATTGTTACCAACCTTGCAAATGAAATAATTTGATAGCTAAGAGTTTGGGATTAATCAAACTGGTGCGTTACATGATACAACAACGTGTTTTCATGATTAAACACTATTTTAAAAATAATGAAAGTTTGGTGATCACAGTTCGAAAATTTAAGGCAAAATATGGTCGGAATAGTGTTTTAACTTCGAAACCTTTGAAGAGATTAATTGAAAAATTTAGGTAGACTGGACCAATTGCAGACTCTAAACACAGTGGTCGTCCAAAAACAAGCCGTTCAAATGTCAATATCGAAGCAGTGCGTGAGAGTGTTGGTGAAAATTCCGGAATATCAATTCGGCATCGTGGACAAGAATTGAAAATTTCAAGAAGCTCTATGCGTATACTCACAAAAGATATGTGTCTCAATGCTTACAAAATTCAATTATCATTGAAGCCTAATGACCATGCACAGCGAGGAGAGTTTGGATTATTGAACATCAACAAGTGGGACTTGATGCTGATTTTTCGAACAAAAACATCCTAAGCGATGAAGCACATTTTCATCTTGATGGCTTTTTTGATCGCCAAAATTGCCGTATTTGGGTTTAGGAGAACCCACATGTTATTGTCGAAAAACAAATTCTTCCACAACGTGTCACTGTTTGGTGCGGATTTTGGGCTGGAAGCATCATTGGACCATACTTTTTTGAGAATGAGTTGCTCAATATCGCGACAAGATAACACAGTTCTTTCTGCCCAAATTGAATGATATTGATGTGGCTAACATGCGGTTTCAAGAAGACGGGGCGACATGCCATACAGCCCATGAAACAATTAAATTACTGCATGAGACGTTTACTGGTTGTTTGTTTTCTCGTTTCTGTGATCAGAATTGGCCTCCTAGATCGTGTGATTTAACACCATTAGATTTCTTTTTATGTGGTTATTTGAAGTCAAAGGTCTATGTCAACAAGCCCACGACTATCCATGCATTACAGGAGCAAATTAGACATTAATAGGCCGCAGGCCGCAGAGTGGGGCGGAATGTATGATTTATTGGCAAAAATTATTTGAGCTAAATGACTATAAAATGATACAAACATGCACCAATTTACATTCTAAAACTGACACACAAGGGTTCCTAAACTCCACATATATCATGCTCTCTTGAAGATAGTCGCCTCTACTCGTCCCTACTGATTTCAATATAATATTTATGTTATATTTTGCATATTTCTGGCTACGCCCATGTACCTAACACCCTGTATATACGCATGGAGCGCTAAACTATATTGACATTATTTTCGTGGATGCTTCACACTATTATTTACTTTTTGAATGACTATTGTTCTAGCTGCTGCCACAATAATCTCCGGGTTACCATTAAGAAGATTTTCCATTCTTAGTGCAGACATTTTTGGAAGAAAGATTAATTTAAAAAAATTGTATTGTGTAATAAAATATCATAGTGAAGTAAATGCATGCTGAACAAAAGTATTGCAAAACTCTCAAAACTATAAGTTTTTCAAAAACTGCAATTTGAAGTTTTATAAAAAATATGTTTATTTTCAGGTCCATAAAAATGAACCAATCATCAGAATAGAATAAAATTTGCGCATTTCAATTCTATTGTTTAAATTTATTTCCGTTAAAGCAATCAGTAAGAAAGAAATTAAGAAATTGGAAAAGAGGAAAAGCAAGTAATGAGGATTACAAGAGAGCATGCAAGAGGTACAAATTAGTATGCAAGGAGAAGAAGCAAAAGAAATGGATGGAAGAATAACTAAAGATGAAAGGCATAAAGACGGAAGAAGAGGTATGGAAATACATAAATAGGGAAAGAAAGAAAAAAGTAGAAAGAGTGAGTAATAGAATTACTATGGAGGAATGGAGAAAGTACTTCAGTCATCTGCTGGGTGGTGATAAAATCAGACAGGAAAAGAAAAAGAGTCAACACAGGGTGGGAGAAATAGAAGAGATAACAAGAGAAGAATTAGAACAACAACTGAGTAAACTGAAAAAGAAAAAGGCACCGGGGACGGACGGTATACAGAATGAATCGTGGATATATGGAACTGAAAGGGAAGCTGACAGGCTGTTGGAGATAATGAATGGAGTGTGGAAAGGAGAGGGCTTCCCACAGGAGTGGAAAGAGGGGATAATATGCCCCATATATAAGAAAGGAGAAAGGGAAACAGCAAGCAATTACAGGGGGATCACCATGCTCAATACGGCATATAAGATATATGCAATGATTGTAGAAGAGAGATTGACGAGTGAATTGAAGGAGCGAGGTGTGATATCAGACGGACAGGCGGGATTTAGGAAAGGGAGAGGGACCATGGATAATGTATACATCTTGAATCACATAGTAGGGAATGAGATAAAAAAGAGGGGCGGCAAGACGTATGCATTATTTGTGGACCTAAAGGCGGCCTTTGATAATGTAGCAAGAGAGGCACTGTGGGAATCCCTGAGAAAGAAAAGGATAAAGGAGCATCTGATATCAAAATTAGAAGAGATTTATGAAGAAACAATAAGTAGAGTGAGAGTTGGTGAAAGGGTGAGCGAAGGTTTTAATACGCATAAGGGAGTGAGACAAGGCTGCCCACTAAGCCTCAGCCTGTTTGCAGCATTTATTGGAGACATAGAGGAGATGTTCAGCAGGGCGCAGACGGGTGGGGTTGTGGTGGGCAAAGAAAAAGTGTGGTCCCTAGCCTACGCGGATGATTTGGTGGTGCTAGCGAGAGACGAGAAAGGGATGAAAGAAATGATAAGAAACATGGAGAAATATATGAGGAGGAAAAATCTGACAGTGAATGTGGAGAAGTCCAAGATGATGGTGTTTAGAAGAGGGGGTGGCAGGAGAAGAGTAATTGAGTGGAGATGGGAGAAGGAGAAAATTGAAGAAGTAAAAGAATTTAAATACCTAGGGTACGTGTTTAATGAGAGAAATACTGAAACAGCACACGTGAGAGAGTTAGTAAAAAAAGCCAATAAAATACTAGGAGTGGTATGGGGAATAAGAGAGAGAAAATTTGGACACGACTATAGAAGGAGAGTGATGATGTTTGATAGCCTGGTGAAAAGTGTGATGATGTATGGAGCTGAAATATGGGGATGGAGAGAGCAAGAAAGACTGGAAAGGGTGCAAGAAAAATATTTGAAATGGGTGCTAGGACTAGGTAGAGAGACCCCGGGGTATATAGTGATGGAGGAAACAAAGAGAAATGGAATAAGAATAGAAGCAGGAAAGAGAGCAATAAGTTTTGAGGAGAGAGTGATAGAGAGAGGAGAGTGCAGAATTCTGCAAGAGTGCCTCAAAGAAAAAAGAAAAGAAATAGGAAAGGGAGTGTGGAAAGAGAGCGAAGCATATCTAGAAAGAAACGGGTATGCAGGAGCGGAGATAGAAAGAATGAGAGAGA
This sequence comes from Phosphuga atrata, assembly GCA_944588485.1. Lineage (NCBI taxonomy): Eukaryota > Metazoa > Arthropoda > Insecta > Coleoptera > Silphidae > Phosphuga > Phosphuga atrata. Next base: position 15,194,710 of record OX155895.1, on the reverse strand, counting down.
GAGGTAGAGTAATGACAGCGGAATTGGTCCAGAGAGATAGAGATGTGCAAAGGCAAGAAAGGAGAGCAAGAATTAGGGAGTCTAGGTACAATGGGAAATATGCAAAAATAATAACGGAAGAACTGCCAAAGTACCTAGGAAGAGAAAGTAGAAAAGAGAGAGTGACAATAGCAAGATTCAGATGTGGAAATGAAGAGAGAGATAATAAATTTTGGATGGAGGATAGGAATAGAGTATGCAGGATGTGTGGAGAAAACAAGGAGACAATAGAACACTTGCTGAACGAATGTTCAGAAATGAGAGAAAGGGACGAGTGTAGAGAAGAGATTTTAAACGATGATGGAAGAGGGATAGATTGGATGAAGAAAGTTGAGGAGAGAAAAAGAGCAATATGTGGGGAGGGAAGCCGGTAATCGGGGTTTAGGGATAGGAATTTAGTGACTTTCTTTTTTTGTTTTTAGTTTGAGCAGCAAATGTTTCTTTTTTTTTAATGTGTATTTTTTCTTTTTCTCTTTTTATTATTATATTATGTTCGATGTTAGTTTTAGTAAATTTTGGATTCAATTTATAAACCCGTAAGGGCAATAAATATACATAATACATACAATTTATTTCCGTTAAAATTCGATTTAAAATGCAACGCAAATACAATTGCATTGATTAAGTATATTTTTACAAAGTTTGGTATATTTGATACAATTTTGACAAATCGTGATTTTAAAATTATTTAATTTTATAAAAAAACGAAAATAATTCCGTAAAAAGCAACATAATTTTATGAAATTTGAATTTTATTTATTAAGTGAGTAGAAACATTTTTCCTAAATTTGATTTTCATAGAGACAACAAATTTTATTGATGTGATTGATGATGAAATATTATAAATAACAAGAATCTACCAAGTCTCTAAAAATGAAACAAATGAACATAATGCAATAACATTTGTACAATTTGTTTATTTTGTTATTTAAAACATTTTTTTGCCAAATTTGATTTTTAAAGACGCGTTTTTGTAAATTTAAGAAAAATGTAAAAAAAATAATAAAAAGGAATACAATTGAATGTAATTTAGCTGTGTACAGATATACCTTGTGATTAAAAACAATTTTATAAAATTATATCTTGATTTTCATATTTTGTTTGATTTGAAAAATTAATAATTATTATTCAAGTCTGTATAAACGGACAAATAAACTTCAAACTAAAATGTAAACTAAAATGAATTGAGATTTGTACATTTAATTTATTTTATGATTAAAAATATTTTTGCAAAGTTTGATTTTCATAGACACGATATTTAAAACTTTACAAAAATCAAGAATCTGAAAAATGTGCAAAAAGGAACAAATGGACCGAATGGAGCTGAATTTATTTATTTGTTTCGTGATTACATATCTTTTTTTGGCAAAACATAATTTTAAAAGAGTAAAGTATAAAATTTAGAAAACAGAAATTTCATATAAATCGAGAATTAGTTAAATGTGTAGAAATTATGAAAATGTGAACAAATAATGAGATTTGCAGAAGTAATTTATTTTGAAAACATTTTTACAAAATTTGAATTCCATTTTGAATTTTCTTACGATGAATTTTCCTTGCGATCAGTTTTCCGTGATTTCAATTCCAGACCTGTGTTCACAAGAAAATTATAATACACACGTTTATTATTATTACACCGAATAGAACCGTAACAGCAATATTAAGCACTTAAAATTTAGAAAGACAAAATATATTAGATGGGATCTAATGTGTAAAACATCCCTAATGCTTAACAAAATTAAACACTTAAAAACGAATGTAAGATCGCCCACCTATACCCGATCAGCGGGCCGGATAAGATGTGGGCCTGCGATACGAAAATAGGCGCCAGTCCAAACCCAGAGAGACATGTTCCCTGGTCATTCACATGAAACACTCGTCCTCGCCGAGAGGCGCCTGTGTCTCGCGAGGACCCGAAATCAAAAAATGCGCCGTCATCCCGAACAGTAGCAACCGGCTACCAGCGTACAATTAATGACTGATTAATCACACTCGCTGATAAAAATTTATTGATAATTTATGGATACGGTTGCGTAATGATGGATTAAAGTGCGCGGGACGGACGTCGACGCGTAAAAGCTTTGTCGAGTCAAAATGCTCCTTTCTCGGCTAATTGATTGCCTTTGACTTTTTAATTATACTGATAAATGTTTTCAAAACTCAGTAAGATATCTTATGCAATTATTAAATAGAAATTCAATGTTTTTAAGATGTGACAAAAGTAAACTATTTTAGTAAGTATATTTTAACTATAATCGACAGGCACAATAGATGACAAGACTCAACAGATAAGACTAGATAAGACTGGAGAGCTTTAATTAAATTTTGCAATTATGTTTAATGAAAATAGAAGAAGAGAGTTATTTAAAATAGAAAAGAAGGAGAAACATTTTTCTTATTCTACGCCAAATTCCGCATGTTTTGATATATCACATATTGGCTATATGCACGACAGTAGCTCCACCTAGCATGCGCAACTATTCGGGATTATGTTAAATAATGACATACTAATATTTAATTGTTTTATATTATAAAGTAATCAAAAGAAAGATAGAAACATGGCAAATAGAATTTTTAGAGGATTTTGTTAAAAACAATATATAGAAAATGAATGTTATTATAATAACCGGTTTTGAAAGTTGTTTTGCTCGTACAGTGGCTCTATCCACTCAAAAGATAAATTAACAATTGCAGAAGCTAGATTTTGAAATATTGAATGAAATATTCTTGAGATTGTAGTTCTGTGTACACCAGATAACACACTCAATACTGAAAATGTCAAGCCAGTTTTCATTTTTATTAAAAAAAGTTAGAAGTCAATCTCTTTAATAGTAAAATCTCTTTAAAGGTATCCTCTTTAATGGTTAGTGTACATTTTTTCATAGTTAATCTTGTTAATGAAAACTCAAAATTGTTAAATGACACACCAATAAGATAAACGAACACACAACGAGTTCTCGATCATTTTTTATTGATGAAATACCAACAAATGCTTGGCCTTTTAAAGGTGGTTTCCCTTAAATTTGATTGAGAAAATACATTGACTTGATATTCTTAATCGACCACAAGAGGTTGAGTTTGATTTAATTCATTTCCTTCTTCAATTTGTACTTGATTTGATGCAATATCTCGGACTTTTGTGTTCCTCGTTTTATCAGGTATGTATGTATAACTAGGACTTGTGAATCGCTAACCTTCTCTTTTCGATATATTATAGGAAATATCGTGGGAACAAAACTGAGATACATTACTTGCGCGAATTTTTTGCCTCTAATAAAATGTTGACTAAAAATTGTCTCGTGAGGTTTTTGAGACCACGGCTACAAATCAACACTCACATAATAATGCCAATAATTAATATCACATAATATATAGCGCAAATAAAATTGATTTATTAATATCGTAATTTAGGTTTATAGAAGAAGCAGCTTGAGAAGATTTATAGGTGGCATGTGTCTGCATCATGGGAAGGATGGGCCATGCCCAACAGCAGCATTGGAGCTACTGCTGGATCTGACTCCGTTGCACCTTGTCGTGGAAGGGACCGCCAAATCGGCGATTGTAAGGTTCAGCAAGCAAGGAATAGGCAGTGGTAAATTAATCGGGAGCAGAGACCGGAACAACCTCGCTGCCAAGATCCCCTGGTTGGAAGTACCGAAGGACGAAATCCAAATACTATTTCTTGAAAAACTACATAGCAATGTGTAATAGTAAAGTCGATTGCATATCGATGACGAATCCTCAACATACCACATATAGCAAAGTGCTATCAAGTGGTATATGGATTGTTCGAAGACAAATTAAAGTACTGGTGCAGGAGTGTTTGGTCCTCATACCAAATACTTTGAACCCATGGCAATCTACCCAAGTATCTTTCAAGTGGGATCATGCAATGATGTAGGAGGAACATGCAATCCAGAAATATGCGCAATTTAACCTCGACCGGAACTATCGCAAAAAACGAATGCCAATCTTGTCAGATAGACAACCACCCATCAAGGCCATTAGCTCATACACCATCACATCCAAACTGGTATGGGACTGTGTGGGATAGTTACCGCTATACTGGGTAAGTACCAGGACATACTGATATAGATAGAAACGAAGAAGCCGATCATCTAGCAAACAAGGGATTTTGTAATTCATTTATAAGTCCGGAACCGTTTGCAGCATGAATATAAACACCATCCACAAAAGTTTAGATGAAGAAATAAAAAAACAATGGATGAAAACCTGGAAAGAAATTCCAGGGCTAAGACAATCCAAAGTACCTACTGCTGGGATCTTTTGACCAGAAAAGAACAAAAGCTTGCTTGAAACTAAGGAACAAGCTTAGAATTCTGACAGGAACCCTAACTGCAGACTTAGAAAACACCTCAAAGCCCTAGGCCAGACTACGATGACAGATGCAGATTTTTCTGCTCAGCAGAGGAAACCCCCATGCATCTGCTCAAATACTGCGGAGCAATGCTCCGCAAGAGGCAAATGTATCAGGACTAGAGGAGGCGCTCTAAATGATTAAGTATACCAACGATTAGAGGAAGAGGGTGGGGTACAATTGATCTATGAAGGTCGCAGTACAAGTCACCACCGAAATCTACAATCATCTACTCATCCTTTTACGGCAGCTATTCATTTATATCTTTGATCTAATTTCCAGGCCACTGTAGAAAATATATAGAATTGACACCGACTATTTGTACCGTTATTTCTGCAGTTCACAGTACAACAAAACTTCTAACCCATTTCAAAATTTAAACAAATTGACTATCCCGAATCGTTGCGGATTTCTGCCACGGCATGCGCTGCGATCGCTTTACTACACCCCTACCACGTACTTCGCACATAGTGAATACAAGACACAATATCCTCTCATACAATACTACAATATTCGCGACATCGAAAAATGGCAATTAATTGCCGATTTTGACATATCACATATCTAAACACGCAATTGTTACAAAAATTATGGAAATACTAACAATGGTGTTGTTTAATTATTCGGTTGTTCGGGCCCTTTTTTATTGGTTGGCCTCTCAAAAGAGGGTGTACGAATTTCGATAGCGCGATCAATTAATACCGACGGGGATCGCGCGTAAATAAATATTAAACCGCACAGCGGTTTAGATGAAAATAGTACTGTGATTAGAGTCGCAGCGAGAATAGGACGTTTCGCCCGGCAAGTGTGTTTCTTAACACACACGTGCACGTTTTGCGACCACGCACATTTTGTTGATGGGAACTTCTCGGGAATTCTGCCCAATCTATAAGTTGTGCGTTGCAAGAGCTCTCCGCCGAATATCCTTCTTGTCTTTATTCCTTCCCGTTTTCCTCCCTAAAAGTAGTTGGCGACAGAAGGATCATGGCGACAGGAGGGTTCGGTTTTTTCAACTCGGACTCCAGATACTCTTAGGGAATGTTGCCGGAGTTATAGATGTTGTTGAATAATGAAGTCAGCCATTTTTGTTATCTTTATGTTCTTGCCATTATGTTCTCTTCGTCTCGAATTTTGAGAAACTCCGCATGGATGCTGGATGTTGTCAGGTCCAGATGTCTGGCCTTCCTTCATCGACTTTATTGTATATTCATCTCTTCTACTATAACCCGTGAGGGGTTGCAGGTCTCCAATCCAGCAGATGGGGCGGGCCCCAGGTGGCGGACAGGGGAAAGCTTCCTAGATATAGGTGGTATCGGGGAAATCAAATTCTGACCTGACCCAGAGCGGGCGGCTGCAAACAGCTTCGGCCTCCCGAAGAGCGGCTGATAAACAAACTTACCAACCCGCCTGGTAAGCGTGCTGTATTAATGCCAAACCCCCGCACCATAATGGTAGGAAGAAAAAGAAAGTGAGGGCCTTTAGTTCTCGGCAACCAAAAAATCCTCGACAACAGCAGCGAAAGGTGGGAAAACATGGGAAAGGGTGCGAAGAATCCCCGGGCTGGTCCAGGCTGCTGAAGATGACAAAATTAAAAATCTCAACATACAACACTAGAACTATTGCCTTAGAGGAAAGTAAAGAAGAATTAGAGACAGAACTAGAAAAGATGAACTGGAACAATTTAGGTATTAATGAGACAAGAATAAGAGGTGAACGCTATTTCAAGTTTAGATCAGGAGACAATCTTTACTACAAAGGCAATGCAAACTCTAGCGTCGGTGGAATGGGTATACTGATCAGGGATGTTATGGAGCTCCGTAACCGTAACCGAAACTATCGGATATCCGATATAAAAATCTATCCGTAACCGTAACCGAATCCGATATAGAGGTTTCGGATAATTTCGGATAATTTTGTTTGATATGTTGTAATAATTCGTATAAAGATATTTCAATATCTAATAGAAATTATTATTACCTACTTATGTTGTAGTACTTACTTGTATGACACATGATTGTAGTACCAAATTATAACATAGAAATAGATTAAAATTATTTACCAATTACCTACTCTACTTTTAAAATCCCTTAGAAATCAAATATCCGTAATCAAAACTATCCGAAACTAACGGATAATCCGAAAAAAATCATATCCGTAACCGTATCCGAAACCGGTATAATATTATTCCTATATTCGTATCCGTATCCAGATCCTAAATTTAATATCCATAACATCTCTAATACTGATATACAAAAAAAGTAAACTGACCGCATACAATCACTACATGCCATATCAGCGAGAGTTGTTTTTTTATCAATTGGAGCAAAACTTAACCACATTAAATCCTCTGTTGGAAATCATTGATTCGGACAAAGAATCCCGAGAGGCACAATTTTGACAAACTTTCAAGAAGCGGAATAGCGGTATAAGGGCAACACGTTCTTCCAAAAATGTGAAAACCGCAAATGAACGTGGAGGAGCCTGGATAACAAAACACATAATCAAATAGATTACACCCTGACAAAAAATATCAGACCAACGCAAAACATACCTTATTCAATAGCCTTAGCACCGGAAGCGACCACCGTTTAGTTAGAGCAGACATTGTGATAGACAGAAAGCTAGAAAGACAACAAAATATGCAGTTGAAAAAATCAAAACCAGTAGACTAAATTAAATTGTTGTAAGAACCAACAGAATTCCAAACATATGTTGAACAACAATAAAAAAACCGGCAAGCTGAGACGGATAGCATAAACCAAATTAATAACAAAATTACAAACACGCTAAGGGAAGCAGGAGGAGAGGTATTTACTGAAAACCTTGTAGCGCATTACAAACTAAGCAACGAGACAATATGCTCAAAAAACGTAGCGAGCTACTAGCGATCAACAAGAGGGATACTGGGACCCCCGAGTTTTGTGGATACATCTGCTAAAATACTCCGGAGCACTGCTCCGCAAGAGGCACATATATCAGGACTAGAGGAGGCGCTCTAAATGATTAAGTATACCAACGATTATAGGAAGAGGATGGGGTACAATAGATCTATGAATGTCGCAGTACAAGTCACTACCGAAATCTACAATCTCATCCTAGTACGGCAGCTATCCATTTATATCTTTGATCTAATTTCCAGGCCACTGTAGGAAAAATATAGAATTTACGCCGACTATTTATGCCGTTATTTTTGCAGTTCACAGCACAACAAAACTCCTGACCCATTTCAAAATTTAAACAAATTGTCTATTCCGAATCGTTGCGGATTTCTGCTACGGCATGCGCTACGATCGCTTTACTACACCGCTACTAAGTACTTCGCACAAGTTCCTTCCCGTTTCCTCCCTTAAAGTAGTTGGCTACAGGAGGATCGTTTCAAGAGAGCAGGCAAGGAAGACATTTTGTAATTCTAGAAGTTAAGTGGGGAAACCACCCCGATTTGTTATCTTTATTTTTAATTTGTCGTTGTCATATACAGTTATCATCATCGGTTATTCTTTAAAAAAAAAATAAGCAGCACTATTAACTATTTTAAGGCTTCTTTTTGTATTTACAGCAATATCTTTCTTCTTCTTCTTAAAATTTTTTATCCGTTCCGGACGTTGGAAACTATTTTGGCCATCATCACTTTGTTTGCTGCTGCTCGAAAAAGCTCGGTTGTGGTCATGACGAACCATGTTCTTAGATTCTTCAACCATGATATCCTTTTTCTTCCGATAGCTCTGTTTCTCGCTACTTTCACTTGCAGTATTGTTTGCAGTAGATGGAATCTGTTGTAATTCCTCACAATATGCCCCAGTTATTTTCTGCCCCAGAGTTTTCTGCAATTTATAGTGTTGAGGAGCTCTTTATGCTTTTGCATTCTATGAAGGATCTTAATGTTGGTTATGCGATCTTTCCACGAAACTATCAACATCCTTCGATATAATCACATCTAGAATGCTTCCAGTTTCTTGGTCGTAGCATCGCGTAGTATCCACGATTCAACTCCGTAAAACAGAACCGAAAAGACGTAGCGTCGTAGAATTCTCAGTTTCTTTAACATTATGAGGTCGTGACTCTTTAGTAGAGATTTCATGCTGTTGAAAACATCTCTCGATTTCTCGATTCAGATCTTCACTTCTTGAGAATGACCCCACTGATCGTTTAGAGTAGTGCCAAGATATGAATATTTATTCACTCTCTCGATAGTTTTAAGATTGACCATTAATTGAAAATTTCCAATGTGTGATATACTAATAATCATTAATTTTGTCTTTTTAATGTTTATATCAAGGCCATACTTTCCGCTACTTGCTTTTGCCCTATTCACGAGGTTTTGTAGTTTCTCCATTCTATTAGCAAATATCACCGTATCATCCGCGTACTGTATATTATAATTCACCTGGAAGCTGGCATATAGTGATATGCCAGCTTCCAGGTCTTCCAGAGCTCCTTTAAATATGTATTCCGAATAGATGTTCAATATCAACGGTGATAGTATGTATGCAGCATTGCCTTACTCCTCGTATGTTCGGTCCTCTCTCCTCTTCTCTGTCCTCTCTCCCTCCTCAACAGTTGCTGAATGGTTCCAGTATAAGTTTATGATGATTCTTAAGTCTTTTCCATCTGGTCCAACTTTCTTTAAAATCTCTATCATCTTTTGATGTCACTTTATCGAATGCCCTTTGGAACTCAATAAAGCAAGCAAAAATATCGCAGTTCATATCACTGCATCGTTGAAATATCACTTGGATGCTATAGAGAGCTTCTCGGGCACCCACCGCATTTCTGAACCCAAACTGGGTCTATGTAATATTTTATAAACTATTTTGAGAAACAGATTTAGAGGGTGACTCATAAAACTAATTGGGTTGGGTTGGCTAATGAACTCGGACTTCAGCTACCCTTGGGGGATGTTGCCGGAGTTATAGATGTTGTTGAATAATGAAGTCAGCCATTTTTGTTATCTTTATGTTCACGCCATTGTGTCTTCTTCGTTGCGAATTTTGAGAAACTCCGTATGGATGTTACATGTTGTCAGGTCCAGATGACTTGCCTTCCTTGATCGAATTTATTGCAAATGTCACCTCTTCTACTATAGCCCGTGAGGGGTTGCAGGTCTCCAATCGGGCGCCTTCCCAGGTGGCGGATGGGGAAAGCCTCCTAGATATAGGTGGTATCGGGGAAATCAAATGCTCGAGGCGGACCAAAACTGGCAATGTGGCGTCTGACCCAGAGTGGACGGCTGCAAACAGCGTCGGCCTCCTGATGAGCGGTTGATAAATAAACTTACCAACTTGCTTGGTAAACGTGGTGTTTTAATACCAGAACCCCGAACCATAATGATAGGAAAGAAGAAGTAAGAAAGGGCCGTTATTTCGCGGCAGCCAGAAAACTCCCGAACACGGCAGTGAAAGGTGGGAGAATAAGGCAAAGGGTGCGAAAAATTCCCGGGCTGGACCTGGCTGTAAAAAAAATGACGAAACTAAAATTCGCTACATACAACACTAGATCTATTGCCTCAGAGGAAAGAAAAGAAGAATTAGAGACAGAACTAGAAAAGACTGGGACATTTTACACAGGGTAATTGACAGCATACAATCCCTACATACGATATCAGCGAGAGTTGTTTTCTTTAATTGGAGCAAAACTTAACCACAGTAAATCCTTTGTTGGAAACCATGGACAAAGAAACCAGAGAGGCACAAATTTGGCAAACTTCTAAGCGCAAAAGTTCTATAAGGGCAACACATTCTTCCAAAAATGTGAAAACCGCAAATGGACGTGGAGGAGTCATTATGACAAAACACACAATCAAATCGATTACATCTTGACAAACAATGTCGGAGCAATAGACAACGTAAATGTACTCAATAGCTTTAACACCGAAAGCGACTATCGCCTAGATAGAGCAGACAGAAACTTAACAGTAATATTTACTTTAAATATTTGGGTCAAACCATACTAATTATAAATATATTCAACTTCTTCGTAGCTCTATAATATTAAGTTTTATTAGGACTATGAACAAATCTCATGTTGAAACAACCAGAGATTTGTCTGTTATTCCTAAACCTTCTATTCCCGTTTTGGTTTTAGTATGCGCCACCCCGGTATCGCATATTTTGCATTCATTCATGGTGGTCAGCCCGGACGGTTAGTGAAGCTGCCCTAGTTGTCGCCTACCAGACCAGGATTCGAACCCGGGTCTCCCGCATTATAAGACATTATAAGACACTACCGAGGAGGACTGTATTCTTCGCGGAGGACTGTTTTTCCTAGAATCAGTCCATTTTCATGGCACTAACGGAGCTAGAGAAATAACATTGTTTTATAAATTCATTTCTTTGACGCGTTTCGAGATCTATCTCTCATCTAGATCTCGAAACGCATCTGCAGATGGCTATTCACTTATTTATATTCACTTAATTCACGGAATTTAAGGTACGAAGGGGTCTGAAGCAAGGCTGCCTACTAAACCTCGCATTATTTAACATGTATGTGGCGGACTCTGGTGGAGAAAAAGTTTTGGTGGCGGGTCAAGCTGGATGATTTGTAGTAGGGAGGAAAAAAGTGTGGAGCCTTGTCTACGCAGACGATATAGTGGGGTTGGCTAAGTCTGCGGGGGAACTGACCGATGTGATTAAACGGCTGGAAAAATTCTTCCATAAAAGAGAACTGAATGTAAATGTCGGGAAAACGAAATGGATACGATTTAGGAAAAGCTGAAGCTGCAAGAAGGAACGTTTTGAATGGAAGGTAAGCGATATAGAAAAACTGCATCCGTTTAAGTACTTAGGGTATGTGTTTGGGAGTTGATGTAGTAACAAGGAGCACGTTGAGTACTTGGCGAAGAAAGCGTGGGTAGCGGGTGAAAGATTCTGGGAAGTATGGGGTTTAAATAGAATTACCGAGCGAAAAAAATTATATGAAAGAGTATCTGCAGAGCATATTGATGTATCGAGCAGAAGTGTGGGGAGTCAAGGAGGAAGAAAGGATTGAAAGAACTCAGCTGCAATTTCTTAAAAAGGCCCTGCAATTAGACAGGTCGACTCCTTCCTAAATAGTCTTACAGGAGCTTAATACGTTTAAGGTGTCAGTAGAAGCAGGTAGAAGGGTGGCAATATATGAACGGAAGGTTAATGGAATTCACGAGGAAAGAATTATTAGAGAAGTGTTCAGAGAAGCATGTAGGGAAGAAGGAATGAACGGAGAGAGACCAATTTGGGAAACAAACACGGGAACTGTATGAAACAGGGAGTATGTCAGTAACAGAGGTTAAGAACCAATGCGGGACAGGGTTTCGAGTAGAGGAAAGGCTGGTGGCGAGGCTGAGGGAAGTAGAGCTGCAGGAGCGGCAAAATAAAATAACGAAGAGCATATACCATAGATAGTATGAGGTAACTCAAGTACATGAAGGCATCCCGAAATATTTAAAAACGCCAAGGAGTTTTAACTCACAATAAATCCTAACCAGATTTCGCTGTGGATGAGAGGAACGTGGACGTAAGTACTGGATGAAGGATTTGTATAAAAGATGTGTGGTGTGTGGAGAAGGGAAGGATAGGTGGCAACACTGGCTTGTAGAGTGTGAAAAGGGTCGTTGGAATGAAAATGAAAGAATATTAGGGAAAAAATGAAAACAGTGTCTCAGTGAGGACGGCAGTGGTCTGGAAATTCTGGAAAAGATTAAAGAATGGAAGAAGCAATGGGTCTATCTAACTAAGTGGGGTATTGTGAACTAAAAATAAATGTTACAGAGTTGCACGATTTTGTATATATGTAGCATGTATATTTATAAATTATGCCAATAAAGGTTTATTATATTCACTTAATTTAAATATGAAGAAATGAATTTAAAAACAATGTTATTTCTCTAGCTCCGTTAGTGCCACGAAAATGAACTGGTTCTAGAAAAAACATACAAATCTCTAGTTGTTTCAACATGAGATTTGATCATAGTCCTAATAAGACTTAATATTATAGAGCTACGAACAGATTGAATATATTTATATATTCAAGCTATATTTCGCTTTAGTTTAGTAAGTTTGTATATTTACTTTACTTACACTCCTACTGTCAGATACACTGAGTTTGAATAAAATTTAACAAAAGATTAGATAAGTTTAGATAACTTTAGATTTGTTTAGATAAGTTTATATAAAACTAGATAATTGTTTTAATTAATTAATATAATTAAAACTTAAATCAACAAGATTTAATGAAATCGACAGCAATTAATTTCAATTTAAAAGACGAAACTAAACAGACTACTCAGGGAATGAGAGGACTAGACAGATTGTAGCGCTGATTGAACAGCGAATCTACACAATTGTATGTTTGAGAATTTATGTTGGTGTGGCGGTGGTAATGACAGTAGGTCACTTCAAAACTTTTATGATAATTTCCAACTGATTTGAATATCTCGACTAAAAATATCCATTTAAAAGTTCATATTTTATCGGAAACTTATTCATGATATTAAATTAATTTCTCTTTTAGAAACAATTTACCATCTAGACATTTCGACTATTAAGACATAATTAATTTAACACAATTTTTCCTCACACAAAACAATCATTTATTGAATGAAAGTAACGACAGCAGGCAAATTTAAATAAAATAGATTTATTAAGTTAGGTTTAGCTAAAAGAATAACCATAAGTTTTTATAATGACCTTAGCAAATGCTTTTTTAACGAGGACAACATTTAAAATCAATATTTAATTTTTAAATTCTTTATAATTAATTAGTTTTGATAAAATATATATAAAATGTGTTTAAGGAATGTTTCCAATTATAGTTTGATTCAATGCAATAATTTTTATGAGAACTATGCCGAATAAATCTTGTAATTAGATTATTTGTCCGGTAGCTTTTGTCCGGACGATTTTTTATTTTCTTATTGTCGATAAATGATTACAGATTGATCACGTACTTCTGCGTTTTACACAGCGGCACAAGCAATATATACTCAACTTATAGGTTTCATTATCGTCATTACATTTTTTTTTATTCTCCGCCTGTAATACTTATTATAGTTACACGCATGACTACAGTCTTTACTCACCAAACTATTCTACAGAAGAATTTACAAAAGAGAAGTAAAAGATTGGACTGAGGAGTGTATAAAAGTGATTTAGTGTTAGCTTAAGGACATAAAATGTAAATTGTTTTGATTTTTAAGGCTAGACAATTAAGACTAGACAGACGAGACCAGAATAAAAAATGCTGTTAATTTGACTAATTTATATTGTCTAACACGTTTTTTTTCTCGTCAATGTATCAAAGATTATCGACGTTGATAAAAAACCTATTTAGTGATATCCTCATATATCAAAAGCAATTACTCTCTTGGTCCAATCTATTGATTAAATCTACATAATTAACACTTTCATCAAAGAACTCAAATTCAGTGTGTAACAGAACTAGATTTCCATCGATTAAGTCCGATCCCAAAAACAGATTTAGACCCCGATTTGAGGCAAGCTTATTATGCGGTTAGATAATCGCCGACGTTAGAGACAAATCCGTTGTTATAACTAGGTTTCTAGTACCTGTTCCTATTTTTTATGCTAAGTACTCAGACCACCCGGGGTGTGTAGTAGCTGTGAAAGTTGAATGAAAGACGGTGGTGTGTTTTTAGGGCCTAAGGCGACGGTGTCGGTTATACGGTTTTGGATAATTTTTGGGCTGCGAGGGCGTGCTAGACGTAGTCTGGAGAATTCTGGCGACAAGACTTTTAAGCACTCACGCTCGTCAAATTATCGAAACTTTGGGATGAGAATTGAAATTATTGTAATTTTGGCGGAGGATGAAAGTTTATGTGCACCGTGTAATTATCGGATTAGAATTTTCTATTTATGTTTGAAACTATTTTCTTAAACTAAATCTAATAATGAGTTAGCGTTTTTTACTAATGATTTTCGGCACTTATTAAACCACAAGTCACTTTATTAATAACAAAATAGTTTTAAGACTAAATTGAAACCTGTTTCTTAACATTTTTGGATTAAATTTTATATTTCTTTAAATCGACGTAGATTTCTAAAATAAAAGTCAATAAAAACGAAACTAACTAAAACAAATTACGTATACACAGAATATGTAAGGATAGGTTAAAACATTTATTGCATAAAATCATATTTTATATATAGCTTATCCTAATCTAAACTATGTTTGGCTAATATATTATGAACCCCATACGGCTTTTTTATTCAAGTTGTATGGCTCTTCAACCCGTCCAAAATATACAGTGCTTTTGAAAAAGAACTCCCTAGTTTTATTGTGTCATACAAACTGTTCAAAGTGATACACACTATTCTAGCTAATGGTGTTTGATTCATCAACTGTCCAAGTTTTCCTCTCTTGTAGTTGGTACGCCTACTTGACCTTGAGACGTCGACAGGGCTCAGTACGCTTAATTCAGTTTATGTGTGCAGTGTAGTGCAATGGCTACTCCGCAACAAAAAGCACAGTGTGTTATTTGACTTGTGCAAACCGAATCTGTTATAACAGTGCAACGTAATTTTAGACGTTAGGATGGTGTTGAACCCCCTACAGCAAAAACTATCCGTCATTGGCTCTCGTTCTTTCAAGGAATCCGGTAGTGTTTTAAAATGGAAATCGCCAGGTAGACCGAGAACTACTGAAGCTGTTGTAAAACAGGTCCGTGTTCGTGTGTTAAGAGCCCAAAGAATTCAATGGCCAGTCGTAGTCTGCAATTAGGATTGCCTAAAGGTACTGTGTATGATGTTATGCCTAAAGACTTCATTTGCGTGGCTACAAATTGCATCTGTTACTTGAAATAAAACATATTGATAACATGAAAAGGTTAGAGTTTTCTGCTGATCTTCTAAACATAATTTATAATGATAATTTGTTGAAATATGTTTTGTTTACTGATGAGACTACATTTCAAGTTAGTGGAATAGTAAATCCTCACAATTGCAAAAATTGGGCTTTAGAGCAGCGTTTCTCAACCTTTTTTGGCCCACGGACCAGTAAAATTTAAAAAAAAGATTCACGGACCAGTGATATTTCTTTGACAAAATTTTACTAGGTATTAAAGAACTACTACACAAAGGTGAATTAAAGTCATTTAACACAAAATATCGCGAAGTAACACGTAGCGTGAGTAACTTTGATGAAATTTATGACAGTATGTGTGCCAAAATTAAAACCAAATGTAGCGAGTTTCAGGAGAAAGATTCGGGTTGGTCACTAAGGGAGATTTCCCATTTAGAAATTAATATCAATAAATATAAACCAATACGTGGGTCGTCATTTATTCAACTGCCAAAAGAGATTAGGGAGCGGAAAGCTTGTATCAATGTTCAGAATGTAGACGAATTTTGTTTTTTATGGAGCATTGTATCCGCATTACACCCCACGAATGTGAGTTCTGATCGCCCGGCATCATATCCCTACTTTTCTTCAATTTTAAAATATGACAGATTAGAGTTTCCGCTTAGAATCAAAGACATTCCTAAATTTGAACAGATAAATAATATTAGTATTAACGTTTATAGCTTGGAGTTTAATTTTAAATCTAAACAACATGACGTAGTAGGACCAATTTACAATACTAATGCGACTAGGGAAAGACATGTAAATTTATTATATTAGGAAGAAGGGGTTAAAGGTCATTATGTTTATATTAAAAATATTTCACGGCTTGTAAGAAGTCAAATCTCGGAAGATTGTAGAAAAAAATATTTATGTGACGGCTGTTTAACCTTTTTTTCAAATGAATTCGCGTTTAATCAACATAAATTGAATGACTGCAGCAAAATTTACACTATTATGCCGACGGAAGACCTTGTAAAACATAAGAGAGGTGATATGATGCCGGGGAATATATTAAAGTTTCAAAATTTCGATAGAAAAATGCGTTGTATACGCAGATTTTGAATCAATTTTAAAACCTGTTGATACATGCTCACCGAACCCTGACAATAGCTATACTAATCAGACACATATCCATGTACCATACAGTTTCGCCTATAATATAAAATGTTCATTCGATGACTCATTGAGTAAATTTTTCACTTATTCCGGGGAAGATTGCCCGAAATTGTTTTGTCAGAACCTCTATACATATGTTAAGGAATTATACAGGGAACATTTAAGCGTTATACTTCCCATGATTAAATTAACTGCAGATGAGCAAAATTCCTACGATACGGCCACTTCTTGTCACATATGTAATTAATTATTACAAGTAACAGACAAAGTCGCCGATCACGATCATTTAACGGGTAAATTTCGGGGAGCCGCCCACTCAAATTGTAATTTGAATTATAAAATACCTAAAATGATCCCGTTATTTTTCCATAACATGTCGAATTATGATGTTCATTTATTTATTAAAGAATTTGGATCTGACGAAGAAAAAATTGATATCATCCCCCAAAATAAGGAAAAATATATATCCATCACCAAAAATCTACCTGTTGGTAGAACTACTACAAGTTAATTGTAACATTTTTATTATCATTTACTTACAATAATATTTAAATGTAAAGATATGTAATTATTTTTCTTTTTTTTTCTTCAGTGAATATCAATAATCATAAATTGCATAGAATTAAAATTAGTTTAAGATATTTGTATTTCGTAATTTTATAAGTAAATTTTTTTCGCGGATAGAAAAAATTGTCTGCGGACCAGTAAAATTTCTCCGCGGACCACTGATGGTCCGGCGGACCAGCGGTTGAGAATAGCTGCTTTAGAGCATTCATATGTGAGCATCATGATTGTATCAACGTGAGTTTCCCAATCTTAATGTTTGATGCGGCTTGATGGAAGATCGTATGCTCTTCAATTGGGCTTGACAGCATCCATATGAGCATCATGATAGCATCAAGGTGAGTCTCCCAAAGTTAATGTTTGGTGCGGCTTGATGGAAGATCGGTTCCTTTGGGAACTTCCTTCCTTGGGAAGGTCCTTTCATTTTTGTAGAACAAACAATATGTGGGGACAATTACATGTTAACAGAGAATCTCTTTCCACAAATGGATGATATTGAGGTGAAAAAAGGCTTGTGTTTTTCAAACAAGATGGCGCCCCACTTCATTACAGTAACCACCTACGCTCCAGACACTCGCTTTCCGGGAAGGTGGATGGGCTGAACTGGCCCAATTTCTTGACCACCACGAAGCCTGGACTTAACTCCATTGTACTATTTCTTATGGGGCCACATAAAAAATCCGAAATGAAAAGATCCGAGACATCAATCGTTTACGCGAAAGAATCGTCATGGCGCACAGTGAGCTGAAATGCCGGAAAAGTGGACCTCGTCCTATATATATCTGAAATTTTGGTTACGGGGGTTAGTTTTGTCGCTGATTACGAATATATTGTCAAAAATTTCAAAAACAAAATGGCGGATTCAATATGACGGATGCTTCCTTGAAACACTGACATATATACTAACTGGAATGAGCGCTGGCCTCTAAGCTTGTGCGGGCCGAGATAGAGGTCCCAATGGGATCCCTTCATCCTTGTCTAGCCAACAGTAAATTCAAGAGTGGAGGATGTGATACAGTCAGAGCGAAAAGCTATTTCTATTGAGTTGTATCAAGAAAGAGAGTGAGATCGTTAATCCGTGAGCATATTATAAAGCGAAGTTTATATATTTTAATAAAAGTTGTTTTCAAAAAGACAATGGTAAAATACTGTAGTATTTGCAAGGAAAAATGGACGTCGGACGTCGGACACATATTTAGTTTTCCTTTTTGCCTGTACTAGAGGAAGACAGAGCGATAGGAGAGACATCTTGTGATGCCCTCTCTCGGCCCGCACAAGCCAGGAGGCAGCGCTCGTTCCAGTTAGTATATATATATATATAATATATATATATATATATATATATATATATATATATATATATATATATATATATATGTATATATATATATATATATATATATATATATATATATATATATATATGTATATATATATATATATATATATATATTCCAGTGCTTCGAAATAATCATCCAAGTTTATTAAGTCGCTGATTACGAATCTGTTATCTGAATTTCTCGAAACACGTTCTCCGCGTTACCGCTGCTATTTTTTCGTTGAAGTGTGTGATATCAATCTTGCTAACTGAAGGGTGATCCTGAATGTTTTGACATTATTTAATAACAGTTTATGCCAATTCAAGACGACTGCCAACTGCGAGGGAAAACTTTTTCTAAATATTGTATTGACACAGAACTGTAAAAATAATGAATCGCCCAATACATCCCGGGCTAGTTTCATTGCGTAGGTAATAATGTATGAATTCAGAATTATAACGGATTGTATGCCGAAACCTGCCTATACGTATTTGGCGCACTGTGAATAACACTCATTGCGTAAGTTTTTCCTTGTACGAGGAGGTTGTCCTAGTTTCATGACTTTCTGAATTTTCTTCGATATTTTCAGCCAGTCTGTTGAGGTTTCCTGATTAATTTGTATTATGATTTCTTCATTGTGGAGTTTCTTACTTTTTGATATTTTTGGGTGGGTCTTCTTTCTTTCTATGGGTTTGGAATTACGTCCTTGTTTGGAGAAAATGATGGTCTGATTCAAAAGCGCCTTTGCGACCTCTGACGTTTAAAAAGAAGATATATATATATATATATATATATATATATATATATATATATTGATTGTTCTTGCATTGCATTGATTGTTCAATCATATGAGTTTTGACATATTTCTTTTAGCAGGACATGCATATATTTTTATATATTATTATTACATACAGACACAGAAAACACGTAAGACATTAGTTGCATACAGCTCAAATAGGTCTCGAATAGATACCATGTTTGTGAAGAGTAGATTTACTGGTTCCACTACAGTAATAGATACAATGCTATCCGATCACAGAATGCTAAGTCTACAGATAGACAGCAACGCAGATAAAAAACTACATCCAAAATATCATATCACCAGAAATTATTCCGATAGCAATAAACGAAAATTTGCAATGGCACTAGCACAAGAGACCTGGATGGAAATGTACAGAAAGGAATGTGTAAATGACAAAACGATTTCATTTATAGAAATATTAAAATATCATATTGATACATGTTTTCCCCTTAGAAAAGTGAAAGAGGCAGTCAAGAACAAATCGTGGGTTACTACTAAAATAAAGAGATCAAGCAGATATATTAACGATTTATACATTCTGCAAAAATAAATCCAGGTTCTACGCAAACACTACTTACAAGGAAAGTACAAACACTAAAAGCTTCTAAATTCGACGAAACGGGATTTCTATAATAAAATGCTACACAAAACGACAAACAGGCAAAATACCCTATGGAAAATTTTAAATGAGTTATCCAACAAAACAACTTCCAAAGAAAAAGTGGTTAAAATCAATGTCAACAATCAACTAATAGGGGATCCTAATAAAGTATCACCACTATTTAACGCATTTTTAAAGAGGCTCCCGAATTATTAATTTCAAAGATATCACCAACACAGATCTCAGACAACCACACATACTATTTTCTTAGAGGAATACAACGAAATTGAAATGGCCAGTATTCTTCATAAAATTAGAAATAAAAATAGTTGTGAACCCGATGGAATACCATGTAAACTCCTTCATGAATGAATTTCTAGTACCTATAACGCATATTGTTAATGTATCATTTACCACTGAAGAGTTCCCTACTGTTCTCAAAACATGTATTATTACACCAGTGTACAAAAAAAGGCGATAAAAGTAATATAGAAAATTATAGACCAATTGCCCTAGTATTTGTTCTATCAAAAATTTTAGAATATAGCATGCCCTGCAACCGCGATTATCCATAAATATAACAAAATCCTACAGGAAGTAGATCGTGGAAAATGTCCGATAGGTATTTTCTCAGATCTATCTAAAGCATTTGGTTGCGTGGCGTATAATCTGCTGCTAAACAAGTTAGACAGATATGGCATTAGAGGCAAAGCAGCGAAATGGCTTGAATCATTCATAACCAACAGGAAACAGTTCGTGCGAATAGACAACGGTACAGAGAATGGGCAATCTTCCCTGGTAACTACAAATATTGGGGTACCACAAGGCAGTGTACTCTTCCCAACCGTATTTTTACTTTATATAGCTGACATTACCATGTACATAGAAGGGGAACACTGCACTTTGTACGCAGATGACTCCAGCTTCATTGTCTCTTACAAAACGTCACAAGAAAACGAAACACAGGCAAACAATATCCTCAGTGCAATACACAAATGCTTCTCCGCTAACAATTTATTGCTAAATAAATATAAAACAAAATACATGGTATTTCGAACTTCTAGGAGAGTCCCGGAAACTATTAAACTAAAAATCGGCGATAAAGAATTAGCTAGAACCAACCAGATCAACTTTCTTGGGGTTTATTTACAAGATACTTTAAAGTGGAACATGAACACAGAAACCTTAGTAAAAAAAAATAGCCAGCAAATCTTATTTAACTCGAACCATACGTAATTTTGTAACAAATGCGACCTTAATTACACTGTACTACGCAGAAGTTCAGTCAAGATTGACGTATAGCATTGCAGTATGGGGTATGGCTCCTCAAATCGAAGCCTTATTTAAGGCCCAAAAACGAGTCATAAGGGCAATTGAGGGTATCAGAATTACAACTTCATGCAAACCATACTTCATTAACAATAAAATATTGACACTCCCATGTCTTTATATATTAGAAGTACTGTGTTTAGTACACCTCCAAAAACAAAACTTAGATAAAAATAAGGATTTTCATGATTATGAAACGCGAAGTTTCCAACAAATAAGACCAGCTAAGAGTAATCTAACGATCTGCAGTAAAAGTCCACTTCACGTCGGGATTAAACTATATAATAAGCTCCCGTTTGCCCTCACCAACAACGCATACAATATTTTTAGAACAAAAATAAAGGAAGACCTAGCACAAAAGGCTTTCTACAGCGTACAGGAATTTTATAATTCCCCTTTTTTCTTTCTGACATTATCCAATATGTATTTAGTTATATTTTGTTAAGGATGAATAAATTGATTTTGATTTTTGATCTCTTCAAAGACTGCCGGGTCCACGGCTTTGGGGGCCACTGCTTCAACGAGGAGGAGCTGCGATCCTTGAATCCCACTCAGATCCTGAAATTCCTAAAAACATCGGAGGATGCGCCCTAAATGGGTAAGTGTACCAATGATTAGAAGAAGAGGGTGGGGTACAATAGATCTATAAAGGTCCCAGTACAAATCTCCACAAAAAAATCTGCAATCTACATATACTCTTGAGTTTCCTCATAACAATCTAGTTTGGAATTTCTTCAGCATGCCGTGCATCGGTTTTCCTAATTAGATCGGAAGAACGCAAGACAACGTTCAGGAAGGCCTGATTAGGTGGAAGTTAAAAATTTGAATTTGAATTTATCGATATATCTTTTATGTGTCAAATATATGATATATTTTTATCTAATTCCGACTAATTAAATTAGAGCATATGTGTAAAAATATGTTCCTGACCTACGTTTAGCCCTAAAGGGCGGCAGGTGTAAATGCGTTAATTCTATTTAAATTTTCCTTTAATTTGCATAATGACCTTTTTTCTAACAAAGAAAATGTTAAGGTAGTTCAAGTTACAAGATTGTTTTTAATATCAATTTCAGTTTATAATATACCAAGTACGAACAGCAGTTTCGATATTTATTTCACTTTGTAAAATCTTTCAGTTATTTATTTGAAAAATCGGTAATTGAAATAAAATGCGTGGAAGCGAAGCTACCGTCGGCCACCACAAATTTTAACAATCATTGAAGGATATTATAACGAGATTATGTTTGTTTAGCGGTTCGAACGCAAGCGAACGTGATGCAATCCTGCGGTCTGCCGAGATTGCCATCGTCTTTTCCATTATATCAACAAACCATCCGTCGAAAATAAAACACGACGACGTGAAACTGCAACTAAATCAATATTTTATTATTGAAATGTGAGTTATAAACAAAACCGATAAAAACAGGGGTGGGATTCACTATTGTCTGAACGTGTTTAAACATGCGAAAAATTATGAGAAAACCAAACAAACATTTTGTTGTTTGAAGATTTTTTGGAGTGCAGTTAAATCACGCAGATATGTTTTTATTGCAGACTAATTCTTTTTTTTTGCAAAAATATTAAATAAAGTACAGTTTATATCTATTACATATATTTAAATAATTATGTAGTCACAAAAAGCAAAGCTGCACTGAGGAGAAGACATGCTCTTAAAAAAATGATGTATTTTTTCGGGTCTTCGTTGAGTGCCACGAAGGTGGACTGAAAGATAGCTAAATAGATGGCAAATTTCACATGAGATTTGTTTTGGTAGTCCTAAAAAGACTCAATTGTGTTATAGAGCTCCGGAAGGGTTGAATATATTAATATATTTAGGCTCTGTTCCGACTTTATTAAGTTTATAATTTATTTTTGTAATACAACTGGACAAAAATAGATAAACACAACAAAACAGAACATGCAAAGCTAGACAAATAATACAGACAGATGTTGCAGACAAGTTGAAATATTTTACATTTTAATGAAAATTGTGATATTAATTTATGCGTTTCGGAATTCATGTTGATTGTAAAATCAACATTAGATATTAGAATTACTTTTCTTAAAAGAAATCTACATATCCGGCGATTATCCAAATTAGTAGTTAATTATCATTAGATGGTTTAGTTTGAAAGGCGGTAATTAAAATCAACCGTTAAGATAACCAAATTCGGTTGCCTTAATTTAAATTTCCCGAGAAAACAAAACAGGAATTCATAAAAAATTCTATGAATATGCTCGAGTTTAAATATACCCGCCTTAAGAAGATAGATTAGCTTTTTGTATCTAGATTTAATTTGATTATACTTAAGATTAAACCGATGTGAAACTGGCAATAACTTGCAACAATAAAAAATTTGCGTAAACTTTTTATTTAAAAAGGCTATAACTACGTTAATAATAAAGATTTTTAAAAATTTTCTCAAATAACTTTAGTATGGTAAGCCGCCTCTTACCAAAATTAGATTTATTTTCCCATTTTTTTAGCTGTTGTTTAGCCTGTTGGGCATAAGCCTCTCTCTTGCTCTTCCACGTAATCCTGTTAGGGCCGCTTGGTACCAGTTAATGTCTTCCGTTCGTTTCAGGTCGTCGTTCCATCGCATTTGTAGTCTACCTACGCTTCTTCTGTTGTTCAATGGTCTCCATCTTATGATTTTGCCGCTCCATTTGTCTTTATTTCTCGGGACATGGCCGGCCAAACTCTATTTCGGCTGTTGTATTTCATTTGTTAGATCCCTTACTTTTGTCTTCTCTCTGATCCAATCATTTCTTTTCTTGTCCCTCAGTGATATTCCTAGTATACGTTTTTCGATTGCTCTTTGATTGACCCTTAGCTTTTCCATTATTATTTCCGTAATTGCCCAGGTTTGCGATCAATAAATGGTCACCGATAGAATGCACTGATTGTATAGGGCGCTTTAGTTCTTGACTTGTCTTACTTATTGTTAGTGTTTGCCCAAGATACTTACATATTTGTACTTTCTCAATTAAGTTACTTTCGATGGTAATTTGTTTTTCATCTTCTCTATCTCACCTTATGTACTTGTTTTTTACAAAGTTAATTTACAATCCTATGCGTTTCGTGGCTTTGTAGATATTGTCGATGAGTGTGATGAGTTCTTCCTTGTTGCTGACTATCAGTGCTATATCGTCGGCAAACATTAGTCGGCTGAGTTTCTCACCAGTTATGTTAATACCTCGGTTACTGAAATTAATTGTTTTTAGTGCATCTTCCAAGATCAGGGTAAATATTTTCAGCGAAAAAGGATCTCTTTGTCGTACACCTCTCCTGTTTCTCACTTTTTCGGATGGTTCGTGCAGTTGGATTTGTAGTGTGGCGTTGCGGTAGAGATTATTGATCAAGTTTGCGTTCCCATGGTCAATTCTGGCATTTCTAGGGTTTGCTGGAGTGCCCAGATTTCCAATGTGTCAAAAGCTTTTCGAAAATTTATGAACGCTAGTCGTACAAGTTAGTGTAAAATTCTTGTGCTGCTCTTAACATCTCGCTTTTCATGCCTGTCGTTGATTTAAGCTATTTCCTTTTTTGGGTCTTCTGCCAGCCTCCTGAACACCTTCGGACCTTTGTGTTCTTCTAAGACATTTTGTGCTGTTTGGATTTTATGCTTCCTGATGTCTTCCTTTGCCATTCGCCTGGTTGGTGTATTCTGTTGTTGCTCTTTTTCCACGTACAATCAAATCCCGTCTACGCTCCTGCATTGCAAGAGTTTGGGCGCTGAGTTTGTCCTTTTGGATTTCTTTACAGCGTATCTTTCAGCTGCTTGATGCAGGGAGTGTGTG
The DNA here is from genome assembly GCA_944588485.1 of Phosphuga atrata. NCBI lineage: Eukaryota > Metazoa > Arthropoda > Insecta > Coleoptera > Silphidae > Phosphuga > Phosphuga atrata. Next base: position 15,169,931 of record OX155895.1, on the reverse strand, counting down.
ATCTGTTTGTTAAGGTAGTTTATGTCTGTTATTGCAGTTGTATGATTATTTATGTTGTATTGCGATTGGAATTCCTCTGGGTTTTGTTTCAGTTTTTCTCTATCAACCTGCTTTGGTGTAGTTTTCTTCATTCTCCTGTTTATTTCTAGCTTCTGGTTAATGAGAATTGTTGCTCTTACAAGGCGGTGATCGCTTGCGGTGGTAAACCGGTTAAGCACCTCGATATTCTGTACTACCCGAATGTCCGTTGTCAAATTGTAGTCTATTTGGTTGAAGGTTCTGCAATCCGGGCTTGCCTAAGTCCAGTTCCGGTTTTAGTTTTCTTGGAAAAAGTGTTTGCGTTAATTACTCGAGGAAGTTTGTAATCATTTTGCCCCGGTGGTTTCTTTCTCCTAGTCCATGCTTGCCAACGTACGCTTCGTCCTGGATTGCCTGCTTCCCGATCTTGCAGTTGAACTCTCCAATGACTAAAGTTTTCCTTGTCTTCTCCTCGTCTTCGGCTTTGCTAGGAGGAGCATAGATATGTATTATTTTTAGTGTTTCCCGTTTGTTTATTCTTATATTATTGTAGATTATTCTTTCGGAGATGGCTTTTAATGTTCTTATACCGTTAAGCAGTCGCTTGTGGATTAATATGCCTATTCCACCTACGCTGGAGGTGTTGGATCTCATATAGTAGAGTTTATGTCCTGATTTTAATTCAATATAGCCTTCGCCTGTCCTTTTTGTCTTGCTTATACCTACGATGTCCCATTTAATCTTTTCCAATTCTGTTTCAAATACTCCTCTTCGTTTTCTTCTCTTTAACGCCATATATCTTACGTTATATGTAGATATGTTCAGCATTGCATGGCAGAATAATCTCTTCCAGATATTCCTCTACCGTTCCGTTCTGGCTACAGCTGCCGTTGTAGGGAACATTCCGGATGCTGGGGACGGCCCTCAGTACCCTCATTGCTTTTTGTTTTTATTCATTTTTGTGTTTTTTTTTTGGCAAGTTATCATCACGCTTGCCAAGCGGGTTGGTGCAGTGTGAAATCAGCCGCCCAATATGGTACCGACGATGTTTCCATCCGCCCAATATGGGTCAGACGCTGCGTTGTTTGTGCTAATTTTAGTCCGCCCAGGATATTTGATTTCCCGGGTACCACTTATATTTAGGAGGCATTCCCCTATCCACCACCTGGGGAGGCGCCCGATGAAGGACTAGCAACCCCACACGAGCCTTAAATTACGCGTGTTAGTATGTCAACCACTTACTCCGGCGGCACTGATGGATACTTAATCAGAACTTATGATACTATGTCGGAGTATATCCTTCTTTACTAAAAATAGCTCCCATTATTCCCCTTCATAAAGCAGATGCAGATATTGGCAATTACAGGCCAATTTCTATTGTGTTATTTATTCTCAAAAATATATGAGCGAATTATTTACAATAGAATGATCCGATATTAGGAAAGATTTAACTTATTGATCAATTGCGAGCAAGGCGAAGAGATCAGTAGAAACACTCACGTGTAACAAGACTAAATGTATAGTAAACAAGTTAGATGATGGAAGGCGTGTTATGAGTTTTTATCTGATTTATCCAAGGCCTTCGACACGGTTAATGTTGAATTTCTACTATCAAAATTAGAATGCTATGGTTTTCGGGAACTTTCCTGAAGTTAATTCGATCATTTCTTATAGAAAGGAAGCTAATTGTGCCTGCCAATAACACCCAATCGAGCTGCAAGGATGTGTCCATGAGTGTGCCCAAAGGTTCTGTACTGGGCTCGCTTTGTAAGTGATCTTCCACTTCATGTAAGTGCAAAAATATTCTGTTTGCAGATGACATGAATATGGTGGTATCTGGAAGCAATTTAGGTGAATTAGCTAAGATTGGAATTGTTGTTGAAGAGGTCAGAATAAATCAACATCTAATAAACTTCGAGAAATCAATCTGTATATATTTCCCTAAACAGAGGATACTTCCACCCTTTTGTAAAATAATTATTGATGACAAAGAGAAAAATCTTGCGGCATGCACTAACTTTCTGGGAGTACGGATGGAATCCACACATAGCCGGTCTGGCCTATAGACTATATATGTAAAAAAAATATCTTATATTATATTATATGCAATTCTGAAATTAAAGAAATCAATGGACCACGACTCAATAATTAGCAAATATTATGCACTTGTCTCTCACACTTTTCCCTCCACATTTTGCTCTGGGGTCAGGCTCCTAATGTAAAGAGATACTATATCATGCAAAAAAGGTTTTTCGTCTTATTTTCTGACTTAAAACCGGAAAAAGTTGTAAATACTGAAATCTTTTATTTATACTGGAATAAAACTATACAGCAATACACAACAATATAAAAAAAATTCATATATATATATATATATATATATATATATATATATATATATTACAATTATATGCTGTTTGTACTGTATACAAATGACAAATTTATCGACTTAGAAGGCCATTCATCAATGAGTACGGTTCTATTTATCACCACATATGATTTTTAGTTGTCTGTTTTAATCGGGCTGGAGTCGCTGTCGCAGGTCCAGTAGCTTGAATTTTTTAAGCCTCCTGACGATACCTCCTCTATTCAGCAGGTTGGATGCTAGTGCGTTTGGGTGGGTACCTACTGAGCCTTAGCTCCTACTTTGTACACAGCTTTTGTGCAGCTGCCTTTACTCTGTCAATTTTTAAATCCTTATACAAATTTGAATTTGTGACATACCACGGGGTGTAAATTATCATTCGGAGGATTTTTATTGGAAATCTCTGCAGGATTTCAATATCCGAGCTGCTGGCAGTTTCACAAAGCTGTATTCTATACGTAAATGTGGCTTGCCCAGGTTAGCTTGCGATCGAGGTATAAGCCGAGATATTTTACTTTATTGACTCGTAGGAGCGGGTGGTCATACAAGAGAACAGTAGGACAGTCCTTTTTACTCATTGTAAAAGTGAACTGAACATATTTGGTATCGCCGGCTTTAAGTTTCCATTTTTTTAAAGCACTTTCCGACTTTGTTTAGTGCTTTTTGTAGATTTTTCGAAGCTGTGACAGCATTCTTGTCTGTTGTTATAATTGCTGTTACGTCGGAAAAAGGCTACGGTGGTGTTTGGACGCATTGGAAGGTTAGCTGTGAACAGAGTGTATAAGAATGAGCCCAATGCGCTTCCTTGAGGAACCTCCGATTTTAACGAGAAAAGTGCTGATTCCTCTGTGCCGTATTTTACTTGAAACTATCGGTTACTTAGATATGACTATAGCATCAAGTATAATTTTGGTATATACATCTTGATTTTGCAGAGCAGGCATGTATGCCAGACTTTATCAAAAGCTTGCTTAATGTCAAGATTGCTGAGCAGTATTTTTCTCATCGAATGCATTTGTTATTACATTGTAAATTCTATTGATCTGCTCCACAGTAAAGTGTTTGGATCTAAATCCAAATTGGTGTGCAATGATGATATCTTGTTTGTTAATTGGTTATTTCATTCTTACTAGTAATAATTTTCCAAATAGTTTGAATAGGATGGGCAAGAGACTTATGGGAATGTATGAGGTGACATTGTTGGGTGGTTTTCCCGGCTTTTGGATCATTATAATTTGTACAATTTCCCATTGACTCGGTATATGACATGTTCAAATAATAGCATTGAATAGATGAGAAACCGCAAAGTGGGTATCACCTTTGTTGATTTTAGGCCTATGATTCCATTGATAGAGAAACGCTTAAAAAAGTACTACTGGAACTAGGGCTAGACAACAAAACCCGCAGACTCATCCTAGAAACCTTGACCAACACCCATTCCAAGGTTAAATTTAGAGGCGAGATCTCAGAAAGCTTAGAAATAAAAACTGGAATGAGACAAGGAGATGGACTTTCCCCACTTCTCTTCAACTGTGTCCTTGAAAAAGTTATGAGAGAATGGTGCAAGGAACTGATCAACTTGGGTGTTCGCAGTGGTATCTATCTACCTGGGAAGTAAAAACGATGGATTGGTTGTAGATTGCCTCAGAACACAAGCTGCCAAAGTGGGTATTCAAGTGTCGCTGGAGAAAACAGAACATCAGGAGGACTGAGAAATTTAAGTATCTCGGCGAATGGATTGATATTAACTTATCCGAAAGAGCATCATTATCCATGAGAATAAACAAGTTAAAATTAGCCTATCGACTGACTAAGAACAACAACATCAAGAAATTGCTGTCACGCAACTTGAAACTTAAGCACTACACACCAGTCTTACGACCAGAGGCTCTGTATGCCATGGAGTGTCTATCCTTTAAGCAAAGAGGTCTGGTAGAGAAATTGGAAATCAGAGAGAGGAGAATCCTCAGAAAGATCCTAGGACCGGTAAAGGAAGATGGGGAATTCCGAAGGCGACATAACTGTAAGCACTACGAATATATTAAAATGCTCTCTGACTGTGCAAGGAAAAGAAAGGTAGCTTTCTATGGCCTCGTTGCAAGATTGTCTCCAAACTGACTAACCAACCGTCTGTTCACTTTCTGGCAAAACAAGAATGGAAGGTTCCCACGACTTAAAAACTCGGAATAACTAATCTCCAAAACAGACAATCTTTGAGACGCACCCTGAAGGAAGTCCGTGGATTTCAGGAAAAACCCCGAAGGAAATGTGCCCCTGGACAGAAGAGAGAAAGGAGTTACACCGGCGGAAGATGCGACAACACTGGGCAAAGATCAAAGCCCAACCGTCGAACAAGCGTGGTCGAAAGTAGGCCTATTTGAAAGAAGAAAAGGAAGAAGCATTGGATAGATTCGTAAGGTATACGATTTCCCTTTTTTGGTACTTTTTTAAGTATAAAACCAGTAATTAGGTCATATTCGGGGGATTTCGGATTCTGCACTTTGTGAATCATATAATTTAATTCCGTTGGAGAGCAGGGCTTAATCGGTGTGTCCAGAGTTAAAGGTCTTGCGAGGAAGTCATGGATTATTGCTTCATTTTGCTGTGTTGGCAGTGGTGTGAACACTTAGGCCAGATGTTCTTCGAATGTTTCTGCCTTTTTGATATCACTTTGAGCCCTGTCACCGTTGGTTTTCTTGATGGGAGGAACGTGGCTTGAATAGTCCGTGTTCATTGTGTTGGTCAGGTTTTCCAGATGTTTTTCGATATTGAGATTATTGTGTTGTGAGATTAGTTTTTTAGCTCCTGTGCCACTCTGTTGAATCTTCTTTTATCGGCCGAGTTCCTGCTCATCTGCCATTGTCTTCTGATGCGTCTCTTCTCAGTAATTTTTTTTAATTTCCTCTGGATATATTATGGTACTAGAGCGGGTGTCTCCGGCGTGGTGTCCCAGGCTGCACCCTGCACCAGTTGTATGAAATATTATGTGGCATCATCTATGTCACTCTCGTTATTTAGGGGAACATTTAGTTATATGTTATTTTTTATTAATCTTTGAAAAGCATGCCAATGTGTGTTTTTATTGCAAAGACTCGGGCGCTTTTCCTTATTAATCATTTCACTACTTACAGTTATTATAACAGGGGTGTGGTCCGAAGACAGGTCCAGACTTGTCTCTTTGCGTATATTGTTTCTTGCTATGACTTTGGCTACAAAAAAATCCAGAACATCTGGGGTTTTATTCCTATCTGTTGGCCAATAAGTGGATTAGCCTGTTGAGAGTTGAATGCATTTTAGAGTTGACAATGTTTTATGCAATTCACGTCCTCTGCTTGTTATTAGTCTAGACCCCCACAATGGATGTTTAGCGTAGTAGTTACCACCGGCTAGAAAGCGAAAGCCTTGGAATTGGTGGTCTTTTATGTTGTGCCTCGGAGGACAGTATATTGCGGCCGGTACTATTGAACCAAGCTCCTTATCTTTAATGACAATGTTAGTTGTCTGTAGATAGTCCTTGTCATGGGCCTTCAGTAAATGTTGTTTCAAAGTCTTTTTCACTAGTATTTCTGTAGCTGCGTACGCGGTACCATCTGGATGCTCGGTGTTATAAAGGTTGTAGCCGTGGACTTTTAGGTGACTACTGGCGGTGAAGTAGGTCTCAGTGATTAATATGATGTCGATTTTTTTTGCGTTAAAAAATACAGTCATTTCTTGACGATGTTGTCAAGAAATTTATCAGCAAACTTTGTTAGTACTGTAGTGAGTAACTTTAGCATAGTATTTAGAAGCTCATTTTGCTGTATTATTGCTCGTTTGAATTCGTTAAAGGATTTCTCTATTGTGTTCGATTTCTATTTTAGCATACAGCAATAGATCAATCTTGTATATTTCTTAGTTGTTTGGCATGGGCTCCAAGTCCACAAAGAAAAGAGGCAACGGTACTTTAGTTTGCCTGTGGCGAATATTTATTATGTTGCGCACCAGGTGGCCTAGGTCTTCGATTGCCTTCTTTATATCGTCGATTGGAGTTGTGGGATGCAGAGACCTTAGGACCACTGTATAAGCACGATTTTCTTTCTGCTGATAAGTGTGGTTAGAGGCCGTTACATTATCCAATATGTGTATTATTTTTCTGTGAATTTCGGAGTATTTTGTTATGTCCGTCGGTGTTTATAGTTTTGTGTGTGTAGTCGCTTTGTTAACAAGGTTTTCGAAGCATTTCTCCAGCTCCGTAATAGATTTAACATCCGGTATAAATATTGATTTGGCTACGTCGATGGTTTGATTATCGTGATAGTTACCAAGAGGAGAACATCGGTTATTAGTCGGGATTGGGGTGCTTTTCTCGACGCTGGTTGCAGATGCATTGGAATCCCTACGTCTTTTTTTTGTTATGGACAATTTGCCATGTCGGTGGCTCGTCGTTGGGTTTAGTTGAGTTTCTTGTTAGGACTACACGTAGATCATTCATGTTTGCTACTAATGGGAATACATTAGATGTTAAATTTGGCGGCCTATTAGCTAAGAAGCCTATTTCCATAGCTTTTACACCATTTGTGGCTTTTGCGTCCCTTTGCTATTAATCTGAATTTTTTGACTCATTGTCAGTGGTATATAAAAGATTCACGAGAATAAGGTGAAAAAGTCCGACAACGTTTTCGGCGATAGTAGATAAATGTACTCGTTTGTGGTACGTCTGAACGGTTTGCTACTCCTGACCGTAGTCTGTTGAGTGATCTCCATGTACTCCATTTCTCTCTGCATCCAGGAGGTAGTTTCTCACTTGGCTTCAGCCAGTCTTTAGAGCTATTAAACCTTGCTGGCCACAAATCCACACGGGGTTGTTTTTTGTCCCGGCGAGAGTCACTGTTGATTTCAGGAAACTATTTCTTGATTTGAGTTGTGAATTTGCTGACTCATATCCATATACAGGGTGTGTTTTAGATGTTAGAGCCTTCTTTTTCTCATAATTGGCCGTAAGCTCTCAACGAATGTCAGGTGGAGAAATACCGGCTAAGCTGTATAACTTATCCAGTGGAGTGGGTTTTAGACAGCCGGTGATGATACGGCAAGTATCATTGAGAGCCACATCGACCATATTGACGTGGCTAGATCCGGACCATACTGGTCACGCAAATTCTCCAGCCGAGAAACATAGAGCCAGGGAAGAGGTTCTGACGGAGCCAGGGTGTGCTCCACATGTTGTGCCAGTTAGCTTCCTTATGATGTTATTTCTGGCAGCCACTTTTTGTTTGGTGTTCAAGTAATGTTTCTTATAAGTTAGCGAGCGATTAAGAGTGGCTCCTAGGTATTTTAGAAACATACAGTGGTTTAGCAAGAGTCCATCCCAGGTAATTTTGAGAGTTCTGGCTGATTGATGGTTCTTAAGGTGAAAAGCACAAGTCTTTGTTTTACTAGGATTTGGTCTCAGTTGATTTTCTCTGTAGTAGGCTGATAGTTCTATTAATGATTTGGTCAGCTTCTGCTCAACAGTATCAAAGCAACTGGCTTGGGCAGAAATGGCACAGTCATCTGCTTAAATGAAACGCTGTGTCCCCTTAGATAATGGTTGATCGTTGGTGTAGATTAGAGATGAGCATGGGACGAGTTTCTCATCCCATTCCATCCCATCCTATCATATTTTCGTCGTTGTCCCATCCTATTATATTTTCGTCCCACGGTCCCATCCCACAAACCTAAAATTTTCGTCCAATCCCATTCCATTTATCCCATCCTGGTCGCGTGGCCCGTCCCATTTATCCCATTTTTCCCACACAGCAGACCTGACAGTGAGTAAACCTTTTTCGTAGCAAACGGATCTCAAGACTTCATTGTCAGCAACTACATCGTTATCACAGAAAGCTCCTGGGCTGGACATATTATGGAAAATGTGCGTATTGGCACGATAAGCAATTAACTATGCACGAACTAGATTTATTAGATTATCAAATCTCGTCCAACTACGTCCCATACACATTTGTTGTCCCATCGTATCCCATCCCACGCAACGTTCATCCCACTCATCCCATCCCATGGGACGATGGGATGGGTTGGGACGATGGGATCCCATGCTCATCTCTAGTGTAGATATTGAATAGCGCCGGAGCAAGCATACTACGCTGGGATATTTCGTTCTTCTGTGATCTCCATCTGCTTTTTCGCCCCTGAAATTCAACAAAGAATTTCCTATTTTAAAGAAGGTTCCGTAAGAAACAGGTTAGTTGGTAATCTTTAGTAGCCTTATATATTTGCAGGATAAGCTGTTTGCGATTCACTGTGTCGTAGGCTGCTGTTAGATCTATAAATACAGCTCCTGTGATATCTATCCTTTCAAGCCCATCTTCAATATCCTGTGTGAGTTTCAGCACCTGAGATGTACAACTATTCCCAGAGCTGAAACCGGCTTATTGTGGAATAGAGACTGCCTCCGACTCTCCACTATTCTATTAAGGATGATTCTTTCAAGAACCTTATACTGATGGCATAAGGGAGATATGGGACGGTAACTTCTGGGATCATCTTTACTCTTGCCTGTTTTACGAATCGCTATAACTTTGGCTTTTCTCTATATTTTTGCAATCTTATGCAAAATTTGCAAAATTTTATGCAGTAATTCATCAGTTCCTTCAGCCAGCGCTTTGTTATTGGTTCAAATTTCTTAATCTGCTCAGTTCTTATTTCATCGAGGCTCGCGGCTTTGCCATTTTTGCTTTTACTCAGTACAAGATTTTACTCAGTACTATCTCATTCTGGGTGAAAGGTTGTTGTTAGGAGGTGATTTCTTGATCAGGCTGCCTCTCAAGAGTTTGGTTGCCAGTCCTGGTTGTATGGGGTGTTTTACCATTAAGCACAAGCTGGCGTGCAATATGATAAGCTCGGATATTTGCATGGGTATTTGCCTGGGAAGGATAATTACTCAGGCGCCGATGAAGTCTCCAAGTTTCTTGACTATTCCTGCCCATATCACAGTCTGATATTAGTTTCTCCCACTGCCTACGCTTTGTTTCAGAAATTGAGGAGGAAAGAGAGCTTGCTGATTGGGAGGTGTCGTCACTAAAAGGATCTTCTTCATATTGTGTGTAATAGTTCTCTAGTAAAATGGTTGTTTCTGAGGTCACATCTTGAAGATTTATCGTCCTAAAGCCTCTTGGAATACAGGCTCGTGAGCAGAGTTTCACTTGGTCAACGAAATGTTTACAGCTTTCCGGCCCAGGTGAAATTGTTTGAATTTTTGTATCCAAAATTCTGGAGAACTTAGGCCAATTAGCCTTCTGGAAGTTATACCTTCGCCTTAAGCCAGTTTCTTGAGGTCTTATGAAGGAGAAGAGTTGGCACATTATTGGTTTGTGTTGTGTGTTTGGGATAGGAGAACACACCAATTTGTGGCACTGTTGTGCTATGTTTTCACCGACGAAGAGTAGGTCAGGGTTGTACCGTCGTCGCCGTCTTCTACTATTGAAGCAGTTTATTGAGGCAATTTGGAATCATGAATAAGGGAGAGATAGTTTGTTTCAGCCCAAGATAGAACAGCTTCTCCGTTTTCATCCTCATATGAATACCCGCAAACATGGCTGTGGCTGTTAAAATCCCCTAGACATTTGTCTTCCTGGAGTCAAAATTGCAAGATGGTACAAAGGAGAACTTCCTGGAGGAGGCTTGTACACTGATGTTACCACACAGTTGTTTAGCTCTAAGGTGATAATTTCTTCAATGTATAATGGACGCTCTTTGCTTGGATTTCTGGTCTGACAATGATGGCACTTCCATAATGAGCATGATGTATTTCTGCAACTAGTCGTAAGCTGGGTACAGTCGGTCGTCTCTGAAGGCTATCTCTGTGAGTTTCTTGAATGCACAAAATATCACAATTCTCTTTCTAGCATGTTTCATTCAGCAGCTGTTTAGATGCTGAAATGCCTTCAATATTAACTGAAATAACATTCAGGGGTGTTTTTGAAAGGAACCTATGCAGGGGGACCAAGAGCAGGAAACAGCATCACCCCGTTTTTGACATGTGTCAAACAAATTATCAACACATTAATTACACACATTAACACATTATATATGTTGGCAATTTTGTCTATCCTGTAATCTTCGAAACAAAAGGGTTTATCAAAAGTCATCATAGGACAAAATATTCTTAGAATAGGCCAAGGAATAAAGGCCGATTCTCATGTACGCGATACTCAGCTACGCGACGTCATGCGACATCGCCTGTCTAATAATGATTATATTGTTTTAAATGGGCACGTTGTCACTATGGCTACGTGACAGCCATGCGACGTGCCCATTTAAAACAATCTAAGCATTATTTGACAGGCGATGTCGCACTACGTCGCGAAGCTAAGTGTCGCTCATATGGAAATCGACTATAACCCCTTGAATTTCCTGATCCTATTATTTATTACTCCATTTTAATGCATTTTATTCTCTTTATGTATTTTTAATATGTTATTGCACGTGCTTAGTCATTAATTTTAAAGTAAGCATTCTGTTTTATAAGTCTGTCTTATATTGTCATTACTATATAGTGTGATAAGTAGACATCGGATTATTTCTACTTTCAACATGCCAAAATATGCATGCAAATATGCACTAAAAATTGGCGAAATATGCACAAAAATGGGCGAAATATGCACAAAATATGCACAATTAAAATACTATGTATTTTTGGAATATACTTATTTTTTACTATACGCAGTTGTAGTTTTTGTGACAATATACAATAAATTTATTCCTAGACTTTCTAGAGCAAACTTGTTATGTCTGTGTCACTTAATAATAATTTGTAGGCTGAAAATGACCTCTCTACGTCAACTGACGCTATTGGGAAGGCAGTATTCTACTGGCATGGCAGTAGAATACCAACAGGAGGTAAGGTATCTGGGTATCACACTAGATAGCAAACTCCTATGGAATAGACACGCTGAGGCAGCGGTCGGTAAAGCCAGGTGGATGTACATCATGATAGTGAGACCTGCAATCACTTATGGGGCAGTTGCGTGGGGAAGTAGAATCAAGCTGACCTCTATGAGGAAACAGCTTGAGAAGATTTAAAGACTGGCGTGTGTCTGCATCACGGGGGCGATGGGCTCGTGTCCGACAGCAGCATTGGAGCTGCTGCTGGATCTGACTCCGCCAGATCGGCGATCATAAGGTTCAGCAAGGAAGGAATGGGCAGAGGTAAAATAATCGGGAGCAGAGACCGAAACATCCTCGCTGCCCAGATCCCCTAGCTGGAAGTACCAAAAGACGAAATGGTATGCAAATACCACTTCGAGAAAAACTACACAGCAATGTACAGTAGTAAAGCCGATTGGAGCGACGAATCCTCAGCATACCACATAGAGCAAAATTGCCATCAATTGGTATACAGATGGTTCGAAGACAAAGGAAGGTACTGGTGCAGGAGTGTTTGGACCTCGTGCCAGGTACTTCGAATCCATGGGAACATCCCCAAGTATCTTCCAAACAGAGGTACACGCAATCGAAAGATGTACACAGTTTAACCTCGACAGAAATTATCGCAAAATACGAATTGCTATCCTGTCAGACAGCCAAGCAGCCATTGAGGCCATTAGCTCATACACCATCAGATCCAAACTGGCATGGGACTGAGACTGCTGAACAAGCTTGGCAGGGATAATAAAGTAACGCTATACTGGGTACTAGGACACACTGGTATAGACGGAAACGAAGAAGCCACTTACCTAGCAAACAAGGGATCCAGTAGCCCCTTTATTAGTCCGGAACCCTTTTGCGGCATGAGTGTCAACATGATCCACAAAAGTTTAGATAAAGAAACAAGAGGAAAATGGATGAAAACCTGGAAAGAACTTCCAGGGCTAAGGCAATCCAAAGTGATGCTGGGATCTTTTAACCAGAAGAGAACAACAGCTTGCCTGAAACTAAGCAGGAACAAGCTTAGAATTCTGACAGGAGTCCTGACGGGACACTGCAGACTTAGGAAACATCTCAAGGCCCTAGGCCTAGAGGAGGATGACGGATGCAGATTCTGTGGCTTAGCAGAGGAAACCCCCATACATCTGTTCAAAGACTGCGGAGCATTACTCCGCAAGAGACAGATGTACCTTGGGGCTCACTGCTTGAACACAGAGGAGCTGCAGGTCTTGAATCCCACCCAGATCCTGAAATTCCTAAAGTAATCAGGATTAGAGGAGGCGCTCTAAATGGGTAAGTACACCAACACTTGGAGGAGGAGGGTGGGGTACAATAGATCTATAAAGGTCGCAGTACAAGTCGTCACCACCATATCTACAATCTACAACTGACGCTACTGGACAGAACTTGAAATTTGGCCTCATTTCTGCAAAAACCTCTTCAGGCAGAGTTGGTGCTTTGGTGCCTTTGTGGTGCCTTTGAAAAATGCGTTTATTTTCATTATTCCTTCAAGACGTGGGTTTTTATATAGAACAGCATTTAATTTGCCACGGACCTTTTGCGATAGTTAGCTCGGAAGGACGTTGAAACAGATGAAGGTTTTTTGTTTCTAGTATGGCTAAAATGTGTTGCAATTAGAGAAATATTTTGTTTGATTAAGGGTTGAAGATGCCAGGTGGTGTGAATTAAGTGCAATAGCTTCTGAACTGTCAAATTGACCAACTACTTCTTTTATGGCCTCTAAATTCTCAGTACAAAACAATACAGCTTTCAACCATATTCCCCCCTACGTTATTATTGATTCTGGAGGTAGTGCAAGGTTTGGCCGTCGCTTTTTATATTTTGGTACGCTCGATGGTGCTTTTAAAAATACTTTCTTTGTAGAGAAAATCAATTTATTGACATTTCCAAACTCTTTCCTGATCTCTTCCGCAAGTCGATGAAATCCGTGGGCTACACAGGTGAGGTGATAAAACACTTTCAGAGCTTGACCAGTTTTCACCATATAAGGTGCACCGTCAGAAATAACAACACATATTCTCTCGTCCGTAGAAGAATCGAAAAATAGTGATTTGATGGAATCATTTATGAACCGGATCTCAAATGGCAATGGGCACAAGATTACCTTCTGGAGACCCCGGGAAACAAAAAGAAGCACGGGAAGACGCCAAACGAGATGCATCGATGACATAAAGACGATAGCAGGAAAACAGTGGATGAGAACAGCAAATGACAAAGAAGCATGAAAAAAAATGAAAGAGGCCTATATCCAACAATGGAAGTATGAAGGCTAATAATAAGAAGAAGATTTATGAACCGGGCGATTGTTAAATAATTTGTTTTTTCTAGGACCTTGCAGGCAACCAAATGGGGAGTAATGGACTCTTTGGATAATTTTCCAACAATCAAATTCGCTATATAACGTCCACATGAATCTGTTGTTTCATCGGCTGAGATCCGTATTAAATTGTTCGAAAGATCAGTGCGTATTTCGCTTAGCATTTTTTCGTAGATTGTTCACAGGTATTTTTTTCGAATCGTTGATTCTTTAGTAATTATCTGATTAGTACAATACTTTTTAAGGAATCCTTGACATATATCGTTATTCAATTGACCTCATTCAAATGAATCATCGTTATTCAATTGAATTATTGAATTGATTCATCCGATTTTGAAGGCGAAATTGGAATCAGCAGTTGTTGACGACTTTTTGAAGGTTTCTGTCTTGAAGATATATGGGAAGCAGTACTCACATCTTCTCTGCATCAGTTCTGGTATTTTTTTGATGAAGGTATTCGCTTATCATAAACCTTGCAAAAAAAGCACAGTGCCGTAAACACAGTCGTAAATTGGCCTGGGTAATTTTTAATCCAAGATTCATTAAAGTCGGGGTTTTTTTTACTGGCGGCATTATTTCAACAAAATGTATAGAGACACAGCGAGCGATTTAATGACAAGCAATCCGAAAATTGCCGCATCCCGTAAACGTTTTCGCCTAGTCGCCTAGTGCAAGCCAGTAGATCGGGTTGCCGAGTGTGACGTGCCCACGAGGCACGTCACTGGCTGCGGCCCGCCACCGTTCCCGGGTAATACAAAACACATATAACTATTGAAATAAGCACTATAAATGAAAAAGTACTATAATATGCAATAATGCTATAAAAATAGCGTTTTATGCATTTGCATATGCAAATGTCTAGTGATAAGCCTTCTTATATGTATATTATTGTTCCTAATTAAATAAAGATGTATCTATCTGTCTATCTACTGAAATTGACATTAATTTGAACTTACCTACTACCATTACTTCAAGAATAAATTGTTTAACATAGTTTCAGATACTATACATAAATAAATTCGGTGTGATTATAGATTAATAATTCAGTTCTCATTCAGTGTAATTAGTCAATCTTGATAAATGCATAAAATATTTATATTGAATATTCTTTAAGTTTTGTTTTGCATTTCCATCTTTCTCTTTGAATAATTGGACAATTTCAGAAAACCAATTATTTTATTAAATAATTTTTTTTATGAAATTGTGAATTGAAAAATTGGTGGGCGACGCCCACGAACGTCGTCCGAAAAGTAAAAGGCACGTAAGTCGAAATGACATGTTGCCATCCAACATTGATCCGATAATGTCGTTTAATTTCGGCCACATGTTTACTCGAAGGAAAAGGTAGACATAATAACAATCTTCCCTCCAGTTAGAATGATACTTATTCGGCAATCAGAACAACTAAGTGTCTATTAGGCCGAATGCGACCAAAATGATACAAAATTATGAGCCGCGAGTGAAAAAATGTCTCTCAGTTTTCCCTTCTCACCTGCGAATGGTCACTGTGAAAATGATAGTCATTCAATGGAAAAGGCGCACGCATTTGTCTCACAGACGGTTAAATTACCAACATTAGCGACAGCTGGGTGGGTGCATTTTTACTATAAGAGTCCGTTTTTTGCCCTTATTCTGCTTGGTTCCTATTTGTAACAAATTATCAATGGGTATAATCACATCAAATTAAATGACTTTTTTCTACGTGCTATAAATTTTGACAAAAGAAAGGGGTTTTAAATGAAAGTTTTTTGTGACCGGTGATAAACTCAAGTAGGAAAAAATTAATAAAATGGTTAAGTAGATTAATAAAATGTATGAAAAATTATAAATTTACCAATAAATTTACTTATATACAACTCCTACCTTGACCTAATAAAATAGTTACACCTGCCAAATTACAAGAAAAATCATTATATTATGCAAATATTAAAAAATAAGCGTATTTAAAATAATTACTCTACAAAAATTATTATATAAATTTTAGTGTTGGTAAATTATTAAAATTGATAATTTCTGTGAAGAATATAGAAGAGTTGAAACAATTAATTAGTCATACACGATGATGATTTATGAAGGCTTTGAGTGAGTTTAATTGGAGCATGGAGAGACGGAGCAGGCGACCGGAAGTGGTATGTATCAGTTCCTGCAAACGAAATTAGTGCCCGAAAAGAAAACATTGTGTTCTAAAGCCGCATTGTGTTTACCCCGGCCGTATAAATGTAAATTAGATTAAAAAGGCTGCGAGCTCATTAAGTTTTATAATAATTCTTGATTAAGATCCATCTGACGATTAGCAGTAAATTGTTCTCATTACAGCAATTTTGTATTTTAAACTGGTGCATATATTACCTGTTCAGTGAACGCACTTAAGATAAATGAACATTCTTATTCAGCGGAAATTCTTTTTTAAACGATTCTGTTTACAGTTTGTTGGGCGCGATTTTGGATACAAGTTCTTATTATTTTTTTATTATATAAACAAACTGAATTATATTCGCACGTTTTCGACTCACATTCTTCAATTTATGTATATTGTTGTTTTTTTTTCTGTAATTAAACACTTCCTTTTCAACATTTCGCTAAATACTAATTTAATTTAACAAAACAGACAATAGAAATTTAAATAATTCCAAATCTGAAAACTCATGTTATTTTATAAACAAAATTAAATCATTAAAATCTCATCAAATATCTTTCCATTAATTTATAGTTGCCTAGTTAATTAGTTTTTTTTACGAAAATAATTTTTAATCCATAAAGTGCACTTCTAGCACTTTACATCACATGTGTCGTATTATTGTACGTTATGCAACACGTTTAAATCAAGCTTGTTATACGGAGTGTGAAAATTAAGTAATGAGACTGCCAAAGCATCGTTCGATCCAGTAACACTTGGGCCGCGGGATTTGAAGGGACAGCAGTTGAACATGTGATACGCTGTTAGTTCAAGTTTGTCTTTCAAAGAGTTTCAAATAGTTTTTTATAGTTCGTTCTAAGAATGATTGTGGAAATAATTTGGAAACTAAGCGGCAGAGTATGATATGAGCAACCTCTCCCAGGCCCAGAAAAACAAGACGGAGCGATTCGTTGATTAGTAATGATTTGTCACTTAGCTATTACAATGCACATTTCTTTGGCTCCTCAATCTCATTATACATACGCCTGTTTTGAGTCCTTGTGACTTATTCGTCTTTCCGAGACTGAAAAACAAACTCAAAGGCTGTCATTTTGGGATACTTGAAAATATTCAAAGGGCTGTAGCCTACCAGCTGAAGGCTATTAGAGTATACAAGTTCCAGTATTGCTATGAGGATTGAAAGAACTTTCGACTTTGAAGAAAGTTCGCGAGAAGCCACACAGCTCGATGCGTGGGTTCTCATGGAAGTTATTTCAAAGGAGGCAATATTGAATTGTAATTCTAACAGGGTGTCCACAAAAATGTACTACTTAATGCACTTTGAATGTCGCTAACATGCTGCCTTTCGTGTTTTTCAGTTGAAATGAATGTTACAGCATGGCAGGAAATCAAGTTGGAAGGGATGAAGTTTGTCCCGAAATGTTATTGGAAGATCGAAAAGGCCATGGAAGTTCTGGTTCAGAAGGGTATTGGAGAAATTGCGCACCGGAACAATGGTCCCATAAGAGATAAATTTGAAGCAGGTGGAACCGTTCACAAGGTCAACAAGAAACGTTCTGGATGACCACGGACATCCACGAGCTCTGGAAAAGAAGTGATATCAGAAATATCTTCGACAAACTGCTCTGGAGACCTGAAAATGATACATTCCAACACTAATGCATGCTCTCAACGAAGACGATCCTGACCTGAGAGTTCAATTCTATGAATGGTACCTGGCAAAATGTGCAGAAGATGCATGGTTTCCACACAAAATTGTGTGGAGCGATGAGGCTTCCCGTAAATCCTCATGGAACAGTTAATATAACACCATTTAAGCTTACCAGGAGTAACAGTGTGGTGTGGTATATTAGCATTGGGCATTATAGGACATTTTTTTTTAACTGAACTGTCGCGGGTGAAAGTTACCTCACGTTGCTGCAGGAGTTTGTAGGTCCACACACTACAGAGATGTTTGAAGATGACGACGAGATTAACAAGCAAGATGGAGCACCTCCCCATTACCATCGCGTTGTACGAACTCACCTCGATGCAGCTTTACGAGACACAAGGATTGGACGAAGGGGTAACACCCTGAGCGTTCCCCAGATTTCACGCCCATGGATGTCTTTTTGTGGGGATATCTCAAGGGCAGAGTTTATGACAAAAAACCAAGAACAATTGAAACAATGAAATTGCAAATTGAAAGCGAAAAATCCCTTGGTGCGCGTTATCAGCGTTGTTTGGATAATAATTGAACTTTTGCAAACATGATTTATCAATTACATTTGTATTCTGTGCTTGAAACGTTTCAACTTCTCTAGGTTCATAAATAAAGTTTTTCTTTATTAAATCGAAGTGTTTTAAGACACCCTGTATATATATTTTACGCACTTCATATAACGTATTTTATAGTATATTAAAGGACGAGTGTAATAAGCTCGATATTAGAGCACGCGTCCAAGTTTGGAAAATGACGAGCGTACCTAGGAGTTTTCTAATGGACAAGTGCTGAGAAACACCTTACGAACGATTTTTGTATAGTATTTTACCTATTTTGCGTAATAAAATGTTATAATTAAACTCACTTGTACAGTGTAGCATCCAAGTCCAAACAAGTTTGGTCGGGTTAGGTTAGGTTAATTTATGTTAGGTTAGGAATCAGATTAATTAGTTTGTCTTGCAAATTTAGTTGTTTCCCTAACAAATCAACGACACATGACACGTAAAATGACAAGTTTACATGTCGTTAAATGTTTAAATTTAGGTTTTGAATTAGGTAAAGGATATTGAATCCAATTGAGTGTCTTATCTATCTTACCTATACTGCATGTTTTAATTGCAGATATAACTAAATAATCAGTGAGTGCTAGTGCTTATGATATTCCAACTATTCCGCATAAATCAATACAAATTGAGCGAATCGGCCCGATAAAGAGAAAAAGGCAAACTCTGTCAAGGAGGGGCACACATGCGGAGAAAAACAATAACAAAGAAATAGTAGGAGAAATAATGGTAGAACATACGAAAACAAATGAAAACTAAAAAATCTAAAAAAAACTATGATAAAACTAAAACTAAAGAAAACTAAAAATCTTCAAGAGACACTTCAACGAGGCCTTCCCCAAAGAACTTATTTACTCCAGACCGGCAGCTCTACAGGGTTTTGCAAATCCTGATTCATTAAAGATGGAAAAGGATCTGGGAGTAGCCCAAGCACTATGTCGTTATTTTCCAAACTTCCAAAAACTCTACTATAATCTACGAAGAAACTGCACAAATCTATTAAGAAATCGAAATTAAGAAAATTTAAATAATCAATTTAAAGAGTTTTCAAATGTTCAAAAAACAACGTGGGGCATTATTCGCGATTTAACGAATTCAAAAAAAGAATAATACAGCATACTATAACTGTAATGAGAACTCACAAACCGATGCTACAAGGATAAATAATTTCTTCGCAGACAGCGCGAAGCAATTATCTAAAACTAAACCAACTCTAGAATTTAATAACAATACAACAGCGAGTAACAATTCAATATTGCAAACAGTGTACAAGTGAAAAACTATATAGTACAACAAAGAATTAAAAAAAAAACAAGAAAGTGCGGGGCAAGAGGAGATTCCTTCAATCGTGCTAAAACAAGTGCTTTCAAAGATGTGTTTCCATATATTTGGCGCCATTAAATTCCATCATAAATAACTCCTTTACTGTTGACAAATTCCCGGAGAAACTTAAAGTAGCCATAATTAATACAATTCACAAAAGCGGAAATATAACTGATGTCGGAAATTACAGAGCAATAACTATACTTTCAGTGTTCTCGAAATGTTCGAAAAACTCATGTGTGCTGGAATAATATCATTCCTTGAAAAATATCAAACAATAAACCCAAAGCAACACGGATTCATCAAAGGAAAGACTGCCTGCTATAAATTCATCAAAGATATTATGGAAAATTTATAATCTCAGAATATCCCAGAAAGATGGCTAGTAGATCTGTTCAAGGCATATGATCTTGTGTATCATATTATTCTACAGAATAAATTAGACAAGTACGGCATCAGAGGGGTTGCGATAGATTGGTTAAAATCGTACCTAACCAATAAATCACAACTAACAAGATTAGTAATTACGATTGGTGGCGTAATGTGCAGCGAAAGCAGTATTAGGATGGGTATCCTAAAGGGGAGCACTAACCTTTTAATAATAAACAAGTCGATGCTAGATATTAACGCAAACACTAACCTTGTATTTAATAATATCTTCCCCAACTGCTTGGTTCTCAGGGAATAGACTGATATTAAGTCAGAATAAAACAGAAAGTATTATATTTAAAACTTTAAGATGCACTACAGTTTATCTACGAGTAATTGTTAAAGGAAATGAGTTGATAGACGTACAATATTCCTTTAAATTAATGGGATTACACATTGATAATACTCTGGACTGGACATTCCATATAAATCATATAACCAAGAGCCTCAATAAAGCAGTATTTACCATGCAATCCCTCCAAAGATATGTCGACAAAAAGTTTTAAGAAGTTTTAAGACTCCTGTATTTTTCCAATATTTACTCTCACTTAAGGTTTGGTATAAGAATCTGGGGCAATGGAATTAATGGTCAAAGGGTGGTTAAAATACAAAAAAAAGCACTGTGTATTCTAAGCAATTTAAAAAACCGAGAGTCCTATAGAGGTCATTCCAGAAGAGCAGAAATTTTAACAACAACGGGAACCTATATGCCTATATGGGAACCAATATGGGAACCTATATGCAACGAATGCATTTTATTTGTATTCAAACAGAAAAATTTATTTGAATGTTTTAAAAAGCCTAAAGAACGATAAACTAGATAAAATAGAGATATTTGATAATTACAGAAACATAAGTTAACGATGTCTCAGAAAAATATTAAATATTAGCAATGTGTAAATATTTGGATACAATCGTCGATTGCACTTTTCTAGATATTCCAGACTAGATTTTGGGGTAGGAGAAGATCTTGTCATCACTGCTTTCCACACTTCAAGTTCTGCGTTAATCACAGATGTATTGCTTTCAGGAAGCACTGACGAGTACATAAAAATTGCTTGTTCAGTTATAGAACTGGCCGCAAAATTTGATGGTAACACACCCGATAATGCTGATACTACTTTACGGTGTTTCGTAAACCTTTCAGCCGATTGTTGAATTGTATGTTCAATGAATGGGATGAATAAATTTATTTTGTAATACGTGCATATATCCGACGCACGAATGTTAGATCTATTTAACTATCTTCCGACGATACGTAGTATTCGGAGTGCACCACAGTTTCTTCGAGTAAAAACCTTGCGTTTTCATAAATATGGACATATTCGTCGTCAGCTTTACTTCTACTTGTAAGGCATTAATAAGATCATCCACGTGGTTGAATGCTGATGAGATCGGTGTTAATTGTTTGCAATTGTTTTGATAGCGACAATGTATAGCTCATGACTTTTGAACAATCGCCAAGGACATCACAAACTTCGAAAATCGAAGCGTGTTAAGCATTTGGACGGCTTGTTGCGATGTTTCTTTCTTATGAAGTAAATGTATTAGTTATCTGAATCTTATAATGACCTCATGCTTGCGAACCCACCGTGTGCGCACATTGCGAGCAGGATTTCTTGGTGATTGACGGGTAAGAGCTACTGCTGGACATAAGCCTCTCTTAACCGAGATCATTTTGCTCGGTCTTGGGCATCCTAGATCCAGTTCGGAGAAATCCTTCTTAAATCGTCCGTCCATCGGGTTGGCGATCGTCTTCTATTTCTATGTGCTTCGTCCCTGGGGCGCCATTCTAGTATTCCCTTAGTCCATCTGTTGTCTGACATTCTTCCGACGTGACCAACCCAGTTTCATTTTAGGCGTGTGACTCTTTTAATTGTATCCGTAATTTTGGTTCTTCTGAGTAGTTCTTCATTCCTGATTTTATCTCGCAATGTTACTCCTAACATGGACCTCTCCATGGCTCATTGAGTTATTCTTATTTTATTAACAGTTCTCTGTGTTAATGTTGGTGTTTCCGAGCCATATGTCAATATCGGGAGAACGCATTGGTCGAACACCTTTCTTTTGAGACCCATATATCTGTTTTTAAAGGCAGCCCAAGTCAGTCCTATCCTACTGTTTAATTTGCAGGTCTGATTATCTCTTCCCATTCGGATCTCATGTCCCAGGTATTTGTCAGATGTTACGCATTGAATTTCCTTTCCCTCCATCATTAGGTTGCAACTGGGAACTAAGTTTGTCATATATTTTGCCTTGGCGATGTTAATTTTTAAGCCTACTTTCTGGGAGGCTGCGGATAGTGTTGCGACCATTTCATTCGCCTCGTCTAGTTGGTCTATCATTACGATATCGTCAGCAAAGCGTAGGTGGTTAAGCTTTTTTCCATTCACATGTATGCCTTTATTGTCCAATTTGATCTTTGTAAGCATATATTCTATCAGGGTTATGAAAAGTTTTGGAGAAATTGTTTCACCTTGTCAGACACCCTTTTCGATCTTGAACCGATCTGTTTCCTTGTAACCGATGTATTTTTCCTTAGCAGTTGCCTGCTCATATATATATATATATATATATATATATATATATATATATATATATATATATATATATATATATATATATATATATATATATATATATATATACATATTTATATGTCGAAGTATGGAAATGTAGCGGTGGTCTATACGATTCCTTTTCGTAGTCGACGAATGCTAGTACTACGGGCTTGTTGTATTTCATCCTTTTTTCTATTAGCGATTTTATCACCCGAAGATGGTCATTTGTTCCATATCAAGCTCGAAAACCTGCTTGGCCTCTTTGCAGATACAGGTCCAGTTTATTTGTAAGCCGTCCGGTTATGACTTTGGTGAATAGTTTATATAGGTGTGTCAACAGACTTATCGGTCTATAGTTCTGTATGTCTGTCATACTGCCTTTCTTGTTCATCTAGGCATTTATTGAAGAGTTTCGTTATTGCTTTGAGTAGTCCTCTTCCTCATAGTTTGATGGCTTCTACAACAACACTGTCTTTGCCAGGTGCTCTATTGTTCTTCATTTCCGATAATGACTTTAGGACCTTTTCTTCAGTTATCTTTGGCATCTCTTCCGATCCTTGGTTCTGTATATGGGGTATATTTTCTGGTGGTTCTGCTTGACTCAAGTTTCTATATAGTTTGGTGTAAAAGTCCTCGACAATCTTCAATATTTCCTCTCTGTTGTTCGTTATTTGTCCTCTCTCATTCTCTAGTTTAGTTATTTCAACTTTTGTCGTTCTCAGTTTATTAGGTAGTACGCTTAAGCTCCTATTCTCTTCTATAACTCCAGTCATCCATTTACTGATATCAGTCCTTGCAGCTTTCGTTATAACCTTTCTCAGCTGTTTCAGCCCATTTTTATACTGTGGATGTTTTGCCAGTAGTTTCCTTCTTTGTTTCATCAGATTTTTAGTATTTATAGAGAGTTTATCCTCATTTTCTGTTTGTTTCAAGCAGTGCTTCTTTCGGGCGGTGTTGATTCACTCCACTATGTTTTTATTTAGATCCTCGAGGTTACTTGTATTTGCGACTTTCAGATTTTCCTATATCGTCCTTTGGTATTCCTCAACATCGTCCACCCTTGTCCACTTCTTACCGTTCTTCCCATTCACAAGTTTACTTCGTTCTGTCCTTAGGTTTAGTAGTATATTCGCTCTCACCATTTTATGGTCACTCCCCACAGTTTATTTAGCACGGTTACATCCGTGACCATTTTCTTTTTATCTGTGACGATAAAGTCGATTTCGTTCTTTGTTCTGCTATCCGGACTGATTCTTGTCCACTTTCGATATTCTGCCTTTTTGAAGAACGTATTCATAGCCATTATTTGGTGGAGAAGAAATTGGAGCAGTAGGTTTCCTCGTTCATTTATTTCTCGTTTAATAATATAAACCTCGTTTTTGTTTTTGCCCAACTTGGCATTAAAGTCCCCAGCCAGTATCGTGAAATATTTTGGGAAAGATGAAATTGCTTGAGCTATATTGTCATAAAAGTGTTTGATATCTTCATCTGGTTGTTGGGATGTGGGTGCGTAGGCTTGGATAATTTTAATACTGTATCGTTGGTTCAATTTCAATATTACGTAACACACTCTGGAGCTTATACGGTTGATTTGTGTAATATTTTGCACATTTCGTTTAGGGATTAGCAGCCATACCCCTCCCATAGAACTATTTTCGTTACATCTGTGGTATTACATATTCCCTGATTTCAGTAGGAGTTGTTGTTCTATTTTTTTGCGAATTTCGCTTATTCCAAGTACATCCCAGTGTACTTGTTTGAGTTCTTCCTCCAGTTCCAATAGTCTTTCGTCGGTTGAAAGGGTTCTTGTATTATATGTGGCAATATATAGTTTTCGTCTTCCCTGGCGGCCTGATCCAACCCGGTGATTCTTAAAAACCCGTTGTCTTTTCCGACCGTCGAATTGGCCGGGCACAAACGGTCTGCCGGGGACTGAGGGCCATCTATGATTTTTGCTTTCCATCTTGGTTTGAGGTTTTTAGCTTTCGCCTATCACGCTGGCCAATGCGGGTTGATTGGGGGTGAAATTAGAACGACATTTCCTTCAGTTCTAGGTTGAACGGTTATCCCGGTTGACGTTTGGCTTGGCTATCTTGACCATATATGTATGCCATCACTCCTTACACCCTTCTTGACCACCCCCAATTTGAATTATTTCACAACAAATGTCTATTATTTCTTTTTTGATCTAAGGGCTTGTGTAAAGGGCATTCTTCTGAGAAGTGAATGCTCAGAACAAATGCTCAGCAAGATCTTTATCCCCAGCCGCGTACAGCAACATGGCTCGAAAATTACGACATTGAATATGCATTACATAATATCTGCAGTGGTTGTTCATCTTCTGGTGTAATGTGGATCAGCCTTGAATCGGTTTTCCTCCTTAAGGGATGCCCTGTTTGCTGCAAAAAATTATTGCTTTTACCATAGCGATTAGTTTCATAGCGATCAGTCAGAAGACAATTGCTCGGTAAATCCTGCGAGCCATTACTTGCCTTAAAGTTATCTGCCAGTTCTGAATTTTGTTTGTGGTATCTTGATTTTGCATGAGTTTCACACATTTCTTGGGCATTTTTCCACTTACAGAAAGGCTCGGTTACGAGCTTGCCGAACCGCTGATGGTTGCCTTTACCTTCATCAAGCGAACGTCCCATTACTACGCAAACTCTGCAGTATGCTCTTTATATTGAGAATATAACAACCAGGAGAATCTTCCCATCCATTTCAGTTCGAATTTCAGTTCAGTTGCGAATTTTGTTTTGTGGAAATGCGAAACTTATAATCTGTGAATGGGGTCCAAGGTATTTTCAAAATTTGGAGTTTGAACCACCAAACCTCCCCCCCATCCCTCTTGGCTACGACCATGGAATAAATGTATTTCATTTGATTTGACTAGACAGACAAGGTTAGACACACAATATTAGACGGACAAGGCTAGACGGAGAAGGCTAGATAGATAAGACTAGACAGACAAGACTTAGAAGACTGGAGAAACAATGGTAGACAAACAAGACTAGACTGATAAGACTAGACAGACAAAACTAGACAGATAAGTGTGGATAGACTGGACCGGACATTCAGGACTTAACAGACAGTACTGGACATACAACACCAGAGAGTCAAAGCTAGACAGACAAGACTAAACATACAATACTAACCGAATAAAATTAGACAGATTAGACTAGACTAGACTATCAAAATTGGGAAAAACAAAATCGTTAGTGATCAACAACACGGCTTTGTCAAAGGACGTTCTGTGGAAACAGCTTGCTTTCATTTTATGAAACATATATTCGAGAACATCGAGAAAAATAAGCCAAGCGGAATTTTCCTGGACCCGTCCAAGCTCTATGACACGTTAAATCATGAGATTCTTCTAAATAAACTAAATAAATACGGAATAAGGGGACAAGTAGCCGAACTTGTAACATCGTATCTAAACAAGAGAAGACAAATAACGCAAATCAACACAGAACAAGGTAAAATCAAATCAAGCACTAGAACAGTCACCATCGTAATACCACAAGGACGTATCCTCGGACTGATACTATTTACATTATATGTAAACGACCTACCGAACCAAATACATTTGACACCGCATAAAATGGTAAACTACGCAGACGATACCAGTTTATTAACAATAAACAGAAAGACAGAGGACATACCAAATAACTTAAACGACAAAATGACATTTTAATAGACAGTTTCACGGAAAACAAACTAATTCTGAATAAATAGAAAACCAAAATAATTATTTTTAAAACAAAAAGGTCCAACGAGATATATCCAAGGGAGGCTTGGGTATATCTTTGTTTATCTACTTTGCTATATCTTTGTTTATCTACTTTTAGTTTGCTTGGGTTTATCTACTTTGGAACTATCAACAACGAGACTATACAGTACCAGAAACAAGTGAGACTGTTAGGGTTGAATTTAGATGAACACCTAGACTGGACACATTAAGAGACTATCACATTACTAGACTAGACTTTACTAGACTATCACATTAATTATCTGGCTACAAAACTAAACAAAACAATATACGCCCTAAGAATATTAAAACGCTACATAACGACGGATAGTCTCAAGAACGTATATTTCGCGACCTTCGATAGTAACTTAAAATTTGGAATAATGTTTTGGGGCGGAGGAAAGAATATTTCTACAATATTCAAAATACAAAAAATTGCAATTAGAATAATACAAGACCTAAAATACAAAGAAAAAATAAATATATATATATATATATATATATATATATATATATATATATATATATATATATATATAGGCTTTTTAATATGGTCCTGGAAAACATATTCAGAACTTGGGAAAAAGAGATTGAGGGAATACACATTGGTAAGAGAAGAGATTATAGAGCTAATATCAAATGTTTGGCGTTTGCTGATGATCTTGCAATATTATCGAATACCAGAAAAGAAGCATGCATTTGAAAAATTACACGAAATTTCACAAAAGGCTGGTCTCCTGATATCTTATGAAAAAACACAGTATATAGAACGATCCCCGTCCGACAATCTACCCATCAAGACACAATATGGTTCTGTATCCAGAGTTTCCCAGTTTAGGTACTTAGGAGAAATCATCCAACCGTCGGCCTAAATATAATAGCAAATAAAGAACGAGTAAAAAAATTACAGAGAGTCTACCGACTTACTTGGAATCATTATAACAAAAAATCAATTTCTCTTAATGCAAAATTACAACACTACAAAACAGTCATTCTTCCTAAAGCACTTTATGCCGCAGAAACAACATTAATTCATGGTCAATCAAAAATCAAAGAAATAGAGAAACAAGAACGTAAAATTCTCCGAAAAATTTTTGGGCCGGTGAATAAAGAGGGAATATTGGTGAAGAGACCATCGTCAGAAATATTTAAAACCGTAGAACCTATCACTGACACTTTCAGAAAGAAACGAGCTAAATTTTTTGGTCACATATACAGAATGGACCAGAACAGAATTACGAAACAAATTTTCAAAATTACCTTTAACAGTAAAAATAGGTCCAAATGGATAGGTAATATATATATATATATATATATATATATATATATATATATATATATATATATATATATATGAAACGCTAATATTCATATTTAAAAACAAACACTTATTTGTGGCCTACGAAGTCAAACAGAGAGACAAGAACCAAAAACGTAAGCTACAACTTATCAATACATAGGTTAACCATGACAGAAAGAGGATCTCCATACTCCAATATGAAATTGTACAACACTCCTCCAAAAGCAATAAAGCTTTCAACAAATGTCAAAACTTTTAAAAAACAAGTTTTTCAATTTAATTTTAGACATTGAACCTTACAATATGGAGTAATACTATGAGAGGATAAAGAGGATAACATAGGCAAGAGATACCTTGGACACATTTCACTTAATTGTATCTATTTTCATATGCTTTGTATAACTTAGATAGTGAAATATATTAATTTTGATTTTGAATTTTTTGATATTATAATACTAGACAGTCAAAACTAGACAGACTAAACTACAAACGCATAGATTTCTGCGTTATGGTGACCCTCGACCTGCAAAAAGCATTCACCTCTATTGCATGGATGGAAATTGTGCTAGAACTAGCGTAAGATACCGTCAGGCGTAAGATACCATCGTGCCTAGTACGGATGGTAAGCAGTTACCGAGATCTAATGAGATCTAAACGAGATCTAATGGTAGGAAAAACTGTCAAGATAAATATAAGAAGAGTAGCCCCTCAGGGATCTATACTAGGACCGTTACTTTGGAAAATCTTCTACGATCAGGTACTAGGGCTGCAGCTAATAGGTAATAATAAATAACTAATAGGTTATGCGTATGACTTGGCTGTGATCGTAAGAGACAAGAAAGAAGAGGAGCTGAGTTTTAAAATAAACGAAGCAATACAGAGAGTGAGTCCCTCTCCATGAACTCCATAAGCCTAAAACTAACACC
This sequence comes from Phosphuga atrata, assembly GCA_944588485.1. NCBI lineage: Eukaryota > Metazoa > Arthropoda > Insecta > Coleoptera > Silphidae > Phosphuga > Phosphuga atrata. The sequence continues at coordinate 15,141,620 of OX155895.1, read as the reverse complement.
GACTAAAACGGAAGCTATAATATTAACAGGGTGGAAAAAGCTCTCAAAAATGGAAATCAAAGTAGAAGATGCAATAATAACGACATCAGAGACATTGAGGTATCTTGGAGTCATATTCAACAGCAGAGGCGGATCCAGGATTGTAATTGGTGGGGGGAGGGGGGGGGGGTGGATTGATACCGCTGAGGATAGGTAAAGTTAAGACTAGCAAATGACTAGCATGACTTCGTCAGGTTGTAGAATAGCAGAGATATGTCGGTGAATATACATAGAAGCCAAACCGGTTAACCTGTATTTGGTCGCGAAGAGAGAAGCGAAGAAAGAAGCGAAGAGAAGCTGCGCTCCATACTATAAGTGGTTACTGGTAATGTAGCGAGAATCTTTAACAACATTTTTATTTTTTGAAAAAACTAATTTGTCTCTGGATGCGCTCATCTGCTCTTTGTGGGAGATGTTGTCTACCACCCCAAAGCTCCTTCCAAAGATATATTTCTCCCGATAACGAGAGAGGATGAGGTAAATCGTCACTGTATACGCGTGCAGCTGATACTACCGAGGTTAGATTTTCTGTGTTTACGATAGCACTTGGTAGAAGGTGGAACAGATCGAGAATCGAAGAGTGCTCTGCTCTCGAAAAGCGACTCGTCACGTTCTTGCTACACTTGTAGCAAATTATTCTTGCTGCAGTTGCTGTGAAAGCGAAACAGGGATTTCAAATACTGCGGCGATTACCGTTAAGATAAGACAGTTAAGTGGAATCGTTGAATAGAAGCCAGAAAACTTGCACTTTTCAATGATGGAGAAGTTCCGTCGCTTTTTTGAAGTTACTGTACGATAAGCCAAAGAACACTTTGAATTGAATGCCTTTCAACCCAGCCTGTATCACTAAGACTTTGCAACTTGACTCTTTGTCGGTGGGTGTTTTTGTAGGGGGGGCTTGAGACCCTTAGCCGGCTCATACCAAATGTAAAAAATTGGATAAACCGGGATCATGATAAAGAGGACTATTACCTGACACAAGTATTGACGGGGCATGAATGTTTTGGTCACTACCTTAAAAGGTTCAAACCAGCAGAAACGGCGAACTGTTACTACTCTGGGGAGGACGATACTGTGGAGCACATAGTCTTCGATTGTCCAAGATGGGAAGCGCAACGGAAAAAAATGACGGAAAGCATAGGCGAAAGAGTAACTGCGGAAAATGTTACTGGGTATATGCTGGAGAGTGAGGAAACGAGGAGAACTCTAACAAGAAATTTAACAGAAATAATGAAAACGAAAGAAAATGACGAATGAGGTGAACGGGACAAATAGACAGGAAAAATAGACGACACAGCTTTTCCCTGAAATAATACTACAGTGTTTTCCAGGGGAAAGTGGAAGGAGAATGTTTTTGGTTATACTGTGTCTTTTATATTGTAACAAACCCTTTTCTCAAATAATAAAAAAAATACTAAACTAGACAGTCAACACTAGACAAACGAGTCTGCACAGTTTAAATTAACTTAACGAGCCTATTAATTTAACAAATCTAAGCAGGCTTGTCTAGACATACAAGACTAGATAATTAAGATTAGATAGACAAGACTAAACAGACAAGGCATTACAGGCAAAATTACATAGATAAGCCTAGACAGAGAATAAAATTAGACATAGATATCCTGTCATCTAGATTGTCGACAAAGTTTTACTTTCACAAAAATAACATTTTATACCGAAATCATATTTTGCCAAAAATTTGAGTTTTTAAAGGAATGCACAAAGTCAATTAAAACTAATCCATTATATAATATACTATCTTTTGTATCTCCGGAAACTGCTACCTTCCCATCTAATGAAAGGCATCACGCATCGCCCTTGGGGGTTGCAATTATCTCCCTTTTGTAATCGCCGAGATTCATTCAGTACGAGACTCTTGATGATGGGTTTTATCAATGGGTCCAGACTATTTTCTATTAAAAAACTGGAAAATACGTCAGCTTACGTATATGTTATTCACTAACTACGAAAACCTTTATTGTTTCCTAAATTCCATTCACACATTCATATTTGTAAAATTTCACAATTTTTTTTTCAGAAATAATAACAGCAGCTACGACTGATTTTTATTTATGGTCAATTTATCAAATTTTTCGATGTAGCAATGTTGTTATCCAAAAATTAGAAATAATAAGAATTAATGAGTTTTTAAAACAGTCTAAATCACTACATCCTAGAGCGTTTTGGTCCCTTGGGGACGTTGTGACAGTTGCTAGTTTTGGTGTCTTAATATTTTAAACTAAAAATTAACAATTGTCTTATTTCCTTTTGCTTGGCGGTGGTTTTATTGTTAAACAATGTCTCTCAATCGACAGAGACATTGTTTAAGAGTAAAGGCGGTGCTGGAAGCAAAATGAAATAAGACAATTGTTAATTTTTAGTTTAAAATATTAAGGCACCAAAACTAGTAAATTTAATTTTTGCAAAAGTCCCAACAAGTTTGAGGACCGGTGATGTAAACTTGATAGATGTTCTAACCCAGTTATATATCATTAGCCTACTAACTAAATTTGATTCTTCTATTCAAAAACATTTGTTTTAATTTAAATATATTTTTCTCTGTTATCTGGCGATAAACTTCCTGTGGGATTGTCCGAAAAGGAATTATAAAATACGGAATTTAACAGTCAGATGAGAATCTTGTTTAATACGTTGTTTTTTTTTTTCTATTATTGTTAGGCGTAGATAAAATCTAGTCAATTAATACGCTCGGAATTAGAAATAGGAGAAACAAAAAAATTAGTATTAATTGAGGGGAAAACATTTTACTAATGACCAACAAGGATAATTAAGTGGGGGTTATTAAAATTAGTGGGTTTTATGACCATAAAGTTTTCTGTTTTAAAAATAAGTTAATTCATATAATTATTACCATGAACTAATTAACTAAACAGAAAATACATATTATAAACTAGACCGACAAAACCAACAGAAAACTTTAGGAACAAAACTTTGGAGCCCTGTAAAGAAAATGTTCAATTCGATTTTCTTTATTTGGAACGTTCATTATTTGTGTATGTTTAATTTGTTTTGTGCTGGTGTGTTTGAAATTAAATACATAAGGCTAAATTTAAATGATGATTACTGAACGTAATGTTATTCAAATTAAAATGATTCTGTGTGATCACAAAGAACATACAATGCAGGAATTTTCATAAACAAACATTTTATTATTACAAAACTCATTATAAAAGTAATTGTGTGTAACATATCGTTCTGGGCATTCAAAAAAACCAGACAATATTCATCTAGTTAATCTAACGATATTTAAGCATCGTATGACGTCCGCTGCGTAATAAATCCACGATTTATCAGATAAATAAAACGGCAATAAATGATTAAATCAAATTGGACTTCCGCATTCTGACCAACGTTGAATATTATATAAGGTCTAACTCATTTGATACATAATTACGGCATTGAATAGCGTGAAATATATTTTTCTTTTTTATAATTTCGTTATTTACAAGGTGCATGGTAAATTAAATAAACATAAATAAAGGCGTGAGTTTGCTAATTCGTTTCAAATTGTTGGGTATTTACATCAGGGTTTTGTAATTAAAAGTATTATGTACATGACACACGTTCGAAATTAATTTTGAATAAAAAAATTATGTAACTATAGTTTACTACTGGTTTTTAGTTTTTAAGGGAATTGCGCAAAGAATTTTGAAATTGCGTACTCCGTGAACTTTCTCTTGTGTTGTATTCAAATATTAAAATGAATTCAATTTTTTAAATTAAAAATTTTAATTAAGATTTATTTGTAATTTTTAAGAAAAATTTTTATTCTAAAATTATAAGAATAAAAAAATGAGAATTCTGAAAAATAATAATATTAATAATATTATTTATTGCAACATGAAAATGTAACATAGGGCTACCGAATTTTGTTTTTAAGTATTTTTGGTAAAAATTTACGGAGAATGATAATTTAAAAATCATTTTTTGTATTGATTTCAAATCATTTTCACCAATTTTTCCGGTTATAGGAAATTTGTAGGGGAAGAATGGCATGAAAGATCTAGTTTTGAAAGAAAGGAAAAAAATACGAAAGAAAATAAACAGTAAAATTTGTATCATAAGTTGTTGTTTATTTCTTTTTGTTGGTAATGTGATAAAACATTTTCCAAAAGCAACAATTTACTTACACTTCTAACCATTTATAAAAATAATGAGATTCGACTAATTCATAACACATAAGCATTGAAAGGGCTAACAAATGTTTTGAAAGACCAAGTTCATATTACAGGGACTTACAGGGAACTGTTAATTAGCAAAAGATATCATTGAAAATATTTATTATTATATAAAATGATTTATGTAACTCTGAATAAAGTATTTATTTAAACCTATGAATTTTTTACTAAATCGGTCGTTGGAGATCTATCATTTTAATCTTAAAAATCATTATATAATTTTGATCTCTTAAAACTAAGTATAGACTTCTTAAGCAGGTGACAAAAATAAAATATCAAATTATCGCCCAATTAGTTTAATTAATAATTTTGGAAAAATTACGGAAAAATGCCTAAAAACACGCATAATAAACTTTCTAAATAGCAACAAAATATTAAGTGAATATCAGTATGGGTTCCGAGAAGGCAAAAGCACATCAGATGCCATGTATGAGGTTATTAATGAAGTTTCAAGCAATCTTAATGACAGTAAAAAATGCATAGCAGTATTGTTGGATTTGGCAAAGGCCTTTGACACGGTACATCATGAAAAATTACTACAAGTGTTAGAGCGATATGGAATTCGTGGTAGTGTATCAAGACTTTTCAGAGATTATCTAAACGACCGCTCACAATATGTGAAAGTCAATAAAAGTCTAAGTGAACCGCAACTGGTGAGAGTGGGTGTTCCTCAGGGGACAGTTCTAGGTCCTATACTCTTCACCATTTATATCAATCATCTATTAACACTTAACATAGATAACAAAGTAATATCATATGCTGATGACACTGTTGCTATATTTAGTGGATATGATTGGGAAGTCACCAAGAAAAGCGTTCAAGAAGGTATGAATGTCATAAAGATGTGGTTGGATGGGTATCAGCTGTCCCTAAATGCAGATAAGACCAATTATATAGCATTTACCATCACAGATATAAACAGACCCAAATTTCACAGCATTAATATTAAGGGCATTGGAGACATAAAAGAAGTTGAAAATACTAAATATTTAGGAATTATTATAGATAAAAATATAAAATGGAACCAACATGTAGCATATTTAACAACGCGAATTAGAAAACTAATTTACAAATTTTATCAGTTAAGGGATATCTTGAGTAAAAATATAATGATTTTGGTATACAAATCCCTAGTAGAATCACTTTTAAGATATGGAATTCTGGTTTGGGGAGCACTATATGAAAATTCATTAAAAACCTTGTCTACAATTCAAAATTATATACTGAAAATTATTTACAAAAAAGGTAGACGATACCCAACCAGACTACTTTTTGAAAGAGATATATGCAATATAAGATCGCTGTACTTTCATACGTTGGTAATATTTATGCATAAAAAAGAACGTTTAAAAAATCGTATCTTGTATAATATTGTGACTCGTAGTATGACAAACAAATTGCTGGAAGTATCTAACTCTTATAAAAATGTACAAGCAAGATTTGCTTACCATCTTGCCCCAAAGACTTACAATTTATTACCCTTGAGTATTAGAAATATTAAAAGTTACAAAAAATATTCAATGCAATGTAAGACGTTTATAAATGACAACTATGTTTCATTCATAAAACTTATTGATTAATTTACTCTACTTTGTATTTATAATTAAAAAATTGTTTGATTTAGTATAGGAAAAATATTATCCAATTGTTAAAAAAAAACTATGATAAGTACGTTCTGCACAAAACAAGTGTTAAATCACTTAGGTGCATATTTGTAGAAATCAATATAGTGGTAGGTATCACCCGCGAAGTAATTTTTAAACATTTTGCGTTAAGTTTATTTTTATTTTAGTTGTATTATATTAGGTGATGACCCTCCACTGAATAAATAAATAAATAAATAAAAAATAAATAAATAAATAAATAAGAATATAATAAAGTTGCCCAATTCAAAAGCTTAAAAGCAGTTTCGGAAAAAAAATGCAATCTCCCTTTTACACCACAGGATTCATGTGCCCAACCGGAACAAATTTTGCACTGGTACCACTCTTGATTGCTGTTACAGTAATTATCATTGCATACAACACATATGTCCTGTTCTCTTCCTCTTGTATTTATATCCTTATTTTTTGCTTTTGAGAATACTATATTATCGTCAGAATCTTTTAAAGTATCTGAATCTGTTTTAGTATTCTTAGTAAGCGCTTGTATAGATTTTTTTATAGTCATTTTCTTTACATTGTCTCTATTTTGCCTTGCATTTTAATCCTTTTCTTCTATCTTGTTTTTCTCAGGAGTGTCCGCTACAATGACAGATGGCATTTTCCGACTTTTACGAACCGTGTTCTTTCTGGGACTTGCTTTTAAAAACGTTCTAATCATTTGCGGTGATATAACTGGTTGCCTTGATATGGTCGCTACTGATACTATTGGTGACGCAGCAGTCGAAGAGAGATGAGGTTTTGTGATGAATTTAGTTGCTCTGAAGGTCTTAAAATAGAGAGCGAAGATGCATTAGCAGGTGAAGGCCGATGAGGCAGATTCTCTTCTATTTCAGTTGCATTGTTATTATCATTTTCCTTATCGGAATAGACTTCAGCAGATGGATCAGATCTATCAGTCACAAATGAAGATAGAAACTCTTCTTCTCCAAATATGTTCGAATTCAAAGGATAAATACCCGTTTTGAGCAAACCTTGTAAACTATTGTGAGGGCTGAAACTTGATAGATATGCATCTTTCACAAACTATCCCACTTGGTAAATGGTGACTGTTTTATCGGGATTTGACAACATCCATTAATTCATAGCAATCCTATACCTGATTTTGAAGGAACCATACACTGTGAGGTCAAGGGGCTATAGCTTGTGGCTACATTGTGGTGGAAAAGTAACTATTACAATAGAGTTTTCTCTAGCAAATTGAACCACTCTGAGGTTAATATGGGCGCTATGAATGTCCGTTATGATCAATGCCGGATTTTCTTTGGAGGGTTTTACATGTAGTACAAAATGTTCTAGAGCTTTAATGAAACATTCTTCATTCATCCATCCAGAAATATTTGCCAATTCAAGAGCCCCTGGTGGACAATTAGTTAACATAATGTCTTTGTAATTTACTCGTGGAAACACAAAAATTGGTGGTAAAAAACCACCAGCAGCATTAATGAAAAACAAAGTTGTCACCAAAGTTTCTCGTTCACATGATGTCCACTTGTCCGATTTGTTTTGATCCTCTTTCAGCAATAACTTTAGGAGGATTGGTTACAGTGCTGCAGCCTATTCCATCTGCGTTAAACACCATGTGTAGCGGAAAACTATATCTGGTGTAAACATCAGTAAGTTTTTCAAAAAACGTCTTTACGTTCGTTTTATTAAAACTGGTTGCTCGGGAGAGTGAGGTGCTTTCGGGTTTTCTAACGGCTAAATCTTTGTGTCTGCTCATAAAACTTTTCAACCAATCATCGCTTGCACCTTGAGAGCCCTTCCGCTTATTTGGACAAACAGAATTAGCTTCTGCATAATTAAGTGCCAGTTTTTTAGTTTGTTGTCTTGTTAGCCCATAGCACATATTAGATGCAGCTTTCAAATACTCTACTAGCAAACCCTCTTGTTCCACAGTAAAAATACACCAATTACCTATATTAGCAGTATGTTTGTAAGATGATTCCCCTGAAGATTTTAGCTTCTTGACTATTTTAGCTAAATAAGCTCTTGAAACATTAAGGGAAAGGGCAATTTTATTTAAATACTGGCCTTTCTCGATTACTCCCTAACAGCTTCCTCTATTGTAAAAACACAGTAAAACACAAAAAAAAACAGTCTAATTTTATCAGTTATCCCAATAAAATGCTTTAATTGTCCATATAATGAATTATATTGAATGATATTAAAAAATAAGCCTTGAAAGAACCAGTCATGAAAGGGCCGGCTTTTTCATTACACCGTATGTTGTACTGTATGTACGTATGTTGTACCGTACTTGTTCATTACACCGGCTATTTCATAGCATATCCTCTCAAGAAATACAACCTCAAAAACTAGTACGAAATTAAAGCTTCGCCGATAAAATATTTATGTTATTGGATGGCCTAATATATTCATATAATTATAGTACAATCATATAGTTGTTAGTTTTGCACCTGTGGCTATCAGAAAGCAAATATAATGAACTCAAAAACTTACTTTTTATGCACAAAATCTTCAACACTTTCCACCGGCGCTATTTATTTTCGGTGAACTATCAATTTTCTGTGGGTAATAGCTGGCCAGTGTTGCTATTTCAAAATAAGATTTTTTGATTTATTCCCTCAAAAACTTCGGAGTAAATGATAACGGCTCTTTCAAAACATGCCGCTCTTTCATGCCACTCTTCCCCTACTAACAATAGGGCATTTGTTTGTAGTAATATTTGTTTGCAAGTATTTTTTGATAATAGACAGGCAAGACTAGACAGACAAGATTAGGCAAAAAGAATAAATAAACAAAACTAGACAGACTAGACTAGGCAGACAAGACTAGACAGGCAAGACTAGACAGAAGAGAGATTAGAAAATTATTAGAAATACAAAAGAGAGACTAGAAAGACAATATTTGATAGAAAGACATTTTTTTCTTTTTGTAGTGGGGACGTAGCAAGTAGGATAGACGTTAACTGTCAAGTGCCCCCCCCCCCCCCCCCGAAACACGAGCATCTTGCTACCGCTGCTAACATTTTCTCAAGATGCGCTATATCTGTTTGAAAGTGTTTGTCCATTCCAATATCCCCCATTCACATCAGTGTTTTGCGGTTCAGAATTTGTTTATACGTGTTGTTTCGTTCTTTCGCCCTTCTCTTTACCGCTGATTATGTTTTGTAACATGTCTTCGGAGTACGTCCAGTCGGTAGACGATCTCAGCAATATGTTAACTAATGTTGCCACTTTCAGTTCGGATCGTGTCTGGTTTATCAATGTATCTCTTTCCGGGGCCCATCAGTCGCACTCAAAAATAATGTGATGGACACTATCTGCGCAGCACAGATTGTCTGCTGTGCTGCCGATGTTGAAGGTATATTCTTTAAAAGAACCATGGCCACTGAGTGCCTGGGTTTTATATAACAGCTAACATCCCCGTGTTCTATTGTAGCCCATGTTTCTATCTGTGGGATAAGAAGCCTTGTGCACGATCCGAATTGCATTGTTCCACATTCTTTGCCATTTTTCAAGCGTGCGCCCCAGCGTTTCTTCTTCTTTCTTCTTGTTTGTCACGTCACTTTTTGGGTCGTTTCTTGCTTTATGAAGCAGGACTCTTTCCTCGATGGTATATTCTATTGTCGAGATACCAGCTATCACAAGTACAGCACCTCTTGATATCATCCTGTACGTGCTGCAGACCCTTATTGCTATTTTTCGCTGTAGAGAAGTAAGCATTCTCCTTATGCTATATTTTTCTATGGCGTTAGCCCATACCCGAGCGCCATACAGGATGGTCGAATAAACTACGGCAGCTAGAATTCTTCTTTTGCTTTTTGCTTTTTGGACTGCCTACTTATTTTTCTAAGGCATTGGTTACCTTATCGGCTTTAGTCGACACCTGTTTGATGTGCTCTTTGAAAGAGAGTTGCCTGTCAATAATTATCCCCAGATATTTTACAAATTCTTTTGGGATTATTGTCTCCCATTTCACTTTTCATTTTATGGGTCCTATCTTCCTTTGGTCCGTAAAGAAAACAGCTTCTGTTTTCTCTTCTGCCAGCTTAAGCCTTTTGCCCACCAGCCAGTTACTCACAATTTCAATGGCCATGTTTGCCCTATCCATCAACTCGTCCTTTGTTCTTCCGGTTGCAACAATGGCTAAATCATCAGGGAAACCAACAATTTCAAAGTCGTAGGGTTTTAGCCTCAGTACGCCATGTTATAAGGTGTTCCAAAGCATAGGGCCCATAACGTAATCCTGAGGCACATCTACGGAACGTGGAAGGTAGGGTTTAATCTGTGGGTTTATTCCCTGTTCTAAGTATAACCAGCTTTAATTTTGTTCATAGTTTTCAGGACGACTTACAGCTGCATATTTGATGCATTTTTTATGGCTTCTGGTGGGAGGTTATCTAGTCCTGGCGCTCTACCATTTTGTAGGCTCTACCATTTTGTAATTTTGTATGCTGGCCCTATTTAGTTTATCTGCTATGAATTCTGGTAATTCTTTAACTACTGGGAGCTTCCACGGCAGTTTCTCGTGTGCTGGGAATAGCACCTCCACTACTTCTAATGCCTTCTCCATTGTAAATTGGACATTCGGATGCCTCAGTTTTAACTCCCTGGTGACAATTGCGTAAGCATCCCCCTAGACATTTTGTCGATTTTGTCGCAGAGTTCCCGCCAGTGGTCTCATTTTGCACTGTTAATATCTATTCGCAGTTCTTTTCTTGCGGCAGCGTAGGTGTTTCTATATACTGCATCTTTGTCTCCCATTATTTTTCTCTTAAGCTGGTATGTTCGCCTCGCTTCAGTGCAACTAGCCCTAAGTTTGAAAATTTTCTCATTCTACCAATATTCCTGTTTTATTTTCCCTTGTTTCTTTTTTGGCCAGAGGGTAGTATTGCAGGTTTTTAGCGTGAACATTCGTTTATTTATCCAATTTCCTCTTCAAATCTGTTACAAAATTCCGCTACTTTTATGTTTTTGGTATGTCATCCCCTGTGGACTTCATATTTGGGCGGGGGATCTGGATGTCTTTTTGAATCTGGTAGTACAGATATCTGTGGTCGCTCAAGCTTTCCCTGGTTAGGACTTGCCAGTTTGTAATTTTTGCCCCGAGTTCTCCGGTAGTGAAGGTAATGTCCAGGATAAAAGAACCTTCCACGCTCAAAAGTGAGTTGAGATCCTTCAATTGCGTATGATTAACGTACCCACCAACCACTTTAGGCTTTCTTTGGCTCTTAAAGTCTTGACTGAGCGCTGTGAGTGATGCCTCAAGCTGTCGCTGGCTGTCATTTGGTGGGAGATAGAAACTATAAATTAACATTCCTTGAAGCTCGACTCAGACGAAATCAGGTCCTTTACCAAAATTTAGCACGTGTAGATTTGTATTGTCCAGAATGATTGCCACGTTCTTCTCATCGTCAGTGTACCATTCTCCCTCCAATGACTTTTTTTGAGTTCACTTAATATTGCGACATATTTTTCCATTTCTCGCATTGTGGCAATCTGAAGGTCCTGCGCAGCACGGTTACACAAGCCGTTTACTTGAATAATGTTTATCTCCCTTTGGGCAGCTTATTTTTGCGTATTGCCTTCGCCAGCGCCCTTTGAAGTACCGGGCACGCGCCTATGTCCACTTTGTGACCTGTTTGCTGGCAAATTGGGCAGAAAACTTCTTCATTGCAGTCTTTTGCATCGTAACCTTCCTGGCCGCACCTCAAGCGCATATGCGGTTGGACCTTTACATTCTCCTTCTGTGTGCCCCGTTATCCAACATTTGCGACATTTGACTAGTTGAATTCTCTCATTTCCTCGGCATTCTACGACGCCTACTCTAATTTTGCCATTTTCTAAAAGCTTAAAGGCTTGCTCTCTTGGGAGTGAAACTCTTGCACTTGGTTTTCTCCATACGAGGGTCTCATATTTGTCACCTTAACCGGTATCATTGGATCTATTAATTACAGTTTGTCAGCTTCTATCACTTCTTCCTAGACAGACAAGACTTGACTTACAAGACTAGACAGACAAGACTTGACTTACAAGACTAGACAGACAAGACTAGACAGACAATACTAGACAGACAAGACTAGATAGACAAGACTAGACAGACAAGACTAGACAGACAAGACTAGACAGACAAGACTAGACAGACAAGACTAGACAGACAAGACTAGACAGACAAGACTAGACAGACAAGACTAGACAGACAAGACTAGACAGACAAGACTAGACAGACAAGACTAGACAGACAAGACTAGACAGACAAGACTAGACAGACAAGACTAGACAGACAAGACTAGACAGACGAGACTAGACAGACAAGACTAGACAGACAAGACTAGACAGACAAGACTAGACAGACAAGACTAGACAGACAAGACTAGACAGACAAGACTAGACAGACAAGACTAGACAGACAAGACTAGACAGACAAGACTAGACAGACAAGACTAGACAGACAAGACTAGACAGACAAGACTAGACAGACAAGACTAGACAGACAAGACTAGACAGACAAGACTAGACAGACAAGACTAGACAGACAATATTAGACAGACAAGACTAGACAGACAAGACTAGACAGACAAGACTAGACAGACAAGACTAGACAGACAAGACTAGACAGACAAGACTAGACAGACAAGACTAGACAGACAAGACTAGACAGACAAGACTAGACAGACAAGACTAGACAGACAAGACTAGACAGACAAGACTAGACAGACAAGACTAGACAGACAAGACTAGACAGACAAGACTAGACAGACAAGACTAGACAGACAAGACTAGACAGACAAGACTAGACAGACAAGACTAGACAGACAAGACTAGACAGACAAGACTAGACAGACAAGACTAGACAGACAAGACTAGACAGACAAGACTAGACAGACAAGACTAGACAGACAAGACTAGACAGACAAGACTAGACAGACAAGACTAGACAGACAAGACTAGACAGACAAGACTAGACAGACAAGACTAGACAGACAAGACTAGACAGACAAGACTAGACAGACAAGACTAGACAGACAAGACTAGACAGACAAGACTAGACAGACAAGACTAGACAGACAAGACTAGACAGACAAGACTAGACAGACAAGACTAGACAGACAAGACTAGACAGACAAGACTAGACAGACAAGACTAGACAGACAAGACTAGACAGACAAGACTAAACAGACAAGACTAGACAGACAAGACTAGACAGACAAGACTAGACAGACAAGACTAGACAGACAAGACTAGACAGACAAGACTAGACAGACAAGACTAGACAGACAAGACTAGACAGACAAGACTAGACAGACAAGACTAGACAGACAAGACTAGACAGACAAGACTAGACAGACAAGACTAGACAGACAAGACTAGACAGACAAGACTAGACAGACAAGACTAGACAGACAAGACTAGACAGACAAGACTAGACAGACAAGACTAGACAGACAAGACTAGACAGACAAGACTAGGCAGACAAGACTAGACAGACAAGACTAGACAGACAAGACTAGACAGACAAGACTAGACAGACAAGACTAGACAGACAAGACTAGACAGACAAGACTAGACAGACAAGACTAGACAGACAAGACTAGACAGACAAGACTATATTAACCTATAACTTACCTCCAAGAAAATGCCCAAGAAGAACTGCGAAGAGAATGAAAGCAGAGGCTTCGCCAGAAGAAAATTCGAATTGCTAGGGAAAATGTACCCTTGGCTTCTCGACAGGAAACAAAGAAGTCGTGCTTTTTGCTACCTCTGCCAAAGTGTTCAAAGATTGCCAATCTGTGCCCAATACGTCAAAATTTAGTACATCTTTAAATCTGGAGATTGTGTAATAAGGGATCCAGGTGTTTCCTCACTGCCTTAGCTATGGTCAGTGCAATATGCGATTATTGTGAAGCATGGGTGTGTCATAGGAGGTGCCTGCAAAGTAATACCTGCACTTGTTTACTGCAAGAAGGAAATGCATACAATATGAGCGCAGCGTCGGGAGTCATGGCGGAAGATTATTCAAGTGCTCCTTTTGCGATAGTTCCCTGTGTGAAGACGACCTGTTTGAACATCAAGCTTCATGCCAAGTAGAAATTTCTGGTTCATGTAGAACCAGAAAATGTCAAACATGTAATAAACTGGGACAGTATTCTTGTTTACGTTGCATGATTTGTAACTGTGAAGATCATGTAAGATGGAAAGCGTTCAAGTTTGAGAAGAATGAAGGCAATTATGATACATCACAAACTAAAGATCTTAGCATGTCTACTAGGAGTCATAAATTCACCAGGCCGACCTTGGAGATGAGGATTACGATGACGAAGCAGGGGCAAGTTATGACTATGGAGGTTCTAGCTATGCCAATTATGAAGATAATGAAGGCGTTGATGAGAACTACGATGACACCGATTGTGGCTCCGAGGAGTCTTCAGATGAGGAGGAGGACTATGATGATGATAAAGAAGAAGAGGAGAAGGATAAGAAGAATGAGAAGAAGTGAAACAGACAAGACTAGACAGACAAGAATAGACAGTCAAGACTAGTCAGACAAGACTAAACAGATCAGACTAGACAGATGCTACTAGACAGACAAGACTAGATAGACAAAATGTTATCTCTCTCTGTGGCCTCAGACAGTGGAATACCATATCTAATGGGACCAACAAATATGCTCGATCTATTATTTGATTTGTCGTGTTGTTCCCGAAGATGCTTATGCTTATTCTAACAATTATCAGACATTTCCTAAATCCAAATCTTTCTACTTCCGTCGTGCCGATCTTGCATCACTACATCAGGATCTTAAAAATTTTTACTTTACTTTTCTTGACGATTACAACCAGTCATCCAGCGATCTCTTACATTTATTTTACGCTGTTTTCTATTCCACACTTGATAAGTTTGTGCCGCCTCGTTCCTCTTTCTCGCACCTATCCCTCTTGGGTTCGTGGTTTTCCCCTTCAATTATTGCAGGACTCCGTAACAAACGTTTACTTCATATTGCCTATAAGAGATCTAAATCTACCCTAGAATATCCTTTATTTAAATTTATCGGATCCAAAGTGAAGATACAGATAAGCTCTGCCTATCCTAATTTTATCAAGGTGGCAGCCAATATTATTTATCTTGATCCGAAAAGTATCTGGTCTTTCTCCGCTAAGAAGCGCCAAAGCCACTCCTTAATCTATTATTGACAGCTTTGTGAACTACTCCAAGGGAGTGTATAATCCTTCGTCTACAAGTACTTGTATTTCGGATATTGCAGGTCTAAACCTCCCTTTGATTGGGCTTGGTATCATTTCTGAAAATGAGGTACTATTCACCCTTAAACATACCAAATGCAACAAATCTGGTTTTTAATCGGATATTAAGGAAGTAACTATCGCCCCATATCGATTATTTTCAACTTTTCAAAAGTCTTTGAGACCAATGTTTATAAATGCAGCTTCTCTCGAATTAAACATCTGTTCTTCTTGAATCAACATAGATTCATAAAGGGGTATTCTACGGTTACCAATTTAGTTTCAACGCTATTAGGAAATAAGGGGCGGATTGATTGCAATTGAACTGATTTCTCTAATGCTTTTGACATCATTGACCATGCAATCATTATTAAACCATTATTTTCACTGCCGTTGTACATAGTCAGAATTTGTAGGCATCTGCAAAGTTTCTCAGGGACCCAACCTTGGGCCTTTGTTATTCAATATTTTCATTAACGACCTGAGCGCCTATTTCTCAGTTCCACATTTATTTTTTGCGGACAACCTTAAAATTTTCATCGTCGATTAGGCAACCTGGTGACAGTGTACTTTTGTAAGAGAACATATTTTGGTAAAATGGTGCGATATCAATCAGCTGGCTCTTAACTTTGACAAATGCAAGATTGTCATATCTACACGGCTTCAACACCCGATCGAGATCAGATATACTTTGAATAACTTTCATCTTGAACTCTGTGACTCTGTACTTGTTAACAACGTGGGTGTCAATGTGGATCCAGGGGAATAAGCCCT
The DNA here is from genome assembly GCA_944588485.1 of Phosphuga atrata. NCBI lineage: Eukaryota > Metazoa > Arthropoda > Insecta > Coleoptera > Silphidae > Phosphuga > Phosphuga atrata. Next base: position 15,125,742 of record OX155895.1, on the reverse strand, counting down.
AAATAACACTGCGTCCTAGTGGCTCATTGTATTTCCCCACATTGTTCAATGCATGTAAATAGATCCAGCCTGTGTATTAGGTCTGGGAGTCTATGAGCCATGTTTTTCACGGGAATCTCATGTTTGTAATGTTAAGCTCGTGTCTCCTACATGCAATTTCTTCGCAATGGATGAGATTATATAACGATGATTATTTGAGGTGCAGTTTCTATCTCTTCATAGCATAGTCTGCATAGTGGTTCATCACCCCAGATCCTGCTTGCCGTAACTGTGATTTGCTTCCTTGACAGTTGCAGGATTTCAGCAGTTAAAGAAACCGACGAATTTGCTAGGATCCGTTTGCTATGTTTTAGACCATTTATTTTATACCTGTAGCTGGTGCTTAGTAGCTACTCATTTACAAATACAGATCATCATTACGGGACATGGTTTTGGTAATGTAGCTATGTAGCTCTGCAGTCTCTGGTTGCACTGATATTTGCTCTGTAAGCAGCATCCTTTGCTAACTTGTCTGCCATTTCGTTTCCTACCAGTTCCCTTTGGCTCGGTACCGAAGCAAGTGTGACCTTGTTGTATTTTGCCAAAGCCTTAAGGTTCTGGACGCAGTTCGAAGTAGTTTTAGATTTAATTTCATGCATTTATAGCAGCTTGACTGTCGGTGACAATGCGGTAGTTTCTACTTTTATAGTCCATCTTTAGATTTTTACCGGCACAGATCACGATGCCGTTTATTGCCACTTGGAAGGTCGTGGTATGTGATTCCAGGAGCACAGTAATCTTGCATTTGCTCAACATATATTGTCAACAGTTCCGAAGACTGCGAAACCACTCTGTGGCATAATTCGAAATGCTCGAGGTTTTAATAACAAGAAGCGCTAGGAGTCCTTTACAACAGCTTCGTCAGATCTATCCTGGAGTATAGTACTATTATTTGGGATTCTCACCATAAAAGACAAATTCTGGCATTGGAGGTTGTACAGAGGAAATTTTTTAAATACCTCTGGTTTAAGACTTTCGGTGGTCTAACTCCTCTTCACATTGACCACTCATCGTAGTTGGGTTACCTATCGCTGAGTTCTCAGTGCTCTCTGACCGGTCTTGTCTTTTTGGATAAGGCCAGTCATGGGGTCATTGAATATTTCGAGTTTGTCAGTCTTCTGAATTTCCGTATTCCTAGAGCTGCTAGCAGACAAACTGATTCTTTTTACAACCCATCATCTTATGGACCCTCATGTTGGTACCACCCCTGTTTAACATGTGATCGATATACAACTCTATTAGCTCGGAGTGCGACATTTTTGTGAAGCATAAATCTTTTAAATTAAAGGCCTTTGCAGCCTTTCTGACAAACATTCTCATTTCTTCCATGTAATTATCTATTCAATTTATGCTTGCGTGTATTATTTTAATGACTTATTCAAATTAACATTTGAAAGATTACTTTTATGTACGTCGGAACTTTTAACTTTAAATTAGTGTATGCTTTATACTATTAAAGTTGCTCAATAATGGTTAACTCTAATAGTTGAGAAATCCTTTTCGAAAAAAATAGGCAAGACTATAAAGACAAAACTAAACAGACAAGACTAGGAAGATAACAATAGGCAGACACGACTAGTCAGACAAGAAGAGACAGACAAGACTAGACAGACAAGAGCAGACAGACCAGAATGGTCAGGCAAGACTAGACAGACATGAATAGATGGACAAGATTAAGCTGACCAGATTTTGACAGATAAGACTAGACAGACTAGACCAGGCAAAAAAGACTAGGTGGATGAGACTAGACTGATTTACACTTAGATAGAGAAGGTTGGATAGAAATGTCTAAACAAACAAGATTAGACAGACAATACTAAACTGAGAGGACAAGACTGATAAGTAGACGTACAAGATTACACCGACAAGGCTAGACTAGACCGACACCACTAGACTGACGTGACAAGATAGACAAGACAAAGCTGATAAGGCTAGTTAGGCAAAGCTAGATAGGCAAGAAAGACAGACAAGATTCGATTTTATAATTCAGACTTGTTTCTCCTTAACTCGTTTACCCTGCCGTGTCTCTGCATTTTCCAATTTCCGATTTATTTAAATTATTTTGGTACTTTGTCTTGTTTATCTAAACTTCCCTCTATTAGTATTGCCAGTCCAGTTTTGTTTGTAATCGACTCATATTGCTCTTTGTTGTTAATTTTATCGTATTAATCTAGTTTAGTTTGTGTAGCCTTGATTGTAAGGTATAATCTGTCTGCTACCGTCTATTTGTATTTTATCAAATCCTTTGTTTTTGAAATCTTAAGGTAAATAAATGGTTATTTATTATTATGTTTAGTCGTACAATTGGATGTCTAATTTTCTTGCAATATAGGAATATTTCAATTCATAATTTCGAAAATATACTAAATTTGTAAAGAAGTTTTGATATTTGAGGAAATAATTATCATCGATAATATTAGTTACAACTCAGTTTCTTTGAAAGGTATTTAAAATTTTACAATCTTATATTATTTTCAATATAATTTAAATTTCATATGGTTGAAGAAAACTATTATTATTGCAATATTTCCAACAGGAATTGCAATTTCATTAGATTTCATAAATAATTAGCAGTCCTGTTATAATACACATGTTTGTTTTGTAATAAGCAAATAAAAAAGAGCTTATATAATAGCAAGAAAGAAGCATTAGCAATTTGATTGTATGTAAGTAATAACGGCTGTAGTAAATGTAGGTAGTGTGGTATGATAAGTGGTGTGAGTTATATTGTGTAAAGAAATGTAAATCGAGTTGTGTTCAATTATCCATAATAGAAGTCTTGATATAGCAATGCGAAGAATAAGTTTAATAGTAGGAGAAAAAATGAGTAATTGCATTAAAATATCAATATAGGAGAGTGACCTGTAATGATAGAGTAGAAGATGGTTCCATCCAGAAAGCATCTGCAAGAAAACCTCGATACCATCTCTCCGAATACAACAAATTGGCTTGAAATATCACGTAAAAGAATTAAACACAGCATTCATCTATCCTTTTACTTATCTTATTTCAACTATAACTTTAATGTCGGTTTTGTTCCAATCGTCCAAAAGTTTATTCGCGGTCGCCGGCGGTCATTCGGTCTCTTCAATATATTCGTCAGCTGTGACATTCAAGCCGCTCATTTTGTCATTATTAGTCTATGACTGGTATTATACAGTCAGTATGATTAACCGTAAGGCGCTCAAACGCAACATGGCGATCGCCGGACTCCTCTGATTGGTCCATCTAAATCCCGATTATTAACTCCGGATCCTGATCCCTCGGCCAATTATTTTATAAGACCCGACCCGTTCGCGACTATGTGTTTAAAAAGATAATGTCATATCGTGAAAATATCATTTTGTTAGGCGGTCGGGCCTCTCGCTCGCACTCTCCCTGTCCACATGGGACCGCTATGGGAATTACGATTACGTTTCTTTAAATGACATTTTAATTTTGAACGTATAATTTCTGGCCATTATTGTCTGAGATCGCCACAAAATGATACACTAGGCAATTTTTTACTGACTTTTTCTCTACACATAATAGCTCGTTTTGTATACACAATCTATTTTTTAAGCTCCTTAATACAATTGAATACATTAGGAACTGTTTTTTTTTTACTGTTTCAAATTAGTTTTCGCGGTCCTGTAACCCGGGGCAATTGGAACGAACTTTTCTCAAGTTTCTCACACTAAGCTAATATCTAACAACATACTCTTCCATGAAATGATTTACACAAATATTTATTAAACCACGATAAATTACACATTAGTGTAAGTTAAGATTAGTTAATATTAATGTTGTGTCAGAATTTAGGGCATGCAGTTACGACTGCGTTATAGCTATACGTTCATCCGTGAATAAAGGTCAGTCTTGTCTTGTCTGTCTAGTCTTGTTTGTCCAGTCTTGTCTGTCCAGTTTTGTCTGTCTAGTCTTGGGCGCCCATTCTTTTCTGTTAAGTCTTGTCTTCTAGTCTTGTCTGTCTAGTCTTTTTGTATAGTCTTGTCTGTCTAGTCTTGTCTGTCTAGTCTTGTCTCTCTAGTCTGCTCTGTCTAGTCTAGTCTGTATAGCCTTTTCTCTCTAGCCTTTTCTGTCTAGTCTTTTCTGTCTAGTCTTGTCTATCTAGTATTGTCTATCTAGTCTTGTCTGCCTAGTCTTGTCGGTCTAGTCTTGTCTGTCTAGTCTTGTCTGTCTGGTCTTGTTTGACTAGTCTTGTCTGTCTAGTCTTGTCTGTCTAGCCCTGTCTGTCGAGTCTCGTCTGTCTAGTCCTGTCTGTCTAGTCTTGAATATCTAGACTTGTCTGTTTAGTTTTGTCTGTTTAGTCAAATTAAATAAATTTATTTCCATAATCAAACTACAAGCTAATAGAAATGTGTAAAAAGTCAAAATAATTAAAATTAAATTAAAAAGTTAATATCATTAAAATTAAAATTAGATTTAAATGTTAATACAATTAAAAAAGAAAATCACTTAGAGTTTTGGTTTTCACTAAAAAAATCAAATTGTTTAAGTAGTTGAATAACAATTTTTTAAATAACTTAAAGTTCTGTTCTTCTTTTATCTTTCTAGGTAGGTGATTGTATAATGTTATACATCTATAGGTCCCTTTTCTGTCAATGTTATTCTATGGATTGGTGGTATATATTCCAAATGTTTTCTTTTTGTATCTGTGTTGTTATTATTTATGATTTTGATAAAAGCGGTTTTGTGTTTGAAGTTAAAAATTAATGCTTTATAGATATATTGACAGGGCAGTTTTTACCAGCACCCCAAAAAGTTTATTCCAAACCGGGTGTGAGATTGAAAGTTCGCGTAATACACCATTTTTAGAATTTTTGGACTTAAAAAACTTTTAAATTAAAACTTTTTGTAAAATTCTTAATGAAAATATTGTTCTATTTAGATTATTAGCTAAATGATGAATATTGGCTTCCACATTTAAATTGTCATCGAAGTGTATACCTAAAAGCTTCACATTTTGTTTTATGTGTAATATGTTATTGCCCATTTTGACTTGTGATGGATAGATAGCTGGAGGGATAGTTTCCACATTTGTAGACCACCAACATTTAATTCCTTCTTTTAATTCGTTAACATATCCTTTCACCAATAACACCTCCTCCAAAAACATCATTTTCGCAAATATTATTTTTCGGAAAATGGTTACAAATATATTCGATAGATTTTTACACATATTCATATAAAATCTCCTTTTTTAATGTTACCCAATGAAAGTTTCTGAACAAGGTGCCATTAAACGACCGGATTTTCTGAAAGAAGTCATTTGAAAGAAGCAATTTTTATAATAACTGCTTGGAATGTCTTGGACAGTTCAATTGGAGGATATTAAAAAAATTCAGTGGGTGACATTAAAAAAGGAGATTTTATGGGAATATGTGGGAAAATCTTGTATTATATATTGCAGTATCTTTACAATCAGAAATTCATAATTTTTTTAAAAGCAGGGCATTTTTAAATTCGGCGGGAAGCGAGATTGTCCTCCGAAAAGCGGGACTGTCCCGCCAAAATCGGGACGTGTGGTCATTTTATGTTTAGTTCATTGGTTGCACTGACAATTACTTATTCCATTTCCTTATTTCCAACTAATCGTGTTGTATCGTCTGTAAAGTTTATAATCTTATGTTGGGTATGCTTTAGGGCCAACAGTGAGTCATTTAGGTAGATTAAAAACAGCAATGGTCCTAATTTACTACCTTGTGGGATCCCTACTCTTATGCTTCTGACCTTTGATGTTTGATAACCACATTCAGTGTTCAATTTTGTCTGTTGCGTTCTACCAGATAAATATGATTTGAACCAATGAAGGGCAATACCTCTGATGCCGTACTTATCTAATTTAGTAACAAGAATTATGTGGTCTACAATGTCATAAACCTTGGAAGGTCTAACAAGATACCAAAAGGAGTTTTTTCATTTTCTAAGTGTCCTAAAATGCTTCTATATTTCGCCCCTTTATATAAACATGTTGAGAGTCGTTTAACAAATTGTTTATCTTAAAAAAATCAATAATCACTAGACATCACTTTTTCGAATAATTTTGAAAAGTTGACAGAAAGTTAATAGGCCCATAGTTTTCTACGCAAAGTTTGTTTCCTTTCTTGAAAACCGGAGAAATTATGGAGTGTTTCAATTTATCAGAAAAAACTCCATATTTAATTGAAAAATTTATTATATATCTTAATGATGCTATTTATATCCCGTATTACAGCTTTTATAGTACTTATTGGAATTTCATCTACACCTGAACTTTTTTTATTACTGAAATTGATTATGTCCATTATTTCCTCTCTCGTTGTTGGCTTGATGCATATGGAATATTTTGTTTTTATTGATTATGTCTGAGTATTCCAATTGTTCGATATTGTTAGATAGTTTAATAGGGTTGTCAGCATAGATGTTATTGAAATTATTAACACTTGTCAAAATGTTTTTTTCTTTAGTTGGAAAAGCGGTATTATTTTTTTGTTTCTTTACATTTATAACTTGATTTACTACATGTACTACATTTCAGATTTCATTATGTTACTAGAATTCTTTATTTCATTTTCTAAAATGGTATTCTTTGTTATTCTCAGCATTTGATCATATTCTCGTCTGATTTTATTGAATATTCTCCTGATTTTTTGATCAAATTTTGATAACATTTGTAAGATAACCAGTTTTTTTTATCGCTATTTATTTCTGGACTCGCATTTATCTCCTTCTTGTTTCGAATAGGCCTGCTTTGGACCACGCTTGTTCAACTGTTGGGCTCTGAACTTTGCCCAGTATTGTCGTATCTTCTGCCGGTGTAACTCCTTTCTCTCTTCTGTCCAGGGGATACCTTTCCTTCGGTGTTTTTCCTGAAATCCGCAGATTTCCTTCAGGGTGCGTCTCACAGACTGCCAGTTTTGGAGATCTGTTATTCCCAGTACTTTAATATCCTTCTCGGTTTCTGTCAACCAAGTGGTACAAACCTTCTTGTTTTGCCAGAAGGTGAACAGACGATTGTTTAGTCGGTTTGGAGCCAATCTTGCAACTTGGCGATAGAAAGCTACCTTTCCCTTCCATGCACAGTTAAAGAGGATTTCAATATGTTCGAAGAGCTCAGAGTTGACAGACAAGACTAGACAGACAAAACTAGACAGACAAGACTAGACAGACAAGACTAGACAGACAAGACTAGACAGACAAGACTAGACAGACAAGACTAGACCGACAAGACTAGACAGACAAACTAGACAGACAAGACTAGACAGACAAGACTAGACAGACAAGACTAGACAGACAAGACTAGACAGACAAGACTAGACAGAAAAGACTAGTCTTGTCTGTCTAGTCTTGTCTGTCTAGTCTTGTCTGTCTAGTCTTGTCTGTCTAGTCTTGTCTGTCTAGTCTTGTCTGCCTAGTCTTGTCTGTCTAGTCTTGTCTGTCTAGTCTTGTCTGTCTAGTCTTGTCTGTCTAGTCTTGTCTGTCTAGTCTTGTCTGTCTAGTCTTGTCTGTCTAGTCTTGTCTGTCTAGTCTTGTCTGTCTAGTCTTGTCTGTCTAGTCTTGTCTGTCTAGTCTTGTCTGTCTAGTCTTGTCTGTCTAGTCTTGTCTGTCTAGTCTTGTCTGTCTAGTCTTGTCTGTCTAGTCTTGTCTGTCTAGTCTTGTCTGTCTAGTCTTGTCTGTCTAGTCTTGTCTGTCTAGTCTTGTCTGTCTAGTCTTGTCTGTCTAGTCTTGTCTGTCTAGTCTTGTCTGTCTAGTCTTGTCTGTCTAGTCTTGTCTGTCTAGTCTTGTCTGTCTAGTCTTGTCTGTCTAGTCTTGTCTGTCTAGTCTTGTCTGTCTAGTCTTGTCTGTCTAGTCTTGTCTGTCTAGTCTTGTCTGTCTAGTCTTGTCTGTCTAGTCTTGTCTGTCTAGTCTTGTCTGTCTAGTCTTGTCTGTCTAGTCTTGTCTGTCTAGTCTTGTCTGTCTAGTCTTGTCTGTCTAGTCTTGTCTGTCTAGTCTTGTCTGTCTAGTCTTGTCTGTCTAGTCTTGTCTGTCTAGTCTTGTCTGTCTAGTCTTGTCTGTCTAGTCTTGTCTGTCTAGTCTTGTCTGTCTAGTCTTGTCTGTCTAGTCTTGTCTGTCTAGTCTTGTCTGTCTAGTCTTGTCTGTCTAGTCTTGTCTGTCTAGTCTTGTCTGTCTAGTCTTGTCTGTCTAGTCTTGTCTGTCTAGTCTTGTCTGTCTAGTCTTGTCTGTCTAGTCTTGTCTGTCTAGTCTTGTCTGTCTAGTCTTGTCTGTCTAGTCTTGTCTGTCTAGTCTTGTCTGTCTAGTCTTGTCTGTCTAGTCTTGTCTGTCTAGTCTTGTCTGTCTAGTCTTGTCTGTCTAGTCTTGTCTGTCTAGTCTTGTCTGTCTAGTCTTGTCTGTCTAGTCTTGTCTGTCTAGTCTTGTCTGTCTAGTCTTGTCTGTCTAGTCTTGTCTGTCTAGTCTTGTCTGTCTAGTCTTGTCTGTCTAGTCTTGTCTGTCTAGTCTTGTCTGTCTAGTCTTGTCTGTCTAGTCTTGTCTGTCTAGTCTTGTCTGTCTAGTCTTGTCTGTCTAGTCTTGTCTGTCTAGTCTTGTCTGTCTAGTCTTGTCTGTCTAGTCTTGTCTGTCTAGTCTTGTCTGTCTAGTCTTGTCTGTCTAGTCTTGTCTGTCTAGTCTTGTCTGTCTAGTCTTGTCCTGTCTAGTCTTGTCTGTCTAGTCTTGTCTGTCTAGTCTTGTCTGTCTAGTCTTGTCTGTCTAGTCTTGTCTGTCTAGTCTTGTCTGTCTAGTCTTGTCTGTCTAGTCTTGTCTGTCTAGTCTTGTCTGTCTAGTCTTGTCTGTCTAGTCTTGTCTGTCTAGTCTTGTCTGTCTAGTCTTGTCTGTCTAGTCTTGTCTGTCTAGTCTTGTCTGTCTAGTCTTGTCTGTCTAGTCTTGTCTGTCTAGTCTTGTCTGTCTAGTCTTGTCTGTCTAGTCTTGTCTGTCTAGTCTTGTCTGTCTAGTCTTGTCTGTCTAGTCTTGTCTGTCTAGTCTTGTCTGTCTAGTCTTGTCTGTCTAGTCTTGTCTGTCTAGTCTTGTCTGTCTAGTCTTGTCTGTCTAGTCTTGTCTGTCTAGTCTTGTCTGTCTAGTCTTGTCTGTCTAGTCTTGTCTGTCTAGTCTTGTCTGTCTAGTCTTGTCTGTCTAGTCTTGTCTGTCTAGTCTTGTCTGTCTAGTCTTGTCTGTCTAGTCTTGTCTGTCTAGTCTTGTCCTGTCTAGTCTTGTCTGTCTAGTCTTGTCTGTCTAGTCTTGTCTGTCTAGTCTTGTCTGTCTAGTCTTGTCTGTCTAGTCTTGTCTGTCTAGTCTTGTCTGTCTAGTCTTGTCTGTCTAGTCTTGTCTGTCTAGTCTTGTCTGTCTAGTCTTGTCTGTCTAGTCTTGTCTGTCTAGTCTTGTCTGTCTAGTCTTGTCTGTCTAGTCTTGTCTGTCTAGTCTTGTCTGTCTAGTCTTGTCTGTCTAGTCTTGTCTGTCTAGTCTTGTCTGTCTAGTCTTGTCTGTCTAGTCTTGTCTGTCTAGTCTTGTCTGTCTAGTCTTGTCTGTCTAGTCTTGTCTGTCTAGTCTTGTCTGTCTAGTCTTGTCTGTCTAGTCTTGTCTGTCTAGTCTTGACTGTCTAGTCTTGTCTGTCTAGTCTTGTCTGTCTAGTCTTGTCTGTCTAGTCTTGTCTGTCTAGTCTTGTCTGTCTAGTCTTGTCTGTCTAGTCTTGTCTCTCTAGTCTTGTCTGTCTAGTCTTGTCTGTCTAGTCTTGTCTGTCTAGTCTTGTCTGTCTAGTCTTGTCTGTCTAGTCTTGTCTGTCTAGTCTTGTCTGTCTAGTCTTGTCTGTCTAGTCTTGTCTGTCTAGTCTTGTCTGTCTAGTCTTGTCTGTCTAGTCTTGTCTGTCTAGTCTTGTCTGTCTAGTCTTGTCTGTCTAGTCTTGTCTGTCTAGTCTTGTCTGTCTAGTCTTGTCTGTCTAGTCTTGTCTGTCTAGTCTTGTCTGTCTAGTCTTGTCTGTCTAGTCTTGTCTGTCTAGTCTTGTCTGTCTAGTCTTGTCTGTCTAGTCTTGTCTGTCTAGTCTTGTCTGTCTAGTCTTGTCTGTCTAGTCTTGTCTGTCTAGTCTTGTCTTTCTAGTCTTGTCTGTCTAGTCTTGTCTGTCTAGTCTTGTCTGTCTAGTCTTGTCTGTCTAGTCTTGTATGTCTAGTCTTGTCTGTCTAGTCTGGTCTGTCTAGTCTTGTCTGTCTAGTCTTGTCTGTCTAGTCTTGTCTGTCTAGTCTTGTCTGTCTAGTCTTGTCTGTCTAGTCTTGTCTGTCTAGTCTTGTCTGTCTAGTCTTGTCTGTCTAGTCTTGTCTCTCTAGTCTTGTCTGTCTAGTCTTGTCTGTCTAGTCTTGTCTGTCTAGTCTTGTCTGTCTAGTCTTGTCTGTCTAGTCTTGTCTGTCTAGTCTTGTCTGTCTAGTCTTGTCTGTCTAGTCTTGTCTGTCTAGTCTTGTCTGTCTAGTCTTGTCTGTCTAGTCTTGTCTGTCTACTCTTGTCTGTCTAGTCTTGTCTGTCTAGTCTTGTCTGTACAGTCTTGTCTGTCTAGTCTTGTCTGTCTAGTCTTGTCTGTCTAGTCTTGTCGGTCTAGTTTTGTCTGTCTAGTCTTGTCGGTCTAGTCTTGTCTGTCTAGTCTTGTCTGTCTAGTCTTGTCTGTCTAGTCTTGTCTGTCTAGTGTTGTCGGTCTAGTCAGTGTCGCCTTCGGAATTCCTCATCTTTCTTTACCGGCCCTAGGATCTTCCTGAGGATTCTCATCTCTCTGACTTCTAATTTCTCAACCAGACCTCTTCATTTCAAGGAAAGACACTCCATAGCATACAGGGCTTCTGGTCGTAAGACTGATGTATAGTGCTTAAGTTTCAGGTTGCGTGACAGGCATTTCTTGTTCTAGTTGCTCTTCTTCAGTCGATAGGCTAGTTCTAACTTGTTGACTCTCTTGGATAATGATGCTCTTTCTGGTAAGTTGGGTTCAATTCATTCGCCGAAATACTTACATACATATACATTTCTCAGTCCTCTTGATGTTTCCCTGCCCTAATAACATCTCTCTGTTTGCCTCTCTGATGATGGTGAAGAATTTTGTTTTCTCCAACGACACTTGAAAACCCACTTTACTTACCACTTTACCTGCAATGTTGCCATCTCAAGAAAATCAGCAAACAGTGCCATGTCGTCTGCAAAGGCCAGGTGATCTACAACCAGTCCATCGTTCTTACGTCCCAGGTAGATACCAATCTGAGCACCCAAGTTGATCAGTTCCTTGCGCCTATCTCTCATAACCTTTTCAAGGACACACTTAAAGCCATGTGGGGAAAGTCCATCTCCTTGCCTCACTCCAGTTTTTTTTATTTCTAAGCTTTCTAAAATCTCGCCTCTAAATTTAACGTTGGAATTGGTGTTGGTCAAAGTTTCTAGGATGAGTCTGCGGGTTTTGTTGTCTAGTCCCAGTTCCTGGGAGTACTTTGTTAAGCGTTTCTCTATCAATGGAATCGTAGGCCTTCCTAAAATCAACAAAGGTGACGACCACCTTGGGGTTTCTTATCTTGGAGTATGTAAGTACAGTTTTGAGAAAAAAGATCTGTTCAATACAGAATCAGGTCTTTTTGAAGCCCCCTGATATTCTCCCACTTGACTATCCAACTGATTTTCTGCCCTTGTTTGTAACGCCTTCGGGAGGATCTTGTATGTTACTAGGACGAGATAAATTCCGGGGTAGTTGTTTGGATCAGTAAAATCTTAAAAGCGGATGGATCAGAGCAGATTTCCTATCGGGTGGTAATTTCTCTGTTTCTCAGATGTCCTGTATGATCTCGGTTAGCTTGCGCGCGGCATTGTTTCCATTGGGGCCACCTTTCCACAGTTTAGCAACGATAGAGTCCTCTCCAACTGGCTTATTATTTTTAAGAAGTTAAAGGATCTGGCCAACTTCTTTTAATGAAGGGGGCAGCAAGTCCGGGTTTGGTGTGGTTTGTTTATAGTCGATGTCGTCGCTGGGTGGGTCACAGTTGAGTAGTACTGAGCTAAAAGCTGGCAGTTATACTTGTCGTTATAAGCCAGTTTTCCTTGTGAGTCTCTGAAGTGGAGGCTTGGCGGAGCGTATTTTCTGTGTGTCTGCTTGAAGGTTCCAAAGAAATCCCTGGAGTTATTCTTAGCAAAGCTCTCTTCGATTTGGGTTAGTTGGTTTTGTGTGAAGGTTCGTTTGGTTCCTGGAATTATCTTGGCTGTAACCTTTCTTTGTTCCAAAAATGTATGCTAATGTTCCTTGGTCTTTCTAGAATTCATTGTGCTATTGCATTGTCACAGTCTTCAGTCCAACACGGATGCTTCCTTCTTTTAGCGAGAGGGACGAGTTCATTGGCAGCCTTGACAATAGTCTACTTCAGTTGGTCCCACCTGTTCTTCACTGTTCTTAAATCCCTTTACGTAAAATTTTACCATTTTGGAGGTTCTGTGTAATCTAGTATTTCTAGGATGGAGTCTTATTTTGATCGTTGAGAAGTACTGATCTGAGTTCAGATTGGCGCTTCTTAGTACTTTCACGATTTGTATTTACTTTTGAGATTTTCGTGAAATGGCCATTGATCTATCTGGAATTCACCCAGGTTGGTAATAGGTGCAATCCAAGTCTTCTGCTTTCTTGGCAAGTGTTTGAAGGCTATAGACTTCATGATCAACCAAAAAGTCTTACACAGATCCGCAAATCGTTCTCCGTTGCGGTTGGTACGCTTATGCGCCGGATAATTGCACACTATGTTTCTGAATTATTTCTCTCTTACCAATTGAGCATTGAAGTCACCAAGCAGTATGACGGTGTGCCTCTCTGGAAGTTTAGAGATCCCCAGAATCCAAAGGTCCACTAACGTCATCATAGGTGACGGTGGATTGGTTACCACTTGGGGTACTGCATTTATCGAAATTTTCCTTCATGCTCAGTTGAAGAATATCCTTCGTGGGACAGTGGCGAGCACTGTCCAAGATACTATCCAAGTTGTTAGCTTGAGAGGCTTATTATTCGGGGTTGTCACCACTAAATAGGTCGCCTTCACTACGGCTAAGGAGTCCTGTCCACCCCACTCCTCCCAAGTGCTAGGCTCTGTGCCATTGTTTACCAAAGATGTTCAAGGAATACATATTATTATATTACTAGGTCCAGATCTGTTTTAGATTTTTATATGTTTATTCATAATTCCTAGTAGGTTTGTTTTATAAAATGTCAAGTTAATTAAAAGTGAAATTTAGAAATTCTTTGCAAAATAGAAATCACCAATTCACTTTGTTTTTACACAATTTTTTTACACCAACACCAATCCAATGTTAACTATTTGTTTTTCACTATAGACTTCTTTCCCTATGAAGTTTTCTCCACTCAAAATACACAATTTCTACGAGCAAATTTTTGCACGTCTAATTTGTTTGGCGGTTGCCTAGCGCCCCTGGTGCCATGCTATATAAGGTTTTTTGTTGATATATTTTTGAATGAACAAGGATAACTAATGTTAAAATATAGTAAGAAATTTTGCATGAATAATGTCCATTGGCCATTTACGTCATTTTCTTCTACCTGGTAGACTTCTTCCCGGGTTTCCTCGGAGAGTAGTTTCCAAAATTAACTAGTGTTTTCAGGAGAAAAGCATCTTGCTCTCAATTTAGTTTTCCGTTTTTTATATTCCAAAAGACATAATATTTGGTCCTTATGATCATAAATGTAGTACTGTTAAGTATCCGCTCTGTGGAATGCAATGACACGTTGATGACTGGGGGCGACTAGGTTCTTTGAATTCCATTTTTAAATTGAGGGTATTAAGTTAGAACTTAAACTGCTTACTTTTGTAATTCACTTTGAGTATGTCCACGTTGTAGTCTCCAGCTACGATACATTCTTTATTTTGTACCGTCAAAATTCTCAATCGATTAGTAATTCTACTGAAAAAATAGAATACATGCTCCAGGAAAATAAGAATTGTAAATTTCTAATTTTAACAGAGCATTGGAATAACAATGAACAACTAAAAATGTTTCAAATCTCAAATTTCCAACTAGCAGCGTAATATTGTTGCAAAGCCGGACAGCACGGAGGAGTAGCGATCTTCTGCAATGATAACATTAAATGGAAAACAAGGCCAGACATAGATAAACTCGACCAAGAATTCGTATTTGAAATTGTAGCTGTAGAGACACTTCTAAATAAAATAGCTACAATACTAATTGGAATTTATCCAGCCCCTCTAACAAATTTTCAAGATTTTTTAGAACATTTACATCATTTGCTGACAAATGATATGTATATATATATATATATATATATATATATATATATATATATACACTGCCGAGCATAAAATTAGGGTCTCTTCATAATTTGAAGTTATTTTAGAAATTTTTAGTTTTTTAGGTGTTTTTTCGGTTGTAACAGTTTACTAATTGATTGCTTGAATAAAACAAAAGGTTTTTCTTTTTCAAAGTTTATTGAAAGTAATGAAAATGAACAATTTTAATTTTATTTGCAAAGTAATGAAAATGAACAACTTTACATTGATATGCTTTTGTTGAAACAAAAGATAATTTAAGAACTTCAGTAGCGAGTATTTACTCCTCTGGCAGTGACAACAGCTTGCAAACGACGTGTCATGCTCTGGATCAGATTTTTGATCACGTTCTGCGTATGATTGTCCCATTCTTGTACCAGTATGTCGCGAAGCTCTCTAGAATTTCTGTGGGCCGGCACATGTCTCCGTAAATGTATCCCCATGTCATACCGAATATGGTCAATTGGATTTAAATCTGGACTGCAAGCTGTCCAAACAAATCGCGTGATTTCACACTCGTCAAGATACTCAGTAACTATCCGAGCAGTGTGGGGCCGTGCGTTATCATGCATAAATGTTGCGTCGTCTCCAAAAATAACCATGAATGGTAAAATATGGTCTTCTAGAACCTCTGTTAGATACCTATGCGCAGTCAACGCCCCATTCTCGCTAAAGGCTAACTCCGTGCGATTGTCAAGAGATATGCCTCCCTATGCCATAACTGATCCTCCGCCAAATGGTAGTCGCTCGGCAATACACGCTTGAGCATATCTCTCGCCTTGTCGTCACCACGCTCTTACATGTCTATCTGAGCCCGTAAGACAGAATAGCGGTTCATCGAAAAACAATACGCGTCTCCAATCCGCTATTGTCCAAGTCAAGTGATCTCGTGCAAAATTCAACCTCGCAATCCGGTGTGCACGGGAAAGCGGCGGTCCAGTAGCTCTAGTTCGGGAAGATAATCACGCTCACTGTGCACTTACTTATGTTTACAATGCACTGCTCACTTACTTATGTTTACATTTCTCACTTCTTGCAGATGATTTCGAAGGGAAACTGCCGTGACCGTTCGGTTTTTCAAAGCACTAGAAACGAGAAAGCGGTCATCCCTAGCTGTTGGAATTTTGCCTCGGCCTGAACAAGGTCCTCGAGTGAGCAGATCTGTCTCTTCGAACCGCCGCCATACTCGTTGCACATTCTAGAGACTTACACCAACGTTTCTCGCAGTTTCGCGCTGACCGCGACCGTCTTCTAAAGTCGCCACAATTTGTGCCGCAACAACGGGATTTATGCTCATTGCAAAACACTAACAATGACAACAATTTACAACAGACAGATAACACCACAGAAACAAATGCTATGCTGTCCTTATATTAACAAAAACATATCAAAGTAAACTTGTTCATTTTCATTACTTAGCACATAAAATTAAAATTGTTCATTTTCATTATTTTCAATAAACTTTGAAAAAGAAAAACCTTTTGTTTTATTCAAGCAATCAGTTAGTAAACTGTTACAACCGAAAAAACACGTAAAAAACTAAAAAAATTAAAAATAACTTCAAATTACGGAGTGACCCTAATTTTATGCTCGGCAGTGTATATATTGAAAATTTGTTAGATGGGCTCGATAAATTCCAATTACTATTGTGGCGATTTTATTTAGAATTGTCTCTACAGCTGCAAATTCAAAGACGAATTCTTCTGCGAGCTTATCTATGTCAGGCCTTGTTGTCCATTTAATGTTATAATTGCAGGAGACCGCTACTCCTCCGTGCTGTCCGGCTTTGCGGCAATATCACGCTGCTAGTTGGAAATTATCGATTTGAAAAATTTGTAGTTGTTCATTATTTTTCCAATGCTCTGTTAAAATTAGAAATTTACAATCCTTGTTTTCCTGGAGCATGTATTCTATTTTTTAATAGAATTACCAATCGATTGAGTATTTTGATTAATAATTTGTGTTACTTGTTTAAAGTTTTCTTGTAATTTTATAGTTTCCTTTTGTAAATGAAAGTTTTTTGAAAATTCTAGTTGTAACGGCTTCTGTCTAATAGTCTAAAATAGAGTCGCTTAATTAGAACTTTCATAGACTTTATCTTTTAAGATTGGATCTAATCCTACCTTGAAGCTATTGTTGTCTATTATATGTGTTTATGGAATCATTATTTCAACTACTAAATTCGTTTTTGGTAAACTTGTTTTTTGTTGTAGGAAGTTTAGAACTAACTCCGTTGCATGTTATTTTGCATGGGAAATGTACAGCTACAATTTCTCTACCTGAGAAACTCTACTGAGGAACCTGTAGTTTTATATTCATCATTTGTTTTCGCGCTAGCAATAGACGTGCGATTTTTTCTTACTCTAAATACTGTTTTATCTCTTGCTGATATAGGGCCTATCTCCAATATTTTCTATTTGTTGTTTTTTTATTCGAATGGATAGTTTTTATTGCGCATTCATTCTGTTTGGATATCACAAAATTGGTGGTAGATTCCTAAACGATTGTAGATTGAATCTCATTTGTTGTTTTTGAGTTTTGGCACAGAGAGACGTTGTTTATTAAACTATGTCGGATGATATTTGGCTGACTCTGCATGTTTTGTTGATATTTGAGTATTTGAATTTTACTTGTAACGTAATTAGAAAACAATTCATGATTCTATTTGTATCATCCATATCACACAATAACTTTTTTAATAGAAAATTTTCACTTCGCAAGAAGATTTTGAAATTATCGTCTTCCATACAATTAGGCATTTCTAGGTGAGTGTTTTCTTTACTGTCACTAACATTATGAGCACATTTGTTCTTGTTTTTAGAATGCGTTTCATTGCATTTTTAACAAAACACTGGTTCACAAACTTTCCAGCACTTCAACAATTTTTTCACCTCCCGCCATCTTTTTTAATTAAGTCTTCTCTGTCTAGTCAAATCAAATCAAATCCATTTATTTGCTATCAGATGTAAATGAATACATATAAGCTAACAATAAGTCGTAAATCATTAATGTTGTACAAGCATCTATCTATCAGATATATTTTAAGATTTTGTCGAAATAATCTCATTGAAGTTTCCTCTTGTAGTTGAGTAGGCAGCTTATTGAAGATATGGGTTCCTATGTGAGAGGGTGCTTTGCTGCTTAGCGTTAAGTTGGCAAATGGTGTTCGTATTAGATTCCTGCCTCTAGTATTGTATGAGTGTTGATCTCTGTTTTTTTGGTAAGTTGGGTTTATTTTTGAAAATATAACAAGATATTTCCCAGATGTATATGGATGGAACTGTCAAAATGTTTAGGATTTTGAAATGTGGCCGACATGATGTTGTCTTCGATATATCCTTAATAGCCCACACGACCCTCTTTTGCGCCCTGAAGCCGACATCTACTTGTGGTGATGTTCCCCATATAATAATCGCGTATGTGATAATGGACTGGACCTCCGCGTGGCAGATTCGTAGCAAGAGCGGTAGATCTATGTTATTTCGTAAAATCTTTAGCATGTAGGCTTTTTAATTTACCTTGGAGGCAATGCTATGGATGTGGGTATTCCAGTGTATTTCGTCTTCTAGAAGTACTCCTAGAAATTTAATACTACTTCTTCTTTCTATTCTCGTGTCACCAATTTTTAATGAATAGTCTTCAGCTTTGGTCCGACGCTTCGTTTGGAAAATAACATAGTTTGTCTTTTTGTTTAAATGAAAATTATTTGATGATTATTTGAAACCAATTGTTCAAGTTATATAGAAGGTTATTGGCTACTGCTTCAGTTTTTTCCACCGACTCCTCTGAGATGATAACGCTTGCATCATCAGCGTAGAACACACTTTGGACCCCGCTTAAATATCGTGGGAGGTCTGCGATATATAGTGTGAAAAGAAGAGGGGCGAGAACGCTACCCTGTGGGATACCCATTTCTATATTGACAGTTGTTGACATGCAATTCTCGATTTGTACATATTGCCTTCTATTTGCCAAATATGAACTCAGCCATCCTCCACATTTTCTCCTGATGCCATAGGTTTCTAGTTTATTCATTAGTTTTGAGTGTGATACGCAATCAAATGCTTTCGGGAGGTCACAGAAAATACACATTGGGCATTTTTGATTATCAATTTCCTGGAGAATTTGGTGATATAATTGTAGTATTGCGGTTGTGGTAGTCTTGTCTGTCTAGTCCTGTCTGTCTAGTCTTGTTTGTCTAGTCTTGCCTGTCTAGTGTAGTCTGTCTAGTCTTGTCTGTCAAGTCCTGTCTAGTCTAGGCTTATCTCTCCAGTCTTGTCTGTCTCGTTTAGGATGTCTAGTCTTATCTGTTCAGGGGGCCGTAGTAGCTGTAGGTCTCGTAGCAATCTTGTAGTGCTCCGAGATGAAGTGGCTGGCGACCACTTGAAGGTCTATCGATAGCATTGACCCGAAACACAGAAAACAAAGCACGCTACTACCAGACTAGGTCGTAGAATGTGAACTGGAAGGCCGCATTGACGTACTCCAGTGTCTCGGGGCGCTTGGGGTAGGTCACCATCGGCCGGAAGGCGTAGAAGAAAGACTGCAGCAGCACCCAGATGAACTTCCCGAGCTTCGTCAAGAAGCGAGAAGGAGTGTTCCTCAACTTTTCAAAGTTAATGGAGGCTGGTATGCCAATTAGTGGGTTCGCGGAGAACCCAAACAGTATGTTGTGTGTCGATCAAATTATGCGATATCTCAATATTGATGGGTTTTCTCATATTGGAAAATATATACTGCTGTAAAACAAAATATTTTCAGAGAACACCCAAATTTACGGGCAGTGTTTACAAAAGAGTGGCATGGAGAGAATGAAGTAAACATTAAGCTTATTAAACATAATAAGCACGTCATATGCTTGCTTTCGGGATTTTTGTGGCTTTGTTTATCTTGAAATACGAATTAAGATCATTCAGAAGATCATTCAGGTGCTATGTATAGATAAATTTGTTCGTCATTGTTTTATTTGTTCGTCAATTAAATTGCTTCGTCAGTGGAATAATATTTTGGTCACAATCACTATTAGGACATAGTTACAAAACCAACATTTTTTGTTTTGTTTTGTTTATATAGTTTATAAAATGCTTCGCCGGCCTATAAAAAGTCGACTAGGGCCGTATTAGGTCCGTCTAGTCCTTCTGTCTTATCTGTCTTGTCTTGTCTCTGTAGTCTTGTGTCTAGTCTTGTATATCTAGTCTTGTCTGTCTCGCCTTGTCTGTCTAGTCTGTCTAGTCTGGTATTGTCTGTCTACTCTGGTCTTGTCTGCCTAGTCTAGTATTGCCTGGTCTTGTCTGTCTAGTCTTCGCTGTCTAGTTTTGTCTGTCTCCTCCTCGGTAGTGTAGTTGACAACATACCCGCCATTCAATCCGGGAGACCCGGGTTCGAATCCTGGTCGTGGAGACGACAACTAGGGCGGTTTTCATTAATCGTCCGGGCTGCCCACCCTGAAGGAATGTAAAATATGACATACCGGGGTGGCGCATACTAAAAGCCAATGTGAAATAGAGGGATTAGTGGAGCAAACCACTTAAAGAAAAGTCTTGTCTGCCTCCGTCTAGTATTGTGTGTCTAGTACTCTCTATCTAGTATTGTATATCTAGTGTTGTAGCCTCCCTTATTGCCTGTCCAAACGAGCTGTTGCATTGTAAAATCAATGTTTCCGCACTCAAGTGTAAATAACTTTTTAATATCCCATTACCAATAAAACAAACAAAAATAACAAGGTTTCCTATAATAGAAAATTGAATTCTCTTTGTTTTAATCGAAATATTTTTCAAAATTTCGTGCAGTTTCCGAGTTTTCTCGCATTTATGATGCAAAAAATATAAAACAAAATCTGTATTATTACTACCACTACTACAACTATACTACAAAATGCGATCTTTGGAAGATATGGATATTATTACATCATTTTGTAATCTATTTTATATAGCCACAAAAGCACATTTTTTTGAACATTGTTTTTATTCAGAACAAAAAATAAATCGTTGAATTCAATATAATGCCAATTTTTGCCAACATTCTTAATCTTACAAATTAATAACAATTAGACAAATCGAGTTGGCAGTTTTGGCATTTCACTCTAGAATTGCTTTTCCAACTAAAAATATTAGGTGGTGTGTAAATACAAATTTGCCAATTATGTGTAAATAATAATGAAAAGAAGAGAATAAATTGAAGAATAAATAAAAGCTCATATCGCATAACGATCAGTATTCATTAAAATAACACAAAAGAGAATGATGATGGATAATGCGCGGTTGAAGTGTTGCAATTGGCCTGATAGTAGTAAAAGATAAACATAATAATACCAAGCCGAGATAGAGGTGTATAAGAGATGATAATGTCTTTTCGAAAATTGTTGGCTCGCATCGAGTGTGACTAAATGGACGGAAGTATTTTAGTCGGATAACAGCGGCGCAGCAACGTATCATAAACATGTACTTTTCTGTATCCTGTTTTACAACAAAGCTGCATCAAGCGCAGGTTTGTGCAAACACCAAGCGCAAACAATTTTTAATTCTGTTTGTGTAAATAATGGATATGAGAACGGAGCATGAGGATATGTAATTGGAGCCTCATTAATCACAAAAATGAAATGGATTTGTGTGTCCATTAGAAGTGGCTAATGTTATTTTAATTGATATCGGTTTAATACACAGAATGTATAAAACATACAGGAGTTATGTTGACACAAACACATTTATGTGCTTTTTTATTATTTCGAACAGGAATGAAGTTAAACAATTACGGGAAATGTTTATTTTCTGATTACTTTTAAATTATTGAATTAAGTGAAACTTAAATACGGATCATTTATTATTTACGACGCGTAATAATCACCTCGACATTTGTTTGCTTGCTAGTCGATTCATATTGAACTTTTCAAAGAAAAATTAGCTTTCCTCTATTAGGTAAAAATGTTTTCTGAATAAATTTTACTAGATTGGAGCTCACAATTTGCAATTTATTTGCTAATCCATGTTGACTTTTCTGTAATATTGACGAGGCTAGAAAAACAAAACAAATTGAACAAGATCGAAGAAATAATGATATAAGACTGGACTCCGAAGATAATTGGTGCCAAAGTTTTTTTGTAGTAGTCATACAGGAAAAGCAAAGTGGGCGGAGAGGTTGATTAAGGATTTCAAACAATGGATTAACAGAAAGTCATGGGAGGTGGGTTACTTTCTGACACAGGTCTCGGGTGACCATGGGTGCTTCGGAGACTACCTACAGATATTTATACTGTAAGACACTGTAACATAATTTCAATTATGTAGTCAGCATTAAATTCTTCCCCAATCTTTGTCTCTGTAAACATTCTTTTATTTGACCGCCTATCACAGTAAATATAAACAGATACTTTTAACCCGCACAAAAATATTAAACAACTAGGAGCTAGAAGTAGAAGGCAGCGGGCAGCACTTTTAAGAAGCGGGAGAAATAAAATAATACTGCCAATAGAAGCCAAACTTGAGAGGTGGACTCAATGTGTAGAGAAACTATTTCATAATGATAGACCACTACCGCCGCTGCTGCAGATATATGCGAATTGAGGCCCACAATCATCAGAGAAGAGCTCAGACGTGCAATAAAAGTGCAGAAAAACAGAAAAGCCACCGACTGTGATAACATAATATCAGAGATCCTCAAAATATTGGCAGAAAGGAACGCTACGGGCTAAATCTACTAACATCGCTATTTAAAGCAATATACACCTGTGGAAAAATCTCCTTAAGCTGGCTAAAATCCACCTTTATCACTCGTGCTAAGAAAAACAACGATGATTACAGGTTTTTTTAATTAATCGTTTCATCATGAAGAAAATACTGCAATTATTAAAACTAGTCTTAACTAAATTAACCATTAATTTTGCTCTAATCTACAATACTACGGCGCGTAATCTAGTGTTCACTCACTGTTTTTTTCCAAAAGTTTACATTAAACTTTGCAGGAACATCATACATCACATACTTCGCACTATATTAGTTCGCGAGGTTTGTCTTTTCAGTCTTCTTATTCCACGTGTATCAAGGAGTTGGATCTTCAGCGTTGACGTAGTTGTGAAGCCTTAGTTCTTGGTTAGTCTTTTAATCGCACTGGCAACATCTTCGATGCCAAGGTCCCGATGAATGTCGCTATTTTGTACATACCACGGTGCATTAACAATATTACTT
This sequence comes from Phosphuga atrata, assembly GCA_944588485.1. Classification (NCBI taxonomy): domain Eukaryota; kingdom Metazoa; phylum Arthropoda; class Insecta; order Coleoptera; family Silphidae; genus Phosphuga; species Phosphuga atrata. Next base: position 15,103,220 of record OX155895.1, on the reverse strand, counting down.
AATATGAAGGTTGTTTATATGGCATGATTTGGAACACCCCCAGAGTTGATTGCCATGAGTCCACAATGGTTTTTGTAATAAAAGTATTGTAATATATAATAACACTTTGTTGTATATTGACAATTGTCAGCTGCAACCTAATAGTCAATACATTTTACGATATTTTACACCTAATGCTTCCATTTTTTTCTCTACATGTTCTTTCCAAAGAAATTTTGTATCTAGGGTTATATATTGGTACTTTGCTGTGTTTGCGTATGTGGTGTAATGTTATTGTTAATGGTTAAGGGTGTTTGGTCCCTGATTTTCCTATTGGTAAAGTTGGTATGAGTGGATTTGGTTTCATTCAGCTTTATGTTCCAGTTTTGCATCCTTCTGGATATGTTATTAGTAGCTTGTTGAAGTGCCATAACTTCCATAAGTGTAGTATCGTCTGCAAATGTTGCTGTTTGTTGATGTTTTCAATTTCTGGTAGATCGCACGTATAGTGAAGATAAAGTCACACTGGCTTGCAGGTCACCTGCTTGTATTTCTTTTAGCTCAGTGTAATCATTTTCCTGTTTTACGCGAAAAATTCTGTAATGTATGCATCTGTAATGTATGACTTTAGCAGTTCAACATACTGTTTTGAAGTTGGTTTAATTTCTGGAGCCAAATCTTGTGGAATTCCTGCGCAACAACTAAGAAGATCGATACACAGACTTTCTTTCCTTTTAAAGCCTTTTCGATAATATCTGTAATTCGTTGTACCTGATCTATTGTAGAATGCTTACATCTAAATCCAAACTGTTAATGGGAATTAGGTTTTTCTTCTCAATGGTTGGTTTTAATCTCTTTAAGAGGGGTGTTTCAAACAGTTTGGAGATTTGATTTAGGTACATTCCATGTAGTAATCAATTATTTAGTACATGTTCTATTGGTTTTGATATTTCATTTCGGACGTCTTTCATTATTTTCATTGAAATTTCGTCATATCCAGTACTTTTTTTGTTCTGTTGATTCATATTTTTCTGATTCATAAATATTTATTCCGTTTTTATTTGATCAAGGAATAGCGTTATTGGGTTTCTAGGTATATTATTCTTGTGTTAAATGTGACCTAACCTGCATAATAGATGTTGCGCCCTCTCTTTATACTAACAACTGACATCTTTGAGTCCTTGAGCACAGGTTTGTTGAAGTCTTTATTGTTTTTGTTTTTTATATTGGCAACTTGCCTAATTGCCTGCCAAGTTATTTTATTGTCACTTTCTTTTATTATATTTGCAAAATATTTACTTTTTTCTTGTTTTGGTTTGCTTAATGTGTTCTGTTGTAATGTTTTTCTAAACTATTGTCAAAGTTAGGTAGCATTTGCATTACTTCTAATTCTGCTTTAATACTTTTTATTTCTATGTTGTCAAATAGTTTTTTGTACTTTTCTTTGGTTTATGAAGTTTTTTTGAAAAACATATTTTCTTCTTCTTCTTCTTTAGAATAGGCCTACTTTGGACCACGCTTGTTCAACTGTTGGGCTTTGACCTTTGCCCAGTATTGTCGCATCTTCTGCCGGTGTAACTCCTTTCTCTCTTCTGTCCAGGGGGTACCTTTCCTTCGAGGTTTTTCCTGAAATCCACAGACTTGCTTTAGGGTGCGTCTCACAGACTGTCTGTTTTTGAGATCTGTTATTCCCAGTTCTTTAATATCCTTCTCGGTGTCTGTCAACCAAGTGGTACGAAGCTTCTTGTTTTGCCAGAAGGTAAACAGATGGTTGGTTAGTCGGTTTGGAGGCAATCTTGCAATGTGGCCATAGAAAGCTACCCTTCTTTTCCTTGCACAGTCAGAGAGCATCTCAATATGTTTGTAGAGCTCAGAGTTATGCCGCCTTCGGAATTCCCCATCTTCCTTTACCGGGCCTAGACTCTTCCTGAGGATTCTCCTCTCTCTGATTTCCAATTTCTCTATTAGCCCCTTCGGTTCAAGGAAAAACACTCCATGGCATATAGGGCTTCTGGCCGTAAGACTGATGTGTAGTGCTTAAGTTTCAGGTTGCGTGACAGGCATTTCTTGTTGTAAGTGTTCTTACTCAGCCGATAGGCTAGTTCTAACTTGCTGACTCTCTTGGCTAATGATGCTCTTTCTGATAAGTTGGGTTCAATCCATTCGCCGAGATACTTAAATTTCTCAGTCCTCTTGATGTTTCCCTGTTCTAGTAACATCTCTCTGTTTGCTTCTCTAATGTTGGTGAAAAATTCTGTTTTCTCCAGCGACACTTGAAAACCCACTTTGGCAGCCTGTTTTCTGAGACAGTTTACCTGCATTGTTGCCACGTCAAGAGAATCAGCAAACAGTGCCATGTCATCTGCAAAAGCCAGGCAATCTACAACCAGTCCATCGTTCTTACATCCCAGGTAGATACCACTCTGAGCACCCAAATTGTTCAGTTTCTTGCGCCATTCTCTCATAACATTTTCAAGGACACAGTTGAAGAGAAGTGGGAAAGTCCATCTACTTGTCTCACTCCAGTTTTTATTTCGAAGCTTTCTGAAATCTTGCCTCTAAATTTAACCTTGGAATGGGTGTTGGTCAAAGTTTCTAGGAGTAGTCTGCGGGTTTTGTTGTCTAGTGCTAGATCCTGGAGTGCTTTGTTAAGCGTTTCTCTATCGATGGAATCGTAGGCCTTCCTAAAATCAACAAAGGTGACCACCACCTTGCGGTTTTTCATCTTGGAGTATGCAAGTACAGTTTTAAGGTTGAGGATTTGTTCAACACAGGATCGGGTCTTCCTAAAGCCCCCCTGGTATTCTCCCAGTTGACTATCCAACTGATTTTCTGCCATTGTTTGTAACGCCTTCGAGAGAATCTTGTATGTTACCGGGACGAGAGAAATTCCTCGGTAGTTGTTTAGATCAGTAAAATCTCCCTTTTTGTGAAGCGGATGGAACAAAGCAGATTTCCAATCGGGTGGTAATTTCTCTGTTGCCCAGATGTCCTGGATGATCTCGTTAGCTTGCGCACGGCATTGTTTCCAGCACCTTTCCACAGTTCAGCAACGATAGAGTCCTCTCCAGCAGCCTTATTATTCTTAATTAGTTGAATGATCTGGCCAACTTCTTCCAATGAAGGGGGAAGCGAGGCCGGGTTTGGTGTGGTTTGTTTATAGTCGAAGTCTTCGCTGGGTGGGTCACAGTTGAGTAGATTTTTAAAGTACTGAGCCAAAAGGTGGCAGTTGTGCTTGTCGTTATAAGCCAGTTTGCCTTGTGAGTCCCTGAAGTGGAGGCTTGGCGGAGCGTATTATCTGAGTACCTGCTTAAAGGTTCCAAAGAAATCTCTGGAATTATTCTTAGCAAAGCTCTCTTCGATTTGGGTTAGTTGGTTTTGTGTGAAGGTTCGTTTGGTTCCACGAATTATCTTGACTGAAACCTTTCTTTGTTCCAAAAATTTATGCCAATTTTCCTTGGTTTTTTTAGAATTCCACTTCAGCCAGGCTATCTGTCTTTGGGCTATTGCATTGTCACAGTCTTCAGTCCACCACGGATGCTTCCTTCTTCTCGCGAGAGGGGCGAGTTCATTGGCCGCCTTGACAAGAGTCTCCTTCAGTTGGTCCCAGTTGTTTAGGTCTGTGTTGTTCAGTCTCTGACTTAGTTCTTGACTGTTCTTGAGTCGCTCGACGTCAAATTTTGCCATTTTGGAGGTTCTGTGTAATCTAGTGTTTCTAGGCTGGAGTCTTATTTTGATCTTTGAGAGGTAGTGGTCTGAGTCCAGATTGGCGCTTCTTAGTACCTTCACGTTTTGTATTTCCTTTTAAGATTTGCGTGAAATGGCCACATGATCTATCTGGAATTCACCCAGGTGGGTATTAGGTGAAATCCAAGTCTTCTGTTTCCTTGGTGAAAAAAGTGTTTGAAGGCTGTAGACTTCATGATCAACCCAAAAGTCCAACACAGATCCACCAATCTTTCTCCGTTGCGGTTGGTTCGCTTATTCGCTGGATAATTGCCCACTATGTTTCTGTATTTTTTCTCTCTTCCCAATTGTGCATAGAAGTCACCAAGCTGTATGACGGTGTGTCTCTCTGTAAGTTTAGAGATAATATCTTCTATGTCTTCCCAGAATTTATCAGTTCTGTCTAGATTGCGTCTGTTGTCCTGGTTGATTGGGGCATGTACATTGATTATACTGTAGCCCTTGTTTGCGCATTTGAGAGAGAGGATGGATACACGACTACTCGGAGAGGTAAAGTCGGTGACTGAATCCAGTATCCTGTAACTGATTATAAATCCTGTACCTAAGTGGGGTACGTGAAAAACATATTTTATTTTTTATATGAGTCTTTGGAGAAATATTCATTGAAGGCCATGATAAACATATCCATAAAGCTTTCCCATTGCTTATCTACGTCTGGTTAAATTATTTTATATACATTGTCCCATGTTTGCATATTTAAAAACTCTAAATTAAAATTTTCCCTGTTTTCTATAGAGAAGTTTCTATACGAGTAATAGGAATTAGTTTTTGTTTTGGGAATATTAAATGTGATTTGTTGGGCGTAGTGGTCTGAAATATAAAGATTAAATGTCCTTTTAGTATAGAGCCATTCTATATTTATAATAATGTTATCTATGCACGTCCATGATTTCGGATGGTATACAGCATTTAGTGTTATTCTAGCATTGAAGAATTCCAACATTTCCACAAACTGCTCCCTTTTTCTAGATACTTATGTCTTATTGACTACTACTTATTTCTTACTACTTATGTCTATATTGAAGTCCCCCGCTATTACAAATTTCTTGGCCTCTTTAGCAATTTATGTTAGAATTAGATGTAATTTGTTAAAAAATCTTAGTTTTTGAAGGAGGTGTTCCATAGACACCAATAATTATTATAGATTCGTTGTTGACTGTCGTTTCTAGCGCTGCGCACTTGAATATGATTGTTTCTGCCATATCAGTCAGAACCAAGAAGTCCGTTCTTGGTTCACTGGGTTAATGTTTGTTGGAATATAGTACAACCCCTCTGAGTGTGTCCCCTTGCGGAAAAAACATGATCTTAAATTTAAATTATTTATGTTCAAGTGTTCCGTAATGATGAGAGTTTTGTTCTATCATCTCTTTAATTCTGTCAACAGAGTTACCAATGGACTGGCCGTTTTGGTTAAAGACGGCAAATGTTGACTGTTTATCTAGTAGTCGTCCCTTCTTTGGCTTGTTCTCGTAAAATGGTGTCTTCTGTCTTTCCCACTTGAATTGTACTTGGTTGACTTCGTCTTCTCTGGATATACGAAAAAGAAACGGTTGATGATCGTATATTTTGGCCATATCTCAGGTCTTTTTAGCTCATCTAGGCGCGGATACCTTGAAGGGGGCATAATCATCGGGGCGTTTAGACTCTAACTTTGTACATTTCACAGACGGTATGTTTTTGTTAATTTAATATTTTGTTAAATCCAGTTCATTATCAATTTTCAGGTTCAGATCAAGTACATTGACTTCTAAATCTTCGCAGTTTTTTGCCTGTCTTTGTATATTTCTTGCTTTGTTTTCGGCGGCATGGACAATTTTTAATAGTTGCTCGTTCTCCTGTGTTAGAATTTGAAGCTGTTCTGTGAGTTGTGTTATGACATCAAGGTTTTATTTCCTTTCTAATCATCCCCGATATAACTTCCACAAATTCTGTATTTTCAAGGTAACTTTTCTCCAAAGTGTTGTTTGACCGTTGCTTTCGGACATGATTTAGGTTTTATGGAACTTATTAAATGTTATTATTTATTTAAAAAAAATTATGGTATTAATAGTAATAATATTGTGATGTTATTATCTTCTTCTTCTTTGGAATAGGCCTACTTTGGACAACGCTTGTTCAACTGCTGGGCTTTGATCTTTGCCGAGTATTGTCGCATCTTCTGCCGGTGAAATTCCTTTCACTCTACTGTCCAGGGGGTACCTTTCCTTCGGGGTTTTTCCTGAAATCCACGGGCTTCCTTCAGGGTGCGTCTCACAGACTGTCTGTTTTGGAGATCTGTTATTCCCAGTTCTTTAATATCCTTCTCGGTTTCTGTCAACCAGGTGGTACGAACTTTCTGATATTGCCAGAAGGCGAACAGGCGGTTGGTTAGTCGGTTTGGAGAAATCTACCCTTCTATTCCTTGCACAGTCAGAGAGCATTTAAATATGTTCGTAGAGCTTAGAGTTATGGCGCCTTCGGAATTCCCCATCTTCCTTTACCGGACCTAGGATCTTCCTGAGGATTCTCCTCCCTCTGATTTTCAATTTCTTTACCAGACCTCTTCGGTTCAAGGACAGACACTTCATGGCATACAGGGTTTCTGGTCGCAAGACTGATGTGTAGTGCTTAAGTTTCAGGTTGGGTGACAGGTATTTCTTACTGTAAGTGTTATTAGTCAATAGGCTAGTTCTAACTTGTTGACTCTCTTGGATATTGATGCTCTTTCTGATAAGTTGGGTTCAATCCATTCGGCGAGATACTTAAATTTCTCAGTCCTCTTGATGTTTCCCTGCTCTAGTAACATATCCTTATTTGCTTCTCTGATGTTCCTGAAGAATTCTGTTTTCTCCAGCGACACTTGAAGACCCACTTTGGCAACCTGTTTTCTGAGGCAATTTACCTGCACTGTTGCCATCTCAAGAGAATCAACAAACAGTGCCATGTCATCTGCAAAGGCCAGGCAATCTACAACCAGTCCATCGTTCTTACGTCCCAGGTAGATACCACTCTGAGCACCCAAATTGTTCAGTTCCTTGCGCCACTCTATCATAAACTTTTCAAAGACAAAGTTGAACAGAAGTGGGTAAAGTCCATCTTCCTGTCTCACTCTACTTTTTATTTCGAAGCTTTCTGAAATCTCGCCTCTAAATTTAACCTCGGAATCAGTGTTGGTCAAAGTTTCTAGGATGAGTATGCGAATTTTGTTGTCAAGCCCTAGTTCCTGGAGTACTTGGTTAAGCATTTGTTTAACAGTGGAATCGTATGCCTTTCTAAAATCAACAAAGGTGACGACTACCTTGCGGTTTCTCATCTTGGAGTATGCAAGAACAGTTTTAAGATTGATGATCTGTTCAACACAGGATCGGCTCTTGCTGAAGCCCACCTGGTATTCCCCCAGTTGACTATCCATATTTTATTTGTAACGCCTTCGAGAGAATCTTGTATGTTACCAGGACGAGAGAAATTCCACGGTAGTTGTCTAGATCAGTAAAATCTCTCTTTTTGTGAAGCGGATGGACCAGATCAGATTTCCAATCGGGTGGTAATTTATCTGCTTCCCAGATGTCCTGGGTGATCTCGTTAAGCTTGCGCACGGCATTGTTTCCAGCACCTTTCCACAGTTCAGCAACGATATAGTCCTCTCTATCTGCCCTATTATTCTTAAGAAGATGAATGATCTGGCTAACTTCTTCCAATGAAGGGGGCAGCGCGTCCTGGTTTGGTCTTCGCTAGGTGGGTCACAATTCAGAAGATTTTTAAAGTACTGAACCAAAAGGTGGCAGTTGTCCTTGTTGTTCGAGGACGTAAGCTTAGATCTAGACGGCAAAGCTTCTTCGCAACATTTAATGCCCAGAATTCAAGGCTTGGAGAAGCGTATTTTCTTAGTGTCTGCTTGTGGGTTCCCAAGAAATCTCTGGAATTATTCTTAGCAAAGCTCTCTTCAATTTGGGTTAGTTGGTATTGTGTGAAGTTTCGTTTTGCTCCTCGAATGATCTTGGCTGTAATCTTTCTTTGTTCCAAAAATATATGCCAAATATATAAAAATATATGTGACTGAATCCAACTTCCTGTGACTGATTAAAAATTCTGTACCTAAGTGGGGTACGTTCTTCATTACCCGCTGACCCACCTTTCCTTTGAGGATTCTATAGCCCTGGGACTTCAAGGCATGTTCGTCCGTAAATCTGGTTGCCTGAACTGCTATCAGTATTATGTTAGTGAATCAGTCTAATGTTTCAGTTTACCCACTTTTAGCAGTGAGTTGGCATTAAATGTTGCGAAGAAGCTTTGCCGTCTAGATCTGAGCTTACGTCCGGTGATTTCAGGATGCTCTGACTCATCCTTTCAGCATGTTGGTGCGGACTCTCCAGAATCCGAAGGTCCGCTAAACGTCACCATAGGTGACGGTGGATTGGTTACCACCTGGGATAGTGCATTTAGCGAAATTTTCCTTCATGCTCAGTTGAAGAATATTCTTCGTGGGACAGTCGCGAGCCACTGTCCAAGATACTACCCAAGTTGTTAGCTTGGGAAGCTTATTATTCGGGGTTGTCACCCTTGGACAGGTCACTTTCACTACGGCTAAGGCGTCCTGACCACCCCACTCTTCCCATGATGTTATTATATTATTAATTATGATTTTCTGAAAAATAATCTTTGTGTTCGTACTCACGACCGTTCGTATTCGCGTCAGCTTCGGATCTAATCATGTCTGTCTAGTCTTGTCTGATTACTTTTGCCTCTCTAGTCTCTTCTGTTAACACTTGACTGTCTAGATTTATTTATCTAGTCCTGTGTATCTAGTTTTTTCTGTCTATTCTTGTCTGTTTAGGCTTGTATATTTCTTCTTACCTGTATTGTCTGCCTGGTCTTGTCTATGTAGCTTTGGCTGGTCTTGTTTGTCCTCTTCTTTAAGTGCCCTGTCCTCTTCCAAAGTTGGCAATCATTAGCGCTCCCTGAAACTTGTCGCAGTCTCACCATACCATTGTCGCATATTCTTCAGTCACGATATTCGGCGACGCCCGGGTCCACTTCTGCCTTTGATCCTTCCTTCCAATATTAATTTGAGTAGTCTGTATTTTTCGTTTCTGAGAATGTGTCCAAAGTATTCCATCTGTCGTCTTTTAAGTGTGAGCATGACTTCGAGATCTTTTGACATTCTTGTAAGCACATCCCCATTGCGTACTCCGGTCATCCACTATATCCTCAACATCCGTCGATACGTCCACATTTCGAAAGCTTCCAGCTTTTTACACATGGCATCTGTTTGACCTAATTTGACCTAATTTGACCTAATTGAGTCCACGCCTCAATTCCATAAATACTGAAGACGTAACAACGTAGTGCTCGAGTGCGAACGGAGAGTGACAGACTTCGGCAACACCACACGAACTTCATTTTTACAATTTGTGCTCTGGCTTGTTCAATTCGGACACGGACCTCCTGCATATTATCCCAGTTTTCTTTGACCTGGCATCCGAGATATTTCTATGACTGAAGGCGTTCGATTTGTTGGTTCTGTGCCTGTAGAATACCTCCTCCAACTTGATTCTTATTAATGACTGTCCATATGGTTTTTTGGTGTTTAAATTTAATCCCAATTCTGCACTATTGGTTGCCACTTGGTCAAGTAAAATCTGAAGATCCTCCAGCACGTCCGCGAATATAACGGTGTCGTCAGCGTACCTAAGGTTATTTATGTTTACGCCATTAATAGAAATTACTTCAGGGCAGTTTTCCAGGGCATATTCGAATATTTTGTTCGAAAAATGTTTTTTTAAATGTTAAAAAGTAATTGTGAAAAGATGCCACCCTGTCGGACACCCCTTTTGATTCGAACTTCGCCTGACATCTGTTCATCTACCTTAATTTGTTCAATTTTATTCCAGTAAAGATTTGCAATTAAATTGAGGTCTCTGTCGTCCAGGGATTTAAGGATTTTCATAAGCTTTTCATGCTGCACCCTGTCAAAAGCCTTTTCTTAATCAATGAAACGGGCATAAACAGGAACAGAGACATCCTTGCACCTCTGAACCAACATTTGGATACTAAACAGGGCCTCTCTTGTACCGAATCCATTACGAAAACCGAACTGAGATTCGCCCATGAAGGACTCGCATTTAGCATATATTCTCTTGTAGATGATCTTTAGGAAAATCTCAAGAAAGTAACTCATCAAGCTGATAAGTCGATAATCGCTACACCTTTTTGCCGTGATCTTCTTTGGAAGCGTTTTAATTGTTGATGGAAGCCAGTCGGAAGGAATGATGCCCGAACGGTAGACCACATTAAAAGGCTTCACTGTCACGTTTAGTGACTCCTCATTCTTTAAGATTTTAATGACTTCCGAGTAAATTCTATCTGGACCCGCAGCTTTTCTATATTTTGAAAACGAGAATGCATGCTGGACTCCTCCTTAGTTATATCAAACCCTTCGCGTGTATATTGTTCAGGAGTGTCCGGTCTTTCATCATGAAAAAGGTTTTTGATATAGCTGCACCACCGTTTTACTCTGTCGTTTGTCAAGGTGTGTATACACCAGCCGCTTCCTTAATTTTCTTGTGCATATTAAAAGTTTCATATTTAGCCCCCAGATCTTCGATTTTGCGACATCGCTCGTTAGGCCAATTTTCCTTGGCCATTCTAATTGTGTTCTTTATTCACGATTCATCTGGTGATATTCCATTTTTGTTGCGTCTCTCTTCCCTTAAATAAAGAATTTCATTAGTCATCCAAGCTTTCTTTTTGATCTTAGTATCGTTTGAGGATAATTTCAAGCTTGCGTTTGTGAATGTTTCCTTGATATTGGTCCAAACAGTCTCGGCTTCGAAATTCTCCACAACATTTACTTTGCTTAGTCCACAATTTAGTTCGTTTCTGACTTCAGCCAGCGTTTCTGGGTTGTTCAGTCTTATCAGATCTGGTTTATGGTAGTTTCCTTTTACTGTACACTTTTTTAGAGTGTTATAGAGATAGACTGAATATTTTCTACCAGCGGGTTGTGGTTGAATCAATAGAAAGTCTATTTGGTTTCTGACTATTCTCTCTGGCGTATGGGCGTTAGAAGTCCAAGTGTACATGTCTTGGTGGAAGCTTAAAGAAAGTGTTCGAGACAACAAACCCCATTTCTTGACAAAACTGGAATATTTGGTCAGCAGGTTCATTTGCAATACCCAATCCATATCTACCAACTATGTCTTCTCTCGCACTGCTTTGCAATAAAATCACCCATAATAATGGTGATTTCTGACTTTTAGTGAGTTTTGAGGCGGTTTGTAGTTGTTCGTAAAAGGCTTCAACAGCTTCGTCTGAGTAATCGCTCGTTGGTGCATATATCTGAATGATGTTGACATTAAATGACTTGGAATTGACCTGTAAAAATGCTACTCCATCAGAAACCGGGACTAAAGATTAAGGTTTAAAGATAAAGATTACGGTTTTTTTTAACTTGTGTGTTTACTATGAGCGCCACGCCATTATAGTGATTGACCTCGTCATTGCCAGCATAGTAGATATGATGGTCGTCGATTTAACATTCTCCAAAATTGGTCTATCTCATTTCGCTGAACGCTAAAATTTGGATGTTCATTTTTTCATCTCTTTGATACTTTGTGCGTTCCAGGTAGCAATCTTCTTCAAGACTGGCCCGGAGATTCTTAGTACCCTTTGATAGCACCCATAACACCTGCCGGGGGCTGAGGGCCTGTACGTTTGGTAATGCATCCAACCAGGCTAATGATTTTTCCTGGAGGGGGTAATGAGGTGGTTTCCCGCTGCCTTCCTCATCGCAGTATTAAAACCATTGAGACAGTCCTTGTCGCGCCTTTAACTGTGTTTTATGGTGCTGTTTTTCTTTTTATATCAAGAGATACGCCGACCAATTACTTTTAATGTAGATGCTGCCCAACACTAGTTTTCTCGCCATATCTGACTACTCTCATTTAATTTAGCCTGCAGGTCGATGTAGTTTCCAGGGTGTCGCATGTGAAGTCATAAGTGAGATCTGACTGTCCTGTGAGAACAAATTGTTTGAAACCATCACCAGTCTACAACTCTTGAGACGACCGTCTCAAACTAAGAGCAGCCTTTACATCCCCTTGTTCGTCTAGACTTGTCTATCAGGTCTTGCCTGTCTAGTTTTGTTTGTTTACTCTTGTCTAGATTATCTAGTGTAGTCTATCTAGCGTTGTCTCTCTAGCCCTGTCTTGTATGTCTATCGTTTTCTGCCTAGTTGTGTCTATCTATTGTAGTCTTGTCCGTTCGTTCTAGTCTTGCTGTCTATTTAGTTTTGTCCATATATTATTGTTATAGTCTGGTATAAGTCCTATTGTTTTTTATTCGGCAAACGTAAAATTACAGAATTAACATGGCGTAGCATTAGAAAATAATTCGAAATACGTGATCGATCGTCAATCCACAATCCCTATAATCAATATAATTATAATTAATGATTTCTATCAATAAACGGTATAAAAATGCACGCGCGGTTCGAACACAGAAACTCGAGAATTCTTAATTAAAACTAAGAAAGAAACAAGAAGAAATTGAAATTTTGCAACACGTAGCAATCTATTAAAGAAAAATTGCAAAGGAAATTTGTAACCAAAATTGGACGCGAGTTTTATATAGAACTATGCAGTTGCTGAAGCTATTATATATCTAATTATGTATTAGGCAACTTGAGAAATTGCACTTAATATGGAGAATGGAGAAATTAATTCAACGCGCGGGACTTAATGTATCTTAATGCGTTAAAGTATAATTCTAATTTAATTTTGAAATCACATTACAGGTTTTTGCTTTAGATTTTATTTTGGTTTAATTATTTTCCTTTTCGTTAGCTGTAAACGTAATTATAATATTCGAGGCGTGTAATTATGATTAATATTGAGCGAATTAAGGCAGGGAAGGTGGAATATTAAAAAAATATAAGTGATGAATCTTTTGGATTAAGATGTTCGTAATTTGTATAAGGCAATCAGAATATAAATTTGTTTTTTATATAAACTTGTTTTTTATATGAATTTGTATAGAGTAGTGTAAAAAGTTATAATGTTTTTAAATGATCTCGGCTATTTATCCTTAGTATATTGGGATTCAAGATTTCTTAATTTTATTTAATTTTGAAGGTACGTTTACATTGGCACACATGTATGAAAAATACGGTTGCACCAACAATTGTACAAGTACAAGTCATGAAACATGTTGATAGACGTGGCTGCACTTACACTTCTTCAAAAAGTTTACCAACAAGTCAAACTGTTTTAGTTGATTTAAAGGTTATGTGAATATATAAAATATATTGTAATTTTCATTATTTATATATTGTTGAGTTTGAAGATTTTGATAATATTAAATAATTTAATAGTAACATTTAAATCTTCTCTTCAAAGATTATAATATCTAGGAAATCATTATTGTATACATATCGTCAACAAATTTAACATCATTAGTATAACTAATCTTTCTATAAAAACTTTCTGAAAAACAACTACTTCACTGGCAAATACCACGTGGTGGACCTGCTTTCCAGTACTTTCAATCAAGTTGTTTCCAAAACTGACATACGCACAAATCGGAAATCAAATAGGAAATGATATTCGAAAACTAATGGCTGATGCAAAGTTTACAAAATGTTTAACGCCTGATGAAGCAGCAGCATGGGCATCGTTAAAAGTGTTCTTCACAACGTTCTCGCTAACCTCCAATCACCGGATTACAAACAAGTAATAGACTTTTTTTCAAAATTACTACAAGATTGTGTGAGCTCCAATGTTCCTCAAGGTACATTTTTTGCATTCACATCTCGATTTTTTTCCACAAAACTTGGGCGACAGGAGCGACGAGCAAGGAGAGCGGCTACAGCAAGATATAGCGAAAATCGAAAGACGACACCAAGGATTTTGGGACGAAGGCATGATGAGCGACTACTGTTGGACCCTAATGCGTGAAACAGATCCCAAATAGTTCAACCTCTGTTCATTTCTGATTTATACTTTTAAATTCATTAAATGGCCGTTAATGGTCAAAAATAGTAAACGGATGAATTTATTGAATATTGAGAAAACTAGAAACAATTAAAAAAAAAATGGGGTGATGATTTGGATTTAGCCTTCCAAATTTACCTTATAGACTAAGGTGACCACACGTCCCGATTTTGGAGGGACAGTCCCGCTTTTTGGAGGCCTGTCCCGCGTCCCGCCGAGTTTTAAAAATGTCCCGCTTTTTAGAAAAAATCTGCATTACTTATTTTAAATGTACTGTAATATATAATATTTTTCCATATATTCCCATAAAATCTCCTATTTTAATATCAACCTATGAAAATTTTTAATATCCTTGAATGTCCATTATTAGTCATTATCAGTAATTGAAATGTCCATTATTCAAGATATTCCAAGCAGTTATTATAAAAATATCTAACTTCTTTCAGAAAATCCGGTCGTTTAATTGCACCTTAAATTTTCATTGGGTGACATTAAGAAAGGGGATCTTATGGGAATACGTGTAAAAATCTTTTGAATATATTAGTAAATATTTTCCGAAAAATAATATTTGCGAATTAAAAGTTAAATGTTGGTTTCTGCAAATGTGGAAACAGACATAAAGTGGACGGAGTCCACTTTTTGTCTATTACTTCATTTTAAACAGAATAATATTTTCAAAATATTTAGTTAAGGAATATTACTCTGTTTAAAATGAGAAATTGAATTTGTTTTAAAATGAGAGTTTTTTCGAGTATCAATAAAATATGGGCAACTGAAAAAACACAGTTGAACATTAAACTTTAAAATCGATATTAAGCGTAAGAAATAATTTGAGCAATTCATATGAGAAATTTCACGACATTTAATTAAATGATCCGTATCTATTGCAGTATTCACTCGGATCAAAAATATTACTCATAGAAAATCATAATTTTTTTTTAAATAAAAAATTTAAATTAATTAAAAACATAATGTTCAAATTATTGCAAGAAAAAGATTAAGAAATTACTATATTCTCTAATTCAGTCATGATAAAATAAATAAATATAATAAAAACAAGTACGATTTAGTTTCCTGCACTTTCGTTCGATAAGTTCACTGATGAAGCCAAAAGGCAGAACCCGTCTATGTTCATTATTATTATTTATCAGGTTATAGTATTTTTTAGCAATCCACATGGTCTCTCGTAGCACAAAAGTGTAGGAAACCAAATTGTACTTGTAATTATATTTATTTATTTTATAAGTCATGAGTGAATTAGAGAACATGGTAATTTCTGAATTATTTTCTTGTAATATGAAAATTCACACAGTATTTTTTTCCTAATTTTATATTCAAATTATTTTTTTTTTAAAATATGTTTATAGTTTAATATATATAGTTCAATAATTAATAAAAAATACATTTTTGTATATTTATAGACATGTCTATGAATATATACATTAAATTATTAGTCCGCTTTCATAACCAATTTATAATTCTTATTTTATCCCATTTGTCCTGCTTTAACTCAATGAATATGTGGTCACCTTATTATAGACAGCTTTTGGTTGCTCAGGTCCAAAACCGTGTATACTTAGTTTAACGAAGATACTAGTATTGGCACACATAGCTCATCCCTAATCGACTTTATTTTAACAGCTAATCCTTGTTACATAAGAAGAAGCTATATGAAATATATCATTTCTGACCACTGCCTCATAGCATGCGGACTTCAAAGATAGTAATATTACCATTCAGAAAATGGTAATGAACATGTATTTGGTGAAAGATATTAATAAAAAAGTTAACATTTTTAACGAACGCATACAACTCTTATTTAACTGTCACGCCCCTTTGAAATATGTCAAAATTTCGAAACCCAGCAGACCACGGCCAACGTCAAATCTAAATCTGATACTTAAGTTAAAACATAAAGCCTATACAAAATATCAGAGAAATAAAATGTCCGGCTCTTTTATTTAGCGTATGGCATATTAAGACACAAAGCATATATATGACAACAAAATTATTACAAACGTACATTCAACAAATTTATATACTCTATGTAAGCCGTTATGTTACTCTATGTATGCCGTTACTATATGTTTCAGGGCATTCCACAATATGTTTGACGGTTTTGTTTTTGCCGCACTAGGCGGAGGGGCTTGGATGTTGCCCCATTTGTGTAAAGTATAGGCGCATTTGCCATGCTGAGTTCTGATTCTATTTAGCGTGAACCAGGTTTTCCTTGGTAAGTCGATGCCTGGTGCGTTGGTAATGCATGGAATATCAATATTTTGTTTCGACGGCCATTCCTGATACAAAGCGTCGGTGATGATCTATTTGTCTTCTATTGCGTTTAGTGTGGTCTTGGTTGATGGTTTTCTAGATCGGCGGCGGTTGTGGTTAGCGTCCTCGATGTCTGTATGGATCGGTAGTTCTCTGTTATCCAGTATCTTGTTAAAGGCTCGGTACAGAGCATGGGATGTGACTCAGTACTGGAAGCCATTCTGTAGGAGTCGATTTAATAACGCCAGTAGTCAAACTCTTTGTATTGTTCAGCTGTGTGTCTATGTTTTGGGCATGTGGGCTGTGGAGCAATACGGGAGCACAGTACTATGCAGCTGAGTAGATGAGGCCCAGTGCTAGTAGACTAGTGCTCCTTAAACGAAAGTGTTCTATCGAGTGTCACACCTAGATACTTTGGGTTTTTGTTATGTTTGAGAGTTTTGCTTTCAAACAACAGTGTACTCAGTGTAAAGAACTCAGTGTAAAATTTGCTTTCAAACTTTACACTGAGTTCCCTATTTGCGAGTTTGTTATTCAGGTGAAAGCTGGTTACTTCGGTTCTGCTAGCGTTTGGTTGGAGTCTACATTGCCGGAAGTATTTCCCCAACTTCTCGAGATGAGCCGTCAACATTTTCCCTGCTTCCTCGAAAGAGCCGCAACTTATAGTAAGTTCCCAATCGTCGGCATATCCATGTTTTTTTGACCTAGTTTTGGGCATGTCTGAGATGTATAAGCTGAACAAGAGCGGTGCGAGCACCGCTCCTTGAGGTAGATCGTTCTTGAGTTTTTTTGGAGAGCTTATATAGGATTCCATTACGACTTGGAAAATTCTGTAGTTCAGCATGTTGTCAAGCATTCGGGCTATTACTTTGCACGGAATCAATTGCAGAAACTTACAGATCATGCCCTCTCGCCACAAAGCGTCCTAAGCTGCCGACGAGTCGATGAAGGCGGCTGCAGTTTTTTGTTTTCTTTGGAACCCTGCTTCGATGTGTGTGCTGAGCGAGAGAACTTGGTCAACGCAGCTTTGTTGTATCGGTCTGAAACCCGCCTGTTCTATTAGGATTTCGTCGAAGATTTTTTGGCTTATTCGGTTGTATACAAGGCAAGAGCAGTTTGTAACTCACGGATAGCAGTGCTATGGGTCCATAGCTTTTGGGTGAGTCCACCGGTTTGCCTGGTTTCAGGATAGCTATGATTTTGGATATTTTAAATTCCTTGGGTAGATTTCCCGTCCGTAGTATGTCGGTGAAGAATTAGGCCAGCCATTTGATCGGAAATTTTCCGCAGTGTATTAGAAGTTCAGGACTGATGTTATCGAATTCGAGAGCCAGTCCGGAATTAAATAATAATAATAATGAAGCCGTTTATTCCATATTTCTAGGTACATTTGAAATGTTGTTAGTAGGGTATTAGTAAATCTACTTATTGTATATTGTTAGTATGGTTAGTCTTCTTTCATTGAAATTGAAATATGGACCCCTTTTGGGTAAAGGCCTCCTCCAGCTTTTTCCACAAATCCCTTTCCTTGCCTATATTTGTCCAGTCGTTTCCTGACACCTGGATAATGTCATCAGCCCACCGTCTTATAGGTCTGCCAATCTTCCTCTTTCCCTGTGGACCCTTCCATCGTGTGGTTTCTATGGTCCATCTTTTTTCCGAGTAGCGTGTGATGTGTCCAGCCCACCTCCACTTTAGTCTGACTGCATGTGTGAGAGCATCAGTTATTTTTGTTTTTTGTCTGATATGTTTATTCTCCTTTTTTTCTATTTTCCTGAGCTTCAACATACTCCTTTCCATAGCAGTTTGGGTACATTTAATTCTTTGTTTGACTTTATTGGTATAAACCCAAGTCAGGCAGCCGTAAAGTAAGCATGGTAAGAGACATGTATCAAATATTGTCTACAAATTTGTCTCAGTGACCAGAATTTTTTCCACGTTATGTTGATTCTTCGTGTTACTTCTTCTTCATTGCTGGACCTATTGAATGATAACTGCTTTCCCAAATAAATATAACTGTTGACATATTCTATACTATTTCCTTTTATTACAATAGGTCTTTTTTGGTTGTTGGTCATTATCTTTGTTTTGCTCGCGTTCATTTCTAAACTAATTTCTGAGCTTTCATGATCCTGTGACCTCATCATTTCCTCCAGATCCCTAGGGGTTTCGGCTATTATGACTATGTCGTCAGCGAATTTTAGATGGTTTAGGTATCGTCCATTGACTTGACTCCTTTCTTAGACCAATCTAATTTTCTAAATATATTTTCAAGCACTGAATTGAAGAGCTTTGGTGACAAACGGTATCCTTGCCTGACTCCTCGTTCGATGTTTATTTCACTTCCTCTGACTTCTAGCTTAACCTTGCTCGTACTGTTTGTGTAAATATATTTCAGGATGTTAATATATTTTTTATCCACCTTTGAATGTTGCAGTGCGTTCCAGATTGAACAGTGGCTGTTGCTATCGAGGGCTTTGCTATAGTCTATGAAGGCCACATACAGAGGTCTATTATACTCTTGATATTTTTCTATAATTTGCTCCAGAGTCTGTATGTGGTACATTGTGCTGAATCCTGATCTGAAGCCTGCTTGTTCTTTTGGCTGAAGTATATCAATGTCTTGTGCTATTCTTTTTAAAAGTATTGATGAAAACAGTTTATATGTACTTGCTAGAAGACTTATGGGTCTGTAGTTACCTATTTCCAGCGGGTTGCCTTTTTTGAAAAGTAGAATTTTGTCAGAATTACACCATTGACTTGGAACGGTTTCTGTACCCAATGCCATATTAAATAGCTGCGATAGGTGTTGAGTTAATATAGGTGCTCCTATTTTAAGAACTTCATTACTTAGTCCATCTGGGCCAGGGCTCTTTTCAGCTTTTAACCGTTTTATGTGTTCGTAAACTTCAAAGTTTTCAATTGGTTTGATGTCATTAGTTGGGTGTTTGTCTACAATTTCGATCTCGTTGTTGTTTATTTTCCGGTATAGGTCCTTGTAGAAGTTTGTTGCATGGTTTACAATGTCTGTTCTTGATTTTGTTTCTTCTGAGTTATGCTCAAGTTTTTGTATTCACGTTTTGTGTGTAGTTAATTCTTTGTGGCCTTTTTTGATACTTCTAAAGTTGCTGATGTTCCTTGTGATGACTTCTTGTCTATGTTTACTGTAGTCCTTCCTGATCGATCTATTAGCCTCTTTATAAATTCTACAAAGTTCCTTTTTCATATCTTTGTTTTTATTCTTTGTATGTATTAACTCAGTGCGTCTTTTAGTTAATCGGTTTGTTTCTTCGCTGAATATTTTGTGTTGTTCTAGTTTAGTTCCTTTACATGATTTCAGGCTGTGTGTTATGCTTTCTTCCAAGAAGTTGTAGTAGGATTGGATATGTTTTGGTTTTTTCTTCTTTGTTGTTTATGCTTGTTTGTAAATGTGTGATGTAGTTTTTGATTTTGGTGTCAGTTTTTGGAATGTTGAGTGATGTTCCAAAGTTTTTTTCTACTCTTTATTGGGAGACTTAACAGTACTGTTGCTCTTAATAGCCTGTGATCAGAAGGAAACTGTGTGCTTCGTACTTAAATATTTGTTATTAGTTTGGGGTTGTTTGTCATTATAAAGTCAATTTCGTTTTTTGTTTTTTGATCAGGTGATATCCACGTCCATCTGCGATTTTCTTTTTTCTTAAAAAATGTGTTCATTATTCACAATTTATATTCAAAAGGATAATTTATAAGACGGCCTCGTCTGTTGTTATTGACTCCAAAACCATATTGACCTAAGACTAGATAATGATTTGTTTTAGGACTTGAAGTCTCCCATCGCTATAAGTCTTTCCCCATTTAGTGCATGAGCAGTTTCGATGTCTTTGTAAAACTGATCAATTTCGTCTTCGGGTGATCTCTCCGTAGGTGCATAGGCTTGAATGATTGATATCAGAAAACAATCGAATTTTAATTGTAGAAGTGCTACTCTTTCGGAGATTCCTTTAAAGTTAATTATGTTATTTTTATACTTTTTCTTAATTAGAAACCCCACTCCGTGATGGCCTTTAGTTTGTCCAATATAGCAGAAAATGTAATCCTGATGCTCTTCAATTTTGCAGAGCATTTTTCGAACTTCTGGAAGTCGTAAAACATCACATTTAATGTTTTGTAGAGCGTATTTCAGTTCTAGGTACTTTTCTGTAGATGACAGTGATCTTACATTATAAGTGTATACTTTTAGGGTTTTTACTATGTTGGTGTCTTTTTCGTTATTAAGTGGAGGGTGACGGTCTGATTCCCCACGATGACCAATCGGGTTGGGGAATGTTAAGTTTTTAGTGTTCTTGCTTACTTGTTTTGTTCCGGTGGCTGAGGACGTTATCCTATGCTTTTCGTTCTGGAGTCGAGGTTTCAGTGGGCATGGCGTTGAGGGAGTTGCTTCTATTCCTCATTACATCGAATGCGTTTAGTCTATTTGTTTGTATTTTGGGCTGTTGTTTACGAGGCTGTTCTGTTGCGTTAGGAGAGAATGACTGGTCTCTTTTACGTTTCTCATTTCCTGGTCTACATTCTTTGATAATTAGTTTATCGTAGTTTATAAATGCATAATTCCCCTTCACCCGGTCCTATTCAAGTTTTGGCTGTAATTCTTTCCTCTTGTCAAGAACCTCCTTTGGATAGTCTTCCGAAGCATAAGTATTTTTAAACTTCTTTTTGTTCCTCATAATGTCAGTTTTCATCTAGTTATTAACGAATGATAGGAGTATGGGCCTTCCCTTTTCATTTTTCATGACGTTTTTGCCAATTCTGTATATTATGTTTATGTATATTATGTTTATGTCTATGCCTTCGACTGTGATATTTAGTTCCTCTTTGATTTTCTCTTTCATTATTTCCATAAGATTAGCAGGTGATGTTTCACTTTCCTTTATTCCGTGTAAAATTATGTTGTTTGCTCTTCTGTGTTTTTCTAGATGATATATTTTTTCCTTCAAAGTCTCATTTTCTGCTCGCATTTGCTGTATTTCTCGTGTAAATGGTATTAGTTTTTCATCCATTTGCGCAATTGTGTCCTTATTTTGTTTTCACATTTCAAGTTTCATTTGGTCGAATAGCATTTGAAGGTTGTCCATTTTTATGTTAGTTTGCGTGTAACGAAACTATATTTCGGCTTTATTCCTTTATTGTTTGATACAAAAATAAAATCCACCGACACTGGGAATACCGGGGTGGCGGTATATGAATTGTAGCGCTCTATGTAT
Source organism: Phosphuga atrata (assembly GCA_944588485.1). Lineage (NCBI taxonomy): Eukaryota > Metazoa > Arthropoda > Insecta > Coleoptera > Silphidae > Phosphuga > Phosphuga atrata. The sequence continues at coordinate 15,082,012 of OX155895.1, read as the reverse complement.
GTACGCCACTTGGCGGTTGATAACGCTTTGATATACTATACGTCAAGTATATTCACCTCTAATTTATCGAGTTTATCACCGCGTGTTGACAGTTTTAGATTATTTTAGTAAAACTAAAAGAATTATACTTAGTGATTCTCGATGTGTTGAGGATAAACCTGTATCTACTGTTACGTACAACAAAGATTAAAAGAGGGTATACCCCCGGGTAGTCGCGCTACGCTTTTTATTTTACTGACACAAAGTAGCGAGTCCTATCTTTATTATTACACAGATCACAGATCACAATATTGAGTATTTTCTCACAAGAGTTTTATATGTTACATAAAACACTAAAGGGTATACAAAGTTTTAGTACTAATTTTATGTTTTGTTTAAGTCTTTTACTATAAGAATTAATCACTATTCTCTCCAAAGTTATAAACATAACATTCGCAGTCCACGAATGTTGCTGTCCGGGCTTAAGATCTTGAATTGCTGTCGAGATTTCGTCTGCTGTGAAAGGTCGGAAGTGTTTCGTCTCTTTTGCTGTGGTATTAAGGTGTCTGATGTCTCGTTTAACTTTTATTGTGTGATCTTTGTCCTTTGGTGTTCTGGACGTTGTTACTATATGAGACTGTTGCGTTTGGCGAGATAGTTGCTTTTGATGCTTTTGATATTTGATCTCCCTAGTTTTCTTAGGAGTGTCAACGCTTTTCTGCTCGAGTTCTGGAAATTCAAACTTTCTACGGTTTCTGCCCTCTTTTGTTGTTTGCTGCATCAAGACTATGAAGGAGTTTGTCTACTAATTCTTGATCACCGGTTTAGAGGAAGTTTTGACAGAGCTCAGCGCTATTCTGTGACCATACAGGGATGTACTCCATACGAAAACCTCTTGGGATACACTTTTTAGCGGTGCCTATGATTGCTTCCACCAATCTGATGTAGTTTTTACTCTGTGGTGGGATCCAGCCTAGGCATTTAACTAGATCTTCAGAAAACTTGTCCTAGTTAGCCTTCCCAAAGTTCCACCTTGGTCGAGGTGAGGACGTGATTATTGGTACTTGGGTGCCCGTTTCTATTATGACTGGGCGTTGCTGGCTGTGTAGGAAATCGCAGAGAACCTGTGGTTGAACCGGAAAGGACGCATTGTTATTGCTGCTGGTTGACGTGAAGCACAGGTCAGGGTTATATTCTCTTTTCTATGCTGCGGACTTGAAACCGGCTCTGTAACACTATAAAGAGCTGAGAAAAATCGTTCAAGCACATGTTAGTCGCGAAGAAAGCAGACATTACCTCACTTCAAAACAATAAAGACCAGAAGCTAGCATGGAACATGTTTAAGGATCTGCACGTAAATATCGTAGGACCCAGACCCTCTTGACCTCAACAACTGCATTGTAGATTCTATCAAAACTCTATTACAAGGAAATTGACGATAACGAGTACTTCACTTACAAACATTCACATATGAAACCATCCAAAGAACCACTTAACTTTACCCCGGTTGATGAATCTGTCGTTAATAAGGTCTTAAAGAATATTAAGACCAAAGCACGGGATAGCGATGGAACGAATATAAAAATGCTCAACTTGTTTTTCTGAAGTGCTACCGTACATAACACATATCATCAATACGTGTCTGGTAGAATCGATTTCCCCATCGGCATGGCATAGAAAACGGCGTTAGTTAAACAGCCAATTGCAAAGACCAGCAAGCCAAAAAACCGCTGCGACATAAGTCCAAAATCCATTTTACCAAACCTATCCGATGTGTTAGAAGGAATCGTAGCAGGTCAATTAGCCAACTACCTGGTGACTAACACCATAGTGCCATTTGCACAATCTGTATTCCGCAAATGCATGCTCCGCAAAACTATACTACTTGACCTCTTGAAAGCCATCGATACGGTGTCATCTAAAATGCTTCTGACAATAATGCATTATATTGGACTATCACAACAGGCTATTAAATTCTTTCATAATCGAATATTGGGGTAAAACCAAACTAATTATAGATACAATCATATCAACTTTCTTAAAGCGGAATATAGCTTGAATATAAAAAATATTTAACTTTTCCCTGGCTTTATAATATCTATTAGTCTCTTTAAGACTACAAAAAAAATCTCCTCACTAGCCCTCAGTTCACTTTCGCAGCACTAAACAAGAACTTAACTTTCTTTTAACTTCAGATCACATATTTCTATTTAACGCAAGTAAATAGCCATCTGCAGACGCGTTTTAAGATCTATCTCTCATTAGTGCAGCTTTGCTATTTTGAGTTATAAAATGGAATACACTTATATTAGTTTTAGTGCCATAAAATTGGACTGATGATCAGTAAATAAACGGTTAAATGAAAGGTTGAATATATTTATGTATCCAAGCTATATTCCGCTTTGGTTTTTCATAATGAATTCAATGGACTTGATCAGCACGTACTTTTAAATGAAAAACTGTCTAACTACAGGGAGGTTAAAGTAGGTATTCCGCAGGGTTCGGTGCTTGCACCGTTATTTTTTTCTACCTATGTGATTAAACTCAGTGAGATATTCAAATATAGCAACCAATATCAGTATGCAGATGATACACAAGTCCTACAAACATTTTTCCAAATAACTACCTCATCATTCACCCCAATAGGACCAAGGCCATAATCTTCGCCGGAAAAAACGTCAGGAATATCTAAAATCCAATTAATACTATCAATAAATGGAGAAGAACTAAAAATAAGCAATAAAGGTAAAAATATACTTGAGTTATACTTAAAATGTGTACTTGTTATGATGAAAAACTCTCTATTCGAGAACATATTAATCAACTTCTAATAACTGCTTACGTATAGTTACGTCTAACTTACCCCTGTAGACACATATTGAATGCAAAACTAAGAAACGAGTTGCCACAGCACATATTTTATCTGGCTTGGCTTATGCGGAAACACTCTATGGTAGCTTCATCAACTCCGCCGATATCGAAAGGCTCCAAAATCGCAGTATTCGTTTCGTCTATGGCCTAAGATCAAGGCAAAATATCGCTAACAATATACCTAGCACATGGCTACCAATGAATAAAATCCGGAAGTATCACAAGACCTGATTTTTTAAGTAAATTTTGGAGTGCAAGGTGCCAATCTATTTGTACAACAGACTTACACAACATTATCATTCGCAGCAGGGGTCTGCTTTCATTAATCAAACACAAAACAGCACGCTACACATTTACATATTCCTACCAAATAGCAAAAACCATTAATATATTACCTGGTGAGCTCAAATTCCCTAAGATAAATAAAGTTAAGCAACGATATTTAGAATTCATTACCTCTCTCTGATTTTTATGTAAATATAATCTACAATTTTTAATTCCCAATCTCAATCAGCCTATATAAAAATGAACGAACGAATCCTAATTTAACCCAACTATGTGTATCTTATTATAATTATACATGTGATCACTACTAATTTAAAAAAACATTTGCATTATTAAAATTATTATTTTGTATTATTATAATTATTCTTCATTATTTGTTTCACCCAATTTTGTACATGAAATCAATCATTTCTTATTGTTTTGAGCATTCCATTTAGCCCAGTATTGCCTCATCAATAGACCTTGCTTCCCTTTCTTCGGCAGAGATGTGGACCATACGCCTTTGTTTGATTTTAACTTCGAACCGTTGCTTCTTATTCTTGGTGATGGTTTTGGCTGTTTTGTCTTTGAGTATGGTGTCTTCAAGACAAACCAGCCTGCAATTTGGAGTTCTACGAGGTCTTTTTCAGTTTCCTTAGACCAAAGAGGTTTTGTTTTTTATTAAGAAAGTGGTCGAAGATCTTTTTTGTAAGTCTATATGAATTAATTCGGGAGATGTGCTCCTAAAAATCAAATTTCTTCCGGTAAAGAGTTTCGTTCCTGACTGGATTAATTTGTTATGAAATTTGGGGCCTAAGATTTGGCGAAATATCTTTCTTTCCTTGACCTCCAGCTTTTCAAGCGGTCCCTAGGCGATGAGAGACAATGTTTCGGCTGCATATAAGGCTTATGGTTTAATTACCGTGTTATAACATATTATCTTGGTATTCTTATAAAGTTGAATTGGAAGGCCAATTCTACTTTATTTCTTCTAGATTCCATGGCCTTTGTCTCTAGCGCATTCCAGCTGATCCATTCCTCAAGATATTTGAATTCTTTGACGATGTATATGTATTGGTTGCCCACTTGAAGCTTCTTTGGTGGGTTTCTTATGTTCGTAATTATTTTGGTCTTTTCAACTTAGAGTTTGAGACCCATTGCACGCCTCTGGAGTTCGAGGATCTGTTACTTGGCTTCTTCCAATGTCTCAGCTAAGGCCACGTCATCAGCAATAGCTAAACAATTTACCTTAATGCCTTTGTTTTTAGTACATATTCTGATTCCACTGTGGGTCTCCACATTCCACTCTCTGACTACTTTTTCTTGAGCACAGTTAAATGGCATTTGAAAAAAATCCATATCCTTGCCGTACACCTCTTTTAATCTCAAAAGGGGTGGAGTATTAGTGTGTAGTTTTGTGATCGAGGTCTAGTTCTTTCAGGATCAAGAATAAGGATTCCCTCTCTATAGAGTCGTATGCCTTTTGGAAGTCAATGAAAGTAATAACATACGATTTAACCCGTGAATTTTGGTAGTTCATGATATGTTTGAGGTTGCATGATATGTTTGAGAAACCCGCTTGGCATTCTCCAAGTTGATGGTCTAATTGAGTTTCTGCCCTGTGTAGTAGGATTGTGTAGAATATCTTGTATTTTACATCAATGAGAAATATCCCTCCGTCGTTGTTAGGGACTGTCGTTGTTTGGATCCTTTCTTATGAAGTGGATGTTTTCCAGTCATCTGGGATACTTTCACGTATCTAAATATCTTTAAAGATATTTCTGAGAGACTGTATAGATTTTTCGTTAACATTTATCCAAAGTTTAGCTGTGATTTGATCTTCACCCGAAGCCTTATAATTCTTAAGATTCGATATTATTGAATGAAATTCCTCAAAGGTTGGGGGTTCTGAGTCAGGTTTGGTTGATGTGAATATATGAAAGTCCACATTTACTATGGGTTCCTCACAGTTAAGGAGATTTTAGAAATATTCTGCTAATACTTTGCATTTGTCATTTTTGTTATGGGCAACATTTCCTTCTTTACCCTGTAGTTGTAGAGTTGGGGGATTGTACTTATTCATATTTTTCTTAAAATTCTTATAAAAGTTTCGTACATTGTTTCTGTGAGTCTTTATTAATTTGCAGAAGTATTTGATTATCTCGAGCTTTTTTGAATCACTTAAGATTTTTAGTCACAAATTTTCTAATATTTAAGAAATATTGTCTGTTATGGTCGTTTCTGTGATTGCCGCTGGTGCCATGCTTTCCTTCTTAGCTCAATGAGGCTTTACCACTCTTCCGTCCACGATGCATGATTTTTTGATTTTAGTTAGTGGAGCAAGTTGTTCGGCTTTTTTTATTAGACTTTATGAGACTCTGCAGTGGAGAATGAAAACTCTTTGAGTTGATTATCTTTTCAGGATCATATTTTCTTAGAGATTTCTTTTAGAAAGATAGTGATCAGAATTTAAGTTAGCATCCCAGAGTAATTTGACATTTTTTTTTCTACTATATGATTTAATTGATATTCTCCTAAGAGCGGGTTGGGTGGGATCCATGTTTTCTGTTTCCTTATAATAATTTTAATTATTATTATGTACTTTTATATTTTCTAGTATTTTTGATTTGTGTTTTCTATCTTGGGCATGTGGAAGACTGTAGAATTCTTTATGCTACCTCAATCATGTCCTTTTGTGTATTTCTGTGTCAGTTATAAATATTATTATTTACTTTATATTATTATTATATTTACTTTTTATTCTATACTATTCTATTATGCAACTCTGTAACTGAAATACACAATAAATGATTTAAATCAATAAATAAATTAATGAATAATTACATAAATGATTATATTAATTGCAACGTTTTATATAAATAAACATTTCTCCGTTACACCATTTCACCGTTTTAAATTCCAATCCTTCTATAATCAGCTTAACCAAACAATATAATTGATCTCACACAAGTCAAATGTGTGAGCTTTTTTAGCTCTCTCTAAATGTTTGAGGAAATATATTTATTAGCTTTTACAAAATTTATGAGCTATTGTATGAGGTGATGTCTCAAAACGTGTACTGACTTGCCTAACTCAAATTCTCATACACGTGTGCCAAACGTACCTTTATATATATTTTTAAAGCGTTTCCTAATGATTTGCCGAGACCTAGCCAATGATAGTCATATACCAATCAAATGCAATCATAACCAATCCAAGTCATATACTGAGCTTAACAATAATATTTTTGTAAATAGATATATTGTATTGCGCTTGAGTAAGTATAATGAAAAACTTTAAATTGGCAACAAAAGGAATTTCATCAAGACTACATTTTTAATAATCTTATCTGAGTGTGTAGAATAGACTTAGGTTTCAAGATTTCATCTAAACTAGACTTTTAATAATCTAGTCTAATCAGGTTTGACTGGGTTTTCAAAGTCTCATCTAGTCTAGACTTTATTTTTATTTTGTCTATTTTATCTAGATTTTTATTTTTTTTATCTACACTGTTTTAACCTATACTGAGAATGAGTATATAGACTTTGTCCTCAAGGTTGCATCTAGACCAGCGTGATTTATAAAGGCAAGATAAAGATATAAATCAGATATACAAATTTCCTAATAGGGAGAAGCCGTTTACGCCAAGTAATAACCAAATTACTATAATGTGTCAATTATCAACGTGTCATAATCCATTTGATGTACTTTTTGATATCACAGATGTAACTGAAGATTTAACACTAGAACTGCTAGATCTGCAAGCTAATAATGAATTGAAGTCATCGTATAAAAATGAAAAGTTAGTTGATTTTTACTCATTGTTATCACATAGTGACAGAGTAAGTGATCACATATGAGTGTTTGTACAATACGTACTTTAGCTGATAAACTTTCTCGAAAATTAATTATGTAAAACCAAAAATTCGATCTCATTTAACAGATCAATATTCATACGACTATTTACAATTAGGAACTTAATATATTATAGAAATCAGTAACACCAAACAGTGGCAATCGTCTCATTAATTTTCAAAATTAAATTGGTATATTTATTACATTACACATACATACATTACTGACTGCACACGTGTCGAACAATCCAGAGTGTTTTTATGTTTAATTATTACAGTTTAATTTTAAACTGTAATCATAATTATTCTAATTTCATTTATTTTAATTTAATCGTATGTTTTTAACTGCTTGATGAAGGTGACATAAATCACAGAAACGTAGCAATAAAACAAAATAGAAGAATGTTTGAATAACATTGTGTCACTCTAGAACAGGGATTCCCAAAGTGCGGCCCGCGGGCAAAATGCGGCCCGCGAACCTTCTCAATGTGGCCCGCGATGTCGATGCCATGATTTATATTTTTATTAGAATAATATAAAATAAAAAATCAGTAAAATAGATAATAAAATATTACCAATAAAATACAATAAAATGTGGGTGCGATTTTTCAGCCCTTTAAATAAACTTTTTATACCGGTAAAAAAGTGTTTCCCACAAATATACAGATACAGAACGGCACTATGAACTAAGAAAGTCCTTCAATGGTCAGAAATTGATTGATGTTGAAAAATCTGGTTAAACAAAAAGAATCCTCCGTTTTGGCTAGATATGGTATTGTGCAAGAAATTTACAAACATAGTAAACCATTTTTAGAAGGAGAGTGAGAAGATAAAAAGTCTTTATTAAATGATATTAGTGTTATTAAATGATGTTAGTAGATATTGATAATAGTTGCTCGAAAATTACCACTTCTCTTAAAATAGAAAATATTGATGAGGATGTTTTACAACAGTTACAAGAAATTTCAAAATCTTTTACTGCTTTTTCTATTTCTTTGGACGAAAGTATCGATATTTGCGATTCGCCACAACTCATTATTTATTCGCGGAGTTACTCAAATTTTATGATCTTTGTAGAGTTATTGTGAATGGGAAGCTTAAAAATTCCGTACAAAGGGATGTGCCACATTTTCATGCTTTTGATAGATAAATTACATCATTATCATTGTAATATTCACCAGGAAAATCTTACAGCTTAATTGTTAAAAAAGAATATTGTTATGCATGTTATGCATGTTACTAATACAGTTAATTTTACAGCTAATTTAAAACTCTCTTAGAAGAATCTGAGTCTCCATTTGGAGACGTTATATATTTTTTTATAGTTCGATGGCTTTCAAGAGGACAAACATAAAAAGGGTTTATTGGTATCAGATAAGAAATTATAAAATTTTTAACTGGAAAATATCGTTGCCACATTGCAAAATATTAACTAGTTATTCGAATTGACATTTCTAGTAGACGTAATTGGTGTTACGAATGACTTAAATTTGAAATTATCAGGTAATGGTACGTTTATTTATAATCTTCTTCGATATGTAAAGTCCAGTGAAAGAAAGTTTCATTTAATGCAAGAGCTTAAACTTTTGTCATTTTAAAACATGTGGAACATTAGTAAAGGAAAATTCTGAGGCATCAGTTATTCTTCAATCGGAAAAGTATTACAAAATGATACGGAGCTTATGAGAAGAGTTTGATAAACTTTTCGATGATTTAAATAGTCCCAAGGACGACTTTTTATTTTCAGTTCCATTTTCTTGCAATCCGCGTATCGTTTCGGAAGATATGCAATTTGAGCAAGTTGATAGAATTACAGGAAAATATTGATGCTAAGAATTCTAATCGGAAAAACTCTTAATCGATTTTTATCATTCGGGAAATATCCGAAAATACGAAAACACGATCAACAAATGTTTTCATTATTTGGGAGCACATATATTCGCGAAAAAACTTTCTCAATTATGAGCACAGAAAAATCGAAATTAAGATTGATATTGAGTGATAATCATTTAAAAGCGGTATACACTTGACGGACATAGAACCAAAGTTTAATGCCATTATTAAAAAAAAGTAATAACACATATCGCACAATTCAAAGAAATACATTTATTGCAAGTCCTTATATTTTAGTTATTTTTGTTTGTTAATTAAAAGTCCCAATTTGAAATAATTGTTGCAATGATTAACGATTTATATTTGTAATAATAAGTTTGGTTTTAGTTATTATTATTTTTGTTACTAAATAGTAGATTATTACGAGTATGTTGTGATATTTGTTGCTATAGGTAAAGTTCTATATTTTTTCTTTTTTCTTAATAAATAATATTGTTTTATAATAATTGTTGCTATAGTTAAGGATTTATAGTTAAAATAAGATTGATTTAAGTTATTTTAGCTTGTGTTAATAACTAGTATTAGTTTGTAGCATTTGTTGATATAATTAAGGATTTATATTTATATTAAATTTGGTATACTAATGCATTAAACAAAAAATAAGAAGTAGTTAAATATATTTGAAACCAAAAAATTAATGATTCCATATATCCCTTTTTTATATTATTCCGTTTTTTTTTTGCCCGCCAGAAATTTGAGAAATTCCAAATTGGCCCGCCCAGGAAAAACTTTGGGAATCCCTGCTCTAGAAGGAGTTTTTCTTTCTCCAGGTTATCAAGTTCAACAGAAAGTTTCTCAAATTTGGATCTCCACAAATTATTGTTTTGTAAATCAATCAATTGCATTTCAAACGTACCTTGATCAATACCGAACGGAGAAAATGCGAAATTTTTCCCATCTGTATTATGAGAAGCGGTAATGGAACCCAACATCGCTTTATGAATTATAAATTCGTCGAATCTGCTTTGAAAAGATTTTTGCATATTAATAATGACTGTCCTGAAATAATCGGTATCAATCACATCATTTTCTTAGGGCAAGTCTGGCATCAGGCTATGTGCCAACTCCCTGGAGGTAAGTAAAAGTGGTGTTTATACAAAAAGCCGTGCGTCTAGATTACACCCAGGCTAAAGCGTATAGACCAACAAGTCTAACCTCCTTTGAACCTCTATTGAAGACGTTAGAAAAACTGGTTGAAAAGCATCTGAGGGAGACCAGCCTGTTAGACAGGCCCCTACACTCTAATCAGCATGCCTATCAACGAGGAAAATCATGTGAATCTGCTCTACACCAATTAGTGGTTAGAATAGATAACACACTAGAAAACAAGGAATTGGCGCTTGGTGCCTTCCTTGATATCGAATGTGCGTTTGACAACACCTCCTTCGACAGTATAGCCTATGCAGCCCGCAGCTATGGTGCAAATAAAACATCAATCAGATAAATTAAGTCCATGCTACAGGGTAGAAATGTTGAGGCTACAGTAGCAGGTGACACAATGAGGGTGGCTGTCATCAAGGGGTGTCCTCAGGGTGGGGTCCTATCTCCACTGCTTTGGGACAAGGTTGTTGATAGCCTGCTTGTGTCACTAAATAATAAAGGATTTTACACCCAAGGCTATGCGGATGACATAGTCATTCTCATCAGGGGTAAATTTCCCTCTGTAATAGTAGCGCTTATGCAAGAAGCACTGAACGAGGTGGAGAGTTGGTGCAGGGGGGTCGACCTTCGGATCAATCCCAAAAAATCCACTTTAATACCATTCACCAGAATGAGAAAAACGGATGGGCTAAAGCCACCAATTTTCTATAACGATCTAAAGGTGAGTGATGAAGTCAAGTATCTAGGTGTAATCCTGGATGCCAAACTGACTTGGAATCAACACCTAAAGAAAGCTACCAGCAAGTGTAAAATGGCACTTATGATGACCAAAAGAAAACTTGGAAAAACATGGGGACTGAAACCAAGCATGATATACTAGCTATACACTATGACAGTGAGACCCATTTTGACATATGGCTCCACAGTATGGTGGACCAAAGTGAAGCAAAAACAGGCCATCAAAGAACTCTCCTATGTCCAAAGACTGGCCTGTTTAGCAATTACGGGAACGATGAAAACCGCCCCATAAAAAAAACCATAAAAACTGCGGCTCTGGAGGTGATCCTAGGCCTTTCTCCCCTGGATATCTTTATCATGGACGAGGCAAGGATGGGAGCTTTCAGATGCATATGCAATGGCACATGGGAATCTCTGGCGAGGTCAGGACACCACACATCAACGAAAGTCATATCAGAACCGTACCTCAATATAGAGGGGGATTCGATGCCTAAAAGGCTGTCATTCGATCTACCCTTCGAAACATATCTACGATGGACAGAAGGCAATAAAATAACCACTTGCCGAGTAGGACTGGACTGGTATACAGACGGCTCCAAGAAGGACACTGGTACTGGTGCAGGAATCTATGGACTGTCCCTGGGGTGCAGCTTATCTGTACCCCTGGGGACACATGCCACAGCATTCTAAACAGAAATACACGCTATCATGTCCTGTGCCCGTGAAAATTTGAGAATGGACTACAAAAGTAGAAACATCCGCATTTTTACGGACAGTCTGCGATTAATGCTTTAGCGTGTCACGAAATCAATTCCAAGACAATTTGGAACTGTCTTCAAGACCTAAAAGCCCTGGCAAAGCATAACAAGGTCACACTCGCTTGGGTGCTTAGCCACACAGGACTGGTGGGTAACGAAATGGCGGATAAGCTAGCAAAAGATGGAGCCTGCAAGGCAAACATCATTGCTGAAAGCGGACCCTACATTACAAAGACCACGACCCGAAATAAAATCTGTAGATGGGTAGCAACTAAGCACCGTCTACAGTGGGTCAATTTGAATGGTCTGACACACAGCAAACGAATGGTAGCTAAACCATCGGAAACTCTAGCTGCTGAAATCCTGCAACTGCCAAGGAAGCAGATCGCAATTGTGGTAGCCATACTTATATGACACTGCCCTCTACGAGAACACCTGCATAAAATGGTTATCTGGAAAGATGAACCTTTATGCAGGTTATGTATATGAGGAGGACGAAACCGCCGCCCATATAATCTTCCACTGTGAAGCAATTGCACGTAGGAGACACAAGCTTGATATTACAGCTGAAAGAGTCCCCGTGATAAACATGGCACATAGAATCCTGGACCTAATAGGGGGACTGGATCTATTTGCATGAACAAAACAATGTGGGGAAATACAATAGGCCAATGGGCGGCAGTGTTTTAAGGGCTAACCCCACTGGACGACCCACATTGGTTAGAGAGAAGAAAAAAAAACATCATTTTCTTGGCGGTATTCTGATAAGTGAGTTAACGTTCCTCTTTGTAATTCATCAGCTAAAAAACTGAGTATGTTTTCAAATGAAATAATTTATTGAAGCATATAGAAATCAATATATCCTTTACCCTGTAATTTGCGATTGAGCTGATTTACTTGTGATGTAACGTCCACTATGTAGTAAAATTTTTGCAACCACTGATCGTCTTTTAACTCTGGATAATTTCCTTGTACTCGACGAATGCTTTAATTTCTTTAAAGCAAGGTGAAAAACGTGATAACATATTTCTTCTCGAAAGCCATCGGACCCCGTTGAAGAGGAGAAGGTCTGCATATTCACTCTCCATTTCACTAAAAACTCTTTAAATTGGCGATGATTAAGCGCCTTTGGGATAATATTATTGGTGACCTTGACTACCAAATCCATAACTTCACCAATATCTTTTGGGAATGTTTGTGCACAAAGTGTGTCCTGGTGAATTTAACAATGGAAAGATAACACGTCGTAATCAGTGTTTTCTTTTAAAATTGTTACAAATCCTTTTTTATTGCCCACCATACTATCTGTTGCAATTGAAACAATTTTAGTAAGTGGGATGTGATTTTTCTGCAGACATTCGGTAACTGCATTTGCAATATCTTCTCCTCGAGTTTGACCCTTGAGTGGCAATAATCCCAGGAGTTCTTCTTTGGGACCATCTGATGAAATATAGCTAGCAAAGAGGGCAACTTGCTCAGTGTCGTTTAAGTGACAAGACTTATCGACCGCTATTGATATGGCTCATGCTAATTTAACGCCCTCAATTTGTTGTTGGCATACACTTAATGACATTTTCTTGCTCAGTCTGTTACAGTTTTGGCAGACAATGGTTAGCTTTTGATTTTATTCATAATCTCTGCTTTATTGTTAAAATTATGAAAAAAACTGTGTCATCCACATTTATAAAACAACTTTTTTCGTACTCACCATCAGTGAATGGTTTTCCGTTTTTTTACGATTTCATGACTCACGATAAAGCTTGCCAAGTTAGCATTATTTGCAGATTGCATCTAACAGTTAAAAGGGAAGTTGCCTTTTTTAAATTTTACTGTAGTTTTTGAACTGCTTTCTCTCTTGTATCACCGAAGAGATAATTCTTTGCAAATCCGGCATGTTTACTTTCGAAATGTCTTTCGACATTAGACTTTTTGTTGTTTGCTCGGTTTTCTTGGCAAATAAGACAAGTTGGAAGACCAGCTGCATTGCCTACAAATGCAAACGATTCAGTCAATTCAGTTTGGAATTCACCATGTCTGTTTTGTTTTGTTTTGTTTTGGCAAGTTTTATTTGTTTTTTGTTCGAAGCTATAAGAGGAATTTAGAATTTCTGAATAATCCCATAGTCCAGCGACCGCCGCAGCCGCAAGATGACCACCTTTATAACGACAACCCTCAACGAAGCAGCCGCAGAAACGTACCTTGACCCAGCCTACCTGGACACCCTGGAGGACAGCATCATCGAAGAAATGCTAACCTACATCATGCAAAGGAGAAAGCCCACGGAAACCGCCGCCGAAGAACCCACCGAAACCGCCGCAGAAGATTCCACCGAAACCGCCGCCGAAGATTCCACCGCAACTGCCGCCGAAGATTACACCGAAAACGCCGCCGAAGATTACACCGAAAACGCCGCCGAAGATTACACCGAAACCGCCGCAGAAGATTCCACCGAAACCGCCGCCGAAGATTTCACCGAAACCGAAGCCGAAGATACCACCGAAACCGCCGCAGAAGATTCCACCGAAACCGCCGCCGAAGATCCCACCGAAACCGCCGCCGAAGATTACACCGAAACCGCCCCCAAAAATACAACCACCGACGCCGCCTCCAAAAATACAACCAGCGATGCCAACCCCAAAAATACAACCACCGATGCCACCCCCAAAAATACGACCGAAGCCCCCAAAAGAAACCGCCCGATGCGCAACCAGACCAAGAGAAAGAGAAAACTACCAACACAAATAAAATCAAGACTGAAAGACAAAGGACCAAGAATCAACTAAGAAAACAAGACCCATCCGCAGCCAAGCAGAACCTAACATAGCCCACCGAAGGAAACCAAGGAGGAAACGAAATGAAAAAATAACTTAAAAAAAAAAAAAACCGAAGGACAAACAAAAACAGACGACAACAACAGAAAAAACAACAACAGAAAACAAAACCAACGACGGCGGAAGGACGGGCTCGCGCCCAAAACCGCCATTGAACTAAGGATCCCATACTGAATAATCCCAAAAAAAAGGAAACTTTTGAACTGCACTGACTTGAACATACAATAACTAAAAATATAATAACTAAACAATACAATAACTAAAAGAAACATGCGAGATATGTTCGAGTCGCGCTGTGCTGTGAATTATGAACTTAACAGTATGGCAAGGGGGCGGCGGTCTCTGCCATACGAAAATCCCCAACCACACAATAGTAGCACCGTGACTTATACCCATTTGCCATTCTACGAATGAACTCAAAGAAAGTAAATGTGTCTTCAGACTTTTATATTTTCATTTCAGTTTTTATTTTTGTGATTTTTTTTTAATTTCCATTTATTTTATAAGAGCCATAAGTTCGCACCAAAAGAGCCACATGTGGCTCGCGAGCCACGGTTTGCGACCCCGAATCCAGACTTAATTTCTAATAATCTCGTTGAAGCGTATAGAAAAGATTTGGTGTTATATGAATATTTTTTTTGGAAGAATTTCTAGATATGCGATATAGGGCGATAAGTCTAGAATATCACACTGATAATACAACCTAACCTAACATTGTATGTACAAATTTTGAAAATTTGGAAGTATTTTCGTTTCCGAATTGGTATGGATATCAAGAGCTTGTCCGCCCAGAATCCATGAGAGATTAGAGAAGAGGGTGGGGTTTTAATTCTGAAATGTTCTTTTTAGAAAACCTTGAGACTATAAAGAAAATATGTTTTCTTCTATTGGCAAAACCATAAAAATAAACAATAAAATCCACCTAATTACAAACCCAATTAATTAATAATTAAACGAATTCAACTCTGATTACAATCGCGATTGTTGTTATTGAAAGAACATTTAAAATCACATCATTGTCTATTCCCATTTTTTATCCTCTCCTCCTATCACAAATTAATTAACGTTTTTTTTATATATCAATTATTATTATATTCCGTGTATTTATGTTTGTAATTACAAAGGTAATTACTTTTAAATGAGTTAAATCAAACATCCATTACATTTTTTTCTGCATTTACTCTGAAGGGCAGATTCGGTCGCCCGTTAATCGACTATTACATGTAATCATTCCCGTAATTATATTTATTTAAATTTATTTAATTTTAACTTAATAATTGGCTACTTTCAAAACGTACTTCCAACTACACAACACAACATGCAATGGAATATTTATTAATATATTATATAACATGTGAGAATATGCTATGTAGATTGTACAATAAATATACTAAACTCGTATGTTTAATGTATTATATACTGATGTTGTGTATTGATTTGCAAATCAATTTGCCAAATGTATTAAATATAGAAAATTTAAGATAATGTTATGAAATTTTGTGAATTTATTTCTTTTGTTATTTCTAAATTTTTTTCAAAATATCAACTTTTTGGGAAAAATTGGAATGTTTTAGAAATCCTAAATTTCCCAAAAATGAGTATTTGTAAAAAAGTAGACAAATTATGTATTATCTGCACAATACATTATTTGCAGGCTTTACAAAAATAAATTTCACAATTTTAGAATGAGTCAAGCATATGGAGTTTATGAAAGAAATGAACAGAAATTCGCTCAAGTTATTTAATATGTAAATCAAAATATATTTGTAGAACTTCAACTGTGTAGACAACAAATTTTTGAAAACTTGATATTCTGAGAAACACAAAACGCGCAGCTCTGTATGGGGAGAATATAATCTGCAAATTTGAAAAAAGTGATTTTACATTTCGAATTTGGAATATATATTAAAGATAAAGAAATGAGTAAAACGTGAATAAATTAATTTCCCTAGTAGAAATTGAAACTGGGAACCTGGTCAGAGGTGGAATAAGGTGTCCTAATGAAAACGGTTGGCCCGATCGTGTAAATAGTTTGGCATCAGTTCACTGACAAATCATCCGATTCTGCAGTACTTCAGTCGCTTCACGTTAGTTCTTGCAGTCTAAAGAATCTAGACCAGCGGTGGCGAACCTATGGCACGCGTGCCACATCTGACACGTTGGATTTTTTTATTGGCATGCGAGAGAAGGAGGGTGGCGTTAAAATGTTGTGCTTGATGAACAAAGACCGTCATGACAAAGGGGATGTACATTAAAAATCGCTCGTAATACATTTTTGTGCATTTCAAATACCGGATAAAGTTTTGCTACTGAACCCAAAATATCAGACCGTATGACAAGCTAGACTGAACGATGCCGTGGTAAAATATTTGCATCGACTTTTACACATTCTTTTGTATGCGAATCGGATGACACACAGTACTTAATATCGAAAATGTTAGCACAATATGATTTAGCACCAATTTTAGCCTTTGATTACCCCTTTTGATTAGCTTTTGATCTTTACCCCTTTGGGTGATTTTTGATCAAATCTTAGAAGTAAACTATAATCATGATGTAAGTTTTGCGTATATTTTAAGTCCATTAAAGATATGCACATCATCATCCTAACGTTTCCGATTTTGCTACTTTTAATTAACTCGTGTATGTCTGGGTTAGATATTAAAATGTTGGTAACGTCAACGTACAAAATATAATTGAATTGAACATTCTTTGTTTGCGCCAGATCATTAACAACTATAGAGTTTGTCCCATTAGAGAGCCTTCGGGTACCACACGCTTTACGCTTCACACTTCACACGCGGGTACCGTTTACTATCACTGTTCATCCTCTTTGATGCAAAGAAGATTTTACCCAGTTGGCCTTTAAAGGCGGGTCCACACACTATGTTTTGCACAACCTTTTGTCTGCACAGTTAAACACGTTTCAGATAAAACGTTGCGTGTTGATAGGAAAAGTGCGCAGTTTTGAAAACGGCGCGAAGACGGTATAGTTGAAACGATAACTGACCTACAGAGCATCGATATATATATAAACTGTGCAGACAAGTCGGTGCATGTAGACGGTAGCTCCGTTTTCCGATTCATTTTGTTCAAAAATGAGCAGACTAGTACCTCCTAGACGATTTGACTAAAACTGTGCGAAATATATAGATATATCTGCACCGTGTAGACGCTTTAAAAATTGCAACGTTTTCATTCCGTCCTAAGACTGCGCAAACAAAAGGTTGTGCAAAACGTATCGTCTGGACCGGCCTTAACTCCAACATCTAAATTTTTTTGTGGAAGGAGCTTCTGACCAAAAGAGTCAAATGCTTTACTTAGGTCGTAAAATAAAGCAAAAACCTCCTGATTACAATTAAAAGAAGCAATTATGAAATTAACACTATCCAAAAAGAGCAGTATCAGTTAAGCTCCTTTTCCAGAAGCCGTTTTACTCTTTGCCAGCATGTTATTACTTTCCAAGAAACTTGATAATCGTGTCAGAAATGCTGACTTAATTTTTTTTAAATTGGCTTTGAATACAGATTTGTGGCTCTTTATTTTATTCTAAGCTAATACGGTATTATATTATATCCAGGCTAAAGGTCGATTCCCATATGCGTGACATTCAGCTACGCGACGTCGTGCGACATCGCCTGTGAAATAATGATTTCTTAAGGTGCCGTACTCTCTGAGAGCTTAGGCAACCTCTCGCGCATACTTGTGGAACGCATCATCCACGGGACCTAGAAGTTTATCACCGGTTGCGAACGACACTAGTTGAGACGTTTACTAGGCAGAATTACTCGAGGTACTTTGCCCTTGCGTTCAACGAGGTGGCCACAACTTAGTCCTGTGAAAATTTTTTACGATTTGACCGGGTTGAACCCGGGAACTCATGTATAGCTAGCGGAAGCGTTCACCACTACACCACTGTGACCACAAATACCGTAAAAAATAAAATAATGATTACATTGTTTTAAATTGGCACATAGCGAAGCTGTCGCATAGCCATAGTGAGTACGTGCCCATTTAAAACAATGTAATCATTATTTGACGCGTGGCTGAGGGTCGCGTATATGAGAATCGGCCTTAATACGGTAACTGATATTCAGGCAAAGTTATCAGGCACGTCAGCATTTCATATTGTAGAAACTTAAGAAAAATGGCACGCAGTCATGAAAAGGTTCGCCATCCCTGCTCTAGACCATTAAGGGGGCTTTATATTTATGTGATGAGTTCTAATCAAACCAGTGCGACCAGTGCGATTTAGGAGCAAGTAAAAAGGAATCCGGGATGTAAGGGATCGAACTTAAAATGAGAAACTCAAAGCGATGGAAAAGTCAACCTCACTTGTACGAGTGGTAGTTTAAACTACCCGATACCTCCTGCTCGATAACAAACGAAGCTCTGGCGACCAAGTATGGACAAGTTAACCCTACAACAGTTAAATAAATCTGGAACCTGTTCTACGATGATACACTTAGAGGACTAATGCCATACGAAGCCACACTTATAGGTTACGCAGATGACCTTGCACTTGTGGTCAGTGGAGACAACAAAGCAAATATGGAAAGAGATACAGAACTAGCTATAAAAAAGATACAAAGTTGGATGGAAGGTAGGAAACTACAACTGGCACCGCAGAAGACAGAAGCCGTAATAGTGGCCGACAAGAAAAAACTGAAGCCTACAATATCTAGGTGTCACCTTTGGACATAACATGAATATGGGAGCATACATCACAAGAGTAACGGAGAAGCCAAATAGAACTATAACCGCACTGGCACGAATAATGCCAAACACAAGAGGTGCAATACAGGGATCTAGGAAAGTGATATACCGCGTGGTAAACTCTATACTCCTCTACGGAACACCGGCGTGGCGTGAGTGGGCCACTAAAACGAAGTATAGAAGAATCCTAGAAAAGACCCAACGAAAGGCAGCCCTTAAGATTGCGTGTGCCTATAGGACGGTGTCCACAAAGGCCATACAGGTGATTGCAGGCACGGCACCAATCCATCTGCTGGTACTAGAGCGCACCGACGATAAAACAGGAAACAAAAAGAAGAAAAAATAAAGACTAAGGCGGCTACTCTAAATAAGTGGGAAGAAGAATGGTCGCAGGATAGTACTACCGCTAAGTGGACGAAGGAACTAATTCCTGAACTAAAGCCATGGATTCAAAGGGAACACGTAGAAGTGGAATACCACCTTACCCAGTTCGCCTTACCACCTTGCCCTAGCGGACGTTGCTGTTTTAATAGCTACCTATTCACATTCAAATTAGTCCCAAGCGAAGAGTGCAGATACTGCAGTCAACGAGATACGCCGGAGCACACGGTCCTATGGTGTTATAGGCGGCAGACTATAAGAGAAGAAGCCGTAGACAAAATAGGAGAACAACTCACAAAGAACAACATAATAAAGATAATGTTAGAAAGCGAGGATAAATGGGATGCCGTAGAAGGAGAAATCAAGGAAATAATCCGAAAGAAGGAGGAGGAAGAAAAGCAAATGAAGAATGAAAGATGATGAAAGAATTTGTGTATCTCAGCGTAGTTATGCTTCAAGGCAATTCCACTGATTTTCATGTAACCGAGGAGGGGTTTCTAGTGGGTAAACCTATCCCGACCATCTGGATAGTGAGTCCCACACACTCCAGGGAAACCTCGAAGTCGTACGTAAAGTATTTCCCCTCCTCCCAAAAAAAAAAAGTTAAATAACTGCATCAGGGATTTGAGGATATGCAATCACCACAAGCACTCACCAACACGCACGACAAGCGCGGCATTTTAGAGCCAAAACCCCCTACAAAGTATGCCACAAACTAAACTGAAATTGCAGGTGAGCACACGGAAAAATTACAGTTTAAATAGCTGCAGCAGCCTTACGAATACCAATTTATAAAGATTGCAATCGCACACTGTAATTTTTAATACGTATTTACTAATAATATCGGAAACTGTAATTTTAACAAAAGCAATTTGTAGTTTTTACAGTTTCAAATTCGTAAGGCCGCTGCTACTATTTGAAACCGTAATTTTTAAAGTGTACTTTTTTCCGTGCAGGGCGATGTGTCTAGACAGACTCTCACACTGATAACACAACCTAACCTAACATTGTATGTACAAATTTTGAAAATTCGGGAGTATTTTCGTTTCCGCATTGGTCTGCATATCAAGAGCTTGTCTCCCCCAGAATCCATAAGAGATTAGACAATAGATCTATGTAGGTCGCAGTACAAGTCACTACCGAAATCTACAATCTACATCCATGAGAGAGACTGTTGTTATCGACGGAGGAGAAATTGCTACAACCACAATAATTAATGTAAGAAGTAAATTGGTCAACAAAAGTCAGAACATACCCTATACAATATAGGTGCAACAGACAGTTCAATAGGCTTCTTGATAAATAAAAAGCATGCTTTTGATTTTATAAGCATGGCATACGTTTCCAAGCGCATGGATTACTTAAAACTCCGACTAAACTATAAATTTAAAAACAAAATTATCCAAGCTTATGCTCCCACATCTGTAAACCAAGAAGAAGAAATAGACAATTTTACGAGGACATCGAGAATGCTCTTGTGGTTCCTTGATGTAGTCAAACCTTTCTCATAGGAAACTTCTATGCTAAAGTTTCAAAAAAACTGGCAGAAGCAGATACAGTAATAGGTGCATTTGGAATAGGAGTCAGAAACAATTGAGGCATTACTTTAATTAGCTTCCTCTCACAACACCGACTATATCTAATGAATGGCTTCTTTCAGAAAAAAATGAGGAGATGAACTTGGATAAGCCCGGATGGACAGCAAATGGATGGACTGGAAACAAGAAAGAAATCGTAACCGACGTAACAGTACTGTAGTATAATAACTGTACAATGGGAAGTGGCCACAGAATGGTTATGGCTACGGTTAGTATAGATTTGAAAAGAGAAAGATCAAAGATGGTCCGACGAAACAAAAATACTAAATGGACCCCCCTAGCAACGACTCTAAATACACAGATTCCGTTAAAGCTGCCGAAGAGAAAACGACTTTATACAACTTATCTGATTCTGAAACTATAAATAGCAATATAATAAGAGCCAACAAATAAGCGGAAAAACGATATTGCAAATTAGACAACGAAAAACAACAGAATCTCACCCAAAACATGAAAAATATGATATCCTTACGAAGATAAATGTTAAAGAAAGAACTCTGACGACCTGATACAATTGAACAAAAGAATATCTAAAGAAATCAGGAAATATGTACGAAAATTCAATACAGAAAGTTTAAGGCAAACTATAGAAGAGAACAAAAATATGAATGTGTTGCGAAGAAAATTATCTAATGGAAAGAGAGAGATTTTTAAATTAAAAGACAACCAAGGTGTAGTAACCAAAAACAGAGAAAAACTGCTGAGGATAAACATAAAACTTCTAAACTGAACTGTATACAAGTAGACATCAACAAATACGCAACAGCCAACAACATCTGTACAAGAAGATAATTAACCAAGGATCACAGGATCAAAGATTCCCGAAATAACTTTAGAAGAGATTACAAACTCGTTAAGAGAAATGAAAAATAACAAAGCCCCGGGCGACGACGGCATAGTGAAAGAGGCTGTAAAACTTGGAGGAGAAACGCTACTAAGATGGATTAAAAGATTTATTTAACATATGCCTTAAAAGTGCCATTATGATGAGCATCATATGGATCCATACACCATTATCTAATGTTGCTACAGTCCTGTGCAGGACCTAGGACCTCCTCCCACAGCCTACACTTGTGTGTTTGGTGTCTTGATCTTAGACACAAATGTAGGGAGCCCTTTCCTTTTTTATTGTAGTTGGCGAGCCACTATTCGGAGAGGTTTCGAGGCAGATTTTTACTGTGATGACTTTGCCAGAGCTATCTACAGGAGAACGGTGGCTTATTTTTTCCATGTCCAGGATTCGAATCCGGTACTTGCGGCTCCGAAGTCTGACACCTAGACTACTAGGCCACCACCGCCACCGTCTCAATCTTCTTTGCTCTTTGATTCATTATGATATTTCTACATAAAACAGGCGATATCACCGAGCTTGAGAACTTTAGACCGGCAAGCCTCCTAAGTCATTTGCATAAGCTATTTACCAAAATTAGCAAATCAAATGTCAAAAATCTGGAAGGTAAATTAAAATTTAATCAATTACGGGATGAGGCCGGCTTTAGGAAAAGTTACGGGACAAATGACTATCTCCAAGCAATTAAATTCCTGATGGAAAAGTCTGTGGTATATAGTAGACCATAGGTATAGCCTTGGTTATTTATTTCAATAAAATAAGTTATTGATTTCCATAAAGCATCTCACTAACATCAATAAAAGCAGCAGTGCGGCATAGGTGATAGCATGATAGCATGTTGGATAGGTTATAGATATACAAGGCTCATAGAATATACACACAGTAATGCCACAAAAACTGTAAAACTGCAGGCGAAATTACATTAGGTCAATGAGTCCTACAAGGGGACACCACTCCGCCTAAACTTTTCACAGCTGTGCTCGTATATTCAATGAAATCATTTCTTTGGGAGAATAGAGGCATCGATATCAATGGCGAAAGACTCACACACCTCTAATTCGCAGATGATATCGTTCTTTTCACAGATAACATCGGCGATTCAAAACTGATTCTTGAAGAAATAATACTGATCTCAGCAAAAGCCGTTCTCAGAATAAATGTAAGTAAAACGCAAATGATGACAAATCTACTGCTTCAGAAAAAAGAGACTCTGAGAAAAAAGAGACGCATATCTACAAATACCTCGGGAACGAATTACAAATTGGGAAGAACAATCACACACATGCGATACAACGTAAAATAGGTTTGAGTTGGGCTGCTTTTGACAAAGTACGAGAGGTATTTAAAAGCGATATACCCATATGTCTGAAGAAAAAAGTGTATTAGCAATACGTGCTACAGGAAATAACATATGGAGCAGAAACTCTGACATTAACAAGAAAATGAGCAGAAATGTTTATAGAAGGTCAAAGAGCAATGCAAAGAGCCATACCTGGAATCACTAAAAGAGATAAAATACCCAATAATACCATCAGACAAAGAACTTAAGTTAAAGATATAGTTGAACGCATAACTAGATTGAAATGGAGGTCATATAGCGAGGACATCAGACGACAGGTGGGCTGAAAGAATATAGGAATGGCGATCACGAAAAGACAAACAAAATAGAAGTAGACTACCGATACGATGGAGCTATGAAGTAAAGCGAATGACAGGGAATTGGATACTGACGGGCCAAAACTGAGAGATATGAAATAACTTAGAGGAGCCCTATGTTCAGCAGTGGATATAGGCAGCTTCACGATGATAATGATTAGAAGCGAATCCCGGTTAATTCTATTGCGTTAAAACTGCAGCTCACTTTCAGGTCTTCTTTGACGGTGTCCCATCTGACTATCTGGTGGCGTAGCGTGCTTGATGCATTCTTATACACCCCTAGCGTTCTTTTGAAGAAATACGCCTTGATTATATCCAACTCTATTAAGTCTGCAACTTTCAGGTACGGGGGGCCACTTCCTTAATGGCATATGACGCAATGGGCTTTATCTTCTGGTTGAAAAGTTGCAAAGCCTTGTCTAGTGATAACCTCCAGATGTTTTTGAGTCTCTTTATCGCCTTTTTGGCCTGTATGCTCCTGTTTTTCACATGATTCGAGAGGCTTAATTTGGTCTGCAGGGTGACCCCTAGATAGGAGTAGCTATATGTCATGGAGATATCCTCGTCGGCGAATTTGAAGACGTCGTCCCCTGCTAGTCTGCCACCCCTTCTAAATTTCATTATTTTTGTCTTGTCTCGATTGACTATAATTTTGCGCTGTTCACAGTACCCAGCCAGGTTGTTTAGGGCAGTGGTCAGATCTGATCTATATTTGCTGTAGCACACTAGGTCGTCGACATACATGAGTATATTGAGGTCTCTGGTTCCCAGTTTAAATTTCTCTGGGAGGTCATCAACAAATAGAATGAATAAGGTGGGACTTTCCTATCCCCTGCAGCACCTAACCTAACCTAACCTAACCTAACCTAACCTTTTCATTTGAGGAGGAAGGGGAAACCTTTTACAGGCACCGTCTATCTCCGTAGTGTAGGACTCAAACCAACTAACCCCTATTTTCCCGCACTAAACAACTCGGCACTACAATCTTGCATAACTTCATGTCGTGGGCTTCTGATTTACATGTCTGCTCCGTTTGTTTCCTTTTGCCATTCGCTCTCGTCTTTCTCCTTCTGCTGCATGATCTCCTTGATGATGTCGCCGAAGTCGTTCCACCTGTCCTCGCTTTCCAGCACCAACTCTGTTAGCGCCCGGGGATACATTGGCCCGTCCCTTAATACTTCATATGGCCCTCTGTCCTGCCCACTTGTCGCAGGTGAATAGCGTTTGCTCGGCCGTCTCTGGCTCCGTGTTGCAGTACGGGCAGTTCTCCGCGGTAGTTTCACCTTTTCTTTTCCTATAGCTCTGGAAACAGCCTTGGCCCGTCAGCGCCATTGTCAAGTGGGAGCTCAGCTGCCCATGCTTCCTATCCAGCCAAGGTTTAACATCCGGTATCAGCTTGTGGGTCCAATTGGTCATATCCTTATCCCACGACTCCTGCCACTTTTGTATGGTTTCCTGCCTTTCTTCGTCTTTCACCGCCCTTGCATCATTCGCATCCTTGTCGTGCATGCGCTCCACGATTCTGGCTCTTTATACTGGCAGAAGAAAGAGCCAGAATCGTGGAGCGCATGCACGACAAGGAGGCGAATGATGCAAGGGCGGTGAAAGAAGAAGAAAGGCAGGAAACCATACAAAAGTGGCAGGAGTCGTGGGATAAGGATTATTCCATTGGAGCCAGCTCCAATGGAATAAGCTTTGCCAGTACCCGCACCGCGTCAGAGACCCTCTGCAGCACGCCCTTTGTTTGTTCTATTTGCGTAGATCTAACTGAACCGTCGGTCACCTGAATGTTATTTTGGCCAATGGTATTACAAATTAGTTTAAGGATTCTTCCCTAATTTAAATATTCTTCGTTTAAGGATTCCAAACTAATTGAAGGCGTAGGCTTCAATTAGTTTTTCTATCAGGGTTTTTCTATCAAGGATCTGTTCACGCTGTCGGAAGCTTTGTGAAAATCCACAAAACACGCGTACATTTTACCTTTTGGTTTCTTTAGCTTTATTGCGATGTCCTTGATGAGTTTGGCGATTAGAATTGTGGTGGATTGTCCTTCCTGGAAGCCAAACTATTCTTTTGGGATAGCGTCCCGGATTTTGGGAGCCACTCTGTTGTTTATTAGCTTAGACAGGTCGTTTTGGTAAAGGGCAATGCCCCTGTAGCTGTTTTGATCTGATTGAGGGCCCTTGCCTTTGTACATTACTTTTATGATACTGTTGATACAGGCACCTGTTGAACAGTTATTCAAATTCAGTTTGAAGTATCGACCAGCTCCGCTTTATTTGTTCGTTGGATATGGTATCCGGCCCGCTGGCTTTCCACTCTACGCTATCACTCTCGGGATCTCTTCTTCCGCAAATTTTTCGTCGCACAAGGGTCGTAGGTCCCATTTTTTGTATGGTTGTTGTTGATGTCGCGGTTGTCACTTTCAGTATACAGTACTTTTAAGTGAGCTTGTAGGTCTTGGAGCGGAATTTGCGAGACTGTTTGCCCTTACAATTTTTTTAGAAAGCCCCATTGCATCTGGTTAGATCCAAACTTCAGGATCAGCTCGTTTTCTTGAGTTGTACGCTTTTGGTTGATTAAGGCCTTATACCTCCTCTTCTGGTCATGGAAGTATTTGACTTTCTTAGTAGTGATACATATTTCTCTTTTTGCAGTTTACACTCGTCGTTGAACCAGGACGATGGTCGATCAGGACGACCATAACTACACTAAATTGTCTATACTAAGAGACATAAACAAAAATTAAGCTTGAATATTAAGCTAACTTATAATGGGACAGATTTGGCCCTCGTCACTGCAATAACATTGAGATTAGGAATCGCTATATTTTTCACAAAATTCAGAAACTAGACTAAATTTGTTAGGGTATGTAAAGCCACAGGCGGATATAACTTAAATTTTAGGGTTATGGCATTTTTTTTATCAACTACTTTAAAAATTAATTTGCAGATTCATAAAATATTTATAAATTAGACTAAATTATTGTATATACACAATATGTATACATAGGTTTGGCTTAAATACACTTTGCAAAAAAATTATCGCATCACTAATATTTTACCTATTAAATTTATAATATTTAAATTTTGATTTTTAGTTGCACATTATGGTACAACATAAGATATTATGAAGGGCAATTTAACTTTACAAAATAAATAATAAAGCTACAACACTGTCTAGACCGAAAGTAACACTAACCCTACAAATACAGATGCCTAAAACCAATTATTATTCAATTAATAGTGGCTATTGCCACCTCTACTTTTCAAAACAACCTGCATTTTCCTTGGAAGTGACTCGAAAAGAGTTCTAATATAGTTTTGATCTATTGTTTTCCATTCTTCAATAACTGCGTTTCGTAAATCATTTAGGCCAGTTAAAGGTACGCGATTGCTTTGTAGATTACAACCGATACAATCCCAGACATGTTCAATAATGTTTAAGTCAGGACTTCTAGCAGTCTAATTCAAAATTCGCAAACCTACCTCATTCGTGTACTCTTGCACTATATGCGCAGTGTGCGAGCAGGCATTTTCATGCATTAGCACGAAATTGTGACCGATGAATGGAGCATATGGTACTACATGTGCTTCTAGGACATTCCGTATATCCAGATCAGCGGTCATAGAACCATTATCTATGACCACCAATTCTGTGCGAGCCACCAAAATTTGTGATGTTCCCAAAATTGCACTGGCTGTAGCGTTCACCGTCTCTTCTATACACGGGTATACGTCTATCTGAAGAGTACAAACAGAATTTGGATTCATCCGTAAACAAAACGTTTGCCCGCCCAGTCATTGAAATTCAATTCTGCATGTGTTTCATTTCTGAAAATGCGAGCCTTGCCACTCGGCGTTTTCTAATTAGTATGGGACCTTTTGCAGATACTGTCGCACGTATTCCTACACCTCGGAGTCGATTCATATTTGGATGACTACTAACTCGCATATTTCGAGCATTGTCCAGTTTAGCTTGTAACTGCCTTGAGGTATAATGTCTGATTCGCATTGCATTTAAACGTATAAATCGGTCATCTCTTGCTGTTTTTGCCCTCTTACGACCTTGTCCGGCTCTTCGTGTGTATTCCCCAGTTTCTCTGAATCTTCTTATTATTATTGAAACCGTGGATTGCTGAATTCCCTATGCTGCAGCAGCATATCTTTGATCTCGGCCATCGTCAACTAAGGATACGACACGAACGATTTCGTCTCTTGTTAAATTTCTAATTGCGAGCAGCAGCTTCAACGTTCATTTTGAAATCAAAACTACTAGAAATTTCATATAAATAACCATTTAAATGTTTTAAAAAAATATATAAAATTACTCTTACCACAAATTCAAGAAAATCGAAAGAATATTCGTTGTGTTGTATTGTTATGTTTATTATTCATAGAAACAGGTATGTCATCACAATAAACAAATGTTCTAACAGGAAGAATGTAGGTGATGCGATAATTTTTTTGCGGAGTGTATTAAGCTGCATTTCTCATATTTAAGTTGCTAAAACATTTTATTGCTAATATAAATAAATTTTGAGAATTTTACGAAATTTTAAATATTTTAAAAAAATTCACCAACAAGACTAAATTGTCTATAAATTTGCTATTTCAAACTTAGGTGTAGGTATAAAATTAAGCAACGTTCCTATATATGCCCATAATAAATATAAAACTTCATTCATTTAACATTAGCGAGAATTTTGTACTAACCTCAATGCTATAGCACAGTGTTTCCCAACCCTTTTCTCCTCGCGAACCCCTTGTAAAATCTGAAAGAATTTGGCGAACCCCCTATACTTGCAGGTAAAAAAACAATAACATTTTGTAGAACATGTATTTTCCATATTGCACTCTAGTTCATAACAAGGATAAGAAAACATAATCGTTACGCAAAGTATGTAAGTACAATAGTATATTAAAGGACGAGTTCAGTAGCGCTTACTGGACTTGGACGCTTACTGAACGCGCTGTTCAGTAAGCGTCCAAGTTTGGACATTCTAATTCTAAAGTGCTGAAAAACGCATTACGAACGGGTTTTTTATAGTATTTTTTCTATTTTGCGCTCTTTTATGCCATTTCTAAATAAAAAAATCGTCGATATACATTGAGAACAATTTTCGCACTCGGCGAGCCATAACCGCACGCATATGAGTGCGGTTATGAGTCCATTACAGACGCAAAATAGAAAAACATTTATAAAAAATAGTCATCGAGAGTTAATTGAAGTTACTTGAGATGTTCAGATATATTCATTTTAATATTTTAGTCGCGTTTAATTGATTTTTCTGATTAAAAAGTGCCGAGGCCTCAATTCTATCATGTACACAGGAAATGGTGACACCTGCGCCTTGCAATGACAGATTTAATTCATTTAATTTACTATAGATGTCATCCTGATGACATCTTCTCAGATGTCTTACAAAGTATGCAAGCTTTTGCAGCCATAGATTATCGAAAATACAAGAGGACAAAAACACGGATGATCAATAACAAATCCTTGATCTTAATTGAAACAAGCATGTCAAGATTTTGACACGGGAAAGCCATTTAACTTCCGTTTGAATAGTAAAGAATTGTAGAGATTTCCAAAGTCGTCACAAAGCGCAAGGAATAGACGGAAATTTGTGGCACGCGATTTAGTTAAATTTACAATGTTTGAAGCGTCAGTTAAAGTAGCAGATAAATCTGCAGGAATACGCTTACATGCCAATGCTTATCTATATCAATTCCATTCAATTTTCTCGTTTATGTTCGTTACTCGAGCCTCAAAGCCAGAAATTGTTTAACTGTAAACACACCCAAACAATAGGACCAGTTTATAGTATTTTTTTTTAAATAATCATTGATTATATCGAAAATTCTCCAGTTGTATAGGTTTTCAAAGGTTTAGCAAATAGTACATCCTCTTGAACAATATTCGTCAAAATATATAATGTAGACAAGCAATACTGCGGAGTTTGCTACACCACATCAATTGACTCAAGCTGCATAGCAAAATAAATTAATTTTAATCTCTTTTAAAGTTCGTTCTCCACCTTATTTGCCAAATTATTAATTCTATGCGACACCGTATTGTGTGACAAAGGAATAAGACCAATTTTCCTTGCTGCCTTTTCTCCAAGCATATATTTCACAATATCTTTTGCACATAGTCCGAATAAATTTTCTGCCGTTGTATGTCCCTGTCGAGATCTTGTATTTTATAATTGTATAACTTTTCGCTATCCTTGTTTGACGACAAGAAAGAAGAGACACTACTTTTTATTATCTGCTAATTTTCTTTGGCAAGAACTTCGTTGCAGATGACGCAAAGCGGTTTAAGTTCCGACTCTACCCCAGTCGTTGTCATATTTTCATTGTCACTTTTTCCACTATGTTCACCATTTTTTCTTAGTTTTTAGCCTGTTTTAATGGTAGCCTACTACAGCTTTCAGAATCATCATGTGTTGCTTCTTAACAACTTGTCTTTAACCTTCAATCCGTAATAAAATGCGAGTATAATAATTATTGAAAAGTATGAACGCAACAATAAAGAAAACCACAATAGCCATACTACTAATCCTGAACTAAATCATAAGTTTACGACCCTCCTTATGAACATCTTTTAACCTTTTCGCCATGGCGTGCTATTCTAAAAGTAGTGCCCTGTGTAACGGCATGCAGAGGATAGTGCGGATTCGTACGGTTTCCGTAGTTAGGTACTTATTCTTTGCGTTTAAATACGGTTCCCGCAGTTTGTAGTAGTTTTATTTGTTTCATTTTATTTTCTTAATGGGAACCAAAATAATACGCAATTTTGTTCTTGGTAGGCTTAGCATACGTCAGGAAATATAAGTGAAAGGCTGCACAGTCCTAGTTGATGCGTTTTTTTAGGGGCTGCAATGAAATGATGCAATTTGTACGGTTTTATACAGTTCCCGTAGTTTGGGCCGAAAAAATTGATTACACCGAAATCAAGTTTTGACATGTTTATAACATTTTTAGTAGTGTATATCGTAATCATAATACAGCGGATGAGTTGATTTCCCACATTAAATACAGAAAAAACTGCGTTCTGTTGGTAGCAATCTTTACAATTATGCTTTCTTGTTGATAGAATTTGTTGGCATTGGTAATTTAGCATACCACTATTACATTATTATTTGCGTGAACCCCCTTTGTACACCTCGCGAACCCCAAGGGGTTCGCGAACCACCGGTTGGGAATCGATGCTATAGCACTATGAAGAGTGCAATTTATCATATAATAAATATTCTGACAAATCTAGAAATAAAACGTTAATGTTATTGTGAATAAAAGACTATTTATTCTTTATTTTTTTTTTCCTGTCCTGTGTATAGATAAGTTCTTGTCTCTATAGGATATATATATATATATATATATATATATATATATATATATATATATACATATATATATATATATATATATATATATATATATATTGTATATTTAAAATAAATTAAATTAAATTTATAATTTTCATCTTTATTCTAATTTATTTTAATAAATATTAAACTTCATTAACAAATTTGGTCGCGTTTTCGTTTTTTTTTTCAACAATTCTAAAGTTTAATTCATTTTGGTTAAGAATTTGCTAACTAGACTAAATTGTTTATATTTTGACTTGTCAAATTCCGATTTACCTTTAATATTATACTACATTTAATTTAATGTTTTCTTATAGCAGCGTTCTCCACTGCAATCGATTACTACATGCACAATCGGTTTTCTTAATCGTTATTCACAACTAGTTTAGTTTAGTCCAATATGTTGAACATCAAATTTAAGATATTTTAACGGGCTTTTTGCAACAACTTAATAGAGATATGTTCAAATTTTTACATTCAGTTAGAAAATTCGCTAACATTTCTTATTATTTAATTATTTTCTATAGTTTCATAACATGAAACTGTGTGTGATATATTATATCACACATAGATATTGTTAAATAGTTCAAATCTTTAAGGGTACCCATATATAATCAATGTTTTTATGTTGCCCCAGAATGTCAACTGTTTGTGGGATCAATCTTGAATCTAACTCTACCAATGATCGCAAAGTGTCGAAAGCAACGGTGTTCGAACTAGACTCACCTGATCGAATAGACGACTAGATAAAGATGTTTTATTGGTACACCGAATAATATTATATAATTCGCAAGAAGAAAGCCTTGGTTAGTAATTATATATGAATAAAAGTGGGGAAGGTAGATAAGCAAGATACTTATGAACTGTTTTGTTTATTACACCACACGTTAAAAAATTATTAATAAAATCACATTCCATATCAAAATTTGTATTAATTGTAATTAATCATATACGTGAATTATAAATTGAAATTATAAATTGAAATTAAACCAAAACAAATTATTAACAAAATAGTAGGCATTATCTAGCGAAACAATTAAAATAATATAATTCCTGTTAGTTAATGCTAAATAATACGAAAAACATAGCAATTTGGTATATAATTTAGTTCAGAAAACTCAATCTAAAACCGTATTGTTTAACATAATTCTGTTTGTTTAAAAAACATAAATAAAACAAAGCATTAAATTTACGATGCAAGTTAAATAAAGTTAAAGATCGGTTATCCAGTCGGCTGAACTGATAATAAATCTGCATCCGCTTAGACGGCGTACTAAACTCTTTAGTTTTTTTTTTAATACATAGAGTGCCTTTTCGGCATATATAAAAGCTAGTCATCTGAACAATTGTGGCGTGTAGTTTATTTACAATAATGGTTTAAGCGGCTCGCACGAAACCGAAGTCAACTAGCGTACAAAATGGCGTTTTTCTCACCGCTTCCGGCTGCCAGACTTCCGGTCAGATCATTACGGATAACCACACACTCACACCGGTCAACCGTAATTAGAGACTCCCTGACTTACATACACATTCGCATTACGTGTCTACGCGAATGCACTTACACTACATTAATACTATATTATATAACTTTAAGAATTCCACACTATATTACAATTAGACAACTATATTAGATTAAACTAGATTAGATTAATTAGGCTATATTAGATTAGATCAATAGAATAGACAGTTTAAGAAGTGTCTTGAAAGTGTAGCTACGTCAGAGAATCAACTAGAAAATCAATGTTTAACGTTAAAAGTAGTTCCAACATGATTTCTAAAAAAGATCATTGTTCACTTCATGGTCTGGTCTTGTCTGTCTAGTCTTGTCTGCCTAGTCTTGTCTGTCTAGTCTTGTCTGCCTAGTATTGTCTGTCTAATCATGTCTGTCTAATCTTGTGTGTCTAGTCTTGTCTGTCTATTCTTGTCTGCCTAGTCAAATCAAATCAAATTTATTACGCCAAAATATATACAGATGTACATATTGCGTTCGTCGAAAAAAATACATACAGTCTTGTATGTCTAGTCTTGTCTGTCTAGTATTGTCTGTCTAATCTTGTCTGTCTAGCCTTGTCTGTCTAGGCTTGTCTGTCTATTCTTGTTTGTCTAGTCTTGTCTGTCTAGTCTTGTCTGGCTAGTCTTGTATGTCTAGTCTTGTCTGTCTAGTCTTGTCTGTCTAGTCTTGTCTGTCTAGTCTTGTCTGTCTAGTCTTGTCTGTCTAGTCTTGTCTGTCTAGTCTTGTCTGTCTAGTCTTGTTTGTCTAGTCTTGTCTGTCTAGTCTTGTCTGGCTAGTCTTGTATGTCTTGTCTTGTCTGTCTAGTCTTGTCTGTCTAGTCTTGTCTGTCTAGTCTTGTCTGTCTAGTCTTGTTTGTCTAGTCTTGTCTGCCTAGTCTTGTCTGTCTAGTCTTGTCTGCCTAGTCTTGTCTGTCTAATCATGTCTGTCTAATCTTGTGTGTCTAGTCTTGTCTGTCTAGTCTTGTCTGCCTAGTCAAATCAAATCAAATTTATTACACCAAAAGATATACAGATGTACATATTGTGTTCGTCGAAAAAAAATACATACAGGCTTGTATGTCTAGTCTTGTCTGTCTAGTATTGTCTGTCTAGTATTGTCTGTCTAATCTTGTCTGTCTAGTCTTGTCTGTCTTGTCTTGTTTGTCTAGTCTTGTCTGTCTAGTCTTGTCTGGCTAGTCTTGTATGTCTAGTCTTGTCTGTCTAGTCTTGTCTGGCTAGTCTTGTCTGACTAGTCTTGTCTGACTAGTCTTGTCTGTTTAGTCTTGTCTGTCTGTTTTTTTTTCGGGACGCAGTGGTAGGACGCTACCAACAAGTGGCCCCCCTGAACTGCAGATCGCCACCCTGGGACCGCTTTCGCATTACTTTGCGGTGGTGTCCGCATCTAGCCATTTCCTTACGTCTACCGTACTGTCGCGAGGTTCGGAGTTCAGGGGCTGACCTTCCTGTGTTTCATTTAATTTTTCCGCTTCTCTTTTCTTTTCGTTAATACCTCGTATGTAAGTTTTCACCTAAGAGCAATTTTGCTCGCTTTGCAGCATTGCAGAAAATAGTCCTTCTACATCCAGTCAAACCCCTAATGACTCTTCAAGCTGGATTCTTTCATCTTCATTGTATGGGCATTCGAAAATTGTATGATATGCGTCGTCATGCCTGTGACCTCACAGCAAGCAGTTCGTTTTCTCCTTTTTCTTAAACCTGTCCATGTGTGCCTAGAAACCGCCGTGTTCGGAAAAGGCTTGTGTCAGATCATATCACATTCTTTCACACCACTGTCTCACGTTTGGTATCAATCGATGTGTCTAACGCCCGACTGTATCCGATTCCCATCTTGCCTGCCATCTCTCCATTGGTTTTTCCCGTGCCGCAGTTTTTGCTATAAGCTTTCTTGTTTTGCTTTTGTCCAGTCTACACTCCCTTTTTTCCCCGGACAGGAATGCTAGCTAACACCAAGACAGCTCCAACAGAAATCGTTCTACATGCGCAGATGACGTGTATCGCACATATCTTTTGAACAGCCATCATTTTTTTTCTCATCGTCGTCCACTCCATAGCATCAGCCCATATCTCCGCACCATAAAGTAATTTTGTTTGTACGGCGCTGTTAAGTAGCCTCCTTTTAATCTTCTTGGGGCCACCGATCTTAAGTATCAATCGTGACATCGATGTAGCTGTTGACACAGCCTTTTCAGAGGTTTTTTATTAGGCTATGTGTTCTGTATACTTTAATCAGTCGTTAATTTGCACTCCCAGGTATCTTACTGATCAATTGATGTGACCTGTGACCTCACAGCAAGCAGTTCGTTTTCTCCTTTTTCTTGAACCTCTCCATGTGTGCCTAGAAACCGCCGTGTTCGGAAAAGGCTTGTGTCAGATCATATCACATTCTTTCACACCACTGTCTCACGTTTGGTATCAATCGATGTGTCTAACACCCGACTGTATCCGATTCCCATCTTGCCTGCCATCTCTCCATTAGTTTTTCCCATGCCGCAGTTTTTGCTATAAGCTTTCTTGTTTTGCTTTTGTCCAGTCTACACTCTTTTTTTTTCCCCGGAAAGGAATGCTAGCTAACACCAAGACAGCTCTAACAGAAATCGTTCTACATGCGCAGATGACGTGTATCGCACAAATCTTTTGAACAGCCATCATTTTTTTTCTCATCGTCGTCCACTCCATAGCATCAGCCCATATCTCCGCACCATAAAGTAATTTTGTTTGTACGGCGCTGTTAAGTAGCCTCCTTTTAATCTTCTTAGGGCCACCGTTAGGTATCAATCGTGACATCGATGTAGCTGTTGACACAGCCTTTTCAGAGGTTTTGGCTATGTGTTCAGTATACTTGAATCTGTCGTTAATTTGCACTCCCAGGTATCTTACTGATCAATTGATCAATGCAATTTTGTTTCCACCAATTTCCAGACTTGGTGGCAAGAATTTTCGCTTCCCTGTAATTAGCACCGCCTCGGTCTTGTTTATCGCCAATTCCAATCCATTGTCCTTGAACCACCTATTAGCCCTTCTCACAGTCTCGTTCAATATTATTTCGAGTGTGTTTGTTTTCTTTGCAGTTAGTACCACAGCCGCAACATTTGCAAAACCCACAATACTCGAAGCCTCCGGTAGCTCTAGATTGAATAGTCCATCATACACGATGTTCCAAAGAAATGGTCCCAACACGGATCCCTGTGGAACACCAGCCGTTACTTCATAAAATTTAGCTCCTTTTTCGGTGTTTTATATTAGGATTCATATTATACCAGGGATCTGCGGTATAGCTCAGGGATCACCAAATGGCAGACCGCGGTCCGGATCCGGACCGCAGACTTATTTTGCGCGGACCTTTAGTAAAGTTTTGCCTACCTTACGAGCTTAATTATCTGCTTACATTTGCAGAGTTTTTTTTTTACAATGGAACTGAAAAAAAGAAAGGTGGAAGTCGAAAATAGAGGGTTTTTGTCAGAATGGACCGATTTATATTGCTTTACGCTACCAAATCATGCAGGAGCAGTAATGTTCTTGATTTGTCAACAAACAGTGGCGTTAATTAGAAGCTCGAATATTAAACGACATTATGATATTAAACATAAATCAGGTGATATTCATTTATAAAGTGGGTCTCTGCTAGCAGTCGATGTTCTGGGTGATTAAGATCACTTGCAGATCATCCTTATGTTGCAGCAATCCGTTAGGGTACCAGTCAATAATGAGTATAAAGTTACACACTGTGCTCTTCTTATTTCTAGATTGTCGAGTCGCTGCATTTGCTGCAACATCGATTCGAAACTATGGCTTGACTAGAGGTTGATTCTGAGGCTTTGACCTCATTCGTTTCTTGTTTCGTTGATATATTGGACTTCAAATACGTGCGGTCTCATTTCTGGTTTTTTGAGATCGAGTTTCTGGTTAATTCTTGGTCGAACCGTTTCTGGGTTTTTATAACCCTTCTAATACGAGGCAGCCGCGATAATGTTCAGGATGATTACCTCCGCAGTATATGCATTTTCCCGGATCTTTTGGATATTTTGTTCAATGTTGTGTGGCATGTCCTTGGCACACTTGACGCA
This sequence comes from Phosphuga atrata, assembly GCA_944588485.1. Lineage (NCBI taxonomy): Eukaryota > Metazoa > Arthropoda > Insecta > Coleoptera > Silphidae > Phosphuga > Phosphuga atrata. Next base: position 15,045,571 of record OX155895.1, on the reverse strand, counting down.
CCGTGGCGCTTTATTACAATAGTTATACGCGTGACCAAGACTATGGTCACTTGCAGCGCTTGCACTGGGGTTTGATTTTATAGGTTCTCCTGGTAATTTGCAGTTAAGTAGAGTATCAATATTATAAATTTTATCAACCGCTGTTTCTCGGCTGAAGGACACAATTAACATGTCCAGTGGAAATTCAGCTTTGAGTCATTTGGATAACCGATCATGGTTCTGTTCTGCCGTAAAGAAGCCTCATTGCATTTTACCTGCTCAGTCATTGAACGGCATTATGATACTAAACATAAATCATTTGTCGAAAAATTTCCACTTGGTAGTAAGTTGCGGATATCTAAAATTGCAATTTTATTATTGAGCTAAGCATCTTCGAGCCAGGTCATGAGTCGTTCAATGACTGAGCAGGAAAAATGTGGTGCGGCTTCTTTGCGTGTTTCTTCAATCCTGCCAAACATATGAAACCATTTATTGATGCTGACATAGTTAAAGAATGCTTTGTCGAGGCAGGCAATGTTTTGTTTGAGAACAGAAAAGATATTATTGATACGATTCGACCGATTCCGTTATCTGCGTCTACTAACTAGCGAAATACACACGTTTTGTCAGAAGAAAATCATTGTGACCTGAAGAAACAGTTAAATAATGCAAACTATTACTCCTTGGCTTTGAATGAATCATGAGACGTGACTAATAAGACACAACTAGTTGTTTTTGTACCCGAGGAGAAGACACAGGGACAACGCGGTGATGGATTATTTCGAAAGTCTAAAGATGATTTAGACTTGAAAAAGCTTTTAACAGTACCTACTGACCAGTGCGCCAGCGATGATTAGGACTAGTTAAAAAGGACTAGTTCACTTAATGAGAACCAATGCAAAATATAATGAAAATTTGATTTTCTACCACTGAATTATAGATCAAACTGTGCTTTGCTGCAAACTTAATAATAACTTTGACAGTATTAAGCAAGAAGTGATTAAAATAGTAAATTTTCTTTGTGCAAAATCATAACTGAAACATCGTGAATTGAAATCATTTCTTGAAGAATTTGGTGCACAATATTAAGATCTACTGTTGCATAATAATGTGAGTTGGTTAAGCAAAAGTTGCGTTTTACAAATATCAGTATTTTAGAACATTAGAAAAGTGATCAGATTTCAGCAAATGCCTACCAAGGTTTTCTTAAAAAAAAGTAGCTTCCAGTACTTTCTTGACGGATATTTTTAAACATATTAATGACTTGAACTTTAAACTTCAACGCAAAGGAAAGCTTATATGGGAGCTCATCTTAGAAGTAAAAAGCTTTTCGCGAAAACTCGAATCTTTTCTATAATGACATTCGTAATGAATGTCTGCATTTCCCTAATTTGTATAAAGTTATCATCAGTGACAACGAAATTGACGTCAGTCAATTCAAGACGTTCATTAAAGATCGTAAATCGGAATTTGAAAACAGATTCGCAGATTTCAAGAAAATAGAGAACGTCGTCGGAATCCTTAGCAACATAAACTCTAAACATCCTCATTTTGAATGGCGCATCGAATCCACAAATATTTACGGGAGTAATAAAGCTACTCTGCAGATGGAAATGATCCAAGAAAACACAGTATTAAAACACAAACATACCGAAGTTCCTTGTGAAGAGTTGTGGATAAAATTTGTGTGTGGTGATAAATACCCAGGAATAAAAAAAACATTGAAACTTCTTACAATGTTTGCCTCAACATATATTTGTGAGCAGCATTTTCGAAGATGAACTTCATTAAAAATAAATTTCGATCTCGACTTACTGCTGAACATCTCCAGGATTTAATGACAATAGCTTGCACAAACTTTACTCCAAGCTACAGACAAATCCAAGGCAAAAAATGTCATTTTTACATTGATATGTAAAAAAATTCCTTGTTACTTATGTTCATTACATTTACTTATTTAATAAACTCAAGTAGAAACGGACCGCGATGGTAATTTTATTTTAATAACCGGACCTCTGAAGAAACTAATTGGTGATCCCTGGTATAGCTAATCATTTTTAGTCACTATTTTGAAAGGCAATCCCCAGGGATCGTCGTCTATTTCCCTCTAAGTTCTAGCCAGCACACTTTCTTGCTCCGTTTGATTGCATTTCTTAGCTGCTTCTTGGATTGCTTACATGTGTTATGCACTGATTGATTTTCGTTTTTTCCTCTAGCTCTCTGTTCTCTCCTACGGTTTCTTAGATTCTTCTTTCTAAGTATTGCAATCTTCTGCGCCCACCAATATACTGGGTTACGTCCTCTTTTTAGAATTTCTGCACCTGGGCATGGCCGCATCATAGGCTGATATGTTGGATTTCGTCATATATTCGACAAGATCTTCTTCGTCTTAGGTCCTAGCAAATTTTTGCAGTTCATCTTTCTCTTTTTCTTTTTCAAGGAATGCGTTAAGCCGTTCTAAGGCAAGTTTCCTCTACTGCCATCCTTGATTTTTGCTTTCCCGGTTTTGTTTTATTTTCGAATCTGTTGTTCCTTTTGTTCTAATAGTGAACTCTATGTACTGATGGTCGCTGTGTGTTAGTTCCTCCAGTGGTTTCCAGTTCAAAACTCCGGCGGCAACCCCACTGATGGAGAATGTAATGTCTATTACCGAACCTGTATCACTTCGGCGGAAACTGAAGGCTTTTCCTTCATTTAAGAATTTTAGTCTAATCCCCTCATCATTTAGGCAAGTGCCTTTCCTCTTCTGTCCAGTCTGCGAGATCCCCATTCTGTCGATTTACAATTGAAATCTCCAACTATGAGTAGTTCGCATCTTGCCCCATGTAGACTACTTTCAAGTTTTGTCTAGTTGAATTACAAATTACTCGTACTGGGTATTTGGAGAGAATTAACAGCGGTAAATACGAATACCTCCAATATCTACCCAAACGTAGTTTTATGCCTATTCAACTGCCTCTCTTACTTGCAGGTTTGAAATGTTAACTGCGATCGCCACCTTGCCGGTCAGATCCTGGAACCATGATTCCAACCCAAGTTCTGACTTTCTCACTAATAAGCAGCACATCTGCTTTTCTTTCCACGGTTGTTTGTATGAGGATATCTTGCGCTTCTCTGTCCCTATCTAAATTAATTTGTAAAAAGAGTCTTGTCTATCTAGTGCTGTCTGTCTAGTCCTGTCTGTATAGTAAAATGAAACCAAATCAAAATATTTATTTCCAATAGGTATAAAATCTATAGAGTTTATCAAGACAAAAAATGTACAGAGACTTAAGACAATGCAAGAGTAAAAACTTAATTAAATATTTATAAATTAAATCCTGCTAGGCTGTAAATTGTTTTAGTGAGTAGCAGTTCTTTCAGTTCAGCAGTCTTTTTCTAAATTTTGTATGAGACATTTCTTCGGTTAAGTTGTTTGGTTATAAATAACAACTCCTTGATTATTTGGTCCTTTTCCACAAATCGTAAGATTGGTGGTGTATGGATATAGAAGGCAATTTCCAGTATGTAAAGGCTCGAGATTGTTAGAATGCCTAATTCCATGAAATGTAGCCTACATGAAGTAGTTATACTGATACCTCTAATGGTTCTGATTATTCTTTTCTGTGCTTTTTTGTGTCGGCACGAAGCGTCGGTACGAGTGGGGTAGTGGTGACAGTCGTGGTCTCATGTTAGAGCGCTAACTAACAAGTGTGGAGGTCCCGAGTTCTAACCCCAGTGTCGGCCGCAATTGTACCAGAAGACAAATGTGAAATTAATTAGCGCAATTTATAATAGCATCTAGGTTTCTGGTCCTATAAGTAAAAAAGGTAGGTAAAATACAATAGGCAACTAGGCCGCAGTGTTTGAAGCGTTATCCACCCGGTATCCACATTGGACCAAACTTTTACATAAAATACCTGATTTGAAATGAATACCAAGAAATTTGATTACATTAACTCTCTTGATTGTGTCGTTATTTAATTTGAGTGGAAAGTCTGTCACGAGAACTGCGTGCAATCTGAAATATCATATATTCGGTTTAATCTCTGTTGAGGTAAAGACAGTTGATGAGAACCAACTTTTTCCAGAAGTATATTTTCTCGAGATGGATTGTCAGTCACAGTATTTCAAGGCGATAAAGCTGGCGTCGTCTGCATACAGTGTGCAGTGATGTTCATTTATGAAGCTAGCCAAGTCTAAAATGTATAGTAGGAAAAGAGTTGGAGCGAGGACACTTCCTTGAGGGACACCCATATTTGTAAATTTAACAAGGGATTGGCGGACTATAATCCCCTATTTGACTTGAACAAGTTGCTGGCGATTTTCGAGGAAGGACTTAAGTCCTTCGCCATCTGGCGGATTTGCATCCTATTCCATAATTGAAGATCTTATCTAGAAACAGACTGTGAGATACACAGTCGAATGCTTTCGATAGATAGCAGAATATCCCAATCGGACATTTACCCTTATCTACATCAGCTATGATTTTGTTGTAAATTGAGGTAGTGCGGTCGTGGTAAGATTTTGCAAAATCCATGCTTTTGCTTTGGAATAAGTTGAAATTTTTCAACAAATAGGATAAGCCTAATTCGCATAGAGTATTCCAGGATCTTAGCTAAAACTGATATTAGGGCTATTGGTCGATAATTGTTAGCATGTTTATTGTCTCCCTTTTTGTGAACAGGAATAATAGTGAATATCTTCTAGATTTCTGGGAATAGTTCAGCAGCGAAGGAGGCGTTCACTATATTAGTTATTGGATCAACTAGCAAATGTCTGAATTCTTTAAAGATGTTGGTAGGAAGGGAGTCAGGTCCACATTTTTTAGTGTTTTTTAAGGACCCCATAATTTGTAGAATCGCGTTCGCTGAAAATTCGTCAAGGGACATAGTATTTGGGTTGAAATTAAAGTGGCTGTTGAAGATTTCCGTTGATGTGATGTTCTGGCTGACTTACTTTGGCGCTTGATCAAAATAGTCGCTGAAGATTGTCGCTATTTGCTTCGGTGCAGTGACAAGCTTCAAATTTTACCAAATTTCGATCTTTTCAGAATTTATAGTTAAATTGGTTTCTTCCTTTACCACCCTCCAAGAAGCTATCTGTTTATTCGGTGCTTATTTTAATTACTCTTTGGTGAAGAAATTTTTCTTTTACAGATTGGATTAAATTGTTGTGTTTCATTTTTTGATACAGATACGTTTTATTTAACACTGGATACTGTTTGGTAAGAATAAACAAGTCCCTTAACTTAGTGGCAGACGTTTTTACCTCGTCGGTAATCCAAGACTTATGATTGACGTTGATTTTCGATATGGGGAAGCAGGAAAAGAAGTGATGTTGGAGGGTCTTGATGAATGACACTATTTTGCCATTACAGTCTGTATTATTGTAGATCCCCGGCCATGATTCGCTCTGAAGTTGTTCAGCGAAACGTTTTTTGTTACAAGTACACATGTTTCTGGCGTTTCTGAGGTATTCTTTTATATACTGCGTCTTCAGGCTGCTGCTTAGCCTAATTAACCGATGGTCTGACATCGGTGTATCTTCCACTGACGTAAATAAGGGGCTTAATGTGGCAAAGATGTTGTTGATTTTTGTTTGTCGATGACGTTATTTTAGTGTGCTGGTGCACATATTCCATCATTCCATAAGCCTCAAATAAATTAGTCAGGTGACTTTTGTCCTTATAGTTCTCGGAAAAGTTGACATTAAAGTCACCAACTAGAATTATGTCTTTAGATTTATTGCAATACTTATGGAGAATACCATCTAATGTTGTCATAAAAGAGAGTAAACAGCCCGCCGGTGGTCTGTAGATATTTATAATAATTGTATAGAAGCCATTCATTTTCCATTCAGTACCGCAGATTTTGATGACTTTCTCAATCGAGTTTACAACAACATCTAGTCTATCCACAACCATATCGCTGTGATGTATCGAAGACCTGGCCCATATAGCTACTCCCCCTCCAGTTGACTGGGTTCTACTCTAGTAGGTGGATAGCTTATAGTTGTGGATATGGAATAGGGGAAGATGTTCTCTGGATAACCATGTTTCAGCGAGGCAGATAAAATAAGGGTTTTTGTCTTCGATAGCTAGTTGGTTGCTTTTCTACGTAGTGCTTGGATATTTAGATACATAAGAATTTCCGATTGTTGATTATAATTTTTATTTATTTGTTTAGTGAGTTCTTCGCCAGATTGGGGAAAAAAAGATTAATACGTGTGTGACGTGGGCATAGGTCAGGTTTCCTGATGTCTTCTAAGTTCTCCAAAGGCAGTATACCTTGAAGGAGGAATATTCCTTGGAGCGGTTAGAGGGTAGCTTTTTGCAGAGGATTTGATTTAAGTTCTTGCTTTTCAGGAAAGATGTTATATCATTTTCCTGTAATTGCGGTTCTAGTTGAGAAACATGTAAATGGGCGTATTTAGTTATAGCCCTTATTAACGTAGGTTCTGTATTAGATGATGACATGCCAATGATTAAATTTTTGATTAAACGCGAAGAGTTTTTTCGCGTATTTTTTTGAGTTTGCCAAATATCTTTATCGGGATATTTTTCTTTATCGAGGTTGTCTTCGGTGTTCTTTTTGCGGTTCTAGATTCACTGTGTCGGGCCGCGGTTGGTTGATAACGGTGGGAATACATTTTTTGTCTGTATGTGTTGGAATACAGTTATTGCTTGTAGTATGTGCATTATCTTCAACACAGTTTTTTAAACGGGCCATTTCGGTAGGTAATTAAGATATTTTTCGATACGAGTCTTATTTTCATTACTTAAAGTCTTGTATGTCTTGTCTTGTGTGTCCAGTTTGTCTGTCCAGTCTTGTTTGTCTACTCTTGTCTGTCTAGTCTATTTCACTACTCCAGTGTATCTAATCTTGTTCACAAATTATTTTCTATGTAGTACTGTTTAATTAAATTTTTCACATTGCAGTTGTTTTATCTACAAAATCTAGGAATCTAGAGATTCTTGGAGCAACTAATTGAAGTCGGTATTTTTCATAAAATCTTGATATTTTATAAGTAAGTTATAAATAATTCAGTTTAGAAAATCTGAATATTAGTAAAAATGCGATATTAACGTAAATTTCCTGAGCAACACGAGTTAAACGTCCAATTAATTAAAACATAATATATTTTCCAGCAAGCTCCTGTGCGCTTTATGGGTTTTCTGCGTCACACACACATACATTTTTTTCTTTTCTGGGGCATATAAAATCGGGTGTAACGAATGAAAAGGCAAACTGTTGGTAATGGCTAAATGGCAGGTAGATTGTGTAGTTATAAAACATGTGAAACAATTAGAAGTGCGGGGATATCGGCCTAAACGAGCACGACAGTTGTTCACTTCTGATCGTATCGCCAGTTTTCCCAGCACGCAATGTTTCACCTTTGCGTGGGGGCCGAGGAATGACTGCAAACTTAGAGAGCTTTTCATTTTATTACAGTTTTTTTTTGTTTGAACGCCAAAATGTGTTTATATTGTGAAACAGCATGTGATATTCTGAAGCGGTTGGAAGTTGATTTAACCACATATGTAAAGGGAGATTTTGCTGATAAATACAATTTTAAATTCATAATTTTATATTCGTTTTGATTTAATTACCGCCTTTAAAAAGATTTTAATTACCGCCTTTTAAAGGTCTTTTTTTAACTTATTTAGTAAATAATTTATATTTTCAATACAAACTCAAGAAAATACATTTTCTTTATTACGATATTTGTAGGAACATTTATTTTCAATTTTTATTAAAAACATACATGTTATATTGTTGTAACTTATGTTAAAAGTACAATTTATGAACTGCAATAAATTACTGACTAATTGTACGAATGAATTGTCAGTTTAATGATGCAATTATTTTCTAACACATACTGGTAACAACAAGGGGTAGACGGTAGCAATCAAGGATTTGCTTCAAAGAGGAACTACTACCTGTAACAGGAAATAATTCCTGCTTGTCATGAAACTAAATGGAAATACAACCCGCAACCTATTCATTTAAAGTTTGCAATTGATGCTAAACCATTAAGTATTAATATGAGTACCTAAATATATTTGTCAAGCCTACGTTTAATAAAATCAAATAACTCTCCGCAATTATTTTTTAATCAAAATCTGTTGTTTTTTTGTGCAGGCCTTGGGGGAGTTGCAGCCACCGTTTGCCCCCTGAATGATATGTTCCCGCTAATACGTTAATAATTATAAATTAAGAACGCCAAAGGGCGCAACGACTAATGACAGCCTTCTTGTTTTGACTGGACCATTTGCTCCTCTTTCTTTTATTCCGATTAAAATCCTTTTCGGGGACCCGAATCTGAAACTCTGTTCCTTTGTAATTTACATCGACCAGGCTCTCATTATTCCATGTAAATGACCACAAAAAAATTAAATAAAAAATGAATTTATTAAATCTGGATTTATTTCTCAGAAATAAATTATATCAGTTTTTCTCTAGAAAGCATTAAATTTATATTCTCAGTTTTTAATTATGTTAAAGTCCAACAAAAGGTCAGGGCCTGACAAAGCATCTTACAAGAGCAGATAAGACTGGACAAGATCGGGCAGGACTCGAAAAGACCAGGCACACTACATAACATCAGACAGGATCTGACAATGTCAGACAAGATCAGACAAATCCAGAGCTTCCAAGGCAATTCGTCTTGATCTATGAAGGAGGTTTGGTTCTGCTTGGTAGTCAAAATTTTAGAAAATGGACAGATCGAACTTTCAAATTTGAATTATGTATCGAAGATTATGATGGTAAATTAAAGCCAATCTAAAGCATTAATAAGTTTTGCAACTTTAGAATAAAACTGGCGGAACAGAACTGTTTAAACCATTTTTTCCTGTTAAAAAGAATTTATTGTATAACACACCTAATTTAGTTAATTAACGAATCCATTATACAATAATAGGAAGACGGCGATATCTAGAATGATTCATAAATAAATTGTTGCCTATAATAAAAATGAAAATTATAAGCAATTACTTAAAGCGTAGAAAAGAAGTCCGTATAGAAAGAAATGTTGTATATATCAAGCCGCAAAACAATAGGATTTTTATAGCAATTAAAATTATTATTACGAGGAAGAACAATTTAAATATATTACATCATTAAAAAAAAGTAGACGAAGCTCGCTCGACGATAGAGCAAAAAGATCCACACTATATCCACCTCGGCATTGTTCGAAGCGTGAACACTGGAACACTCTAATTGCGTTATTATTTAAACGGAGAAAGTCCGTTATGAGAGTGTTCAAATTACAAACGAGTCAGTTAACAAATAACACGCCAGTATGCTGATATACATATTTATAAGTTGGGAAATAATCATTACGTTTAAGTTAATAATTCCCGATGCTTATTCTTCAGTTTTTATGTAATAATGCGAGAACGTGTATTCATTTTATTAGCTGAGAAATTCCCGACGTCTTCCTGACCTACCCACGACGTAATTCAATCACACGACTTATATCAATGAGAAAAACGTTTTTATGCACAATAATGGCTGGACAATATTTTCACTTCCCCAATCTCATAAATATAGCAGTATCATCTGCATATAGTGCGATTTTTGTGTCACGAGTATAAATGTTGTAAAGTAGGTACCCCATTACGGAGCCCTGGGGGCACCCGCTCCCACTGGATGAGTCATCGACATCGTGTCATTTAATTTTACTTGGAATGTTCTGCTGCCAAGGTAGCATCATACCTTGGCAGTATCTTGGACTAGTAGCTTTTGTTTTTTGTTTACTCGATAATATTAATTCTACACAAACCCAGGAAAAATTTTAATGAATTTTTAAACAAAACAATACAACTCTTCAAGACAATTGTTCAGCATTTAGTAAACCCAAATGCTGAACAATTTTCAGTTTATTGTAAAAAATAGAGTATTCTTTTTTTACATGAATATATAGATCAAACAGATATAAATTTGCAATCCCTGATCAAATAATAAACTACACCTAACTAGTTATATGTAAGCAAGATATGACAAAACTAGGCACTTCTAGAGAAAACCAAACACAACCTGATTATATCCGACAGGATTGGTCAGGATCAGAAAAGATATGAGAATACCAAGCAAGAACAAACAAGGTCAGGCAAGATCATAAGAGGGCAGACAAGGCCAAAACAGAACAAGCAAATTGAGAGACAAGATGACAACATGACCAGACAAGACCAGAAAAATTAGATAATACCGGATAAAACCAGACAAAAGCAGAGAAAAACAGCCAATACAAGACAAGACCAGACAATATCAGACAATAGTAGACAATACCAGGCAATAATATAAACTAGCAGACAAGATCAGACTGTATCATATAAGACTAGACAGAACCATACAATGCCAGACAAGAGCAGACAAGACTTACTAAGACCAGACAAAAGAAGCCAAGACTAAGCAAGAGCAAACGTGTCATAGAACACCATTCAAGTCCAGATTAGACCACGAAGTCCCGATAAAACAGGCAACATCAGAAAAGACCATACAATACCACGCTAGACTCGACAAGACCAGACCAGGCTAGACAAGACCAAACAAGCCCAGACAAGACTAGACAGGATCAAACAAGACCAGACAAAGGAGCCAAGACGAGAAAAGACCAGACAAGAACAAACAAATCCAGACAACACGAGACAAGACGAGAAAAGACCAAACAAAACCAGAGAAGACCAGACGAAACCAGACAAGAACAAGCAAAACCACACACAAGCAGACAAGACTAAACAAGATCAGGCAGGACCATACAATACCAGACAAAACCAGACAAGACAAGACCAAATAAGACAAGAAAAGACCAGACAAGACCATATAAAACCAGGCAAGAAGAGATACAACCAGACAAGACCATACAAGACCAAGTGTCGACGTCAAGATGTCTGACGACAAACAAGTAATCTAAAATCAGTGCTTCTATTGCAACAAGAAGGTAAAAGATCCAGTATTTTGTACCAAGTGTAAACAATCATTCCATCCTGGGTGTATATCCTACGCATCCAGATCAACAGTCGGTTCGTGTAAGCACGCCGAACGCAGGACGATGAAGCAATTGAGGTTATGAATTGTACCATATTGTCTCTAAAAAAACAGAGGTAGATTTAACAGCTCCAGGAACATCAACCTCTAACACACAGAATCAAAATAAGATGTCGGCTGCCAACCCTACGTCAACTAAAAACAAACAAATAAAGCGGATAAACTCGAAAAAAATCACTGATCCAAAAAGACCCACAATGCCAACGAAGAGTACAGAAATTACCGACGAAGACGGTTTTCAACTAGTCACGAAAAAAAGAACCCGCGTATCGTTGGGTAGCGATAAGGTCTCTGATGACGACAAATCATATGGTTTTTCGGGAAGGGAGATACCACCAAAAGAATTTGGCTATATATCTCAAGGGCCAGAGATCACGTAACTGAAGATACGGTACTAAATCACATTATCAAAAAGACAGGAAAAGTATCGAAAAACTTCGTAGTAGAAAAAATGAGTAGCATGAACCAAATTATTGATAACACAAGTTTCAAAGTTGGAGTGGATATTGAGTTTAAGGAGAAAGTGTATGAAAAATCATTCTGGCCGGTAGGAATCCGGCTTGAACGATTTAAATTCCGTAGATGGGATCAAAACAGAACAAATTTTCAAAAACCCAGTTAAAGCCCAATCACGACATAACTGTCCCAGTCAAAACAATTACCAACTTAATAATGTACTTAAACGTACAAAGTCTAAACCAAAAAGTAAACCAGCTAGAAGTACTACTAGAAAACAAAAAACCTTACTTCATATCTCTGACGGAAACGTGGATGCAAGAAGAATATTAAATCAACATTTACATTCAAGGATACAAATTAGTAAGCTCATACTGTAGGAAAGAATCTAGTGGAGGAGGGGTAGCCATCTGGTCCAAAATTAGCACAGACTTCAGTACGCTAAGAGACCTAGAGATCTTCTACTTAGTTCTACTTAGATCTCTCTACTTAGTTCTGCATTCATTATATCTAGAACAAATTTTGATTGGTCGAGGGCTGCGATTTTAATAACCTCAGGCGGGATTCCATCTGGGCCTGGAGCTCTACCATGGTGGATGCGGTTTTTTGCTTTGGTGAGTTCCTCCTCGGTAAATAGCGGTATATCATTAACCTCTGGTTGTTCCCAGACAAAAGGTTCATGTTGTGGGAACAGTACATCTACAACTCGTTTCAGGTCATTCATTGGCATTTGAGTGTTTGGCGGTAGCACTCTAAGTTTCTTTTTGCATAGCTGGAAGGTATCTCCCCATATGTCCTTGTCTAGGTCCTCGCAGAGTTTCAGCCAATGTGATTCTTTTGCTTTGGCTAAGGCTTGTCTCAATTCTCTTTTTCTGCTTCTATATAGGTTTGTTAGCGTTTTGAGCCTTTCATCTACGTCTTTTTTAGTTTTTGTCGCTGACATTTTCTTCTAGTAGCAACGCACGAGGCCCTCGCACGAGGCTGGATATTTCGTCTGACCACCAGTATACCAGTTTCCTCCTAGTTGCTCCTCCTTTCTTGGGTAACGTTGAGTTACATGCCCTGATTATGACCTGAACAAGTGTATCAGCATTTTTATTTGTTGTACCTGCAATTTCCTGTGCCAGGCTAATTTTTAGTGCTTCTGTGTTAAGGTTTTTTGTACTCCATCCATTCCTTTTTCCTTGTTGTATGTCTTTCCTAGGTGACTCAGATGACGAGAGTGGCTATTAGTCAGTGGACAGTAAGACGAAGACTGTTGAAAAGTAACTTGACCCCTAAGACACCTGCAGTTGGAAGCACGACACCCGAATCACGCTTGCCTTTTGCAACGGATCATTTAAATTGGACGTTGGAACAATGGGGATATGTTCTATTCTCAGACGAGACCAGAATATGCCTCCTTGGTAGCGTCCGAAGAAGAAAAGTTCACCGGAGCCCGAGCGATTTACAGAATGCTGCATTGGAGAGCGGAGTTGCTTCTGTTTATGGAGATGGTTCCTGCATAATCTGGGGTGCAATGTCTATGGTGGCACGAACCGACTCTGCTTTCGTCATTAGGGGCGCCCGTGGCCACGGGAGAGAAGGTTTTCAGTCTCCATCGAAAAATATCTTGAAATATGCGGAATTGAATGGAAAAACGAAGAGTCACATCACCTATATTATCACAGTATATAGACCACCGGCAGGATGCTTCGCTACTTTTATGGCTACATTAGAACACCTTTTAGATAATATATATTGCGAATCCACGGAAATAATATTGTTAGGAGATTTCAATATCAACTTCAACTTAATTTCCACAAATGTCCAAAATCTGAAAGACCTTATGCTATCATATGGCCTATCAGATATTATAGCAAAGCACACTAGAGTAACGAGAACTTCCAAAACATTAATTGACAACATTTTTATTCAGTCGACAAAAGATTCAAGGACCGACGTACTAAACACTACGCTATCGGACCACAAACTAATAGTTCTAAGTAGCTACAACATAGACAATTGTAAACCAGTTAACAAAATGAAAAGAAACTACAGTCTCTCGAACTAGGAAAAATTTCGGAAGGCCCTACTGGAGGAAACATGGAAGGAAATGTATGAAAAAACTGACTGCGATAGCAAAACTGATACTCTAATTGCAACAATACAACACCACTACTTTCCATGTTTTCCTTTACTAAAGGCAAAAGTACAACGAAATTCCTGGATCTCAGAAGAGGTGAAGATTTCAAGTAACAAATTAAAAGGCCTCTATATATTACAGAAAAATTTCCCAACGCTTAAAAAAAGATATCAGCAAGAAAAGAAAAATATAACTCTCTAATAATACAAACAAAACGTACTTATTATGAATCTAAAATTGAACAGGGGGTTAAAGCAAAAAGCCATATGGCAGACGATTAATCAACTGACCAACAAAATCAAAGCGAGGGAACAGATTACCATCGAACAGAATGACATTCTTTTAGAAAACCCCGATGAAATTGCTGAAGCGTTTAATACTTTCTTCATCAATGCGCCCATAAGCGTAGCCAATAATATTCCTAACATCAATATTACTAATCATCATATTACGTGGATTGAGCACTCAATGTATTTAGAAGACTACACGGTACTGTAGATGGCAGAACTTTTGCAAAAACATAAAAACAGAGCGAGTTATGGGCCAGATATGCTCCCCTACAACATCATAAAGGAATTTGGCAATGAGCTGGCACGGCCAATTACAGATCTAGTAAACCATTCATTCCAGAGTGAATCCTATCCCACAGCACTCAAAACAGCCGCTATCATCCCGGTACATAAAAAATGAAATAAACATAAGCTAGACAACTACAAGCCAATCTCTCTACTATCAGCACTGGCAAAAGTAATAGAGTACAGTATGGAGAACAGATTGTAGAGTTTTATAAACAAAAACAATATAATACCAAAGGAACAACATGGTTTTAGAAAGGGAAAATCAACTACAACGTCAATACTGGATTTTTACAACAGAATTCTCAGCGAGGTCGACAAAGGCAAATCGCCAGTCGGTATTTTTTGCGCCTTTGATTGCATATCACATCAGACACTCCTTAATAAACTGCATAGATACGGTATCAGAGGGAAGACAGGTCGCTGGTTCCAGTCGTATCTCCACAACAGGAGCAGGTCACCAATATCAACCACAACCATTAAATAGGTGTCTCTAAATTATCATACAATACCAATATCGGTGTACCGCAGGCGAGTGTGCTCGCGCCGACATTATTTTCCTTGTACACTGCAGATATTGTTCATTATCTTGAGGGGAAACACTGCACCTTATACGTTTTATAATATCAGCGGACTCCTTGATTGAGACTGAAGCCTCAGCAAATAAGCTCCTAGAGGACATCTACAAATGGTTCTCGAGCAACCACTTGTATCTAAACATCAACAAAACTAACTATGTTATATTTCAAACGGGCAGAAGAACACGCTCGAAATCTTCAATAAACAATTGGCCAAGAAACATTTCAAAGAAGCAACAACACTAAATTCCTAGGAATAGTTTTTGAGGAATTCCTGACGTGGAACACCACAAATGATTCGATTGTTAGGACAATTAACCGTAAAATATATTCCCTGAGATTAATAAAAAAGCTAGTTAGTAGAGGTATGCTATTACAGATATACCACGCAGAAATGCAATCCACACCCTCATACGGAATTATGATTTGGGGACAATCCCCACATATACACAAAATATTCAAAGCTCAAAAGAGAGCAGTTAGATGCATTATAGGTGTTACCAAGAGAACGTCCTGTAAAGCCTATTACATAAAATCTTAACTGTGCACTGTCTATGTATATGGGAGTTGGCCTGCTATATACACAAAACCAAATCTCAATTACCAACATTCATGGACCAACATCACCACAATACGAGAGGCTGTACAAATCTAATCTTTGAAAAATCAAATCTAACGATCTGTGGGAAAGCTCCTGATCGAATAGGTAAACATATATATAGTCGTCTACCTCACCAGCTAAGACAAGAGCCATCGAACTCATTATTTAAGAAAGAACTAAGAAACACCCTAACAGAACAACCATTCTACAGCCTAGAATTTTATAAAAAACAGTTTATACTCAATGTAATGTTATTTAAATTTTCTATTTTTCTTTGGTGACGTTTTTCAATTTGTACAAGCTACATCTTTCGGAAATAAATTAATTTTGATTTGATTGATTTGATTTGAGACCAGACAAGAAGAGACAAGATCAGATAAGACCCAACGAGATGATATAAGACCAGACAAGACTCTATAAGGCCATAAAAGACCAGACAAGAACAAAACCCAACAAGACCACAAACGACTAAACATTACAAGAACATACAAGAAGAGTAAGGACCATACAAGACCATACAAGACCAGGCAAGAAGAGACAAATCTCAACAAGACCAGATAATACCTAAGAAGACCAGACAAGACTGGACAAGACCAGATAAGACCAGACAAGACCAGACAAGACCAGACAAGCCCAGACAAGACCAGACAAGACCAGACAAGACCAGACAAGACCAGACAAGACCAGACAAGACCAGACAAGACCAGACAAGACCAGACAAGACCAGACAAGACCAGACAAGGTCAGACAAGACCAGGCAAGAGCAGACAAGACCAGACAGGAGCAGACAAGAGCATGCAAGACCAGACATGACCAGACAATACCAGACACGGGGACTAGCGTACCAGATAGTCATGAAGAAAACCAAAATGCTGAGAGGCAATATTGCACCAGAGGAAGAAAAACAACTAAAATGGGCGGGTAAACTCTTCCCAACCCACCGGCGGCTAAGGTGGACCCCACAAAAAAGAAAGAAAACGTCGAGATAGTACAGGAAATATCGTCAGAGGAGTTAAGGACTGCGGCTACGAAAATGCAAAATAGAAAAGCGCCAAGTTTTCAGTATAGTATATTTTAAAATATAACCTCTCATGGCATATGCGAAGAGCAACAAGGCTTCAGAAAAAAACAGGTCAACCGTAGATGCCATCTTTGCTATCAGGCAAATTGCTTAAAAGGCTATAGAATACAACAAAATAGCATAAATGTGTTTTATAGATCTTACGACAGCATTTGACCGCGTAAGGCTCACTGACGTTGTGAAACTTCTCAAAAAGAAAAACGTGCACCCGGATATTTCAAGCATTGTTGCGGAGTTAAATACTAACATCTCTACCCAAATACAAGTAGAAGGCAGAAAGACACGCATACTACCCATGCAAACTGGAATAAGACAAGGCGATAGCCTAAGCCCCATCCTCTTCAACTTGATTATGGACGAATTTATAACGGAAGTAAAAAAGGTTGGAAAGGGATACTCACTAGGGGACAAAGAACTAATTAATAGTAATTTGCTACGCGGACGATGCCATGCTGGTCTCAGAAGATGAAGACAAGCTACAGAGAATGCTCTATCAGTTCGAAAAGACAGTTGCTAAATACAACATGGAGATATCGGTGCAAATCAAAAGCGTTAACCATCTCAAAAGAGCCCAGAAGGTGTAAATTGGCCATATACAATAAACTAGTAGAACAGGTTATGAGTTTCTAATATCTCGGCGTCAACATCACGAGCAGCAGAGACCTCAAGAAAAAGTAAAGGCTCAAACAACCAAAGCAGCTTTAATATCAGGATTCCTTAGAGATATAATATGGCGAAACAAGCACATGTCCATTGAAAGCAAAGTCCGCATATATAAGACCTGTTTGAGACTCGTTATAACCTACGCTGTAGAAACAAGAGCCGAAAACTCCACAACAAAATGGATTATCCGTACAGCAGAGATGAGGTCTTTAAGATTCATAGCAGGCTACACACTAAGGGACCACAAAAGAAACGAAGACATCCGAGAACTTTGCGATATCCAAGACATAGTGAGATGGTCCCGAAACAGACTTCGCGAATGGAGAGATCATGTTGAACGGATGGACGACAGCAGATTGCCAAAAATTGCCAGGCATGGTCTCCCAAAATACAGGAGACCACCAGGACATCCAGCCATACGTTGGTATGAAAGCTGGAATTCATCATCCCAGCTATAACTCTAAGAAATTAGAGAACAAGGCAGATGCCTTACAAAAAGGAAGAAGAAGAAGCAGAAAAGCACCTGGGTCAGACGGGATAACTCCGGAAATATTTAGAGTAGTGCTGGAAAATCACGAGGACACGTGTAGAGCATGCCTGAATAGGCTGCTGAGAAAGGAGAGATTCCCACAAATCTGGAAAACTGCTCAAATTTTCTATTAGCTTAGTGCTAATAGAAAAACAAAACAAAAACTTTTAGACTCGGAGGACAGCTATCGACTTCTATGCTTACTAAATGTACCAGAGAAATTATGGGAGAGCATCATAAGAAACAGGCTGCAACAAGAGCTTGAAGAAAAAGGCACCCTGTCAGAGCAACAATATGGCTTTTGCAAAGGCAGATCAACTCTCGATGCTGTCAGGAAAATACAAGAGCTAGACAGGGTTGCCTCCACCCCTTCCTACCGACATAAGAAATTGGCCATAATGGTGACACAAGAATACGAAATGCCTTTAACAGTGCACCGTGGTCTGAGATTCTGAAGACGCTGGAGGAACAAAAGATATCGGCATACTTAGTACGACTGATTAGAAACTATCTTAGAGACAGGAAAATAGAAATAATGAAAAGCAAAAAAATAGACATAAGCAGCGAAGTGGCACAAGGCTCTGTCTTAGGGCCCACATTATGAATTGCATATTACGACAGGATACTCAGGCTGGTTCTCTCAGAGGGAACTCACCTCGTGGGATACGCGGACGATTTGGCAGTTGTGGCGCTGAATTCTTCTTCTTAGAGTGCCTATCCGTTCCGGATGTTGGCTATCATGTTGGCTATTCTACCTTTGTTAATAGAAGCGCGAAAAAGCTGAGTGGTTGATTGGTTGAACCATGTTATTAATTTTTTCAACTAGGATATTCTCCTTCTGCCCTCCTCCTAGCTCCATATTCCTTGCCTTGGAGGATCTTCTGCAAAAGCTCATATCAGCTCTCGTTACGCATTATATGTCGCAGATATTGTAGCTTCCGAGTCTCTCAAACTGTATTCAGTACTTCTTTTTACTTTCCCATCCTTTTCAGCACTTCCGTATTGGTTATTCTTTATGTCCAAGGTATTCGTTGGATTCTTCGGTACAGCCTCATTCAAAATGCCTCAAGTTTTTTTGAAAAGCGTCCACGATTCGACCCCATAAAAAAGGGTCGAAAATACGTAGCATCGCAGTAGGTGAATTTTCGTTGAGAGCTGTAAGTCGTGGCTGGTAAAGACTTTTTTCATTTTGTTAAATGCCGTTCTGGCTTTTTCAATACGCGTTCTGATCTCCAGAGAAAGGTCCCAGTTATCAATTTTTGTTCGTGCCCACGTCCATTTGTTGACGTCCATTTGTATGTCCATTTGTTGACTTTTCTAAAGGAGTTTCGTCTACCAATAAAATACCGCGGGTGTTTTGGTCTGATTATCATGAACTTTGTCTTATTGGTGTTTATTTCCAAACCGTATTGTCAACTGTATGATGTAACACTGTCCATTTGGAGTTGTAAGGAAGATAGGTTGTCTGTAAAAATAACGACATCATCTGCATACCTTATGTTATTCAATCGTTCTCCATTTAGCAGGATTCCAGCATCAATTTCCTGCAGAGCTTCTCTGAAGATGTATTCCGAGTACATATTGAAAATTACAGGAGATAGTATGCATCCCTGCCTTACACCACGTAATATTTTTATCTCTGCCGTTGTCTCTCTGTCTACCCTGTCACAAGCCCATTCACATTCCAGTAGAGATTTCTGATGATTTTGAGGTCCTTCCCATAGAGGCCAGCTTTTGCAGAACTTCCATCATTTTCGTGTGTCGCACTTGATCAAACGCCTTCTTATAATCCACGAAGCATGCGTACACAACGCAGTTTACATCCCTGCATCGCTGAAACAACACCTGGATCGAAAATAGAGCATCTCTAGTCCCTACAGCACTTCTAAAGCCAAATTGGTTCTCCGATATCTATTCCTCACATAGTTTAAATATTCTAAATTCCTCTGAATTATCTTCAGAAATATCTTTAGTAGATGGCTCATCAAGCTTATTGTACCAAACTCGCTACATTTCTTAGCATTAGGCTTTTTGGGGAGGGTAACAAATTCAGATTTCAGCCATTCCGTGGGTATGACGCCCGTATCATAGATGACATTGAACACTTTTGTAAACCTCCTTAGATTCTTCCCCTCGATCAACTTTAATATTTCAGCTGGAATTCCATCGGGACCCAAGGCCTTTTGCTCTTTAGCGTTTTGCAAAGCTGACTGTACTTCTCCTTCTGATTGGGGACCATCTGTTTCATAAATATTGGGTGGCACCGTTCTCACGTCATCAAACAGTTGTTTAATGTATTTCTTCAAGATTTGTTTAATTTCCGACTTCTTTAAGTACATTGACTGTTAATCTCTTAACTGTTCCCGCCATTTCCTTTACCTTCTTGTGCAGATTAAAGCTGTCAACATTGGCCTGACATTCTTCGATTTCCAAACATTTTTCCAGATTCTCTTTTTCTTTCGCTGTTCATATTTTTCGCCCTTATTTATCTCTGTATGTTTATGTATTCTCTCGTTTATTCTCTCGTATTTTTAAACAATCTCCTTCTTTCCATCAGTACCAGGATCTCGTGTGTCATCCAAGATTTCTTCTGTTTGCTAGGCTTTAATTACTTTTCTTTGACTATATGTATACTCTCTCGAACCACTTTATTCTTCCACATCTCCATCGTTTTTCTGCTGTCCCGTCTCTGTCAAAAGTTCACTTTTTACCAACTTGATGTTTGTTGATGTGTCATTTAGTCTTCTGAAATCATATCTCCCTACATGTTTTTTTCTCTACTCTATAGAGAATTCAGCCTGATTCCCATTTTTCCTATCACCCGCTTATGATCCGATCGTACATCGGCTCCTGGATAGGTTTTTATATTTCTGATGCTGTTTCTAAATCTCTTATTAATGAGTACGAAGTCTATTCGATTCCTAGTTTTTTCATCATTCGACTTCAACGTATACAATCTTCTAGGATGATTTTGAAAGAAAGTGTTGGTTAAAATTAGATCATGTTCTGCTGCGAGTGTACTCAGAGTATCACCACGCTCATTTTTCTTGCCTAATGTGTTCTCCAGTTCTTCCGTTTCCAAGCTTGGCGTTGAAATCACCCATAATAATGTTTATATCATGCTGTGGCAAGGTTTTGATGATATCTGATATTTTCTTAACGAACTGGTCTACGTCCTCGTTGCTGTAGTCTGTAGTAGGAGCATAAATTTGAATGAGATTAATATTTAAGGGCCTTGCGTTAATTTGTAGAAACGCTATCCTTTCTAATGTTGGCAAAAAGTTAGTAACACAGGTCACAATTTGTTTGTGCACTATAAAGCAAACACCATGCTGTAAAGTGTTGTTTAAAACTCTTTAACTACGGCTGTCGTAAATAAACGACGGTGCGAAATTTTCGTGAGATGCGGCTGTCGTAAATAAACGATTTGATGAATCTTGCCTGGAACGGGCGTCGCTTATGTACTTTTATTTATATCATCACATATAGATAAGAAATGGAGATATCAGCTTTTCTACAACACTTTCTGTTTTTTTTTGCTTTGCGCTTAGACAGACAGATTTGTGAAAATATACCAGTAGTTAAAGGGTTAATGTCCCAGAGTAATATACAGAATAGTTCTCCTCGTTGTTATTAGTTCCTGTACCCGGCCATCCCAACTCGCTAATGCCTAAAATCTGCAGCTTAAGTCGTTTCATCTCTTGAATTGTGTTTTGCAGCTTTCCAGGCTGTTCCAGTGTTTGCACATTCCATGTACCAAATATCATGGCTTCTAACTTTTCCTTTTTGTACCATCCTTTCTTACTATCAATCAAAAAATTCCCTCCCGGAGATCCGAATGAGGACTATATCCGAACATTTGAAATTTTGTCTTGACCATAGTCATAGCCCTCATGGTAATACTAGGGAAAACTCTAAATGAGTCTTTAATTTGTTGGATTTCCATTTGCCTACCATATCCTAATCTCGTTGATCATTTTCTGATTCCTCTGACTCCGGAGCCGATTTCTCAACTCCAGGACATAAGAGTGCCCACTATCACTTACTAACTACTTTAAAAATACAACAATTAAAACAAAAAAAAGTATAAAATATTTGAGCATACGACTGGATAAAGACCTAAAAATGTATACGCACCTGCAGAAGATCGCGAAAAACGTAAACCAAACGGTATAATAGCTAAGAAGTCTAATGACAAACGTTAAGGGACCAAGGGCGAGCCGCAGACGCACACTCTGCACAGTGGCACTGTCAAAAATGCTGGTGGGTATATATGTAAAACGTGGTATGAATTCAAACTTAAAACAAACGGAACACAGCCTGAATAGAGCCTTTCTGGAGCTCTATAACAATTATTTGTGTCTTTTTAGGACCACCAAAACAAATCTCATATGAAATTTGTCAGTTATCTTACAGTTTTCAGTCCACTTTCGTGGCACTCAACAAAAACCATAAAATAACATTGTTTTTAAGATCATGTCTTTCCGATACCTTAAGTGGATAGCCATCTGTGGACGCGTTTCGAGATTTATCTCTCATCAGCACAGCTTTGCTTCCATGAACAATAATTTGTAAACCACTTACTTGAAAACCCATGTGGTGTCTAGGGTTAGATGTTTATTATTTTGACATTTTGTGGGAAAGACATGAACTTGAACATGAGCAGGTTATTGATTGAACTGATAAGATAGAATTGGTGAAACCATCCTACGTTATAGATAATCATACAAAATTTAAACAAATGGAACACAGCCTGAATATATAAATATATTCAGCCTTTCCGGAGTTCTATAACAATTATTTGAGTCTTTTTAGGACTACCAAAACAAAGGCTGAATATATTTATATTCTCCTACGGAAAGGCTGAATATATTTATATATTCAGGCTGTGTTCCGTTTGTTTTAAGTTTGTATCATTATCTATAACGTAGGATGGTTTCACCAATTCTATCTCATCAGTTTAATCATTAACCTGCTAAGTTCATGTCTCTCTCACAAAATGTCAAAATTATTAACATCTAACCCTAAACACCACATGGGTTTTCAAGTAAGTGCTTTACAAATTATTGTTCATGGAAGCAAAGCTGTGCTGATGAGAGATAAATCTCGAAACGCGTCCACAGATAGCTATCGTCCATATGATGGCAAAAGAAAGGCTAAGAAGGTACCTTGAAGGGGAAGAGAGCAGTAGTTGGATTGGAGAAGACACTATGCACGAATGGCAGACAAGATGGAAACAGGAAACTGGATGTGCGGTGTGGACAAAGACATTAATCGACATCAAGACAGAGTAACAATAGACATCAATAGACATCATTATCAGACAAGATCGCCAAGAGCAAATTAGGCCAGGTGAGATTGTAATTTTCTGAACTAGACTGGCCTTTTCGATCTGTTTCGATCTTTTCTACTCTGACTTTGTTTGATCATGTCTTCTGTTAAATGATCTTGTCTATTCTAATCTGATTTAGTCTGATCATTGTTACTTCTTCTGGATCCTTTGTCTGTTGTTTTATGATATTTTTGTGATATTGTCTGACTAAATAGAATAAATGAATAATTAGTTAAGTACGATGACCAATTCTGAATGAAGTCTGGGTAAAACAAAACCAGACAAGAGAAGATAGTACAAGACTGGCAAGATTAAAATAGACTTTATTATATTATGAAATTATACTGCTATAACTAGTACCAATAAGTTGAGCGACATTTTTATATCGTAGTAATTATAGTAAGAATTGAGTTTTATTTGCAATTAAGCTAAAACTGACAATAAAACTTTACATAATGCGAGTTTATTGCCTACGTTGTTTTTCTTTTCAGAAAACTGGAGAATGAAAAAATAGATTGGAACGTTTAAAGCAAAAAGATCGTACTGCTGCCATTATTGCAAATTGCTTCCTGCTTGACCGGATACAAATTTTAATACTACTATAAAATTACGCAATTCCACGAAGACTTTTTTCATTCCCTATCCCTGCAGAAAATACATTTTCACAATGTAATCATAGTTTTTCTCTCACAGAAAATTACATTACCCATACATAATTCAAATTTAATAAATGACAACCTCTGTCTCGTTGAGAAAATCGAGTCTTATCTTGTTTTGTCTGGTATTGTTTGTTGTTTTCTGGATATGTTTGCCTTGTTTGATTGTATTGTTTCGTTTGCTTTGGGTTTGTCTGTTGTTTGGTCTTGTTAACACACCTGTTACTAATAAAGCAATAAACTAATATAGAGTTTATTTTAAAATTAAGACCTTGTAAATTTGATACAAGACCGATACTGATCTAATCTAAATATTAAAGGGTAATCTATCCGGCAATTAAAGTAATTAAGAATTAATATATTGGAACATAATGATAAGGTGAGGGTAAAGAGGAATAAAAACGAGTTTTTTGAATGAAAATAGAAAAAAAAAAAAAATTATAAGCACACATGGCTCTGGATCGTGCACAACGAAGGTACTTCACAGAACGTAATTAACAGGCATGTGCATACATTTTTTAATTATAACTCAAGGAAATACCTAATGAAACACTAATAGTTTTCTTTTAACAAGTACCCTAAATAAGTAATTTATATTTCATTCATATTATGAAGGCACGAATTTTCTTTCTTTCTTCTAGCCGGTTTCCGTCCAGTCCTGAACATAGGAGAACTCTTGAATTCTTACAAACCTTACCATATCTATTTTTGCTGGGCTACTTGCATCCAGTTTCCTCCCGAGTGGCGTCAGACTTCGTCTCGCCATCTTGCTAGGCATGATCTTGCTAGGCACTTCTCTTCGATATTCGAGGCCTCCATTGTAATAGGATTTTAGTACACTTGATGTTGTCTCTCGCTATGTGAGCCGCACATTGCCACTTAGAATGCACCACTCGCTCCAGCACATCCAGGACCCCTGTTCTCCTACTGATTTCTTCATTTCGGATTTTGTCCCTGAGGCTGATTCCCAGCATCGCTCGCTCCATCGCTCGCTGGCAGACTCAAGTAGATTCGGCAAGATGCATGAGTCATAAACCTTCCCCTTGAACAGTGGTTCTCAAACTGGGTGCCGCGGCACCCTAGGTTACCGCGAGCGCATGCCTGGGGTGCCGCAGAAGTAATAAAGAAATGTAAAAAATGTTAAATGAAAATTACATGAGGAGGTAAACGAATTTGAGTTTGTACTTTTATTGCTGGATTATAGACAATTGGCTAAAATCTTCGTCTTTAAAACGGAAAGGTGATGAACTCACTGAATCTTCTGATGCGACTGATTCAATGACAACCAGCATCGTCGGAGGAGACGAAATATCCCAGCAGACACCTTCGATTCTAAATCATTCAAATTCGTCTGCCTCACTTCGCGAAAACGCAACTCACGCCCAAAAGATAATCCGAGCAAAATAAGGAAATATGATCCTAGTTACTTCGCATTGTTTGGCTTTATTTCTATTGAGAACGAATAAGGACCGAAAGGGAAATTCAAACAGCTGCTTGGTTCCATCAAAATTAAAAAGGCATCTGGAATGCAATCAATCTGATTTAGTACATAAAGGTGAAGACAGGCAGGGTCATCCATGTTGGAGAAAATTAAAAAAAAATGTAAATGAAAACGCAACTGAAACTTCATTTATTGTCAGTTCACACATAGAAAAATCTGTAAAGCCCCATACTAATGCCGAGACACTGATTAAAAATTGCGCGAAGGATGTTGAAAGTTGCATTTTAGGTCCAGACATGGCCAAGAAGATTGATACTGTGCAGCGGTCAAATAGCATATAAGCAAACGAAGTTACACAATTTCAGAGTCTGTGGAGAACGCGCTTATGAGAAGGTTGAAAATTTGTATTTTTTTTTTTAGTTTACAGCTTGATGAAAATACCGACGTTGCGGGACATGACGCTGTTTTTCTTGTGTTTGTAAGGTATCCATTAGAAATGCAAATATAAGAAGAACTTTTGGTGAGAAAATTGCTTGAAACTTACACCGCTGGCGAGGAAATTTTCAAAGTTATCGACAAATAAATACAGAGAAATGATTTGAAATGGAACAAGTGTGTTGATATTTGCAGCTTTGGACCGGCTGCAATGGTTGAAAAAGTAAAGACCCGTTTCCAGAATGAAGCAAGTGGCAGATAGTGGCAGACAATGCCACCAGCCAGCAGCTACTGTATCATCCATCGACATTATCTGGCAACTAGAAGGAAGCCGCA
This sequence comes from Phosphuga atrata, assembly GCA_944588485.1. Classification (NCBI taxonomy): domain Eukaryota; kingdom Metazoa; phylum Arthropoda; class Insecta; order Coleoptera; family Silphidae; genus Phosphuga; species Phosphuga atrata. The sequence goes on along the minus strand of OX155895.1, from coordinate 15,019,751 downwards.
AGATTAAAAGTCGTATTGGATGGTATTGTGAAGGTAATTGATTAATAATGTTAAGAGCCGCCCGCTTCAAGCACATGTTTTAAAACTTACCCCCAAAGATCTGGGTATAGATAAATTCCACCTTTTTTTATGCAGACTCTTTGAACTAAAAGATACACTAGTACTAACATTTGTACTAACATTTACAGAAGAGCTTTTTATCCAACAATTCACTGATGTCGATTGCCTGCTTAAATCAGGGTACTTTTCCGACATCTTTGAAATACTAAATGAAACCACCACTTCTCTCAATGTTACATTCACAACATACGCTTACATTAAAAACAGGTATAGGAGCAAATTCTCTGTATCAAGTGATTTGAGGGTGAAATTAGCCAAATTTTAGAAAAGTTTAAAGAATCTTCCAAACAATTTCATGCATCCCATTAAAGACAATTGAGCATTAAATTTGTATTTTTTTTACATTCCTAAGTTTACAAACCGTTTTTAGGGTAGCTGTGCCGCGAAATTTTTGTAGCCCTACAAGGGTGCCGCGAGATTTTTTTAGCTCGATAAGGGTGCCTCGGCAAAAAAAAGTTTGAGAACCACTGCCCTTGAGGTTTAAAGAGATGCATGGTTCCCGGAGAATGTAGCTTAGCATGCCAAATGCCGCCCAGGTCAAGCCCATACGTTAGAATTTGTGGCTAAAGAGGAATGTCATATTCCGTGCATCTCTTGATTAATGTGCGCACCGTTTGGATGTGGTCAAACCTGCTGAATCTCCTTCTGAAGCCAGCCAAATGGCACAACCACCACTCTCAAATGACACCATAGCTCGTCGAGTTTACGACCTCTAATATAATTGAACAAATAAGAGCATCAAAATATTTTGCTTTGCAACTTGACAAATTTACAGATGTTGCTGGTGAGCCGATTCTTTTGGATTCACTGTCGACAAAACCCCAAATTTTCCAATACTGAAAGCTGTGACAGATTACGTAATCAATAATTGTGGATTGGACCTCTGTCCAATTTTGTCAAAATTTTGTGTAGGTCTATGTTCTGACGGGGCTGCAGGTGGGACGACATTCTAGGGTAGTTACACAAATTCAAAACCTTGCACGAATGCAAGTCGACACATTGCTTCATTCGCCGGGAAAATCTCCCAACAAACAAAATTAAACAGAATTAAACGATGTGCTTGTCGAGGTCGTGACGATTGTTAATTATGTTAAGGCAAATGCTTTGCTTTGAACTGCGGATATTTACTGTATTATGCCATGAAATGGGATCTGATCATAACCAGCTCTTGTTCATCTAGATTTTAAAATGTAGATTTCGGCAGTGACTTGTACTGTGACCTTCATAGATCTATTGTACCCCACCCTCCTCCTCTAATCGTAGGTGTAATTGCCCACTTAGAGCGCCTCCTCTAGTCCTGATTCCTTTAGGAATTTCAGGATCTGGGTGAGATTCAAGGACTGCAACTCCTCTGCGTCCAAGCAGTGGGTTGCAAGATACATTTTTCTCTTGCGGAACAGTGCTCCGCAATCTATGAGCAGAGGTATGGGAGTTTCATCTGCTGAGTCGCAGAATCTGCATCTGTCATCTTCCTCTAGACCTATTGCCTTGAGGTGCTTACTAATTCTGCAGTGCCCCGTCAGAACTCCTGTCAGAATTCTAAACTTGTTCCTGTTTAGTTTCAGGCAAGCTTTTGTTCTTTTATGATTGAAAGATCCCAGCATTAGTTTGGATTGTCTTAGCTCTGGAAGCTTTTGTGAATGGCTAAACTTTTGTGGATGGTGTTCATACTCATGTCGCAAAAGGATTCCGGACATATAAAGGAATTACTGGATCTCTTGTTTGCTAGGTGATCGGCTTCTTCGTTACCATCTATACCAGTCTGTGCTGGTTCCGAGTATAGAGTTACTTTATTATCTCTGCCAAGCTTGTTTAGCTTTCCCACACTGTCCTATACCAGTTTGTATCTGATAGTGTATGAGTTAATGGCTTGATGGCTGCTTGGCTATCTGACAGGATAAGAATTTGTTTTTTGTAATAGTTCCCATCAAAGCTAAATTGTGCACATCTTTCGATTGCGTGTACCTGTGGTTGGAAGATACTTTGGTAGATTCCCATAGATTCAAAGTATTTGGTACGAGGTCCAAATACTCCTGCACCTATTCCTTTGTCTTAGACCTATCCGTGTACCACTTGATAGCACTATGCTCTATGTGGTATGCTGAGGATTCGTCGCTCCAATTGGTTTTACTACTACACATTGCTGTTTTTGCGACGAAATGGTATTTGCATACCATTTCGTCTTTCGGAACTTCCAGCCAGGGGATCTAGGCAGCGAGGCTGTTCTAGTCTCTGCTTCCGATTACTTTACCTCTGCCTATACCGTCCTTGCTGAAACTATGAATCGCCAATCAGGCGCCCCCTCCAAAAAAAAGGTGCAACGGAGTCAGATCCAGCAGCAGCTCCATTGCTGCTATCGAGCAGGACCCCATTGCCCCATGATACAGGCACACGTCAGTCTTTGAATTTTCTCAAGCTGCTTCTTCATAGAGACCAGCGTAGTTCTACTTCCCCACGCAACTTACCCTAAAGTGATCTCAAGTCTCAGTATACCCAGATATATCCCGATACCCAGTGTTATACCCAGATACTCCAGATAGATTATCTCCAGTTTGTAGGGAAGAATGCTGATGCGATCACTCCTTGCGGTGGAGACTCTCGGTCTTGACGAGGGCCGAGATCGAAACTAAATCCCGCGTTAAGAATTCTGAAAGACATAAGTAATTTTGTTTAGTGAACATCCTAGCCATTACAGCCGAGGTAGCCTTTTCAAAGTGTATGTGGAATTGGTCTATTTTGGTGCGCCTGCTGGTCATTCTTGTTTTGTGACAGGAGGCGGCGAGTCCTCCTTTGTCCCTGCAAGAATAACATCATCATCTGCCTTCGTAGACATCTCTGGACTGCTCATGTCTACGAGGGTGAGGTATAGGTCGTCCTCTCAGTAATCCGAGCTGGCTTCCTCGTTTTCGGCCTCGGCCATTATGGCTTCAGCAGAGGGAGTGGCCGGTCCTGCTGTGTGTTACACCCCGGAAGTGGCCGCTCTTTCGGCAATCTTGTTACATGCTGAAATGCATTGGTTGTCCAAAAGAAAGTCGTTTCAAGGGTGTTCGAGCTTCTAAACGAACAATTGGAATTCACTCAAAGCTAAAAACAAAATTGGGCTAAATTTTTCATAGATGTAAATTAGGTGGCCAAGCGTGCTTATTTGGCTGACTTCTTTGTCATCTTTACTGATCGTAATACCTCGTTGCAAGGAAGGATGGTTTCCTGTTTTACCATTGCAGATAACATCGATGGAGAGAAATGAAAATGTAAAGCAAAGAAAGATCGTTTAAGAAAAGTTATTAGTGATTATTTGTCGAAATTTAAAGACCGTTTCGAATTTTAGTTCCAAAAGTCGATTTACAAGTACTCATAGAAAATAAATTGTTGCAGCACGCAGCTGACGGGAGCTTAAAAGCAAGTTTCGAAGATGCTAATAAATCACTTGCATCTTTTTTGGTTACAAGTTAAAACAGAATATCCTGAGCACTGAAACAAAAGTTAGGCTTGAAGAAACTATTTCCTTTTTACACGACTTATCTGCATCACTGTATGTGAACATTGAGATAGAAAAGAGCCTCGCGCGGTCCCACTCCGTTCCTAAATCCAAATTGCGTTTCTCCAGCCTGTCCCTCGCATCTTACGTATATGCGAGTGTGGAAAATACAGACAAAGACCTTAAGGGTATAAGACCTCGGGTTTGTCATGCGGTGATCGTCGCATTGAGTTGTTCGGTTTATTGGTTATAAGTGATGAACGTTGACCTCAGCCAGTCCGTTGGTATATATCCAGTTTTGTATATTGAGTCGAACAAGGATGTAAGAAGTTTTAGACCCTTATCATCTGAATTGACGATCAATTTCAAGGTTTCCGCGTGAATCTGGTCTCACAGTCTTGTCATTTTACTGAAGTTTTATCTCACTTCCTCTATCATGATAGCAGGACTGGACTCGTTGATATCATCGTCTCTAGGTGGTTAATGGAGTCGTGTGTCATTGAAGAGAGCCTCAAAATACTCCTTCCATCTTTTTAGCTTTTCCTCAACGCTCGTTAAAATGTTGCTGTTAGTGTCCTTCAAAATACCGTGGATCTCCTTGCGTTGCATTTTTTTTTCTAGTGGGCCAACTTAAGACCACAGGGCTCGCTTCGACTTTTTATATGGGTCTGCTGTTTCTTCTTAGCCCAGAAAGCTTTAACTTTCTGGCTGTGCGCAAGCTTTAACTCCTCTGTCCACTTTAGTCTGTTGGTACTTGTGCTGTTTTTGCTGGCAAGGGCCACTGGGAATACTCCTTGTCGAACGGTCTACGGGAGACCGATCTACTATGGTTTCTGGTGGAAAACTATTGGAGTTCCCTCAAAGCTAAAAACAGTTATTAGTGATTATTTGTCGAAATTTGAAGACCGTTTCGAATTTTAGTTCCAAAAATCGATTTACAAGTACTCATAGAAAATATTTTGTTGCAGCTCGCAGCTGACGGGAGCTTAAAAGCAAGCTCCGAGGATGCTAATAAATCACTTGCATCCTTTTGGTTACAAGTTAAAACAGAATATCCTGAGCACTCAGACAAAAGTTAGGCTTGAAGAAAAAACTTCCATTTTACACGACTTACCTCTGTGAGGTCGGATTTTCAATAATGAATATAGAAATAGTATGAGCGTTCATGATCCATTTCGCGTGATGGTGTCAATTCAACCACGAATAGAAAAACTGGTCAAAAATAAGAAGCCTCATTTTTTCCATTACGTTTTTGTTAATAGTATTATTATTATATTAACAATTTTGAATAAAATACTAATTTTAATCTCATTTTTTTATTTATTATTAACTTCAAAAACTCAAATTTAATCTTCTATTACGAACTACCTAAAAAATTGGTTCGTTTTGTATAAATGTTTTCTCTTCCCTTAGGGCGCTGTCTCCCATCGAAGGTTGGCGATTTAACTGGCTATAATGGTGTGTCAAACCACACCTCTGAAAATCTCTCTATAGATGTCCGTTAGAATCATCTACGCAGATCTTTTAGCCACGAATTCTGCCGTCTACCTACAGATCGTTTACTCTCGGCCTTTTCCTCGATAACGAGTCGAAGGATCTCGTAATGCTCTCCCCACACAACGTGTCCGACGTATTGGAGCTTTCGTTATTTGACGGTTGTCATCTGCTCTTTACCTTTACCTATTCTCCTCAGTGCTTCCTCGTTGGTTGTCCTGTGTACCCAGGATATACGCCGTATACGGCGATACAAGTATATCTCGAAGGCGTAAATGTGGCTCTTCATTGATTGGCTCTCGGATCAATAGAGTAGCACTGGGAATATATAGCAACGCAATATACATATGCGTAGCTGTAGATTGAAGTCTCTTCTAGTGAAGAAAGTCTTCATGGAGATGAATTTCCTTCTGGCCTGTTATATTCCTGATCAGATTTCCATTTTAGGGTCACTGTTCTCGTTGATGAGGGCTCCAAGATATTTAACCGACGGCACTTGTTCCACGACCTGGTTGTTAATGTGAAGGCTCGACTTGGTGTCTTGGAGAACACAACCACCTTGGTCTTGGCAACGTTCATGTGTAGACCATACTGTGTGCTATGTTCAAAGATAAGGTCCATCATATTCTGGAGGTGTGGGAGGCTACGAACACGACCGTATCGCCAGCGAATCGTATACTATGAATTAGGGTGCGCCGCTGATTTTAATGCCCTCTTTCACATCCTCCAGTGCCTCTCGGAACACTGCCTCCGAGTATATATTGAAGATAAGAGGCGACAGGACATACCCTCATCTAACACTCCTCCTGATATCTGTTTCTTCGGATGTTATACCCTCTATCCTAATCTCTGCAGTTTGATGCTAGTACAGCTGTGTGATGATGTTCAGATCTCCCTCATCGACTCCGGTATATTTTAGAATCTCAATGAGCTTCTGGTGTGAGACACAGTCGAAAGCTTTTCGGAAGTTAATAAAGCAAGCGTTTATATCGACATTCACGTCTCTGCATCGCTGTATGTGAACGTTGACTCGCGCGTTCCCACTCCATTCCTAAATCCAAATTGCGTTTCTCCAGCCTATCCCTCGCATCTTACGTATATGCGGGTGTGGGCGATACGTAGAAAGACGTTGATCATCATCACACAGCATCACAGGCTTATCATTCGGTGGTCGTCGCATTGAGGCGTTTGGTTTTATGGTATAGTGATGATCGTCGACGTCAGCCATTCCGTTGGTATTTTCCCAGTTTCGTATATAGAGTTGAACAAGGACGTAAGAAGGTTTAGGCCCATATCATCTGCATTGACCATCAATTTCAAGGTTTCCTTGAGATTCCGGTTCTACAGCCTTGTCATTTATCTGAAGTTTAATTACACGTCTCACTTCCTCCATTGTGAAAGGAGGACTGGACTCGTTGATATAATCGTCTCTAAGTGGTTGGTGGAGTCGTGTGTCATTGCAGAGAGCCTCAACATACTCCTTCTATCTTTGTAGCTTTTCCTCAACGCTCGTTATAGTTTGGGCCTACTTAGGACCACGGGACTCTTTATATAGGTCTGCTTTTTCTTCTTAGCCCAGAAAGCTTTCATTTTCTGGCTGTGGGCAAGCTTCCTATCCTCTGCCCACTTTGGTCTGTTGGTTCCTTTGCTGTTCTTGCTGGTAAGGGCCACAAGGAATACTCTCTTTTATTTCTGGTGGAATTTTAAGTTGCTGCAGATCTGATTTTACTGTGGCGATCCATTTATTCTTGGAGGCTTTCCCTCTACCTGTCGTGGTGAAGATCCTGTTTGTGACTCTGCGGGGGTTCATGCGGGTTAAATGTCCATAGAAGGTTAGCTGCCTTTTCCCCATAGATGTGATTATGTATTCTTGCAGGTGGTACAGCTCACTATTGTGTCTGATCCTGTGTGTGCCATCCTCTTCTCTTATTGACCCTAGTATTCTCCTCACGATGTTCTGTTCTTTAAGTTCTAGTTTCCCGAGTGGACCTTTCCTGTTCATCAAGAGGCATTCTGCGGCATAGAGTACGGAGGGTCTTAATACTAAGTTGTTATGTTTAAGAATAAGGTTCTGGGAAAGATGTTTGAGGATTCAAATGCTCTTGCAGGAGTGGTAGACTCCCAGGCACGAGTGGGAGAACCTCTCCAACTTGGTATATCTGGTATCTATAGCCAAGTTCTCACTATCATTTGCTGAAATTCACTCTCCTAAATACTTGACTGCAACGACTTTACGAATGATAGTGCCTTCTAGTGGAATTGTCCTTTATATTAGTCATGAACACAGTTTTTTGCATACTGCCTCTCAAAGCGGCCTCAGCTGCTAAGCTGGAGAGGCTCTGTATTTGGTAAGTAGCCTCTTCTATATCGTTGGATAACAGGACAAGGTCATCATCAAAGGCTAAGCAGTGTACATTTAGGCTATTTTTCTTGTATCCAAACCTCCTGTGTCCTGTTCCCGATGGTAATGAGCAAGTACATTCCCTGATGAGTTTCTCTAGTAGACAGTTGAACAGTACGGAAGAAAGACCATCACCCTGTCTAACTGCCATTTGAATGGGAAAGCTCTCAGAGAGCTCACCTCTAAAGTTGACTTTGAAGGTGGTGTTTCCCTTCACTGCTTGCTTTGTATGGTTATGAATTCCTTGATCTTTTTGTGGAGATTAAAGGAGTCGTGCATTTTTTCTACTATCTTCATTTCACTGCATTTTTCAGCTATCATTAGACCTAGACCAAGTTACATTAAAATTCGCAGCAGCTGAATATGATACCGGTCCGCAACGCATTGGGACAAAAAAATGCCGGTGCGCTACATCAGTTAGTTTGAGAAGCACTGATCTAAGTGATGACATGAAATGTAAGCCACAAAAGCAATTTAAACTTAAAATCAAAACTTTAATGACGAAGAAGCATTCTACTCAATTGATGAGTTCCTCCAACAGTAATAATATTCTATAAATTGTATGTAAGCTTTAATGTAATTTTAATACTTTAATGTGTTTACTTTAATAAATTTTGTTCTTTGACCATCACATCCACATCACGGTTTGTATGTACATGTATTTCTTTGTTTAGTATGTGTGTATAAATATGTATGTATAATTTTATGGCAAACGTGAATAAATAAATTATTATTATTATTATTGCGATATGTAATCTAATTTTATCTGCAATAGTCTCGCTGTTTTTTTAAGAAATTTATTTCACTGTGTATATAAAACATCATAAAGTTTATATGCAAATTCATTCATTCATTCATGTTTTGCACGACACAGGACGTGCACTTTTAAATCATGTCATTAATCGGCCAAGTATACACATTTTTCCGTTTAATTGTGAATGAAAAAAGATTACATATTTCCTCCGACGGCCAATTAAAAGGACATAACGTACGGCTCAATCGCGAAATGATTGTGATTGAAAAATGTGTAGGTGAATGGGAAACCGTAGATGGTTGACAATTACCGATCGTTCGAGGAAACCAAAACAATAATTTCATCGGTGAATGAAAAATAATGAATAGAGGATCTTTAGTTTTGAAGTCATTAATTAAAACTCTGATTTGTATTTAATATGCGATTCTATGTCCCTAAAGATATAGTCCAGTTATTTTGCAATTATTGCTTAGTAATTGCAGTAAGCCTCCTGCTTACTAGCGCATATCTAGTCTAGAGTTTAGATTTGCTTCTCTAGTCTGTGATTGTATTATCTCTATAAAATATGTGTGTAGAATTTCATTGATCTTATGTAATTGAACAATAAAGCAAAAAAATGTTTTAATTATATAATGGGTATGAAAGCAGCGAGTTAAATTTAAAATAGAATATAATGATTACACATTACAAATCTATATAGTTCTTTTTTTACGTAATATTGTATAAAAATGATGAGATTAATTACTGTGCACATTGCTTGGACAAGGAAGAGTTATGCTCATTGTTCATCTATATGTGTGAGTAGATTATACACATGAAGTTGGTGAAAGTGGATGATAGAAATGGAAATTGTTTTTTTATTATTAGAGCATAAAATAATATGATTTAATTAAATTCTTTATACGTATTTTCTTTAAATAAAATTGACAATTACTGTATTATATAATAGCATTATTTTTGTTTAGAAATTCGGTTATTGCTTCTTAATTTGGTTTTCTGATGATTTATATTAAAATGTTGCAATATATTGCACTTTACACACTGCACTTTACACTTGCACTTTACACATACTTGCACTTTACATACAGCATATCGACGAACACGTATTTGTTGAAACAAAGGCAAAACCAGACACTAACACATTCTTACACATCCATTACATGGTTCCACGGTATGATAGACCAAGCTGAAGCAAAAACAGGCCATAAGGGAATTATCTAGTGTCCAAAGGCTGCCATGCGTAGCAACAGGATCGCAGCGGGAGAACCGCACCAACTGCATAGCCCTTTCTCCCTTAGATATTTTCATCATGGGTGAGGCAAGAATGGGAGCCTTAATCAGAGCCAAACCTCAATATTAAGGGAAACTCAATGCCGAAAAGGCTATCATTTGATCTACCCTCCAAAACACAACTACATTGGACAAAAGACAAGAAAACAATCACATGTCAAGGTAAGCTAGACTGGTATAAGGTTGAAAAAATGACAAAATTTCGCGCAGAATTCAACAAACCATCCCTGGGGTATAGCTTATTTGTGCCCCTGGATCACATACCACAACATTCCAAACGGAAATACATGCCATCGTGGAAATACATGCCTAGAAGCTCAGGATGCTATAAATGCCTTAGCGTGCCATGAAATTAAAGGTACTTAAGTAATAAAGCCACCACCGCTACATTTTTAAATGCTTCCAATCTACACCTAAAATTTTGATGATAAATCATAGAATAAAACATTTTATTTTAAATTAAATCATTTTTAAAACTCAAAATGTTTTATTTTTAACCCCGGTTAGATTAGGTTGCCCGCCGCAAAGCCGACAGATAAATAAAGACAACTCTCGATCCGATATGTAGCGGTGGTGCCGTTAATACGTAAGTAGCAAATTTAATCTAAGACAACTTGAAACTGCCTTCAGAACATTGAAGCTCTGGCCTCAAGAACTACCGTGGTATTAGCCTGCTCTCGATCGTCGGTACAGTATCTATGAAAATCATACAATCGAGGCTAAAGAAACATCGAGAGCAAACGAGCCGGGAAGAACAAGCTGGATTTAGACAATATCGAGGATTCATCGATCAGATATTCGCTCTCCCTCAGCTAACGGAAGAAAAAAATCGATGCGACAAACAAACCGTCATCGTCTTCATCGACTTCAAATCCACCTTTGATTGCATCGACTGAGCCAATTTGTGGGGAGCCCTGGAGACCGAACACGTGCCGGTGAAAATCAATCAACTTCTTCAGGCATTATACGACGGCCTAACCAGCAGTGTTCGTATCCGAAATGACTTATCCGAAGAGTTTCCGATTCGAACTGGAGCACGAGAAGGAGACGCTCGCCTCAACACTACTTTTTACGTTGTGGTTGACGTGATTATGCGAAAAGCATTCGATAAACGACGTTGAGTCCCATACGGCGACAGTGACCACAACTTCATAACCGATCTGATTTTCGCCGACGACAGCGCCGTCTGCGCCGACACGGATGCCGTAGCAACAGATATTTTGAACGAAATTTCCCGCATCGCCCAGTTATACGGATTAATGATCAATGCGGATAAAACCAAAGTAAAACCACCTCGATGAAACCCAAATCGAACAGGTACTACAGTTCAAGTATTTGGGATCGCTTGTGACAGAGAAGGAATTGGCGTCGACGGCCGATATTCAAAGCCGGATCGGTCAAGCAACAGCAACATTCACCTCGCTCAAGTGGTGCAAATGGAAACGGACGAATATCCAAACCAAAATACGCCTAAATATAATATCGAACCAAAATACCAAACTTCAATCCTTCCTATTCTTCTTTATGGATCGGAATCGTGGACACTGCTCAAATTGAACCTAAACAAACTCGAGGCCTTCCTAATGCGATGATTGAGACAAATACTCCGTGTCTATATCCGCGACCGCCTCCGAAACGGGACAAATGGAGAAAGCTGCGATCAACAGACACCGATTGGTTTGGCCAAGTCTGCCTTATGAATAACACCCGACTTCCACGCAAACTCCTTTGGCGGAAGCGACCGCCAGACTAGAGAATACAAAGAAACGCGCCAAAGAAGACATGATTGAAACACGTGGAAGAAGATCTGAGAAACCAAAGACTGGATGCTCATCAAGCCAAGGACATCACAATCGATCGCAAAGATTGGAAACGTATCGTGAATATAATACTAATAAATGAAATAAGATAGCAAAGATGACGGTAACAAAGTAAACATCAGTACTAGCACGGACTCCGTCAATACTAAAACCGTGGCCCGAAATAAAATCTGTAAATGGGTAGCTACTAAGTACAGGCTACAGTGGGATAGAATAAATAATCAGAAACATCATCAGTAAACGAATGCTAGAAAATTCATCGGTTTCTTGAGCTCCTGAATTCCCGCATCTTACAAGCAAGCAGATCACAGTTGTGGCAGGCCTACTTACAGGACACTGCCCTCTACGAAAAAATCTGCTCAACATGGCGATCTGGAGAGACGAACCACTGTGCAGACTATGCTATAAGAGGATCAAACTGCCTCTCACATAATCTTCCATTGCAAAGCAAGTGCACGTAGCAGACACGAGCTTAGCATTACAGCAAATGAGATCCCCGTGAAGAACATGGCACATAGACTCCTAGGCCTAATACAGGGTCTGGATCTATTTAGATGAATGGAACAATGTCGGGAAATACAATAGGCCTCAGTGTTTCTAAGGGCTTATCCTCGTGGACTCACATTGGTTGATGAGAAAAAAACACATTCTTTAGACACTTTTTTTTTATGGGGACGTATCAAGCACTAGAGTAAACCTGTCAGTGGCCCTCTTGAAATTCACGAACATCCCGGTACCGCTTTTCGCATGTCGTCAGAATTCCATTGCTTTGTTATGTCATGCATTGGTTGCGTTACATCCTCCATTTCACATCATATGCTTAGGAGTTCAGGCATCTTGTTAGTTTGGATATTTCCTGGCTTTCTGTCCGGCACGTTCGTCTGCCTCTTTCATGCTCATAATGCTTCTTATCATGTCATCCGTTACTGTGCAGTTGTCTTCGGACGTTAGCATTATTCCAAGAGTGTCTTTACCCCTAGTTCTGTTTTTTCTTTGCTGTACAGTCGTCCGTCTCCGGAATCTACTTTTCACATTCGAAGACTTTGTGCGCCGCACAATCCGTTTGTCCACGGTAGACACAGAAACTCAGAGGCCCTGCCGATATTGTGCAAGTTCCCTCTCTAATGCATCCGTGTGCGTTGAACCCTTGGGTTTGATAGTAGTTCATCTTCCCATATTTTTGTTCAGCCCAAATTCTCACTTGTACGAATAATAATTTTGTCCACTGTCCGTTTGTACAGCATGTCCAGTACTTTTGCCGCTCTTGAAAAATATGCTGTTTGGCAATTTTGCTTCTACTTCCGTCATTCTGATATCCTTTAGAGACTATGTCCTATCCTGACTAGGGGTAGTTCCTTGGTCCACCTTAACCGAACATTTCAAATGGGAAAAACTAATCCACCCTCTCTAAATAATCCTCTGAATGATTGCCTTCATTTTTCCATACCTTACCTTCAAAACAAAATTCACATTTTCTTTGTTATATACATCCCTTTTCCTTTGTTGAGTCGAATATTCATACAATGGCCTCGTTATTTGAGAATTCTGTCATTATTGATGACCTCGGTGATCAATAACGCAGACATACGCAGACATACGCAGACAGACAAATTCTACCTTCATATTGCCCCAGAACGAGGATACTACCCCGGGCCTCAAGTTTCATACCGCTAACCTTACAAACTCCATTGTTGATTTTGTCTTTTCCTCAAACCTAGGCTCCGATCATTTAGCAATTTCCTTTTGTATCTTACTTCGCTACATGTAGCCTCCCCATCAACTCCCATTTAAAATTAAAATAAATAAAACGAATATACCCAAACTCAACTCAAAAATCACTGACTATATAAATTCCATACACACCGAGTACCTTTCCCTTAAACGCATAGACTTTGAAAATAAACTAACGTACTTAATAACTAAAGACTCTCCTAAATTTAAAACCAACTTTCTAGACAACACCTACCCCCGTACCTATTAACACTAAATGAACACAAAAGAAAACTATACAAACGATATAACAGGACAGACGATAAGACAATTAAAACCGAAATTAACAGACACAACAATGACATTCACAAATTGAACCAATTCCGCACTAATAATATTTAAGGAAAATGAAAACGAAAAAGAAGATCTTTCTGGTTCAAAGATAAAAAAACTTTCGAAATACCATACAGTATTTCATATACCTAACCTAGAGTAAGATGGCTTAGAGCAGTGTTTCTCAAACCTTCGATCCATATGTACCCCATCCAAATATTTTTTTTAACATACCGTACCCCGTAATTTTTTTGGAATATACGATTCCAGAGACAACAACTATACTCATATTTTATAATGAATATAGTCCACGCATTGGTTTTTAAAAGATAATAACATGTTTTATTATAAATTTAATAAAAAAAATTGTTCTTCATAAGAGTTTTTTTTAATAGAGTTTCTGCTTGTCTTAAAAAACGTAAAAAAAGCAATTTAAAACCAATAATTGGTTATTCATAATTTATAAAAGAAAAAATACTTTAAAAATAGAATGTATCACAAGTAAGTTTTGATTTCTATTATATTAATTAACCGTCATAGATGATTGAACTGTAGTAGATTCACAGCTAATTCGCAAAGAAATTTCAGATATTTTGCAATATATAGGTTTATTAATTCAAAAAACATTTTATAAAAAGTAATATTTGCTACATCAACTTTTATTTAATTTTTTTTTTATTTTTATATTTGCTTTGGTACACACACACAAAAGAAAAGAGAAATTTTGGAATAATCTTTTCGTACCCCTGTCAAACTCATCTCGTATCCCTTGGGGTACGTGTACCACACTTTGGGAAACACTGGTCTAGAGGAATAGAGGCCTAGACAAAGATGATAGCTACAGATTAGGAAGGAATAGCTCAGCATAGGAAACCCCCAAATATCTACCCAAAGATTGCGGAGCATTACTCTGCAAGGAGCAAGTCTGCATTGGGGCCCACTGCTTGAACGAAAAGGAGCTGCAATCCTTAAATTCCACCTGAATCAAAGTCTTAATGGAATCAAGACTAGAGCAGACGCTCTAAATGGGTAAGTTTACCAACGAGTAGAGCAAGAGGGTTAGGTATAATAGATCTATAAAAGTCGCAATACAAGTCACCACCGAAATTTACAATCTATCTATCTATCTATTTATTGCAAGCCGAAAACGAATCTTAGAAACCCAAATATATGACCATTTCAGAAGCAGCACCCTAACGCTAATCTTATCATCGACAATATCCGCAACTAGAAGGTAACCAAATAGAAGTACCGTGGTACCTAGATAACAAGCGACAACATTCAGGCAAAAGAAATCAAATACAGAATTTAAATAGCCAGAGCTGCCCTTATAAAAATAATAGATCTCTTAAGCAATCGTGATGTAAAGTTGCAACTCCGAATTAGAATGGTCAGATGCTACGTATTTCCCATATTAAAGTATAACGTCTAAACATGGACACCAAATCAGCAGCGTATAAATAAACTTCAAGTTCTTCTCCTTTCGAAATGTGAGTGTACAGGAGAGTCCTAAAAATATCGTGGACTGACCAAATAACGAATGTGTAGGTATTACGAAGAATAGGAAAAGAGCTATATATCATAGAAACAATTGAATGTAAGAAACTAGAATTCAAAAGTCGTAAGAAACAGTCGGCCTCGTAGTGTACAGAGAAAGAGCGTTAACCAACAAATCTTGAGGTCCCGGGTTTGAATTAATTAACGCGGATTTAAATAACATCTATGTTTCTGGGCCTATAAAGAGAAAGATATGGACAAAATACAATAGGCAACTTGACCGCAGTGTTTAAAAGGTTAATAACCCGCTATCCAAATTGAAAATTTTTAAAACAAAAATAAGAAACTAGTATATCTAGGACATACTATGATAGGAGACAGATATAAAATACTGCAGCTCATAGGGTAAGCTCATAGGTAAAACAAAAATAAGAAACTAGTATATCTAGGACATACTATGATAGGAGACAGATATAAAATACTGCAGCTCATAGGGTAAGGGTAGATTGCAGGAAGTAGAAGAGACGTCTGCTTTCCTGGTTAGGTTATTATAAAATCTTATAGATGGATTCTGGTGTACTTCAAAAGAACTGTTTAGAGCGGCAGCCATAATAGTGAAGATTGATTGGTTGGTAGCTAACGTCCGAGTAGGAGACGGCACCTGCAGAAGAAGAAGAAGAAGATAAGTTATCAAATCTTGTTATCTAGTGATTTTATGTTTTATGTCATGTTAGTAGTAATTTACCTTAAAATAAAGTAAAAACATTCTTATGGTATTACTATATGTTATAGTTCTTATATTACGTGTTTCTTGTATCAAACATGACTTCGAAAAGAAACTTCTTTACGAGGTATATTTTTTTTCGGATGAATTTTGACTCGAAATAATAGATAGGTAGTTTCAAGGAAATTTTCTGAAAATGTAGTTGAAAATGAAAAAAAAATATTAAAGAATCTATATTTTACAAATAAATTTCAAAAAATAATTCTCAAAATTCTGCAAACGCAATTTTATTAAATTTTTATAATCTTTATTTAGTCACTTTCACATTTAGTTCACATTCGTAACTGCTTCTACAAAAATATATTGAATTTTATAAACTAACGATCTGATTTGATATAACAAATAAATTATTAATGTACCTACATAGTACTATAATGAGTTCTCCAACAGTTTGGTCCGTTTACGTTGTCTGGAGTCATTCTAAACGTTTAGAAGTTTGGATGCTTCGTCGTTGATGTGGTGCTGGAATCGTCTTTCGTGCAAGAGCATATCTTGCAATGATGGTATCGATTGTTTCTACACCGAGTTCACGGTGTAAGTCACTGTTGCGTACATACAATAGCGCATTGATACCTAACATTTTGTTTTGGTAGATATTATGTTGAAATTTTGTTTCCTTAGTACATCCCCATAATTGGATGCCATATGTCAAGATTAGGCGCAACACATGTTTGTATAGGGTTAGCTTGTTGGGCATTGTTAGTTCCGAGCGATGTCCTAGGAGCCAATACATTTTCCGTGATTTCAATTTGTGTCTCTCTTGTTTTTTCTTGATGTGCACCTTCCACCGCAATGTGCGTCCAGCGCCATGCCTAGATATTTAGCAGGTGTTTTCAATCTTTTTATTGTTAAAGTTGATGTATTTGATAGGCCAAGTCCTTCTATATACTTTAAGACTGGTGTTTTGTCACATGTACTTGCATAAGGTAAACACCCCAAATTATGGACACTTTAAGAACAAATTTTTAGTATTTTAGAAATTTCATTAATAATTGTGAATGCTTTAACACAAAACATATTCAAAATTGAAGTGCCGTGTTTATTCTATATTTAAGCTGTATTTAAGGGACCTGCTCAACCAGAACACTCGAGTAGTCCAAGAGGAAAGTATAACGCCAACGCCAACATCAACATCAATATTAGGGACTGAGCAAGTGGAGGAACCCACCTTAGAAGAAGTAGAGACTGCAGTGCGCAGGATCAAGAACAATAAGGCGCCAGGTGCAGATGGCATTCCAGGAGAATTGTTGGAGAAAAAAAGGAGAAAAGTATGGAGGTAGAGCCCTAATACCGTGCATGCATGATCTCATATTAAACATATGGAGAACGGAAAAGCTACCGGATGAATGGAAGCTAGGGGTAATATGCCCATTGTACAAGAAAGGTGATAAGTTAGATTGTTCAAACTACAGGGGGATAACGCTGCTAAACATTGCATACAAGGTCTTCGCTAATGTGTTGTACCGTCGCTTACTACCATACGCAGAAGAGAATATCGGGGAATACCAGTGCGGTTTCCGCACAAACAGGTCAACCACAGACCAACTGTTTGGAATTAGGTAGATCCTGGAGAAATGTAATGAGTTCAATAGCACGACACACCATCTATTCGTGGACTTCAGAGCAGCATACGACAGCGTTATAAGACACAAACTGTGGGGGATAATGACAAGTTTCGGATTCCCTGAAAAACTGACAGCCCTAACCAGAGTAACACTGTCTGAAGTATCGTCTGTAGTAATAATACGAAACAAGTTGTCTAAGACTTTTATAACAGAGGAAGGACTACGACAGGGAGACACTGGCAACTTTACTGTTTAACATTGTACTAGAAAAGGCCGTTAGGAGTAGTGAAGTGGATACTAACGGCACTGTGTACTTTAAGTCAACACAACTATTGGCTTACGCAGACGACATTGATATAATTTGCAGAAGCGAACAGGCGACCAAAACTACTTACTCGCTGCTGGAGAAGGAAGCAAGTAACCTAGGACTCACTGTCAACGTAAACAAAACGAAATACATGGTGGCTAACGAAACTCAGCGGAAGGTAGGACCAACGCTAGAACTAGACGGAAAGCACTTTGACACAGTAGATACATTTGTGTACTTGGGCTAGCAACTGAACAGCGTAAACCGGATGGGCGAGGAGATTAGAAGGCGGATAACTCTTGGTAACAGGTGCTATTATGGGCTACTTTAACTTTTTAGGTCCAAAACAATCCACGCCAAGCATAAGTGCACACTGTACAGGTCACTGATAAGACCGGTGGTAACCTATGGTGCAGAAGCATGGAGCTTAACACAGAGCGAAGAACAGGCTTTAAGTGTATTTGAGAGAAGAATGCTACGTGCAATATTTGGAGCGACCCAAGAACGAGGAATCTGGCGCCGAAGATATAATCACGAACTATATCAGCTCTACAATCAACCAGATATTGTGAGTTTCATCAAGGTGGCAAGATTGAGATGGCTCGGACACATGCAGAGAATGGGTGATCATAGGGTTCCGAAAAAGTTGTTCAATGGCCAACCAGAGGGAAGGAGAAGGGCCGGAAGGCCAGAAGGGAGATGGAAGGATGCGGTAACAACTGACCTACAAAAACTTCAAGTACGGGACTGGAGAACGTTGGCGAGTGATAAGTCCGCTTGGAGAAACATGCTGAAGGAGGCCCAGACCGGCAATCGGTTGTAGTGCCATTAAGAAGAAGAAGCTGTATTTAATGTGAAACCCTGCAATTGGTTTCAATTTAACTATCAAAAAAAAATATTATTTATTTGACCAGTTATGGACAGAAAAAATCCTGTAATAGACACCCAGTAATGAACAAGAACCTAGTTATGGGCGCCTAGTAATCGACAACTCTATGATGAACCCCTAGCTGATTGAATTATACATTTTTTAATGTTTTTAACTACGTTTGTAGTATTCAACCTTAAAAGAAAAATTAAAAAAATATTTGTTGTTTTACAAAAATTTAAAATCTGCCTTGACAGATGCAGATTATGTGGTTCGGCAGAGGAAACTCACTACTTGAACGCACAGGAGTTGCAGTCCTTGAATCCCACCCAGAACCTGAAATTCCTAAGGGAACCAGGACTAGAGAATGTGCTCTAAATGGGTAAGTATACCAACATTTAGAGGAAGAGGGTGGGGTACAAAAGATCTCCAAAGGTCGCAGTAGAAGTCGTCACCACCAATATTTCAATCTACAAACTAATCAGCCTTCATTATTCAGTCATGCACGTACATTTTTTTTTTATTCTATAAAAATGACGATGAGGTAACCATTCATCAACGTCTTTTCTTTGGTACCAAATTTTGTGAGGTTTGTCTGGCCATTTGTAGGTGTCTCCTGTTGAAAAATTCATGGTCTTTATGTCAAACTCGTTTTTGTTTGTATTTTAACTCCAGGAAAATGTATAAATGTAATGTAATAAACATTGGTAAAATAACAACAAAAATAATTTCTCTGGAGTAACAGCACAGTGTGTCTTCGTTTTCATTTTATGGTTAATCCAATCATTAAAATACATTCTGAAATTTCATAAAGTTATAAAAAATTTAAAGGCAAAAGTCTACCTACCTCACTAACAATTTCCGTAACAACAGCCGCTAATACAATTTTTCAATACCACGAGCACCTAAAGTGTAAAAGTAAAGTGTTGCGAATATTTAAAAGCTTTTGCCTACTCTTATTCTACAGGATTTGTATTTTTTCGTCCATTATTGGTTCTTTGTCCATTACCGGTGCGTTTACCTTATTTAGACCTTGTAGGTCGAGATATAGCTGATCTGATGAAGTTCGGGACGTTGAATAGGTTGCTCCGTTTTCTAACCTTTTTGTTAGAAAAATGTAGTATATCTACTGTACCTACTTGCATTAAATATTGGAATGTTGCTGCTATAGAAAATTTCCACCATAGTTGTAAGGCACCTTGGTACTATTTGAGTTTTGATGATGTTATGCACTTGATTATGATTTAAGTTGATGCTTCATTTATTCCTTTGCTTAGAGAATGCTTTGTGGATAAGTTCCCTGCTACCAATGAAAGCTTGTGTGCCAGTCGATGTATTTCTTGCCTGGAAGGAGAAAATAATTGATTTTCGTGAGGCTTTTAAACTAAAGGCGGCTCGGTAAGTAGTGATGTGAAAAGCGGGTACCATGGCTAAAGGTTGGCCACAATAGTCAGCTTTATGGGTTATTATTTTTCGCAAAGTTCTAAGGAAAAGTGCGAAAGGAGGAAAAACATAGATTTTTTCTATCGTCCACGGAATAGTAAAAGCATCTACTGGCATCGGGTTTAGATCTGGGAAAGGAGAGCAGAATCTAGGATATTTTCGAATCAACCTTGATGCAAAAAGGTCAATTAAGAAACGTCCAAACTTTTTATTGATTTTTTCAAATGGCTTTTTTCACATAGTTCCCATTCGGTATCTACATGCTCTACATCACATACTAGTGATTCTCCATGCAATATCCGCCTCTTTATTCACACCTGAAGTGGTGTATAACGCGTAAATCTAGATTTGTCTCCTTTCGCACTATTGTTAAACTTCTCGTGCTACTATATTTAAGTGGGGATATTGAACGCCGCCTGTCCTATTGATATAGGAAATTGCAGACGTGCTATCTAATCTTAAAAGAATTTCGCCGTCTGATAATTTGTCTGCAAAACATCTTAGACTAGAGAAAGCTGCTGACGGTTCTAGATAATTTATGCTAAACTTGCTTTCCTCTTTCGTCCAGAAACCGTGAAATATTACCATTACAGTTTACAAATTATCATCGAAAAGGATGTATAGTAAATATATACAATGATTATATATAAATATATATATATATATATATATATATATATATATATATATATATATATATATATATATATATATATATATATATATATATATATATATATATATATATATATATATATATATATATATATAGCACTATACTGTACAATTTAAGTTTATGGCAAAAGCGCATTTTTGAAAATTAACGATGTCATATTCGCACACAACCTGTTCAATTTCAGAAATAGCATTGATAATATATCATTAAATATTTCAAAAGTTCCAGTTTTAAGCAGGGAATTATTATTAGACAGACTGAATTATACAGTAGTTAATTATTCGTTAAGTTAAGTAGAGACAATTGATGTTTTGTTTAGTGAAACCCTTGGAGCAGCTAAGGAACGTTCTAGCTGTTTGTTCCGGGGGTAGACATTTAGATGTTAATTTAGTGCGAACGAGAAGTTCTCAGGGCTGAGCACATAAGACAATGAGTAGTCAGGCTACGTTAAATACAGACATTTTATACTCCGATGAGCAAGACGGTCTCCGGACGATTATCTATATAACTAAACCCGCACACTAAACTCGCCGACTTGTGCGCGTACATATATTTTCTAAACTTATTAACTTAAAATATATTATTTACTTTGCAATTATATATTGCGCTCGTGTATCGTATTATATTTGCGATTATTCCAACAATAAGACCTTGCAAAATAATTACTTAACGCGCAATTATTACTCTAATGTGCAAAATTAGTAAATAAAATAAATAGATAGAAGAGATTAGCAAATGTTTGTAGAGAAGAAACGAATAACTTGATCACATTAGATAAACAGTGTGTTATTTGACAGACAATACTAGATACACAAGGCTAGACGGACAGGACTACACGGACAAGATTAGACGGTCAGGACTGGACAGACAAGACTAGACAGACGGGACTGCGCAGACAAAAGTAAAAAGGATTACACAGAGAAGACTAAACAGACATAACGAAGCAGTCAAAACTCAACTCAAGACAGATAATATTAGAGAGATAAGACTGGACAGACAAGACAAAACACACAAGATAGACAGACAAGGCAAGACAAGACAGACAAGGCAAGACAAGACAGATAAGGCAAGACAAGACAGACAAGACTAGACAGACAAGACTAGACAGACAAGACTAGACAGACAAGACTAGACAGACAAGACTAGACAGACAAGACTAGACAGACAAGACTAGACAGACAAGACTAGACAGACAAGACTAGACAGACAAGACTAGACAGACAAGACTAGACAGACAAGACTAGACAGACAAGACTAGACAGACAAGACTAGACAGACAAGACTAGACAGACAAGACTAGACAGACAAGACTAGACAGACAAGACTAGACAGACAAGACTAGACAGACAAGACTAGACAGACAAGACTAGACAGACAAGACTAGACAGACAAGACTAGACAGACAAGACTAGACAGACAAGACTAGACAGACAAGACTAGACAGACAAGACTAGACAGACAAGACTAGACAGACAAGACTAGACAGACAAGACTAGACAGACAAGACTAGACAGACAAGACTAGACAGACAAGACTAGACAGACAAGACTAGACAGACTAGACAGACAAGACTAGACAGACAAGACTAGACAGACAAGACTAGACAGACAAGACTAGACAGACAAGACTAGACCGACAGGACTAGATAGACAGGACTAGACAGACAAGACTAGACAGACAAGACTAGACAGACAAGACTAGACAGATAAGACTAGACAGACAAGACTAGACAGACAAGACTAGACAGACAAGACTAGACAGACAAGACTAGACAGACAAGACTAGACAGACAAGACTAGACAGACAAGACTAGACAGACAAGACTAGACAGACAAGACTAGACAGACAAGACTAGACAGACAAGACTAGACAGACAAGACTAGACAGACAAGACTAGACAGACAAGACTAGACAGACAAGACTAGACATACAAGACTAGACAGACAAGACTAGACAGACAAGACTAGACAGACAAGTCTAGACAGACAAGACTAGACAGACAAGACTAGACAGACAAGACTAGACAGACAAGACTAGACAGACATGACTAGACAGACAAGACTAGACAGACAAGACTAGACCGACAAGACTAGACAGACCAGACTAGACAGACAAGATTAAAGAGACAAGACTCACCAAATCCCCTATTCCACCTTGGCTTTTTTAGTATGCGCCACCCCGGTATCGCATATATTGCATTCATTCAGGGTGGGCAGCCCGGACGGTTAATGAAAACCGCCCTAGTTGTCGCCTCCCCGACCAGGATTCGAACCCGGGTCTCCCGCATTGAAAGGCGGGTATGTTGTCAACTACACCACCGAGGAGGACAAAGAGACAAGACTAGACAGACAAGGCTAGACAGACATGACTAGACAGACAAGACTAGACAGACAAGTCTAGACAGACAATACTGGACAGACAATACTACTCAGGCAAGACTAGACAACAGAGACTAAACAGACAAGACTAGACAAACAGGACTAGACAGACATGTCTACACAGACAAGACTAAGCCTACTGGACTGGACATATTAAGCTACGTGTATAAACAAAGCAAGCAAATTTAAATCTAAGACAAGATTTAAATGGAACAAAGAACATTTTTGTATAATGTTAATGTTTAAAAGTATTATTCAATAATAAACCAAAGAAATAAACGTTCATTGTGTTTAAACGGTTTCGCGCAGCTAGACGTATCCGACGGCCACATGAATTATCTCGTCCATCAATTTAAACTTATTCTAAATGATTCTTAACGCGCATTGCATTCAGCTATTATTACAACTTCAAGCTTCTTGCTCGCCTAAAGGGTTCGTTTAACAATAACATTCGTAAGAATACACTTGCGTCGCCATTAACTGCACACAGATCTAAATTAGACGGTGCAACTTTCGTTTTCTTTTCCATAAAAAAACGTTTTTAATTACGTAATATGGTATATAATTATGCAACAAAAACGCTACAAACGGAATCGTAAAGTTTCCGGTTGCTTGTTTATTTAGTTGGATAATTGAAGATAAACATATTAATAGAAGATAATAATAATACAACAAGTAATATATGTAAATCTAATCAATAAAATTATGCCTGTAGTGTTGAACACTAATTCGGATCAATCTCTTCCTTACCTTGTATTTTTAATACTATTTGTCCCCTCAATGCTTAGGTCTCTCTGAAGAAATCAGCTGCTTTGGGTTGTTGCTTTTAATTTGCTTTTGAGTTAAAATTTCTTTAAGCGCGACTTGGGAGTAACTCTGGGAGAGACTTTGGGAGATCTTGGTTTTGTCTGACGGAAATAAGGTTAAGTTAGGCCTAATCTACATAGATGTCGCTTTGTAAGAGTTTGACAAATGGCATTTTTCAAGAATGAAATTTCAAATTGCAGTACTTGAGAGTAAATCAAACCTTTTTTCTGAAGGAAATAACGTTAAGTGGAGTCTATGTTTTGCTAAATTGGTCAATATATAGTAGTCGCCTAATAAGGCATAAAATAAAATTCATTTAATAGCTCACAATTAGATTGTGTTTTTATGTGGTGTAATTAGTTTTGAATATTGCAACTCAAAATAAATGAAAATGAAGTGTCCTTCCTCACTTATTCACCAATTAGCTCAACGACCGAATTGTAAGAAGTGAGAAATACCTGTAAATTGCCATTGCAATATTTTGCTTAGGAAAAACTTTAACAAAAAAGCGATTTAATTTTATATTTAGACGGGAATCACGTAAAACAGTAATAAATCGAACACAATATTCGCTTGCAATAATTGGATTGAGCAACGGCCTTAATAACAACAATAACGATAACGCAACAATGAAGAACGCACGAAACAATTTACATGATTCCTTCAATAATAATTGATATTTGTCTTCTAATGTTCACACAATGGTCTGTATTTAAACGTTATACAATCCGTTCCACTGATATTTTACGGTCTCTTCCTCGTTTCTCATCGTAATACACATTTCAAATATAAATTATAACACATTCTTAATTAGCTCGCTTAATTACGACATTAAGGCCGGCCACAATGGCTCCGAGTTCTGTGCGCATTTAGCTGCTGGAGTAGTTAGTGGGGAACATAATAACGTTCTTGTGCGGCTTCTAGGATTCCCGTTTAATTGTTATCATTGTTATCCATAAATTATTATGAACGCAAGACGCCGGTAATTACTGGATGTGCTTGCGAGGAATCATTGTCTTCGTAATGCGGTTTATGTTGCGGAAGATTATATGTTTGCTTGGCTTTCATCGTTTTTCGTCTCTACACAGTCTTATGAGCTTGTAAAGCTTCTTAAAGTTACTACTGATTTCATTTTAATGCTACACGATGTCACATTTCGAAATAGTAAATGAACACACTATATTTTATGATCTCTGAAATAAGTTATGAACTAGACAAGAAAAAATAAGAACAAACTTGGTTCTTGGACTTTATTCATATTGATCTGATTATCTGGAGTTTATTCATATTGATCTGATAATCAATTGCTTCAACACTAGACAGGAACAGACAATACCAGACAAAACCAGATAAGACCAGACAAGACCAGACAAGAACAGACAAGACCATACAAGACCAGATACGACCAGACAAGAACAGACAAGACCATACAAGACCAGACAAGACCAGACAAGAACAGAGAAGACCAGACAAGACCAGACAAGACCAGACAAGACCAGACAAGACCAGACAAGACCAGACAAGACCAGACAAGACCAGACAAGACCAGACAAGACCAGACAAGACCAGACAAGACCAGACAAGCCAAGACAAGACCAGGCAAGACCAGACAAGACCAGACAAGACCAGACAAGACCAGACAAGACCAGACAAGACCAGACAAGACGAGACTAGACCAGACAAGACCAGACAATACCAGAGAAGAACAGAGAAGAACAGACAAGACCAGACAAGACCATACAAGACCAGACAAGACCAGACAAGACCAAACAGTGCCAGACAAGACCGGACAAGACCAGGCAAGACCAGACAAGATCAGGCACGACCAGAAAAGACCAGAAATGACCAGACAGGGCCAGACAAGATCAGGCAAGACTAGACAAGACCTAACAAGATCAGACAAGCCAAGACAAGACGATCTAATACCAAAGAA
This sequence comes from Phosphuga atrata, assembly GCA_944588485.1. NCBI lineage: Eukaryota > Metazoa > Arthropoda > Insecta > Coleoptera > Silphidae > Phosphuga > Phosphuga atrata. Next base: position 14,994,093 of record OX155895.1, on the reverse strand, counting down.
GACCAGACAAGACCAGGCAAGACCAGACAAGACCAGACAAGACCAGACAAGACCAGACAAGCCAAGACAAGACCAGGCAAGACCAGACAAGACCAGACAAGACCAGACAAGACCAGACAAGACCAGACAAGACCAGACAAGACCAGACAAGACCAGACAAGACCAGACAAGACCAGACAAGACCAGACAAGACCAGACAAGACCAGACAAGACCAGACAAGACCAGACAAGACCAGACAAGACCAGACCGGACAAGACTAGACCAGACACGACCAGACAAGGCCAGACAAGACCAGACATGACCAGATAGATTAGACAAAACCAGACAAGACCAGACCAGACCAGACAAGACCAGCCAAGACCAGACAAGACAAGACCAGACAAGACCAGATAAGACCAGACAAGACCAGACAAGACCAGACAAGACCAGACAAGACCAGACAAGACCGGACAAGACCAGACAAGACCAGACAAGACCAGACAAGACCAGACAAGACCAGACAAGGCCAAACAAGACCAGACATGACCAGACAAGACCAGACAAAACCAGACAAGACCATACAACACCAGACAGGACGAGACAAGGCCAGACAAGACTAGGCAAAACCCGACAAGACCATGCAAGACTAGACAAGACCAAACATGGCCGGGCAATGCCAGTTATTATATTTCTTATTATTAATATAATAAATAGCTCTCTGCTAACAACCAGAGTTGCAGCACGCAGGTTGAACATGAGTGTCAACCTCACAAAACAACCACAACAACAACAACAAGTAACACGATCAAACCTGTAACTAAAACCTATGCAAACAACATATTTCGGAACATGAAATATCAATTCCATGTTGAAAACAGAGAAAACAAAACAAGTAACTGAAACTAACTGAAATGAACTGAGCAGAATATAATGATTTTAGCATTACAAGAAACCAGATACTTAGATGAGGAAGCTTTCGACTCAGATGGATACCGAATACTAAAAGGGAAAGTTGGACAAAAGGCAACAAAAAATGTCTAGGAACGGGCTTCCTAGTAAATCACAAAGTACTAAACTCAGTAACAGAGTTCGAATCAAGAACCTCAAGACTGGCAATAAAAAATACGCGATGATTAATGTGCATGTTCCAACAAAAAAAGACCACAAAACCAATCCAGAAAAAGTAAGAATCGAATGGGACCATCTGCAAGACGAACTAACAAAAATCAAAGAAAGTGAGACAATCATTTTGGTAGGGGATGTCAATGCTCAAATAGGTAAAGAGAGGATCTACAGAGAAGTAGTGGGCAAACACCCAGTATACAAAAATGCCAACCAAAATGTGAAGAGATGTGAAGAGAAAACTTCGGGCTCCATATCATGAGCACATATTTCAAGGGGCAACCGAAGAAGAGAATGACATGGCAATTTTTACGGAACAAAATGGGTGAGTTAGAAATAGATCACGTTGCAATGTCAAAATCGCAAACACGAGAAATGCAAAATGTTAAAGTCATAAGGTCAGTCAGAGATGTGAAGAGAAAACTTCGGGCTCCATATCATGAGCACATATTTCAAGGGGCAACCGAAGAAGAGAATGACATGGCAATTTTTACGGAACAAAATGGGTGAGTTCCAAATAGATCACGTTGCAATGTCAAAATCGCAAACACGAGAAATACAAAATGTTAAAGTCATAAGGTCAGTAAACATAGATTCGGACCACTACCTAACCAAAATAAAAACTAAAGTATTTCCAAACAAGCAGAACCCTAACAGTACGTCGAACTTAGCCTGCGACAAAGCAATAGAAGAAAGGGCTAAACATTAGAGAAAATGGCAAACAACGAAGCTAGATATAGACTCTGGAAATTTCCGAGAAACCAGGAAAAAAACGGCTAAAATAATTAGAAGAACCTAAAGGAATTTTGATAAAGATACAATATAGAGAATAGAAGAAAGCTTTAAGAGAAACAAAACCAGAGACTATTACAGCACATTTAAGGACTCAATCCAAAATTACCAAACATCGAATATTTGTTTTCGGAAACCAGACGGCAAAATAGCAGTTAACAATATAGAAAACTGTGAACTATTAGCAAAGCACTTCGAGGAAATCCTCAACTGTGATGCAGCTGAAGGTTTCCCACCAAGCTGGATAACAACCAAAACAGGATTTGACTCTAAGCCCCGCAGAGTGGAGAGAAGCAATAATACAACCAATACATAAGAAAGGAGACAAGAAAAACTTAATAAACTATCTAGGAATCACTCTACTACCGGTAGTGTATAAGATACTATCCAAAGAGTAGCAAGGAGGCTTCAGAAAAGGAAGGTCATGAATAGAACAAATCGTCGGTCCAGATTAACAGGGTATTAACTCAAAAAAGCCTGAAGAGCGATTTGAAGTTTTAAAATCAATATATTTCCATTTCTGTAAATAATTGGTTAACTTCTTTTATAATATCTTTTAAACCAGGGGTCTCCAAACTACGGCCCGAGGGCCACATTCGGCCCGCGGGCAGACATTGTCCTGCCCGCGGAGAGCTAGCATACTTGAAAACTCCTTTTAGAGAACATATTTTTTATAGAAAATTAAATTTAGTTTACTGAAGTATTCTAATTTTATGTTCAATAATTATTAATATGACATCTACATTGATATGGTCATGGGCTAACTACTCATAACATTGTTGTAGGCTTATTGTTATTGTTTTTGTGATACGTTGGATAAATAAACACAGAATTGTAATGAGTAAAGACATGTATAATATGCAGAAAATTTAACTTCAGTATATAATAACTAACAAATTATTGAAATGAATCCAACTAACATTTTATACATTTTAAATAAAAACATAACTTATAACAAGCATAATGACATATGAAATACTAATGAGATTTATGTAATTGAGATTTTCCACTGACAATAGTTTGTAGTTGTGGACTAATTTTACTTGAACCAATTATTAAAAGAGATTTAAGATGCTCATCAGTTAATTTAGATCTGTAAACATTTTTTGTGTACTTCATTTTGGAGAAGGTCTTCTCACACAAATAAGTAGTACCAAAAACAGAAAACAGCACACGAGAAAATTTATGCAAATTATCAAATTGTGACAGTGGAAGACTCTTATAAAATTCCAACAAAGATGAGTTTTGATATTTGTTCTTAATTATATCACTGCACAGTAGATCAATCATTTCCATTTGAAGTTCCGGGGCTAGGGTTTCAATGTCAGTATCAAAAGGATTCTGAAAAATCTTAATTTGATTCGCAATGGCATCAAAGTCCGAGAAACGAGTATCAAAATTTATTTTCAAAGCACTCAAAGTTTCGATTGCAAAATCGATAGGAAACTCAGTCTCAGTGGTGTGGCTGAATATTTCACATATTTTAAAATGTGAAAAACATTTACTTCGTAGTTGTGATTGAAACAGTATCAATTTCTTCCGGAATGATTTGATATTAGTGTATAAATCAGGAAGATGCTGGTTTTCTCCTTGCAATCTCAAATTCAGTTCGTTCACATGTTTTGTCAAATCAACATAGAATGCTAACTTCCACAGCCATGCGTTGTTTTGTAATTCAGTAAAAGGGCGATGCTTTTCATTCAAAAAAATTTCGATCACTGCTCGAAGTTCAAAAAAGCGCTGAAGGACTTTCCCACAACTAAGCCAACGTACGGCAGTATGATAAGGTAAGTCATTTTCTCCACTCTCTTCAATAAATTGTCGGAATTGTCGGTGATTCAGCCCAAAAGATCTGATAAAATTAACAGTTTCATTAACGGTTTCAATACTTCAGACATATCCAAACATTTTCCACACAAATACTGTTGATGAATGATACAATGTAAGAATAATGGTTTTCAACCACCGTCATTTTCTACTGCCTTTGACACAAGAGCGACCACTCCTTTATCTTTCCCTCTCATGTTTTTGCCTTCATCAGTTGTAATACATTTCAAGTTTTTCCATCGAAGTTCTTTTGATTAATAGCCATTTCAGCTCCTTTAAAAATATCTGTACCAGTAGTTGTGCAATGAATACTATACATATCAAGAAGTTCTTCATGCACTTCATAGCTTTTATCTACTCCTCGAATATAAATCAACACCTGAGCAGCATCTGACACATCCGTTGACTCGTCCAAGGCCAAAAAGAAAACCACCCAACATGTCCATTTTTGTCGAACAGTTGAGAGGATATATTTTCAGCGATGTTTTCTACCCTTCGAGCCACAGTGTTTGCTGACATACTGACAGTTTTTAAGAAATTCACCTTTTCAGGGCACATTTCTTCGGCTACTGCAATTATGCATTCTTTGATCATTTCTCCATCGGTGAATGGTTTTCCACGTTTTGCAATTTCAAGAGCCACACGAAAGCTGGCACGAGTTGTAGCCTCTTGTTCAGTTTTGAGTTTTGTAAATGAAGATTGCTGCGATTTCAATCCGCGCTTCATAGCTTCGAATTTTTCTGTCCGCAAACTTCCTGTATATTTTGAGTAATTTTGAAAATGTTTTGTTTCATAATGACGTTTAATGTTATATTCCATGAGAACGGCTATGCTTTTATTGCAAATCAAACATAGCGCCTTGTTGCTGGACTCAATTACGAAATACTGAATGTTCCACTAATCTTTGAATTTTCTGCATTCACTATCAATTTTTCGCTTCTTTTTCATACTACTAAATCACACACAAAAGCAACAATTTAAGACAAAATACTGTTACAAAGATGTCTTAAACTTAAACACGCACAAACACGTTTTAAGGAGGTATTCACTATTTTATTTCACAACAGTGTCATAGGAACTGACTTGTGGTTGCGCCACTAGCCTTCTTATATATTCCAATTACTGCCATCTAGAAGTGAGTGGAAGACACCAGAACTTTCTCGAACCAACGAGATTATTCTGTACGTGCTATTAGCGCCATCTGTTAGCGATAGAAGGTACTACCTATTTCCGCTTGTGTCCACCAGATGTCGTGTCACGTTACTCCTCATGGCTCGTACTCTACGACTAATATAGAAATTACAGATAATGACAGGAATATTTATAATATCCAGTGTTGTCGTTTTGCGGACTTTAGTCCGATTTGCAGCCTTTTTTAAAACGTTGCGTACTTTTTCGGACTTTTTTTTTCATCAGTGGACTATTTCACTTTTTACCACCGGCAACAATGATAATATGCTTTTGGCCCTCGGAACTTACTGGATTAATCAGTATGGCCCTAAGGCTGGAAAGTTTGGAGACCCCTGTTTTAAACTATTGATTAACGTTATTAATAACGTTTTTGTTCACTTAATTACTTTGTCAATTTTGCTATTACTTAGCAAAAAAAACGAAATTCTGCAGGCAATAACATAATAAGTTAATATCCTGTTCATCCAAACGAGCGAAATAGTGTCTCTCAAAATGATACAAAAACAGTACAAATTAATCGGAAAAAAAAATTGGTAACAATATTCGTAGATTTCCAAAAAGCTTATGACTTCATCGACAGAAACGCGTTATTCAAGATACTAAAAGATATGGGATTGGACAACAAAACACGTAAACTAATAGAAGCAACCCGTACCGACACTTATTCCAAGGTAAAATTTAAGGGACTGCTATCGAGACTGGTCAAAATTAAAACGGGAGTCAGGCAAGGAGACGGGAGGAGGACCATTGCTGTTTAACTGCGCGCTGGAAAAGGTCATAAGGGAATGGAAAATGAAGGTAGGAGGAAAAAACTTAAAAGGCATAAAGCTAACTAAAGATAAATACACAGGAAATCCCATTACAGTGGAGCTCTTGGCCTTTGCAGACGATATAGTGATATTCGCAAACTCGGACGAGGAAGGTAAGACGAAAACTGAAATTCTTATAGAAATCGCGAAGAAAATCGGCCTACTGTTATCTCTTGAAAAGACAAAGTATTTCACTACCAAAAAAAGTCGGCACAGAAAAAAATTAACTAGGTTCGGAAAAATTGGGCGTGTCCAGAAATTTAAGTATTTAGGAGAAATAATAACACCAAATGGAAACGACAAAGAAGCATACGATAATTGGGTCTCAAAGTTAAATAGAGCATACTTTTTATGCAGAGGTATTTACAGCAGGAAATCCATCTCCATAAACGCTATAGTGCTTATACCAGAAGTACTATATTCCGCAGAATGTTTAACACTAGATCAAGTAGGCTGGATAAAAAATAGTAAAACCGAGAAAGAAGAATTCTAAGGAAAATTCTAGGGCCAGTAAAAGTGGACGAGTCTTGGAGGCTCATACGTTACGAGGTTCTATATAACAGTAAACAAACAGAAAGTCTAGCAACTGCCATGAGAAAGCGTAGAGCTTCCTTTTATGGACAGATAATCCGAATGAGTAATGACAGGCTCCTCAAAGGAATCATAATGGCCCGGAAAATTCTAAGAGACCAAGGGAAATGGATCACGGAAGTAGAAAAAGACCTAGCATAGATGGGAATAACGGAAGAGAACATCAACGAGTGAAACCAGGAACAAAAGGGCTAAAATAGTTTGAAGAACCTAAAGGAATTTTGATAATGACACAACAGTGAGAATAGAAGAAAGCTTTAAGAAAAAGAAAAGCATAGACTATTATAGCACATTTAGGGACTCAATTAAAAAATCCCAGACATCGAACATTTGTTTTCGGAAACCAGAGGGCAAAAGAGCAGTTAACAATATAGAAAACTGTGAACTATTAGCAAAACACTTCGAGGTAATTCTAAAAACTGTGATGCAGCTGAAGGTTTCCCACCAAGCTGGATAACAACCAAAACAGGACTCTAAGCCAACGGATATAAATGAAATCAAACTAATAATTGCAGACTCCAAAAGCAACAAAGCTCCAGGGGAGGATTCCATCACAGCGGAAATGCTAAAAACATGCAACCCGAGGATGGTAGAAAACATTTGCAGCATGATCAAGAAGATTTGGGAGGAAGAAGAGATCCCAGGAGAGTGGAAAGAAGCAATAATTCAACCAATACATAAGAAAGGAGACAAGGAAAACGTAATAAACTATCTAGGAATCTCTCTTCTACCGGTAGTGTATAAGATACTATCCAAAGCTATATTAAAAAGGGCAGAGGCACAACTAGATAGCCAAATCGGATAGCCTAGATAGCCAAGGCTTCAGAAAAGGAAGGTCATGCATAGAACAAATCGTCGGTCCAGATGAACAGGGTATTAACTCAAAAAAAGCCTGAAGAGCGATTTGAAGTTTTCAAATCAATATATTTCCATTTCTGTAAATAATTTCAACCTCTCTTATAATATCTTTTAAACTATTGATTAACGTTATTAATAACGTTTTTGTTCACTTAATAACTTTGTAAATTTTGCTATTACTTAGCAAAGAAAGAAATTCTGCAGGCAAGAACATAATGAGTTAATACCCTATTCATCCAAATGATTGAAATAATTTTTCACAAAAAGATACAAAAACAGTACACATCAATCGGAAAAAAATTGGTAACAATATTCGTGGATTTCCAAAAAGCTTATGACTCCATCGACAGAAACGCGTTATTCAAGGTACTAAAGGATATGGGATTGGACAACAAAACACGTAAACTAATAGAAGCAACTATTACTGACACATATTCCAAGGTGGAATTTAAGGGACTGCCATCGAGATTGATCAAAATTGAAACGAGAGTCAGGCAAGGAGACGGGAGGAGGACAATTGCTGTTTAACTGCGCGCTGGAAAAGGTCATAAGGGAATGGAGAATGAAGGTAGGAGGGAAAACTTTCAAGGCATAAAGCTAACTAAAGATAAATACACAGGAAAACCCATTAGAGTGGATCTCTTGGCCTTTGCAGACATGATATAGTGCTATTGGTACATAGTCCGCTAAACTTTGGTTTGGCACATGTGGTCTGGGCAGACCCCTGTATATCTCCATACAAACATATGGAAATATCGCATTCTTGGAGGCATAATGAAATGAAAAAACGACTCAACTGCCAAACGAGTAAGAAATAGTTTGTTAATATGAACGTTGTTCATTCTATTTTAAACGTTTGGAACAATCAGTGACTTAGATAGCGTAGTTACAAAATTTCGCCTTGCATCAAATTTGTATAGTCTATCTACTTCTTTGCAAATGTAAAATACAGCCAATGCCGTCACATCCAACATATTGAAAAAAGAAACAAAGTTTATTGTCTTGTTGGGCGTTTCGTAGTGAAATGAGTGACCATTTGATCCATACAATCGACACAGGCATTATATGCATTGTAAAATGAAATTGCTTTTGATTTAATTGCTCCTCCGACACAATTTTTGGTGTAGTGCACGGTGGAAAGCCAAATTACAGTCGTATTTTTTTTTTGCACGTAACAGCAAATGGAAACCGTATCATGGGATCCAAAATGAGATGAAACAGGACGTGAAAGACTCTTTTTCGTTTCTTTAGGAACACATTTTTAATTGAATTGAATTGTGCCAACAAAAGCAATGCTAATTTTAGCAAGTCGCTTTGCTCCTTCCAATATGCCCACCAAATTTTGATGCCATAATTTGATAGTTTTGATGGAATGTATTGAGAAAATTTTGTTCTGCGACGGTATAAAGGTTTCATGCTAATCATAGGATCTTGCAAGATTTATATTCCAAAAATTCCATATATTACGAATTGGTGCGGCTTTGTCAGTTCGTTGGCGATATGCACGTGTACGTTTATCATCAAAACGGATATATCGAAGCAATGCAAGGCATCGATTTGAGACATAGCTGTTCGGAATTTGAGAAGGCATACCAAAAAAGTAGTGATTTTTGCCTGTTATTGTGCAAAACTGGTCAAAAGTACACCAATAAATGCATCTAATTCAGTGCTCGTTAGCTCTTTCCAAACACTTGGTTTTTGACGGGATTTTTCAGATTCCACCTTTGAAATGTATCTTTCTCATAAAGATTCGCTTCGATGATAATGATGAATGTAATGTTTTGTAAATTTTTGTTTTTGAATGCATCAATTGGAACTGAATTTTGTTCTTTGGATCCAGCTTGAAAACGCAAAATATTGTGAACAGCCAACAGCAGCTGGTCCATTTCTAATCCACTTTGTACTGTCTGGAAAAGAAAAATTCATCAGTTGCATGATTTGAATTCATCAGTTGCATGATTATGATTTTTAGAATGTACATCTCGCTTTATTTCTTTTTATTCGTCACTATCTAGAATATCGTTTGGTTCATTTACCAAATCCTCTTCAATATCAGACGCATCTTCTTCAGTTACATAATCCATATCATTATCGTCGTCATCGTCTCTGAATAGATCATGTTCAACGTTTTCATCAAACTCTCTTTCCGGACAGACCACATGTGCCAAACCGAAGTATATTCAAATATATATCCTTGTAGTTACCCTTGTTTGACATGTATCCTTTTATTTTTTTCTTTTAAATGAAAGCTAATGAAATTTCAGGAAAAGTCACGGAAATTTAAGTCGATAGATCAATTAGAATTATATTAGAAATATAAATTAAATCGCAATAGGTCTGGCTGGAACCATGCGCCAAACGGAGGGTTTAATAGAGTATACTTTTTATGCAGAGGTATTTATAGCAAGAAATCCATCTCCATAAACGCGAAGATAAGACTTCTAAATACAGTGCTTAAACCAGAAGTACTATATTCCGCAGAATGTTTAACGCTAGGTTTTGGAGGCTCCAAAGTAACGAGGATCTATATAGCATTAAACAAACAGAACGACAATCAAGCAAGCTTAGAGCTTCCTTTTATGGACACATAATCCGAATGAGTAATGACAGGCTCCTCAAAAGAATCATAATGGCCCGGAAAATCCTAAGAGAACAAGGGAAATGGATCACGGAAGTAGAAAAAGACCTAGCATTGATGGGAATAACGGAAGAGAACATCAACGAGAGAAGCACAGTAGGAGAGAAGATAAGAACCTACGGCGATCTCCCGGCAAGAGAGACAAAGATTAGCGGACAAAGCGCAAGACAAAGCGAAATGATGAAAAAGTACTGGGAGAAAAGGAATAAAGAAACTGGAAAGAAGAAATAATATATTAAAAAACATTGTAGACATACTGTTGTTGTTGTTAAGCGTGGTCCAAAGTGGTCAAAAATCGAATTAAAATAATATATAATAAATATCATAGATTTGAATGGAGTATATTTTGAACAGTTAAGTCTAACCTTGTGTTTCCACTCTAATCGTGTTGGTCTAGACCAGTCCATTATAGCCTTCTATGCCTAGTCTTGTATGTCGTATACGGTCTATAGGTACATATGAAAGGTACATATGGAAATTTATTTATGAAAATATGTAAGTGTATTTATGAAAATTGAACAGTTTGTTGATTGTATGTTGTGTGAACTTTTGATAACCAGTCATGTTTATCTAGTCTAGTAAATTAAATAAACAGTAAAATATTCAAATTGGAAAAAGTGTGGCTATTAAGTTAGGTATCAATTACCCCAAGTGGATAAATATTCATATTTCGGTGATAGGAAGTTGAACCCGTATGTAAACTTCAACACTTTTATAAAACAGAAAAAAATTTAGGTGTATATTTAAATCAGCAGCTCATGCATATTCAGCGGAACATTTTACACCTTTAAACGAAATCGAGCCCTTCGCATTAATTAACAAAAAACTTAAACTGAAAGCACAAAAATGTGTTTGGGGTGCAGTTAATTATTATAACATTTAACATTTAGTTAGATTTTAACGTTTTATAAATCCATTAAAAGGAAAATTAATAAACTATTCTATTTTGTGTAGCGGATCGTTCGTGAGATTATGAGACAGGATTTTTTAACAAAAATTTCATTTCATAGCCAAAAGCATTCATTAGGAAAATCGTGTACGACTTTTATGAAATTATTAGTTTGCGGATTTCCGTTTTTAAGGGAAGCTTAATATTACCGACTGTTTGCACTTGATAGTTTAAGAATTAATATTAGAGATAATTTATGTAATATTAAAGAATATTAATATTAAATAGAAAAATATTAAAGAATATTTTTCACAATTTTTTGCTTAAATTATTTTCTCAATTTTTTTTATTTGATTCAAAGTGGTATAATACATCATTATTATAAAGTGTTATTATCCGTAGAAATGTAATAGTAGATGTGGAATTCTTTTGATGCGCTATTTATTATTAAAACCTTACCTAACGACAATTATTGATATAAATCTCAATAAAAATGCTAAATGTCGCAATAGAGAATATACATATTTTTTTTTATTTGTTTAATTCTCTTTTTACTGCGTTCTAACATAGTGAAAAATATAAATACTGTTCAAAGTGTTTCAATTAATTTTTAAAATAATCTATAAAATAACAATTAAATTTGACCCGACGAAAATTGAGGGGAGTCAACCTTAATTTTCGCGCCATTTGGAGTTTTATTCGCTATTTCGATAATGAAAAAAGCTAAAAAAAAAAAAATTATATAGATATTGTCTGTTACCGGAATGCGAAAACTTCTTCTTCTTCATGTGCCATCTCCTACTCGGAGGTTAGCTACCAACAAGGCAATCTCCACTTTCGACACTGCCGCTCTGAATAATTCCTTTGAAGTACATCGGAACCAATCTCTAAGATTTTTCAACCAGGAAATCCGGCGTCTTCCCACACTTCTATTTCCTGCAATCTTCCCCTGCATTATGAGTGTAATACTTCATACCTTTCTCCTCTCATAGTACGTCCCAGATATTCCAATTTCCTACATTTAATTGTTTCTATAATTTCTACCCCCTTTCCCATCCTTCGTAACACCTCCAAATTCGTAACTTTGTCGGTCCATGATAGTTTTAGGACTCTTCTATACATCCACATTTCAAACGCCTGGAGTTTATTTTTAAGCTGTTGATTGAGTGTCCATGCTTGCACCTCGTACATTAATATGAGAAACACGTAGCATCTCACCATTCTGATTCGGAGTTCCAACTTCAGGTCACGATTACAGAAGAGGTCTCTAATTTTAATACAGGCGGCTCTGGCTAGTTCAATACGGTATTTTATGTATGTTGTCTGGACGATGTCGCTTGTTATACAAGTGCCAAAGTATTTATATTTGGTTACTTTCTCGATACGGATATTGTCGATGATGAGGTTAGTATTAGGAATTGCTGATTTTGAAATGATCATATATTTGGTCTTTTTAATATTCATTTTCAATCCGTATTGCTATCCGTATAAGCTAATGATATTCGTTCTTTCTACCATTCTTTGCAACTCTTCTATGTTATCTGCCATTATCACCGTGTCATCCGCGTATCTTTTTTATTGATGGGTCGCCCGTTAACAATCAGTCCTGCTTGCTCTTCTTCAGGAATAGCCTCCTGGAATATTGCCTCGGAGTACAGATTGAATAGCATTGGAGGCAAAATTCACCCCTGCCAATCGCCTCTCTGGACCTTGTTTTTTTTCTGTGGATTCACCATCTACTCTCACCTCTGGGGTTTGATTCCAATACAGATTTTCAATGATTCGTATGTCTGCTGTTTCGATGTTTTTGGTTTTCAGTAGCGCTACTAATGGTCATACTGTACCTTGTCAAAAGCTTTCTCATAATCTATGAAGCAAGCGTGCATCTCTACATTCACATCCATACATCTTTGTGTCATTACGTTTATGTAAAACAGCGCCTCGCGCGTCCCCATGCCATTCCTGAATCCAAACTGGGTATCACCAATACTTTCTTCCAATTTGTTGTCTTTTATGTATTATTTTCAGAAATTCTTTTAGGGCGTGGCTCATGAAGCTTATCGTTCTGAAGTCGCTACATTCCCTGGCATTAGATTTCTTGGATAAATGTTGTCTCGTGATAAATGTTGACCTTAGCCGCTCGTTTTGCAATATTCCTGTTTCATATATGGTATTGTATAGGTTCGTAATGACATCGATTTGCTCGTTTTCCACGAGTTTTACCAGCTCTATTGGTACTTCATCAGGACCAACCGCTTTACCACCTTTCATGTTCTTTATGGCGTGTTGTACTTCCTCTTTTATTATTGGAATGCTAGTTACATCTTGTCGCTCGTTATTTAGGGGCCTCTGGTATTGATGAAGAGTTCTTCTATGTATTCTTTCCACCTTAGTAGCTTTTGAGCGTGGTCCGTTATAATTTTTCCTTCCTTTGTTTATATAACTGAAGGTGCAATTCTTCTCTTAGTTCCCGTTAGTTCTTTTACTTTTTTGTAGAGATTGAAATTGTCGTGTTGGTTTTGTAATCTTTCAATATATTTGCATTTGTCAGCTAGGTACTTACCTTTCGCTTCCCGAATCTTTCTTTTGATTTTTCTATTAATGTCGATGTATTTTATGTGATCGCATTTGTTTTCCGCCTTTCTTCCATAAGTTGCATTTTTTCTTTCATCATCCATTGATGCTGTGCGCTTAACTTGTCAGTGCTTAATAAAACTTTACGTCTTTTCCATAGGGCTCCATTTATGTTTTCCCACTTTCTATTGACGCTATCTGTTTGGGATGTTTCTCTAGCTATTTCCTGGATACACGCGTTTTTTCCTTCTTTTGTGTGTTCCTTTATTTCCACAACTCTTAGTTTTTCTACCGCTATTCTTTGAGGTATTCTTTTCGTCCTTAGTTTCTTAAGTTTGAACTACGGCCACAACCGGATTATGGTCTGACATCGGCTCCAGAATAAGTTTTAACTGATGTAATTGCATTTCTATAGCGCTTTCTAATTAGGATATAATCTATTTGGTTTCCATTTATCTTCTCTTTTGTGTGAGCTGGGGATGTCCAAGTACAGTCGGCGCGGTGGCGATTTATAGTGCGTATTTGTTATTACCAGATTTTATGATTGACAGAATTAAAGCAGTCTGTCGCCTCTATCATTCCTTTCTCCTAAACCATAGTTACCCACAAGGTCTTCAACTCTACCTTCACCAATTTTTGCATTAAGATCTCCCATCATGATTGTAACGTCGTGTTTGTTTGTAGCCTTTAACACACTATCCACTTGGCTATAGAAATCTTCGATTTCGTCATCCGATTTGTCAGCAGTCGGTGCATAAACTTGTATGACATTTATTTTGTCAATTGTCGTTTGTATCTGTATTAGCATCACTCGATCTGAGTAGGAAACAAAGCTTGTAATCGATCTGTGTACTGCTTTATCTACAATAATCGCCGTGTCGTTTCTATTTTTTGTATCTGTGCTACCCGAGTAATACATCACTACCCCTTCAGCAGTGTACTTCCCAGATCCTGGCCAACGAAGGTCGCTAATTCCCAATATGTTTATCCGTAGTCTGCGCATTTTGTTTATTACGTTGTCAACTTTTCCGGCTTGGAGCAAACTTCTAATGTTCGAAGTACCAATTCGCATTTCTGCCTTTCTTCTGATAGCTATGTTCCAAACCGCCCCCACCGGAGATCTGAAAAGGGGGCTAGTAACTCCGGAAAATTTTGACTTGAATTGTGCCATGTCGAGCTTCTTATTGGTTTGACTAGGAATATCCTTAGGGATCTTTAAAGCAGTGGTTTCCCTTTTCCTTTTGCATCTCCATGCCGTTGATCAGTTATTGATTCGTCAGTCTTTAGGAATGATTTCTTGTCCCTAGGACAAGGAGGTGCCCTTAATCTTGCCAGCTCATCCACCCGAAGCTGTTGGCCAACAAGAGGGGTCTGCTTTTTCCGGCAGATATTCGGTCGACAGAGCCTCGTTAGTTTTCCAGCAGGATGCACCGCGAGCAGGAGAGGTTATCATTTGGGTGGGCTTTTGCCCACAGCCCTTACATCCCAAATGCGAAAACACTAAAACGGAATGCGAAGTACACCAGATAAAGTGTTGTTTTATATTCGTTCAAGAAATGTGAAAATATGTAAACAATGCTGTAAGGTTTTGAGAAGAGATAAAGTACCTCCAATATCACATTTACCATCTCTAATATCGATTGGTCATCTACTTCGTAAGGTATCTGCTTCTCCATCAAACATTTTATTTGCCCCCGACGAAAAAAAGGGGTGTTATAAATTTAACGTGTCTATGAGTCAGTCTGTCCGTCTGTCCGTACATGTGGCTGTTTATAGAATCGTAGCTCCTAAACGAATGGACCGATTTTACGCGGTTTTGTTTTAAAGCTGACGTGATCGAGGAGGTTTTTAGCTATCATTTATGAAGATCTGTTCATGCGTTTGATGACCATCACCTCATTTCCTACTTGACAATATTAATCTGCAACCAATTTGAAACTAATGTTTTTCTAATTTCGTATATCCAAACTTGTGTTTGAAAGCTGACGTGACCGAGAAGGTTCTTAATAAAATAAGGCTATAATTTATTAAGATCTGTTCAGGAGTTTGATGATCATCAGGCCATTTCCTGCTTCACAAAATAAATCTGCATCCAATGTGACACAAATGTTTGTCTAATTAAATTTCAAAGAGGTAACATATTCACCTATTAAACAAAAATTAGGAAAAAGTTCGGATAAAAATATAAAATAAAAAATTGTAAGGAACCCTCGACACTAGGAAACTCAAATAATAAACCAGACTAATAATACCTTGGAAGATAGGTTGATACATGTAAGTTCATACGTACAATTTGAAACTTGCAGGTATTTTCTATTCGCTATAACTATGCAGGTATAACAAATTGTACTTCTTCACACAGCGCCCCCCCGACGCGGCGACGCTCATCATCAAAATATTAATAACAAAAAAAGTTTTAATTGTGTCGGAAGTTACTTAAAATTTGTAATTTTATTTTATCCGAAATTTACTAGAATGTATTGAAACACATCGAGATATGCGGATTAGAAATAAATAAAAGAAAAGTTTAAACGGCAATAATTACTATATATAGACCTTCATTAGGCTGCATCATAACTTTCATGTCTCTGCTAGAACATATTTTAGATTGTGTATAATTGTGTATATATTGATGTATTTGTCATGTTCCAAAATGTTATAATTGTAGGTGATTTTTATATACATTTTGAGAAGAAATCTAAGGAAAAACACAACTTGATACATTTACCACGATCATATGGGTTGAAACCACAGATTAAAGATTTTACACGAATTACACCGTCTTCAAATAGCATAATAGATAACGTATTTACTCGCCGCAGCTACACAGTGAGTGCTTCCGTTCTAGAAACAACATTGTCGGACCACAGATTATTACTGCTCAGGGAAGATACTCAAAACTATCCAATAAAGCAGCACTACAAAATGATTAGAAACTTTAGTGCAATTAAGAAAGAAAAATTTCATAAAATATTATCTGAAGAAACATGGGAAAGCAGTATGTCCGCAGAAGATTGCAATAAAAAAACGAAGGAATTCATAAAGACACTGCAATATCATTTCTTTAACACTTTTCCTATGAAAAGAGTAAATACTACACATAAAACATGGATAACTGAAGAAATTAGAAGATCTAGCAGTAAATTAAAGGATTTATACTTTTTACAGAAATATTTCCCGATATTAGCAACAAAATATATTTTTGAGAAAAAGAAACATAAAAAAACTGATAAACCTAAACGAAAACTAAACTATAAAACTAAACGAAATTTCTATAATGAAAGAATACTCAATGCAATCAATAAGCAAAAAGCTCTGTGGCACACAGTCAACGAATTATCTAATAAATCTATAGAGAAACCCCCATATCTATAATGGAATGTAAGAAGACCATATGTAACGAAGCAGTGGTAGCAACAAGCTTTAATAATTTCTTTAAAAGTGCCCCAGCTCAGGTAACTAAAAATATAGTCCCTAAACAAATTTCAAATTCTCATATTCCTACAGTAATCAACAGTATGTATATTTAAGAGTTTACATATAATGAAGTTATGGAAAATATTCACAAATAAAGAAATAAAAAATCGTCAGGACCGGATGACCTGCTCTGCAATATAATTAAAGAATTTGCTACAGAATTAATTGCACCATTGACTGACATTGTAAATTCCTCGTTTAGAACTGATATTTTGCCCGATGTTCTAAGAACAACCATGATTCTACCCATACACAAAACGGGAGATAAAACCTCTTTAAACAATTATAGACCAGTAGCACCCTCACGTGGAAGTCACCTTGTCGCGGTGTGAGGGCTTAGTTTCGCAACATACCGTTGGACGTCACGACGGGAACAACTCCGGTCGGGGCGTTCGGCGGAGGGCGAACAACCAAGAACTTCCAAACCCTTAATCCCAAGGTGTCATGCGACCCGTCCCAAAGGAAATGGTTGATGGCCAAGGGCAACCGGCCATCGCTTACGAAGCCCCTCTGATACCTGGCGACCTCAGAGGGTATCCAGCCTTACCACTATCAAGCGGGGCTCTGATGTGGTGGACCTTTAGTTCCCTTGCGACTCGTGGGATTTATATGAATTCCATAAGCAAAAATAATCCATGTGAAAGGGACCTAACCGACACAGAGAACAAGGAAGTCAGCCCGGATTCCCGGGAAGACGACCTTGACCTCACACTCGTAGACATGAGCAGTCCAGCCATGACTACTGAGGCAGAGGTAGATGTTCATGTAGGGACAGAGGAGGACTTGCCGCCTCCTGTCACAAAACAAGAATAACCATCAGGCGCACCAAAATAGCCCAAATGAACATCCCTCATGCCAAAGCAGCTTCAGCTGTGATGGCTAGGATGTTCACCAAGCAGCACCTAGGGCTAGCGCTGCTTCAAGAACCCTGGACCTACGGAGGTAAGATCAGAGGCCATAGCAACAGGGAATGTAAGTTAGTATGGGACAGCCGTGAGGTCTCCCCTAGAACTTGCATTATGGTAAGAAATAGCATAAATTACTTATGTCTTTCAGAATTTTTAACGCGGGATTTAGTACCAATTCAGGCCCTCATCAAGATCGAGGGTCTCCACCGCGAAGTAGTGATCGCATCAGCATACTTCCCTGGCGATGGTAACAGCATACCACCCATTGAAGTACAAAATCTGGTGGAACACTGTATTGAGAGAAGGCTGCCACTCATCCTGGGATGTGACGCGAACGCACACAATGAGATGTGGGGCAGCACGGACACTAATAAGAGGGGTGAGTACCTCTTAGAATACCTCATTAAAGAGAACTTAATTGTGTACAACGTTGGGAACACACCAACATTTGTCACTAAAGTCAGAAATGAGGTACTGGATATTACGGTAGGTAGCGCTAACGTAAGTAAACTAATTAAAAAGTGGAGGGTTTCAAGTGAGCCCTCAATGTCAGATCATACGATCATAGAGTTTGAGCTGGAAGGAGCGAGTGAGGAAAACACCCCCATTCGAAACCCCAGACAAACTGTGTGGCCTATGTTTAGTTCCCAACTAAAAGAAAACCTAGAGCAGGTGACAGTGCGGGGTAGTATCAAACACTACACCGTGCTGGAACAGGCTGTAGGAGAAATAAATGTCGCAATCACCACGGCATTTGAATCCAGCTGCCCGGTAAAAACCGTGAAGGAGCATAAGGACGAAAAATGGTGGAACAAAAATTTGTCTACATTAAGAGCAAAAGTACGTAGGCTTTTCAACAAAGCCAAGCAATACGGAAATTGGCTAGAATACTCTGAGGTGCTTACCACCTACAACAAAGAGATCAGAAAGGCAAAAAGGGAAAACTTTAGGACCTTCTGTGAAAACATAGAATCCACGCCGGTGGCAGCTAGACTGCACAAAGCACTAGCGAAGGATAGAGTGGAAATGACAACCACTCTCAAGAAACCGGATGGGACCTTCACGGAGGATGAAGAGCAAAGAGCTCTCCTTTTACTAGAAACCCATTTTCCGGGATGTAGAGGATACAGGGAGACCGAGGGCTTGATGCAACCACGGAAACCAAGTCGGGCCGACTGTAAGAGGGCAGCGTCCATCTGTACGGAAAACCGAATCAGATGGGCTATCGGCACTTTCCAGCCTTTTAAGCCCCAGGTGTGGACGGACTAGTTCCTGCCTTCCTACAAAAGGGAGAGAGAGAACTAATGCCGTATCTTCTAAATATCTTTAGAAGTAGCTTAGCGCTCGGATATATACCGGAGCTATAGAGAAGGGCTAAGGTGGTATTTATACCGAAGGTGGGGAAGAAAGACACCACTCAACCGAAGTCATCGTTTAACATCTTTTATGTTAAAGACAATGGAGAAGGTGATTGATAATTACCTTAGGACTATAGTGCTGGTAGGTACACCACTACACAGGAGTCAGCATGCTTACAGAGCAGGGAAATCCACAGAAACCGCCCTGTATCAGCTGACAAACGAAATAGAAGCAGCACTAGAGATAAAGGAAGTAGCGATATGTGCCTTCTTGGATATAGAGGGAGCTTTTGACAACACCTCACACGAAGCTGTCAGGGCGGCCCTCGAAAGAAGGAATATCGACAGCACTATCTCAAAGTGGATGGGAGAAATGCTGAGAACTAGAACGGCGGAGACACAAGTGGGAAAAGACACCATTAAGATCTCCACAACTCGAGGGTGCCCACAAGGAGGTGTACTATCACCGCTAATGTGGAGCCTGGTAGTTGATGAACTACTGGTTAGGCTAAACGACCTAGACATCAAATGTCAAGGTTACGCCGATGACATAGTCATAATGGCCAGAGGAAAATTTGAGGGAATGCTCTGTGAAATTGTTCAGAGAGGCCTCAAAGAAACTAGTAGATGGTGTCAAACAGTGGGATTGAGACTCAACCCGAGCAAAACCACGGTGATACCATTTACTAGAAGGAGAAAACTAAACTGCCTACATCCCATACTCATAGATGGGAAAGCAGTAGAATACCAACAGGAGATAAGGTATCTGGATATCACACTAGATAGCAAACTCCTATGGAATAGACACGCTGAGGCAGTGGTAGGTAAAGCCAAACGCGCCCTAATGGTGTGCAGAAATCTGGCAGGAAAAACGTGGGGTTGTAACCCCACTATCCTGCGATGGATGTACACCATGATAGTGAGACCTGCAATCACTTATGGGGCGGTTGCGTGGGGAAGTAGAATCAAGCTGGCCTCTATGAGGAAACAGCTTGAGAAGATTCAAAGACTGGCGTGTGTCTGCATCACGGGGGCGATGGGGTCGTGTCCGACAGCAGCATTGGAGCTGCTGCTGGATCTGACTCCGCTGCACCTTGTGGTGGAGAGCGCCGCCAGATCGGCGATCATAAGGTTCAGCAAGGAAGGAATGGGCAGAGGCAAAATAATCGGGAGCAGAGACCGAAACAGCCTCGCTGCCAAGATCCCCTGGCTGAATGTGCCAAAAGACGAAATGGTATGCAAATACCACATCGAGAAAAACTACACAGCAATGTGTAGTAGTAAAGCCGATTGGAGCGACGAATCCTCAGCATATCAAATAGAGCAAAATGCCATCAAGTGGTATACAGATGGTTCGAAGACAAAGGAAGGCACTGGTGCAGGAGTGTTTGGACCTCGTACCAGATACTCCGAATCCATGGGAACATCCCCAAGTATCTTCCAAGCAGAGGTACACGCAATCGAAAGATGTGCACAGTTTCACCTCGACAGGAAGTACCGCAAAAAACGAATTGCTATCCTGTCAGATAGCCAAGCAGCCATCAAGGCCATTAGCTCATACACCATCAGATCCAAACTGGTATGGGACTGTGTGGGGAAGCTGAACAAGCTTGGCAGGGATAATAAAGTAACGCTATACTGGGTACCAGGACACACTGGTATAGACGGAAACGAAGAAGTCGATCACCTAGCAAACAAGGGATCCAGTAGCCCCTTTATAGGTCCGGAACCCTTTTGCGGTATGAGCGTGAACACCATCCGCAAAAGTTTAGATGAAGAAATAAAAGGAAAATGGATGAAAACCTGGGAAGAACTTCCAGGGCTAAGGCAATCCAAAGTGATGCTAGGATCTTTTAACCAGAAGAGAACTAAAGCTTGCCTGAAACTAAGCAGGAACAAGCTCAGAATTCTGACAGGAGCCCTGACGGGACACTGCAGACTTAGGAAACATCTCAAGGCCCTAGGCCTAGAGGAGGATGATGGATGCAGATTCTGTGGCTCAGCAGAGGAAACCCCCATACATCTGTTCAAAGACTGCGGAGCATTACTCCGCAAGAGACAGATGTACCTTGGGGCTCACTGCTTGAACACAGAGGAGCTGCAGGCCTTGAATCCCACCCAGATCCTGAGATTCCTAAAGGAATCAGGATTAGAGGAGGCGCTCTAAATGGGTAAGTACACCAACATTTGGAGGAGGAGGGTGGGGTACAATAGATCTATAAAGGTCGCAGTACAAGTCGTCACCACCATATCGACAATCTACAATCTAGACCAGTAGCAATGATTTCGGTCGTGGCTAAAATATTGGAATATTGTATGGAATCAAGATTATCGGCATTCCTTGCCATATATAAAATAATACCTCCCCAACAGCATGGTTTTTGTAAACACAAATGAACATCAACAGCATTAAAGGAATTTTATACAAAAATAAT
Source organism: Phosphuga atrata (assembly GCA_944588485.1). Classification (NCBI taxonomy): domain Eukaryota; kingdom Metazoa; phylum Arthropoda; class Insecta; order Coleoptera; family Silphidae; genus Phosphuga; species Phosphuga atrata. The sequence goes on along the minus strand of OX155895.1, from coordinate 14,972,644 downwards.
TAATGATGTAGATACGGGAATATGTTCTGTTGGCATCTTCTGTGACCTGTCAAAGGCGTTTAACTGCGCTGCTCAATCGAAATTGATTGAAAAGCTTAGTATTGCTGGAATAATAGGAAAAGCAGAGCGATGTTTCCAATCACATATATCTAACCGGAGTCAATATGTAAAAGTTGGAAAATCTACCTCAAAAATAACATCCATATCTGTTGGTGTGCCACAGGGAACAATTTTAGCTCCAATACTCTTCTCCATTTATATAGCGGACCTTATTTATTATATCGGATTCGATTTCTGCACTATGTACGCTGACGATATTAGTGTGACTATTTAAGGTTCTTCTATAAAAGAAAAGAAGCACAAGGCACAGAATATCTTATCCAAAATGCACATATGGTTTGCTGCCAACAACTTATATTTAAACTTACAGAAAACTAAATATATTAGTTTCCAAATCAACAAGCAAAAATATCATGATGACATCGATCTAAACATTAATAATACCAAAATTGAAAGAGCAAAGAACAAAAAGTTTCTAGGTGTATTCATCGAAGAACATCTTAAATGGGATGGCATGATGGACGCTTTAATAAAAAAACTAAATGGGAAAGCATACTTAATTAGAAGGGCGAAAGGTCTAATAGGAAAAACAGTTTTAATGCAAGTATACCATGCGGAAGTGGAATCTATTCTTGCATATGGTATTTTAGTTTAGGGATCATCTCCAGTCTCAAAAAGGCCGTTTTTAGCACAAAAAAGAATAATTAGTATAATTACGGGAATAAACTCAAATATATCGTGTAAACCTAAATTTGTAGAATTAAATATTTTTACCCTTCAATCCATTTACCTATGGGAGGCAGCGTGTCATATCTTTAAAAACAAATTAAAGTTCTCTACAAATAAAGATATACATAACGTTAATATAAGAAACGCGTCCAAACTACGCAGTCAGAAGAATAATCTTACGCTTTGCAGTACAGCGCCCAATAGGCTGGAGGTCAAAATAATTAAGTTATCTACAGAAATCAAAGAACAAAAATCATACAAAGCCTTTCTAAAATTAACGAAAGAGTTACTAATTAAAAAATATTTTTATTCAATAGATGAATGTCTTGTACAGACTTAAATCATTCAACAACATTTAGTTCTTTTTCTTTTATTTAAAGTTAATAATGTATAATGTAATTTATTTATTTACTTTTTTTCTATTGTGTAAATGTTCCTTCTTTGTATTATTACTTATAACTTTGTGACTTATCTTATATGTATATACATCGGAAGATTAATAAATGATTTGAAACAAAAAGTTAGGTGAATTATAACAACATTCGTGGTTATGTTGAGGTAAATACTGCAGAGTACATGCATGCATGAAAAACTATTTAGTAGATTACAAAATATCATGTAATACAATAATTACCTTGCAGCTTCTTTGACCTCAGCGGACGTAAAATCTGGATTGGATACAAAATATGTTGTCATCATAAAAACATATATTTTTGGTAGATAGTCCGATTGTGCATTAACAAAACCACTTGCAGTTATTGTTTTTCTAATCTCTAAAATCACTATATACCAAAATCGCATTAGGTAATGGAAAATACTACAGAAATATAAATAAAAACAAATTTTCTTATAACTTGACTTCTTCTTCTTAATCTAATGTCTTGGCAGACTTGTAGTTACAGATCATGAATGTCGGCCTCAATCAGACCTCAAGTGTGTTGATGGTATCTCGCCATCCGATCGGTCAGCTGTTCCACGTACAGCGGTCTCAATGTCAGTGGGGAGAAGCTGCCTGATGGTATCTATCCAGCGCCAGGGAAACCTCCCTCTTCGTCGTCCACCGTTTGGTTTACCCTGCACGATAAATTTTTCCATTTCCTCACTTCTCGTTATATGTCCGAAGAACTGGGAGTAAACCAGACTTGAGAATCGTGGTTTGGGTTTGATCTGGTTAAGAATGGAGATATTGGTACGTCGTGCAGTCCAGGGTATTCTAAGCATTCTCCTCCAACACCACATTTCGAACGCATCCACTCGACGACGGTCAGCTGCACGTAGTGTCCATGTCTCCGCCACATAACCAAATACAGAAAATACCAGGGCATGGACCAGCTTGATCTTCGTGTTACGTGTTGTGTTGCTATCCCTCCATACTGAAGTAAGCTGGGATATGGCGGTTCTTCCCAGTTGTATTCGCCGGCGTATTTCGGGTTCACAGCATCCCTTGTTATTAATAATGGCACCCAGGTATATAAACGGGTCGATGACATGATATTCTCCGACTTTAAGGATATTTGGCCAGTTATCATTTGCGCGGTGAACAAACATCGACAATCAATTAAACTTGACTAGCACAGTAAGAATATCGACGCCGATAAATGTCATAACGTGCCATGTGACGTCATGCTTTGTTTTGACCAACGGTGATGCGTTTCGCAAATTTGAATATCGCTTGCTTATTTTGGACTTTTTTTTATTAAAGTTTTATGGAATTAAAGACAAACTAAACGAGAAAATAATGGTTTTGGTGTAATGTCAAGACCATAGGGGTGAAAAAAAAACAAGTAGATTTAAATTGCTTGCATATTGTCTATTATACATTGCTCAAAACAATTAGCGGGTCACTAATTTGTGCCTCCATAAAATTCAAACGGGAAATTACATGCAAATAAAGTTAAAAACATCTGAAAGACGCACTATTTAATTGTTTTAATTGGCATATACGTGGTCTGTTAGAAAAGTATCCGACCTTATTTTTTATTTGGAAAACCTGTTGGATTTGAATCAAGCGCGCTTGCATGAGCTGACCTTGAACCTTTATGCGCATGCGTGAATTTTTCCCGCCTGTAGATAGCGTCAGTTGCTGTCGAGCAGTGTTCGGGTGACGTAGTGTGTAGTGCTCTCGTCGGTTTTTCAATGCAAGTAAAATCACCAAAGACGTCCTAGGGGGACGTCCTAGGTAGCCTACGTGATGCTGTGCGGCGAAGTGACTGGAGTTGTGGTCATAAGAAATTGGAGACTCCATCACGACAATGCTCCAGCACATTCTTTGCACTTGGTTCACAATATTTTGCCGAGAAAGCAGACTCCTCTGGTTCGACAGGCTCCTTACTCTTATTCCCCAAAGTCAAAAGGCCATTGAAAGGAACGCGATTGCAGACAAGAGAGGACATTATGGCTGTAACGACAGCCGAGCTAAAGTCGATTCCGAAAGAGTCATTTTCGGAATGCTTCAAACAATGACGGCACCGCTGGGAGAAGTGTGTGGAGTCCTAAGAAGACTACTTTGAGGGCGATTAGGTTTCCAACGCTCCGGGTATGCCAGATTTTTTTTACCGGCTGAAGGTCGGATACTTTTCTAACAGACCACGTATGGATGTGTCAGAATCACGTACTTTTGAAGTACCTGTAATAATTAACAACTACCAAAACCAAAGTGCAAAACGAATTTAAATTAATTGTTAATGTAAACTTTTTTACTTAAAGTGGTTACTTAAATCGAGTATGTGCACCCATAGTACGAATAACGGCATTACACCGTCTTAGCATGCTTCGCAAAACTCTTCGATTGTATTCTTGTGGTATTGCGTTCCATTCTTCAATAAGAGTCGCCGTTAGCTGCTGGATGGTCTGAGAAGGATGCGGGCGATCACGAACACGTCTGTTTAGCATATACCAAACATGCCATACCATTGTTTGAATTTCCAGTTCTTGTAGGAAGTCTAAAGTAATTCACGAAGTATTTGGTCTTGCGTTATCTTGCATTAACAAAAAAATTAGACCTATTCCATATGCCACAGGGACAATATGTTCTACTAACACAATGTAAAAATAGAGATTAGCGTTAAGATCTCCTGGAATTACAAAGAGGTCGGTTCAACTGTCGATACTAATCCCAACCCAAACCATAACTGAACCACATCCAAATCTATCGACTTCCTGCACATTAGCAGCTGCGAAACGTTCTCCAGGTTGTCTGTAAACACGTACGCGGCCATCACAACTTGTAATGCGGAATCTTGATTCATCCGTGAAGAGCATAGACTTCCATTGTCGAAGTTGCCATGCGACATGTTCAAGAGCAAAATTTATCCTTGCTATTCTGTGGCGTCGTGTCAAAGAGGGTTTTCGGACGGGTCGTCATGCCCTCAAATTTGATTGCCTCCACCTTTTCCTAATTGTCTGGTCTGCTACAGTGATCCCATGCATCGTCCTGAAGGAAATTAAGAGGTCTCTCGCCGTAGAAACTCTATTGCGAAGAAATATTGACGAAATCGGTAAAGATCGGTCCTGATTTTGAGTTGTTTTTCTTTTGCGATCTTGCCCAACGCGCCTGGTATATTGACCTGTATCCAAGTACCAAGTACCAACAGATAGGCTTACGTGGAAGTTTTTTGAAACTTGTTAAAGGCTTTCGCCATCTTCAATTAATGTTATAGCACCAACAACTTCCACTTCGTTGAGATGCCTCATTTTCACTTAACTTTATTCAAAGTGTCAGTTGCAAACATTTTCGTCTGTATATTGGTACGAACAAGGTATATTGGTATGAACATTGGTATGAACAAGATCTAGGGAGGATCTTTCAATCAAATTTGGGATACATTATTTCACTTTAGTTTTTGTTAATTATTACGGATACTCCGGAAATATTCGATGCTGATAATTCCCTATGAGTCAATTAAAACAATTAAATAGAGCGTCTTGTAGATGTTCTTAATTTTATTTGCATGTAATTTCCCGTTTGAATTTTATGGAGGCACAAATTAGTCACCCGCTAATTGTTTTGAGCAGGGTATATTTTGAACAACTGTGTGTTAACAATAGCCAAAACAAATTATTTATTCATTAAATAAAAAATCCTAGACAAAAATTATACATTTCAAAATTTTGAATATAAATATCTCAATTTTACCACAATTCTTCACACGTAATTACACATAAAACACAATCTACATTACAATTTACCTACATTACATTCTATCAAAAAACCTTTTTAAAATTGAATAATTAATATTAATTATTCTTTAGAGAGTTTTAAACCAAACAAAAGCTTCGATTTGCTCTGAAAATAATAAATTCAAATTTAAAAAACCAGAAACCAACGTTTTGTTGGAATTCAGCACACACTTTGTTGTTTAGGCTTTGTCTAAACTTTATAATTGTGTTAAATGTGAACAGGTACCATGCTGATTACCGCTATTATAAAACCGATGAATATTCTCACCGAATTATACTACCATATGAAACACATTTAGTACGAGGATAATAAAACATGTTTTACAAAACATTTACAAATATAGAAAACAAGAACATTATTTTCCAAAAAATCTGTGTAGATATACTTGAAGAGATTCCGAATCAAAAGAGTTTGAACTGGACATTTGTATCTACCACAAATGAAATAATCTGAAAAAAACATTCCGAACTAACGCTCGATCTAGAGTGTTTGTGATTTTATAACGAGCATAATTTTTACTTAGTTGGGCTGAACCAATTTAGTTTCTTCATACATTACTTAAACTATCTTTAATTGGCAACTTGTAGGGGTTGCTTGCGCTTTAACTTGTGGCAAAAATAAAAAAATGAGCATATGTTATCGGCCGCTATTAGTTATGTTACAAATATTTATATAGATTTAAAAATAACAAAAGTACCACTGACAACAAGTAGAAGAAACCTTTATTGAATTATAATTCCACTTAACGAATAAACCAATAATATTTTAATTGAAATGCAAATTTCTTAACCAACGATTGAACATAATTAAAATCTATTGCGATATTTTTGCATAAACAAATCTTACTTTGTCTTCTCCGGTCTTGTCATGTCTTATTTGGTATTGTCTGGTCTTGTCAGGTCTTGTCTGGTCTTGTCTGGTCTTGTCTGATATTGTCTGGTCTTGTCTGGTCTTGTCTTGTTTGGTCCTGTTTGGTACTGTCTGATCCTATTAGATGCCGTCTGGTCCTGCTTGGTCCTATCTGATCCTGTCTGGTCCTATCTGGTCGTGAGGTTCGAGAATGCATTGTCTAGTAGTGGGTGTATATATTTAATATGAATACTAATTAGTTCTATATTGTGAATGTATTTTGACTAAAACTTATTGTTAGAGTAAATGTTTAGGAAATTGACTAGGCATTGTATATATTTATGTGTTATGCTTTTAAAGCAATGTGTTTATTATTATAGCAATATGATTATAGAATATGCGGCGTGTGATGATTATAGGTGAACAACATAAATATTATTCATAATTAACTTATTAATTAATATTTCGTAGAAATTTAGATCGGTATTGGAATCCCAATTAACTATTAATATTAATTATAGGTCTAACAATTAAGACTACTAGTAAAGCTACTTTTATACTATCAGCTGACTGCCCCTAGGTAATTAAATACTGATAGAAAAACCTGAAAGAACTTGAAGAAATAATGCAGTGTATGAGAGCGTCAATGGTGGCTAAAACTATCCAGGTCACTAGAGCCAAACTCACATAGTTTGATGAAGAATGCAAGAAAGAATACAAAAAGCTGCGAGAGGCAACAAACAGATGGAGAGAAGGAAAGAGAGTTAAAGAAGATAATAAGAAGGAAGATTTGAATTTATCAAGGGAAAGAAGGAGGAAGGGAAAGAGAAAAAGTTACAATAGATAACAAACATTAATATTGAAGCGAATTACCACCCGATTGCAAATCTGCTCTGATCCATCCGCTTCAAAAAAGGGAGATTTTACTGATCTAAACAACTACCGTGGAATTTCTCTCGTCCCGCTAACATACAAGATTCTCACGAAGGCGTTAAAAACAAGGGCAGAAAATCAGCTTGATAATCAACTGGGAGAATACCAGGGGAGCTTCAGGAATACCCGATCATGTGTTGAACAGATCCCCAATCTTAAAACTGTACTTGCATACTCCAAGATGAGAAACCGCAAGGTGGTCCTCACCTTTGTTGATTTTAGTAAGGCCTACGGTTAGGTTGATAGAGAAACGATTAATCAAGTATTAAAGGAACTAGGACTAGACAAAAAAACCCGCAGACTCATCCTAGAAAATTTGACCAACACCCATTCCAAAGTTAAATTTAGAAGCGAGATTAAAGAATGCTTCGAAATAAAAACTGGAGTGAGACAAGAAGATGCACTTTCCCCACTTCTCTTCAACTGTGACCTTGAAAAGGTTATGAGAGAAGGGCGCAAGGAACTGATCAATTTGGGTGCTCAGAGTGGTATCTACCTGGGACGTAAGAACGATGGACTGGTTGTAGATTGCCTGGCCTTTGCAGATGACATGGCACTCTTTGCTTATTCTCTCGAGATGGCAACCATGCAGATAAATTGTCTCAGAAAACAGCCTGCCAAAGGGGGTCTTCAAGTGTCGCTGGAGAAAACATTATTCTTTACCAACATCAGAGCAGGGAAACATCAAGAGGACTGAGAAATTTAAGTATCTCGGCAAATGTATTGTACCCAACTTATCAGAAAAAATATCATTATCCAAGAGAGTCAACAAGTTAGAAGAACTAGTCTATCGACTGACTAAGAACACTTACAACAATAAAGGCCTGTCACGCAACCTGAAAAGTAAGCACTACGCACCCGTCTTACGACCAGAAGCCCTATATGCCATGGAGTGTCTTTCCTTGAACCGAAGAAGTCTGGTAGAGAAATTGGAAATCAGAGAGAGGAGAATCCTCAGAAAGATCCTAGGCCCGGTAAAGGAAGTTGGGGAATTCTGTAAGCGGAATAACTCTGAGCTCTAAGAACATATTGAGATTTTCTCTGACTGTGCAAGGAAAAGAAGGGTAGCTTTCTATGGCCACGTTGCAAGACTGCCTCTAAACCGACTAACCAACCGTCTATTCACCTTCTGGCAATATAAGACGGTTCGTACCACTTGGTTGACAGAAAACGAGAAAGATATTAAAGAACTGGGAATAACAGATATCCAAAACAGACAGTCTGTGAGACGCACCATGAAGGAAGTCCGTGGATTTCAGGAAAAACTCCGAAGGAAAGAAGGAAGAAAGGAGTTACACTTGCTGAAGATGCGACAATACTGGGCAAGGATCAAAGCCCAACAGTTGAACAAACATGGTCTAATGTAGGCCCATTCGAAACAAGAAAAAGAATGAAGCGGAGTTTTGACAGCTTCTAAGGAAAAGAAAGGCGGCAGGTCAAGACAGGATAACCAAAGAGGCGTGGATAATGGCAAACAAGTAATGTTTGAAGAGTGTAACAGGTGTATTCAATGGAATATGACGGAAAGAAATTGGTGTGCCAAAAAGCTGGACGGTGGGGGAAGCGATACAAGTTTACAAAAGTGAAGATAAGAAACTATTTAATGCTCGTGGATTCATCCTATAAAATGTTTGCGAAACTATTATGAAAGCGTTTGGGGGAAGAAATGCTGGGAAAATAGTTACCAGAAATACAAGCATGGTTTAGGGGAGGAAGGGGAACCACTGAGCATTTAATAACTCTGAGGTATATTATTGATCAGGAAATGGCAAGTCCCAAGGGTAAGCTGTTTGCTCTATTCCTGGACTTCCTTGGAAGTCTGCATATGATGCTGCAAACAGGGTGAATCTAGAGGGAATATTTGAAAAGAAGTGGGATATCCGAAAAATTAAGGGAATGTAAAGAGCAATTGCAGTAAGAAACGTACTCTGGGGTAAGGGTGAAAGAGATTAAGTCGAGTTCGTTCAAAGTAGGTATGGGTTTAAAGCAAGGCTGCTCGCTTAGCCATGCACTCTTCAATAAATATGAGGCAGATTTGTATAAGGATATAGCTGCAGGACAAGCAGGAGCAGTGGGGGTTTGGAGGAAAAAGTGTGGACTCTGGCATACGCAGATGATATGGTAGCCCTGGCAAAATCTGCGGAGGAATTGAAAGAAATGATTGTGAGATTAGAGAGTATTATTTATAAAACGGAACTGAGGGTAATTGTAGGTAAAACGAAATGAATAAGGTTTAAGAAAGGTGGGGTGTGTAAGATGGAAAGTTTCGAATGGAAGGGGAGGGAGATAGAAGAGTTTGGTGATTTTAAGTATTTATGGTTTTTATTTGGGAGTGGTATTTGGGAGTGGTCTTGTCTGGTCTTGTCTGGTCCTGTCTGGCCTTGCCTTGTCTTGTCCGGTATTGTCTGGTCTTGTCTGGTCTTGTCTGGTCTAGTCTGTATGGTAATAAGAAGCATATAGAGTACTTGTTCAAGAAAGAGCGGGTGGTAGGAGAAAGATAGATATAGACTATAGAGTATCGGGGAAAGAGTTTAATACAAATAACCGGCGAAAGAAATGAAGGCTTGTTGCCGGAGGCTGAAGTATGGGGAGTGGAGGAAAGGAAGGCGTGGAGAAAGTGCAGCTACATTTTGTTGGGGGCCCTGCAAGTAGACAGATGAAGTTTCGAATGGAAGGGGAGGGAGATAGAAGAGTTTGGTCATTTTAAGTCTTAAGCGTTTTTATTTGGGAGTGGAAATTGGGAGTGGTCTTGTCTAGTCTTATCTGACCCTGTCTGGCCTTGTCTGATCTTGTCAGGTATTGTCTGGTCTTGTCTGTATGGTAATAAGAAGCATATAGAGTAAGAGTCCAAGAAAGAGCGGGTGGCGGGAGATAGATAGATATAGACTATAGAGTATCGGGGAAAGAGTTTAACACAAATAACCGGGCGAAATAAATAAAGGCTTGTTGCCGGAGGCTGAAGTATGGGGAGTGGAGGAAAGGAAGGCGTGGAAAAAGTGCAGCTACATTTTGTTGGGGGGCCTGCAATTAGACAGATGAACATTCTTACATAGCTCTGCAGGAGCTAAAGTTCTTGAAACCAAGATTTGAAGCAAGCTGACGAATGGCAAGGTATGAATGTAAGGTGAGTGGAATGTCCCAGGAAATAATTGTAACAGAGGTAGAATAGCAAGTTTGGAAGGAATGAATGGGAGGAGAGAGACAAATTTCGGAAAGAATAGAAGAAAACTATATGAAGGAGGTGGTAAAGGGAGGTGGAAAAGCTTAAGAGGAAAGGCATGCGAGTTGGCGAATGGTTAGTGGTAAGGTTGAAGGAAGTTGAACTGCAAGAAAGTAAAAGGAAAACAATGGAGAGTAAATATAGTAAGCACATACAAATATTTGATGACCTCCCTAAATATTTAAAAAAGAATGGGCCTGTCAATAGTTGCCAGGTTTAGATGGGCGTATGAAGAAAGAGGGCGAAAGTATTGAATGGATGAGAAATATTACTGTGAAATATGTGGGGTAGGAATGGACGTATGGGTGCATTACTTAGAAGAGTACGAAAATGGATATTGGACCGAAAGGGAGAGAGAGAGTTAGGAAAGAAATGGAAACAGTGGGTGTATGAGGATGGTAGTAGTTTGGAAATGATGGAAAGGATAAAAGGATGGAAGGAGCAAGAAGCTTAAACAGTGGTATAATATATATATATATATATATATATATATATATATATATATATATGGGTTTTCCTGCCCCCACAAACATCGATAATAAAAAAAACGAGACAGTCGAAAAATTTTGGAACAAACTTGAAAAAAACAAAATTCAGCAAGACGACGTAAAAATCCTAATGGGAGACTTCAATGCCCAGCTTGGGAAAGAAAACAAATATCGTTAAATCGTCAAAATTCTGCACACCAAAACACAAACACCAACGGAATACGTTTGATTGACATATGCCAACAATTCAATCTCAAACTTATGTCTACCCACTTCAGAAAACCCACACAAAAACAGAAAACATGGCGATCCCCGAACCAACATCTTGGTGAATACCAGATCGATCAAGTTGCCATCTCCTACGCCCACTACAGAATCATTCATGACATTCAAGTCCGAAGAGGTGCGAACATCGATTCAGACCACTACCTAACCCGAGTTAAGGTAAAATTCTCTCCGAAGAGAGTGCACCAAAATAAACCGTACATCCAAAAGTTTACACATCAAACATTCAGGAAACAAAAATTTCAGAAAAATGAAAAAATGAACCGACAAATAACTGGACTGACTTCTGCAACAAAATAATCATAAAAGCCAAGGAATTAATCCCACTTAAAAAAAGGCATAACACCCATGGTGGGATTCTAACTTTGATCAAGCCATGATCAATCGTCGACTCGTCTTAATAATTCTTCAAAAATACAATAGCAACAAATCGCCCGCAACCCTACAAAACTTTCTCGACATCCGCAAAGAGACAAACAGAACCATCAGGAAAACCAAACGCCAATCCATCGCCAACAGAACAATTGAGGATAACTTTAGAAACTACAAAAGCAGAAATTTCTATAGAGATTTTACAAATAAAATTAAAGGTTACTCACCACAGAATTTGACCTTCAAGGAAAAAGATGGAAAACTTGCACTTACCAACCAAGAAAACTCCGAAGAACTGTCGAACTAATTTTTCGAGCTCTTTAATTGCACCGAACCATCCGAACAATTCCCATCTTCAATAAACACGAAACCCGACGCTGATACACCGACACTAGAAGAAATCCGACACCGTATCACAAAACTGAAGAATAGAAATACATCACGAAAAGATGGAATAACCGCAGAACTACAGAAAAATCTTGGACCACGATCATTACAGGAAATCACAAACATAATTCAGGAAATTTGGCGTGAAGAACTCCCAAATGATTAGAAATGCGCACTCGTCCACCCACTCCACAAAAAAGGAGACAAATCTGTTGTGAATAACTACAGAGGAATCTCCCTCCTTTCCGTTTCCTACAAAATCTTATCCGCTAGCCTCTTACAACGCACACAAGAACAACTCGAACCCCGGATTGGGGAATATCAAGCAGGTTTCACTCATAGATCATGCGCCGAGCAAATTTTCAAACTGAAATCTATACTAAAAATTCGAGTTACACGAAATATCCCAACCATCTGCACATTTATTGACTTCATGAAAGCTTTTGACTCCATCGACCGACAATCCCTGTTTAATATACTAGAAGAAAACAATCTGGATCCGAAAACACAACGGCTCATCCAAAAAACACTAACAAACAAAACTTCCAAGATCAATTTCAACAGAGAAATCTCAAAACCTTTCCCAATCAAAACTGGCGTCCGGCAGATCGATTGCCTCTCTCCGTTACTCTTCAACATCGTTTTAGATAAAGTTATCAAAGCATAAAAACAAGAACTGGAAAATCGAAAGATTTGGAAACCCATAAGACTAGGAAAACAGCAGGATAACATCAACGTCACATGCCTAGCCTTCGCTGATGATCTCGCGATCCTTTCCGAAATTGAACAAACAGCAATCCACAAGATCGAAGTCCTAAAAGAATGTGCGGAGAAAGCTGGACTACAAATTTCCTTTTCGAAAACCGAATTCATGGCTACAAAACACATCAAAACAGAAAATTTAATTGCAAAATACGGCACAATAAACAAGGTTAGTCACTTCAAATACTTAGGCGAAATTATTGAACCTACAGGAACAGAAAGATTAGCACAAAAAGCACGGGAACTCAAAATGCGGAAAGCATATGGAAAAGTTGCAAGCATCTATAATAAAAAATGCATAAATATTAACACAAAAATACGACACTACACGACTGTTCATCATCATCAAGCGACCAATCGCGTCCACTGCTGGACATAGGTCTCCCGTAGCTTTCTCCATCCTGGCCGATCCTGTGCTGCCTCTATCCAGTTGGTCTTTATCCTTTTGATGTCGTCGGTCCATCTGGTTGGTGGACGGCCTCTACTTCTGTATGCGTCTTGGCGCGGTCTCCACTCAAGTATCCTCTTTGTCCAGCGATTGTCCGTAAGTCGCGCCACATGACCAGCCCAGTTCCACTTTAAGGTTGTTATACGGGTAACCGCGTCCGTCACTCCGGACCTCTCCCTTAATGTTATATTTGGGATCCTGTCTCTTAGTGATATACCTAACATCGACCTCTCCATTTTCCTCTGCGCGATACTTATTCTATTTGTAGTGTTCTTTGTGAGGGTAAGTGTTTCAGCCCCGTATGTAAGCACAGGCAACACGCACTGATCGAATACTTTTCTTTTTAGGCATATTGGAATGTCTGACTTAAAAATATTGCGCAGCTTTCCAAAGGCCGCCCATGTTAGGCCTATTCCTCTCGACATTTCACAGGTTTGGTTGTCTCTACCAATAGAGATTTTGTGACCAAGGTATTTATAAGAGCTTACTTGTTCTATGCTTACTCCGCCTATCTTGATTGCCTCACTCATAACAAGATTTGTCATGTATTGAGTTTTGTTGGTGTTGATTTTGAGTCCAACAAAGTTCGATGCTTCCCATAGCCTCCGTAGCATTTGTTTTGCTTCGTCCATACTATCTGCGATAATTAAGATATCGTCGGCGAATCTCAGATGGTTTAGTTTTTCGCCATCTATGTTTATGCCCATGTCACCAAAGTTGGCCTGTTTGAACATATGTTCTAGGAGGGTTATGAATAACTTTGGCGATAAGACATCTCCTTGGCGTACACCTCGTGCAATATCAAAGTCTTGGGAATCATCTTGCAGCCTAACATAAGCTTTTGCTCTTTGGTACACGGGTTTGATGACCTTGATGTATCTATGATCGATACGGCATTCAGCAAGAGCTTGTAGCATTTTATGCTGGTTTATTGTGTCGAAGGCTTTTTCGTAATCGACGAAGATTATGCAGAGGGGTTTATTGTACTCGATGCATTTTTCGATAAGGGACTTGACTATTTGTAGATGGTCATTTGTGCCAAATCCGGCTCGAAAGCCAGCTTGCTCGCGGGGTTGATATAGGTCGAATTTATTTGTCAACCTCTTGTTAATGATTCTCATGAATAGCTTATATATATATGCGATAGTAAACTAATGGGTCTGTAATTTTGCAAGTTGGTGATATCTCCTTTCTTTTGCAGTATTATAATTATTGCCCGATCCCACTGGGAAGGTGTTTTCCCAGTTTGTAGGCAAGCATCAAATAACTTGCATAATGCATTTAATAAAGTAGTTCCGCCGGCTTTTAGGGAGTCGACTGCTACGCCGTCGTCGCCAATTGCTTTATTGTTTTTCATATCTCTTAGTGCCCCCCTTATTTCGTCTAAGGTAATATTTGGAATATCCTCGAACCCTTGATTTTGCACTCTATTTATGTTGGTGTCCAAGCTCACTGCATTTTTATCGCTATATAGTGTCGCGTAGAAGTCTTCTACAACCTTTAATATTTCCATTTTATTTGTTGTTATTTGGCCACTCTGTTTTGCTAGCTTGCAGATGTTTTTTCTGCCTTCGGAGAATGGCTTCCGTAGTGATTTCATGCCCTTGTTTTGCTCAATTGCCTTTAAGATTTCATTTGTGTTATATGTTCTTGTGTCCCTTCGCACTGCCTTAGATATTTCTCTATTTAGGCGTCTTAATTCTGTTGCGTTTGTTGTATGTTTATTTGTCAGATTTCTTCTCCTTTCCATTAGTTGTTTAGTGCTTGTACTGAGTTTTTCTTTTCGTTGGGTGCTTTGTGTCTGGCATTCTTTTACTGCGGTTTTTATAGAATTTGTAATAAGTGCGTTCAGGTCCTCCACATTCGGGTCTAAAACACTTTCCATATGTGCTAGCTGTGATTCTATTCTATGTTGATACTGGGTTTCGTCTCTAAGCTGTCTCCATTTGCTGGATGTTGGTTGTTTAATAAGCTTTCGCCGCTCGTTCTTGATATTAATTGAGATTTTGGATCGGACCAGCCTGTGGTCGCTGCCTATTGAGAACTTATTTAGCACAGTTACATCTCGCACTATTTCCTTTCTGTTAGATATGATGAAGTCGATTTCATTTTTTGTAGAGCCATCGGGGCTGGCCCAGGTCCATTTTCGCTGTGGTGTTTTGCGATAGAAGCTGTTCATTGCAAATAAGTTATGTTGCAGGAGAAATTTAAGAAGCGTTTGACCTCTCTCATTCCTCACTCCAAATCCGTGGGTTCCCAACGGTGTTTCGGTTTCGTCTTCCTTATGCCCCAATTTAGCGTTAAAGTCCCCTATTAGCATGATGTAGTGGGTAGGTTCTTGCTGTATTGCGGTATTTATATCATCATAGAATACCTCCACCTCCGCGTACGAGTGTGCGGATGTAGGTGCGTATACCTGGATAATTTTTAACAAGTATCTAGTGTTTAGTTTGTATATGAGGTACATTACTCTATTACTGATACTGTGGATCTTGGTGACGTTTTGTATATGCTCTTTATGTACTAGGAACCCGACTCCTCCTTCGTTTATGTGTTGGCCTCCTCTGTAGTGTAGCAGATGGCCTGAGTGAAGTGTTAGTTGTTCCTCATCTGTTCTTTTATGTTCGCTTATTCCTAGTATATCCCATTTGATATGGGAGAGTTCTTCCTCGAGTTCTTGTAGTTTCTGAGTTTTTGATAACGTTCTGGTATTTAGAGTAGCGATGGTCAGTTTTCGGTTCTGGTAGCCTATCCTGTACCGGAGATTCTTCGCACCCTCTGCTCGCTTCCTTGTCCTTCCGCTACCTTGGTCGGGGATAAGCGAGCTGCCGGGGACTGAGGGCCGTGTGTTTTGATGTACTATCATTACGGGGGTTCTAGCCATTTGCCTTACCACGCTGGCCAGTGCGGGTTGGTAGAGTTGATAATTCATTTCCTTAGTTCTCTGTTTTAATGGTTATACCGCCATGACTCGGTCGTCAGAGCCTCTTTAGTTTTCTAGCAGGAAGCACCAACGTGCAGGCGAGGTTGACATTTGGGTCGGACTTATCTGTTGTTTTGCCGTCACCCCTTACTCCCCCCACGACTGTTATCAAACCTAAAATACTCTACGCCAGCGAGACATTAAACCTTAATTACAAAGGAGACATAGAGAACATCAATAAGGCTGAAAGAAAAATTATCCGAAAAATCCTTGGCCCAAAACTAACAGACGAACGATATCGTCTTCAATCACACACTCACAGAAAAATATAAAAAAAATAAAAATACTCCAACATCGAAACCGATTTCCGCAAACGACGACTGAAATTCTACGGGCACGTTATGAGACTAGATGGCAACCGACTAACAGGGAGAGATTTGGAATACCTACAGAAAATGTAAACGACAACAGTCTGGGTAAAACAGGTCCAAATTGATCTAAAAAACGACAACATCTCACCGACAGACATCAAAATTCGAAAAATCTTTAGACATAAGGTCTACAGCTGGGAAATTATATCAGTGGAAAAACCCAAAATAACAAGAGGAAAATGGAGAGACGAACGTCGAGCTAAACATAACGAAATGATGAAACAATTCTGAAAGAACAAGAAAAATAAAAGCAACAGGTCATAATTTGCTTTATTTGAGCCACTGTAGGTTTAAACAATGTAAGTAAATAAATAAATAAATATATGGGTTTTCAGTGGTTAGAAAGCAATCTGTAGTTAACTTAGTATGATTTTCTTTTAAATTAATTGTTGTTTCTTTTTTTTAATTTTGTTATTATTATGCCAATAAAGGTTATTTATATATACATAAAACAAGTATTGTTCCAAAACATTAAAAACAGAAAATGCATTACTTAAGAAAACATATATTTGCAGATCAGAGACTTAAATCAAATAGATACTTGTTAAGGAAGATTGACGACTTATTATATCAACCACTTCCAACTTTTATAAACTAGATAAACTCAGTAATAACTAAATTTTAATCATTCTAATTTGCTTTCCAAAACATTATACCTCATATCGTTTACTAATAACAGATCGTCGGAAAGAGATTAATTACATTTTTGTATTTGGGGGAGAACCTGGACAAGAACAGACAGACGGAAATGCAACCACATATACGTCTAGATAAAGCCGCGATTATTGTCCCACATTTATTTTAAAAAAAAACTGTATCACTGGTAATATTTTTGTGTCCCTGCCTAGGTCCCGTTTAGAGATTGCCCGACGCGATAACACACGGATATCCTGCGAATAATAGCAATAAAAAAATATATAAAATGTGTGGAGTTTGGACTAATCGAGGCAATTTTCATGTCGGTTTTGTTGTTAACTGCTGAACTGTATTTGAATGGACAATAATAGATCAAATTTGCTAAATTACAGATTGATTTGAGAGACGTATCGAGACGTATTTGGGAGACAGTCCACTTTCATCGATTTAGGACTAATTAAATATTTTCAAATTAGAAATGGAATTAATAATAAATATATTCGGCATCAAACAGGTGGCGCTTAGTAGGCATACAAATTCTTTTCATATATTTATTTAACGATTCCTGAGCACAATATGCTGAATTAACATTGTAAGGAAATTCCACAACGTTCGATTATGGACAAGAAAAAAAAATGTTTATTGTAATAATCTCAGTTAATTCGATTTTTTTTATTTGTCAAAAAAAATTTCTTACGATCGGTAATTAAACCCGCCTCTATTCTAATTACACTAATCTATTCATCATATTATATATATATATATATATATATATATATATATATATATATATATATATATACATATATATATATATATATATATACATATATATATATATATATATATATATATATATATATATATATATATATATATATATATATATATATAACAAACAAGCAAATAATACAGAAAAAATCAAAACAAATAAATTAAAAGAAGAGAGGCATCACAGGAACTCAGCCAAAAAGTAGAAGCTGGGTTAGCTAAAAACTTAATTAACACATACCTAGAATGCAACGCTTGAAGAATTATGGAAGTATATCAAAGACACGATATTCAAAATAGCAGCAGAAGTATGTGGAACAAGCAAATTTATCGAATTTATGAAGCAAACGGATTGGTGGAATGAGGAAGTAAAGAAAGAAGTAAAAATAAAGAAACAGAAATGGAAAAATACTTAGGAAATGCAACAATGGAGAAGTACAAAAAATACAAAGAACAGAGGAACAAAGTCAAGGTAATGGTGAAACAAGCGAGACAAAAATCTTGGGAAGCATTCTGGGAAAGATGGAAAGAGACCGATTTAGAAACCAAAAATTATTCTATAAAGTTATCAAGGGTCTTCGGATGGGAAAACAATTAGAGTCAACCATATAAAAACTAAGGACGGAAACATATGGGAGACGTAGAAGGCATAGCGAAGAGATGGAAAGAATACTTCGAGGAAATGTTAACGATAGAGCAAACAAGAGAAGTACCAGAAAGGGAAGAGAGGAAAATAGAGAGTAATGTAGAAACACAGGAACAAAATATAAAGATCGAAGAAGTAGTAGAAGCCGTGAAAAAATTAAAAAGGGGTAGAACAACAGGCCACGATAGAATAATAACAGAAATAGTTAAGAGCCTGGGAACCAAAGGTCAAGTAATATTAACTAGTTTGTTCAATAAAACATGGTCAGAAGACCCCACAAAAAAAGGCGGCAGAAGAGAATGTAATCACTACAGAGGAATTACTATGCTATGCATAATATCAAAATTATATGAACGAATACTAGAAGGAAAGTTAACGAAAGAAACTCAAACACAACTAGAGGACTCGCAATGCGGGTTCAGGAAAGGCAGAAATAAATAATAGACTGGAATGTGCTGCTAGGTTATATAATTCACTGATCAACGCCTTCATAAGGAAAAAAGAAATATCCAGTATATCAAAAATTACGGTATTCAAAACTATTTTTAAACCCGTATTAACCTACGGAAGCGAGAGCTGGGTGTTATCCAAACAAGCAAAAAGCAAGAGCCAAGCAATGGAAATTTGGTACCTACGAGGAGTGAAGTGGATTACACAAAAAGATAAAATCAGAAATGACTTAGTAAGAGAAGAACTGGAAGTAGAACCCATCACAGAAAGCATCAAATGACCACAATTAAAATGGTTTGGACACCTAGTGAGGATGACGGAGGAAAGATCAACAAAACAAATATGGCAGGCAAGATCACACAAGCGCAGAGCAAGGGGCAAACCGAGAAAAACATGGGATGAGGCGGTAACAGAAATTTGACAGAAACTTTTCGCGAGAAGGGAGTGTCGTGGAACGAGGGAAAAAGGGTCAGTATGGACAGTATAGAATGGGCTAGACTAGTTCACAATTAATATGAGTTTGTCATTTCTGTAATATTGTACCTGAGTCTATATAGATTATTACCTTAACACCTAACGGTACTCTAAGGTTTGTAATATATATATATATATATATATATATATATATATATATATATATATATATATAAATGTATATGTATATATATATATATATATATATATATATATATATATATATATATATATATATATATATATTGATATTATATTGAGATTACGCACGTGTGATCTCCACGCTTCTCAACAAAACAACTAACAATGTACAACTCTACATTGATAATAAACAAATTGAGAGAGTAAACAAGTTTAAATATCTGGCCACTACGTTGAACGATAAATGGGAAAACGGTGAAGAGTTTAAAATTCGTGTGGCTTATACCCGCAAAACATTTGCTAAATTCCATACCTACCTCCAACGACAGGAGGTACCCCTAAGTCTCCGTCTACGAGTGGTTAAATGTTACATATGGCCAATATTGCTATACGGATCAGAAAGTTGGTCATTAAGGGTCAAATCCCTAAATAGAATCGAAGTTATAGAAGTGTGCATCCTGAGAAGACTACTCGGGCTTATCTTGGTAAACCACGTAACAAAAGAGCAGGTTTTACAAATAGCAAATACGCATCGACAGCCATTGGATTGTATTGTAAAGCAAAGAAAAACATCGTACTTGGGGCATATCCTGCAAGGTACCAGATACAGACTGCTGAAAACTATACTTATGGGCAAAATCGAAGGAAATAGAGGACCGGGACGAAGGCAAACTCATGGCTCCGCAATATTCGGAACTAGTGCAATATCGCAGATGCGGCAACGATATTTGATGCGGCAACCAATGAACACATGAACGCCAACGCGCTAGACAGCGTATGGCAAGGATTTAGCAAAATCGCGATAGTTTAGGAACAGGGAAATATTATCGACTTATGTTTTATGTCTTGGAAAAGCAACTAAATTATTATTAATTATGAGTATGCATGTTTGAAAACCATGGGGGTGAACTGGGAAAAGAAACGATAGGAAGAAATAAAAAAAACATTAGGACTGGGGCAGGGCTATGGAAAGTACTGAGGTACTAAGGTACTGAGGTACTAAGAAAAAGGACGGAGCCACTGATAATATCCACATAGATGACTCGAAACATTACTTCGCTAAGTTAATTGGGGGTTATCTCGCAGGAGATCAAGAGCCAGGTAGACAAGAAGAGAGTGACGAAGGATTCGAAATTTCTGAAAGCGAAACGGGGCAATAAATGTAATTATCATGAGAGGACTTAGCAACTATAATAAAGAGCTTGAAGAAAGGAAAGGCAGCCGGACAGGACAGAATAGCGAACGAGGCCTGGCTACTGGCGGACCAGCAGTGTCTTCAAAGAGTTTGGGAGTGGATGTAGCAACAAGGATAACATTGAGTACGTGGCGAAGAAAGCGTGGGTAGCTGGTGGGAAAGCGTGGGTAGCAAAGATTCTGGATAGTATGGGGAAAAGAGTTTGAATCGAATTACCAAGCGAAAGAAATGATATGGAAGGCCTGTCTGTGGAGTATATTGATGTATGGAACAGAAGTGTGCAGAGTCAAGGAAGAAGAAAGGATTGAAATAATTCAGCTGCAATCACTAAAAAAGGCCCTTGAAATTAGACAGGTTGACTCCTTCCTATATAGTCTTACAAGAGCTTAATACGTTTAAGGTGTCAGTAGAAGCAAGCAGAAGAGTGGCAAGATATCAACGGAAGTTTAATGGAATGCAGGAGGAAGAATTATTAGAGAAGTGTTTAGAGAAGCAAGTAGGGAAGGAAGGAATGAAAGAAGAGAGACCAATTTTGGAACGAAAAAAAAGGAAATGTATGAAAAGGGGGTATGTAATAACAGAGGTGGAGAACTAATGGGGGAAAAAACAAATGGCGAGGATGATGGAAGTCGAGCTGCAGGAGCGGCAAAATAAAATAACGAAGAGCACATACCATAGACAGTATGAGGTAGTTCAAATACATGGGGACCTCCCGAAATTTTTAAAAACGCCAATGAGATTAAACTCACAATCAATCCTAGCCAGATTTCGTTGTGGATCCGAAGAACGTGGACGTAAGTACTAGATATAGGATTTGTATAAAAGATGTGTGGTGTGTGGAGAAAGTAAGAATAGGTGGCAACACTGGTTTGAAGAATGTGAAAAACGTCGTTGGAAAGAAAAGGAAAGAATATTAGTGAATAAATGGAAACAGTGTCTGAGTGAGGATGGCAGTGGGCTGGAAATAGGTTAAAGAATGGAAGGAGAAAGGGGTCTATCCAAGTGGGGTATTGGGAACTAACAATTACTATTACAGGGTTGAATGATTTTGTGTATATGTAGCATATATATTTATAAATTATGCCAATAAAAGTTTATTGCATTAAAAAAGTATTAATTATAACATACTTAGGTATCAGGCAAACCACCTGGATTAGAAAATTAGTAAACAAACTTTTACAAGTGTATAGTAAATCGCGATAACTTTGAAATAGGGAAATATTTTCAATTTCTATTTTCAGTTTTAGGAAAACAACAAAATTACCTTTAATTTGAGATAACAGTTATCAAAATCGGGTTGGTATTAAGCTAATTTTGTTGATTAGAAAATTAGTAAACAAACTATTGCTAGATTTAGACAAAATCGCGATAACTTCAGAAGGGGGAAATATTTTCAATTTATGTGTTCAGTTTCAGGAAAACAATAAAATTACCTTTAATTATAGGCATTAGCTGTAACAATTACTTCGGTATTAAGCGAGCTACGTAGCTATAAACTTTTGCAAGATTTTTGTCATCCTAAATGACAAGAAGAAGAAGATCTCCACACTACTTATTAGCTTACTAGCTAATTACTTATTAACTAACTAATACACTAACTAATTAGCATGATTGAATCAGCATTTAGGGATCAAGGCATCTGACCCGGACCCTAGCAAATACTCTAGACAATCTCAGTTATCGAATTCTGGGGGACCGAAAACATCATGCGGGAATGTGTCGGAGCTTACCAAACCTCTTCGGCCAGGACGCAAACAACACTTGACACGTGGAACATCAACACGTTACTTCAAACTGGCAAACTAAAACAACTAAAATTATTTTAAATCTGGAAACTTTAATTATTTTAAACTTTTTTTCAACTTTATTATTTTAAATCTGGAAACTATAGAATATATAAAGGGAGCCAGCAAAATCTACACCAAACCAACCACCACAATTTAGGACTGCCTTTGCCGTCAAGAAAACCATCACCAATTCAGTACTAAATTGCACGTCACCTTCTTGAAGAATTTCACTCCTTTCAGTCAAATCAGCAAATAAAGCATATAAGTTAATTAACGCATATGGCAAAAAATCCTCAAAAGTCGAAAACAAACTTCAAAAATCATCAGAGTAGAGAAACGTAAATTTGGACAAATCAAACTGGTTGAAATTGAACGAGACTTCCAGAAAAACAATACGAGAAACTACTACAAGAAATTTGAAGAAGAGCTCCAAAACTAGCAAGCCCCCAGCCACTGCTTCAGACGTCTAGACGGAACACTAGCAACAAATAATACAGAAAACTGTGAACTACTTGCAGAGTACTTTAAAAATCTCCTAAATTGTGGAAATCCTAAAGAACAATTTCTCATCTTTAAGAAATCCACAGACAATCCAAACTCGGAACCTTCTACACTAGAAGTACTAATTGGAGGACTGAAAAATAACAAAGCGCTAGAAGAGGTCGGAATCATTGCTGAAATGTTAAAATTATGTCGTAACAAAGTAGCTAGAAGTATTCATGAAATCGTACAGAATATTTGGAGTACTGAGAAAATTCCTGAAGAATGGAAATGTGCATTAATTTACCCACTTCACAAGAAAGGGGATAAACCAGTTATAAATAATTACAGAGGAATTTCTATAATATCAGTCGTATATAAAATGTTCCTTAAATCCACCTTAATAGATTGGAAGAACAGACAGACAGCTTAATAGGAGAATACCAAGCAGGATTCCGAAAAGGGAGATATTATATAGGGCTTCACACGAGAACGATATTTTTCTCGTCTAGTCTCGTCTCGTCTCGTAAAAGTGAGACGAGAACGAGAGGAGACCGCCTATGGACTCACTCTCGCGAGAGCGAGAACGTATGTGGTCTCGCTCTCGCGAGACCGAGAACGTATGTAGTCTCATATGGTCTAGTTCTCGCGAGACGTAAGAGTTTCGTTTCTGATCCAGGTTATATTTCTTCTTCAATCTTTGATTCTAATACGGGCAGCCGTAATATTTTCTTGCATAAATTTGAAATGCGGACTCGGGCAAGTTACATTTCATTATATAACAATTAAAAGAGTAGATTTCGTAATATGAAATAGATGTCGTAGACAATTTTAAATTATGTTCGTTTTTATTATTAATTTTAAATCGTCAACAAAATAGAAGGTTTATATAAACAGACAATTATGGTGTGTTATCGCTATATTTTCATGTGGATGGAACAAAGCGAAATTAGAAGATATTAATAGTAACCATATAGAAAATTTATGTAAAGAGACAGTGATTAGTTTACAATAAAATAAATGATCACCTCGTTTTGGACTATCTTAACAAGCAGTTCTAAACGGTAACGAGAGCGATACGAGACAAACGGTTACGAGAGCGAGAGCGAGAGCGAGACGAGACTAACGGTTACGAGAGCGAGAGCGAGACGAGACTAACGGTTCCTAGAGCGAGACAGAGACGAGACTAATTTTTTACACAACTAATGAGAGCGATACGAGAATTTTTTAAACTCTCGCCCTATCTCATCTCGTGTGAAGCCCTAATATTGTGTAGAACAAATCCTAAGCCTATACACTGTTCTACAAATTCGAAAAACCAAACAAACAGTAATTAATTACCTCTGTTGACTTCAAAAAGGCGTATGACTCCAACGACAGATAAACACTTTTCAACGTATTAGAGGGATTCCAAGTTGACAGGAAAAAAAGAATATTAATTCAACAAACTCTGACGGACACAAAAGCAAAAGTTAAATTTTTGGGAGAA
This sequence comes from Phosphuga atrata, assembly GCA_944588485.1. Lineage (NCBI taxonomy): Eukaryota > Metazoa > Arthropoda > Insecta > Coleoptera > Silphidae > Phosphuga > Phosphuga atrata. Next base: position 14,948,508 of record OX155895.1, on the reverse strand, counting down.
ATTTCTGAACCTTTTGAAATAAGAACTGGAGTCAGACAAGGAGATGGATTGTCCCCACTATTAATCAACCTAGTTTTGGAAAAAGTGATAGGTGAATGAAAAAATGAAACAAGAGGAATAAATATTGGCATACTACGTAAAATAAAATCAACCTTGACTGTTTAGCGTTTGCAGATGATCTTGAAATCCTCTACAACAACAGACAAGAAGCAATCCAGTACATAGAAAAACTAGATGAAATGGCAACTAAAACTGTACTCTAAATTTCATATGAAAAGACGAGATATATGGAAGGAACAAAATCAAGATTCAAAAGATGGAAAAGTTTACCAAAAACACAAATTCAAGTATCTAGGTGAAATTATCCTGCCAGCAGGAATCAATGAGCAAGCCAACAGAGAAAGAATTACAAAGCTAGATAAAGCATACAAAATCACCTGGAACAGATACAATAAAAAAATGTATATAACGTAATGCAAAATTATATCACTATAAATCAATTATCAAACCAGAAGCACTTTATCCATCTGAGACAATTATCACTGGTGGGCGATCGCAAAAGAACATTGAGAAAGAGGAGAGGAAATTTCTCAAGAAGATATTTGGACCAAATTGTGTAAATGGAATTTGGATGAAAAAAAACACCACAAGAACTGTATCAGCATGCAAAAAGATACATTCAGGAAAAGGCGAATAAAATTGTATGGTAACCTATGCAGAGTGAGTGATCACAGGCTAACAAAGAGAACTTTAAACTTTCAGCAAATTCCTTGAAAAATCACAATAACTGGTTAGCAGAAATAAATGAAGACCTACAAGAAATTGGTATCTCCCAAGAAATGATTCACAAGGACAAAATTTAGGAATAATATCAACAATCACAAATTTGGAGGAAAACCAAAAGGTCAAGCTAGAGGATGGACAGAAAAACGGAAAAAGAAACACAGTGAGCGGATGAAGAGATTTTGGGAAGAAAAGAAGAAACAACATGCTAAATAAGTCCAAACGCGCTTCTCAGTAGGGTATAACGAATCAAAAAAAATATGTATATATACAGAGTGTTATGTAAACATGCGGCAAAAATTCAAGGGGCTATTCCTTAGCCTATTCTAAGAATATTTTGTCCTATGATGATTTCTGAAAAAACCCGTTGTTTCGAAGATACAGGATGAATAAATTTGCGACAACCATATTCGATACTTGTTGAAATCATTAATGTAAATAAATGCATGGCGTGCGCCAATGAGTTTATTAAGTCCAAAAAATTAATGAGTTTATCAAGTACAAAAAATTGTTGGCGATCACTTGGAACGGCTGTTTTACCTAATAACGTACAACTGGATTTTATTTGAATACGTCTCGACAATGATCATCACCTGTATCGGTCGCAGTTGTTTACATTGAGTGTCGTTTGGCTGTTTGGCGTGTTTTTAATAGTTACTGAAGTCCTTTACGATGTATACGGACGCCGAGATGACTCACACGCATTTCAAGTATGAACTTGATGATGGCAATTTATTACAAGCTAGACGATTGTACATTGAACGGTTTCCTAGCCCTAATATCCCCGACCGAAATATCTTCGAAAACATTCAAAGAAGTCTTCGTGAAACAGGCACATTGAAACGAAATGGATGGTCAGGAAGTTTAATGACAGTAAGAACGATACAACTGAAACAGTACTTGCTGGACGTTATAGAGGAAGATCCAAGTACTTCTAAATGACAAATTGTCAATACTTTGAATGTAAGTCATTGGACAGTTTGTACTATTCTTAAGGGCAATTTTTTATATCCATACCATATTCAAGGTGTTCAGGCACTAATAGCTGCTGATAATCGTCCACGTACTGCGTTATGGCTATGACTTTTGCAAACATTAGTTCTAATCCCTCAATTCCTGACACAGATTACTTTTCAACGATGAAGCCAGTTTCTCAAGAAGTGCAATAAGGAATTTTCATAACGACCATGTGTGAGCAGATGAAAATCCGCATGAGGTTTGTGAAGATCGATTTCAGCTCGATCAGTTCTCTTTGAATGTTTGGATTGGAATTGTGGGTGACTATCTAATTGGACTAGAACCATTATTGTTTCTACCAGAAGGACTTACTGGCGAGATCTATCGCAACTTTTTGGAAGAAACACTGGATGTACCATTGGCGACAAGAATTGCAATGTGGCTTATGCACGAAGGTAATGGTGCACATTTGGTTGCGCGTGATTTTTACATTTTTACGTGAACATATATGCCGGGGTTCGATTCCGTTTCGATTTCCTAACCATCCGGGCTGCCGACAAGACTAGACTAGTCAGAGAAGACTATAGATAATCAATATAACGACTAGATAGTCGTAACTAGCTATAGCTAGTTAATATAACGACTAGCTAGTTATAACGCTAGCTAAGCTAGCTAGTCAAGTGTATAACGTATATATTATGTGTGTGAACATATAGAAGAAGAAAAATATATTTTCTTAAAGAAAATGATAGCATGTGAATATCCGCAAAAGCCGACCGATGTGGAAATAAAATTCGCAAATGCATCTCTCCACAAGACGAGACGGCTGATAACAGGCCACAGAGAAAATAGCGACGAAATACTTGCCACCGTTAATTTAGATCACAGATAACACAGATCTGTCCGCTTCCGGTGGTCACAGGGTGGTCAAGGACTGGTTCTGGCGACCTGGCGTCAACAACATCGAAGATTACGATTTCCTGCCGGAATTGTCCACAGTTTTTCTAGAACGTCGGTTTTTCTAGACTTAACAGACAGATATTTGACGATGTTTTCACTCTGTTTTAGTGACTTGTTTGGTGGTGTTATATATTAGATTGGACAGTTTCTCCTCGAGGGAACTCAAGTCTAACTCGAAATCGTCAAAGCTAATCGGAGCGGCGCTCACTACAAACAGTTGCATACTCAAAACGGTCAACGAACCTCAACTCTGTAAGAAGTTTCAGATGCCGCCCTACTATAAGCTCAAAAAATCTCAACAATATATAGAAGAGTAAGTTCTTAATCTTGGATCAAGGACCCATTATAGTGCCTTGTGGTTCAACCAAAATTTTTCGGATCAAGGATTTAGTCGCGAAAAGCTGATCCACGAACCGAACTGGTCTAATCCAACCCTAATTTACATTGTTGCCATAGATCTGTTATCACTGAAGATGTCGATCTTCACCGAGATCACTGGATTGATAAGGTAGGCCACACATGGCCTGTTCCATCCTCAGAGTTAAACCCCCTGGATTATTTCTTCCCCTGGACTATCTGAAGTCATTAGTTTACGCTACGTCAGTGGAGAATTTGGACGAATTGCTAAATTGGATATAGACAGTAGCAACGTTTTATTAATAAAAAAAAATATATGATAATTCAATATAGATAGTCAATTAATAAATAAATCAATAACTGAATCTAAGTTCCGGTCTTTCCACACACATGTCATATCATAACCTATCCTAGACAGTCCAGCACATGGTTCTCAAAACTAATGTTAGTGTATTACACCGATGAGGTCTAGAAACGCGGGGATGACTATTCACTTGGGATAAATAGGAAAATGTGATCTTTAAAACAATGTTATTTATCTTGTTCTTGTTTAGTGCATAAACGAGAAGAGATGGCCCAAACGGGCTTTAGAATACATCCCAGAAAACAAGAGAAAACGTGGAAGACTAGCAACTACTTGGATAAGCGGAATTGTGCAAACGATGAGAGATAGAGCAATCCAAGAAGATTTATGGAGAGACAAGAGAGTTTGGCGATCGAAATGCGGGATGCGGCAGAAGCTGTAGGATCCCCGCTTATATTATATTATTGTGTAGTGTCACGGAAGTGGACTGAGTCCTCGTAAATGACAGAAAATCTCTGTTGTGTTTCAACATGAGATTGGTTTTGTAGTCTTAAAAATACTTAATAATATTATAGAGCTAAGGAAAGCTTGAATGTATTTATAGTTTCACCCCTATACTCAATTTTCATAAGACAATATATTCTTGAGCTACAAACACTATAAGAGAGAGTTAACCAAGCGTGCGAAGAAGTAAAACTTACCATTAACATGAAAACGAAAAAACGAAATTCATGGTAATAAGTAAAAACCCGAATATTTACCATGTTATCACACTAAATGGAATGCAAGTAGAGCGGGTTCGAAAATACAAATATCTTGAAACAGTCATTAATGACCTACTAGATCCAGATCCAGAAAACAATGGACCTTAAAAGCCCAAACTATCAAAAAAGCTTGAAGCTTTCGAGATGTGGATATATAGGCGCATGCTAAAGATACCCTGGACACAATATATCGAACGAAGAAGTTCTAAGGCGCATCGGACATGACAGGAAACTATTAAAAATTATCAATATACGTAAAACAGCATACATAGGTGATATTCTGCGCAACGACAAATATATACTGCTACAAAACATAATAGGAAGAAACAAAAATCTTGGCTCCGTAATATAAGAGAGTGGACAGGAATTAATGTTGAAGAACTGTTCCATGGGGCAAGAGGCAAAGATGCACAGAAAGATGGTCTCCAACCTTCAATGAGAATACGGCATCACAAGAAGGATATATTCTTAGAATAGGCTAAAGAATAACGCCTTGAATTTTTGCCGCATGTTTACCTAACACTTTGTATATATGCGTGTGTGTATTTATTATTCTTTTAAAATATCATTGCTCCACGCTTAATTCGCAATTGCTGCAACTACCGGAATTCTACTAGATTTACTAATTAATCAGATATTATTAAAATCGTAATAAAATGAACTGTGTAATAAAACAACTTAATTACGACTACCACTTATTTCCCAAGAGATTCATAATCTATTTGAATAAAAAAATGAAACGAATATTTAAATAACTGGAAAGATTGCTTGAACTATTATTTTTGTTGGTTCCCTGCTGGCGTTTGTGAGAAATTAGCATAAGATTTCTGATTTGCATAATTTGTTATATTAACTTTTGTTATTTATTTAATTGACCTAAGATACTATTAATTTGAATTACATTGTAAGCATTTAATATACAAAAATAATCCATTGTTAACTTTACACAATTATCCACACAAAAGCTTTTCTCATTGTTTTTCTACATCCTTCTTCATCTATTTATTTTTTATTATTCGTTGTGGTTCTAACGGGCGTTCTACGAAAATTAAGTTTAATATCTTTATTACAATTTATTTTAATTTTGATAAATAATATATTTTCGTTTTGGAAAGACTCGTTGGATTGACTCGTTAAGTTTTAAACTTTATATAATTATTTATATAATATTGCAAAGCAATTAAGGTAAAATACGAAACATATTATGTATTGTAAGGGAAAGTATTTTATTGTTTCCACCCTTGTTGAGTGTGTATAGGGTTCAAATATTAGGCGTACGGTTCGGTTAGCTTAAATATAGTGGCGGTGGTGGTGGAGTAGTAAGCGAGCACTCATGCTTGACTCCCATAAAAGAGGGCTTAATTTCAGCTTAATTGTTACAGTGACACCATCTGTTTCCTTTCCTATAGTAAGTATAGAGAGCGCGGTAACAATCAGATTAGTTTGCCTACTTGCAGCCCTAATTAGCTCCTCATACACCCACAACAATTTACCAATAATGGTCGGGTATAAAGCAGGGGAGTGGATGATGATAATGGCAAAACTCGCACACTTTAAAATTTATAATGGGTGAAAGTTTAGTCATGGGGAAACAATTAATTTCTCGTTTCAATATGTTTATTTTTCCTCTTAATAAACTGAATTTTAATTGATAATATGGATTTATAATTAATTAAAACTCAACAGTTTGTTAGATTTATTTTATTAAAACTAATTCATAAATAAAAGTACCTACTTATAAAAGTTTATTTTAAAAATCATAAAATATTACAGAATTTGACTAAAATCTGAATGAAACAAATCCTGTAATTTTCGGTTTTTCACGCATTTTTCAGTCTCTCTTAATAATACCTAGTTTAATATTAATCTGGTTTCTGGCAACAACAAAACATAATTGTAGTCCAAATACAAAAAATCTAAAGGAAGCGAGATTATAAAAGGTTTGCAAGTAAATACCAATATAGCTTACAAAATTTTGTAAATTTGAAAGTTTTAATTTTCTCACTTTTCATGTTTTAACCCAGTTTAATATTAAATAAACAAATTTAGTCTGAAAATCTTCACAATAATTTATTGAAATATATGTTTTATCTTTAAAAGAAAAGTTTTTAGTTTTGAAAATAGATTAGTCAATTTTGTTGCTTGAAAAATAATGTTGGTCTCAAAACCTTTACAAAAGTCCAAAGAATTTAGGAATATATGCAAAAAATTTCAAAATGTAAGTTATCAATTCAACCAAGTTAAACAATGTAAAAGTTATCCAGGCGCTGATGTAGCCAGTGACCACAATCTGGTTCTGCTAAAATATGACCTAAGATTGAGAACAAAGAAAATATTGCTAAAGAATACCGCAAATACGATATCAAAAAGTTAAGATAAGACTGTGCTAGGGAAACATATCAAGAATTGGCACAACAGAAAGTTAAAAAAGAACAAATGGTACAGTAAATGACAAATGGATAGATCTGAAACACTCAGTCCTAGAAGCAGCTGACCAAGAAATAGGGAAGACAAAAAAACAAGTTAAACAACCATTACTGAATATATACGTGGTCTGATAGAAAAGTATCCGGCCTGATTTTTTATTTTGAAAACCTGATGGATTTGAATCAAGCGCGCTTGCATGAGCCGACCTTGAACCAACGTGCGCATGCGTGAATTTTTTCCCGCCTGTGGATAGCGTCAGTTGCTGTCGAGCAGTATTCGAATGACGTAGTGTGTAGTGCTCTAGTTGGTTTTTCAATGATAGTAAAAATCACCAAGGAGTACTATAGCGATTTCCTACGTCGCCTACATGATGCTGGCGCCGCAAGCGACTGGAGGTGTGGTCATCAGGAAATTAGCGACAATGCTCCATCACGACAATGCTCCAGCACATTCTTCGCACTTGGTTCACTTTTTTTGGCGAAAAACCATACTCCTCTGGTTCGACTGGCTCCTTACTCTTCTGATATGGCCCCCTGTGACTTCTAGCTACTCCCCAAGTCAAGAGGCCATTGAAAGGAACGCGATTTCAGACAAGAGAGGACATTATGACTGCAACGACAGTCGAGCTAAAGTCGATTCCGAAAGAGGCTTTTTCGGAATGCTTCCAGCAATGGCGGCACCGCTGGGCGAAGTTTGTGGAGTCCCAAGGAGACTACTTTGAGGGTGATTAGGTTTCCAACGCTCCAGGTGTGCCAGTTTTTTTTACCGGCTAAAGGTCGGATACTTTTCTACCAGACCACGTATATTCAAAATATCTAGTTCTATCACCTTTCTTCAAATATCGGACACTACCACCAAAAGTTCTTCAAAACCGAACCCGAAACCGAACCCGCGGTTTTTAATTTGCAAGAACCGAAAACAGCGGTTTTGAAAAAGTGGGCATTTTCAGAAACCCAAGCCAGTAATTTGAAGTGTTTTGTCAAAAATACAATTTTTCAATATTCTTGGTAATAAACAATTATTTTTTCGTAGATGCAACAGTATTATAACATGCTTCGTAGATAAAACAATTTACGATACACATGGCTTTGTGAAATCATTGCGATTAAAGCTATTCATGCTTAAAATCCCTTCTTCATACACTTGTATCATAAACTACTATTAACATTTTCAAACTAATTGTAAGTTTGTTTAATTATAAAAATACCACAACGTCAACAAATGTATTAAACCGAACCTAGCAAATACATCATGTTTAGACTTTCAGAACTTGTAAACATTGTAGTTCGATAGAGCAATAATTCATTGTATATTGTTTAGAAATATTTTTAGATAAAACCGAAAACCGCGGTTCTTGATGACGGTTATGTTGAGATAACTAACCTAAGAAAACCTAACCTTTTTTTGGGGAGGAGGGGTAACATACATTTACGTGCAACAGACCCTAGTGCTCCAAGTTGCTCTGGGAAGTGTGGGACTACTCGCCTTGGTGGCTAGACTACCCACTAAAAAACTCGCTCCTCAATTATACTCCTTGCACCCCGGAGACCGTCAGGTATTGCTTGGGGTGTAGGATTGTCAGAATGTCCCGTTTATTTATTTCTATTATCTCTTTCGTCTTGGGCTTTGCTTTCCATAATCTCTCTTATGGTATCCTCGATATTATTCCAATTGTCATGTGTTTCCAGCATTAGGTTGATGATGTTCTCCGGCGTTAAGTTCTTCCGATTTTTGATGTAAGGTTCCTTCTGTTTTTCTTTCCATTTGTGGCCCTTCCCATTTGTTTCCCTTGAAAATTGTGTGCTCCGCATCGTCCTCCTCGTCGCAGAAACGGCAGTTCGGCGGATCGATTATTTTAAATCTATGTAAAAACTTTTATCTACGACCACAATTGTAAATGCCTATTATTGTACTGTTCGTGGACTATGTAAATACATCATTCCACACACATATGTAACAATTCGCGAATAATGTTATGTAATAATTCAAAATCACCCTTGCTTGTTTGGTTTACGATTCGTTGATTGGTTGAGAGCTGCACGTTGATACTGTTTTTAAATATAGTACTCCGTAATTTCCAAACAATCATTAAACGTCACATCATTCACATAGAACCTGTCACTCATATCGTTTTTTCACGTTTAAGTCTAACGAACACTACAAATAAGTACTAAATAAAGAGTTATATAACCATTATGAATGTATTTCTTTTCATTTCTATCAAGTTAAATAAGGTCGAAGGTGTTACATCAAACATATTTTTCTTATTAAACAGAAACAAATTAGTGTGGTCGTAGATAAAGTATAGTACATAATTCGAGTTGTAAGGCAATTACGTCTTCGCGCAATTACTGTTCCGCTTACGTAATATGCTTCTTACAACTCTCATTACGTAATATACTATTGTCTACGACCACTATTGTAAATGCCCATTATTGTACAGTTCGTGGACTATGTAAATACATCATAACACACATGTATGTAACATTCCGCGATTAATGATAAGTTATGATTAATCGTTTGGTTTTCGATTCGTTGATTGGTTGAGAGCTGCTACTACGTACTACGTGTTTACATTATATGAAAATAAAACTGTTTGTTTATTACATTGTTAAATAATGATAATTAAATAAACATAACCTAATAAGAAATAAATTTGTTACATCAAACATGTTTTTCTTATTAAACAGAAACAAATTAGTGTGGTCGTAGATAAAGTTTAGTACATAACTCGAGTAGTAAGGCAATTGTGTGTTTACGTATTCGCGAAATTACGCACTTCTCGTAGTGCGTAACTGTTCCGCTCGTACGTAGGATGCTTCTTACAACTCTCGTTACGTAATGCACTATTGGAAGTCCCCGTGTCCTGATATGGCTTGTGTTGTATAGTGTGTGATTTCTCCGTGCTTCCGCTCTGTCCATGTTTTTATCATCGGTATTAGTCGTTTTGTCCAGCTGGCTGTTTGCGGCTGGCTATCCCATCTTTCTTACCACTTATTTATTATTTTCTCTCTTTTTCTTGTCCTCTGTTTCAGGTACGTTTTGGTCCTTTCTTCAAATAGGAGGTCCATAGGTGGTGTTCCCATTATAACTTGTAGCGCCTCAGAATAAGATGTCCTATATGCCTGTGCCATTTTGATAAGAACTCTTGTTATTATGTTTTAATATTTGTTGAATTTGATCGCTTTTTGCCAGATCGGTTTTCCTTAGAGTAGTGTAGAATGCACAATTGACGTCAGTACTTTCCTTTTTTCCTCCTTCGGTCCTCTTATGTTGGGCACGATCATGTTTAGTCTTTTGACCGCTAACCTAAAACCTAACCTAACCTAAACTAACCTAACCTAGCCTAGCAAATACTTATGTTTAGACTTTTAGAGCTTGTAAACATTGTAGTTCAAAAGGGCACTAATTCAATGTATTTTGTTTTTAGATATTGTTAGATAAAACAGAAAATCTCGGTTCTTTATGACGGTTATGTGGTTTCGTTTCGGTTTTTGCGCAGAAAACCAGTTTTGAAAGTTCTGCGGTTCGGATACATCCGAACTAGAAACACTATCATTGCCTCAATTAAGTTAAAACGTTCAAAAATTGATAACTATTAAAACCGCACAGCGACGGGTATACTATTTGGTCGTTATCGACGTAATCTATGTAAATCTAGTTTTAAACTCTCTTAGGTTATGGTTAGGATAATTTATATCAGGGCCAGATAAATCCAGACTAAGAGGTGGAGATTTCTTCACTCCATATAAGAAAAATAAATTCTATTTTAATATACGTCAGAAAATTTATTTTGAAGAAACAGAAATCGTCAAATAATGAAACTCCATTTGATTTACATTGGACTTTTACATACGATAATTTACGAGTGTATAAAGAAATTAGAAAATTAAAGAATATAAATATAAAGAATATAAATAATCTAGGAAGAAATGTAAATGTGAATTAAAAGTGTTTTTTGTGAAATAAATTTTAATTTTATCCTTAGCCATTTTTTGTGATAACGAAACAAATGGAATCTTCAATAATAATAGAGAACAGAAATAGGGCTTCAGACGAGGCGAGATAAGACGAGAGTATCAAAAATCTCGTCTCTGTCTCGTTAGTTGAGAAAAAAAAATACTCTCGTTTCAGTCTCGCTCTCGTAACTCTTTGTCTCGTCTTGTCTCATCTCATATCGTCAAATATCGTTCTGGCTGGATCTTAGATTAGATTAGATTAGATTCCCGACTTCCTCTAAGGGTTTGGCGCACGTCAACCTTAAGGCTTATTGTGCTGTCGGTTGATATCAAACTTGCAGTCCGACGTCTGTGTCACTGACTAGTTTCCTTAGTTTTCCTACAAGTTTGGGTTCCCATGTGGTTTGTTGGTTCCAGTCGAGCTGGTGTCGCATTCGTTCTAGGGCAGGGCATTCGAAGAGTACGTGGTTTGCTGTTTCATCTTCCACTCAGCAGAGTCTACATAAAGGTTCGTCTCGGTAGATTTTTACTTTATGCATGAATTCTCTAAATCCGCCAGTGCCTGTTAGTAAACTAACTATCTGCTTCGTGTGAGCTTTGTTTAGTTTTAACAGGTCCTTTGCTATATTGGGATTAGGTGAGTCTATTAGCTTCCTGCAATGGGTTGCTTTATCATAGGAGTTCCATCTGAGTTTGTGTTTATTTTTCATCCAATCATTGATGGATGCTCTGGCGCAGGCTTTTTCTATACCTATGCTCGGTTCGGGACCAACTAGTTTCTTGCGGGCACCTTGTTTTGCTAGGTCGTCTGCATGTTCGTTTCCCTCTATACCACTATGCCCGCGAACCCAGATGATTTTTACTGTGTTCTGTTGGCCTAGTGTATGTAGTATTTCTTTGCATTCTTTTATGATTCTTGATTTTGTACTGCAGGCCTCTAGTGCTTTTAGCGCTGCTTGACTATCAGATATAAAATAAATGTTTCTGTTCCGATATTTTTGTCTGTGGCATTCAGTAGCACCCAATAGTAATGCGTGTACTTCTGCTTGGAATATCGTGCAGTGTTCGCCTAGGCTGGCTGATTCCCTAATTTTGGGATTTTTGCTGTACAGGCCCGATCCGGCCCTTCCTTCAAACATTGAACCATCCGTGTAAAAGATTATGTTCTTGTTCGTAGGGGTGCGAAGCTTGGATCCCAGATTTCCAGCTTGGATCTATGTGTACGGTGAATGATTTTTCGAAATGGAATGACTTGTTGGTACTGTTGGTTCTCATTTCCATCAACGGTATTCTGACTGCCGTCATGATTTTCGTATGCCCGATCCTACTGGCTGCGATCCATTGACACGCGCATTGTAGTCGGTATGCCGCCATTCTTGCTTCTCCTTTTAGAAAGATGTCTAATGGCGGTGTATCTAGTATCACGTCTAATGCTAATCCAGAGGTAGTTCTAAAGGCTCCTGTGGTGCATAGATTCGCTAGATGTTGTATCCTGCTTAATTTTGCAACAGCAGTTGATTGTTGTAGTTTAGGCCACCAGGTTACTATGCTGTAGGTTAGTATTGGTCGAACTATAGTTTTGTATAGCCAGTGAGTCAGTTCCGGTTTGAGACCCCATGTGCTACCTATGGCTCGTTTACTTATCATCAGCGTTTGTTTGCATCTGGAGATTGTCTTGTTCATGTGGGGATTCCATGTTAGTTTGGAATCTAGTGTAAGTCCTAGGTATTTGACTTCGTTGCTCCATTGAACAGGTTTCCCAAATATTGAGATATTGGTTTGGTTTGTGATTTTCTTCCTATTTGTGAAAGGGATCAGGGTGGCTTTCGCAGGGTTGATTCTTAGGTCTCCTGTCGAACACCAGGTCTCTGTAATATTCAAGGCTGCCTTCATGATTTCTTCAACCGTTCTTTGGTGTTTACCTTGAATCAGTATGACGATATCATCGGCATATCCTTGAGTGAAGAAGGATATGCCGATGATCTGGATCATCCAGGAGGCTGGATCTTAATGTTAAGATAGTCCAGAACGAGGACGAGGTGTCCTCCTCGGTAGTGTAGTTGACAACATGCGCGCAATCGGGGACACTACAACTAAGGCGGTTTCCACTAACTGTTTTGGCTGCCCACCCTGAGTGAATGCGAAATAGGCGATTCCGGGTTGGCACATACTAAAAGTGGAATAGAGGGTTTAGTGATAGCTTTCCCCAAACCACTTTTTATTATTGAACGAAGTAATAATTAATTTTATTGTAATTAATAAATTATAATTGTATAAAAGAGAATAATTTAAAATCTCAAATTCTTAAGCATAAGAAGACAGCTGGAGAGGACTCTATCGTTGCTGAACTGTGGAAAGGTACTGGAAGCAATACCGTACGCAAGCTAACCGAGATCATCCAGGACATATGGGAAACAGAGAAATTACCACCCGATTGGAAATCGGCTCTGATCCATCCGCTTCACAAAAAGGGATATTTTACCGATCTAAACAACTACCGTGGAATTTTTCTCGTTCCGGTAACATACAAGATTCTCTCCAAGGCGTTACAAACCAGGGCAGAAAATCAGTTGGATAGTCAACTGGGAGAATACCAGGGGGGCTTCAGGGAGACCCGATCCTGCATTGAACAGTTCCTCAAACTTAAAACTGTACTTGCATACTACAAGATGAGAAACTGTAAGGTGGTCGTCACCTTTGTTGATTTTAGGAAGGCCTACGATTCCATTGATAGAGAAACGATTATCTATAATTAAAAACGATAAAGAAACGATAAAAGCGATAAAGAAACTATATTCATCCTAGAAACCTTGACTTACACCTTTGTTGGTACCACCTACCCCCAAACCTTTGTTGATTTTAGAAAGGCCTACGATTTCATTGATAGAGAAACGATTATCTATAATTAAAAACGATAAAGAAACGATAAAAGCGATAAAGAAACGATATTCATCCTAGAAACCTTGACCTACACCCATTCTAAGGTTAAATTTAGAGGTGAGATCTCAGAAATCTTCGAAATAAAAACGGGATTGAGACAAGGAGATGGACTTTCCCCACTTCAAACTATCTCCTTAAAAAGTGGGTCTTCAAATGTCGCTGGAGAAAACAGAATTCTTCACCAACATCAAAGAAGCAAACAGAAAGATGTTACCAGAGCAGGGAAGCATCAAGAGGACTGAGAAATTTAAGTAGCTTTGCGAGTGGATTGAACCCAACTTATTAGAAAGAGAATCATTATCCATGAGAGTCAACAAGTTAGAACTAGCCTATCGACTGACTAAGAACACCTACAACAAGAAATGCCTGTCACGCAACCTGAAACTTAAGCATTACACTATCACATTATCAGTCTTACGATCAGAAGCCCTGTATACAATGGAGTGTCTTTCTTTGTACCCAAGAGGTCTGGTAGGGAAATTTGAAGTCAGAGAGAGGAGAATCCCCAGGAAGATCCTAGGCCAGGTAAAGGAAGATGGGGAATTCCGAAGGCAACATAACTCTACGAACATCTCTAAAACATCTCTAGCTCTACGAGCATGTTGAGAGGCTCTCTGGCTATGCAAGGAAAATAAGGGTAGCTTTCTATGGTCACGTTGTAAGGTTGCCTCCAAACCGATTATTCGCCTTCTGACAAAACCAGAAGGTTCGTACCACTTGGTTGACAGAAACCGAGAAGGATATTAAAGAACTGGGAATTACAGATCTCCATAACAGGTATGTGCGTGAGACGCACCCTGAAGGAAGTCCGTGGATTTCAGGAAAAATCCCGAAGGATAGGTACCCCCTGGACAGAATAGAGAAAGAAGACTCTTGCAAAAGATGCAACAATACTGGGCAAAGATCAAGGCCCAACAGTTGAACAAACGTGTTCCAAAGTCGGCCAATTCGAAACAAGAAGAAATGTAAGAAAAATTTTTTGCCCAGAAATTAATAAAAAAACAAAAACAAAAAATACTTGTATTAGCTTTTGTTGTTTTTGGGCAATTTTGATTGCAAAATGTATTATTATCAGTTTCTCAGTTATGTTTAATGGTTCAAGTCTCTAGCTCATCGGGAAGTCAGTTTAAAATCAATTGCAAAATTTGTACCGGATAGTAAACAGACAGACAAGAAAGTGACTTAATAAAAACGTGGTAAAATACTTCAACAGACACCACTCAGACAAATTGTATTTCATTTTAGTTTTAGTATAGCATTTCTTGATAAATTGTTTTATGATAAATATAGGTAAATTCGAAGCAACCCATCGTATGTAAATGCTATATATCCACTCATTACTATTACTTTTCTTTCGTAAAAACATAAAACATAAAAACAAACATTAAACACGTTTAAAAAAGTTTATAAGTGATAAAATTCAATAAACATATTTTTTGATAGAATTTTTCGTAGTATCTTTGGTATCATTCTACATCTTGACATGAACTCTCACATGAACTTCTCCACATGAACGATCTGATTTTCTTTACTCTCGCTGTCTTCGCCACTCTTGCAAAAAGCTTTCACGCGCTCTTAATTTTATAGTTAACATCCAAAAGAAAGTTTCTTATATTTTATCATTTCAGTTTCCAGCAACAACAACTAGAAATCTACCAACATAAACATTATAATTTAATTAACACAGTCAAATTTATTCTTGAATGAAAGTAATTGAAGAAAAGAAAAATTGCACATTTTTCAACATGTATGTTTAAGTGATTAGTTTAAGTCGAATTTGTAATCAAAAAAAGTTTTTTACAGTCAACAATACAACAATATTTTAATATGTTAAATATTAGTAAACATGTTTTGAAAATTTTCTGACTTTAAAGTTGACACAAGTCATGTTTCGTTTTCAAAATCTGCAATGTAGGAAAAAATGTTTTTAAAAATGTGTTTTTATTTATGAATAAATTTGAATTCATTTTATTATTAGTGAAACAAATTTGTTCTCAAAATCTCACAACAATTCGTTTTTGTTTATAAATTCTAATTTTTTTTAATGTAATAATGTTTTAATGTAGTATTTTATACACTTTCACATCGTTAGCGATTTTGTTTATACATCTAGATTACTAATTTCGACCATTAATTAAGTGTTATCAACAATTTGAGATTGTACAATCTAATTGAATCTAATTCATTTTGTCTCTGCGAAACACGAGAGGGAGAGAGGTGGGAGACAGGTGGTCGACAATATGTCTATAGCATATGTGACATTGGGGTTGCGACATCTAAATACTCAAACTCGTCGTATGTTTCAAACTTACAGAAACAATGAACGGTTTATACATAGAATTGCAAGAAAATATTAAATTTAAAATAATTTAAATAATTTAAACTAAAAACATTTAAATACCTACTTAAGCTTAAATACTCACATTCGTAAATAATTTTGAATTTGCTGGCAGAAAGACTTTGTGCACGATAGCCATTAGTTGTTTTTGGTGACAATAAAGATTATTATTATTATTATTGAATTTAAAAAAAAAATTAAATAACAAATACGTAAATCATAAAATCTAAATACTCGTGTAGTTTACACGAGAACCATATTTTTCTCGTCTCGTCTCGAGACCGAGACTAGACTGCTTTGAACATTATTTAGGAGAGCGAGACCACATGCGACGAGAAAAGAAAGTCTCGTTCGAGTAGCCGTAATATTTACTTGCATAAATTTGAACTGCTCGTTCTGGGCTCGGGCGAGTTAAAGTAGATAAGTTAAAATAGACAAGTTTAATTTATTTTGTTCGTTTTTATTATAAGTTTTAAATAGTCAACAAATCTGAAGGTCTATATATAAAAATAAATATGATAAATTAGGTATAATACTTGTCTTTATCATTATTACCTACATTTTAATAGAGCTGATGATACTTTTTCTTCATTAAACCCCAAATTGATAAGATCAGAGATTGCTAACAAATGCTCTAAAATCATTTTTTTTTCACCAAGTTCCTTGCAAGCTCTGGCCACTTTGGGCAAAGGAAATCCTATAGCACTAATAAAATTACATACATTTTGCAAATCCATTGATAGATAATCAAAAGGATTCTCTAATGTTTCAAGTTTTTTCGGATATATCTTTGTTTAGACTAGCATTGATTGTAGCTTTTACGGAATCATTAGGAATATTATTCAGATATGTATTATTTAATTCAGACTCTAAAGCAAAGGAAAGCTTTAGACTCTAAAGCTTTCATTATATCAGGAGCACTCCGAAAGGGTATTTTATTAATGTCTAAGTTAATAGCGTTAACGTATCAAAAGAGCTGCTATATTCAGTTTTATATTCATAAATGTTTGGTTGAAATTCTGGTGGGTAATAAGAATATCCATTAAAATATGTATTCTCTGGATAGGTTTGCTTAGAGGAATGTGCCATATCATATCTGTAGGTAATTTGAGGTTCTTGACTTGGTTTACAGTACTTTGTTTTATCACCATTTTGTAATATCAGATTTAATTCCTCTATATCATTGATACTTTTAAGTTCCAAGTTATCAAAGAAACTTGAGGTGTCAAAATCTGATATATTGAAAGGGCTCTTATCATTATCATTGCCAGTATACATTTTATTCTTTAAAGGTATAGGGGTAAGTATGTTTGTGTAACTATTCACTTGTGTAGGTATTAGTACTCCTCCACTTGTATAATTTGCTTTATTGCCACTCAATTCACTATTACTATTTTCTTCAATTCTTTTAGCATTTTCCTGTTCTCTTACTAATCGTTCTAATTGTATCTTTCCCCTACGCGAGTTGTTTTCTTCCAATTTTTCTTTTCTTGCTATTGACGATAAAATTGTAGCAGCTCTCAATTCTTTCATTTTGTCTTTTATAGAAACTTCCAAGCCTAAACCATAATTGGGCATATTATCTTCAACTTGCTTTAATGATAGTCTTTGAGTAGGTATGTGAAAAGGCTAAATTTATTTTTGGAGGTCTGTATTTTGCTGATATCTTGACTCGTACACCATCAGTATAGTTACTGAGAAAATCTTGACCTGGCTTTTGAGCCATTTTTACCAATAATTTATTTTCATGTGTTTTATTAGTCATTACATTTTTAAAGGACCATTATTCCATGATTTTATTTTCAAAATTTATCAAAGAGACAAATCTTATAAAAAAAAAATCTTCAACTCGAATTATAAATTTACTCGGTTTATGTAAACAGATATTTATGGTTTATTATCGTTACATTTTCATGCACAAAAATGCAACGGTCAATTTCTTGAGTGATATTAATTATATAAAGATTTTTTTACGAAGAGATTTAGAACTGCAGTTACTACAAAAATATCGTTGAGTGAAGGTGCCAGCAGTGACAATCTTAATAAAAGGCCAAGATTAGATGAAAGAGCTGACGCATTAAGTGAAATTGAACCAATTAATCAATTTTAATAAAAAATACAGTGATAATCAGTGACATCTATATCTTTTTTCAATTTGAAATAATTAAAGATGAGAAAACTGTATACGTCTAACGTCCAGACGCTCCGTTTTGCAAAACGTTTTGTTTGCGCAGTTAAGACGGAATGGAAACGTTGCAATTTGTAGAGCGTCCACACGGTGCAGGTATATTTCGCACAGTTTTAGTGACATCGTCATGGAGGAGGTACTACTCTGGTCAATTTTGGCATGCTATTTTATTAAGAAACTGTTTAACATAATCTTAATCTAATATAATATTATCTACTTTTAGAAAGAAAATTTAAAAAAAATGGTTTTAAGACCAAATAAAATAAAATAAAATTGTTGGGTCTTAACATAGAGATTTAATTTATTAACAAAAATATAAGTTTCTCTTTAAAGAGAAATAATATATTAATAATAATATAATATTAAATAAACACGTGCAAATAAACTGAGGAACAAAATGAATCGGAAAACGGAGCTCATTGTCAGTTATCTTTAGGTCAGTTATCGCTGCAACTGTACCGTCTCCGCGTAGTTCTCAAAACTGCGCAGTTTTCCTATCTACACGCAACGTTTTATCTGCAAAGTGTTCAACTGCGCAGACAAAACGTTGTGGAAAACGGAGCGTCTGGACCGGCCTTAACACGTACGAACGCACATATCTATTGGAAATTGTGAATATTAGTTGATTGATTGATTATTTCATGTTTGGCTATATTTTTATCAATTTATCAGTATGTAATTTGATTATATAAATTTCTTTAGGCGAGTGTAACTAAAACAATTTACATTTACGGGCGGCAATGTACATTCTCGCCACTTTCATAATTAATCAAATGAGAAAATCATTTAATTTCAATATTGAAAAATCAAAAAATATCACTCAAAATATATTTCATACCAAAATTTCATATCAAAATATATTTCAAACTTAATAAAGACGGAGAAAGCTTGAATAAATAAATATGTATACTCAACCTTTCCGGAGCTCTATAATATTATTGAGTCTTTTTTGGAATACCAAAAACAAATCTCGTGTGAAATTTGTCCGTTATTATATGCCTTTCAGTCCACCTTCGTGGCACTCAACAAAAACCATAAAAATAACATTGTTTTTAAGATCATGACTTTCCAATACCTTGATACCGGACGATTACCTCCCATAACGGACAAATTTCACACGTGATTTGTTTTTGGTAGTCCTAAAGAGACTCATTAGTATTGTAGAGCTCCGGAAAGGTTGAGTATAATTATATATTCAAGTTTTCTCCATCTTTATTAAGTTTATCTGATTATCTATATTGTTGTATGGTTTTACCAATTCAAAATTTATTTCATAGTAATTCAATTTTATTTATAAATAATAACAAGAAATAAAATAGAAGTGATATTTTATATAATTATAAATATAATGAACCTATTATATTTATATATTCTTAAACTTGACATAAGATTATTTATTTATGCTCTTCATGTGGCAATCTCTTGAAATATTCATGATGCATAGGAGGTATATAAGGTAATAACTGCTCCATATCTTTATATTTTTCGTTTGTAATAGGCATGGTATCGCGATACAAAAGAGGTAGGGTAATTTTTTCACATTTTCAAGTCCTCCCCGACATGCAGGTGATAAAATTAAAGTCTTAAAATCAGTGTCCTCCATTGGTATTTTATATAAAATAGTATACGGTGCACTTTTGCAAAACCTGATCCAACATATTTGCAATCAATTTACTTTTCCTCCATTGGTGTTTCTTTTTAGCTGTTTTTAACTTTCGTTTTGTAGACTTTTTGTTGAAACGAAATTCTCTCGTTTCAGGTCCTGTAAATAAAAAGTATTATGTTGCTTATATTGTTTTATAACTTCATAATAATCCTGTGGTGTGTAAAGGAAATTCTTTTTTCGTAGCACCATTTCTATTATGCCAACAATTACCGTGCATCAACCAAAAGCCACCTGGTTTCGACTTACCACGCAAAACATGATCCACACTTAACAGAATCAGAACTTAACATGACAGATATGAGCATATTGTCCTCCTCGGTGGTGTAGTTGACAACATGCCCGCCTTTCAATGCGGGAGACCCGGGTTCGAATCCTGGCCCGGGAGACGACAACTAGGGCGGTTTTCACTAACCGTCCGGGCTGCCCACACTGAATGAATGAAAAATAAGCGATACCGGGGTGGCGCATACTAAAAGCCAAGGTGGAATAGGGGGTTTAGTGAGAGCTTCCCCGGAACTACTTCTTTAAAAAGATATGAGCATATTCTCTACACAAATGGGGCCAGCAACCAGGCGCGTTTTTAAGCTATTCAGCGGCTCGTTGCAAGTTTTTGGCGGGGCCCGCTCTCAGAGTGGAGAAACGTCCTTAGAAGAACCATCACCAAGAGTTCTATTGGACAATTTCTTGGCACATATTGTGGCGTCACGCTGCTAGTTCTGTAAACTCCAAAACCAGATGCATATTTGGTATTTCCAAAACATTTATTGCCTCGCATTATAAAGTAACAAATTTAACAAAAAGTCAGTAAATTTAACAAAGAGTCAGTAGCCAAACACCTTAATGTTCAGTTGCTCATTACCTTGCCTCCTCACGGAAACACTTGCACATTCAAATGCTCCCATAAAGATGGTTCTTATATAGATAGATGTCTCTCATCTTTGCGTTTGACTCCGTAGTGGAGTGACCTAGCCAGTAAAGCTATTAAAAATACAGCAAATAACACAAATATCGCTATGGGAAGCGACTGCCGAAATAATAACCAAGACAGCTGACAAGATCTTTGGAAGGAGTAAGCAGAAGAGGGCAAAAACATGGTATGACGAGGAATGTCGGAAACAACTGGAAAAAAGACAAACAGTAAGAAAGACTTGGATACAACTGCAAACAGACCAAAGTAAAAAGGAATATGACGACTGTCGAAAAGAAACAAGAAAAATAATACGCACAAAGAAAAGAAACTACGAACAACAAAAATATGAAACTATGGAGAGAGACCGGCCCAAACCAGGCTCCAGAGAATTCTACAATTCCATCCACACACTGAGAGACAACCAAGGCCGTATGATAATCGACGGTAAAGAAATAACTGAAGAATAGAAAAAGTATTTTAGAGACCTTCTAAACATCATACAGGAGGAACAGCACAAAGAAGAGATCTATATCACAGCGGACATGCCCGTCAAAAATCCTTCCTTTGAAGAAACCCAAAAGGCCTTAAATAAGTTGAAAAATCACAAAGCGCCCGGGTACGGACGAGATACCAGCAGAACTTCTGAAATATGGGGGAGACGCACTACATCGCCAAATCCACCAGCTAATAACGCACATATGGTTAGAAGAAAGGATACCAGCACGATGGAAGGAAAACATAATAGTGCCCATCCACAAAAAAGGGGACAAAACAAAATGCGCGAATTATAGAGGAATCTCACTCCTAAACACGGCATATAAAACCCTCTCAAACATCATTCTTAGTAGACTAATCCCTTATGCTGAAAATGTCCTAGGCGAATATCAAGCCGGGTTTAGGGTAAACAGATCAACAATAGATCAACTATTCACGCTGAGACAACTTCTAGAAAAGGGATGGGAGTATAACAAACCCATACACAATCTTTTCATAGACTTTCGACAGGCATATGATAGCGTAGAAAGAAGCCAAGTATGGAATGCCATGGCGGAGTTTTCAATACCAAAGAAACTCATTCGGATGACCAAAGTCTGTATGGAGGGTGGAATATCTAAAGTACGTGTAAATAATAAACTGTCTGGCAGCTTTGAAATCAACAGTGGACTTAAACAGGGTGATGCGTTATCTCCACTACTATTCAACCTTGTATTAGAGAAAGCCATGAGGTCGGCCGAAATAAAAACAGAATTGCTATCGGGTCAAGGTCCCAAAGTGTTACTCGCATATGCAGATGACATAGATCTCGTTGGAGACTCCATTCTATCCACGAAAGACATTTTCAACAAGTTGGAAGGAGCAACAAGTGAAGTAGGGCTGAAGATTAATGAAGAGAAAACGAAATATATGTGTATAAATAGAACGACACGAAGAGACAGAATAGGACAAAATATGACGATCAACACCTTTAATTTCGAAACGTTTACAACGTTTTAAGTATCTGGGGGCCGTAATCACAGCGGACAACGATGTTACCGAAGAAATAAAAGACAGAATCCGCTGACCGCTGATCTGCAAACCGCTGTCTATTTGCACTGAATAAGCTCATAAAATCAAAAAATCTTACAAGAAGTTCAAAGATCAAAATCTATAAATCCATCGTCAGACCTGTAATAACATACGGATGCGAAACGTGGACCATGACCAAAGCAAACGATGAAAAGCTCAGACGCTTTGAACGAAAAATACTTGTTGACATGACATCACCACAGACCAGTATAAGATCAGAACCAATATCGAATTAAAAGCACTCTACAACGACGCCGATATTGTCCAAGAAATTAAATCACAGCGACTAAGATGGGCAGGCCACGTGCACAGACTGCATAACGAAAGACTTGTAAAACTGGTATGGGAGGAGATTCCCACAGGCAAGAGACCGCTCGGACGTCCCAGAATGCGATGGAGAGATAACATCCAAGCAGATCTCCGGAAAATGAACATTCCATTTGACCCTAGGTTGATGGAAGACCGAACAAATTGGAAAAAAGTTGTACAGTCAGCCAAGACCCACCCAGGGTTGTAGCGCTACGTGATGATGATGATGATGAAATAATACAAAATTCACTGAAAATTTATTTTAAATGATTTAAAAGGTATAAAAAGATGTTTATATGCGAACGCCTTTGTTTTACAATCCCCGCTAAATTTTGATTATTGAGAGTATCTATTGAAAGTAATGCAAAATTAGAAGTTCTACCTTGAGTCATTGTGGTTTTTAGGTGTGTTTTTAGTCTACCAAATACACTAAAAGATCTCTCAGCACTTGCTATACCTATGGGCAGCGTTACAAAGAATCGAAAAACTAATTCAACATAAATATCATACATTTTCTGTTCAACTAATCATTCTAGATAACCCAGTACACCTCTATCACAATAAGGTTTATCACGTGGAAAATATATGTCCTGAAATTGTATCATTTCATCTATCAAAATAAGGGAAATAAACTTAAATGTATCACTTAATACTGTACGACTTTTTTCCAAATCTGATTTTGCACTGTTTTTCATGAAGATTGGATTTAGAAAACCTAAAATAATTCTGTAACATCTTCCAGACCCTTAATTCTGTCAGACATTTCGTTTGCCATGGCATCTATTACATTAGTTTAAAAATCGATTACAGGATCTATAACAGGATCGTCTCTGGTGCTTCCATCGTAAAATTTTTTAACTCTTCGAATTCTTTTTCTTTTTAGATGCATGTGTTCTTCGTTAAGGTAACCAGGCGTACTGCTTTAGTCAGTACAGTACTTCTTTGAGATAGTCTTTACTGTACAATTTTTAGGCAATGCATTTGCACTGCCTTTCTCCAAGATGTACTATTTGTACTGCTTTGCATAATATTGTTAAAATAAATGATTATTTAATTATAACTGTGATTTTATGCATTTCCAAAACGAACATTTTGCTCACAATTCAGTATTGCTAATAGTGGCAAATCAGCAATAATAAAACATTGCAAGAGTGATAAACATAACACTTAGATTAATACAGCAGGCCTGGGCTCGCGGGCCTCATGCGGCCCGACATTTTATGCGGCCCGCGAATCATTCAAATTTTCGTTATCAATTTTTTTTTGTAAAGCACATGCATAACTATTACCCCTCCATCCTCATCCAATGTATTGCTTTCGCGTTTAAATAATCTGGAAATAGGCAAACGTAAGTGGCCACCTTCAATTTTGCTTCCAAAATTAGGTTTATTTAAAAATTAGGTTATGCTAACTTTCAATTTTAGAACGATTGACCTTGAAAGTTTGCTTAGGCCGCTATTTTATAAGTCCCCATATCTAAAATAGCTTATGTTCTCCTTTCGCGTTTGAAAAATCTGGTCATCTTATCTTCGTTTATATCACATTGAAGCCATTTCGACTTGGAGAGTTCCAAAATTTGGTTGAAATAAGCGTCAGTTCTTAGTGAAGCAAGTTCATCTTTTCATGCACAAAACGACTTGAAATAAATCAATGTCTTTTTTCTGCAATATTTTTGATGTTACATCGATAGTTTGCAGAACATCATTGCAAAAAATTAAAATCATAAAATGTGAAACTATTTAAAAGTCCTGAGGCCGTAGCCACTTTATCGTGGTCGTGCCTTATCTCTACAATTGTTTCTAGAAAACTAAATGATTGAAAAAGAACTGATTTAAAATATTGTAATAAAGCATTTGTTGCCTTTGCTCTTGCAGACCACCTTGTGTTGGACAGATCTTTAAGTGTGTGTTGTTTGTTCTTTCTTGAAAATACTTCTACTTCTTCATTTCCCAAGGGTAATTTCGTTTTAAAAGTTTCCTCCTCGGCTTCTGCCGTATTATTGGTTCCTCCCTCACTAATTTCAGTGTTTTCTGTTTTTGTAGTAAACTTATCTAAACCTAAATCTAAAGATTCTAAAGACTCGAACTCAGCGCTAGATGTAGAAAAACAGGCAAACATTCGTTTTCTGATCATGTGTATTGTAAACCAAGTGTATTTATTGTACATGTGTATTGTAAAGTATTGTCAAAGGGGCCCGCCCGCATTGGGGCCCGTCGGTGCTACGCACCGATTGCACCTACGTTAAATACGCCTCTGCCAGCAACCATCTCCTCTCTGTGACTGCGGAGAAATCCAAACCATCAGACATATCACAGAAGAATGTTAGAAGCTTCGTACCACTTGGTTGACAGAGACCGAGAAGGATATTAAAGAACTGGGAATAACAGATCTCAAAAACAGACTGTCTGTGAGACGCACCCTAAAGGAAGTCAGGAAAAACCTCGAAGGAAAGGTATCCCCTGGACAGAAGAGAGAAAGGAGTTACACCGGCAGAAGATGCGACAATACTAGGCAAAGGTCAAAGCCCAACAGTTGAACAAGCGTGGTCCAAAGTAGGCCTATTCGAAAGAAGAAGAAAAAGAAGAAGAAGAATGTACCGTACGATCATATAATGGTAGACCTGAAGACTTCCTGATAGCTACCACAGAGTCGATAGATTACATAAATAGTTTAGAGGTTCGTTTCTAACCTTTTAAAGTTCTTCCTATACTGATGTGTATCCTGTTTGTGTTATATTTTATATTTATATAATATATACTTTATGGTCCACTTCCTAATGTGTCAGATAGTCATACGATCAATTAAATAAAATGTGATACCAAAATCTGCATCGTTTGTAAGATATGAATGTCCGGACAATAAAAATATATAATCAATTACTTCAATGTTATTTTCCAAATATTGGATAACCCTCAACCACATCAATGCGATTTGTAAATTTAGATTTTACCCGGTACACATATAGGTATATATAATAATATGACTTTGAGTCGTAACGTTTCAAAATGTCTCAAACAGCAAGAGGCTAGTTACTGCGATCCCCTGGAAGCAATAGTTTCGTCCCACATATACAAATTAATTTTATTGTCGTGGAAATTATGAAATCCCTCGATTTAAAACATACATCTGTTTATGGGAATTGGACTTACATCAGTTTCATAATCAATTGATACATTTCTTTTAAAAAAAATTTCTTTCAAAATTTAATTTATTTCTTTTTAAATTTCGCCAATTTTAAATTGAACAATACATTGGCATTTTTTAATATATTAAATACTAATTAGTTTAAATTATTTATATATTAAATTTAATAATATTAAATTATTTAAATTTAAATTTGTTAATTTAATTAAGCATAAATTGCATAATTTTTCGCATTTGTCGCATTTTTTCTAAATGGGCTTACACCACTTTCAAAATAAACCGTCCATATAAATACGTCATATACCCTGTCTTCAATCAGATTTCAATAATTAAAAAACCACATAAGACAAGTGTATAAATACTACAAACGCGTATGAGTATTTTTTTTTAATATGTAATTTTTTTAACATAATTTATACATATACATAACACGTCATTTTTGTCAAGCGATTTTCTCACTCTCAACTCTTTTTTAAAATGGCATTACTTATTTTTCGGATTTTCAGATTTTTTTTTCTGAATAATTTTAAGAAATAATTTTCTAAAATATAATATTTTTCTAAAATTCTAAAATTTTCAAGTGTGCCTTGGAATCCAATGAAAGCGCATAAAACAATAACTGTCATTTAAAATTTGTCAACTGGTTATTATTTATTGTAATTAATGTTTCTACAATTAGAAAGGTTTTCTCTCTAATTTTAAATTTGGTTACTATTTTGTTACATATATAAAAAAAATGTTATTTCATTGTAAATAACATTTAGGTTCAGAAAAGGCAGCCGTAAAGCAAGTTTGGCTTTGAGCATGATTCAAGAAAGGAGAATGAAGAAAGGTTTGATAACATATATCGCTTTTGTAGATGTGAAGAAGGCATTCGACAGTGTTAATTGGGGAAAACTGTTCACTGTCCTGAAAGAATCAGGAATAAAATATAAAGATAGGAAAGTAATATGAAGGTTGTATGAAAGTGAGAAGGCTGTAATAAAATGCGGGGATCACAAGGAGGAAGCAAAGATGAACTAAGGCGTGAGACAAAGGTGTTGTCTGTCACCAGCCATATTTACCTAATGCATACATTGAAGCTGCTTTAAATTTAGTACAGGAGAAAACTGATTTTGGGATAAAAATTCATGGAGAGAAAATTTAATTGCTTCGGTACGCTGATAAAATTGGTGTTCTGGTAGAGAGTGAGGAGGATCTTGAGAATGCGTTAAGAAGTATGGAAGACATATTGGGAAATGAATATAATTTGGAAATTAATTATGAAAAAACAAAAATTCTAGTCTGCAACAAGAAATTAAACATCCACACAAACATCAGCCTAAATGGACATACTTTAGATGAAGTTTATGTATTTGCGAAGCAAACTTACAACTGATGGAAAATGTAAAAGCGAAATTGTAAGTAGCATAAACCAAGCAAACATTGGATTTCTTAAACGGAAAACCTGTTCACCTCCAACAACATTAGCCTTACGCTAAGGAAAAGACTTATTAAAATTTTGTGTGAAGCGTTGCACTGTATGGGTGTGAAACCCGGACCATAGGGGCCCAAGAGAGAAGACGTCTGGAAGCCCTAGAAATGTGGTGTTATAGGAGGATGCTAAAAATTGGCTGGGTTGACCGGGTGACAAATGAAGAAGTGTCGAGGAGAGCCGAGGAAAAAATATGTCTGTGGAACAGCATTGTAAAGAGACGAATGCAACTTATTGGCCATATACTGTGACGTGATTGCTTGCTGAACACAATTATCGAAGGACACCTTGATGGTAAGAACTGCATAGGAAGACCACCGCAGCAACACATTGATCAACTAATTCGAGATGCCAGATGCACAACATATCAAGAAATAAAGCGGAAAGCTGAAGACAGAGTAGAGCGGAGAATTGCTGCAAACCAATCATCGGATTGAAGATCATTGATGATGATATGGATAACAATGAATTAACTTATATGTTGCAAGTATTTTTCGAGTGTCGCCAAAATACTGGTCAAGCAGTGCGTGTGACTTTAGAAACCTCGAACAAAATTTGTTAAGAGAGAGCAACGTCAGTTTAGTGAAAATGTGGAATTAAATGCCCCTTCTCAGTGTTTAAGAAATTCCAAAAACTACAATTTGAGAAATCGCGCATAATATTAGTAAATCAAAGGACACTGTTAAGAAAGTATTTAAAAACAAACATTTAAAACGTAGGTAGGGGGATGAGGGGGGAAATCGGATAGGGGTGAAATCAGATAGTTGCTATTTCAATACTCCGTGTATAACTGTCTCGTTCTAGCTAGTGGAGAAATAAGCGCGAAAGCTTACTCAGTGTGGTTGCAAATGCCGGTGTAAAATATCAGCAAGAGCGTCCATAAACGAAAATAACTTACCTTTGAAAACAAAGGTAAGTTATCTAATATTTTGAACTTTTTAAAGTGTTATTTTGTAAAGTGTAATTAAGTTTACCTATGAGCTATCATATACAGTTGTATTTTTTAAGAAGTAATACATATTTAACCTTTTAAAACGGTATTTGTTGTTGCTATGAGTGTAAACATAACCTGCTAGTTATTACAATTTCAAACATGGTACCTGTGTGGTACAAGCGGACGGGGTGATTTCGACTATCCGGTTTTTTTGCTGCTTGTCTGCTTGTCTTAAATGGGCTCACAAAAGTTGCATCAGTTGTTCTGAACAAGAAATATTATTTTTTGTTTGCAAAAACTGCGAATTTATTGTTAGTATCTGTACTCACTCCTTGAATATAATGCCTATCCGGTTTGACCCATAGGTGTGGGGTGAATTCGGATTTATATTTTTTAATTGAAATTGTTCTATCCTATAGTTATTAAGATTGATCTCAAACATTTTGATACCAAATTTATGCCTAGGGTATACTTAAACATTTATGATATTGATTATCTCAATAAATAACTTAGTGCTTTATTTATTGTGTCTTTATCTTAACTATCCGGTGTCCCCTACATTCCCCTACATCTGTTTGTGGAAATTGGACTTACATCAGTTTCATAATTAATGGCTATACAATTTCTTTTAGCCGCTAATTTTAAATTGAACTATACATTGGCATTTTGTAATCTATTAAATACTAATTAGTTTAAATTATTTAAATATTAAATTTAATAATACTAAATTATTTAAATATAAATTTGTAAATAGGCTCACACCACTTTCAAAATAAACGGTCCATATATATATATATATATATATATATATATATATATATATATATATATATATATATATATATATATATATATATATATATACGTCATATAGCCTGTCTTCAATCAGATTTCAGAAAAAAACACATAAGACAAGTGTACAAATATTACAAACGAGGATTAGTTTTGATTTTTTTTTAATATGTAATTTTTTTAACATCATTTACACATATACATAACACGTCAGTTTTGTCAAGCGATTTTCTCACTGTCAACTCTTTTTTAAAATGGCATTACTTATTTTTCGGATTTTTTAAATAATTTTATAAAAGATCAATAAACATGAATCAGTGAGGTGTGAAACCTTAAGTAACTCGAAACACGAAACCTTCCAATCCTAATAATTAATCAACTGCGTAAAAAATCGTATAACATAAAAATGTACACCTGCTGCCACCAAACCAGAAGCTAATTATCCCCCAATTAATAAATTAACGGAACAGAAATCAAATTTTCCAACAGATTTATTTTTTCACCCATCGAACTTTTTACATAACAAAACGGGCAAGTTTCCCCCGCCCCATAAACATAATAACCGGAGCGTCCGGACTTTATACCAAGTCACATTTATAATCCCCGACAATGAAAAACTCGTTACACTCGAAACATCCAAAACTGTTTTCTAAATACTCAATCTAATAAAATCTCAACTGCAGGGCTGGCCCAAAAAATAAATACTAACTGAAGTAAATCCACCGCCTAGTCACTTAAACGGATGCGTTTGGTTGGCGGAGCTGTTAGGGAAAAGGGATCGGATTGGTTGGGATTTTATTGGTGGGGATTGTTTGTGGAAGGGATGGACAACATGGCTGATTTACTGGCGGCTATCGTGAATGAGTAGTTGGATTAGTATCGTTTCAAACGTCCTTCTGGTCGAACTTATAACTACAACCCTATTTAGATTTTCTATTTGTAATCATAATAAGAGAAATATTTTTCAACGAGATAAAATAAAATAAAAAAGTTTTATTTTTATTTTGCTTTGAGTTTGCGTTTCCGAGGAGTTTTCGAAGTTTTATATTTTGGTGACCAAATTTATAAGGATACTTTCTCAAGTGGAACTTAAAATTGTGTTTAATTTCTTAAGCAAACAAGGATTTTGTTAAATGTTTGTCGTGATTCGTTCCAAGAAAAACTAAGTGCGAACTGTTGATACAACTTCAATTTACGAACAAATATCTGTGAAATAAATCTCGAGGGGAGAAATAAAAACCTTTTCGAGTTTTATTTTCTTTTTTGTGTTTTTTCTTCAAAGTGTTGCGTTTAAGCGACACGGTGAGTCCCGCCATATCGGTGGCTGGCATGACCGTTCAGGACGAAGCACGGGCCATGCCGCAGACAGCGTCGACGAGATCCCGGTTCATGATTACGGACATCCTGAGCGGGCCCGCCGAACTCCGGGGCGGCGGCGGACACAGGTCCCCGAGTCCGGGACCCAGGGACCTGTCGCTACATTCCGCGCCCCTTCATCCTGACAGCGACACCGACAGCTCAGGACATCCCGACACCTCAAGCGTATGTTCAAATGGTAAGCATATTCATTTTTTTTTTAAAGAAAATACCAGAAAAAATTATACTCAAAAAAAAATTAAATCTCTTACAAAAATTGTAATTAATCAGTCATCGACTGATAATTAGATTGATAATTGACAAAATCTAAATTAAAATTAATTCAGTTTAATAATTATGGATTGAAATGATTTTGTTTAAGTTTAAAATTAAATATTTGTTATAAGCGAAACGTGAAACCAAGAATCTCAAAGTTGAGTTTTATATAGAAAATAAACACTTTTTGAATGTTATCTAGGAAATCGAAACATGTGTAGTTTTATCTAGAACGTAATTAATATCTACTTTTTGAATATCGTTTGGTAAATCATTTCGAATTTTATATAAAAAATTACTATTATTTTAATGTTATCTAGGCAATTATAGAACGGATAACGATGTTAAGAGTAGTAACTAGACAAGATAACTATTTCATCTTGTCTAGGAAATTAATACGTTTTTATTTGAAATTTTGTTATGGGGAGGTGCCTAGTGAAACAGGAATAAGTTTTAGGCGAGAGATGTTTTATATCTTGTTTAATTATTTGTTTATTATATCGCCACATGTTTTATTATGGTTTGACTGAAAGTTATGCATTTTCTAAAAATGTATTAAAGTGGAAGAAATATGGCAAGTGTGAATTTAAAATAGGAGAAAATTAGATTTTGAAAAAGTTTTGAAATGTTGGTTACAAATTAATGTATATATTGTTTTATAAATCAATGTATATGACTGTCTTGTGTAAATTCAAATTTTTGCGATATTTCCAAAAAATGTGGGTAATTCTGGTTCCTGAATTTATGGGGACAAAATGTTAGTTTCAATTATTCGAATTTCGCTTGTCTTTGTCTAAAAAAAATTCCTGTACAAATTCCGGATTTTTTATTATCTATTTGAACAATTCAAGAATTCTTGATAAAATATTGCAATTATACATTGAAGGCAAAATCATATTTGAACAAGGAATAACTGATTAAGTAAAATTTATTTAAAAAAGTTTTAATAAAGATTAAAAGAATTCAAATGTCTATTATATAAAATTAGCAAATTAAATTTAAATCAGTAAAAATATGCAATTTTTATTGATTTTTCAAATTTTAAAATTCCATATAATTTAATTTAATTTGTCAATTTGCCCAAACTTTAACACACAGCTCTTTAGACAAACTGATCACAAATTAAAAAAAAATGTATGAAATGTCAATTTAGAAATGTACTTTCAACATTTCTTTACAAATGTTACAAGAAACCTTCTTTAATTTAATATTTAAAGAATCGCGTAGTTACATTTATAAATGTCGATATAAATTCAAGAACTTCTATACATAAAATATAATGCAATTAAACTTTACTTCTTTCAAATTTGATTTCTAAAAGTGAATGTGCAGTTGTAAATTGGTGAATTTTGTGTAACAAAAATTTTGATTTAATAATAAAATTTGGGAAGAATAAATAATATTGTTTGTTTCACAATGTAGTTTTCGTCGTCTCAATATACAAGCGAGTTCCATATTTGTTTCGAATTCGAAATTTGCTTATTTGATGTATTTATAGTTTCGTCTTGTAAACATAAGAATTTCATTACAATTTACAAAAAATACATAAAATATGATTACATAAAATAATAAATAATTCAGTTATTTAATACAAATTACTGAAAGAAAAATAATTAATCAGTCGATGATTTGATATACTTATAATCTAAATTAAAATTAATTCAGTTTAAGAATTGCTGATTAAGGATTGAATTAATTTTGTTTAAGTTTAAAACTTATAAGCGAAACATGACACAAAATTCTCAAAGTTGATTCTTATCTAGGAAATTAAAACTTTTTGAATGTTATCTGGGCAATCGAAAGATATGGAGTTTTATCTTGAACAAAATTAAAACTTTTTGAATATTGTTTTAATGTAATCTAGGAAATTGATATATTCCAAATCTTGTCAAAGGAAACTAATACTTGTTTATTTGAAATCTTATGGGGAGGTGACTACTGAAACATAAATAAGTTTTATCCGAAAGACAAGTTTTATGTCTTGTTGTTTTATTATCTGTTTATTATATCGCCACAAGTTTTATTATGATCAAAAATTATGACTTTTCTAAAAATATATTAAATCGGAAGAAATATGGACAGGAGAAAACAGGAGAAAATTCGATTTTGAAAAAGTTTTGAAATGTTGCTTATTGTGAGTTTGTTGTGTAAATTGAAATCTTCGTTGTGATATTTCAATTATTGTAATTCTGTAAACTGTAACTTAACAAAGTCGGAACACAGCGTGTATATATATAAATATAGTTAACCTTTCCGGAGCTCTATAACATTATTGAGTCTTTTTAGGACTACGAAAACAAATTTCATGTGAAATTTGCCAGTTATTTCATATCTTTCAGTTCACCTTCTTGTCCAACCGAAAATGTTGAATATATTTATATATTCAAGCTGTATTCCGGCTTTATTAAGTTTATATGATTATCTATAATGTAGTATGGTTTTACCAATTCTATTGTAATTCTGGTTTCTAATTTTATGTGAACGAAATGTTAATTTTACTGATTCGAAATTTTTTTGTCAGTAACAAATTTTCCTATACAAATTTCGGATTTATGGTAACCAATTTAAACAATTTAAGAATTCTTGATAAAATATTGCAATTATACATGAAAAGCTAAATCAAATTTGAATGGCGAAAAAGTGATTTAGGTAAATTTGTTTAAAAAAGTTTTAATAAAAATAAAAATTAAAAAAATTCAGATATTTTCTACATAGAATTAGCAAATTAAATTCAAACCGGTAAAAATATATATTATTTGATTTTTCAAAATTAAAAATTTCACATAATTTATCTTATTTAATTTAATTTGTCAAATTGCCCAAACTTTAACACAAACTCTTTAGACCAATTGACTAGAAATTGTAGAAAAAAAAAATATAAAATTCCAATTTAGAAATGTTGTTTCAACATTTCTTTACAATTTAAACTATCGCGCAGTTACATTTATAAATGTCGACATAAATTCAATGTCTTCTATACTCTGTACCAGTGTTCCCCAAACTTTTGATCAATGCGTCTGTATTAATAGTTTTTAAGTAATACCTATACAGTTTCCAGATTGGGGTTTAAAAGATAAGAATTTTTTTATTATAAATTGCAGGATAAAAGTTGTTGAATCCACATTAGGAGGTTCAAAAAATCCGATTTTTTTTATTGCATACATCGTTAGCTTAACTATCCAAGAATACGGTGTCAAAATTTCAAATCGAAATACGCATTCGTTTAGATTTTATGAGCATAGAACCGAGTGCACATCGGGTACAAGCTACAGGCTCGAGCGCATTACCTCGTTTATCTCGAATTGACTTTTTTCACATTTGCGTGCAATCTAACTCAAAAAGTGTAGAACCGATCATTACGAAAATTGATAGAATGATTCTTTATAAAATTTCGAATTATATGAACCAATTTGTGAGATGATATCGTGATCTTAAGTGTATTTTTCCTTGCGTAATTAGAGAAAAAATCGTGAAAATCGAAGAAAAATTGTTCCAACAGCTGCAAAATGTGTTGCAAAAAACTGCAAAATTTTTCATTTTTTTCGCCCGCATTAAAGTTCATATTCTTAGAAAATAAGTTATTAATGTAAAATAAAAACCTTTTTGATTTCCCATGAAAATCGGAATGGCTACACTGCACGCAATTGGAAAACTATACTTACAACCTTCGGCGGCAATCACACCGTAACTTTGATATTTTTGGCTGAAATTATTAAAAAAAAAATACAAAAAATGTTCGAAATATGAATGAAATGATATCAAAATTTGATTAAATTCTAGTTAATTCCTCCCACCCAAGAAAAATCCTAAAAAATCAGTATCAAACAGCCTCTGAATGTGGTTCCCCCTTAAGAGAGTTTCCGCTTGTCTTTAAATACGTAAATACAATCTTCAACTCATTTTATTCTCATCAGTTAGTAAAATAAACTATTGGTTATTAAAAATATATTTAAACAAAATAACAGAATCATTTAAAAACAGGATTTATGAAAAGTTAGTTTCGATTTTTAGTGTCTTGATTAACTATTAAAGATAATTGAACTGTCGCAGATTCGTAACTAATTCATAGGAATTAACAGATATCTTGCAATATATACGTTTATTGATACACACATTTAAAAGAAGCAATTTTTTTGCAATATTTTTTTATGTTATACAAGCCGATAAAATTAAGCTTTAACAAGCGGATTGTTTCGTATTGTTTTTTTTTACAAAAAGCAGTCCGGTCATGATTGTGTTGTAACGATAAAATTGTTGATTCGTACGTCAAGATTTGGTTTAGAGTATTGTGTTTAATTAATTTGTGTTTTATTAAAAATAAATGGATACATCCTAAGAATTATTGAAATATTATATTATATCATGTCGCAGAAATCAAAATATTGATACAGAGAAATGTATAATAAGTTTTGTGATTGGCGATCAAGAAAGAACATTCGCAGAAGAACATTTACAGTTATGTTTGCGGAACCCGTAAGTGAGTTATTTTGCTGCGTTGCCATGGTTACTTTTAATTCACTAGTGAAACAAAAATTTAATTTCACTAATGAATAAACCACTGTTGTATTGATCCTTATTCAAGGAATGACTTTATAATTCACAATTAAATAAAAATTGGGGTTAGGTGAAGAATGCGGGTCTGTTGAAAATATTTTTGCGGACTTTTACCTGGTGTAACTGATATTAATCGTCTTTGGCACTCTTTTACTAAGATTGGAAAGAAAAAATGAAGCTTCTACGTTGTCTGGTTCAATAAATATTCGTGTTTTTATTAAAAATAGTTGTTGACATTTTGGTTGGTAAGATTAGGTTGTCCGCCGCGAAGCGGACGGATAATTCAAGACAACATACTCGCGGCAGCGCGAACTCTCGATCCAATATAGATCAATGTGGCAAGGACCGTTGGTTTAACCCCGGTTAGATTAGGTTGTCCGCCACGAAGTGGACAGATAAATCAAGACAATATACGCGCGGCAGCGCCAACTCTCGATCCAATATAGGTTAGGTTTATGTCAACAACTATTTTCAACAAAAACACGAATATTTCTTGAACCAGACAACGTAGAAGCTTCATTTTTGCTTTCCGACCTTAGATAAGCCGTGCTAAGGACGATTAACAAGAGTTACACCAGCTAAAAAGTCCATAACACTAAGTTTCAATAGACCCGTATTCTCCACCAAGTCCAAAAATTGTTATTAGGTCGAGTTATAAGTAAGCGTTTTTTATCAGACATTTATTTTAATCTCATTGAATAACGAAATACATAATAAATTAATATAAATTTATTATGTATTCACCATAAAAAAACCCATCTCCTATCTTCCTGGCAGTTTATCAATTCCTTCCTTGCAAAATGTGGTTGGTTTGACTTGCTCTTCAGAATGGAAGGCTTTTACATTCAAACAGTTTTGTAAGGAACAGAAAAGGTGGTAGTCTGTCTGGGCAAGATCTGGGGAATAAGGTGTATGTGGTAAAACAGACTGTTCATGCTACTTAAAGAGATTACAAACATTCTACTTAACTGCATCGGAAGTTACTTATGACTCGACCTAATATTTTGCTTTTTATATTTACTTTGGCACACACAACATTTTAAAAATATGTTTGTACCCCTTTCAAACCCATCACGTACCTTTTGGGGTACGCGTAGCACACTTTGGGAAACACTACTCTATACATAAAATATTATACATAAATATATTTTTTCTTCACTTTTTTTCAAATTTGATTTGTAAAAGTGAATGTGAAGTTGTAAATTGGTGAATTTTGTATAACAAAAATTTTGATTTAATAATAAAATTTGGAAACAATAAATAACATAGTTAATTTAATAATTTAGTTTTGGTTGTCTCAATATAGAAATATGATTTCAGCAATGTTTTCAAATTTTAAATTTTCCACGCGAGTTCTATATTTATTTCGAAATTGAAATTTGTTTTTTACAAAGAACTCTTTAGACAAAAAAAAATTACTTTATAAATGTAGTTTCAACATTTCTTTTCTAATTTTACAAGAATCCTTTTTTAATTGAATATTTAATATATCGTGCAGTTACATTTATTTATAAATGTCGGTATAAATTCAATAACTTCTATAGGTACATAAATTATAGCACAATTTAACGTTACTTTCTTTAAATTTCATTTGTAAAAGTGAATAAATGTAAATTGGTGAATTTTATATAACAACAACTTTGATTTAACAATAAAATTTGGAAGCAATGAATAATATTATTTATGTAACAATTTAGTTTTCGTTGTCTCAATATGGAAATCAGATCTTAATATCGAATTAATGATTTCAGAAAGGTTTTCATATTTTAAAAGAAAGTTCTTTATGTATTTCGTATTTGAAATGTATATGAAAACAGTAGTAATATTTTGTAATAAGTGCGGTAAGTTGTCAATTTGACGCGATAGCGAAATGTCCGAGTTATTGCCCATTCGCTCGCGAGAGCAATTGACAATACCACCCGTCTTAAAAACAATATTTTTTATTACTCATGCGAGGGGATGTATTTTACAAGTTTGGGATATGGGCCCCTGGCATCCAAATAAATAGAATCAAAAATGAAGAATTTGCTTTTTCAATTGTCTCCGGTGGTGTGGATTCGTCATAAGAACTCTAATTAGTCTCCGGTATCACCATATAATTTACACTAATTTTAAAACGTTTTCTTTTATTTTTATTTTGTAATGAAACAAAATTTCTGTCACTTTCACGTCACTTTTTTGTTATTGAGGTCTTGATTGTATTTATTTTATGTATTTAATTGTTTTTTTTAATGTAACTTAACGATATTGAATATGTGCGTTACTCAAGTTATGCGGTAATACAACCAAAAATGGCATTTTTCGCACTAAAAAACGTGCGGCAAGATAGTACTTTTAACACATGAGTAAAAAAATAAATATTGAAACATGCACTTAGATTTAATTAATAAAAACGTGAAATATCTTCAAATTGGTCGAAACATTATAAAATTAAATTGATAAAGGCACATTCTTATAAAAATCTGATTTTTCTTATTTTTATAGTATTGTCTATTCGTAATGCATTCATCATATACTTATTTTTATTTATATATTAAAAACTTCTTTAATTTAATTCAAACAACAGTTTTGTATTCAATCAGGTTTAATTAAGCCTAGTATGAGCGTTTGTTTCCGTTTTGTAACCGTTTCAACAAATCTGAGGAAGGCGGAATCTGTTGTTTTATTTGTTTTGCAAAACAATTAAAATACTTGTTTAAGATTTTTTTATTAACAAATTTTACGTATAAAAACTATTTTGAGGAAGATTTCGAAACATCGCGGAAGTTTAGGTGGAATGTAGGAAGTTGGAAGAGGAAATTGTAAATCGGTTCTAGAAGGTTGAATGTGGGATTTGTGAGAGGCTGCCGTTAATAAATTAATACGTTTCATTGCTAATCATATTTATTTTTATAAGAAAGTTTAAATCCAGAAAAGAGAGAAAAAATAGTTTTCGCTTTCCAAACATGAATATTATTAATTATTAGAATGATAAATCTAAAAATAATTTATATTTTTAGTTTTTTTATGAACAATAATAATAGTAGTTTATGATTGAATTGTGTGAATAAGGGTTTTGTGTGACGGGATCGCCTTCGGCTTGTGCTTTAAACTTTGCAACTCGTGCACAAAAGCCTTTCACGCACGTGTGATACATTGTTTTTCCTATTTTGAGTCAATAATAATAAAGTCATTAAAGCACTCATATGGGTTTGTTAATGGATCGCGATGTATCGGCGATTTTTTTATTTAGAAATGGTATTAAAGGGCACAAAACAGAATAAATAGTATAAAAAACTCGTTCATAAGGCGTTTTTCGCATTTGTCAATTAGAAAACTCTACGCTAGACATGTCGTTTTCTAAACATGGACGCGTGAAGAATAACCGCCCTTATTGAAAATAATTGTTTTTTCCCGATAATAATGATATACTAGTTTATGATTCAAGTGTGCACAAAAGCCTTTCACATGCATATCATATATTATTTTATTTACGAAGCATACAATAGTGTGAACTTACAAAAAAAATAATTGTTTCTTACCCATAATATTGAAAAATTGTAATTTTGACAGACTGACGCAATAAGGTTAGAACGTTTATCGCCTCCGTGGCAAGAATTGCTAACTAGTAAAAACGGACAGTGACTGGAACACCAATTGGTCGTTGTCGATGTAATCTAGATTAACCTAGATTTATTTTAGATTAGGTAATGGTTGGGTTAAGTTATATCAGAGCCCGATAAATCCAGACTGAGAGGCCGAGACTTCTTGATTCAAAATACGAAAAAGTAATTCAATTTTAATATACGTCAGAAAATTTATTTTCACTACGTCTATGTTTTTTGTTTAGTGACGCGAGTTATTGCCATAGTAACAACAAACAGAAATCGTTTAAAATGAAACTTCTTTTGATGTACATTGGACTTTTACGCACGATTTGAATACTATTAGACACGATTATATTAATGGCTTCCTTCACGTATAATAATTTGCGGTACTTACGTATTAACGCCACCGCAGCGAGAGGTCGCGCTACAACGCGATATGTGTTCTAGATTTATCTGCTCCGTTATAAACTAATCTAACCACCCATTTTGTTCAAATCTGTAGCTGCGGTGGCGTTAGTAATAAATTTATTGAATAATGTGTTAATTTTGGTGTGCTAGTAGATAAAATTATATAATTAATTGACATTAGGTGTTGCCATAGTAACAAGAAATAGAAATCGTTTAATAATTAAATTTCATTTAATTTACATTCGACTTTTACGCACGATTTGGATACTTTTACACACGATTATAATAATGGCATGCTTCACATAAAATAATTTACTTATGAATGTGATGATTTTGATGTGCGAGTAGATAAAACATATTTATTTATATTTATTTATTACATAATTATTTTTTAAAGCAAAATAAAATATATCTGTTTTACTTAAATATTATAAATAGCAACTAATAGAAAAATCAAAACATTTTCTGTCGTAAATATTTATAAACACATTACTCACACGTTTAGTCGCAATTCTCGATTTAAATGATTCACAATATTTAAACGTTCATCTAAACACAATTAACTTATTTTCCAACAAATGGTAATTTTCGCAAAATTTTCCTAGAAGACTCTCCAAAACACAAACCGACAAGCAACAATTAAACCCGAAAAATATCGTTTCTGGCTAATAAATAATATGATAAATAAAATCTTAATTTCTTATTTAAATTAATTAATAATAGTTTATTAATTAATACCAAAACTAAAATAATTCCAAACACCAAAACTCACCAAAATAATTCTGTCGATCAAAAAAATCACAAAATTTACTAGCATCTAAACAAACGTTCACGTACAGTATTTGCACGTTGACTAACTCGAGCGATTTATGTTCTGACCAGCCACTTGAATCGATCTAAAAAAGGTTGCATAAAAAAACTTGATAAGAAAAAGTGCGATCCTCGTAATAAATACCACAGTAATAATAAAGAACAAATAAATCAGGAACGGAATGTTAAAACAGAAAAATCATATTATCATCTATTTATAATCGAATAAAAATTGTTGGCTGTATAAATAATATAAATTTTGTATTTAAACAAAAAATTATTTCTATTTACATATTGTTGCTAATTTTTAATTTAATATAATTTATTTTTCTTTGAATTTAATATAGGTTTCTTTGAATTTAATATTATTTATTTCTATTAAACCATTTTTACTTCAATAACAGTTAAGAAAACAAATAAATTTATTTTATAAAAAAGGTAATGAAAAACCTCCGCTAACCTTTTCTATTTCTCCTTTTATAATTAATCAATAACACAAGCAACACCTTTAAACATTTATTTTATCTTTGTATATATATTAATGTATTTATTCGAAATAAATTAAACCGTTTTTAAATTATCCAATTTCAATAATTACGTTTAATTTGCCTCCACAATTCCAATGAATTATATAAATAGAAAGGCGGCTGAAATAATCCCCTCACTCACACAATTAAATTATTTTCGAATTAATTCGAATTAATTGCCTTTCAAGAAACACACATAATTTACCAAATACTAAATTCTCATTAAAAACATAATCACTTTAAAAAATACTCTTCGCGATAGATTTTTCTGCGATTTTATTGGGAATGTTTATTTTTATTATGGAAAGGAATCCGTTTTGTAATCGTATTATTATTTGCGAGGAGAAACCTTGAGAGAATTGTTATTAATTTATTATTGTTTTACTATTAAATCTATTTTAAATTGATTTATTATCTCTAATCGATTTGTAATTGGTTTATATAGAATTATTTCCTTCTCCGATAAATCCTTATTCTTAACACCTCTGATTACATATACAATTATCTGAAAGGCTATCGGCCCAGAAAATCTATTATAGTTTTTATATTTGTTTTAATTGTTCAGACAACGCAATATTGCTTGTTTTTTGTCTGTTTAGGATTGTCTGTCTAATCTTGTCCGTCTAGTCTTGTCTGTCTAGTCTTGTCTGTCTAGTCTTGTCCGTCTAGTCTTGTCTGTCTAGTCTTGTCTGTCTAGTTTTGTCTGTCTAGTCTTCTCTGTCTAGTCTTGTTTGTCTAGTCTTGTCTTTTTTTAGCAAAGCACTTTAACTTGAGCAAGTGGTCCCGTGGAACCCACACATCCCGGGACTGCTCCTCGTATACCATCAGGATGGTTGGCGTCTCACATTATAGTGTTTGCGTAATTATATTGCGTCACATCCCCTTTCCACGTAGGGCGGTTAGGGGTTCAGGAGCTTCTCTATGTATGTCTGCTTTATCCGTTCGTCTTCTTCCTTTGCTTTAAATATTGCCCTTGTCATGGTATCCGTTGCCAATCAGGATTCTTCAGACGTTAGCATTTCTTAGACTAGAGTTTTCGCTTCTAGTTTGGTGTGCGTTGTAGCTGTTAATTTCTCTCTCTCTGGGGTCCATCTGTCACAGTGGAATATCGTGTGCATGACACTGCCCACAAGGCGACAGTATTCGCATAGGTCATCAGGAGCTGTGCCAATGCTATTCAGATAGTCACGGAAGCATCCGAGTCGGTGAGCGCTTGGGTGAGGTAGTAGTTAACCTCCACGTGCGTTCGTGTCACCCATGGTTCAAGTTGTGGTATTAACAGCTTGGTCCACTGTCCCTTTCAGTGGCACTCCAATGGATTTGCCACTCGTGGTAGAGCTTTACACGAACCTGTTTCCTCCTCTCTTTGTTTGTTTTGTCGTCTTTTCTGCCGCGGGTTCAATATAGTTCTGCCCTTTCCTCAATCATGTACTCTATTGGAGCTATTCCTGCGACCACAAGAACAGCATGTGTAGAGACTGTCCTGTAAGCTTATGCAGGTACGTTTTTATATGTATTGCAGTTGCCCAGACTGGTGCGCCATACAGCATTGTTGAATGGGCAACAGTACACAGCAGTTTCCTTTTGCTGCTGTTTAGACCACCAATATTTGGCAGCAGCCTTTCAAGTGCCACAAGTGTTGTAATAGTTTTTTGGGTTACGTTTGTCACGTGCTCTTTGAAGGACAGCCGTCTGTCAATGTTTACCCCTAGCTACTTTATGGAGTCTTTTGGCACGATAGTGGTGCCCTCCA
Organism: Phosphuga atrata; assembly: GCA_944588485.1. Classification (NCBI taxonomy): domain Eukaryota; kingdom Metazoa; phylum Arthropoda; class Insecta; order Coleoptera; family Silphidae; genus Phosphuga; species Phosphuga atrata. The sequence continues at coordinate 14,906,465 of OX155895.1, read as the reverse complement.
CTATAACGCGTATTGGGCCTATTTTTCGTAATCCTGTGAGCAGCACAGCTTCCGTTCTATGTGACCCAGGCTCAGCCGTTTTTTTCCCCATCTACTCATTACTTGAGCGATTGCCGTGTTCGCTCGCCTCATTACATTTTTTCGGTTGTCCCCGCCAACACCAGAGCAAGATCATCAGCAAAGCTAAAGATTTCCGCACCGTGCGGCAGTTTCAATCTCAGGACTCTATCGTACAGGATGTTCCACAAGGTAGCTCCCATTGCTGAGCCCTGTGGGGCACCGCTGTACACCTCTCGTTCCGCAGTCTGTCCATCCGCTTCTAAACACACTCTTCGACATTGCAGATAACTGTGCACTAGCCTCAGTAGTTAGGGGGGAAGCCTCTCAATGTTACTTCTTGCATGACATCCTTCCATGCCGCCGAGTTGAAAGCATTTTTAACATCTAATGTGATTAAAATGCCAATCCTTCTAGTCCTACGTGTCCCTTCTGTAGCTTCCTTTGCCAGTTGCAACGCTCTCATAATGGCATCAACTGTCCATCTAGCTTCCCTGAACCCAAACTGCTTTTCTGATAGATTAAAACCTTTTTGGAGTTCCGCCTTTATCCTCGCTTGCAGGAGATGTTCCAGCAGCTTGTCAGCGGTATCGGGGAGGCATAGGGGCCTGTAGGATTAGGGATCTTTCATTGACTTGTCCCCATTCTTAAACAGTACTAGTTTTGCCTTCTTCCACACGTTTAGAAAGTTTCCGTCGATCATTATGTTGTTCATTACTTTTAGTATTTGCTGCGGGCATCTGGATATTGCTATTTTTATGGTCTCAGGTGGTAGTCCATCAGGTCCAGGGGCTGTGTCATTACGCAGTCGGTTATAAGTCTCTGGTGAGTTCCTCTGCCAAGAATTCTTCCAAGTCAGTTACTGGTGGTTGTTGCCATTTCATTTCCTCATGCCTGGGGAAAAGCACGACCAGCACCTCCAGTACCTTCTGCATTGGGAAGTGCTGATTTGGGAATCTTTGCTTGAGGTGCCGAGTGGCAATAGCGTAAGCATCCCCCCAAACAATATCATTTAGCTTCTAACAGAGCTCGCTCCAGTGTGCTATCTTCGCGTCCTTAATTATCTTTCTTAGTTCTTTTTTTTCGTTGGTAGGTGCCATTTTTAAGGTGGTTTCAGAGTCTTTGTTTACATCTTTCTTACACATCCTCTGGTAGATGCGTCTTAAAGAAAGGCAGGGCGCCCGCATCCTCGCGATTTAGTAATTCCACCAGTAGTGTCGTTTTTGTCTGCCGATTATTTTCTTGAGTGGTAGGATTTCGTTACATGTCTGTGTGAGCGCAGCAACCATGTCCTCAACTGTTTTGGGTTTTTTGTTGTTCAAGACTTTCTCCATCACATTTCCGAAGTTTTCCTGGTTTATCCCTCAAGTAGACCACCCAATATTACATTTGCTGTAACGGGGAGGATTAGGTGGGGGTTGTCCTAATCGATAGTACAAGTAATTGTGGTCACCAGGACTAGTCCAGGACCTCTCCCTGTCTAGTCTTGCCTGTCTAGTCTTGTCTGTTTAGTCTTGTCTGTCTAGTCTTGTTTGTCTAGTCTTGTATGTCTAGTCCTATCTGTCTAGTCCTGTCTGTCTAGCCTTGTCTGTCTAGTCTTGTCTGTCTAGTCTTGCCTGTCTAGTCTTGCCTGTCTAGTCTTGTCTGTCTAGTCTTGCCTGTCTAGTCTTGTCTGGCTAGTCTTGTCTGTCTTGTCTGTCAAGTCCTATCTGTCTAGTCTTGGCTATCTAGTCTTGTCTGGCTAGTCTTGTCTGTTTTGTCTGTCTAGTCCTATCTGTCTAGTCTTGGCTGTCTAGTCTTGACTGGCTAGTCTTGGCTGTCTGTCCTCCTCGGTGGTGTAGTTGACAACATACCCGCCTTTCAATGCGGGAGACCCGGGTTCGAATCCTGGTCGGGGAGGCGACAACTAGGGCGGTTTTCATTAACCGTCCGGGCTGCCCACCCTGAATGAATGCAATATATGCGATACCGGGGTGGCGCATACTAAAAGCCAAGGTGGAATAGGGGATTTGGTGAGAGTCTTGGCTGTCTAATCAAATTCAAATAGTTTATTTCATTAACTAAGCAAATATTTGAACAGCTTTTATAATTACGAATAACATATAATCGTAGGTCATTGATGTTCACTAAATGAAATTTTGTCACGTCCTTCTTTATTCTTGGTAAATTTTTATTCGTTCATAAAATTCCTGTAAGGAAGTACGGTTCTAGGTCGACGAGGATTCGATGAAGTTCCGTCTTTAGGTGTTTTGTCGTTGGGAGTAATTTAATATTCTTAGGTAACATATTATACAGCTCCATGATACTGTAGGGTGGTAACTTTTGCGTCATAGTTAACCTGTGTCTTGTCTTGTCTGTCTAGTCTGTCTAGTTTGGTCTGTCTAGTCTAGTGTGTCTAGTCTTGTCTGTTTAGTCTTGTCTGTCTAGTCTTGTCTGTCTTGTCTTGTCTGTCTAGTCTTGTCTGTCTAGTCTTGTCTGTCTAGTCTTATCTGTCTAGTTTTGTCTGTCTAGTCTTGTCTGACTAGTCTTGTCTGTCTAGTCTTGTCTGTCTAGTCTTGTCTGTCTAGTCTTGTCTGTCTAGTCTTGTCTGTCTAGTCTTGTCTGTCTAGTCTTGTCTGTCTAGTCTTGTCTGTCTAGTCTTGTCTGTCTAGTCTTGTCTGTCTAGTCTTGTCTGTCTAGTCTTGTCTGTCTAGTCTTGTCTGTCTAGTCTTGTCTGTCTAGTCTTGTCTGTCTAGTCTTGTCTGTCTAGTCTTGTCTGTCTAGTCTTGTCTGTCTAGTCTTGTCTGTCTAGTCTTGTCTGTCTAGTCTTGTCTGTCTAGTCTTGTCTGTCTAGTCTTGTCTGTCTAGTCTTGTCTGTCTAGTCTTGTCTGTCTAGTCTTGTCTGTCTAGTCTTGTCTGTCTAGTCTTGTCTGTCTAGTCTTGTCTGTCTAGTCTTGTCTGTCTAGTCTTGTCTGTCTAGTCTTGTCTGTCTAGTCTTGTCTGTCTAGTCTTGTCTGTCTAGTCTTGTCTGTCTAGTCTTGTCTGTCTAGTCTTGTCTGTCTAATCTTGTCTGTCTAGTCTTGTCTGTCTAGTCTTGTCTGTCTAGTCTTGTCTGTCCAGTCTTGTCTGTTCAGTCCAGTCTTGTCTGTCTAGTCTTGTCTGTCTAGCCTTGTCGGTCTAGTCTTGTCTGTCTAGTCTTGCCTGTCTAGTCTTGTCTGTCTAGTCTTGTCTGTCTAGTCTAGTCTGTCTAGTCTTGTCTGTCTAGTCTTGTCTGTCTAGTCTTGTCTGTCTAGTCTTGTCTGTCTAGTCTTGTCTGTCTAGTCTTGTCTGTCTAGTCTTGTCTGTCTAGTCTTGTCTGTCTAGTCTTGTCTGTCTAGTCTTTTCTGTCTAGTATTGTATGTCTAGTCATGTCTCTCTAGTCTGTCTTGTCTTGTCCGTCTAGTCTTGTCTGTCTAGTCTTGTCTGTCTAGTCTTATATGTCTGGTCTTGTCTGTCTAGTCTACTCTGTCTAGTCTTGTGTGTCTTCTCTACAGGAAATTTTCTTTTATAAAATTAAATTTATTTTTGTAGGAAATTTTAAAACACAGTCCGAACGTAATTGAAGATTCCAGACAGATCGAAGTGTTAGGTAGATAGAAAGAATTTTTTGGCGCCTCGAAGATATCAGATAAAACTATTACACAAGAATATTTTAAAAAGATATAAAAAAAAACTATCAAATTGGTAGAAATTATACAAATTAGAGTAAGAATTAGGGGTCAGGTATTATCGAATATGTTATTAAGTTAAAAGCCATAAAATTATTATAAAATCTTAGGTAGCTTGATTGAAAGTCACTTAAATGTTACTATGCGAGATGGATTTTGTAATTAGTTGGAAGATGGAAAGAAATGTTTACATTTTTTATTGTTGGCTTTAATGTTGGAGGTTGTAATTTAACGGCTTTAAAGTGCATGTATACAAAATGTAGTTTTATTATATAGTGTGTGTGTAATATAAATTCTGCAAGAATTAAAAAGTCATTTATTGTTATAGAGTTGAGCTTCCGCTGCATTGTGAACAAGCACGCAATGCATTATATAAATATAGGAAATAAACCCATTTTTTTTCTTCTAAACGCTTTTTTAAAAACTAATTTTTATTAGAAATTCGTTTAATGTGAAAAATGTTCTTTATTAGGTAAAAATGAAAGTTAAACACACTTTCAATTATGATTTACGTGTATCATGAAAGGCAAGAATAAATGTTGTGATTTGATGGGTGAGTTTTATTATGATCAAGCTTTGGATACAGGTAATTATTTATTTGAAATAATTGACCAATTCAGCTTGTCGCTTACGTCCAATTTAATAATCATTATTGCGCTTCTATTTGACATCAATTTGTTTAAATTACCCGTGTTATTATATAGCAGTTAGATTTCCTTTCCAAAAGTTTTTTTTTTACTTTATTTTATTATTTTTATGTTTCTGTAAAACGGAATTAAATGCGAATCGATCAGAGTTTTCTCGAAGAGACTATTTGTTTTCATTTGAGTAAAATTTGTAATAATAAACATTAAAATAATTTTCTTTTTCAAAATAAAATCTATTGATCTACTTTTTATTTTATAATTCTGTTACTTTTTATTTGTAAAAACTATTAAGGCTGTGTAAATAATAATGAGTAATTGTAATAAATTTAATGCCTTATTAACACTTTTCCTCAAATTTTCGATTTTTTTCAAAAATAATTTACTAATAATAATATTTAATGTAATATAAAAAATGATACAAACGGCTACCGACTTCGAGGTCCTTCTGCCAGGGATAATAGAGAATTCCGTAATATTTTATAACTCCATAAAGATAGAAGATATATTTATTTCATACTTGGTTCACAAAGAGCTAGCCCATACCTACTTCGCAAATTAATCTACAGAAACATATTTTTATGGAATCAGATTTATTTAATCTCAATATATGCATTCGTTAATAGTAGTAATAGTATTTATTTTGAAATTTGGACTGAAAGTAGTCAATTGGACACGAGAGCGATTGAAACTTGTAAATACAGTTTGGTAAATAAAATGTAAATTTTACATACAAAAAGATAGGTGATAAGCGGTGATTAGTCCTCGTACAATGTTTATAATGTCGTATGTATAATGTCTGTGTAGGATGCCTGCATATAGAGTGTCTCAAGTCCCGTTTTAAGCAAATTGTGCCGTTTATTGTCCAATTAATATCTGTCTTTAAATTTGCCTACTTGCTGTGTTTATCTAAGATATGTATATAGATGGTGGTTTTAGTCATCCTGTATGAGAAGTCGATGGGAGGATTGTAGTGGAGGTTCATTGGGTGCTTTAATTTCGTTATAACGCGTAACGCGGTATATCTTGGTTGTCGATTTACGTGCTTGGGTCCGAACTATGTATCCGTTATCTAAGATCGGTCGGCATATGAATTTGTAGATTTTTGAGGCAGTTTTTGTTAAAATTCCCTTGTTTCCCGATGATACACATCGGAAATATTTGCCTCTTTGCATTTTTATGAAAGGTTCTGTCGGTCCAAGTAGTGTTTGTGGTCGAAAGTCAGCCCTAAGTATTTTATATATGGTGTGGGCGTAATGTCCATGGTGGTAGATGGTGGTAGGTAGAGTTTGGTGATATTCAATGGTTGGGAATAAGACATTGACATTTGGAAGGGATTTGCGGCGCGTCTCCAACGATTGATCCATTGAGATGTCTTTTCTGTCATCTTGTCTGTGATTGTCATGGATTTGTAGTTCGTCTATCGTAGGTATAAGGTTGCTATTATATGATATTGGGGTTGATTTAGGACCAGTCGTTAACCCCTTGACATACGAATAAAATGTGCATTGACGTGTCTATATACATGTGATCTTATCACATATACATGACCTCTCAGAGACGTCATTGTATGTCAAGGGGTCAAGATTGGAGTTGTAAATGTCGTGGCAAAATATATTATAAAATAGAGGAGACAGGGGAGAACCTTGGGGCAGCCCTTATAAGGGCAGTGGTATAAATTGAAGGGGAAAGGTATTGTTTAATCTAACTAGGAAGGATCTATTTTGAAGGAAATTCTTGATTGAAAGGAGTAGATAAGGGGGGACGTTGAGAAGGTGCATTTTGTATTTTGTATAACAGACAAAAATATATTGTCTCGTCCTATATATCTGAAATTCTGGTTACAGCGGTTATTTTTATCATGAATATGTTTTCAAAAATTTCAAAAACAAAATGGTGGATTTAAACCCTTGACATACGAATAAAATGCGCGTTGACATGTTCATTTACATGTGATCTTATAAAATATACATTAGAGACGTCATTGTATATCAAGGGGTTAAGTGTTAAGGGTTGCATGTTCCTTCGAAATATTTATCCAATTTTTACAAAATGGCGTATACATGGTTTTTAACGTCGCTGATTACGAATATGTTATCAGAATTTCTCGAAACACGTTCTCAGCGTGACTGCTGCTAATTTCTCGTTGAAGTGTGTGATATCAACTCTGCTTATTGAAGGGTGATCCTGAATGTTTTGACATTATTAAATGACAGTTTATGCTTATTCAAGAAGAGGAATGCCAATTAAGAGGCGAAATCTTTTTCTAAATACTGTCTTGACACAAAACTGTAAAAATAATGAATCGCCCAATACATCCCGGGCTAGTTTCACGTTTATTATGAAGGTAGTGATGAATTCAGAACTCTAACGAATTGCATACCGAAACTTGCCTCTACCTATTTGGCACAGTGTGAATAACGCTTAATGCGCAAGTTTTTCAAAAAATTGTCCTCCATATTGGATCCGCCATTTTGTGCTTTGGAATCCTAATAATTGATACCCGATCAACGTCATAGAAAACTTCTAAATAAGCAATTTCAAACTGATAAGATTTCGAAAAATTATCCTCCATTTTGTTTTATAAAATTTTGATAACCCATTTGAAATCAGCCATATTAAGAACCGCTAGGTATGAAATTTTGAAAAAATTTAATGAGTTTTTCGAAAAATTGGCCGCCATATTGAATCCGCCATCTTGTTTTTGAACATTTTAATAACAGATTCGTAATCAGTGACATGAAGAACACCTGCACCCAAAATTTCGAATACATATGTAGAGGCATTCTTTCTTGTTCACTTTTTCGACAATCCAGCCCACTGTGGGACGTGCCAAATATTTTATGTTAAGTTTTGATGTTAAACTCGTATGCATTATTGGTGTCAAGGAAAAGAGCAGTAGAGGATTTATTTTGTGGTTGGGCAATTTGGAAACTGTTGGTGATAATGACTTGTGGATGTATAATGGGCTTAAAACCGAATTGGTAATTTGGGAAAAAAACAGTATTTGGGAATGTGCATGACGATATTCTACAGTCTAGAGGATTTGGTCCAGGATTTTACCAAGTACGGACCGAAGGGTGATAGGGCGGTAACAACTTGGGAAGGAATGGTCTTGACCGGGTTTTGGCATGATTATGATTACGCCTTTTAATATTTCGTTTAAATATAAAATCGACGTACAGTATAATCTTGATAATAGGATTGGACACATATGGGATGGGAAATGGACACATATGGGATCAGACAACCGCCGGATTATCAAAAAGATCCGGAGTTGCTTTGTTACAGTTTGCAAAGTTCAAACATTCAAGTCATCGATAGCTTCATCGTCATCCGTGAAACAAATTAAGCTGAGGATTTTTTCATCATAAAAGGAATGCAAATTTTCTTCGCTTGTGCCTTGAATGTGCCAAGGCACCTTCGCTTGTGCCAGCTATGTCATCGTTTGTCAGCGTAATACCAAAGCTCTTGTAAACATTCAGAACGTGCCTGATACCCAACCGCTAAAGTAACGTAACGTAATAATAACCGATAGCGTAACCAACCGCCGGATTATAAGGTTTATACTGTAATTATAAAACTAAATTTTTAGATCAAATTAAAACAAATATAAGTTTATTAGATATAAAATATCCTTAATAACTGTTAATTTTGTTTAAAAAAAGTGTTAAGGTTTTCTTTTTTGTAAAATTATTTAAAAAATTCAAATGTGTTTTAATAGCAAAGTTTATGTATTTCTTATTATAACCTTTTTTAAATATTTTTGTCTTCTATTAGCAGGTTAAACAGCATTTTTAAAATCTTACTTAAAATCTAAAATCTTAATTAAAATCTAAAATCTTACTTAAATGTTTTAATACTTTAGACCAGTGTGTTTTCATTGTGGTGCCGCACAATTTTCTTGGAAATTCTTTTAAGTGTGGTTCAAGATAACTCATCGTCAGTTATTTTGCAGCTTTTTTGCGTACAAATGCTACTCACATTGTCAACGTTTTTTTCGCACTGCAGCATTGCGTGTGATATTCGTTTTCGCAAAAAAATCACCTAGACCATTATCACCCAGCCTCATTCTAGATCCACCACTGGTGAATGCAGCCACGATTTTTTGTTTTTCAGTCAGAGGTCACTCAATGGAGAAGGTTGAAGGTTTCCTGCGTGTCGGGGAAGAAGGAGAAGACCCAGGACTGGAGTTAAGAAAGATTTGAAAATGTAGGGCATACAAATACTTAGGAACTATCATCTCAGAAGAAGGAACATCAAAAAAGGATATAGAAAATAGATTTGGCCAAGGGAAAAAATCTGCTTGTTAAATCCAATGCTATGGTCTAAAGAAATGAAACTAAAAACAAAAATGAGAGTATAAGAATCTATCGTAGAACCAATAACAACTTATGGTTCAGAATGTTGACAAATTTCACAAAGGGATAGAAAAAGTATAGAAGTAGTAAAAATGAACTTTCTACGAAGAGCATGTCAAACGTCCAAACGAGATCGGGTATGAAATGAACATATAAGAAGACAGACGAGGGGAGTCTGTGGCACTACAGACGGCATAGAAACACGGAAATTAAAGTGGTATGGACACATGCAAAGGATGATTGGAGAAAGGCCCAAAGAATGGCCCAAAATAGCATTCCAATATGTACGAAGAGCAAGGAGAATAGGAGGCAGACCAGCAGTAAAATGGATAGATGGTATTATGGGAATCATGAAAGATAGAGCCATAGAAGAAGAGGACTCGAGAGACAAGGAAAGGTGGAAAAAGAAGTGCGGGATGCGGCAAAGGCTGTAGAAACCTCGCTGCATAAAAACATATATATACTTCCGGGCCAGAAATGTTGCAATGTAGGTAACCATGTGTGCTAAAATAGCTTATGTTACGTCCGTTATGTAATGTCCAGATTCACATAGTCGTTTGGTGTATATCTGAAATATTTGGTTATTTTCTTATATAATTCGGACCATTCCATTCGTATGTCGACAAGCAGGCTGCACTAATGTTGAATTAAGAATTAAAATATTTTTGTATTTTGCATTATGGCCTTAAGTAACAGCACATGTAAATAAAGTGTTGAACTTAAAACAAACAGTACATTCTAAATGAGAAAAGTAAATAATACCAATAATAAATACACGCAATTATGTGATATAGAATGTTATTTATTGCAACAACTTTAAGTATTATGACACTTTTAATTGTCCCTTGCTGTTACAACTGCATTTAGTAGTATTAACTTTTTTTGCGTATAGCCTTGTCAAAGTAGCTGCAGCTGCTTTTATCGCGCCTCTCTGTTGGCATCGGCTTCTCGTTTCGACTTCCACCAGAGCATATCTGTACTTGTCGACATACATCGGTGATGGTCTGAATGTATGGGAATATAACCAACTTTTTCGGACATCACACCAAACGATTATGTGAATCTTGACATTCTCCAGAGAAAGTCGACAAAGTTTCCCAATTTCGGCCTTTCACGGTAATATATCGAGACAAAATGCGTGATAAGCAGAATCAAAGCTAGCTGATAAACAATGTTTAAAATTTGTTTGCAAAATTTCACACACACACACACACACACACATGTCATGTCTTAAAAGTAAAAAATAAAATATTTAAAATTAAAAAAAAAAACAATTTTATTAAATGCGCCAAAAAGTGCAAAACTATAATGACTTTATCTTCCTGGACACTTTTATTAATAGCCAACGCTATTTTTTTCGTGCATTTTAATAACAACAAACTTAGTTTTTAAACAGTGTATGATATATATATTATATTTTTAAATCAGATAATTAACTTGAAAAAACTTGTCATCAAAATTCTTAAATAAAAAAATAAAAAAATTCAAAATATTGAATAATTTTGAATATTATAAAGATAAGAATATAAAAGTGTTATACAAACTACAAAACATTATCTATACCCACTGTTTTCATAATGAAAATTTTAATCTTTATAATTACTTTTGTTTACTCACAGACATAAATGAACACATTAATAAGTAAATTAATGTATGTGAAGGATGCCATTATTATAATCGTGTGTAAAAGTAAAAAATCGTTAGCGTTAATCGTCAAATCATGCGTTAAAGTCCAATGTAAATCAAATGGAGTATGATTATTGAACAATATCTGTTTAGTATGGCAACAACTCGCGTCACTAAACAAAAAACATAGACGCAATGAATAGTTATTTACATTAGAGTGCGGAAAATTTGATTTTACAACGTAACAGTTCGTTAGGGAAATTTACGCACGAAATTTTATAAATTTTTTTGGCTGACTATTTTTATCTAACAATAAGAAACAATAGATTTAGATTATTTACAATATCGGAAATTATTTAATTTTTGTTTAGCACTATGTTGCCAAGTACTGGTAGTCGTACTTGGCACTTTACCGCATTTGAGGTTGCGCAAATAACATGAAGGAAAAATATAATCAAAATTTGGAAGAAAAGGATTTTAGAAGAAAAATATATTAAAAATAAAAATATGTAAAAATTAAATTTTATTTTAATCAACTTGGCATGCACAGCGAATTTGTTGGAGAAGGAAAAATTTTGATAATTGTATTGAAAAAGTCTTTTCGATTAAAACGTGTTTATTTAAGTTATTGTTAAATAAACAAGTTAATATAAACCTAAGTAAATATAAATATTTACAATAGAAATTTGTCCTGATGGTTTCATTGCCAGTCTTCTTTAATTAGATCCGCGGCTTTTTCTCCAATCATAATAATAGGAGCATTAGCATTACCACTAACTATGTCAGGCATAATACTAGCATCAACAACCCTTAAGTTCTTGACTCCTTGAAACCTCAATCTTGGATCTCCAACAGCTCCCATTTTGCAATTCCCAACAGGATGAAAATAAGTTTCAAAATAAGTTTTTCCAATGTTATTTACCGCAACATTGTGTGTAAAAATCTAGTTTCGTTTGACGTATACACGATGTCAAATCTAGCTTTACAATTCAAAATTGAATTAATGTTTCTTATTTTGAAACTTGCACCGTTGGCTTTCCACACATATGTCATAACATAACTTATCCTCGACAGCCTAGCACATGGTTTTCAAACTAATGTAAGTGTATTCCATTTTATAATTCAAAAGAGCAAAGCTGCACTGATGAGAGATAGATCTCGAAACGCGTCTGCAAATGACTATTCACTTTGGTTTAAATAGAAAGATCTGATCTCAAAAACATGTTATTTATCTAGTTTCTTTTTTAGTATCACGAAAGTGAACTGAGTCCTAGTGAATAACTCAAATATCTGTTTTGTATCAATACGAGATTTGCTTTGTAGTCTTCAAGAGACTTAATAATATTATAGAATTTCGGAAAGGTGAAATATATTTATATATTCAAGCTGTGTTCCGCTTTAATAAGTTTGGTACAATTTTTCAATATTCTCGGTAAGAACATTTTTTGTGGATTCAAGAGTGTGTTAACATGCTTCCTATATAAAATAATGTATGATACACGTGTGTAAAAGGCTTTCGGGCAGTCATTGCGATTAAAACACTCATCGCTCATGGGCAAAAGCCCTACTTCACACACTTGTAACATAAACTACTCTTTTTAAATTTTATGTATGAAAAAGCCCTGCTAATTTCTATTCTTTCACGTTTACTCAAGAATGTATTCAAAATAATTAATTTTTATTTTTAATTATTTATTTTAATTTAAAATAAGTAATTAAAAGTAATTAAAATAAATAATAAATTACATTTTAAATATTTACAACATTTTTTCAATAACCCAAACTGAACAAAAATATTATACATACATTTAGATTATATTTATAAAGAGTAATTTATAAACAATGTTTTTTATCTACACATACCGTTTAAAATCTAAACGCAATTACCCACACACAAAATAAAAAACCTCAAACACGTAAATCAAAAATAATTACAATCCAAGAACTTATTTATCTAAATTGTAATCATTAAAAAAAAAACTTTAACAACAACTAAAAAACATTTCTATTTTTATTAATTGTTGAACACGCTAATGAAGGTATTATATAAACGAAAAAAGAAAAATTTCACGGATATGCATGCTAGATCCCCCATCAACTCGATCTCGACCCGAGATAGAAAACTCAAAAGCGTTTAGCTTTTACGTAACTCCAAAGCCCGAACACAATAGGAAGATCATAAACAATTTCCATTGTTTTATTAGTATGTGTTACGAATTAAAATGTTTGGCTTCCGCGCTCGCGTTCTTTTCCTCGTCCATTGGTAATTGTTATATAAAAAAAGAGTCTTAAAACGAATTGTTTATTATTACTAGCAGTCGTTAAAGTTTTACGGTGTTTTTGTATTTAGTTTTCGAGTTAACGAGGGGTTTTTAATAAAGACATTTGTTCTTATTTGTTCTACCGTTATGTTAGTGAGATTTTGGACAAATGAGATGGAGAAAACCTCGTTAGGATAAGTTGAAAAAATTATTTTTATATAAATGAAATTAATTGGGTAATATTTTATGTCTAACCAGCAACAAGAAAATTTAATTTAAAATATTTAATTTTTTTTAAAGAAACCATGTATTTAATTCGATTTTTTTTTATTCTACAATTTCAAACGAATTCAATCAAATTAATATTAATTTGCAATTACAAACGATCTTTCTAAGAAACAGTTCACACACCGAGGCAAAGATTGATAATTAGTTTAACAAGGCTGTATATTATTTCACATAATACTTAAAAAACTAATGATAAAAATTGTAATTGTTTATATAATCGTAGATGCGAGCTCTTTGTTTTGTTCTTTATTTTTTCCTTAATTAGCCAACACGGTAGTTTCCCATAAAATGAGGAAATTGTTTGTTGGGATAAGAGCTAGTGAATGACATTCTATGAGATAAGTTAACTATATAGATTAGCATATGTTTTATGGAAACGTGATGGCGAAAGGCAGATGTTTGATGGTAGAATTGAGGTGTAATGTTAAGGTAGAATTTTGCAGATGTTTTTGTTTTAATATATTTATGCAAATAATAGAAAATTGATAACAAAATTGTTTTCTTGTTTCTGAAATTTGTTTACATTCAGATAGTTCACTAAACTCTTAAATTAAAAAGTTGCGAGTTTAGTTTTTGTTTTCTAAAATGTGAAAAAACGATCTATATAAATTTATTGTACCCGACCCTTTTCTTTTAATTGTTGCTATACTTACCCATTTAGCGCCTCCTCTAGTCCTGATTCATTTGGGAATACCAGGATCTGGGTGTGATTCAAGGATTGCAAATTCTCCTAGTTCAAGCAGTGGGCTTCAAGGTACACTATTCTCTTTCGGAGCAGTGCTCTGCAGTCCATGAGCAGATGTATGGGGGTTTCCTCTGCTGGGCTGCAGAACTTAACGTAATTGTCATCTTACTCTCGACCTAGGGTCTTGAGGTGTTTCTTAAGTCTGCCGTGCCCCTTCAGGACTGCTGCCAGAATTCTAATCTTATTCCTGATTAGTTTCAGGCAAGCTTTAGTTCTTTTCTGGTTAAAAGAACATCAAGAAGAAAACATAACTTTAGATTGCATTAATCATGGAAATTATTTCCAAGTTTTCATCCATTTTTTACTTATTTCTTCATGTAAACTTTTGTGAATGATGTTCACACTCATACCTAAGAAGAGTTCCGGACCAATAAAGGGATTACTAGATCTCTTTTTGTTTTTCGTTTGCCGGGTGATCTTTCTTAATTTCTTTTTATACCAGTGTGTCCTGGTACTCAGTCTTGAGTTACTTTATTGTCTCTGCCAAGCTTGTTTAGCATTCCCACGCAGCCCTATACCAGTTAGGATCTGATGCTATATGAACTAATAGTCTTGATGGCCGCTTGACCATCTGTCTGGATAGCAATTCGTTTTTTGCGACAGTTTCTCTCGAGGTTAAAAATTGTGCACATCTTTCGATTGGATGCATTTCTGATTGGAAGATACTTGGGTAGATATGCAAGTATACTTGCTATGAGGTCCAAATACTCATATACCAGTACCTTTTTCATCTCCAAACCATCTGTATACCACTTGATGGCACTTTGCTCAATGTGGTATGCTGAAGATTTGTCGCTCCATTCCGCATTACTGCTACACACACACCCACACATCAGCCTTTATGTCCCACTGCTGGGCACCGGCACTCTTCTCTACCACATATCTAACCTCAGCATTAAGATTTGAATATGGGGGACCAAGCGGTTTAACGTCGAATCCGAACTACACATTTCCAGAGAAGGCGTTAGGCAGTTGAGACCCCACGGTTGCCTAAGCCGGATTGGGGAATTGAGTGTGATGTGGCAACCATCCGGTGGCAACCAACCTGTGGCAACTAACATGTTTCTTAAGTTTTAAGACACCTGGTTGGTTGCAGCCATTAGTTTTTAATTTTTTCTGCTTTGCTTCTGTGTGGGATTTGAACCCACGCTGTCTGGCTCAACAGCCAAGTGCTTAACTATATGTGCCACTACTGCTACACATAGCTGTGTAATTTTGCGCAGAATGTAATTGCATACCATTTCGTCTTTTGGTACTTCCAGTCATGGGATCTTACCAGCAAGACTTTTCCGGTCTTAGATTATCTCGATTATTCTACCTCTGCCTATTCCTTCTTTGGTGAACCTTAAAATCGCCGATCAGGTATTCCTCTCCTCGACAAGCTGCAACTGAGTCAGCCGTAGCAGCAGTTCCATTACTGCTGTCCGGCATGACCTCAATGCCCCCCTGATAGGGTCACATGCCAGTCTTTGAATCCTCTGAAGCTGCTTCTTCATAGAAACCAGCTTGGTTCTACTTCCCTACACTACTGCCTTGTAAGTTATCGCAGGTCTGACTATGGTGCACTTCCTCAGCGTGCTTGTTCCTTCCCCAGCGTGCCTGTTCAGCGTGTCTGTTTGCCAATTAGTGTACCAGATATTTCATCATCTGCTTATTCTGCGGCTCTCCCACTCTACTGCACCGTAAGTGATCGCAGGTCTGACTAGTTTGCTACCTAGTGTTATATCCAGATATTTTATCTTCTGTTTGTATTGTGCTGCGCTCCCATCTAACAATATGGGCTGTAGACAGTCTGTAGTCTTCTCTTCTTAGTAAAAGGTATCACCGTAGTTTTGCTCCAATTGAGTCTATATCACAGTGTTTGACACCATATATTAGTTACTTTGAGGTCTCTCTGTACGATTTCGCAGATCGTTTCTTCAAAGTTTCCTCCATCCTCATTTTAGTGGAATTAAAAGCTTCTTGAAAATTAGATTTTCTGCAAGTTTTATTTGCAATATTCTTTCGTCAAAATTTTCAACTTAAAGAAACTTCAAAATATCGTTTATTGAGGAACTGGAATAGTTTTTCGCAGATTGCGCAAATACCGCAAAACCATTTTTTACAAATTACAACCTTTCTTGTGGGAAATATTTTTTGTCATAAAGTTTCGTTCAGTTTTTGCAAAATTATTTTTGGTTTGCAAAGAACCCTTCTTCAAAGTTGACAACTCGTAGATGTTTTAAGATTTTGTATTTATTGGTTTTTCAAGTTTTCCGTAAATTACACAAAACCTCTAGAATTATTTTTTGTAAAATAAATGGTCTTTTAGGGAATAAACTTTCCAGCAAGTTTTTTCCGAGAATTTTTATGAAATTTTTCTTGGTTTACGAGAAATCATCAAAAAAATGAGAAATAATTGAAATTTTCAAATTCAGTTTTGTTTCACAAACAACATATTTCTTTGCAAATTGCACAAGAACTGTATGGCGCTTCGCAGATAGAGCAACCTTATTTGAAGAAACTATCAATTTAGTTGAAGAAACTTTTTAATAGTTTTCGTTGAAGGTTGCCAGTTTACGGTTGCCGCTATTCTGAATAAACTTTTCAAATCCACGGTCAACAGTCAGTGTATAGTATGAATCTCAGTCAGTGTGACTATGTGAAGGACAGCACTTATACTTTTGATACTTCAAAAGTGGCATTACTCTTTATGCTTTATCCAGGTTTCCATCTTTTCTAGGCGATTAGCACACTCCTCAGAACCCAAATCCCAGATTGCACGATATTTTCATATTTCTTCGATTAAATCTGAACGAGGATCGAATCAAGACGATTGTGTCCAAACTATCATCATGTTGGTTTCCTTCCATTTTATATTCGTGCACAGGAACGTAAGACGTGTTAACACAACGATACCTTGAACAAGACTGGCGCTGCGGGAGACGAGGAGGGAGTGAAATCGCTCGACGCATTATGATGGCCGATTGGGGAAACCAGCAACTTGACACAACTAGTAAAAATTTGACTGTTGCTAGTTGCGTCAATTTGAAACTGATTGTGTCATCGAGTGCAGCAACTAAAAACTGTTGTCGATCATCGAAACTAGAGTTGCTATGTCTGCGCAGTTTATTTATATGTAATGTGTAAAATGTAGTTATATGTAAACAGCGAGTTGCTTGTTGCCGCAATACCGAGATGAAAGTTGCTCTCTTTGCTTAGCGCCTAAAGATAGCTTTTACGAAACACTCTGCAAGTGTTATTCAGGATTGTTTGCAAAGCTCTACTTCTCCATCAGTCCTTGATTTGTGAGAAATCGTTCATCAAGCTTTTTAAAATTCTTTAAACGTTTTTTTTTCATATTTCGTTAAAAGCACCGAACCAATTTTGGCAAAAGATAACATTTCTTGTAGGAAATTACATTTTCTGCAAAGAAAAAAAAAGAGTTTTTATGAAATATTTCTTAGTTTCACCAAAAATCGTCTAAAAACAATTTTCACTTTTCACAATTTTTTCACTCATTTTTTTTTACAAAACCCGTTTCGATGAATTTAAAAACTATATTCCCTTGGTTTTCTTTGAAGAATTTTAACTAAAAGTATGTATCTTGTTTTTTTTTTTTTTGGTTTGGTTTAAAAGTTTGATCCAATGTGGATATCGGGTTATTGACCCTTCAAACACTGCGGTCAAGGGGCCTATTTTATTTTGCCCACATTTTTCTCTTTATAGGCTCAGACGCTGACCAAACCTACCTAGATGTTATTTTAATTGGCGTTAATTAATTACACATTTGTCTTCTGGTACAAATGCGGCCCAAACTCGCTCCCGGGATCAAACCCGGAACCTCAAGATTTGTTAGTTAACGCTCTCTAACTCCGTAGGCTACGAGGCCGACATCTTGTAATAAACCTTTTCCTAAATTAGTTTAATCCATGGAATTGTTTAAATCATCATCATTTGTGTCCTGCTATGTGCAGATTCCATTCTGCCTCCTTCACTTACCTCTGTTCATAGCCTTTCTCTTCATATCCACGTTTCCTTTGCCTTCTTTTAGATCGTCAACCATTTTCATTATTCATCCATCTATATTCCCTATCTTCCACAGTTTCCTCGATTACTTCTCTCAACAAATAACTCCCTCTCAACACATGCCCAAGCCACAGTCGTAGATTTTCAAACTTTTCACTTTCAAGCTTTTTCCGGCTAATGATATTCCAAGTTCCTATTCTGAATTTACCTTTCTCACTTTCATATTTTTTCTTTTTAACCCATCTTTGATCAACGTATACGAACCATCTCAAAATGCACAATTAATTTATAACTTTTTATTGTATAATTAATTTTTTTGTTGGTGCTTCTAAGAGTAAACACAATAAACTTACTTTACATGTAGATTAAATAATTTTTTCCCATTAGTTACTATTGCAAATATAGGTAGCAGTGCCATTGGAAGTGCGCAAAGGTAATGTTTGATTATTGTGCATGAAACGAAAAAGCGGCTAATATGTAAAGTGTGCAAATCAAACACAATTTATATGTGCAAAAAATGTAATGTGCATCTGCACTCAGAATGTTTTAACAAATATATTTAATTTTATATACCCCTATTCGCCATCTGTGCGTATACGAACCACTAAAATTTTTGTACAGCAAATTTTTTTTTTAAATTTTTTTTATTAAAACTTTCTTGATGAACACCATTCTAATGCGTTTTATTCAAAACGAATCTAAAATATCATCTATTTCTATGCTTGGCCAAAAATGGGGTGCATTCTTCGTACACTGTCCACCCCGGAGAACTTAGTTGGTGACTATTTCACCTCCGGATAATTTATTATTCGAGGAAACCATATTTCTTTTCCACGCATTTTGTCGTGGGATACCGTGAGATCCTTAATGGAGTGGTTTCCCCTTGCCTTCTCCATCCTGATGCCGTTGATTCTAGTGAATTCTTCCGCCTTTGGGTGTGATTTCTCACTCCCTGAACAACAGAGTGCCCCAGCCCTACACCCGCTCATCCGCTATCCAGGGATGCCGTATAGGGGTGACTTCTTATCCCAGAAGTCCCTCGGTCGATACGTCAAAACGACACTTGGTCATTCTCTGAAAATTTCAACGACTTGCAATTAACACAAAATTTTGTCTTTCCGCACAATATGCTCTTTCCAAAATTCTAATCACTAAAAAGGGTCACTATTGGTACCATTTTTGACTTTAATTTCGCTTTATATCTCTCACAAATTAGATATTTTCTGGAGCAAAGATAAATAACCCCTTAACAACTGGTTGCTAAGGAGTTGTTTTAATAATGAAATCCCAATTATTTTTAACAGACCATTTTACGGTTAGTTAAGCGCATGCGCATCCGTCTGAAAGGCGGGAATATGAAAGCTTCGGGCAAATAATAAGATTATACGTCAAAAAGTTCGGGCAAAACATGTCGGAAATTGACACATGTGCACAAAACAATTCCAACTATGAAAAGGTCTATTATAATTATTGATAATTTTGGCGAAAATATCTAAAATAAAAAGTAGCAGTTACTCCCGATTCTCCCGATTCAAATAATACAATCGCTTGTATTAGATTTCCCCGCATACAATATTTTTGTTTTAAACGAATTAATAAGATTATATTTTTTTATAAAATTTATATGAATATTTTAAATATAAATTATTCAAATAACTTTATGAAAAAAAAAAAAATACAAAGCGGATTAAATGGAATTAAAAAATATATGAATTTGTAAAATTGAGTTGTTGAACCTATCAAAACTACTTACTTTAAAGTGTGTGAAATGACGGGTAGCTAACTACAATAATGAAAAAAAAAGATTCCCATTGCACAAAAGGGATTTTAAAAGTGTCAAAAACTTGACAGGATTATCGCCGGACTTTTTATAATCCCCTTATACCCAGAAAACGATACCAGACCAATTAAAAAAAAAACGAACGGTATTGTTACGTGAATAATTGAAACGTTCGTTAATCGTGTGTGTGTACGTCCGTCCGTCCGTCCGTCGCGTTTAAGGTCGACGCTGCGTGATATGACAACCCGTATTATAAGCTGATCAAATATTTACAAATGTAATAGTGGTCTTTTGCTCATGTTGATCTAAATTATTGTGTTTGAACGGCAACAACTGTAATCGAATTTTGAATAAATTATGAATTTGATTTGATTTTTCCATGTACACAAACGCGTGCGGGGCATTGAAACCATATGATTTTTATATTGAATTGAAACCTTTTTTTTGACAAATAATTTACCACAAAAACACTGAAATCCATAAATATAGATGATATTAAATATAATCATTTATTTTAATTATCAATGTATTTGGTTAAAACAGAACCAATCACGTTTTTATTGCTGCTGAACGCTTGCTAATGGAAATAGATAAACTTGTAGATTCTTGAGAAGCTTGAAGTTTAACATGTACCTAGTACCCCATAACATATTTAAGATTGTTATCTATTAAGTTAAAGATTAAGGTAAAATCTGGAAAAGTTTTTAAATCTATAAAAAAAGATATTTAAGTAAATGTTTATCAAATTTCATGTACATAGGGTCCCGTATAAGGTCGATAATATATTTTGTGCTGTATGAATTCTTGTGTTATATAAAAATTATCTTTTATTTTATTTATTTTTTATTTATTTACCAGAAGTAAACCTATAAAGATGGGAGTACCATCTGTACATAGGGCTGGTTATAAAAATAAAAAAATAAAAAAATCAAAATATACAGAGTTATAATAATAATTTAACACTATAATAATAATTTTCGTTCTACTAGAATCGTGTTATATAAAAATCGATGTAAAGCTTTAACGCCTAATCTTAATTACTTTCCGTATCATCATAACAAATCAAATTTTCAGTTTCCAAAAATCAGCCACATATGTGGCTTTTTCATTTGCGAGTATCAGCTCCTCCTCTGTGCAAGTCTCACTCATGTTTGGACACACAGCCAGATGTTGGTGGTCTTGAGTTACGCCGCATTCACAATTGTCATCCTCTTTGTAGCCCCATTTTATTAGGTGGCTGTTACGTCGTACGAATCCTCGTTCTTATCCTGTTCAGCGTCCTCCATTTGGGGAAAGGTAGATGGTGTCCAGGGGCCAGCTCTTCATTTGCCATGACAGCTTAAAGCTCTTCCGAGACTTGAAGTCTAAGCGGTTGCATTTTGTTCCCATATAAGGGATGCCTCTGGTCGTTTTCTTGTTTTTTTCACTCAGCCCCCGCGGCAACACACCACCTGATTGTGGGTGGGGTAATACCAACTATTGGGTAGATTTCCTCCACCGGGGTCGGTTTCAGGCAGCCAGACACCATTCGCACCCTCTTGTTCAGTGTCACGTCAACGTGCTGGTATGAGCGGAATTGAACCATACCGGTGCAGCATATTCCGCGGTAGAAACGCATAAAGGAAGAGCCGGAGTGTATGAGGTTGTGCTCCCCATTTTGTGTTTGTTAGGTTTCGAATTATATTGTTTCTTGCACATACTTTTCCTTTGATCTCTTGACAGTCTTTTAAAAAACTCAGAGTTCGGTCCAGGCGTATGCCTACGTATTTCGGTGTATAGTTATGCTCCAACTCTTGGCCCTGCCAGGCCACCCTTAGTTTCCTGTGTGCATCCTTGTTTCTAAGATGGAAAGCACACACCTGTGTCTTAGTGTTAGCTTTAAGGTAGTTGAGATCCTCCAGAGCGTAAGTTAATTTATCCTCTATGTCGTTGAAACTTTTGCCTTGAGCCGCTATAGCCGTATCATCGGCATATTTGAAACGCTTTGTCTCTCCATTTGTTGGTTGATCGTTGGTGTAGATATTATAGAGGATTGGCGCCAGGACGCTACCCTGGGGTCGGCCGAATTTCTGAGTCTTCCTGGACTATTCCTCTACTGTAGTGTTACAAAGAACCGTCGATTTTGTAGGAAGAATTCTACCAACTTAGTCAGTCGAAAGTCCTTGGTGATGTCATAGAACTTTGATATCAGCCTCTGATGGTTCACGGTATCATAGGCAACAGATAGATCTATGAAAGCGACACCCGTTATCTGCTTCCGTTCAAACCCATTTTCGATATGTTGAATGAGATTTAGGGTCTGAGATGAGGGTTTGCCCGCAACACGATTTGCCTGGTCTGAAACCTGCCTGTTCTGGTATGGTCTCCTCCTAGATAATGTCAGAGATTCGGTCAAGAACCATTATTTCAAGAACCTTGAAAAGGTGACACGGCAAATAGACGGGTCTAAAATTCCCAGGATCTCTTGGCTCTTTCCCTGGTTTCAGAAGTTCAACCACTTTTTATGTATGGTGTTCCGATGGTAACGACTTATAGAAAGTCGCGTTCTATTTGTATTTAGTGTGTTTTACTAATATCCTAGTTTCACGTGTTTTAGCAATATTCTTCTTTACTGTATTTTACCAATATTCTATTTTCCTGTGTTTTGCCAATATTTGATTTTTACCAAATAAAACAAGGTCAAACAATTATTTTCTTAAAATTTCATTTCGTTTCGCGAATTTGGTTTTCCAAATATTTATACAAAAATATTAAATAAATAATAAATAAATAATGATGCAAGTACCCACTTGAAAGGATTGAAAGGATTGTTAGAAATATTGTTATTAAGTCGGAAAAAAGGGAACCAAAGCTTTTTGCTAGGAACTCTATATATCAGAAACTGGAAATTAAATTTGGTGTTAAGAGTATCTTTTTAAATTAAAGACGCAGGTGACAGTCGGACACCATTTTTTTGAAAATCTGAATGTTGTGGGCTGAAAATTGGGGGATTAATATTTTTAAACCCTATATCTCTGAAACTGAATATAAAACAATATTAAAAATTGGCAGTTCGATTCCTCTTACATAATAGACAGTGTTACCATTTTCCGAAAATCTAGCGGGATCCGCAAAGTCGGGATACTTATATCTCAAAACCTGCAGATGTTAGAGATGTGAAAACTGGTATTTATATTCTACTTTAAAAATGAAGAAATGGGCGTATTGCCATTTTCCAAAAATTTAGTTAAAAAAGGCAGTAAAGAATTATTTAGCTAGCTTGCTTACTAATCACGGCATCGATGAGAACCTTCAGCAGCTCTGCAAGCAATGCTAAGCCACGCTTCCCTTGATATTTTTATCACAGGTGAGGCTGCGATGTGAGCTTTCAAATGCAAGTGCAATAACACATTGTAAACCTTAGAAAAGTAGGGCCATACCTCAATAACGGATCTAAAATGGCCAATTATTAACAAAACTCTATACCTCAAAGAGTTTCATTCGAAATGCCCTTCAAAACACAGCTACAGTGGACCGAAGGGAATTGCCACAAGAAGAACAAGGAGACCTATTCTGGTACATAGACGACTCCAGGAAGGACAGTGGAGCTGGCGCTGGAGTCTGTGGTTTGTTTCTTCGGTTCAGCATAACTATGCCACTGGAGACACACGGTCTTCCAAGCGAAAATTCTTGCAATGGATTCATGTGTCCGGAAAAATTTAAGATTGGACTACAGAAGCAGAAACATCTATATTTTCACGGATAGTCAGGCTGTGATAAACACCCTAACATTTCATAGAATTAAATCTTGGACAGTTTGGGAGTGCCTTCAGAACTTAAAACGTCTGGCACAGCACAACAGCGTTATATTTGCGTGGGTGCCAGGGCACATAAGTCTGGAGGGAATCGAAAAGGCGGACGCACAAAAGATTGCGGTGTTGCAGCGCTCCCAATTGAAAAACCATGGCCCGTAAAAGAATAACGGAGTTTCCATCCATTTCTATTTAGAATATTTTAAAAAAGCATCTAAAAGTGTATCAAATTTGCTCTTGTTATGAAATAATATATTTTGCAACTTTGGCGGTAAGTTGTCAATTGGTCACGAGAGTGACATTGGGCGCACGATCGAAGTGAGTTCGCACATTCGCTCGAGAAGGCAATTGACAATACCACCCGTGTTGCAAATAATATTTGTTATTATTCATGCGAAGGGATGTATCTTACAAGTTTGGTATTCAGGGTTCTCAAAAAAAAATAGAATAAAAAATGAAGAATTTGCTATTTCAATTATCTCCGGTGGTTTGGATTCGTCATAACAACTCTTATCAGTCTCCGTAATCACCATAGAATTTACACTCATTTTAAAACGTTTTCTTTAATTTTGATTTTTATTTTGTAATGAAAAAAAAATTCACATTTACAGTCACTCTCACATCACTTTCTTAATATTGAGGTCTTCATTGTATTTATTTAATTGATTTTTTTTGTGACTTAACGATTTTGAATATTTGCGTGCGTTACCCAAGTCATGTAATACAACCAAAAAATGGCATTTCTCGCACTAAAAAAAGGTGCGCCAAGATAGTATTATTAACGCATGAGTAACAAAAACGATATTTTAATTTCAAATGTTTATGAATACCGTTTAAAACTATTTCAAATTTGTGTTTGATATAGACACGTCAAAATTAAATCTCACCCCACAATCTGCCCAAAAAGGCATTCTTTAGATTTCAACAAAATTCACAAATAAAAAAAAAACAATTTTCATTAATCTCCTTTTCATTACTACAACACACTTTTTTCGTATTTCGAAAGGGGTGTAGACTTTATCTCATTGTACTAATCAACAATATAAAAAGTCATTTCCCATTCTTGTCCGATCTGCATACGTATACCTGGGACCGGAAACCGGAGATCGGATGTGCGATAATCCGTTTCTCCCGACTAATTCGTTCGTTGCTAGCGCAAACAAATATCACTCGGACCGGCCGACACGGAATTAGATTTATGCACACACACCCGAAGCCACTTACGCTTTCCCTTCACTACCCCCAATCCTATTAAAACGCCAAGAAGTCAAACCGGATTGGAATGGTTTAAGCCGATTATTGATATTATTTCGATTTGCTGTACAGTTCTTTTTGTTGCAAATTGAGGACATAATTGCAAACTAAATGGTAAAGTAACGGAAATATATGTCCTATAATAAATTTCTAATTTCAGTTTTTTTAAACTACATTATTACAAACTCCTTTTTTATTGAAACGTTTTAGTCCGATTATACTCGACCGCGATTATGTCGATTATTATGATAAAGACGAGAGGCATTTTTATCAAAAAATAAGTTTTGCCGAAAAGAAAAAGTCCAGGCGTTTATCAGAACATATGCATTTTTTGCAAAAGGAATAACTTTGTTTATTATTGAAAAATAATGAATGAATCACAGATTACTACTATTCGAGAGTTATGTTGTTTACTTACTTTTATGTTGTTATGTTGTTTCTAAACTACTTTATAAGGATTATACAGTGGGGACTTGTATTGGCATTTTGATATACTATTACTATACTATTGATAGACTAGATCAGGGGTCGGCAAAGTGTGGCTCGCGAGCCTCATGTGGCTCTTATGGTATGAGCTTATGGCTCGTCAGAAATAAATTACAGTCAGAAATAAATTAAAATAAATTACAGAAACAAAAAAAAGAAACAGAAATGTCCCTTCTCGGAAGTCTTACGACCGCCGCCGCCAAGTTCATAACTGACAGTCACAGCGCGGATCTCGGATGTTTCTTTTAAACTGAATGGACTGAATCGTTTACGTTTGTACCTAGTGCAGCTGGTCTTGTCGTATTTGGCATGGAAAACCAGCAAACAATAAAACGTCTACTGTCGAGACACATTTCGAAAATACACATGCCGCATTTGCAAAGACTTCGGGATAATGTTAAAAAGACAAGTTCCGCTTTCTGTTGGAACTGTTGGATGCGCTCTGCAAATAATACTAACTTGGCAATCTTTGTCTTGAGTAACCAAATCGTCAAAAATGGAAAATAATTAACTGATGGTGGATGCATAAAAAGTTGTATAAAGAGGTTGTTAAGAGGTTAGGTTTATTTTTCAGTTTTCTGAAAATGATAGACATTTCCCATGGACTGAATTCCTCTAAATATATAGATTTGTCGTTAAAAATTATTTGTTCATCAATTGGATCAGCTGATGGAATGTCCTTGATAATCATTTCAGGCGCGGTAATAAAATAAAACAAATTTCTTCTTGTTGTAAGCAGCAAAATCTGATGCATTTTCTCTACGACGTAATGTAATGTAATGACTTTTAATGCCGGATATTGCTTTTGCATAACATTCAGGTCTTTTAGATGTTTACTAGACAGTTTAGCTTTTGTTGTTATCCACGATTTGGTTTTAATTTCGATAATTTCGAATTTCCATAATTTCGGCCAAATTTGTTTATATTACACTGCATCAGTTATATAAAGGCAGCTGCTTTATCGCTACAGTCAGCTACATTGTATATATTTCTGATCATGATTCTGTTTGCAAGGCTTTTTGAGATTAAATTTGTTTTCTGCGCCGAAATATTTTGCGTAGCGGTAAAATTGTTCTTGTTTGCTACAGTTTAAAGAATCAGCAACCAATACATTTTTGTGGTCCGAAAGATTAAAAAGTTTTCGAAATATAAACCGACCTCGCATATTCCAACCTGTCATTCAACAATCTAACCTACTCCAGTGACTCAGACAAGGCTTTACTTTTCGCAGAACACTTCAAAAAATCATTTTCACCTTCTGACTCCCTGACTTTGACAAACATAACTTTGACAGAATAAATCACTGGTTTACCAACTTCTTTAAGACAACCCCCTCCTATAACATTGATCATGTTTCCTTGGAAGAATTTCCTTCTGCCCTCTTTCATGGTAAAAATTCCTCCCCCGGGCCTGATCTAGTCACTAAACACCTCAGCAGACTCCTCTTCGATAACATCTACTCATTTATAACAAAACTTTTCAACTTCTGCCTCTTAAAATGTTCCTTTCCGAGCTGCAGGAAAATGAACACAATTATCACAATCCTTAAACCAGGTCAAGATAAATCCATTCCCAGCAGTTACCGTCCGATCTCTCTCCTCCCTATCCTTGGCAAAATCCTCCAACAAATCCTTTAAACCCGATTATGGAATTCCGTTGCAGACCACATTCTCAAATATTATTTCGGTTTCAAGCCCTTCCATTCCACTATCCATCCTCTGTTCATCCTATCCAATAATATCATACCTCCAAAATAAGAAATCCGCATACCTCTTCTTGGACATGAACAAGCAATTGACAGAGTCTGGCATGCCGGCCTTTTGTTCAAAATGTCTCTCCCTACCTAATTCACATATTTAAAAGTTTCCTTTTTAACAGATCCTCAAAGGTGAAAATCAAATCCATATATTTTCCCCTCTGCAAGGCTGTCCACTTTCCCCTCTTCTATACAATATATACTGCCATGACGTTTACAACTACAACCAAGTAGACAAATCTCATATCGACTTTTCATCCTACAATACGCTGACGACACTGTATTGATTTCCCACGACAACTCCCTCAAATATACCTGCGACCTAATTCAAAATCTTACCAACAACACCCTGACATGATTCAACCAGTGGAGATTATTACCAAATCCTTCCAAATGCCAACTCCTCATCCCAAAGCACAAAATTTCTTCAAACTCACCTCGCATCAACACAGTCTCTTCCTAAGTACTGCCGTCCAGCAGCGTTAAATATCTTGGACTAACTATTGTCTCTAAACACAAATTCATTATCGTCGCCAAATTACGTAAATCCCAGATAATTAAACGCTGCAAACACTTTAGAGCTTTAACGTACGGCAACCAGGGCATTTCCACAAGGACCGCGCCTAGAATCTACAAATCTATCTGGCGTCCCATTCTTGATTATGGACATGTAATTACCTCTAGCAATAATAAATGTAGACGAACCGTTGCGGTCGAAGAGCGCATCGCATTACGTCTCATCACCAAACTCAGACATCCAAACAAACCTCTCCACAATCCCTCCATCGAACTTCTCTATAGACAAGCCCGGGTCCCTCCACTTGATGACAGACTTAGGAATAAGCTTAGAAACAAACACATGACGTTCAACATCCTTGACGAACTTTGCTTTAAACGTCCATCTAAACATTCTAACGGACAATACACCTCCAAAACTGTTCTTGAATCCTTAGACGACGACTGACTCACTCATTCTCATCCAATTTTTCGATAATTTTTTTTTTAATTTATGCTCAATATATGTTCATTTCCGGCTGAAAGACAAATTGTTGTAGTTGTATTTGTATGCAATTATAAGTATAACAATAAAGATGTTTTATTATTATTTTGGTCCGAAAACGTTGTCCTCTATCGTTGTCCTCTATCGTTGTCTCTATTGAGGTCCTCTACAGTAATCGTAGCTGTAAAGTTCAGCTTGGTCAGTAAATTGGCAATAGTACTCGAAGATGATTTAGTAGTCCTGGTTGGTACTTTAACTTTTTATTCTAGCCCATACGCTTGAAAGTGGTTTATAAGGTTTTCTTTTACTAAAGATTGGTGTTCAAAGTGGTATTGAAATCACCTACCATAAGGAGATCTTCATATTTCTGATACAATTGATCTAGAATTTCTTCACGCTTTAATTGGAATGTGGTAGGGCAACCAGTAGGTGGTCTATATATAGTTATGATTGCCTTATTTTTTCTTCCTAACTTCGATGGAGTTCAGATAGAGTTGCGCAAACGAAGATAGACAAATTTGAATGAATAGGATTGAGTTGGGTAAACCCAAGACAGAATGATAGAAAGAACTACTTGAACAAAATTTATAGGCAGGACTAATTGATCTACCTAATAAACTTGTTAAACAATACTAAAAGGACAAAATTGAGTTAGATTCAAGAAGATTCTTCCTTGTAAGTTTGGTTGGTTTATGAAGGGATCCAACATATATTAGTCCAAGTTTGGCTAGACAAAAGAATCCGCAGACATCCTAGAAACCTTAACCAATAACCATTCCAAAGTCAAATTTAGAGGCGAGATCACGGAAAGCTTCGAAATAAAAAATGGAGTGAGACAAGGAGATGGAATTTCCCCACTTCTCTTCAACTGTGTCGTTGAAAAGGTTATGAGAGAATGGTACACGGTACTGATCAACTTGAGCGTTCAGATTGGTATCTACCTGGGACGTAAGAACGATGAAATGGTTGTAGATTGCCTGGCCTTTGCAGATGGCATGGCACTGATTGCTGATTCTCTTGAAATGGCAACAATGCATGTAAATTGCCTCAGAAAGCAGGCTACCAAAGTGGGTCTTCAAGTGTCGCTGGAGAAAACCAAATTCTTCACCCACATCAAAGAAGCAAACAGAGAAGATTACTAGAGCAGGGAAACATTAAGAGGACTGAGAAATTTAAGTGTCTCGGCGGATGGATTGAACCCGGCTTATCAGAAAGAGCATCATTATCTATGAGAGTCGACAAGTTAGAACTAGCCTATCGACTGACTATGAACACCTACAACAAGAAATGCCTGTCTCGCAACCTAAAACTTAAGCACTACACATCAGTCATACGACCAGAAGCCCTTTATGCCATGGAGTGTCTCTCCTTGAACTGAAGAGGTTTGGTAGAGAAATTGGAAGTCAGAGAAAGGAGATTCCTCAGGAAGATCCTAGGCCCGGTATAGGAAGATGGGGAATTCCGAAGGCCACATAACTGAGTTATAACATATTGAGAGGCTCTCTGACTATGCATGAGAAAGAACGATAGCTTTCTATGGCCACTTTAGAAGATTGCCTCGTAAGCGACTAAGCAATCGTCTGTTCACCTTCTGGCAAAACAAGAAGGTTCGTACCACTTGGGTGACAGAAACCTTGAAAAATATTAAAGAACTGGGAATAACAGATCTCCAAAACAGACAGTCTGTGAGACGCACCCTGAAAGAATTCCGTCGATTTTAGGAAAAAAGAGAGAAAAGAGTTACACCAGCAGAAGATGCGACAATAATGGGCAAGGATCATAGCTCAACCGTTGAACCGGCGTGGTCCAAAGTAGGCCTATTAGGCCTATAGGAAACAAGAAGAAGGAGAAGTCCAATTTTATAAAAAAATCGGTAGGGACCAACAAAATATCATGTTAAAGCCGGGGTTATATTAGAGCCACGCCGCTTGTCGCAACGCGTGGGGTTGCAATCGGTTACATACATTTAGTATGAACGTGATTACATTAGCTCAGTCCCGCGTGTCGCCAAGCGAGCTGACTCCACGCAGACCACTCGATTATGATCGGCGTGGCATCGCTGGTGGGGGAAGTAACGCGTTGGTTGTCTCAACTCTAGTATAATTACCACGTGGCTACGCGCATTCCGGCGCGGTGTGTTGACAAGCAAGCAAGCAGACGTCTACCACATTTCAGTACGCGCGCAAAATGTCCGCCGACGAAATGATTGAATTAGTAAGAGAGTATAAATTTTTATATGATCCGAAAAATAGGGATTATTTAAGGATTACGTATTTTTTTTAATATCTTTTTCAATAAAAGAATGTACGTAATTAAATTGTGTTTTTGTCATCCTGAAATATTGGTGAATTTCCTCTTAATGCATTTACTGGGTGCACCCAGTATCTCCACATCTTTCTTTTCTTCTTGAGTAGCCTTAACATAAATATGTAGGCAAAATCTTCTTCAAGATCCGTATCCGAGTCGGAAGGGAACATTGCAAATAGGTGCGGACGTTTACGCGGTCGCCACTGAACTGACACAAAAATTTCATCAGCACGCGCGGCGACGCGACACTGTAGTATAATCACAGCCCGTTGCGCGAGGCAGCGTTGCGACACGCGGCGTGGCTCTAATATAACCCCGGCTTTACATGTTAAGTTGGAAATAAATAGAATATAACCAACAGGTTACATTTTTGGAAGGAGAGGTCGAATTCTAAAAATGATTCTAAAAAGGATGACAAATAAAAATTAATCATATTTTGAGAATTAAAATTCGAAATTACATTTATTTTAAGAGGAATTTTAAATCAGAAAATGTATTGATTTTAACTATTGCATTATATTATTTTTGTTTTATTTAGTTATATTTTAATTGATAATGAGACGTAATTAATACCAACACGAAGCCCTAACGGACTAATAAATTTATAAAATTTTATAAATATGTTTACAAAAAAGTCGGACATTTACAAGCAACACAAATAAATAACTAAATAGAAATAAAAACATTGTACGTGATTTCATGGTAAATTTGTCCCTGCGTAAAGACATAACACGCTTTGATTAAACCAAAATCAATGTTTGTATTTCCACAAAAGCCGGTAAAAAAAGTTATATCGGTATTGAAGGTGTTAATGGTTTCGTTAATTCGGTAATAAAAGACCTTTCTGGCAAAGCCCCTGCGGACAATACCGGCGTGAAATCAATCCGACAACAATGGTTCAGCTTAACCCTTTTGTACGGACCTGACGCTAATCTTGACTTTCAATAAAAATCCCATAAAAAAAATAACACACAACCTAACTTACCAATGAAATATTAACCCAGCAATAAACTTATACATTTCAAATCTCATTTTCCAAGAACCAAATGCAAATTTTCTTATTCTTAGCACAAATGTTAATTGAGGTAATTATTATTGGCATTAATAAAAAAGTGTTATGTTAATGCGCACCCATTTAGATTTCAACTCCACCATAATTATTAATAATCGATCTGATAATACACGTTGCTGTTTGCCATTACACCGATTAAAACGTAATTGGAATTGAGACGAAGGCGAGTGAAATCCATTTCTAAATGATGCACAATCCTTTTTGCAATTAGATTTTTAAATAAAATATGTACGTAATTAGGTTGTATTTTTTATTATTAGATTAGAGTTTTGAATTAGTTCTCAGTAGGAAATTATGTAGATTACTCGAAATGGGTTTTAGATATTAAAGTTGTTTTAGCCTTCAGCATTTAGTGTTAGTTTGTTATAATAGGTGGTTTGCCCGTAGCTATGAATAAATTGATTTTTCATGGAGGAAACATTAGCGGTTACAATTAAGCCAAGTGGACTAAATAAATTGAGATTTATTAACTTGTGTAATGGGTTGATTTGAGAAATTTATATTATTGTTTTAGATGTATTGAATTAAAACACAATATTAAGTTGTAAATCAGAATTAATTTGTTGAAAGTGGTACGGAGAATAATTGTTTGAGAATTTTAGATTGAAAATTTGAAAATATAACTTGATGTAACCTAACCTGAGCATCACCTGAGCAACCTAACCTGAGAGGATCTTATTTGGCATTAAATTAGGCACAACGAAAGCAATTTCCGCACAATCCACGCGAAATGTATCTCATTAAATTACATCCTTTAACATTTATTGATAAAAATTCCTTAAAAAAAACAAAAATAGTTTTTTTATTACTCATACGGGAAAAGTGTTTCTTGATGCATGTTCTTTAATACGAGAAATTCCACTTCTCGTATTTCCACATAACCTGGGTAATGCACGCAAATATTCAATATCGCTAGGTTACATTAAAAAAAAAAACAAATAAATAAATAAAATAAACACAATCAAGACCTCAATATTAAAAAAGTGACGTGAATTTTTTTCGTTACAATAACAATTAAAAGTAAAGAAAACGATTTAAAATTAGTGTAAATTCTATGGTGATACCGGAGACTGACGAGAGTTCTTATGACAAAACCACACCGAAGACAATTGAAAAAGCAAATTGTTCATTTTTGTTACATTTTTTTTTGTATAGCCCCTGGATCCTAAACTTGTAAGACCCATCCCCTCGCATGAGTAATAAAAATATTGTTTGTAACACGTGCGGTATTGTCAATTGCCCTCTCTAGGGAATGTGCGCACTCACTTCGTTTGTGCGCCCAATTTCGCTCTCGCGTCAAATTGACAACTTACTGCCCTAGTTACATAATATACTATATTCTAGTCGAACAACAAAATGAACACAGTAAAGGTCGATTCCCATATGCGCGACACTCAACTACGCGACGTCGTGCGGTTGGGTTAAGTTTTATTAGAGCCAGATAAATCCAAACCGAGACTTCTTGATTCAAAATAAGAAATTTAATTTAATTTAATTCAATATTAATATACGTCAGAAAATTTATTTTCACTACATCTATGTTTTTTTGTGCTACGTGTAGTTGCCATAGTAACAACAAATGGAAATTGTTTAATAATGAAACTCCATTTGATTTACATTGTACTTTTATCCACGATTTGGATACTTTTACACGCGATTATAATAATGACTTCGCAACTCATGCACACACCCATTTTCACACACTTGTATCATAATCTACTATTTTTTGCCGAAACTGATATATTTCATTAAACATGTTGAAAATGTTGTAAATTATAATTCCAAATTATGTCATTTGCAAGACCTCCATTATAACACATTCCAAGAAAATAAAAGTTATCGTGTTTAACTCTTAATAATCCACAAACACACACACAAAAAAGATTACAATCACCGGAATAACACGAATTTCTTACGTCAAAGACAATTTCACAAAACAGCACACAAAAACTGATTCGCCACATAAAGAGACTTTTTTGTTATGGCATTTTTACATACATAAATAAATTTATTAGGTGTATAATATAAACAGAACATGAAATCTCGCAATCAACTTGGAAACGTAATAAAGAAATAAATACAGGTTTTCTGTGTCTCCATTATTTCTTTTGCCGCTTTCATTTCGAGCAGCGGCATTATAGGAAATCACAATTAAAACATCAAACAATAATTGTGCCGTTATTTCGCTCCATAATACTGCCATCACGCGTTCTTGCGGCAACCCACAACCAATTCACATCTCAATTACCAAAAACAATTTTATTTTTGCTCTTAAATAGCTCAAAAATATCTTTAATACGTTAATAATAATACTTATAATAAATCTTTTTTCTTTGATAATTTAGTAATTTTTGTTGGGTTTTTGAAGAGTGTTAAAATAAATGGCAGAATTGTGAAACACTGTACTAGTTAACAGTTTGTTCGCGTGTTCAGGACTAGAATCATTTGAATATCAAACTGTATCAAACATAAATAAAACAGGCGTTTTGTTAAGTCTACAATCGCCGAGGGATCTAGCGGCCTACGAAAATATACTTTTATTAATATGGAATTTCTTGAATAAATTTTCTATTTACACACATTAGGGTTGTAACATCATTTTTACATTTTTTCCGCTCTCAGCTATCGAAGTCGTAACCTAAATTAGATTTTTTTTATCTAATTATGGACATTTCCTTGTTGTAATCATCACGAATAGATAAATTGCTGATTCTATTATGATAGGAAAATGTAAGCGAATGGATTTATTTATTTTTGTTAATAAAATGTTTTAAATATGTGGGGAAAACACTTATTTTTAAGCAAGTAATAATTTGAACTGGAAATTGGGAAAATGATTTAAGGAAATCAACATTTGTTTTTCTTTTAAAAAATCGGAAAAATTTCAAAATTTAAATATAATTACAAAATTTTTCTGATTATTTGGATACTTTTTCAATCAGAAATCGGGAAAATTTATGACTTTGATACATTTTGTTAAAATAATTGGAGTTTATAAAACTAAATTGAGTTTTTAAATTTTTTTAATTTTTCAAAAGTATTTTTAAAAATTCGTAAAACTTGTAATATTGTAATTCTGTGGTCTGCGCTTAAAAGGTCATAAGTCGTACTTTTTTTAAAATAGGGTTTTTGGCCAGATATGTTTAAAAAATAGCCTTCTTTCGATCTGTTAAAACGGTATGTCTGTTTATGCTGAAAAATCTTACAATTAGGTTGCTGAAAAAGTATGATACCAAATACAAAATACGTTAACGTTTTGTTAATAAAACTATTTAAACATTTAACAATTTTCAATTCATAAATTTGGATCCTCTGGGCAGACAAAAAATAATATTTCAAAATGCGCCAAAATATTTTCGAGACAATGACAATCTCTTTTCCTAATGTATCAGATATTTAACAAATTTAATTTTATGGAAAATTATAATTTGTCCAAACTTTTCAAAATATTTTGCAAAAAACACTGGAATAAAAGATCCCTCGAAATATATTTTAATAATTTTTTTTTTCATTTTAATGAATAGGATGGTTGTGACCGTTGGTACGTGGTCCGTGGTCCGTTAGTACGTTGACTACGTGGTAATCCATCTATTTCTCGTTTAGCCTGTTTTCGTTCAAACTTTTCAACATTTATTTTTCCTCGGCTACTTCCATCCAGTTTCCTCCCGCGTGGCGTCGGATGTCGTCCCACCTACTTGCTTAAGACCAACACTTCTCTTTGATCTTGGCAGTCACCGTTGTAATAGTATTTTAGTCCACTTGATGTTGTCTCTCGCTATGTGACCCGCCCATTGCCACTTAAGATGCACCACTCGCTCCGCCACATCCACGACCCCTGTTCTTCTTCAGATTTCTTCATATCGAATTTTGTCCCTGAGAGTGATTCCCTGCATCGCTCGCTGGCAACCACGAAGTCGTTTTGCGCTGTACATCGTTAGAGTTACAGTCTGGAGCCCATATGTTGCGACCGGCAAGATGCACGAATAATGAACCTTCCCCTTGAGGTTTATACCGATGCGTGGTTCCCGCAGAATGTAGCTGAGCCAGCCAAACGCCGTCCAGGTCAAGCCAATACGTCTGGTGATTTCGGCCGTCTGATTGTCCTTTTCCAACTTGATGTTGTGTCCCAGACATACATACTCATCGACTTTCTCAAGAGTCTGATTATCGATTGTGACCAT
Organism: Phosphuga atrata; assembly: GCA_944588485.1. Taxonomy (NCBI): domain Eukaryota; kingdom Metazoa; phylum Arthropoda; class Insecta; order Coleoptera; family Silphidae; genus Phosphuga; species Phosphuga atrata. The sequence goes on along the minus strand of OX155895.1, from coordinate 14,871,162 downwards.
TATATTGCTCGGACTCATGATTTCAGTTTTCTGAAGATTCATTACGGTGGAGGGGAAAGGGGCTAGAAATTATAGAAACAATTAAATGTAGGAAACTGGAATATCTGGGACATACTATGAGAGGAGAAAGGTATGAAATATTACAGCTCATAATGCAGGGAAAGATTGCAGGAAATAGAAGTGTGGGAAGACGACGGATTTCCTGGTTGAAAAATCTTATAGATGTACTTCAAAGAAATTATTCAGAGCGGCAGTGTCAAAAGTGGTGATTGCCTTGTTGGTAACTAACCTCCGAGTAGGAGATGGCACATGTAGAAGAAGAAGATTCATTTTCCGCCCCACCGCTTGGGAGACTTCTTCGAGTAGCACTATCCCAAGTTCATCTGAGTTGCTGCTAGTAAATACAATATTGTCGACAGAGCGTAGTTCATTAAGGTGACTTCCGTCGATGTTGACTCCCTTTCGCTCCCTAGAAAGATTTTTAAATACGTTCTTATTTAGTATAATTAAGTATAATAAACTAAAATAATTTAGTATAATAAAGCTAGGCTAAAAAGTTTGGGTGAGGTATCAAGCCTGAGCATCTAGAGATTCTAGAGTCTATACGAGAACTATCCATCGCCCGGAGCACTGCCCAGGTTTCATTGCTATATTCCGTGCATCTCTCGATTAATGTGCGCACCGTTCAGATATGGTTAATAGTGCTGAATCTCCTCCTGAAGCCAGCCTGTTCGATAGGCTGGTCAAAGTCGAATTTCTGAGTAAGACAATTGGTTATGATTTTGGATCATCATCATTCAACCCATCTCAGTCCACTACTGGATATAGGTCTCCCTTTCGTTTTTCTACTTCCTTCTGTCCTGTGCCAAGTTGATCCAGTTTCCGGCTAAGCGTCTAATATCGTCAGACCTTCTTGTAGGAGGTCGGCCTCTGCTTCTTTTGGACTCCCGGGGTCTCCATGTCAATATTTTCTTTATCCACCTGTCATTAGTGGTTCTTGCGAGATGCCCTGCCCAGTTCTATTTAAAATTGGTTATGATACGTTCTACTATGTCTGTAACTCTTGTTTTTATCTTAATCATACATTTGTCATCCTGTCTCTTCTGGTCACTCCTTCCATCGATCGTTCCATTGCTATTTGGGCAATTCGTAGTTTATTCACTGTGTTCTTGGTTAACGTTAAAGTTTCGAGTCCATAGGTTATAACAGGCAACACGCATTGATCGTAGACTTTTCGTTTTAAACATTTTATGACTTCCTAGTTTGTTTTAATTTTCCAAAGGCCGCCCATCCTAAGCCTATCCTTCTGGTAATTTCGCATGTCTGTTTATCTCTGCCAATTTTGATGGTATGTCCAAGGTATTTGTATGCGCCAATTACTTCGAGGTAAAAAAGATTAATTTCGAGAGTAAACCGAGGCAAGACGAGGTTCGTCATATTTTTAGTTTTTGACATATTCATTTTTAACCCTACGTTTTCTGAAGCATGTTTGAGTTGTTGTTATTTCGCATCCTTGAGGTTAACAGTAATTATCACAATATCATCTGCCAATCGTAGATGATTCAGCCTAGGATATTTATGCCCTTGTCGGCCCAATCAAGTTCTTTCATAATGCTTTTTAATACTACCATAAAGAGTTTTGGCGACAGCGCTTCACCTTGTATAACGCCCCTTTCGATACTGAAGGTTTCTGTTTCTCTGTGTAGTATAACTTTTGAAATGGCGTTTGCATATATGTTACTTATTAGATTTGCGTATCTATGGACGATTCTAATTTCCGATAATGCCTTCTTAATGGCCCATAACTCTATGGCGTCAAATGGCGTCTCGTAGTCTATAAACGTGAGTGTCAGCTGCAGTTTATATTCGACACTTTTTTCAACGTTGAATGATTTTGGATAATAGCTTATAAAGGGTGATTGGTATATAATTTTCGATATTCGTTCAGTCGTCCTACCTGAAGATCTTAGAGAGCTGAGTTAACTTCTGCGTACAACCAAGCATCAGGGAATTTGTCTTCATTGAGACACCTGTTGAGGAGTATCAAAATTGTTTGTTTTTGAATTTCTCTTCCGGCTTTCAGCATTTTGTTCGTCATTTTCTTCACCAGGTGCCTTGCCGTTTTTGAACTGGCCCAATGCTGTTTCCAGTTCCACTCTATCATTCATTTGGAGCTTCTCGGATGCCACATTTTAGATGAATTTTCTAGTTCCCCGGATTCGTCTCCATTTGAAGCTGCACGTGCATAAAGATTATGGTAAAATTTTTCGACAATTCCTGTGATTTTAACCTTATCTGTGACAACCTCCTCCTGTTCGTTTTTCAGTTTGTGCTGGATTTTTGCAAATTTGAGCAACAGCGCCGCGCCGCGCCGGTGTGCCCGCGTGGCGCGAAATTCAAACAAAAAACGACAACATGTCAACAAACAACCAATGTGTGTAACCCTTCCATTACTTACTTGTATACATACACATTACACGACTCGAGTTTTGATTGTTGAAGGTCATTTTCGAGTGAAAAATGACTTGAATATGACCTTCAACAGTCGAAACTCGAGCCGTGTAAAGTGTGTAGAGTTACATAACTTCATATTTTATATTATATTTCCACAAAATTGGTGGTTTATAGTGAATTTTTCAATAGAAGTTTTTCTTTTTAATTAATTGCTTTAGAAAATGAATTCCATATTTTGTGATTTTTTAGAAAATGGATTTTTAGTCAATATTTAAAAAAGTGTGATTTTGTAAACTTATCTAAATTATTTATGTTCCATAGAAATTATTGTGAATTTTCAAAATATTTTGAAGTTTTTTGATTATCAAAATGTTTTCTTTAATCCAAAAACTATTTGAAATGTTCATCTAATTTTTTTTAACATTTTTAATTCAAAAGTACTAAAAATCTGTTCTTTTGCAAAAATATTATGCAAAAACTTTTTAAATAGAGAACGGCTAGATTCTTTTTTTTCAAATTTTTACGAAATTTAAAAAACAAGATTTTTTTTTAAAGAACAGATTTCTTAGTTCTTTTGAATTAAAAATGTTAAAAAAAAATAGTTGAACATTTCAAATAGTTTTTGAATTAAAGAAAACATTTTGATAATTTCAATTTTTTGTTTTCAATTTCAAAATATTTTGATTTTCACAATAATTTCTATGGAACATAAACAATTTAGATGAGTTTTAAAAATAAAAAAATTGAAACATTTTTTTTTATATATTGATTAAAAATCCATTTTCTCAAAAAATCACAAAATATGGAATTCATTTTCTAAAGTAAAATTTATATTTCATAAAAGTAATTGCGAAAATTTTTTTATTTTGTTTCAAAATTCGGAAATTATTTGATTTTATTTGTTCTTTTCAACAAATTAATAATAATAATCTATATTGTCACCGTAGGTGGGCATTAACTCGTTAATCCGTTAATCGTTAATTAACGAAGTTAAAAAAATGCTTAAATTTATCCAAGGAGAAACCCTCAATCATCTATAAGTTAACTCAAAAAAATGTTAACGCTTTTCTTAACTTCCGTTAATTTGAACTTCCGTTAACTTTAGTCTATTACATTGGTTGTTTGTTGACATGGTGTCATTTTTTGTTTGAATTACGCCCTACGCGGGCACACCAGCGCGGCGCGGCGCTGTTGCTCAAAATAGCAAAAATCCAGAACCGAGCCGAGAAAGCCGTTCTTTGCTGTACCCCTTTGGCCAAATGCCCTATTATCTGGCATAAAATAAAAGATTTGAACGGTTTATAGAAGACAAAGAATGCCAGCTGACTGCAGCATTTCACCCGAAGAATCGACTACTGTGGCTGCAAAAATATAATAGCAGCAAGTCATCAAAAGTCAAGAAACTTATGGAAGCAAAAGTTGAAGACGCTCTGAATAGATAAAGGGAAGCAAATGGAAATGAAAAGAATAGTGCCTGTGTTAGCGGAAGCAGCAATAATGAAGAAGAAGGATTTTTTCAGCTCTGTTACTCGGTCTGAAGAAGAGTGGTCTAGAACACGCTAAAAACTCTCAAAAACAAAGCGAAGAATTTGGCTGGACTCAAAGTCAAAAGAATCTTTTACGGATGCTACCTTTCTAGGTGAAAAAAATAAATTTTGTTTAACAAATCTTTTTTTAAAATATAAAACTGCAATCCCATCAAGCGCCACAGTAAAACGACTTTTTTCTGCAGGGAAAGATATTTTCCGAGCTAAACGCTCATCACTATCAGATGGTCATTTTAATATGCTTATGTTCATGAAATGCACCATGAACATACAACTAATGAAAAATTATAATTAAAACAATAATAGCCTTTTTCTTTCATATTAGTTAGTCTTCCATAGTAGGGTGCATATATGCTTTGCTACCCGTGCGAATTTAGGGCGAGTCGCTATTGTTGCTTGTAATAATTAAATCAATTAATCTATCTACTTGATTTTGTTTTATTTACCAATGTATCCCATACCAAAAGGTACCAAAAGCAGTATACGTTTTTGGAGTTTTGGTTACTTTTAACGGTCAACATTAACTTGCGTTAAATTTTCAAAATTTTAACGCTTCAACGATTGACGAAGTTAACTTTTTATTAAAGAGTTAATGATTAACAAAGTTAATAACTATAATAATAAGGATTAACTGTGCCCATCTGTGATTGTCATCAAAAGTAACAAATGGCTATCAACCACTAGGTCTTTCCGCCAGAGCGTACAATTCGTTTCTAATACATAACTTGAAGAAAGGGGTGATATGGGATGACTATTCATCATTAAGTATTTCGTATATAGTCTTTGAGGGATGTCTGCGAGTGTGGAGTGAGTGTCGCGTTTTATACAAAGCGAGTCAATGATCCGATGAATGTCTATGTTTTTAAATCTGGTTAATAGTTGTTTATGTCTATCTGAGATATTAAAAATTTTGGTGAGGGTATATAGGAGATGGTTGGGTGGATTTTGGAGGATGTGATTAGGATACCTTAATTTCGTTATCACCTACACGTAACGATGTGGTTTCCGCTATTTTGAGTAAGTGTGTTATCGTTTTTCGTGCATTTGTTTAAGTATATGTCCATAGTCTAGGATGGATCTGCATATAGCTCTATATATTTTCGTGCCAGTTTGTATGGAGATTCCATTGTTACTAGAAGACAGAGATCGGAAATATCTGCTGTTTCGCACAGCATTTTTTTTGGTAGTGCAGCGTCGGTCTTCAGGGAAGGTCTATGGTCGAGAGTCAGTCTTATGTATTTAACATGTGGTGTGGGTGTTAAGTCCATGGTGCCTAGGTGGAGTTTAGGGCTTCACACGAGACGAGATAGGGCGAGAGTTTAAAAAATCTCGTCTCGCTCTCGTTTGTTGTGTAAAAAATTACTCTCGTCTCAGTCTCGCTCTCGCTCTAGGAACCGTTAGTCTCGTCTCGCTCTCGCTCTCGTAACCGTTAGTCTCGTCTCGCTCTCGCTCTCGTAACCGTTTGTCTCGTCTCGTCTAATCTCGCCAAATATCATTCTTGCTAAAACTTATTGTTAAGATAGTCCAAAACGAGGTGATCATTCATTTTATTGTAAACTAATCACTGTCTTTACATACATTTTCTATTTGGTTACTAAATATCTTCTAATTTCGCTTTGTTATATCCACATGAAAATGTAACGATAACACACCATAAATGTCTGTTTATATAAAGCTTCTATTTTGTTGACGATTTAAAATTAATAATAAAAACGAACATAATTTGAAATTGTCTACGACATCTATTTCATATTACGAAATTTACTCTTTTAATTGTTATATAATGAAATGTAACTTGCCCGAGCCCGTAGTTCAAATTTATGCAAGAAAATATTACGGCTGCCCGTATTAGAATCAAAGATTGAAGAAGAAGTATGACCGGGATCAGAAACGAGACTCTCGTGTCTCGCGAAAACGAGACCACATGCGCTCTCGCTCTCGCGAGAGCGAGACCACATACCTTCTCGCTCTCGCTAGAGTGAGACCACATCATCTCGCTTTTACGAGACGAGACGATAAAAATATCGTTATCGTGTGAAACTCTAGTGGAGTTGAGGAGAGTTAGGAGATATTCCATGGTTTATTCCATAAGGAATTGGCATTTGGAGGGGTTAGCAGAAAGTCTCCTTCTATTAAACCATGAGGGTTATATCTGTGATTACTTGTAGTTGGTCTGTAGTCTTTTTAAGGTTACTGTGGTGGGATATTAAGGAGGTGTCGTCAGCATATTGTAGGACATATTAAGACAGGTTAATTTGGGCTTACAACAATTTATAAATTCCATATTTGCTTTAAAACATTTTACAATTTTGTTAAATTTTTTTAATAATTGTAAGAATCTGAATTTACTCCCCAAATTTCAGAAATGGTTTACCTAATAAAATTCAACTTTCCTGCGTAAAAAGGTTTTTGTCTGTGTTTCAAGGTTGATTACTACCATACTGAAAAAAAGAAAATCACTAGGAAACAAGGTTTTTCGATAAAGGCTTTAATTCTCTACAAGTTTTTTTTTAAACATTTTTCAAAATTTGATTTAGTTTTTGTTTTATATGCAATTTCTTGAGACAAAAAAAAAATGTACAACAGAAAAATAACGTTTTGGTATTGTTCCAGGTTGATTATTTGCAACTTTACCGTTAAAGAATTCCTATATATTAACTTTTCCCACAGAAGATTTAATTTCCTTGATGTATCATTTAAAACATTCTTCAAAATCTGGTTTAGTTTTTGAGTTATTTTCGAATCTTTGAGACAAGAAACATGTAAAACAAATAGTATATTAAAGAATGAGTTCAATAAGCGCGGTTTTTTCTTTTTTTTCTTCGCGGACTATGTTTAGAAAAGGAGTTTTCTAATGGACATAAGTGCGAGAAACGTTTTTATAGTATTTTTTTACTCTTTTGCGCCCTTTCATGCCATTTCTAAATAACAAAAAATCGGCGATACATATTGAGAAAATTTTAACGCATTCGGCGATCCATTAACAAACCCATATTAGTGCTTTAATGACTTCATAATACACTCAAAATAGAAAAAAAAAATAATTTGACTATACTTCAAAGTTGATTATAACCAACTTGACAGTCTAATCACTCGGTAACAACGTTTCTTATAAAAAATATAATTGTCTTCAAGTTCTATTCGAAAAGTTTTTCAAAATTTCGTCCAGTTTCCGAGTTAATTTTGTATTTTTTGAGATAAAAATATATAACAAATCCTGTATTATTACAGCTAATACTACAAAAGCGAACTTTAAGGTGGATATGAACATATTTCCATCATAATTCTAAAAAAGATTCAGCAAATACACCAAAGCACAAGGAAAAAAAATGTAGAGTTGTCTTAACTACTATTAGAATATTAGTTTATATATTACTATTTCTTAATTGTGAATATTTTTCAAAAAATATGTCAAATTAATATATTTCCCCCTATTTATTTAATTATTTGTATTTGGTGAGAATGGAAAGTATAAATTCTCACAAATTTCTATTAAACCGAATTTAAATAACATATTTACAAATCCGCTGAAATTATAAAACTATAAATAACGTCAACGCCGATTATTTAACATTTATTATTACGTAACACTGTAATATGCTAATGCGCCGATTACATAAACAGACAATCGGAATAAACCGTAATGCAAGCAAACGGTTTCCCTACACAAAACTCCCTCCGAAATAAAACCCGAACATAAACGAAATTGCGCCAGCGCGCACTTTTCCTCTATCTCTCTATATATTTCTTCGGTCACCGCGACGCTCGTCCCCGCATTCCCTGATTGGTTCCAGCTTCCGGTGTGCGTCGTTTATCCTATAAAACCCTCCCCCACCCTGTCTGTGACGCGTCGCCGTCGGGACGCCTGAAACAATGGCCATGCCAGAGGATCAATGCCGATACAAAAGCCTTTCAAAGCGTTTCATTCAAAAATGTTTACAAATTCCCATGAAAAACTAAATCGATCAATAATTCGTTTTTAAGTATAAACATATTATAAATGAATTGAGGATTTGTTTTAAAGGTAACGAGGTTTAAATTATATTTTGCAATTCGTAGTTGCATTTTTTTATAGGAAATTAAGGTATTTGTTTGTTGCAGTTTACGGATCGTTAAGTTTTATAAGCTGCAAAAGACAATGGATGTTTTTTTTTATTTTGACGTTGCATATTTCGGATGGGTTTAATTCGGTACGGGGATCTGTCTGCACAGTTCGGTATAAATTTCGCGCCAGGTTATGTCGACGTAACCGCGGTCGAATGCAAATTCGGTTTTATCTGCGTAATTTGTAATAAATTAGCAATTTGCATTTTGATTTATACACCTTGCGTTGTTTATAGACATTATCTTTCTGCTGGAAGTTGATGTAGTCATCGATCTCAATTAAAAATGCCTTCCTTGTTGCCAGGTAAATTATTGTAATTTATAAAAGTTAAATTGGAACTAATTTGCGGATAATTTATGAACACAATGAATTTATTAATTTTATCACGAAAAAAAAACGGTAATTTTGTGAGTTAATGGTAAAACCTAAAAGGAAAGTCGGAAAGAGGAACCGAAATCATTTGTGGTTTGTGGGTCAAAGTATTTTCTTGAACGAATGTTAAAGTAAGATAATCGAAAATAAATATTCGTCTCAAATTACTAAATAAACGATGGAACATCACCTTCCATCATCGAAGAAAAACTTTTAAAATACAGAATTTTCAGATTTAGTGAAAAAATCTGATAATTCTAAGAAAATATCAATTTTCAGAAAGTAAATGTTGCTTCTTATCTTCCCTATTATTCATTATTTATTTGTTGTTGGGAATGGGAAGTTACTAAAAGGCTTCGATAATATTAGTATTTATTTGCCTGACAAGTTTCGGTGGCTTTCTGTCACCTTAATCATAGTTCGCAGAGTAGAAGGAAAGAAAATTTAGTTACAAAGTATAAATTAAACGTGTGGTGTATAAGTGTGGTAAAATCATTGTGAATTTTTCAATTCAATGTATAAATAAAACAATTATTAGTTCATACTTCTAAATAAGTTTCTTTATGTACGACCACTATTGCAAATGCCCATTATTGTACAGTTCGTGGACTATGTAAATACATCATAACATACACTTATGTAACAGTCCGCGTTTAATGATAAGTTATGATTGATAACACACACGTGCGTTTGGTTTACGATTCGTAGATTGGTTGAGAGCTGCTATTACGTGCTCATCCGTTCAGCGCCCCCGTGCCATAATTCAAACTAACGGAAATTGACATTGCGTACATTGGGTTGCCTATACCTATGAACAATCATATGCCAGTTTAACCCAAATAAGTACTAAATAGTAAGGTATGTAACTATTAAGAATGTATTTCTTTTCATTTATTTCAGGTTAAATAATGTCGAGTAACAGTTATATATGAAAATACAATTGTTTGTTTATTATAATGTTAAATAATTAAATAAATATAACCTAACAAGAAATAAATTTGTTACATCAAACATATTTTTCTTATTAAACACAAACAAATTAGTGTGGTCGTAAATAAAGTATAGTACATAACTTGAGTTGTAAGGAAATTAAGTACTCGCGGAATTACGCACTTCAAACTACGCAGGTCGTAACTGTTCCGCTTGTACGTAATATGCTTTTTTCAACTCGCGTTACGTGATATACTATTATCTACTCGCACACCAAATGAACACATTTTGAAGTAAATTATTGTATGTGAAGGATATTATAATCGTGTCTAAAAGTATTTATACAATTTACATACTTATACATACAATCTTTTCCACGGAGGCGCTGAACGTTCTAACCTTATTGTGTCAGTGATTTGAAGTATTGTGTCTGTCAAAATTACAATTTTTCAATATTATCGGTAAGAAACAATTATTTTTTTGTAGAGTCAATAGTATTTTAATTTGCTTTGTAGATATGCTTTGTACATAATAGTATATTTTGTAACTAGGGCGGTAAGTTGTCAATTTGACGCGAGAGCGAAATTGGGGGCACGAACGAGGCGAGTGATCACATTCGCTTGAAAGGGCAATTGACAATACCGCCCGTGTTACAAACAATATTTTTTATTACTCATGCGAGGGGATGTATTTTACAAGTTTGGGATCCAGGGGCCATAAAAAAATGGAATAAAAAATGAACAATTTGCTTCTTCAATTATCTCCGGTGGTGTGGATTCGTCATAAGAACTCTCCTCAGTCTCCGGTATCTCACCATATAATTTAGACTCATTTTAAAACATTTTCTTTAATTTTTATTATTATTTTGTAATGAAAAAAATTTCTGACACTCTCACGTAAATTTTGTAATATCGATGTCCTGATTGTGTTTATTTTATTTATTTATTTGTTTTTTTAATGTAACCTGATTGTAAAATGTAAGCTATATTGAATATTTGCGTGCGTTAGCCATGTGGAAATTACAATGAGAGGTGACATTTCTCATATTAAAAAATGTGCGTAAAAAAGTACTTTTTGCGCATGAATAATAAAAAATTATCTTTGATACACGTGTGTGAAAGGCTTTTATGCACTCATTGCGATTACAGCGCACTTGAAACTTCGCAACTCATGCACAAAAGCCCTTCTTCACACAGTTGTGATAAAAACTACTATTGGTGAGTTTTAAATTTAAAATAAAAAGATTTAAAATCTTTGCTTTTTAACTTAAAACTCAGGAAAGTAACTTATTTAAAGGTATGAACTAATAGGTAATTGTTTTGTTTATACTATTTGTTTAAATTTTGTTTCCTTCTACTCTGTAGCCTCAGGTGGTCATGATTCAGGTGACAGAAAGCCACCCCCAACCTTGTCAGGCAATTATCAAGCAATTATATACTAATATTACAGAAAAACTTTAGTTAAATTCAATTCCATCATTCCTAGACATTTTTGGGATTTCAATACCGTGTATACCGTGTATACCGTGTATTCGATACCTATCTAGTATCTATCAACTTGGATAGATACTAGATAGGACTTCCTCTCGATATTTTTCTCGTCTCGTCTCGACTCGTAAAAGCCCTATCTCGTCTCGTATGATGCCCTAATTCTAGACTTCCATTGTTTGAACATTAGATATTTGCTATGTATAGGTCCTTACATAATGAAATATGGAAAGATCTTTTTAAATTTTGCCTAAAAAATGTTGTTCATCTCATTTTGGAAGCAAAAATCTGGTAATTTTTGTAAAATTTTTCTTCTAACGATTTCTGATAATTTTCGTGATCCTTAATCCAACTACGTTCATATCTTATTTAGTGAAATCACCGTTTAATTATTTTATTTGAAGAAATTGAAGCAAAGAACCTTGGTTTAACTCCTGTAAACTGCTTATTGAAGCTCAATGTTCCTTTTAAATCAGAAATTATTGAGGTTCCTTCAATTCATGTAGCCTATTGAGATTCTGCAGATCCACACAAAAATGTGCATCTGCGTAACAGCACGCAAGTGCCTGAATTGGGTTTCAAAATTTTATTCTGATGCTTTTTTGGTTTTTTTCTCCGGTTATCGGAGATAAACTGTATTCTGAGGGACCGATTGATATTGATGATGCCAAATGAGAAGCACTGAATTAAACTGATCATGACATAATTGTAGGTGAACTTATCGATAGTACAAATTCATCAAGATAACTTTTAATGACCTTACATATTTCTACGATTTTAAAGTCGTTCAAGTTCATATTGATACTTTCCTTGTTATTGGTCTTTGCAATCTATTTGAAGTTGAAAAGAAGTTTGGAAAATTTTACCAAGATAATGGATGTTTGGCTTTCTTATTCAATTCTTGTAAAATTGCTTCATGCTCCTCAATTCAAAAATACTACATTTATATCTTGTTAGGTGGTAATAGAACATCCAAAAAATAACATAATGAATAATACGAACATATTTTATCATGTCTATATCAGAGGCAAATTCAGACAAGAAATCAAGAAATTCAGAGGTTTTCAGAAAGCTTAAACAAACAGAAAAACAAATGGTGTCAAATGGTCAGATGAAAGAAAAAAAAGCTCATTCTGAGGAAACGAAAGAGGAAGGAAAAAATAAATAAATAGTTATCTTGATGTGGTCCTTAGTTGACCTGTAACAAATAATAATAATAAAATCCAAAACTGACATATCAATGGTGGTCACCAACATCTGGAACGAATAGGTACAAGAAGAAGAAGGTGGTAATAGAAAATAGGATGAACACAGTTTGATTACTTTCCTTGTATAGGGTTTTTCATTAAGGGCTTCCTATTTTAAAATTTAAATAAAACAAAGTGTTTGTGAGATATCAACGATTTTTTTTAATTTGTTTGAAAGGCCTATCGATGCCATTATGTATGGGATATAACATCCTGCAAATGTCCGCGAAATTTCCAATTTTCTATGAGTAGCGCATAAATCAGGCAGAATTTGACCGATGGAATGAGGTATTTTGGCTTTCATAACCGCTATGGTTTTGTGGCTTATTCGCTTAGACATGCAACTTAAGAAAACCCCACAAGAAAATATCTAACGGTGTCAAATCGCACGATCTCGGTGGGCATTCACATCACCTCCACGTGAGATAATCATGCTCTCAAATTGCTCGTGCAGAATGTCCAATGTGACAAGAGCTGTGTGGCAAATAGCGCCATCCTTTTGAAACCATAAATCGTTGGTGTCCATATTATCCAATTCAGGCTAAAATAATTTTATAATCATCGACCGATAGCGCTCGCCGTTAACGGTGATGGCCTGGCCAACGTCTTTCTCAGAGAAATATGGACCAATGACGCCGCCAGCCCAAAATCCACACCAAACAGTGACTTTTTCGGGATGCATTGGACGCTCTTAGATCTCATGCAGATTGGTATCGTCCAAAATTCGACAATCTTGTTTATTAACGTACCCATTCATCCAGAAATGGGCCTCATCGCTGAAGATGATTTTTGATGAAAATTATGGTTAGTTTCCAACTGCTCCAGGGCTCATTCAGCGAATACACGTCGTTGTATATGGTCTTTTACCTTCAACTCCTGGGTAGCCATGAATTTTGTACGAGTACAGGCCCGAGTTACGGCGCAAAATTCGCCAAGTTGTCTGCGAAAGGCCGAGTTCTTGTGAGCGACGCGAAATTGACTGCCTCGGATTCTCCTGCATATTCTCAAGTGCAGCGGCAATGTTTTCGGCAGATCTTGCGTTTCGTCGTCGTACTGGAGTTGGTTCATTGTTTAATGAACCAGTAGACTCAAATTTATCCACCACACTGAGAATAGTCTTCTCGGTAGGACGATTATGGCGACCGTAAAATGTTGACAGCGCGCTGAACGTTACCCGAACAGAACACCCATTTTGATAAAACAGTATTATCATTTGCACTTGTTATATCAATCCATCGTGATTTGGCAAAACATACTGAATAAATGACAGCCAATGAGACAGATAGCTTCAACATTATGGCCGTTACTAAATGTTGGAAGTCCTTATAGGAAGACTCTTTAGAAATGGAAGCAAAGAACCTGAATATAGCAACTTCTTTGAAGTCCTCATTGAAATTTTAAAACAGCGCTGTAAACATTGATTTTTCTCATCTGTTTTTTTCCTATTGAAGCTGCTACAGACGTACAAGACATACAAAAACGTGTGATTAGTTTTGTGTTGGGCGGTGATTCACTAACAAAAGTTTTAGCATGTTTTAACGGACCATACGAGAGTCCAAATTGATACAAAACACCCATTGATGAAATAGCATTGGTTCCCACATTGGTTCCCAACTTGAAGCATAGTTATAATTAGAGGCCCGATGCTACTTGAGAAAAAACGGTAAATTGATCGTTTCCAAAGTGTGAAATGTACACAAAATACAAAATACTGCATAGTTATGATTGACGATTTCACAAACTCGTCGTCGTCGTCGTCGTCGGGATTCCTTCGTTGCCGAAGATCCTTCCCTTATTGCCATTGCTGCCCCCGCTCATGGGCCTGTTGGTGGCTCCAGAGACCGACGCGAGATCGAATGGTATGTAGTTTGCTGGTGAAGAATTTGCTGGGGATGGTTGATGGCGAATGAGGGTGACTGTGCACAGAGTAACTGGTGGCTTGCACCTAATACCCCACCTGCTGCTACAGGTACAGGTTCCTATTTTAGTGGCACAGAGAGCTGAGACAACTAGTCAGATTGAATACCCTTAAGTAGCAAAGATAGTAGCCCCAATCTCCCGGGCTGAGGAACGTCGCCGTACTTTTGAGAGCCTGTCTCATCCCACCGCCGTCCATAGAGTAGGTAACCTGTCCCTGTCCCTACCCAGTCTAGTAGGCCATTCCCCAGCTACGCCAGGTACTAGCCCTACCTAGACACCCTACCTAAACACTCTTCAGCTTGCTGATCTGGTTTCCCGTTGGGATTGGTTACCCAAATCTTCTACCAGGTTGCTCAGCGGCACTAAGGGGCACCACGTGCAGGCTAGTGTGAAGTTGGGGTGGAGAGGCTATGTTTCCGCTTATGACCATATATTGTTCATCACACCTAAGACCCCCATTATAATCGAATCTGAACAAACCTTGTAGTAGCAACTTAAGCCCTTAGGGTCCGATGTTACTGGAGTCATATATTTTAATTTGGAGTGATTTGAAACGGCATAGTTATAATTGACGATTTGGTATACTGGAATCTGAAAATGAACTTGAAGGAATTAATTTAACACATCTTTTCGTTAGTGATTTGCCTTTTAATTATAACCAAAATGATCCATTTTGGAACGGTGTGGTGAAACAGTGATGAAAACTGGATTAAAATAGGTTTGCGGTAGCGCTGAACTCAAAAGGTCATAGTCAAAGTCTGGTTAACCAGCCCAAACATCGCCAAATGTTAAATGTCCATTTAAAGGAATTGTTTATTTTCAAGTTTTAACATGGAACGAAGTGATAAATTCCAACAATTAACAAAAATGTTAAAAATTGGCTAATTTGTCATAGGATTGTGTTCAATCATGACAAGGCCAAACCATATACATATTTACTGATTTTATTGAAATAGTTATTTACATTAGAGAGCGGAAAAGTTGATTTTACGACAGCTCGTTTTGGGAGCTAGCCCGAAGGGCGAGTTCCCATTAGCTGGAGCGTTGTAAAATCATTTTCGCACGAAATTTGTATAAGTTTTTTTGGCCGACAATTATTATTTAGGAAACAAATAAATTTAGATTATTAATAATATTGGAAATAATTGTTTTTGGCACAATGTTGCAATTGTACGACTACTATGCGGTAAAGTGACTTTACCGCATAGCAGCCCTACTTTGCAACATTGTGTGTAAAAATCTAGTTTAGTTTGACGTATACACGATTTCAAATCTTCGATCGATTTTACAATTCAGGAGGCCAAAAAAAATATTGAAGTTTTGCATCGGATGTGCACCTACACTTCAGATTCCACCTTTTTTAAGAAAAAGCTCGGAAGTTGAGTGGATACAAAAAATGCGTGGCGGATGGCAAATGGTTATTGAACGTATTGGATAATACATTATTGACTGTGTATAAACTGCCTTCTGAAGTCACAGTTATAACGGAAACCCACATTTTATTGAAATATTTGTCACGATATCGAAATCCTCAATTTGAATCTACTTTTGATTTTGTGAATTTAAAATATTACATATTTTGGTGCCTTCCCAGTGATAACTAACTGATTTATAGAAATGAGTATCAAATTCATTTCTCACACAAGCAATTTATACATTTTCCTATTTATTTACGTATTTCATTTGAGTCGCTTTCGGATAGGTACCCCCATTGTAATGGGGCAATTACATTATGAGTGGTTTGCGTGCCGCACGAGGCTCGGCATAGTGTTAGTATTTGATCATTATGTACTTTTTTACAATTGTATTATTGTGTGCAGCCCCACCAGAGATCCGCGCTTGATAAATTGCCGCTGCCGTGCCGAGATTTTATTGCCGGCCTTTGCCAATGACGCGGCAGCTATAAACCAAAGGGAAAAAGAGAGAATAAGAAAACAGTGTTGAGAAAGAGAAGTAACAATATGGTCTTTGTGGAATTGTGTTTTTGTAAGATTTTATTGAGCTGGAGAGGAAAATTTTTGATTTCTTTTTAAATCGAATTCTTCATAAAAGTTTTAATTATAATTGTTTTATATAGGATAATTCGTGTACAAAATTCAAAATTTGAAATCGAAAATTGCAATTTTGAAAAATAACGAAATTATTTAAGATCAAATTAAAATTAATTAAATTAATTTTTAAAAAAAAGATAAAATTATTTTAATTGATTATTTCTAATTTCACTCAATTTACCTCATGGATCGTTAATTGTATTCTAGTTATTATCATAATTTGTGTCCCAATTACCAAGCCTTCTGGTCCAAATGTGGAATATCTTATTTTTCCCAAATATTAACATAAATTTCTTTTTCCATTACATCAAGAATAATTTTAGTTATTTTATCGTTTTGACACCTCAAGGCACAACAAATGTAATTTTAGTTGAAACGACACGCAATTTAAATATACTTTTATTTAAAAAATATATATTTTTCAGTTTTTTATTTTCCAACTAGTTCTGTAAATTATCATTATTTTAAATACAAAATTATGAATAATTACGATTAGTTTACAATGCAAACCGTACCTGAGGTGCCATAGTTTTATCTATTGAAACATAAACACGTTTTTGGGGTCAATTAGTTAAAACTATTTTGGTTAAAAACAAAATTTATTGAGCAATAAATATTTTCTCTCACTATCAATGCAATTAAAATTATTTGAAATTCTAATTATTTCAACAAACCAAATGTCTATTATAGTTATTATATTGCAACACCTATGTTTTCAACAATTAATTGATTCTCCTTTCACAGCAAACGTTTATTCAATCTGAGTTGAATCGATTTTATTGTATTAAATTTGACAATAAAATAAGGTGTTAATGAATAGTTTGTTCGGCAATTTAGTGGATATTGTCTAGTCGGTGAAAGTTTTTCTCTTAAGGAACTCATTATAAACAATTAATTGCAATTTCAAATGGATTTAAATGATTAAAAATTGATATGTTGATAAAGTAAATTGAAGATTTGGCAACAAAAGATCGTTTTCTGATATTAGAAAATTGTTTTTTCTTATGATTGTGGGATTAGTTTATTTTTTTTTAAATGTGATTAGAAGTAAATAGAAAAGTTAGATATAATGTGATATATGAGTGGATGGGGGAATATATATGAGAGTTGAACATAAGGTCGTGCAAACCCAACAAAGTTGGGCCACTTTGCGAAACCCAATGCGTCTCACGTTTCCGACATATAAAGCATTTCGCTCGGAGAGAATGTGCTTTTTCGCTCGCCGTCTGGAGATTTTCGAATGAATACGGGAAACAACTCGTTCCAGACGCGTTTTGAAATCGTGAAAGGCCATTACAAAAATTATATTTGGTAATGGCGAATATGACGCGTTTCTACCAAAACGTTTGTATGATTTTAATATTATTTATAAGAAAAAATAAAATCCCGAAATATTTAACAGAAATGCATAAGTTCTTTCTTTCTAAAGGTATTCAAAATTTTTGGCAATTGAAAGTTTACTATTTGTTTATACATTTTGTTAAATAATTCATATTGTTGGAATGCATTTTGAATAAAGTGGTTTTAGTTCTCCACACCTAACAACCCTAGCGCTTTATTTAATACTTTGATTTTTTTTAAATTGCTTAAGCAAGTACAAATCTTTAATGTGCCATTCAATTGTCACACGTTCAAATGAATCGCGAATGAAAATCTTAAATACAAACGTTTCTACGAATGAATATCAATACTAACGCTACTAGCCCGCCGTCCTTAATCCGGGCATACTCGAACTGGTTTCCTGTATGTATGTTTGCATAGAGAATTTTCTTCAAGGGCTTCTTTCCTCTTGTAAAGTTTTGGACGTGATGGTAGGATTATGGAGGGTATCAAGGAGTTTGGTATTGAGGAAATTACGGATGAGGTCGGGTTTTTAGTGGGGTTTGAGGGGGGAATGCTCAATCCGCTGGGTCGACTCGTATAGGTTGAGTAGGTTGGGTTGTCCTATACCCGTATACTGGACGATATGGCCCTGATATTTAAGGTAACCTAGCTCGTCGATGCTGCGGATCTTCTTGCCGTGGACTGAAAAGATCGGTTTTGTCCGTAGGATGGATTTTCCACAGTGACTAGCGGCTCTTATTGAGACAGACTTTTACTGGGATTAAGGAACATTCCTCTGTTCTTAAAGTCTGTTGAGGTGAGATACAGTAACCCAGGAATTGCAATCTCCTGGGTCACTACATCTGACGTAACTACTAAAGCCTTTCGAACTAATATCCCTAATATCAAATATTCATATGAATAGATGTCTTATGACATTCTTAGGTAACAATAATTGTTTACGAACAAATGTTCACCAACAAATAATGTTTATCATTGTTTATTTTGAGAGATTGTCTACAAGTTAAGCAAAACTATTTTGACAGATAAAAATATATAACAATTTTACAAAATTATTTTTGTAAAATTTTTAGTTATTTGCTTTTTTCTGAACAAAATGAACTTTTTTTGATGTATTAAGGTTTTTTAAAAACTAGTAGACACTTTAAAAATAGTAATCCTGGCAGTCTGAGCAGACAGGAATGGTATGTTCGCCACAAATAGCGTTCCTGCAGGAGTGGAATTACACTTTGGTCATCCTGTGCTTTCGATATGGATAAAATGCACAATTTTTTCGTTTGTTTGGCTATGCTTGAAATGTACTAACTACATCTTCACTACATCTTCAATTGCACATCCACAAATTGCAGGATGTCATTGCTGCTGGCCTTGATATTCCTTCTCAAAGTTATAGTGTTGTACCGTTCCCCCAACCACGGCTCAATGAAATCGTCGGCCAATTTTTGCACGAATGCTCTGCGTATCAGCGTTGTTTTGCCGTTGCCGTACCATGCTAGATACATAAATGACGTACTCATTGATCATGCATAAGTTTAGCATATTATAAAAGATGCATTTAGGCTATCTATTCGTATTTGGAGGGCGTGGTGGTTGCTCAGTTAGCTAAGCACTTGGCCTTTGAGTCAGTCAGATGGGGTTCAAATCTCCACAGAACCAAAAAGCAGCAAAAATTAAAAACTTATGGCTGCAACCCATCACACTCAATTCCCGAATCTAGCATAGTCAATCGTGCTATCTCAACTGCGTAACACCTTCTCTGGAAATTTGTCGTTCGGATTCGACGTTAAACTGTAGGTTCCCAATATTGAAATCTTAGTGATGAGGTTGGATAAGTGGCAGAGAAGAGGCCGGAGCCCAGCAGTGGGACATAAAAGGCTGATGATGATTGTGATGATTTGTATTGCGATTGTAGCACATACCATAAGAAATCTGGTCGACAGTATAAACGGCTCCTTTGGTACTGTTGTAGAAATGTATTTATTTTGAGCTTCTTCGTGTTGAGTTAATATCCGGCTGATCGTGCACTGTCGATAGAAGAAAAACCATTTTGTTGGACTTCGGTTTATACGGCACCAATGTTTTCTCAGCAGGGAATCCAAACATTGAAGTGCCGATATTCCTGTTTTTTCGGTTTTTCATGCCCTCTGGTATCTCTCGTTTATTGCTGCGCAATGTGTTAACAATTGTTAGTTTGTAAGTAGATTTCAGTAGTTCTGAAGCAAGTGACACGGACGTGAACCAGTTGTCCATCGTTATGTTTTTTGTCCCGTAAACAGGTTCACAAAGTTGTTTTACTAAATATATAACGAAAGGCGTATTTTTGCTACAATTTGTTCCTTTACCCACTATGTCGTAGTATTATAAACATACCTAGTTTGAGTTAGAATCAGGGACCATTATATTCTTGATACCCTATTTCTTGGGATTGTTCTGTATATACATTCGAAACGGGCAGCGAGTTCGGAACCTAATTGTTCATCTATTGCCAGACAGGAACTGAGTTCGTACCATTTTTTTTACAATGTTCAAATACAATGAACTTTTCCTCCAGAGTTGTTTTATTGGCGCGAACTTATCTGATTCTGTTCTTTCTTGTCTGGTAGCTCTATTGCCGAACCGACAGCATCTTAGCAGGAAGTCAAATATCTCAGCACTCATACACGGCTTGAAAACGCTGCCGCTTCTTTTGGTATCAAATAACAATCTCATATGCAAATGGTTACGTTTTGTAGTTGCTGATTGCAAGAGAAGACCAAGCAAAGCTTTCATTTCCTTAGCTGAGGTAGACGAATTAGTATGAGATAATTATTTGTTCTTCTCCTACTTCAAATCAATTTCAGCATTCTTGTGGATTTCAACCTGATCAGTCATTTCATCAGAAATAAACAAATGATGGAATCGGATCTACAATATCTCTGGCTTCATTTAAGGGTCCAGCTATAATATGAATAATGTTTCGAGCTGATGTAGGAGTGCCAGAGCTGCATAGAGTGGCTGCCCATTTCTATTCATTTTTTCCATAAATGTAGGCTTTACCTGGATGTATTACCGGGTTTTGCACTAAAGTCGCCGGTTGATGTGGCTGCGACCACTGGGTAAGATCATCATCCGAGTGAAAAATCATATTTCTGTTTCAGTTACCTCTGTCTTTTCAGTTACCTCAGACTATGTTTTGCTCCTCATCAGAAGAGACCAAAGATTCTTCGTCACTAGCGTCGGTGTTAACGCAGAATTCTTCCCCTAAGTTACCTCCTTGTTTAGAGTCTGACAGCTCACCAGGTAGTCGTGCGAGTTCTTGGTCATCATTCTCATTGTCAGAGTTATACAAGATCCCGTATCAAATCCATCTGAACAGATTAAACGCCTTTACATATGTTGAAATACATATTTTTTCCAATACACGCTGATAAAATACGTGCCACCAATATATGTTTTATATTATGTGACATGAGCAATAAAATTCTCAGAAATCTATAAAAAATTACTTTTTTTATACAATAAGTCAATAAATAAACAAATTTGTTCAAAGCTTACATTTACTTATTTTACACGCGTAAAATACGTGCGATACCAATGCATCAGCACGGGGCACTAAAACACTAAATTCGGGAGTACTGGCACTCAGTGCCGATAGTGCACTCCCCCGTACCACCGCATGGAGTGTCGGAAACATACCTAAACAGCAAATGCGTGGGGGCCGTGTCGCCTGTGAGACTAATGTTTAGTGATCTAAGGTTAAAACTAGAGTAAAAACTTCAGAGCAACTTCATTTAAAGATCGATCGAGATTTCTATAAAATTTTGAAGAGAAACATGATGGAGTAAATCGAAAATAACCCGTAACTGTTATTATCTGGTCTATTTGACTTTTTCACATTATTGAGAGCGTACCTAAATCAATATAGTAGCGGATAGTAGCTACGGATTAAAGTATAACAACAGACAAATATCTTAACACCTAACCACCTGATATACGTCTCTCAGACCCAGTGTAGCAGTAATTTTCTCACCTGAGACGTATGGCAGGTGGTTAAGGGTTAATTTCGAGAGCAGAAAATTTTAAATTCAAGCTAGGAAATATAAATTTTACTCTAAGTCTATTTATGTTTAATCAAATTTGAGTTTAAATTGTGGGAGATTCATATCAGACACAGAAAGATGAGTTTAAATTGTTGGCGATTCGTATCGGGCAGAGAAATCATCATGAGTTTAGGATTGATCTGCGCATACCCCCACATTATTCAGAACGCGCTGTGTTTAGTTGTACGTGTTTGAAAAACTGACGCATATTTCTTAACTCAAACTAACCTGCGCGTGCCTTGGTGCGTCCCTCGCCCCTCATACCACGGCGCAGTACAGCTGCATTCTCTCGGCCCGAGTATAGATATTTTCGATTCCTTAAGACAAAACAAATGTAAAACAGAAACAAAATTTGACTTTCTTTCCATGCCGATTGTTACCAACTTGACAGAAAAAAAACACTAAATACCAATGTTCTTGTATAAAATTTCTAAAATGTTGGAGAAACATACCAGAGGTTTTTGTTTAGATATACCTAGTCTAGTTAAGTTGGAGAAAAAATATTTAGTCTGAATCTCTACACATGTAATCTAAATCTCGAATAGTATCAACAATCTTTAATAATTTCATTTATCCTGTTATAGGGTTTCACATGAGAGTTTCGTTTCTGATCTCGTCTTCAATCTTTGACTCTGACACGGGCAGCCGCAACATTTTCCTCATTAGTTTGAACTGCTCGTTTTGGGCTCGGGCAAGTTCGAGTTGCTCCGGTTCAAATTTATGAAGAAAATGTTACGGCTGCCTGGAACGAGATCAGAAACGAGACTCTCGTGTGAAGCTTTAAATTCCTGTATATAAACGATCTAACTTCGAACATAATATTTGGCGAAAAGTGCCTTTATGCCGAGTTTTCGATGAGCTTAACGTGACGAAACGAGACGTGATAAACCAAAAACACCTTGTTTTATATGCGGCTGATTATGGTCGACGTAATTTGAAGTATCCGAACATAAAGCCACCAATGTCCAAATTTTCACGTCGCGTTGCCTCAAGTCGCGCTTTATGCAGACGACGTATCTCTTCTTAATAAAGTCATTTCGCTAGAAACACTCGCTCTTCTCTCAAACCAACCCCTAACAGAGGCTCAAAAATGGTTTGGTGACAACAGACTTGTAATAAATATGGATAAGACGCTAAAAATATTGATAAGATTGATCACGGCAAGAAGAAGTATGGCTGCAGATGAAATTACTATTAAACTGCTCGGATTCACAACAGATAGGTCTTTGACATCCTAGGTGAACCATAAAAACATCATGTCTAAGAAGGTTTCAGGGTGCCATATATACGATACGCCGAATTAAATTCATAGTTAATGAAGCAGCAATGCTCTTTATCACAGTGTAGCTATGTATGGAATTATGATGTGGGGTTCAGCTCCTGAAGAAAACAGAAACTTCCTTCAATAAAAAGGGCAATACGAGCAATTGCGGGGATAGGGCAGCTGAAAAGCTGCAAAGAAGTTTTCAAGCGGTTTAGGCTACTGACTATTCCCCCTTGTTTCATACTTTTCTGTCTATGCCATGTCCAGGAAAACAGAGAGAAGTATACACCACACACGAAGGTTCATAATCTTCAGACTCGCGGAAAGGAATACTTTATCCTGCCAAAACACAGACTTTCAAAGACACCGAGATGTTACCACTTTATTGGCGTGAAAGCCCACAACGTGCTACCGGCCGAATTCAAGGTAGACAACTCGAAATTTTTCAGAAGAAAACTGAAAGCACTCCTGACCGAACAAGTTTGTTACAGTTAAATATGTTCTGTTTTGTTCATATGTTCCTATGTGTTATAAGTTGTTTTTGACTTGTCATATAACATTGAACTTAATTAAGTCGGAACACAGCTTGAATAGATAAATAGATTAAAGGTTTCCGGAGCTCTATAATATTATTGAGTCTTCTTAGGACTACCGAAACAAATCTCATGTAAAATTTGTAAGTTATTTACTAGCCCTTAGTCCACTTTCGTGGTACTAAACAAGAACCAGAAAAATTACATTGTTTTTAAGATCATGTCTTTCCATTAACTTAAGTGAATAGCCATCTGCAGACACGTTTCGAGATTTATCTCTCTTCAGTGCAGCGTAATAATTCATAAAAGCAAAGCTACACTGTAGAGAGATAAATCTCGAAACGCGTCTGCAGATGGCTATTCAGTCCACTATCGTGGCACTAAACAAGAACCAGAAAAATAACATTGTTTTAAGATCATGTCTTTCTATTAAATTAAGTGAATAGCTATCTGCAGACGCGTTTAGAGATTTATCTCTCTTCAGCGCAGCGCTATCATTCATAAAAGCAAAGCTGCCCTGAAGAGAGATAAATCTCGAAACGCGTGTCTCTAAAATACATAATATTTAATTAGAAGCTAGAAAAATTTCATTCCTATCAAAAATTTGAGGACCACTGATTTGAGTATTTTTTATTAAATTTCAATTAGTAATTTCATTTTTATGTTCTTCATTAAAATGTGTTATTATCAAGCAATAATCCTATTGCTAGGATATTTAAATTAGATAAATTATTGATTCGTTATTCATATCTCAAACTTCAGACGAGAATGTTTAAAATTGAAACAAGTCTTGTTATTGTTCTAGAATTAAACTATTGTATTTACGTCATATTTAACACTAGATGAAGAATTTTTAAATTTAAATTTCTGTGCTGGTATATTGTTACAGTTTCAAACTAGATATTTCAAATATTTATTTATGACTAGATATCTTAAATTTTCGACTAGATATAAAGAATACAAGAAATATTAAATTTAAGATCATTCTCGATACCCTTGATATATGACAATTGGTATAAGATATATCAAGATTCAAAATACATATCTCTATTATTAATTTAGATCGATTTCTCAACCGGTGGGCTGCGGACTTTATTGACAATATTTATTGGTCAATCATCCTGTATTAATAATATAATTAAGCCACCATAGTTTGTTCAAAAACTCTCATGTAGTCTTCCAGAATCTAGATAATATTTTGTTACTTTGTAAATAATCACCTAATTAACCATTTAGTGGTAATTTAAAAAAAAAATCTTTTCACCGGTCCGTGACCAACCGGGAATTTTATTGCTCCTCGGTATAGTTAGAGTGCAGAAGAACTGATCTTTAATTTGAAACTACTAAAACATAGTTCTTCCTTATTAAAACGTTGAGGGCTACTAATTGTGAATACGATTTGATTTTGAGTAAACTTTAGTAAATAGTTTATTTTTTAAATTCTTCGTCTGATCAGTTATTTCCTTTGAAATTTTCTGTTTGTTTTTATCTATTTAATTCATATTTTATTTTCTGTATATGGAAATTTTTGTTAAATTTTCTGAAGACAATTTAGCAGAAAATACATTATCCGTTTGTTAAATGATTGTGTTATTTAAAATTGAGGAGAACAACTGACGTTATTATTACCCGAAGCGTTAAAAAGTTCAGAGTTCAGGTAGAAGAGGACAAACGGATTTGTAAAACGTAGACAAGAGGAAGAAAAGCGGAGAGAGAGTCCGAGAGTGGTTGTATATCGCCTACATCAAACAGAAAACCACTCGGTGGTCCCATCATATGCCACACAGATATGTCGCTTATCTCGCCCAACCTAACCTGCAACCATGTATTTCTCTCAAATCCATTTAAAATTAAACCCGTGTCCGAGATAACCGTAGATCGTATAATATTGTGTAATTTCCCTATCTTAATGCTTTGTTATATGAAAGTATTTATTTAAATTAAGTATTTCGCATCGCGGAGAGCTGTTAAAGCCTACACACTTTAACCGGACACCTACTCTCAAAACGGAGCATATAAAAATCTAATTCAACTTTATCTTTAACACTCACACACAGGTTTTCTTATTTTACTTCTTACAGTTACAACTATAAATTCTTTGTTTGGATTTGTAAGACGAACGTTCTTCTTTCTTCGCGTCTTCTATTTTGCATTTCAGAACATCCTTTCCTTCAAATTACACAATAACAAACACTTCTCTACATTGCTCTTTAAAATTACATCATCTAGAAATAGATCTTATTAATAAAACTGTAAAATAAAATTTTACATGTGAGTTTTTATCATCCCTAGATATTATCATTTGTCTAAAATTGTTTAAGTTTGTTTAAATAAACAAATGATAAAATTTTACGTGTCACAAATTAATATTTTCGCATTCTGGTATTCTGGTTTCATTCAAGTAATTTTTAAGTTCGTAGGTGATAATTTAAGTAGTTTAAGAAATAAATTAAACAAAGTTAAGATTCTATAAAGAAAGACTGATTAAGTTAAGATTTAGAAGTGGTTTTTTTGGTATTTGAAATTTTGATTTGAATGATGATTGTAGGTCAAAATGGTGATGATTCGTTAAATTCGTCCAAAGGTTCCGGCGGAGCAATCAACAAGAAGCAGAGGAAAGCGCGGACGGCGTTCACCGACTTGCAACTGCAGACCCTGGAGAAGAGCTTCGAGCGGCAAAAGTACCTGAGCGTGCAGGACCGCATGGAACTCGCCGCCAAGCTGAGCCTCACCGACACCCAAGTCAAAACGTGGTACCAAAACCGAAGGTAAGAATCAACAAATTTTATTAATTGTTATTTAGTAAATCTAAAATTGTCAACTAAATGGACCTTTATAATAATAATAATAATTTTAATTTACGGTAGTGGGTACCTTTAACCCTTTCGTCCCTGAATATAAATAATAATCTGAGAACAAGAAAACTCTGAGGATATTATTTGGCTATCAAATGATTGATTTCCATCCTTCAAAAAGTTTAGTAAACCATCATGCTTAGTAAACGTGATAAATTACATGTAAAACACCCAAAACAACCGCGTGGTAAACTTTCCATAGCCGAATGAAGTTTATTACGACATTTAGGAATTTTCAAATCTCAGTGGTACATATGTGTACCGATCGGGACGAAAGGGTTAAGGAACGATAAAAAAAAACAAGACGCACTTATAATTATACAAGACAAGACTTATCGTACGAGTAAACACAGTGTTCATGAACATGTAAGTCTGAGGACTCTAGATCTAAAAGTTGAGAACTGCATGCCAAAGAAGACCAAATCGGTACAAACACTGTTACCAGCTACCACAGCTAAAAGAAATGGCAATAATAAAGCAAAGTAAAGGTAGACTTCTGAGCAAAGCGGTTCTGGCATCACTAACGCAGCGATACTGACGCGGCGACATAACTACAGTATTATGCACTATGGAATCGTATGAGGCGCCATTCGAGCGCAGCGACACTGATGCTCTCAGCGTCTGTGCGTCAGTGCCGCTGCGCTCGAATTGTGCCTCATTCGTTTCCATAGTTCATAATACTACCGCTATGTCGCTGACGCCAGAGCCGCTTTGCTCGGAAGTCTACCTTAAGAGGTGTTGTGATGGATATAAAATAAGGGAGCATCCATTGTACGATAATAAGGCACAAAAAAGTTTAACTCCTTGGCAAGGCCGGGAGCTTCACACATATTATTTAGAAATTTATAAACGAAGCATACACCTATATATTTTCTACGCATGTTTAGCTCACAAGTCAGTCAATTCAAGATAACTATTGCATAAACTAGTAGAGTTTCTAACAATAATTGGTAGCTTATATTTGACTGATCGAGCAAATCTATTTTGAATAGATTCAACTCTCTGAATATTAGTTGCATAACCGGGCGTCTAGACCATACAACCACGTTCTAGAATTGATCCAACAAATGTTACATGTAGGACAGTTAGTGTGCGAACATTGTGAAATACTTAGCCATATCTTTTCACACATCCTGAGACTTTATCCTAAGACAATGTATTCATAGCGGTGAGTAAAAGACAATTTGCTATCAAGAACTATTCCTAGTTTCTTAACTACTAATGGCACTTTGAGCGCTACATTATCCATCAGATAGCACGGTGCAGAAAGATTTAATTTCCGACTAAAATTGATTGCTAAGCATTTATCCCTATTTAATACCATTAGATTTTTACTACACCATTGAAGCAAAGAGAACAAACTACTTTGAAGTAGCCCTTCATCACCAGTCTTTGCAATCACTTTGAAAAGTTTTCTACAAATAACGCAATCGGCAATGTCATTCACGAAAATAGAAAAAATGTAAGGGGCCCAATATTGAATCTTGGGGAACACATGAAAGTACAAGTTGTTTTTTATGATAGGCAATTATGTAATTTGACAACCTGGGGCCGATCCGAAAGATAGCAAGTGAACAACTCTATCAGGCAACCGTATATTCCATAAGCCGTTGCTTGATAAGATTTGGTGGTTAATCTTGTTGAAGGCTTTGCTGAAATCACTATAAAGAGGGTACATGCTCTTCAGGCTTGCACTCATGGCACTGATGATGTTATTCGTATATGATAATATGGAACGTTTGTTAAAAAAGCCATGCTGCTTAGGTGAGATTCTTCTTCGTTAACTGCCTTCTCCATTACTGAAAGTTGGCAACAAACTTGGAAAATTCCGCACGGTCTTGTGGCGCTCTGAACAATGAGTGGGAGTCCAGACCAGTGAAGTCTCTTATGTTCTTTAACCATGAACACTCTCTTCGTCCTGGACCACGGCGCCCCTCTATCTTGCCCATTATTAATTTTAGAAGGCTATATTTTGTATTTCTGAGGATATGTCCTAGGGCTTGACCCCGCTGAGGGTAGGTAAAGTAAAGACTAGCAAGGAAAACACTAAAAAATAAACATTTTATTTTGCTTAACGCATAATAAGTCTCCTCGGATAAATCGGTGAACATACATGGAAGCTAAACTGCTTAACCAGTCTTGGGTCATTGTCGTACGTAGGTACGATTGCGCTCATACTACAAGTGGTTACTGGTAATGTAGCGAGAATTTGTAAAAAAAATTATATTTGGAAAAAACTCATTTGTTTTGTGATGCGCTTCAGCTGCTGTTTGGGGGAGATGTTGTCTACCACTCCATAGCTCCTTCCAAAGAGATATTTCTCCCGATAACGAGAGAGGATGAGGTAAATCGTCACTGTAAACGCGTGTAGCTGATACTATCGATGTCAGATTTTCTGTGTTTACGATGTCGCTTGGTAGAAGGTGGAACAGATCTAAAATCGAAGAGTGCTCTGCACTTGAAAATCTACTCGTCTCATTCTTACTACATTTTCTACCATCGTATAACAAAGGTTAAGATCTAATGCAATAGCCTGCAGTTGCTGCGAAAGCAAAACAGTGATTTCAAATACTGCGGCGGTTACCGTTAAGATAAGATAGTATAAGTCGAATCGTTGAATAGAAGCCAGAAAACTTGCACTTTTCAATGACGGAGAAGTTCAGTCGATTTCTTTAAGGAACTGTACGACAGGGTCAAAGAACTGTTTGAATTGAAGAAGCGCATCATGCCTTTCAACCTAGCAATAAGACTTTGCATCTTGACTCATTTCGTCTGTGGGTGGTTTTTAAGGATAGCTTGTTTGAAAAGCTCTAATCTTTTTGCTGACTATCGTACAAAACTGGTGACATTATTGACTATTGCCATCATATTGCGAGCACTAGGCAAGCTGCATGCCTTCACGGCAGCTAGGTTTAGTTTATGCGCGACACAGTGGATGTAAGGCGCTAGCGGTTGGATCCCTGGACACGTATTGTAAAAAGGCACCGTTCTCTAGTGCATGACTCTGACAAAGTCATCACAGCAATTTGCCGAGAATACCTCCCTTAAATGTATTAAAACTTAGGGCCAACCTACGCTTGTGTCTAAGACCTAGACACCAAACACAAGTATACGTAAAGGGAGAAGGCCTAGGTCCCAGTTAAGCTGCTGCGCCAAAAAGAAGAAGAACTATGAAAATATATTTTCCGATGAGTTCACTTTGATTTTCCACGAAAGAACTTAGATGGATCCGCCACTGGGTACGCTGTCTTATGCTTCTTCACAATAACCAATAGCCCTCTGTCTCTGCCCGTGAGTCTAAGAACCTCATTATTCGTGATATGTTCCACCCAGGCTATTCTCTGCATTCTTCGAAAGATCCACATCTCAAACGCTTCTATTTTGTTGATAGTATTGATCTTCAACGTCCAAGCCTCAACACCATGCAACAGTACCGAGTGAATGTAGCACTTAATGAACCGGTATCTTAGTTTAAGGTTTAGGCTTCTCTCGGAAAATACTTTTCTCCTCTTAAGGAACGTTGTTCTGGCTATTTCGATGCGTGTTCTTATTGCCATATCTGGATCCAGATCTTCGGTGATCTAGCTGCCCAAGTGTTTGCTGCCCAATTTAGCGACCTGTTCTATTTGCTTATTGTATACTTGCTAGTTGGCTTGGATATCTAGTATTCTACTGATGACCTCATTGTTTTCGTTTTGACCGTATTTACTTTTAGCCCAAGCGCATCACCTTCTGCTATTATTTGCTTCATCAAACGTTGTAGGCCAGCTGAACTGTCTGCAAATATCGCCGTGTTTAGCCGTATCATCCGTGAACCAGATGTTGTTCAATAGTTCACCAACGATCTTGATTCCATCTCTAGAGATTTCCAATGCTTTCAGGAATATTTGTTCCAAGTAGATATTGAACAACAATGGTGATACTGCACAACCCTGGCGTACTTCATGTTTAATAGGTATATCGCTGGTCGTGTCGTCCTCGAGTCGTACTGCAGCAGTCTGGTGTTCATACATTTTTTTTATGACGGAGATATCTTTTTGGTCGAGGCCTTTGGTCATCAGAATGTTATTTAGGACGTCCTGTTTTAAACAGTCAATGTCAAATTTTATTTTTCTTTGTAAGATTAAAAAAAAAAATAGTAATATACTATGTGGGATTACTGGAAATGCTAGAGAGTTTAAAAAATGCCATATGGTCCTAAATTCAATGACAAGAAACACCTGTTATTCACCACCCCGTGGTAGAGAAGGGGCAACGTTTGGTGTATAGTTACATACTCAAACGGCTAACAAATACAGGGACCGAATATCTCCCGGTATAAGGAGATCCACTTCCAACTTATTCTAACAACCTCTTCGGAGGGTGGAAGAGTGGATGGAAGTTTGGGCACTCTCTTGTCCTAGGGGTGAGAAATTGCCGCTGAAGGCGGATGAGCTACTAGTTGCCCAACAGTAGAATGCAGAAAGCAATGAGAAACTACTGCATTCAAGATTCATATGGATTTCTCAAGTAACACATCATGGCTGTGTTCAATAACAAATGTTCGGGCATCATGAGGAATACCACCAAGTACCATGTCCTACAGTCTATTCTTCAAGGAAAAATTCCAGGGAAGAGAAGTGTTGGACGAAGAAGAATATCCTGGTTAAAAAATATCACAGCCTGCACCTCAAAAACATCTACTGAATTATTCCGAGCTGCAAGTGATAGGAACAACACAGTCAAGATGGTAGCCACCATCCTTAACGGATAGGAACCAAAAGAAGAAGAAGCAGTTTTAAACAGTCAAATGCCTTTGCATTATCAATAAAACAGATGTACACGTCCTTTTTTTGATCTCTATATTTTTGCATGAGAAATGACAGCCTAAACAAAGCTTCTCTTGTTCCTAGTCTATCTCTAAAAACAAACTGTTCCTTGCTTAGGTTTTTCTTGCGTATCCTATTATATAGGATTTTTAGGCATACTTTTAATACTTGGCTCATGAAGCTTATCAGTTGCAATTGGTCGCACTTGTTTGCGTTTCGTTTCTTTGGTAGGGCAATGAATTGATTTTCAGTCTTTTGGTATGTTTGCGGATTTATATATTTTGTTAAAGAAGTTTACAAGAACGTCGATATTTTCCTCTTGGATAAGCTTTAAGATTTCTATGTACATGTCCGTCCGGTCCTTCAGCTTTACCTGATTTGGTGGATTTTATAGCTTTAATAACTTCTGATTTCATGATGTTCGTGCCAGTGTCTCCTCCTTTATTTGGATGTGGTAAATTAGTTTCGCCATCGAATAAATTTTTGGACATACTTTGTCTACTCATTGTTTCATTTCTTCTTTATTTGTTAGAAGTTCGTTGTCTTCATTTACTAATTTGGATAGTAGGTGGTTTCTGGCATTTCCAGCTATTTCTTTCACCTTTTTATAGATGTTGAACAGATCGTGTTTGTAGTTCTTGTAGCTCTTCAAGTTCATGGTATCTTTCTTCCATACATTTTCTTTGGCTTTTCTAATGTTTCTTCTTAGGTTTGAGTTCAGTTCATTAAATTTCGGTTGATTCACATTTTTATATTTCCTTAGTTCATCCATTAAGTTCATGATTTCTTCTGTCATTCACTGCTTTCTTTTATCATTCTTTGGTGTTTTCAATGTTTCTGGGATATTTTTAAATATTTACGTAAGTTCATCCCAAACGTTCACCGTTTGCTCTTCTGACGAACAGGTCGTTTTTAGTTCAGGGTTGAGCTTCGTCGTTAATGTCAATTGTAGTTTTGGATCTTTGAGTGCCTCCATGTAGGTGAGATTATGTTTTTGAAAAGTGAGAAGATATGATTTGATATTATGGATTCGATAATCTTGGACGGAGTTGACAAAATGGAGATAGGACGATAGTTATCGACCATAGCATATACCTTGAGGTCCGCACTCATGGCACTGATGATGTTATTGGTATATGACACCATGGGACGTTTGCAAAAAAAGCCTTGCTGCTTAGTTAAGATTATGCCTTTGAAATGTGAGAAGTTATGACTAGATATTATGGATTTGATAATCTTAGACGGAGTTGACAAAATGGAGATCGGACGATAGTTATCGACCAGAGATTTACTACCAGATTTATTTAACAGGGACAATATAGGCTTGTGTCCAAAATGTTGGACTTATACCAGAATTTATGGACAAATTAATTAGAAGTTGTAGAGGGAGAGCCAAGACTTCCTGAAATTGCTTGTAGAATTTGATGGTCAAATACCATCAAATTGGACCAGCTCCTTTGTAGAGGATGAGGGCCAGCTCCTTTGTAGGCATTAAGTTTGCCGAGAGCTGAAACTATTTCATGTAACTCATCTCATATGTCACTAACATTTAGACATCTATCGCATGTAAAACTAAAGCTAAAATATTGAGTAGTAGTGTACATAAAATTCATAGAGTAACTAATAATTTATGCAATAACAAATTGCCTTATATGCCTTAATAAACTAAGTTTTTTTTACAAACCTTCAATTTTTATTTGTTTATTGCTATTTATTAAAACAAATTGATTCGTTAGATTAAGTTAGAAATGGTTATTAATTTGCAAATATTTTTTAGCATAATTTTCGTCTATTTTTCCATTTATTGCCATAAATACGTGATTTATTTCCATTTACTTCCAACATTTTTGCCAAATTTAAAAGTTTCCTTAATTTTTGTTATCTATTACAAAGTTATAAAATGTTATTTTTATTACTCATGCGCGAAAAGTACTTCTTGACGTAGATTATTTAATACGAAAGGGGTAACGCCCGCAAATATTGAATATCGCTAGGTTACATTTAAATAAACAAATAAATAAAAATAAAATAAACACAATCAAGACCGCGATATTAAAAAAGTGATGTGAAATATCAGAATTTTTTTTCATTACAAAATAATAATAAAAATTAATGAAAATGTTTTAAAATGAGTGTAAATTATATGGTGATACCGGAGTCTGAGCAGAGTTCTTATGACGAATCCACACCAACGGAGACAATTGAAAATACAAATTTTTCATTTTTGATTTCATTTTTTTGGATGGCCCCTGGATCCCAAACTTGTCAGATACAGCCCTTCGCATGAAGGAATAAAAAATATTGTTTGTAACACGGGCGAAATGGTCAATTATACTATTATTATATAGTTATAATTTTCAAAATTATATTTTTTCATTTATATTGTCTTCATCAGCTTCAACTGGCCTTCACAACAAATTGTTAAGTCTCAATAATTTTCAAAATTACGTGTATTTCATTTACGTTGTCTTCATCCGCTTCAACCTGGCCTTCCAGAACGTTAAAACCAAAATTATCGATATTTTATAAACCATTTTTACAAAATATTCGTCAATAAATTATTCACAGATTGGATATAAACCCGGTTAAGTTGTTATATAGTACAGTTAGTGTGCAGGGCGACTAATAACCGTTTCGGCATTTAATACGAGACAATCATCAATTAGTACGAGCTAATTACAAATAATTTCCGCATAATTAATCCGAACAACTGCTCGATGATCCAATCGCCAGCCAAACCGAACACATAAATTCTTAACATTATCATCACTTGATTGCCCAATCCGACCATCAATTAATCTCAAACTTATACACCAAAAACAACCAGTTTTAGACACATTTATATCAAATCCTATTATTTCATTAGAAGTGAAAAAAATAAATGAGTTTAATTACGTTTCACTTTCATTTATCATGAATATAAATTAGTTTGAAGTAATCAGAACAAATTAGTTTTTGATTAGATCTTTGAGGTAACGAATCACCTTTAAGAAGAAAAATAAGAAAACAGAATAGGGTATTTCTGATTCAATATAATTAATCAACATAATAATTATTTAGTAACTTAACTGTACTCTAAATAGTTATTATTATACGGGCATGGACATCTCGGCAGCGGACCACTCTGTACAGGATAACTCGACACTGACAGTTGTCACATTGATCATTAGTTGTTTAACTAGTTCTATAATTATTTAATTTAGAAATATAAACAACAATAAGAAAATACTCATTGTCTAACTTCATTATTTTTCCTGTTTTAATTAATTCGATCTGAATTGCGTTTGTCTAATTCCACAAAGCTACTAGACAGAACACAAATATTCTTTCAATAATTTCATAAAATTCTTTTGACTTGACTTGAATATGATTTAGAAATCTATTGAAGATCAATCTCTTTCATTCTCTAATTTAGACTTTGAAGGTTTGAATTCAATCTAATTTCTCTCTCCTGTTGATAAGTGTTGGAAACACTTATAGGAATTGTATTATTCCATTAGTAACTAAAAGAAGACAAGTTTAATTACATTTACTTCCATTTATCATAAATCTAAATTAGTTATAGACAATCAAAGCAAATTACTTTTTGATTAGATCTTGAGGCGGCGATTTTCGTTAAGTTGAATAGAGTGGGAAAAAAAATCTGATACGAGATGAGAATTAGCGATTACAGAAGCAGAACCGTTTAAGTTCTTAAAACACATATCCAATTAAGAGGAGTCCTTGAGGTTCGCGTGTTTTCCTGCCATCCAAGTCACTATGCGCCAGTCCGCTGCGGCACAATTGAAAGCGGCCGTCGGAAGTGTTTAGAGTCGCCTTATCTCATGATAAATAATGTATGCTAAACAACCCCTAAGTGCTGGCAAATTACCCAAAAGAACTCCGACTTGGTGCCAAAAACGCACGACGTATAAAACGCAATTTATATTCAACACTTATTATGTTACTGATTTTAATTATCGCATTACATTATCTAAATCGGAGATTTATACTTTACAAGGTGGTTTTAAATTTGTGTTTTCTAATGCCTTTTTAACGAAATAAAAACAGTATTATTATTTTTTAAATTTATTATTTGTTAATATCAGAAATAACTGAATAAATGCTGCAATAACGGAAATACTAATGCATCCCATAAGGAATGCAGTTTTTTTATAGTTTCGTTTGCTGATAATTTGGTCTTTGTTTATCTTTTAAAATCAAGATTAAGTTACTTTTTAATTTAATTTTGCTTTTTTCATTCTTGAATAGTTTTTAATTTTAAGGAAAATCAGTATTAATACATTTTCTCGTTGTTTGATTTCCCAAACTTTAAATGCCATAACTATTTCAGACATTGAATTTTTTTTATAAAATCTATTAAAATTTTAATATATTCGTTTAATTACAGTTTTAATTACAATTATATGGAGGGAGTAAAATTTAAGCGCGTTAAAATTGCATGTTTAGGCCGGTTACCGATCCCTGATTTCATTACAAATTTCATAATTACATTAATAATCGAGTTTTAAAGTTTTGCTTCAAGATAAATGCAAGTATTAAATAAATGTAAGTATTCTAAATATATTTTCAATTTTATAAATATTTACAAAAAAATCAAAATTGCTTTAAAGCAATAATAATTTTTGGAATCTGTTTTTTAAGTGTAAAACTTCTTAAAACAGTTTATTCTTACAAATATATGATGATATTTCAAAAATTTAAACAGTTTTAACCAATTTTCTTGCTGATTACATACCCGACTAGAAATTTCAGATTGTTTTTTATATATTAGGAACGAATTAGGCATGCCAAACTCTGTGTTCGTTCCAAAAAAGACAACCGCATTAGGCCGTCGTTATATTTGCAACGCAAATCCGGTTTCGTTCCTAGTTAGGAAGCCAATTCGG
The DNA here is from genome assembly GCA_944588485.1 of Phosphuga atrata. Lineage (NCBI taxonomy): Eukaryota > Metazoa > Arthropoda > Insecta > Coleoptera > Silphidae > Phosphuga > Phosphuga atrata. The sequence continues at coordinate 14,835,277 of OX155895.1, read as the reverse complement.
AACATATTTGGAATCCACACTTGCACCGAACTTGGAATTTCAGTTCGGTTTTTATTAGGAACGAATTAGGCATGCCAAATTCCATGTTCGTTTCAAATGAGGCAACCACATTAGGTCGCCATCACATTTCTAAAGCATGTCCGGATTCGTTCCTAATTAGGAAGCCTGATTGGGAAACCAGATTTGTATGCGTCAACTGTAACTAAATGTGGTCCAAATTTTCCGTTTGTTTGTGGTGCAAATGCGATATAATGTGGTGCATATTTAATTACAAAATGTAGTACTCATTGTTTTAGTTGACAGTTTGTTTTCATAAAACTACAAGACATTAATTTAATACAATCATAAAACATATTAAGTGTAACTTAAACGTTAATTTGTTAAACGAAGGATGGGAAAAAGTAAGCAAACTAATAAATTTCGATAGAACCATAAACACTAAAACAAAAACATTAATAGTCGTCGTCGTCGTCGTCGGGATTTCTTCCTTGCCGAAGATCCATCCCTCATTGCCTTCGCCGTCTCCGCTCATGGGCCTGTTGGTGGCTCCAGAGACCGATGCGAGATCAGATGGTACGTTGGCATTGTGAACATACAAGTCTCGATGCCGCCTGTTCTTGTAGTGGTGTTGCGTGTAGAAAATATGCCGGAATTATTAATATCATTATCCTTATTATTATATCATTATCATTATTAATATCATGAAAATTTTGAAAAGAAGAGGTGCTAATACGCAGTCTTGCCTTATTAGAAATGTTGAAAGAGCCGGTGATATCACCATCTGCAATAACTTGTACCTCGTTGTTCATATGAAGATCGGCAATTATATTCACTAGTTTTGCAGGACAGCCAAATCTTAAGAGTATTTGCTACTTGGCTTGACTATTCACCATGTCGAATGCCTTCCATAGATTCACAAAAATAGCAAACATAGAAGAATGCTGCTCGCTCAATTTTTCCTGGAGCTGTCAAAGTGTGAAGATCATATCTGTTGTCCCTCTGTGCGGGCGGAAATCAGATTAACTCTCTGGTAGCATTGATTCTGAAGCAGGCTGTAGACGGTTAGAGATCGCCCTTGCCAGTATATTACCAGTTACACAGAGAAGGGAAATGCCACGGAAATTAGTGCAACGTGACATTAATAGCAACGTAACACTCGACTGACTGACATTAATAGCAACGTAACACACGAATAAGTGGTATATTTAGAACTATTTGTCAGTAAGTATTCACTAGGTAAATTAGTTTCTATTAATTTAAAAATTGTAAAAATATTTTTTTAAGAACTTTTTTAAAAAAATAATTTTGTTATTCCTTGCCTTCTAAATTTGTATCTTCTTTTTTTATCTGTGTCAGAGGACACACGATTATCTTCTGATCCCTTACTCAGGGGATCATCTGCAGACTTAGGTTATTTTTTTAATGGTTATGTTATTCTCGTTTCCGATTACTTTTATTGTTAATGAGAGATAAGTATAGATAAAAACGCAGCTTAAAAGTATTTTGAAGATGTTTGATGTACTATAAAGTATTTGAAAGAATAATAATTAACTGAAGCTATTTCTTAGTTAAGTATGGAAATAGTGTTATCGAAAGAGTAGGTGTGTGGACGCATGCGCATAATGAAACTAATGAAACAGTTGCGTAGCAGTTCAGAAGGCGTCATTGGGTGGAAGTTAGGATTTCCAAAGATACACCGAAGTTTGGTTTTCCTTATTAGGACGGGACAAGTTTCGAATGAGGTTCGGCAAAGTTCGGAAACAGTTGGTAAGGCCTCATTAGGTGGAAGTTAGGACCAAAGATATACCGAAGTTAGGCTTTAGTAAATTAGGAAGGGACAAGGTTCGAATGAGGCTTGCCACAGTTTGGAAATACTTCGGAAGGCCTCACTAGGCCCGAGTAGATTGTTCGGCATGCCTTACTATGTTTTTAGTCGGATCTCTTTAGATTTTGTTTGGTTTAAATAAGTTTAACAAATTTTAGAAATGAAGACCATAATTCTTTTTTTGAAACCAAACAGTTTTAGAATTAAATTGTATTTAATTGCTTAATTAGTAAATTTTTCAACTAAAAATTAAAATATTTGGAAAATCCAAATCAAATGGAATTCGTATATACAGTATAATGTTGATAATTCGACACATATTGGACCAGACAACCGCCGGATTATGAAGAAATTCCGGATTATCAGGATTAATAGAAAACAATAACAATTTTACATATTTTATGTACAATTCTACATCAGAAAAAATAAAATATGTATCTATATAGGTAAACGTGTACATACAAAAAAATATGTACAAACTTATTACAGATAGTAAGACAATTATAGAGTGGAGTTAGCTTGGTCGGAATCGGCAATCAAGTTTTCAGAGTTGGAAGCAAGTTGTGTTGAACAGACCTTTTTGTAAGAACACTGGATGGTGTTGTTTTTAACTTTATTTCTCCTGTACGCGAGGTTTATATCCGGCGCGGGACATCGTAAAGGAAAGACAAGTGTTTCCCGAGAGCGCCGGATTACCGAACGGGTCCGATTAACCAATCGCCGGATTATCAAGATTATGCTGTATTCATTTTTTTTGTAAATTCGCCATTTTATTATTATTATTATCAAAATTAGATACGACATTAGTAAAATTAGGAATAAAGTAAAACTTACAAATTAATTAAATTATTGAACTTTAACTTATTACTTATGTGAAACAAAACGTTTAAAATTGGATTATATTTAAGTGCTTAATTAGGTAATTTTTCAATCAAAATATTTAGAAACTCTAAATCAAATCAAATTATTGATGTATGAAATATTAAAATTTGTATTGCTTTAAAACTTAATTTAAATTTTTGAAATCCAAAAAATCCAAAATTATAATTGAATTATATTTAATTGCTTATTTTTTTGATCAACAATCAAAATATTTGGAAATTCTAAATCAATTGGTACTCAATTTTTTGCTATGTTTGTGTTGTTAGTGTTAAGTAAGTTAGTGTCAAGGTAATAGTGTTAAGTTAGTGTAGGTTATTTTGTATGCAAATTAGAAATTGTATTTCGTTTTAATTCTATTATTCAAACCATCAAATTTAATTTTAAGTAAAAAGTAAAAAATCTAAATTTATATTAATTTTTGGAAATCTTAAACTTTTAAAATTCGATTTAATTGGTTAATTAGTTAATTTTTAAATAAGTGCGTGGAGCAAACTATATTGATGTAATATTCGTGGCCGCTGCTTGCTTTTATTTATAGCCACTAATGTCAACACGAGAAAATAACTTCTCCTTTTTCGAGCATTTTAATAAAAACGCGGTTTGCAAAATGTATTTCTATAAATTTTCTGCTTTTTAGTTTTCTGTTTATGTGTGGAACCGATTTTAAACATTGTTTGATCAGCTAGCCTAGATTGTTCTTTGTGCGGTTTTCACGGATAGAAAAATGTGTTGATGTGTTTATTACACATCGCAGTAGGTATATCACAGGACGCATACATCTCTTGAGAATGGCGAATGTTAGTGTACGGAAACGTCGAGAATCCGGTTTTTTTTAACTCGGAAACTGCAACCCGGAATCCCCGAGAAAATACATCAATATTATTATGTACAAAATACAAATATAACAACTACTATTTATTTAAACATGACATAAACATTTATTATAAACAATACACCCACATGTATGGTTTTGGACATTTGATATGTAATAGTTAAGTAAAGTAAAAGTAGTCATTCAGTAATCCAGTTTTGAGCCTTGTTTAGTTGCAAGTCTCTAGCTCAGGTCTGGGCAAATGGCGGCCCGCGGGCCGCATTTGAGCCGCTTCAACATTTTATGCGGCATGCGAAGTATTTTACAAATCATTATAATTCAAAATATATCAGTGCATAATGAAAATCAAAAAAACTGAGATGGTTTTATGATGGTGACCTGCCAAAATATTACTTGCTGAGAAAGCAATTACAAATTGCCTACCCACAATGAATGATTTTTAATAATCAATCTTAATTTGTAATCTAATATAACTAAAGCTACCAAAAATCCCGAAAGCGTGACTATGTCATGCTTATTGTTTTTAGCAGACTCTGGTCTGATCTGGTCTTATCTATTGATATCTTGTTTAGTTTTGTCTGCTCTGGCGTGTTCTTTACTGGTCTTCCCCGTTCTTGTCCGATCTTGTTCAAGTCAAAATCAGTTCAAAATCAAATCAAATCATTTATTAATCTTCCGATGTATAGTTTTCATATAAGATAAGTCATAAAGTTGTAAGTAGTAATGTAAAAGAAGGAACATTTACACAAATGAAAAAAAGGAAATAAAAACTTTAACTTTAAATAAAAGAAAAAGCACTAATTGTTGTTGAATGATTTAAGTCTGTACAAGAAATTCATCTATTGAATAAAAACATTTTTTAATTAGGAACTCTTTCGTTAATTTTCGAAAGGCTTTGTCTGATTTTTGTTCTTTGATTTTTGTAGATATCTTATTAAATATTTTGACCCCCAGCCTATTGGGCGCCGTACTGCAAAGCGTAAGATTATTCTTCTGACTATGTAGTTTGGACCCGTTTCTTGTATTAACGCTATGTATATCTTTATTTGTAGAGAACTTAAATTTGTTTCTAAAGATAAGACGCGCTGCCTCCCATAGGTAAATGGATGCAAGGGTTAAAATATTTAATTCTACAAATTTAGGTTTACACGATACATTTGAGTTTATTCCTGTAATTATCCTAATAATTCTTTTTTGTGCTAAAAACGGCCTTTTTGAGACTGGAGATGATCCCCAAACTAAAATACCATATGTAATATAGTCTTGTCTGGTCTGATCCTGTTTGGTAATATATGGTCTTGAATGATTTAGTCTTATCTCATCTGGTCTTGTTTGGTTTTGCCTGTTTTTTGCCTAGTCCTGTCTAGTTTTGCCTGGTCTTGTCTTGTCTTGGCCGGACCAGTATAGTCCTGTATAGTCGTCGTGTTTGTGTCTAGTATTACCAAATCATGTCTTATCCTGTGCAAAGTAGTCTAGTCTAGTTTTTCCGAATTAGGTTCCAGTTTAAGTATATTTAGACCACGCCTGTGAGTACCCACAATGAATGATTTTATCTTTGTAAGCCTACATCAACAAATCTACAAAAAATACCGAAAGCATGGCAAACATAATGGTAAACATGATAAGCATGTTATAATGCTTATTATGTTTACCAGACCTGATATTTACTTTATTATCTACCTGCCACTATTTTATAGAAACTGCACCTTCACCGGTGTCCTCTAAAAATATTTCGATTTGCAAGCAGTGTATATTGTCCGCTTCTAGGAACAAAATTATATATTTTGTTAATGCGGCCCGCGGTCAAATTTTCATCTGCAATGTGGCCCGATAGCCTAAAGATTTGTCCACCCCCTGCTATAGCTGAACGGGAAGTTACTTTAAAATTCATTGCCAAAATCCCTCAGAACAGACAAAAAACGGACAAGAGAACGGGCAAGAATCAAGTTAATAAAAACAGAATTATTTAGAAATTGGAAATTTTCTATTTTTAACATTTGCAAATTTTAACTCAAGCACTTATGTAATTATCCTAAAAAAATATTATTTAGAATTGGTAAAACCATCCTACGTTATAGATAACCATACAAATTTAAAACAATCAGAACGCAGCCTGAATATATAAATATATTCAACCTTTCCGAAGCTCTATAACAATTATTGAGTCTATTTACCAAAACTACCAACAAATGAAAATTCGTGTGAAATTTGTCAGATATTTAATAGCTTTCAGCCCACCTTCCTAAAAATAAATTCAAATAAAAAAATATGTTGGAAGAACCATGTCCTTTCAGAACGTTGGTCACCAACAAGGCTATATTTACTCTGTCGACGGCAAGTCTGAACAGAGGGCTTAAGTTGATTTTTACGAGATTCTTGAGACATGATGTTTTTCTACGGCCTGACTTACTTTTACGTGATATTTCTCCTTGCTTGATATTCTGTACTAATCGACATTTTTGGCCTTTGATTACATGTTCGAAATATTCTAGTTCCCTCCTTTTGATGGTGGTAAGAATTTCGGTGGATTTACTCAGTCTTTGGAGTATTGCCAAGTTGGATACTTTTTCCGTCCATGAAACTTTTAATATTTTTCTGTAAGCCCACATGTCAAAGGCTTCAAGTCGTCTTTCTTCGTACTTGTTTATTGAACAGGCTTCCATACAGCAAGGTAGAGAAGACGTAACATCTGGAAATTCGGATTCTTAGAATTAAATTCAGATCTCTACAGCACCCGACTCGATGTTTCAAAATGCTTCCCAAAACCAATCCTCGATTTTACTTCAGTTTGACTATTCGCGCTGTTATTATGCTGCTTAGATATTTTATTTGGGTTACTTGCTTCAATAGTTTACTCCAAACTATTATGTTTGCTTTGATATTAGATTGCTTGCTTTAATTCGAGTCCGGCCATTTTTCGACGACTGCATCTAGCATCCGCTGCAAATCTTCCCGAGTGGAGGCTAACAATACCATATTTTAGATTCCTCCAGGTTGTCGATTTCTCCCTGAGGTATTGCATCCCAGGCAATCTGTATCATACATAAACTTTATTGGCATTTTAAATTACAATAAAATTATACAACCTAATTACTAAAAATTATAAACTTTTATAAATAATAAAAATTCAAAACCGCCCTGAAATAAACTTCAATGACATTTATAATCTCCCTTTTCTATTTCCTGTTGGTTCTTTTGATCTTTTTATCAATCTCAGCTATTCAAAGCCCTTTCCTCTTTTATCCCTTTCATTCCCCTACATTTCTTCCACTTCTTCAATTCCATTCTCTCTCCTTTATTACATGCTCCAAAATATCTTTTGATGTCCCACAAAGACTGCACTTTCTATGCTCCTCATTCATCCGGTATCTCCTTCAACGCTCCTCCTGTTGACTCTTTCCATCTTTTTATCCATTTTAGCAGTTTCAAGTCCTCTCTCACTTCAATTATACATTCCTTCCACTTCTTCAATTCCATTCTCTCTCCCTCATTACATTCACCCCTTGTATACACTTCCATCCAATGCTCCAACATATCTTCTGATGTCTCACAAACACTACACTTTCTATGCTCCTCATTCATCCAGTATCTCCTCCAACGCTCATCCTGTTGGCTCTTTCCATCTTTTTATTCATCTCAGAAATTCCAAGCCCTTTCCCCTTTAATCCATATATTCCTTCCACCTCTTCAATTCCGTTCTCTCTCCCTCATCACATTCACCCCTTATACACACTTCCATCCAATGCTATAACATAACTTCTGATGTCCCACAAACACTGCACTTTCTATGCTCCTCATTCATCCAGTATCTCCTTCAGCGCTCCTCCTGTTGTCTCTCTTCATCTTTTTATCCATATCAGCAATTCCAAGCCCTTCCCCTTTTCATCCATACATTCCTTCCACTTCTTCAATTCTATTCTCTCTACTTCATTACATTCAACCCTTGTACACACTTCCATCCAATGATCCTACATATCTTCTGATGTCCCACAAACACTGCACTTTCTATGTCCCTCATTTATCCAGTATCTCCTTCAACACTCCTCCTGTTGGCTCTTTTCATCTTTTTGTCCATCACAGCAATTCCAAGGCATTTCCCCTTTCATCCATATATTCCTTCCATTTTTTCAATTCCGTTCACTCTGCGTCGTTACATTCACCCATTGTACACACTTCCATCCAATGCTCCAACATATCTTCTGATGTCCCACAAACACTGCACTTTCTATGCTCCTCATTCATCCAGTATCTCCTTCAACGCTCCTCCTGTCGGCTCTTTCCATCTTTTTATCCATCTCAGCAATTCCAAGCCCTTTCCCCATTCATCCTCTTCTATGCTCCTCGTTCATCCAGTATCTCCTTCAACGCTCCTCCTGTCGGCTCTTTCCATCTTTTTATCCATCTCAGCAATTCCAAGCCCTTTCCCCATTCATCCATACATTCCTTCCACTTCTTTAATTGTATTCTCTCTACTTCATTACATTCACCCCTGTACACACTTCCATCCAATGCTCCAACATATCTTCTGATGTCCCACGAACACTGCACTTTCTACGCTCCTCATTCATCCAGTATCTCCTTCTACGCTCCTCAGTCTGCCTACCGAAGGTTGATTAGGATACCGCCATTTATAATAAAGCCGGATTGTATATCAGTTAGTGGTTCTTTAATTATTCTTTCGGAGCAAATATTAAAGAATACCGGCAATAAAATGCAACCCTGCCTTACTCTGCTTTTGATCTTTACTTTCGGTGTATCATCACCATCTATCCTAACCACTGAAGTTTGGTTCTAATATAGATGTTCAATTATCGTAATATTTTTCTTCTTCTTCTGGGTATCACTACAACCCTTGGTGGGTCTTGGCTGCGTTAACGATTAGCCTCCATCGGTCCCGGTCCAGCATGGACTCCTTCCAGTCATATACCTGCTTAGTCTGTAGATCTTTTAAAATGTTGGTCCCAAAAATGGTCTCTTTCTTGCTGGGTTTCCTTCCAATACTATCTTGATCAGTCGGTCGTCAGGTGCTCTTTGGACATGTACAGCCCACCTCAGACGCTGGGATTTTATTGATATGACTATATCCGGCTTTTGGTATAGGTCCTGGAGTTCTGCATTCGTCCTTATGCGATATTGCTCCGTGTTTGGAACCTTGACGAGGCCAAATATTCTTCTCAGCATCTTCCTTTCAGCCCGCTATCCCTTCGATATCCCTTCCGTCAAGTCTTAGAGGATCTAAAGTCCCTACCAATACATCATGTTTGGCCCTGTCGAATGCCTTTTGGAAGTCTATGAAGCATGCGAATATTAAGTGACTTAAGCCGCAACGACTTGCAATTTTTGTTTGTAGCTAGCAGATGGATAAACTTACAAAGTTGCAATTTTTCAAAATTTTCTGTGCGAATTCTGAAAACTCAAATTGAGATTTTTGTAAATTTTCGTAGAAAAATCTTGCAAATTAATGGAAATGCAGGCTACAAATTTGAATATTAAAAGACTTAAGCCGAAACGACTTGAAATTTTTGCTTGTAGCAATCAGACGGGTATACATGCCCAATGAAATTTGAGTTTTCAGAATTCGCACAGAAAATTGCAACTTTGTACGTTTATCCGTTCGATTGCTACAAGCAAAAATTTCAAGTCGTTTCGGCTTAAGTCTTTTAATATTCAAATTTGCATTTCCCTTTATTTGCAAGATTTTCCTTTAAAAATTTCCTCAAATCTCAATTTGAGTTTTTAAAATTTGCACAGAAAATTTTGAACAACTTTGAAACTTTGTAAGTCTATCTGTCTGCAAGCTACAAGCAACAATTGCAAGTCGTTGCGGCTTAAGTCACTTAATATTCAAATTTGCGGCCCGTATTTCCCTTAATTTGCAAGATTTTGCTACGAAAATCTGCTCAAATATCAATTTGACTTTTTAGATTTGTTGTAGAGATTGTTAGACTTGTATTTCCCTTAAATTTCATGTTTTTCCTACGAGAATTTGCACGAATCTTAATTTGAGTTTTCAGAATTCGCACAGAAAATTGCAACTTTGTAAGTTTATCCGCCTGATAGCTAGAAACAAAAATTGCAAGTCGTTGTGGCTTAAGTCACTTAATATTTAAATTTGCAGCCTGTATTTCCCTTAATTTTCAAGAGTTTCCTACGAAAAATTGCTCAAATAGCAACTTGAGTTTTTAGAATTCGCACAGATAAATGTAACTTTGAAACTTTATCCGTCTGATAGCTACAAGCAAGAATTGCAAGTCGTTGCGGGTTAGGGCACTTTATATTCAAATTTGTAGCCTGCATTTCCCTTAATTTGCAAGATTTTTTTACGAAAATTTGCTCTAATCTTAATTTGAGTTTCTAGAATTCGCACAGAAAAATGAAGCTTTGTAAGTTTATCCGTCTGCTAGCTACAAACAAAAATTGCAAGTTGTTACGGTTTAAGTCACTTAATATTCAAATTTGCAACTTGTATTTCTCATAATTTTCAAGTTTTTCCCATGAAATTTTGCACAAATGTAATGAGTTTGCAGAATATGCACAGAAAGTTGCAACTTTCTAAGTTTATCCGTCTGCTAGCTACAAACAAAAATTGCAAGTCGTTGCGGCTTGAGCCACTTAATATTCAAAGTGGCAGCCTGTATTTCCCTCAATTTGCAAGATTTTCCTACGAAAATTTGCTCAAATTTCAATTTGAGTTTTCAGAATTCGCACAGAAAGTTGCAACTTTGTAAGTTTATCCGTCTGATAGCTACAAACAAAAATTGCAAGTCGTTGTGGCTTAAGTCACTTAATATTCAAATTTGCAGCCTGTATTTCCCTTAATTTGCAAGATTTTCCTACGAAAAATTGCTCAAAATGCTAGACCTCTACTGACATATAACGACTTCTTTCAGTCTGGACAGTTATCCTAAATAGAGGCTCTCTTCTTCCGAAGCCATTGCGAAAACCGAATTGCCATTCGCTTATATATTCTTCACACTTACATTGGACCCGGCCATGATTAATTTTAATTAATTAATTAAAAAAAATAAAATTATTTTTTTAAATATCTGTAGTAAGTGATTCATTAAGCTGATTGTTCTATGATCAGTACACGTTTTAGCAGTTCCTTTCTTTGGCACGGTGACAAATACGGATCTAAGCCAATCGCTTGCTAACTTTCCAATGGTGTATATTTTATTGAACAATTGTGTTATCACCTTTAATGCTTCAGTGTTATCGATTAGTTTATATATTTCGCTGGGAATCTCGTCCGGTCCTACTGCTTTACGGTTTTTAGAACGGTTTTATGGTATCTTCCACTTCAGTAATTGTAATTAGGGGTCCTACATACTTTCTTAAGTCCCGTGGCGTTGTTGGTTTATCATTTGCAAATAACTTTGTGATGTATTTCCCCCACTTGTAGTTTTCCTTTTTTTTGATGAATCACATTTCCATTTTCGTCGCAGAGTACACCCGATCCTCTGCTTGTTTTGAATTTACTTGTAGTCTCTTTGAATCATGCATTTTGAAGGAGTCATACGTCGCTTCCATTTCTTTGTACTTATATCAAAATTCTATATTACAAATTCACGCACAAATTCAAAATTTTGTTTAATTAAAAAAAAAAAATAAAGTGTCAATGTAACTAACAATTAGAGAAGGCAAAATTACGAGATTTCGAGATTAAAAAACCGGAAAATAAATTTTTAATTAAGAAATTCCTTGGGTAACATTTAACCTTAAGCCCGTATAATTGCACCAATAACTACATGAACAGAAACCAAAATTTTCAAATATCCGAGGAAAAACCATAATTACTTCAATGTAAGATTTTAAAGCCAATTACAACAATACGTACAATAATAAATTAATTAAATCTCGAATAATTAAATAATAAGATTTAACAAAAACATTTATGTTAATTGCGATTATTGTTCGAAGTTACGGAAGTTTGATTTTTTTTTTTTTTTTTTATTACGTAAACGTTTCCGGTTTATGGCTAATCGTCGGATAAAACAATTTAATGAGCAAACTTTTCTGTTAAAATTCAAAACAAAATTAGTCCGTTGAAGCTTAATTATGCAATTCCGCGGAAGGTTACTAACTTAATCGTTAATCAACAGTTTTGTTTCATTATTAGCACACAAATATAAATATTTTCTCATAACAAATGAATTTGTCTGTAACGGTGGTTGTGAGGAAATTAGAATGGAAAAAGAATTAATCATTTTAATAGAAATTAATTTGTTTGAATTATGTAGTTGAGTGAGTTCGAATTCGTATCCGTATGTAGATTTTCAAAGTGTTTTTTAATTAAAGTTTTATATGTTTAGTTGGTGTTTAGTGAAGCGTTTTGAACACAATCCAAAAACTAGGGATGACAAATATTTCTTGTGGTTGCTCCTGGAAACCGCATTTACATTTTCAATAGTAGCTATAAAATCATTAAAGTTCAGTTTGATTTATGAGAGTGTATTTAGGAACGTAATTTATTTGAAGTGGAGGGCCAAAAGGGTACAAGCCACAATGGGGCTGCTGCCTGTCTCCGCACTCCACTTCTACCACCCAACCCCAACAACGTTTACAAAGCGGTTTTGCGGTAAAACGATAATTAACCCTTAACGGAGATTTTAAAATTGTAAATTATTTTTATTTTCTGCGCCAAGAAATTTCATCGATTGCGTGCAAAATGCAAATGCTGACATGACAGGAAAATGTGCAGTTTACAAAGCACGGTGGAAATTATTCCTAATTGTCCGAGATTGCGTGGGGATGGATGGATAGTTCGGTGTTTCTTCGTAAAAGGGGCTGTAATGGAGGGGTTATTAAGGGTTTGTTTTGATAAAAACGTTGCTGGTGTTGTTTACGATAAAATCTGCTGTTACGAATCAGCCCATTACATATATTGAAATTTCTTCTGTAAATATCAATGAAAAAGCCTTTTATTACGTTTTTGTTATCTACAACGTTATTTAAATAATTCCTGTTGATTACCCATTACAATAATTAATCCAACAAACATAGTTTACCTTTCACAAAACAAAATCTTTACCGTCGACGCTAATAATAAGTGTCTGGACTATTTTAAATTTATATCCAAAAACAGTTTTAGTATTTTCAATTATTTGTGATAAATGCAAGTATGTAATTTATTTGGCGCAGTTTTCATGCGCCTGTAAAAGCTACGTAAATTGCTCTGCAGTTGATGTTTATATCTTTGTATATTTCCGGTTATTACCGAGGCTGCATTGCGGGCTTTTTGTTTAATAACACACAAACACACACTAGTTTATCACACAAAAAGTATTTTCATACAAAAAATATTAATGGCGCTTTTTAACACTGCCCATCTTTTACCGAACAAAAAACGTTTTTTATTTTTTAAATGAAAAATTTAAAGTGATTCGTGTGCGCTTCTGACGTGTGCTTTAAACAGTTTTTCTAAAAATAAAAACTATTTTGCCTCTATTAAATTACAATTATGGATATAATTTATATGTATTTATGTAAAGGAATTTCAACGTGTTTTTTTGTGTTGGATGGAGAGGCTACTATTATTGCTATATTATGGCTAGTCACTGGGATAAATCGTTTTAAATTTACTTAGGCAGCATCCACCAAATTATCTTTATTTTAAATATTAATTATATCTCGTTTCTCTTTCTAAGTAGAAAATATCTCAATGGTTTTTGAATGGGTGAATTGGTGGATCCAAATTTTTTCAATAATTTAAAAATAATTAACAATTATTTAAATGTAACATTTTGAAATAAACAATTTTGAGATTTTATATAGTTTAATTAATGTTTTAACTTTCAAATCCAAATAAGACTAAAGAGTGAGTACTCTGTTTATGTAGCAAAGCTTATAAATTGTATAAAAACTTTCAATTTTTTAACAATTTACACTGTATATATTACATGTTTAACATGTTTAAATATATTTATTTAACAATATTTGTAGAAAAAATCTTTATAAAATTAATAAATCTATAGGCATTTTAAAATGCATTTATAGTATATAATAGTAGTTTATGATACAAATGTGTGAAGAAGGGCTTTTGTGCATGAGTTGCGAAGTTTAAAGCACGAACTGAAGGCGAGTGGTTTAATGGCAATGAGTACACAAAAGCCTTTCACACACGCGTGTCGTACATTATTTTATCTACGAAGCATGTTAAAATACTGTTGAATCTACAAAAGAAATAATTGTTTCTTACCCATAATATTGAAAGAATTGTAATTTTGAAAGACAAAATACTTAAAATCACTGAAACTATGAGGTTAGAACGTTCACCGCCTCCGTGTAGAAAATTGCTAACTAGTAAAAACGCCCAATGACGGGAACACTATTTGGTTGTTGTCGATGTAATCTGGGTTAACCTAGATTAAATCTAGATTAGGTTACGATTAGGTTAAGTTATATTGAGTCAGATAAATCCAGATTGAGAGGCCGAGACTTCTTGATTCAAAATAAGAAAATTAATTTAATTTTAATATTCGTCAAAAAATTTATTTTCACTACGTCTATGTTTTTTGTTTAGTAACGCGAGTTGTTGTCATAGTAACAACAAACAAATCGTTTAATAATGAAACTCCGTTTGATTTAAATTGGACTTTTACGCATGATTTGGATTCTTTTACAGGCGATTATAATAATGCCATCCTTCACATACAATAATGTATTTATTAATGTGTTCATTTTGGTGTGCGAGTAGATAAAATTGAACATTGTTTTTATGCTATGAAAATTGTATGAATTTGCCTTACTTTAACTACAGGGTGCGGCAGCCAAACCTGCCTTTTTGAAATAACTGTAAGAAATAAACGGTTGCGCGAGGCGTATTGGTAACATTGCCGTTGCGTTGCTGCCTTCAAAGAGATTCAGCCATGGAGCAGTGGTCCAAGCAAGAAAGGTCGTTCGCTGTAAAAGTTAGTTATGCTGCTGCCCAACGCCGTTTCCGCACTCATCACAAGATTAATCCTAATCTGCCCTTGCTTTCTCTTAGCTCAATAAAGTTATGGGTACAAAATTTTTAAAACATCGGCGAATCGGAGAAACAGAGGAGGTGGCAGTGCGAGATTAGTGAGGACTCACGCGGATGTTGCACGCGTAGGAATTGCTGCGACAAGAAGCCTTTAGAAGCCAGTGCGTCGACATAGTGCTGCGCTAGGAATTTCAGATAGGGCTGTCCGAAGGATATTGAGGTTGGATTTATACTATCACCCCTACAAAATTCAAATGCTTCAAGCTATGACTGAAAACGATTTCGTTGCTTGATGGCGGTTTTGTGAGACATTTTCCGAAAGGATTGGAGAAAACTAAGAACTTCCAATCCGTCCAATTGCTCTGGATAAACGACGAGGAGCATTTGCAACTTTCTGGCTGTGTGAACAAACCGAATTTTAGGTACTGGAGTGATGAAAACCCTCAAGTACTCCATCACATCTCCATTACCTTGATCGGTAACAGTTTGGTGCGCAATGTCTTTAACGGGAATCATAGGCACATTTTTTTTTAAAATGAAAGGCTATTATCGATAAAGGGTGTTATCGTTAATACGGAGCACTACTTGGAAATGTTACGAACATTCTTTATTCCTCGCGTTCGTCAACATGAACTGCATGGTAACACCTTATTTCAACAAGCTGGAGCAACAAGATGGATTGTGGCGTTATCTAAAGAACTAATTTTCCAAGAACGGCCGGCCTCGGACTCTTGAAGAAATAAAGGCGAGAATCCGTCAGGAAATCATCCCTCATCAGATGCTCCGTGATGTAATGACCAATTTTAGATATCGCTTGTAAGAATGCATCGATCGAGATGGACAATAAGATACCTTAATAGTGTTATTTTTAACAAATGAATAATGCGTCTTAAATGCTTTTGAACGTAGATTAACATGATATCAATAGAATTTTAAAAAATGCAACCGTTTCATAAAGTTATTTCAAAAAAAGGTTTGGCTGCCGCACCTTTTACTAAACTCAAAAGTCTTCAGTTTGATTAACATATATATATATATATATATATATATATATATATATATATATATATATATATATATATATATATATATTGTTTAATTAACATTTTGCTTGTATATAATAGTTTGAAAAATATTCAACGGTATATAATTCACTCATCCGTTACTGGATTTAATAAACCACCTTTCCATAAAAATAAAATTTATGATCCCACAAATCTCACGAAAATTAAGCCATAAAGATAAAAAACGCAAAATTCAACTTAGAATAAATCTTTTAATCATAACTCGTAGATAACCCGCAAACACCCTGCATTACACAACGTTAAATTACAAGGCAGTAAATGTTAGCCCTCTACGAATCGTAAATCACCGGACAATATAACGACCATTCATTTTATTATTTCTCTCTTATTATTAATATTTAACGTTTATTTTTTTGGGGAAAATTGTTGGGGGAATTATTTGATACATTTTTAATTGCATGTTTTCTAACCGGATTCTTGTATTAATGAAATCGTTAATATAGTACGCACGCAGAAAGATGGAAACGATAGTGCCATTGCGACCACCAATTAAGCCATTTACCCGACTAGAACTAATTTCTCGTTACGTGAGCTAATACCAAATGACATAAAATGTTATGCGGGGTTTTATTATAAACGTATTAAAAAAAGGCATAAACTATTTTCAGTACTTTCCGCATGAATTAAGTAACACACATAAATTAAATATTGAGTAGATTATTGGTTTCATTTTGAAAAACTGAATTTTTATAAACTTTGCAAGTTTCAAAAATCATCTTCATTTTCTTACAAAGTTTAAAAGTTTATACTTTGTATTACTTTGTTATAAGTCTAACTTTAAACATTTGATTTATATTAATATTTTGAGAATACTTAATTTATTTTCAAGCACTTTTTTATAGAAATATAAATTACATAGACCAAAATTAGAAAACTAGCATTTTTTAACATTTTTACAGATTTATTCTTCAACAAAAATACATAAATATTGTTTTTGGCCTCATGAATTGTAAAGTTAGCTTTGACATCGTGTATACGTCAAGCAAAACTAGATTTTTAAACACAATCTTGCAAGTCTACTATGCGGTAAAGTCACATTACCGCATAGTATCCGCACTTTGCAACATTTTGCCAAAAAAAAAGAAAATATTTCCAATATTTTAAATAATCTAATTCTATTTGTTTCTTAAATATAATTGTCGCCCAAAAAATTTTATACAAATTTCGTGCGTAAATGATTTTATCTACGACCACTATTGTAAATGCCCATTATTGTACAGTTCGTGGACTATGTAAATACATCATACCACACACATATGTAACAATCCGCGATTAATGTTATGTAATTATTCTAAATCACCCATGAACGTTTGGTTTACGATTCGTTGATTGGTTGAGAGCTGCACGTTGATATTATTTTTAAATATAGTTCTCCGTGATTTCCAAACAATCATTAAACTTAACATCATTCACATAGAAGCCGTCATTCATTTCGTTTTTTCACGTTTAAATCTAACGAAAACTACAAATAAGTACTAAATAAATAGGTATGTAACCATTATGAATTTCTTTTTCTTTTCATTTCTATCAAGTTAAATAAGGTCGAAGGTGTTACATTAAACATATTTTTCTTATTAAACAGAAACAAATTACTGGGGTTGTAGATAAAGTATAGTACATAATTCGAGTTATAATGCAATAACGTACTCGCGGAATTGCGGGCTTCCAGCTACGCGGGTCGCGCGTAACTGTTCCGCTCGTACGTAATATGCTTCTTACAACTCTCATTACGTAATATACTATTAAAACGCCACAGCTTATTTGCGGAATGAGTCCGAAGGGCGAGTTTCCCAAACGAGCTGTCGCGTTGTAAAATCAACTTTTCCGCTCTCTAATAAAAAAAAATAAAATAATTATTACATGACTATAGGTAAATGAATACATTTGTTGAAACAATGAGGTTTATTCAATAACAATCAGTTTTCAAGCAGCCCTCTATTCATTCTTCTTTGTAAATAAATAAAAACAAAGGGAAAATATATTTGTAATTGACAAAATTTAATTAAAATTGCTAGGTTTGCAAAAAAAACTTGATTAGCAATTAACAGTGAGGCATGCGAAAATACTCAAAAATGGTGATTGCTATGTTGATTTTTTTATCGATATTGAAGTATCCAGATTTATACGTTTTTCCTCTCGACTGAAATATGTCTGCTATTTACTTATAATTATATGAAATATATAACATCGTGTACATGTTACAAGTTATTGTGAAAAACACTAATTTTAATTAATAGATTTTTTGCAGTCTTTACGTGATCACATTGAATTGCTATTTGAAATGCTGAAACTACTATAGAATTTATCCAGGCTAGTTACAAATCTAATTACAATCTGTAACTTGTCCAACAGTTATTTTTCGAATTTCGAAAATTTATATAAAAAGAATAGTTTTTATTTATACTTATTAGAGAATTCACTTTTGTTCGCAGCAAATTCGATTCAAATTTTAAAAATTTAATTGAATTTATAAAATTCAAAACATATTAAAAACATATTTTGATATTGGGATTTGGATGTGATTTCTTTTAAAAAAATTGACATTTTTGGAAAGGTTGGATTTTTAAGTTTTATTTAAAATTTAAATATTTGAAATAAAATAAAAACGATTATTGAAAATTTCTGTTTTTTTTTTGTGAAACTAGTTCTTTAAAAAACTTGCGAAAGTTTAAATTCCGAAATGTGATTTTGTTATTTTGAATGTTTCTAAAATCGACATATTTACTAGTTTTTCTAATTACGTAAGGTTTCACTTAATTTTAACAGAAACTATTACTTTTATATAAGAACATGGGATATAAAAAAAAAAAATAGAAACTATGATTTTATTAAAATGCATTAAAATAGAGGAAACATTTATTTCCATGCGACTGTAAACAAAAGCCTGGAGCGCTAACCTATAATGGCGTAATATTCGTAGGCGCTCCACGCTTTTATTTATATGTACTAATAAACACTGCAATTATTTTCTCCCTTTTTAGTGCATTTCAATAAAAAATGTATTTTCTAAAAAAAATCATTTTTATATTTTATTTTCTACTTTTTAGTCTTTATTATATATACTAAATCTTTTAATCGATTTTATTTTGGATCAGCTAATCTTGGGGTTTCTTAACACACAGGCCTATAGGCCTAAATTGCAGCAGTGCTGACCGTGAGGAAAAAATCCTACCTACTTCGTAGAAGTGAATAGACAGACAAGAGAACAATCAGATAAGAAAGCGAGTTAATAAGGGACGTGGTGAAATGAGAAGAATAACACCAACCCCACAATCATAATGCCACATAACAAGGACACTACTCCCGACATTTTGCTCCACACTTCCAACCTAACCAATTCCATTACTGACGTTTCCCTTTCCCCAAACCTTGGCTCTGACCAGTTGGAAATCTCATTTTCTATCCTTCTTAACTGTCCCTGCCCTGTCCAATATACCTCAAAAATCAACCTTAACACCTAACCACCTGACATACGTCTCTCAGACCCAAAGTAGCAGTAATTTTCTCACCTGAGACGTATGGCAGGTGGTTAAGGGTTAATCTCACCAATGTCCCTAAATTCACCACTAGTATCCTTACCTATATAAAAACTACCGACCCCGCTAACCTCACACTCAATAGAATAGACGAATTTCAGATAAACCTGACTGACTTAATTTATAATCATTCCCCCAAAGCCAGATGTAACTTTTACAAGCCAAAGTTACCTCCCTACGTTCTAATTTCACTTAAAAAAAAAACGCAAACTTTACAGGATCTATAAGTTTACAGAAGCCAGAGCAACGAAAACGAAAATTAACAGCCTCAACAGAGACATACATATATTAATCTGTCTGTTTCTGAAAAATAAATGGCTCTCCGTTTGTCAAGAAATTGAAGAGAACATTTTGGCACAATTTTTTTTTCCAAATACCGCCCATCTTTCCATATCCCCGATATCTCCTTCAACAACCGACTCTACTCCACCGAATCTCTCCTATTCTCCGAACATTTTGAAAACTCATTTGCACCATCAAACTCCCCCCACTAGTAATATAATAATAATAACCTCAACAGGGTAAATAACTGGACTGACAACTTTTTCAACTACGACAATGCGGACTTTGATGAAATTACCTACGACGAATACCTAAACCGCTTTTCTCCATGGAAAAAATAGTTCCCCTAACTCTGACCTCGTCAAAAAATCCTTACTCCGAAACCTCCCTGATAAAATCCACCAACACATTGTTAAATTGTTCAACATCGGCCTCCACAAGAGATCATTCCCCATGTGCTGGAAAAAAGGAATAATTATCACCATCCCCAAATCTGGACAAAATCATCCTCTTTCAAATGGCTAACGACCCATCACTCTCCTACCAGTTATTGGAAATATACTAGAACATATCCTTAAAACCAGTCTCAATAGCATCATAGTAAACACCATTCCAATATATCGATTTGGTTTTAAGCCCTACCACTCTATTACCCATCCTTTATTCATTCTTTCCAATAACCTACAGGCTTCATACCTTCAACTCCAACATTAAGCTGCCCAATTCCTTGATATTAACAAAGCCTTCGACAGTGTGTACACAGTGGGCACGCCGGACTCCTTTACAAAATTAAACAACTCAATATCCCTCCTTGCCTCCTCCACCTAATCAAAGATTTCCTTGAAGAGAGATCCCTCCAAATCAAAATAAACAACCATCTTTCTCCTTAATTTACTCCACACCAAGGTCTTCCCCAAGGTTATCCTCTCTCCCTACTACTAATTATAACCTCTAACCCATGGAAATAAAGGCATTTCCATCAAAACAGCCGCTAGAATCTAGAAAGCCATATGCCGCTCCCTCCTTGACTATGGACACTTATTACTTTCAATCGCTGAATATATTGGAAATAGCAAAACGAACTTCATTACGACTGATCTCCAAGCTAAGACATCCTAGGAACATCCTCCATAATCCGCCCAACGATTTTATATACAGACTCGGTCAAGTTCCAAAACTCCTAAACAGACATCAAAACTACGGACAAAATTCAAAGACAGCAACAACCACTGGACATAGTAGACTCACTATCCATAAAACGAGACATAAAAACCACTTCACGCAGACACAAAACTAAGACGCTTTACGAATCAATCTACGACGACTAAACTCATTATCTCATCTCATTTAATTTCCATTACTCTATTGATATCATTAATGTGTACATACATTTGTTTTCATTTTAAATCAAATTGTATTTCCGGGCAGAAGGACATTGTGGTCGGTAGCCCTTTGTATAGTGTATAAAGTATACAATAAATATATTCTCTTTCTCTGAGATGACTCACTAATATTGATACATTCAATCATTCAAGAATTTCGAAAATTATGGAATTTCAAATTTGAAAATTTTTTGAAATTCTGGAAATTTTAAATATATTTGAAGATACAAATCTACTTCAACTACTATCAAATCTACTTTATTCTTGAAATTATTTATATTTGAGTGTCAAATTTAAATATTTATTTTACATTTAATCAATAATTTTCAAAAATATAAATTCATTGGCTTATAAATTGGCAATTAGGCTTCATAAAAAAATATATATAAAAATATATATAATATTCAGGTCATATAGAAGTACAATTAATCCAAATATGAACGAACAAACGGAATCTGGCAACTACAATTTTGGTAATTTTATTCAAAATTAAATGAAGAATCTTCAGATTTTCCTGAAAGTTGAATTGAAATACTCAAAAAACTGACAATAAAATCCAATAACAAATTGTATTCTTCACTTTTGTTCCAAATTTCAAGAAACTTTTTGAAAAATAAATCTTGGATATTTAACTGAAAATAAGTTTTATTGAACGGAAAATATTTCAAAAAGAGCGACAGCGAACTCTAATACCGAAAAATATGTTCTTCAAATTTGATCGATGAAAACGATCAGAAATTTGTTCAATGTTAAATTTATATCTTCGTGAATAGGAGAGTTGCAACAGATACTACGTGGTAATGCATACTTATACAAAATTCACTATGTCTTAACCACACTTAATTTATTCTTCTTATCACGCCGTCTCCTTCCGAAGGCTGGCGATCC
The DNA here is from genome assembly GCA_944588485.1 of Phosphuga atrata. NCBI lineage: Eukaryota > Metazoa > Arthropoda > Insecta > Coleoptera > Silphidae > Phosphuga > Phosphuga atrata. The sequence goes on along the minus strand of OX155895.1, from coordinate 14,813,599 downwards.
AATTGGCCATTATTGTTCTTGACACTGATGCTCGTAAGACATTAGTGGTCGTACAGTTGAAACAACGGCTTAGGTCGTCTGCCAATCGACCTCTTTCTCTGTAGTTTCCCCTCAATAATTAATCGTAGGGGTTCTTAACGCATCCTCCACGTGATGTGCCCCATGTATTCGGACTTTACGGAAGTAGCTCTTTTGACTTTTGCATACAGGTAAGTACATCAGCGTTAGTCACTGTTTGTACCCAAGATATTCTCAGTATTCGCCTGTACAGGTACATTTCAAAGACTTCGGTCTTTTTTTCATAGCGGGCTTTGGACTCCAGCCTTCGCATCCATACAGAAACACTGGAAACACGTAGCATCTCAACATGCGGAGCCTAATTTCCAGGCTTAGCTCAGGTCTAATAAAGACATTTCGGATGGTTATTATTTTAATAAATGTTCTTCGGGCTTGCTCTATTCTCGGCTTTATTTCTTTTGTCATGTCACAATGTTGGTTGACTAAGACGCCAAGATATTTGAAGTTGGCAGCCTGCTGTATGGTTTGGGGGTTGATGGTTATGGAAACGTTTGCTAGTATACAAACCCGCTCTTTCACTATGCTGCACCACGTTATCTATCATTTTGTGTAGTTCGGATTGGGTATTTGCAATGATGACCGTGTCGTCGGCGTATCTCAAGTTATTTATTATTGGTCCATTTACGGTGATTTCGCTAGTAGTTTCATCAAGTGCTTCGTTGAATATTACTTCCGAGTATAGATTGAATAGAAGAGGCGATCGCACGCACCAATGCCGGACACCATTTTTTATAAAAATAGCATCTGTGAGTACATTATTCACTGGCACTTGAGCCGTTTGATTCCAGCATAAATCCGTCATAATCTGTACGTCTCTCCTATCTATGCCTGTTGATTTCAGTATTTTTATCATTTTCTCATGTTGGACACAATCAAATGCCTTTTGGTAGTCTATATAGCAGGTGTATAGGTCGAAATTCATATCTCGGCATTTTTGGGACAAGACATTCAGAGAGAACAAAGCTTCACGTGTACTGACTCCATTTCGAAACCCAAATTGTGTTTGGCCCATCTGATTGACGCTTAATTGAAGTGTAGTTAAATCATATTGAATTTTACAAATCAATGTTAGAATGTTTAGGCAAAAATATTTCATCAAGTCAATTATATGTATCCAAAATTCTTCTATGGAAAATTTAAATCAAAGATCTTCAAGTGAAAGTTCTGAAATTCATCTGAAAAGTTGTAGCTGAAAACAAAGATATTATTATACAAAACTACAAAATGAAAAGAACTCTTAAAACTTCACTACATTTTAATTCACAAAAAAATGTCTTTACCACTAATTTTGTAAGGTTTTGTAATGATACAACTAAAGTAAACTTCAAAATGACCTTCAAGAGTCGTGTCGAAACTCAAGTTGTGTTAACTCTTTAACACTTAAATCTCACCACACTCTGATTTTAGTACCCATTAATATAGACGTAGCAATGTTTTTAATTCCATTTGCTTGTACACCTGTCAACCTAAGAAACTGCTGCGCTCAATCGGCGCGCGCCGCAGTGCCTTGGCATTTTGATGAATGCAGATCCAATTCTCTACACAAGCCTACATGTATTATTATTATGCATCCATTATATTAATATCTTTACAAAATTTGTGGTAAAAACATTTTTTTGTGAATTAATGAATTTTTCATTACAGAATAAAACTACAAAACTCTGTTCTTTAAATTTGTCCAAAAATTATTTTATGAATCACGAATTTCTGAAATTATTTACATTTATCAATTTCGTTTTTAATTTGATACAACAAACATTTACCCAAGTAAATGTGTATAAGTTATCTTAAACTAAGTGAATTAAGCTACATAGCCTAAAAGCCTAAATATAACCTCATTCAACAAAACCAAGCAATTAAATTTCTGCGCATTGTCACAAAAGTTGACATATCTCCACAATACCATCAATTAAACCCCAGTTTTCCCAGAGATTAAATAAATATTTCTGCTTGAGAGTCAAGAAAGATGGAGAATGTATCAATAAATACATTTAAGGAGATTAGTGGAATATATGTAGTGCAGATTATAACAGGTTCGGCGAGCGATATTTTATTTTGCAAAAATTATTTCCAGTTAATTAGTTATAAGTTGTTAATGGTCAATAATTTCTTTTAATTGGTCAGTTTACTCTTAATCACCCAAAGGGACCATAATAGTACATATTAAAGAATTCTGGTTTTATCTCCGTTTTATCTCAACTGAATACTAATGACTTGTAAATACATTTTTCACAAAAAAAAAATTTAAAGTTATATTAATAAATGATAATACAAAAAAAGTCCCAACCAAAAACGCTTTTTCAACTTTTAATTATAACTAATAAAACTATTTCCATTACACGGTTGATTTGTGCGTTAGTATACATGGAAAAAAACTGTTTATTTTTATCCTTTTGTTGTTAAATGACTAGGTAATTTCTAAGAAATTACAAATTTTGTTGTCGGGTAAAACGAAGTTTTTAAGCGGAAAAAAAGTTTGAAGCAAACTTGATTGGTTTGGTTGCGGATAAAAACAGTGAGCTCGTGTGTACTACAGGCGTGAAATGTCGGCGTGACAGCACGTATTGTACAATATTTATCTTGGCTACTGAAAGAAGTACCGTGGATGATACTCAGTAAATATTTATTTTATAGAAAAAACAAAATAAATGTCGAACTGCTTTTCGTAAAAAGAAAATTTTCATTGGAAACAAGTTCACAAAAGGCTATCGACCACAAAGTTTAATGCCCCTTTTTGCAAATTAGATTAATTTTTAAAGAATTATAGATGTTTTGAAACGGGTAAATTTTTTAAAGGGACAACATTGGGATAATCCACTACAAAATTGACATATTTAACAACAGTAAGTCTACGGCCTGAGTGCCCGCTCAAACAGAACGTGGAGCGGGCCGTGGCGTGCAGCGTGCATCTCAAACACAGCGTTTGCGTGCAGCGGGGCGGGCAGCGTGGCGTGCACGCTTATTTCAAATCAGTTTGTGTTAAGCGTTCCTCTACAGCGTACAGCTGAGATGAGTGGGAGACCGTCGCGTCGGATGCGGCTGCACGGTGCACGCCCCGCTCATAACTCAGGCCAGACCATTGCCCGCTTAAACTACACGCCCCGGTTGCCGCTCGACGCACTTTCACTCAAGCCGTAGCCTAAGACATATAGTCAAATATAATTATAATAATTTGTCAAACATTCCTTGTGGAACATAGAGCCTCGACAAAAGCCTTCCATCTGACCCTGTTGATTGCGAGTTGCTTATAGGGCTTCACACGAGTACGATATTTTTCTCGTCTCGTCTCGCCCTATATCGCATCGTGTAAACTCTCGCTCTATCTCGTCTCGTGTATACTCTTGCTCTAGTTCGTCTCGTGTGAAGCCATACTTGCTTAACTTCCGTCCACGTTTATCCTGCATCTTCCGCCACTTTTCTGACGTTTCTTCGCCAAGTTGTTTTTGGCCTACCACGTTTGCGGCTGCCTTGCTGATTCCCGTCTAAGGCCATTCACGCGATGTTGCTGTTACCTCGTCCGTATTATATTCTTCGTTGGAAATTATGTTTGGCCAGAAAATTCCCAGGATGCGTGTTAAACATTTGTTAATGAAAGTTTGGAGCCGCTGAGTTAGTTTTTTTGTTTCCACGTTTCACATCCAAACAGCAGGATTGATTTAACGTTAGTATTATTAATTCTAAGTTTGGTGTTCTTGCTTTATATGGTAGATTGCCAAATGGGGCGTAGGCGTGCATATGCGGCACCCACCTTCCGGATCCTTACTTGAATATCTTTTTCAGTGCCGCTACTTACATCAACACTGCTACCTGGGTAGATAAAGTAGTCCTATCTTTCGATCAACGCTTCGTGGATTGACATGGGCTGCTGGTTGGCTACTTCCTTTGTTTTGAGGTAGTTAATTTCTAGTCTATCTTCGTTTGGTCGTATGTCGAAAGGACGTACGTCGTATGTCGGCATGTGTGTGACTAAGCACACAGACATCATCCGCGTATTACCTTGAGGGCCTTCGTCGTTGTTCGCATATGTGGTGTAAAACATAGCTTCTTATCAATAATCACAGCAAGATATTCAACTGCATCATTGGCCGTTATGGTTATGCCTATGACCTTAAATACTATCTGCCCTACATGCCCCATTCCGGTCAGTAGAACAGCTTCTGTTTCTTAATGAGCCAGCCTTAGGCGCTTTTCCTCCATCCATTTATCAACATATAAAATCGCCCTATTTGCAAGTTCCATTACTCTCTCCTCATCTTTTCCCGCTACTACCAGGGCAATATCATCAGCAAAACCTATTATCTCGTCACCTTCTGGTAGCTTTAGCCTAAGTACTCAATCGTACGGGATGTTTCACAGTGTAGGACCCATTACTGAGCCCTGTAGAAAACCGCTGTACACTTCTCGCTCCACGACTTCACCGTCTGCTTCGATTATGATCTTACGATCATGTAGATAACTACGCAGTGGTTTCAAATATGGTGGGAAGCCTCTCACTAGCCTCATCCAAAATATCTTCACAAGCTGCTGTATTGAATTCTTTTTTAACATCTAAAGTAATGAGAATACTAATATTTCTTGTTGCCCTCGTAGCAACTGAGGTTTTATCCACCACAGCCAGGATTCGCATAATAGTGTCCACTGTTGACCTGCCCTCCCTGAATCAATGCTATTTTTCTGAGAGGTTTTTCCCTTGATTGAGCTCAATCTTTATCCAATGTAGCACTAACTGTTCCAGCAGTTTACCTGCTACATCGAGCAGGCACAATGGTCGATAGGACGATGGGTTTTCTATGGGCTTGTCCCCTTTTCTAAGTAGGACTAGCCTAGCCCTCTTCAATATGTTCGGGAAGTTTCCATCCGCCAAAATGTTGTTCGTGACATTTAGTATATATTCATCTTTCATATAGGCATCTTTTGACAGGTATTTTAATTTTAATATGGCTTCGGGTGGCAGACTAACAGGGGTTTTGTTACTTGTTTGCCACTATGTTCTTCCATGGAAAAAATTCAGTAATCTGATTTACTAGCGGTTGTTCCCACCTCGGTTCTTCGTGGATGGGGAAAAGTTCGTCTAGTACTTCCTTGGCTTTTTCCATGCTGATTTGAAGGTTTGGATGTTTTATTTTCAGGTGACAAGTGGCAATCGCATATGCGTGCCCACATTGATTTTGATCCAGCTTCTCACAAAGCTCGCTCCAGTGCTTTCTTTTGGAGTTATTTATTTCTCATCGTAGCGTTTTTTTGAATCGGCATATATGCTTTTCACGTGTTAAGGTGTCAATGTCGATGATATTCGGTAATACTAATCTAACATAACTTTTTTACTAACCTAACATTACGATTTGTTGTTGTGACATGTTTGTCGTTCATAATGTTGATATCGAGAAAGTTCACTTTTTTTGTCGTGCTATATACAATTCTTGTCATGAAATCTAAATCTTTTGACAAAACAATTTTTTGAAAAAAAAACTAATGAAGTTGCAGCATAAATAGCATATCTTGAAATGTGAAATTTCTCTTTATCATCTTGCTGTATTTAAATTCGGTCGTAAATTAATTAACAATTTAGAATTGGTAAAACCATACTACTTTATAGATAATCATATAAATTTAATAAAGTCGGAACACAGCTTGAATATATAAATATATTCAACCTTTCCGGAGCTCTATAAAAACTAATCTCTTTTTAGGACTACCTAAAATTAAAAAAAAAATAACATGAGATTTGTTTTTGGTAGTCTTAAAAAGACTCATTAGTTTTTATAGAGCTCCGGAAAGGTTGAATATATTTATATATTCAGGCCGTGTTCCGACTTTATTAAGTTTAATTAATTAGTATTTTTTAATTTATTAATTAATAATTTTATTAATAAATTTCATCAGACAACATAACTGACATAATGACATTTCTATTTTTTTTTGTTGTGCCCCATACAATTTTTATCCTGAACCAAATCAAATTTTATTATAAAATGGTGCTTGTTAGTTGAAAAAACATCATAATGTAAATTGGGAAATGTTTTTGTTTTATCGTGCTATATAGCGAAATCGCAATCATTTTGCAAAAAAAAAATTTTTTGACAAAAGAATTCTATTTACATTTTTAGAAAAATAATGTGTTTTTGTCTTCTAAATAACAAAATTGAAATAGGGAAATTTATCTGTCTCGTCGTACTATATATTTTACTAATAGCTTATATTTTTGCTACATTTTACACTTTGATTTGATTGATTGATCGCTTCAATTTATTGTTTTTTCTCTACTAGCATTGGACCTCTCGTCGTATTATATATGTTAAGGTAAAAGTACGTAATTTGGAAAATGTTCAATTACCGTCATATGTACACATATACCTTCTTGACTGGTAAATGTAAGTTTAACTTACATTTACTAACTATTTCTGGAAAATGTCTACATATACCTAACGATTTTGGCAAATGCATATTTACGTTAACACACAAATCGCATGGGTTATCAGACAAGATTTTTAAAAACAACTAACTTTTTTGGTAGTGATTAGGTCCCATAAATTATGAATTTCGAATTACAATAAAAAATAATTTTTATTATACAATAAAAATGGACGGATCAAATTAATATCTAACGAACGTTTATTTAAATACAAATTTTAATATAAATAAAAATTAATATTCATATAATCTTTTTTTAAATAATTATGTTCAAAATGTAGTAACTGTTTTTATGTATAATAAAATAATATAAATCATTTCAAATACATTTTAATCTTAATATACAAGTATATTTTATTTCTGTTCATTATTTTTGACTTCTACCTGTATACGTTGAAAAATGTGTACTTTTACCGGTAAAAGTAGATATATGCTGATATGAAGCTGATCTCCAATTTAAACTCACATTTATCTATCAAATTGGTAGATACATATACCGGTAGATGTATACATATACCAGTAGATGTATACATATACCGATAAAAGTTTACATTTTCCAATTTTGTACTTTTACCGTAACATATACACATTTTGTAAACTTCCATTTTTTTGCCATGCTACATTCGTCGTTAGATATATTAAAAAAATAAGAATATTTGTTACACTTTCTCGTAAAAAAAATATAAATTTGAAATATTTAAAGATTAAATTACCTTGAATGTTTTGACATTTATTATTTTAGGAGACAAAAATCTCGTTTCATCTAAAAAAAATCTCCTTTTGTTAAAAAGTAATTGTTTCGACAAAAAACTTTTAAAACAGAATTTTTATAAATTTTATTATTTTTGAAAAATATTTTAATATTTTATCTACTCGCACACCAAAATAAACTCATTAATAAATTATACATTATTGTATGTGAAGGATGCCATTATTATAATCGTGTGTAAAAGTATCCAAATCGTGCGTAAAAGTCCAATGTAAATTAAATGGAGTTTCATAATTAAACGATTTCTGTTTGTTGTTACTATGGCAACAACTCGCGTCACAAAACTTCAAAAAACATAGACATAGTAAAAATAAATTTTCTGACGTAAAATTGAATTAATTTTTCTTATTTTGAATTAAAGAGTGTCGGCCTCTCAGTCTTGATTTATCAGCTCTAATATAACTTAACCTAACCATAATCTAATCTCGATTCAATCAAGGTTAACCTAGCTCACATCTAAAAAGACCGACTAGTGTCACTGTGCGTTTTTACTAGTTTTTTTTTTTACCACGGACCGCCTGCGTAGTAAAAAAAACTAGTAAAAACGTTTTAAAACGGACGTTTTAACCCTATTGTGTCACTGATTTCAAGCATTATGTTTGTCAAAATTACAATTTTTTCAATATTATCGGTAAGAAACAATTATTTTTTTGTAGATTGAACATTATTTTAACATGCTTTGTGCACACTTGTATCATAAACTGCTATTTTGGATGTTATTAACTATGCAAATCGTTCAAAAATTACAATTCCATGGTAATTTCTTTCTAAATTTAGTTTTTTTTTATTTAAATGTTTTTATTATAATATTTTTTAAAACGAAAAAAAAATGGTAATCATTTTAGATAATTTCATTTATTAGCTGGTTAAAGTCAAATTCTCTAGACAAGATAGAAATACAAACACTTTGTGTAAATGGAACTTATTTTTTCTCTTAATAAATTTAAAACTAGAATGAATTTTATAAAATATTTACAAATTTTTTTAAATATTTTTTTATTAATTTTACCAATATTTCCAGTATACAAAATAGATTTTTTTCAGAATTTTACAAAATTTTATAATTCAACAAAAAATTTCTAAAATATTGTTTTGCATATGTTAACGACTTACATTATCGGTTTACATACTTTTGTAAACCGTTAATGTATACAATTCCTAGGAAATATGTACAATTCTAGTTTGGAACAAACGACCATTTACAAAGCATCAAGGTCCTAATCGAAGAGTCAGTGGAGTACAACAGACCACTTGCCCTTATATTCGTGGACTTCCACAAAGCTTTCGATACTGTATAGTTAAACGCCATCATGGACGCCTTTAGAGAGTGTCGCATTGACTACAGGTACTCTGAACTTATCTATATCAACTAGCAGCACGCTACAATATCTGTAAAGTTACATGAAAATACCAACCCCATGAATGTGGAAGAGGAGTAACACAGGGGATACCATGTTCCCAAAACTATTTATAACTATATTTTATAGAAAGTCTATGTGAATACTGAGTCAAGTCAAGCCTCTAACAACTATTCGGATCCATGGAAAACAAGTATGCTATCTCCAGCTTGCGTTCAGAATAAATGTATCGCCTGTTCACAAGTAAACTACAGGGTATTGCGCAACCCACACAATTTGCGCTGTTGCTCAAAGGCCCAATCGCACAAGAATCTTCCTATAAAAGATTTGGATCTAAAGTTCTGTGCCCATTGTGTTCTTTGCCCAAAATTTAAAAGCATTAAAAAAAATCGTCATTAAGGTGTTGAAATGAAAAACCTACAACAACAGGCAGAAAAAATGATGAAAACGAGTAAAAAGAAGTTTCCTTCCGTATCTATTGGTACTTCTGTACGGGTTTCAGTACCAGAGGTTGATAGAGGACGTGGTGATGCACGTAATATTATAGGCGTAGTATTGGCTAACACTTATGCCGAGCTCTAACAAATTGGTACGAAGAATGGCATCCTAAAACAATTGTATTCTAGATCCCAGTTCAATGTTTATCCGAGAGATATTTCAGATATCAAGGATGTACTTAGTACTGAAATTAGTACAGCAAGTTCCAAGTGCCACGCCAGCTTACATTGCTAAAATAAATAAGTTCTTCAGCTGAAAATAAATGCCTTAATAAAAATTCTAATTTTAGTTTATAAACGTGTTTTTTTTTAATTTTATTCACAGAAAGCTTTGGCTTTTATATATTTTTTCGGAATTGCAAACAATTCCTAGGAAATACATACATTTCATAGAAATTGTTTCGAATTACAGATTCCTCACTTACTGGGTAAGTGGTGGCCGCTCCTACTGACAGGGTAGCATATTGTAAATATAAAAAGATACTAAGTTTTCAAACATAGATCGATAAAGAGATCTCAGACTCTAACTTAGCTCGAATATACATTAAAACTAAAACAGTCTATTTCCTTAATCATCTGGTTTTTAGTAATTCTTCATTATACACACAACAGGAATTGTGTGTATTAAAGAATCTTCAACATTATTTCAAACAGTTCCTAGGAATTGTGTACAATTTAGATTTCATACATTTCCGGTAGCATTTACAATGCATGGTTTATAATTCGATCCGATTATACGTACAATTGTACACACAAATACAAGCACAGCAAGTTTTAAACTTTTAATTATGTTTTAAATGTACCAAACTATACAATTTCCATTTTTAAATTTTGTATTTTAAAGCATTTATTGTGAAAAAAATCATCGTATAAGCAAAGTATAAACTATTTTAAACCAGTGTAATTTGAACGATTTAAAAGGAACTAATAAAAGTAACCGGTATAATAATTTAAGTAATAATAAAATTACATAACAACATTTATTATGTAAGTTGAATAATATTATATTAAACGTCAGAGGTAATGATATAATGTGTGATTATAAATCGGGTGTCTTGAATTACATGTAATTTGCGGTTCTAGGTGTTCCCCTTTAGCAAGTGTGTGTGTGTAATAATTCATTAATATAAAGGTGATACACAATGGTAACGACAAATTACTCGCATAATATATCTTATGTGGTCGATGACAAATGACCATTAGAAACCGACGAGTACAACGTGGTCGCCTTTAAGAAGTAGCCGAGTGTAATAAATTTTAAAAGTAAAGTATGTGCGGCCGGGGAACCCTCACTCAACAATACGCTAATATGTAATAATAGATGTAATTTTACATGACATTACAACATATGTCGACAGAACACATGTATTATAATCACATTAAGCATTTCGTTCGGGGCTCTTTTTTGTATTCTATTTGGTATTAGAGCATTCCAGTTCGACGTCAAATTGTACTAGCTGTATTTTTGCATGCCTCAATGAATTCCGTCCGTTTTTCTTTTTTTGTTAATAAATAATTATTTTAAAAAATGTAACTAGATGCGATATAAAGTGGCGGCGGGGAAAAAATTTAATGGATTAAAAGTTTTGGTAGTTAAGGTATTATAGAATAAAATTTGTTTTTAATAATTCTTCCTGGAATTTAAAATGTAATTTGAGAAGTTTCTATGAAACAAATTACCTCCAGACAAACAAAACTCTTTTTTATTCAACTACTTCGAAAATTAGAAAATTGTTGAAAATTCTTAAGAACACGATTAGGTTTTTATAAGAATTTCTTATTCTTTGACAAAATATGTTTCAAAACGGCAAACAAGTGTGCTATATGTGAATGGCAAGATGTGTATTATAACGACAAAAGAGTAAATGATCCACAAAATATCGCGCTGCCGTGAACTAGACAGAGAAGAAAGACTAGGCAGTCAAAATTAAACAGACTATTTAGGCGCAAGAATGCATTTCGTCTCGACGAGTTTAGCATTGTTCTGCGCATACCCCCACTTTATTTCAAGTGCCCGGTGTTTAGTTGTCCGTATTTCAAAAATTACGCATTTTTCTTAACTCAAACTAATCTGCTCGTACCTCGGCGCGTCCCTTGCCCCTCATACCTCGGCGCAGTACAGCTGCATTCTCTCGCCGATTCGAATATAGACAGACAAGACTTTTTTTTTATTTGACGTCTTCCAAGCACACCGCAACGAAACAGCGTATGACATCGGCGTGTTGGTTATAATAAAATATTATTTAATATACACTATATTACTAACTATATAACTAACTATATATATATATATATATAACTAACTAGAGTTCATTTCTTGTGACATTTTTTCTCGTCTTCTTCTTTTGTGCTGATAATGAATTTGACAAGTTTGTGTATCTTGTCCCAGTTTTCCTTGCTCTCTAACAGGTAGTCTATAACACTTTTGGGTTCGAAGCTTTTGTCCATATTTGATTTTTGGAGTTGCCTTTCTGTGGTCCATCTACAGCATTCAAATATTGTGTGGGTAACTGAGTCTTCTTCACCGCAATATTCACACAAGTTATCAGGTGATCTTCGTATTTGCTGTAAATAGTCTTTATAGCAGCCATGCCCAGTAAGAAATTGGGTTAGATAGTAATCAATTTCTACGTGTTTTCTGCTTATCCACGGAACTATTTTGGGTATTAGCAGCCTCGTCCATTGCCCCTTATCTGACGCCCACCAGTTTCTCTGCCATTCATCGTACAGATTATCTCTAGCAATTTTCCTGCCATTTTTGCTAGAGCCTGCTTCATAAAGGTCCTTTCTCTCTTTGGCCAGTAATTCAAGAGGTGGTATACCAGCAAGTACTAGGGCAGCGTCGCCAGACACTGTTTTATATGCGCAGCAAATCCTTATTGCTAGTTTTCTCGGGACTATCTCGAGTTTATCGATAGATAGCTTAGATGTAAGGTGATGTGCCCATATTGGGGACCCATATAGCATCATTGATTAGATCACGCAACTGAGTGCTCTTCTTTTAGAGCTCTTCGCCCACCCCCCCCCTACGTTAGGAATGAGTTTGAGTGAAGAGAACTCAGTTACCTGCACAATATTTGAATGCTGTAGATGGACCACAGAAAGGGAACTCCAAAAATCAAATATGGACAAAAGCTTCGTTATAGACTACCTGTAAAACGTTATAGACTACCACTAAAAGTGTTATAGACTACCTGTTAGAGAGCAAGGAAAACTGGGACAAGATACACAAACTTGTCAAATTCATTTTTTCCATTGCTGCCATTGCTCTCATACCTTTTGCTGCGGCTTCGTTAAGATGGCGAATGAAGGAGAGCCTATTGTCTATGATTACACCTAGGTATTTTAACGACTATTTTGGGGCGATGCTAACGTTGTTTATTTAGCGTTATGGGCGCAAGGTTCCTGAGTCCTGATAGTAGGACCGCTTCTGTTTTCTCTGCTGCCAGATTTAATTTTCTTGATTGCATCCAACAGTTAATTTAGGATATTGCTTGGTTTGCAGTTAGCATCACCGTCTGTTCCGACTTTGCTGTTATTACAAGAGCTAAATCGTCCACAAAACCTATTAGCCTAGCTCCCTCCGGAAATTCTAACCTGAGGACTCCATCATAAAGTATGTTCCCCAAAGTCGGGCCCATAACCGATCCCTGTGGTACATCTTTATTAACTATTATTTCGCCCGTTACGTCATTTGTTTGCAAAATGATCGTTCTACTGGCGAAATAGGTTTAATAAAGTAATTAATAATTCTTAGCAGATAGGGAGCTATATCTTGCTATTAGTACATCGATAATGAGTTTCCAATCGGCTGTCTTAAAAGCATTTTGTACGTCCAGTGTTATTAATGCACATATTCTTCGGGATCTTTGGGTGCCTGATTTGGCATTTTCTGCGATCTTCATGACGGCTTCTATTGCATGGTTGGTGGATCTGCCTTCTCTGAAGCCGTATTGGTTACTCGACCATCCAGCTCCCGATTCAACATCTGTTTTCAGCCTATACAATATTAGGTGTTCCAAGAGTTTCCCTAAAGTATGTAACAGGCATAATGGCCTGTATGATGTAGGCACCCCTATTGGTTTATCATTTTTTTCGAAGTAGTTTCCATCTATTCGGGAAGTTTCCGGCAGCTAGATGCTCGTTCATTATGTCTAGCAAGAACTGCGGTTCTTGCTCAGCGGAGAGTTTTATTATTGCATTAGGTATTCCGTGCGGACCTGGGGCTTTTCCTTTACGCATGCGCTTCATTGCGTTTATTAGTTCTTCTTCCGTGAACAGCGGTACCTCTTCTACTGTTGGTTGCTGCCATCTCACTGGCTCCTGACATGGAAAGAGTACTTCGACTATGCGTTTGATTTCCTCCATAGGCATGTTGACATTTGGTTGTTGGATCTTCAGCCTTTTCCTGCAGGTTTGGAAGGCATCTCCCCATGTGTCGTAGTCCAGTTCTTCGCACAGTTTCTTCCAATGTTTTTGCTTGACCATGTTTATTTCATACCTTAGTTGTTTTTTGAGATATCGGTATTTGCTAAACAGTGTACTGGTCTTTTCTTCTTCTCCCTTTCTTGTTTTTTGTCACTGGCACTTTCTTCTCGCTGTCCTTAAGTCCTTTAGCTTGCAACTTCTTCGCTCCACCAATATATCATTTTTTTCCTTGTGGGTTTTCCCTATTTTCTTGAGCGTTGTGGCACATACTTTAATCAGAACATTTACAAGTTCGTCTGCGCTTTTGGTATTTGAACGTGCTATTTTCTCTGACAGTACCCGTTTAATTTTTACTTCCTCTTTGTGTTTAATATTCCAACGTGTGTTCCTGTACGGGGTTATTTGTTTGTACTCCCTCAGACAGACAAGACTAGGCAGACAAGACTAGACAAACAAGACTAGACAAAACTACACGAGCAAGACTGACTTTTTTATTTGCAAGAGAATACTGTACAAAATAAGATAACCATTCTGGAGAGATCTTCAGTTAGACTTCCCGCGTCGTCCCGGAGCTGCCATCAAGCATTACTTCGAGGAGACCGTTTTCATATTTTGTTTTACTCAATCAATCGTTCAGGGATTTCCTCCTTTGTTCTTCAGTCTCCTTTCCTCTCATAATCTTCCGTAGCATCTCTGTTACAGCGTCCCAGCCGTCCTTCGTCTGGAGAAGCAGTGCTGTCACGTTTTCTTTCTTCACTTGCACTTGGCATTTATTGTGGGCAACATTTCTTATCTGATCCCACATCGCGCATTGGAACAGAGTATGTTCAGGAGAATCCACCATCTCAACTCGGTATACACCATACTAGTATTCATCGGTTTCACTCTCCCCAATTCTCTTCAGATATGTGGTGAATACGCCATGTCCGGTTAATGCTTGGGTTAAATGGTAGTCCAAGTCACCCCACTTCCTATTCCTCCACTTGCGAATATCTTTAATAAAGGTTTTTGTCCATCCTCTAAACTCTATCCATTTTTGTTGCCAGGCATTCAGCATTATTTCTCTCGCTTCCGGTTTTGCTAGCCTCCCTCTCTCGTGGATATAAATTCTTTCTTGGACGCGTAGCTTAATAGGTGGTATTCCTGCAATTGCAAGTAGGGCCGTGGTGGAGGCGGTCCTATATGCCGCAGCTACACGTATTGCTAACTTTCTATTAATACTCTCCAGCATTCCCTATTATCTTTTATGTCGTAGTGTCTGCGCCCATATAAGCGCCCCGTATAAAAGTATAGAAGAGACTACATGCGCAAGTATTCTTCGCCCCATTGATCTTGGCCCTCCAATATTTAGAATAATTCTTGCCAGAGCCATCAGAGTAGTGTTAGCCTTCTCGCATGTCTTCTTAATATGTGTGGTCATTCTAGTGTCTTTGTCCACGTGTATTCCTATATATTGAGGAGATTTTACGCTCTGAACCAGCGGTCCTTCCACTTCAGTTGTTAGGCTGCGTATCTTGTATCGCCCAGCTAAGAGGACCATCTCTGTTTTTTTAAAGGCGAGCTTGAAACCCATTTCCCCCAATACTTAGCTGATTTTGTTAATAGCATGTCCTACGCGTTCTTCCAGGATCTGTGGTGTCCGAGCAGATACTACAACAGCAAGTTCGTCTGCATATTCTATCAATGTTAGAGCCGTTTGTATATCTGTTCTTAATATTTTGTCGTTAAATACAAGGCATAATATCGGACCGAGCACGGATCCCTGCGGCACTTCACAAGTGGTTCTTCTACGCGCTCCACCAGTCGTTACAATATATCTATTAGAGAGATGGGACTGTATAATTTTGAGTAGGTATCCACTAACACTCTGCATTTTTTAGTGCGCAGATTAAGTTTTCCCAGGGAGCAGAGTTAAAGGCATTTTCTATATCCAGCGTGACCATTGCGCAGTAGCCTCTATTTTTAAATGCCTTCTTCTTTATCTTTTCTGGTACTTCCATTACTTTTTTCAATGCATGCATAGTTGAGCTACCTGTTCTAAAGCCAAATTGGTTCTCAAGAAGAGTCTCTTTCTGCTCTAATTCCATCTATAGTCTGTTTTTATCAGTATTTCCAAAATCTTTCCTGATAGACGAACAAGAATAGACAGGCAAGACTGGACAGACAAGGCTAAAGAGACCATAATCTACAGACAGGACTAAACAGACAGGACTAGGTAGACAAGATTAAACACGTAAAGTCTAAAGAAACCAAACTAGATAAACCGGACTACACAGATAAGACTAAAAAGACAATAGCAGACAGACAAGACTAGACAGACAAGGTTGTACATACAACACTAGGCACACCAGACTTGTTAGACAAGACTAGATAGCCAAGGCTAGACCGACAAGACTAGATAGAAAAGACTAGGCAGACAGGGCTATACACACAAGAATAGGCAGTCGGAACTATATAGACGGAACTAGACAGACGGGACTAATTAGACGGGACTAGACACACAGGACTAGATAGACAAGATTAAACAGACAAGACTAGACAAACACTACGTAGATAGACTAAAGTAGGCTGACCAGACAAGACCAGACAAATAAGACTAGAGAGACCAGACTAGACGGACAAGACTATAGAGACAAGACTAGACGGACAAGACAGTCAAGACTTGATATACAAGACTAGTGCTATATTAAACAGACAAGACTAAGGAGACAAGTTTACATTAGACAGACAAGTTTAGGCTTAAAAGACCAGAGAAGCAAGACTAGACAGATAAAACCAGACGAACATGAATATAGAGATAAAATTAGACAGACAAGGCTAGAGGATGAAGGCTGGAGAGTGAAGTCTGGAAAGGCAATTCAAGGCATTTTAAGTTAAATATTATAATTTGTTGTCCATTTTTTAAAGTATTATATTTGTCGTGCAAATAGCCTAATTTGTCGTGGATGTATTTGCTTTATCGTTCTAAATTTATTTGTTTTGCTTAATGTATGAACTTTAGAGTTTGTTTCGTTGTTCCCATCTTTGTTATATTTGTCGTTTGCAATACTCCTTTTGTCGTGCCAATATAAACATTTCGCTTAATGACTTTTGAAAAACGCGTAGCGACGACTCCAACGGATTCCAAGACCAAAATAACTTTCAACACGTATTAATACAGGAGCGGGAGCGTTTTACCCGAACTAATTATTAAACCATAAAATAATAATTAATATTAATATAGCAGTAATTTTAAGATTTCCAATTTCAAAATAGATCAAATCTCAAACTTAGAAAAATCTAATTTTCCCTTTTGTTCTGGAAAAGATATTTGTTTTGAGGGTTGATTAAATGTGGCGAAAAGTTCCGCCCATCCTATTACGCGATGACTGTCACAATCCCGTACCTGTGGGCTCTTCTAATCTGGTTATAATAAGTCGGCGACGGTTAATTTCTTTTTTTGCAAATTTCGCACCCCGCCGGCCTCCGGCGCCCGTCGACCAATTAACCGGCCGCTCTTCCGGCGGCTTCGGCAAATTTGAGGGTGTTTTGGGTAAACAGCGCGATGAAGTGGCAATTTCGGAAGGGACGCAAAAAGTTGTTATTGATTTAACTAAATTAGTAATTGGTCTTTTGCGGGGTGAAATTATGGTTTTCTTTAGTGAAACCATTAACTTTGGTTATTATACCATAAAACAAGAGGCCGGTGGTGAAGACTGCTTTGTCATTATTTTAAATAACATTTTATTTTTTAATAAAAAAGTTTTTTTATAAAAAATAACAATTAATAAAATGGTTTTAAATTTCAGCACAAAATTTTGCCAATAAGCACGAAAAAATTACCTAATTTCTAAATTGACGAACAAATTTTGATCCAATAGAAGTTCATAACAGTATACACATAACAACCTCAAATTAAATCTTTTCATATTACAATCTGTAAAAAAACTTAAACCATTGTACCTTGCCACGTACTAAAAAAAGAAAAACAGTTCTAAAAACAGATTTTCGGTTGGATTATTATACCTCTTGTTTCTCTTATATAATTTCTCTTTAATACGTCTGCGTATATATGTAAAGTCATGTTGTTCTTTGGCATCTCACGGTAGCCGAATGGTAATTTTGAGTTGCGTCTAAACGCCGCCGCCAGTGGGCCGCTTTTGTTTGAAAGCATTTAGTCACCTAATTGTTGGCCCTAAGAAACTGCTGACGTGGCTTACAGGCGCCGACAAACAATTATACCTTTCCTATGGCGAGATCAAAACTGGCATCCAGAGTTCATCCTCGAGATCATCGATCGATCTTTGATTGGGCTTAATGACTACCTGTTGTGTTACTATATGCTGTTATAAACATACACTAACACAACTAATTAGGATTCAGAAAAAAAGAGTTTGGTTTAATTGTTTCGGACGTTAAAAGAATTTCATAAATATTTGCTTAACATAAGTAATTAAGGATAAAAAAAATGATAGAATGATAGAAGTTTGTTGTTAAATTATCTGAATGTGAAGTGGAATGTTATTTTAATTATCTAAACGCGTGCGTGATAGATTTATTAATTGTTGCTTTTGGTTAAAATCCTGTTGGACAAGATTCATCCGAAATGTGTTTGACGTGAGAACAGCTTTAAAAAAAGTGGGTTTATTAAGATAATTAATTTAAAAATGAAAATAATGATTAGGTTTTATTAAAAACATGCGTAAACCACGGCGAAATACACAAACAATCAATTAAAAAAATTTGAATGTGTTACATTTTGGTTTAACATTTTGATCGTAATTTAAGTTTTTCAATTTTGTAAATATTTTTTAAGAAACTAGAAATATTATGCTGAACCTTTCATAAGAACGTGGTCAGACATTTCCTAAAGGAAATGCAAACAGATATTGCAAGTTGAACAATGCATATTATTTTTCGTAGGGTTTCACACGAGAGTCTCGTTTCTGATCTCGTTCCGGGCAGCCGTAACATTTTCTTCATAAATTTGAACCCGAGCAACCCAAACTTGCCCCAGCCCAGAACGAGCTGTTAAAATTTATTAAGAAAACGCTATGGCTGTCCGTCTCAGAATAAAAGATTGAAGACGAGATCAGAAACGAGACTCTCGTGTGAAGCCCTAATTTTTCGACAAAGTTGGGATATTTCACAACAAATTTAGTTATTACCTTAACGACAGGGCATTATAAGACACGAAAAATGTTTTAAATAAAAACTAAAAACATTTTACATATTAGTTCTAAACACAAATGAATGAATCTAAGTGGATAACAAAGCTCTATGAAAATTGAACTGATTATAACCTAACTTAATCTAACTTACCTAATCTAATATAACTTTCTAAACACGAAATATAGCTTGAATATATAAATATATTCAACCTGTTCGTAGCTCTATAATATTAAGTCTTATTAGGACTATGAACAAATCTCATGTTGACAACTACTTCCCTAGCTAATACCACGCAGGATATTGAATTATACAACAATAATTTGCATGTTGTTAACAAGCACTCGATAAACAACATTGTTTTTAAGATCACTTATTTCTATTTAAATTATGCGAATGACCCACTGCAGACGCGTTTCGAGATTTATATCTCATCAGTGCAGCTTTGCTTTTTTGAATTATTAGAATACACTTACATGAACTCGAACACCTCGTGCATGACTGCCGAGGTTAGGTTTTAATTTGACATTTGTGGAGAAAGACATGAACTTAGTTACGGTTGTTGATTTAAATGATAATTGAATATTGGTGAAACTATACTAATTATAGATACAATCATATAAACTTATTAAAGAGGTCTTTGATAAGTTTATATGATTGTATCTATAATTAGTATGGTTTCACTGATATTCAATTAAATAGCTTGTATCCCAATTGGGCACAACAGCCTTTTTATGTAGACTTGTGTAGTTAATTAGCAAACTGGGCACACTACCTTAAGTTAATGTATTCGAATCCAATCTATGTACTTATTGGTTGTAAACCTTTGTATGTAAAGTTGTATAGTTACTAATCGAACTGATTCCTAAAGTATCATCATCATCATCATTTATTATCCTCATACTTTCTCGTGGCATTATTTTCTCCTTCGACGATCACTGCTGAACGTAGGCCTTCCCATGGCTTTCCATTGTTGTCTGTCTTGACCCGCCTGAAGTCCAGCGTGTAGGTGGTCTTCCCATGTTTCACTTATCAGCGCGTGGTCACCATTCCAACAATATTTTCGTCCACTTGTTGTCCTTAATTCTGGCCACATGACTGGCCCAATTTCATTTTGATGTCGCTATTCTTTTGATAATGTCTGTCACCCCGATCCTATTCAGACGAAGGCTGATTGATAACGTGGTCTCTTTGCATTGATCTCTCCATTTTTTGTTGTGCCACTCTATGCTTCCTCGTTGTTGATATCGTTAGCATTAAGGTCTCCGCTTCATACGTGAGTACCGGCGGAACACACTGGTCGAACACCTTTTTCTTTAAGCAGACGGACAGATCGCTTTTGAAGACATATTTTAATTTTCCGTAGGCTGCCGATCCAAGGCTGATTCTTCTATGTAATTCGTATGTCTGGTTGTCCTTTGATATTCGTATTTCATGTTCCTGTCCCATTCAGACTCTTTCTTACCGCCTTCTTCCACTCGATTTACCATTCTAAACACCTCTTTTATTAACCTTTCGTCTCCCATATTGCTCACCTCTCATTCAAATCATATGACCTTTTTCGCCGCCAAAACAGCCACCTTGCTCGCATTCACTTCCTGGAGGACGATGTAACCCGGTGTCAACCTGTCAAGCCTCAGAACTTTTTTGAAAAATCTTAACTCGACTCTCTATCTTATCCTCTCTCGTCGTCCAGACTTCTGAGCCATACATTAAAATGCTTCTCACACATACCTTCCAAACCGTCTCAGCCGCTCTGAAGTTTCCTTCGAAATTCTTCCACCCGCCCCAGATTCGCCCCGCCGCCTCCCATGCTTTCTTCGAAACGTACTCCACATGTTCTCTGTTGCTGCACCACTTTTCAAATACATACCCCAGATACTTAAACTTCTGCACTTCCTCAAATTCCATCCCACTCCATTCAAACAAGCCCTTTCTTCAAATTACCACCTCGCTTTTGACTCGCATCCATTTAGTCTTTTCCACATTCACGCTCAAATCCCTCCTATCAAAACCCCCTAACCCTCTCAATCAATTATCTCAATGCACCAACTGGCTTAACATATCCCAATCAAATATTTACCGCCACCTGGAAAAATCAGAGAAAGGTAGCAAGTTAGGAGCAGGAGTTTGCAACATGAGTTAGAAGAAGGAGAATGTATAACGAGTTAGCAGATACATACCTCAAATCTTACTGATCAGAATAACGAAAATTGCACGTCAATCGGCACATGTCTGCTCTCACGGATGAATATTACATATTTCTCAAGCATATATTTCTCAATAATTTCAAGTGTGATGTTTTCGATCTTCATGCCCTCGCTCATAACAAAATTTGTCATGATCTTAGTCTTGGAAAACATTAGGACTAGTAGTCGACTAGTAGTCGAGTAGTATTGTATTCGACTGTTTTCTCGATGAGGGTCTTAATACTCTGGAGGTGATTATTAGTTCCGAAACCCGATCGGAACCCAGCTTGCTCTCTTGGTTGGTAAAGCTCAAGTTTGTTCTCCAGTCTTGTTGTTAGGATTCTGTTAAACAGTTTTTATATATGGCTAAGGAGAGTTATAGGGCGGTAATTTTCCAGGTTTGCTTTGTCTCTCTTTTATGGAGCAAGATGATGGTCGCTTCATGTCACTTCTCCGGAATAGTGCTCTCCTGCAGGCAAAGGTTAAAGATTGCATGTATTTTCTTGAGCAAGAGAAAGCCTCCAGCTATAGTTGCTAATGCAACCACTTCATCTTCTCCAGGTGCTTTGTTGTTTTTCATTTTCGACAAGGCTCCTTTAATTTCCTCGATGGTGATTTCTGGCATTTCTTTGGATCCAAGGTTTACGACACCCCGCTCCCGTGTTGGTGTAATAGGATTCGGAGGTTCCTGTTGCTGGTTTTCGAATAATTCGTAATAGAAATTTTCGACAATGCTCAGAATTTCCTCTCGATTTGAAGTGATGTTACCCTGCTTGTTTTTTAGTTTGGTTATTTCAGTTTTGTCTTCAGTAAAACGGGTACGCAGTACTTTCATGCTTTTATCATCTTCTATTGTTTCTTTAATTTTCTTATTGCGGTAGGTTCTGATGTCCCGTCTGGTTGCTTTTGAAGATTTCCTTGTTTCTCGCTTTTAACTCTGCGCTGGAAATATTTCTATTGCTTCTCCTCTGCTTGCGTTCGAGTATCAGATTTTTTGTGGTCTGGCTGATTCTATCATCTCCTCTCGTATTGGCGCGAAATGTCCGTTGGCTTACCTGTAGGGTCTCGATTATGGCGCTGTTTAGGCCGTTATTATTTGTTTGAGTAATTACTGTTCTGTAATCTGTTGGTAACATGGGTTTCAACTCTCTGGATATCTCGTGGTGTTGTCCATGATTGTTTCGGCGTTTTCTTTATCAATTTAAATATTTCTCTGTCAAGTTCTATTTGCACTTTGCATCATACCATTCGATGGTCGTTGCTTGTCCTACAGTTGTTAAGTACTGTTACGTCTTTTACAATTGATAATTTGTCGGAGAATACAAAATGGATCTCGTTACGAGTTATACCATCTGTGCTGTCCATTCAATGACAAATCTCATATATTACTGTGTGGTTAATTGACAGTGTCGCAAGGAGCGTATAGCGAAAACAAAGGATAAATAGTATTTGATATATTGCGTTTAGTAAAATTTGTTACATTAGATGTTTTAATGTTTTTTGTCATTATTGAGTTACGGAGAGGGACGTTAGACACTTGCCACAGGCGCAAGTTTAAACGCTTGCCACATGCACTTCATACCATTGTTACGGCACTGTTAATTAGTGAACTTGGTAAAATAAAACCTAATCTAGCCTAATCCAACCTCTGTGTGAATTGAGTGGTAAAGTCCTTTTACATAGAAATTTGTAGTTAATTATTGAACTGAATATAATAAAATCTAATGTCGCCTAACCTTATCTACTTTATTTATCCAAATTGGGTGAAATCGCTTTTTTATAGATTTGTATATTTAATTTAAACATATGTTAAGTTTTAGTGCTCCGATTTATCGAAATACCTCTGTTCTGTTGGTATATTTAGTGTACCTGTTTTGTTGTGCTACATTTTTTATCGAACCGCATTTGTCGTTCGACATTCTATTCTCGTGGCATTATTTTCTGCTTTTCAACTTTTTATAAAATATCTAATATTCTACCGTTTACCTAATTCTTGTTGTTTTCTTCTTGTTACAGAACGAAGTGGAAACGTCAAACGGCGGTAGGTCTTGAACTATTAGCCGAAGCGGGAAATTACGCAGCCTTCCAGAGATTATACGGTGCACCGCCGTACGGTTGTTGGTACCCTCCACAACCGGGACAAAGTGCCGCCCCGAGCGCCGCCGACATCTATTACAGACAAGCGGCGGCGGCAGCAGCAGTGACGCTCCAAAAACCACTCCCTTACCGGTTGTACCCGCCAAGCATGGGATTAGGGTTACCAGGACCCAGTGCACACCTTGGCTCACTAGCTGCTAGTAGTTCGCTTAGCACATTATCTAGTTACTATTCGAGTAATCAATCTGATGCACCAGCGCCTAGATCTCCTAGTCCAGACACGCCTTTAGATCCGGGATCACCAGGAACCGGAGGAAGGAGATCGCCTAGTGACGACGAAGATACGATTCACGTGTAAAAAACTTGATTTAAAAAACGTTGTTTTAGTTGGTTTGTTTTTTTATATGAAAGTATGAATAATTAAAGAAAAAACATAAACTCCTTTAAATTGTGATAAAGTGTAATATAGCGGGACTTGTTAATTTATTTTCTGCTTTTAAGTGTTGTGTAGACAATATTTAATTGACTGTAAAATTGTAATTAGTAATGTTGCTTTGTAAGACGAGATTTGAAAGAAATGAATGAAAAAAAATGTATTTAATAAAATTAAAACAAAAAAAAGTGGTACTGTAATGTCGTACTCTCACCGAGTGCAATAATTTATTGGTCGTAGCTTCACGAGAAAAAAATATTATTAAAATAAACTTTAAACGAAACTGAAATCTTGTTGATAATTTGAGCACAATTTTCGAGGAAAAAATACGAAAGCTACGCAAAATATATGTAAATATTTTTTATTATTATTAATTTTTTGTAATTTTTTTTTGTAATAACTTAAGATGTCTATGTTGTCTGAAACAAAACCAAAAGAAAATTGACTTCTCTTTATGTTTATATAATTTTTGTTGTAAATATTAAATTGAAAGTAAAAAATAAAATCATGTTGTTTATGTTAAAACAGTACAAATGAAATTGTGCATTATAACTTTAGTTATTGTACAGGTGTAGAAAAAGCAAAAACATTATAAATTGATGATATTAAATTTTTGGCATGTAGTGTTACACGAAATCTTTAATTAAAGAAAAAACTGGATATCGATATTATCTCTTTGGATGATATTTAATTTAAGACATGTGTTTGATATTCAACATACGTGTTGAATCAGGTGCAAGACACGAACTAAAAGAACACAACAAACACTAATTAGTGATTAACTGTGCGCGTTTTAGTTCTTTCTTCGTGAGAATAGCTTCCAACTAGAAGAATCTTTGTATATAAATCTGTATAAATAAACCAAACCGCGGTTTCTCCTTCGACCGGGCGGCAGCACTTTCGGTAATGACATCCATTGACGCCATCGAACGTGAGACATGCATTTAAATAAGATTTGGCCAATTAGATGCATCCATCGACAAAAGAGTTTAATATCCTCATTAAATGTTATTTAGTTTACTATATATATACATGTTGTGTGTGTATATATATTGAACGCTTTGTCGGTATTTATACGCTTTACCGGGAGAGGCATTCATCCAATTCGGAATTCGTCATTTGATTAATTTATTCGTTTTCGGTTCGAATTGAATGCAGTTATGTGTTGAAATTACCAATTATTATTATCATTATTATAATAACGGAACGGTGTTTCCCACAACAAAAAACACAAAAAACCCAATCACCACCACCCTCTGTATTTCTATATATGTACAGTCTAAATAAAATTATATAATATCATTTGAATTTTTTTAGTTTTTTCTTTTATTATTTCTTCTGTATCTTTTATCAACTACCTTACGGTGTTTATACAGTGGCAATTGTTGGTAAGTATTCTTTTCATTCGTAAATTGAAGCGATAATGATTACTGAAATAGTAGAAAGTTGATAGTATTGCACATGAAGAGAAAAATAGGTTGTACCAGGTAAGGATAACCTATAGTTCTAATTATAGGTTATCTACCCGATAGATTAGGAAAGAAAGGTCTTATTTGCAAATTTTAGGTATTATATAGGCTGTAGACTAGTTTGATAAAACATGAAAATATGTATATCCATTAAAAGAAAACATGTATGCATGTTTCTTTTTTCAAACGTGTGCCCTTATGGTAAAGACAATTTCTTTGCCACAAGGGCACACGGGGCACTTGCACAGCCCCCTCGGCAAGTGGGGGGGGGGAAGACCGATATATTCACTTACACTATACAAGTTTTTTTTCTATTTTATGTAGATATAACCCGACAGAAGGTAGTTAAGTATTTAGTTCTGCATTTCGAAATTATCTAAGTCAACATTATCTATGATTGGAGGATTCCCGAAAGGGGCGTGATTTTGTATTGACCCAAACATTCTATTTTAATTGTGTCTTAAAATTATTTAAATTTTTAGTTTTTTTATCTCTAGGTTCTTAAAATTAGATATTTACATATTACAACAACATTACGATAAAGCGCCACTAATGCAAGCGCCACAAGCGCACTAATGGTTTTGAATGCGTTTTGGGGCTGTTTTCTGACCGCTGCGTGCTTGCAACTGTTTGTGACCACTAATGGTTTTAAATGCGTTTGTAAACAATGTAATATTTAAACTTGCAAATTTTAGATATGAGTATTTATTTTGTGTAGTTGTAAATATTAAATATAGAAACAACTACGAGCACTTGGGTTTGGAAGTTTATTTATAAACTGAGAAATTTTATTTCACACTTAACACACACATAACACACTTATCGTAAGCAACGCAATCACACGCCTCACACGCAACGTCGAACTGGGATGTCCAGTTTGGCGTGGGAAGGTGGAGGGGATGTTCGTACGACATCCACGCATGTGATCAGTGTGTTTCTAGAACTTATGCTTAGCACGTCATAAATAAATAGACTTTTGATGCAAGCGTTCTGTTGCCAAAATAGTTAAAATGGGCGATGAACAGCTGATAGATTTAAAGTGCATTTTAGACATGCGAAACTGTATTTTAGACATGCTCACACTGTATTTTAGACATGCAAACATGACCTGAAAGTACATTTAGACATGAAAGTACATGAAGAATCGTTCTTCATCAGATTCCAGTTTCTGCACTAATGTATGGTACTGTCCAACTTTTTCTCTTTGTTTATTTATTTCATGAATTTATTTATCTTAATATCTAAACTTCTAAACTTTACTTTTTGTTTCTGTGGCGCGGAAATATTCATTTAAAAATAATAAACTCAATAAATCATCCTCAAACTCGCTATCAGAATCAGAAAACATGACTCACAGACGCACTAGTGCACCTTGTGAGAAATTACAACAGCGTCTGATGCAAAATTTACGTTGCATACGCGGGAGGAGTGTACACACCAATTCTCCCACATTGCATCGCATACGTTGCGTACTTGGGACCACTGTGTCTCTACCTTTGCAGTGATTTATTTCAAGTGCTCAAGAATATCCCAAGATTTCTCTGCTGTGCTTCAATGAAGGTAAATGCCAATATGTTTCCAAATTTCTGTTAAATTTAGTTTAATAAAGAAAAAAACTAAAATTTCAGAACTATTATATGATTTTGTATTTTTAGAAAATTAAAATCAATTTATAAAAAAAAATAGACAGTGAAGATTATACTTACAAGACTAGACAGACAAAACTAGAAAGAAGGAACTAAACAGACAACACTAGACAGACTAGACAAGACTAGACAAGACTAGACAAGACAAGACTAGACAAGACTAGACAAGACTAGACAAGACTAGACAAGACTAGACAAGACTAGACAAAACTAGACAAGACTAGACAAGACTAGACAAGACTAGACAAGACTAGACAAGACTAGACAAGACTAGACAAGACTAGACAAGACTAGACAAGACTAGACAAGACTAGATAAGACTAGACAAGACTAGACAAGACTAGACAAGACTAGACAAGACTAGACAAGACTAGACAAGACTAGACAAGACTAGACAAGACTAGACAAGACTAGACAAGACTAGACAAGACTAGACAAGACTAGACAAGACTAGACAAGACTAGACAAGACTAGACAAGACTAGACAAGACTAGACAAGACTAGACAAGACTAGACAAGACTAGACAAGACTAGACAAGACTAGACAAGACTAGACAAGACTAGACAAGACTAGACAAGACTAGACAAGACTAGACAAGACTAGACAAGACTAGACAAGACTAGACAAGACTAGACAAGACTAGACAAGACTAGACAAGACTAGACAAGACTAGACAAGACTAGACAAGACTAGACAAGACTAGACAAGACTAGACAAGACTAGACAAGACTAGACAAGACTAGACAAGACTAGACAAGACTAGACAAGACTAGACAAGACTAGACAAGACTAGACAAGACTAGACAAGACTAGACAAGACTAGACAAGACTAGACAAGACTAGACAAGACTAGACAAGACTAGACAAGACTAGACAAGACTAGACAAGACTAGACAAGACTAGACAAGACTAGACAAGACTAGACAAGACTAGACAAGACTAGACAAGACTAGACAAGACTAGACAAGACTAGACAAGACTAGACAAGACTAGACAAGACTAGACAAGACTAGACAAGACTAGACAAGACTAGACAAGACTAGACAAGACTAGACAAGACTAGACAAGACTAGACAAGACTAGACAAGACTAGACAAGACTAGACAAGACTAGACAAGACTAGACAAGACTAGACAAGACTAGACAAGACTAGACAAGACTAGACAAGACTAGACAAGACTAGACAAGACTAGACAAGACTAGACAAGACTAGACAAGACTAGACAAGACTAGACAAGACTAGACAAGACTAGACAAGACTAGACAAGACTAGACAAGACTAGACAAGACTAGACAAGACTAGACAAGACTAGACAAGACTAGACAAGACTAGACAAGACTAGACAAGACTAGACAAGACTAGACAAGACTAGACAAGACTAGACAAGACTAGACAAGACTAGACAAGACTAGACAAGACTAGACAAGACTAGACAAGACTAGACAAGACTAGACAAGACTAGACAAGACTAGACAAGACTAGACAAGACTAGACAAGACTAGACAAGACTAGACAAGACTAGACAAGACTAGACAAGACTAGACAAGACTAGACAAGACTAGACAAGACTAGACAAGACTAGACAAGACTAGACAAGACTAGACAAGACTAGACAAGACTAGACAAGACTAGACAAGACTAGACAAGACTAGACAAGACTAGACAAGACTAGACAAGACTAGACAAGACTAGACAAGACTAGACAAGACTAGACAAGACTAGACAAGACTAGACAAGACTAGACAAGACTAGACAAGACTAGACAAGACTAGACAAGACTAGACAAGACTAGACAAGACTAGACAAGACTAGACAAGACTAGACAAGACTAGACAAGACTAGACAAGACTAGACAAGACTAGACAAGACTAGACAAGACTAGACAAGACTAGACAAGACTAGACAAGACTAGACAAGACTAGACAAGACTAGACAAGACTAGACAAGACTAGACAAGACTAGACAAGACTAGACAAGACTAGACAAGACTAGACAAGACTAGACAAGACTAGACAAGACTAGACAAGACTAGACAAGACTAGACAAGACTAGACAAGACTAGACAAGACTAGACAAGACTAGACAAGACTAGACAAGACTAGACAAGACTAGACAAGACTAGACAAGACTAGACAAGACTAGACAAGACTAGACAAGACTAGACAAGACTAGACAAGACTAGACAAGACTAGACAAGACTAGACAAGACTAGACAAGACTAGACAAGACTAGACAAGACTAGACAAGACTAGACAAGACTAGACAAGACTAGACAAGACTAGACAAGACTAGACAAGACTAGACAAGACTAGACAAGACTAGACAAGACTAGACAAGACTAGACAAGACTAGACAAGACTAGACAAGACTAGACAAGACTAGACAAGACTAGACAAGACTAGACAAGACTAGACAAGACTAGACAAGACTAGACAAGACTAGACAAGACTAGACAAGACTAGACAAGACTAGACAAGACTAGACAAGACTAGACAAGACTAGACAAGACTAGACAAGACTAGACAAGACTAGACAAGACTAGACAAGACTAGACAAGACTAGACAAGACTAGACAAGACTAGACAAGACTAGACAAGACTAGACAAGACTAGACAAGACTAGACAAGACTAGACAAGACTAGACAAGACTAGACAAGACTAGACAAGACTAGACAAGACTAGACAAGACTAGACAAGACTAGACAAGACTAGACAAGACTAGACAAGACTAGACAAGACTAGACAAGACTAGACAAGACTAGACAAGACTAGACAAGACTAGACAAGACTAGACAAGACTAGACAAGACTAGACAAGACTAGACAAGACTAGACAAGACTAGACAAGACTAGACAAGACTAGACAAGACTAGACAAGACTAGACAAGACTAGACAAGACTAGACAAGACTAGACAAGACTAGACAAGACTAGACAACACTAGACAAGACTAGACAAGACTAGACAAGACTAGACAAGACTAGACAAGACTAGACAAGACTAGACAAGACTAGACAAGACTAGACAAGACTAGACAAGACTAGACAACAGCGTCTAGTCTAGACTAGACAAGACTAGACAAGACTAGACAAGACTAGACAAGACTAGACAAGACTAGACAAGACTAGACAAGACTAGACAAGACTAGACAAGACTAGACAAGACTAGACAAGACTAGACAAGACGAGACAAGACTAGACAAGACTAGACAAGACTAGACAAGACTAGACAAGACTAGACAAGACTAGACAAGACTAGACAAGACTAGACAAGACTAGACAAGACTAGACAAGACTAGACAAGACTAGAAAAGACTAGACAAGACTAGACAAGACTAGACAAGACCAGACAAGACTAGACAAGACTAGACAAGACTAGACAAGACTAGACAAGACTAGACAAGACTAGACAAGACTAGACAAGACTAGACAAGACTAGACAAGACTAGACAAGACTAGACAAGACTAGACAAGACTAGTCAAGACTAGACAAGACTAGACAAGACTAGACAAGACTAGACAAGACTAGACAAGACTAGACAAGACTAGACAAGACCAGACAAGACCAGACAAGACCAGACAAGACCAGACAAGACCAGACAAGACCAGACAAGACCAGACAAGACCAGACAAGACCAGACAAGACCAGACAAGACCAGACAAGACCAGACAAGACCAGACAAGACCAGACAAGACCAGACAAGACCAGACAAGACCAGACAAGACCAGACAAGACCAGACAAGACCAGACAAGACCAGACAAGACCAGACAAGACCAGACAAGACCAGACAAGACCAGACAAGACCAGACAAGACCAGACAAGACCAGACAAGACCAGACAAGACCAGACAAGACCAGACAAGACCAGACAAGACCAGACAAGACCAGACAAGACCAGACAAGACCAGACAAGACCAGACAAGACCAGACAAGACCAGACAAGACCAGACAAGACCAGACAAGACCAGACAAGACCAGACAAGACCAGACAAGACCAGACAAGACCAGACAAGACCAGACAAGACCAGACAAGACCAGACAAGACCAGACAAGACCAGACAAGACCAGACAAGACCAGACAAGACCAGACAAGACCAGACAAGACCAGACAAGACCAGACAAGACCAGACAAGACCAGACAAGACCAGACAAGACCAGACAAGACCAGACAAGACCAGACAAGACCAGACAAGACCAGACAAGACCAGACAAGACCAGACAAGACCAGACAAGACCAGACAAGACCAGACAAGACCAGACAAGACCAGACAAGACCAGACAAGACCAGACAAGACCAGACAAGACCAGACAAGACCAGACAAGACCAGACAAGACCAGACAAGACCAGACAAGACCAGACAAGACCAGACAAGACCAGACAAGACCAGACAAGACCAGACAAGACCAGACAAGACCAGACAAGACCAGACAAGACCAGACAAGACCAGACAAGACCAGACACAAGACCAGACAAGACCAGACAAGACCAGACAAGACCAGACAAGACCAGACAAGACCAGACAAGACCAGACAAGACCAGACAAGACAGACAAGACTAGACAGACAAGACTAGACAGACAAGACTAGACAGACTAGACAAGACTAGACAAGACTAGACAAGACTAGACAAGACTAGACAAGACTAGACAAGACTAGACAAGACTAGACAAGACTAGACAAGACTAGACAAGACTAGACAAGACTAGACAAGACTAGACAAGACTAGACAAGACTAGACAAGACTAGACAAGACTAGACAAGACTAGACAAGACTAGACAAGACTAGACAAGACTAGACAAGACTAGACAAGACTAGACAAGACTAGACAAGACTAGACAAGACTAGACAAGACTAGACAAGACTAGACAAGACTAGACAAGACTAGACAAGACTAGACAAGACTAGACAAGACTAGACAAGACTAGACAAGACTAGACAAGACTAGACAAGACTAGACAAGACTAGACAAGACTAGACAAGACTAGACAAGACTAGACAAGACTAGACAAGACTAGACAAGACTAGACAAGACTAGACAAGACTAGACAAGACTAGACAAGACTAGACAAGGACTAGACAAGACTAGACAAGACTAGACAAGACTAGACAAGACTAGACAAGACTAGACAAGACTAGACAAGACTAGACAAGACTAGACAAGACTAGACAAGACTAGACAAGACTAGACAAGACTAGACAAGACTAGACAAGACTAGACAAGACTAGACAAGACTAGACAAGACTAGACAAGACTAGACAAGACTAGACAAGACTAGACAAGACTAGACAAGACTAGACAAGACTAGACAAGACTAGACAAGACTAGACAAGACTAGACAAGACTAGACAAGACTAGACAAGACTAGACAAGACTAGACAAGACTAGACAAGACTAGACAAGACTAGACAAGACTAGACAAGACTAGACAAGACTAGACAAGACTAGACAAGACTAGACAAGACTAGACAAGACTAGACAAGACTAGACAAGACTAGACAAGACTAGACAAGACTAGACAAGACTAGACAAGACTAGACAAGACTAGACAAGACTAGACAAGACTAGACAAGACTAGACAAGACTAGACAAGACTAGACAAGACTAGACAAGACTAGACAAGACTAGACAAGACTAGACAAGACTAGACAAGACTAGACAAGACTAGACAAGAATAGACAGACAAGACGAGACAAGACTAGAAGACAAGACTAGACAAGACTAGACAAGACTAGACAAGACTAGACAAGACTAGACAAGACTAGACAAGACTAGACAAGACCTAGACAAGACTAGACAAGACTAGACAAGACTAGACAAGACTAGACAAGACTAGACAAGACTAGACAAGACTAGACAAGACTAGACAAGACTAGACAAGACTAGACACAAGACTAGACAAGACTAGACAAGACTAGACAAGACTAGACAAGACTAGACAAGACTAGACAAGACTAGACAAGACTAGACAAGACTAGACAAGACTAGACAAGACTAGACAAGACTAGACAAGACTAGACAAGACTAGACAAGACTAGACAAGACTAGACAAGACTAGACAAGACTAGACAAGACTAGACAAGACTAGACAAGACTAGACAAGACTAGACAAGACTAGACAAGACTAGACAAGACTAGACAAGACTAGACAAGACTAGACAAGACTAGACAAGACTAGACAAGACTAGACAAGACTAGACAAGACTAGACAAGACTAGACAAGACTAGACAAGACTAGACAAGACTAGACAAGACTAGACAGAAGACTAGACAAGACTAGACAAGACTAGACAAGACTAGACAAGACTAGACAAGACTAGACAAGACTAGACAAGACTAGACAAGACTAGACAAGACTAGACAAGACTAGACAAGACTAGACAAGACTAGACAAGACTAGACAAGACTAGACAAGACTAGACAAGACTAGACAAGACTAGACAAGACTAGACAGACTAGACAAAGACTGGACAAGACTGGACAAGACTGGACAAGACTGGACAAGACTGGACAAGACTGGACAAGACTGGACAAGACTGGACAAGACTGGACAAGACTGGACAAGACTGGACAAGACTGGACAAGACTGGACAAGACTGGACAAGACTGAGGACAAGACTGGACAAGACTGGACAAGACTGGACAAGACTGGACAAGACTGGACAAGACTGGACAAGACTGGACAAGACTGGACAAGACTGGACAAGACTGGACAAGACTGGACAAGACTGGACAAGACTGGACAAGACTGGACAAGACTGGACAAGACTGGACAAGACTGGACAAGACTGGACAAGACTGGACAAGACTGGACAAGACTGGACAAGACTGGACAAAGACTGGACAAGACTGGACAAGACTGGACAAGACTGGACAAGACTGGACAAGACTGGACAAGACTGGACAAGACTGGACAAGACTGGACAAGACTGGACAAGACTGGACAAGACTGGACAAGACTGGACAAGACTGGACAAGACTGGACAAGACTGGACAAGACTGGACAAGACTGGACAAGACTGGACAAGACTGGACAAGACTGGACAAGACTGGACAAGACTGGACAAGACTGGACAAGACTGGACAAGACTGGACAAGACTGGACAAGACTGGACAAGACTGGACAAGACTGGACAAGACTGGACAAGACTGGACAAGACTGGACAAGACTGGACAAGACTGGACAAGACTGGACAAGACTGGACAAGACTGGACAAGACTGGACAAGACTGGACAAGACTGGACAAGACTGGACAAGACTGGACAAGACTGGACAAGACTGGACAAGACTGGACAAGACTGGACAAGACTGGACAAGACTGGACAAGACTGGACAAGACTGGACAAGACTGGACAAGACTGGACAAGACTGGACAAGACTGGACAAGACTGGACAAGACTGGACAAGACTGGACAAGACTGGACAAGACTGGACAAGACTGGACAAGACTGGACAAGACTGGACAAGACTGGACAAGACTGGACAAGACTGGACAAGACTGGACAAGACTGGACAAGACTGGACAAGACTGGACAAGACTGGACAAGACTGGACAAGACTGGACAAGACTGGACAAGACTGGACAAGACTGGACAAGACTGGACAAGACTGGACAAGACTGGACAAGACTGGACAAGACTGGACAAGACTGGACAAGACTGGACAAGACTGGACAAGACTGGACAAGACTGGACAAGACTGGACAAGACTGGACAAGACTGGACAAGACTGGACAAGACTGGACAAGACTGGACAAGACTGGACAAGACTGGACAAGACTGGACAAGACTGGACAAGACTGGACAAGACTGGACAAGACTGGACAAGACTGGACAAGACTGGACAAGACTGGACAAGACTGGACAAGACTGGACAAGACTGGACAAGACTGGACAAGACTGGACAAGACTGGACAAGACTGGACAAGACTGGACAAGACTGGACAAGACTGGACAAGACTGGACAAGACTGGACAAGACTGGACAAGACTGGACAAGACTGGACAAGACTGGACAAGACTGGACAAGACTGGACAAGACTGGACAAGACTGGACAAGACTGGACAAGACTGGACAAGACTGGACAAGACTGGACAAGACTGGACAAGACTGGACAAGACTGGACAAGACTGGACAAGACTGGACAAGACTGGACAAGACTGGACAAGACTGGACAAGACTGGACAAGACTGGACAAGACTGGACAAGACTGGACAAGACTGGACAAGACTGGACAAGACTGGACAAGACTGGACAAGACTGGACAAGACTGGACAAGACTGGACAAGACTGGACAAGACTGGACAAGACTGGACAAGACTGGACAAGACTGGACAAGACTGGACAAGACTGGACAAGACTGGACAAGACTGGACAAGACTGGACAAGACTGGACAAGACTGGACAAGACTGGACAAGACTGGACAAGACTGGACAAGACTGGACAAGACTGGACAAGACTGGACAAGACTGGACAAGACTGGACAAGACTGGACAAGACTGGACAAGACTGGACAAGACTGGACAAGACTGGACAAGACTGGACAAGACTGGACAAGACTGGACAAGACTGGACAAGACTGGACAAGACTGGACAAGACTGGACAAGACTGGACAAGACTGGACAAGACTGGACAAGACTGGACAAGACTGGACAAGACTGGACAAGACTGGACAAGACTGGACAAGACTGGACAAGACTGGACAAGACTGGACAAGACTGGACAAGACTGGACAAGACTGGACAAGACTGGACAAGACTGGACAAGACTGGACAAGACTGGACAAGACTGGACAAGACTGGACAAGACTGGACAAGACTGGACAAGACTGGACAAGACTGGACAAGACTGGACAAGACTGGACAAGACTGGACAAGACTGGACAAGACTGGACAAGACTGGACAAGACTGGACAAGACTGGACAAGACTGGACAAGACTGGACAAGAATGGACAAGACTGGACAAGACTGGACAAGACTGGACAAGACTGGACAAGACTGGACAAGACTGGACAAGACTGGACAAGACTGGACAAGACTGGACAAGACTGGACAAGACTGGACAAGACTGGACAAGACTGGACAAGACTGGACAAGACTGGACAAGACTGGACAAGACTGGACAAGACTGGACAAGACTGGACAAGACTGGACAAGACTGGACAAGACTGGACAAGACTGGACAAGACTGGACAAGACTGGACAAGACTGGACAAGACTGGACAAGACTGGACAAGACTGGACAAGACTGGACAAGACTGGACAAGACTGGACAAGACTGGACAAGACTGGACAAGACTGGACAAGACTGGACAAGACTGGACAAGACTGGACAAGACTGGACAAGACTGGACAAGACTGGACAAGACTGGACAAGACTGGACAAGACTGGACAAGACTGGACAAGACTGGACAAGACTGGACAAGACTGGACAAGACTGGACAAGACTGGACAAGACTGGACAAGACTGGACAAGACTGGACAAGACTGGACAAGACTGGACAAGACTGGACAAGACTGGACAAGACTAGACAAGACTAGACAAGACTAGACAAGACTAGACAAGACTAGACAAGACTAGACAAGACTAGACAAGACTAGACAAGACTAGACAAAAATAGACAATACTAGACAAAAATAGACAATACTAGACAAGACAGGACTAGACAAGATAGTACTAGACAAGACAGGACTAGACAAGACAGGACTAGACCAGACGGGACTAGACAAGACAGGACTAGACAAGACTGGACAAGACTATACAAGACTGGACAAGACTGGACAATACTGGACAATACTGTACAAGACTGGACAAGACTGGAAAAGACTGGACAAGAATGGACCTTACTGGACACGACTGAAATTCGAGTCGAGTCAGTCGAAGTGTGTAGTCGTGCGAGTAAAAGTTCTGTGTAACGATTAGCAAACTAACGATTTATAGCTTACTTTACATATAACTAATATGTCGAGGGAGCTAAGATCAAAAACTCTAGAAGGGCATAGTGACAAGATAATTGAATATCTGGAAAGTGCCGGTTTTAAAGACTTGATATCGGGAATAATAGAAAAAAAGTAGCGGCGGTTGAAGCCAGTTTTACGGCCAAAATTACCGAACTGAACGATAAAATAGAAGCATTATTAGACATGAACCTAATTACGCAAAGTGATCTTCATGCAGTAAAAGACCGTGTAAAGAATCCACAAGTGCTCAGAAAGAAAACACGTCGGATATCGAAGTTTTGGAAAGAGAAGATAACGCTATCCAACAATCCAACACCGAAAAGAATAAGTTAAAAACTCGAACCGATAGAAATTCATCAAATTTAAATATTCAAGGTAAAAATCAAAGACGAGTAGTAAATAATGGGGGAAAAACGCAAACAGATATGAATGAAGGAATTTGGGAGATTCAAAAAAATAAATTTAAAAGAAACCGACAATCCAACACAATTTATGGAAACTCGGATACTACAATAATAAAAGCAGCGAAGAAATTAGCTCATATTCATGTATACGAATTAGAGCCAAGTCTTACAGAAGGTGATGTAATAGACTACTTACGTAGTAAATTAGATATTGACTCTCTGCAATGTACAAAACTAGATTCCAAATACCCGGAGGAATACTCATCATTTAAGATTACTGCACCATTTGAACATTTAGAAGATTTGAATAACTCGGAAACATGGCCTAAGTACACATGCGTAAACCGTTTTTTCCTAAATCTCAGGAAGGGAAGAGGGAACAATTAATACATGGGGAAACTCAAGACCATCTAATATCTGACCACTGTGCACAGTTATTGACCTTAAGTTTTAAGAAAGAAATCATACAATCAAATTATAAATATATTAGGATCTTTTATCAAGAGAACATGAAAAAACATAAAGAACTAATGGAAGATGCGGCATGGGATAATCTCTTTGAAATTGATATCAATGACACCAACAAGCAGTGGAAATTATTTATGGAAATTTTCACAAAATATTTCGATGAGTCTTTTCCCAACGTTCCTATCAATACAAATCGTATGGCGCGACGAGTTTTTAAAAACCCCAAATTAGCTGAGATGTAAAAGAATTTAAGAATTGCACAGATATTAAATCAATACCAACCAACTGTTAAAAACCTTTACAACAATCTTCGTAGAAGTTACACAAAACTACTCAGAAGTGATAAAAAAGAAGAGTTTAAACATCAAATACAGTAATCTTCAAATGTGCAGAAAACAACCTGGCAAATAATACGTAACATAACGAATCTAAAAAAGAAAAACAACTCTTATTGCAATCCAGATGAGGACCCGCGTACTAGCGCCACAAACATTAATAATTTCTTCGTAGAAAGAGCTGAGCAATTATCCAGTTCTCAACCAAGTGTAGTGTATAAGAACAAGTCAATCTTTCTCACACCGGTAACAAGTAAAGAACTATTTATTACCATAATGAACTTAAATAACAAAAAAAGTGCGGGCTACCACGAAATACCCATCTCCGTGGTGAAAAATGTTCTATCATCTATATTAACGCCCTTAAGAACTATTATTAACAACTCCATCTCCATTGGTAATTTTCCCGAGATGCTAAAACTAGCCGTCATCATCCCAATGCACAAAGACGGTGACAAAACAGTAGTTGGCAATTATAGACCTATTAGCATGCTATCAGTATTCTCTAAGATCTTGGAAAAAATTATGTGCTCCAGAATGCTCTCTTTTTTCGAGAAGCACAATACAATAAACATAAAACAACACGGATTTATCAAGGGCAGAAATATCAATACGGCATGTTACCAATTTATTAAGGATTTAATGGATAACCTGGAATCTCATAATATCCCTTGTGGCATGCTTATGGACCTTTCAAAGGCATATGATTTGGTCGACCACAATATTCTAGTGGAAAAATTGGAGAAATATGGTATTAGAGGAGTTGCACTACATTGGATTACGTCAAATCAAATCAAATCAAATTTCTTAGATTATTTAAGTACCAATACAAAAGTAGGACTAAATGTAATGTGTCCATACAAAAAAAAAACAATATTAATGAACATAAATAAGTTCAATAATCTAAATATTAATATAAACATAGCCATATTAATAAAATTAAATTAAATGTAGACATTTTACAATTGATTTAAGTATTATTTGTTTACGTATGTTATTAACTTTACAATAATGGTTTTTGTCCAAGAGTGGAACATAAACTTTTATATGAACCCCTGGAATTTTTGAAATAACTCAAGCGATCACCACAGAAGTATAACCTTAACTGGTATAATCGTTCCTATTCCACAATTGCCAGAGGTCCTACAGAATTATCCACATGGTTGGCATTTAAAAAATTGTCTATTATATTTTTTCGATGTATTCATAAAAACGATTTATACATGCGTTACGTGGCCAGGAATCGGGTTTCATTAATTCGTCGTACTTTTCTACTGGTACCGACACTTTAAAAAAGGAGTACTCCTCTGGGTGTTTAGAAGCCAATTTTTTACACCGTATTGAGTAAAACTTTTTGTTATGTAAATATTGGAGTATATCCTCTTCTTTTAGTGACGGATCCAATCTGTAAACATGCAGGTGGTATAATCTTATTGCCGCTCTGATTTGGTTTTCGGCGTCGTCGTTTGTCCCATGGATAGTGCTAAATTTTCTTGTGCGTCGATGTCTATATTTTGGCGTCTTCCAGGTCTCGTTGGATTTCAAATTGTATACTATCTTATCTTGGTTTAGATCCGACTCCACTCCTCTAGTTTTTGCGGTGAAATATACTGGCTTGATTACATTTTTTTCCCGAACCTTATCGGTTTTTGTGTCCAATGCAGGTAAATCGACGTTAAATTCCTTGGATTTTTCCGTATGTGTAGATAGCGCTATTTCTACCTCGTCGGCAGATTGAACAATTTTTAATAACTCTTCGTTCTTCAGGGTTAAAATTTTCAACTTTTCTGTAATTTCTTGAGTGATATTCGGCAGAGCTTCCACTTCTTTTTTGATCATTTACTCGTTCTTTTGTGTTAATAATTTCAACTGATCGGCGAGCTCTTGTATAACATTATGTTAACATATAACATAAGAGGCTCCACTTCCTTCCTGATCATACTCGATAAAATATTCAGAAGTTCTGGACTTTCAAGATAGTTTCCCTTTACACGGGTAGTACTTAATCTTAGCTCTCGGGCCATTTTGTGAATTTTTTGTTAAATTTTTAGCGAAATAAATATATTCCGCACTCACGCACAACCGTCCACGTTCACGTTCAGACGGCGACATACTTATCTAATAGATCCCAACTGACCAGGTTAGAGACTTCAACGGCACACGTGATATCCAACATATGGACAATAAATAGAGGTATCCCAAAAGGAAGTACCATAGGACCACTACTTTTTACAATTTTTATTAACGATTTGCCGGATACGCGTATAGTTCCGCAACATACAATGGTCAACTACGCGGATGACACCACTGTGGTAATACTAAACAAGTCGATAGAGGACATTAGTCAAAACGCTAACCTAGCGATGTCATCAATGATTGATTGGTATACTAAGAACAATCTAATAGTAAATAAGAACAAAACAAAAATCATAGTTTTCAAAACAAAAAGATGCACCAAGATTTAGCCATGTGAAATTGAATTTGAAAATGAGTCAATACAGGTGCAGGAATCGGTGAGGCTGTTGGGTTTACATTAGGGTGGAGCACGGATGTATGCAAAAATATTTTTTTACAGATTTAAAGTTGTAATAAGGGGGGATTGGTGCATTATATTAAAGTTAAAATAAATGTAATTTTGGAATCACCTTGATGAATATCTTCTGCCTCCGCACTGACCTCAAAAATTAAAATTTAATGATAAAAGTCTAGTACAGTTATGGCCAAATATTAAGCTTAATTTAATGATAAATGGGTAATAAATGATACGCAATATATAATTCAGATATATATTAATCACCTTTATTCCAAAATACAACAATTTTTTTATAAAAATATTATTTTAAAAAATCTATTAATTTTCTCGAACATCTCGTTTTGTCTCAAATTTAGGCATTACGTTTCGAGTTTAGGAATTACAAGTCTCGAGTGCTTTTCCCAATATCCCAGTGTAAGACTTAGGTCCCGAAGTAGAGAGAAGGTCCCGAAGACTTAGGTCCCTGTCAAGATGAAAAAACAAGTGTCTCAAAGGAAGTTTGTTCATATGAAGTAAACAAATTATCCACTGAGTGGTTAGCCTTTCTGTAGCCTTTCTAAAGCAGTCTTATAACACCTCTATACCTGCCAGTATTTACATTAGTACCATCACAACCGATTTCCATAAGATGATGTTGGGGATTCCTTCATGTGATAGAAACCTTGTCATAGCAGTTTATATTCCTTTAGCTGAACCAACGTTAAGTACTAAGTACCCCATTGAAATAGACCCTGGCTCTTGAAATATTGAGATGTGCTCCTCAACTGCATTTACCACCTTTTTTAATAATCTTCTTAATCTTAATAATCTTTTGTCTTTTCTTCCATCAAAATATAAAGCAGACTGTTTTGGGATTGCGATCTCCTTCAATAACTTTTGTCTAGTTTTAGTTCTTTCTCTCTTCGTACTTTATGCCTGTACCTCGATATCAGACTTAATGTCGAATAAAATAGACGACGCAATCACTGCTGCTGCCCTATCTGATACTCCATACCTGTCGCAGGTCTTCGATAACGGAGGAAAATCGACGCATACTTTTCTTCGGAATGCTGTTGCATGGCGTTAGTGGAATTATTACTGAACTACTACGACTTTCAGACGCTGACGATACCGGAGAAGTACTAACTTCTATAAGAGATAACGAAGTATTTAAGGCTGTAGTTGGGCGGTTTTCTCATTCCTGTCTCCTCTTTAGAGTCTTTTTCAACTTCTTCGTAACTTCTTCTATGATCAATTAAAAAAGTATGTTCTTGTTTGGGAACCTTTTTATCCTTACGACAGATACATTGACGGAAATCTTTACACTTGCATTCTGCAATATCAAAAAGTACCTTATTACTTTGTCGAAAACTTTTGATAGACGCCTTTTGACAGACACTTTTTCAGACACAGAGTAGGTTTTTGCATTTTAAATGGTATGCTTTTAACATTTGTACGACCCATGTTCATGCTACTATCGGAATAGATGCAGTTTGCCATATATTTTCAATTCTGGATGTCACTATATCTGCTATTTCTGAAAATGTGGGCTCTTTCGCAGTTTCCAATTGCAACTTTAGTTGATGTCTTTTTTTTCAAAAATTCAATGACGTTGCGGAGGCTATTACTATAAATCAAATGAAATAATATTTTGCATGGATTAATTCGGGTCTAAAAGGCACGGAATTTTCACTATTAGATCACTCACAACCCCAAAAAAATATTTCGCTCCACCCTAGTTTACATATCGACAATTCACTGGACTGGTCTCAACATATCAACCATGTAGCCAAGAACCTAAACAAAGCTGTATTTGCCCTGCGTACTCTAAGCCGATATCTGGACTTGGAAATCTTAAGATTGGTGTACTTTTCCACATTCCATTCTCATCTACTTTTTGCGATTATGTTTTGCGATTATGTTTTGCGATTATGTCAATGGATCTGGGACGACGACCAAGTTGTTTAGAATACAAAAACAAGCCCTGCGTATTCTAAATAATCTCCAATACACAGAATCATGTAGAGGTCAATTTAGGGCTTAGATACTAACATTAACAGGCACTTATATCTACGAAGCTATCTTATTTGTTTTTAGACAAAAACACCTTTTTTCAAGTTTTCGTAAACCAATGGAAAGAGATACCAGATACAACAAAGATCTATACGAGCTTCCTAAACACCACCTAACTATGTCTGCAAAAACCCCACCCTATATCAACATAAAACTTTATAATATGCTCCCTTCGGATATGAAACGTCAGAAAATCAGGAATGTAAATCAAATAAAGAAAGATTTATACGAGTGGATTAACAACATTGAACCGTACAATCTGACCGAATTTTATTCGGCTATGAATAATCAAAATTCATAATTTGTATCATAATTAATTGTCTTGTTTCATTTTTTCCCATTTTTTCTGTATATGATATATTTCATTTAGATAATTTGTATCTTAGATAATGAAATAAATTGAATTGAATTGAATTGAAACACATTTCAGGTCAAAAACAACAAAAACCCATCCAAAACCCATCCAGGGAAACACAAAACGTCCAAATTAACCATAATCAACCAAAACACCCAATCAATCGGGAATTCTATTGATATCATAGAAAGGATGCTTGAGGATAATCCAGATTGTTTGTTCCTAGTACTCACGGAGCACTGGAAAAATGAAAAAATCAAGACATTGAAGACATTAAACATATCCAATTAGCATCCTATTTTACAGGAACAGCAGGAGAACATGGGGGAGTGGCGATCTACTGTCGCAATGATGTAAGATGGAGAGTTAGAAAAGACATCAATAATATGTCGGTGAAGTATGATTTTGAAATTACAGCAATTGAAACTAACATTGATACAAACTGTGTCATAATTGTTGCTACATACAGAACCCCTCTAACAAATAGCAAACTTTTCTTGCACAATTTTCATAAGTTGCTATTAAAAGTAAGCTCTGGATACAAAGAATTCGTCATTGCGGGTGATTTTAACATTTACTTTCTAAAGCGAACATCCATAAGCCAGAAATTTATATCGCTGCTGGAATCCTTCAACGCTGTTATAACAGTAAAATAAATAAGCCATCCAGGTACAGGATTACAACATTGTTGTAAACACAAAAAAACAACTACAAAGTAGAAACATTGCAACACCATCTATCAGATCATGGTGCCCAGAAAATTGCAATCCAAATAAACATTTCTGCAATCGAACCAAATTTTCATTTTGTCAGAATTCTCGACGAAGAGTGTACGAAACAGTTCAACACTTACTTGGAAAAGGAGACAAGGAGCAACATTTTCAAAATTGAAGAAAGCGATGTGAACAGGCAGTGGAAGGAGTTCATGGAAACTTTCCTCTCCTCGTGTCCCTGTCAAAAGGATCAACTTAAAACAGAAGAAACAACGAAGCCTATCTAATCCTCGATTGTTAGAAATTGAGAAAAACCTTAAGTTATTTCAAACTATCTCAAAGGTTGATCATAATTATAAGAGGTTCTATAATAACTTGCGAAGGAGATATAAGGCGCGTTAAGAGAAGCGAAAAGGGCCCAATGTAAAAACCAAATTGATATGGCAGAAAATCCGCAAAAAACAATATGGAATGTAATCAGACAAATAGTTAATATTAAAAAGCCTCGTCTCACATATGTAAGCGAAGACCATGATCCAACCACAACCTCTACATGGATAAATAACCATTACGCTGACAGAGCGTGTATGTTACAAGAAGAAATTCCAACAAAAATATACGCCGATAATATAGATGTAAACGCAAATTCAATTTTCTTTTACCCAGTTTCCTTAGAAGAAATGTGTGCTACAATTAAATCTTTTAAAAATAAAAAAAGTTCCGGGTATGACGAAGTGCCAATTACAATTTTAAAGAAAGTCATCCAACATATATCACATCCGTTGGTACACATATTTAATATGTCGATTCAATATGCTATTTTCCCAGATATGCTAAAACTTTCAACAATAATATCCGGAGACAAAAGCAGTATTGATTGATAACTAAAGACCAATTAGTTTATTGTCAAATTTCTCAAAGCTCATTGAGAAACTAATAGAATGTAGGATAACAACCTTTCTAGACAAATATAACTGTCTAAGTAAGAAAGAAA
Organism: Phosphuga atrata; assembly: GCA_944588485.1. Taxonomy (NCBI): domain Eukaryota; kingdom Metazoa; phylum Arthropoda; class Insecta; order Coleoptera; family Silphidae; genus Phosphuga; species Phosphuga atrata. Next base: position 14,769,260 of record OX155895.1, on the reverse strand, counting down.
GGAAGAAATACGGACACGGCATGCTTTTGTTTTATACAAAACATTTTAGAAAACCTGGAAAAAATATAATCCCAACTGGAATTCTACTAGATCTAACAAAAGCCTATGATCTAGTAGATCACCTAATACTGTTAAATAAGCTAGAAAAATATGGAATACGAGGAGTGGCTTTAAACTGGATAGCATCGTTCCTTAATAACCGGGAGCAATTGACAAGAATTAAAACCATGCACGGGTATGCAAAATCAAAGACAAGAACAATTAATATCGGGATACCACAGGGAAGCGTAATAGGACCGCTACTGTTTACGTTCTACATAAACGACCTACCTAATAGCACCAAGAATACGGAATATAAAATACCTCAGTATGCAGACGATACCAGCTTGTTGTTAATAAGTAAGGATGTCGAAGAGATCTGCCATAATGCAAATTGGATGATGCAATGGTTTGTGAGAAATAAACTAATTGCGAATAAAACATAGACTAACATTATAACATTTAAGACAAATCGAAGTACAATAAACTATCCAAAGGAATGCGAAATAGGAGAGGATTTTTTGGAAAATAAAGAAGCTGTAAGATTTTTGGGTATCTTCATTGACGAAACATTGGAATGGTCGGCACATATAGTGCAACTAAGAACTAAGCTGAACAAAGTAGTATATGCGATGAGGATACTAAAACCCTATACAGATTTTGGGACGTTAAGACTCGTTTATTTTTCAAATTTCCACAGCCACCTTCGTTACGGAATCTGTTTTTGGGGTAATGGATTACATATACAACAAATTTTCAAAATTAAAAAACAGGCTCTCCGTATACTTCTAAACCTTAAATTTAGCGAGTCTTGCAGGGGGAAATTTAAAGAAGTAAACATAATAACCACTACAGGTACATATGTGTTTGAAAGTTTACTGTTTTTATTAAAACACAAAAATCTGCTGTTGAAATAATAGAAATCGACTGAAAGGAACACTAGCCATATAAAGGATATGTATGATATTCCTCTGCATAGACTTACACTAACGGAAAAGGATACACCTCATAAAATTGTATAACAAACTACCTAAAGACTTCAATGAGCTTAATATAAATAAAGTGAAAAATAAACTATATACGTTTATTATGAACATTGAACCCTATAATATGGATGAGTATTGGGCTGCAATAAATCTCCCCAGAAGACAAAATGTTTAATTAAGTATACCTTTGTGTGCATTATATATTTTCTTATTATTATTATTTTTCTAGACATATTTCATTTAGTTTCTGTATTTTTTACCTGTGCTTATATTTAATGAAATAGATGTATTGATTGATTGGTTGACTGAACAAGACTGGATAAGGTTGGACAAGACTGGACAAGGCTGGACAAGACTGAACAAGACTGAACAAGACTGGACAAGACTGGACAAGACTTGACCAGACTAGGCAAGACTAGGCAAGACTAGGCAAGACTAGACAGGACTAGACAGCACTAGACAAGACTAGACAGGACTAGACATCATTCGAGACGGCTGTACAAGACTGGACAAGACTGGACAAGACTGGACAAGACTGGACGAGACTGGATGCGACTGAACGCGACTGGACGAGACTGAACGAGACTGGACGAGACTGGACTAGACTGGACAACACTGGACAAGGCTGGACAAGACTGGACAAGACAGTACAAGACTGGACAAGACTGGACAAGACTGGACAAGACTGGACAAGACTAGACAATACTGAACAAGACTGGACAAGACTAGACAAGACTAGGCAAGACAAAACAGGGATAGTCAGAACTAGACAGGACTGGACAGGACTAGACAGGACTAGACAGGACTCGACACGATTCGACACGACTGGACAAGACTAGAAAAGACTAGACGAGATAAGACTAGAAAAGTCCAGGCAAGACGAGACAAGACCAGACAAAACGAGAAAGACCAGACGAGACCAGACAATACCAGACAAGACCAGACAAGACTAGACAAGACTATACAAGGCTAGACAAGACCAGACAAGCTCTGGTAAGATCAGACAAGCCCAGAAAAAAGCAGATAAGAGCAGACAAAACCAGGCAACATTTTGTGCTGCCGAAACCGACAACCCCAGATAAGACCAGACAAGACCAGACAAAAACAGACAATACCAGAGAAGACCAGACAAGGCTAGACTAGACCAGACCAACCCAGATAAGGTCTGATAAGCCCAGACAAAAGCAGACAAACCAGACAAGACCAGACAAAATCAGGCAACATTTTATGCTGCTGAATAACTGTTAGACTGATCTTCGACAAGGGTTTCATTACCAGATACGGAAGAATCCAGTCATGCACATTGTCACAGTGCAGAAACTGATAGAGTTACGAGGTTATCGTAGTCAACATTTTTCATTTTGTAGTTACGATGTTTTCTTCTAATTTCCCAATCTATTGCAGAATTTTTATTGAATTACGAGGATTTAGCATTGCAGAGATTAGACTAGAAAGGGCAATATATAGTATAACGATCTCACTTTTAGATTTTTTTAGGAGTTACGAGGTTTCTTGTGTCGCCGACGATACATAAACTTCGCCGAGAGAAAACTAGACATACAAAAGCAAATAGGGTAGACACGTCATATAAAATTAATCATTCAAGGTTAATCTGGCAAATCTATCTTGATTTTGAAGAATATTTGGACGAAAATAGACAGAAGTTACCAAGTTGAATGGACTAAACAGACAATAATAAACAAAGAAGAATAATAAATTTAAAAAATATTGTTCTAAAATGAGAATCATTTCGATGTTTATCAGAATAGATCTGGATAATGTGAGAATGATAAAAGTTGTAAGCGAAATTTGAAAAATAAGATAAGGCTATATGAACATAATTAGAAAAACATGACAACTAGATTAGACAACTAGAAAATCCTCCTTGAGCTCTGTTATAGTACCTTAGGAGAGATAAATTGGCATCCATCATATTTAAAATATCATGCAAGATGTCTACCCTTCAATAGTCAGGTTCCGTAAATTATCAATTAAAATAGCATCTAGCCAGTGTAGACGATACTCGGCTTGACTTATATTTGAACGGCAAAATCTCTTTTAACATTGGCTTCTAAAGCTGACCGTGCATGTTCGATTGCCATTAAATTCATCTTCAAAAAAAAATTCATCTTCATAAAAATCTTCGATTGAATTATTACAAGAGTAGTAAGAGTAGTAAGGAGTAGTATCAAAGGAGTAGTATCAATTACCAATATAACTTTAATTCCCATTTTGAAATTGTATATTCTTATTCCGAAATTGTTTGTTCCCAATTGGAAATTGTTTCTTTCCAATTTGAAATTGTTTGTTAAGAATTTGAAGTTGTTTGTTCCCAATTTGAAGTTGAAAAGGTATAGACCGACAAGACCAGATAGACAAGACTAGATATACAAGACTAGACAGAAAAGATTAGACAGACTAGACTAGACAGACAAGACTAGACAGACAAGACTAGACAGACAAGACTAGACAGACAAGACTAGACAGACTAGACAGACTAGACAGACAAGACTAGACAGACAAGACTAGACAGACAAGACTAGACAGACAAGACTAGACAGACAAGACTAGACAGACAAGACTAGACAGACAAGACTAGACAGACAAGACTAGACAGACAAGACTAGACAGACAAGACTAGACAGACAGGACTAGACAGACAAGACTAGACAGACAAGACTAGACAGACAAGACTAGACAGACAAGACTAGACAGACAAGACTAGACAGACAAGACTAGACAGACAAGACTAGACAGACAAGACTAGACAGACAAGACTAGACAGACAAGACTAGACAGACAAGACTAGACAGACAAGACTAGACAGACAAGACTAGACAGACAAGACTAGACAGACAAGACTAGACAGACAAGACTAGACAGACAAGACTAGACAGACAAGACTAGACAGACAAGACTAGACAGACAAGACTAGACAGACAAGACTAGACAGACAAGACTAGACAGACAAGACTAGACAGACAGGACTAGACAGACAAGACTAGACAGACAAAACTAGACAGACAAGACTAGACAGACAAGACTAGACAGACAAGACTAGACAGACAAGACTAGACAGACAAGACTAGACAGACAAGACTAGACAGACAAGACTAGACAGACAAGACTAGACAGACAAGACTAGACAGACAAGACTAGACAGACAAGACTAGACAGACAAGACTAGACAGACAAGACTAGACAGACAAGACTAGACAGACAAGACTAGACAGACAAGACTAGACAGACAAGACTAGACAGACAAGACTAGACAGACAAGACTAGACAGACAAGACTAGACAGACAAGACTAGACAGACAAGACTAGACAGACAAGACTAGACAGACAAGACTAGACAGACAAGACTAGACAGACAAGACTAGACAGACAAGACTAGACAGACAAGACTAGACAGACAAGACTAGACAGACAAGACTAGACAGACAAGACTAGACAGACAAGACTAGACAGACAAGACTAGACAGACAAGACTAGACAGACAAGACTAGACAGACAAGACTAGACAGACAAGACTAGACAGACAAGACTAGACAGACAAGACTAGACAGACAAGACTAGACAGACAAGACTAGACAGACAAGACTAGACAGACAAGACTAGACAGACAAGACTAGACAGACAAGACTAGACAGACAAGACTAGACAGACAAGACTAGACAGACAAGACTAGACAGACAAGACTAGACAGACAAGACTAGACAGACAAGACTAGACAGACAAGACTAGACAGACAAGACTAGACAGACAAGACTAGACAGACAAGACTAGACAGACAAGACTAGACAGACAAGACTAGACAGACAAGACTAGACAGACAAGACTAGACAGACAAGACTAGACAGACAAGACTAGACAGACAAGACTAGACAGACAAGACTAGACAGACAAGACTAGACAGACAAGACTAGACAGACAAGACTAGACAGACAAGACTAGACAGACAAGACTAGACAGACAAGACTAGACAGACAAGACTAGACAGACAAGACTAGACAGACAAGACTAGACAGACAAGACTAGACAGACAAGACTAGACAGACAAGACTAGACAGACAAGACTAGACAGACAAGACTAGACAGACAAGACTAGACAGACAAGACTAGACAGACAAGACTAGACAGACAAGACTAGACAGACAAGACTAGACAGACAAGACTAGACAGACAAGACTAGACAGACAAGACTAGGTAGACAGGACTAGGCTCACTAGAATACACAGACAGTACTAGATATACCGAAACTAAAATAGACCGAACAGATAAGATTAGACAGACAAGTCTAGAGAGACAAGACTAGACAAACAAGACTAGACAGATAATAATAGGCGGACAAGACGAGACAGACAAAACTAGACAGTGAGGACTAGAGAGACAAGACTGGACAAACAAGACCAGACAGACAAGAATTGACAGACAAGACTAGACAGGCAAGACTAGAGACACAATACTAGACAGACAAAACTATACAGGCATGATAAGCTTACTATAGGTTTTAAACAAGATTATATTGATTTGACGAAATAGACAAGACTAGGGTAGACAAGACCAGAAAAAACCCTAGTGTTATCTATTTCGTAGAAAAGAATTCCTTAGTCTAATTCTTTAAATTATTTATTATTTAAATTTATATAATTTAAATATTATTATTATAAAAATAATAATTATTATTTAAATCTGCTTCGTCTAATCAATATTAACTTGTATGTATAGTATAACAGGACTGAGAAAACCAAGCGAACCATACCGTAATAATAATGAAAAACCTCTTAACAGGTTGACTGCCACCAATATATTTGGTATTTTCTAGAAGACACAAAACCACTCCGATTGGAGTGCGTGGCAGTCAACCTTTTAAGTGCAACAATTATAAATAACTTCTTCGTAGAAAGAGCGATAAATGTATCCGGTAAACAACCAAATGTTCAGTATAGAGTGACAATATATTACAAAACTTCCAGTCAATCTTCCTTAAAACTACAAGAGAGGAACTACAAAACGCTGTACTGGATATAAAAAACAAGAAAAGTGTGGGTCATGACGGAATATCCTCAAGTGTAATAAAATATGTGCTTCCATTCATTATAACACCATTGAAGTCGATCATATATAACGCATTTACTACAGGTATCTTCCTAGGTGCCCAGAAACTTGCCCTAATTATCATAATTCACAAAGCCGACGATAAGAAAGATATAGCAAATTATAGACCAATTGGTATCCTTCCCGTTTTCTCTAAGATATTTGGAAAATTTTGTCCTTCTCTCGGCTATTATCATTCTTAGAGTACCCAAGAGAGTACACCAACACCAGCTTGGTTTCAAGGGGGAAAGCATTGAGGCGTCATGTTTTCAATTTATAACGCATTTATCAGAGCAATGTATGCAGGCATACAATATTCTATTCGGAATATTACTGGATTTATTCAAGGTACACAATCTGGTGAACCACACCATATTGTTAAATAAACTTCACAAATATTGCATTAGAGGAACTGCATTGGATTGGATAAAATCGTATCTAAAAAATGGAAAACTAATTATTAGGCTGGATATCCTCCACGGTCCCGTGAAATGCAATGCAAGGGCAATAAACATCAGTATTTCACAAGGAAGCATAATAGGACCATTATAATTCACGCTCTTTATAAATTATATACAACCGTCAACCTACAGCATACGATGTTTAACTACGCTGATGATACTACAATTCTTACACAAAACCATTAAAGAAATAAGCCCAAATACAATTTCAGCAATAACATCTCTAGCTGCATGGTTCGACAGGAACAAACTAATTGTAGATAGGGATTAAGCAAACATGATTATATTAAAAATAGGTGAATAACAACGTTCCCTCATGAAATTGCCATGGGAAAGGAAATAATGAGTTTGGAAAAAAAGACTTCTGAGACTACATATCAATTCCTAGACTGGACTACACATATTGATCATCTAACCAAAAAACTAAACAAATCAGTCTTTGCCATAAGGGTTCTCCAGAGATATAAAGACGTGGATGCCCTTCGTTTGATATATTTCGCAAATTTTCACCCCCACCTGAAGTTTGCAATTATGTTGTTGGGTAAGAGTTTGAGGAAGTTTTGGGAAGATAAAAAGAACCAGATGACCAGTAGAACGTAGTAGATCAGTAGACGCGTAGAACCATTACTTAGCAATGGTTCTACGCGCTCCTTAGAGGGCTAAACGAATAAATAATAATAATTGATGGATTAGATGCAGCGTATGTGTTTAGAATACAAAAACATCCACTAAGGATTCTAAAAAATCCAGAGGCCAATTCAAAATGAGCAACATACTTACAACCACAGGCACTTATATATACGATAGCATATTATTCATCATCACGCCTAAACATCTTTTTACAAGTTTTCACAAGCCCAAAGAACGGCAAACAAGATATAACAGGTATTTGTATGAACTGCCAAAACATTATGTGGCAATGACAGCAAAGAATCTACCATATATTAATATAAAATTATATAATATGCTTCGAACCGAATATAAATATAACACTATCCTACAACGCACAAAGAAGAAACTATATAATTTCATTAAGGGTATAAAACCATATAGCATGCAAGAATTTTGTGATAGAGTTAAGTAATGTTCCATACATTCACACCCAACATGACACCCTTTCAAATTTATTTTGTTTATTATATTTTTTTTCTTGTACGACACATTTCTTCTTCTTCTTCTTTCGAATAGGCCTACTTTGGACCACGCTTGTTCAACAGTTGGGCTATGACCTTTGCCTAGTATTGTCGCATCTTCTGCCGGTGTAACTCCTTTCTCTCTTCTGTCTAGGGGTACCTTTCCTACGGAGTTTTTCCTGAAATCCACGGACTTCCTTCAGGGTGCGTCTCACAAACTGTCTGTTTTTGGGATCTGTTATTCCCAGTTCTTTATTATCCTTCTCGGTTTCTGTTAACCAAGTGGTACGAACCCTCTTACGACACATTTCATTTAACATATTTTATAATATTTCTTATTATTATTATTTATTCGTTTAGCCCTCTAAGGAGCGCGTAGAACCATTACTTAGCACTGGTCATCTTGTTCTTGTTATCTTCCCAAAACTTCTTCAAACTCTTAGCTGTTGTATTCTTTGATGTGAAGTTATGTGAATTTATTTCCTGCCTTATTTAGTTCGTGTAGTTGCCAATGGATCTATATTGATTACTGAAAGGTCATGTTGGGTGTCTACCATCCAGCGTACTTTGGACTGTCGGGTTCCATTGATGATGTGGAAGATTTTTTTGGTCAATCGATTCGTACTTTATGACCGTAGAATTTCAGGCGTCTTTTCCGTGCAACTGAGGAGAATCGTTCTGTCAGGGAATACAGTTCTTGTGAGCTTTTACGCATCCAGACACCATCTTGCACCTTTGGCCCAAATATTTTCTATTGATGTAGATGGTTAATGATGAAGTCTCAATTGCACAGAGTGCTTCTGGTAGAATGAGTGTATGGTAGTGACGGAGTTGTAGTGTTGTACATATTCCAGCTGATTGTATATGCTTTGCGTAACTTTTATGCACATGTATTGTTAGCCATTCTTTCCTTACCAGTGTTTCCAATTATTTCACCTAAGTACTTGAACACCATCCGCAAAAGTTTAGATGAAGAAATAAGAGGAAAATGGATGAAAACCTGGAAAGAACTTCCAGGGCTAAGGCAATCCAAGGTGATGCTGGGATCTTTTAACCAGAAGAGAACGGGAGCTTGCCTGAAACTAAGTAGGAAGAAGCTCAGAATTCTGAGAGGAGCCCTGACGGGACACTGCAGACTTAGGAAACATCTCAAGGCCCTAGGCCTAGAGGAGGATGATGGATGCAGAGTCTGTGGCTCAGCAGAGGAAACCCCCATACATCTGTTCAAAGACTGCGAAGCATTACTCCGCAAGAGACAGATGTACCTTGGGGCTCACTGCTTGAACACAGAGGAGCTGCAGGCCTTGAATCCCACCCAGATCCTGAGATTCCTAAAGGAATCAGGATTAGAGGAGGCGCTCTAAATGGGTAAGTACACCAACGCTTGGAGGAGGAGGGTGGGGTACAATAGATGTAATGTAGATGATGTAGACAATGTAGATGAATTGTTTGTCTATTAAGGTCGTAGTACAAGTCGTCACCACCATATCTACAATCTACAATCTACAAGTACTTGAAGTGTTTAACTTGTATGATGTTGCCAAATTTGGTTGCAAGATGTGTCATATTTGAGTTCTTGGGGTCTATGTATTGCGTTTTCTCGTAAGAGATTTGAAGGCCGGTCCTGATGGCGATTTTATGAAGTTCCTCGATGGCGTGTTTGGCTTCTTCAGTAGTCCGGGTGATAATTGCAAGGTAGTCAGCAAAAGCGAGGTACTTTAGGTTGATTCGTTTGTCCTTTGTTCCCATATATACTCCAGGTACTTCCCATATTTTGACTATTTTATCTAGTACCAGGTTGAAGAGGAGTGGGGACAATCCATCACACTGTCTTACTCCAGTACTGATTTGAAAAGGCTCGGAGGAGATTTCACCCATGAATTTTACTTTAGATTTTGTGCCTGGCAAAGTCTGTTCGATTAACATGGTTGTTTTACTATCCACACTGTATTCATGAGGTACATTATACAGAGTTATGCGGTCAATTGATTCATAGGCTTTCTTGAAATCTACGAAAGTGACAATTGTGCATTTGGACTGACGATGTTGCAGTATCATCTTCAAATTTTCTGTCTGTTCTTCCAGTTTTGTGAGGAGGGTACGTGAGAGAACTTTGTAGGCGATTGATAGAAGGGAAATGCTTCGGTAATTGTTTGGATCAGTCTTGTCGCCCTTTTTGTGTAGTGGGTAGATCAAAGCATTTTTCCAGTCCGTTGGTATGATGCCGCTCTTCCATGTATTTGCAATGATAGCTTGCAGTCTGTCAATCAAGAGTTCACCTCCGATCTTGAGCATTTCAGCGATTAAGCCGTCTTCCCCAAGTTCTTTGTTGTTCAAGTGTAAAATGATGTTTCGTATTTCCTCATGTGTTGGTGGAACAGAGTCTAGGTTTGGGGTGGCTATGTGGTATTGGAGTCTTTCTTCAGGGTGTTCACAGTTGTGTAGCTTCACGTACTGTACTGATTCAGAATTTCGCAGTTCACTTTTGTGTTGGTTTCAAGTGCTCCATCAGTCCGACGGAAGTAAAGGCTCGTTGACTTGTAGTTCATCAGTTCTTCCCTAAATGTTCTTTAGAAGTTTCACGTGTTAAATATTTCTTATATTATGAATTAAAATAAACTTGATTTGATTTTATTTGACTAAGCAGACAAGATCAGACAGACAAGAGCAGCCAGACTAGAGCAGTCAGACAACTTTTCATAGCAAGACTAGACAAAGACAACTGAAAGATTAAACATTCAAGAATTCAAAAAATACATTAGAGTCATATATCATTCTGTAAAGCTTAGTGATATTTGAGTATGTGTTCTGACAAATCTTCTATGTTTAGTTATGTAACTTATGTAACTTTACTTCTGATTAGTCTAGTATTGCACTTCTTGTTTCCCTACCCTTGGCTATATAATTTTTCAATTAATAACTTTTCTGTCACGTCTTGGGTGTCTAGTTATGTTAGGCTAGTCTTGTCTCAACTTATTTCCTTTGTTTTTGCTGCCGTATCTTTCCCCTTAATTTTTGTCTGTTTCGACTTGCCGTCCTAATCGCGAATAAACAAACAATAGAAACTCAAACTAGCCTAGTTTATTCAGACTTCCTTTATTTGATAAATACTAGGTTTATATACAAATGATGTTTATGTTTAACCTGATAATAAATTCCATGGGTAAATTCTGCAACATCAATTATTTAAATACATGTTCTTTGTTTTTTCGTGTTTACATGTAAAATGAAGTGAGTAGTAGCATGGAAAATAGAGTTTCGCACAATTATATAAACATTACGCATTTAAATAAATGTTAATGTGTAGTAATGAATGTTACTGTTATCGACGAGTGTGTATGTGTGAGTATATTTAAGTTATTTTTCTCTGCATATTTTATTTATTTATTTTCTATTTGTGATGTAATTATTAACATAATTTCTTAACGCATTTCTTGTTTAATGTGTGTAATAAGTTACATATAAAGTTTATATTAGAGAGAAATTTGTTCAAATAATGGACATCCAGCTACGTCGAGCTATGTTACTTCAATTTTTTGTTGAGCTTTTTCTTTGAGCAAACTTTGAAAGCTGTAAGTAATATTTAACAAAATTGTTACGAGGGAAAGGCGATTAACAAAACTTATATGCAAACATTTAACACCTTGTGTATTACCACAAATTTTTATTCATCGAAATGCTAACGTTTATCTGTCTTACATTTTAGCTGTAAACTTCCTCTAACTATACTTGCAATTTACTACAAATTATCCAAAAATATTTTTTTTGAACAGACGTTTTCTATACATATTACAGGGTTAGTGGCTGTCCGTATAATTACATTAAAACTTGTATTAAAAACCAGTTTAGGTACTTACAAACGGCGAAATTGTGTGAACATCAAGTTGTTGAAATATATCCGAAATATGTGCAGTATTATGCAATAATTTAGTCTTCACTGATCTACACAATTTCCTAGTTCTAGTTTTCACTTATTACCAGTCTTTGCAAATAAAATACCAGATAATTAAGCCTATTTAAACAACAATGAACCGTCAACACTAAAGAAGACTAGATAGGCCGACAGATTACTCAGGCCAACATAAATTGTGTGCGAGAGATTAGGGCATGCAATTACGATATTGTTTTATTAAAAAAATTGCATTTGCAATTGCATCTGTACGATATTTATTTGAAATATTCCTCAAATTAGTCAGCAAAATGTGAAACTATAATATTCTGAGATTGTTCAAGTTTGATTATTGTTAAGATTATTGTTAAGATTTTGAGATTTTGGGAAGAACTAAAATTATCGCACATTGAAACCAGGAAAGACCCAAGATGACCAAAGATTTCCCTGCTCTGTCACCTCTATAAACTCTTCGAGAGACTGACACTTAATCGACTAAAAGTCTATATTGATGATAAGTTTATTAGGGATCAAGATGGATTCAGACCAGGCAGATCTTGTACTGGACAAGTTCTAGACCTTACCCAACACATTGAAAACGGGTTTGAAGCAAAACTGACCACTGATGTTACTTTTATCGACTTGTCTGCGGCATACGATGCTATCAATCATAACATACTATTATCAAAACTAATCTGAAAAATTAACCTCAGAGAGGAAACTAGTCAAGATAATAAATAAACGATACTCCGAAACACACGATATTAGATAGAAGTTGGAGGAGTCCAAAAATGGTGTACCCCAAGGTAATTTCTTATCTCCAACCATGTTCAATATATAAACGACCAACCTATACTATCCTCGTTAGACATCAGACACTTTATTTATGCGGATGACAGCCATGGAAACCCAAAGTGAAAATTTTGAGGTGGTTGATAAAGCACTGGTAAGTTTATTACAGCTAGTAGGTGACTACTACGAATCAAATTATCTGAGACCAAACAAACCCCTCAAAGACACAAGTCTGCGCTTTCAATCTCCACAATAGGCTAGCTAACCGAAAATTGAATATAACATGGAAAGGTGTCGAAATCGAACACATACCTTATCCTAAATATCTAGAAGTTACCCTAGACAGATCCCTGCATATAAAAAGCACTGCGAAAACGTAAAATCAAAAATTAGTGCAAGGAACAGTTTACTTAGAAAACTTATAGGATTTTTGCCTATACCCATACCCTCAGAGTGTCTGCGTTAGCATTATTCTTCTTCGTAGGAGAGTATGCAAGCCATGTGTGGCGTAGATCTACCCACGCGAGAAAGGTTGACGTGGCACTGAATGAATCCTGCCGCTTGATAACTGGGTGCCTAAAGAGCACACCTCTCCACAAAGTCTTCCCAATCGCAGATATCGCACCTCCGTACTATCGGCGAACAATTAATGCAGACTTAGAAAGATCCAAATTCAAAACTGATCGTCGACATATTCTACACGGCAAGGATATACACAGGTCAAGATTAAAATTAAGACAGAGCTTTATGAAATGCACAAATATCTTAACGAAACCCTGGATTGCTGGAAATTAATCCTAGGCCATATTGAAGATGATCAGATTTTATCAGCAGAACACCTTCCTGCAGGATATAACTTCGATTGACCCGCCTAGAGAACACTCAATAGACTAAGAACGGAAGTTGGAAGATCAAAAGACAATCTAAAGAAGTGAGGCGTAATACAAAAAGACTCAAAATGCGACTGCGGAGACGAAAATACCATGAGCCGACCATGTGTACTGATCGCTCCAAAGTACCCTACAACATGCACTACTTCGGATATCCTAATAGTGAGAAAAAATCCAATCAAAGTGGGACAAACATTGTGAAGGCGAAAATTAATTATTAGTACTCATGGATTTATTATTTATTTTTATTAGGACTCATGCCCTATTTATATTTATGTTTATTTAATTCTAGACTCATGTTTATGTTTATGTTCATGTTTATATTAGTATTTATATTTTATATTTATATTTATATGTGGTTGTTTGACACGAATTTAATAATAATTACCAAGATGGGACATAAAAAACCAATAAATGTTAAATTAAAAAAAAAACTTTACGTGTTTTACTAAATACTTTTCAAAATTTCATTTATCGTCGAATTTTTTAGACGAAAAAAATGTAAAACGAAAGCAAAATTAGACTTTGTTTCAAACTTGATTATTACTAACAGACAAAATGTATTAAATAATAAAGTTTCTTATAGAAACTGTAGAATTGTTCTTTTTTTTTCAAGTTTTAACCAAAACATTTCTACAAACGCTATAGAAGCGAAATTATAAACGATATTGATATTTTAGTGCATGAATAAAGAAACAAAATTATACCCAGATACAAAATTTGTTTTGAAAAGTTGTTTTATACTTGTAAGTTCCTTCTGTGAGCATATTTCTTTTTTTTACAAGGGGTATGTCGCTGGCCTTTTCCCTCAACCCTCACCTTTTATCCGAGCTTGGAACCAGCTATGATTTCACTGAACTACTCAATCCACCCAGTGTCCTCATAGGCAGAGTTCAAACCTGGGATCATCAATACTGGGAGAACTTCAGCATTGAATTGCAACACGACTTATATGGCGGTCAAAAGAAAATCAGGAAGCTCCTCAGGAAGTTTAAGCAACCAGTTGACGAACAACATCAAACCGAATGTATAACACATGAAGAATGGGCCAAGTACTTTAAGAAATTGTATGAAACAGAAAGCAACAACATCAAGGAAGGAACCACTACCGTAACGCACGAACAGACAATAGAGGAGTCATACTGGCTTATTAGCCAAGAAGAAATAAATCGGGAAATCAGGAATCTAAAAACAAGAAAGACACCAGGTGAAGATATGTTAACATCCTATGCTATGCAGATGATGCAACGCTAATGGCAGACAACGAAGATGATCTGCAACGATTACTAAAGACATTCTCGGAAACAAAGATATACATCATCGATATTTCCCACCAAAAAGCCAAATGCATGACAGCCAGCCGATACCCAACAAGATGCCGATACCCAAACTAGAACTCGACGGTAAGGTAATAGAACAAGTGATGAGCTTCACATACCTCAGCATAGAAATATCAAGCGACAGAAACCTTAAGATGGAAACCCTAGCAGCCACCAACAAGACCCGAAAAATATCGGTGAAATAAACAATATAGTGTAAACAAATAAGCATATATCTAAAGATGGTAAAATCCGAATATACAAAACCGCAATAAGACCAATTCTCACATACGCAGCCGAAACAAGAGCCGACACAGCAGTTACCAAACAAGCCTTAAGAACGACAGAGATGCGCACCCTACGAGCGATAAAGGGGCTCACTCTAAGATACCAAATCAGGAGCTCCACAATCAGAGAGGATCTACAAATACAGGATGTCGTACGCTGGACAAGAGACCGTCGGAGGCACTGGCGGGACCATGTGAAACGCATGATCCCACAACGGATCGTTAACTGGGCCATAGTGATTCAAATTGCTTTCTGTTTTCCAAGTAGGATTGTATACAACGGCCCTTTCTCCCACATCCCATATATCATAATTTGTTCAGGAGAATACTATGCTAGACACAATAGGTTTACTCTCTATCTACATCTTGTAATATTTTGTTCTGAAATTCTACCAAAGCTGTTGAAGTAGATTTCTCTTTACAAAAACCGTGCTGCTGTGAAGGAATCAAATCAAGCCTTTCTATAAGTGGGATCAGTCTGGATTGCATGTAGTATTCTAGAATTTTAGCTAAAACTAGATTTGTTTTTTAATCTGGTGACTATTGACAGGGCTTCACGATAAAATCATTTTTGAATATTGATTTTGTATTAGTCTTCATATTTTAGTTTGAGATGGTTGTCGGATTGTCATTGTTAGCGAATAATTTTGGAGCTTCTATAATGTAGTTATTTAATGCCTCTGTGATTTCCTTAGGCTCTGTATATCTGTTATTATTTTGCATTATTTGTGCAGGTCCTTATACTTTTAGCTTATTTGATTGCAAATTAATAACATATTTATACATATTCCAAATAGCTCTTGTTTGATTTGTTGCTTTCATTATATTATGATTAAAATATTTTTGTTTTGCTAATGCAATTAATTTGTTATGTACATTTTTTTGTTTTGTTTTAAATATGAATAGTCCTGTCTGTCTAGTCCTGTCTTTCTTGTCCTATCTGCATATTGTTGTCTATCTTGACTTTTCTGTCTAGTTTTGCTCGCCGAGCTTCTAATCTTTATAGTCTCGTCCGTCAAAAATTGTTTCTCAAATCTGGTCTGTCTAGTTTTGTCTATCTAGTCATATCTGTCTAGTCTTGTCTGCTCAGTCAAAATGGAAATATAGTTTATTTAACTTTTTCTCGATGATAAAACTCCATTTAAGGTTTTATTCTAGGTATATACCTAGCTTGGTTAACCTGCTTGGTTCTGCCTAATTCTATATTATTTATTTTCAGGGTGATACACTGTGATCGTTATGTCTTCGTCTATAGGTTCGGAATGCCATGTACTTGATCTTCTCCAAGTTTAAATAAATAGTTGATTTAAATAAATTGTTTCCCATAAACCACTTGTATAGCATTTTGGTTTCATTTTCTTTTGTTATGTTTCCCAAAATTAGGAAGCAAATCATCAGCTAATAGGGTAGAATGACAGCAATCTACTTTATATACTTAATCACTACATCAAAATACTTAATTGTGTCTGCTATGTATAGCGAAAATAATGTTGGTGACAGAATACTGCCTTGTGGTGGTACTGTATTGGTCCTTTTGCTCCTGTATTGGACTTGGTTTTAGCTACTTGATATGATGCTGCAATATTATTACTTAATGTACACTGTTCCGTTTTGATCTCCATGATTTCTTTTACTAAATTCCATGTTTTTTTTTTGTATATTCGAAGAATATTCAAGTTGTTTATTGAAACTGTCCTTTTTGGCATTTCTAAACATATTACTAAATCTCCTACGCATGTAATTATATACTGGCTTGTACACACGATTGAAGAATGCAATTGTTTTTGGAATATGAACTTGTTTTTCGAACTATCTAGTTCAGCATTTCAAAAAACATTTGAAAAAACTTTTCAAATTGTTGCGGTTTAGGAGGAATGCCTCATTAAAACTGGAATAAAATATCTTCGTGAATATCTTCGTCCTGTTGGTCTAGTTTTGTTTCTCCAATTTGCTCTGTCTAGTTTTATCTATTTAGTCATATCTAGTCTTGTCTGTTCAGTATTATTTTATTTAGTTATTTACGTTCTTGTGATTATTGAACTGTAAACACATTTTCATGGATAAAACTGAATAGATAAAAATGTAAGGTGTTTGTTTATATAAAACGTATACGCTTCCATCCGTCCGTAATTCCAAACTTCCTGCATCCAATTTGTTCCTCTCCGCCGAAGATTCCCGCTCCTCTTCTAACATTAAAGATTATATAATTATATATTAGTTCGTCGAGAAATTCATTAGGCGAGTTTAGAGAGCAGCTCGGCGATCATTTAGAACGAAATTGGATAAGTTTTAAATTATTATGCAATTAGTTACGGACCGAGTATCCATAAATCGGAATCGTTTGTTTTATTTGTAAATTAAATTATCTGACTTTGTTATTAGCACAATCAGTTTTAACATTTTTTTCTTTAAAAACTTTTTATTTTTGAACTTTTAAACTATATCATTATGTTGATGATGAATCACAGCTTGCACTAACGGATTATTGTTACATTACGTATAAGTATATTTAGTTTCTAATTTGGTATATTTAGTCAGTAATGAAGTTGAGGTAATAATTTCAAAATGTTGCTAATGGTGAGTAGAAGTAATATTAGCGTAATGGAAATAATATTATTATCACATTTAATGAGGTTAATATTACGACTCTTTGTAAATTGCCAGATACCTAGGCAATTGTTATTGAATTACAGCCAATTTAGAAAGAACCTTTATATATTATTGCAAATAAATTGAATTATTAAGAAGCAATAAAATGATATTACCAGAAAGTTAGTACTCCCTTTTTTCAATATGTGTACTATTAGTGCTCAATATCTAATCGTTAATTGATTAGTTCTCGAATCTTCTTGTTTAGTATTCTTCTCTCTCTCTCTCTCTTTCTTTCTAATATTCTTCTGCTTTCCTTCTTCTTCTGACGCTACAGCCCAATTTGAGCATTGGCCTTCCAAAGCTTCCTCCACCATTCCTCCCTTTCCCGGGCTACTTCTTTCCGTCTTCCTAGATTAAGGATTCGTCTGGCGTCCTGGTCTGCTCCATCCTTCCATTTTTTCTTGGTCTTCCTATCTCCCCCCCCGCCATTCGCCCGTTCAGGATTCTTTTGGGCATTTTACCTTCTGGCATTCTTATAATGTGGTCTGCCCACCGGAGGCGATGCAGTTTCACACTGGTTGGTCTATATATCAACACTGGTTGGTCTTTAAGGGCCTTATATACTTCCTTATTTTATCGCCTCCTATATTCTTCATTTTCCCGTACTGGTACTAGGCTCCTTCTTAATATTTTCCACTCGAACGCGTCGATTTCTGTTTCGTTCTTTGCGGTGAGGATCCACACTTCACAGCCGTACGTGAGTATTGGTCGGATGATTGCTTTATACACCTTATTTTTTGTGTCTCTGTAGCACATAGGACTTGAGTACATTCGCCAATGAGAAATACGCTTTATTTGGCATCATCACTCTGGTTATAATTCCCGCGTCTTCCAGGCCTTTGCTATTGATGTTTGCGCCCAGATTCTTGAAATCGTTCACTTGTTCAAAATTGTCTTGTGTTGGTATTTCTGGTGAACCCGTTCTACTTTGCACTAGCGTCTTTGTTTTGCCGATGTTGATTTTGAGACCGATTGTCTGGGCTGCTGGTTTTTGTGCTGTATAAGCTTCCTCCATGGCTCGTTTTGTGTGCCCCATTATGTCAATATAATCCGCATTGGCTGCGAGCCGTACGGATTTGTGTATTAGCGAGTTGTCTCTCCCTATTCCAGTCTTTCTTATTACATGCTTCAGGGCGAGGTTGAACAGCGTCGGTGCCAGCCCGTCGCCATGTTTCAGCCCTTGTCCACAGCTTTCCGATAAATTTCCTTACACTCGCACTTGTGCGATGCATTCTGACTTGGTGAGTTGGAAGTCTTACCTGCTTTTATGGTATGCCCATTTCTGTCAGTATCACGCCCTAGCTCGTCTCTGTTTATGAAGTCGTATGCTAGTTTGAAATCGACAAACACATTGTATACATCGACATTGTGCTTTGCTGAGAGTACGTTTGACGTTGTGTATTTAGTCTACTGTCGATCTTCCAGGTCTAAAACCTGCTTGGTACTCTCCTATTATATTTGAGGCAAAGTGTGTTGTTAATTATGGTCATGAATATTTTGTATCCGTTGCACACCAGAGATGATCCTGTGTGGTTTGAGCATGTCATTTTATCTCCCTTCTTGTATATCGGGCTTATTATGCTCTCGTTGCATTCTTGCAGGATCTGTTCTTTCTTCCATATTTCCATTGGGTGGTTCCCTGTTTCAGTATTTCGCTTTGTATTTCGTCGATGCTTGGAGATTTGTTAGCTTTCAGCGTGTTGATTGCTGTTACATCCTCTTCTCTAGTTAGTACCATCGTGTGTTTGCTGTATTCCTCCATTGGCAGTAGCTCTGCTTGTAATAATGGTGTTACTGGAGCTATAGTTTGCGGTCTACTATCCGTAGTGCTCGGATTTAGCAACTTTTCGAAGAACTTTTTCCAGGTGTCCTCTATCTCGCGTTGATCACTTATGACTTTTCCCTGCATAATTTTTCTTTCCCCTCTTTCTCTCTGCATAAACTTGCTTGTGGTTTGAAACCTTCTCTTCTCTGCTTCAGGTATTTGTACGCATCTCCAGCATTGTATACTCGAAAATCTTTTTAATATTTAGAATTTTTTCGTTTTCGAATTTGCGCTTCTTCTGTCTGTAGAGCTTATCCGATTTTTGTCGTGCTCGTTTGCATACCTCCCTTCGTTCTCTAGTTTATATTTGAAGCATGCTTTTATGAGCGTTTTCCTTTGTCCAAGGCTTTCTTTACATTCATCGTCATACCGCGCGTGTCTCTTTTGCTTATTCTGTCTAATTCCTAGTACTTCCTGTGGCAAGTTCTTTGTATTTGTTCCACATAGACTCAATATCTCTTCCTACCTCTACATTTATATTTGTTATTTTTTATCTATGCTCGTTTTGTGTTTGATTATATTCGGAACGCCTCGATATTTAGCCTCTCTGGTCCCCTAGTCTTGGCACATGCTTCCGTTTTGATTCGGCATCGATATTTAGTGCGTATTAGTGAGTGGTTTGAGCCACAACAGGCCGCTCACTGTGTTCTTACATCTACTATGTTGGTGGCCTATCGTCTGTTATTTAACACATGTTCAATTTGATTTTTTGTGTTGTCATCTGGGGAGCTCCATGTTGCCTTGTGTATGTCTCGATGTGGAAACAGAGTTGAGCTGATTACCATGTTCCTGCCTGTTTCAAGGACTATTAACAGCTCTCCATTGTGATTCGTTAATTCAAGCAGATTATGCTTTCCAGTTGTTCCTCTATACTCTATTTCTGTTCCGATTTTGGAGTTCATATCCCAAAATAATGGCGTTCAAAATAATTTTAACGTCTCTAGGTGTTGAAGAATCATAAATTCTTTCTAGCTCATGAAACTTATTTTTGTGTCATCGTCTTGCTCCTCCGTGGGGCAATGTACATCGATGATCGTTGCATTCGTGTGACGTGTATGGATTCGTAGTTTACATATTCTTTCATTGACAGGTTGGAAGTCAAAGATTGCTAGTTTCATAGCTTTGTTTATGGTAAATGCTACTCCCAGTTCTTACGTCCCCTCCGTTTTTCCACTATAACATATCGTATATGATTTGTAGTCTCTGATACCTCTGCTTATCCATCTGAGTCTCCTATCTGGTCACTTGGACGGCTGTAATTGCTAGGTCGTATATTTGTTGATTTCTTCTACGAGCGCTTCTTGTCCTCCCGGTTTATTGAGCGCTCGTGCATTTCAGTTTCTAAAAGAAAATTCCTTGCCCGTTTGCTGATGTCGTTGTTTTAGATTATGGTTAGTTCTCTTCCGAGGCGTTCTTAAGGGTTTCGTAGTGTTTTTGTTTTTCTGGGGGCGGATTACTGGCCCACCGCCTAACCCTCATCTTTTACCTGGGCTTGGGACCGGCTGCCTTGAAGGATTAGCTACTTAATCCACCAATCCTCCAAGAAACGGTGTCCCACAAGGAAGTGTTCTGGCCCCCACTATATTTACTATATACAAAAATGACCAGCCTATAACATAAAACGTCAAACACTACGTGTATGCTGACGACCTAGTTGTTTCAAGGGAAGACATTCGGGGAGATAGAAGTAAGGCTTGAGGAAGCAATGGGAACTATGTCCAAATACTATCGAAACAACTCGCTAAAACAGAACCTATCAAAAACCCAATTTAGTACTTCCCATTTAAATACCCAAAAGTCTCACAACAAACTAAACGTATCCTGGGCGGGCAATGAACTAGAATACGCCGAAACACCAAAGTATCTGAGTGTAATCATGGATAGAAAACTAACTTACAAACAGCACTATCACAAAACCATACAAAAGGTAATTGATAGAAATAGCCATGTACAAAAACTAGCCTGAAGCAAAAGGGGTGCAAAACCTCAAGTCTTGAGAACATCCGCGCAAGCCATCTGTTCAAGCCATCAGATCAACTTGCCAACTTGCACGATTATTACTGGCTGCATGAAACCAACATCAATCAACCAATTGTACAAAGCAGCGTGCCTCGCAGCACCAAGCGAAAGAAAAATGAGCACAGAGCGCGTAGAAAAAAATTTAGATGTTACATGTTGCAATGAGTTAGAACTCATTGCACCAAGCGAAAGAAAAATGAGCATAGAGCACGTAGAAAAAAATAAGCAAACCTTCGAGAATCGCCATGTCATTTATGACCAAGAACAGCAACGGAAAAGGCTCAAATCAAGGAAAAAATTCCTTATCAACTTCCTTATCAACGAGAGCCCCTGTGCATTTGGACTGGAAGACATGGAGAACGCTAAACAGAATACCAACCGACCTGGCATCCTTAAAAACGAACAAACTAAAGTGGAAAATTGAAAAAGACCAACAATGCTTCTGTGAATGTGGAGCGATACAAAACATGTTGGGATGCACATTATGCCCTGCAACGTGCTCCATCGATAAGATGTGGATTGTAAATGAAAATGCAATAGACTCAGCCCGGTACTGGGCAGAAAAACTTTGAATGGAATGATTTCGTACTCGAAAAAGTAAAAGTAAGTTTACATCACCGTAAGCTCAGCGTCTACAGGATCTCAATTAACACTCATGTGCTCCAAAACTAAGGTTCCACCGCTAAAACGACTAACAATCCCGAGGTTAGAACTCATAGCAGCGCTGCTTCTCTGTAAACTCATGAAGTATATCCAAGCCACGTTAAAAAGGGACATCAGAGCGATTCACTTGTGGACAGATTCTCAAGTCACTCTCATGTGGAACGAGGTCTCATCTCAAAGGTCTCATCCAGCGCACTGGAAAGACTTTTCCCGAAAAAACTTACACCAGGCGCCGAATGGCGACATGTTCCAGGTATTAGTAATCCAGCGGACTGCGCCTCTAGAGGTTTAACGACGGCACAACTTAAGGATCACACACTATGGTGGGCGGGACCACCATGGATAACTCAATCGATGGACTCATGGCTAGCCCAAGCTCCGATGTCAGACGAAGATAGTGCGAACGAGGTTCGTCCAGGCATCTCATTGACTTATTTCTCTTCTTGTCTTGCGCATATCCATTAATGGACGTTGGCGACCACATGTCCAATTTCTACACAATCCCTAGCTGTGTGGATCAAACTTTCTACAGTTCGGAGTCCCGCTCATTTCTTTATGTTTCGCAACCAAGACATCTTCTTCCTTCCTATTCCCCTTTTACCTTAAATTTTGCCTTCAATTATTAATTGCAGTATGTGGTACTTTTGGTATTGCATTATCTGACCCAGGTACGCAGTTTTCCTTCTTTTTATTGTAATTAATACTTACGCGGTCTTTGTTAATTCGTCTAAGCACTTCTTCGTTTCTGATTATTTATGTCCAGGGGATCTTAAGTATTCTGCGGAACAAACCACATCTCAAAAGCTTCAAGTTTGTTCATTGATGCTGTTTTCAGTGTCCACCCTTTCATACCGCAAAGGAGAACCGACCATATATAACATCTGACGAGCCGCAGCTTGAGGTTGATATCAAAGTCAGTGTTGGTGAAGACTTTTTTAACTTTGTAAATGCGCTACGTGCATTTTCAATTCTGCATTTTATTTCGATGTCTGATGCCCACTCTCAGTGAGCCATGTACCAAGATATTTAAATTTGGTCAACCACTCAATTGGTAACTCGTCCAATGTTAATCTGTCGTTCCTCGTTGCTTCTGGGTCTCTGCAAATTACTATAAACTTTGTTTTCTCGGTGTTAATGTTCAATCCCATTTGTTTAATATGTATTCCTACGCCATTAACTAATTGTTTTAGATCTTCTATGCTTTCGGTTATTAGAATTGCATCGTCCGCTTTTTGAATGTCTTTTATAAAGTTTCTGTTAACCTTGATGCCTTCTTCGATATTGTTTCTTGGAATATTTTCTCTCAGGATAGGTTAAGCAGGAGAGGCGATAGAACATACTCATGTCTAACTCCTCTACAGATCTTTATTGGTTTGGTTACTTCGTTGTCAATTTTAACATGTGCTGTTTGGTTCCAATAGAGGTTCTCAATACATCTGATGTCTTTTTGGTCAATTTCTAGGTTTTAATGATTTCGATAAGCTTGTGAAAAATGAAAATTCCTTCTCGTAGTCTATATTTCTCTTTGTAAATATCAATATAAACAATATATGCTTTCACCTGGAATGCTAAATAATATTCAAATAGTATTTCAATAATATTTTTCGTCAGGCCCCATTCTCAAAAAGTTGGGAGACCCTTCGACATGAGTAACATAAGGTCTCTGTGTCTCTGTAAAATCGTATATTTATATTGTGTTTTGTTACCTGATGCTATGTGAAAGTTTTTTTTATTTGTTTATTGATAATTCAATTTAATTTAATCATTAAACAAGAAGAAATAATTTAATTAATATGATTTATGAAATTCAATTAAGTTTGTTGAAAGTGAATAAAGTTTGTCGATTTGTTTTAATGATGCAACGTCGAATAAATGATTCGGGATATAAATACGAGTATATTTTTTGTTGTTGTTATTAAGTTACCAGCGAGCACAGGAGTCGAGGGCATGTAATGATAAATTTCCTAATTTATTTGTGGCGTATTAAATATCATTAAGTATTGAATTTTAATTGGAGTGAAATCTTATAACGGCCAGAATTTTATACGGGATTGTAATTCAGTGGCGGCCAAATATGGACGCACCGTCATTAAATAAGACAACAATTACCACAAAGTCTCTTTCGCCATTTCAATAAGTAATGAAGTTATTCATTAAATTAAAATAAAACTGCGGGAAATAATAACAAACAAAAAGAAACAAAATATGTTTTTCGTTAATTTTTTTGCTTTGTCACACGTCAATTATTTAATCGGTTACGAAATTGTCAACAGAAATAGATTTTTTTCTGATAATCATTAGCACTCTCACTTCCGGTCATACTAGCCTATTCTACCAAATTACACTGCAAATTAGGTGGTAATTGTTTTTTTTTTCTCTCTCGTTTATTTCCGGGTTATTAATTTGTAACGAAATATAATAGATTGTGAATTTTTTGCTTCTCCCATTGGATTACTCTCAATTACAAACTCTTTTCACCATAATTGGATTATTACAAAATTTACAAAAAGACAAATGGCTTGTTATCTAATTGGTGTATATATCCATTAGGGAAAGGACTAAATATATAATAAGGACTAAAATAAGTCTAGACAGATAAGAGGGATAAGTATGTACTGATCCAGATTAGAACAAGACTTAGATTAAGAAAGAAACAAATGCAGAATTTGGATAGACACTATTGGCCGGATAAAGATAGACTTTAGACCAAGGTAGGCAGATAAAACTGTCCACCTCGGTAGTGTAGTTGACAACATACTCTTTAAATGCTGGAGATCCGGGTTCGAATCCTAGTCGGAGAGACGACAAATAGGGAGGTTTTTAATAACCGTCCGGGCTGCCCACCCTAAATGAATGCTAAATATGCGATACCGGTGCGTAAAAACAAAAAGGCAGATAAAACTAAATAAGCAAATATAGACAGACATGACTTAACGTAATTAGATAGACGAAGTTGTATAGTAAAGTATTGGAAAGAAGAAGTATATGCACACTCTCTTCTTCCCTCTTCTTCTGGTACCATGACCGTTCAAAGATCGTTGGTTATCATGTTGGCTACCATGTTGACGATGATTGTTTCGTTGACAGCGGCCCGGAAAAGCTGAACCGTAAACTTCCCATACCACTGCCTCAAGTTCTCCTTTTTCCGGGGCCCCGCTTGCCTGGTATTTTTCCCTCTGTAATAAGGTGGATGTAACATTTCATATTTTTCCGGGTGCCTTATAAAATAACCAAAATATTCTAATTTTCGCCGTTTGATAGTTTTGACTATTTTCAGATCTTTTTACATGCGATTGAGAACTCTATCGTTGTTGACTTTGTCCACCCAACTGATCTTTAGTAGTCGTCGGTACACCGACATTAAGAATGATTCGAGGCGTTTAAGCATTTCCTCCATGAGTGTCCATGCCTTTATGCCATACAAGAGAACTGGAAATACATTGCAGCGTGCCATTTTCATTCTTAATTTTTAAGTTAGGTCGTGACTGGTTAGCACTTTTTCATTTTTATAAAGACGGCTCTGACTTTTTCAATTCCGGTTTTGATCTCGATGCTCGGGTCCCATTGATCGCTTATGTTGCTACCCAGATACGTCAATTTATGCACCCTCTTCAGATGTGCGCCATCGACCATGATACCATTACCTCTAAAGTCCCGTGCTTTACTGATGACCATATATTTTGTTTTGTTAACATTGAGTTTTAAGCCAAATTGAGTAGACGTGTCGGTCAGATCGTGAAGATCTACAAAATCTAATGAATAAGATCTCCGGATCTTATTCATTAGATTTTGTAGAGCTTCTTCGTTGTACGTTACAATTACGTTATTAACATTAACTCCATTTATATTGATTCCTTCACTGGCATCGTCAAGAGCTTCAATGAATATCTCTTCCGAATAAAGATTGAAAAGCATGGGAGACAGAATGCAGCCCTGTCGCACTCCTCTTTTGATATTGACTTCCTCCGATAATTGATACTCCACTCGTATTTCAGCTGATATTAAATGTGAACAGTAGATAAAGAGAATAGCGAGATTAATAGCGTGCGAGTGTTGGACAGAAAGTTTAGTTGAGATAATAACCGCTGGTAGTTCGCTAGCGTCGAATTTCCAGCGCAGCCCTACGACAGAATGGGCCATGAAAACCCCAAAAAGCCAAGTAATCATACCAGGAGAACAGGAAAGAGAAAAGGGGGCTGGGTGCAAGGAAACAGAAAGAAGAAGGAAAACAGCAAAGATAACGGTAGCAAAAAAAAAGAAAAAAAAAGAGAAACGATAACATGGAATATAGTGAGAAGGAAAGTTCCGATTGTGAACAGGCCAACCCATTCCACTCGAATTTCAGCTGTCTGGTGCCAGTACAAATTGGCAATCAGTCGAATACCTCTATCATCTATTCAGTCGTCTTTAAACTTTGAATCATTATATCATGGCGTACTTTGTCAAATGCTTTTCAAAGTCGAGCGCACAAAGGAATACATCGTAATTGACGGCGCGACATCTTTGGATGAGAACATTAAGACCAAGTAAGGCCTCTCTAGTTCCGAGACCGTTTCTAAAACCGAATTGACTGTTCCCGACCATTTCCTCTAGCTTCTTATATATCCTGCCAAGAATTACTCGCATAAATATTTTTAACACATGGATTATTAAACTAATTGTTCGATGTTCATTACATCTAATAGCTTTGCTCTTCTTTGGTATCATGACAAAAGTGGAATTTAGCCAATCGGACGGTAATATGCCGGTATCGTAGATAGAGTTAAACAATTTTGTAAGAGCTGCTATTTCTTCATCGCCTAGTAGCTTTAAAATTTCCGTACTCACTTGATCCGGTCCAGTCGTTTTCCCATTTTTTGCGAGTTTTATTGCGTGTTCTACCTCGCTTTTGGTAATTGTTGGGCCTGATGTAGCATCAATATCACATTCAGATCTTTTATCCTCAAAAAGCTCTGTAATATATTCCCTCCATCTGTCAAGTTGTTGGGCTACGTCTCTTATTTTGTTTCCATTTTTTTTCTTCCAAATATTTAGTTGGACTCAGTCGATTTCTGCCTGTAACATGTTTTATCTTCTTATGTAGATTAAAGAGCTCGTGCTTCGCCTCATAGTCTTTTATCTCCTTACATTCTTTAGTATGCCATTCTGCTTTTCTTTACCTTATTTTGCTTCTTATTTCGGAGTGTATTCTCTTATCTTCTTCTGCCTTTTTATACTTATACTTACGTCTTTGTTCCTTAAGGTCCAGAATGTCATCAGTCATCCAGCTTTCCTTCTTCTTTTGTCTGGGTTCCTCAATTCACTGTCTTGTGTTTCTTTCAGTATCTCTCTGGTTCTGTTCCACATTGCTTCTATGCTACCTTGCTCTTCTTCGACGTCTTTTTCGACGTCTTACATCCTTTCTTCTAAGATACTGTATACGATCTGTCAGCTTGTCCCTATTTAGCGAGGTTGTTCTGTTGAGCTTTTTGATCTTTTTAAAACACAGTCTTACTCTACCTAATAGAAGGCTATGGTCCGTTGGTACATCTGCACCTGGATATGTTTTTGCAGATAGTATCGAGTTTCTAAATCTTTTGCTGATACAGATGAAATCAATCTGATTTCTAACAATATTTTTCAGATGAATCAGCAGGTGATCTCCATGTGAACAACCGTTGTTTTGGTAACCTATAAAATGTGTTTGTGTTTACAACTTCCTATTCTATACAGAATTTTGCGGGTTTATCACCTCTGTCATTCCGGATACCCAAGCCATAATCTCCTATAATGGTTTCTTGTTTGATAATTTACACCATAAGATAGTCAAATTATTTTATACTAATATTAACCGTGTTCTCCACCATATGTGAATAGTTCTAGCTTGAGAATGGACGAAGACGAGAACAGACCGAGAGCGAACAGTGAGTCGATGAGTCCGTTTGAAAGATGCGCAAAGCTAAATCGGTCACCGATTCAGATAGCTAAAAGGTCGAAAAAAGATGAGTTTAAAGATATAGGAAGAGGTGAGAGTAGTACAGTGCAGAGTTAGCAACTGGATAAAATTCTACAGGAATTAAAAGAAATTAAAAAGGAGTTCACAGCAGTAGACGGAAAGCTGGAGGAAATGAGAAGGGAAAACAGAAGGCTGGAGGAAAAGCTGGAAGGAGTGGCGAAGAGACAGAAGGAGGAGGAAGAAGTAGAAATGGACTGGAGAAAAGAATTGTTATCGGACCTGAGGGCAATAAGGGACGAGAACAAGAAAATAAAGAATAGGATGTCGAAGCTGGAGGATGCAGCGGAATCAGTTAAGAAGGAGAAGGAAAGAACCGAGAGTAGGTGGGAGGAGGAACGACAAGCGCTGAGGGAAGAACTGATTAGCCTAAAGGATATTGAAGAGAGGAGATTAAGGAGGGAGATAAGAAATAACATCGTAATTTACGGAATTGAAGGAGAAACATGGCGAGAAGAGGCAAAGAAAACGTTTATGGAGAGGTTAGGAATTAACGAAGGTTTCGTGAATGCATACCAGCTCGGCTCTAAAGGAGGGAACAAAGGCCCAACTTTGTTAAAGCTAGAATGTTGGGAGGCAAAAAGGGAGATAATGAGAAATAAGCACAAGCTAAAAGGAACAAATATTTTTATACAAGACGATTTCACCCCGAAGGAGCAGGGAATCCACAGGGAGTTATTAAGGAAGGCAAAGGAGCTCAAGGAAAGGGGTCATCGGCTCAAAGTAGGCTATAAAAGAGTTGAAATAGACGGGAAATGGGTACCTTGGTCCGAAGGGTAAAAAACGAGTAAGGGACCAAAGAAGAAAGGGACAGAAACACAAGGACGGATCGGAAAGGGAAAATGTTAAGATATTATTTTGGAATGTGGCTGGGCTTAGGAAAAAACTGGAAAGGGAAGACGGCTCTTTCATAGCCTTCTTAAAGGGATTCGAAATAATTGGACTAGTGGAATCCTGGGTCCAAGAAAAAGAATGGGAGAACTGTAAAGAGAGACTTCCCAAGGAGTACAAATGGAAGATGCAACCGGCCCTGAGGGAGAGTGGCTACGGAAGGGCAAAGGGGGGGATAGTAACAGGGATCAAGTGTGGTATCAGGGAAGCGGAGAGATTACAACAAGAGGTGGAGGGTATAGTTTTCAGGGAGGCTGGTGGCAGATAGCCACGGTGTATAACAATAAGGGACTGGAAAGAATTAAAGAGTGCATAAGGTGTAATATAGAAGGTACGGCATCGACAAACTTGCTGCTAGGAGGTGATTGGAATGTGAGGATAGGAGAGGAGCAGTTCAACACGGTGGATAGAGCTGGTAAAGTACTACGAAGGAAATCTAAGGACAAAACGAGGAATGCGGAAGGAAAAGACTGGGCAGAGTGGGTAAGGGAAAGTCAATGGGATGTCTTGAACGGGTGTGTGCAAGGGGACTGGGAGGGACAGTATACGTTTGGGAGTGCTGGGGGGGTGTCGGTGATAGACATTGCAGTTGTTAACGACTCCGCGAGGCAAGAAATTAGAGAGATGGAGATCGGAGTGAAAGGTGAATCTGACCATATGCCAATACTGATCACGTTAAAGCAGCAGGTAGAAGAGGGGTCCAGGAAAGAAAAATGGGTTAGCAGGTGGGATAGCGGTGCGACGGAGCTGTTTAAATTAAGAATGGAGGCAATAGACTGGGATAATTTAAAAGATATAGATATTATAACCGATGAAATGGAAACAGCAATGGTCAGGAGGAAAGTTACAGAAGGAACAGTGGGAAGATTATCGGCGGATAAGGAATTCATAGGGGAGAAACAAAAATATAGAGAGGTGACGAGAAGGTGGAGAGAGGGTACCGGTGACAAGGAACTGTGGTTAAGTACGAGAGCGGACTTGCGAAACCTGGTGAGGAGAAAGAAAGGAATGTGGGAGAGAAGAGAGCGACAACGAATACTCGAAATTAAAACTGAAGCGCAGCTGTGGAAATATTTAAAGGAGAAGAGCGGGAGGAAGGAGCGAATTCCAGACAGTATACCTAGGGAAACCTGGTTAAGGAACTATATGGTTGTATTGGAAGGAGTGGAGATAACGGTGGATCGAGGGAAAGACAGTGTTAGAAGGGAACAGACTGTTGAAGAAGTAGGTGAAGAAGAAATTACTGCCGGGGAAGTACACCAGGTAATTGCAGCCTTAAAGCAGAAGAAAGCGGCGGGACCGGACGGAGTTGGAAATGAAGCGTGGAAGTTAGTACCAGATAAATGTATCGACAAGCTTACGGAGGAGTTCAACAAGATATGGAAAGGGACAAAGGGTTTCCCAGAGAGCTGGAAAGAGGGGATAATACAGCCAATCCACAAAAATGGGGACAAGGAAAGGGTGGAGAATTACAGGGGGATCATGCTGATGAACTCTTCCTACAAAATGTTCGCCAAGATTCTAGAAGGGCGGTTGAGAAAAGAGGCAGAGGAAAAGCACTTAATACCAGAGGTGCAAGCAGGATTCAGAGAGGGAAGAGGCACAGTCGAACAACTCATAACACTTATAAGATTTATAATTGATCAGGAAATTATATCTGGGAGCCTTTTTGCTCTTTTTATCGACCTGAAAGCAGCGTATGATTCCGTAGATAGAGGGAGATTGTATGAATGTTTGGTTAAAAAGGGTATTTCGGAGAGGGTGAGGAGGAATGTAAGGGAGGTGTATAGGGAAACGGTGTGTAAGATCAGGGCGAATGAGTGTGTAACGGAATATTTCGAGATAAAAAAGGGCCTGAGGCAGGGATGTCCACTGAGCCCCACACTTTTCAATCTCTATGTGGCTGATTTGGAAAGAGATTTGGCAGACGCACAAGCTGGAATAGTGGTGGTAGGGAGAACAAAGGTGTGGAGTTTGCATACGCTGATGATGTAGTGGTATTTGCCAAGACAGCTGGGGAATTGAGAGAGGTAATTGAAAGGGTGAGAGGGTTTTTTGAAAGGAGAGATTTGAGTGTGAATGTGGGAAAAACTAAATGGATGCGGTTCAAAAGAGGTGGGAAGTTCAAGAAAGAGAGGTTTGAATGGAGAGGGAGGGAAATCGAGGAGGTGCAAAGGTTTAAGTATCTAGGGTATGTATTTGGAAATGGAGGCAGCAATAGAGAACATGTGGAGTATGTAGCGAAGAAAGCGTGGGTGGCAGCTGGGCGAGTCTGGAATTAATGGAGAAATAAATTCGAAGGTAACTTCAGGGCGGCTGAGACAGTGTGGAAGGTGTTTATTGTATGCCGCAGAAGTCTGGGGGACGAGAGAGGAGGAGAGGATAGAGAGAATCCAGTTAAAGTTTTTCAAAAAAATCCTGAAGCTTGATAGGTCGACACCTAGTTACAATGTCATCCAGGAGGTGAATGCGTGCAAGGTGGCAGTCTTGGCTGCAAGAAAGGTCATAAGGTATGAATATAAGGTGAGTGAAATGGGAGATGAAAGGTTAATAAAAGAGGTTTTTAGAATGGTAAATCGAGTGAGAGTAGGCGGTATGAAAGGGAGTGACTGGGGTAAGAATAAGAGGAAATTGTATGAAAGAGGTGGTATATCTGGTGAGGGGCTCGAAACGCTAAAGCAGGAAAGGGCAGGGTGGGCCGAAAGGTTGGTAGAACGTTTGCAAGAAGTGGACCTACAGGAGCGGCAAAGGAAAATAGAAAGTAGTAATTTTCATAAAGGGTACGTAAAGATACAGGTACATGGGCGGTTACCAACCTATTTAAGTGTAAATCAAGAGGACGATGCACAAGTCATGTTAGCAAGGTATAGGTGTGGATGTGGGGAGCGTGGAAGAAGATACTGGATGAGTGAGAAGCATAGAAAGTGTAGTGTTTGTGGGACAGCAAAGGATACTTGGGAGCATTGGATGGAAGAGTGTACAAGGGGTGAATGGAATGGGGGAGACAGGCGGGAAGGAAAGAAATGGGAGGAATGTATGAATGATAGCGGAAAGGGTCTGAATCTGCTGAGACGGATAAAAAGATGGAAAGAGCAAACTGGTAACACAGAAGGTGTATTATAAAGGAAATTGGAGTTTATTTTGTGTTTTGTGATATTTTTGTATTTTTATTTTTAAATTTATATTTTTGTTGTATGTGGTGTCTATATGCCAGTAGGTTAATAAATAAATAAAAAAAAATACTAATATTGTTTGTTTAATCTTAACACAGTATATTCATAACGTACAGTTATATTAAATATTGCCATAACCTAATCCTGCTTTACTTATATTCGGGCCGAAACGTTAAAAGTTAATTTAAGTTATGAGAAAAGGTTAAAAGTTTATTGAAAAGACGCCGTTCAAAATTATTTATTTCCGCTAATTTAACGAAAATATTAAAAAAAAAAAATAATAATAGAGATACTTCTTCACCAGCATCTCTATTATTTTATTCATATTCTTAACGTAAATAGAGAAATGTTGCGACGTTTTTTCAATTAACTTTTAACGTTTTTCTTACAGTATCGGCTTATCTCGATAATTATTAATAATCCGTTAGAAATAAACACTAGATAGGGAAAGTCTAGAATCTCTAGACTTCTACTTGATTCTTCGACTAGATTCACTTGAAGGATGTGAGAATGAGGAAGGAATACTAAATAAAGTTGTTTTCTTGTTCTTAAGCTACAGTAATATATTATTAGACGTCAACCAGATTAGACGTCCAAGATTAGACAGAGAACAGGAAATAGACAAAATATAGCAGGTAAATCTTCACGGACAAAACTAGACATGTAAGAGATTTGTAGATTTCAGTGGTAACTTGTACTGCGACCTTCATAGATCTATTGTAACCCACCCCCTACCTCTAATCGTTATTATACTAACAAATTTAGAGCGTCTCCTCTAGTTTTCCTCCTCTATTCAAGGACTGCAACTCTTCTGTGTTCAAGCAGTGGGCCCCAAAGTAAAACTCTCTCTTGAGGAGTAGTGTCCACAGCCTTTGAGCAAATGTATGAGGGTTTCCTCTAATGAGCCGCAGAATCTGCATCTGTCATCCTATTCTAGGCCTATGACCCTGAGGTGTTTTCTAAGCATGCATTGTCCAGTCAGAACCCCTGTCAGATTTCTAAGCTTCTTTAGCTTCTTAGTTTTCTTAGTCTCACTTAGTTTCAGGAAAGCTTTTGATCTTTTCTGCTTAAAAAATCCCAGCATAACTTTGGATTGTCTTAGTCCTGGAAGTTCTTTCCAGGTTTTCATCCAATGTTCTTTTATTTCTTCATCTGAACTTTTCTGGATAGTTCGTGCTCATATCACAAAAAGGTTCCGGACGTATAAAGGGATTACTGGATCACTTGCTTGCTAGGTCATTGACTTTTGCCTTTCCATTTATACCAGTGTGTCCTAAAACATAGTTCAGCGTTACTTCATTTTCTCTGCCGAGCTTGTTTAACTTTCCCATATAGTCCCATACCATAATTGAATTTAGGGTTGAAACTAAACTAATTATAATATAATCATACCAACTTATTAAAGCGGAACACAGCTTGCATATATAAATATGTATATTCAACCAGTCCGAAGTCCTGTAATATTATTAAGTCTTTGTAAGACCACAAAACAAATCTCACTTTCGTGACACTAAAGGAGAAACTAAATAAACAACATTGTTTTTAAGATCAGAGCTTTCTATTTAACCTAAAGTGATTAGCCAGCTGCTGACGAGTTTCAAGATCTATCTCTTATCAGTGCAGCTTAGCTCGTTTGAATTTTGAAATGGTACACACTTACATTAGTTTGAAAACTATATGCTGGGCTGTCGGGGATAGGTTATGTTATAACATGTGTATGGAAAGACTTGAAATTAGTTTCAGTTATTGATTTATATGATTATTCAATATAGAGTAGAAACTAATCTAGTTATAGATATACCAATGAATAAGATGGTTGTGACCGTTACTACGTAGTATTCCATTCTTAAACTGAATTCATAAATTCAATATGTTTTTACTACACTTTTAATATGTAAATAGTATATTTTGTAACTAGGGCGGTAAGTTGTCAATTTCACGCGAGAGCGAAATTAGGCGTATGAACGAAGTGAGGATAACAATATTTCTTATTACTCATGCGAGAGAACGTGCCTTATAAGTTTGGGATCCAGGGTCCATTCAAAAAAATGGAACCAAAAAAGAAAAAGTTGCTTTTTCATTTGTCTCCGGTGGTGTGGATTCGTCATAAGAACTCTCCTCAGTCTCCGGTATCACCATAGAATTTACACTCATTTTAAAACGTTTTCTTTAATTTATATTATCATTTTGTAATGAAAAAAATTCTGACACTTTCACGTCACTTTTATAATTTCGAGGTCTTGATTGTATTTTATTATATTTATTAATTTGTTTTTCTTTAATAGTGCCTATGCGATATTGAATATTTGCTTGCGTTACTCAGATTATGTGGAAATACAACGAGACGTAACATTTCTCGTATTAAATTATGTACGCCAGGAGGAACTTTCCGCGTAATGAGTAATAAAAAATAGTATATAACATATTATTCACAGTTATATAAATTTCTACATTTCTACATTTTCGACTTATCAAGTTTCAAGTTCAAGGTCACTTGACCTTTAAAACGACTTTTAAATGTCCTTTATGAAAACGACCTTAAACAGTCGAAACTCGAGTCGTGATAACTGTATAAATTTACATAACTGTGAATAATATCTAATATAATATTTTTACATATTATAAGTGTGGTTAAAACATAGTGTATTTTAGATAAATAGCGAATTTATCAATTCAGTATAATCATAGCATTTTATTAATGCGGAACACAGCTTGAATATCTAAATATATTCAACCGTTCCGAAGCTCTATAATATTATTAAGTCTTTTTAAGACTACAGTAGACATAAAAACTGAAATTAAGTTCAGGTCTTTCCACACACATGCTATAACATAACCTATTTTAAAACTAATGTAAGTGTGTACCATTTTATAATTCAAAAGAGCAAAGCTGCACTGATGTGAGATAGATCACGAAAGGCGTCTGCAGATGGCTATTCAATCTGGGTTAAATGGAAGGATCTTATCTTAAAAGCAATGTTATTTATCTAGTTTCTCGTTTATTGTCACGAAAGTAAACTGAAATCTAGTGAATAACGCAAATATCTGTTCGGTTTCAACATGAGATTTGTTTTGTAGTCTCAAAAAGACTTAGTAATATTATAGAGCTTAGGAAAGGTTGAATATATTTATATATTCAAGCTGTGTTCCGTTTTAATAAGTTGGTAAGTCCCATAGCAGTTTGGATCTGGTGGTGTATGAGCTAATGGCCTTGATAGCTGCGTGGCTATCTGACAGGATAGCTTTTCGGTTTTTTTTTGCGATAGTTCCCGTCGAGGTTAAGTTGTGCACATCTTTCGATTGCATGCACGTCTGCTTGGAAGATACTAGGGTATTCTTATAGATTCAAAGTATTTATTACGAGGTCCAAACACTCTGAAGATTCGTCGCTCCAATCGGATTTACTACATTTATTACATTTCTGTGTAGTTTTTCTCGAAAAGGTATTTACATATCATTTTGTTTCTCCGTACTTCCAGCCAGGGGATCTTGACAACGAGTCTGTTCCAGTCCTTGTTCCCGATTATTGTACCTCTGCGTATTCTTGCTGAACCTTACAATCGCCGATCTAGCACTTACTTAATTGCATTGAGTGTCTTGTCATTTCTTTTAATCCGTCGGTCCATCTAATTGGAGACCGTCCTCTAGGTCTTTTTCCCTCGACGTTTCCCTCGACCACGAGGTTTTGCATCTCACCCGTTCTTCTAGCTATGTGGCCAAAGTAACTAAGATATGCTCTATTGATTTGGTTTAGTAGACGCTTTTTGATTTTTAGTCCTTGTAGAACAGAGGCGTTTGTTCTGTGTTCCACCCATGACACTCTTAGGATTCGTCTATACACCCATAATTCGAAGGTTTCAATTCTTTTTCGATCTGTTTTCTTTAGTATCCATGTTTCAGCGGAATAAATAGCAATTGGGTAAATAACAATTGGGCAAAGATCAAGGAATTGGCCAGAATTACTTTCACTGTTTTTGTAATTGTTTGATCTTTCCATATTGTTATGAGTTTAGTTGTTGCTGATCTGCCCATAGCCAATCTTCTCTTTATTTCCTATGAACAGCCTCCATCTTTGGTAATCAAAGATCCCAGGTATATAAACTTGTCCACCATATCATATCTCGCTACGTTTTTGATATTGGATGTGTCATTGGATCGATCGATGCTCATTACTTTGGTTTTTCTTTTGTTGATTGGTAAACTATATTCTCTACCATAGTTCTCTAATTTGTTTATTATGTAAATCAGTTGGTTTTTGTCTGCTGCAATAATCAAGGTACATACCTCAGATTACTTACTTTTCTTCCTCCAATTGATATTCCACCTCCCCAATCGTCAAGGACTTTTCTCATGATGTATTCGCTATAAATGTTGTAAAGGAGGGGCAAGAGTATGTGCCTGTCTGACACCGGCCTCCATCTTAAAAGATCTGGACACTGTTTGTCCTGTTTTGACCTTGGCGTTATTGTGTTGGTAGAGTCTCTTAATTAAAAATATCAGATGCCCATTTCACCCATCACTCTCCACAGAAGTTGCCAGTTCACAGTGTCGAACGCTTTCGTATAGTCCACGAAACACAGATATAATTTTAAGTTGTATTCCCTCGCTTTTTCAATGATCTCTCGGGCATTTAGTAGCTGCTCTCGTATACCTTTACCTGGTAAGAACCCTCTCTGTTCATCCGATATTTGTGGAAGTTGTTTTCAAACAAATGTTCATAAGTGATGTGGAGTAATACTTTGCTTGCTTGTGAAATGAGAGTTACTGTTCTGTAGTTATTACATTTCGTCGGTGATCCTTTTTTATGGAGGAATATAGATTCGCACCATTCCATTGACCATTCGCCAGTTTCCCATATTTTAGAGCATAACGTGTGCATTACATCTGTTCCGTAGTGTCCCATGGCTTTAAGTATTTCAGCTGTGATGCCGTATGTCCCAGTTGCCTTCCTGTTTTAGTTGTTAGAGTGTTGTTATAGCTCTTTCTACTTCTGATTTTAAGATCCCAGGTTATATTTCTTGTGGTGTTGCTTGTTCTTCGGGTGTTCTGCTAACTGACTAAAATAAATCTTTGTCTAAATCGTATAATTGCATCTACTATAACCTTTCGGTTTTTATCCTTTATAATTTGTGTTCGTGGTTTAAATTCTCTAGATAGATATCGTACTTTATCATACAAATCGCGAGGCTCTCCGTACTGGGAGTGGTGTTGTAGTTCCGTGCATATATATTTTAAATGGTTGTTTTTGTCCTGTCTACATTCCTGTTTGATTCGATTGTTAAGATGTTTAATTGCTTGTCTTTTTTTCATCTTCTTGTTTATTTGAGTTGTTAATTTGTCTTCTTTGGTCTATCAATTTTATTGTGCCATTGATGGATATCCAATGATTTTTTTTTTAATTGGTATGTTATCGGATGTGCAAGATTTTTAGCAGCTTTTATCCAGTTCTTCGTGGACATCCATAGAGTGTTGGGGTCTGTAGAGGTGTCAGGACTTTGGGTTGTTCTTAAATGTTTTTGAAAAGTTTCTGTATTAGTAGTTTCTAATTTAGCATTTTAGATTTTTTATGTTTTTCGTGTTCGTAGTTTGAGGGATATTGAGGCTAATAATTGTTTATGGTCTGATCCGCACAGAGCACTTGGTTTTGCCCTCACGTTTCTTACTGATGTTTTCCTTCTAGTTTCGATTAGATAATAATCGATTTGGTTTTTGTGCTTTCCGTCGGGACTTGTCCATGTCGATAATATTCGTCGGTGGTGCTTGAAAAGGGTGTTTGCTATAGCCATGTCAACTCCAAAACGGATAAGACGTTCTCCTTGTTCATTTCTGATACCCAGTCCGTATTTACCAATGAAGTTGCATAAATGGTTATCGAGATCTGTCCTACCTACTTTAGCATTGATATCCCCCATCACTATCAGTATATCTTCCTTTCCCCGTAAGCGATCGCTGGTCTCACTATCATGGGGTACGTACATCGCAGAATTGTGGGGTTGCAACTCCACGTTTTCCCTGCCAGATTTCTGCACACAACTGGAGCACATTTGGCTTTTCCTGCCATTTCTTTAGCGTGCCTGTTTCACAGGAATCTGCTATCTAGTATTATACCCAGATACTTTATCTCCTGTTTGTATTCTACTTCCCTCCTATCTAACAGTATGGGTAGGCTGTTTAATCTTATTTTTCTAGTAAATAGTATCATCGTAGATTTGCACGGGTTGAATTTCAGTTCCACTGTTTTACATCTATTAATTATTTTGAAGCCTCTCTGTACGATTTCACAGAGCGTTTCCTCTAACTTTCCCCTGTCATCGGCGTAACCTTAACATTTAATGTCTATGTCCTTCAGCCTAGCCTGTAATTCATCAACTACCAGGCTCCGCGATCAGTGGCGATAACTCATCTCCCTCTGGGCATCCTCGAGTTGTGGCGATCTTGATGGTGTCTTTTCTCACATGCGCCTCCGCCGTTCGAGTACTCAGCATTTCTCCCATCCACTTTCAGGTATTGATGCTGAATTCAGGTGCTGTCGATATTTCTTCTTTCAAGAGCCCATTTGACAACTCCGTGCGAGGAGTTTGAAAAAGTTATTTCGTAGTCTAGGAAGGCACATATCCTTTGATGAAGATAGAGATTAGATAAATAAAATTAGACAGATAAGACAAGACAGACAGGAACAAACAAAAAATACTAGACCGTCAAAATAAAACAGGCAAAACTAGACCAACAAAACTGTTGAGATAAGACTACACTAGTGCGACCAGATTGAACGGACAAAACCAGACAACAAGACTAGATACACAAAACTAGACAAACAGGACTGAAAAGACTAGGCTAAATAAACAAGACTTGACACAGAAGACCTAGGAAGCTCATATGGGCAGGAGTAAATACACAAAATAAGTTGGTGATGCCTAGGTAGACAAAATTAGACAATCAACAACAGTTTACACAGGCAAGACTAGACTTACTTGACTAGACACAGAGGAGTGGATGAAGCAGACTGAAGAGACAATATTAAACAAACTAGTCTATGTAAATGATGCTACACAGAAAAAGTCTAGACAGACAAGTCTCAAATGACCAGACATACAAAGATAAGTCAAGCAAAACTGAACCTGGTTTAGATAGTTAAAACTATCTGTTATAATCTGGGAAAGAAATACTGGACACTTAAAAAAGAGTATATAGACAAAACAGACCATAAAGTCTAATGAATCTAATATTGTTAGAGTAATCTTGTATAATTATATCTAGTACTCAGTCGAGGCTTGTCTTTTTGAGACTGAACAGTTTATCGTTTGTATAGTCTACTAGACGCTATTCAATAAGCCAAATTATGTGGTGTGCCTATTGCATTGTATTTTAATCGATTGGTTAATGAAGGTATTTTAATAAATTAAAGCAAAAAATAAAGCTTGTTAAATTCCAATTAATTTAAATTAGACATTCATGAAATTTAAATTAGACATTCAACAAAAATGCGAGAATAAAACCATGATAAAACAGCAAGAAAAAAAAGTACACGACGCGTATCTTGATTTAGATTGCATGCCGGTAATCATTTACGCATTTAATTAATATTAATTGGATTTGAGTTTCGTGTCTTAAATATTACAAGAGAATAAAAAAGCTACAAGCGTTGTGTAACGAAAATAAAGTTTTAATAAAAAGGAGACAACATCGAGAAATCCTGAACTGTATACCCAGCTGGCCCAATCGGCCATTAGCATACTTATCTACAAGACAATTAACTCGTTGAATATTAACCAAGGCAATAAAATTAAGAATTAACACGCAAACCCCTCCGCGTTACGTAATACTGGTTTTGTAATTGTGTGTTTTGTGGGGTGGAATGTTTATCGTCGACATGTAAATTTTTTTTAAGAATTTCTCCGCTTTCTTATCAGCAATAAAAAATTAAGGACTCGTTTAAGTGAAACTGATCTGTTTCTTTGACTAGTTTTATATTTATTTAAAGTACGTTATTATCGCCGGGTGGTAATTCACTAATTAATAAAATGGGGTGGCAGGTGCAAAGGTGTGCATGGTTGGTTGAGTTTCATTGTAAAACGCATTTTATTAATTTGCATTGTTACCGATAATTACGGTAACGGCAGGAGTAACGTGAGCGCGCTCGTGTAACGTCGATATTTTATTTATCTTTTTGTGTTTTTGGGGAGGATGTGGTTGGGATTTGTTGAAGCCTTTTTGACCGCGTTTGTTGTTTTTTTATACTCTGCGGTTTCGTGCACCCTATTTTACATTAATTTCACGAAAATTGTTTACCTCTTTACAGCTCGTTAGTAATAGTTCCGGTGAAACTTCTCGTGATATCTAATTTCCAACTGAAACCGCTAAATTGCTCAAAAATACCTAAGGAAAGCTTTTTCCCAGATTTGCGGATAATTGATTTTCTAAACAAGCACAATAGGCAATCGACGTAATCGGCTACTAAATACCAAACAACTGTTCCAATTTATATTTACTAAATACTTAATTGGTGGAATTTTTTTTTAAATTCCGCAAATTATTTAGTATTCTTAGTTCTAGTCATTTTTACCTGCTCAGTCTCCACATCTAGCTTGCCTGTCAAGTCTTGTCCATCTAGTATTGTCTGTCTAGTTTTGTCTGTTTTAACATCTGTGCAGAATCAAATATGTTATTATTATTCAATTTTCTATCTAAAAAATAAACTTGTCATGGAGTTGTAGACAGAGAACTTGTAGCATTGTCTACTATTTGCTTTAAGCGATGCGTGCTCATAAATAATCCAGAACAACTAGACATCAGTCCAGTTCTAATTTATCATTTTGTATTCACAGTGTTATAGCAGTTACATACCATTTTATCCTTTGTTTGCCAAAACGAGAAATTTTCAACAAGATACTTACTATGTTGTTTCAGATTATTTTTCTGTAAACGTATTATAATTAGACTTCTATATATATAAAGATAAAAATAGATGTATTTTGTTATTTAGATTACTAACACCAATAATTGACAACAAGAGACACTTTAGTTGTAAATATAAAATAATGATTATTCTAGAGGGTGGGTAAACTATGAAGTAAGATCTACTTTGAGCGACTTCACCTCCTCGTGAGCGACCTAATATTTCGCTTGTTTTGTGTAAATTGTGTTATATTTTTGTAATTATAAAATAAAATTCGCACGGACCCGATGGAGTGTCCTGTCGTTTAACAAAGGCGAACTTGGAATATCTGGACAAACCCTTACTAAATATTGTGAATTGTTCCTTCGAAACTAAAGAATTTCCAAATATCATAAATGTCGATATACCGATTCATAAAAAGGGAAATACGACTACGATAAATAATTATAGACCTTTGGCTCTTGTTTTTTGTACACTGCTTCTTGTACAGGCTATTTATTACCATTTTCTATAAAACATTATAAGAATTATACCACAAGAACCGCATGCCTTTCAAAGTGTAAAATCCACAGCTACGGTTATTTTTCATTTACAGAGCAATATACTAGCAGAAGTCGATAAATGCAGATTCCCAATTGTTATCTTCTGTGATTTGAGCAAGGCTCTTGATTGTATAGATCATGGACAATTAATGGAAAAAATATATTGATATGGCATAAGAGGGAAGGCAGAAGACTGGTTACATTCCTTCCTAAAAGACAGAACCCAATATGTCCAAATAGTATCGCATTCTAAATCGCGCTCTTCTACAGAATCAATGCAAGTGTTCCTCAAGGAAATATGCTTTCGCCGACACTGTTTCTACTTTACCTAGCTGATTTAGTGCAATACATCCATGGAATTTTTTTGCACATTATATAGGGATAAATCAAGTTTTCTTATATCTGAATCCAACTTTATAGGTAGCCAGAAAGTTTCACACACATAGCCAAAAGTATGTAGATGGTATATCGATAGGATTTAATAACTTACAATCAAAGACTAACTATTCATGAACATTTATTTATCTTGGCCCAATCGTGTTGATAATTTATGCAAATCGTTAAACAAAAAAGCATACTGTCTTCGCTATCTTAGGAATTTTCCTTGATTTAATGTATATACCATATCCATTAAATTATTATAATGCTGAAATTAAATCCAAGCTTAGCTATGGAATAATAATGTGCGGAGCATGTCCAGAACTGGTAAGGACGTTAAAAACTCAAAAGAGAATAATTCACTTCGTGCAAACATTTTATGCAACTGAAGATATTAACGGTTCTGGGCCTATACATCTATAAAAAGAAATACAATTTCCCTAACAATTTGGACAAGTATAACTATTCCACTAGAGGACACCTTAAACTATATTGTCCAAGATATAAGCTGGCATTATATATATATATATATATATATATATATATATATATATATATATATATATATATATATATATATATATATATAGTCTTACTGAGGAAAATACTTGTATCTACAAGTCTATACAACTACCAAGATTTTAAAAATTTACTTCAATCATTATGACGTACCTATAGGTATTTTGTGTATATAGGCATCTACATCCTATGGTGAATAAATGAGTTTGAATCGACATAGTATGTGATGAGTTAAGCCATAAAATAGCTATTGAAAGTTCTTCAAGAGCTAACCAAATTGATCCCTCACGTGGAAGTCTCCGGTCGGGGCGTTCGGCGGAGGGCGAACAACCAAGAACTTCCAAACCTTTAATCCCAAGGTGTCATGCGACCCGTGCCGAAGGGACTAGTTGATGGCCAAGGGCAACCGGCCATCGCTTACGGAGCCCCTCTGATACCTGGCGACCTCAGAGGGTATCCAGCCTTACCACTATCAAGCGGGGCTCTGATGTGGTGGACCTTTAGTTCCCTTGCGACTCGTGGGATTCGAATGGAAAACAAAACGAAACAAAAACAAAAACAAAAATTCAATCTGTATGTGCGGGATGTAACCGCCACACAATTGGCGGATCAGATGGAGCATGAGCCCCACGATCCGAGTGAGTGCACCAGCCGAAAGAGACCAACTCCCAGACTATCGCCAAAAAGCAAGGGCAAGATGGTCAGAAACACCGTTACTACCACCAAGCCAGCAAGCCAAAAACGGCTTCTAAAAATCAGGGCAAGGTGACCGGTAACACCGCTCCTCCCACCAAGCCCGCGACTAAGCAAGAGGAGACAAAGCCCAAGGTAGGTAAGAAGAAGACGAGATGGGCACATCCCTTGCCACCCCTAGGTAGTCCAGGCTGACTCGACGACCCACTGAGATAGGGCCTCAGTGGAGCCGGGGTGAGATGGTATCTGCGCTTCTAAGCAGACGGGCTACAACCCGAGGAAGCTAAGAAGAGAGCAGTACAGAAAAAGGTGGGAACTACACCACAAACACAAGGAGCTGCCAAAAGAGTGGCTGATTCTATCCCGCCCCAATACAAGGCAGCTAAGAGACAGCAGTGAAACATCCAAAGTAGGGCAATGGGAGTGGTCAGCTACCCCAGCTGCCCTCCCAAGACTTCTGGGCCGAGCACCAGCTACGCCACCGCCGTCAAGTTGGTGAGGGTTGGTGTTAAGTCCAGAGACTACCCAAGAAATCCCCTGAGTAAGAAGGACATGCCTGCTCTTGAGCAAGTAATTATGAAGGAGACAGTCGTATACTGGTCTCATGAGATACAGTGTGAAGGAATACACTTCAAACCAGGACTAGTCATTGTCGACTGTGCAAATGAACAGACGGCAAAATGGCTGATGACAAGAGTTCCTAAGACATTGGGAAGGAGGGGCTCTGGTGGCGAAATTGGGTGATGATATCCCCAAGCCACATGTCATCACCATGTTCCTACCTAGGAGCGGGGACCAAACCCCGGAGGCCTCCATCAACTGCTTCAGGGCCCAAAACAAAGGACATAACATTTCCGAATGGAAGGTCCTTGGGTGCCGGGTGGAAAATGGGGGTCAACTCCTAACGGTGGGAATTGACGAAGAGTCCGCTGGAGCTATAGCGGAGGCCAACCATGGCCTC
Organism: Phosphuga atrata; assembly: GCA_944588485.1. Taxonomy (NCBI): domain Eukaryota; kingdom Metazoa; phylum Arthropoda; class Insecta; order Coleoptera; family Silphidae; genus Phosphuga; species Phosphuga atrata. The sequence goes on along the minus strand of OX155895.1, from coordinate 14,725,160 downwards.
TACTATAGGTTCGGGCGGATCAAAGTCCATGGGCGGAAAAACGACGCCACACAAAAAGCGGATGGAGAGGTAGTGGCAGCCACAGCGGCCCCTCCCTCGGAAGTTACGACCGCAACAACGGCCACTTCCGGGGTGGAAGGAATAGCGGTGGCGGCAGCTCCCTCTGCTGAACCTTTAATGGCCAAGGCCGTGAACGAGGATGTCAGCCCGGATTACCGTAAAGACGACCTCGACCTCACACTCGTAGACATGAGCAGTCCAGCTATGTCTATGGAGGAAGAGGTAGATGTTGTTCTGGTGGAGACAGAGCAGGACTTGCCGCCTCCTGTCACAAACCAAGAATGACCAGCAGGCGCACCAAAGTAGCCCAGGTGAACATCCATCTTCATCTTGGGATGTGACGCGAAGGCCCACAACGAGATGTGGGGCAGCACGGACACTAATAAGAGAGGTGAGTACCTTTTAGAATACCTCATTTAAGAGAACTTAATTGTGTATAACGTCGGGAACACACCAACTTTTGTCACTAAGGCCAGAAATGAGGTACTGGATATTACGGTAGGTAGCGCTAACGTAAGTAAACTAATTAAAAAGTGGAGGGTTTTAAGTGAACCCTTAATGTCAGATCATAGGATCATAGAGTTTCAGCTGGAAGGAGCGAGTGAGGAAAGCACCCCCATTCGAAACCCCAGACAAACTGTGTGGCCTATGTTTGGTTCGCAACTAAAAGAAAACCTGGAGCAGGTGACAGTGCGGGGTAGTATCTGTAGGAGAAATAAATATCACTACGGGATTTGAATCCAGCTGCCCGGTAAAAACGGTGAAGGAGCATAATGACAAAAAATGGTGGAACAAAAATTTGTCTACATTAAGAGCAAAAGTACGTAGGCTTTTCAACAAAACCAAGCAATGCGGAAATTGGCTAGAATACTCCGAGGTGCTTACCACCTACAACAAAGAGATCAGAAGGGCAAAAAGAGAAAACTTTAGGACCTTCTGTGAAAACATAGCATCCACGCCGGTGGCAGCTAGACTGCACAAAGCACTAGCGATGGATAGAGTGGAAATGACAACCACTCTGAAGAAACCGGATGGGACCTTCACGGAGGATGAAAAGCAAAGAGCTCTCCTCCTACTGGAAACCCATTTTCCGGGATGTAGAAGATACAGGGAGACCGAGGGCTTGATGCAACCACGGAAACCAAGTCTGGCCGACTGGAAGAGGGCAGCGTCCATCTGTACAGAAAACCGAATCAGATGGGCTATCGGCACTTTCCAGCCTTTTAAGGCCCCAGGTGTGGACGGACTAGTCCCTGCCTTTCTACAAAAGGGAGAGAGAGAACTAATGCCGTTCTTCTAAATATTTTTAGAAGTAGTTTAGCGCTCGGATATATACCGGAGCTATGGAGAACGGCTAAGGTGGTATTTATACCGAAGGTGGGAAAGAAAGACACCACTCAACCAAAGTCATAACACCTTTTATGATAAAGACAATGGAGATGGTGATTGATAATTATCTTAGGACTACAGTGCTGGTAGGTACACCACTACACAAGAGTCAGCATGCTTACAGAGCAGGTAAATCCACATAAACCGCCCTGTATCAGCTGACAAACGAAATAGAAGCAGCACTAGAGACAAAGGAAGTAGCGATATGTGCCTTCTTGGATATAGAGGGAGCTTTTGACTACACCTCACACGAGGCTGTCAAAGCGGCCCTCGAAAGATGGAGTATCGACAGCACTATCTCCAAGTGGATGGGAGAAATACTGAAAACTAGAATGGCGGAGACACAAGTGGGAAGAGATACCATTAAGATCTCCACAACTCGAGGGTGCCCACAGGGAGGTGTACTATCACCGCTAATGTGGAGCCTGGTTGTTGATGAACTACTGGTTAGGCTAAACAACCTAGACATCAAATGTCAAGGTTACGCCGATGACATAGTCATAATGACCAGAGGAAGACTTGAGTGAACGCTCTGTGAAATTGTTCAGAGAGGCCTGAAAGTAACTAGTAGATGGTGTCAAACAGTGGGATTGAGACTCAACCCGAGCCAAACCACGGTGATACCATTTACTAGAAGGAGAAAACTAAACTGCCTACATCCCATACTCATAGATGGAAAGGCAGTAGAATACCAACAGGAGATAAGGTATCTGGGTATCACACTAGATAGCAAACTCCTATGGAATAGACACGCTGAGTGCAATCACTTATGGGGCAGTTGCGTGGGGAAGTAGAATCAAGTTGGCCTCTATGAGGAAACAGCTTGAGAAGATTCAAAGACTGGCGTGTGTCTGCATCACGGGGGCGATGGGGTTGTTTCCGACAGCAGCATTGGAGCTGCTGCTGTATCTGACTCCGCTGTACCTTGTGGCGGAAAGCGCCGCCAGATCGGCGATCCTAAGGTTCAGCAAGGAAGGAATGGGCAGAGGTAAAATAATCGGGAGCAGAGGCCGAAACAGCCTCGCTGCCAAGATCCCCTGGCTGGAAGTACCAAAAGACGAAATGGTATGCAAATACCACTTTGAGAAAAACTACACAGCAATGTGTAGTAGTAAAGCCGATTGGAGCGACGAATCTTCAGCATACCACATAGAGCAAAATGCCATCAAGTGGTATACAGATGGTTCGAAGACAAAGGAAGGCACTGGTGCAGGAGTGTTTCGACCTCGTACCAGATACTTCGAATCCATGGGAACATCCCCAAGTATCTTCCAAGCAGAGGTACACGCAATAGAAAGATGTGCACAGTTTAACCTCGACAGGAATTACCACAAAAAACGAATTGCAACCTGTCAGACAGCCAAGCTGTGTGGGGAAGCTGAACAAGCTTGGCAGGGATAATAAAGTAACGTTATACTGGGTACCAGGACAAACTGGTATAGACGAAAACGAAGAAGCCGATCACCTAGCAAACAAGGGATCCAGTAGCCCCTTTATAGGTCCTGAACCCTTTTGCGGTATGAGTGTGAACACCATCCACAAAAGTTTAGGTGAAGAAACAAGAGGAAAATGGATGAAAACCAGGAAAGAACTTCCAGGGCTAAGGCAATCCAAAGTGATGCTGGGATCTTTTAACCAGAAGAGAACAATAGCTTGCCTGAAACTAAGCAGGAACAAGCTCAGAATTCTGACAGAAGCCCTGACGGGACACTGCAGACTTAGGAAACATCTCAAGGCCCTAGGCCTAGAGGAAGATGATGGATGCAGAGTCTGTGGCTCAGCAGAGGAAACCCCCATACATCTGTTCAAAGACTGCGGAGCATTACTCCTCAAGAGGCAGATGTACCTTGGGGCTCACTGCTTGAACACAGAGGAGCTGCAGGCCTTGAATCCCACCCAGATCCTGAAATCCTAAAGGAATCAGGATTAGAGGAGGCGCTCTAAATGGGTAAGTACATCAACACTTGGAGGAGGAGTGTGGGGTACAATAGATCTATAAAGGTCGCAGTACAAGTCGTCACCACTATATCTACAATCTACAATCTGCAACCAAATTGATGCTATGTTTCAGACGTAGTATCAATCAATTCATTGTGTCCCAAATTTAAATTATTGTAAAGGTAACTGGTCATCGGTTTAATTGCTAAATTTTATAAGTAACTAGGATCAAGCAATTGTTGATATTTTTCGTCCTATGTATCCAAAAACATTTGTAAATCTCTGGTTAAAGGCATAAACATTTCTCGAGAAAGATTCCTGGGCTAAGCCACTTAATATAATAATATTAAATAGTATACTTAATATATTAATATTACCATCTCCGCCTCAATTGCCATCTCAGCCTAATCCTGAAGCTGACTTCCACCAGACTAAGAAAGTCATTTTCACTAGCCAAGGTAATGCCGTCATTGCAGTGAACTCTACAGGGACCATCTCCTACAACAACAAAAGTTCCACCGAGACTCTTACTACGATCACATCTGACAAGCAGGCTATTGCCGCTTGCAAATCAAATGTCCTAGTTAACAGTTCCTCGATAATAATTTCCAGCCCTACTAGGCCTAGTGACCCACAAACTATATTGGACCTCATGACTCCACCAGTAGTTCGGTTAACAAAAAAATCTAATGGAGATAATCGATACACCTTGTCAAGACTGATGGAACCTGTCATCATGAGAGCAGTTTAGTTATACCTTGCGTGCCTTCATGACCAACCCGCCACTGTGTGTTACGATAGATTCACCAACACCAGCATAAAAGAGCTTCTAGCGTCAGAAGACCTCCCCATAGAACTAAAAGCCATTCGTGGCGTCTTCTTTAGTTTTCACTAAGCTTATGGCATCTCTACTTCCGATGTGGAAGCCTACCTCTCGGCCTATAGGTCCTACGTCTCTTCCGAGAGAATCATATACCTCCAAAAAGTCAGGGAGAGTGAAAAAAAATATTTTTCCTGTCACTCGCCGAAAAGAAATTTTTAATTAATAATTTAACGTGTTCGGAAGACCAAACGTCTTCCAAATTTAACAACAGCAAGCTTAGCATGGTTCTCATAAATATACAATCTTTAAGATACGAAACATTTACTGTTTCTGGTTTTAGAAGAAATGAGCTTTCCTCAAATAATATGTATAACTAAACATTGGCTAAAAGTAGGCGAACCGGTATTTATTGAAAAGTACACCACTGTTAATAGAAGAGACTCAGCTCATGGAGAAACTTTAATGCTTTCAACTAGGGGTGGTTTTTCTCCGATTTCGAACTTTGACTCCCTATTAGTTGAGAAAGTCTTTGAATTTTTGCTAGTGCACAGCCTACTTTTCGCTCTATATAATATGTATTTATAGATCACCTAGTTCAGATAGTTCATCTTTTTAACAGAACCTTCTAAGCTTGCTCGATGCTTTACCTATTAAAAGCAGAAACATTTTATGTGGCGATTTTAACATTGACTTCGCTAATGTGTGTGCTGTTCAGAAATCTTTGATATCCATTTTTGATTCCTTTGGGCTTCAAATGCATGTCGAGTCACCGACCAGAATATCAAAAACTACAGCTAGCACCATTGACTACGTTGTGTCTGACCTACCACCTAACGATGTAGAATCTATAGTTATTTGCTCTGGCGTGGCGGATCATGAAGCAATTTTGACCAACTTTTCTCTAGGAAAGAAAAAAATCCATTGATTGGAAATCCATTGATTAGAACTTTTCCTCCGGAGAGGTAGACCTTAACTTCTCAGATTTTTTAATGAAAGTTTCCTGTGCCAGTAATTCAGCGTTCCCCCTAACTCCCATTAAAGCGCCAAAAACCTTGGACTATAGTGGGAATTAGAACAGCGTCCAAAAACAGGCGCTCCTTGATGTACATTAAAAAGTTCACGGTCAACCCTAAGGTGCTTAAGTACATCTCTCAATACCGAACTTTACACTTCAAAATCATTAACTTGGCTAAAAAACTTTACTTTCAAAATCGCCTCTCAACTACTAATAATGTCGCTAGAGAGGGCTGGTCAATAGCAAATGATCTGAGAAATAAATCTCGTTCAACTAACCAAACTTATCCTGATCCAAAAGATTTAAACAATTATTTCGTAAATGTAGCCTAAAATATAACAACTAATATATCTTCAAATTGCGACCCTCTTTCCTTCCTCCCTGCCTTAAATTTGAATTCCAGTAGTTTCTTTTTAAGTCCTGTTGACAACTCGGAAATATCACTAGTCATTACAGCTATAAAAAGTAAGTCTACATGCAGCACTGATGGTCTACCGGTTACAGTATTTCCAAACCTTCCTCTTGAAGCAATGAACGTCCTGTCCCATCTAATCAACCAATCATTATCCCTCTACATAAAAGTGGTGATAAGGACAGCTGCTGCAACTACAGACCAATTGCCTTACTACCTGATCTATCAAAGATCATAGAAAGGCTCGCCAAGGTACGCTTGATGGCTTTCCTGACCAAATATAGCATCATAACATCGAATGAGTTCGGATTCTTATCGTGTAAGTAAAAGTTCGAATGATGCCATATTCTCTGTTCTTAGTGATATCTACCACAATATTAACAACAAGCTTTTCACAGCAACAGTTTTTTGTGACATTGCCAAAGCCTTCGATTGTGTGAACCATGAGATTTTAATAAAAAAATTGCTCCTCAAGAATGGTTCAAATCCTAACTTGTCAATAGAAGGCAGTTCGTCAGGGTAAATGACTACTCTTCCTCGCGCAGAGCGGTGGATGTTGGTGTCCCTCAAGGTTCCGCTCTAGGTTCAATTCTCTTCCTAGTATTCATCAACTATATAACTAATTTAAATATCAGCAGAAAATTTGTCACTTTGCCGATGATACTATTATCACATGGTCCAAACCTAACCTGCCGCTTCTCCACTCTACTATATCTAATGACCTTGCATGTATTAAGTCAGGGTACGATTCTAGCTGTCTAGTACCTAGAAAACTGCAGTCCTATCTTATAAAGATACTCTCCCGCCTCTTATACTAGACAACCACGTCATTAACTCTGTTGACTCTGTTAGATTTCTGGGCCTCAACATTGACAATTCACTCAAATGGACCTCGCATGTGGAGCTCTTAACTAAGAAGCTGTCTTCTGCTTGCTTTGCAATTGGGTCAATTTCCAGGGAGCTAAACCTCCATACTTCCAGATCTTCTTATTTCGCTCTTTTCCAATCTCACCTGCGATATGGCTTTCCGTTCGGTGGTCACTCCAACCTTCTCCAACTTGAATCTTTATTCAAGCGTCAAAAGAGAGCTATTCGCTATATGTTTGGTTTGAGTAGTAGAACCCATTGTCGACCCTACTTTAAGAATTTCAAAATTTTAACTCTCCCTTCAGTATTTATCCTGGAATGCGTTAGCTTAGTGTATAAACACATTCGTGCTTTACTGGAGAGACCACAACACAAACACAGTACAAGGAACTTAGATCAGAATATTTATCTACCCTTACCTAGATATCATAAAATAATCTATAAAATGTAAATAACGCAAAAAGAATGTTCAATAATTTACCTATCCACCTAAAATCTATCACCAATATCTCCAAATTTCGTTCCGCCGTCAAGTCATATTTCCTAGAACGACCTTACTACACTACTGCAGAATTCTTCGGTGATCACTAGTTTTTGGACTGCACATACACCTCTATCAGCCTCAGCTAGCCTCACTCAACGAGTAAAAATTCTTTACGAAATTTTACTAAAAATTTCTTTTTTTTTTCTTATTTTTTTAAATTATTGTTATTTATCTAATTGTTTATTTATTTTTTATTAATTTTTTTACGATAGGTATGTATGTATTTATGTATGTATGTACTTTTTTGATAAGTTTTGTTTTAGTTTTTAAGTGACTTATTTATTTATTTTGCCTGTGCTTTGTCCATAGAAATCATGTATTTCTATTGACAATAAAGCAATTATATTATATTATATTTGTAGAAATTAGTTATTCTCTTCAGAGTACAAAAAAGCCTTCTAAGTAAGCTAGATGCTCGGATAGAATTTACTTAATGTTTTAAACATCTCATATTTTTGTAGATAAGGCTTTATTGTGAATCATGCGATGAAAAGAGACAAAATCCGGGAATTCATCATTATTTCTTCCATTAACAAGACCCACTGCCAGAGGATCAACCTCTGTTGTAGAGTTATCCATGTATATTCCTCTACAATTTTCTTTGTAAATTAATTATTATTCTTCGATATCTTTTCATTAGGAATTTTTAATATTTCTCAAATTATAATTATTAAATTCATTACGTATTCAAGTAAGAACTTTAATAACTAAATTTCATTTTTCGACAGTTTAATTATATAATTTATTTACATGACTTAATAAATAAAACGCTTGTTGTGGGTAAGCGATCGACAAACCGATTAAAAAAGAAATGTGAATTCGTTAGTTTTAATTCTTTTGATTAGCTCGCGGCGTCGGAAGCAAATGCTAATAGTTTGGATTAAAATATGCTCGGGGAATTTACATAAACGAGCGAGTTGTTGATGTTGTTCCACTCGAAATGTAAGGAAGGAGTCGAACGTGAAACGAACGAGTTCGATGGGTTTCTTTTTTGTAATTCGGTCTCCACGCCGTTCTGAAAGGGCTTTCATCAAACGCGAAAGATCGTTTTCGAGCAACGTTTATACGCTTTGATGTTTCGAGTGATTTCAATGCCGGATAATTTTCTATACTTAATTTATTATTTATTTATTTTCTTATATAAATAATACGCGTAATAAATGCTTCACGAAAATATTACTACGTATATTCAACTAGACACATTCCAATCAATAACAATCTTAATAACTTTTTATGTTGAAACGATTAGACAAAAATATTTTTTTTTTCTTTTTATAAATTTATACTTATTTTCTTCAAGAAATAATAATAACTATTATTACTAATAATAGTAATAGTTATTATTATTTCTTGAAGAAAATAAGTATAAATTAATTAAAAAAAAATCAGTCAGAAAAAGCTAAGGTATCTATAGTAGAGGAGAGACTAGACATGCAAGACTAGACAGGCAAGCCTATATAGACAAGACTATTAGAGGAGATGCTACTCACTAATACAATATATTCACTCGGTGAATTTTTTTCTTGTAAATTTAATTATTAATTTGTAAGATTTATGACACATCCTATAGATACTTGTATCTCAATTGGGAAATAAATATTTTGATTTTGATTTTGACTAGACAGTAAAGACTAGACCGACAAGACTATATAGACAAGATTAGAGAGACAAAGAAAGACGTGTCCTGGCAGGATGGAGTTCCGGGTTCGATTCCCGTTCTGGAAGCATCACTAAGAGTCCGCGAAATATGAGATACCAGGGTGGCACATACTAAAAGCTAATGTGGAATAAGGGGCTTAGTAAGAGCTACCCCCAAACAAAAAAAAGTCAAGAGTAGACAGATAAGAATAGACAGACTAGACAGACTTGACAGACTAGACGAACTAAGCAGACTAGACGTACTAGATGGACAAGACGGACCAGACGGATTGGGCGGACTGGAAGAACTAGAGAACTAGACGGACTAGACGGACTAGATGAACTAGATGAACTAGAGGGACTAGACGGACAGGTCGGACTAGATGGACCAGACAGACCAGACGGGCCTGACGGACCAGACGGACCAGACGGACCACAGCGACCAGACCGACCAGACGGACCAGACGGTCTAGACAGACTTCAGTTCACATCTTAAAGATACGAACTGAATTTGTTCAGATTTGGATCAGTGGAGTATAACCTCACGAGTGCCCTCAAGGGTCTGTTAAATACTATTTCGCAAACCAACTGAAACCAAATCCCTATAAGACATAAGAAAGTGCATTTCACTTGAGAAACCGGGAATCCTTTCGTGAATTGAAGGTAGTAGTATGGTCAGGAGTAGAACTGGAACACTGTTACACCCCAAAATTTCTAGAAGTGACAATGGACAGAGCTCTTAACTACAAGAAACACGGTCTGAACACCAAGTCAATAGTTTCCACCAGGAATAATCTTCTGAGAAAACTGGCTGGTTCAAAATGGGGTAGTCAATCTGCAATGCATTGTGCTATTCCGCTGTAGAGTACGTCTGTTCGGTCTGGTATAACGCAACTCATGCTAAACAGATGGACGTAGCTCTCAATGAAACATGCAGAACTATAACTGGATGGTTAAGATCAACACGAACTGAGTGCCTTTACCAGCTCGCAGGAATAGCACCACCCTCTATTCGACGAGAAATAGTTACAAACAAGGAAAGGAAGAAAGCTGAACAGGAAGCAAACCATCCTATACATTGGGCATGAACTACATGTTCAGAGGCTGAAGTCTAGGAAGAGTTTCCTAAGAACATCCAAAGAATTGAAGACTACATGCGAAAAATCCAGGCTTGAATTATGGAAAGCTAAGGAATCTCTTCCCCTGGGCTGGAAAAGGATAGCAGAAACTTTACCTCCTGGTCATGATCAAGGATGGTTAACATGGAAATCCTTGAATAGATCGATCAGGAGTGGGCAGATCTAAGACCAATTTTGCAAAAATGGGGCTACATTAAAGGAGATAGCAATCAGCGTGACTGTGGCGAAAACCAGACTGTGAAACATATGCTTCAGTGTAGACTGTGTCCGATCTCCTGCACAGAATATGAACTTTATCAAGCATCACAGAATGCAGTGGAATTGCCAATTGTTGGTCAAATATTTTATAATGTTTGTAGTCATAGTATTTGCATCTGTGTTTTATTTGATGTTTTCTGACACGAGAATAAATAAATAAGTCCATATCTTGCCCCATGCAGGTTACTAGACAGCTTGAAATTACTTGTTGGAAATGATGGCGGGGCACTCGGTGTAATTTCCTTCTACAAATTCCCAGTTCTTACTTTCCCTTATCTCCTAGTACTTCTCTAATTCTCTTGCGTTGAAATTGTAGCTCACTTTCAGATCTTCTGTGAGGGTGTCCTATCTGACTATCAGATGGCTTAGCGTGCTTGATGCATTATTATGGAACCCCAGCGTTCTTTTAATGAAATAGGCCTTGATTATATCCAACTCTATTAAGTCTGCAACTTTCAGGTATGTGGCAACTTCCTTAATGGCATATGACGCAATGGGCTCTATCTTCTGTCTGAAAAGTTGCAAGGCCTTGTCTAGTGATAACCTACAGATGTTTTGGAAGCTGTTTATTGATCTATTGGCATGCATGCTCCTGTTTTTGACTTGATCCGAGAGGCTTAATTTGGTCTGCATGGTGACCCATATATAGGTATAGCTATTTATCATGGAAATATCCTCGTCTGCGAATTTGAAGACGTCTTCCCCTGCTACTCTGCCACCTCTTCTAAATTTCATTATCTTTGTTTTGTCTCCATTGACTATTAGTTTGCGTTGTTCACAGTAGTCAACCTGGTTGTTTAAGGCAGTGGTCAGATCTGATCTATATTTGCCAAGGGCGGAACCAGGCTCTGATCTTGAGAGGGCAGCTCATATTTGATACGAGGATTATGACACATACAATTTCAGAACAGCTTTGCCATGCTATTTGCACCGGAAGGCGCCAGCTTGAGGTTTTAATAATGTTATAGGTATTTTTGTGTGGCGGGTGGCTTAGCTGACGTAGCACACTAGGTCGTCAGCATACATGAGTATATTGAGGTCTCTCGTTCCCAGTTTAAGTTTCTCTGGGAAATCATCAACAAATAGAATGAATAAGGTGGGAATTAGACAATCCCCCTGCAGCACGCCCTTTATTAGTTCTATTTGCGTAGATCTAACTAAACCGTCGGTCACCTGAATGTTATTTTGGTTAGTGATATTACAAATTAGTTTTAGGATACTTTCTCCTTCGCCTCTTTCAATTAGTTTTTCTATCAGCAAGGATCTGTTCACGACGACGTAAGCTTTGTGAAAATCCACAAAGCACGCGTACAAAGTACCTTTTGGTTTCTTTAGCTCTATTGCAATGTCTTTGATGAGTTTGCCGATTGGAATTGTGGTGAATTTCACTTCCTGGAAGCCAAACTGTTCTTTTGGAGATAGCGTCTCTGATTTTGGGAGTCAAATTGTCTGTTATTTATTAGTTTAGACAAGCTTTTGTAGTCGTTTTGCTGTAGGGCTGTGCCTCTGTAGCTGTTTGGATCTGATTGAGGGCCCTTCCTTTATATATTACATTTATGAGACTGCTTCTCCAGGCGTCCGAGATTTTCCCCTCGAGCAGGCACCTGTTGAACAGTAATTCAAATTCAGTTTGAAGTATCGACCAGCTCTGCTTTATTTGTTCGTTGGATATGGTATCCGGCCGGCTGGCTTTCCCGTTTCTACTCTCCGCTATCATTCCCCATTTCCCAGGTAGGTCCCATTTCTTTTGTGGTTGTTGTGGATGTCCCGGGTGACACTTTCGGCATACAGGACTTTGAATTGAGCTTGTAGATCTTGGAGCGGAATTTATGAGACTCTTTGCAATTTCGATTTTTTGACAAAGGCCCATTACAGATGTTTAGATCCAAACTTTAAGATCGGCTCGTTTTCTTCGTTACTTATACCTCCTCTTCTGGTCATAGAACTTTGGATCTGACTTTTTTACTAGTGATACACATTTTTCTTTTTGCAGTTTGCAGTCATCTTCGAACCAGGGCTTGTGTTGACGTGTTTTCTTAACCATCGTTGATTCTAGTATTGCTTCTGAGATACCCTAGTTCTGTCGACTTATGTCATCGGAAAATGCTCTAGAACCTAAGTTTTCCTGGTATTTAAATTTCGTTTTCCGCGTCTAGTAGTCTCAGTAGTGGTTTAGCTTCCTCTTCTCTCCATTTCAAGATTTTTTATCTGCACTTTACGATTTATAAATATAATTTAGAAATGCAATCAAACAAAGCAAGAAAGAGTGTTGGCTAGAACTTATTAGGGAAATAGGCAACAATCCCTGGGGATTGCCTTTTAACCCTCCTTTTGGTGCATGGGTCCAGCTAGACCTTTTGCAATTTCATTTGTTTTTTTAATATAATTTTAATTGAGCTTTCGACTTAAATTTCCTTTACTTTTCCTAAAATTTCATAAGCTTTCATATAATTGAAAAAATAAAAGGATTTATGTCATACAAGGGTAATTACAAGGATATGTATTTGAATATACTTCGGTTTGGCACATGTGGTCTGTCCGGACCCATATATATTTTACATGACATAAAATGTATTTTGAACATTTTACCGCGTTTTTTTAGTTCCTCTATATCTCACGCCAGCCCGAGGCGTACCCTCGAGTTTTTGTCTTTGAAAATTAAAATGACGAAGTTGAATATGTGTATAATAAGCGATTACGTAGACAATGTTTGGATACTGATTTTCATTTACCATTGTAATCCTGAAGAAGAGATTGATGAAAATGTTGAACATGATCCATTCAGAGACGATGACGACGATAATTTTATGGAATATGTACCTGAAGAAGATGCGTCTGATTTTGAAGAGGATTAGGTAATCGAACCAAACGAAATTCTAGATAGTGACGAAGGAGAAGTAGAGGGAGAAGCAGATTCTAAAAATCAACAAACTGCAACTGATGAATTTTTCTTTGGCAAAGACGCTACCAAAAGGATTAGAAATGAACCAGCAAATGCTGTTGCTCGTTTGTGTCATCCTAATATTATGCGTTTTCGAGTTGGACCAAAAGAACAAAATTCAGTTCCGATTCGAATCATCTCCGAAACGAATTATTATGCGAAATATACAAAGGTGGAATCTGAATTAGATTCAAAGGTGGAATCTGAAAAATCCCGATAACAAACCAAGAGTTTGGAAAGAGCTAACGAGCACTGAATTAGATGTATTTATTGGTGTACTTTTGGCCGCTGGAGTTTCAAACAATAAAATGCAAAAAACACAATTTCTTTGGCATACAGACGGCCTACTATACCAGCTATATCAGCCATGTCTCATAAGCGATTCCTTGCATTTCTACGATATATCCGTTTTGATGATAGGCGTAAACGTGTATTTCGCCAACTGACAAAGACGCACTAATTCGTGATATATGGAATAAGAAAAATATACACCAATTCGTGATTCGTGAAAACAATGAATAAGAAGAAAGGATGGAAACTTTGTTCCCAAAGAAGCGAAAAATTAGGGCCTAAAATACATTTCTTTTGCACTAAATGTTGTGGACTGTGAGCCAACAACACTCTAAAGTGAATTATATTTGCTTCACTTGCACGAATTAGAATTTATAAGACGATACGTGTAATATATAAAATAATATAGACAGAAATAAAGTATAAATTGTACGGGGATACAAACGGGAGTCTGGCCAGACCACATGTGCCAAACCAAAGGTTAGCGGACAATGTGTCAAACGGAGGGTTAAGATAGTGACAAAAAAATATCATCTAGACCACAGATTCCAGTCATATTATCTCCTATGCGCATAGAAAAAATAATATAGATACTTTTCCCAAAACAGGAAAAGCGACCAGGTCGGACACAACCACATCTCTCACCACAGGCCCGAAAGAGGACTTCCAAATAGATGAACTACAGGAAGCATCAACATGGTTGAAAATAGGAACATCACCTTGTCTCGATAACATTCCTAATGAGATATTAGTTGCGGTTGGTTCGTTCTTCTTAGGAAGGCAAACAAACCCCTGGACGAGCCGACATTATATAGACCAATTAGTCTCCTGTATACAGTAGGAAAACTTTGCGAAAAACTATTGGAGAATAGTTTCGAAACGCACATGAACCTGATGCTGTCTCCAAGACTGTATGGCTTCCGAAAGGGTCTATCAAACATAGACGCAATCTCTACTGTTGTCGAGGCTGCAAAAGAAGTTAACAGTGGTCCTTGGAAAAGAAAAGGTTTGTGCGCAGTGGTCACCCTTGACATAAAAAACGCTTTTAACACAGCAAGGCGAGATAAAATAATCGGGGCTTTGGCAAAAAGGGAACCACCGGAATATTTATTACAGATTATCAATAGCTATTTGTCTGATAGAATCCTAATATGCAACACCGAAAAAAGACCCAAATTTTATTAAGTGCCCAGTATAGTCTGTCTAATCTGTACAGTCTACGCAGTCTAGTCTATCTAGTTTAATCTGTTTAGTCGATCTAGTCTAGTCTAATCTAGTCCGTTTAGTCCGTCTAGTCCATCTAGGCCATCTAGCTTGTCGGGTTTTCCACAGGGATCGGTCTTGGGACCATTTCTCTGGAACATCATGTACTATTGACTACTCAACCTAGAACTACCGGAGGCTTCAAGTATTGTGGGTTTTGCAGCTGATGCGGCCGTGGTGGTAACCGCAAGGAAAACAAACACGCTAGAACTACTGTTGAACCAGACTGTAAGAAGGGCAAGTCGGTTCAAGGACAACACATTATAACTCGCGATACACAAAACCGAGGCGGTGCTCATTACAGGGAAGCGAAAATTCGTTCCACCAAGACTGGAAATAGATGAAAACAAGATAGCATGGCGCAGATCAGTGAGATACTTGGGAGTGCAAATTGACGACCGATTAAGGTATACAGAACACATAACCTTCTTCCTCTTGTCCTGCGCATATCCATTAATGGATGTTCGCTACCACATGTCCCATTTCTACATGATCCTTAGCTGTGGGGATCAAACTTTCTACAGTTCGAAGTCCCGTCCATTGCGTTATGTTCCGCAAGCAAGACATCTTCTTCCTTCCTATTCCCCGTTTTTCCATCAATTATGCCTTCAATTACTCATTGCAGTTTGTGGAATTTTTGGAACGCATTATGTGACCCAGCTACGCAGTTTTCCTTCTTTTTATTGTAATTAATAGTTCACCGTCTTTGTTAATTCGTCTGACGCACCTTGCGAGAGGTTTAGAGATAAGACTCCTTTCCTGTGATTCCTGTCTTGATTAACTGAGTTGTACAGGGAATACCCAGAAGTTGTGCGTTTTAATGAATTGGGCAACCAAGTCTCGGCTATGTCTGCTATATCTATGTTAAGCCTTTTTGCTTTTTGCGTTAGGTTTACTAGCTTTCCTGCTTCGTATAGGCTTAGTCCGTTCCAGGTTCCTATTCTGATTTTGTTTCGTATGTTTGTTCTTGTGGCTTCATTCAAGTCCGTTCCTCCCGGAGATCCGAATGAGGAACTGTTTAAAACTCCGGTAATTTGATATGAGTTGAATGTAGTCTTTATGTGGTTCTCTTAGGAATGATATTGGAGATAGTTTTCCGTTGCCTTTCTCCATTGTACAGTATGTATGCGTGTACTTTCCTTTCAAGATAGCTCTGGTGTTCTGAGCTATCTGTCGATCCGTCTCAACTTAGAATCATCAGCGCCGCCGCGTGAAGGCGTGAGTACGGTCATTTGATACCTCTTGGTACCCTGCTGCTCGAAGGTGATCGAGTTGCTGCTACGGATTGAACCGTATCAAATTCAGGTCCAGCAGAGCGCTACTTGGTTCTAGTGGCTCTCGTAGACTCGACAGACTGGACAGACTGCACAGACTAGATAGACAAGTAGACTCGGCGAGACTAGACAGACTGGACACATAACACATAACCAGAACCACTAAAAGGGCTTTGTAAACAGCTACATCGATGTCGCGATTGATGCCTAACATCGGTGGCCCCAATGAAATCAAAGGGAGGCTCCTTAACAGCATTTGCGTACACTCAAAATTACTGTATGGAGCGGAGATATGGAATAATATGGTCTAATGGGCTAATTAGATATGGGCTAATGCTATAGAGTGAACAACGATGAGAAAAAATTTGATACTAGTCCCTCAATGTCTATTACCGAACTTGTATCGCCTTGGCGGAAAGCGAAAATTGATGGAAGTTCATGGCATATGGGCATGTGCGATACGAGTTGTCTGCGCATATGGAACAGTTTTTGTTGGAGCTGCCTTGGTGTTGACTAGCACTCCGCCAATTGACCTATTAGTCCGGGAGAGAGAAGAAATATACAAGGAGTGTAGGCAAAAGCAATTCAAGAAAGCTGATAGCAAAACTGCGGCACGGGAAACGGCCGGAAAATGGGAAGCGGCAAGTAATGGAGAGATGGCAGATAAGACGGGAATCGGACACAGTCAAGCGTTGGACACATGGATTGATTCAAAACGTGAGAGAGTGGTGCGATAGAGAACATCGTCAAAAGTGCTATGACCTGACACAAGTCTTTTCCGGACACGGCGGTTTTATGGCGTACCTGGAGAGGTTCAAGAAACGGGAGAAAGCGAACTGATTGCTGTTGGTTGCAGGAATGACGACGCATATCATATGATTTTCGAATGCCCAAACAATGAAGACGAAAGAATCCAGCTTGAAGAGTTATTAGGAGTTACTGGATGTAGAAGGACTAGTTCCTGAAATGCTGCAAGGCGAGCAATATTGGTCTCAGGTGAAAACATACATACGCGGTATAATGGAAAAGAAAAGAGAAGCGGAGAAATTAAATGAAACACAGGAACACGAAACCCTGAACCCCTAATCTCGCGGGAGTACGGGGTACGTAAGGAAACGGCTAGATACGGACACCTCCCGAAGTAATGCGGAAGCGGTCACAGGGTGGCGATCTGCAGTTCAGGGGGGTCACTTGGTAGCGCGCTATCACTACGTCCCCTCAAAAAAAAACGCAGACAAGGCTATTCAGATATCATTAGAGAGTAAAGACTAGACAGAGAATACTACACAGCCTATTTGTTTGATTTTTTTTATGTGTGCATATGAAAGTCAGCATTCCGCCAAGCTCGACACTATGCTGGTTGCGTTTCCGAATCTACTGATGCCTACACCTATTATCAGTTTTTATCAGATTGATCTTTTTTTAACTAAACCGACTGTCTTGGTTTAGTCTGGTTAGTTTGTTCGCATTATTGTCGAAGGTAAGCCACCACTCTTTAGTATTTTTAATTGACTTAAGCTGCTCTTGGTTATTAGGCCAGGTGAGGCCAAATTATTTGTAGTCTAGCTTCAGAGTTTGTCTTCACTGTGCGGTATCTGGACCCGAAAAGATGAAGTGTTCCGCAGTGTTGTTTTCAACCACACTTGCATAACGGAGATTCCCTCCTCCCATATATGTGAAGATACGCCCCGAAGTTACCATGGCCAGTTATTAGTTGATCCGAGTGGTGGGACAGACTGACGTTAAAGCTTTTCCAGGCTGTGATGGATGGTATAAACGTCTTGGTCCGCAATCCTGTTTTAGAAGTCCACCATCTATCCTGCCAGAGGTCCTCAAAGTGTTCCCTGGAATTCGATTTAAGTGCTTGCCTAGGCAATCTAGGAGATCTAGGAGAATCTTCCATGTCTGCTGCAAGTTTGGCGAGCCTGTCTGCTCGCTCATTACCCTCGATTCCAGCGTGAGCTTTAACCCAGTGCCATCGGAGCTTGATCCTCTTCGATACACGAGCAGCCATTTTCCAGGTTTCCATTAACAATTCACTGGACGAATTCATGTGCTTTAATGCGTCAAGAATGGAGCGGCTTTCACATAAAATAGAGCAAGAGCAGTTGGATTGTTCCTCCACATAACGCAAGGCGTGTTGTATGGCTATAAGCTCCGCTGGAAGATAGAGCAGTAATACTCTAGTCTAATCTGCTTATAATGTACCTCTCTCCGCCAAAGTAGACTACAAAGGCAGCCCCTGTACCACTGTTGGATTTTGAACCGTCCGTATACACCCGAAATTGGAGGATATTCGGAAGTGCTAAATGGTAATTGACCAATAACCAGCTTCGAAGGATGGAGGAATGCTTGAGTGTTGATGGTAGGTTCGAAATCAGCTGAGGTTAGACCTAAGCCCAAGACGTCTCTTATTAATAAATCATCTGCACTGGAATGCGAGCTATAAAATGTCAACTGTTTTAGGCGAATGTCAACCGGATGAATACCGGAAATCACGCAGGCTGCCTCATTGGAGACGGTGCGATATGCCCTGGCTGCTTGGATAGTAGTGATGCGCTGTATTCCCAATAGCTTAAGCTTTCCTTTAACATCGCAAAACCGGTGCCAAATAGGAGCTCCATACAGTAACGCTGGTTCAACCGCACCATGATATATGTCTACTATTTCTGCTCTCCTTAGAACCCATTCCTTCTTCACAGCAAAACTCAATCGTTGAGTAAATTGTTTCACCTTACCACATTCAAGCTTTATGTGTTCCTTAAAGTTAATTGATCTATCAATTATGAGACCCAAATACTTGAGATGATGTTGGAATTTTATCTTTGTGTTCCCTAGAGTGAGAAAGGGACTTCTCTGTCTTAATGATCTGCCAAAGAATAGGGCTTCAGTCTTTTTTGGATTGAAATTTAGTCGACAGTCGGATGACCATTGTTGAAGACTTGCCAAAGCACGATCGGTGATCTCCTTTAGTCCCACAATGCTGTTACTTCTGCAAGGCAAAAGGGTGTCACCGGCATAGGCTATGGTTTCGCATTCTTCGGGTAAATTTATTTAAAAAATGGTGCCATAAGGAATGTTCCAAAAACGTGGTCCAGATTTCGACCCTTGCGGGCAGCCTTTGGTGACGCTTTTTTCAATTTGCATTCCTGGCTCAACAATAATAGCTTTGCGATCTGCAAACTAGCTTCTAGCTAATTTGATGAGGTCATCAGGACAACCCTTCTCAATTAGCCTGCTAATAACAAGCGGCGACCATGCATTATCAAATGCCCCACTAATATCTAGTGCGATGGCTGAGCAATTTTTTTTGTTTTTTATTGCTTCCCGTATGTACCCAACGGCTGTTGAAATAGCTTGGACAGTTCCAGTTCTCTTTCTGAAGCCGAATTGGTTTTTGTGAATAAGATTGTTTTTAAATAAATAGTGCTCGTTTCTTGAGATAAGCTAGAGACTACTAGACAGACAAGATAGACAAAAAAACTAGACAGACAACATTGGATAATAGATAAACAAAGTGTAAAGGGTATTAGTAGCAAAAGTAGGACAGAAAAAGAAGATAAGTCCAATCTATGACATTAGGTAGTTTAAGTTGACTTTGAATGTATGTATCTTTCAATGTAAGGCATTATACGACAAGAAGTTGCTTTATAAAAACAATTAGTCGATTAAAAGGTAACGAGTGTGACCAATTTTTAAAGTTTCTAATTTAAATTCCAGTTAGATATTTGAATGCAAAAAGTCTAATGCTGCAAGCTTCTCCTATTTATGTATAATTTATGTCCAATGAACTTTGAGAGAGAATAAAAAAAAATAATCTATAACCGGCTCCTTAATATTCATGGCTATTAAGAAACGTAACCGCAGAAAAAGCGTATTAAGTTTTAAATCATTTTCGAGCCGGGCAGATTTTTCCATTACGAAATATATTTTTGGCCTTTAATACTTTTTCACGCCAATAGCGTATTTACTTTACTTACACACGCAGTTTATTTTAAATAAGTAGTTTAGTTCCAGTCGGAATCGAACGACGTGCGTGCTACGAATTTGTTTCATCGAGCATTTTTTTTCTAACTAAAACCTCAAGGTAAAAAACTAATATTTAAAACACGAGTCTGGATGTACAGATGAGAGGGGAATAAAATTGAATATTGTTATGAAACGTATTTTTGAAATTAAGGAATTTCAAAATTAAGTTGTAATTTTGAAATTTCTTTTATTAGCAAACCAATTTTAATAAATTAAATGATTACGTAGTTTGTATAAAATGACGATTATCAGATACATAATAAGATATCTTAAATGAAAATTATTTTTATAATTAAGCCATAATGAATAATACGTTGTTTTTTAATTTAGCGCAACGTAGATCTGTCTGCCTGTTAACAAATAAGCAGAACAATAATGCATATTATTCCATAATACGCGAGTACTTGAAACGGGTATTATTCTAAATAGGGAAAGATAAGGAGCAAAGAAGAATGAAAGAAAAAAATGGTTATTATTTTAATTCCATTCTTATATAATTATTGTGTATACAATGTATGTCGTTCGCGTTTTTGCAGATATGAAAATTAAAAGTAATTGCGGATAATTACCGTTTTTTCTCTCTGGTTCTTCTCGCTCGCGATAATTAAGACGGATATTTAAATGCAAATATATAAATGGCCGCCGTAATAAGCAATTATTTAAATTAAGACAGTGTGCACTTCGCGCATTTACATTATTAGAGAAAAGTGACATGACTAAATTGATGGAAAAACTAGATTAACAATGGTATTAAAATATTTTTTAGTCAAAAGCAATTCAAGAAGATAATAATAAAATTCTATAATATCGTCAAGAGGATGTAAAGGCAAACAAACATTTAAAAAATAATAATGTTCAAAACAACAACAAAATTTGAAGATGTCAGTGAAAAGTTTAGTATCTTGTCTGTGTAATGAACCAAATCAAAATCAAAAGTTTACTCAATTAACCCATCTTTGACCAACGGTGCGTATACGAACCATCTTAAAATGCACAAAACAATTAGACACTAGTCACAAGTTTCTCGGTCAAGATCATTTTATGATGGAATATTTTGTAGGCTCGTAACATTGTCTTTCTAGTGTTGAAGCTTTTTTTTTAGGGGAGACTTAGCAAGCACCCCTGTGTTAACTTAACAAGTAGTTCCTATCCCACACATCTAGGCACAGCTCTACGCATAACTTCAAGATCCCGGTTGTTTTTCAATGTTGTCCATAATACACCTAACTTCCCCGTTTCAGCCATACTGATTAGGAGTGTTGGTTTAGTCGTAGTTTTTCAGCATTCTGCCTTTTCTTATGATCCTGCTCCTTATAACTGATTATTTCAGACATTGTATCTTGGACTGTGTTCTAGTTATTTACCGATTCTAACACGAAGGGTATAGTGGTTCTAAGTCTTTTGGTAGGGTGCGTCTCACCTACTGCGTATATAGATGCTGTGCATCACGCTGACCTCTTCCCCGCAGTACTCACAGCAGCTATCAGCAGCTCTGCCTATCTTGTGGAGGTATTCTCGTGATGGAGCTATCTTGTGAGTGCTTGTGTTCGATGGTAGTTCTCCGTGTTTCTGATATATCCATTTTCTGACATCCTTTATTTACAGTCTTATCCATTGTCCCTAAAAGCTTGCTACACACTCCTTCTGCCATCCCCATAGTAGCACAATTCTTGCATCCTCTTGGCTTCTTTTTATTGACAATTTGTTCGATTTGTTTAGCTGCGTAGATGGTAGAGGAAGTGGAGATAGCATCTACGCAGCTAAACAAATCGAATCAATTGTCAATAAAAAGAAGCCAAGAGGATGGCAAGAATTGTGCTACTACGGGGATGGCAGAAGGAGTGGGTAGCAAGCGATAAGGGACAATGGACAAGACTGTTTATAAAGAATGTCGGAAAATGGGTAAATCAGAAACACGGAGAACTACCATCTAACATAAGAACTCAATGGACACGGATGTTACGAGAATACCTCCACAAGATAGGCAGAGCTGCTGGTGTGAGTACTGCGGGGAAGAAGTCGTGATGTACACCATCTATATATGCAGTAGGTGAGTATAAAATAACTCAATACTACTAATAACTCAATTGGAGGGACTCATGCTATTTCCGGAGACGCTTCCCTTGATACAGTTTTGCAAGCGCTACTAGTTCTAATTGCAAATATTCTCTAGACCGCTGCCAGCTTGTGTTTGGTGGCTTTCACGCTTATAGCCCTGGCCCATACAGGAGCCGCGGAAAGCGCAGTGGGTTACCGAGCATAGCAGTTTTGTCTAACTAGTCCTAGGTTCTCCTACATTAGGCACGAGCATCTCCAGTGTAGAAAAAGTTTTGTTAGCTTTGTCGGCAGTTTTTTGGACATGCTCACTGAATCACAATTTTGTATCGATTATTACACATAAATACTTTATGGCTCCCTTAGGTGTGATAATAGCGCCTCTAAGTTTTAACGATACATAGACAATTATTCTCATTCCTGTTAATAAGACTGCCTCCGTTTTTTTCAGGCGCCAGCTTAAGCTATTTACCTTCCATCCATTTATCTATTAATAGCAATGCTTCATTTGCCCTCCGCTTTATCCCATTCTAGGTTCTGCCGCATACCACCAGGGCAAGATCGTCTGCGAAGCCAACAGTCGGTAGAGACTGTTAACTAAAACCTAACCTTCTGGCAGTAACCTAACCTAAAACCTAAACTGAGGGCTTACTTTCGCAACAAACCGTTAGACGTTACCGACTAGAGTCCAACTCCCGTCGGAGCGGTCGGCGGAGAGCGAACAAACAAGAACTTCCAAACCCTTAATCCAAGCGACTCGTGCGAAGGGACTGGTTGGTGGCCAAGGGCAACCGGCCATCGCTAACGGAGCCCCTGTGATACCTGGCGACCTCAGAGGGTATCAAGCCTTACCATGTTTAGCGGGGCTCTGACGTGGCGGACCTTTAGTTCCCTTGCCACTCGTGGGATT
Source organism: Phosphuga atrata (assembly GCA_944588485.1). Classification (NCBI taxonomy): domain Eukaryota; kingdom Metazoa; phylum Arthropoda; class Insecta; order Coleoptera; family Silphidae; genus Phosphuga; species Phosphuga atrata. Next base: position 14,702,314 of record OX155895.1, on the reverse strand, counting down.
TATATGAATTCCAAAAGAGAATATAATTCATGTATGCGGGACCTAACCGACACATAGAACAAGGCAGTCAGCCCGGATTACCGGGAGGACGACCTTAACCTCGCACTCGTAGACATGAACAGTCTAGCCATGTCTACGGAGGCAGAGGAAGATGTTCTTGTTGGGACAGAGGAGGACTTGCCGCCTCCTGTCACAAAACAAGAATGACCAGCAGGCGCACCAAAATAGCCCAAGTGAACATCCATCATGCCAAAGCCGCCTCGGCTGCGATGGCTAGGATGTTCACTAAACAGCACCTAGGGCTAGCGCTGCTGCAAGAACCCTGGACCTGCGGAGGTAAGATCAGAGGCCTTAGCAACAAGGAATGTAGGTTGGTATGGGACAGCCGTGAGGTCTCCCCTAGAACTTGCATTATGGTAAGGAATGGCATAAATTACTTATGACTTTCAGAGTTTTTAACGCGGGATTTAGTTAAAATTCAGGCCCTCATCAAGACCGAGCGCCTACATCGCGAAGTAGTGATCGCATCAGCATACTTCCCTGGCGATGGTAACAGCATACCACCCACTGAAGTACAAAAGATGGCGGAACATTGTATTAGGAGAAGGCTGCCACTCATCCTGGGATGTGACGCGAACGCACACAATGAGATGTGGGGCAGCACGGACACTAATAAGAGAGGTGATTACCTTTTAGAAGACCTCATTAAAGAAAACTTAATTGTGTCCAACGTTGGGAACACACCAACATTTGTCACTAAGGTCAGAAATGAGGTAGTGAATATAACGGTCGGTAGCGCTAACGTAAGTAAATTAATTAAAAATTGGAGAGTTTCAAATGAACCCTCAATGTCAGATCATAGGATCATAGAGTTTGAACTGGAAGGAGCGAGTGAGGAAAACACGCCCATTCGAAACCCCAGACAAACTGTGTGGCCTATGTTTAGTTCCCAACTAAAAGAGAACCTAGAGCAAGTAACAGTGAGAGGTATTATAAAGCACTACACCGCACTCGAGCAGGCTGTAGGAGAAATAAATGTAGCAATCACCACGGCATTTAAATCCAGCTGCCCGGTAAAATTCGTGAAGGGGCATAAGGATGAAAAATGCTGGAACAAAAATTTGTCTACATTAAAAGCAAAAGTACGCGGGCTTATCAATAAAGCTAAGCAATACGAAAATTGGCTAGAATACTCCGAGGTGATCACCACCTACAACACAGAGATCAGAAAGGCAAAAAGGAAAAACTTTTGGTTAGCGAAAACCTTCTGCGAAAACATAGAATCCAGCCCAGTGGCAGCTAGATTGCAGAAAGCACTAGCGAAGGATAGAGTGGTCCATAATTACCTTAGGACAATAGTGCTCGTACGTGCACCACTACATAACTGTCAGCATGCATACAGAGCAGGGAAATCCACATAAACCGCCTTTGTATCAGTTGGGAAATGAAATAGAAGCAGCAATAGAGACAAAGGAAGTAGCGATTGGTGCCTTCTTGAATATAGAGGGAGCTTTAGACAACACCTCACACGAGGCTGTCAAAGCGGAACTCGAAAGAAGGAATATCGACAGGACAATTTCAAAGTGGATGGGAGAAATGCTGAGAACCAGAACGGCGGAGACACAAGTGGGAAGAGACACCATTAAGATCTCCACAACTCGAATTATCCACAATTTGAGGGTGTCCACAGGGAGGTGTGCTATCACGCTAATGTGAAGCCTGTTAGTTGATGAACTACTGGCTAGGCTGAACGATCTAGACATCAAATGTCAAGGTTACGCCGATGACATAGTCATAATGACCAGAGGGAAGTTTGAGGGAACGCTCTGTGAAATCGTTCGGAGAGGCCTCAAAGTAACTAGTAGATGCTATCAAACAATGGAACTGACACTCAACCCAAGCAAAACCACGGTGATAACTTTTAATAGAAGGAGAAAACTAAACTACCTACAGCCCATACTGTTAGATGGGAGGGCAGTAGAATACAAACAGGAGATAAGGTATCTGGGTATCACACTAGATAGAAAACTCCTATGGAATAGACACGCTGAGGTGTGCCAGTCTAATGGTGTGTAGAAATGTGGCAGGAAAAACGTGGGGTTGTAACCCAACAATCCAGCGATGGATGTACACCATGATAGTGAGACCTGAGATAACTATGAGGCAGTTGCGTGGGGAAGTAGAACCAAGCTGGCCTCCATGAGGAAACAGCTTGAAAAGATTCAAAGACTGGCATGTGTCTGGGGCGATGGGGTCGTCTCCAACAGCAGTAATGGAGCTGCTGCTGGATCGTTGCACCTTGTGGTGGAAACGGCCGCCAGATCAGCGATTGTAAGGTTCAGCAAGGAAGGAATAGGCAGAGGTAAAATGGTCGTGAGCAGGGACCGAAATAGTCTCGCTGCCAAGATCCCCTGGCTGGAAGTACCAAAAGACGAAATGGTATGGAAATACCATTTCGAGAAAAATTATCCAGCAATGTATATTAGTAAAGCCGATTGGAACGAATCCTCAGCATACCACATAGAGCAAAATGCTATCAAGTGGTAAGACAAAGGAAGGTACTGGTGCAAGAGTGCTTGGACTTCGTACCAAATACTTCGAATCCATGGGTACATTCCCAAGCATCTTCCAACCAGAGGTACACGCAATCGAAAGATGTGCACAGTTTAACCTCGACAGGAATGATCGCATAAAACGAATTGCTATCCTGTCAGACAAGCAGCTATTAAGGCCATTAGCTCATAAACCATCACATCCCAACTGGTATGGGGCTGTGTGGGAAAGCTAAACAAGCTTGGAAAAAACAATAAATTAACGCTATACTGGATACCAGGACACACTGGTATAGACGGAAACGAAGAAGCCGATCATCTAGCAAACAAGGGATCCAGTAGTCCCTTTGTAGGTCCGGAACCCTTTGTGTGAACCCGTGAGTGTGAACAAAAATTGTTAAAATTTTTTAATTGAACAAAAGTTTTGATGAAGAAACAAGAGAACAATGGATGAAAACCAGGAAAGAACCTACAGGGCTAAGACACTCCAAAGTGATGCTGGGACCTTTTAACCAGGAAAGAAAAAAGCTTGCCTGAAATTAAGCAGGAACAAGCTTAGAATTCTGACAGAAGTCGTGACGGGACACTGCAGAATTAGGAAATTTCTCAAGGCCCTATGCCTAGAGGAGGATGACGGATGCAGATTCTGTGGCTCAGCAGAGGAAACCCCCATACTTCTGCTCAAAGACTGCGGAGCACTACTCCACAAGAGGGAGATGTACCTCGTGGCTCACTGCTTGAACACATAGGAGCTGCAGGATTCCACCTAGATCCTGAAATTCCTAAAGGAATCCGGATTAGAGGAGGCGCTCTAAATGGGTAAGTACACCAACGCTTAGAGGAGGAGGGTGGGGTACAATAGATCTATAAAGGTCGCAATACAAGTCGTCACCACCATATCTACAATATTCAATCTAGAACCTTCTGGCATCTGGATTCTGAGAAATCCATCGTACATTATGTTCTATAACGCTGGACCTATGACTGAGCCCTGAGAAATATAGCAATGTGGCTTCTTCTTAAAGCAGTAGCTATCTGATTGGATGACAATTGAACCCGTCATTTCGAAAAGGGTATGAGTCAATGAATTAAAACTTTTCAGAATCAACCAAAATATGTTGTTTGTAAAAAAAGTCATTGATGCTGAAGAAACTGAATATAGAGGTAGTTAAATATAAAACATATACGCTTTTTGGAATATTTATTAATTAAAAAGGAAACAATTTTCATCAAGATAGTTTGAATTAAAATTTTTGGACTTGGTATAAACTTTGGTATTCTGCTGGGATATATTTTTCAGGGTCTAACAGTATTTTCGGCAAGCTCACGATGCTCCATTTCCGTAACTAATAAAGTGATGTTATGTCATATCTGACAGATGCGTTTCGTTTCACTTGAAAAGGACATAAGTCCAGGACTCGTGCCCTTTTCATTGCTTTTTAAGTTGACTTGTGGTGTATACACACGTGCTCTCTTCACATGGAATATGTAAAACGCTTCAATGAATAAAATGGCGTAAAAAAGTGATATTTCAAAAAAGTGTGACTCATGCCCTTTTCGAAATGACGGGTTCAATTGTCCTTTGAGATAGATAACTCGTAACATTATAGTAGGCTCGTAACAATCTTTTCATAGTGTTGAAGCACTCTATAGGCTTCTCTCTAGTCTTGAAATCTGTCTAGTCTTGTCTGCCTAGTATTGGCTGTCTACCCTTGCCTGTCTAGTTTTGTCTCTCTAGTCTTGTCTGTCTAGTCTAGTCTGTCTAGCCTTGTCTGGCTATATCTATCCGTCCAAAATCTGTAAAAATTGGACAGAATTGATATGGGACGATTGTTCCCGATATTAGATAAGGAGCCAACTTTATGGATTGGACAAATCTTTGTCGATTTCCAAATAACTGCAAAGGTGCCTTCGTGCAGGATAAGGTTGAATAGCTTCTTGAGTGGTGGGGCAAAGATCAGGCCGACTTTGCTCGCTTCCTCTTCAATTTTTAAAAACAATTCTTCAAGAGTTCTGTTGTCCCTAGCCATGATCAGTATGTCGTCCACGTACGCACATATTTGGTATGATTTTGTTATGATATTTCCCTTATTTTCGAGGTTTCCAATTGCATTTTGTAGCGCAAGGTTAAAAAGAACAGCTGACAAGGCATCTCCCTGCCTAACACCGGTTCTTATTTCAAATTTCTTTGATGTTTTGTTTTGGACTGTTACTCTGGCCTTGGATCCATCCATTGTCATCATGGCTAGTTTGGCAAGTTTATGTGGGATACCCATTAGAGCAAGTGCACTTCCTAGTTTTGCTGTTTTAATACTGTCGAATGCTTTTTTTAAATTGATTAACAGACAGTGCAGGTCGATGTTGTATTCATAACATTTTTCCATTGCTTGACTTAGCACAAATACCTGATCCAGAGTTGATCTACTTTCCCGGAAGCCACATTGATATTCTCCTAATATTTCTTCCGCATACGGTCTTATCCTGTCGAATATTACATTGGAGAGTACCTTGTATGCAGTGTTGAGTAGTGTTATTCCCCTGTAATTGTCGCAGTTTGTTTTGTCGCTTTTTTTGTGGATAGGGCAGATTAACCCAGTTTTCCACCTTTCAGGCATCTGTTCTTCTTTCCATATTTTGTATATTAGTTGGTGCAGTCTTTTATGTGCATCTATTCCGGCCAGTTTTAAAATTTCGGCAGTGATGCCGTCCTCGCCAGGTGCCTTACCATTTTTAAGCTTTTCCATGGCTGTTTGGACTTCATCCAATATAGGTGGTTCAGTATTTTCTTGAGCTGTGTATATTACTGTTTCTGGCTCTTCTAGGTCTTCCATATGATCAACATTTAGTATCTCGGCCAAGTACTGGCGCCATCTATTCATGACATCTTTCTCTTCTATTAGGATTTTTCCGTTCTTATCCTTGCATACGTTTAATTTTGGCTGGTACCCTTTCGCTTCATTTCTGATTGTTCTATAGAAATCCTTCACTTTGCGTTGATTATAGTTCTCTTCGATGCTTTCTATTTTCTTACGCATCATATCTCTTTTTTTCCCCCTTAGGCACCTGTTGGCTTCTCTCCGCTTCTCTTGGTATACTGCATTATTAGTTCTAGTGTTTCTTTGCAGCATCTTTTGTCGCGCATTATTCTTTTCTGTTATAACCCTTTCACATTCCATATCGAACCAATCTATGTTTCTTGATTTTCTTTTTGTCCCTACTACGTCTTTGGTTACTTTTATTATTGCACTCTCCATGGACTTCCACTCATCGTCAATATTGCTATGGTCTGGGAGTTTATCTATCTCCATGCTGATGGCGTTTTGATATTTGTTTAGGGCTTCATTTTTGCTCAACTGGTCTGTATCCCACTGATCCCTTTTTGTACCTTTAGTTTTGGCGACATTTGATATTCTCTGCCGTAATTTTCCCACTACCAGGAAATGGTCACTATCGCAGTTTGGCCCTCTGCGGGTCCTCACATTGGTTATTGATGAGCCGTATCTTCTTCTTATCAGTACGTGGTCGATTTGGTTCACCAGTTGGCTTCCCGGCATTTTCCATGTGCCTTTGTATATAGTTTTTCTCTCAAAGGCTGTACTTTTTATTCGCTGCGACATTGCGTTGGCTAATTGGCATAGACGAATGCCGTTTGGGCTTGTCTCATTGTGCAGTGAATATTGCCCAGCTACTTCGACTGCGAAATGTTCTTTCCCTATTTTAGCATTGAAGTCTCCCATTATTATTAAGGTATCATAGGTGCTTGTTCTTGCACAGACATTCTCCAGAGCATCATATAATCGGTCTTTTGATTCTTCACCACCGTCTTCTGTTGGTGCATATGCATTTATGAGAGTAATGTTGTTGAACTTCCCATGTATCTTCATTGTACTGAGCCTTTCGTCTATTGGTGTAAAGCTAATAATTGATGCTCTCATTTTTTTATTGACAAAGAAGCCAGTTCCATGTTGTCCAGCAACATCTGAGCATCCGCTATATAATATAGAATACTTCTGTTTATCTATCCTTCCTTGTCCTTTTCATCTAAGTTCCAGGAGTGCTACGATATCCATTTTAAACTTGTCTAATTCGTTGCCTATTTCTATCATTTTTCCCGTTTGCATCATGGTTCGAATATTCCAGGTCCCAATTCGTAAATCTTCTTCCTTTTTTCCTTGCAAATATCGTATCAGTGTGTTCATATAAGTTTTCCGAGGCTTGTTGTTTGGTTTCGTAACTTGTTCTTTTTTCCAAGGTGGAGTAGTTGGCCCCACGATTAACCCTCTTATCGGGGGAAATTTGAACTGCTTGAGGGTTGATAATACTTCATCCTCGGAAATGCTAGCGAGTCCAATAAGCGGGAGATTCAAGCCGGAGCTATCCGAAACGCTGGTACTAGGAGACGAGGGTTTGTACACACCTGTAATGTAATTAGCAAAGCCCTCAACAATAGTTTGAGGAGATTTGTAGGTGGAATCTTCCCAAAACATTAGATCAAGAATACAACTTTGGCGCTTTTTCGAACGCACAAAGGACCAGAAGCGTTTAGGATTAACATATATGTTATTGGCTGATTCCTTGATAAAGATGGAGAAAGCTGATTTTATCTTCAACTTGACCTGCGATCTGACTAGTCTAAACCTAGAATAGTCCTATAAACATTTATAATTCTTATAGGCACGGTGGAGTGCACGTTTCTGGCGACCTTCAATACTTGCAGGTGAAAACCACGGAGGATAGGTGGAACGACCAGAGGAGCGGAGTGGAAATTTTTTTGCATTTTTAAAATGGAATAGAGTGAGGAGTAAAATGATTTTAAGAGATCACTGGATGATAGGTTAGGTTCTTAAACGAAGGAGAAGTCAGAGTTGCCAAGAGCCTGCTACAGCAAGGGAAGATCGGCACGCTGGAAATTATAGGATTAAGATTTAGGATGCATCAGATGATTATTCATAAAGTTTAGCAGCTCTTGTTTGGCATGAATTCTAACCAATGCTGAGAGGACGTGGTGATAAGCGTCTTCGGGGACAACTGGACAGATTTCCTAATGGTTAGGCCACTTAGTACTTCGAGCAACTTGCTGTTTTCTTTGCTAATGATATTCCACTGTCTGAGACCATGTTAGTATGCGGTATATTGAAATCCCCAGAATTATAAAAGCAGGTCAAAAGGAAGATTTCGATTTGCTAAAAAAAACTTTTAAAATTCGAAGCCGAGTTATTAGGGGATATATAAAGGCAGAGACAACCAGGCAGTTGGAAATACCAAACAAACAAGAGCAGGCTACTATATCTATAGAGGCAGAAGCATTAGAGACCATAGAGATCTCAACAGGATTAGATTCAAAAAGAGTATTGTTAGAGGCTATGCGTATTCCACCACATTTAGAGAGTCCCGAGTTAATGCAGTCACGATCAGATCTGAAAATTGTGTATTGAGGAGTCATAAATTCGCTGTTCAGAACATTGGAGTGTAGCCAAGTTTCGGTGAGGCAAACGATATCAAAATCGAGGTCACACATAGCCGGGTATAATACTGGGTGTCTCAAAAAAAGTTTATATTTGTTTAGCTTACTGCGTGAACGCAGCGATTCGGAAGGGCGCGGATGATATGTCAATCGGTATCCTGGCTCTTGGGAATTTAGTTGCTACGGAGCGTTTCTCGGCAACGGATCGCGCGTTGTGGGTACGCGAATTTTACAAAGGTGGTAATACTGCGACTATAGCGCGAAGAAATTTCTCCAATACTCGAGGTTTTTGTCACATAAATGATGCGCCAAGCATTCCTCCCATTCGGAAATGGGTAAAAAAGTTTGAGGAGACCGGTTCAACAATGGATAAGCCAAAACCAGGACGCCCCAGGTTATTGAGAGCGGAAGAGAACGTGGAACGGGTCATCGGTCTGTTCGTGATGAACCCGACCTCTCCATTCGGAAGCGTGCAAGTGCTTTGAATGTGCCTAGATCATCACTACACCGCATTTTGCACAAAGATCTAATGCTACACCCCTATAAATTTCAATTGGTGCAGAATTGCAGTTGCAGTCGCAGAATTACCACTTTTGTAAAATTCGCGTACGCACAACGCGCGATCCGCTCTCGAGAAACACTCATATGCGACTAAATTCCCAAGAGCCAGGCTACCGATTGATATATCATGCGCGCCCTTCCGAATCGTTGCGTTCACGCAGTAAGCTAAACAAATATGATCTTATCAAACTTTGTATAGAGGCCACGTACATTCTGATAATAAAGGCGGAAATAGGACGACTTCAAAGAGGTGAACGAAGCATCCTTTATAAAAAATAGAATTTTCACAGCTTTTATTAATCGTATTATCAGCAGGCGAGGACCCAATAGGAACATTAATGGGCCGCCTCTGGTAACTATTTGACTTGTTGAAAATTTAGACCCTAATTGATATATTAACAGGCCATAACTCGGGATCAAGGAATATACCTACTTATCCTTCTCGTTTACACCAACCTTACAGGTACAGAATCTGTTACTTGAGAGTAGGCACTTACAATCTCAGTCCAATACATTAAAGGTAGAATTAATGTATGTTATCAGATGGGATTCCCTGGTTTCAAGTGCGAAGTTGGTCAGATGATATCAAACTCGTTTACTAGGAGCTGCAGCACGCAGAATATTTAAAGGTCCGGCTCCCAGAAGAACAGGTTCATGAGAGAATGAGCGATAATCATGACTGGGACGGCTTGCAGAGATTCTTTTAGGTTTTGCACTAACAGAAGTTCATTGGAAGGTTAGACAAGTAGGGTAAGAGATTACGTTGTTAGTATTACTGCCTAACGCTGAAGAACTGACTGGAAGAACGCAGGGAAATAAGCTGCTTGCAGATGTCGAACGTGCAGATTCGGCAACAGGTTTCGTACCTGTTAAAGCGGGGAAAGAAGTAACAGCAGAGACAGGAGATGTAGTGAACTTATAGCGCTCAAGAATGTAGTTTTAAGTGGGTGTCCTCACTTAAAACAAGATTCTTGAGCGCTATAGGTTATAGCTACATATAGCGTTTTTACTTGTTAATATGATTTGAGGACACGAAAATCAAGATCACTGAAACTCGCTAGTAAATGCTTAAGTTCACCAATAATTTGCTTAAGCGTGTTGACTTCAATCTTCAGATCATTAAACTCTCTCGTTAAGTCCGACGGATCAGGTGAATTAAAATCACAGGACTGGGACTACCAGTGACACCGCTGACAATTTTATTCCTGTCAGAAATGACTGTGTCGCAATCAATTGCAGTAAAATTCTTTGATCTGGAACACCTGATTTTTTACATTTAGCGCATTTTGTAGGGATTGGCGATTTGTTAGGACCACTAGTTGAATTCAATCTAAACACAAAACTTAAAACAGAGTAAAATAGTTGGAGTTCATGATCAGTTAAGTTAAAAGTCTCGATATAGTTTTTATACAGAAACACGTCATCAGCACGCGGCATGAGCACAAAAAAATCTTGAAAATATTGATTAAACCTCGCCAATTTTTATCGCATAAAACTGATACACGAAAGCCGAAGTATAAAATAATTAAAACACTAAGAACGCTGAAGCATAAAACTTTAAAATCACGAAAAACAATTAACAAGCGTAAATCACACGTCCGTCGCAGAAGAGAATTCGATGACAACTGCTCTTGTCTTTCTAGTCTTGTCTGTCTGGTCTTGTCTTTCTAGTCTTGTCTGTCTGGTCTTGTCTCTCAGGTCTAGTCTATCTAGTATTAACTGCCTAATTATGTCTGCCTAGTTTTATCTGCCTAAACTGTATCTAATTTGTATTTGATTATTTTTCTTATTTCGTTAGGCTTTTTATCCGATTTTAATATATAATAAAATGATTTCTTCTATGGTTTGCATGTTTTCTGTTACTTAAAGTTAATACTTTTGCATGTAAGTCTCTAGAAATAATAGTAAAATTAATGGAAATAATAGTAAATGTCTAGGTGTTAGAAATGGCTTTTCCATGCTATAATTTCGCGGGCTCATATTGGTGTAATTATTAACTCGGCGCGGCGCAATGCAATAATATGTAATCTAACATTTTCGAAAATGTTAAGACTAATTAACACCAGCAACGCCGGCGCAATCTAACAATCACACTCGCTTACATAATGACCAATTCTGTCCGTTGAATGCAAAAAATTATATATATATATTTATATATATATATATATATATATATATATATATATATATAAATGTATGTTGTATTTTTTATTAATATAAAGGAAAAGGAAAATGGGTCATAAACAGCAGTTGCTCATTCACATATATCCACACACGCATTTATGCTTTGAAGGGCAATTATCACTGTCGTCAGTAAACATACCCTCCGTGTGGAAAAATTGTTGTATGATTGCCGCTGAACAGTGGCGTTACACGGAAATGCAATAAATTATTATTTGTATATGCCATGTCGGTTATTAATTATATATTTGTTGGATGTAAAGTTACATGAAAGATTGATTAAAATTATAGAAATGTGCACTTTTAATTATCAGAAAAGTGAATAAAGTATTCACAAAAGTATCGCCATCTATTAAAAAAATACATTTGTGTTTTTCTTTATTAATACTCAATTTACTTCAAGAAAAGGATGTAGATTTTATTATTATTATTATCGTATAACGCCATTAGAGGCCAAGTTAGGTAACAATTACTTGTTTCTGGAAGCTGTCCTTGCAACCCAAAATCTTCGCATTCTTTCTCTGGCAGCCTGTCTTCTTTCTCCTTTCAAACCACTGTTCCTTTTTGGTTCGTCATGAAATCCCTTAAACTTATCTATCACTGACCTAAATCTTGTTCGGTTTGAGATCTCTTCCGAATTCAGTCCAACCTGTTGGAGATCCATTCTCACCTCCCTGAAGAATTTGTGAAACACTTTAGGTCTACTGTCAAGTATTTTAAAAATTCTTTTTGTTAGTCTCTTCCCATCCATTCTAAATAAATGCCCATAGCTTTTGAGTCTCCATTTTCTCAAGGATTCAATCAGTCTTTCATTGTTCTGGTGAAGTTCTTACCTTCTTCTTAACCTATACTGCCCATCCACGATCTTTGGACCAATTATCTTACGAAGGATATTCATCAGCTTCTCTGGGTCCTGCTTTCCCTGTCATTTGGAGGCATTCGCTAGCATACAGGCATTTCGTTTAAATCGCTATAGTGTAGTGTCTCAGTTTGCCTTCCTTCGAGATGACTTCCTTCTTGTATCAAGCATATGTTCTGCGGAAAGCCGCTGCCATCTTCTTCCGTCTGGTGTTAGCTTCTCTTTATCTGATTTTTAACTGCACGATTTCACCCAGGTATTTAAAGCTGACAACTCTTTCTATCTGAGAAGGATGTAGATAAATAAATAAAAAGATAAATAAAACAATAAATAAAAAAAAGTATTAAAGTATTCTTCATTTTCTGCTTCTTTCGAATAGGCCTACTTTGGACCACGCTTGTTCAACCGTTGGACTGATCTTTGCCCAGTATTGTCCAGGAGGTATCTTTCCTTCCGGGTTTTTCCTGAAATTCACGAACCTTCTTACCCTTCTTTTCCTTGCACAGTCAGAGAGCCTCTCAATGTGTTCGTAGAGGTCATAAATTAAGTATTAATAAAGCAAAACACAAATATTAACCTTCAAGATCCACATGTGGTCAAATCCACAAATAATAAGAAAATATAGTATTAAATTATCCCAAATGTAAACAAACAGTACCGACATTTGGAGTGCGGTGGAAATGCTTGCGGAATATGCATTAGCCATGTTTTGGAATATTTTTTTTTTTTTTAAAGTTTGGTTCGATGTGAATACCGGGGTTTGCCGACCCTTCGAACACGTCGGCCTATTGGTAGCCTATTGTATTCTATCACATTCACACTTAGACCCAGAAACCTGTTGTTATTGTAAATTGCGCTAATAGCCATTTTACACATTTGTCTTCTGGAACAAATGCGGCCGGCGCTGGGGATAGAACTCGGACCTCTATACCTGTCAGTTAGCGCTCTAACATGAGGCCACGAGCGTCACCACTACACCACTCGCGCCGGCTTTTGGAATATGTGTCATTTATTATCGAACTGACATTGCAGTGGTATTAAAATTGTCTTGAAAATAGTTCCGCCAGTTATTCATCATTATTTTCGGACATGCGATAGTTTTGTGTGGTAAAAATTAGCGACGTAATATTATTCTTTTCAAAGAGATTACAATATGCAAGGATTTTCTCTAATAACAAAATTTTCAACTTGGAGCCGTTGAATTTATATTCCTCAAGAGTGGTGTTCCTCAAGAGAGTGTTTCGGGGTCAACTCTAAATTTACTATTCTTCTTTTTGTGCCTATCCGGTCCGGATGTTGGCGATCATTCGGGCCATCGTGATCTTATTCGTCGCTGCTTTAAAAAGCTCGGTGGTTTTCAGAGAGAACCATATTCCTAAAATTTTTAGCCAAGGAATCCTCCTGCGGCCTGGGCCGCGTTTACTCGGGATTTTCCCTTACAGTATTTGTTGTAGTAAACCATATCTCTTTTCATTACGTATTATATGGCCCAGGTACTCCAACTTGCGTGCTTTTATGGTGGTATTTATATTTAATATTATTATAATATTACATTGAAGAAAAAAATGTGTATTTTATGTGGACAACTTCTTTCATAATATCAACAAAGTCTCCAATACAAAATGAAAGAAAAGGTTATTTAATCCTTCAAAATGTAGTAAACCCGGTTCTAAGCAAATAATCCTTTTCTCAACAGTAACAAAACAGAATATTTTCAGAAAACTAAAATTTTCCGAAAAAATCCATCGCTTTGGTCAGGAAAATAGTGAATTTTCGTTTTATTTTCCAATTTCTCCGAAACTACAAATCCCAGCGAAATCATTTTGGACACACTGAAAGTGGAGGACAGGATGAGTAAATTTATGTGTACAATGTTTGGAAAGATTCCAGTTTACATTGCGAAATTCTGAATTTAAATTTTCCAGAATTTCGACTTCAAAAGTCTCTACCTCGAGAATTGTTGTAGGTAATTAAAAACCGGTTACGGCATCGTTTTCAAGAGGTCCTTTTCCTGCGGATCCACTTATATTCCTAAAAAATATTAATTAGTTTCCGAGTTTTCTGCATGGCGGGTCGAATTTTCCGAATTTCCGCTCGTTTTTGCGAAATACATCGTATGCATGCGAAATAAGTCATATCCCGCGAACGGAAGCGGCTAGCGACATTGAATTCACATATTTACAACCGGAAGGAAGAGCACTTTCAGACGCGCTTTGAAATTCTTCATTCGCTTGAGAAATAACGATTTTACTAAATCGCATTTTCCGCGGATTTTAAGATCTCGTAACTTTAGAACGGCTGACGGCATGACAAAGACTTCTAGTTTATGCCAATCGATTAGCGTCCCGAAATTAGTCAGAAAACATATACGACGTTCCTAGGAAGCTACCGAAACTAAGAAATCCCACTGCGCCAGTCATCGATACGGCAGAGGAGTTGGGTTAAATTATTCTGCAAGGAAAAGTTGCAATAAGTGAGAGGAAACGGCCAAAAAGTGTGAAAATAAGTGTAAAATAAGCCATATCTCGGATATTTTGAGCATTTTAACGAAATAAACCGGAAAATCTCAACTCATTGTCGGTCAAAAGTCCAATCCATGTAGTCAACAGTCAACATGCATATAGCACCGTCTAAAGAGAATTACCCCAGTGGGTCAAATCCCACGGTTGGAAAACCGCAAGTGGTCTATTCAGATTCCGGTGAGACCACAGATGTGTGCATTGAGGTAAGCCTAAGTGCCTCGAAACCCTGTAAGAGCAAAATCAAACCGAAATCATGAATTTGACTTATGACATTCAACGTAAATTCCCTTTTGAAAATTGGTAAACCTAAAAACATCCTTGAAAAATCTAGAGAACGCAAAATTCAAATTATTGCGACCCCCTTTCGATTCAGAAGGATACAGAATATATAAAGGAAAACCAGGAGAACGAGTTATGACAAACTGCCCATAATTTCGGACTGGATTTATAGTAGAGAAGTCAATACTTGACTTAGTTGCATCTTTCAAGTCCTACTCAGGTCGCCTTTCCACATTGCCAATAGAATCAGCAAACTAGATCTACACGCTAATCAACGGACATGCACCAACTAATATCGCCAACAAAAACAACCAGGAAGAAGTGGAAGATTTCTGGAATCAATTATATATTATTCTCAAAGTATCCCAAAAAAACATGTCAAAATCCTCGTTGGCGAATTCAATGCATAAATCAGCAAAGAAAGAAGATATAATACTGAGTCGGTAAATGTTCAGGGCATTAGCAGACCAGATTAGAGGAAAAATGGTATGCGACTCATTGAGATCTGCAAAAACCATGACCTGTTTTTCAAGTCTACATTCTTTAAGAAAAATCCTCTAAAATCAAAACTTGAATCTAGCCTAATCCACTATTAGGTGAATACCAACTGGACCATGTATTGATTTCTCGACAAAACATAGTAGAATTAATGAAGCTTGAAATTCTTACAGGACTAGATCTAGATTCAGATTATTACCCCACATAATACACCTTGGACATCATTCCTAAAAAGCGAAAATTCACTCAGAAAGCTCCACACCTTAAATACGATGTACAAAAGATAAAAGGCAATGCCGACAGGAAATAAACACAAAAATTGAATCCACAAAACTGGCAACAATATCAAGCAGGAGTTGTAAAAATAGCAGAAAACATAGCATCACAATCCAAGGCACGGAAACACGAATGGTTGGCAGAGGAATGTGATCAACCAATGAAACTTAGACAAAAGGCATGACTAATTGGTCTTGCCACAAAAACTCAAAAACTAGGAAGTACCTCAAGGACGTCAGAAAAACGGTCACTAAATCTATAAGAACGATAACGTAAACAGCATGAAGACATCAAATTAGAAGAAATAAAATCTGATTTCTGGAAACACAGTTAACGATATTATTACAGAACATTCAAACAAAAATTAAACAAGTATTCTCCTCCATCACTCCAATTCAAAAATGAAGTGCGGAAAATCGCTTAAAGCGACGCTGAAAACTGTGAAATCCTTGGGAAATACTTTTCCAAATTATTATATTGTGAAAACCCACAAGGCAAACTCAAAATTTACCAGGCACAACTAAACCCAGACAGAGAACAACCGAGTATACAGGAAATTAAAGAGATAATTGACTCTTTGAAAAATTACAACGCATCAAGAGACGATCAAATAACTACAGAACTATGGAAAAATGCAGGAGAAAATCTCATCATAAATCTGAAAGAAATTATGGATGAAATCTGGCGAACTGAAAAAATCCCTGCAGAATGGAAAATGGTAATCATACATCCACTGTACATAAAATGAAGCAAGGCAGACCCCAGGGCCTGCGCGTCGAAATATGTCGCGATGAAATCTTATTTGGGCTTTGTAAAAGTTTTGACGCTATTTTAATTTTAGATAAAATTTCATACCAAACAATAATACTGCAAATAAATTTGAAATTAGAAATTTTATTTGCTAGAGATGTACTTTTGTTTCTAGTTTCGTGATCCCTCTCTTCCTCCAAAGAAAATTCTATCAACGCATCATAAATATTAGACAAATCATACCTTAGTTGTTTAATAGCTTCTACTCTGCTTTGGTGGGTAAGGGGTGGCGGCAATAATCACCAAGTAATTCCGACCCAAATGTCAACCTCTCCTGCACGCGGTGCTCGCTGCTAGATACCGAACGAGGCTCTGGCGACCGAGTCATGGCGGTATAACCATTCCAACGAGAATAAAGGAAATGTATTCTCACAACAGCCCCAGAACGGCGGACCGAAGTGCTACCGGGATAAGTAGCAAGCATTAACTAGCCAACAGCTATGGGTGGAAGAGCTAGAAAATGTTAGGGCACTCTTTTGTCCAAGAGTTGAGAAACCAATTCTGAAGGCGGATGAACTGCTGAAGCGGTCAACGGCATAAGAAGGCAAAAAGCAAGGAGAAACTATTGCATTAAAGTACCTCGTGGATATCTCTAGAATCACCATTATGACGATGAAATTCACAGCAAATTATTCCGGAGTAAAATGTCTCCCAATCGGATCTCCGGGGAAGGCGGTTTTGAATGAGGTCGTGGAAAAAAGAGTGTCATTGAGATCAGACACGTTAAGAGTAGGCACATGGAATGCAAGAAGTCTATACTCGCCAGGAAGATTAGACAACATAGTACTTGAGATGGAAAGACTAAAAGTGGACTTACTTGGGGTAAGCGATGTAAGATGGGCAGGAATAGGCTCGATAAATACAGATAATGGAATGCTATACTACTCAGGAAACAATGACCCAAAACATCAGTACGGAGTAGGAATAATCCTAAACAAAAAGTTAAACAGGTCAGTTACAAACTTTACTCCCTATTCAGATAGAGTAGTAATGATACAATTAAAGACAAATACTGGAATTATGAACGTGATCCAAATATATGCACCAACTACAGATAAAGAAGATGAGGAAGTTGATGAATTCTATACACAACTAAATGCAGTACTAAGAAGTATAAATCGTTGGCGATTTTAACGCCAAGGTAGGAAAAACAAAGGTAATTGGCTGCACTGGTGAATTTGGCCTCGGGAATCGGAACGAGCGCTGTGACCGTCTGATTCAGTTCTGTCAAGATGAGAATTTTATAATCACCAACACACTCTTTCAGCTCCCTAAAAGAAGGCTGTATACCTGGACATCTCCAGCCCATACAAAGGAGAAAATCATACGAAATCAAATAGATTATGTGCTCATCAGAAATAGATATAAAAATGCCGTAAAAGCAGTGAGAACTTACCCTGGAGCTGACATCCACTCAGATCACAATCCTGTAATAGCAAAGGTACAAGTTAAACTAAAGAAGATCATAAAGAAACAGAACAACAACATAGATATTCAACTTCTTAAGGATAAAAAGATACATGAAGTTGTAGTTGACCAGATAAAGCAAAATGTAACAACAGCAATGAAAGAAAATGAACTACATCAAGATGTCGACATAAGATGGAATCGATCTCAAACAGTTCTGACAGCAGTAGTGAAAGAAAACCTAACTAGGAAAGCAACAAAAAGGAAATATTGGATGACTGAGAAAATCATAGAGCTCATGGATGAACGCCGGACCCAACGGAACCAAAATGAAAAACAGTATAAAATCTTACATAAAACGATTCAAACAGAAATAAAAAAGGCAAAATCAGAGTGGATCTCTAAACAATGTGAAGAAATAGAAATGCACGAAAGAAACTATGACAGCTTTCATATGCACAAAAAAATCAAAGAGGTGACAGGAGCTAGAAAAACATTCCAAGCTAACCATGTGATCAAGAGCGCGGATGGCCGCATAATAACAGAGGTGAAAGAAAAAGTAACGAGATGGGAAACCTACGTGCGGGAACTCTTTAATGATGAAAGACCAACACAAGTACCAATAAGAGTAGAAGACGAAGAACCTAAAATAATAAAACATGAACTCGAATATGCCCTCAACAGTATGAAGCCAAGAAAGGCTACGGGGCCGGATCAAATACCAGCTGAGATATTAAAATTATTCGATGAACACCTAATAGATAGTCTCCTAGACCTGTTTAACACAATATATGACACAGGCATCTTACCGAAACAATGGCTTTTATCGAAATTTGTATTGGTCCCTAAAAAAGCAAATGCTAGAGAGTGCACAGATTATAGGACTATTGCACTTATGAGCCATGCACTAAAAATCTTTCTAAAAATCATCCATAAAAGAATTTATCGAAAACTAGAAGAGGACATAAGTGATAGCCAATTTGGATTTAGAGAAGGGCTTGGAACAAGAGAAGCACTCTTCGGAATAAATATTCTTTTTCAAAGATGGCTAGACATAAATCAAGACCTGTTTGTGTGCTTCATCGATTTCCAAAAGGCTTTCGATAAAGTTCAGCATGACAAATTACAACAACTAATACTTAGAAAGAATTTAGACCGGAAAGACGTCAGGATAATTACCAACCTATATTGGGGACAAAGTGCAGTTGTAAAAATCGAAAATGAACTGACAGACGAAATAGAAATACGCCGCGGAGTTAGACAAGGCTGCATCCTATCCCCGCTATTATTCAACATATACAGTGAAGCTATATTTGAAGAAGCTTTGTTTGGAGAACCAATAGGTATAAACATAAACGGAGAGGTAATAAATAACATCAGATATGCCGACGATACGGTATTATTGGCACGTAGCGAAGCAGAACTACAACACATACTCGAAAGAGTAAACCACCAATGTGAAGCTTATGGACTTCAAATGAATCTTTCAAAAACTAAGTGTATGGTAGTTTCTAAGGCACATAACCAACAAGTGCAACTAAATATCAACAATACCATAATTGAAAGAGTAGATTCCTACAAATATCTTGGAACCGTGCTAGACAAAACAAGCGACCAGGCAGGTGAGATACGAAGAAGGGTGGAGATCGCAAGATCAGCGTTTATGAAAATGAAAAAGTTTATTTGTAACAGAGACACTAATATAGAATTACGAATTAGAATACTACGCTGTTATGTGTTCTCTACCCTGCTATACGGAGTTGAAGCCTGGACCCTAAAGAAACCTGAACTAAAACGGTTGGAAGCGTTCGAGATGTGGTGTTATCGCAGAATGTTTAGAATATCCTGGAAAGATAAAGTCACCAACAAACAGGTACTTGAAAAGGTAAAAAAGGAATGCGAAGTCGTGCTGACCTTAAAGAAAAGGAAACTAGAGTATCTAGGCCATGTCATGAGAGGCCCCAAATATAGTCTTCTAAGACTTATTATGCAGGGAAAAATTAAAGGGACCAGGAGTATTGGTAGGCGTAGAGTATCCTGGCTGAAGAACCTGCGCGAGTGGTTCAGCTGTAGCAGCACGGAACTGTTCAGAGCAGCGGTGAACAGGATAAGAATAGTCATGTTGATGTCATGAAGGACTGCTAGAAGAAGACTCTGCTTTCCCAGCGTGTGGCACTAACGCATTTTACAGTGAACGATTTTATATGTCTTTTTAATATAGCTAATGTAGAAGTAGAACTAGAAAAGAATACAAACAATTCCTGAAAAATAAAAACTTAGTTCAACAGACTATTTGGCTGCGTCGTTTACAACTAACAATAAGTTTAAAGAATGACACGAACAGGGTACGAAAAAAGCCATAGGATTTTTGTCTAAAATTCGTTTTTGCACACCGCAATGCATACCTTTCATGTTTGCACCAATTTCGTATCCCTGGCCATGTATATTTTCAATTTGGAGACCCAATTTATCTAATTCTTGCAAAATTAAATCAGTTAACAGGTAAACGTTACATGGTAAAAGTTACAGGTAAAGGCTACAGGTAAAAGTTTAATGAAATATTCTTTAGGAACAAATTCTTCACTATCTTTATTTAGAACGCGAATAACAAGAGACCTTTGTTCAATTACTAACATTACAATTACTAACACTAACTACTAACATCTGGAATGCAATCCAAAATAATGCTGTAATATTTAGCCTCTATAATTTTGGAAATAATAGTAGCACGTTCTTTTTCTCCCATAAAATTTATTATGTTATTTTGAATTTCTTTAAAATTAAAAAAAAATTAAATTCTCACTAATAAATGGATAAAATTTTTAATGGATTAAAATTCAATAATTTTCAAAAAATTTCGTAAATAATTCGAATATTTTTTCGAAAAGAATTATTTTGTGCAAATAATTTATCCGAACTTCCTCTGAGAGCTAACATTTTTGATGCGCATAATTGAATTGTTGTTATAATAGCTTTAATATCTCTTTTTCTATCAATTTTGCTGTTCAAATTTCAATAATCTCCGATGTTCCGATGATCTATACTTTTGCCAGTTTTTACCTTGACATCCAATTCCTTCCACTTTTTATAACGCTCCATATGATTTGTAGAACGTTCATGCATTTTAAGACTACTAAATATTCTTCCAATTAGAATAACCAAACATCGAGTTCTAGCCATATGGTCTGAAATATCAAATAACAAGCAAGAAAAACAGTACACAGAATTGGTTTTTTGACTGTAAACTAAACATTTCCTTTCTAATTTTTCGCCATTTGACATAACTCTTTCTTAAAGTACATCCGAGAATGAATGTCTTTTATTCAAATCTTTCGGAAAATTAGAACCTTTAATTTGAACGGGGCCTTTTTCTACTAATAATTGCCTTTGCAGTATACTTAAATTTTTCCAATCTGCTGGATCATCAGAAAAGTTGTCAATTAAAGTTTCGGGCTTAATTTCTTCATTAATTTCTCCTCTTTTATCTTCTTTATTTTCTTCGTCTATTTTTCTTTCTTTGTCTTCTTTATTTGCATGTCTATTTTCCTCTTGTTTGTTTTCTTCTTTCTCTTCTTCATTTTCCTCCTGTCTAATGGAGTATGAAGATGACGACAAAATGAATTTTTCGAAGCTAGAACAAAGAATCGGTAAAACTCGAACAATCTAATCATTTTTAAAAAGTAGATTACCGCACGAAAAATTCGCTGCTACAAAAATATGCCGTCCTAAAAATATGGCGCCGTAAGGCGATCGCCTGTCGGACCAGGCGCACGTTCCGGCACTGGCAGACCCCAACAATTATCGTGGAATTTCACTACTTTCAATAGCCTATAAAATTATGTCCAGAGCTCTCTTGAACCGTGCAGAAACTCAACTGGATCCAGAAATCGGCAAATACCAGGGAAGATTTAGAAAAGGACGATCATGCGTAGAGCAAATTATAAATCTAAAGAACTGTATGAAATATTTCCACAGTTCATCAAACAAGAATAATGTCATCACATTCGTCGACTTTAAGAAAGCATACGTGTAGGCAGAGAATCGCAGTATTAGCAGAATTTGAACTAGATCAGAAGACAACAAACACTATCAAAGAAACACTCACGGAGACTAAATCCAAGGTGAAATTTATGGGGGAACTGAGCAAAGAATTTCAAATAGACATAAGAGCACGTAAAGGCGAAGGACCTGTTGCTCTTCAATTGTGCGCTTGAGAAAGTTGTACGGGAATGTAGAAAAGCTGTTGCACCAATACACCGACTGGGGCACAAACAGAAAGGGGTGAAATTAGACTGCATAGCTTTTGCTGATGACATGGCACTAATTGCCCAAAATATGAACTATTACAAGAACTAGCAGCGAAAATGGGATTACAAATCTCATTGAAAAACAAAATTTATTACTTCATCATCAGAACCGCATGAATTGAACTTCAAATTGACTTTTCGAGTAAAACAATTTAAATATTTAAGTGAATGGATTACAGCAATCTTTAACGAAAAGAAATCAATTGAATGAAGACTTCAGAAAATAGAAACTGCTTTTCCGTCTACCAAAAATGTATACAACAAAAAGATGCTCTCCTGGAACTGCAAAATCTGACACTAGACAACTTTAATCAAACCTGAAGCTCTCTATGCCTCAGATACACTCAATCTCCTACACAAAACACTAAAACATCAAATAGAAGTGAAAGAACGTAAAATAATGAGGAACATTCCTGGGCCAAGAACAAAAGGTGGTGTACATTATCCAAAGCCTAGCTCAGAAATATATTTAAAAAATTCCAAAATCACAGACACAATGCGAATGCGAAGAATTTAAATCATGGGACACATAGAAAGAATGGACCCGAAACAGACTGACACATAAAATAGATAGTTTCTTAAAAAGCAAGGCTACTAGTCCTAATTGGTACAAAATCACAGAAAAAGACTTAAAGGAATTAGGATCACCAATCTTTCATAACCGGAAAGAAATCAGGAAAATCACTCACACACTGGGTTTCGAGGAAGAAGAGAAGAAGACCACACAACATCAATGGTCAGAGCAATGAAAACAGACTCAATCGTTGAGCGTGAAGGAATACTGGGCCTACAGGAAGGCTAGAAAGTGTTGACTTCGCGTGGTCCTAAGCGACCCATTCGCGAAGAAGAAGGAGAAACCGGAAAATCGTGTTCAGCGCATTCACTTCCTTTGGCCTAACCGGAAAAAAGACCCTAAAATTTCCCGAAAAAATCTCGAAAATAATCCATAGTGTTGCTCTGTAAAATAGTAAGAGTAATATTAAAGACGCGCTTTGAAATTGTCCATTCGCATTCAAACTCAACGAGATAACTACGCTGAAAATTTAGACTTAAATTTTACTTTAATGAACATTAATAGAGTTTTCATGAAAAAATTCTAGGCGTAGTCATTGAAGAATTAACTCGGAATATAGAAATACAAAATATCTTTAAAAGGCTACATCAAAAAGCATTTGCAATCTGGCAGCTCACAAATATAATAAACCATGAAAAACTTTCAATAAATTTTGGAGTGTCTATTTATAATAAGCTCCCTAATGATCTTACCAATGTAGTTTCATACAAAGTTTTCAGGAAAAAATTAAATATGTCTTTCTAAATAAGACATAATATCCTTCTGAAGAATTCTTTAGTTTATATCTGTTATTACTATTTTTATGACAATGCATATATGAATGTATCTTATTCATTCAATATGTAATAAGTGATTTTATTTGATTTGGATTGACAATTGTGGTACCAGTTTCGTCGCAATCAGCCCATAAACTGACTACGTAAAAAAAATAATTTGGCCCACAAACGGTTTCGGCAGTTTTAAGAACGAACACGAGGAAACTGGTGCCAGAATGAACGTTTGTTCTGAATTTGCGGGCTTTTACAGAAACTTTTTTCTAGATAATCGCAAAAAAACGAGAAAATTCAACAAAAAACAACCATTTTTGAGGTTCGGTTAAAATTGAAATTCGTTAACTTATATTTTTTTCAAATTCTTCAATGTTTCAATTTTAAACGCTTTATTTTCAATTTGTGCCGCCACTGGGCATCCTTTTGCATATGTGTGTGTATTTGTAACGGCGACACGTATCATTCTATATTATTTTCTCGTAGTGTGTGTGTTTATAAAAAAAGCCACAAATTAGGGACAACTAATTGTCTCTTCCGGCGGAACAGCGGACATCCTCGCACCTCGCGGCTACCAGCACCGGCTCGAATTATATTGTATTTAGCCGGACACCTTTATATTGTTATCTAATTTGTCCAGTCATTGTGGATAAAGTGGTCCCGTTCCTTGTCTGTCAGCGCACATTCTGTTTCCACATACACTGAACCCTCTTACTACATGATACATCAAAATAACTAAATAAACCACGATAACAACAACAACGGACAAACGCAAGGGTGAAAATTTTCTATCGACTTTCGTTTTTGTGCACGCTTCGCGTTAATAGTAATTTTCTCTACATTATACGTGTTTAAATTTTCATTAAAATCTATTTTATACAACATATGGTTAAATGAAAATAGACAGAAACGATTACGTATTCAAAGCTATATATAAAATACTAGACATGCAAGACTGGACAGCATATTGAAGACTAGACAGATCAGGGCAGAAAAGGTTACAGACTTATCTAGAAAATCAAACACAGATAGATAAATTCGAATAGATTAACAAGAGTAGACATACAAATCTAAACAATGCCGACTTGTCGGGAATGTCAGACATAGACCCAATATTCAACAGATAAATCTAGAAAAACTTGAATTCTAGATGAAACTGAAATTACTATTTAAAACTGAATAAACCACTTTGGAGTTGTCTCGCATTGTCTACCTAGACTTTCGTATCTAGACATATATATATATATATATATATATATATATATATATATATATATATATATATATATATATATATATATATATATATATATATATATATATCATATGTCGACGACACATTTGTAATCTGGCCGCACGGCAGACCAGAGCTGGACAAATTCCTTAACCATCTTAACTCCCAACACGACCAAATTAAATTCACAATGGAGATAGAAAAGCATCAAGGACTTCCTTTCTTGGATGTTTTGGTACAGAAGAAACCTGACGGCACTTTGAGTCACACTGTGTACCGGAAACCAACCCACACAAACAGATATCTGAACGCTTCTTCGCACCATCATCCCAAACAACTAGCATCTGTAGTCAACACCCTTACCACCCGATCCAAAAGACTAGCAGACCAGCTTAACTTACCGAAAGAGTTGAGGAACTTACGAGAAGCTCTTTCTTCAAATGCATATCCAAACAGCTTAATATCCAGAGCTTTCCGTCGTACAGAGAACAGTAGCCAAAGAACTGAAGAACGCCAGAAACCCGTTAGCACAGCATACCTACCATATGTACATGGATCTACTGACAAAATCGCCAGAATCCTTAAAAGACACAACATCGACACCATTTTCAAACCTAACCAGAAAATATCCTCCATGCTACGTAGCGTTAAAGACACCATCCCTTTAGAATCCCATGGAATTTACGAAATACCTTGCGGAACATGTGAACGAACCTACATTGGACGTACCAATAGAAAAATATCTGCTAGGATTCAAGAACATGTAGTTTCAGTCAGACACAGAGACAAAGTTTCATCGGCACTTGTCCAACACACAAACACCGGTCACTGGATGGACTTTAGAAATTCAAGGACTGTTGCACAGATTAGCCACGAAATGACACGAGTATACAGAGAAGCCATAGAGATAGAAAAACGAGACTACTGCATGAACACGAGAGACGATTCCTTGAGACTGCCCCCAGCATGGCGACCGATCATATCCACCCTCAAAATGCAATCCCAGACACCCCAGACTCATGTACGACCAACAAGACAAACAAACAACCGAACCGAAGCACCGCACACAACGCGCATGACCCGAAACCAAACAGTTATAAGTAGTCGCATCGCACGAACGAGATCTCAGTATGCGTCTAACGGTTGACCCGCACGGACGCAAATATCTCTTGAGAATGGCGAATGTTAGTTCGCCGAAACGTCGAGAATCCGGTTCTT
Organism: Phosphuga atrata; assembly: GCA_944588485.1. Taxonomy (NCBI): domain Eukaryota; kingdom Metazoa; phylum Arthropoda; class Insecta; order Coleoptera; family Silphidae; genus Phosphuga; species Phosphuga atrata. The sequence goes on along the minus strand of OX155895.1, from coordinate 14,676,805 downwards.
TTCAGAGCCAACCCTCAGCATCAACGCGGAATCCCCGAGAAAACAATGCAACACAGGTATCTATCCGCGAAAACCTCAAATACAACATATATATATATATATATATATATATATATATATATATATATATATATATGTATATATATATATTATTCTTTGAATTCCCAGAATTAAAAGAGTATGGGATTAGTTGGTTTACATGGTATTTATTACTTCCTAGTTTTTTATTATCCTCTATTTCAAATATAGTATTTGATATTTTCTTTTTTACTCGAAATGGGCCTTCTCTTATTTCTTCTAGTTTACATCCGTTTAATTTATTTCCCTTAGTGACAAAGACTAGGTGTCCTATTTTAATTTCTTTATCTGACCTTCTCTTGTCTATTCTTTTCTTATTTTTCTTAAAGCTCTCTTCTGAGTATAGTGCTGCTAGCCTTCTGTCTTCTTCCAGATTTCTTTTTATCCGCAATTCTTCTGGAATCACTTCAGAATTTTCACCGTATAGTAGATATGCCGGAGAGAATCTCGTAGAAGTATGCTCTGTTTTATTATATTCCTCAGTGCATTTATGTGCTGATTTGGACCATGGTTCTTTGCATCCCTCTTCGTTTATCTTGCATCTTATTCTATTGACGAGCGTCTGATTTAATCGTTCGTTAAGGCCATTTGATTGTGGATTGTCCACTGCTGTGAAGATTAGCTCCATATTATGTTTATTCATATATTCTTTGAATTTCCTTGATTTGAATGCACCGAATTGGTCCACCAGTAATTTCTTGATTCTATTTTCCTTTGCTATAGGCAGTATTGGTTTAATAAAGTCTTCCGAATTTTGACCGTTTGTCGTTAGAAACCAAGCATATCTAGTAAAGTGATCTACTAACAGATGCATGTATTTCTTAGACGATCTGTTACCTCCAAAACCTCCTATAGTGTCCAACGACATTATATCAAAGGGTTCTGTAGCTGGTCCCAGTTTTGACAAATGGCCTATCGGTCTCATTCTTCTAGATTTATTTTTTATACAAATCTGGCATTTGTTGCAGTATTCACTAATAATTCTGTCCATATTTTAAAAGTAATAATAAGGTCTTAATTTCAGTATCATTTGTTTATTTCCAATATGTCCATAGAATTTATGTATCTTCTCTATTAATTCTAAACCCATTTCTTGAGACACATAAATTCTTTTCTTGTTTTTTTGTATTTTTATAATTTATATTGCCTTCTTTTATTATATGTTTTTCTTGTTTTATTTCATTTTTGATTTTAGGATTGATCTTCATATATCTCCTCTATTTTTATCATATTTATGAGTTTTAAACAATCATCTTCATTCTCAAAAGTTTCCAATATTGGATTCCTTGACAATGCGTCAGCTTCTAAATTTTCTGAACCTTTTTTATATATTACATTAAAATTATATTGTGATAAATACAAAATCAAATCTCCCAAAGGTTCGTCTGTTCTAGATTTAGATCTGAGGTTTAGTAAAGGTTTATGATCCGATGTTACTCAAAATTCTTTACCGATTAGATAATATTGCCAGTATCAAATTGCTTCCTTGATTGCTAAGCATTCAAGATTGATTATTTATTTCTTCGTTTGGCTAGTTGTTAGTTTCTTGGAAAAATATCCTACTGGGTGTAGTATACCGTCTTCTTCTGTTTATTTTATCACCGCTCCTATTCCTTGGCGACTTGCATATACTTCTATGACAACATCCTTGTCTTTGTCATACATAGCTAAGATCGGTGAGGAACATAAATATTCTTTAATATCATTAATTAAATGCTTTTTCGCATTCATTTGTCCATTCAAATTATACATCTTTCTTTAATAGTTTATGTAATGGTTCTAGTCTTTGAGTGCAATGATCTACAAATCTCCTGTAAAAATTTATTTTACCTAATATTTGACGCACCATTTTTTTTTGTTCTTGGACGTTCAAATTCTTTGATTGCCATCAGGTTGTCATTTATAGTGTGAACTCTTTCGTTTTCTAGTATGTCCTAAAAATTTTATAGACTGTTTAGCGAGATTGCATTTACTAATTTTCAATTTTACTCCTTCTTTCTCTAAGGTTTCGAACAGTGATTGCAAGTGTTTTACATGTTGACCGAATTACTTTGAAAAAAAAAAACAGAATATCGTCAATATAATTGACACAAATTTCTTCCAATCCATTTTTCCTAATTATAGATTCTAATGCTCTCTGGAATATGGCTGGAGAATTTTTAAAACCAAATGATAGTACTTTCCATTGATTTTTCCATTGAAAAAAACCTTTCTCTGTTATGAATGCTGTCTTCTTCCGGTCTTTCAATCTGATAGGCATCGACCAAAAAGCAGAGTTAATATCCACTGCTGTGAACCATGAACAACCATTTACATTCTCCACAAGATCATCTATCCTAGGAAAAGGCTGAACTTCTGGTACCACTATCTTGTTTTATTATATGTAGTCGTATTATATATTATATGTAGTCGTATTATATGTATTATATGTAGTATTATATCGAGTTCTTCTCTCATCTTCTTTTTTATAAGCTAGTGTTACTGGAGAAGCAAATGTTGAATTGGATTCTTCTATCATACCATTTTCTAGAAGTTTTGATATTTGGGATTCTATTTCAACCCTATCTGGGAAAGAACATCTGTATGGTTTCTTGGAAATGAATTTATCTTCCTTTAGTTTTAGTTGGGCTTCCGCATTTCCTATATATATATATATATATATATATATATATATATATATATATATATATATATAGGTATCTATCCGCGAAAACCTCAAATACAACATATATATATATATATATATATATATATATATATATATATATATATATATATATATATATATATATAGCAAAGCAATTTTGGAAGTTATTTATTAATTCTTTTATTTTCTCTTTATTAATTTTATTTATTTATTTATTTATCAACAGGATATACAATATATATACACACTTACATAATACATAATATAATACATAAGGATGCACCTATAGAGGTGAGTTACACCAGTGCATAGGCCTGAGAAGCAATTTATTCACATAATTAAATTTTATAGATAACATACAAGAATTAGGTATACATAAAATACATAAACATAAGCAATAAACAACATAATAAGGTATAAGAGGACTCAAAGATTTGAGTATTATAAAGTAAACTGTAGGAAAACAAAATATTGAAAAATATTTGAGATAACAAAATATTGAAATTGTAAGAGAACAAAAAGTCTAAGAAAAGGAAGTATTTGTAAGCCAATTTCTCAGTTTTATTCTTACTGTTTTGTTATTATTATTTGGTATTCTTTTTATTGTATCAGGTAGTGTATTGAATTGTTTAATTGCCACAATCGAGGAGTTTTTAAATGCTATAGATTTACTGACTTTGGGTAACGGAATACTTCTATTTCTAGACTTCCCTTTATAGTTCTCATACGCATATTTACAACTATTGTAGTGATAACTCAACGACTCGAGTATAAATGTATCTCTAAATCCTAGAACACGTTTGCCATCCGAAAATATGTTAATGAGCTTAGATTGAATTTGAGCTAAGATATTAGTGTTGGTTTTGTAACTTCCCCCCTAAGCAATAATTCCATAATTCACAATACTCTCAAAAAGAGAATGGTAAATAATCTTCAGTGATTGCTTTGATGATTTTTTTTAATTTATGAAAGATAAACAAAAAGTATCTAGTTTTACTTATAAGATTTAATATATGGATAATCCACTTCATGTGACAGTCAAACATTAACCCTAAATATTTACAACTATTGACTCTTTTAATTTTCTCATTATAAATGGATAACTCAAAAAATTCAGGTACACTGTCTTTGTAACAGCCAAAAGTCATGTATGTCGTTTTATCCACATTTAATGTTAAATAATTATTTTGTAACCACATACCTATTTTGTCTAGGTATGATAACATATTGGATTGTGCTTCAGACCATGTTTTACCTATACCTTTAACCACTGTGTCATCAGCAAAAGCTGCTATACTATTTAAAGGTAGTATTTTACAGTAACATATCATTAATATATATAATAAAAAGTAGGGGTCCTAAGACAGTTCCTTGTGGTGCACCAATTTTAATTTTACATTTTTTACTTTTAACATCCTTAATTTTGGCTACCTGAAATCTATCTGCTAAATAATTTTTAATTAGGTCACTCCTCGAACACCATATTTATATAATTAATTATGGTTCACTGTGTGGAAAGCTTTGGCTAGGTCTAGAAAAGCAACAACTGTCGGATTACTGATGTCTATATTAGTATATATAAAGTCAGTGATCGATGCTAACGCATTCTTTGTACCTTTATTTTTCATAAAACCGTACTGATGACAACTAATAATGTTACAATCCATAACAAAAGAGTACAATCTCAAATGAATAATTTTTTCAAAAAATTTCGCAATATTAGAAATAAGTGATATTGGTCTATAATTAGTCATGGTGTTTATCACCAGTTTTAAAAATCGGCAATATTTCCGCGCATTTCAGTGCATTTGGCCAGATACCCTTTGATAAACATATATTAAATATATGTTCAAATATATTGGATATAATGGGGATTATAGTTTTGAGTACTTTTGTGCATATACCATCAACCGCACCAGCTTTTTCCTTTAGATCGTTTACTATATTTATAATTTCAGAGCAATTAGTAGGTTTCCAGAAAATGGATTTAGGATTATAACTTATTCCATCGTGAATTGTAGCAGCACTAGTAGGGATTTTAGCAGCTAAATTTGAACCAATATTACTAAAAAAATCAACGAAGTTATTAGCAATATCATTTGTATTTGTCAACTTATGATTGCCTTTGTTAATATAATCTATGTTATTGACCAAAATATCTTTTTACCTAGCTTTTTATTTACGAATTGCCACAGATCCCTACTATTTTTAGACTTGGAAGAAGCTTCTTTGGTGTCAAAATTTATTTTCGCAATTTTTATTAATTTATCAAGTTTTTTTGCAGAAATTTAAGTATTTCATTCTTAGATATAAATTATTTTTATCGCGCTTCCATGGGTTATATAATTTTTCTTTTGTTCGACATGATTTCATTAAGCCTGGCGTGATCCAGTCAGTCCTAGGTTTGTATTTACGCGCTAGCTTCTTAAAACTAGATTCCTTGATTAAGTTTTGTATTTTTAACCCTCAACTGGTATGGTAGGTTCGGCAATCACTTAAGGTATGGTGGGTCAGTACTGACCCTCAATTTTTTTATTGTTTTATTGTAAAAAATTTGGCATGAATAACGTTTTGTTGGTGATTACTTGATTTTTTGAGGTTTTAACTAAATAGTAATAGCAAAATAAACTTTATTTTATACTAAGTGCACATACATTTTCAGCTAATATAAAACAATATGTTTTTGTGAACACTGTATAATAAAATTTGAAAATATTTTTTTTTATTCAAAAATGGGATGAAGTTTATATAAATTCTGAAGATTCAGTCCATAATTCATAATACTATCTGAAAAAAATACAAAAAAAATTGTCGCTATTAAAAAAGTCTGGAGTGTTTTATTTTTACCTTTTTTCAATCACTGCATTGTAGACAAATTGTAGTAGAGATGCTATGGGCCTTACATACCACATTATTGCACGTAGAACACTTAAAGGGATGTTTGTTGTCATTATGACACATGTAACACCTTCGTCTTTTTATATCTTTTGGTTTATTTTGTGTTTTTTGTTGTTCTTCAGTTCCAAGTAGTTTCCTGATCATGTTCCGTATTTCATTTGATATATTTTTTATTTCTGCTCTGTCTTTTAGGTGTTCATTTATTAGATCTCGACCAACTGAAATCAAAAATTTTCGGCGATCCATTATAGATTCTTCTGTGTCTTTTGCACCACTATAAATAACGTGACTATTTACTCCTATTATATTGAGCATTGCAAAAAATATCGCACAAGGCCATCGCCTTGTTCTTCGACCTACATTGTAGCAAGCACACTTTTGATCTAGGCTGTCCACTCCGCCTTGTCGTGTTATAGAACTGGATAATTTCTGGAAGTTTTTTATCGTTGTCTTCAATGTTATTTGTATGATGTAGTGATGACAACATTATTACCGCTTTACGTTTTTTAGGCACATATGATAAGAGAGTTACGTCTCTTGTAAATCCAAATATTGAAGACAATACGGGACGATCTTTATTGGCTAAAAATTCTTTTGGTATTTCGCGTTTGTTTTTTCGGAGTGTTCCTGTATAGGTTAAATTGACATTCTTTAGTTGATTTATTAATTCAACCGAAGAGAACCAATTGTCCGCTGTAATGTTTCGGCCTGTATTTGCAATGGGTGGAATTAATTGTATGACGCTTAGTGTTGGCACAGATATTTTTCTGGGGTTGACTATTTTGACATCTTTTCCTGTGTATATAAACGCATTTAGTAGATAATGGGTCCTGGCATCAGTCAAACATAAAATTTTTATACCGTACTTGTTAGGCTTATTTGGCATGTAAACTTTGAAACCGCATCTCCCACGAAACGCCACAAGCATCTCATCGATGGTCATATTCTGGCCACAAGCATAATTTGACTGACAATTTACTGATAATAACATCAAATTAAATAGTTCTGATATAGGGGCAGTTTTATCGCCATTATTTATCCTTTCTCTCCTGCTAGTACTGCTATCAAAACGTAAGGCGGATAATAAAAAGAAAACCGTTTTAGAGACATCGTGGCCCGAAATATATCACGACCCGTTCCATCAGTGGCCCATAGTGAGCATACATCCTCATGAGCAGACTTGAAGACACCGGATAATAATAGAAGCCCTAAGAAAGCATTCATTTCGTTTTTACCGACATGGTTTGTAAATTGACAGTTTAGTGCAGAATCACCATAATTACCCGCCATTTGCGTTATTCTCTCATTTGTGTGTTCTATTAGAATTTTCAACATATTATCATCAAACAACAAATTCCAAGCATCAATAGGCTTCGTTGGTACATTTCTTCTTGCTTCACCTATTACAGCAGGGATTCGCATTCTTATTATGTTTTCTGTACGAGTTTTTCCAATTGTTGGGGGTGTTTTAGCCCACTTATAATAATTCTTTTTGAAAAAATACTGGCTCTCTTTTGTCTGTGGTACACCTTCTTCTGTTTCTTCTTCCGTTGTCTCATTGTCTTCATGTCTTTCAATGTCTAACAATTCGTTTTGCAGTATTTCCTCATCTTCTGAATAAGTGTTCTGTTCAGTATCTGTGCTGTGTATGCTCATTTCATCCTCAGCGTCGGAATAATCACTTATATAAGAATCTAAAGCTAATATTTCCAACTCCTGCTCTGCAAGCGGCCGTTTTGTGTCCATTTTAACAAAATGTTAATTACACTAAATAATATCACTTATGGTATGGTGGGTCATATATGACCAAACCTTAGTATGACATCAAAACTACGGAAGATAAGTGACTAACGCTTGTAGCATGTACAACTACTTTAAATGTTAGGAGAATTTTGGGAGGGGCGCGCAGCTGTCTGAAAAAGAACCAATAGTAATAACTGAAAGAAAATTCATTTGGGTCAGATTTGACCCACCATACCAGTTGAGGGTTAATAATAGTTTTTCAGTTGCTTGATTAGGATCCGTGACAGCTAACAGGCCTGAACAATCAGTACGATTACAATTATGTATTAATTTGTTATAGCATAAAAATGATTTTTTTTCCCTTGTTTTTTGTTGTTTATCAAGATTCATTGTAAGGAAGATCGGATAATGATCAGCAAAAACTTGCATAAGTGTGATAGATTTACAATTTATGGCTTTAGATTTTATAAACATGTTGTCAATACAGGAACCACCGTTGCCACTTGGCCTAGTAATATTGTTAAACATTGGTATAGAATTCATATCGAGCATGTTAGTTAGGAATAAATCTGACTGAACATCAATATTGTTAATGTTAATGTTAAAATCTCCTATTATAATATGGTTCTTAAATGTTGTATTGTTTTCCATATGAATTTTTAGATTTTGTATAAATTCAAGATTGGTGAGGTCATGACACCTATAAACACCAGAAATTTTAAGTACACTATTTGATGATATTTTAGCACAAGTGGAAAGAAAATTGCATCTACCCATCCTCTCCGTCGTTGTAGTTTGCTCGATAGAATTCGAAATATAAATGACGACTCCATCCGATTTATTTATGAAGCTACCGTTATAATAAGATGTATAATTTTCTAATGTGAACATGTTAGGGCAAATAAGGTTCCAAGTTTCGGTGCAGACGATTACATGCGGTTTGGTTAGTAGAGATGTTACCAGTAATTCCAATTTTTCATAGTTTGCGTTTAAACTCCTGACATTAACGTTTAAGAAAAGTAAACCGGAATCGTTCAAAAAATAGTTTAGGTCTTCTAAATTATCAACAGACTCTTGAATGTAATTATTAGAATCAGACATAATTTTGTAAGAAGTTATATATTAGTTATTAGAAGTTTGTTGTTAAGGAAGATTCTTTTCTTTGGCCTGGGAACTTACGAAGATAATTTGAAATTTTTGGTAAGGTAGGGTAATCAGTTATATTTAGAAGATTTTGTATCTTGTGTTTTATGTATTCACACTGGGTTGTATTATTTGGGTAATGATTTGTGCATTTAATTAGGCCATATTTCTTGTTGTAGAATTCACAATTAACACACTTAAGAATTTCAGATTTGCAGCTTTCTGTTGGATGGTCACCAGCACATTTTAGACACTTGACCTGGTTCATACAATTTTTGAAGCTATGGTTTAAACGTCCACATTTGAAGCATAAGTTTATATTGATATCATCGGATACTCTACAACACTGGTAACCAATTAATATTTTGAAACTAATTTTTATGACAGTGCTGTATGCTTCAGGTGAAGCCTCCATGATCACAGTGCGTTGTTTCATTGCATTGGTAAATTCAGAGATTAAAGAGAAATTACTATTTAACATGGATGGGTTTCTGTTTTTAATGTCCTCTTGGAGGTCACTTAAGTTCATATCATTTTGAACATCAAATATTTTTAATCTAGGTAATTTGAGAGTCTGCACTTCCACTAGATAATCATTTTTCATTTTTTCATTTAATAAAGCCGTTGTTCTTTTGACATCCTCCTTGTTTTTACATTTAATAGTAACTTCTCCAGTCTTGTAAATTGAAACTTTTTTGATAGGTACTGAAATATCGGCCAGTAATTGTTTTTTAACATTTTAACTACTTCACGATTGTTTTTATCTTTTGCTTTAACTATGATGTTAGGTATGACTTTCTTAGCGTTATTATTATCAATCTTAGCCATGTCTGCATTACTAACGAGATTACTTTTACTTACAGCATTTTTTCCTTTAACTAGTTCTTTCAGTAATACATTTTTGTCTTTAAGTTCTGGGTTCAGTTGTTTTAGTAGTTCATTTTCAACCCTCAGTATAGGAAGTTCATTATCAATGATAGTTTCAACCATAAGGGTACCTTCACTTGTTGCATTCGGTTTAGTACTGCTCCGCAGCTCCTGATTCATCTTGTCTTTTTCATACAGTTTGGTTTGAATTATAATCTTACGTGCATCCTCGTTTAAATCAATGTTTTGGAAATCCCTTTTAGAGGTAAGGTCATCCATGTGGTGGGCTGGGCAGACCACTAGAATATCACTTATGTATTTACCCATATTTAATCTGTTAAAATCATTAACATTATAAACACCTTCGCAAATTATACAAATCACTACTTTCGGTACTCAAATGACACTTAAACATTTTAGGATTACTCATTGCGACGTCCGCATCTCTCGTCATTTTGACACTGAAAGAATTAAAGGTAGAAGCATTTTCTTTATCTTCGAAGTTTTGAGTAAGGGCTGAATTTTTTTGAGTGATAGGGAGTCGCCTCTTTGACCTCCCATTTCCAACATCCCGCATGTTGTCATGTCCAGCGTCGGTTTCAGACATGTCTTGGCAAACACCAGGCAGGGATTTTCTGGGGTTTAGAACAGTCACCGTTTTTATGGGTGTGAAGTTGCTGCTTTACTTCAGGGTTAGCCGATGTTTCATTGGGAGTGGTTTAAGCTCATAATCGATATTTTTATTCAAAAATTAGGGAGCGTAAAAATAGAGTGTTTGTCACTTTGATAGCATGGCACACTACACACACAATTTTTTCTAAATGATTTAATTCTTCGTTGCAATAATCTTCTATAAAATTTTTATTAATGATGATTTCCTCTCCTCCTAAATTGAATTCATATTTTTCATCTTCTTTTATTTTTTTTATGTCGATTAATTCGTTCTTCCATTTTTGCTTGTATTTCAACTTGTAAATTCTCGTCGAGTAAGTTGAGTAAGTTTGAACTTTTTTATTGCATCCAAACCAAATAGCAAATCATAGTTAAAATTATTAATTTTTATCACTATAGCTTCTATATTATCTTCAATTTTTCCGATTTTTAAGTGAATTTTCGCCCGATTTTTACTAAAGTCCACATCATTTATAGTTTTCAATAAAGTTTTGTTATTAATTAATTCAGCTTTCAAAAGATGAATGATATTTTCAATTATTAAAGAACAAGCAGAGCCATTATCATATACAGCTTTTATTTTGTGTTTGTTATTTGCATGTACCTCTATCTTTATTAAAGCACATGGTGTGGGATTTTCCGGGCTTCATAGTTTAAATCTTTCTTTATAAGTTTATCTATCCGTTTTTCTTTATTCAAATTTATTTCATTTATTTTTTTATTATTCCAACATAATTGTTTTGGATGGACTCTTTTTTTGAAACCCAATTTTTTTTTCACATGGTTTCTTCTCTTCTTCCTTATTATAAGCGGGTATTTTTTTTCTTTTAGCTTCTTTATCCACATTCCTTATTGATTCCTCTCTCTTCTTAAACTCATCTCCAAATTTCTTGAGTTCGTCTGTAAGATTTTTCATATTATTGATTCTTTCTCTCTACAATTTATCTTGTAACTGAATAGGCAATCCATAAATTATGAGATATAATCTTGTTTGTTCCGGAATATTATGATCAGCCTCCAGTAATAAACGTTCTTTCTTCATCACATAATTCATTACTGATCCATCAAAATATTTAAAATGAAATGCTTTTCTAATTGGTTCCCAGTTATTCCTTTTGAAAGTTTGGACAAACGATTCTTTCCACTTAAACCAGTCAGAGATTTTTAGTTTAATTAAGTTAGCTTGGTACCAATCCAAGCTTAGTTAGCTTGGTAGCACTATACCTTCTAGGAATAGTTTTATAGTTTCTATTTTCATTTCATCTGATGTTACATTATACCTTTCACATTCTCAAAATTTTCAAGCCATTTTGTAGGTTCGCTTGTATCATTAAATTTACTTATTAGGAATTTTTTTTCTAATTCACTCACACTTAAAATGTTCTGAGATGACAATTTCTTTTCAAGTTCTTTTATCCTTTTCAATACATGTTCATCTGTATTTCTTGGTTTATCTTTTTCTTTATTCTCTTGATATTCTTCTAAATAGATATTTTGGATACAGAAATTGCCCTCATCGTCCATGTAGAAATTTTTTATTTCAGGATTAACTTTTATCGCTATTTTTCTATATCCATTTACTTTAGAAATGGATTTAAAAGCACTTCTCACTGTTTTCTGTTTTATTAATTCACAATGTACCTTTAGATTTTTAAACTGTTCCGTTATTTCATACCAGGTTATCTTGTCTTCTGAGACAGCCTGCACGATGTCTTCATTTAACTCCTTGATGAGATGAAAAAAAAAATATTTCTTGTCCATCAGCCATCTTGATAGAAGAAATTTCTTTAATCAATTTGTAAGGAAGTTGATTAAAAGTACTACTTTAATTGATTGCTAAAACAATAGGTTGTATTTGTATTAAATTTACAATTGAATAATTAAGATAATATGTACAAGATTATAATCAATCCTTACCTAAAACAATAGAATTGATTAAATGTAGTTTCTTCAGGATCGATAAATGTAACACGTGTCTTTCGGATCGATAATGAGTTATAAACTGAATCTAACAGTGTTGGCAACTTAACATATTAACTGTCCCTAGTTCGAGGCGCCTAAATTTAAAATGGGGTATTTTAGATTAATATATATATATATATATATATATATATATATATATATATATATTCATCTAGTCTTGCCTTTTGCCTTCTTGTCTAGTTTATCTAGTCACAAGACTAAAGAAACTTTTCAGACAAAAAAAATGATATCCTGGACGGAAAACATTCAAAAAGTTCAAACATGTTCAAACAAGTCAGGCATGACTAGAGAATACTAGTTGTGAATTCCTGTTTAAGCTATACCATATGGTACAATCGTTACATTTTTATAATTGATTGATTATCTTTTGTTGGATTGAAAATCAATTAGCGACGGCCGATTTATCTTCGGGCGAGAAGTCTCGCCGAGTCCTTCCGGTTACCTATTACAAATTAGATGTAAATTTATTTCCGCCGTTGTAATAGCCCCGACAATTAATTGCGGAAATTAAATGCTCGGGCGGCAAAGTTTCTCGCCCATTGTTTTCGATGTTTAGTCCGCGGCGATAACTAGTTTCTCGCCCAAAAATTACTGTCTGTGACTAGAGACCGCGAATAGGTAGATTTAGATTAGAACGGCTTGATACAATGGAGTTAACTATTTGGATAGTATTAGAAACATATAGTTTAACTGGCAGACAAAAATAGACAAACAAGACTGTCTAGCCATGACTAGATAGACAAAACTAGGCAGACAAACAGACAAGACTAGACAGAGAAGAATAGACAGACAAGACTAGATAGACAAGACTAGACAGACAATTTTTTTTTGGGGGGGGGGGGGGGCGTAGCTGGCGGTAACTTAATCTAACCAGGCAAGTGACCCCCCTGGAACGCATCCGTACACTCTGGACCCGCTTGTCGCATAACCTCAGGGTGACGGATGGCTTAAATTTAATCTACTTTATGTTGCTCCTCGATTTGATCTCATCGGCTTCCTTCTCGCTCATTATTTTATGAATCAGCCCTTGGATGTTCCTCCACCGTGACTCATCTTTCAACATACTTTCGATTATAGTTCTAGGATGGATTGATTCTCCTAGTTTTTTTTCCACTTCTTCTCTGTCTGTTTCCCACCTCCAGCAATCGAATATCGTGTGGATCACTCTGTCCTTCTCCCCGCAGTATACACACAGGTCGTCAGCTGCCTTGCCGATGTTGTGCAGATAGTCCTGGAAACATCCGTGGCCGGAGAGGAACTGGGCTAGATGGTAGCTAATTTCCCCGTGTTTTCTGGTGATCCAGGGAAGTATGTCCGGGATTAACAGTCTCGTCCACTCTCCTCGTTCGCTTAACTGCCACCTTTCTTGCCACTTCTCGAGGAGATCTTGTCTGGCCAGACGTTTACTTTGTTTGTCGCCCTCTGAGTCATACACTCTTTTCCTATATTGGGGGGGATACCTGAAATAACCTGCGCGGCCACTCCTGAAACTGTTCTGTAAGACAGACAAGACTAAACAGACAAGACTAGACAGACAAAACTAGACAGAAAAGACTAGATACAGAAGACTAGACAGACAAGACTTAACAGATAAGACTGGACAGATAAAACTGGAAAAACCAGACAGGAAAGACAAGACTGGACGGGCAGGACTGAACGGACAAGACTAGACACACAAGACTTTTTTTAATGGGACGTAGCAAGCACATTCTGTTGACTTGTGCCCCCCCCCCCCCCCTGAAAGAAAACGAGCATCTTAGTACCGCCTCATGGCATTTATCTTCAAGATGAGGTTATATCTATTTATCAGTTTCTCGAGGTGTCTGCAGTTTGGGTCAATTTAAGATCTTACTTCCTCCCTCCGCCGTGGGTGATTAGAGATTCAGGTATTCATATGCTCTTTCCGATCGTCGTTTTCTTTTTCTCGTAATATGTCGATAGCCATGGTCGCCGTTGATATCCAGTCCTGCTCCGACCTTAGCATTATATCCGTGTGCATCGTGTGTTCTTACTTCCAGTATTGCATGGGTTTTGTTTGCCCATTTGTCTTATTCTGGTGTCCACCTGGTGCAATCGAAGATTGTGCGTTGCACACCATCCATTTCCCCATAGTAAACACACGACGTTGAGCCTGGGGCTGGGCCTATACTGCAGGTACTGTCTGAAGCACCAGTGGCCGGACAGTAATTGTGTCAAGTAGTAGCCATGTAGCTCCATGTTTCCTTGTCGCCCATGGTTTTACTTGGGGGATTAACAGTCGAGTCCATTCTCCTTTGTTTGAGCTGTTCCACAGTTGTTGCCAGCTGGTGTACAGTTGTGATCTCGCATTCTTGTTTCGCAGATTTCTGTCTCCAGCCTGACTACTGTTTTTTGTGCTATGTACTACAGCTCTTTCTGTATTGGTGGTAAGCTCTTTCTGTATTGGTGTTTTTTTTGTGCTATGTACTACAGCTCTTTCTGTATTGGTGGTATCCCCGCTATTACAAGTGCCGCGTCTCATGACACCGTCCTGTAATTTCCTCTGAATTGATGCCAACTTTTGTCTCGCGGTAACATTTCCCATGCCCTCGTTCCATACTGGGACATCGGACAGCACAGTGGATTCTACTACTGTGCATAACACTCTTCGTTTGTTGCTCTTTGTACCTCGCACGTTTTGGCATGAGCCTCCCGAGTGCAGCACAGGTTTTGAGGGCCTTTGCCATTGTTGTCGAAATGTGTTTATTAAAGTAGACACTTTTGTCTATAGTGATTCCCAGGTATTATATAGCTTTCTTGGGTATGATTTTTTCATGTTCTATTCTGGGAACTTCTGGCTATCAGCTCTTCTACGATGTTCTGCCATGCAGCTGAATTAAAGGCATTTTTGAGGTCTAGCGTGATCAGCGCTCAAATCTTCCTTTTTCGCTAGGAGCATAAAATAAAATACCTGCACATAATAATAGACAAGGCATTATATTTCACACCACAACTAGCAGAAGCTGTAACAAATGGGATGAGAACAATGGCAGCAATACAGCAACTAATGCCCAACATTGGAGGTCGCAGGAGCAGTAAACGCAGACTACTCAGCTACGCAGTACAAGCCACTATGATGTACGGAGCACCAATATGGGCCAGAGCACTGGGAAAGCAGGGCAATACTCAAAATCTCCTTACAGCACAAAGAAAAATGGCATTACCCATCTGTAGCACTTACCGCACCATATCAAGTCAGGTAGTCTTGAGCATCGCTGGTATCCCGCCAATTGACTTGTTGGTGGAAGGGCAAAAACAACTGCCGGAGACTAGTCACAAGAAAAAAATCGGCCAGGAAACAACTAATTGAAGAATGGCAGCAAAGGTGGCAGCAAGGCATTGAAGGATAGTACACCAGACTCCTTATACCTGAACATGAACCCTGCTTAAACAGAGAACATAGGGAATAGGACTACCTGCAGCATATTGCAGGGCGGCAGACAACCAGTGCATATACTGCGGAGAGACCGATACCCTGCGCCATACAATCTTCCACTGTTCTCGATGGAAAAATTGAATATAACTGGTCTGGTCCAGTCTTGGTCAGGTGTATAACTGCTATCTACGTCCCTCAAAAAAATAGTCTTATATATCTAGCCTTGTCAGTCCAGTCTTTCGAATCCAATCTTTCCAATCCGGTCTCTCTTATGTTCCAGTCTTGTCTATCGAGCCTTGTCTGTCCAGTTTTATGTCTCTAGCCTTGTCTGTCCAGTCTTGTATGTCCAATCTTATCTGTGCAGTCTTCTGTGTCCAGTTTTGTCTGTACAGTTTTGACTCTGCAGTATTGTCTATGCAGTCTTGTCTCTCCAGTCTTGTCTGTCTAGGCCCGGATAGACAAACGGTTTGCACATGACCTCTTATCCGCTACTTTTGGAGAACGAGCCATTCACATAATCAATATCAGTGAGCCAAACAAAAACCTAGTAAGTTCAAGAAATTGGTTCAAAGGAAGCAAATATGACGTAGCGATAAAGGCAGTCAATAAGGAGGAAATCGTTTTGTACAGTGGTAGTGGCCTGGTTTTGTGTGGGTTGAACTGAACGAAGAAATAATAATTAGCTGCTACTTCTCCCCAAACGACAGCCTAGAGCAGTTGCAAATTTCACTAAATGACCTGATAATATATAAATGATAAAAATGCATAAGCGGCTGCACTAAACCGAAATTGATCGCCGGTGATTTTAATGCTTAGGCTCCATACTGGGGCTCTTCATCGACGTGGGAGATCTGGTTATGGACTGGCTATCCGAGCTATATGTTATTGTAATAAATGAAGGTAATAAACCAACTTTCGAAAGAAGGGAGAGAGCTTCCATAATAGATCTTTTACTAACAACAGCTGAAATGGCTAACGAAATTGAAAACTGGTAGGTGCTAGATAAGGAGACCTTAAGTGACCTCAAATACATATTCTACCAGTTGCATGGAAAAACGATATACCTTTCGTCTCAAAGTAAGGGGGATAGACGATGGCGATCCAAAAACATCGACGAAAAAAATATTTCAGAACGGCTGCAGTTGCAAATAAGCCAGACAACGGAACGCACCCCTGAAAAATGGATGAAGGTCCTTAGGAAAACATGCGACGCCACACTTATCATAAAACCAGTTTTCAGTAGGAAAAGACGGACCTATTGGTGAAATGATGAAATCACAAAAAAAGAAAGGAATGTATTGCTGCACGAAGAAAATATCAACGCAACGCCAAACAAAATCTAAACCCGGACTCTGTTCAATACCTCAGAAACCAGTACAAAGAAGAAAAGAGATTACCGAAGAAGGCAATAAATAATAAAAAGCGAAAACTGGCGTGCCCTATGTACAATAACTAGTACACTAGACGAATAACTAGACGAATAAAATAAACTAGACGAAAACGTCTGGGAAAATGCCTACGCTCTCGCCACCCGGGAACTACGGCTGAGGTACCCAAATCCCAAACTCCCCATGGAACAGCTGCAAGCAGTTGCAGTTGTTCTGTACCTAAAACACGAGGTACCACAGTAGAATCTACCGGAAATGTGAGAAACAGAAGATTTCACGCTTGAGGAATTAGAAAGAACCAGCAAACGACCAGAGATCAATAAAGCGCCAGGACCCGACGGTATACCGCCAGAAGCTCTTAAAATTGCCGCCAAGATATGTCCTGACTTAATATTAGAAACTGAAAACGCGATAATAAAGGATGGAAATTTCCCTGATATATGGAAAAAATACAGATTGATCCTCCTAAAAAAAGGCAACAAACCCATTGAGAAACCTTCTTCCTATAGGCCCATATGCCTACTAGATGTCGTAGGGAAGCTATTAGAACATCCGCTACTCGAGAAAATTGCAAAAGAGCTCAGGCAAGGCAAAAGACTCTCGGACAGACAATTTGGGTTTAGAAAAGTGCTATCCACCGACGATGCCACATTAAGGGTACTAAAGGTTGCAGAAGACGCTTCAGAGCGACATTATCAGGGACATCATAGACATTATCGTAATTTTTTCAATTTAAAATTTTATTGGTTGGTCCTTTTTTTGTCTTAGGAGAAGGACCACCTAAGTTTTTTCTGGCGCTATATTGAGGCTTTTGGATTTCACCCATTTAATAATTTAGTCTATAAGCGTGGTTTGCCGTCTGTAATCAATCCTTCTTATCTTCTGGCTGTTACTACTAGAGCCAAGTCGTCTGCAAAGCCAATCACTGTTCTCCGTAATGGCAGTCTTAATCTCAGCACATCTACGGCTGAGGTACCAGTGGCGATCCTTGTGAAACAACGCTGATGCTTCTCTCTTCCTTTTTCCGAGCCCATTCTAAAATTAACTTTCTATCGCAAAGGTAGCTCCTCACCATGCGTAGTAAATACGGTTATATACCTCTGAATGATAGGCCTTCCATGATCTGCTTCCAGCTGGCGCTATTAAATGCGTTTCTAACATCGAAAGTGCGCTGCTAACCTTCGACACAGTTTTCTTGTTCCTTGCTTGCCAGACTTGGGTTTTTCGGCAATCTCTATGACAGATCTTAGAGCGTCAATTGTGGATTTTCTTTGCTTGAGGCCAAATGGTTTTTCTTTAAGTCCAAGCCCGGTCTCGTTTCTCCTTTTATCTGCTTAATAAAAGTTTCTCTAATAGTTTTCCCGACACGTCCACTAGGCAAATAGGTCTATAGAATGTGGCGTTCCCTATCTATTTATCTCATTTTCTGATTAGGATTAGGTTTGCCCTTTTCCAAGAAGACAAGGCAAGACTGGACAGATAAGGCTGGATAGACAGGACTTGACAGAGAAGGCTTAATAGACAAGACTGGAACGACTAGACTGGACAGGCAGAACTGAACGGACGAATAGACAAGAGTGGACAGAGAGAGACTGGACAGACAAGACTTGACATACAATACTCACAATACACACAATACTGGACAGACAAGACAGGATAGATAGGACTTAATAGACAAGCTTGGAAACAAAAAACTGGACAGTCAAGACTGAACGGACAAGACTGGATATATAATACTCTGCTCACAAGACTGGACAGACAAGATCAGATAAACCAGACTGGACAGACAAGGCTAAACAGAAAAGACTTAACAGACATGGTTTCCCCAATGGCAGTGTTAATCCCAGCACATCGTCACAAAGGACCTATCCCAAGGTTTGGCCTAATGTGGATCCTTGTGTAACTTCGCTGCTGATGCTTCTCTGGACACGTCCAGTAGGCAAATAGGTCTATAGAATGTAGGGTTCCCTATTTATTTATCTCATTTTCTTATGAGGACGGGCTTTGCCCATTTCCATCTTGCCGGAAAGATACCTGCGGACAGATAAGATTGGACAGACGAGACTGGACAGACAAGATTGGAGAGACAATCATTTTCTGATGAGTACGAGCTTTGCCCTTTTCCAACAAGACAGGACGAGACAAGACTAGATAGACGAAGCTGGACACAGACGACTGGACAGATAATACTGGAGAGACAAGACTTGAAAGACAAGGCTTAATAGACAAAACTTGAAAGACAAGACTCAACAGGCAGGACTGAACGGGCAAGTCTGGATAGACAAGACTGGATAGACAAGACTGGATAGACATGACTGGACAGAGTGACTGGACAGAGAAGAATGGATAGATAAGGCTTAATAGACAATAGACTTAATAGACAATTAAGACAATAGACAGAACGGACAAAACTGGTTATACAAGACTGTATTGACAAGACTGGACAGACAAGATCAGATAGACGAGACTGGACAGACAAGACTGAAGAGAAAAGACTTGGCGTAACAGGCAAGACTGGAAAGATAAGACTGGAAAGACAAGACTTGATAGAAGACTGTACAGGCAGGAATGGACAGAGACGACTGTAGAGCCAAGACTGGGTGGACAAAATTGGACAGACAAGACTGGGTAGAGAATACTGGACAGTTAAAACTGGACAGTCAAGACTTGACACACGGGACAGAAAAGACAAGACTGGACAGGCGGTACTGAAAGGATAATACAGACAAGCCTGGACAGACAATCATTTTCTAATTAGGGCGAGCTTTGCCCTTTTCCAATAAGACAAGACAATACAAGACTGGACAGACAAGACTGGACATAGACGAATGGAGAGATAAGACTAGAGAGACGAGACTTTGACAGACAAGGATTGAACTGACGAGACTGGAGAGACAAGGCTGAACAGAAAAGACTTAACAGAGAATGCTTCCTTAATGGAAATGTTATTCTCAGCACATCGTCACAAAGGACTTATCGCAAGGGTGGGCATAATGTCGACTCTTGTAGAACACCGCTGCGGATGCTCCTCTGAAAACGTCCCGTAAGCAAATAGGTTTATAGAATGTGGGGTTCCCTATTTATTTATCTCATTTTCTGAGGAGGACGAGCTTTAGACTTTTCCATCTTGCCGGAAAGTTACCCGTGGATAGATAAGATTGGACAGGCGAGAATGGACAGACAAGACTGTACAAACAAGACTGGACGGACAAAACTGGACAGACAAGACTTGACACCAAAGATTGGACAGACAAGTTTGAACAAACAAGATTGGACAGAGAAGACTGGACAAATAATACTGGAGAGACAAGACTTGACAGACATGGCTTGATAGACAAGACGGGATATACAAGACTGGACAGGCAGGACTGAACGGCCAAGTCTGAACAGACAAGACTGGAGAGACCTGACTGGACAGATACACTGGACATACAAGAGTCGACACACAAGACTGGACAGACAAGACTGAATGGATAAGACTTAATAGGCAAGCCTGGAAAGACAAGACTGGGCTGTTAAGACTGACAAGACTGGACAGACTAGGCTGGAAAGACTAGATTAGAGAGACAAGACTGGAAAGACAATACTGTACAGGCAGGAATGGACAGATAAGCCTGGACAGCCAAGGCTAGGCAGACAAGATTGGACAGACAAAACTGGGTAGACAATACTGGGCAGTTAAGACTGGACAGACAAGACTAGAGAGACAAGACTTGACAAACATGACAAGAAAGACAAGACTGGACATTCAGTCCTGAACGGATAAGAGTGTGCAGTCAAGCCATTTGTTAAGACTTGACAAATATCACTGTCCAGGCAAGATTAGACAGACAAGACTTGACAGACAAGACTGGAGATACATAACTGGACAGGCTGGACTGAACGGACAAGACTGTACAGACAAGACTAAACGGACATCACTGGAAGGAATAGACTTGACAGACAAGACTGGAGATTTGACACTGGACTGGCAGGACAAAACGAACAAGACTGAGCAGACAAGACAGAACTAACTTGATTGGACACACAAGACTTTTTTTTAATTTTGATTTCTTGGAACTTCTCTAAACTTCCTTTTCTATTCGAATTATAGTATGCGCCACCCCGATATCGCGTATTTCGCATTCCTTCAGGTTGGGCAGCCCGGACGGTTAGTGCCGCCCTGGTTAAAAATGCCACCTCGGCGGGAAATCGAACCCCGGTCTCCCGCTTGTCAGGCGGATATGGTGTCCACTACACTACCTAGGGGGGACGGACAGACAAGACTAGACATACATGAACAGATGGGCAAGATTAGAAGGATTACCAGTCTAGTAAATGCACTTGTTTTGTCTAATTTTATCTGGCTAGTTTTGTAGACGTAGGCTATATAAATTGGATCATGTAAGTGCATATTAAGTTAGCTTATTGAAGAATTAAGTATTATTGTAGTTTATGATTAGGTTATCTACAAGATAAAGCGACGAGGCGACAAGATAAGGGCCGTAGTTTAACTTAGGTTAAATCTATGGTCCTTTATATTAATTAGTGTAAATAACACATGGTATAGATTTAGAATTTGGATAGTTACCTTTTTATATATCATTATTTAAGACAACTCAATGCGGAGTCAATCGAAATTCCTCTGTCCAACCATTTCTTTGTGCTAAAACATTCCTCCGAATAATTGCTTGCGTCCAGAAAAGAAACTAATTTAAAAAATCTGTCCAGAAAATTTTATAATAAAAAAAAGAAAAGATAACAATTATCTCCTTGAATCCGTTACACAAAGCAACGGGATTCGTACATACGAAACACTATCAACATGATGGTATTCCAACAGGTAGTTTCTTCTACTTTTATTATTATTATTTAATAAAGCGTCATTGTTGACGGTGGATTCGCTCTATGTGGCGATGGTCAATCATGCTGTGATCCGACGCCCCGAAAAGCATCTGGGAGGAAGGACAGAGGCCAATCTAATAAATGAACTGATGCGTGTGAACTTTGCCGTCATTAATCAGCCAGACTTTCCTGTATTAAGTAAAATTCGGTGTTCCGTTAAGTGGAATGATTTCTTTTTCGAATGTGTGTGTTTTATTATATTTCATTGGCTGATAATTGTTCCTTTTTTATCTGTTTTTAGCTTTTCGCAGGGTGGAACAAAAGGAACGATATCGATGTTTCCGGTACACATGTTACTTTTTTCTATAGTTTAATTGGAACCCAATGAATTATGAATCGTTTTCAATAAAATATAGTTTATGTGATAAAGATCGAAACGTACGGTATACACGTACGTGCTAGAAACAAACAGAAAAATATTATAATTACTTTACGTTTAATCGCATGACATACTATGACATATACTCCAATTAAAATTACTTTAATTAATAAATCTCTGCGTCCATAGCAAACAGGTAAGACTCCACAGACAATGCAATATAAGCTAAACTATTATGTAAAGAAATCTTAACCGAATACAGAATCTAGTGAAATCATCTAAAAAATCATAAGAGGATATGAAAGTGATTAATATTTGCTTGATTTTTTGTTACCCCAATCGCCTTCACATTACAGCTTAACCATTATTTACTCATTTAGTTTGCTTTTGATTTTATAAAACTTTAATCAAAAAGTCCAAAATATGCGAGCGAAATTCAAATTTGTGAAACGCATCACCATTGCTCCAATCTAAGCATGACGTCACATGGCATGTAATGAGATTTATAGGCGTCGATATTGTATATACTGTACTAGTCGTATTTTCAAGAAAATTTGTTTTATTCGTATTTCTGTAGTGTTTTCCATTACATAGTGAGATTTTGGTGTATAGTGACATTAGAAATTATCAAAAACAATAACTGAAAGTGGTATTGTTAAAGCACAATCGGACCAATTAAAAAAAATAGATGCTTTTATGATGGCAACATATTTTGTATCGAATCCAGTTTTTATCGCCGCTATGGCCGAAGGAGTGGAAGCTGCTAGGTAAAGGTTACAGATCTAAAATAAGTAAAAGAATGTACTTATATTTATTTGAAATAAAACTAATGTATAATTATTTCATTTTTTAATAAAATATCCTGCATATTTATCAATCCATAAGCTAATATTATTGCATTGTCTATGATAGGAATTAAATTATAGTCTATACAAGCATGAGGAAGCAATATGAGAAACTCTCTTAATAATTTCTAGTTCAACATGTATACTTAATGCTGCTATCCGTTTTGATTGCTTCACTTCCTCTTGGTTGTTCGGGGAGGACTTTGAAACAGAAGGTGGTCATATGAGAGTACATGTTTTGGCTTCTAGCAAAGATGACAAGTCTTTAAATCCTCTGTTAGTCAGCACTGCTTTGTTAGGGAGAAAGTAGTCCAAGTAACCACAGTCTTGCACTATCCTAACATCAGTAGCTCTTCCATTACATCTTTTAGAAACAAAATTAATCAACCCATCAGGTGTACATGAAATTAGAAACTAGAAAACTAGGCTTAGTTTGTGAAATTGATTTGTACTTTGACCAAGTAAGTGATTGATGGTCTGCATCTGATGGTTTCTCAATTGAATTTCTAAGCAATCAATGATTGAGAAATAATATTTGCATATCTAGCCCTAAATGAAATTGGTAAAATTTTATAAACCCCTGTTGGTGTTGACCAAACGATAAAATCTTTCATTTTTGATGCTTCTTCTTCTTGGTGCCATATCCGCCTAGGGAATGTTGGCGATCATACCCTCTATAATAACTTTATTGACAGCAGCATGGAACAACTCGACTGATGTCTTTCCATACCACTGTCTAAGGTTCTCCAACCATAGGGTTCATCTTCTCCCCGGTCCTCTATTACCATTGATCTTGCCTTGCATAATGAGCTGCAGTAGGCGGCATTTATTATTGATGTGTCCAAGGTAAGAGAGCTTTCTTATCTTGATGTCTAGCATGACTTCGATCTTCTTTCCAATTCTTCTCAGAACCAATTCGCTCGTTATTCTGTCAACCCAACTCATCCGAAGAATTCTACGATACACCCACATCTCGAAGGCTTCGATTTCTTCCAGGATGCTTCTGTTAAGGCCCATTGCTTCGTACCGTAAAGCAAGACCGAAAATACATACCATATGACAATACGTATTTTTAACTTTAGGCTAAGATTGTGACTGCACAGCACTGATCTCATACGTATAAAGGCTACTCTTGCAAGGTGTCGTCTGCGTAACGGATGTTGTTTATTGTTTCGCCGTTTACAATAATGCCTTATTTCATTTCGTTCAGTGTATCTTTAAATAGTTCTTCTGAATATGCGTTAAAAAGAAGTGATGACAGAATACAACCTTGACGTACTCCACGTAGGATTTCGATTTCGTCAGTGTGACCCTCTACCCTGACATTTGCTCTCTGCTTCCAGTAAAGGTTACCGATTATTCTGATGTCCTTGTCGTCCATTCTGGTTTTCTTAAGTATTTCAAGCATCTTCTGGTGTTTTACTTTGTCAAACGTTCTAGTTAACATCTCTGCATTGTTGAATGAGAACCTAAACGGCAAAGAGGGTATCGCTGGTTCCAAGACCACTTGTGAAGCCAAATTGAGTGTGACCTATTTGTTCTTCAAGCTTGTGGTATATGCGCTCGTGGATGACCTCGAGAAAGAGTTTAAGTGCATGGCTCATGATACTGATAATTCGGTATTGTCCACATTTCCTTGCATTCATTTTTTAGGGTAACGATATGAATGTTGACTTGAGCCAATCCGATGGAATATTTCCGGAGTCGTAAATAGCCTTAAGTAGTCTGACAAGTATACTAAACCTTTTTCCTGAAGTAGTTTCAAAACTTCAACCTGAACTTCATCAAGTCCAACTGCCTTCCCTTCTTTCATTCTGCCAAGTGCTTTCTCCACCTCTGAAGTTGTAATTGGTGGGCCTGATATAGCGATTTTCATATGGTGTTCTTGTGGTCTTAATAGTTCCTCGATGTAGTCTTTCCATGTCTTACACTTATCTTCTAGGCTGTGTATTACTTGTCCGTGCTTGTCTAGCAACGTGTTTGCATTAAGTTTTCCTTGAGTAGCGGTAATAAATCTGATATTCTTATGAATACCGTATATGTCATGCCTTGCTTGCAGTTCTTCTAATTCATTGGAGTCTTTTCCGTGCTTATTTTCTTTTGATGTTCTGATGTCACGTCTAATTTCCATTTGCAGTTGCCAGTATTTAAATGCATCTTTGATTTTATATTGTCTCTGTTGATCCATTTTTGCCAAAATTTCTTGTATCATCCACCGCTGTTTTGCTCTCCGGCCGTCTTTTCTTATTGTTTCATTTGCCATTTCAATCGTCGCCTTTTTAATGTGATTCCACAGTTCTTCTACATTTGTCTCTGTGTTCTTAGCGTCTATTTGCAATTTTGTCCGAAGGCAATTGGTGGCTTCCGCCTTTACTACAGTATCCTTCACTTTTCGGGTGTTTATTCGATTAGATTTGATTTTCTCTGCCATTTTCTTTGGCCGAAATTCCACCTCTGCTATAAGCAAAAAGGTCTCAGGCATAATTGAGTTCTTCACAGCTCCACTTTGTCTTCGAAGTATTCTTCCACACTATAGTAGGCTTTCTCAATCAATAGTTTTTTTATTTTTTTTCGGAAGCTTCTGAGTGAGTTATCTGATTTTATGTTGTTCGGCAAACTATTGTCAGTTCTGATGCCTATTTTATCCGGAGCTTTACTACTTATTGTCGAATTTATCTTGTGGCAAATGAGCTTTTCACGATTGTGGCTGTGTAGATCTTTGTTGGTAGAGAACTGAGTTTTGTTCTTGTCAATGTAGCAGGCTAATTCCCAGATATACGTGGAAGAGGCCGTTAAAATTCTCAATTCTTTAAAGTGGGGTTTACATGAGTTTCTAATAGTGATGCCAGTGAGAATTGTGGCTCTCTTTTGGACTTTGAAAATTTCTTTACTGTGTGGCAATGAGCCCCACACGAGTATTCCATACCCTATAACAGATTGTATTTCTGCGTGGAAGATCTGAACTTGTATGGATTTACTGATTATGTGGCATATATATCTTAGTAGATACGATACGTTGTTTTTTTTACATATAATGTTCTTCGATGTTGTGTTCCTTGTTAGGTGATCTTCCAGGTATATTCCAAGGAATTTCACATGACTTGCTCTCTGTAACTTGTCCTGGCTAATCTATAGTTCCAGGTTTTCCGTGATAGATCCTCTTACCGTTTAAAAAATGATGTATCTTGTTTTGTTAACATTAAAGCACATGTTGTTTCCACTAAACTACTCAAAGATGCCCTGAAGCAGCCTGTTGGTCGACGCTTCTGTAAATTGCCTATTCTCCTTAGATACGATAAAACTGGAGTCATCAGCATATAGGACACAATGATCGGCTTCAGTGTATTTTATCATATCGGCCGTGTATAGGGAGAAAAATGTCGTTGCCAGTGCACTTCCTTGCGGAATTTCGATGTTTGTTTCTATTGGTTTAGACGTTCCAATATTACCATTATGCTCAATTTTTACAAACTGTTTCCTGTGTTGCAGAAATGACTCGAACCATTGACCAGTCTTTCCCCTTATGCTATAGGAGTTTAATTTATTTAGATTAGGAGCAGTCAAATGCCTTTGACAGGTCACATAAGATGCCCACTGCGCAACTGCCTTTGTCTATTTCTGACAGAATTATATTATAGAAGTCAACAATGGTAGTCAACCAGAAGTCTGTTGTTGTGGATTTATTCTTCCTAAAGCCATGCTGTTGATTCGAGATTAGATTATATTTATTATTGAATGACAGTAGTCCATTTTGCAAACATTATTCAATGATTTTACCTATTGCCGATACTAGGGCTATGGGTCTGTAATTATTAATATAAGTTTTTTTCTCCTTTTTTAAATATCGGAATAATTATAAACGGACGTTTTACACTCCGTAGTGAAGATTTAATTATTGAACCAGCAATTGACGATGTCAGGAGGTCTGAGGCCTCGGGAGGAGGTCTGGGCCACTACTCTGGGTCTAGTAAAACAATACAGCATAAATATAGCAAAGTAAAATAAATTAAGATTTAAATAGACAGCAAGACAATGCAAAGAAGAAAGAAAAGTAATACAACAGAATAAAATATATAGTAAACTAGACTAGACATGTCCCAATAACGGGCAACGTCATTGCGTTTGGTTCAACTGACATTAAGTCTTCGAGGCTGCATTGTGTGGGGTACATAGGACAGTTGTACATATGTGGGGTCCTCTGTGGGTCGCTGCAGTCGCACAGGACAGAAGTAACCGGGTACGCCCATTTGTTGAGGGTGGATTTGGATCTTGCAGTTCCAGATCGAAGTCTGTTCAGTGATTTCCAGACCTCCAAGCTCTCCTCGCATCCATCAGCTAGTTTTTCCGATGGGTTCATCCAATGTTGGTCTGTTGTGTCTACTAGTGGATGTTAGGAAGCTTTTCCATGACCTTAGCGACTGATGTACAGGATGTAGGCCATAGAGGGTACATAGGGTGTACGTTCGGAAGTTGAAGATTTAAACACTGCAGGTGGAGCGATGCTAGCCAGGTGGTAGACTCTATCCAAGGGTGTGGGTTTCAGGCATTCCGTGATCAGTCTGCAAGACTCATTCAGAGCCACTTGTCTGGCGTGTGCTGACATGTACCACACTGGGCAGGCGTATTAGCCAGCGGCGTAGCAGCGAGCTAAAGCTATATGTATATATATATACATATATATATATATATATATATATATATATATATATATATATATATATATATATATATATATATATTTCAGGCAACCGCCAAACAAGTTAGACATACAAAATTTTTGCTCGTAAAAATTATGTAAAAATTATGTATTTTAAGTGGTGTGGGGTTTATAGGGAGATAGGTTTATGGCGAAGGACAGAGGGTTAACATTGGATTGGTGTTAGTGAGAAGAAAAAATTGTGCAGAAACAATGTGAAAAAAAATGAATTGGTTTTTCTTTCGAAATGTCAAATTAATTTATTGTCAAATTTTCTTTTTATTTGTGGGATTTAAAATATATATTCTATATAGAGGAGTAACAACCTCGTTAAAAAACCTGGGTCCATCTGGCTCCGGATGGTAGAACCCTGTAAGGGCCCCTGCCTAGGGTTACTAGGTGAAAAATGGTCAACGGTCTTGCCAGCGGAAGAGGATTCTTAAATTCCCAGCGCTGGATAGAGCGAAAGAGCCGGGTGGTTACACCAATAAAAATCCGCTTTGTGTCTGTCTTAGATTAAGCGACAAAGTGGTCAGCGTCTGTTCACCAGTGCTGCGGCTGTCAGAACATCTTCTTGATCTCAACAATCAAGTCGTAACCTTGTGATCTTCTTCTTGTTGATCACCTCATCTTTAACTTCAAGTTGAAACAAATATGATGATAACAGAAGGTACAATTCCACTACCCCGGGCAACAGTCAATAGACTGATTACCCCTGGTCGTCAGATTCCGGGGGATCAGGAGCGTCATGTTGAGAAGGATCGGAGCTTCTCGAATTTTCTACGCGCGAAGCGTAAGTAGTTTATTGGCACGCTCAACTCGAACACTCTTCTAAAAGTTGGTAAAATTAAACAGCTTGTAAACACAATGGACAAATTAAATATAAAAATCCTTGCAATTCAAGAAACTCGTTTCCTTGATGAATACCACTTTGACACGGATGATTATCGAATATGCAAAAGGAAACCCTCTATAAAAATAAGGACGGGCCCAAGGAAATTTGGTACAGCGTTTGCCATCCACAAATCAATTGTAGACTCACTCATTGACATTACGTCTACATCGGAACGCATCTCCACTCCTTCACTGAAATCGGCGAACAAAGCGTATACTCTTATCAACGCACACGCTCCCACAAACGACTATAATAAGAAAGATCCTAAAACATCGGATACCTTCTGGGAACAGTTAGAAGAGGTCACCAACCAAATTCCACTGCACCACGTCAAGATTCTGTTAGAAGAGGAAGAGGAAAACAACAGGTATTCACACAGCACATAAAAGAACAAATAAAAATGGTGAAAGACTCTAGAAAGAATAACTTTTTGTGAAAATTTCCAACTTAAAATCACGTCAACACAATTTAGAAAACCCGGACAAAAGCTTTGCACTTGGAGGGCACCCAACATCAATATGGGTGAATTTCAAATCTACCATGTTGCCATCTCTCATACAAACCAAAAGGAGGTCCTTAATGTAAAAACAAGGAAAGGTTTCCTCGATAGTGATCACTACTTGTTACAAATTAAAATTAAACGCCAACCTAACAGGAGAAGACCACGACAACCACGAATTTTTAAGCCTGACCCTAAATATTTAAAAATAAACAGGGACAGTATTTTGCAAGGAATCAACGAAACAAACTCGTTAAACTGGACAGAATTATCGGATGTTCTAAGGAACGCTATGAGGATAGGCCAGCCCCCACGTAAACGTAAGCACAGATGGTGGAACAGTGTATGCGACCAAGCAATAGAAGACAGACTTAACGCTTGGAAAAAATTTCATAGCAACAAAACGCCAGACAAATGGCAGGAATTCCTGTACATTCGGAAAAACTAACTCATCAAAACTAATTAGAAAAGAAAGACGTAGCTATGAAAAAACAAGACTGGAGGAAATAGAACAAGAATTTACAAAGAATAATACTAGGAGTTTTTACAGAATTTTTAAAGAGAACCTGACAGGATATCGATGATATCTATGCTTTCGTCGATCTGATGGTTCAATGGAGACAAACACCAATGCGAATTGTCAAATTTTAGCTGAGTACTTCAACAATCTTCTCAACTGTGACCCCCCATCCAGCAAGTTTATTTTTGAACAATCTGATCCTAGATCTAGATTCCGTGCCGCCTTCCTTCCAGGAGATAACTGATATCATTCATTCATTGAAAAACAACAAAGCCCCTGGGGAAGATAGAATCATTGCCGAGTTATGGAAACTGGCTGACGACAACTTCATTCGCAGAATACAGAATATAATATGTGATATTTGGGTGACCGAACAAATCCCCCCAGAATGTGCACTTACACACCAGCTTCATAAAAAAGGTGATAAAATGGACCCGAACAATTATAGAAGCATTTCACTTCTACCAGTAACGTACAAAATTCTTTCGAAAACTCTTTTGAATAGACTTGAACCTCAAGTGGACCCACAGATAGGAGAATATCAAGCAGGTTTCTGTAAGGGGCACTCATGCACGGAACAAATTTGGAATCTAAAGACAATCTTGCAAATACGATCTTGTAGAAACACCGTGGTTACCTTTGTTGATTTCAAAAAAGCCTACGACTCCGTCGACAGACCAACTCTCTTCAGCATTCTGGAGGAATTCAAAGTTGGTAGGAAAACCAGGGCATTAATTCAACAAATTCTCATTAATACTACATCAAGGGTTAAGTTTGGTAAAGCAATTTCTCAACCTTTTGAAATACATACGGGTGTTCGACAGGGAGAAGGACTTTCAACCCTCCTTTTTAATATGGTCCTGGAAAAAATAATCAGAACTTGGAAAAATAGAGTGAGGGAATACACATTGGTAAGAGAAGAGATTATAGAGCTAATATCAAATGTTTGGCGTTTGGCGTTTAATAGTATAGCGTATGCCGCTGTTAGGTCAATAAATACAGCTCCTGTAATTTTGCGCTTTTGGTACCCTTCCTCAATGAACTTCGTTAGAGAACTGCGTTTAGATTGAGTGTCTGTATCGTACATCATTTTCCGGGACGCAAACCAGCCTTCTGCGTAACAAATAGGGGTTCTATAGCTTTCGTTAACAGGATTTGTATAATCCTCTCTGGGAAGCTGGGAAAGAAACTGGGAGCTATAGGCGGATAACTCTAATGGACACGTCATACAAGATCTATGCAAAGATATTGGGAAAAAAGTTGCAGGAAGAAGCAGAGGAGAGGAATCTAATCCCAGAGGTACAAGCTGGCTTCAGAAAAGGACGCGGAACAACCGAACAGAAATACAAACTGAATTATATCATACAAAGAAATATCTAAACCAAAGGGGAAATTGTTCGCGGTATTTGTTGACCTCAAAGCTGCATATGACTCAGTAGTGAGAGAGAAAATGTGGGGATATATGAGGGAGAAAAGTATATCGCAACATATAAGGGAGAGAATTGAGCATCTATATGAGAGAACATGGTGTAGAGTGAAGATAGGTGAAAGCCTATCTGAAAGATTTGAGGTTAGGAAAGAGCTAAAACAAGGGTGCCTGTTACGTCCACTACTATTTAATCTATATACTGCGGACCTCAAAAGAAAGCTAAGCTTGGGTCAAGCGGGTGGGGTGGTAATAGGGACGAAAAAGATTTGGAATCTAGCTTATGCGGACGACGTCGTTGTCTTAGCAAGTTGGAAAGTGGAAATGGAAGAAGTGTTGGTACGAATGGAAAAGTTTTTTAAAAAACGTATGTTGTGAAACGTATGTGCTGAAAACGAAGTGGATGCTGTTTCAGAAGAGAAAGGGATCAAGGAAAGAGAGTTTGGAATGGGAAGCGAGTGAAATAGAACAAGTTAGCAGTTTTAAATACCTAGGCTTCATGTTCCAACAAATTTGGTCGTGCGTTGCACATATCAAGTATATAGTTAATAAAGTCTGGGTCGCTGCAAAGAGGCTCTGGGATGCATGGAGAGAATACCTGAGGAAAATTTTAGGGCGAAAACAATTTTAGAGACTCAATCAAGAGAGACAAAGACACATAGATGAGGGTACCTATAATAGAGACTACAGCAAAATCCAAGTTTTTTGGCAGGTGTCCGGAGTATTTAGTCAATCCTAAAGCCCAACAGGCAACGATTACCCGGTTTAGGTGCGGTAGTTAGGTAAGGGGTCGAAGATATTGGATGGTTGCAACAGATAGGACTTGTCGAGCATGTGGAGAAGGGAAGGAGCTGTGGAAACATTGCGTGTTAAGTTTGTAAGAAATGTGAATGGAGCGCAGAGGAAAAGTCAGTGGCGACAACTAGAAGAAGGTTATGGATGAGAGTGGCTCGTGTTTTGTGTACATGGAAAAAATATCAAGTGCAAAGGACAGGGTTAAAAGTTTTTTTTCTTTTTATTTATGTTAAACAGGATCTAAGAACTTATGAACTGTTTATTGTTTCTTTATTAATTTGGATATTTTTATTTTCCGTTTCATACTGGTGTTTCTGGCTACTGGTGTTCTTTTTGTTCTTTTGTTTTACTTTTTGCTTTATTCTTTTTGATGTTTTTTTTTTCTTTGGATGACACTAATGTACGAACGAACGGTCATGTATTTAAATTTATGCCAGTAAAGGATTATTATATATAATCCTCTCGAATATTTTGTAGATATGACTCAGAAGGGAGATTGGCCGGAAGCTCTTTGGATCGCCGGCTTCCATTCCTTGTTTAAGGTTTGCTATTACCTTGGCTTTTCGTCATATGCCTGAATTCTTGCCGGATTCTAGGCACTTTTTGCAAATTTGCAGCAGCCACAGCCTTGCCCTGGGTCCAAAAAAAAGCCCTGGTTACGCGGTCTACATTTGTTGATGGCTGCATTCAGTTATTGTATCGTGAAAGACACGGAGAGGGTTGTTATTTCCTTTTCAGGGTTCCTAAGAATCTTCGTTTCAGCCTTTGGTTTCAAGCCGCTGTTCAGGCTTGCCGTTTTCTAGCAGCTGTTTTGGTATTTGATTTGCCGAAACGCAAATTGTGTGGCGCGACGAGTGGGATCATTCCTGAGGCGCTTTAGTAATGTCCAGGCATTTTGGCTACTTCTGCTTATGTCAATTTCTTCAATTAGTTTAATTCATCTCTTTCTTTTGTTTTCTGCTAAGGAAGCTATTAGTTGTTGGCCTGCTGTTATTGTGTCCTCGTCCATGGGGTCGGCGTCGAAAAGGTACAAGAACTGCCGTAGTTTATCCACTGCCTCCTGGGGTAATCCTTTAACGTAGTTCGTTCTGCAGCCTAGTAGGATAGATTGCCTGGAGCACTTTTTACGGCCTCCAGAAATTTACTGTAGCAGCCAGGTGTCGGTGTTATTTCAGTGACTGCACCCTCCAGCAGTTCCTTGAATAGTGGCCAGATGGCTTTCCGAAAGTTGTACCTTCTCCGGAATCTTATTTTCTGGGATGCGCGGCAATAACTCGGTCGGTGCTGGGCGAGAGGTTTGGGTGAGCATTACAAATTTGGGTATTATTCTCTCGCTTGAAACCAGTAGATCGGTAGATACACCGGGTTTTATCCCTTACACCAACTGTTGAAATCTCCGATTACGAAGTGTCAATCGTAACACAAATATTTAAAAATGGAACTACATCCAATATTTCTAACTACAGATCCATAAGTTAATACAATTGAAAAAATATTCGAAAATTTTTGTGGAAATGAGGCTAATCGAAAGGTTTTTATTAAAATAAAAATCAGACACATTTCATTAAGAGTACATTGTACACTTGTATGTATATATGCATGGGTTATTGATGACATTTAGTTATTTTCATTAGCTTTCGTATATTTTCATGTTGTGCCATGTGAGGGGGTGCCACGTCTTGTTGGAAAATTAAGTTGTCGTGCAGCCTCGGAAACAACGAGTTTTGTAACATAGCGAGATACTGCTTACCGTAAACAGATGATCGGGATATCGCACAAAACATATTGACTTTGGGCGAATTTCGCAGATGTTCAATGACTGCATGTGGGTTCTGTACGCCCCAAATTCGAGCATTGTGTTTGTTTACCTGAACACTAACATGGAGAGTCGCTATATGTATTACCACTTCCACAGAACCTGGAAGAGTTGAATAACCAAGTCTGTACAGCCATAATATCAGTGACGAAAGATATGCTTGCCCGAGTATAAGAGGAATTTGAGTATAGGTGTTATATTGTTCGTGTAGCTGATTTCTGGAATCTGGAATCTAAACTAAACAGGTTCCTAAATATGTGTGTAAACTTTCATATTCGTATGCCTTAAAGTTTAAAAAATATATGTATGCGAAATACGTATATTCTTTTTGCAACATCCTGTATATCAAGCGAACCATTTCGAGGAAATTTCAACACTTTAAAGATTTATTTAATTAACAGATAGATCTCTTCTAAACATAGAGACAAGATTCCACTAACAATACAATATAGATACTACAATATAGAGAAAAGAATATAGAAGTTTATAGATAAAACAATATAGAGAACACTTGACGGACACGACTGTTCTTAATATTTAATATTTGTTATTGACATGAAGCCATTTAGTTACACTACATTGTGTATGTAAGATGGATTTACAAGAAAATTTATGTCTATGCAAATTGTTATCTGTAATAGTAAATTATTATTAGGTGTCATCCTGTTTTATGGTTTATAACGTTTTATCTAAAGTAAAGTGGATCCAAAGCCATTAATGCATTGATGGATAATAATTTTTGAGATTAATTGAAGGCGATAAATTCAATACTTATAAAACTATAAATAAAACGTGAATTTATTAGGATATCTCCTGAAAAAAAAAAATTCATGGCCAACAAATCATAAAACGTTAGATTTAGAAGAAGAGTATTTCACTGTAGACTGTTGATAACTGATTATTTGATTCTATATCTTTGACTTTCTATTAAACTAGTATAATCTGAGTCGACTATGTCCAATCTTGCATTATATATAAAAACAAGTTTGTCGGTATATTTCAGTAAAACTTTCTTAATAATAAAGATAATATATTATTTTCTATTGAGATCCAGCAATAATAAGTTTGATGAGATTGAGCCGACGAGAAGAAATCTTGTAGCAGGACAGAAGGTTGATTAGGGCGCGGGATGACGATTAGGCTACCTGTGCTCGCGCTCCAACATTACAATGGCCGCCGACAATTAATAATACATTCCTTCAATCATTATCCTGAGCCGCCGCCCGGTCCTACCAACCGTCCTCCACTCCTCCTCCTCCTCATTTCGTTACCGAGATGGAAATAAAGAAGGAGAAGCAAAAAAGAATGTATAATAGGAAAAAAATGTATCTCGAGACGAATGAACGCGTTTATTATCGATGTATCGTTATAGTGTGTAATTTAATTTCGTCATTTCTTGTTCTAGTAGTAGTCGGATCACGTTGGGTAACTGACCGTGAAAGTAAGTAAGATCGAGAATATTTTGGTAATTAATTACTATTCTGAAAATATTGTTTGGGTTCAATATTAAATTGCTATGTTAAACACACTAGACTAATTTTATCCCATTTCTTTCCAGTGTTTCGCAAACGTAAGACGTAATTGACAAACTTCGCGAACTGCAAAGTTTATAATGTAAAATTCTGCGTGCATGTGTTAAATTGCATTCATAAAACCAACACAATAAAAAAAACATTTTTACCTGTTCAATTATTAATGTTATAGAGGCATCTAATAAATAACAGAATGTAGATTGAGCTAAAATATGAAGTAAGAGATCCCAAACTAAACGAAACATAAAACGGATTATCTTATCAAGATTAGACTAACCAACTAAACGAGATTAGAAAATTATAATAATTGTGATTATACCAGATTGTCCAAAAATATGGATTACATTAACATAGGTCTGTAAAGGAATTAACATTTTTATAATTATAAATCAATTCAAATAAATTTATTCCATTATTGAAGGCAGTGGTTTCCAACCTCTCTGTGTGTCTGCGGGGGACGCAAAATTTTTGTAATTTCCAAACGTACCAAATGGAAGTGATGGTTCGTCTTGGACTACATTTCTGACGGTGTTCATAACATTTGCATTATTAATACGAGACCTTCCACTTCTTGATTTGTTGTTAACGTACCTGATTGACGTGGTAGGTTCGTCTTCGACTACATTTCTGACGTTATTTATAACATTCTCATTGTTAATACAAGACCTTCCACTTCTTGATTTGATGTTAATGTTCCTAATTGAAATGGTAGGTTCGTCTTCGACTACATTTCTGACGTTATTTATAACATTCTCATTGTTAATACAAGACCTTCCACTTCTTGATTTGATGTTAATGTTCCTAATTGAAATGGTAGGTTCGTCTTCGACTACATTTATGACGTTATTTATAACATTCTCATAGTTAATACGAGACTTTCCACTTCTTGGTGTGTTGTTAACGTACCTAATTGATGTGGTAGGTTCGACTTCGACTACATTTCTGATGTTATTTATAACATTCTCATAGTTAATACGAGACCTTCTATTTCTTGATTTGTTGTTAACGTACCTAATTGAAATGTTAGGTTCGTCTTCGATTACATTTACGACGTTATTTATAACATCCGCATTATTAATAGAGACCTTCTACTTCTTGATTTGTTGTTAACGTACCTGAATGACGTCTTAGGTTCGTCTTCGACTACATTTCTGACGTTATTTATAACATTCGCATTGTTAATACGAGATCTTCTACTTCTAGGTAAGTTGTTAACGTACCTAATTGATGTCGTAGGTTCGTCTTGGACTACATCTATGACGTTATTTATAACATTATCATAGTTAATGCGAGACCTTCCACTTCTTGATTTGTTGCAAACGTACCTAATTGAAATGATAAGTCTCCTCGACTACATTTACGACGTTATTTGTAACAATCGCATTGTTAATACGAAACCGTCCATTTAACGCACTTAACGTACCTGATTGACGTGTAGGTTCGTAGTTTTAAATCTAAATTTCCTATTAAAAAAATCTTGCGCCCTCCTCAATTTCCGTAACAATCTAAACTCACAATTCACTTGATATTGTTTATCTTAATTTATTTAATCGCCTACAAAATAATATAACATAATTAGTATAAACATACTAAGAAAATTGTATTATTTTTTTAAAACAAATCTTAGAAAAATAAAAAAAACTGAATACTTAAGTCATAATAATTACGTTATACTATAAAATTTATCATTATCGCTAAATTTAATGTGATGGTTGAGCTTGTTTTTGAACACAAATTTTCTAAAACCATGGTATCATTAAAGATATCGCTGTTCTCAGATTCTTTTAAATCACTAATCAAGATCGATATTTTGTCTTTAAAACTGCCACTGCAGAAAAACCTATCTCGCA
Source organism: Phosphuga atrata (assembly GCA_944588485.1). Classification (NCBI taxonomy): domain Eukaryota; kingdom Metazoa; phylum Arthropoda; class Insecta; order Coleoptera; family Silphidae; genus Phosphuga; species Phosphuga atrata. The sequence continues at coordinate 14,639,915 of OX155895.1, read as the reverse complement.
TAACTAAGATATAACAAATGGCAATAAAATATCTAAAGCTTTCTTTGTTAAAGTAGCAACATTTTTCTTTAGTCTGCTTTCGTGTGCCGTCACAAGATAAGTCAATTATCATTTCTTGCTCTGCTTTTGGAATGACCAAAATCGTAATAGTTTTCAGTCAAAAATGGTTTCTTATACATTCGTATTTTGATATGTCGAGATCTTTAAAGTAAAATGAGAATTGCTTCCATACGTTCCATTGGTCACGCGTTTTTTTTTTCGTTACGGCCAGCTTAGAACCACGCTATTTAAACTGTTTCCTTCCTTGGGCATTAATGTTAACCCAGTACTGTCGCATTCGTTCTCGATTTTTCTGCTTTCGTTTTTCAGTCCAGATCTTGCCTGTTTTTAGCTCCGGTTTTTCCTGGAAACTCTGGAATGATTTCAGATTCATATTAAGAGGTTCACGTTTTGAATATCTGCCCATGTAGTCCCTACTTATTTCAAGTCCTTGTCCAGTACTGTCAACGATGCTCCATTGATCTTCTTTCCTAGGAAATAGGTAAAGATACTGTTTGTCAATCTCGTTGGATTCATTCGTGCCATGTGATCTTAAAATGTGATCCTTCTCTTTTGAATAATGTCGGTTATTTTTTCTATGCACGTAGAATTTTAATTTGTGGGGGTTGTTTGGCTGCAAAGCCTTTCTGCACTGCGACTAACTTGATCTATTGTGCTTGACCCCACTACAATTACTCTCCCCGAAATTCAACTTCGTGAACGAAGTCTAAGATATTCCTGAAAGGCTTGCTACTCAGCTCCAAGGTGGTCATTCTTGCGACCCCGAAGTGGGCAAGCCTTATTTGTGCTGGCGCTACACAAGTGCACATTACGTCTTCAGCGGTTTCTTCGTCTGATTCACATAATTTACAGGCAACTTACTCTATCTTTCCCATTTTGTGTAGGTGATATCTCACTGGACAGTGTCCTGTGAGTATGTCTACCAAAGATCTGATTTCTCTTCTAGAGAAGCTCAGCATCTGCTGCATTTTTGCGGCAGAATAGTTTATGAGCATTTTAGCTTGCCGCTGTCCTGGTGTGTTCTTCCAGTAGGTTTGTTTTTGCTCTTTTTCACATTTTTTAGCCCCCTGTCTTGCGTGAGCTTTTGTAAGTCCACAAGTTGGCTCCGGACCAAAGAAGGGAGCCTCGGCCCCGATTTTGGCGAGTGCGTCGGCCATTTCCTTCCCATATATGCCCTGGTGACCCGGTGACCACATTAGCGTGAGTTTATTACCTTCCACCAGTTGCTTCAGAGTTTTCCTTAAAGTCCGTAGAGATATCTAACTGTCCGTTAGGATATAGATTTGCACTCCTTTAAGGCGTCTCTTTAGGCAGATTTGTGCGCACCTTCCATTGGCTATAATTTCAGCCTGTAGTACAGTGAGAGCCTGGCCCAATGTCGTGGACTCCCTGTGACTCCGGTTGTATATGCCAATTCCTGTACCCTTAGCAATTTTTGACGCGTAGGTGTACCACTTGGATGCTTTGTCTATCAGATATTCGATTCTTTGAACACTGCTTTGGCGGTCATTAATGACAAATTCAACGGCTGTGTCAATGTTGTATTCTGTAGACATCGTGTCCTAGGGATGCTTCAGAAATTCCTTTCTGATTTGTTCCCTTATTTCCATGTGTTGCTCTGAATAGGCGATGTACGCCTTAGTCTCAGAACACTGAGAAAACCTTCTTTTTTTACCTGTTTGTGCAGTGGGAGTAGAGAAAACTTCCATTGCTGTGGTTGGAGTGGATTGCACCGTTTCTGTTTGAACGTAGAGTTCTGATTATGTCGTTTTTTTTATTTACCATATTCTTTTACTGGACTCAAAATTTTCCTCAGAATCCTTCTTTCCCTAATTTCCAGGGTTTCCATCATCCCTTTTCTGCTCATTGTAAGGCATTCTGCAACGTATAGGGCTGTCGGCTGAATAGCTGTTTGACAGTGTTTTAGTTTGTCATTCAGGCATACTGACTTCTTGTTGAAAATGCTCTTGACCAGTTGACATGCAGGTTCCATTTTCCTGATACGTAAAGTTGAAGATACGTAAAGTTGAAGGCTTTTTTGATAGGTGAATCAAAGTTTGATAGGTGTTTTGATGCTTTTCCTGATACGTGAAGTGAAGGTTCTTTTCCGAGATGTTGGGCTCCATCCATTCGCCTAGATATTTAAATTTGTCAGCTCGTTTAATTTTTCCTGATTGCATGACAAGTACTTTGGGTGATGGTTTGATATTTGTGACTAAACTCCATTTTTTTAAGTAAATCAGAAGGCCTGCCTTAGCCGCTTGTGTATGTAGGTTGATTTGCTCCACAGCTCTTTCCAAGGAATCTGAAAATATCGCAAGATCATCTGCGACGGCTGTGCAGTCTACTGTTAGCTCCATGTTTCTGTATCCAAAACCCATTTTCCACCCCTTTGTTGTTTATTTCCTTGCGCCACTCACGAATGAGTTTGTCGAATACCCACCTACAAAGCAGAGGTGAGAGCGCATATCCCTACTTTACGCGTGTCCAGTTCTTTCAAGATTTGTATTAAGGTACATTGATCGATTGAGTCGTACGGTTTCCTGAAATCGACAAAGGTTACCACAAACTGTTTGTTCCTGAGCTTGAGATATGTATAAAGGATGGATTTTAAGTTCATAATCTGTTCAGCACATGAACGCCATTTCCTGAATCCACCATGGTATTTTCCCAACAGTAGATCTAGTTGCTCTTCGGTCCGATTTTGTTGAGCCTTAGAGAGGATCTTGTAAGTTATTGAGACAAGTAATTGTGAATTCCACGGTAATTGCTCACGTCCGTTCTGTCCCCTTTCTTATAAATAGGATGGATCAAAGCTGAGGTCCAGACTCCTGGAAGTTTCTCGCTTTTCCATATCTCGCAGATTTTCTCTGCAAGCTTTTCAACTGCCTTGTTTCCAGCTTGTTTCCACAGTTCAGCAATAATTGAATCTTCACCTGGTGCCTTGTTGTTTTTAAGTGCCTGAATGTTCTGTTTGATTTATTTCGTTGTAAGTGGGGATGAGTCTGGATTGATGGCTGCACTGTCTTCAAACCTGAACGCAGATGCTGGAGGTTCGCAGTTGAGGAGAGACTCAAGTAGGTTGCCAAGATCCGGCAGTTGTATTTGTTATTTAAGGCAGTTTTACCATAAGGAAATGTAGAATCGTTGGAGAGTACTGCTCAAATGCTGCTTGAATGTTCTGTAATAGTTCCTTGTGTTGTTCTTCTAGAAGTCTTGTTCAACTTGAGCTAGATGATTTTTGTCGAAGGCGAGTTTTACCCCACGGATGGTTCTCGCAGCGTGTTTTCTTGCATTTAGGAAATTGATCCAGTTATCTTCATTCTTATGCGAGTTCTATCTTTGCCAGGCAAATGTTCTTACCCATATGGCTACATCACATTCACTCGTTCACGGGGCATGTTTCATTCGTTTTGCTAGTTAGACTGTCTCTTGTGCTGTTTCGATTATGACTTGTTGCTCTCAAGTTTTTTCAAGCACTCCATTTTCTCATTGAACTCTTGATTTGATTTTAGCTTTTTCGCATCAAACTTCCTGATCTTTTTTAGTTGGACCTTTCTGGTACTTCTAGGAATGAATTCACTTTGATCCTAGGAAGGTAATGATCAGAATCAAAATTTGCCCTTCTCAAAACCTTCACATTCTGAATCTCTCGGTATGCTTTCCGTGCGATAGCGACTTGATCAATCTGGAACTCCCCTAGATCATTGTTTGTGGATTTCCAGGTTTTCTGCTTCTTGGACAGATGTTTGAAAGCAGTTGATTTCAGTAACAGATTGAACATCTTGCAGAACTCCATGAGTTTGTGTCCATTCTGATTTTTTCTCCGATGAGCTGGGTAATTAACAATGATATTTCGGAACTTTTTTTCCATTCCTAATTGGGCATTGAGGTCCCCTACCATGATGGTGGTGTTTTTGTCAGGAATCTTATTCAGGATATCCTCTAGTTCTTTCAACAAAATATCTGTTCCTTCCGGGTCTTTCTTGATTGGTCAAGTGATTATTAATAGTAATTTTAGTTTATTATATCTGCAGAACAAGTGATTTTAAAATTGGGAAACATGTCCAAGTTATTGTTTTTCAAATTTAATAACCAGTGTTTCCATTTTTCCATAAATGCAGTTATCTTGTCTTTCTGTATCAGAGCATGTAGGTATTTGAGGCCCTTGCATTGATTTATTTAAAATATCGTGCTTTTGAAATATATCCACTAAATACGCAAGTTTTGCAAGGAATGGAAGGAAAAAATTTTGGAAGGAATTTTGTGCACTATATTGTACACCCATGTCATTACATAATATTGCGAAGAACCCCATGTCTACCTCTTTGAAACATTTTTCATCCCTTCGTACCCCGAAAGGTAGTAGAAAATAGTAGAACATTTTTGAGATGTGCTATTAAAAACAAAAACTGTACTGATACTGTTCGAGTAATATCCAAAGTAATATAGTAATCGTAAGTAAAGTAATAGTAATATAGTGAATTCCTAGAATGGGGAAAAAAACATAAGATTTTCTTGGTGAAAATGTTGTTCTTCTTGTCATCATCATCATCATTTGTGCTCTGCTATGTGCAGGTTCCATTCTGACTCCAAATTCCTCTTTTTCTTCTTGAACGCATTCTTCGGACACTGTCCACCCTGGAGAATTTTACTTCCCTATAATTTAGTATTCGAAGAATCCATATTTCTTTTCACCTTTTCTAGGCATTTTGTCGTGGGATACCGTAAGGTCCTTAATGGCGTGGTATCTCCTTGCCTTCTCCATCCTGATTCCGTTGATTCTAGTGAAATCTTCCGCCTTTGGGGGCGATTTCTCACTCCCTGAACAAGGGAGTGTAGGGTGTCCCAGCCCTATACCCGCTCATCCGCCATCCAGGGATGCCGTTGACACTTGGTATAGGGGTGATTTTTTATCTCGGAAGTCACTCGGTCGATATGTCAAAATGATATATGATTATGTTACGTAAAAGCAATCTTCAAATTTTGTCTTCAGCAGTTGGTAAAATAAACTCTTGGTTATATTAAAATTATAAAAGAAAAAACAGTAATTTAAAAACAAAATAAACAAAAGTTAGTTTTGAATTGTATTGTATTAATTATTTGTCAAAAATGATTGAACTGTTGCAAATTAACAGCTAATTGGCAGGATTCAAACATATAAAAAGTAATATTTGAGGCATTATTTTTTATGTAGTTTACTGCTATTTGTCTTATTATTTTCGCTTTGTCACACACAAAAAAATCTTCTCATACCCCTTTCAAACCTTTTGCGTACCGCTTAGGGTAGGCGTACCACACTTTGGGAAACACTGCCTTAACGGAATATTTTTAACAAAAATTACTTACAAACTCTTATAATAACTTCAAATACTGTTAGTAAATCTTCACCCATCTTCTAAAATAAGTAATTGTCTATGAATCATGCAATGTCTATAAATCATGGAATGTGTTCAAATTGCACGAGGAGCCACCTTTCGAACTAGTGCCTGTAGACCTGTGTTTTTTCCTGCCTAGATGGAGCTCCATCTGTGCACAGCCCTGTGCATAACTACAGTTCATCCACTTAACTTTAGAGAAGATAGATAAAATGCTTATAGGCCTATAGTTTTCTATGGCACTTTTTCCTCCGGTCGTAAATATTGTGGTGATGAGTGCAAGTTTTTCAGGAAATATACCAGCTATTACCGAGTTATTTATTATAGACTGCAAGGAGCTTAATTTAGAAGCTAGCATTTTATAAAACAATAAATCGTCAATGCCTGCAAATTTTTTATTTTTAAGATTAGACTTAGATATAAATTGTATTAGACAGTTCCTCTTCACTAATAGGCATTAAAATATGGAATTTTTATTTATCCCGATATTGTCATAATAATGAATAGTTGATTGGGATTCAGGTAGTATTCTTGCTCGGTTCACAAAAAAATCATCAATTTTTATGGCACTACAGCGTGGCTCTTCATTGGAATTAACATGTATTATTTTTCTTTCAAGTTCTGTTATTTCTCAACAAATTATTTAGAATATGTAGTAAACACAGTTTACAAACGAGGTATAATGAACTCCTTAACTTTATTTTCTGCATGAAGGGAATTCAACACCTTTTTTAATTGGTTTTCCTGCATTTAAAATATACAAATTAGTGAAATTCATCCGTTTATGATACCAGGAGGAACCAACTACATTGACCAGACATTTATAATTTTATTCAATTAAACGGTAATAACTACGGGATAAGATAAATAAATTATTTAGATTAAAAATAATTTGCATAAATAAATGGAATGTTGACACCTTGCAGAATTATCAAATGTCCAATTAAAGTGAAATGAATTTATTCATTCAAAGTCTTCTTTACTTTGTCTTGTATATCTAGTCTTGTCTGTCTAATCTTGTCTGTTTAATTTTGTCTCTCTTATCGTGTCTCTGTACTATTGTCTATCTAGTCTACTCTGTCTAGTTTTGTCTTCCTACTTTTGTCTTTCTAGTCTAGTCTATCTAGTCAAAATAAAAATCAAAAATTTTATTTATACACAGATGCAAATACTTTACTTATTGTATAAGTCACAAAGAAGAAAGAACAAAACTATAACTGATTTAGATTAATGCAGCGCATAGACTAAATGTTTAAATATAAATCAATATAAAAATAATGTTATTACTCATTTTCCAGAAATCCAATTTACGTGTTATAACACCTTTATATGAAATGCCTTTTTAATTGTTTTCTAAAAGATTTGTAAGCGAAAAGGTATTCAATTGAATATGTCTATACCTATTCAATTTGGGGTCCCTTGATACAAACTACCAGACTACTTCTTATATACAAATGAAGTATAAAAATGAAAATAAACAAATGGAGTATGATATAAAATGGCTTGGGGGAGCGACATGAGAGGGGACATATGATGACTAACTTCCTCAGTAAAGAGTCTGAATACCTTCTTTAAAAAACAACCAATTAGGAAGTGGTCGTGGAGAAGCCCAGATAATAAAGTGAGAAATGAAATCGAATTCTTGTTTGCTACGGACAAATGTCTGTGTTCGGACTTGTCGGTTTTAAATAGATTTGATACCGGCAGTTACCACAGATTGGCAATGTCAAAGATCCAAAACGACACCCGGCTAGAGAGAAAGCGGCAAATAGAAAAGGAAATCTGCCCGACAATGATCGAACTTAAAGGGAAGGAAGGAGATTGTTAAGAGGTTACGACTAAATGAACTAAAAGGGCTGGACCTTAACGCGTTGTCAACTAACATCACAACCAGCATCCGAGCGGCATTATAGAAAGTCTGCATGTTACAAAAACCGATAAAAACAAGAATCTGCCCGAAGTCTGGGGTCATTATCCAGGAGTGACGAAGAAATAGCGGGGACTCGTCGAGATGTGTAGACCTGAATAAGAGCGTAGGAAAAGCTGTTAGAAAGGACTGTACAAAGCCATACAACACTAAAATATTCCCAGCAACCATTGAGTAAAACAACAATATGAAAATCTTACCTTCCGGAATGTTAAAGGGAAGGTTTTTTTTTAGATTGGTGTAATGGTGGATAGCGGGTTATTAACATTTCAAACACAGCGGCCAGCCCCCATTTCTCTTATTGGTCCAGAAACCTAGATGTTTTTATAAATTTTCGCTAATTAATTACACATTTGTCTTCTGGTACAAATGCGGCCGACACTCGGGATGGAACTCGTTACCTGCAGATTTGTTAGTTAGCGATCTAACACTAGACCACGAGAGCCGACAAAGGAAGGGTTGCAATACACAAAATGAAAAACGAAGGGAAGGAGGTTGTCATAGGTATGGATAACATCACGGGAATTTTTACCATAATCTTTATGAACGTGCAGCCACCTGGAGACGAACGGGAGGGAACGAGAGTTTGCGACCAAAATGTGGGATCTGAGATGCTCTGGAAACAGCATTGGACCAGTTAAAAACAGCAAGGCGCCTGGTGAAGATCTTGCTCTTTAAGAAGGGCGACTGTACGAATATCAAAAATAATATACCAATCAGACTACTAGCCTCCCTTTATAAGCTGTTATCGAAAATCATAACCAATCGTCTTACGCAGATATTCGACTTTTACCAGCCCATCAAACATCAGCACGATTGACCATATCCAAATTGTGCGCATATTAATCGAAAGATGCACGGAATACAACATTCCTCTCCACATGGCATTGTGGACTACCAGGAAGCCCCTGACTCGATTGAAACCTGGGCAGTGAATCGGGCGATGGATAGTTCTCGTATAGACTCTAGATACTCAAACTTGATTCAATATATCTTCTAACATGCTTCCGTGCATATCAAGCTTGAAAAAAATTGGGTTACGGGAGAAATACCGATCAGAAGGGACGTCCGACAAGGCGATACAATTGCACCCAAACAATTAATCCTAGCATTGGAGAACGTAATTAAAAATCTTTCTAAAGAGCGAAAGGAAGTCTACATCAATATAAGCCGTCTTAATCACTTAGGCTTTGCCAGCGATAATGTACTTACCAGCTGCGATCCAGATGAACTTGAATCGATGAACGTCTGCGATCTATGAACGTGCAGCCACCTGGAGACGAACGGGACGGAACGAGAGTTTGCAACCAAAATGTGGGATCTGAGATGCTCTGGAAACAGCATTGGACCAGTTAAAAACAGCAAGGCGCCTGGTGAAGAACTTGCTCTTCAAGAAGGGCGACTGTACGAATATCAAAAATAATATACCAATCAGACTACTAGCCTCCCTTTATAAGCTGTTATCGAAAATCATAACCAATCGTCTTACGCAGATATTCGACTTTTACCAGCCCATCAAACATCAGCACGATTGACCATATCCAAATAGTGCGCATATTAATCGAAAGATGCACGGAATACAACATTCCTCTCCACATGGCATTTGTGGACTACCAGGAAGCCTCTGACTCGATTGAAACCTGGGCAGTGTATTGGGCGATGGATAGTTCCCGTATAGACTCTAGATACTCAAACTTGATTCAATATATCTTCTAACATGCTTCCGTGCACATAAAAAAAAAAATTGGGTTACGGGAGAAATACCGATCAGAAGGGACGTCCGACAAGGCGATACAATTGCACCCAAACAATTTATCATAGCATTGGAGAACGTAATTAAAAATCTTTCTAAAGAGCGAAAGGAAGTCTACATCAATGTAAGCCGTCTTAATCACCTAGGCTTTGCCAGCGATAATGTACTTACCAGCTGCGATCCAGATGAACTTGGGATAATGCTACGTAAACTAGAAGAAGTCTCCCAAGCGGTGTGGCTGAAAATGAATTCTCAGGTAGAGATGAGTAATGGATCCCATCTCCCATCCTATCCCATCGTCTCATTGGATGGGATGAGTGGGATGAACGGCGCGTGGGAGGCGACGATAATTTTGTATGGGACGGAGTGGAACGAGTTTCGCAAATCAAATTCGTGCATAAATAATTACTTTCATACAAGATCATATAAGGTAAGAGCCGGATAGTTGCCTCAGTCGGATACATGCCCCGGTTTTGAATACACTATGTTAGGGATATTGGTGGCGCTAGTGCTTTACCATGATTAGAAGTGCTCCTCCCGCAGGCCTCAGTGCCATGTAAGCCGATGAAGTATGCGCACGCGTTTTGTCCGTGTGAGCAAAAACTTTCGCGGCGAAGCTTTGACGGGTGTCGAAATTATATTATCTTATAATTTCTATTGAATATTTTTGTTACTGATTGTGGTTTCAGTCAACTTTTTGTTTCTTTGCATGTATTAGACTTTAAATTACACTGTTTGTTACGTTTTATTGTTGAACAATTTTTTTTTATTTCGCAAATTAAAAGGGCAAGTATCCGTATCAAAAAGGATAGTGTCGCCCTATTTACTATTGCGGATAGTTGCTCTAGGGGAAACTATCCGCAACTATAAATTCTTTAACGAGCAGAGACAGATTATTTTCTGTGTGTGTTGTGTATGTTTTTTCCAACTTACTGTGACTATAACTGTTTCATGCGTTCATTCTAGGTGATCAAAATCCCTCGCAAGTATAAGCGAAAACCAGGCGTGGTGCCGCGCCACATTAGCTGGACGGAAAATACATTAGCACTTGCGTTCGAAGAACTAGACAAAAAACAAAAAGGAATTAACGAAATATCTCGAATTTTCGGAATATCCTGCCGAATCTTAAGAAGACGCTACAAAAAAAAAACAGCAACTGCTAACCCAAGGTGTTCGATTTAAAGTTGTATATTTAGCACTAATTCTGTCAACATTAAAATGACAAATTCTATCTACATTCCTACTTATCTGACCTAATCCTATTTTTGTCACTTCTAGGAAAATACCCTGTCCTTGGCTTTGATAATGAAAAAAGACTGGTAGCTCATATATTAAAGCTTGGAGACGCTGGATTCCCTCCTGACAGAAGTGCAATTCGCCAATTAGCTTACAAGTTTGCCGAAAAGATGGAATTGAAGCACAATTTCAACAATGAAACCAAAACCGCTGGACCCCAATGGTTAAAAAGCTTTCTTGAAAGAAATCCTGAAATAGTTTTAAGACAAGCTGAGGGTTTATCAATTGAAAGAGCGAAGACTCAACAGAGCAGAAGTTGCAAAATTTTTTGATCTGCTCATAACTATCTTAACTAAGAATGATTTGCTGGATAAACCGGATAGAATATTTAACATGGAATAAACAGGTGTCCAACTCAATAATAAACCTGGAAAAGTATTGGCCAAGAAAGGTGCTAGAGCAGTTAAATCAGTAACTTCCGGTGAAAAGGGAGAAACAATTACTATTGTTGCTTGTTGCAACTCTATCGGAAATTTTCTGCCACCAGTTCTTATTATGAAGGGAGTAAATAAAAAACCAGAATTTGAAGAGGGACTTCCGCCTTGTTCCAAAGTTTACACGCAAAAGAAATCGGCTTACATTTCCTCAGACCTTTTTTATAAATGGCTGACTGAACACTTTATTCCACGCAAGCCGCCAGGAAAGACATTACTTATTTTAGATGGTCATTCATCGGACTCAAGTGCTGTCAATATGCTAGAAACTGCTCGGGATAATGATGTGGTATTACTTTGTTTATCTAGTCACACTACTTCTGGTTTGCAACCATTAGATATATCAGTATTCGGACCGTTTAAAAAATATTATTATGCTGAGAATTTCATGCGCACCAATCCACAAAAAAAACTGAACCGGTACAATACAGGTCAGCTAATAGCCAAGGCGTGTATTCGAGCAGCTACTCCTGCCAATGCAATAAGTGGTTTTCGCGGCAGCGGAATCTACCCAGTCAATCCAAATGCTCTGTCTGACGCTGAATTTGCTATATCAGATCTTGCTTTGGGTGAACTTACGCAAGAACGAGAGTCGGATCCTCTAAATTTTAAATGATCAGACGTTTTTGGAGAGCCTGCGTTAGGAGAGCGCTCACAAGATCCTGAGCAAAGTCTTACACCAAATGGGAGGGACCAAATGTCTTCCCTAAGCAACCAAGTACCAGGTGTTTCTGTAGTACCTGCGTTACGTGAGCGCGTACAGGAATCTGAGTCTGATCGAGGACTTGCAATAAATCAGCGGAACGAAGTGCCTCCGCTAGGCTATCAAGTCCCAAGCGATGCTGATAAAAAGAAACTAGAAACTGTCTTAAATGAGATTGAGCATAAAAGCTTGAACCAAAATCACACGCAACCACCTAGACCATCTTCAAGCCTTTTGAATATTTCTCAAGACTCTTTAGCCCTAGCAGTTAGCGACATTGAAAATTACATATTTGATGGTACTGACCTATCGTTGCCATCACTGATATCTTTAAATGAATCACAGAATCAAAATCTAGAAAAAGAAACACCATCAAAATTTTTACATGAATCATCTCCTATACCAAAAAATACCGCTGAGCATGTCTAAAAGGGCTAAACAATCTACAGAAATTTTAAACTCCAACGATAAAATTGTACAGAAGAAGAATAAAAAAGAAAATATAAAGAAAACAAACAAAACAACGGAAACTAAAATTAGGACAGCGAAAAAAGATGATTTTAAGACAGTAAAAAACAAACCAGCTGGTAGCAAGGAAAGCATTGTGAAGAAAAGAGGACAACCACAAAAAAAGAAAAAGACCAAAAAATATGTCGTTATTACCAGCAGTGAAACTGAATCTGATAACACAGATTTTTTTGAACCGAACAAAGAAAGAGCTTTAAGGAAGAGAAGAATGAAAATTTATAGTTCTGACAGTGAAAATGAAGAAAATGTTACAAATTCAAAAACATTTAAAGGAAAAGCCACCGAAGGACTACCAATCAAAAGAAAAAAGGGCGAAAAATCGATAAGAAATACTGAAAATATATTAAAAGTGAAAAACGCTATTTCAAAAATAGTAAAAACGAAAAAAAAAGTTTCAGTTGATGATTATTGCTCAGAATGTTTTGAGAATTACAATTTTACTAAATCGAAATCAGATTGGATTCAATGTGAGATGTGTCGAATGTGGTTGCATGAAACTTGTACAACATTTAAAAATCATTGCATGAGATGTGGAAAGTTGAAAACCCTGGCTTCTGGTGATAATTAATGCTAATACCAAAATAGATTACCATATTGTTCTATCTTTAAGATAACTAATAATATTTTACTATATACAGTAAGTAATCTTTATATCCCCTACGGGGTTTCTGAATCCCTGCCTGTACATTCCTTTCCCTATCTAAATAAATATAATGTGACATAAAATAATATTAAAATAAAACTCAATATAGTAATAATATTATACTAATAACTTAAAGTTTGGATGCTATTTTTGTTGAATTTTTATATTTTAAAGCTTAATACTATTTTAAAATGTTAATATTTTGATTAGTACCTAATAAAGGATCTCAGTAAATAATAAAGATTGATTAATTAGATTGATAAAAATTTGTTTCAATCTAAAAAAATCATAGTCTATCCCCGGACCAGGCAAGTATCCCCCGAAGCGTTTTTAACGTTAGGCTACTATCCGCTACAGTAGGCAACTATCCCTTTTTTGAGAGGTCAAATAAAAGAGGATTTACTCAAAACCAATGTTAATTATGTTTACAAAAATAAGCTAATATAGAAGATCAAAGACCTATGTTTTGATATACATGTTGCATTATTTTTAATAAGTACATATTTTCTAATAATAGAGCTTTTTTGAAAAGTGGGGCAACTATCCGGCTTTTACATTAAGAAGCTTTTTATTTTCATTTGTTTGTAGAGACAAGTAGGCTTTATAATATAAGACACTGTATTTTTTTAACTTTCTAGATTTTGTTATTCTGCGGTGCATATCTTTTTTGTGTACGTTGAAACATCTTCAGATCTGTTTGCGACGAAAAAGAATTACTTTTTGTCAGATATAGAAAAATTTAATTCGAAGGAATTATCGAAAAACCGAATAGAAAATCTGCTGTATTAGAAAAATTTTCTATAGTTTTAAGAGACGGTCAACCTCTTGGTATTTTCAAAAACGAAAGTGGTACGAGTGGTTTGATTCGGCTTAAATCTAAGGTAGCTATTGAGCAGAAAAATTCAGGTAAGTAATTTATTCTATAAATAAACATTATATCCTCATTGCACCTCTTTGTTTATTGCTTCTTTATAGGATTTCTCTCAAGAAAGTAGAAACAGTTACGAATTCAACGAAGATGAATATGAAAGAGGCTCGTGTGTACTTTGTTGCGGAAGATGTACGTGTAGTTTTGACCATTGTAGGAAATGGATTCATACATTTTGCACAAATCCTCGTCGATATGGCTGCTAAATTGGGTCGCAGCTCTAGTATTACTGATACTTTACCTCATCGTAACACAGTTTCTTAAGGCGTTGGTGATTTCTTTTCATTTTTCGAAATTTTGTACAAATGAAGGCGATACATACGCGACTCACATGTGCACGGAAAATTGCCGAAAAAATGATTATATAAGCCTTACAGTTCATTATATCACAGAATATTTTCTTTTAAATAATCGGGTATTGGAAACACAAGAATTTTTTAATGAAAAAAAGACCGGCGATAGCAAAAAATATGCTGGATGAGATGTTGAATTGCTACAACAATTCATCTACAATTTTGGAAAATTGTGTTTTTGCTTCACGAGGTGACCATCGCGTATATTGCGCCTGCCATATTTTAAAAACAGTTCTAAAGCATACTTTTGAATACTCCCAAATCATACCTAACTTTCCTTCAGATTCTAAAAGATTCTTCAGAATTAGTTAAGGGCTGCAAAGAAGTTGTTACTAATTTCAAGCATTCTGCTCACCAGAAAAAAGAAGAAACATTCTCCTAAATAATCGGTGGATGTTCGAAGAAACTCAATTTTCTATATGTTAGAATAAAATAATTCGCAACATTAAGAAATCGTAGACTTATTGAGCGACCATCATGAAACTCCTGGTGATAAATTTTCTCAAATTCTTGTTTAATCACAACTTGGATTAAAAATAATGTTATATGTATTATATTTTTTCTTATAATGATTGTACTCGTAAAATAATTAGAATTTCTGCTTGTTTTTGAAAACATTAAATAAAACATATGACATTTTATCTATTGTTAAACCTAGAGGCAATGGGATGAATGGGACAAGCTGGCGAGCGGGATGGGATGGGACAAAAATTTAAGATTTGTGGGAAGGGACAGTTGGACGAAAATGCGATGGGATAGGACACTCACAGGGATCCGTCCCACGGGATGGGATCTGGAACGAGAAACTCGTCCCATGCTCATATCTATCCTCAGGAAACTAAAATCATGAATCCGAGCAATATAATAATCACCATCCGTAATCATACACTTGGGAAAGTCGATGAGTATGTATATATGGGACACAACATCAAGTTGAGAAAGGAAAATCAGATAGCCAAAATCACCAGACGTATCGGGCCGAGCTGGGCGGTGATTGCTCAGCTACATTCTCCGGGAACTATGCATCCCTATAAAACTCAAGAGGAAGGTTTATGACTCATGCATCTTGCCGCTCGCAACGTATGGGCTCGAGATTGTAACTCTAACGATATATAGCGCAAATCGACTTCGAAGCTCGCCAACGAGCGATGGAGCGAGCGATGCTGGAAATCAGTTTTAGGGACAACATTCGAAAGGAAGAAATCAGGAGAAAAACAGGGGTCGTCGATGTGGTTCAGCGAGTAGTGCTTCTTAAGTGACAATGGGCGGGTGACATAGCGAGAGACAACATCAAGTGGACTAAAACCCTATTACAATGGAGACCGCGATGATAGAAGAGGAGTGTTGGCTGGCCTCAGGCAAGATGGCGGAACGACATCCGACAAGCGGGAGGAAACTGGATGAAAGTATCCCAGGGAAGATCGATATTAAAAAATTTGGCAGAGGCCTATATTCACGAGTGGACGATAACAGGCTAAAAGAAGAAGAGGAAATCAAATAATTACATATTTTTCAACACATGGCACGCTATTTCTCATATATAGACGGACGTCACTATCAGAATTTCCAGTTTCTGAAAAAATAGCCGATAAAAATAAAATAGCTGATAAAAATGTTGTAATGTTTATTCCAATTAGAAACTTTTGAGCAATAAGGACCCTACATGTATGTGAGGAAATTCCCTATAGCAGGATGCCATACGATAATACCGAATGAATCTCAACATAGTACACGTTTAAAATGGCTTCGTTGCCAATCGTATCCCAGACCTGTCTCAAAAGGTACACTTTGCTAGTTAGTTTGAGTATTATAAGGTCTGCTGTAAGTTTCCACGTTAAGCGTCCTTCCAGAAATATTCCTAATAATTTTACTTGCTTTCAAATTAATCGGTAGTTTATGATTGGCACTAGAAGATCTTCAGAGACTGGGTCTACATTGAAAAATTATATACTTAATCTTTTCCGGATTTAAGAACACTATATTTTCACAAAACCATTTATAAAGTCTGTGTATAATTACATTTGCTTTATTTTCATTTTTCGCCAGGGTATGCTCCGAAATAATAATACTTGTATCATCGGCATACATGTTACAGTGTTTTTGTCCGATAAAATGAACCAAGTCTGTTGCGGCAAGCGAAAAAAGAACAGGGGCCAGAATACTTCCTTGGGGAATACCTGTTTTAACCACCGTTTTCGATGACATTCCAGTCCTTTCCTTATTTTCAATTTGAAACGTATTGTCGTATATTGCCCAAGTAAGATGTGAACCATCGCCCAGTTTTCCTCTAATTCCATATGAGTACAATTTATTTAAGTGTATGTCGTGCCAGTCACTGTAAGGTGCCTTAGAGAGATAAAAAAATAGCAACGGACATTTGCCTTTATCAACATCGTTGAGTCATTTGTTATGGAATTAGTTGCATTAGTGGTTGATTTACATTTACGGAAACCATGTTGTTTGGGAATCAAGTGGTTTTTCGAAATGAACGGCATCAGGCAATATTCCAGGATGCTTGCCATCATCAAAACCAATGCTACTTGTCTATAGTTGTTCAGATCAGTACAATCTCCTTTCTAAAATATTGGAACCACTAAAGAGTTTTTTAATATACCCGGCACTGTTTCTGAGGAAAAGGAGCTGTTAATAATATCGTTGATGGGTTCAAGAAGTTCATTGTGAAATTGTTTTATTTTATTACAAAGTATTAACTTTACCTGGATTTACTTTCTAATTTATTTAAGATTATCGACATTTAATTAGTGCTAAATTCTTCGTATGTATGTGGTATATGTAGGTACGATCGTCGGGTTTTAAAAAGATATATTTCACAAAGTTTTACCTATCTTATATTAAATGACACATAAAAATAAAGGGAAAATGTCCAAGTTTTAAATTATACCACCACAAATGTTCGATGTGGGATCCTCGTGACACACGAAAAACATCTAAACGGTAGTCCAGTTCGGCACACATGCTGCAATGTGCCCCCATCGATGCTATTCACAGCAGCAGTAATGCGTTCTCGGACTTCATCCAGTGTTGATGGCATTGATGATTGGCACTTAAACCCTATCTTTAATGTACCCCCAAAGAAAAAATTGCAAGCCGTAAGATCGGGTGACCTGGGAGGCTAGCTGAAAAATACCAAGTCCTGTACAGCACATCGCCCAATCCAGCGGTGAGGGATTTCCTCGTTTAGATAGCGACGCACTTCATTATGCCAATGAGGTGGACCCATCTTGTTGCAATATGAAGTTGTTGGAATCCTCTGTCAAATGCGGAAACAACCAAAACTGCAACATATCGAGGTATGTCGTGCCCGTCACAGTGTTTTCATTGAAGAAAATGGGTCCGTGCACTTTTGTTTTGAAGACTGCGCAGACGGCATTACATTTTTGGGAATTCCTTTCATGTTCCAGAATGATATGAGCATTTTCCGTGCCCCATATCCGAACGTTGTGACGGTTCACCTTTCCATTTAAATGAAATGTCGCCTCGTCGCTGAACACTAGACGGTTATCAAATTCGTCCGCCTCCATTGCAATACAAAAATTGGTTTGCTTTACATGGTCGTCGGGCCGTAAAATTTGCGCCATTTTTAGACGATACGGTGTGAATAGAAATCGCCGTCGCAAAATCTTCCATACAGTTTGATATGGAGTACTAAGTTCACGACCTTCCCTGCGAATTGACTGTTGCGGCCTACGCGTGAAACGTTCTCGAAATGCCTCCACTGTTTCATCAGAAACGCGTGGTCTTCCGGTACTTTTACGCTTACTAATGAAACCATAAATTTTTTTTAGAGCAACTCGAAATCTTCCTTTTCACCTGCTCTTATGACTCAATTGTTATAACTGGGGACTTCAATAATCCGCAAAGTAACAAATTTCTTAGGAAATCATCTGCGCTCGATAATTTCATATCTCTGTGTGATCTCAGACAGTGGAATACCATTAGCAATGCTAACAGCAGGTTGCTTGATCTTGTACTGAGTGACCTATTAATTACTGTATTTAAAGAAATCTGTCCAATCGTTCCCGAAGATGCTTATCACCCCTCCCTCTCGGCATTGATTTCAATTTATGCGAAACAAGAGATGCCTAACTTTAAGAAAAATCATATAATGCATCCTAAATCTAAATCATACAATTTCCGGCGTGCCGATCTTCCCTTGCTGTATCAGGCTCTTAGCAACTCTGACTTCTCCTTCGTGGAAGAACCTAACTTATCTTCCAGTGATCTCTTAGAATCAATTTACTCCTTCCTCTATTCCATTCTTGATAAATGTGTCCCACCTTGCTCCTCTTATCGTTCCACCTTTCCTCCCTGGTTTTTACCTACTATTATTAATGGTCTTCGCAAGAAATAGTACACTCCATCGTGCCTTTAAGGTTTCAAAATTTTTACAAAACTATTCTAGGTTCAAACTCGTCAGATCGCAGGTGAAGTTGCAGATAAGATCAGCTTTCTCTTATTTTATCAAGGAATCAGCCAATAACATCTCTGTTGTTCCGAAACGCTTCTGGTCTTTTATTCGTTCCTAAAAGCGCCTTAGCCGTATTCCGGGCCTAATTTCTTGGGAGGATTTCACTTTCAACTCCCCTCAAACTATTGTTGAGGGCCTTTCTAATTGCTTTAAAGGTGTGTATAAACCCTCGTATTCTAGTACTAGCGTTTCGGATATATCCGGCATCAATCTCCCTCGTATTGAACTCACTAACGTTTCTGAAGATGAAGTATTATCAACCCTCAAGTAGTTGAAGTGTAACTTGACCAGCGGTGCTGACTTAATACCTGCCTTCCTAATTCATGACTGTGCACATATTTCTGCGCCACTACTACCAAAATTGTCAACCTGATTCTGCACGAAGGCACCTTTCCAGCTATTTGGAAATCCACAAAGATCTGTCCTATACATAAAGCTGGCTCCTTATCTGAAATCGGTAACTATCGTCTAATATCAATTCTTTCAAATTTTTCCAATGTTTTTGAATCCATCATTTATAAATCAATCTTCCATAGTATCAAAAATCTTCTCTCCTTACATGAAGGTTGGCATGAAGGTCAACTCTCACCAACTCAGTTGTCTTTACCCAATATACAACACCACTTATTGCTAATAGGGGTCAGGTAGATTGCATTTACACTGATTTTTCTAAAGCATTTGACTCCATAGATCACGCAGTCATTATTAAGAAGCTTCACTCTTTTGGGTTTGCAGCCAACCTAATTGATTTATTCTCCTCTTACCATACAAATCGGTCGCAGTTTGTTTTTCTTTGCGGATATGCCTCGACAGAATTCGTTGCCACTTCCGGTGTTCCGCAGGGGTCCAACTTAGGGCCTTTGCTATTTAATATATTTATTAATGACTTGAGTTCTTCTCTATCAGCACCTCCTTTACTTTATGCTGACGACCTTAAGATTTTCATGTCTATTAAGCACCCTGATAACTGTTTGGTTTTACAAGCGAACCTGAAAATTCTTGAAAATTGGTGTGATGGCAATCAAAGGTCTTAATCTTAGCAAATGCAAAATTGTCACTTTTACCCGGCTTCTGCACCCCTTTAAATTCAGGTATACCTTATTTAAAGTCCAGCTTGGTCGCTTTGAAACTGTCATAGACCTCGGTATCACTTTTGACTGTCATCTTTCTTTTGTGCAACATATTTTCTTATCTGTGTCCAAGGCCGCGAAAGCTCTAGGATTCATAATTCGAAATTCTCGGGGTTTTAACAATAATTTGGCGCTGAGTGTGCTCTACCACACTTATGTAAGATCAATCTTAGAATATGGATCAAATATTTGGGATCTTTACTTCAGAAAGTATACCGCCGTTTTGGAAGTTATTCAGAGGAAATTTTTAAAATTGCTATGGTTTAAGACATTCGGAGTTTCTCCTCCGGTTCATATTGATCATTCATCGCTGCTAGGTGAGTTTGGGTTTCTCCTGAAAAATTGACTCTTCTGAAATTATAAACAATCTTAATTTCCTAGTGCCTAGAGTAGCGAGTAGACAAACGGTTTCTTTTTATAACCCGCCATATAGCGGTTCAATATCATTGATTCCGCCACTGTTTAAGATTTGATCCTTGTACAATTCAATTAGCCTAGAGTGCGAAATTTTTGGGACCTTCGCGGCATTTAAAACTAAAGCCCTCAAAAACCTAGCAGACTAGTCTTTTATTTTAATCCTCTAACTTAGGATACATATGTATATTATCCTATTTTGTTTTGAATTAGTATGCCCTGTTAAATGTTTATATTAATTGTTTACTTGCTTATTTGTATTTGTATTCTTTTTACCATCGTAGAATGCTCTGGTGACATGGCGGTTCTGTTTCGCACCATCCTCGAAATGCACGTTGCACCACAACAACCGATAAACACCTTGCATACGCGAGCATACTAAACGCTTTCTGCTGCAGACTCGCCATTTTGCATACTTAGTTTGTGCCATCTGGACGTTTATAGCGAAATTTGTTAGCGCGCGTTTTAAACTTGAACATTTTACCTTTAATTTCATGTGTCATTTAATATTAAATATGTCAAACTTTTTGAAACATATCTTCTTAAAACCCGATGATTTTTTGCTGTAGACACCCTGTTGTAACTCTCTCCAGAGTCGCTTTGAAGAATAACCATCTTTATAAATCTTGGTGTGGATTTAACAATACCCATACTAAGTAACTAATTTCGTAATTTGCACTCGGTTTGTTAAGAACGTTTATATCCAATCTAAAGCAAGCCCTTTAATTCCGTAATTATATAACTTTTGAAACAGTATGCCATGTCCACCAAATCATACGCTTTGGACAGATCCATTTGCATACCGACAGGAACGTTTTTTGTTTGAAAATTATTAATAATGGCACTAATAAACTCACAGGCTGAGTCAGTACCCTTCCCTTTAATAAAATCACGCTGTTGATAGTTAATCAATTGAATCTTTTTAGAAAATGATATTATTCTGGAGCAGAAGAGTTTCTCGAAGATTTTAGAAAAAGTAGATAATATGCTGATTGGTCTACAATTGCCTATTTCAGTTTTATCGCCAGATTTATGAATAAGTGAGATAAGAGCAACTTTCGCTAAGTCAGAGTCATACATAAAAGAATTGTTAATAATATGCATTAGAGGACAAAATATATTCAAAAGTAAATTTTTGATAATTTATTTTGACAATATATTGTTTAACCTGGTTATGGTGTCAGTAAGTTCTTCCATCGTCACTGGCTTTACAAATATAGAGGTATTATGTTCCATTATAATGCTGTTGTAAGGTATTCTAGGTAGAGTGTTCGATAGGATTGTTGCTTTTAATATTGCCTTTCTCTCATAATAAATTGGTTGTTTAATTGTCATTTCTAAGATACTATTAACTATGTTAGAAGTTGATTGCAGTTGTTTATTGAAACTGTGCTTCTTGTCATTTCTCAATAGCTTATATTTATATCCTGCATAAATTATTATTGATTACCGACAGAATTTTCAATCCAGTCTTGTTTGTCCAGTCTTGTCTGCCTAGTTTTGTCTGTCCAGTCTTGTTTGTTCAGTCTTGCCTGCCTAGTGTTGTCTGTCCAGTCTTGGCTGTCTAGTCTTTACTGTCCAGTTTTGACTGTCCAGTCTTATCCAGCCTGTCTTGTTTGTCTAGTTTTGTCTGCCTGGTCTTGTCGGTCTAGTCTTGTCTGCCTAGTCTTGTCTAGTCTGAAGTGTCTAGACTTGTCTGTAAAGTTTAGTTTGTCTAGACTTATCTGTCTATTCTTGTCTGTCTAGACAAAGAATATATAAACCATTCTCCAAGTAAAAGGATACTAGTACAAGGCAAGATATTATAGTCAAAATCATCAGTTACCTTAATGCATTTGTTTGTAAAGTTGTGTAAATTTGTAAAACTACTGTGTGTGTATAGTATGCATGACCAACGCTAGACTGCATTTAGTTGTAAAGCCTGTGCCGAGTGAGTTTTTAATGTTTTTTGCAAATCTAATCTCATCTTCACGCATCCGTGGCTTTAGCAGAAATTGTCAGCTTAATTTATATCTCTTTGTTGGTGAAAGCCTAAACCCGGCAATTATCAATTTGTGGAGCTTTCATAATTACGTTAAACTTGTCAGTCGTTGTGTGCGCATGTTTATGCATGATCATATTTTTTGCGAGAAAAAAGATATTTTGCGTTTTTAAAGAAAGAAAAAATGTTTAATTGGCTCATTAGGCACAAGGCGAACTGTTTTTCGCAGTCAACAGTTATAATACAGAGAGAATTTAATCTCTCTCCACCGTATAAGTAAATACTTGCAGATTTATAACCTGATATTCCTGATCGATGAACCTATAAGACGGATGGAATGGCAACTTTTTTAATTACTTTATTAATAATCTCACATCGCTAAGTGGCAACTAATGACTAAACCTTCGTATACTCATTCAATATTTATTCATATACACTAACCTCATCACAAATTACCTAATCGAGTTCATATACTCTCATCTATTTAAAGAACTGTATACATTACAAGATAATATATTTTAGAACAACTAATATACAATATGAAATATTGAAAATATCTTTGAGGGTTTCGCAAACATAAACTAAAATACTCCAGGTTTAAAGCCTTGCCTTTTATTTTAAAATATTTCTTGCAGCATTTGAAAATGGCAAAAACTTATTTTCTATAAAACTGGGGAGTTTTTGTGGTTCAGTAATCGAAACAAACCAACTCATCATTAATATTCTAAAATATGTATATAATAATATATTGTTAGTGCTATGACTGCGAGCTTAGAATCCATAAAACTACCAACCACCCAAAAAAAGTCACAGACTAAAACCAAACACACTTAAAATGATGGAGCAAAGGCTCGAAATGCACAGTAAGGAAAAAACAGATACACCTGAGTACAAAATACTGATAAAAAGACTTTAGAGGACATACGCGTACCTACCTGGAATAATACAATATGAATATAGAGACAGCAATAGAAAGGAACAGTAGTCGCTGGGTTCTAAATCTACACGTCAGTGAGTATAGAAAACAGATCTTTAAGCTGCTTAGTAACAGAAACGAAACCATCAATGATCGAGATGACTGACCTCCTCATAATAACAGAGAATTTTTCTTCCTCATAATAAGAGAGGGACGACACCTCAAGATGCCACAGTTTGTGAGCTATGAAATAGAATTAGATATCCGGTCCAGAATATTGGACTAGAAGAAATGCTCGGTATAATACCATGAAGAACAGTCGCGTTCCAGGGGAAGATGCGTGCTACCAGAGGTGCTTAAAATAAACACACAACCGATATGGGATGCCGTTGCTACTCTCTTTACAAAATGCATCATTGAAACCAAAGTTCCCTCAACCTAGAACAATGCCGTTATAACCCTTATCAATAAGAAAGGAGATATTAAAAGTCTGGATAATTATAGACCCACTAGTCTTTCAAGAATGAATGTAAAAGTCATGGGCATAAGTGAAATGAGGTGGCCAGGAACAAGACAATGCTTCATGGACGAATACCAAATCTACTACTCAGGGACAGCCACAAATTAACACCTATGTGGAGTAGGTTTTATAATACAAAGCTATGTCTCCAATTTCACACCCATGTCGGAAAGAATAGCATTATTTCAGATTAGTACAAGCCCCGCACCAACCAATATCATTGAGATCTATGCCCCTACAGCAGATAAAAGCGAAGAAGGAATAGAAAACTTCTATGAAGAACTGTTGTATACATATAAAGGACTTCCAAAACATCACTTGACAATAATAATGGGCGATTTCAACGCGAAGATTGGTCAAGGACGAACAGGAGAATATATCGGACCTTATGGATTGGGAGAGAGAAATGAACGTGGGGATCGATTAAATATATTTGCGACTAAAGAACAACTGATAATACTTCTATAAACTACCGCCAAGAAGGCTTTACACGTGGAAAGCGCCCTATGATTCCGTAAACCATGTGGTTAGAAATCAAATAGACTATATCTTAGTGAACAAGAGATACCGAAATTCCGTTGTCTCTGTCAAAACGTAACCAGGAGCTGATGTCTGACCACAACCCATTACTAAACGCAATAAGGATGAAAATGAAAAAAAAACATTTAACAATAAATATGATATAAGAAAACTGAAAAATCCAGATATACAATCTCAAGTGAGACAAGAACTGGCAGAGCAAATGTAAGTAAGTGAAATCAATGACGGGATAGATATGGAGATTAGGAGATTTAATGACATCGTAGAAACCATCAGTAAGAAACATCTAAAACCAGACAAACACGTCAAGAGGAAATCGATGACAGACGAAATTATACAATTGATGGAACAAAGATGGCTGTTGAAAAATAAAAGTACGGCTGTATACATACAAATACACAAAATGATACAAAAAGATAAGATAAGGGAAGCTAAGAACACAAAGCTACAAGAAGACTGCAAAGAAATAGAAGCCTTGCAAGAAAAGCACGATAGTTCTAATATATACAAGAGAGTTAAAGAAGCAGCGGGTATCTTTAGGGAAAGGACGGCAAACGGAATAGTAAACAACTTAAATAAGGTTATTATAGAGAAACAAGGAAAGATAGATGTCTGAAAAGACTACATTAAACAACTTTTTAAGGACACTCGACCACAACTCCTACCGATGACAATTAAATCAGGCCCTCCCATAACGGTTGATGAAGTGCGGGCGACAATAAGACAAATGAAAAAAGGAAATGCCCCTGCCCCGGATAATTTTTACGCAGAATTTATGAAGCTTCTTGACGATGAAGGCGTAAAACAGATAACACGCATATTTAACCGCATTTATGAAACAGGGAACATTCCACAGGAATCGTTAGAGTCGGAATTTATAACACTACCAAAGAAACCAGAAGCAAAGAAATGCGAAGATTTCAGAACGATTAGCCTTATGAGTCATCTATTAAAGGCATTTTTAAAAATCATACACAGAAGGATCTACAAAGTATGTGAAGAGCACATGTCAGAAACACAGTTTGGGTTTCGAGACGCAGTGGGCACAAGAGAAGCGCTATTTAGTATCAAAGTGTTGATTCAGAGATGCCGGGATGTTAACTGTAATGTATATGCCTGTTTTGTGGATTGCAGTTGGGCCTTTGTAAGAGTGCAACACCATAAACTCATGGAAATACTAAAACAGGTGGGGCTTGACAACCGAGACTTGAGTATAATCTCACATCTATACTGGAATCAAAGTGCTTGCATAAACGTAGATGGAGAATACTTGTAAATGGAAAACGAGTAAATAACTTAAGGTATGCAAACGACACCGTAATAATCGTAGATAGGCTAGAAGACCTACAAGAGACTATGACAAGAGTGATAGAGTCAAGTCAGGAGGAAGGGCTCGATATAAACATAAATAAAACAAAATATATGGTGATCAGCAAAAATAAAATACCACGTGTGGATCTGATAACTTCTAATAAACAACACATTAAACGAGTCAATACATGCACATACCTGGGAACTATACTAAATGATCAATGGGATCACTCACAGGAAATAAGTTGCCGCATAGAAAAGGCAAGGGCTGTATTCGTTAAAATGTCATCAGTTTTTAAATGTCGTTCCTTGTTGATGACGACCAAGCTGCGACTACTCCGCTGCTATGCCTTCTCCGTCTTGCTTTATGGGACAGAGTCCTGGACTCTGACTGAGACCACCATGAAGAAGCTGACAGCATTTGAAATGTGGCTGTATCGCAGAGTCTTGAGGATTTCTTGGGTGGACCATCTAACCAACGAAGAAGTTCTTCGAAGAACGAAGAAATCCCCGCATATAAAAACCACCATAAAAACACGTAAGTTGAAGTACCTGGGCAATATAATGCGTAATGAAAAGAGATATGGTTTACGACAACAAATATTGCAGGGAAAATCCCGAGAAAACGCGGCCCAGGCCGCAGGAGGATTTCTTGGCTAAAAAATTTCAGAAAATGGTTCCCTCTGAAAACCCCCGAGCTTTTTAGAGCAGCCGTGAATAAGATCACGATAGCCAGAATGATCACCAACATCCGGACCGGATAGGCACCAAAAGAAGCAGAAGTCTTCTATCTCACTTATACAAGGTATTCACTAGAGTGATAGTCATTAGAATAGACAAGAAACTTGACTACTTCAAACCGCGAGGACAGGCTGTCTTTCGGCCAGGATTCGGCACAAATGACCATCTCCAAACTCTTAATACCATCATTGAAAAGAGTAATGAATACAGAAAGCTACTTATTCTAAAGTTCGTTGATTATTAAAAAGCGTTCGACTCTGTAGAATGGTGGGTAGTAGAGCAAGCATTGATTAGCTGTCGAATAGACATACAGAGAGATACATATAAATACTAAACTACCTCCATTTAAATGCCACAACTTGTATTGCCTTCCATAAGAAAACTAACAAACTACCATCTAACTAACATCTCTCCAACTAACAACTAACATCTCTCCAAAACTTCACACTCTCGATGCCATGCATATTTCGACGGATGAACTGGGAAAATAAAGGGTTAATAGTTGATGAACAGTTGAGACAAACTTTCCAACTTCCTATTTGTAGAAGATTTGGTTCTTATATCGCGTTATGTGGAAGATATGATGTCCATGATCGAAGGCGGAGGAGGTATTCATTTTGAGGCCTGCTGTTGCTGATTCCTGTCTCAAGGAATCAGCAACAGCAGGCCTCAAAATGAATACCTCCAAAACTAAAATTAAGACCTACATGGCAGACATAGCTAACTATAGGCTGCAAGTGGAAACGGTAACAGAGTACATATACCTTGGTCACAAAATTACTTTGACCTACGAAAACCAAACCGTTGAAGTGGAACGCAGAGTTGCACAAGCTTGTGTAGCCTTCGGCGCAAACAAACATACACTACATGGTAAATTGCCACTGCACCTCAAAGTCAGAGTTTTTGAGCATTGTGTCATGACAATCACACTCGCCAAAAAAACAGAAGAAAAGTTCAGAGTGGCGCAAAGAGGTATGGAGAGAGCAATGTTTGGAATACCACCACAAGACCGAAAACGTAACGACTGGATTCGAAACAAAACTAAAGTGAGTGACGTGATCGGCACCGTAGCAGTGAAGAAGTGGGCATGGGCAGAACAAATCGCCAGAATGGCCACGATGCCCGGTGCACATTGCACCGTGCATCAAGTTTTAGAGAGGAGATCCAGAGTTGATACCCGAAAACGAGACCTACCACCAAATCGTTGGGTAGATGACGTCAGACAACACGGAGGACGTTACTGAAAGAGACGGTCACAGGACCGCCAGGAATTGAGATGAAGGGAAGAGACCTATATCCAAGAATGGAGCACGACGAGGCCGCCATGATGATGATGATTTAATAATATGCTAATAAACTCGCGTGCAATAGAAATCGGCCCAATGTAAACTTTTGATTATAACTATTTATTACATGAAATAAAAAAATATGCCGTTTGAAAGACAATTTAATAGGCTTTAATATGAGTTTAAATGTATCAAGAATGCTTATCGTTTTAGGCGTAACCATCAGTGAACAAAAACGAACGTATTTACATATTTCTCCGTAAAAAGGCGGTGAAGCTTTTATTCTACTCGAAATTGGACTTAGCCAGCGAGCTATTGCTCGACAACTGGATATGTTCGAAAAGTGTTCAAACGTTATTGGAAGACTTTATCCTTTGATAGATGACCTGGCACAAGCAGTAGGAGATTTACAATGGGTCGGGATGACCGCTTTATTGTGTCAACGTCATAAAGAAATCGTCAGCTTAATGCGGTTCAACTGCAACAAGGGCTCCGTTTGAGATGAGGTTTTCGGGAAAGTAACTTGACTCTTAAGGCACCTGCACTTTGTTTATATCATACCCCAGCTCCAGAGACCAAGAGATCGATTTGCAGATTTGTTGGAGTGCTTATGGAGGTGGTTCCTGCATGATTAGGGGGGGGGGGTGCAATTTCTATGGGAGCACGAACGGACCCTCATTTCATCCCGATACATGACAATGCGAAGCCGTACACCGCAACAATCGTGCAAGATTACATTACAAAAGTCCGTTTTCGGGTTATGGAGTGGCCATCGTGTAATGACGACCTAAATACGATAGAACATTTATGGGACAAGTTTAAACGAAGAATTCGAGTCAGTGCCAGAGCTCATTGTAGAGCTTATTGTATTGAGTTTACAGTAGAAGAGGGGCTTAACATTCCACAAGAAACAATAGCGAACTTGATTAAATCTATGCCTAATCGTATGAGAGATGTTTTTAGGGAAAGAATCAAAGCAAGTAAAGTAAGAGGGGGTGACACGCATTATTAAAAATTAAGTGTTAATTTAGAGAACTGTCAATAACCATGTTTCTGAAAGTAATAAACAGGACGCGGGTATCCGTTCGGAATGAACGCGTGCAGGTTCGAGTGGGTGCGCCCAGAACCAATGACATGGCAGCGGTCAGATTGATCGCAACTTCCGGCGAACGGGAGCTGATACGTTCCAAAGTGCGCGGTTCGACTCCGTGGTCGCAGCGACGCGGCGCCGGTACCAAAATGCGCGTCTGGACAGGGCCCACTTTCCTATTATATTGAAATTTGAAAAACGCGATAGTAATACCTGTTAACCCGTACAAAGAAAAAAATTTACAGTCTATTTAGAGCAGAAGCTAAATCAAAGGTCAAATTTCTCTTTGTACAGGTTAACAGCTACAACTCGGCGTCGCGACGCGATTCTACGACATCCAATTGTTGTTGCGAAGAGGCAAAAGATCGTTCCAGAATCCACTGCAAAATCCAGAACATTGAAAAGAGGGTCGCCAAAATATGGACGTTTTAATTTAATAATTTGTTTTTTTGCAGGACAGGGTGTCGACGGCTGGAAAAGACACAGCGCGATGCGGCTTACACTAAACCAGGGGTCGGCAACCCTTTTCTGACGGCCGGCAATTTTTGAAACAACAAATTTTAAGTCAGATGTTTTCAAATGTAATATGTAGTATAAATAGTTTTTTTTTAATCGAATATAAATATTATTAGGAATAAATATAAAAATGAAGAAAATAGTAACAATTTTATTTACATGCTATAATAACATCGGAGAAAAAAAAAATGAGTAACTGAGAGAGAGAGAGAGAGAATATATTTATTGTATACTTCATACAAAGGGCTATCGACCACAAGGTCCTTCTGCCCGTCATTGAGTGACATTTTTTATAAAAGAAAATAAAACTCCAAATATACAAAAAAACAATTTATTTTATTCATATAAAAATAAAATTAGAATTTAATGCGATTTTTGTTCTTGAATGTTTTTCGATAATTCTTGTATATCGGGTTGGGTTTGAGATTCCGTGATCCTCAAAAGGTTTTGCAAATTTTCATCGATTTTATTAAATTCATTTTAGAAAAAGTGTGTTCGCATAAATAAGTGCTCGAAAAAATGCTAAACATTGATTCCGCAAAATTTCTTAAATTAGAAAATGTATTATATGATAGACCTAAATAAAAAGAAATTAAATTATTTTCATCAAAATAACTTTTTTATCACTCATGCACAATATTACTCTTAAGTAATCTTGGTGCACGTTTTTTAGTGCGATAAATGTAAAATATTAGTTGTATTTTATTTAATTTGAATAACGCACGCATATATTCAATATCGCATTAAAATGAAGCAAATAAATAAATTTAATAAAATACGCAAAGAAATAAAAATAAAATGAATACAATCAAGTCCTCGGTATTAAAAAACTGACGTAAAGCATCAGCGTATTTTTTTAACGTTCTTATGACGAATCCACACCACCGGAGATAATTGAAAAAGCAAATTCTTCATTTTAGATTCCAATTTTTTTATGGCACCTGGATCCCAAACTTATAAGATACACCCTCTCGGATAAGTGATAAAAATTATTGTTTGTAGCACGGGCGAAATTGTCAATTCTTGTCTCGAGCGATTACGCGATCTCGACTGATATTTACAACTTTTCGCCCTAGATACAAAATCTACTATTATATACATTGATTGTTAGTCAATTAACTCTACTTGTAAATTTTCTCGTACCTTTTAAAATATCAAATCTTATAGGAATTTCAAATATTATTTATTTCAATTTCTTTTGCATGAACTTATAAGATTGAATCTTAAAAGCTATAACGAAAGTTTTCCTAAAATAATTTTAGTTAATCAATATAAATATTATTTGAAGGGCAATCTTTGTCATGGTTTGTTAAAAACGATTGCAAAGTAGGAAAATGAGAATAATTACTAATTTTAAGTTGAGAAATAAGCAATTATATTTTAAGCTGAAAACTTTTAATTTCCGTAAATAACTCATTGATTTGATTGATTTTTATACCCATTCCTGAGCATTTCTGTCTCCACTTGCACAGTGCTTCTTGGATGTATATTTTGAACAGGGTAGGAGAAAAACAGCACCCTTGCTTTAGACCATTCCTGACATTAAATGCTTTTGAAAGAGTATTTCCAGTCTTAACTCTACTTTTCGGGTTCTTGTGCATATTCTGCAATGCTCTTATATACGTTTTACTAAGGTCTGTCTTCGTCAAAACCTTAAATAAAAAGAGGTACGGTATCGTACGTCTTTTCCACGTTTAGCTCTTTTCTTATTTCTTCCTTATTTATTTCATAAACATCAATATTCTCTACCACCGTGCAACCTTCTAGCTCAGTGTTTTCCAACCTTTTATATGCCATGCTCCACCTAAGCCTTTCTAAAACTCTTATGACCAACCTATGTAACATATACATATTTTTTAACATTAATTGTATTGTTCACTTCTTCTTCTTCTTCC
The DNA here is from genome assembly GCA_944588485.1 of Phosphuga atrata. Lineage (NCBI taxonomy): Eukaryota > Metazoa > Arthropoda > Insecta > Coleoptera > Silphidae > Phosphuga > Phosphuga atrata. The sequence continues at coordinate 14,609,083 of OX155895.1, read as the reverse complement.
AATGCGTATCCATTAATGGATGTTTGCGATAACATTTTCCATTGCTTCCTTATTCCTTGCGGTGTGTATCAACGACTGTATATGGCGTAGCCCTGTCCACTGTCTGATATTTCGCAGCCAGGACATTTTTTTCCTTCCGATCCCTCTCCGGCCTTCGATCTTGCCTTCGATCAATAGATGCAAGAATTGATATTTCGTGTTCCGCATTATATGCCCTAGATATGCCGTTTTTCTTTTCTTAATCAATTCAAACAGTTCACGTTGTCTGTTGACACGTCTTAGAACTTCCTCGTTTGTTAATCTAGCCGTCCAAGGTATCTTCAGGATTCTGCGATACAGCCACATCTCGAAAGCCTCTAATTTGTTAATTGCAGCCGTCTTTAATGTCCAACCTTCCATACCGTAAAGAAGCACCGACCAGGCGTAGCATTTAATGAATCTGAGTCTTAGGTTGAGGTCAAAATCGGAACAGGTCAGCACTCTTCGAAACCTCAGGAATGCCTGTCGAGCTTGTCCAATGCGACATTTTATTTCCTCGTCTGATGTCCAGTCTTCGAAAAGCCAGATGCCCAAGTATTTAAATTTTTCTACTCTTTCTATGGGCCCTGCGTTAAATGTTATGGTGGAGTTTTCAAACATATTTAGGTTTCTAGAGATAATCATAAACTTTGTTTTTTTGATGTTGATATTTTAGCCCATTGATTTGCTCTGTTCTCCTACCTTGTTGACCAGTTGTTGTAGGTCGTGTATGTTATCCGCGATTAAGACCGTATCGTCAGCATAGCGGATATTGTTAATCCACACTCCATTAACTTTGACTCCCATTTCCACGTCTTCCAAAGCCTCTTGGAATATTGTTTCCGAATATAAGTTGAATAGGAGTGGAGACAGCACACATCCCTGTCGTACCCCCCTTCTAATCTGTATGGCTTTGGACATATTATTACCTATTTTGATTTGCGCTGTTTGGTTCCAATATAGGTTTTCAATGCATCTAATGTCCTTTTGGTCTATATCAAGCCTATTGAGGAGCTGCATTAATTTGTGGTGTTGTATGCGATCAAATGCCTTTTCATAGTCTATGAAACATAGACATACATCCTTTCTCTGATCATAGCAGTTTTGGACAAGCACTTGTGTTGCAACTATCGCTTCTCGTGTACCTAAACCCTGTCTAAACCCAAACTGCGAGTCGCCTATGTCTCTTTCACATTTCTTGTAAATTCTCTGGTGTATGATTTTGAGGAATATTTTTAAAGTGTGGCTCATCAGGCTAATAAGTCTATGATCTTCAAATTTTCTTGCATTGGTCTTCTTAGGCAGGGGGATAAAGGTAGAGCACAACCACTGTTTGGGGTAGTGACCTGTCTCATATATGGTGTTAAATACTTTATGTAGTGCTGTGATGCCTCTTTCATATAGGAGTTTAAGTATTTCTGACGGAATTTCATCTGGGCCAGCCGCTTTGTTATTTTTAATCTCGCCCTTAGTGATCGATGGGCCGGTCAGAGAGTTATTGGTTAGAGAGTTATTGGTGCCAGCTGGGGGTCTGTCGTCGTCAAAAAGTTCTTCAATATACCTTTCCCAGACATTGTTCTTTTCTTTGTTGTCTAGGACAATCTGGTTGCTAATATTAACTGTTATAGTTGATCTCATTTTTTTATATATGCCAGCAGTCTCCTTTAGCTTTTTGTGCAGATTAAAATCGTCGTGTTGATTTTGCAGCTGTTCTATTTCTGAGCATTCACGTTTAAGCCATTCGTTTTTTTACTATTCTAATCTTTGATCTTATTAGTCTTTGAATTTCTTTGTACCTGCTGCTGTCCGCCTTGTTCTTGTGTTTTCGACGTTCGTCCATTAACAACAAAATCTCATCCGTCATCCATTTTTGCTTTTTGTTCTTTGTCCTATATCCTAATCTGTTTTGCATTGAGTTTGTTGCAATGTCCATTATCTTTGTCCAAGATTGCGTCGGCTCATCTCCAATATTCGATGTTATTGTTTGAATTTGTGTGTTTATCTCATTACACATCTCAGATTTTATTATTGGGTCCCACAATTTTTCCAACGCCACCCGTCGCTGTGTGGTTGACTTTCTTTGCCTTGACAAGGAAATTTTCAAGACGGCCATCAACAGCACATGGTCAGAAGGTACATCCGCCCCAGGATATGTGACGGCCCTCTTGATGGTCGAGCTGAATCTCTGGTTAATTAGGATGAAATCTATTTGGTTTCGCACTAAATTGTGTAGTCGGTCCGCTGGGGACTTCCAGGTATAAAGTCGGCGAGGGTGTAGTTGAAACCATGTATTTGTTATTCTCATGCTTTCCTCTTGGCAGAATTGCAAAAGTCGATCGCCTCTCTCGTTCCTTTCTCCAAGACCATATGGTCCGACCAACTCCTCAACTCTACCCTAACCTATTTTGGCATTGAAGTCACCCATAATTATGTTTACGTCGTGTTTCTTTAGTCAATTTAAGCAATTCTTTGACTTCATCATAAAGATTTTCTACATCATGGTCCGGCGAATCCGCAGTTGGTGCATATATTGTTCACTTAAGAAACTAAATTGATACGTTTTAGGAAGAAATCACTAGGAAATTGTTACGAAACAAGAAAATTTACAAAACATAATATAATGAAAAACTAAAATTCAAATTCGAAATAATTTTAATAAAGCTTTTTCTATATTAATTTATTATTTTAATTTAGTGAGATCCTTGCTCTTGATGCTTGCCGTACAGATATTTTATGTAAAGGTAGACTTCCGGGCAGAGCGGCACTGGCGTCACTAACACAGCGATACTGACGCGGCGACATAGCGATATTATTATGCACTATGTGCATATGTGAAAGTGTATGAGACGCCATTCGAGCGCAGCAACACTGACGCACTGACGCTGAGCGCCTCATACATGGGTTTGACGCTGCGTTGGTGATGTCAGAGCCGCTCGGAAGTCTACCTTTAGGTTCCAATTTTTTTTACGTCTATTGGTTAGCTTCAGTCTCAAGTGCCCCCGTTCTGTTTTATCCAGACAATTTCTTTTTTTACCAGTACAGCATTTTCAGCAGTAAAACCTCATTCAGCTAAATTTGAAGATGAAAACGGTAACATTAGTTTTCTTGCACATTTGTTCGAATTTGGGTATTTAATTTTTCGCTCCTTTTATATTAAATAAAGTTTTAACTGACTCGTCATTTTGCAATTCTTGATATAGCAGACAAATCAACTAACATTGGCTGCATCATCCACTTTGGAAAAGCAATTTCTTTTAAATAAGAAAATCTTTCTTTTAAAACAGCCGATAGTATTCTCAGATGATCGACAATAAAGTATATTAATTAGTATAGCGGTATCATTTACTTCACATTTTTGGAGCCAATGAAAATCTTTCCAATCCAATATTTTTGTTGTTAAAATATTTCTAACATAACTCTATAAGGGTAATGAAACCAAATATCTTAGCTTTGCATCGACAAGAGTTTAATTTGTTCCTTAAAATTGCTTATTTTATATATTTAGTTTTTCAAAGATATCGTCCAAATAACTCACAAATGCTTTACCATCGACTGTTTACTGATGCTTCATTTCAGGTTTGTCGCTTAAAAATCACTAAAAGTATCAAACAGTCCACAAATCTTTTCAAGCAGTTCACTTTGGAGAGCCACCTTACTTCAGTGTGAAGTAAAAGTCTCATATGTTTTGTATTTTGTTATATATGTTGTAATTGGCATTAGCTTTAATAGCATTGCTACACTTTATTACTGAATTTAGTACTTTATTAAAAACAGGCGAGATGTGTTTATTAATGTTTATTGATTTGCGAGATGTCCTATTCTCATTTTTCATCAATTTTAAGCAGCCATTTTTCTTGCCCATCATATTCGGAGCACCAAATCTGCAGCACAAAATGTTATAATATTTTTCATTGGTATATTATTGACATCTTAGTAGTTTTTTGGTGCTTTCTAATCTTTTAAATCTTTTACAGAACATTTCTTCAGAAAAATGACTACTATCAATATATCTTACGTAAGTTATCAATACTGCCTCACTGTATCTCAAAGTTGATTCATCCATTTGCAGTAACTGAATTTTCTTGTTTTCAGCTTTTTCAAGAAGTTGTTTTTCAATATCTTAACTAATTACGTCTATTCTCTTGATAGCAGTTTTGTTACTGAGTGGCATCATATGTCATATGATTAGCATTCGTCGCAGCAAATTTCGCAGCATTCAGTTGCGTTGTTTAGCGAGATTTAAAATCGTCCGGGGGTTCCGAGGCTAAATTAACGACGCCAGAAACCCAGTTGATATGTTGGTCTCGTCAAACGAATTTATAATATTTATTGGCCGCAATTATTTAAAAAATTGCATTTTTCTTTCAATTATGGTACCGAAATCTAGCATTGCATTTAAATGGCCCGGTGCAAAAGGGTTAAACTCGTGTTGAGTCCATTCTCGAATTGCCCCCTTAACAATCAAATTGCCCCTGTGCCATTGCCCCCGCGTTGGGAAACACCGTTCTAGCTCCTACAAAAATCGAGGTAGGTTTTCAGTCATTAGTGTTTTATAGTGCTCTTCCCATTTTTTTATTTTGTATCAGGTTAATATTTCCTTCTTCTCTTTACTCTCTTTTCTAAGGATTTTTATAAATTTGCAAGCCTGACTGACTCTAGTTCCTCCTAAGTATCTCCACCTCTTCACATTTTTGCTCCCATATTTCGTTTTTTTCTTTTTGTAGCTAATCTCTTTACATTGAATTGAAAAATTCACTTTGTTTTTTACCACACTTATATTATGTAAAAATGTTATATAACTTATTATTCACAGTTATATAAATTTCTACACATATCAAGACTCGAGCTTCGACGTTTGACGGTCATTTTCAAGTGACTTAACAATCATGTGTCCTTTGCTTCTTGACGGTCATTGAGCCTTCCGCTCAGCTGTTCCGTCGTCTTGGGGTTTGGTTGTCGTTTTTTTTTTTTTTAGTCTGTTTGTTTGTCTGTGTCGTCTGTTGTTTGTCTTTCGTTGAGTTTGGGTTTCGTTGGCTTTACTTGATTACAGTTGGGTCCTGTTGTCTCGGTGTGGTTCTCGGTTCTCTTCGTTGCTTCTTCTGTGTTTCATCTTCTGTGGTTGTTCTCCAGGGGCCTGTGGTCCTGATGTGTTTGGTCTTCTCGTTGATGGTGATGGGTTGCTCTTCTTCTTGGTCGGGTTTACGCTTGGGGGCGGCTTCGGTGGGGCTGTGAGTGTCCATTGGTGTATTTCTTCTCCATGGGGCGGCTTCGGTTGTCTTTTCTGCGGTGGCTTCGTTTGTCTTCTCGGGGGCGGCGTCAGTTTTCTTTTCGGGGGCGGCATTGTTTGTCTTTTCGGCGGCGGCTACGGTTTTCTTTTCGGCGACGGCTTCGGTTTTCTTTTCGGCGGCGGTTTCATTTGTTTTCTCGGGGGCGGCATCAGTTGTCTTCTTGGGGGCGGCTTCGGTTGTCTTTTCGGCATCGGCTTCAGTTTTCTTTTCGGGGGCGGCTTCGTTTGTTTTTTCGGCGGCGGTTTGGTTAGTCTTCTCGGCGGCGGCTTCGTTGGTCTTCTCGGGGGCAGCTTCAGTTGTCTTTTCGGTGTCGGTTTGAAGGGGTTTCTAGTTGGCGATTCGGGTCTTTTTCAGTTTAATTATATAATTCATCATCTCTACGAGGACGCTGTCGTCCACGGTGTCCAGGTAGTAGGGGTCGAGGAATTTTGCTGCGAGAGCTTCGTTGGGCGTTGTCGGAATAAACGTGTTCATCTTGACACAGCGGAGGAACCCTTATAGTTTTGGTGGGGTGGGGGGGCGGTGTTTGTCCGAAGATGAGGACTTATCTGTTTGAGATTGGTTGAAAATTTCTAAGGACTCAAGGAGATTTAGTTTCGGGCCTTTGTTGCAATTATGCAAGATTTTTAGATTATCTATTTCTGGGAATTTATGAATTCATTCGAGACAATGGTTTGAAAAAGAACTAGTGTCTTTTTTCAGACGAAAAGCGCGAGAATGTTCTGAAAACCGTGTTGAAAAAACTTCGTCCTGTCTGCCCTATGTACACGCTATTGCATTCGGAACAATGAATTTCGTATACGCCGGATTTTTTAATGGGATCGATTTTGTCTTTGGCATTAAACAATATGTTGGACAACTTAGAGGAGGGTTTAAATGCTACTTGAAGATTTTGCTTTAGAAGGATATTTGCGATGTGTTCGCTTGTTTTGCCAAAATATGTCAGGGAGATGAAAGTTTTGTCTGAATTTGTGGTTTTCGGATAAATTTGGGCCATTGCGAATTGGGTTCGTTTATTATTGATAATGTTTTGGATGAGTTTTGTTGGGAAACCATTCTCTGTAGCGATTGAAATGATGGTACTTAATTCTTTGATTCTCTTTTCTGTGGAAAGGGGGATTGAAAAGGCTCGATGTATCATTGAATGATAGGCCGTTAATTTGTATGTTATCGGGTGAAATGATGAATACGGGAGTGTATAGTTAACATTGGTGGGTTTTCTGTATATATCAAATTCTATTTTGTTGTTTTTGTGAATCAGTGTAAGGTCTAAGAAGTTTATTTTGTTGTCTGTTTCTACCTCGATGGTGAATTTAATTTTGGGATGAACGTTGTTTATTAGGTTGAGAAATTGGTCTAATTGACGTGTTGTACCACTAAAACACGCTATTACGTCATCGACATATCTATACCAAAATGAAATATGTTTTTTGGAGAAATCTAGTTTGAAGATTTTTTCTTCGATAGTTGACATGAATAGATCGGCTAAAAGGGGATTTAATGGCGATCCCATTGCTAGACCTGATGTTTGCTGATAGTAAGTGTTATTAAATTTGAAGTAATTTTGATTAACACATGTTTCCAGGGCTTCATAAAGTTCAGATTTTATAAGATGATGACAATTAGCTTTATCAATTAAATTTTGTATGATTTCGAGACACTATTTAGTAGGTATATTAGAAAACATACTACTAACGTCAAAAGATACGAGTTTATTGGGGTTGTTATTGGTTTGAGGAGTTCAGAAAGGGCGAGTGAATTTTTTACAGAATATTTTGGGGTAAATTTGGTGTATTTTTTGGAAAGAGTATTCAGTTTAATTGCCAAAACTCTTGCTACACTGTTAATATAGGAGAAAACTGGTCTAATGGGAGAATCGGGTTTGTGAGTTTTAATGAAACCATGGAGTCTGGGAGCTGTGGGATTCTGATTTATGATTTTAAATTTCTCAAATTCGGAGAACAAAGTTGTAATATTTTTTAAGAGACTTCTAATTTGAAATTGGAGTTTTTGTGTAGGATCATTTTTCAAGGGAGTTAGTTTTTCTGTTGAAATGAAAGAGTTCATTTTATTAATGTACTGTTCTCTTTCCAGGACGACTATCGAATTGGATTTATCCGCTTTTGTAAGGACTAAAGAATTGGACTCAATTTTTGTTTTTATCGATTTGATCACTGCGGAGTCTGTGGTAGAATTACGGGCGTACGATTTTATATGATCGGCTATTTTGGCCCGGGGTATAAGAGGTTCTTGCACTTTTTTTAGCGCAATTTCTGACTACAATTATTGTGGATTTATCGAATTTGTTATTGATGAATGGGGTGTAGTTGGGGCTTTGGGAAAGAAAATATTGTTCAATAGGACTGAAGAGAACTTTTGAGAAATTGATAAATTTAGACACTAGATTCGGTTTGGACATTACTTTTTGAGGTTCGGACTTTTTGTTCTTTACGAGAACGGATAGTTTCTTTTTTAAATTTAAATATTTCAGGTGGTTGACCCTACTTTATCACGAACAAAGTCATCAAAGATAGCGAATTCTACTGGATGTAATTTAAATGTCAACTCTGAATGCAATATCTTGAGATAATGTTGAATAACATCTCTCCTCCGATGAAGATTTTTTATTTCGGATCTAATCCAACTGTTTTGGGCAGATTTTATGGCTGCTAATGCGGCCCAAGACGTGGAGCGGGTTTTAATATTTACATAGTTGGGTACGACTTTGAACCGAAGGCATTCTGAATTGAACCAGATATCCTGTGAAACGAGACTGTATTTTTTCTTCAATTTGTTGTACAATTTTGTTTGGGTTGCCGTACAGGCTGATTTTATAAATAGGATGGTTGTGACAGATGGTTGCGAGCAAACTGACCTAATCTTTTCCCAACTTTTTAATCTCACCCAATCTCAAACAGATAAGTCCTCATCTTCGGACAAACACTGCCCTCCCACCCCACCAAAACTATAAGGGTATATATTCAACCTCATCAATTTGTTAAGTCACTTGAAAATGACCGTCAAACGTCGAAACTCGAGTCGTGATATGTGTATAAATTTATGTAACTGTGAATAATAAGTTATATAACATTTTTACATAATATAAGTGTGGTAAAAAACAAAGTGAATTTTTCAATTCAATGTAAGTATGGATTACCACGTAGTAACTGTCGCAAGCATCCTATTCGCTAATCTCTTTGTTTCTCTGTTCAGCCTAATGTATACTTTCCTGTCTTCTCTGTCTTTTGAGATAAGCCATGTTTGGTACGCTTTCTTCTTATCGTTCACCGCTCTTTCTATTTCTTTACACCACCAGTCCGGAGCTTCTTTCGCAGCCTGCTGAACGCACTCTTTAACATTATGATATTGTGCTTCAGCTGTTTCCCATATATTTAAGCCTGTTAGTTTTGATGCTAGTCTTAGCTTGTAAAGAAACTTTAACAAAGAAAACAGTTTTGCGGTTCGGATATATCCGAACCAGAAACCCTACTACAGAAGAACAAGCAACCAGAACGAGGCGAAGGACGAGGAAGTTTCCGAAATAAAAAATATAAAATATAACATCGATAACCTAAAACAAGAATCAGTACTTGTTTTAGGCTATCGATGTTATATTTAATATTTTTTATTTCGGAAACTTCCTCGTCCTTCGCCTGGTTCTGGTTGCTTGTTCTTCTGTAGTAGGGTTTCTGGTTCGGATTTATCCGAACCGCAAAACTGCGGTTTTCTGTGCAAAAACCGAAACCGCATAACCGTCATAAAAAACCGCGGTTTTCGGTTTTATCTAAAAATAAATCAAAATAAAATACATTGAATTTGTGCTCTTTTAAACATTGCAAAGTGTTGTTGCAAAAATGGCAACCATCGATAGTATATCTATTCGAGCAATCATAAAAATCTACATTTATTCGGAAAGCAATATCTGGCCGGTTTCCCAACCAAATCTTGCCAAAATGTTCTTCAGGTGTTATGACCTTAATTCAAAAGGAACACGAAGAAAGAAAGAAAGAAAGATTTTTAAAGTTTCTAGAAATAAAAGCAAATGGACATAAAATTAGTATTATGCTAGATAAGTGGACTAGTTTGAGACGCTGAAGATACTTACATTATGAATGAACTAACATTTAATATTCATGGAGAAAACAATTTTTATTGCAATTTAGGCTTTCTGCGAATTGAACGAACTTGTTCTGCAAATAATATCATAATAAAGTGTTGAAGAACTTCCGAGAGAACAAAAAGATTAAATATTTTGTTTCAGGCACTCTCTAAAATTAAAGCTACATCCACCTACTCCGAAAGATCATTTTCCATAAGCGGTAACTTTTGTACGAAACTAAGATCTCGTTTAAATATCAGGCACTACTACCAAAAGTTCTTAAAAACCGAAACCGCGGTTTTAAATTTTCAAAGACCGAAAACCCCGATTTTGAAATAGTGCGGATATTCAGAAACCCTATTCTGTAGTGTATGACGACAATCTTTGTTACCACCATATGATGATCAGACCCGCATTCAGCGCTACGATAGATCCTCACGTCACTCGTTTGAAGTCTTGTATATTGAGATTGGATAAAATAGTCAATTATGGATCTTAGTTTTTTCTTTGGTTGTTCCCATGTGTACTTATGATTGTCCTTGTGCTGATAAAAACTGTTCATTATTCTTAGGTTCAGGCATAATTCTATAAGTCGTTACCCGTTTTTGTTTATCCGTTCTTCGCCATATCTTCCCAGGACCGCATCTTCTTCTTTTCTGCCTACCCGGGCATTAAAATCTCCGCAAAGACATATTACTTTGGAGTGACTTAGATTAATCAGGACATCCCTCAATCTGTCATAGAACTCGTCTTTAACTTTGACATCGGCATCGTCGCTTGGAGCGTATGCTCCTGTTATGACAAACGTTGCACCGTTTCTTTCTAATTCCATCGTAATAATCTGCTCATCTATCTCTTCCCACCTCTTTATGTATTTCTTTAGCTTTTTATGTATGGCTATAGACACACCTCTTTTTGCTCTGGCGCTTTTTTCTACTCCACTATAAAAGTGGATATACTCATCTTTTGTTTCTTTTCCTTTCTACTTGGTTTCGGTGACAACACATATACATATATCTTTTGTCGCTTAAGTTCCTGAAAAACTTCTGCCTCTTTAGTTCTTAAACCTTGTTTCAGTAGCCATTTTCATAGTTCTTTTTCGTAACAAAAGTTGTCTTTTATTTCAAATCAATGATCACTGTTTGACGACGCTGTTCTTCGTAGATGACCAGGTAACAATAGCTGCACACATGCTTAGGAAACTGCATGCTGAATACGAAAAATGGGGTATGAGCATGAACATGACAAAAACGGAGTATATAGTAGGAGAGGGGGGCGAAGATCAAGATTTAGAATTGCGAAAAATAAAAAAGTGCAAGGAATTTAGATATTTGGGAAGCCTAATCTCGAACAAAGGATCTTCAGAACGTGACATAAAATAGAAAGCGCAACAGGGTCAGAGAACGATACATATCCCCAATGCATTACTTTGGTCCAACCAAATTAGTTTATGAACTAAGATGACAATCTACACAGCAGTTGTAGAACTTATCCTAAGGTATGGGGCAGAATGCTGACAAATGACAGAAATGAAAAAAAAAAAAGAAAGATAGACTGTGTGGAGATGGACTATCTAAGAAGAGCCAGTCGCATATCAAGGAGAGATCACATTCCAAATAATGAAATCGGACAAATTAAATCAAACAAATAGAATTCATAAAACTTCAGAAAGAATAGAAACTCGACAGCTAATATGTTATGGGCACGTGCAACGCATGAACGAGACGAGATGGCCCAAACGTGCTTTAGAATACATCCCAGCAAATAAGAGAAAACGTGGAAGACCAGCTACTTGGATAAGCGGAATTGTGCAAACGATGAGAGATAGAGCAATCCAGGAAAAAACTCACTAATTAACTTTTCTTTGCCTTGCAGTGTTATATTTAATTGAGTTAAGTTGTAATTGCTTATCCATTTAAAACTCGATAACTCTGGTATATTGTATCCTTTTTCAATCAAATACATTATTTCAATCTCGTCCTTCAACTCCAAAAATCTTTTCAAAACTCTTCCACGACACGACTAATTATTTCAGAAAAGTACACAACCTCTTCATATTCTGCATTTATTTCGTTAATTTAATTAAGAATTGTCGAAATTTTCGATCGTTCATACAAAAACAATTATGTTGCTTGGTGGGCTGCACAAAAACTTGCAATAGACCGGTTGCGGACCGCAGGCCGCGCGTTGCCGGCCCCTGCACTAAACAATAGAACGTTGAATTCTCAACGGAAAGCAGAATTTGCGAGAAGCTAGAATTTGAGTTTTCGATTCTGTGCGAGTTTTTCTGAAAGTTAAAAGAAGTATGTTTTTATATCGTGGCGACGCCGTCTCAGACCCAATCGAGATTATACTCCCAAGCAAATTAAAAGACACCACGCCGAATCGAATGGCGCTACTCTGGTGGTGATCCGGCTGGCGGCTTCGGAGGAATTAGATACTCCACAAATCGAATTAAAAAAATTGCGTTATCCAGATTTTTCGGGATAAAATTGACATGGAACGGGAATAGGACGTTGCAGACTCCGGCTTCTTTCACCGGCAGTTGCGGGTAAGCCTCCTGCATCGAACGAACCGATTTTCACACCTGGAATAAGAAAGATAAATAAGAGTCACGCGTCCACAAATGATACAGAAGAAACGAAATTTTCTTTTCGCTGCACTGGACGAACCGACGCGACGGTCGCATTGTCAGAGAAGCAGCCAGAGGACGCAGCCAAAAATCCAACCAAAGGACCAAAGTTGCTGTACCAATCGGGGAAAAACCGGAGTTTAGTTGTTCGTATCTGGAGGACGCTGTGTGAGACTTATGCGTGGAAGACTGATACGCGAGAGAATGATATTTTCCCGTTTCGCTGTGCAAGAGCAAAGGGGTTTTCGCGTAAAAAGTTAAGAAATGTTAAAACACATGTAAAGAATTTTGTTAGTTTTGGTTTTATATTTTACCGCGCTGGATGGGTAAAGGTTTCTTAAGGTTAAGTTCAGAATACACATGTTAAGAAAAATGTTTAGTTTCATGAGTTATAATAATAGTATTTATAGTGTATAATAATAATAGATAGGATTGAAGATAGAGGGAATTAAGGAATAAACGTAATTGTCGTTTCTTTATTTTTAGGTATGATATATAGTGTATATAATGTAGATAATAATATTTATATTAAATCTTTATTTTTAGAGCAACACAACATTGTTTTTGTTACCTAATTCCCAATAACAATAAAACTAATATCTTATAAAACGACAATTTTGTTTATGAGATATATTAAATATATAAATAAATAGAATGGAGAGGTTGCTTTTTAAATTTATGATTAAACCATCGGGTGATGGTGGAAGATCAAATGTGATGGTCATAACGTCAATTACCACCGAGGATAATACAACATTTGCAGTACCAGATGAATTTCAACAAATAAATCATCACAAGGAGGTGATGGAAACAACCGTCTACAATTTGGTGAAAAACAGCTTAAAAAAGAGACACCAATTTAGAAAAGTTTGGATAGAATTGACAGAGGAACTAAAGAAAGTTTACATGGATGACTGCGGTAATATGAAGTTTGCAGACCAAATTTTAGAAGAAATTACAGATAAACCTGCTACTACCTCTGATTTAGATGATAAAAATACTTTGAAAATCCTAGAAAAATTAGTTGAAAATACACAGGTAAGGGGAGAGCAAAACCTGAAGAAAATATCGGAGAAATTTGTGATTGAGACATTTACAAGCAAGAATACTATAATGCAGATCAATGGATAGATATTTTTGAAAAAGAATGTACACGCTTTGATGTAAAGGAGGATGAACAAAAAATTGATATTCTCAGATTGTTCATGGATAAACCTTGCTTAGATTGGTACAGCTCTATGATTATAAAATTAACAAAAGATTCAAAATTGACAATTTGGAAAAACAAGTTTTGTGAAACATTTGTAAACAAAGGTTGGAATCCAGTCACTTATGCACTATTATACAAATACAAGGATGGTTCATTGTTTGACTACGCAATAAGAAAAGAAAAACTTTTATTAGATATGAGAAGATCAATTGATTCAGGTACGTTGGTAGATCTTACTGCAGTTGGTTTACCAGAGTTTATACTTAATAAAATTGATAGAGAGGCATTAAAAGACAATGTGGATTTATTTAATGAAATAAGCAAATATGAACACATGGTAAGTAAAAAAAGTTTTTTTGGAAAAAAAAAGGATTGTAAATATGTATAGTAAAGAAAGAAATGAAGAAAAGAAACCTTGCAAAACTTGTGAAAAACTAAATAAAGGCACTGGTTACCATGCTGAATCAGTATGTTGGTTCAAAACAAATGAGGACAATAAAGAGAAAAAAATTTATCAAATCAAGCATGTAAACAATTCAGTTATTGAAGCCGAATTAAATGACAAAGATCAGAAAAACTAATAGTTACACCATTAATCAAAATCAAACTGCTATTAGATAATAAATTAGAAATATTTGCAATATATGACTCACGGTCAAACATTTCCTTAATTAGTTCTAAATTATTAAAATTAAATGGTAAAAGGAATAGTTCAAATAATGCTGATTTAATAACGATTAGTGGTGTTAAAAAACACAGGGTTTGACAACTATAAAGATTAAAATTTTTGATATAGAAAGAAAAGTTAATGTTTACATCATAGACAAAGAAAACTTGAAAAATATGATTTTTTGATTGGATTAGATATGATAAAAAGGTTCAAACTAACCCAGAACGAAGATTTAACAATTACTCAAAAAAAAGTTTAATTAATAAAAATGAAGATATTGAAAAAATATACACAATAAATTTTAATGAACATATAGAAGAAAAGATTTTTGAAATAAAACTAGATCATTTAACTAACAATCAGATATCTGAAATAAATAGACTGATGGACGATTATAAGTCAGTTTTTGCGAAGGACAAGTACGACGTTGGTACAGTGAGAGACTATGAGGCACGTATTGACCTAATAGTCGACAAATATTGTTCTAAAAGACCTTACAGGTGCACGGTTGAGGATAGAAAAGAAATAGAAGAACAAATATCGAAATTATTAGATAAAAAAATTATTGAAGAATCCTACAGTCCATTTGCAGCACCAGTGACATTGGCATTTAAAAAAGAAGACAACAAAAAATCCAGACTATGCATAGATTTCAGAGACTTGAATAAAATTGTAGTACCTCAAGCCCAACCGTTTCCATTGATAAAAGACCTAATGTTAAAGACAAGAAATTGCAAATTTTGTTCAACACTAGATATAAACTCTGCATTTTGCTCAATTCCTCTGTGAATTGAAGACAGAAAAAAGAACAGCTTTCGTAACACAAGAGGGATACTTCCAGTGGACTTGCCTACCTTTTGGTTTAAAAACCTCACCAGCAATCTTTCAAAGAATACTAAGTAACATATTGAGAAAGTATAAACTTACAAATTTTACTGTTAACTATATAGATGACATTCTTATATTTTCTAAATCTTTCCCTGAACACATTAACCATTTAACACAGTTGTTGGAGGCAATAAAAGAGGAAGGTTTCAGATTGAAATTTACAAAATGCACATTTGCAGCAGACCTAGTAAAATACCTTGGTCATATTATACAGAATAATTCTGTAAGGCCAGTAAAAGATAATTTAATTTCAATAAGAAATTTCCCTGTTCCAAGAACTCAGAAAAATATAAGACAATTTTTGGGAAAAATCAATTTTTACCATGAATATATACCAAATATTGCAATCATCCTAGGTCCACTGCATAATTTATTAAAAAAAAAAATCAAAAATTTGTCTGGTCTATAGAATGTCAAAAAGTATTTGAGAATATAAAAAAACTGCTGTGCTCACAACCGGTTCTAGAAATTTTTGATCAAAATTTACCAATAAAACTTTATACAGATGCATCTTTGGAAGGTGTTGGAGCCATTCTGAAACAAACACAACCTAATGGAAAAGAAAAACCAGTGGCATACTTTTCGAAGAAGCTAAATGAAGTCCAGAAGAAGAAAAAAGCAATATACTTGGAATGCTTAGCTATCAAAGAAGCAGTAAAATATTGGCAATACTGGCTCATAGGTGAATCATTTACTGTATATTCAGATCACAAACCTTTAGAGAATATGAATATAAAATCTAGGACTGATGAGGAACTTGGAGACTTAACATATTACCTGTCCCAATACGATTTTCAAATTAAATATGCCCCAGGGAAAAAGAATTTAGAAGCAGATTCTCTTAGCAGAAACCCAGTATTGGAGTCGGACGAAAATAAAGAAGAACAATGACAATTCACATGAAATAAAAATTGTGAACTTAATAAAACTGGAAGAGATTTTAACCGATCAGAAAAAAAATGAAGAGGTGCAAAATAAGAAAAATATGTTAATAAAGAAAGAGAAGGTATACTTTAAGAAAGTAAAAAAAAAAGAAAAAATTATTTTATCCGAAGAGTTTAGTATGAAATTCATAAAAAATGTACATGAAAACCTAATGTTAAGAAAAATGTTTAGTTTCATGAGTTATAATAATAGTATTTATAGTGTAAAATAATAATAATAGATAGGATTGAAGATAGAGGAAATTAAGGAATAAACGTAATTGTCGTTTCTTTATTTTTATGTATGATATATAGTGTATATAATGTAGATAATAATATTTTTATTAAATCTTTATTTTTAGAGCAACACAACATTGTTTTTGTTACCTAATTCCCAAGAACAATAAAAATAATATCTTATACACATTTACAGCCGCCCTAGGAGTAATATATTTGTGTGTGAAATTTAGAGATTTACTTATTTTCAAATAATTCTAGAAATGCAATATTTCTAAATAAAAGCTGACAAATATATCAGTGCGAGTAGTAGTGATAATATAACAGTACGAACTAATTGCGTTTAGTTTTTTGTCGTGTCTGTTTATGGGGTCTATTGCTAATAAAATTCCCTTGCGATGATTGTCGTAATAAATCCATTCAAACTACAACAGAATTGTGTTACATGCGGTAAACTGGATAATAAAAATGTATTCATGTATTAATATATTCACGACTTACAACCCCTAATAGACTTAATGTCATAAAGTTCTGTAACAGCGTAATAATATGGTTTATGGCTGCCATCAAATATGTATATACAAATTTTTTTATAAATACAAAAAGATATTTCATTCAAATATTCTATAAAATCCTTACGTTGATTTTGTAATAATTATAATGAAAATAGTTTCTATTAATTTAATCCTTTAATTTAAATTCAATCCATTATTTCCATTATTTTTAAAATCTATTAGTTTAATCCATTTTCTTCGATCTATGATAATTTACATACATCCTTTTTATTCATGTACTTACTATGTAAATTGATAAATCTTGATATTTGCACAAATTGAGAAATAAACGCAAGCAGTGAAACACAATTAATATTTCATTATTCATTAAAGGTATTGATGCTCATGAACTGTTATGTGTGTAAAATTCGATAACGATCGATGCGTATTGAGTTACTTGATGTCTCGGACCTCCCACTACGATCAAAAAGTGGACCATACTTGCAGTTGAATGCCAAGTAGCGCTCGTTCGGCAGCAGCATTTGATCTGGCCGTCCGCCCGGATTGTTTGCTTAAGTATTAGTGCTTGAGCAGCTACTTAATATTTTATACATGGTGTTTAGCTAACAGTTATGTGACAAAGCTCTCTCGCTCACCGGACTTTGAGATTCAACGGTGCACGGCAAGACCAGATTAGACGCGACAGTTTCGAATTTGAATCGGAATGCGGAGCAGCGTCGGATTTCAAATTAATTAATATGCGAAATCCGGTGAAGCTTTTATATGCATATATTGAATATTTATTACTTATTCCTCTACTTTTTGTTTTCAATGTCGCTAATTTAACATCATTTATTCAAATCTAAAATTACAAGGGACTGAATAAGCTCATTAAAGAACTTATCCAAGAAAGTAGACAATTATGCACAAAACTAAACCAAACTAGAAACAGCAAAAAAGACTAGCACTGTTTAGATATAGACAAGACTATACAAAGCCGGAGTTGACGAAACTGAACTAAACTAGTCTATAAAAGATTAGGCAAGATCAGATGAGGTAGGTACCACGGAAAATTGATTATTGAAAATTTATTGCAGGAAAACAAAATCGCAATGAACATTGATGGTGTAGAAAATTGAATATCAAATTTTGTAAATACATTTTCAAATTCCAAATAAATAAATTGTACAATGCCAAATACCAACAGTGTTGATTTTTGCAAAATTCTTAATTTTGAATCTATGCAAATAAAACATTGCAAAAAGATTTTTATAAATTTTATTATAGTTTTTACCTTTTTTTCTATAAAATTGACAAGATTTTATTTTTTGCAAAATGTTAAATTGCAATTTTTGAAAAATTTACAGCTTTGGGAACTTGGAAAACTCTTGATACAATGCATTGATTTCGAATGCATTTAATTCTCTGCGATCCAAAGTACCTCAGCGAACAATTTTCATAATCAATTATCTGCGATCAATTTTCGCACTAAAGAAGACCAGACAAGACCATACAAGACCAGACAAAAATAGACGAGACCAGATAAGACCAGACAAGAGAAGATAAGACTAAACAAGATCCGACAAGAACAGATAATACCAGACAAGATCAGACAAGTCCATGCAAGTCCAGACAAGTCCAGCAAAGTCCAGCAAAGTCCAGACAAAATCAGCCAAGAACAGATAATACCAGATAAGACACGCCAGGACCAGACAAGACCAGACAAGATGAAACAGGACCAGACAAGAATAGCCAAGACCAGATACGAATAGACAAGACCAGACAAGAGAAGACAAAACCAGAGAAGACCAGATAAGAGCAGACAAGACCAGACAGGACCAAACAAGACCAGACAATACCAGCCAGGACCAGACCAGAACAGACAAGACCAGTCAAGATAAGGTCAGCCAAGACCAAACATGAATAGACAAGACCATACAAACAAAACAAGACCGGACAAGATCAGATAAGACCAGACAAAACCAGACAAAACCAGACCAGACAAGACAAGATCAAACAAGACCAGACAAGGTCAGCCAAGACCAGACATGAATAGACAAGCCCAGACAAGAAAAGGCAAGACCGGACAGTCTGGACTGGACAGACAAGACAAGACAGACAAGACCAGATAACACCAGAGAAGCGCAGACAAGATCGGGCAAGACCAAACAATACCAGACAAGACTAGATAGGTTAGGTTTTTTAAGAAGTTTTTTAAGACCAGTCAAGATAATACAAGGCCAGGCAAGACCAGGCAGGACTAGACAATAATAGGCAGGACTAGACAAGATCAAACCAGACCATAAAAGACAAGACAAGACCTTACGAAACCAGATAAGACCAGACAAAACCGGACACGAATAGACAAGACCAGGCAAGAGAAGACAAGACCAGAGAAGACCAGATAAGACCAGACAAGACGAGACAGGACCAAACAAGACCAGACAATACCAGTCAGGACCAGACAAGAACAGACAAGACCAGTCAAGATAAGGTTAGCCAAGACCAGACATGATAGACAAGACCATACAAACAAAACAAGACCTGACAAGATCAGATAAGACCAGACAAAACCAGACAAAACCAGACCAGACAAGACAAGATCAAACAAGACCAGACAAGGTCGGCCAAGACCTGACATGAATAGACAAGCCCAGACAAGAAAAGGCAAGACTGGACAGACTGGACTGGACAGACAAGACAAGACAGACAAGACCAGATAACACCAGAGAAGTGCAGACAAGACCAGGCAAGACCAAACAATACCAGACAAGATTAGATAGTATCAGGCAAGATCAAATAACACTAGAGGATACCAAACAAAACCAGACAAGACCAGTCAAGATAAGACAAGGCCAGGCAAGACCAGGCAGGACTAGACAATAATAGGCAGTACTAGACAAGATCAAACCAGACCATAAAAGACAAGACAAGACCTTACGAAACCAGATAAGACCAGACAAAACCGGACACGAATAGACAAGACCAGGCAAGAGAAGACAAGACCAGAGAAGACCAGATAAGACCAGACAAGACGAGACAGGACCAAACAAGACCAGACAATACCAGCCAGGACCAGACAAGAACAGACAAGACCAGTCAAGATAAGGTTAGCCAAGACCAGACATGATAGACAAGACCATACAAACAAAACAAGACCTGACAAGATCAGATAAGACCAGACAAAACCAGACAAAACCAGACCAAACAAGACAAGATCAAACAAGACCAGACAAGGTCAGCCAAGACCTGACATGAATAGACAAGCCCAGACAAGAAAAGGCAAGACTGGACAGACTGGACTGGACAGACAAGACAAGACAGACAAGACCAGATAACACCAGAGAAGTGCAGACAAGACCAGGCAAGACCAAACAATACCAAACAAGACTAGATAGTATCAGGCAGGATCAAATAACACTAGAGGATACCAAACAAAACCAGACAAGACCAGTCGAGATAAGACAAGGCCAGGCAAGACCAGGCAGGACTAGACAATAATAGGCAGGACTAGACAAGATCAAGCCAGACCATAAAAGACAAGACAAGACCTTACAAAACCAGATAAGACCAGACAAAACCGGACAAGACCAGACAAGACTAGACAAGATGAGGCAAGACCAAACAAGAAGAGACAAGACTGGACAAAACCAGACAAGTCCAGATAAGATCAGAAAAGACGAGAGAAGACCAGATATGGCCAGAGAAGAGCAGACCAGATAAGACCAGACAAGATGTGACGACACCAGACAAGACCAGACAAGACCAGACAACACCAGAGAAAATTTAGACAAGACCAAAGAATACCAGACAAGAATAGACCACAACCAGACATTCTCGACTCGAACGTCGAAGCGAGAAATCGTGCGAGAATTAGCTCTGAATTTGAGAGTGAAAATAATAGTAAAAAATAGTTAAGTGTTAGTTAGTTATATATAGCAGGGTTCACCAAATGGCGGGCCGCGGTCCGGATCCGGACCGCCGACCTATTTTGTGCGGACCTGTATTACTGAGTACGTAACTTAATAAAATATATCCGGGGCTGTGTCTTAGCTGCCGTCTTCAAGTGGAGCGGCACGAGGGCGGGGGCACAACCACCACGTTTCAAGCCGCCGCTCGTTGGCAGTGTATTGCCTACCTTATGAGCTTAAATATCTGCTTACATTTGCGAGTTTTTTTTATAATAGAACCCAAAATTTCACCTTTTCCCAAAGGTTCAAAAAAGTCGAAAAAAGACAGTTTTTTTACAGAATTGATCGATTTATATTGGTCAATGTTTTTAATCAAATGGTGCTGGAGCAGTACCATTGTGCTTGATATGTCAACAAGCAGTGGCGTTAATTAAAATCTCGCATATTAAACGACATTATGATACTAAACAAATCATTTGTCGAAAAAATTGTAAATTGGTAGTAACTTAGGTAAATATAAAATTGCAAGTTTATTATCGATCTACGCATTTTCGACCCATATCATGAGTTGTTCAATGACTGAGTTGAAAAAATGCAGTGAGGCTTCTTTGCTTGTTTCTTGGACTCTTGCTCCGTATATGAAACCATTTACGGATGCTAACATAGTTAAATAATGCTTTGTCGACGCATACAATGTTCTGTTTGAGAACAGAAAAGATATTGTTGACACTATTCGACAGATTCCGTTACCTGCGTCTACTGAACACGTTTTGTTAGAAGAAAATCATTGTGACGTGAAAAGGCAATTAAATATTGCAAACTATTACGCCTTGACTATGGATGAATCATTCAGACTAATAAGACACAACTGGTTATTTTTGAACGCTTCCTGGATTATCTGAGAGAACTTTTGTTTAGAGGAGATGTTGGCTATTTTGCGTTATTAGGGAGAATCCTAGGAGAAGACATGAACAAAGCGGTGGTGGATTATTTCGATGATTTAGACCTGAAAAAGGTTTTAACAGTAACTACTGGCGGTGCGCCAGCAATAGATTGGACTAAAAAAGGACTAGTTCCTTTAATGAGGACCAATGCAAAATGTAATGAAAATTTGATTTCCTACCACTATGCACCAAACTGTGCTTTGCTGCAAACTTAATAATTATTTTGATAATATTATGCAAGAAGTGATTAAAATAATAAATTTTCTTCGTGCAAAATCATCACTGTAACATCGTTAATTGAAATCATTTCTTGAAGAAGTTGATGCACAATATGACGATATACTGTTGCATAATAATGTGAGATGGTTAAGCAAAGACTGCGTTTTACAAAGATTGATCAACATTTTAGAACATTTGAAGATATTTCTTTTCAACAGTGACCAGAGTTCAGCAAATGCCTACCTAAGTTTTCTAAGGAAAAAAGATGTAGCTTCAATTGCTTTCTTAACGGATATTTTTATGGTATGTCCACACTAGGCAACAGATTGGTAGCAACATGCTGCCAGCACTTTGACATGGCAACATGAAGTTGCCTCATTTGTATCTGGATACATGTTGTCTGTGATATTGTGCATCCACACCACAACCAGTCAAATGTTGAAAATGGACGTGAAAGCTGCTGGTATTTGTGCTGCTTATGTTGTGATAGCTGCCGGTTCACAAAAACGAAATGGACGATATTGGCAAACAGAATTTTTGAAAAATGGAACGTTCTATGGCGACAAATTGATGTAAGAACTACTATTAAATCATGGTACTTTGTTTCGGAATTTAGTCAGACTAACGAAAACTGACTTTGAAGAAGTTCTTCGTTTAGTAGCTCCCCTAAAATCAAAAAGGGATATACATTTCCGTGCAGCCATCTCGCCATCAATACGATTATTAGTCACTCTCCTATTATAACAAAAACGAAGTAGGTAGTTAACCTGCGTAAATGAAACCTCAACTACTGGGATTCACGCAAAATGTTGTCAACACTGTCCACACTGTGCGATGTTACCCATATAAGAGCGATGTTATCCGTATAAATCGGGATACACGGATTCAAGCAACAAATTTCTTTGATATATGCCGCCAAATGTTGACGAGTATCCATCAACATGTTGAATGTTTACAGCAACATGTTGTAAACATTGTGTTGACAACATGTTACTAACAATGTTGCCCAGTGTGAACCTAGCTTTATACATATTAATGACTTGAATATTAAACTTCAAGGCAAAGGAAAGCTTGAATGGGAACTCAGAAGTAACTTTTCGCGAAAACTCGATCTTTTCTGTAATGACCTTGGTAATGAATGCCTGCACTTCACTAATTTAAATAAAATAAACAGCAAAGACAACGAAATTGACGTCGGTCAATAATAATAATAATAATAATAAAACTTTATTCACTTTGCTGCTTACAATTATATAGAAATTATAAAAAATAATAAATAATATACATATATAATTTGCCGATGTGATTGTCAACATTCGAAAAAAAGAAAATTGTAAAATAAATTGCGAAAAAAAACAAATACACAAGCAATATATAAAAAAACACAATAAATACAAAACAATTACATACATTTGAATACATTCAACATTTTAAATCTCAACATATCTACTTGTAGGAATTTTTCACTCGTTCAATGATATCGTTTAACCAATTTGGTGTTCTAAGTATTCATCAATTCCATAAAATGTACCAGCTTTTAATTTTTCTTTTAATGATTTTTTAAACTTATTGTATGACTGAGTGCTTATTTCTGACGATATATTATTGAATAATTTAACCCCAATACAGAAAAAAGAATTTGCATATAAGGTAGTGTGATGTTTTTCAGTTTGTAATAATTTGCCATTCCTTGTGTTGTATGTGTGCATGTTAGAGGATATAGAGTAATTCTGAGTATTTTTTTTGATATAACACAGACATTTATAAATGAAAATAGAAGGTACGGTTAACAATTTGTTGTTCCTGAAACATTTTCTGCAGCTCTGTCGACGCTTTAAATTAAATATTAGTCTTAAAATTCTTTTCTGCATAACGAAACATTTGTGGCTATGTCTTGAATTACCCCATAATAAAATATTAAAAGATATATGTGAATAGACAATAGCATAGTACAGGCTTAACAAGGTACTTGTATGCATAGACCTTTTCAATTGAGATATTGCAAAATAAGCTCTTGCTAATTTTTTGCAAACTAACTCTGTGTGGTTCGACCACGTAAGTTTCGAATCAACTAATACCCTAAGAAATCTTGCAGAGTTGGATATTTTATAGCGTTGGTTGTCTGCAACAATCTGAAAATAGGTTGGTAAAGTTCTTCTTTTGCCCATGTATAAACACAGAGTTTTTTCGCTATTCAAGATTAGTTTGTTTTTTGTACACCAATTATTAAATTGTACGATTGTTTCCACTACCTTGCATGTAATTCTTCCAAACTATTTGCACATACCACAATTGTGGTGTCATCCGCAAACAAGATGGTTTTAGCGTCTATGTACCCTGGAAGATCATTTATAAATAAAAGAAACAAAAGAGGACCAAGAACAGATCCCTGTGGTATACCTATTGTTACGCTCTTTTTATTCGAAAGTGTGGAGTTAATTTTGACAATTAAATGTCGGTCGCTTAACAAGGATCCTAAAAGATCCAAAAAAAATCCACGAAATCCGTAGCATTCTAATTGTTCCATTAGATAGCCTATATTAACAGTATCGAATGCTTTAGACAAATCAAAAAACAGTCCCATGACGTGTTCTCCTTTATCCAGTTTCTCTGATGTATATTTCACAAAGCTGGCGGAAGCAGTTTCCACCGATCTTTTTGATCTAAAACCATGTTGGCATTCAGATAATAAGTTATTTTTAAGGAGATATGCCATCATTCTACTGTATATTAATCGCTCAAATATCTTTGAGAAAATAGATACTAAAGATATAGGTCTATAGTTGTCCAAAATCTGAGGGTCAGATATTTTATGTAGTGGCACTACCAATGCCACTTTTAACGCCGATGGATATACTCCTTCTTCAATGGCTTTATTGAATAGCTGCGTTAGTGGAAGAGCCAAAGTTTTAATATTGTGTTTCAAAATTTTGATTGAAATGTCATCGGTTCCTGTGGAGTTTTTTGAGGCTATACTGGAGACAGCGTGTTGTAGATCAGTATTATCGATAGGTGACATGTAGAAAGAATATGCATGTCTAGTTCTTGGCAGAGTACATTGAAGCAAAGAGGGTGATGGAAAAAAAGCATTTAATGTTTTTAAAGCAATGGTCGAAAAATAGTTAGCAAATTCATTAGCAACCTGACTTGAATTTGAAATCAATATTCCATTTACTTTTAAAGAAATATGGTTAGGTTTTTTATAATTATTCATAGAGTTGTTAATTATTCTCCATGCTTCTCTACTTTTATTACTAGCATTATTAATGCGGTTAGTGTAATACATTCTTTTAGCTTTCGATATATTAATAGAATGTTGCTTTTTCATAGTTTTATGTGTTGTAGAGATGTGAGCTTCCTGCCTTGCATAATGTCCAATACATATTGCGTAATGACTTACCTTCATTTATGATGGCATTCGATATCCAATTGTTGATAGGTTTGGAAACTATTTTCCTGAGTTCTAAAGGAAGAAATCGATCCAAACTATTTGTTAAGATATTAAGTAATTCTTTAAAGCCTAGCTCCACCTCGCTCGCAGATATAAATGAAAAGTCTGTTTTTAAGAGACAATGATGCAATTTTAGAATGTTGTCTTCAGAGAATGTCCTACTTAGTTTATACATCATCCTATTGTTTTTTGATTTGGAATATGATGAATCTAGATGTAATATTTGACTTAGATGGTCTGCTAGAATTGGTTCCACCAAACTGCTCTTAAATGCATTTCTGTCTAAGTTGGTGACCAAGTAATCGATGGCTGTTTTAGAATGTCTCCCATCTGGTCTTCTACCTATTCTTGTTGGTCCCATGTTAATAGTGGATAGATTGAATTGAAGAAAAGTATTAAGCGACATACTTCTTTCTTTGGAGTCTTTTAAATTGCCTATGTTAAGATCACCGCACAATAATACTGGGTTTTGAGATTTAAGAACTTCAACTAACATGTCATTTAGCCCATCAAAGAACGAATTAAAATTTCCTAAAGTAGATCTATAAATACATATCAATGCAATACAAAAATTTTCAAATAACAGGTTGGTACCACAAACTTCAAAATCAACGTCTTCAAGTTTTAGTTTAGAAGTATGTATATCGTCACGTACAAATATGGCCACGCCACCATGCTTGTATGTACCTCTACAATAATTCGAAACTACAGTGAAGTTGTTAATAGAAACAATGTCTAGCTCAGGTTGGGTGCACCAATGTTCACAAATACACAATATTTTAATATTTTGTCTTTTAATGAACAGTTCCACTAGTTCCAGCTTATTTTTTACCGACTGAACTTTCACATGTGCTATATTAAAACACTGGATACTAGGTTGATACTGTTGTTATGTTTTCACTGTTATTCTTTCGAGTCTTAACAAAAAACGATTTACGCAGGCGTTTCTCGGCCAAGTTTCTGGTTTCGATATATTTTCCAGATCCTCAAAGGGCACCGAAACTTTGAATGATAGGTACTCATCTGGATGTTTGGACTGAATTTTCGTACATATAACCTGATTGAATTTTTTATTCTTTAGATATTGCCGTAAATCATCTGCTGAAAGATTTGGATCAAGTTTAAATGCATGAACATGTGCGTAACGTGTGGCAGCTTTTATTTGATTAGATTCGTCGTTAGTACCAAGGCTAATATTTGATTTCCTAGTTTTTCTTGATTTTCGCCTTTGGGTTTCCCATTTTTCGTTATTTACACTTTCAGTATGTTGGACGACTGTATTTTGTGAATCGGTTTGATTATTTACGTTTGGAATCGGTTGGACCACTATGTTTTCTAATTCGATTGTTTTGGTTGTGTTTTTTGCACCAGCTCGCAAATCCGTGCGGGAATTAACTTTTTTTCATTCTTATCTTCCAAGTTTTTCGGTACACTTCGGGACAAGCAAAGTCAGCGATGACTTTGCTTGTCCCTGCGCGTTTTTCTTGAGAATTTTGTGAAGTTGTAGGTTTTACCCGCACATTAGAAATTACGGAATTTGACAACTTCACGTTCACTTCGGACAAATATGTTACTTTATTAGTTAGGTCGGTGATCAAAACTAGTAACGGGTCAACATGTTTTTTAATTATATTTGTCATAAACATTTCAAAATCCGAACTTTGTAAAAACGTTTGTAATATATCAAATTGTTTTTCGGAAGGAACATTGGACCTTAATTCCATCGGCATTATAACATAAATAATGTTTCATCATCTTTATCGTCTTTAATACAAGACGTATTTATACAAGACATTAAGGTTCTTTCTTAAATCGGAATTTGAAAACAGATTCGCAGATTTCAAGAAAATCGAGAATGTCGTCGGGATCCTCAGCAACGTGTACTCCATGCATCCTGATGGCGAATGGAGCAACGCAGCCGCAAATGTTTACGGGAGTAATAAAGCTACTCTGCAGATGGAAATGATCGATTTCTCTGAAAACACGGTATTAAAACACATGCATACGGAAATTCCTTATGAAGAGTTCTGGATAATATTTGTATGTGGTAATAAATACCCAGAATTAAGAAAAAAATTATTAAAAATAAATTTCGATCTCGACTTACTGATGAACATCTCCAGGATCAACATCCAGGATTTAATAACAATTTAATGACAAGGTTGCATCAACTTTACTCCAAACTTCAGACAAACAGTTCAAGACAAAAAATGTAATTTTTATTATTGATACGTAAAAAAATTCCTTGTTACTTCTGTACTTTACATTTTCTTATTTAATACACTGAAGTAGAAACGGACCGTGGGGATAATTTTATTTTAAAAAGACCCCTAATCGGAGAAATGAAGAAACTAATTGCTGATCACTGATATATAGTATTTTACTTATATAAATATACATGTTGAGGGAACTTTGTTTCAAAACTGGACGAATCTAAAAATTGAAAAATTAATGAAAATAAATGAAGTGTGTTTTAAACAACTCTCAAGTGCTTCCGCATTTCCCAAAGATTTAAATATGAGACAAAAGATAACGTTCACCTAAGTCTAAAAACAGATAAAGTCCGAACAAAAAATCAAGGTGATGAAAATTCGGGAATCGTATCAAAGAGCCAAGAAACCAGTATAATTGAGAATAGTAAAAAGTGATGAAAACGTTAACGATAAAGAATAAATTTGGGAGATCCAAAAAATGAAACAGAAGCGGATCAGACAATAAAATGTAACATACGGAAATTCGAAAATTACAATGAATAAAGCAGCAAAAAAATTGCTTACATCCATGTGTCAAATTTAGCACCAACCCTTCGGAATTGGAAATTACTTAAATAGTAAAAAAAAAATTAAACACAATTTAAACAATTTAACAATTTAAACAAACACAAGACAATATTCACAAGTATTATCAATCAGAATACTCAATCAACTTGTAATTCCATTAATTTAATAGAAAATATGCTGGAGGACAATCCAGACTGCAAATATATGTTACTTACCGAATACTGGAAAGACGAAAATCAATTGAAAATAATAAAATTAAAAGACTTCGGACTTTTAAAGAGAGCACGAGGGAGTAGCTATATTTTGTAAAAATCAAGTGAAATATAAACAAAGAAAAGACATCAATTATTTAGCGGTGAAGTTCGAATTTGAAATACCGGCTATTGAGACTTATATGAAAGCTCAATGCTTTATTATTGCTGTTCTTCGTTATCAAAGGAGGTTGGTCATAGAAGGAATTCTTCCTTGTCAAAGGTCAACTCCTTTGACAAATAATAAACTATTTCTGGATAATCTTTACAAACTTATTGTAAAACTAAATAACGAATCTAAATAATTCACTAATACTATAGCGGGTGATTTTCATATTAATTTCTTGAAGAAAACATCTGTACGACCACAGTTTCTAGCATAGCCCAGTCATTTAAGCATTTCACCCCGGAATCTAGCGGAAGAAGCTGAATTTATGAATAGACCTTCATTTTAGCATTACAAATGTTGTCTCAAAAGTCACATATGCCAACCTTAGATATTCCTAGAGCGTCCTTAGATATTCAAGGTCAAAGGTGGCAAAAATCAGTTTTTTGAGAATACCTCGTTTTTCTGCCTCCTACCGTATTTGCATACGACGTTTATTATACGTCGAACTGTTTTTGAGATAGAGGACGCAGTGGAGCGCTCAGCAATACGTACCTTACCGCAAGGTAAATCCTGAATCCCAAGGTATTATACCGTTTTTATACATTGCATTGACCACAAGCTAAAGAACATTGCATCCCTAACTTATGGCAACCACAACGCGAGCCACAACCATTCTTCAGTTGCAGAATACTGAAGTGAGTAGTTCATCTGTTGCATTCTGTCGCATCTGTTTCAGTTTTTAATACTTAACCCCAGTCATGAGGTTGAATTAGAATAGCATTAAAATATACTTAGAATGATTTACTTCATTATTTAATTATTTCTATGTCAAAGAAAAGTAATATTTGATGACTATGCGATTTAAAAGCAATATAAATATAAGTATAAGGTATTAAATTGTTATTTAATCCTTTTGTGCCTGACGGTACTTAAAAGTCCTTGTTTTATTTTATTTAATATTTCATACTACAACGTTTTTACCAGTCTCTTGCCCATAGATACTTGCTGGCACCATGTTCTACACACTGAATGTAGTCAGAGCACTCTATATTGAATTTTGTGCATTATAACCACATGTGTTTGGACTGTCAAGCAAGGTGCATGTGCGTTGTAAATGTAGGGTTTTTCTTCTATTACTTATATTATTGCAGCATAAGTGATGTTCAAAAAAAAAAAAAATATATATATATATATATATATATATATATATATATATATATATATATATATTTGCATTCTCTCATATTTTATTAATAATATTAATTATATTTGTATGGCAGTCGGTTTATATTTCTTTTAGGTTTTCGTGTATTGAAAACCGGACACAAAAGTACCTTCAGCAATTAGGAATGACTGAGAAGAAAGGTCCCAGAACTGCCCAGAAAAAAGTTTTATCGGACAAGGAGCTGGAAGAACTGCTCAACGAAATACTTCTTGAAGATTTATCATAATGATATGATTTATTATAATGTTCTTATCCATGGAGAACCAGATGACGTTGATGAAGTTGATACTTATGATGAAGACTCTATTTTGCCAACTTCTTTTCGCAAATGTATATCAAAGAATTCGGGAAAATCCACTGCGACACAAAGAGTCACTCATGAAAAACAAAACGATATTGAAGTAATGGAAGTTGAACAACAAAGTTGTGAAGAAAATAATATTCCAAATACTAATTGGACCGAAATAGATGAAACTGAAGCATCCACTTCTACAACATAAACCGGTATAAAAATTTCATTGACTCCGTCGAATATAAACAGAAAATACAGTGCCTAATATGAATACTCGTTCCAAACAAATTGTACTGGATGTTGAACTACAGGACATTGAAAATCAAAGCGGTGAAGAAACAAGTATTCCAATTCCAGATAGAAATTGGTCAAAAAAAATTTAACCGGATTCCAGAATATGAGCAACATGAGGGTCCTATTGACGCAATTTTTGATGATTGTGAGTGAGCTACCGACATATTCCTGAAATTGTTGGGTAAGTCAATAGATGATATTGTTTATCAAAGCAATTTATATGCTACCCAACAAAATAAGCCTTTAAATGAAAAAAAATGAACTGCTTTCTTTTTTCGGAAAAAATTTTATGATGTTCTCTCATCAGCTACCATCATGGAAACTTTACAGTAACAGCAGATCTGATTTAGGTGTTCCTTTTATCACTAACTGTATGAGAAATAGATTTGAGCAAATTCTGCGCTACTTGCATTATAATGATAACAGTGCTATTCCTCGGCAAAATAAAGACAAAATATACAAAGTAAGACCCTTGGCGACAACTCTAAATGAAAATTTTAAGTCTATGTATAAAACTACTAGATGTATTAGCATAGATGAAAGCATAATCAGAGAAAAAGGCAGAAGCTCTTTGAAGCAATATAATCCACAAAAACCAATAAAACGTGGTTACAAATTGTGGTGTGTTGGCGACCAGAAAGGTTTTATTTCTAGTTTCGAAGTTTACCAGGGTAAAAATGAAGAGTTAAAAAATTGAAAAAGAATTTCAACAATATGGTCTTGGTGAGCGTGTTGTTCTATCCCTCAGCCAACGGGACTGGAATATAAATAAAATTATTTACGCGGATAATTATTTCACTTCCATGAACTTACTTGAGACATTGAAATTAAATGAAACTTTAGCCTGTGGTACTATTAGGAGCAATAGGAAAGGGTTTCCGAAGAACATGAAGGAAGATAGGAAATTGAATCGAGGCGACTATGACTACAGAGTTTCTAATACGGATATTTCTGTTTACAAGTGGAAAGATAATAGAATAGTTTATTTTGCATCTAACTTTCATGGATCGGAAGTAGCCATTGTAAAAAGAACTCTAAAAAGAAAAATATGGATCACGAACTAACGTAAAATGTCCACTAGTGCTCAAGGACTATAACGCCAACATGGGTGGCGTTGATAAAGCTGATCAAATTCGTGGGACTTATGGTATGAATCGACGTTCACGAAAATGGTGGTGGCATCGACTTTTTTGGGGATTTTTAGATATTGCATTTGTAAATGCATACATCATTTATTGCCAACAAAAAGGACATATATCTGCACATGAATTTCGACGTTCTATCTGTTTAGGATTTATATCAATGAAGGAATGCAAGGATCGTCGCAAAAAATCAACTCCGCTGAAACCAATTGCAAAACGCAGGCGATACAACTACAGTGTATCAGATGAAATACGCTTGGGCAATCGAGGTAATCACTGGGTGATATATATTGAAAACAGGGGCCGTTGTGAGATGTGCAGCGCAAAAGCCTTGCAATCGCGTCCGCATAGTAAGTGTAATACATGTGGAGTATTTCTTTGTAGCAATGAGAAGAAGAATTGCTTCTTAGAATATTCCTGACGGTACTTGTAGGTACTTATTATTTAAAGGACTATAATTTTGTAACCAAATGTTTAAAAAAAAAAATTGTTTTTAAGACTTGTATGTTATATTATATACGGAAATTATAATTTTAATAAATATTTTGCAAAAAACGTTCCTGGGTACTAAAGGGTTAAGTAATATTTAATAAATTGGACTTGGAGATTATCTGGTAAACGAAACATTGGATCAATTTTTTTAAATTGAACACAAAAACGTGAACAAAGAGTTAATAATATGTTTATTGAATTTTTTTAATGTTATTTAAATGAATGTACTCCGCGAATTAGAATTGATATCCAACAGAGAAACCAGCGAATATTTGGGAATCCTCAACTGAGGAAAATTGAAATAGATTTGAATATTGCCCAAACAATATCAAAGAATAATCACGACTATAAAAGTACATACAATAACCTACGGAGAAAGTATAAAATAATGTTGAAAAATGCGATAAAGGAAAACTATAAAAATCAATTCACTTGCAAGAAAAAATGCCAAAAATTCATATATATTGATTCCATAGAAGAAAATAGCCATTTAATCTTTTTAAACCCTAACACAATAGACGAATTACGCGCTATATTAAAAAATATTAAAAATTATTGACCAATTTGTTTAATATCCAATTTCTCAAATATATATGGGAAATTATTTGTATACAGATTAATAAGCTTTTTAGATAAATATAACGCCTTTGTACTAAACAGCATGGATTTACTAAAGGTAGGAATATTGATACTGCATGTTTCAGCGTTATTACAAATATAACTAAGAACATTGAAAAACTCACAATCCCATCTGGAATATTATTGGACTTACCAAAGGTATATGATCTAGTATCTTGTGCAGAGAAGGCGAACCTTTTTGAGTAGTGGGTCAAAATTTGTTCATTATATTTTTCGTACTAGCTCGTGGGTCACCAGGTCATTGGCATCACTTGGAAAAGAGGAGGGAGGTCAAAGGCTACTTTTTTGCTCTCATTTTTAAATTCTCTTACAAAATTCAAGTATCTTTCTTGTTTTACAACTTCTACTTATATGGAAATCAAGAGCAAAAAAGTCAAAAAATTTATATCAATGAATAAGTCCATAAAACTCCCTGATGTATTATACAATGAAATCCAAATAGAGGATGTGGAATATTTTGCGTAAGGTATTGAATAAAACCAATGTTTTCCCGCACCATATTGGTCTGTTCTAACTGAAACAATTTTCTGTAGGTCAGTATCTATTTCTTTAAATTCCATATCAAATTCTTTAAAAATATCTAACCAGGTACACATCCAATTCAGTGTTATTAGTTTTGATATCTTTTCTTTCAATATATTTCCTGATTTATATCGAGCAAAATCTGTTAATTGTGCAAAACCATTTACATATTTACTCTCACCTAAAACAATTGAATACATTGCTGCATAACACATTAATAAGTAAATAATTGTATGTGAAGGATTTCATTATTATAATCGTAAAAGTATCCAAATCGTGCGTAAAAGTCCGATATAAATCAAATGGAGTTTCATTATTAAACGATTTCTGTATGTTGTTACTATGGCAACAATTCGCGTCACTAAACAAAAAACATAGATGTACTGAAAATAAATTTTCTGACGTATATTAAAATTGAATTAATGTTTCTTGTTTTGAATCAAGAAGGCCTCTCAGTTTGGATTTATCTGGCTCTAATATAACTTAAACTTACTAAGGAATCTTGATAAAATCTAGATTAAATCTAGCTTAACCTAAAATACATCGACAACGACCAAATAGTGTTCCCGTCACGGTGCTCTTTTACCAGTTAGCAATTTTTGCCAGGGAGGGGCTGAACGTTCTAACCTTATTGTGTCAGTGATTTGACGTATTTTGTCTGTTAAAATTACAATTTTTCAATATTATCGGTAAGAAATGATTTTTGCTACACTTGTGTGAAAGGCTTTTGTGCATGATTTGCGGAGTTAAATGCTTTAATCGCAGTTAGTCCTTCTTCGCACATTTGTATTATAACTTACTATTTTGGGATCAAAAAGTCTTTTAAAACACTAAATGATTCTCTTTTTTCTTTTGTGAGAAATGTGTTTTTCTTTCTTTATCTGTTGAAAAGGCGAGATTAGAATGCAACTTTTCAAATTGTCTTTTTATTTATATGTACGTGAAGTAACTTTTTCATTGGAAATTACACACACAGTCTTTTTATTCTCTTCAATCACACACTATTTATCAAACCATTCTGTTTGGTATGTCCTGGGATTTGTAAAGTTTGTCAGCCATATTACAGGGTTACAACTAAAAACTTATTTAAAATATAATAATTTGAGAAGAAACTTATTGATGTATTTAATATTAATACCTTCGTGGTTAAAAAACCTGAATAAGAAAATAATAAACGTGTTGCGTTATTGAACATTTCTAAAAGTTTTAAAATCAATGCCTGGGTTACTTAAAAAGCCTGTGTGGGTCAGTGTCTGACCCGCAAGTCATAGGTTCGCCATCCCTGATCTAGTGGATCATAAGATTTTGCTTATAAATTGGAAAAATATGGACTTCGTTTAAAGGCCTTAGAAATCATAAACTCGTTTCTTAGTGACCGAAAATAGATAACTAAAATTTATACAGCTCAAGGACGCGTAAAATCCGACGTGAGAACAATAAAAATTGGTATACCTCAAGGGAGCGTTTTGGGTCCACTGCTTTTTACATTGTACATAAATGACCTGTCCCAAAATACAACAAAAGAAAAACATGAAGAAATAATGCAGTATGCAGACAACACTACTCTGCTACTAATGAATAAAACAGTGGAGGATATAAGTTCGAACTTTGATACTGCCATGAAGAAACTTATTGATTGATGTGAAAAAATAAATAAATTATAAATGAAACTAAAACAAATATCATTTTATTTAAAACAAATCGCAACAGAATAAACTGTCCCAATGAAACTATTTTGGGAGAAGAGATACTATTATTAAAAGATTCCGTGAGATTTCTGGGTATACACATCGATAGTGCCGGGCTGGACTGAACTGGTCCTCATTCTTCACAACTGGCGACCAAACTTAATAACACATTTGCCCTAGGAATGCTTAACCCATATGTAGACCCAGAAATGCCCACTCGGTATTGCATTCTGGTGTAATGGAACTGATACTCATGACATATTTAATTATTACATTTAGCAATTCAAAGAGCCTTTAAGAGAGCCTTTATTTAGACAATCAAATATATTCACTAAATTTGGCACATTTGTATTTGAAACTGTAATGTTTCTAATCAAACACAAACATTTTTTTGACAATTTCCAAAAAAGATCTGAAAAGCAGACTAGACATATGTAGATACTATACGGGATTCCTACGCATAAACTAGTGTTATCAACGAAAAATCCACCTTGCAGTTTAATTAAATTATATAATAATTTACCCAAAAAATTTAAAGAATGCTAAAGCTTAAACCTTTTCAGAAGGAAACTGTATAAATTTATTATAAACATTATATTACTTTAATCCATATTAAACCATACAATATAGAAGAATATCATACCGCATTGAACGATTGATTAAGTAAACCTTATAGTGTTTACCTAACTAATTATTTTTTGTTTTGTTTTTCCATGCTTATTAAGAATTAATTTTTGTTTTTGTGTTATTTGTATTTATGACATATTTCATTTAGTTTAGTTGTATTTTCTAGCTTACATAATTGAAATAAATAATATTTGATTTGGTTTGATTTGATTTGAGAAGACGAGGCTAGACTAGACAAGACCAGACAAAACTAGACAAGACCAGACCAGACCAGGGAAGACTGGACAAGACCAGACAAGACCAGACAAGAACATACAAGACCAGACAAGACCTGACAAGACCAGACAAGACCAGACAAGACCAGACAAGACCAGACAAGACCAGACAAGACCAGACAAGACCAGACAAGACCAGACAAGACCAGACAAGACCAGACAAGACCAGACAATACCAGACAGGACCAGACAAGACCAGACAAGACCAGACAAGACCAGACAAGACCAGACAAGACCAGACAAGACCAGACAAGACCAGACAAGACCAGACAAGACCAGACAAGACCAGACAAGACCAGACAAGACCAGACAAGACCAGACAAGACCAGACAAGACCAGACAAGACCAGACAAGACCAGACAAGACCAGACAAGACCAGACAAGACCAGACAAGACCAGACAAGACCACACAAGACCAGACAAGACCAGACAAGACCAGACAAGACCAGACAAGACCAGACAAGACGAGACAAGACCAGACAAGACCAGACAAGACCAGACAAGACCAGACTAGACCAGACAAGACCAGACAAGACCAGACAAGACCAGACAAGACCAGACAAGACCAGACAAGACCAGAGAAGACCAGACAAGACCAGACAAGACCAGACAAGACCAGACAAGACCAGACAAGACCAGACAAGACCAGACAAGACCAGACAAGACCAGACAAGACCAGACAAGACCAGACAAGATCAGGCAAAACCAGACTAGACCAGACTAGACCAGACAAGATCAAACAAAACCAAACCAGACCAGACAAGACCAGACAATAAGGCCAGACTGATTGTCTGGTCTGTTCTATCTGGTCTTGACTTTTCAATCTTTCTAGTCTAATCTTTTGTATTTAGTCTTGCCTGTCGATTCAACAATCTCATAGATATAGAATTTATTGCATTTTATCTCTGGTATGATCTGACTAGACTTGATGGTTTTGTCGAGCTAGTTCGATCTGTGTGTGTGTGTAAATGTGGTCTTATTTCTCTAACAATAAGCATGTGTAATTTGTCTACTTTTGCCTTTATAGCCTGCAAATATTTCATTTCTTTATAACAACTTATATTTGTATTCACAACATGTATTTAAAACCTTTATGATGAAAACGAAAACATATGTTTTCAAAACTTTGAAATGTTCACAGAGAGTTGTATAATGTATTTATACAAAGTGGGTTTCTGTGATATGTTTTGTAATTCGTTAAAAATATTCTTGTGAATTTCTTTTTGTTATTAATTATGAAAATTAGAAAATGAAGAATCATTTTGAGGAGAAAAAACGGGATAAAGTAATGGTGAAAACCATTTATCACTGGAAAGAGGAAGAAATTTGTATGGGTTAACCGTGAGGCAATAAACATTAGGTTTGACTAATTTCCCAACAAAGCCCGGCGTGGGCGGATTTACATGGATTGCATCAAAGATAATTCGCCGACTGACAACTTTACGACCCAGTTATTTATTGCCGAAAAACGCCGTCAGCCTATTTACATACTGCGTTTACCTTTTGTCTACGCTAAAAGGATTACCACCGACCCAAAATACATAAATATTGGTCCAAAAACCCTCTTTCTAATCCCAAAATTAAAATTTGCATTACTTTGGAAAATTACACTTTTAGGTATCCAAAACCTGAGCCAATTTTTCAGAAACACTTACAACAAATTATACCATCCAATTCCACAAATTATAACCACTCAACAAAATATTACAAGAAAAATAAATCTTCAAAATAAAATATAATATTACTCAATTTTTCTCACTAATTTAATCTTCGCTATCAGGATTGTTCCTGTTTAAAACTAATAAGTAAAATAAAGACTGCTAATTATTTTAAATTTCTACAAACTCATTAAAATTATCACATCTTCCTGTGTATATATAAAAAAGCATAATTCAAGAGTTTTTTTTTCTCTTAACGTCTGAGATATTATCGTAATAATACGGTGTTACGTTAAGATAATTGAAAACATAACTTTGAAGTGCATTATCTTTTAATTATATTTTTCCTGTCGGGTAATTAGATAAATGAATAATGCGATTAACAGCTAGACAATCCTTCAAAAAATGGTTTAAGAGCTTTGTGTGAAATATGTTTATCTTTTTTAACAATATGTGATGGTTTTACATTACTGCTATTAGTCTTGTGCGAAACAATGCTAGGAAATTAATTTAAAGAATTATAATTAGTGTTCAAGTTTAAATAAACTTTGCCGTGTTTTTCTTTTGGTTTTCGTCTTTTGTAAATTGTATTTCACTATTTCTCGAAAGTATTTCCTATTTACGTCACTTTGAGAGTAATATGTTATTGAAATGCACTGTTTATTAAATCTTTCACGTTATTGCTAATGATTTTCTTCTATTTTTAAATTTAAAGAAACAAGAACAAAAACAGTTGTAGATATAATTTTATCAGAAGAAGCAGAGGATAACAAAAATACTAACCATACTATACTTGCGTGCATAGAAATCTATCTACTGTAAACTCTTGACTTTAACTTTTATTTGAAAGACCGATTGAAAGACAATTTAACATTTAACTGGGGACATTTTTGGGGAAATGGGGACAAATTTGTAACACTATAAGACATGACCCTTGAGGCATGACGTGTTATATAAATTAATATGAATGTTTTAAAATTGTGTTGATATTTGATCATTGGTATGTAATTAAAACATTAATTAAATTTAATTAGCTTTTATTGTCAAATATTAAAAAAAAACGAGAGTTAATAGTCAAGTATTTTTCAGCCCTAATTGATATGCGATCCATATTTTAGCATTTTAGTAGACCTTATACAAGTAATACGACAAATTTAACACTATTTACTTAAAATCGAATGTAGAAAGATCCAAAAAACATAAAAGTTACTTCTGAAACCACAAAATAAAAATTCTGAGAACGACTCAATTTGGTATAAATTAAAAATTACAAGCAATTTTCGAACAAGGGGCGAGAAAATTGCAAATACACTAGATTGCAACTCCCGACACACCTATTCACTGTCATTCTGTGCAATTTAGGTGAAACAAATTCTGCATGCGCTTCGTTTGCCTTGACCAGTTACATGAATTCTGACTTCTTTTATGACTTCTGAACACCTTCTTCGACCTGCATTCGACCTTCCATTAACTGCAGATTGCTAGCCTCTCGATTTGGGGGAGCATTACCGAACGGGTTAAAGTCATTAGCAAATCTCCTCTTTCTGTAATCTTAGGTTGATGCATCTTATGCAGTATATAAGCGTTATGAACGGTTGTATACTGTATAAGATGCTCAAATCATTAATGCGTTTATTTATTTATTTATTTATCGTATGGCTTTTTAAAGACATTTGTAATTAAGTATATAAAGGTAAGTATGTAAAACATTACAATTTTTACTTATACTGATTTAAAAGGTGAGTACGGAAAGATAGTTCCTTCTGGCGCCTCCTCCTCCTCCTACCTCCTCTGACCTCAGGTTAGCATTAGGTTAGGTTACGGGAAGGTTACGAATGAAGCGCGTTCCATTCCTAACCTCCCCGTAACCTAACCTAATGCTAACCTAACCTAATGCTAACACAACTAACCCATTGAGATTAATGCTGATGAATGCTGAGTAAAAATAGACCTCACATCCTCTTTAGCGTGGGACACCATAGACCTTACATCCTGTTAAGCGTGGGGTTACATAAATCTTACACCCTGTTTAGCGTGGGGTTACATAGACCCCACACTCTGTTTAGCGTGGGGTTACATAGACCTCACATCCTGTTTAGCGTGGGGTTACATAGACCTCACACCCTGTTTAGCGTGGGGTCACATAGACCTCACACCCTGGTTAGCGTGGGGTCACATAGACCTCACATCTTGTTTTGCGTGATGAAAAGTGGATGCAAGTAGATGAAAAGTGGATGCAAGTGGATGAAAAGTGGATGCCAGAAAATTGAACTCTTTGGTATTTATATAAATGGAAAACATTAATGCGATCTGGGACACAGACAAGGAAATTTCGCTTACTCATAGGAAATTTTTCGGATAAATATGTGGTCTGTATAGTCTTGTCCGTTCTTGTTCGACCTTGTTCGGTATTGTCCGATCTTGTCTGGCCTAAAACCAATAATCTAAACAAATTGATTAGACCGCGCTTAATAATTTATTATTTCTCCACTCGCGTGCATCTGATAAGATAACAGGGAGTTTTTATGAGTGAAACATCAGGTTACGCCTAACCGACTACTGACAAATCAAAATCTTAATATGTTTATTCAATTAAAACACAAAACAATTCCCCATATATTTTAGTTCAGTCTTCTCTAGTCTCGTGTAATTAGCTTCTTCTGTCTAGTCTCATGTATCTAGCCCCGCATATCTAGTCTAATGTATGTAGTCCCATCTATCTAGTCTCATGTCTCTGGCCCCGTCTATCTAGTCTCATGTATCTAGCCCCGTATATCTAGTCTCATGTATCTAGCCCCGTCTATCTAGTCTCATGTATCTTGCCCCGTTTATCTAGCCTCATGTATCTAGCCTCCGTCTATCTAGTCTCATGTATCTAGTCTCATGGATCTAGCCCCGTCTGTCTAGTCTCATGTACTTAGCTTCATCTGTCTACTCTCGTTGATATATGCAACCAACTTCACACCTCATTTGTCTCAACAGGATCTAATTTTGAATTTTCCCGACTCGCGTCTATTTTATGAATTTTCCCGCGCATCTGGAAGTTCCGGAAATGGAGCCCGGAAGCCAAAACCGTAAGTCGAAACCGGAAGTCGAAACCGGAAGTAGAAACCGGAAACTGGAAGTCGGAACAGGAAGTCAACACCGGAAATCGGAAATCGGAAGTCGAAACCGGAAACCAGAAGTCGAAACCGGAAGTCGAGGGTCAAGGTCAAGGTCAAAGGTGGTCAGAGGCGGAGGTGGTTTCAGAACATAGGATCTTTCCCAACTAAGCTGAATTATCTTAAAATTATGAATTGAACATATATGGGCCTGAGGCAAATAGACACTATCGACTACGTAGGATAAACTTTTTTATACCAATTGTCTTTTTTACAGTTGTATATCCAGTGAGCTCAGCCATTCCAGTGCAGTAGGAGTACTCATTATAATGTCATTCCAGTTACCTTAGAATTTCCTAGTGGGCATTCGTTGACGAGGTGGGATACTGTCTTTTCTTGGGCTCCGCACTCGCAACTTGGGTTGTCGGCTAATCCCCATTTGTATAATGTGACTTTACCCGTGGCATGCCCAGTTCTCACTCTGTTTAGACGGCACCAAGTGTTCCGTGTTAATTGCATGCCGGGGATTGCTTGAGTAGGGTCAAATTGGTTCTGATTATTATTTCATTGAAGGTTGTCCATTTTGTTCTCCAGCTTTCATTTAGGTCGAAGGGAGAGATCGATTGTGCTGTTTCGTGAGTCCATATGGGCTTCCTGGATCGAAGGCAGGAGTTCGGGATGTTACTTACCACTTGGTGGATTTGTGTTTCTCTGGCGAGCGAGGTGTCATTTATTTTTTCCATTCGCGGTCCGTTGCCTTTTGTCGAGACCAGGTGATGCAATATTGGAGAGCACATGTAACCAGGGTATCGGTGTTGACTTTAAACTGCCAGTTATAATTCGCATTGTGTCATTTAGGTGTATATCTACTTTCCCAATGTGAGAGCTGCTGGTCCATACTGGAGCACAATATTCAGCGACAGAATACACCAGTGATTGTACTGCTGTGCGTAGAGTGTCTGCATGCGCTCCCCAGTTTGCTCCTGCCAGTTTTCTAATTATGTTGTTTCTAGTATTTAGCTTATGTTCCATTAATTCAATGTGTCTCTTGAATGTTAGGGAGCGGTCGAGACTAACTCCAAGGTATTTGGGATACTGGTTATGTTTTAGTCGTTTTTCACAGAAATAGACATTCAATTCTCTTTTGGCCAGACGATTATTTAGATGGAAAGCACTCACTTCTGTTTTATTTGCATTTGGACAAAGTCTCCAGTTTTTTAAATATTTATTGATAGTCTCTAAGTAGTATAGTTGCTCTTGTTCTCTCTGCTCTAAATTGCTAATGTGATGTCGTCAGCGTAGCAAACTGTTTGTTATTTGGTATCTGAGATGTCACTAGTGTACAGATTAAAGAGGAGTGAAGATAGTACAAATCCCTGAGGCAATTCGTTTTTTATGGTAAAGGATCTGCTTGTCGTATTTCCTGTAACTACCCTAAAATATCGTTTTCTCAGCATATTTTCTAGCAATGCAGTCATTTTGAGGCAGAGTATAGTCCCTTTCAGCTTCAGTATTAGTCCATCCAGCCACACAGTATCATAGGCTGCGGATAAGTCAATAAGGGCCACTGCGGTTTTCTGTCCTCTTTGAAATCCTACTATGATGAAAGCAGTTAGCGCTACTACTTGTTCACAACAGCTTCGGTTTTGGCGAAATCCTGCTTGTACCAGAGGTATCCCGTTATCTACTAGTTGGTGGATTCTGCTGAGTATGAGTCTTTCAAGTGATTTGTAGCAGACACTGAGCAAAGCGATGGGGCGGTAGCTGGTCGGGTCATTGATAGGTTCTCCAGGTTTAAATATGGCTAGAGTCTGGGCCATTTTAAATTCCTGTTGGAAGCGTCCTCTTTTGAGCAAGTCGATATAGAATTCTGTCAGCCATCTTCGTGCCAGTGCGCCGAGGTGTTTAATAAAGTCAGGATATATTTTATCAGGGCCGGCGGCCTTTCTTAATTTAAGTGCTTTTATCGCCTTGTTTAGTTCACGGGCGGTGAAAGCTGCCGAGATCTCTGGGTCGACCGTTAGCTCTTTGTTTAATTCAATTAGTTCGTGCTTTACTGATTTTTGAAATTCAGGGTTTATTGGCACCTTCTCCGCTCGGTTTTTAATGTGAGAGGCAATCTGGGATGGCGGTAATCTTGGGCTTTGGTTTAGTGGGGTGCTGCAGAGCTCAGTTTGCGAAGGAGGGGCCATGCTTGCCGGCTGCTGTGTGTGAAATCTAAATTTTCTGTGTCTGTCGATCTTTCCCTTCTAGAGTGGTTTATCGCTTGTATCAGTTGGTCTCCTGCAGTCGGGTCTCCTGTCTCTCGGTATTCTTTGTAGAGAATTTCCGTCTCCTGATTCCAACATGGTATATATTCTTGTATATATCCGCGGGGGATATTTCTCTTGGCTGTAGCAATTAGGGTTCCTGTAAATCGGTTATAATTTTCTGCTATTGGGGGTATCCAGCGTAGGTTCGAGCTGACTTCTCTAGTGTAGGCCTTCTAGTTTGCTTTTCAAAAGTTCCATCTAGGTTTCTGGATCGATTTTATTGTTAGTACATGTATCCCTATATTAAGTATAACTGGTCGATGTTGTGTACGTGGGAAGCCAGGTAGGACTTTCCTTGTGTGATTGAGAGGTTCTTTGGATGGTCCAGTCGTGGCAATGCAGAGATTGGGGTTTGTTTCACTCTGCCATCTGGCTGATCTAAAGGGTTTCAAGTCTTTCGCATCGTATATCAGCTATAGGCCTTCTCGGTATATACATTACATTATTGCTTCCCCATTTTCATTGCTTGATGTGTATACCCAGTTGGTATGTCGGATATTAAAATCTCATATAGGTATATATATATATATATATATATATATATATATATATATATATATATATATATATTGCTCTGTGACTCATAGTGGGCAGAGGAGGGTTTGGCCAGTTGACAGTTGAGGGTTTGTAAACTGAGGCTATTCGGATTCCTACCATTTCTATAGTGATAATTTCGATTTCATATTGTCTTATGGTATTGATTACTTTGTATTCCTCTAAGTCGTGGCGCATATATATAATGAATCCATGAACATCATAGGGGATGCTCGCTGTAATCATATATCCTGGGATTTTATCTATCTGAGATTCTTGTAATGCGATGATGTATATTTTGTTTTCTTTTGCCATTCTACTAAGGTTTTCTCATTAGTCTCGGCTCATTCCTTCAATGTTTAATTGTAGAATTCGTACCCGCGGTCCGATATCTTTTGCCAAGTAGTGCTGACAGGAACCATTGTTATGGGGCTGTGTCTGTAGATTTCTGTCTGTTAGATGGCCGTGAGAGATTCTACATATAGTTCGGCCGCCGAGGGTGTAGACTTTCTGCCGTCCTTCCGAGGCAGGGCGTTGCCCGGAGTGCACCACCTTGGGTATTGCCTACACGTCGCACTGATAGGTGTCTAATATAAAAAGATTGAGGTCCGATGCTACTGTTATACTACTATTAATACGGTAGAACACCACCATTGGCCATCTCCTCGCTCGGCGGCTGCTGGAATAAATGCAGCATTTTTTATCAGCATCGCCAACACCTCCTTTAATTGTTTTGTAATAAAGTATGATTTCGGGCCTTATCCAGTATCCTCGTCAACCTCATTATTGTGATGTATTTTTCCCTCAATGTAGATCGGATCTATTTTTTCAGTCCTGCAAATACTGCGGTCAAGTGGCCTATTGTATTTATCCACACATTTTTCTATAAGTCGTCCATTGGATGGTTGTTCTTATACAGAGAGAGTGTATGAGAAGTACGACACAGTTGCCTTCTCCCTTTGCAATGATGGTTCAAAGTAATCCTGCCCCATTTATCATTTCCATTGATGGGTTTGGTAGATTAATTTCCCCCCTGGTCACCGCCCCTCAACTTTTTGATATGGTACCATTGCTGCCGTTATCATAGATATGGTGCCAGTACAAGGTTGTTTGAAAGTTGCTACCTCCCTTTTCATTGTCTATGAAATGGTCCCACAGATTACTTAATC
The DNA here is from genome assembly GCA_944588485.1 of Phosphuga atrata. Lineage (NCBI taxonomy): Eukaryota > Metazoa > Arthropoda > Insecta > Coleoptera > Silphidae > Phosphuga > Phosphuga atrata. The sequence goes on along the minus strand of OX155895.1, from coordinate 14,564,989 downwards.
CCCTATCATTGTTAGGTTTAAAATGTTTGTGTCGACTGTCTAAGTTTGTCTCTCAGTAATGTTGGTACGTTTTTAGTAGTCTCTCTCTTTTAGTTCCTGTTTCCCCCAGTGGGGCATAGGGCTTCTACCAATTGTCGCCATCTGACTCTATTTCGAGCCACGACCTTCAACTCATTCCACGATTTGCCGGGGGAGGTGATTTCGGCTTCAATTGTGCGTCGCCATGTTGTTTTTGGCCTTCCTCTCTTTCGCTTTCTGCCTTGGGGATGCCAGTCCAATGCTTGTTTTGCAATGTTTTGTGGATTGCGTCGTAGGGTGTGTCGAATCCAGTTCCACTTTCGTCTCTTTATTTCAACGTCTACTGGAAGTTGGTTTGTAGAACGAAACAGATCGTGGTATATATAACATATTGTCGATATCACTTCAGGCCATCGGATTCTAAGGATCCGTCTCAAACACCAGTTTGCGAAAACTTGCAGTTTGTTTGTGCTGCTTTTAGTTACTTTCCACGTCTCATTGCCGTAGAACAGGATGGATTTGATGTTACTATTATATAGTTTGAGTTTCGTTTTACGGGAAAGTATTGAAGAGCTCCAAACGTTATTCAGTTGGGCGAACGCTCCCTTTGCTTTGTTGATTCTTCTGCCGATGTCTAGGTTGGCCCCTCCATCCACTGCTATGATGCTGCCCAAGTAGCAGAACTGTTCGCATCTTTTTACTGTTACGCCGTTTACTTGTATGTCCCTGCTAGTGGTAGCGCCAATCCGCATATCCTCTGTTTTTTGTGTTTATGTGCAGGCCTGTCTCTTCAGCCTCTTGTTGTAGCTTAGCTGTTTTGTCCATCATGTCGGTGAGTGTATGGGACATGAGGCAGATATCATCGGCTTAGTCGAGATCTACTAGCCTGCTTGATAGTCCCCAGCGTATTCCTCGAGACTGGGTTGTAACGCTCCTCATGACCTCGTCTAGTACTATTAGGAATAAAAGCGGGAACAACAAGCAACCCTGTCGGACACCAGCAGACACTTTGGCCGCTTCTGAGAGATTCCCTTGGTGTACCACGTTGCAAGAGTAGTCCGCATACGATGCTTTTATGATGTTTACTATTTTGGATTGGACGCCTCTCCGGTCTAAAGCCGCCTAAATGCTTTCCCATTTAATAGTATCAAAAACTTTTTGAAAGTCTACGAATAATAGAAATACCGTGGTTTGCCATTCTACTGCTTGCTCTGTTATAATCCGCAACGTATTGATTTGGTCTACGCAGGATCTTCCCGGCCTGAAACTAGGCTCATTACTTTGCTCATTCGGGTGAGTATTATTCTGCAGAGTAGTTTCGATGCAGTTGTTACTAGTGTTATGCCTCTCCAGTTGTTGAGTTGTTGCAATCGCTCAGATCTCCTTTTTGGGGAGCTTTATCAGAAGGCCATTGTTCCATTCTATCGGTAGTGTTTCGAATTCCCAGATTTTATTTATTAGAGGTGCCAGCATTTCGTGTCGTTTTCAGGTCGTGGTCATGCAGTTAGCTTTCATCATTTCAGATGTGATGTTGTCGATGCCTGGACTTTTCCCGTTCTTTAGTTCCTTAATGGCCTTGCTTATCTCTGCTCTGGTTGGAGGTTTTGTGTCTATGTTTAGTTTGCATGTTATGCATGCTATGTTTAGTTAGTGCCCGTGTTGCATGATGGTTTGCGTTGTTGTTTTGTTCTTGAGTTATTCCTGTGAGTATCTCCTGGAAATGTTCCTGCCATCTATTGAGTTGTTCTTCTGTTGTAGCCAGTAGCTTCCCATCTTTTGATTTTATAGGCTTTGTTTCTGTAGTTTTTTTAGTAGTCACATTTGTTTTATTCGAATAAATGCGGCCGGATATCGCTCGGATTTAACTCGGTACCTCATAATGATAAACCAATGCTCTTACCTCTAGGCTACGATGCCGTGATGCCATTGTGATGCATTGAAGATATAAGTATAACAGCTCTATTCTTCATAGCTACGTATGAGCATAAACTTAAACTGCCCGACTAGGATTTTCAGTTCGGTTTTTATTCAGAACAAATGCCTAATTTGTTGCCGAACTCCGAGTTCGATCCGAATGGGGCAACTACATAAGGCACTATGCATCGTTCCTAATTAGGAAGCCTAATTCTGAACACATTCGGAAGCCACACTTGCAACGAACCTGGAATTTCAGTTAGGTTTTTATTAGCAACGAATTAGGCATGCCGAACTACATATTCGTTTCAAATGAGGCAACCGCATTAGACCGTTATCACATTTGTAACACACTTCCGGCTTTGTTCCTAATTAGGAATCCAGATTCAGAACACATTCGGTATGCATAAACTGTAATCAAATTTTGTCTCAATTTTTCTTTTGTCTGTGGTGCAAATGCAAATATATTTAATTACTTTTATTGTTAATGAGAGTGTGGTGGTGGCTCAGATTGCTAAGCACTTGGTTCTTGAGTCAAGACAGCGTGGGTTCGAATCCCACACAGAAACAAAACAAGCAGCAAAAATTAAAAAAAAACTAATGGCTGCCATCTTAACTAATGGCTCCCATCACACTCAATTCCCCAATCCGGCTTTGGCAACCGTAGGGTCTCAACACCATCTCTGGAATTTTGTCGTTTGGATTCGACGTTAAACCGCTAGGTCCCCCTTATTCAAATTTTAGTGATTTTAGTTAGAGAAGAGGCCGGTGCCCCAGGAGTGGGGACATGAAAGGCTGATGTCTATTGTCAATGAGAAACAAGTTTAGATAAAAATGCAGTTCAAAGGTAAATTTAAAAAAATGATGATGAAGATGTTTGATGCACAATAAAGTATTTAAAAGAATAATAAGTATCTGAAGGTATATCTTGGTCAAGTATGGATTTAGTATTTTGGTAAGAGAAACTAATGAAACAGTTCGGTAATAGCTCGGAAGGCCGCATTAGGTGGAAGTTAGGACTTCCAAAGATATACCGAAGTTCGGCCTTCCTAATTAGGATGGAATAAGGGTCGAATAAGGCGTTCCACAGTTTGGAAACAGTTCCAGAAGCCTCATTAGGTGAAAGTTAGGAGTTCCAAAGATTTGTCTAACTTAGGCTTTCCTAATTAGGACGGGAGAAGGTTATAATGAGGCTTGTCACAGTTCGGTAACAGCTCGAAGGGCCTCATTAGGAGGAAGTTAGGATTTTCAAAGATTTGTCTGAGTTAGGCTTTCCTAATTAGGCCGGGGGAGGGTATGAATGAGGCTTACCAAAGTTCGGTAACAGTTCGAAGGGCCTCATTAGGTGGAAGTTAGGATTTTCAAAGATTTGTCTGATTTAGACTTTCCTAATGAGGACGGGAGAAAGTTCGAATGAGGCTTGCCACAGTTCGGAAAGATTTCGGAAGCCTTATTATTCCCGAATAAATCTTTGGACATGTCTCACTATTTTCCTTGTCCGATGGGTTTCTCAATTTTTTTGCGGTTGAAATTCGCTTCATATATCGCGTCTATTTTTTAACCATATAAGCAATCTTCCGTTTAGCTAGTTCATCAATGAGTTCTATAGAACAGGACCAGTTGCTAGCAATCACCTATAGTTTACTTCCTTCGATTGGCTGTGTCAACCAAAGTAGATAAGCTAGAACAGTTCTAACTCAAAATCCCATAAGGATTTACATAGGGGTCTGAATTTACATTTCTTCCGGTTACGTGTTTGGTTCTAGCGCATGCGAAAACCACCAATGCCTGTTCATGCAGTATTTTCTATGATAAGTTTAAACAGGTAGTATTCAGCTAATTATTAAAATAATTATTGGGGGCTTGCGCATGCGCTAGATCCAGATACGTGACCGGAAGAAATGTGAAATCAGACCCCTATGTAAATCAATATGGGATTTTGAGCTAGAACTGTCCTAGCTCATTTACTAACCATCTGAGTAAGCACGAGTTTCTTATCTTGTGTACACCATCAGAGCCTTTTCCAGTATAAACATAGCTATTATAAAAATAGGGAGGCGGTGGTAGCCTAATAGTCAAGGTGTCAGACTTCGGAGCCGCAGGTCCCGGATTCATATCCTGGACATTGTGTAAAATAAGCCACCGCTCTGCAGTTGATGGTTCTGGCAAAGTCTTATTCCTCTTCTTCCTGCTTGATTTAGGCGAATCGCCTGTTTATTCTTCGTCAACTTGCCTTTTGCTCTGCATTCAAGTTGTCTCTCTATCTCTTTCGAGGACGCCCTACGCTCCTTCGCCCCCGTGGTGATTTATCACGAGTAATTTTTACTATTCTCCTGTCGTCCATCCTATTTATGTGTTCATTCCACTCTTTTTCTGTTTGATACCCAGCCATTAATGTCTTCTAAACCACATGTATTTCTTATAATATCACATGTATTTTTTATAATTCCACTTCTTTCCCTGTTTAAAAGTGTTTTACCAGTAATTCTGCCATTTTTTAATTCTGTTTTACCAAGTTTTCTCATTTCGGTTATTTCTAATGGTCGTTTAGTTTTCGATGGTTCTGGTCTAGTTTCTGCCGTATATGTTATGGTCTTATTGTTGTTTTATAGATTCTAGTTTTGGCCTCTATTTCTATGTTTTATTGCACCATATTGTACTACGAGTATTTTTCCATTCTCGTCCATTATTTTTGTGAGGTGTTTTCTTCCTTCTGCTAACTTTTTATTGAATACTTTCGGGCCTCTATTCTATATTCTATTGTTTTTAGGATGAGGTTTTCATTGAAACAGCTACATCCCGTCTTACTTCCCTTCTGATATTTTTATTCAATAACTTAAGCTGTTCTTCCGTTATTTGGGACTTTCTCAGATCTAATAATAGTTTGGTTTTCGTTGAGATTTTAGATGTTCTCTCTTTGACATTGGGTATAGAGTTCTTTGCTGCTGTGCACATGTTTTCTATGATGTAGTTGTTGATCTCTTCTACGTGCGTATTTTCTGGTATTCATTTTTTGTTCTAATTCGTTTCTATAGGTGTCTGCATATTGTTGTATTTGCGAATGCTTAAATGTTTTCTTACTTTTGTTTGTAAGTTTCTTTATTTATTTTCTTGTGTTTAAAAATAATCGTAGAAAGACCAATAGAATATCAAACAGTCTAGATAACTTCCAGCCAATAGAACAAGCCGGGTTCAAAAAAAGATATTCGACTATGGATCATATACATACAATAAGGCGACTAATGGAAAGAACATACGAATACAACCAGGCACTGTATATGGTATTCATCGACTTCGAAAAGGCATTCGACACTGTGGAAGAATGGGCCTTAATCGACGCACTAAAAAATGTAGGATAGATTATCGTTACATATCATTAATTAAAAGTCTATACGATCAAGCTTCTATAACAATTCAGGCGTTTGAAAATACAAATCCCATTATTACTAAACGGGGAATAAGACAAGGAGATACCATCTCACCTAAACTATTTACAAATACACTGGAAGATGTTTTTAAGATGATAGAATGGAAAGGGAAAGGATTTAATACAAACGGAGAACACCTTTCAAACCTACGCTTTGCGGATGACATCATACTAATGGCTAGAACCTTACCAGATCTAACTCAAATGATAAAAGACCTAAACAAAGCAACAGAAAAAGTTGGATTAAAAATAAACATCACTAAAACGAAAATCATGACGAACGACAAAAACGTAACAGTTAAAGTCGACATATGAAAAGAGAGCATAGAGGTGGTAGACGAATACGTATACCTTGGTCCGCACAAGATGCCCAGAATAAGGAGACAGTAGGATAAAACTAGGATGGGCGGTATACGGAAACCTAAAAAATGTAGTTAAAGCTAAAAACTACCCGCAATCCCTAAAAACAAACAGGTTTTTTACCAGTGTGTACTACCAACACTGACATATGCATCAGAAACATGGATATTGACAGCGAGCGATGGAAAGATCTATGTGGGGACTAACCAGAAGAGATCGCAAAACAAATGTATGGATACGAAATAAAACACGAGTAATCGATATAAGCCAATACATAGCAAAACTAGAATGGTCCTGGGCTGGGCATGTGATGAGAAGAGAGGATGGAAGATGGACAAAAAAAATTACAGAATGGAGATCGAGAACTGGAAAACGAAATCCAGGCCGACCTAGAACTAGATGGAGGGACGATATGGTAAAAGTAAGACGAGGGCAATGGACAGGAGATACCGCAGATCGCAGTCAATGGAATCAGATAGGGGAGGCGTATATCCAGCAATGGAGTACTGAAACGCAGCTTATGATGATGATATTGTACTATTCATACACCCTGCTATTCTTGTTGCTTTCGTCGTTTGTTCCCTTACTTCGGCCTCAACATCGCCAAAGCTCGATTGTTCCACGCCAAGATACTTAAATTTCATCTTTTGCTGAATAACTTTTCCATCTACCTTCAATTTACATCTGAATGGAGTTTTTGATCTTGTCATACACTTCTTTTTTGTGGGAGATATTATCATGTTAAGAGATTTAGCTGTACGGTTGATTGAGTGTAGAACGAAGAAGACTTGCAGAGACTCCTACACTCTGGCAGTCATCACAGTAAAATCTGCCTCGAAAACCGTTCGAATAGTGGCCCGCCATCCACGTTAAAAACTGTAAGGGCTCCCCTACACTTGTGTCTAATATCAAGGCACCAAGCACAAGTGTAGACTGTGGGAGGAGCCCAAGGCCCGTCCTGGGCTGTAGCGCCATTGGTTTGTTTTTTGTTATTATAAAAAAGGCATTTTGGCATCACATAAAGCTAGTATAACCAGTCCGAAATTACCTGGTTCCTTTAATATATAAAATCATGTGACTTTTTCAACGAAACTTCACTAACATTTGCTGAATTCGTATATTTGTTGACAAACTTGTTGCAAATTAAGGATATATCTGTCAAGCTATCATTTTATTTACTTCGGCGCGTTATCAGGATTGTCGAATCGCAGACACAATAGCAAAACGACAAATCTATTTTATGATATGCAGAATCTAAACTTCTCACAACCTACCCATACCTAGCAAATAAGTTCGTGGATAGATTTCAAAACCTTTTAGTCAGTCATATTTATGTCTTTCAATTCAGGTTTATTCTAAAAGGAAAACTTTATCCTGTAACAGGAGATTTGGTTGTTTGTTCAAGTAAAAAAATGTTGAAGCTTTTCTTCATCAAATAATTTATTCCTCATCCTAAAAGAATCTTCATCATTCTCAGCAGTTAATTCCGGAGCTCAAGCACGAGTATTTTGTTGAGGTGTACATACACAAGCATTACAAGGCATATTTAACCATATATAACGATTTTTATAACAGTAAAAATTTTCTCGCCATAATTCCGTGAGAGGCACGTCGTTCCGTAAGGCATTTCGTGTCTTCGCTGCTTCGTGTCTTCGCTACTATCGCTGCCAACTTCTTCTCGAGTGATCTTACTCTGTTTTTATATGAATAAATTAAATAGATATGAAGAAATAAAATAATTAAAAAAAAGTAATTCACTACCGAACTTAGTTATTTGCTTAGGTATGGACAGGTTGTGAGAAGTTTAGATGATGCATGTCAGAAAATAGATTTGTCGTTTTGCTATTGTGTCTGCGATTGGACAATCCTGATAATCGCGCCGAAGGAAATAAAATGATAGCTTGGCAGATATATCCTTTATTTTCATTACTATGCATTACTCAATTTTCGTTTTTTTGGCGCTTGACACACAAATGCTTAACAGGATCCATATATTCATCAACCCGATAATTTTTAGAAAATATAAAGATAAGTTTGATCCTCAAGCAAGAGGAAAGAAACAGGTCTTATAAATGTATTTCTTTTCCATAGCTACAACATTTTAATTTTACAATAAATTAACCAGTCTTTTATCAAGCATTGTTTGTTGCTAAATCTTAATTTTAATAAATTTTGATGGTGAATGGTGCGTGAAAATTCAACTTTTGACCCACGCAAACAACAAATTACGTTTAGGAAATGTTTTCTTTATCGTTGAGCGCACTAAACGATTTCGTTCTCACTTCCCACTTTCCACCGTAATTAACATGCAATTATTATTAATCAAATTCACGTCTCTCACATTCTAAAAACTTAAAATTATTCAACGAATGCATAAATTAATTAGCCAGTTAAATCCCACATCATAGCAAACATATTTGAAAATCAAATTAGCTAACATAGTTCAGTTATTTCTTCTTATGTAGATTTAATCCAGAAGTTCTGTTCCTATTGAACAGTTGTATTACTTTTCTGACTATTGATAATGTGTGTAAAACAACGCTTTACACCTACTGTTTTGACTTGCGGATGTTGTTCCTTTGGTTTAATTTTGACTGTCTATTAAGACTTATTTCTTAAGTTTGATCTGCCTAATCTTCAGGAAACATCGTTTCATTTTGTTAATTTTTGTTTATTATTAATCAATCAGGTTAACAAAAACCTATAAATTTATCTATTTCGTAAAATCTCAATCGGGTCCTGTCTACTCATTATCTGGTCATGTCTGGCCTTGTTGGGACTTCCATGGTTTTGTCTGGTCTTTTGTCTCATTTGTCTGATCTTATCTCGACTTGTCTGGAGTTTTCTGGTCTTTTTTCGTTTTCTCTGAATTTATCTAGTCTTAGCCAGACATGTCTGGTCAAGTCTTGTCCGGACAGGTATTCGCTGGTTTTGTCTGTTTTTGTCTGGTCTTGTCTGGTTATGTCTGGTCTTGTCTGGTTTTGCCTGGTCTCGTCTGGTCTTTTCTGACCTCGTATGGCCGTGTCAGCTCTTGTCTGGCTTTGTCTGGTCTTGTCAGCTCATGTCTTTCCTTCTTTGGTCGTGTCTGGTCTTGTCTCGTCATGTCTGAACTTGTCTAGTCTTGCCTGTTCTTGTTTGATCTTGTTCGATCTCGTCTGGCCTTCTCTGGTCTTGTATAGTCTTGTCTGGTATTGTTTGGTATTGTGTGGTTTGTATAGTCTTGTCTAGTTTTGTCTGGTATTCTCTATTCTTGTCTGGCCTTGTCTGTTGTGGTATGGTCTTGTATGCTCTTGTCTGCGCTTGCCTGGTATAGTCTGGTCTTGTTTGGTTTAGTCTGGTCTTGTTTTGTCTTGTCTGCACTTGTCTGGTCATCTCTGGTCTTGTATGGTCTTGTCTGGTTTTGTCTAGTCTTGTCTAGTGTAGTCTAGTCTTTTCTGGTATCCTCTGGTCTTGTCTAGCCTTGTCTGATTTTGTACGGTCGTGTGTGCCCTTGTCTAGTCTTGTCTGTTTTTGTCTGGTCTTGTCTGGTCTTATCTGGTCTTGTATTGTCTTGTATGCTCTTGTCTGGTCATGTCTGGTTTTGTCTCGCCTTGTCTGGTGTTGTCTGGTCCTGTCTGATCTTGTCTGTTTTTGTCTCGTCTTGTCTGGTCTTGAATTGTCTTGTATGCTCTTGTCTGCTTTTGTATGGTTTTTCTCTGGCCTTGTTTGGTTTTGTCTGGTCTTGTCTGGTCTTGTATGGTCTTGTCTGGTCTTGCCTGGTCTTGTCTGGCCTTATCTAAACTTATCTGGTCTTGTCTGGTGTTGCTTGGTCTTGTCTAGTCGTGCCTGATCTTGTATGGTCTTGTCTGGTCTAGTCAGGCCTTGTCTGGACATGTATGGTCTTGTCTGGTTTTGACTGGCTTTGTCTGGTCCTGTCTGGTCTTGCCTGGTTTTGTCTGGCCTTGTCTGATGTTGTCTGGTCTAGCTTGGTCTTGCTTGGTCTTGTCTGGTCTTCTCTAAACTTGTATGGTCTTGTCTGGCCTTGTATGGTCATGTGTGGTGTTGTATGCTTTTGTCTGGTCTTGTCCGGGTTTTGTCTGGCCTTGTCTGGTTTTGTCTGGTCTTGTCTGGTCTTGTCTGGTCTTGTATGGTCTTGTCTGGTCTTGCCTGGTCTTGTCTGGCCTTATCTAAACTTATCTGGTGTTGTCTGGTGTTGCTTGGTCTTATCAGTATGCTCTTGTCTGGTCTTGTCTGGTTTTGTCTCGCCTTGTCTGGTGTTGTCTGGTCCTCTCTGATCTTGTCTGTTTTTGTCTCGTCTTGTCTGGTCTTGAATTGTCTTGTATGCTCTTGTCTGGTTTTGTATGGTTTTTGTCTGGCCTTGTTTGGTTTTGTCTGGTCTTGTCGGGTCTTTTCGGTCTTGTCTGGTCTTCTCTGGTCATATCTGGTCTTGCCTGGTCTTGTCTCGTCTTGTCTGATCTTGTCTGGTCTTGTCTGGTCTTGTCTGGTCTTGTCTGGTCTTGTCTGGTCTTATCTGGTCTTGTCTGGTCTTGTCTGGTCTTGTCTGCTCTTGGCTGGTCTTGTCTGGTCTTGCCTGGTCTTGTTTGGTCTTGTCTGGCCTTATATGATCTTGTCTGGTTTTGTCTGGCCTTGTCTAGTCTTTTCTGGTCTTGTCTGATCTTGTATGATCTTGTATGGTCTTGTCTGGTCTTACCTCGCCTTGTCTGGACTTGTATGGTCTTGTATGCTCTTGTCTGGTCTTGTCTGGTTTTATCTGGCCTTGTCTGAACTTGTCTGGTCTTGTTTGGTATTGTTTGGTCTTGTCTGGTGTTGTCTGATTTTGTATGGTCATGTCTGGCCTTGTCTGGTGTTGTATGGTCTTGTCTGGTCTTGTCTGGACTTGTCTGGTCTTATCCGGTCTCTTCTAGTCTTATGTGGTCTGGTTTTGTCTGGTCATGAACTGTCTTGTCCGGTCGTGTTTAGTTTTATCCGGTTTTGTCTCTCGAACACTTCTAAAGTGTAGACAATCATAGACAATCGATGACTGGACAGACACAATAAGAAAATACAATGAAGAAATGAATTTAGTATTTTTTGTTGATAGTTTAAGTGAATGTATGTAAATATCCATAATACGGTACTAAATAAATGACCGTGTGGTCAATGAGTCGGACAGCGCACGTCAATGAATGTAACGAGCTGTTGTGGGACCTAATTTGTTACCAATTTCCCATATCATATCAGTTGCCCGCTCAATCAAACTTTGAGCATCTGGACAGAGATACGTGATATGCAAAATACGGACGGACTTATTGGAAATATCGGGTGTCCTGCGGTTACGCCGTATAAGTCTTCGACCCACGCGAAATATACTAGATTACAAGAAGAATTTGCAAATACTCAATTAATAAATGTTTACTTCATATATTATAAATAACAGTCTCTGTATTTAAAATAAATCAACTAATGTAAACCAAATTAAAGCTTCTACCAATAATATAAATATTGAAATTTATTGGGTAAAGAAAAATTTGATACCTATATACCATAGGTAATATACCCATATACCATATTTGATACATATAAGCATAAATCCAGTTACACCTTCCAAACATTCCAAACTATATGGATGCAGGGCATTAGTGAGAGGAAAAGTATTAAATATCCGGCAGGTGTGCAATATATAATTTACAAAGTCAAACTAATCTGCGAGTGTTCTCGTATAGCAGTGATCGTATGCATCGATGGTGATTGACTGGACCACCCCGTGACTCCGTGTCAACCCGATTCGAGTATCCCGCTTTGAGCTTTCGTCGAGATTTTTCCATCATCACGATGATCATCATCGCTTTGAGTGCGGGAGATTAGTGCCGCGTCATCGCACATTACATGCGAGCTACGTCGAGCACTTGGTGGAGAATTCAATTGGCCGCTAAAATTATTTTCCCAGAATTTAATTCAATTTGCTTTAGATGGTTTTATGAAAATTGCCGCGACCATGTCTTGTGACTAGCCATTTGGATACAGTACAGTCTTCTGCTTAAAATCTGAACGAATCGCTACGAATAACATTTTTTTCTTCGATATGCGATAATTACAACATGGAGAAAATCAATTTTTAATTGAATACTACATTTTTTTTTGTTTGGAACACTTACAATTTGTCGTTGCAGACACCGTTGCTTGAAACGTTATACGCACTTTTTAGTAATCAAATTTAATTAGTTTCCATAAATTTCTTGGAATAACGATTTATATAATAAGTAAATGTTTTAAATAATTATATAATATATAAGTAAAATAACAAGCTGAAAATACTAAAAGAAATAACATTGCAATCCGCAGTAACTGAATCAAACCAACTGAAAATGCATATCAATTCAAAAAACTTATATTTGTATAAGTTATTTTCCTAATTCTTGTACTGTTAACTCCTTTCAAACAAATCAAAACTGAAGAAGGCAAGTTTTGTTAAAAAGTGTTATTTTCCAACCAATTATAATTTCCTTTGATTCTACAAAAAAAATCTGAAGGGATGTCTTCAGATTAGGAATATACACTGAGATGGAAAAAACCGGGTCATTGAATTATTTTTTAATTTTGATAATGTTTTAGTACTTTGAATAAAACTTTTGTGTTTTACAATCGGCGGACAGAAACTCACACAAGAATTGACAACCCTAATCAGAAAGATTCTCTATCACCACAAAATCCCAGATGAATGGCGGATCAGCACCACTATATGTTCAAAAAGGGGGATAAGAAAATTTGAAACTTTGAACTACAGAGGAATAAACCTCTTGAGCACCACAATGAAATTGACAACAAAAGTAATAACGAACAAAATTAACAGCCTCACCTAACTGGCAGATGAACAGCAGGGATTTAGGTCGGAAAGGTTAAATCAAATCCATCAAATAAAATAATTTATTCGCCTGTAAGTAACAATATTACTGTAGGTTAAGTTTAGTTTACAAAAAAATGAGTAAGAACAAGCAAGAAGCATAAGGCTATACATACATTTCAACTTATATTTAAAAAATATGATTAAATTCTTGAAGGTTGTATAATGCCTGGGCTAGTAGCAGATTTTTAACACTTCTCCTAAATGTCTTTTGGGATTTTCCATTTTTAATTGTGAGAGGTAATTTGTTATAGATCATGATTCCTTGTTGTTCTGGTCCTTTGCTGCAGAGTACTAAGTTTGTTTTCGGCTTATATAGGTTTTCTTTGCCTCTGGTATTGTGGGCATGCTTATCTTTATGTTTATCTATATTTGCCTTGTTTTGGTGTATAAGACAAACTACTCCCAATATATATAGACTAGGTACCTTCAAGATCCCTAGGTCACCAAAATATTGTCTGCATGATACACTCCTTTTTATTCCAATCATGGCTCTGATGATTCTTTTTTGTATTATCAGTAATGATTTTATCTGTGAAGAAGATCCCCATATGGCTATGCCATAGGAAATGATAGATTCCACTTCCGCAAAATAGAATGTTAAGAGGTCATCCCTCGATAAACTATCTTTTAAGCATCTTATTTGATATACCCTTTTGTTAAGGGTTGCACAAATATTTTTAATAGTGTAATTCCATTTGGGGTGTTCTTCTATGTAGATCCCCAGAAATTTTGTGCATTTGCTCGTTTAATGTGTTCACCAAATATACATATTTTAATGTCCTCTGCACAGTTACTTCTTTTGAAAGCAGTTTGAAATATTATATATTCTGTTTTTTTCCTTGTTTCAGTAAAGATTGTTGGCTGCAAACCAATTCATTGTTTTATTCATAAGGTTTTGCGCTGCGATTTCATTATCCGAACTACAGCTTTCGGATATAATAAACGTCGAATGGTCTGCATATAAGTTGCACTGACCTCCGTTGATGTAGGTAGCTAAATCAGCGCTGCAAAGTAGAAAAAGCATCGGTGCCAATACACTGCCTTAAGGAACATACAGATTTGTTTCAACAGTTCTGGATTGGGCTGAGCTGTTTCCGTGTTTAACTAAAACGAATTGGTTCCGGTTCATCAGAAAGGATTTTAACCACATACCTGTCCCTTTCCCTCGTATGCCGTAGGTATATAACTTCTCTAGGAGACCGTCATGTGGTACACAATCAAACGCTTTTGATAGATCGCAAAAAATTCCAATAGGATGTCTTCCATGATCTACCTCACGCACAGTGTTCACTCTAATTTTTTATGACCTGTGTGCGCACTTTTTTAAGTGTGTGCAATTTTTTCCAAAATAAAAAAATGTGTGCGGCAATTAAAAAAGCGCATAGAATAATAAAAAAAAAATAATAAATAATAATTAATATTCAGCTAAATTTTGTACCTACTTATACGCATTGACTCGATCTTACAGCATACCACTTGTACTACATACATTTCAACGGGACACAATGTTAAAACCTACCCTAAAGTCAAGTCAAATTATTAGTTCGTGAAGACAGAATTTACCTAATTACTGTGGCTTTCCAATTTCCATTCAAATGGAAAATAACATAATTTAATTATTACGTTTTCTGATCTAAATTTTTCAATTAACACATTTGAAAAAACAAAGAACAACAATTCACAATTACTTATTATTGAACAATTTTAGAATTAAGGATTATATTTGTTATTAATGGTTTTTATTTTTTTTATAGCTTCTCTCTCCTGTCTTTTGGTTTTAACCACTCTGTATAGACTTTACTTAAATGTACATTGTTTCCGTCATTCATATCTGATTTTTCTCTCATCAGCATATCAGCACAGAGTTTTCATGCAATCGATTTCTTTATTTCGTTTTTTTAGACCATCATTAAATTATGATCATCCAACCATCATATGGTATCAAATCTTCTACTTTATCCGTTGGAAACCATGCCATGTTTCCAAGATATTTTTCCTTGATTTTATTAATTCTTGAATGAGCAAATTGAAAAGCATTTATAGGTGTTAATTCACGGCGTTGAAAAAATTGACATGAAGCACTGAGTTCTTCTAAAATTGAAGACAATTGTCTGCTCGTCTGGTCTTGTCTGGCCAGACAAGACCAGACAAGACTATACAAGATCAAGTAAGACCAGACAAAAAACAAGTTCTAAATTTATTTGAAATTAAATGTTGTTTTACTTTTTAAAGAAAATTTGGATCATCGTTATCTTGATTCATATATTCAATTAATGATTCATAATTTTTAATAATTGCTTTTATTGCAAAATTTAGAGACAACCATCTCACCTCATTAATAGCTTGGAAACCTATAGTTATTTTGTAAAGCTTCAATAATCTCTTTAAATGTTGTTTTCGTCGCGGATCTCAAGAATAATTTGTAAACAGTTCTCACCACCGTTTCGATTTTTCTTGTGGCTTTTACTTCTTTCCATGTATACGAAGTACATACATTTTCTCAGTATGCAACACATTATTGTTGTACCAAATGTGGTACGTTTTGCTTTAATTTAGGTGCTACACGAGGCCTGTGCAAATAGCGGCCCGCGTTAAAATTTACTTTACTTAAAAAATATATCTATGTATAATATAAACAAGTTGGTTTCCAAAAAAAAGGCTGGTTTCATGATTGTGTCGTGCCAAAATATTACTTCACTGAGAAAGCAATTACAATTTTAGCTATATATAGTTCCCACAACGAATGATCTTAAATTCATATTCCAACATAAACATAACTACAAAAAATCTAAAAGCGTGTCTATGCCCACTGCCACTACCTTCTACCTTTCAATCTTCTTCTATAGTCATTAGGTCCATAGTTGGGTATAGGCCTTTCCCAATTGTTTAGAACTTTTCTTATTCTGTGCTTATAATGTGCGCGCCAATATCTTTCATGTGCGCTATGTCTAAAATCCATGTGCGCGCGCACACGCGCACAGCTTAGAGGGAACACTGCTCACGCATGATTTTGTTGGTGACTTCCAAAATAGCCGATTTAGTTGATTGTCCCTTGCGAAAACCATGCTGCTGGTGCGGAATAAGTTGGTATGTATCCACAAAAGATGTCAGCCTTTGCAACATACAGTGTTCCATAATTTTTGAGAATACTGACACGAGCGCAATGGGCCTGTAGTTATTTGCATCCGTTTTGTTTCCTTTTTTGTGAATGGGGACAATTCGAGATGTTTTTAGTATAGTGGGAAACTTCTCCATTTCAAAAGACGCATTTACAATATGTAAAATTGGGTCTACTAGCTCATGACGCAAGTCCTTAATGATGTTGCACGGTAAGTTGTCTGGACCACAGGATGATTTATTTTCAGAGATTCAATGATCAATTGACAAAAGCTCCATTTTCGTGAATTCCCGCATATATATTGTGTCAACATTCAGTTTTATGTGATTATTTGAGATTTTGGTCGGTGGAATATTTTGTACAATTTGTTCAGGGATTCTCTTGAAAAAGAAGTTAAATGTATAAGTTATTGAGTCGAGTTCCCTTACTATCCCATTTTCGCCCATTAATTCTGGTTTATCCCGTATGTCAATATTGTTTGTTTGTTCTTTTATATTTCTCCAAAGGACTTTTTGTTTGTTTGTAGCTGATTGCAGTTTTTTACTGAAGAAATTTTGTTTCGTGTGTGTTAAGAGCTTTTTATGCGTTTTCTTCAATTGGATATATGCCTCTCGCAGTATTGGATATTTTTTTTGTAAAATATACAGATCTCATAATTTTGAAGATGATATTAACACAGCTTCAGTAATCCAAAGTTTGTTCCTTATGCTAATAGAAACCATGGGAAAGCAGGTATAGAAGTGATGTTGTATGGTGTTAATCAAAGAGATCATTTTATCATTTATGTCTTGCTTGTTGAAGGTATCCTACCATGTTTCATTTGATAATTCCTTCGCAAATTGTTTCTTGTTCTCCTGTGTAAAACTTCTAATTTGATGGTATTTTTTTATTGGTTTCCCCATGGAACCGCTTAGCAATATTAATCTATGGTCTGATAGATCTGAGTCTTCCAGGGTCGTGTGTAATCGCGAATGGTTTTGCTAAAAATGTTGTCGATTTGCGTTTTGGTCTTATGTGTAATCCTTGTAAAATACTTAACTTGCTCTACCATACCAAAGGATGCCAGCAAATGTCGAAAGTTATTTCTATCATGTGAATCTACCGCAAAGTTTATATTAAAATCTCCCACAAGTATGATATCACTCTTTTTGTCAAAGATGGTACTTAATATAATTTCCAAATTGACCATAAATGACGCCATACAACCAAGAGGAGGTCTTTATACATTTAAAATTTTCATACAGCAGCTCTTCCTTTTCCAAACAACTCCACATATTTCGATGACTTTTTCTATAGAGTGTTTGTTAACATCGAGGCTATAAAGAGAGAGTGTATATCTAAGGAGGTCCGTGCCCATATTGCCGCTCAATGTCAAATGTCAAAATGTTATAGTTAGATATATGGATGAGTGGCATTA
This sequence comes from Phosphuga atrata, assembly GCA_944588485.1. Taxonomy (NCBI): domain Eukaryota; kingdom Metazoa; phylum Arthropoda; class Insecta; order Coleoptera; family Silphidae; genus Phosphuga; species Phosphuga atrata. The sequence goes on along the minus strand of OX155895.1, from coordinate 14,547,852 downwards.
TTTCATTGCTCAGCCATGTCTCAGTCAGACATAGAAAACAAAGATTTTTATTATTTAGTATTAGTTCTATTTCATAGAACTTATTTTTCATTGACTGAATATTCATATATGATTATATTTCTTTGTATATTGTTTGAAAGTTGTTGCGCTAAAGGAACTCGTTCTTCTATTTCTGTTGCTGTATGTTCTCCAGTTTCATAAAAAATCTAAAGATGATTTACTCCCTCGGTATTGGTTTCTCCAGCTTTAATAAAAACGGTTCAAACAAGTGTTCCGTGGCCATGTATCTGGTTTGTTTAGGATCTCAAAATCTTCAATGGGTACTGAGACCTTAAAGGACGCATATATGGTCGGGTGTCGGGACTGTAGCTTTTTACACAGTATTTGTTTGAAGTGTTTCTTTGTAAGATATGAAATGATGTCCTTTTCAGTTAATTCCGGAGCCAAACGGTACACGTGTAGGTGTTGAAAACGCACGGCCGCCCTTAATTCAGCTGGGTCGTTGCTACTCCCATAAATTACGTTTGACTTTTTCGGTCCTCTTTTACGGCGACGCTGAGTTTCCCAATTTTCATTAATTTCTATTGTAACTCCATTGGCTGTGTCGCTAATTCTCTCAGATGTTTTATTTACATTTTTTGGGCTACCTGGTTTATCCTTGGTAGAATTAATTCTAACCGGCCTTTCTATCTCGCCGTTATCACTACTTTCTCTTGTCGATAAATCTTTTTGCTGCACAGGTCTTGAGATATCTGGCGTTTCGGTGTTATCGCCAGGTTTTGGTGTAGGAATACCTTTCTGTAGCAAATTATTGGGTTTTTCCCGCTCAGCAGCAGCTCGAGAGTTCAACAAATCTTCATTTTGTTTGGTTCAAAATTCAACTTGCTTAGATAAATCAGAGATAACTACTAACAGGGGTTCTATTTTTTTTTTAATAGCCTCCGATATAAAAGTTTCAAAGTTATCACTCATTAAAAAGGTGTTAAGGAAATCCAACTGCTTGTCCGAAGGGATGTTGGATCTTAGTTCCATAAGCATTGTTAACCAAAATAACTGACAAAGCTCTTATTTGAGTGATCACTAATACTGCGGGACAATTTGCCCTACACTATTAACTTGTTCAATTTTTCTGGTCTCGTACGACTACTCTCGCTGACTGACAATGACTGACGGTCTTGCATGGACGCCGTTTTTATCATAAGAAAAGTAACAGAAAAGTTGATCAAATACAATAAGCCAGCCTACATATGTTTCATCGACCTTACCAAAGCCTTCGACCACATCAAAAAAGTTAGACGGAGAGCTCACCGAACCAACAATACCAGTTGATGGCGGTATTCGTCAAGGGGATTCATTAAGCCCGCTTTGCTTCAACATCATCATGGACAAGATTATACAGAAAGTTTGCTTTTTGAGAGGATATAAAATGGGAAATGAAGAGGAATGAAATTTGTGCTATGCCGACGACGCCTTACTGATAGCAGAGAACGAAGACGACTTACAGAGACTCCTACAATCATTCTACTGTACAGCTAAACCTCTTAACATGATAATATCTCCCACAAAAACGAAGTGTATGACAACATCAAAAACACCATTGAGATGTAAATTGGAGGTGGATGGAGAAGTTATTCAGCAAGAGCTGAAATTTGAAAATCTTGGCTTGGAACTCTCGGGCTTTGGCCATGTTGAGGTAGAAGTAAGGGAACAAACAACGAAAGCAACAAGAATAGCAGGGTGTTTAGTACAATATGGTGCAATAAAAACATAGGAATTGAGGCCAAGACTAGAATCTATAAAACAACAATAAGACCCATCATAACATATACGCCAGAAACTAGACCAGAAACATCGAAACTAATCGACTATTAAAAAGAACCGAAATGAAAGTACTTAGCAGAATTACTGGTAAAACACTTTTAAACAGGGAAAGAGGTGAAAATATAAGAAATACATGTGGATTAGAAGACATTAATGGCTAGGTATCAAACAGTAAAAAAGAGTGGAATGAACACATAAATAGGATGGACGACAGAAGAATAGTAAAAGTTACTCGTGATCAATCACCACGGGGGCGCAGGAGCGTAGGGCATTCTCGAAAGAGATGGAACAACCTTACAACCTGAATGCAGAGCAATAGGCAAGTTGACGAAGTATAAATTGGCGATTCGCCTAAATCAAGAAGGAAGAAGAAGAAAATCAAAGTGACCATTAGGATGTAGAAAAAAATAACATCGGGTACTTATCAGTTTATCTAATGAACATTAATAAATGAAAACGATAATTTTGCAAAATAAACCTAACAGAGATTAATAATGAAAATTTCAGTTGAATAAGATTTGAGTACTCCGTATTGCCCTAACTATTGCCTGCACAAGGCCCAGGCCACTAATGAGCTCATGAATATTATTTTGTGGAATATTCTGCTATTCTTCCTGAAATGCCAGACGAAGCTCTTTTATTGTGGTCCTCTAACACGCCTGCTCAGCATGTCCCAAATATGTTCTATAGGATTTCCTTCTGGGGTACATGCAGGCTAGTTGAATTTTCTTATTCCAACTGCATCTCAGTATTCTGTGACGCACCTCGCAGAATGGGTCCCCCGTTACATTTTTTCATCAGAATGAAGCCATCGCCGATAAAAGGGGAAAATGGGACTACGTAATTTTCCTTCTCAAAACCTTCTCAATATACCCCTGTTCAGTCAGCGATCCTTCATCTATGACAACCAATTCGGTACAGACATCCATTGATATTTCTGCCCATACCACCAGGGAACCTCCACAATGTCTGAGCCTGGCTTTAAAGGTCAAGGCCGCAAATCGTTTTCTCATTCATGTCCATACTCGTTCTCTTCCAACTGGCAAATGTAAACAGAATCTAGACTCGTCAGTAAGCAGTTCAGTCCTGCACTATGAAATTTGCCTATCTACAATTTGCCTATATTTGCATTGTGCCTATCTACAATTTAAATATTCGCGAGAAACTTAGTCTGGCTTCTCGGTGACCTGGGAGTAGTTTTGGTCCAGCTGCTACTCTAAAAGATTTTAAACCAAATTTTTGCAACCTTGGACAAACTGTCCACACACTCACAGCTGTACCACGAACCTCACATAGTTGGTTTATGGTCTCCACTGAAGTCACATGACGATTTCGTACAGTAGTACGAACGATAAATCGGTCATCGAAAGCAGTTATTATTTTTTTTTTCGTTTCCTGCCAAATGCCGTCCGCAGAGTATTTCTGCCGGTCTCCCTAAACAGCTCAAATGCTCTTTGAACGGTGGTAAGACTGACATGAAGAAATCTAGACACCTTCTTCCATCTGCCACAAGAGCAACAGTTTTTCATCTTCAGCACTTGAACCATAATGAACACACCAATCTGCCCTGATAATTACAATTAATCGAAAACAAACAAGTCAACCCGGTAAGCACCTTGATCCTATGTGCATAATGTCAAATGCGATATAGGTAGTGTATATCTTTAAATTTTATTTTCGCTTATTAATGTTCATTAGACAAACTTATAAGTACCATATGTTGTTGGTTTTTTTCATCCTGATGGTCTCTTTGATTGTAAAACACTAAAAGTTTTATTCGAAGTACTAAAAGAACTTGAAACTAAAAAACTAAAAAAATGACCCAATGACCCGTTTTTTGCGTCTGAGTGTAGAATAAAAACAAATCTCTTGTTGAAAGGCAACAGATCTGTTGTCTTTCAGCATGAGATTTGTTTAATTGTCTTAAAAAGGCTTAATAATATTATAGAGCTTCGGAAAGGTTGAATATATTAATATATTCAAGGTGTGTTCCACTGTAAAAAGTTGGTAAAACAAAATTTAATTGCGAAATTTAATAATGTTTATGATAATTTTGTTCCGAAAGTTTGTTATAAATAATTTGATTGTTTTTGAATTTAATACGTATTTAGTTTTAATAGTGTTCCATTTTCTTGAAAAGTTGTTAACTAAAGAAATATATTTTTAAGTTTTCCCTGTATTTTTTTTTTTAATAAATCACCATTATCAATAATATTTATAAAAGTCTGTTAAAAATATTTTTTTCTGATAATCTATTCCGATACTATACCGGTATTCCGGTTTCAAAAACAATCCATGCTAAAAAATACCGGTTTGGTATAGTGACACTATTTTTTGGTCCTATATTGACGCTCTAGTACCTATCCGTTCTAGAAAAGATTATGAAATACACACGAAAAGTTTTAGACAGTCTGAGCAAGATCGAGGAACATATGCTAGAAGTGGCGAGCATTATTACGTGCGCGTGCTAGAAATTGTTAATATATAATTCATTCTGATTTTATAATTGATCAAGATTCCTTGCACCACAGGCGAACTAATTTTTAAATTTTCAAGATCCGTATTCCATATGTTATAACAATTTTGTTTCGAAAACGCACAAAAAAACATGTTACATGTAAATGTCTATTCACACACGTCACTGCGTACCCGCTCAGTTCCGTGAAATTGCAGCCGCGTCAGTGACTTTTAATTGACTCATCTACAATAGTCCGGAACAATGACATATTTTAGCCGTCAGTGTCGATCCGTAATCGTTACTTTATATGTCATATTTCACGAACGCTGTTTTTAACGCTGAGATTAACGTTATACAAATTAATGCGAATAATTGGAGAAAAATTACAGTTAGATTTGTTATGTCAAATTATAATAATTGTTTCTACTTCTCCTATAAACTTATCTATCTACAAAATCACTGAAATGTGTGATAATACCTTGAAATGTCAGGATTTTCACTGATACTTAACTGACACTAGGGCTTCACATGAGAATCTCGTTTCTGATCTCATCGTTACTCGGGTTCAAATTTATGAAGAAAATGTTATGCTAGTTCTGGGCTCGGGCAAGTTCGGATTGCTCGGGTTCAAATTTATGAAGAAAATGTTACGGCTGCCCGGAACGAGATCAGAAACGACACTCTCGTGTGCAGCCCTAATGCCCGCCATACACGTTACGGTCTACCGTACAGGTTACATGCGCAGGTTTGCCTGCACAGGTCAACCGTACGCAAGAAACTGCACAGGTCCATTCCCACACACGCTCCGGTCTACCTGTGCAGGTTTGCCTGCGCAAGTAAATGCGCAGGTGCTGTCATGTGGACCGTTGTGTGTATGGCGGGCATAACTGACACGACATTAAAAGGACATGGATTTGTGTAAAGATATAAATTACTAAAACTCTATTAAAATACGAGATTTAGTCACACAAACTCGTTCCTAATTGACTTAATTTTTCTCAATGATCACAATATTGTGAAAAAAGGCTACTTAAAAGATATATACGTAAATATGTCGGATCACTGTTAGATAGTTGTAATCTGATGCATAGTGATGTATATCCTGGCGAAAACAACATATATGAGGCGTATACTCAGCAAAATTAACATGAAACAATTCAAAATGGACTTTTCAGCTTTAAGACAACATGATATTTATATGGTGCCGCATATAAACGCTAAAATTAAAATGATCTCTACTGATAGAATAATATTTTTGTTAGAGCACCATGCACCTGTTAAACAATTAATAATCAATAAGCCAAAACAACATTGGGTTACACCAATTTTAAAACAATGTAATATGAAGAACGACGCACATACTAAATGTAATAAGTCTAGGAGTATATCGGCAAGAAGATGTTTAAAGGAACTTCAAAAACTTGCACTAATTACCACACAGCAATAAAAGTATCACTTCTACAGGTGATGAAAAGATTACTTGGCAAGGTTTAAAGTACATGAACACTACTTGCTCAAAGAATCAACCAGTTCTATAATCATCGGGTAGTGCCAACGATATAAACACTTCTGTAAAAGAATTTAAAAAAATAACTCCCGGACCATTAATTGATGACGGATTAAAATTTTCTTCACATGTATCAACACTTTTAACCCTTTCGCTACCAACGGGACACATATATCCCAAGCACCAAATAATATTTTTCGGTGGTATTTAATTCACTGTAAATGTTCATAAAAAATTGTCCCCAATTAGTAAAAAGGTAAGAAAATACGTAACATTTACAGAAAAATCACCTAAATTTTTTTAATGGTCTCAATTATCCTATTGGTATTCTATAGCTATAATTTTTTTTTAGAATTGACGGAAAAAGACCACTCTCTGAGGAAGAAAAAAAAATATTGCGAAAACTTTTGTGACGTAGATCCATTTGCATCATCTGACTCTTTGGAAGATAAAAACTTCGAACCAGACACCGACAGCTCTAACAGTTCCGAAGATGCCAAAAGTTGTAAAGATTCATCCGACGACTGTACCGAGTTAGAATAGATGCTGAACCCATTACCACCTCTGAATTGACTTCAAGGAGTGCGATTCCAAATTCATTTAGACCTTGATTCAAAATTTCAACATGAAGGCCATGTGCTATCCTCAATAGAAAATTTGTTTGTCAATCGGATGAATTTGAAATGTTTTTGCAAGTTTTTCCATGTTGTTTGATTGATATTTATTGCCGAATGTACCAATTCCCGACTGGAAATACTGCGGAAAGCTAACAAAAAGAAAATTAATGTCGCTGGAATTATGATTTTATTTGGAATTATGCTTGTTATGACTTACAATAAAGTTCCTAACTTCACTGACTACTGATCAAAGAATGCATCCTTTGGAAATGAGGCTATAAAAACTACAATTGCTCGGAATTACATCCAACTACTTCTCTCTCACATATATTTCAAGTACTAAATAGAGGTAATACAGGTGGTTTCTTGCCTGAAATAAACATTTAAAAGATGCAGAGAAGAGAATTCATTCCAGAGCATTGACAAATAAATGACCAAATTCAAGGGGCGCTCAAGTCTAAAGCAATATCTTCCTTTGAAACCCAATAAGTGTGAAATCAAAATATGGGAAATCTCAATATTAATTCTGGAAGAGACGATACTTTAGGAAGAGTCACCACTATCTTAGGAGAAAAGGTTGTATCGTCTTATCCTACAATTCGCGATTCACGAGCCACTTTAGCATTAAATCGCTTCTTTACATGTGTTAGACTGATGGACAACATTCCCTTTCCCGCTGTAAGAACTGGTATTCTTTTGTGAACATTTATGTCAAACTTTGATGGGTAATTGAAGAAAAGTGCTTCTCAATTTTTCTGCAAGGCTACAAGGAGGTTCTTGTGATCACAGATTGTACGAATAGTGAGGTTATAAGCACTAAAAAGCAAACGGATGATGAGGAAAAGGAGGTACCATTCCTTTCTTTTTGTTTTCTGTAATTCCCAGGATATCAAGTTCTGCTTTCTCGAATTCTTCCTCTAGTTCTTTTTCTTTGCCTGCTAAGCTTCTGGTATACCATGTTTCTACTTTCCATATTATTTCTATCCCTTCCTGTCTTGTTATTTCTGCTCCCATGTCCTTTTCCTTTTTCTTTTCCGTGCTCGTCAACTTATGATCATTTCTTGTAGTCCTTAGTTTTTTGGATCGTCATAAGTTATGGTGTATTGTTTTTTTTTAATTTATTTACCTATTTGATCTTATTTTCCTCTTCTAGCGCTCCCTTTTCTTTATTCCATTTCCATACCTAATATGAACGTATATGAACAGTTTCTTTTAACGCCACTTTTAGCGTCTTTTCCTCTTTCCCTTTCTTCCCATGCCCTGCTCCTGATAAGTCATGTCCTTTTCCTTTTTCTTTTCCGTGTTCGTCAACTTATGATCATTTCTTGTAGTCCTTAGTTTTTTGGATCGTCATAAGTTATGGTGTATTGTTTGTTTTTTTTTATTTACCTATTTGGTCTTATTTTCCTCTTCTAGCGCTCCCTTTTCTTTATTCCATTTCCATACCTAATATGAACGTAAATGAACAGTTTCTTTTAACGCCACTTTTAGCGTCTTTTCCTCCCTTTCTTCCCATGCCCTGCTCCTGATAAGCTTGTCGATGTCGATGTTAAAAATAATGGGTGGAGTAGACTTATCGGACCAAAAAGTCGTTTGTTATGACTTTGATAGAAAATCGCAAAAATGATGGAAAAAGGTTTTCTATAAATTGTTACAAATAAAAGACTTGAACAATTAGAAGGAGATAAGAGACGGAACTACATAATAATAATAAGCCTTTCTGTAAAGGGAAACAAACCAACGGAAATTAAAGAAAGAATAAGGGACATTCATTAGGGGAAAACTAGAAACTGAGGTGAGGATCAAAGCTACCCATAAAATGGGACCAAAAATATTGAAGAGAAATTGGCCTTAATGAGATGACATTAATAATGACATGACAAAACAAGAAAGAGACATCGACAAGCTTATCAGGAGCAGGGCATTGGAAGAAAGGGAAAGAGGAAAAGACGCTAAAAGTGGCGTTAAAAGAAACTGTTCATATACGTTCATATTAGGTATGGAAATGGAATAAAGAAAAGGGAGCGCTAGAAGAGGAAAATAAGACCAAATAGGTAAATTAAAAAAAAAAACAAACAATACACCATAACTTATGACGATCCAAAAAACTAAGGACTACAAGAAATGATCATAAGTTGACGAACACGGAAAAGAAAAAGGAAAAGGACATGGGAGCAGAAATAACAAGAGAGGAAGAGATAGAAAGAATATAGAAAGTAGAAACATGGTATACCAGAAGCTTAGCAGGCAAAGAAAAAGAACTAGAGAAAGAATTCGAGAAAGCAGGACTTGATATCCTGGGAATTACAGAAAACAAAAAGAAAGACAAGGGAGAAATAGAATTAGAAAGAGGACATATTCTGATATACAGCTGGCTGTACAATAAATAAAAAGAACTAACATACTTACACAAATGGAATGGGATCTCCGAGAGATTACTCTCTGAGAGAACACGCAAACAATTACAACAGTCATATTGGAATACGGTCCAAATGAGAACGAGTGTGTAAAAAAGATACTACTTCTGTAAAAAAGACTACTTCTGGGATCAGTTAGCGGAAGGATGAAGTTAAGGGAAAACTACTAATAATAGGAGACTTAAATGGAAGAGTAGACAAAAAGGAAGAAGAAACAGAAGAAGGAAATAGGATTCCATGGAGAAGACTCCAGAAGTAACAATGGAACAAGACTGTTCGACTTTTGCATATTATACAATTTAATAGTAACGAATACATTCACGCGCACAAAGATATACATAAATATACTAGAGACGTAAAGAGCATCTTTCCCCTCAGATCGATAATAGATTTTATAATAACGAACAGAGATTTTAAAAATGAGGTAAAAGATACAAAGGTGAAAAGAGGTTCAGAAATATTCTCAGACCATCATTTAGTGTTGTCAAAAATACAATTAAAGTTAGAAACAAGCAAACAGGCAAATAATACAAGAAAGATGCGAAACAAGACAAAAGAAAATATCAAAACATTTAAATTAAAAGAAGAGGAAACATCAAAGGATTTCAACCAAAAAGTAGAAGTAGAATTAGACAAAAACTTGATAAACACATATAATGCAACGCCTGAAGAATTATGGAAGTATATCAAAGATATGCTATTAAAAATAGCAACAGAAGTATGAGGAACAAGCAAATTGATCGTATTTAAAAAGAAAACGAATTGGTTGAATGATGAAATAAAGACAGAAGTAAAAATAAAGAAACAGAAATGGAAAGACTAATTAGGAATATTTTGAGGAAATGTGAATGATAAAGCAAACACGAGAAATATCAGAAAGCGAAGAAAGGGAAATAGAGAGCAATATATAATCAGAAGAACAAAATATAAAGATCGAAGAAGTAGTAGAAGCCGTGAAAAAATAGGGATAAATAAAAGATAGGGAACTAGGGATTATACTACCACTGCACAAAAAAGGCGACAGAAGAGAATGTAATAACTAAAGAGGAATTGCTATGCATAATATCAATATTATACGAACGAATACTAGAAGGAAGGTTAATGAGAGAAACTAATACACAACTAGTGGACTCGCAGTCCAGGTTTAGGAAAGGTAGATGGGTGCAAGACCATATATTCTCCATAATACAATTGATAGAGAAATATCGCAAAGACAAGATATTCGTGGCTTTCATAGACCTAGAAAAAGCATTCGACTGCGTGACAACGAAAACTGTATATATATATATATATATATATATATATATATATATATATATATATATATATATGGGAACACTAGGAACATTCTGAGAACAGGAAACCTACAATCAGATGAGTTTACAACTAGGGAAGGTTTAAGGCAAGGAGGCCCAGCCTTTTTCAATATAGCTATGGACGATATAATAAAGAAAGTAAAGAGTAATGTAAAGAAACTAAAGGTAGGATATAAGAACATGCAAATAGTAGAAATTTCAGGTAGCGCATGACCTGGTTATATTTGCGAAAAACGAATAAGATCTGCAATATAACCTGAATATATGGAACAATGCACTAATAGGTAGAAATTTGAGAATAAATGCAGGAAAAACCAAGCTAATGGTGATAGGAAAGGAAGACTTGGAAATATAAATAAAATTAGATCAGAAACGATTAGAGCAAGTGCAAACATTTAAATATTTGGGATTGAAGATTCACAAAAGTGGAAAGGTCGATGCAGAAATAAATGATATACTGGAAAGTGCAGCTACGTTTTATAATTCACTGAACAACGCCTTTATTGCTGGATATTTATAAAATAAATATCCAGCAAATCCAAAATTAAGGTATTCAAAACTATTTTTAAACCTGCATTAAGTTACGGAAGCGAGAGGTTTTATCCAAACAAGCAAGATTCAAGCAAGAAATGAGGTACCTACGAGGAGTGAAGGGGATTACACAAAGGTAGGGTTGCCAACAGTCTCTTTTAAAGAGAACATGTTCTCTTTTCTTACAATTATGTCTTGTTCTCTATCTTTTTGTACATATAGCTGAATTGTTCTCTTTTTTCTAATTTTATCAGGACCAATGAATTATAAACTTATTAGTTTGAAATTTAATTGTAATCAAGTATTGCATATGTTTATGGAAATGGTACAGAGCTATTTTAATTGGATTTTAAAGATTCTTCCGAAATATCAGTTCCATTATTTAGCTAACATAGCAGTATTGCTATCCAAATATTAATTATTGAACGAAATAGGTGTCTACAAAAGAATTATCGGGTTTTAAAAAGATATATTTCACGAAGTTTTACGAATATTATATTAAATGACACATCAAAATAAAGGGAAAATGTCAAAATATGAAAGGGAAAAGTTTTAAATTATACCATCACAAATGTTCCATGTCGGCTGCTCGAGTCAGACGACACACGTCTAAACGGTTGTCCTGTTCGGCCCACACATGCTGCAATATGCCCTCTTCGATGCTGTTCAGAGCAGCAGTAATGCGTTATCGGAGTTCACTCAGTGTTCATGGCATAGGTGGCACGTAAACCCTATCTTTAATGTACCCCCAAAGAATAAAATCGCAACAACCGTAAGATCGGGTGACCTGGGAGGCCAGCTGAAGAATAACCAAGTCCTGTACAGCACATTGCCCAATCCAGCGGCGAGGTAGTTCCGTTTAGATAGCGACGCACTTCATTATGCCTAAGAGAGGCGGAGTCCCATCTTGTTGGAATATGAAATTGTTGGAATCCGCTGTCAATTGCGGAAACAACCAAAACTGCAACATATCGAGGTATGTTGTGCCCGTCACAGTGTTTTCATTGAAGTAAAAGGGTATTTACACTTTTGTGTTGGCACAGAAGACATTACATTTTTGGTAATTCCTTTATTGTTCCAGAATGATATGAGCATTTTCCGTGCCCCATATCTGATTGTTGTGTCGGTTCACCTTTCCATTTAAACGAAATGCCGCCTCGTCGCTGAACACTAGACGGTTATCAAATTCGTCATCCTCCATCGCTTCCTGCATTGCAATACAAAAATTGGTTCGCTTTATATGGCCGAAGCTTTGCACCATCAGTAGACGATACGGTTTGAATCGCAATCGCCGTCGCAAAATCTTTCATACAGTTTGATATGGAATACCAAGTTCACGACCTACCCTGCGAATTGACTGCTGCGGCCTACGCGTGAAACGTTCTCTAACTGCCTCCACTGTTTCATCAGAAACGTGGTCTTCCGGTACTTTTACGCTAACTAATGAATGCTCTGATGAACTGGCGGTTCTGTTCCGTACCGTCCTCGAAATGCACGTTGCACCATATACCGATAAACACCTTGCATACTCGAGCACACAAAGCGCTTTCTGCTGCATCCTCGCCATTTTGCGTAAACATATGTTGTTACATACTTAGTTCATGTTGCCATCTGGACGTTTAAAGTGAAGTTTGTTAGCGCGCGTTTTATACTTGTACATTTTACCTTTAATTTCATGTGTCATTTAATATTATATATGTAAAACTTTGTGAAATATATCTTTGAAAAAACCCGATGAAAAAAACCGGTGATTGAGATAACCCGATTGAGAAAACCCTACTTGAAAAAACCCGATGATTCTTTTGCAGAATGTAACCTGTATATAGAAATGTTTATTAAATAGATAAAAGTAACCTTTCTTCACCGAGTTGGTTTAACGGATTTATTGAAATGTTCTATACAACGTTTAATATTCAAATGTTAACACATGTCATGAAAAGAGACATATTTGCATCAATTGGAATGAAGGTCATTTGTGGCACATTATCATGGAAACTTTATGACATTAAATTTTTAATAATATTTTTCTATTTCATTTCATTTCAATCCTTTTAGTTATGACACATTATTCACTCATTACATTGATATGTTAAAATACCTTTTGCATTACCATTTCTCCAAACTTGTATACAGAACTAAAGACATTTGACGTTTTTTGGAGAATTTGATCCTTTTGCAAGGAAGTAATGTAAGCGTTGTTTTCTATGTCTGGCATCGATTGCAACAATTCATTTTCAATTTCTCCTCTGATCACTCTAACGCATGCTAGTATAATTACTGCGTAGATGCAGATTTTTGCAATTTCGTACAAATTTGCCATTTGTCGCTGCAGTACAATTTTTACTAAATTTTTTTTTGGAAACTGTCAAAACTTATAATTGCCAACTGTTTATTTAATATTATTCTATTATTATCTCTGAATATTATTCTATTTTTCTTTTCATTTTGATAGCCAAGTTATAGCCTAGGTATATAGTATGTCGACATTTTAGTTACCTTTTGCAAGATACATAAGTCCGAGCTGAGAAACAAACGAGGATCGATTTTAAGTTTGTACTTAAAATGTTCTATTTTTTGTTTATAAAATGTTCTCTTTTTTCGTGATCCACAGTTGACAACCCTACACAAAGGGATCAGAAAGAAGAATCAAGAATCAAAGAGAATAAGAAACGACATAGTAAGAGAAGAACTGGAAGTAGAACCCATCATAGAAATCATCAAACGGCAACAATTAAAATGGTTTGGTCACCTAGTGAGGATGAATGACGAAAGTGCAACAAGACAAATATGGCAGACGAGACCGCATAAGCGCAGGGCAGGGACAGACCAAGAAAAACATGGGATGAGGCGGTTACAGAAACTTTAAAAGAGAAGGGACTGTCATGGATCAAGGGGAAAAGGATGAGTAAGGACAGAAAGGACTGGGCTAGACTAGTCCACAACTAATATTTGTTTGTCATTTCTATTCTATTTTCTACTGTACTTGAGTCTATATATTACCTTAACACCTAACAGTAAAATAAGGTTTGGAATAAAAAAATGTATGTACGCATTCAAAAATAAAATACTTCAAAATTCTGCACAGCAAAAGAATTACTAATCACTCCAAGACTTAACAAAAATGTTTATCATCGTTTTTTAACTTACACACTGCCCAACATTTGCAATATCTTAGCGATAAAAGCAAAACATATAAAAAATCATAAAACCTTTTCGCAAGAATCAAAATAATTAATCTTTGAAAATTATTTTAAATTTATCACAATATTGGAACAACAATAGATAAACTAACACGTGTTATATAACAATTTTGTACAATTTCTTTCTGTACACAAATATCAAATTAGATTAATTAATATTGCTTTGTAGCACAACACAAGTGTTAAGTCACTTAGGAGCTAATTCCGTACACAATCTACATCTTGTACAGCTGCGTGAAGATGCCCCCCCGAAATTTAAAAAATAAAAAAATTTAAATGGGATATGTTTGACCAAGATTTTACCATGATTGACCACCAAATAGTTTTCTTTGCCCACATTCCGTTCAAAAGATATTATAGAAAAATGATCGAGGGCCTAGCCCCCCAAAATGCATTTTTTCTGTATTTGAGAATGGCATCTTCAAAAACATCGTTTGACCATGTTTGCCCACCATTTTTTTCGCTAAATTTATTTTTTAGGAACCCCAAAATCGATTTTTTAATTTTATTTTTGTATTATTTTTTTACTTGTTTTGTTTTTTCTTTCGTTTGGTGTTGAAGAACTTCGTTTGACCATGTTTTACCATCATTTTTTTTTAATACAAAATATTTTTAACAGCCCCGAAATCGATTTTTTTAATGTTTGATATCCATGAACAACATGAGGTATTCCCCAAAAGAAATGGATTGCCGAACTTTTCCGACGATATTCGAATATACAGGAAGTTGCATACCTATTCCCCTGCGATTTTCTATCAAACGGATAATAAGCGATTTTTGATAATTCGTAGGATCATTTTTCACACATGCAGAAATTGGCGTCTTCCCACCCTTAGAAAATCGTTTTATTTGAATATGGAGTGAAAAATTGAAACATACAAGTAGAGAATTTTAAGGAAAATGGATGAACCTCAAAAATTGATTAAATGATATTTCACGAATACTAAAAGAGTTACGTATACACCATTGAATTTTTTTTGCCTGCATAAGGGATGAAAAGTTGAAAGATAGAAATGTTCTTGGGTTATATTATATTTGGGTATATATATATATATATATTGTTTATTGTGGTCTTAACTTTTTTTAAATTTTGGTTTCTAAAGGTTTTTAAAATTAGATAATTGCAGATTAGATTAAGATTACGGTAAAGCGGCCAATAGGTATCAACATCTGGTACCAACGTTCACCTGCAAGGAACAAGACTCATCGATAGAAGATGGACATTAGTGTATTGACGAAGAGCCTTCTGAAGTTGACAGGGATGTACGTCGTTTCGTAGAAACCATTCGGATTTGCGCTGATAAAGAGACGAAACAATGTTCCAATTTTGATCGACCAAACGCTTATTACCTTCCGGAAATTATTGAACCTCTATTGAAGTTTGCCCGATTCTTTCCCCTCTCGACGAATGTAATGAAAAAGAAGTTTGGGTCACAATACGATGTAGGGAGTTCAGCAAATGTTGAAGCGTACTTCAAGAATTTGAAAAACATTCAATCCGCGGTCCAATTCGCGCGTATAAATTCATAGTCAAACATATACGTTCCATCGAAACGACAAGTAAATTTGAGCGAGCTGCTTGCAAAAGAAAACGTTATAAATTCAATGAGAAAATTATTTACTATTGTCATCATATTACAAACACTAGGCAAGCTGCATGCCTTCACGACAGCTTGGTTTTGTTTATGCGCGGCACAGTGCATATAAGGTGCTAGCGATTGGATCATGGGACACGTATTGTAATAAGCTACCGTCCTCTTAAGCATGTCGCTGGCAAAGTCATCACAGCAATTTGCCGAGAATATCTCCCACACATGTTGTTTGGCGCCCACGTTAAAAAACGTAAGGCCCCCCTTCCCTTGAGTCCAAGACCTAGACACCAATCACTGCTATACGTTAAGGGAGGAGACCCATAGTCTATTTTTTTTAAGAATGCAGTAACTGGAATCCTGATTTACACTATGAAAAATGTTCAATCTAGTTACAAAATTTGGCGCTAAATTCAAATATAGTTACTTTAATAAAAAAATGGTAATTTACTAATGGTTTCATTGAATATCTCATTATTATTGATTAATTACAACAAATGGCAACAGTAGTAATAAAATACAATCAAATGAATGGAGAAAAACGCGAAAAATCTAAATCATACAAACAAATCAGATGATAATTGTGAATTGACACGGCAGCCATTGTCAACTAACAGCTGCAAATGTATGTGAAAAGAAAGAGAGAAAAGAGGTTGAGATGGAGAAGTAAAAATCGTCGGTGTGAACTTCTCCTCGATTTAATAATAATAATAATATAACTTGTCAACTTGTCAAAAAAAATTATCTTTATAGCGTGCCATCGCATTCTGACACATTACAGTTACTGGTGCCCGCCGAAGACAATTGGTACGAGCCCCTGGGATGTAAAATGTGTTAATATACCTAGAACTTGACCTAGGTATATGGAAGTTTATTTTTGACAACAGAAATGAAGCATCCACTTTATTATGAAGAATCTTCCATAAAAACTCAGCAGTATGCTCTTCTCTTCTGGCGGCCTGCGAAGCGATACCATGTTGTTCCAAGAGAATATTTTGTTCCACACCCCGATCGGGACAACATCATCTACAGCATCTACTCTGTACGATAAATACTTTAAGAATCTGCGGTGAATACGGTCCAGTGGCATTATCTGCTTCATGTAAAATGCATACCAAATAAGACACCCATACTCGAGTTTGCTTATTACATATGCAAAATACAATAACTTTATGAGGTCAATGTCTCTGAAAGATGCACAAATTCTCATAATAAAACCTAACATTCTTGAAGCAGACATTGCAATATTAGTTATATGTCTAGTAAAATTTAAATCAGAGGTGAATAAGATGCCCAAATCCCTTATCTCCACGCAGCATTTAAGTTGTAATCCATTCACTGTGTATGATGTTGTGAAATGGTTAGATTTCCGGGAATATGACATGGAGCAGCATTTATCAACATTAAGGTACAGTTTATGAGTTTCACACAAGGATACTAATTTGTTGATGTAATGTTGAAGAAACATAACATCATTTGGCGAAGTAACGCTTGTAACGTAGTAGTAACGCAGTACATGACGGTTTAAGGATTTTAAGAGGGAATTAATAAAAATAATAAAGAGTAGCGGCCCCAAATTTGAACCCTGCGGAACACCAGAATCCATTGAAAATTTTAACTAGTGAAAACCATGAAAAGCTACGTATGCTTGACGATCAGATAAATATGATTCCATAAGCTGTTGCAGACTTGGAGCAGCTCCAAGTTCAGCAAGTTTCACGAGTATTATGTCGTGGTCAAGGGTATCGAAGGTTCGAGAAAAGTCCGTATATACTACGTCTACTTGACCTCTGTTATCTATCTCTGAAACATATTGCGAGAATGATGCAAGATTGGTTGTTGTAGACTTGCCTGGCATGAAACCGTGTTGGTTGGAAGAAATAAATGAATAAACGTTTTTGAAAATAGTTGAATAAATAACCTGCTCGAATATTTTTGAAAAATTACTTAATAAAGCAATTGGACGATAATTTCTCAGAACATGTTTTTCTCCCTTTTTATACACCGGAGTAATTTTAGCCAACTTCCACCATGAAGGAAACATGCACGTGCTAATAGCAAGATTTATAATAATATGAAGGGGCTTAGCAAATATGAATCTACAATCTTTAATTAGGAACAGAGTCATCTCCAGTTGATAATTTATTAGGTAAACGCGCCATAATGCTTATTAAATCATTTTCTGAGATTGAATTTAAGGTATAAGACAGACAATTACTATGATTGTCAGACAAATTAGTAGCGTTAGCAGGTTTATAACTTTTAGAAAATAGTGAGGCAAAACCGTTAACGAATTACCGTTAACGAATTAATAATTCTGCTAGGTATTCTTGTAGTACCTTGTTTCATATGAGCCAAGTCCATAATCCGGTCGGATTTGATTTGATATTGTCTTCTAGTTCTTTAAGATACAACTGATATGTTTCACTGATTTGCTGTTTAGTGAGTGATCTGAGCCTTTTGAATTCATTATGATATATTTGTTTCATTATGATATATTTGTTTTTATAATATATTTAAGCAAATCAGAGAACAAGGTCAAATAAACCCTATCTTCCCTATACTGCATTTTTTTTAAAAATGGACTATAGGTCCCAGTTAAGCTGTTGCGCTAAAAAGAAAAAGAAGAACTAGGAAAATATATTTTCCGATGAGTTCACTTTGATTTGCCACTAAAGAACTGGGATGCATTTGGGGGGGGGGGGGGGGGCTGTCTTGAGCCCCTAAAAAAAATATTATTAAAAGAAATAGTGGGCAAACGAAGTTTTTTAGGATGGCATTATCAAATATAGAAAAAATGGATTTTGGGGGCTAGTCCCCCAATCATTTTTTTATAATATCTTTTGAACGGAATGTGGGCAAACAAAACTATTTGGTGGTCAATCATGGTCAAATCTTGGTCAAACGTATTCGATTTTAATTTTTTAATTTTTTCAATTTTGGGGGGCTATCTTCATGCAGCTATCTTGTACTTCTTTATATATTGTATAGTTGTATTTACCTCATTAAGTCTTTAAACTTGTTTTATATTTAAAATTGTATAATTGTATGTACAAATAAATAAATATGTAAATAAAATAATAAATAAAAATGAAATAAATAAATAAGTAATTAGAAGAAATTCATACTAATAAATAGTTAGTGTGAATGTGACTCATGTCACATTCAATCTAACCCACATCCATTCCCATAAAAAATACCAATGGGATTATATTTTCCACCACCCCCATAAGCATCTCCCACACAAAAAATATGTTGTGCTATAACTGATGTTTTTTTAGACATAATAAGGCCAAAAATCATTAAAGGGATCTGATCTGAACAAAATAAATAAAATTGGTACCGAAAAGGTTATAGCGTGTTTTTTTTTTATTGAAAGTGTTGCATTCCTGTAGGCATCTTTAAATTTAAAAAGGAAATTAGAGAGACTGCATATGTTTTGTCAATGCTTAGTTACCTTCAATCGGTATATACTAGTTTCATTAATAAGACAGATTGCGCCAGAATGCAACGAGTACAAAATAGGTGTATCAAATTTGTTAATGGTTTAAGAACTAACCAAAAAATATCCACGGAAATTCAATGCAAATGGCTTAATATGGAAAAACTTTGAAAATTTCATCTTACTTTTTTTAGTAAAAAAAATCATGTACCTACTGCAAATTACCCAGGTATCTGTATAACAAAATAACCTACAGAACGGACGTTCATATAGTTAATATTCGAAATAAGGACTTGCTGACTCCACCTACACACCAAAGCTCAAAATTTAAATCTTCGTACATCATTAACAATCTACCAATGGAGTTAAGGCAAACGAGCGTTGAACAGTAAAAAAAATATGTTAAAATGCAAAGAATATAATCTTCAGAATATACGGAGCATTTAGAAAAATGACCGTTGTTATTCCTCTCTTTATTTTTGCTATGTTAGTTAGTGTGAGGTTTACCTAAAGAAAACAAAAAGGGCCTATGGAAGATGGAGAAATTCTTGTTTATTTCTTGAAGTCCTTTTGTTCTCCATTCACTGCCGTTTATGTATATTTGAATTTAATATATAAATCAGATTGTATTTCTTTATGTGAAGGACAACAACTCAAAACTATTAATTTGTTGGCAGTATGTTCTAAAAGACCCTAGCATTTTTTAAATTCAAATTACTCTTGCAGTTTATTTAAATGAAATGAATATTATGGTTTTATTAAGGAAAAATAAATATACATTAATTAATTAACATTTTTCATGTTTTTCTCGTAATCATCTAATATTTATGCCAAATTTAATGTATTGCAATTTCCTATACTATAATATTAATTTCCAATTAACATCAATTGGTAATTTATGAAATGAATAAATTTCAAAACAAATTTATTATAATATCTTGAAACGTAATATTTCCGTTCCAATCGCGATTTAGATCACTGCACTTTCTCATTACTATTTATAGCAATCCGAAACAAATTAATAAATCTCTTAATACGCAACAAAAAACTGAAATATCTAAGTTGAAAAACTAACTATAAAGTACTTAGGACTGTTGCTGCTTATCATTTGCAGCTTCTACCTGCATCGTTAACTAGCTACACTCTGCCGCACGAAGTTAATTAATTCAATTAAGACATTAATAAAATGTTTATTTTGTTGGATTTAACTGTATAAATTCAGTGCGTGCGTTTTGTCGGATTAATATTTATAATTTTGAAATGTCAGTCGGAAATGATAATTGTAAACAAAAATGATCAAAAGAAAATCAAAAGGAAAACGTAAAGATTTTTTCGTTTCTGTAGGAATTTCCGTAAATGGAAACGGTTAATTAGGTTTTATTGTAACTTAGATATTTTTGCAAAAGTCGCTAATTTATTGCTGCCAATTGATTAAGCTTTTTGTGTTAGATGTTTCAAAGTTATGTAGTTAAACGTGTTTTTTTTTCTGAATCAAGATTAAATGTGGAAGTCGAAATGTATCACATTAAGGTTTGATTTCATGGAAGATTGAATGTTTGTGGATCGTTAAGAATTTCTCACGATAATTAAATTTTGGCAAAATCGGTTCTAATTGAGGTGTATCTAAACTAAAATAAGCCCAAAACTATAAATTCTCTAATTAGTAAAAACAGTAAAATTGACGGGTCTATAAAATTTAGTTTTAATTAATATCGGGATTTCTTAATTGCGATATCTTAAATCATTGTTAACATTTTTTAATATTTTTTTCAGTTCACCAAAGTTCATCAAATATTAAAAGTTTTTTTTTTAATATTTGGAATATATTTTTGTAAAACTGTAATGAATACAGAAATAATGATAAATTGGAGACACTAGGTGTAAGTTTCATAAATGAGTTCAGAGCAACAACAAAACTCATTTTTGAAACTTACACATAGTGTCTCTAATTTATCATTATTTCTGTTATAATGTTTCACCTAGTGTCTACAGCTGAATCTTATGTTATGAATACCTTAAAAATAATATCGTTATTTTTATTATATCTATTATTTATTATTATTACCTTTATTGGCATTACCATCATCAACACACAACAGATACTTCCAAAACAAAACAAAAACATACTTCTATATAACAAAACAAAGCAAAACCGAGGATTCCAACCCTCCCTATTCATATATCCGACTTGAAAATAAAAAAACAAATGAAAAAATAAATAATAAATAAAAGTAAAAATTCTACGCCCGCCATAAGTTTTCCCACTTAAGGGTGGGTAACTCTTCGCACTATCTCTCCCTTCCGCTGTAAAATATCACGCATTATGGATCATCAGCTATCTGACTCTTCAATGCAAAACTCCCAATTTTTACATTCTTTCCTCTTCTGTTCTTCCTAACTCAGCCCTTTGCACTCTTTTATCCAAAAGCACACGTTTTTGGGGATAAGAGCACACGTTCTTCCTTTCCTTCGGCCAGTACCTTCTTCCCTCGTTTCCGCACCAAAACCTGGCTATTATCCATTGGACGCCGCTGGAACCTCTACTTAAATACTACGCGAACTTACCCTATGCTTGTACCTTGTTGTAATTTCGGTTGTACCTGATTTTGCCTACACGGCTCAGTCCTATCTGCAACTGAATATCCCTACACCATTCACCCAGTAATAATTATTCAAGCCTCACGCCTTCCTCCTGCATCCTCTCTACCTCCTTCTTCGACAACCCTACTGGATTATACATTTTTTTTTCCATTCATTTCCTCATTTTATTGTTCTGATCCCTCCAACACCTTCCTTCCTTATACTCTACAGCATCTTTATAACCATTTGCTTCTTGCAATACCAGGTTTCCAGGCGTGCACCTGTCTAATTGCAGCGCCCTTTTTACGAACTGCAGCATTAACCTTTCTACTTGCTCAATCCCATTCATACCCCAAATTTGCGGTTCGTACATCAAAATACTCCGAACACACGCCTTCTTCTTGTTCTTCTCCATCGTGGCGCTACAGTCCCATTTAGACCTGGGGCTCCCGTATTTTCTGTCTTCAGTCGTCTCGTTGCCTTGCTGTTGTTTTCCAATTACGAAGTTTCAATATCTGATTGGCGTCCTCTTCAATGTTGTTTGTCCATTTAGACCTGGGGCTCCCGTATTTTATGCCTTCAGTCGTCTCGTTGTCATGCTGTTGTTTTCCAATTACGAACTTTCAATATTTGATTGGCGTCCTCTTCAATGTTGTTTATCCATCACTGTCTTGGTCGTCCTCTTCCCCTTGCACCCTCCATCCGCCCATTATATACTTTCTTTGGTATTCAGTCCTCACCCATTCTCTCCAAGTGTCCCGCCCATTTTAATTTGTAATTTTATAAATTCGACAATACCTGCCTGGTTTTATTTCTGTTTTAATTCGAAATTATATCTGATTCTCCATTCCCCATTCTCTACTACCGGTCCATATATTTTCCTTAGCATTCATCGTTCCCATCTTGCTAATATTTCTTCTGAATACTTGGTGATTGTCCATGTCTCACTTACATATGTCACCATTGTTCTTATAATGGCTTTGTAAATTGTAATTTTTGCTTTTCTTGAGACTGATTTGGACTTAAATATATGTGAACGTGAAAGTAGACTATGTTTCCAACTAGTTTGCGTTGTTGTATTTCCTGTTTGATATCATTTTCACTGTTGATTTGGGATCCTAGATATTTGAATTGCTGCACCGCTTCGAAGTTGTTATCTCCTATTGTGTAATTATGGCCAAGTCTTCTTCTTGATTTCATCGGCAGTAGTTTGGTCTTTGTTTCACTAACCTTCAGTCCGATTTTACTGGCCTGTGTTTCCAGTTTGCTGAATACTTCATTGAATTCCAGTTCTGTTCTGGACACTGGATTAATATCGTCTGAGTAAGTAATTACTTGATGTGACTTGTGTATTATTGTGCTCTTGAGGTTATCACTGCTGTTTCTTATTGCCTTCTCTAATGCAATATTGAATAACACCGGTGCAAGTCCATCTCCCTGCCGCACTCCTTTAGTGGTTGAGAGTCTGTCTGTAATTTGGTTTTTGAATTCTTACTACAGCCTTTGAGTCCATCATTGTTGTTCTGGTTAATCTTATTAAATCTTATTAACTTGCTTAGTATTCCAAAAGCTTTCATTATATCATATAGCATGTTCCTGTCTATACTGTCGTAGGTTTCCTTGATGTCATATATACTCCCATGATTTTTCTAGTATTTGTCGGGTGGTGAAAATCTGGTCAATTGTCATTGTATCAAACCTGCCTGATGCTCCCCTATGATTTCCTTTCCATATTCTGCTATTCTTTGGCGTAGTAGGTATACTTGTGAATATTTTATATGTTATACACAGCAGCGATATTCCTCATTAGTTGTTACAATTATGTTTGTCACCTTTTTTGTAAACGGGATATATGATCGCCGTTTTCCATTCTTCTGGGATTCTTTCTTCTTCCCATATCTCGGTGAACAGTTTGCGTATTTGTACACTAGCAAACAAATACGCAAACTATTCACCGAGATATGGAAAGAAGAAAGAATCCCAGAAGAATGGAACACGGCGATCATATTCCCCTCCATCTTATTACTTCTGCCGGGATATTATCTATCCCAGGTACCTTGTCGTTGTTTAGCTCTCGTACGGTTTTAACTACTTCTTCGTAAGTGGAGTCTGTTTTTAGAGGTTGTGCCGTTTGTCTTTCTTCCTTTTCGTTGTCATCATTATTTCATAATGTCATCATCATCATCATCATTCGTGTCAGTTGTCATTTACTCTCTCTGCTTTATTGAATCCGTTCGCAAAATGTTGATGCCCTCACACACACGCCTTCCACACTACATTTTTTGCCACGAAGCTCTCTTCATTTTTTTTTTCTCCATGCATTCCAAAAACTATTAGCAGCCACCCATGCTTTCTTACATATAAATTTAATGTGCTCATTATTGGACCCATTACTGTAAAACATAAATCCTAAGTATTTGAAGCTGGTAGCCTGTTCTATAACCCTTTTACCTTTTCTCAAAATATCTTTATTAATACTTCCAATCACCTTTTTCATTTCCCCTTGCGTTCTTGCTAAGACAACAATGTCATCCGCGACCACAGTTTCATCCTGCCTATTACCACTACTCCTGCGTGACCAGTTTTTTAAAACCTTTTCTAAATCAGAAATGAACACATTGAATAGGTCCGGGGCTAAGTGGACACCTTTGCCTTAAACATATAATAATCCAGAATCTCTTTGACATTTTATCCCTCATTCTTACTCTAGAATCCCGCTTGTAATCCCGCATAAGTCTGAAACTGGACTCACAGTGGACAGTTCCAACATCTTTCGGTTTACTGAGTCATTTTCCGCTTTGAGATATATGAATAACCCATATACCTTTCCGCCTTGCCCCCCCCCCCCCTCGCTCGCTTACGTATTTTAAGGTAATCAACTGATCTGTACTTCCCCTTTCTTTTCTATAGCCTCCTTGTACTGCAGGGATCACTTCCTTCTCCTCAGTTTCTTCCTGTAAGTTCTTTTCCACTACTTTGGCATATATCTTATACGATGTATCCATGGGCGTGATACCTCCAATTTTCTGCTTCTCCCTTGTTATTTGCTTTGAAAATAGGCGCAATGTATCTTTCTTTCCAACTCTCTGGTATTGTTTGTTTTTCTTGGAAAACCTTGTTGACTATTTCGTGGAGTTTCTTTTGTATTGTCACGGGCGCTAGCTTCCACGCTTCATTTGGGATCCTATTCGGGCCTGTCGGTATCGTTCTTTGAAGCCTGCTGAGAAGCATTTCCTCTCACTCAATTTCAGGTTGATGGCCTTCTTCTCTCTTTCCACCGTGTCCACTATCGCCTCAGCTTCCTTCTCGTCTTTTCCGTCCAATAACTGTCTAAAATGTGCACTCCAACTTTTAATCTTAATTTTAATGCCATTTCGAGTTGATTTTTGCCATATTTGGTAATGAACTTTCATATTTTTCTTTCACTGTGGAGCTTCCTTGTCTCTTCCATTTGTTTTCTTTGCCACATTCCCCCTTTGTTCTTCACAAGTACTTTGATTTGTACCCTCATGTTTTTTAATATATCCAATTTTCCTCCGCCCTGCTTCCATCTTTTGTCTTCTCCTAGCAATGTACTCTTTATCAACCCATGCACTTTTATTGTTATCACTCCTGATATTTTTTCATTCGATCGCCCTATGGACTTTAGCTACTAGTTAGTCTAGACTATTTACTGCTTCTAGCTGACAGTTTTCCAGATTGCTCCTAAAATTTTGTACCGCCTCTTTGCTCCATATCGCTACACTTATCTGCTTCTCGATCTACCATCAAAACACAATTTTCTCTTTCCGCTATTTCTAGTGGGAAATGATCCGACTCCATCCTGTTATTTCCCAGCAGCTTATGTCACTCATTGCTGCTTAGTTTATTATTACATAGTCTATCACTAACATCCCTCTGTCCCTTACATACGTTATCTCTCCACTCCAATCTTCCTAGGGACATGCATTTATAGATTCCAGATTAGTAGATTTAGTAGATTTTGGTAGTTGTACTGCGATCTTCATAGATCTATTGTACCCCATCCTCTTCCTTCCATCGTTGGTAAACTTACAATACTACCCATTTAGACCAGCTCCTCTAGTTTCGTTCCTCTTGCATCCATTTAATATGTTCCATTTTCTATTCGTCATCTAGTCGAGCCATTTTCTACCATCCGTGTTGGTTATTTTGACTTTGGATTTTCTTATTACGTCCAGACCTTATTCTTACGTTCCACTTCCCCGCAATTATAACTTTAGGCAAGGTTTCCTCATTTGCTTCTCTCTCTATCCCCGGTCACAGTACTTATTATAATTATTATTAAGTACTTAACAGTACTTAATTTGTCATTTATTATTAAAACTATGATGTAATGCCATTTTCCCAGTTTATTGTTATCTTTCTTATTTGCATCCCTTCGCCGTATTATTCCCCCATCACTCTATTCCTCTATATTCTAGTTTACTGCGGTTATTAAACCTCTTCTTGGTCGCCCCATATTGTAATCCCTTTTTGCCCATTGGCACTTTAACGCGAACTTATCTGGCAGTTTGTTTCTCACCTCTTCCCACTTTTTTTCTTCAATTCATGTTTCCACAAATCCAATTAAATCAAAGCTCTTCATATACATCAACAGGTCTTCCTTATCTTCCGCTCTTAGTTTTCTCTTCAACCCTACTATATTCCAACACAATCTCTTTGTTTGCTTCGCGACATGCTGATTTTCCGTCTCCTGTTTTTTTCTTTCTGAAATTTTATGTACTTTATTCCTATAACATTATTGAAGTGGTACCATCTCTGATCTACTTCGATTTTTCGATACCCTACCCTTGCAAATTGGCAACTTTCCCTCAATTCTTTAGCACTCTGTCTTATCTCCCTCTGCACCTCTATTTCCTTCTCTGTGAGATCAGATCAGTGTCCACGTAGAACTGGGACCCTTTAAATTGATTTTTCGTTTTCATTTTCCTTATTTTTTCTTTCCAGTTATTAATTTTAATTTTGTACTGTATTTATTTGAAACTTTTCCCTTTATAAAACACCTACTTCATATTCATCATTCGCACGTATTTTCTTCTTTAACTCTTATTTTGTTAGTTGTTTTGTTAAGTTTTTTTATTTTTATTATAATTATTATTTTAATTACCTTACGAACTTTGTTCAGAAATTTGAATTTTGAATCAGAAACATAAACACTCACTTAAAAACAAAGTTTAAAGAAGATTTTTTTTTTAAACAAAGTTTAACTAAAAAAACTAAAACTTAAAACAAACTGATACAAATTACACCAAACCGAAATCAAATATATAAACACCAATTTAATCAATCAGACCAATTTAAACTAAATCGAAACAAAAAACAAATCATTGTTTAAAAAGGCCCAGAAAAACCGTTTGGACATGTTTGTTTAGACATCTCCGTGAAATCTTTTAACTATTCTTACTGGGATTTAATTCGCTTACCTACAAATATTAATTTAATTATATCGAATTAATTCATTTAACACTGAGACAAATTAAATCAAACTTACTTCTGACTAATTTGGACTTTTGTTTATTAATCAATCTCTTTTTCAATTGAAAGACGAAATAATAAATAAATATTAATGGACATCCTCCGTTATATAACCTAATCGTATCATAATCTTCACAACAACAAAATTAAACCAAATTAAAATGTAAAAATTAATTTGTCGTCTGGACTAAACAGATATTCACAGTTGATTGGATTAGACAGGATGAGTTCTCGACTGGAACTTTGCGAGATAAAAATTGTTTGAGCACCGTTTGCCTAGATTACAAAATATTGGACAACACTCAACTAAACTGTATTGAATAAAGAAAATGTTTATATCTATATTATGTTACAAGATGACAATATTATGTGACTAGGAAGTAGCGATATCTACCTTTTCAGACATTGATAAAGCCTTTGACAACACCCTTTTTCGTAGCCTTTTTTGTAGCTGTCATTTTCTCTCTCTGCTTTATTCAATAGGTTCGCAAAATGTTGATGCCTTCACACACACGCCTTCCACACTATAATTTTTTCCATTAAGCTGTCTTTCATTTTTTCTCTCCATGCATTCTAAAAAGTATTAGCAGCTACCCATGCTTTCTTACATATAAATTTAATGTGCTCATTATTGGACCCATTACTGTTAAACATAAATCCTAAGTATTTGAAGCTGGTAGCCTGTTCCATAACCCTTTCACCCCACATCAGGTTTCCTTCTCTCTTCCTAGCTTTCTTTCTATAAACCATCTTCATTGTCTTCTCTACAATCACGCTTAACCCGCTTTTCTCAAAATATCTTTTAATATTTCCAATCACGTTTTCATTTCCCCATTCGTTCTTGCTAAGACAACAATGTCATCCGCGTATTCTAGCGACCACAGTTTCCTCCTGGCTATTACTACTACTCCTGCCTAGCCAGTTTTTTAAAATCTTTTCTAAATCAGAAATGAACACATTGAATAGGTCCGGGGCTAAGTGCACACCCTTGCCTTAAACATATCAAAATCCAGAATATCTCTAACATTTTATCCCTCATTCTTACTCTAGAATCCCGCTTGTAATTCCGTAAAAGCCTGAAACCGGATTCACTAGCCACCAGTTAATCCCTTTTATACTCATCAGTTCCAACAACGTCTTTCGATTTACTAAGTCATTTGCCGCTTTGAGATATATGAATAACACATATATATACCTTTCCTCCTAGCCCCTCTCGCTCTATTACGTATTTTAAGGTAATTAACTGATCCGTACTTCCCCATCCTTTTCTATAGCCTCCTTGTACTGCAGTGATCACTTCCTTCTCCTCAGTTTCTTCCTGTAAGTTCTTTTCCACTACTTTGGCATATATCTTATTTGATGTATCCATGGGCGTCCATGGCCCTCATTGCTTTGAAAATAGGCGCAATATCTCTTTCTTTCCAACCCTCTGGTATTGTTTGTTTTTCTTCGAAAACCTTGTTGACTATTTCGTGGAGTTTCTTTTGTATTGTCACGGGCGCAAGCTTCCACGCTTCATTTGGGATCCTATTCGGGCCTGTCGGTATCGTTCTTTGAAGTCTGCTGAGAAGCTCTTTCATTTCCTCTCATTCAATTTGAGGTTGATGGCCTTTTTCTCCCTTTTTACCGTGTCCACTATCGCCTCAGCTTCCTTCTCGTCTTTTCCGTCCAATAACTGCCTAAAATGTGCTCTCCAACTTTTAATCTTAATTTTAGTGTCATTTCGAGTTGCTTTTTGCCACATTTGGTAAAGAACTTCCATATTTTTCTTTCACTATGGAGCTTCCTTGCCTCTTCCATTTCTTTTTTTTGCCACATTCCCCCTTTGTTCTTCACAAGTCCTTTTATTTGTACCCTCATGTTTTTTAATATATCCAATTTTCCTCTGCCCTGTTTCCATATTTTGGCCTCTCTCACTTTTTTTTTATTAGCAATGTACTCTTTATATACCCATGCACTTTTATTGTTGTCACTCCTGATATTTTTCCAATCGATCGCCCTATGGACCTTAGCTACTAGCTACTCTAGACTATTTACTGCTTCTAGCTGACAGTTTTCCAGATTGCTCCTAAAATTTTGTACCGCCTCTTTGCTCCAAATCGCTACTCTTTTCTGCTTCTCGATCCACCATCTAAACACAATTTTCTCCTTCCGTTATTTCTAGTGGAAAATAGCCCGACTCCGTCCTGTTAGTTTCCAGCAGCTTATGTCATTCATTGCTGCAGGGACATCCATTTATAGATTCTAGATTAGTAGATTTCGGTAGTGACTTGTTCTGCAACATTCATAGATCTATTGTACCCCATGCTCTTCATTTAATCGTTGATAAACTTACCATACTACCCATTTAGACCGCCTCCTCTAGTTTCGTTCCTCTTGCATTCATTTAATATGTTCCATTTTCTATTCGTCATCTAGTCGAGCCATTTTCTACCATCCGTGTTGGTTATTTTGTCTTCGGATTTTCGTATTACGTCCAGTCCTTATTCTTACGTTCCACGCCCCTGCAGATATAACTTTAGGCAAGGTTTCCTAATTTGTTTCTTTTTATATCCCCGGTAACAGTACTATTTGTCATTTATTATTATAACTATGATGTAATGCCATTTTCCCTGTTTATTGTTATCTTTTTTATTTGCAACCCTTCGCCGTGTTATTCCCCCCATCACTCTATTCATCTATATTCTTCTTTGCTCCGGTTATTAAACCGCCTCTTGGTCGCCCCATATTGTAATCCCTTTTTGCTCATTTGCACTTTTACGAGAACTTATCTGGCAGTTTGTTTTTCACCTCCTCCCACTTTTTTTCTTCAATTCATGTTTCCACAAATTCAATTATATCAAAGCTCTTCTTATACATCAACAGGTCATCCTTATCTTCCGCTCTTACTTTTCTCTTCAACCTTACTATATTCCAACACAATATCTTTGTTTGCTTCGCGACATGCTGATTTTTCATCTCCTTTTTTTTCTGAAAATTTATATCCTTTATTCCTGTAACATTATTGAAGTTTTACCTGATCTGATCTACTGATCTATCTTTTGATCATTCTGATCTATCTGATCTACTGATCTACTGATTGTTCTGATCTACTTCTATTTTTCGATGCACTACCCTTACTAATTAGCCACTTTCCCTCTTATCTCCCTCTGCACCTCTCTTTCCTTCTCTGTGTGATCAGATCATTGTCCACGTAGAACTGGGACCCTTTTAATTAATTTTTCGTTTTCATTATCCTTATTTTTTCTTCCAAGATATTAATTTTAATTAATATTGCTCTGTTTTTTCCATATGTCGTACTTCCCATTCTGTGAATATTTTGTACCGTATTTATTTGAATCTTTTCGCTTAATAAATCCTGTACATCATTTTCCCACGTATTTTCTTATTTGACTCTTATTTTATGTTATTTTTATTTCTATTATAATTATTATTTTAATTACCTAACGAATTTTGTTCAGAAATTTGAATTTTTAATCAGAAACAGAAAGACTCACTTAAAACAAAGTTTAACCAAAAAAAACTGTATCTAAAAAAATCATATTACACCAAACCGAAATCAAATATATAAACACAGACATGAAAAAATAGGAAAAATAGGCGAACTAAATTAGACCAATTTAAACTAAATCGAATTAACAAAACAAACCATTGTTACATTGTTAAACTAACTATTCTTACTCGGATTTAATTCGAGTTTACCTACAAATATTAATTTAATTATATCGAATTAATTCATTTAACACTGAGACAAATTAAATCAAACTTACTTCTGACTAATTTTGGCTTTGGTTTTATAATTAACCTCTTTTTTAATTGAAAGGCGAAATAATAAATAAATATTAATGGACACCCTCCGTTATATAATTTAATCGTATCATAATCTTCACAACAACAAAACTAAACCAAATTAAAATGTAAAAATTAATTTGTAGTCTGGACTAAACAGATATTCACAGTTGATTGGATTAGACAAGATGAGTTCTCGACTGGAACTTTGCGAGATAAAAATAGTTTGAGCACCGTTTGCCCAGTTTACAAAATATTGGACAACACTCAACTAAACTGTATTGAATAAAGAAAATGTTTATATCTATATTATGTGACAAGATTATGTGACAAGGAAGTAGCGATATCTACCTTTTCAGACATTGATGAAGCCTTTGACAACATCTCGTTTTGACAGCCTCATGCGCGTCTATTTTGACACACTCGCATGAGGTTGTCAAATCGTCTGTTGAAAGAAGCAGTATCGACAGCATTACCTCAAAGTGGACGGAAGAAATGCTGAGAGCTAGAACGACGTAGGCACGAAGTCGAGACCACGGCTGTGGTTAGTAGAATACAAACAGGAGAAAACTCTAGATAGCATTCCTCTGGAACAGGTACGCTGAAGAGCCTAGGAAAAATGGTGTGCAGAAATCTTGCAGGAAAACGTGGGGTGTTAGCCCCACAATTCTGCCATGGACGAATACCATGATAGTGAAACCTACGATCACTTGCGGGCAGTTGTGTGGGGTAGTAGAACCAATCTTACTTCTATAAAGAAGCAGCTTGAGAACGTCTAATGATAGCCTTTTGTCGGCATCGAGGGGGCGACGAGGTCATGCCCCACAGCTGCAATGGTACTGCTGCTACATCTGACTCCGTTGCACCTTGTCGTTGAGGGGACCGCCAGATCGGCAATTGTAAGTTTCAGCAAGGAACGAATAGTTAGAAGTAAAATAATTGGCTTGGCTTCGCTGCCAAGATCCCACTGGTTGGTTGTACCAAAAGACAAAATGGTATGTACGAGGAGGATTCGCAAAATAAGGTTCCCATGATTTTTAATAATAGACAGCTATATTTTTGTTTTAGTGGCAAAGTTTTTGGTCATTTTTAAGCTTAAAACGTATGCTATTTTTTCTACATAATCGCCGTTTCTGCAGACAATGCTCCAGTTTTTCTATCCCCATGCTATAGAATTCAGCCGCCAATCCTTTGAGGAATCGAATAACCTCTTCCGAAATAGTAAATACCATTTCGAGAAAAACTACGCCACAATGTGTAGCGGTATAGCCGATTGGAGAGACGAATCCTCAGCATACCATATTGAGCACTAACAAGATGGTCCGAAGGCAAAGGAAGGTACTGCTACAGGAGTGTTTGGACCTCGTACCAAATACTTTGAATCCATGAGAACATCATCATCATGTGTCCTTTGCTTTCTGACGGTCGTGAGCCTTCCGCTCAGCTGTTCCGTCGTCTTGTTGTTTGTTTCTGTGTGTTTTTTTTTTTTTTTGTGTCGGTTTGCTTGTTTGTTTGTCGGTTTGTTTGTTCTTCTGTTTGTTCTGTCTCACTCATAAACGGTTTTCTTTCCTTTTTTTTTTTTTTCTTCTTCTTCTTCTTCTCGTTGTTGGTCCTTGGTTTGTCCTGGTGTTGGTTCCTGGTTCGCACTCCTGGCGGTTCCTGGTTCGTCCTTCGTTCTCGTGGTGGTTACTTGTTCGTCCTCGTGGTGGGTGCTGTGTCTCTCTGGTTTGTTCGTGTTGTTCCTGCCTGTTTTTGTTCCTGGGTGCTCCGCTGGGTTCGGGGATGTGGGCTTTCCTGTGAAAAAGAAAGATCAGTGATTACCTATGTTGTTGAGGTTTTGTATGTTTCCATTTAACGTTGATGTTGTAGTTTGCTGCGTTGTTGATTGTTGGGTTGTCATGCGTTTTCATGCGTTCGAAGCTTTTCGTTGCTAGTTTTTCTATGTGTTGCTTGATTGTCTCCATGTTTAGATCGCTGTGCAGCTGCTCATTGGTCATGTACCATGGCGAATCTGTTATTTCTCTCAGAGTTTTGTTCTGGATGATTTGGAGTTTGTAGATTTTCCTTTCTTGTTGTTTGAGAGATGGATTGTATCCAGCACGTCGATGAGTACGTCATTGTCGGCCGTATTATGGACTTGTAGATTTGTAGTTTGTTCCTTATGTTCAGCTTGCTTTTCCTGTTTAAGAGCGGGTAGAGGTAGCCTCTAATTTGTTTTGCTTTTTTCGCCGTCTGATCGATGTGTTCTGAAAATGTAAGAGCTTTGTCTAGGATTACGCCTAGATATTTGATTCGGTTTTCCCATTTTATGTCTGTGTTGTTGATTCTCAAGCAGCTACTGGGTTCGTGCTTAAATTTTTTCGGCGTTTTAAATTTTTTTAATTGTGTCGGCGTTCGGTTTAAACTGCTGTGCAAGCGACTTTGCGAATTCCTCCGTTTTCTCCTCGTCCGTGCTTGCTACAGTGTCGTTTGTTGTTTTCAGTGGGGGAATTGTTCTCCTCTCCTTGTTTCTAAGATTCTTGGTTAATTTCCACGGTTCCTCTATTGTTTCGTTGATGCGTTCTAGTTTGTCTTCCCATTCGGCGTTGTGCTGTTCGCGCAGTGCCCATTTCAGTTGGTTTGTCAGTCTGTTTAAGACGTTCTTGTCCGTCGGTGCCAGCGTCCGTTGGAATACCTTGTTAGCTTTGCGCTTTTCTTTTAGTAGATTCCTGATTTTCTGTGGGAGGGTTGTTGTCGTGTTGGCTGTCCGTTTCCTTGTGGCGGCCTCGAGTGCTGCTTTTATTTCGTTTTCTATCGTCCGTGCTGCTTCTTCTAGGCACGGGGGGCTTGTAATTTCTGTACAAGTGACGTTCGTCAGATTATCTTTGAATTTGTTCCAATTTGTGATAGTTTTCTCGATTGTTTTCCTGGCCGTATTCGCTTGGAGATTTATGTGCACTGGCTTGTGATCTGAGCTCAAGTCCTTGATGCAGATTATTTCCACGTTTGCTGTGATGTTTTTCATAACGGCTATATCCAAAATATCCGGCATTCGCTGAACTCCTGGAAAGTGTGTTGGTTCGTTTGGTGCAATTACTTGTAACTTCCGGTTTTCCGTGTACCTTAGTAATTGTCGGCCCTTGGTGTTTGTTACTCTGCAATTCCATTGCGAGTTCTTTGCGTTGTAGTCTCCTGTGGCTATGGTACCTATATTTCTGTCGAATATTTTGTCCAGGTCGTCGGCATTTATTTGTTTCTGTGGCGGCGAGTACAGTGCGTAGAGGGCTATGGGTCCGTCAGTTGTCTGTACTTCTACTCCTACCGTTTCCGTGTCCGTGGTTGTTTCTACTTCCGGCAGTTCGTGATGTTTTATGTTTCTTTTGATGACGATGGCGACTCCACCTCCGGCTTTCTCGCTTCTGTCTTTTCTATAGACTTGGTAGTTTGCTATGTTCAGTTGGTTGCAACGTCTGAGGTGCGTCTCGTTGATCAGGGCCACGTCGACGCTGTGTTCGTTTAGGTGTGCTACTAGTTCCTGTTTCTTGTTTTGTATTCCGTTTGCGTTCCAGAATGTAAGTTTCAGATTGTCTCTAGTTCTTCTAGTGGTCATTGTTGAGTGTGAGCATGATGGTTGTGATTCTTCTACTGAACTTTTCTGTTTCCTCTTTGCTGTGTCCCATTTCGGCAAAGTCGAGCATCATTTCCGTCAGTTCAGATCTGATTGCTTCGTTGCTATTCCTTTTGTTTCGGCTGGTTGAAGGTTTTGTCTCCGGGTTGGGGTTGTTGCTTCTTTTTATCGGTTTTGGTATTTGGCTCGTTGTCGGTGTTTGGGCTGTTTGTCTCCGTGTTTGGGCTGTTTGTCTCGGTATTTGAGTTGTTCCTGCTGTCTTTGTTCCGTTTGTCTACCTATTTCCGGTCTCGCCGGGCAGTTTCTCCATATAGAGGTGTGTTCGCCTCCGCAGTTTGCGCATTTCGGCGGCAGTGTTAGCGGTTTCTCGCACAGGTGCGTGCTGTGGTTCTGTCCGCATTTCATGCATTTGTATTCGGCGTTGCAGTGCCTCTGCACGTGGCCGAACATCTGGCATCGGTGACATTGCACGGTTTCTCCTCGTGTTTTCAGTGGTTCCATTTTCACGCACAGTCCGTAGAATCGATCCATTTGGTAGATGGATTTGTATTCCTTCCCAATTTCTACCAGGACCATTTGGATTGGCGTGGCTTCTCTCCCTTTCATCCTGGTCACTTTTATGGCCGGGTATCCGTTGTCGTTGAGGTTCTCTTTGATTTGCTCCTCCGTCAGGCCGCAGGGAACTCCCTTCACTACGACCTTCAGATTCCTTTCCGTGCTCAGTTGGTGCGAGTGGAATTTGTAGTCTTCTTCTTTCATCAACTTGTACATGTTCCGGTAGTCAGTTATGGTTTGGGGCTGGATTCTTATCCCGTCCCTGGTAGTCGTTGCCCTGGTGTAGTTGATGTTGTTTCTGTTTAGCTTCCTTGAAAGCCCTGCCCATTTGTCCTTGTTTCTTAGCACGATGGGAGTTTTGTTGTTGACGTTGTTTTCGGTGGGGGTTTCGGTCTCAGTGACTTCGTCTTCGTCGTCGTCGTCGTCACTGTCCCTTGTATTTAAGCATGCGTAACTGTTCATACTCACCTGCGGTCCTCGCAGGCTTGACGTGGTTGGGCTCGTCAGCTTAGCGGTTTTCTTGGGAAACCGGAAGGTTCCCTCGTCCTCCGGGTCGGTTTTGCGCTTGGGGGCGGCCTCGGTGATGCTCTCCGTGTCCATCCGTGTGGGTTTTCTCCTCGGGGCGGCTTCGGTGGCTCTCCTCGGGGCGGCTTCGGTGGTTTTCTTGGGTTCGGCGTCGTTGGTCCTCTCGGCGGCGGTCCTTCTGGTCGCGGCGGTGTCCTGGGTCTGTTCGGCGTCGGTGTTCTTCTTCCTGTTCAGAAGGTGGTTGAGTAGCCTGTCCAACCCGTCCTCGCTGATGGACTCCAGGAAGGCGAAGTCCTGGAATTCCTGGGCGGCGGCGGTTCCGTTGGCGCTGGTTTGTTTCATGATTGGATTCATGTCTGCAGTTTGGTTTTTTTGAATTATTTTGTCAGAATAATTGCTAAGTTTAACGTCTGCTTCGTACGAAGTTCGGTTAAGCTGTGATGACCATGAGAACCTATCCAACCTATCTTATATGCAATCGAAGGATGCGCACAATTTAACCTCAACTCGCAAAAGACGAGTTGATTTAACGTCAGATTGCCTGCTAGATAGTCAGATGGCTGCTTCATTAAGGTTATTGGCTCATACACCATCATATACAAATTGGTTTGGGACTGTATGGGAAAGGCAAACAAGTTCGGCAGAAAAAATAAAGTAACATTATATTGGGTACCACGACACACTGGTATAGATGGAAACGAAGAAGCCGATCACCTAATAAACAAATAGATCTAGCAATTCCTTTATAGGTTCGGTACCCTTTTGTGGTATGAGTATAAACATCACACAGAAAAGCTTAGATTAATAAATAAGAAAACAATATATAAAATATAAATGAAAGTAGGAGATTATCACTACGATATCTTCAAATCTGTCAGTAGCTGGAATTACACGGATAACTTCTGTTACTCTTTGGCACAGATTCGTGGTGTCAGCCGTTCGCTGCGTCAAAGCAAGTAACGGGAACGGTCAAGACCAAAGAGTAACGGAAGATATCCGTGTAATTCCAGCTACTGACAGATTTGAAGATATCGTAGTGATAAACTCCTACTTTCATTTATAATATTAATTTGGTTCAAACCATGACATCTCATTTTAAATATATAAAATCCTAGAAAAAACTTCCAGAGCTAAGACAATTCAAAATAATGCTGGACTCTTTAAACCTGAAAAGAACAAAAGCTTGCCTGAAACTAAACAGGAATTCTACGCATGAGAAAAATGTACTTTGGGGCCCACTGCTTGATGGAAGAGAAGCTGCTGCAATCGTTGAATCCCACCCAGATCCTGAAATTCCTAAGGGAATGATTACTAGAGGAGGCTCTCTAAAGGGTTAAGTATACCAACGATTAGAGGAAGAGGGTGAGGTTCAATATATCTATTTAGGTCGCAGTTCAAGTCCACCACCGAAATGTACAATCAATGTGACCTAGTTAGGGACGTTATAAGAGACTGCATTAGGCTAAATTCGAAGGATCTAGATGTCGAAACCTTGGTCAAATATCTCTTAAATCTTATACGTGCATGGTGAAGGTCTGTATTTGTGCATTAACTCTTTGTAAATACAACTAACAATAAGTGCCATTGATAAAATAGCTGTTTAGAGTTGGTTTTGTTGGTAACTTTTTTTTTCTGTTGTAATTATTAAATATTGTTAAAATTAACAACAATTTTGCAATTACGATTTCCTAGCCGATTAATACAGGAATTTTTTTCCACTGAATTTATTAATAATCGTGCTTCCTTACTACTTTTTAACACGCAATCTTGTTTATAATTGCCTAGAAAATTAGTTTTAATCGTACAAATTACACGAGTGTTACAGACTTTTGTTATTTTGCTACAACGTATCAAGGTAACAAATAAAATTACAACTTCTAATGACAATTTAACATTTAATTTAATCTTCTTCCAAAAAGACTAAATACGACTCAATTGACAAGACGAGACTAGGCAGAAAAAGTTGAAACAAATAGATCGATTATGTTCGACAAAACAAGAAATATAACATCAGACGAAATTAGGCAGACTACAGTAGATGAATAAGACGAAACAGACAAGACGAGATGGACAAGACCATTCAGACAATACTATAAAAAGAAACTAAATAGGCAAGACTCGGCTGACAATAATATACATATAAGCCTAGAGGGACAGGTGTAGATATAAAAGACTAGACAAACAATGCTTGATAGACAAGACTAGATGAGGCATAGGAGATTATATACTCAAGACTGGACAAAGAAGACTAGCCATACAAGACTAGAGAAATGAGTAGAGATAGTTGAGATTGAACAGACCAGACTCTAGAGATAAGATAAGACAAACAGGACTAGGCAGACAGATGGACTATACTAGGCAGATAAGACTAGACATACAAGACCAGACAGACAAGATTAGACTAGACAGACGAGACTACTAGACTTGCTAATGAGTTTGACAGCTGTCAGTGCGGGGTTCGCATACATTCCACAAAGAATTTAGAAATAGTGTCTGAAAGGGTTTAAATATTGAATGCATATAAGATTTGTAAATTTAGTATTTGAAAGTGTTCTCAAGGTTTTTCTGCGCTTTTATTGATAAAATCGATTTTGGCGGTTTAAAACTTGACAGTTTGATTTGGTATCTTAAATACAAGATTATGTTTTTTTTTGTGTTAATACAGAAAACGTCCAGGAATCAGAGAGCCATTATTCCTACTTCAGTCTTATGTAATAATCAAGTGTGCACCTTTTTGGTGAGCTCAACTTTCCAAGAAGCCATATGTGCTGTAGTTAGCAAACTAGTGGATCCACTTAATGATCACAAAATACTCCTTATGGACGAAATACAGTTCTTAAGGCAAGAAAAGATTTCATTAAACGTAAAATTAACTAAAATCGCGTGCTGCTTGCAACCCGGACGGCTCAGGTAATGAACCCTTCGGAAGAGATCCAGTTGGTTTTTTCGTCCCCTGAAGATGATAACCACGAGCTCCCTAAGGCCACGGATAAAAACCCACCACGGCGCGATAAGCGAAACTAAAATAACAAATATACATCCATCAAGGACCCAAAGTCTGGCGAAAGCGATAAAAACACATGCATTCATTATCACATGCCTTCATTATCACATGCAATCTTCCCAGATCAACTAAAAGATTCTGTACTAATCACCCTCTTTAAAAATGGAGATAGAAATAAGCTAAAGAAGTACAGACCAATTAACATCCTTTTGGCTGAAATCTTTGAGAAAGTGTTTTGTGTTAGAATTGATTGTTTCTTACGAAAATATGGTATCCTGTATGATTCTCAACTTGGATATATTAAAGGCCAAAGTATTGATACGGCAGTACGTTAAGGACATTGATAAATTCTATAAATTGAGCGCACTTTAATCGCACATTAAAGCACATAAACAAGCAACGAGAATCCTTTATAAATTATATTTCGGGGAATTTTGCAGGGGAATATTCCAAAATGCGAAAAAATTAACAGCAACTGGTCTATATATTTTTGAGTTGCTTCTTTTATGTTCAAAAATAAAAATAAATTTAGTAATTATGTTTCATCACAAAACGCTAGACAAAGATTGAGAGAAGCCCTATTTATTCTCGTATAAAAGCCTTTAACGCTCTACCTCCAGAAATTAAATCAATCACAGGACTAAACAAATTCAAAACAAAACAATCTTGATTTTATTATTAATATTGAACCATATAACTTGGATGCATTTTTTTAAAGACTTATAAATTAATAGATGCTTAGTATAGAAAAATGTTTTGCATATTGTCTTGCATAGTGTTTTGCATTTACTATCTCTTGCATGGGTATGTCTTGCATATTGTTTCCTTATTATTTCATTTTGGTTTCTTGATGAAATATATATTTAATTTTTTTTAACTAGATAGACTGACAAGACTAGACAGATAAGACCAGACTGCTAAGACTAAATATACAGGACAAAACAGACAAGACTAGACTGAAAAATCTAGGAAGACAATTTCTTTTTCATATCTATATCTATTTTCATATCTTTCTCATAATCTATTTTTTCATATGCAGGC
This sequence comes from Phosphuga atrata, assembly GCA_944588485.1. Taxonomy (NCBI): domain Eukaryota; kingdom Metazoa; phylum Arthropoda; class Insecta; order Coleoptera; family Silphidae; genus Phosphuga; species Phosphuga atrata. The sequence continues at coordinate 14,508,357 of OX155895.1, read as the reverse complement.
ATATGAAAGCCAGCATTCCATCAAATACGACACTATGATGGCCGTAACGGTTTCTACTGACTATTTACAGGGACGTCTCTTGACCTGAACTGACTGTCGTGGTCCTGTCTGGACAATTTCTTGCGTGTTTATCCAATGTTTAACATCACTTTTTGGGTTTTCTGCTCTACTTAAATCATCCTCATTGTCGGGCCAGGTCACTCCATGCTCGGGTCGTCGGGTCTTCGTTTTCCCCACACTCGCAGAGGAGAGAATCTTTTTCCCAAATGTGTGGAGATACGCCTTGAAGTTGCCATGACCTGTTATAATTTGGTTTGCATGGTGGGATAGACTGACGTTTAAGCTGCACCAAGCCTTTATTGATGGCATACACAGTTTAGTCCACTAGCCTATTGTAGCTGCATTCCATCTGTCCTGCCATAGTTTCTCGAGGTGTCCATAGGGATGCAACATCGTTCATAAAAAACGTCGATGTTAAAACATCGATGTTTTGAAAAGTAAAATATCGATGTCGAAAACATCGATGTCTATGCGATATATCGATAACGATATATCGATATTATTTCGATGTTTTGAAAAAAAAAACACAGGAAACATAGGAATGTTCAAAATGTTTATTAGTTAATTATTTCGCAAAATAGAGTTTAAAAATAATAATTTTGACAATCTTGTGCCTAGTTAGAGGTTTCTTTCTTGAGTAATCGTAACCCCAGCTTCTGAAAACAGCCGCTCACTGGGCACCGACGTTGCTACGATAGGCAAATGTATCATCGACAGTTTATACAACCCAGGAAATAAACCTTTGATGTCATCCCACATTTCTAAAGCATCTGCTTTTACAGGTGTTACAACATAAACATGTGAAATTCTGATTCTGCTTTTGTTTTATGTCACGTTCGGAATCATTATTTTCATCCCTTTCAGATTCGTCAGAAGAATCAGTTAGTAAAACTGCTGCTTGCATATTAGTTAAGTAATTATTTATATAACTGATGACTTTATTCTTAGCAGTCTTATCTTTGAAATGAATGAGTTTCAAGCGTGGATCTAGAGCGGTTACGATAGCCAGGGAAGAATGTTCTAGTTTATCAAAGCGTTTTGATACCTCTTTTTCAATTTCTGCTTTTAATGAAACCTTGCTTTCAAATGTTGGTGAGAATTTTTCTAACATGCCCCGCAGACAGCTTACAAGTGGAATAACCTTACTGTAACATAATTTTCGTCAGAAATTTCTTTAGTTAATCTTTCAAAGGGCTGTAAAAGTTGTACCATTTCGCGCAAACAGCCCACTTCATTAGAAGTTATCATTGTTGGAGCATCAGAACGGCATAACAATATTGCACCGATCGTTGAAATTAGCTCCATAAAACGTTCCAACATATAATACGTTGAATTCCACCGAGTGCGAACGTCAAGTATCAGCTTTTTTGTCTGGCCTTCTATCTTGCCAGCCTCTCTTTGCTTTTTCCGCAATTCGTCACTGGCATTGACACTACGTTTTATGAATTTTACAATCTCGCGCACTTTTCTGACGATCATTGATGCAGTTTTAGCTTTATCCAATAAATTTGTGACAACTAAATTCAATGTGTGGGCGAAGCACGGTTTTTTTTTTCCACCAAACAGGTCTCTATTTACCTTGATAACCGTGCTGCCAGTGTCAGTAACTACAGCAGTAACTGCATCGGTAGTAATATTCCATTCGTCGAAGATATCTGAAAGTCTGTTTTGTATGTACTCTGCTGTATGTCTTTCGAACAACTCAATGACTCCCAAAGTTCCACTCATAAGTTTGGATTTTTCTAACAAATGTATGGTGACTCCAACAAAGGACTTGTTCTGCATCGTCTCTGTCCATATGGCATATGTAATACAGTAATGTTCTGCTACTTTTTAGTATTTTTTAAAAATTTCTGCCATAGCCTCATATTTTTCATCTATACGTTTTTTTAACGTCTCTCTAGAAGGAATTTTGTACAAGGGTACCAGTTCCTTTATTAACTGTGTAAATCCGTTTCCTTCCACAATTGAAAATGGTTTATGGTCCATAATAATGAAATTCACTATTGCTTCAGTTATTTTTTTATATTTGTTACCTTCAACATTTGTTATACTTTTAATATTACTGAACAATTCCTTGATATTTTGTTGAGCGTTTTGTTGAGTATCAGTTGAGTATCGTTGATCTTAACTTTGGAACTGCAACCAGATGAGCTAGCTTGATTCTTAGAAATATCCATAGAATAATCAACATCTATTCCATCAATAACAGGTTGATGATTTTGAACCTCCTTGTTTTTCTCGTCACTGTAATTTGTTTTTTTTTTACTGGCTCCTCTGCTATTAACTCTTGAACAACATCTACGTGTAATTTCTCCAGATGATCCCGAAGATTAGTGGTATTTCCCGATGTTTTCAGGCATTTATCGCAAAATATGCAAATTGCTTCTCTGTCATTATCACTTTTTTTAAAATATTTCCATATTTTACTTTTTTTTCTATTAGGTGGCATTTTATCTGAAAAAAGAGCAATGGTAATGTGGGTGATAAGGGTTAAGAATAAATTTATCACTCACGTTTTGTGATAGAAAATATATTTGAATCGGTCATTTCAAAAAACAGCATAAGCCACACAATTAGAATTTTTCAGGAATCAATAAAAACTGAATTATTTACAGATAAACGAGTTTTAAATGACTTTTTTGACCTCAGTATAGTGTTACTTGAAGAGGAAGGAATGTATTGACTGACTTGATTTATACCCAGAATACGCATCTCTCTTTAAGGAAGCGTTTATAGCAAAAAAGCATGTTACAAAAAAATGTGACTTATGTGGTTTTTGAAATGACCGATTCATTTACAATAACTATAAACACTAAATAACACAATAACAACGGATTCGCGAAGCTTCAACTTACTATAACTTGTTGGCGTGACTGTAGCTCGAGTTAACTGGGTGAACTTATAGACTGAACTGTTCCGGCGAACTTGGTGAACTTCGACTGAAGTGAAGTGATCGACTTGACGTGTGAATGATCGACTTGACGCTGAATCATCGACTGACTTGTTTTTCGGGGTGCGCGTATTTATATGTCCCTTCAGGTATCTGGACCCGTTTTATTGGGGATTGTTTTCTTCTTTACTTTCGTAAACTAATCTTTCTTCGTAAACGTATCGTTCGAAGATTGTAATAATAATCCTACCATAAAACACAAATATTATTTTTTTTAGAAATTGTTCGAAGAAATAACAATCCTACTATAAAATACAAATATTAAATCTTTTAGAAATTACTGTAATGACCCTGTCATAAAATATTCAACGAAATATTTATGAAAACCGTTCGGGTGATTACAGTATTATGATCACAGTCAACCAGATAGATCATGTACTAATATCTGCAAGACATTACTCAAGTATAACGGACATAAGAACTATGAGAGGGGCAACGTCCGAATCTGACCACTTCTTGGTAAGAACGAGACTAAGGGAAAAAATTAACAAAGCAAGAACAATTCCAGGAATCAGAACGCCCAAATATAACATACACAAGCTCAAAGAAGAAGAAACTCGACTGAGATACGCACAGAACTTCTCTGAAAATATCGAAACGGAGGGAAGGGGCAATGATCAAGAGGGAGTGGACGAGATATGGATGAGAATCAAAGGAAAAATAAGTAACGCGGCACAAGAAATACTAGGAACTACCGAAAGGAAAACTAGAGACATTTGGTGGGACCACGACTGTGAGAAAGCCATAAATAGACGAAACGAAGCCAAGAAAGCACTACTAAAGAGACCCACAAGAGCCAAAGATGAAAGATACCAACTACTTAGAAGAGAAGCAAAGAGGACTTGTAGGGAAAATAAGAGAGAAATGCTATATAAAAAACTGAGAGAATTAGAACAAGCGAACCACATGAGAGAGAGTAGGAAACTATATCAAACACTGAAGGACACAAGGAGCGAGTTCCACCCCAGAACGTTCTTATGCAAAGACAAACAAGGGAAATGGATAACAGAAGAAGCAAAAGTACTGGAGAGGTGGAAGGAGCATTTCTTGGATATTCTAACAAACCAAACGATAAGAGAAAATCGCCTGGAGAATGTACCCTATCACAAGGCACAACCACTCGTACTGGAGCCAACTCTTCAAGAAGTACAAGACAGCATTACGGATATGAAAAATAATAAAACACCAGGAGGGAGCAGAAAACATCTCAGCAGAGCTTTTCAAATATGGAGGAGATAAAGTAGCCGAACAACTCCTACACCTAATTAAAAAGATATGGCTAGAAGAAAAAATCCCCCAAGAATGGACCACTGCCATAATATGCCCAATATATAAGAAAGGAGACCGATTGGACTGCCAGAATTATAGACCAATATCGCTATTGTGCGTGTCCTACAAAATATTAACGAACATACTAAGAAAACGCATAATGGATTATGCTGAGGAAATTATAGGGGAGTATCAGGCTGGATTTAGAAAGAAGAGGTCAACCAAAGACCAACTCTTTACAGTGAGACAGATCATGGAAAAATGCTGGGAATATAACACCCCTATATACCAATTATATGTAGACTTTAAGCAAAAATATGCTAATGTAGATAGGGAGGCGCTGTATCTAGCCATGGAAGAACTCGGGGTACCACATACCCGAACTAACCCGAACAACGATGAGCAACACCAATTCCCAAGTAAAGATACAAAATAAGCTAACAGAGAAATTCGACACGGATCAAGGACTGCATCAAGGGGACAGCTTGGCCCCTATACTCTTTAACCTACTAATGGAAAAGGCCATCAGAGAAACGAAAATACAAACGAACGGTACCATAGCAAATAAATCTCAACAAATAGTTGGCTATGCAGATGATCTAAACATTATCACAAGATCAATAACAGCCCTTAAAGAAACGTATAACAAGATAGAAACCAAAGCACATGAAGTAGGGTTGGAGGTAAACGAGGAGAAAACCAAATGTCTAGCCATGAAACCATCTAGAAGAATGGGACAAAACTTAACAATAGAGGATCACAACTTTGAAGTGGTGAAACAATTTAAATATTTAGGATCACAACTTAATGAAAATAATGAAATTATTCAAGAAATACAACAAAGAATAATATCAAGCAACAGAACATATTACTCCCTCCAAAACACGTTTGAATCCAATATAGCAGGAAAAAGTACAAAAATTATAATAAGATATAACCACGAGCTAAGAGAATTATACGGCTATCCAGATGTGGTAACACATATAAAAATCCTCAGATTAAAGTGGGCTGGACATATGATTAGGATGCCAGAAGAAAGAATCCCAAAAAAAGATATATAATCCACAACTGGAAGGCACCAGAACCAGAGGAAGACCACGTCGTCGATGGGCAGAAAATGTCGAGAAAGATGCGGAACAAATTCTACAAAGCCGAAATTGGGAAAATGCAGCCAGAAGTAGAGAGAATTGGAGGAGAAAATTAAGGGAGGCCCGGGTCCATATAGGACTGTAGCGCCACGGAGAGAGAGAGAGAGAGATTACAGTATTAACCCTATAATAAAACAGACAAAAAATTTCTAGATATTGTTCGGGGATTATAGCAACTACCTTATCGTAAAAGTAATTTCTAAGAAAATATCGTTCATAAAACATCGTTCATAGAAGAATCGATGTATCGTCGATGTTAGAAGTTCTAACATCGATGTTAAAACATCGATGTTTATGAACGATACATCGATGTTTTAAAACATCGATGTATCGCTTGCATCCCAAGGTGTCCATTGGAACCAGATTTCGCTTAGCGCTTGTGTGGGCAATGAGCAAATCCGCTCGCTTATTGCCTTCGAATCTGTATGGGTTTTAATCCAATGCCATCGGATCATATTTTTCATTGAAATCTTGCAGCTGTCTTCCATGTGTCCATCAACAGTTTGTAGTGTACAGTAACCTTTAATATTGTTCGTTTGTCCTCCTCCAGAGTGTCCCATTGCCCCATTGTATTTTAAATTGTAACAGTCAAGTCAGGTGATCGCGGACGAGACTTTGCTCTCTCTGCTCTCGCCCATCGTATTGTCAAGACGTACTCGTACAAGATCTTAGTCTTGTTAATATATATGTTGTTAAGCCTATATAGTTGTTCTAAATACCTCTCCACTGGACACCCACTTGACCACCTCAATAGATAATATTTGGCGACGAGCATTAAAAATTTTCGTTATAAGAGGATGGAAAAAGATGTAAGTTTCAATCATTTGATCGTACCATGTGGAAAGGAAGTGAACAAAAAATAGCCAAAGTTATTAAAGTAAGTTGAGTGTCATACATAGTTCTAACTATTAATTAATAATAAAAGACGATATATTAAAATATGGTGAATAAAACGTTTTTTTTTTAAGCGTGTTAAGAAAAAAGTTTACAGTGCACGAGTGCGGCGTAGATTTTTTTTTTTGGCGGCATCGTTATCAGTAGTATTTTAAGAACAGTATTCTATTAATACCTTGGGAATATTTTTGCGTTTATTGATTTAATTTAAGTTTGTAGTTTTGAAATTGATTTTTCAGTTAGTAAATTAAGTTTGATTATTATGTAAAAACTAGTCTAATTAATGGAGATAAGTTGAATTATTTTGGTTAGTAATTTGTTTAAAAAAAAGTACATTTATTCTAGTTATGTTGTACTAGTTTGTTATTAATTTCATTGTATTTGAAATTTTCTTTTCTGTTATAATGGCTGAATGCAAAAGTAAAGTAGCAATTAGTAGATTAAGATCTGAGCAATGATATTTCCAGTAGTTAATCCGGAAATGGAAGAGTTTGATCTTTTTGTGAAACGTCTATCCATGTTCTTAAATTGTGCAAAGTTTCCAGAGGAAGAAAAGTGTGTCAATTGTGTATGTCTATAGGTCCAGACAAATTAAAACTTCTAATGGAATATTTGTATCCTAGAGGCTTGCAAGAATGTTCATATCAAGACTGTATTAGTGTGTTACTCCATAAATTTGCACCGAAGAAACTGTCTATCACAGAATGTTTTAAATTTCACAGAAGAGACCAATTACCTGACGAGTCACTATCTGATTTTATTTCAGCAATTAAAAGTTTGTGTATAAAGGCGTGTTTTGGTGAAGCAACCGATTTGTCATTAAGAGATAGGTTCGTGTTGGGTCTTAACAGTGAATCAATCCAAAGAAGACTTCTGGCAGAGGACATTAATTTACCGTTTGAAGAAACGTGTAGGATTGCCCTGGATGTAGAAGCTATAATGGTAGGGACCAGGCAGCTTCTTGAAGCTCCGTATTGTCCAGACAATATTCCAGAGGAAACCATCAAGGTGGAAGGCAACCCAAAATCAAGTTCGTCAGGAGTGAGTACCCGTTCAAGTTTTAGAATCCCCAGTAGCCATAGAAGTTCCGGCAGTTTTTCGCCATCTGGTAGAACTTCCAGTACCCATAGAAGATCCGGCGGTGGTTCACCATCTGGTAGCCGTAAAGGTTCCGGTAGCTTTTCCTCAAGATGGAATTGCTCACCTCACCGGAGACGTCAGGACTCTGCAAGCAGAAGATGCAACGAGTGTTGAAAAAGTCATCAACCAGCCGATTGCCGAGCAAGGAGTTGGAAATATTTTACATGTCAGAAGAAAGGACATATTTCTAGATTTTGTTGTAAGCAAGTTCAGAATTTAATTTCATCATCTTGTTCTGTAACGTCAGATTTTTTTGATAGCCCTCTAATGACCAGTATATTAGTCCATAAAATTTGTCTTAATTTTTTCTTAGATTTGGGTAGATCAACCACCCTTATTAGTGAAAATTGTTACTTGTCCAAATTTAGTCATAAACCTTTTATCGGGATGTTGAGAGCTGCAAACAAAGAAGAGTTGAATGTTTGTGGATATATTGTTGTTAAAGTAGATAACAGAAAGTTGCCAATAATTGTACTTACGCATTTTTCGTGTCCAGCTATTTTAGGTCGAAATTGGTTAGATGTTCTATACCCCTCATGGAGATTAGTTTTGGAAGAAAGTCACACAGCGTTGATGACAGTGTTGATACTGTTGTTGCGTCTTCACAACAGGAGGAAATTATTGAAAGTCTAAAACGTAAGTTTCCAAGAACTTTTTCTATTAAAGACAATGAGTTGCCATTTCAGAATACGGTTGTAGATATCACTCTAAAAGAGGATATCACACCAGTATATCACCGTGCGTACGAGGTACCGTATGCCTTAAGATCAGAAGTTTCTCAGGAATTGTCTCGATTAGAATCACAGCGAATTATTTCTAAAGTCAAAACCAGTCAATGGGCCTCACCCATTGTTTGTGTTCCTAAGAAAAAACGGGAAACTTTGTGTGTGTGTTGACTTCAAGCGTTCAGTAAATCCTCACTTGAGAATTGATCAGTATGCAATTCCAAGACCAGAGGATGTTTTTAATAAATTTATAGGCTGTAAAAAAATCTGTAGAATAGATTTAACAAATGCATATTTACAGTTGGATGTTAAGAAAAGTAGTAGAGAGCTTTCAACAATTAATACGTCGAATGGTTTATATAGGAATAATCGTTTAGTGTTTGGCTTAGCGTCGGCTCCAGCCAATTTTCAGTTAGTCCTGGATACCATTTTGAAAGATATCGATAAGTGTGCAGCTTATCTTGATGATATTTTGATTGGTGGTACTAGTAAAAAAGAATGTGAGAAAGTCTTGTTTAGGGTACTGACCCGTTTAGAAGAGTTTAATGTAAGAATTCTAAGAGCGATTTTTTTGTAGATTCGTTGGAATTTTTAGGTTTCCTTTTGTAAAAATTTCCTTTTTTGGAAAAAGTCACTCAAAGTATAAAGTAGTTAAAATTATGTCTTCATCCCCTCCACAAAATGTCACACAACTAAAATCGTATTTGTCTATGTTAAGTTTTTATAGACAGTTTATTGGAATGTGTCCCACATTGTTAGAATCCTCACATGAGTAGACCGATAGACAGTTAGGGAGAGTGCTTTCGAAAAAAGTAAAGAAGTTTTGTCTGAAAAGGTTTTGTTTGATCCATCAAAACCAGTTAGTTTAACTGTAGATGCCAGCGCTTACAGATTAGGTGCTGTTTTAAGTCATTTCATTGACGGAGTAGAGTGTCCAATAGCTTTTGCAGCTCAGATGAATTATAGTCAACTTCATAAAAAATGTTAGGCAGTCATATTTGGTGTACAAAAGTTCCACAAATATTTATTTGGAAGACCGTTCACTGTTTATAGTGATCACGAACCATTAAAATTCTTATTTGCTCAGAAAATGGAAAGTACCAATTTTGGCATCATCTAGATTAGTTCGGTCTATTATTTTGTCAGCTTATAATTTTGACATTGTTTTTAAGAATGGAACTAAAATTCCTCAAGCAGATATGTTGTCTCGTTTACCGTCTTCTCAACCAGTAGATGTACCAGATTGTGATTTTATCTATTTGTCTACTCCAATTGTTCCGTTTTCGGAAATTCAATTACATACAGAAAAGATCTCCATCTTTGCAAGGTCAAAGAATTAATTTCAAAGGGTTGGTCTCCGTTTCCAACGGAAGATGTTTATAAACGTTATCATAAATTAAGAGAAATTCTGACAGTGCGCGGTGGATGTCTTTTCTTTGGTAATAGAGTGGTAATACCACGTTCCTTAGAAGATATAGTACTTAAGTTATTACATCATGGTCATGCAGGTATGGTCAGAACTAAATTATTAGCTAGGTCATATGTTTGGTGATTAAATTTAAATCAAGATATCCAGAGAGTTATATCTCAGTGTTCTATATGTCAATCAGTTCAAAAGTCCAATTCAAGAAAAAATAGGCAGTCATGGCCCAAAGCAAGGAAGCCTTGGGAAAGAGTCCATTTAGATTTGTTTGATTGGCGTGGAAATCTTTATTTAATAAAGTGTGATGCTTACTCAAAATGAGTAGAGTGTTTTGTAATGTCATCAAATATTTTTTTTTTATTTAAAATGTAAACTAGAACAAGCTATGTCGCGATTTGCATATCCTTATACTATTGTTTGTGATTCCTTCATTTTCATCTTTCAGATTTATAGAATTTTGTGATAGCAAAGCTATCAACTTGTTATTTACAGCGCCATACAACCCAGAGTCTAATGGGTTGGCCGAAAGGTCAGTTCAAACGTTTAAAAAGTTGTTAGTAAAATCACTATTATCAGAAGGTGGTGAACACCTTACTATTCAGCAACGTCTAACAGATTGTCTGTTTACTTACAGATTAACGCCATCGTCCGTAACAGGTGTTTCGCCAATGGCTAGTTTGTTGTTTTATGTCCCTCGCACCCCTTTGTCCTTAATGTCTAAAAAGGATAAAGTTTTAAACGTCTTAGTAGGGATAGGTCGTCGATAGTTTTTGAAGAAGGGACTAATGTGTTAGTTTTCCTAAGACATTTAAAAAGTCCAGAGAAATGGTTAAAAGCAGTCATAAAATTGAAAGTCAGTCCAATGACTTATTTAGTAAAGTTGTCCGACGGAGGAGATATCAGGAAGGTTTACTATAACCAAATAAAGTTAAGTTCACTTAAGGATGCTACTGCGAGTGGTAAACGTGACGATCGAACAGTGGATTTTGATTTTTACAGACCAGCAGTCACAGTTGATCAACCGTTACCGCTCAGATCATCAATTGCTCCACCTTGCCACAGTAGTCCTGATCCTAGTGAAATTTAAAAGCGTTCGGGTAGAATTGTTAGACCCCAGTCAGATTTGCGGACAACCTCTGTCAAATTCATTATTTTTAATATAGTGTTTCGTGTTTATTGTTTTATGTATTATTTTTATAATTATTATTTTAGTCAGTTTATTTTAATCAATTGTTATTTTAATGTTTGTATTTTATATATTTTATTCCGTACTTTGTATCTTTTTGTAAGGGAGTGGAAATGTAGTGTACCGTAACCTTTAATATTGTTCGTTTGACCTCCTCCAGAGTGCATTGTATTTTAAATGGTAAACAGTCAAGTCAGGTGATCGCAGACGAGACTTCGCTTTCTCTGCTCTCACCCATCGTTGTGTCAAGACGTACTCGTATAAGGTCTTAGTCTAGTTAATATATATGTTATTAAGCCTATATAGTTGTTTTATATACCTCTCCACAGAACACCCACTTCAATACTTCCACCTCAATACATCAATATATACATATTACAGTACATATTACACCTCAATACATATTACAGTTCAGTGGCTCCTTTATTATCTCTATTATCGGCACATATTATCACATATTATCGAGCAGGGACTATTGCTGTGACTTTCAACATATTGCAAGACATGTAGTATAGCGGTGAGCTCTGCTTGGAATATTGAACAGTAGCGTTCCAACCTAATGAGTTTGTGGTGAACCTCTTAGCCGTTGTAATAGGCAACGAAAGCAGCTCCTGTGCCTTTGCTCGATTTCGAATCGTCAGTGTATACCCGAAGTTGGAAAATATTTGACAGTGTCAAATGGTACCTAATCAATGATAAATTTCCAGGGTGAAGGTGTTCTTGTATATAAACTTTCAGTTCGATACTATTCAAATATTTTTGCATCAAGCCTATGATGTCTTTAATTAATGTATCGTCTGCAAATTGGTGAGAGCTCTAGAGTGCTAGTCTTGGAGGCGGATCTCTACTCGAAGGAGACCCGTAATCACACAAGCTGTCTCTGAGGATACTGTGCGATAGGCTTTCGCAGCGCAGATGGTGCTGAGGTGCTGTATGCCCGAGAGCTTAAGGTTTCCCTTCACGCCACATGACTTATGCCAGATCAGACCTCGATATAATAATGCGGGTTCAATCGCGCCGCGGAGAGCTCTGGTCTTCCAAGACCCCAATCCTTATTTGCAGCGATGCCTAATTGTATACTCAGTTGTTTCACTTTACTACATGCCTGCTTTATCCTTAAAGTTCAGGAATCTGTCTATAGTGGCACCTAGATACCGGAGATGCTGTTGGCATGTATTATTTTCGTTTCCTAGAGTGAAAACGGGACTCCTTTGACTTAAGGATCTGCTGAAGAAGAGGGCTTCAGTCTTTTGAGCATTGAAACACAAGACAAGAAAAAAGCTAACGGACAAGACCAGAAAGAAAAGACATGATATTCAATGGTGGACAGATATGATTAAAAGACTATGTACATAAGACTAAACATACAAGACCAGTCGGACAAGACTAAAACTAACAAGACTTGACGGAAAGTCTGGAAAGGAAAGACTATATAAACAGACAAGAATAGCCAGATTAGACCTTTTTGGGGGGAGGGGGCGTAGCTGGCGGTAACTTAACCTAACCAGGCAAGTGGCCCCCTTGGAACGCATTAGTATACTCTGGACCCGCTTGTCGCATAACCTAAGAGTAACGGATGGCTTAAATTTAATCTACTTTATTTTGTTCCCCGATTTGATCTCATCGGCCTCCTTCTCGCTCATTATTTTATGAATCAGCCCTTGGATGTTCCTCCACCGTGACTCATCTTTCAGCATACTTTCTATTATAGTTCTCGGATGGATTGATTCTCCCAGTTTTTTTTTCGCTTCTTTTCTGTCTGTTTCCCACCTCCAGCAATCGAATATCGTGTGGATCACGCTGTCCGTCTCCCTGCAGTATACACACAGGTCGTCAGATGCCTTGTCAATGTTGTGCAGATAGTCCTGGAAACATCCGTGCCAGAGAGGAACTGGGCTAGATGGTAGCTAATTTCCCCGTGTTTTCTTGTGAACCAGGGAAGTATGTCCGGGATTAACAGTCTCGTCCACTCTCCTCGTTCGCTTAACTGCCACCTTTCTTGCCACTTCTCGAGGAGTTCTTGTCTGGCCAGTCGTTTACTTTGTTTCTCGCCCTCTGAGTCATACACTCTTTTCCTCTCGTTTGCGATCAGGTCTATTGGAGGAATATCTGAAGTAACCTGCGCGGCCACTCCTGAAACTGTTCTGTAAGCTCTGCTTACACGTAGTGCCATTTTTCGCTAAACTTGTGCGAGCTTCTGCAGGTTAATTTCTTTTTTAGTTCAGAGGCCCATATAGGGGCACCGTACAGCATGGTAGCCTGCACTACAGAGCTGAGAATTCTGGGCGAACTACTCTTTGCCCCAGATTTGGCATGAGTTGTTGTATGCCTGCCAGTGTTCTTAAACCCCTTGCTGCTGCTTCGGTTTTGTGTGCAGCGAACGAAAACCTTTTGTCCATGGTTATTCCAAGGTACTTGATTGTCTTTTTTGGTCTTATTATTGCCTCTTCCACTTTAAATAATATGGGGCAAAGTTGTCTCATTCCCGTGAGGAGGACAGATTCAGTTTTTTCCGGTGCTAGACTCAGGTTTTTTTCTTTCAGCCACGCACTGATTAGGGATGTTACATAGTTTGCTTTTTGCATCAACTCTTGTTTTGTCCTGGCTCTGGCGACCAGTGCTATATCATCTGCGAAGCCGATTATAGAATCCCCCACTGGAAGCCTCATTGTCAGACTTCCGTCGTATAGTATGTTCCACAAAGTGGGTCCCAATATCGAACCCTGTGGAACACCACTACTAATTTTCCTCTCTTCAGTCCGTCAATCTCCTTGCAGTATGATGCTTTTCTCACTGAGGTAGCTTCGCAGCATCCGCAATAGATAGGAGGATATGCCTCTAGTTAAACAGTCCATAATATGCTTCCACGATGCACTGTTAAACGCATTTCTAACATCGAATGTTAGGAGGGCACACATTTGCTTGATTCTCTGGGACCCACTGTTGGCCTGTTCTGCGATTTCCAGTACAGCTTTAAGGGTCGTGATGGTGGCTCGTCCTTCCTTGAACCCATACTGGTGCTTTGACAATCCGACTCCTGTCTGGAGCTCTTCCTTCAATCTCGTTAGTAAAAGTGGTTCTAACAGTTTTCCACATACGTCGAGTAAGCAGATAGGCCTGTAGGATGTGGGATCTTCTATTGGTTTATCCCCCTTCCTGGTGAGGGCGTGCTTCGCACGCTTCCATCTAGTTGGAAAGTTTCCGGCGGTTGTTCATGACTTTCAGGACAAAGTCGGATTGATGTGCAGCTGTTATCTTCACTACCTCAGGTGGTACACCGTCGGGGCCTGGTGTTCTACCGTTTCTAATGCGCTTGCTCGCAATATAAAGTTCCTCTTTCGTGAAGTGGGGCGTATTTACGACTTCTGGTTGTAGCCAGTCAAAGGGAGCATGCTCTGGGAATAATCCGTCCGCTGGGAATAATACGACTTGACGCGCTCTTTCCAGCGACATTGGGAGATTTTGAGGACGAATCTTTTAGTTCCTTCTTATTATTTGGAACGCGTCTCCCCATGTGTCCTTGTCCAGTTCCATGCACAGTTTCTTCCAGTGGCTTTATTTGGAATTGTATATTAGCTGGCGTAATTTCTTTTTTAAGCGTTTATATTCGTGTTTAAACAATATAATATTTTCTTTGTTAGTTTTTTTTTGGTTCTTTGGCGCTGGTATTTTCTTCTGGCTACTATGCATTTAAATCTCGTGTCAGCAATTTCATCGGTCCACCAGTATACTGGGGTATACTGGGTCTCTGGGGTTTTTTTATTTCCAAACTTTCGCAAGGTGACGTCACACGCTCTGCTCATCACGTGAGTCAATGTCTCAGCGTTTTCGGTAATTTTATTTTGAAACTGCTCTGTCAAGCATTCTAGAATTTTCTCCTCCTGCAGTTGTTGTGAGTTCCAGTAGCTTGTTGGTGACTTTGACATTTTTTGTGGTCTTACATATCGCCTTATGGTGTACAAGATGTATCGGTGGTCACTCAGATAGATTAGACTAGACAGACAAGACTAAACACTAGACTAATCAGGAAAGTCTAGACAGACAGACAAAACTAGACAGACAAGACAACACTAAGCAAAGAATAGACAGTCTTGACAAGACTATACAGTAAAGACTAGACAAACATGACTAGATAGACACGACTGGACACACAATACTCTGCAGACATATGAATAGACAGACCAGACGCAGACTACGTAGACAAGACTAGAAAGATATGACTAGACGAACAAGACATTAAAGATAATACTAGACAGACAAGACTAGACAGATAGGATTAGACGGAGAAGTTTAGACTAACACAACTTAACAGACAGGACTGAACAAACAAGACATACAAGTCTGGAAGGGCTACACTAGACGGACCGGACTTAATAGAGGAGACGAAGGCCAGATAGATAAAATTAAAATTATACACACAATACTAGACAAACAAGATCATACGATTAAGACTAGACATGACAGACAAGAATTGAAAGACAAAACTGTATAGAGAAAACAAGAATTGAGAGTCAAAACTATACATAAAAGATTAGACAGAAGAGACTGGTCATACCATATTACAATACAAAACTAGACACACAGGAATAGACAGACAAAATTGTATGTAACAAAATATATAAACAGAACGAATCGGATAATAGTAGTTAACGAATCTGTTTGGACAGTCAGTGAAAATTATAACTACTTACTATTAGACTTAATTTTACAATGAGAAACTAGGCAGATAAAACAGGATAGACAAGACTAGAATTACGAGAAAAACATACAAAACTAGACATACAAGTATGGATTGGAGATACTAGACATACGACATTAAATAAAGCGAAACTAGATGAAATGGCAGAAATAGACTGACAAGGCTAGATGTACCAAAGTTGATAAACAGAACTAATCGGATAAGAGAAGTTAATAATCCAGTTTCGAGAGACAGTAAACCGATATAACTAACTAATCACAATTATACTAAATTGTTCAATGTTTAAAAAAGCTGCAAAGAAAAATCGCAATATATAAGGTTCTTAAAGGATATGCAAATGAGAGCAATTTATTGCTAAATTCCAACCATTTTGCAAACGAACGCAAAACACGCTCCAAACATTTTTATGTCTGCATAAATGCTCAAGTTTTCCACCATCCAATACTTAACATCACAGAGAGACGAATAAAGCAAATTCCGCCAATTTGCAAAATAACTAGTATTCAGAAGTCACGTTCCACCAATTCGCATGTGGTAATGTGAACGGTTTTCAAAAGGTTTCGTTTTGGTGGCCACGACCGATCGTCGTAAGTACCACGTAGACGATTCCAATCGCGAAGAACAATTGAATTGCCGCGTATCGTGTGATTACGGGCAAAGAAGTATAATCCGAGCGAGTAAAGTAAGTATAGAGGATGCGATGGATTGGATGCAAAATCTTACCCGGAGGATTAAAAAATTTCCACGTAATGGAATGCTTTCGAGGATTTTATACGAGATGGAGACGATTTCGCTGCGGGAAATAAACAATCATAAAATTGACGATTACGGTACGTAGATTGAGAGGGTAATATTATATGCAGATCGGACCGCCATTTCGACATTCTCTCCAGAAGCAAATGGTTAGACACGCATGGAGAACCTTCAAGTACACATACATTTCCATTAATATTAAAAAATACATATGTTTATGTGAAAATGTAATTTAAAACATTCCAATCGTGTCTCAACTATATTGTTTTATACTGTATTACAGTTTAAGCCTAAATTTGTTCCTTTACTCAATGTTTTCAAAAGAAACGTTTACCATTTAAGGTTTTTGCTTAGTCTATTTTGGGAGATTAATAGTTTCGTTAAAGTGTTGTGGTGGGTGGAACTACCGAGAATTGTAAATTTTTTGGGGACTCGCATCGGTTCTGTGGTCTCAGTCAGTAGTGAAGCAGATAAATGTTCGTGTTGACCACCGATGACCCAGAGAACCAAGGGAGGCCCCCACAACGATTAGCGGCCCGTTTGAAACTGCACCGCAAATGGGCACCGAAAAGAAAGCAATCGATCGCCAACACTAATAACATTACGCCAAAAATTGAGAAAACGTTTCTAATAAAGTGATAAACGATTTTAAAAATATCAAAATAGTTTGGTTTGTTCTATTATAAGATGCTCTATCTTATCTAATTAGTTTCCTTTAAATAAATTTTCTTGATAAATTGAAGATTTCACACTAAAAATTTTTGTATTGCATTTTTTGTCTTCTCTGAAAGTTTTTGTCGTTGATTCGTTTCCATTTTTCCATCATATTAACAGCAATGTCATATCCAATAAATTTACTAAATCCATAAATAAACTCTTAATTTCATACAAACGTATTTATTTACCTTCCACAAAACACCTCAATCTCTTATTTTCCTACATACGTATAATGAAGATTGATACAATTTTAATTAAAAAGAAAAAACATTCAGGTGCGTTCGTGTGTTAATAGGCCGCAAGGTGCACCTTTTTTGTGCACTGCAATTTCAAAATCGTAATTTAATAAAGGAAAATGAAAGAAAAGAAAAAGGATATTAACATCTTCGTGGGGGGAGAAACGTGCTTTAGTTTCGGCAGCGGAGCGGCTGGAAATTAGCCCGATAGTTCTCTTAATTAACTTACAAGAGGCGACAATAATTAATGAGCGTTTTGAAAGGCGCACCCACCCCCGACCGACAATTAAATCTCGGCGAATTCACATCACTCATTTCACCCCAAGAAATTAACGAATTAATAGAATAATAGCTGCTGTATAACTCATTTATTTTTTGCAGACACAATATTAAATGCAAATCTTCTGCTTCTAGTCTATGAACTATCTATATAGTTCAGGGGTCATCAACCTGCAATTCTTCTACAACAATAAGATTTAATATATTTAGATTTAGTTACAATACTAGGTATAAATCTTCTTGTTCTAGTTTAGAACAATTTTGATGTTTCTATATACTCAACAACACGTTCTTATGGACTATATATAGTCTTATACTTATTTTATACTTTAATATACATATAGTCTATTTTGGTTCTAATACTCTAATCCCAAGATTCTTTGTATGTATATTATGACTATCTATAATTCTAATAACATGAATTTTTCCATTAATATTTGACTTGAGAAACCTAATTGAGGTAGATATTAAACCTTGACTATTTGATCTAAATCAGCGTTTACCAAAGTGTTGTACAGTACCTTTGGAACATAATAAGTTCTAAGAGGTAAGTAAGAGTTCGAATTCATTGCATTCTCAAGATTTCACTCTTCATTGTTATAAAATTTCAGTTTGGTCAAGATTCAGGATATGTTGCCTAAACTACGCTTTAGTCTCTTCCCGTTAGTCTCTCTATTAAAGGGATCGGAAGTAAATAGCATAACATTTGACCATTAGGAACAAATCTACTTAAATCTAAAACTATAAATATACCAATCAACAACTACACATCTTTAAAACCTAAACCTTAACATCATATTTCAAAAGTTAGACGTATTAGAATCTACAATTTAGATTTTATATAGCCCAGCGAAATATAAATAGTTTAAACCAGGGGTCTCCAAACTACGGCCCGAGGGCCACATCCGGCCCGCGGACAGATTTTGTCCGGCCCGCGGAGAGCTAGCATACTTGAAAACTCCTTTTAGAGAACATATTTTTATAGCAAATTAAATTTAGTTTACTGAAGTATTCTAATTTTATGTTGAATAATTATTAATATGACATCTACATTGATATGGTCATGGGCTAACTACTCATAACATTGCTGTAGGCTTATTGTTGTTGTTTTTGTGATAAGTTGGATAAAGAAACACAGAATTGTAATGAGTAAAGACATGTATAATATGCAGAAAATTTAACTTCAGTACATAATAACTAACAAATTATTTGAATGAATCCAACTAACATTTTATACATTTTACAAGCATAACAAGCATAATGACATATGAAATACTAATGAGATTTATGTAATTGAGATTTTCCACTGACAATAGTTTGTAGTTGTGGACTAATTTTACTTGTACCAATTATTAAAAGAGATTTAAGATGCTCATCAGTTAATTTAGATCAGTAAACATTTTTTGTGTACTTCATTTTGGAGAAGGTCTTCTCACACAAATAAGTAGTACCAAAAACAGAAAACAGCCCACGAGCATATTTATGCAAATTATCAAATTGTGTCAGTGGAAGACTCTTATAAAATTCCAACAAAGATGAGTTTTGATATTTGTTCTTAATTATATCACTGCACTGTAGATCAATCATTTCCATTTGAAGTTCTGGGGCTAGGGTTTTAATGTCAGTATCAAAAGGATTCTGAAAAATCTTAATTTGATTCGCAATGGCATCAAAGTCCGAGAAACGAGTATCAAAATTTATTTTCAAAGCACTCAAAGTTTCGATTGCAAAATCGATAGGAAACTCAGTCTCAGTGGTGTGGCTGAATATTTCACATGTATTAAAATGTGAAAAACATTTACATCGTAGTTGTGATTGAAATAGTATCAATTTCTTCCGGAATGATTTCATATTAGTGTATAAATCAGGCAGATGCTGGTTTTCTCCTTGCAATCTCAAATTCAGTTCGATCACATGTTTTGTCAAATCAACATAGAATGCTAACTTCCACAGCCATGCGTTGTTTTGTAATTCAGTAAGAGGGCGATGCTTTTCATTCAAAAAAATATCGATCACTGCTCGAAGTTCAAAAAAGCGCTGAAGGACTTTCCCACAACTAAGCCAACGTACGGCAGTATGATAAGGTAAGTCATTTTCTCCAATCTCTTCAATAAATTGTCGGAATTGTCGGTGATTCAGCCCAAAAGATCTGATAAAATTAACAGTTGATATGACTGGTTTCAGAACTTCAAACATATCCAAACATTTTCCGCACAAAGACTGTTGATGAATGATACAATGTAAGACTATTGGTTTTGAACCACCGTCATTTTCTACAGCCTTTGACACAAGAGCGACCACTCCTTTATCTTTCCCACTCATGTTTTTGCCTCCATCAGTTGTAATACATTTCAAGTTTTTCCATCGAAGGTTCTTTTGATTAATGGCCATTTCAACTCCTTTAAAAATATCTGTACCAGTAGTTGTGCCATGAATACTATACATATCAAGAAGTTCTTCATGCACTTCATAGCTTTTATCTACTCCTCGAATATAAATCAACACCTGAGCAGTATCTGACACATCCGTTGACTCATCCAAGGCCAAAGAAAACCACTCAACATATCCATTTTTGTCGAACAATTGAGAGGATATATTTTCAGCGATGTTTTCTACTCTTCGAGCCACAGTGTTTGCTGACATACTGACAGTTTTTAATAAATTTACCTTTTCAGGGCACATTTCTTCGGCTACTGCAATTATGCATTCTTTGATCACTTCTCCATCGGTGAATGGTTTTCCACGTTTTGCAATTTCAGGAGTCACACGAAAGCTGGGACGAGTTGCAGCCTCTTGTTCAGTTTTGAGTTTTGTAAATGAAGATTGCTGCGATTTCAATCCGCGCTTCATAGCTTCGAATTTTTCTGTCCGCAAACTTCCTGTATATTTTGAGTAATTTTGAAAATGTTTTGTTTCATAATGACGTTTAATGTTATATTCCTTGAGAACGGCTATGCTTTCATTGCAAATCAAACATAGCGCCTTGTTACTGGACTCAATTACGAAATACTGAATGTTCCACTGATCTTTGAATTTTCTGCATTCACTGTCAATTTTTCGCTTCTTTTCCATACTACTAAATCACACACAAAAGCAACAATTCAAATCAAAATACTGTTACAAAGATGTCTTAAACTTAAACACGCACAAACACGTTTTAAGGAGGTACGCACTATTTTATTTCACAACAGTGTCATAGGAACTGACTTGTGGTTGCGCCACTAGCCTTCTTATATATTCCAATTACTGCCATCTAGAAGTGAGCGGAAGACACCAGAACTTTCTCGAACCAAAGAGATTATTCTGTACGTGCTATTAGCGCCATCTGTTAGCGATAGAAGGTACTACCTATTTCCGCTTGTGTCCACCAGATGTCGTGTCACGTTACTCCTCATGGCTCGTATTCTACGACTAATCTAGAAATTACAAATAATGACAGGAAAATTAATAATATGCAGTGTTGCCGTTTTGCGGACTTTAGTCCGATTTGCAGACTTTTTTAAACGTTGCGTACTTTTTCGGACTTTTTTTTTCATCAGTGGACTATTTCACTTTTTACCACCGGCAACAATGATAATATGATTTGGCCCTCGGAACTTACTGGAGTATGGCCCTAATGCTGGAAAGTTTGGAGACCCCTGGTCTAAACCATGGGTCGGCAAACTTTCAAGTGAGAAAAACCAACTTATCAAGTAAACGAGAAAAAAAAGTATCACAGTGCCAATATTAAAAAAAAAAAAAAATCTCAAACGCTTCCTATTTTAAAAATAGGAAATTCTTAATAACTCATAATTACAATTATTTCGATCACAATTTTATTTTATATACAATTGAATCTAGTTTAATCAAATATCAACTCATTCATGACGGTCTAAGTGGTGTGAAACCGATTTGTGTCGTGTGGAATGCCCAATTGCCAACCTCTCCTTCGCGTGGTGCAAACTGACTTCGACAAACGAGACTCTAGCGAATGAGTATTGGCGGTATAACCTAAAAATCCAGCGCGTCGGAAATATATAACTATGGAGGGCTCCTGCGGCCCAATGAGCTGAGTCAGGTCACTACAGCTTTTTGGATTAAGTGTAACAAGTTGCAAAGGTACCGGTAAAAACACGGGCAACGACAAAAGAATTGCTCTTGTACTCAGGTAACCACGAGGATGGCAACCTCACGCTAGGGGTAGGAATACTCTTGCGTAAAGAATTGAGCAAACATGTTATCAGTTCGATTCCAAATAACAAAAGGATTATCGTCGTCCGAGTGAGAACACAGCGTAGAAAGCTTGTTTTAATAGAATGTTATGCTCCCTATACTCGCTTCCTCCTTCATTGGAAGAAGTTGGTCAGATCATTCAACTTCTTAAGAATAATAGGGCAGCTGGAGAGACTCTATCGTTGCTAAACTGTGGAAAGGTGCTGGAAACAATGCCGTGCGCAAGCTAACCGTGATCATCCAGGACATCTGAGAAACAGAGAAATTACTACCCGATTGAAAATCTGCTCTGATCCATCCGTTTCACAAAGAGGAAGATTTTACTGATCTAACCAACTACCGAGGAATTTCTCTCGTCCCGGTAACATACAAGAATCTCTCGAAGGCATTACAAGCAAGCGCAGAAAATCAGCTGGATAGTCAACTGAAAGAATACCAGGGGGGCTTCAGGAAGACCCGATCCTTTGTTGAACAGATCCTCAATCTTAAAACTGTACTTGCATACTCCAAGATGAGAAACCATAAGAACAAGAAGGTGGTCGTCACCTTTGTTGATTTTAGGAAGCACTACGATCCCATTGATAGAGAAACGCTTAACACAGTACTCCAGAAACTACGGCTAGACAACAAAACCCACAGACTCATCCTTGACCAACTCCCATTACAAGGTTAAATTTAGAGGCGATATTTCAGAAAGCTTCGCAATAAAAACTGGAGTGAGACAGGGAGATGAACTTTCCCCACTTCTATTCAAATGTGTCCTTGAAAAGGTTATCAGAGAATGGCGCAAGGAACTGAACAATTTTGTTGCTCAGAGTGGTATCTACCTGGGACGTAAGAACGATATACTGGTTGTAGATTGCCTGGCCTTTGCAGATGAGTTGGCACTGTTTTCTGATTCTCTTGAGATGGCAACAATGCAGGTAAATTGCCTCAGAAAACAGGCTGCCAAAGTGGGTTTTCAAATGTCGCTGGAGAAAACAGAATTCTTCACCAACATCAGAAAAGCAAACAGAGAGATGGTGCCAGAGTAGGGAAACATCAAGAGGACTAAGAAATTTAAGTATCTCGGCGAAGGGATTGAACCCATCTTATCAGAAAGAGCATCATTATCGAAGAGAGTCAACAAGCTAGAACTAGCCTATCGGCTGATTAAGAACATTTACAATAAGAAATGTCTGTCACGCAACCTAAAACTTAAGCACTTCATATCAGTCTTACCACCAGAAGCCCTGTATGCTATGGAGCCCTATGAAGCCCTGTATGCTATGTCTTTCCTTGAACCGAAGAGGTCTAGTAGAGAAAATGAAAATCAGAGAGAGGAGAATCCTAAGGAAAATCCTAGGCCCGGTAAGGGAAGATGGGGAATCCCGAAGACGACATAACTCTGAGCTCTACGAACTTTGATATGAATGACTACGAATTGAGATGCTCTCTGAGTGTGCAAGGAAAAGAAGGGTAGGTTCCTATGGCCACATTGCAAGATTGCCTTCAAAACCGTCTAACCAACCGTCTGTTTACCTTCTGGCAAAACAAGAAGGTTCGCACCACTTGGTTGGCAGAAGCCGAGAAGGATATTAAAGAACTGGGAATAACAGATCTCCAAAACAGACAGTCTGTGAGACGCAATTCTGAAGGAAGTCCGTGGATTTTAGGAAAAACCCCGAAGGAAAGGTACCCCCTGGATAGAAGAGCGAAAGGAGTTACACCGGCAGAAGATGCGACAATACTGGGCAAAGATCAAAGCCCAACAGTAGAGCAAGCGTGGTCCAAAGTAAGCCTATTCGAAAGAAGAAGAAGAATGTTATGCTCCAACCGAAACTGCAGCAGACGAGGATAAAGATGAGCTCTAACGAGCAGTGCAAAAATCCATCATTGATGTTAATCAATAAAAAGTAAAACCAAAAAGTCAAATTATCTTTGCAATGGGTGACACGAATGCAAAAGTTGGCAGTACAAACGCAAACACAGAACGTACGATGGTCAAACATGGTTTAGGTAGCCAAAACAACAATGACTCAAGATTTGCCCAACTATGTATACCACAAGATTTAGTAATTGGCGGCACCATATTTCCGCATAAAAACATTCCTAAGGTAACCTGGGAATTACCCGATAAGAGAACGAAAAACCAAATTGACCACTGAGCAATCTCAAGTTAAAGGAGACATTCTTTGTTGGAAGTGCCTGAACACCAGAAGTCGGTAGTGAACACCACCTATGTACAGCGAAAATTAAATTAAAACTAGCAATGCACGCCATAGATTAATCAAACGCGAGAGAACGACATATAATGTAACCAAACTTATGAACGAGAAGGCTACCAAAAATAAAAAGCTCCTAGAACTTCTCAAACTAACTAATACAAACAACACATGAGATGCATACAGTAGGCAACTGTTTAAAACATGTGATCAACACATAGGGAAAATACCTAAAAGAACAAAGGAGTGGATCTCCGCAAAAACATGGGAACTCATTGGAGAAAGGCGAGAATGTATAGGCATCTATAGCTGAATGTGACCTTGTTACCTCTACGATTTTATCCACTGTTTTCTAATTTTCATTACCTAAACTCCTGTGGATGGTATTCATACTCAAGCCACAAATAGTTCCGGATCTATAACGGGATTACTAGATTTCTTGTTTGCTACGTGATCGGCTTCTTCCTTTACAGTTATATCAGTGTATCCTTCAACCCTGTACTTATTACTTACTTTATTTACTCTGCCGAGCTTGTTTAGTGTGACTAAGCACACACATATCATCTGCATATGGCAATTCTTCTAAGCGGCTTTGGAGACTCCATTGTATGATCTCTCTCGTTTTACATGCCTAGAGAACAAAGTCCAATGCCATAATAAAGAGAAACAGGGACAAGATGCAGCCCTGTTTCACTCCGTTTATTACATTGATCATGTTGCCTAGTTTGTCATTGTGAAAGACTCTCCATCACTGAAAAACTCGTAAATAATATCAAAGCGCTTTACACCGGGGCTGTGTAAAGCGTTTTGATCTCATTTACGAGTTTTTTGGGGATCCCACTCTTTTCCATTAAATGCCAGAGAGTTTGGTGTTCAATGTGTCAAAAGCTTGTTTGAAGTCAACGAATGTTGGGTACAAAGAGGTTTGGAATTCATTTTGACTTCTCTATTATGATCATCAATGTGTTGATGAGGTCGGTACACACGCGGTTTGGACGAAACCCTGCTTGTTCTTGCATACCAAGAACAATGTATTGGATCAATCTCGTCCATCACTTTGAGCTTGATGACCATCATTATGACTTTGTTTATAATGTTTAATAGGGTTATTCCACGCGAGTTCTTGCATTGAGTCATATTAGTCCCTCCTAGATTGAGATTGGAAACTGCTCCTCCTCCCAAGCCTTGGTAATAATTGGGTGCGACATGTTGGAAATTTTAGCAGGAAACTGTTTAAATAATTCTATTAGAATATTATCTTTACGCGCCGCTTTGTGCTTTCAGCTGTCGCATCGCCGTTACTATTTTTCTCTTGCTTGGGACCTTGCAGGCAATCATCGCGTTCTTTGGGATATTTTCTTCGTGTGTACCCGCTTCTGGTACTACTTCTTCTGTTTGTAGAGCTTCTAGTTTTTCAGCAAAATGTTTATACCATCGATTTAGTTGTTCAACGACAGTTGTAGTAAGGTTTTCTCCACTCCTAGATTTTATTTTTGCCGGTTCAGTCTTTAGATTGCTTTTATATAGCTGGTTGGTTATGCTATATAGTTGTTTTTAGGTGTTAACTGAGCCAGCTGCTTTTGCACTGACTGCTAGTCCATTTACCCAATTCCTTTTGTCCTGTCTGGCTGAACGTTTCATCTTCATGTACAGTATTTTGTACCATTTTAGGTGGTCATCGGTTTTAGTATATTTTGATTCAGCTATAGATGCCTTACATTCTCGCCTTTCTCCAATGAGTTCCCATGTTTTTGCGGAGATCCACTCCTTTGTTCTTTTAGGTATTTTCCCTATGTGTTGATCACATGTTTTAAACAGTTGCCTACTGTATGCATCCCATGTGTTGTTTGTATTATTAAGCTTGAGTAGTTCTAGGAGCACCTTATTTAGGGTAGCTTTCTCGTTCTTAAATTTGGTTACATTATATGTCGTTCCCTTGCGTTTGATTAACCTTTGGCGTGCTTTGCTAGTTTTAATTTAATTTTCGCTATACATAGGTGGTGTTCACTGCCGACGTCTGCACCGCGGTATGCACACACATCCAACAAAGAATGTCTCTTTTAACTTGAGATTGCTCAGTGGTCAATTTGGTTTTTTGTTCTCTTAAGTTACCTTAGGAATGTTTTTATGCGGAAATATGGTGCCGCCAATTACTAAATCTTGTGATATACCTAGTTTGATCAATCTTGAGCCATTGTTGTTTTGGCTACCTAAACCATGTTTGCCCATTGTACGTTCTGTATTTGTGTTTTTGTACTGCTAACTTTTGCAATTATGTCCTCTAGCATAGTTCAAACATTCCAAAATCCTATTCGTGTTCTTTCCTTTAAGCCAATTTTCGTCAACAAATGATCTGTTTGGTTTTCTCTTGTCTTAGTTTCATTAATCAGCACGATTTAGGAATGATGGGTGATTGCTGTAATAACCAGAGTCAGCTCATGGGGCCGCAAGAGCCCCCTGGAGTTTTTCCTATGCACTGGATTTTTAAGTTATACCGCCAATACTCGGTCGCTGGAGCTTCGTTTGTCGAAGTCAGGGTGTACCACGCGAACAAAATGTTAGCAATTGGGCATTCCACAGGACAAAAATCGGTTTCACACCCCTTACACCTCCATGAATTAGTTAACATGTGCTTAAACTAGATTCAATTATATACAAAAAAAATTGTGATCGAAGAAATTGTAACTATAAGCCAAACAAGAGCATTTTTAAAATAGGAAGCATCTGAGAAAAATAATTTTTTTCGAAAATATTGTCTCGATATTTTTCCTTTGTTATCTCGTTTAATTGATTGAAATTAAGTTGGACCTTCTCACTTGAAAGCCTGCCGAATCCTAGTTTAGATTATTTATATTTCGCTGGGCTATTTATAATCCAGATTGTAGAATGTAATCTTAATATATAAAACACAGTCGGGTTTGAATTTTGACTTTTTAAAACTCAAGAACGGCTGGACCGATTTTTATTATTCTTGATGTGTTGGATTTTCCTCCACCTCTGCTATTATAGTAACTATTAAAATATTGAAAAAAATCACGAAAAAAAGTAATAATTATGAAAATAATTCATTTTCTCATTTTTATGGAACGCTACCTATATTCGCACAGCTGAAACTACCTAGGCTATAACTTAAGCTGCCGGTAGATGGCGCTTTTAATTCCCATTCATTAACGTCCGTTACACCTTGTCCTAGAGGGACCGCTAGATCGGCGATTGTAAGATTCAGCTAGGAAGGGATAGACAGAAGTAAAATAGTCGAGAGCAGAGACCGGAACAGGTTCCCTGCCAAGATGATCTGATTGAAAGTACCAAAAGACGAAATGGTATGCAAGTACCATTACGAGAAAAACTACATGCAATGGGTAGTAGTAAAGCTGATTGGAGCGACGAATCCTCTGCTTCCCACATTCAGCAAAGTGCCATCGATACTGCTAGTTGATATACAGATGGTTCGAAGACAACACCAAATACTTTACATCCATGGCAATCTACCCAAGCATCTTCCAAGCAGAAGAACACGCAATCGATAGATGTGGACAATGTAACCTCGACAGGTACTATCGCAAAAAACGGATTGCTATCCTGTCAGTTAGCGAAGCAGCCATCAAGGCTATTAGACCATACACCGTCAGATCCAAACTGGTATGGGACTGTATGGGAAAGCTAAACAAGCTCGGCAGGGTAAATAAAGTAACGCTATACAGGGTTCAAGGATGCACTGATATAAATGTAAAGGAAGAATCCGATCACGTAGCAAACAAGAAATCTAGTAATCCCGTTGTAGATCCGGAACTATTTGTGGCTTCAGTATGAATACCATCCACAAGAGGTTACGTAATAAAATAAGAAAACAGTGGATCAAATCCTGGAAATAAATTGCAGGGCTAAGACAATCCAATGCAATGCTGGGATCTTTTAACTAGAAAAGAAGCTTGCCTGAAACAATAAAGGAACAAGCTTACAATTCTGACAGGAGTCCTAATGGGACATTGCAGACTTAGAAAACACCTAGGCCTAGAGGAAGATGATAGAGGGAACCCTTAAAATGACCTTTATAGAACTATTTTAGCCCACCCTCTTAATCTAATTGTTGGTATACTTACCCATTTAGAAAACCTCCTCGAGACCAGATTTCTTTAGGAAGTTTAGGATCTTGGTGGGATTTAAGGATTACAACTCTTCTTCATTCAGACAATGGGACCCAAAGTTGTCTCTTGCGAAGCAATACTCCTTAGTCTTTGAGCAAAGATATAACCCCCATACCTTTGCTCAAAGACTAAGGAGTATTGCTTCGCAAGAGACAACTTTATCGTCTCTAATAACCCTCTATCGTCTTCCTCTAGGCCTAGGTGTTTTCTAAGTCTGAAATTTCCCGTCAGGACTCCTGTCAGAATTCAATATCTAAGAAGGCATATATCGCTACTTCCTTTTCTAGTGTTGCTACCTAGTGCTGCTTCTAGATTAGATTAGATTCCTTTTATTGGCATAAACAACTACAGTTTTACATATAACAGTGCTACCATCTATGTTAACCAAATAATTACACACACGCTCCAACCTAAGACAGAACAAAAAATTAGAAATAGCTAGAAGAAAACAAACAAAAAGAAAAATTAAAAAAAAAAATAATAATCCTCTCAAAAACAACATTTCCTCTCAAATAATAATAATAATAAAATCACGCGTCACCAGATGGTAAAAGAACTAAAGTTTTATTCTTTTTTAACTCCACCACTCTTTTCATCAAGGGCCATCCCGCTCCGTCCTCCCTCATACACGAGCCCCAGTCTTCTACTACCACACTCTCCTCTCTGCTCCACTGACATCCTGCACAGCTTTGAGCCCAATGCGCCCACACGTCACTAGCTTCCCCACATATCTCACATCGTTTAAAAAGGGGAGCCCATCCAGCTGCATCTATTTCATTTGTCAGCTGATACAGGGCGGTCTCTGTGAATTTTCCTCCTCTGAATGCATGCTGACAGTTGTGTAGTGGTGCACCTACTAGCATTGATATGCTAATTGTCAATTACCTTCTCCATTGTCTTTTACATGAAAGATGTTAGACTAATGGGTCAAAATGACTTCGGTTGAGTGGTGTCTTTTTTCCCACCTTCGGTGTGCATACCACCCTTCTCCATAGCTTCGGTATGTATCCGAGCGCTAAGCTACTTCTAAGGATTCTTAGTAGATACGGCATTAATTATTTACTTTTTTATTTCCTTTTGTAAGAAGGCTGGATTTAATCCGTCCACACAGGTCTTGAATAGCTGGAAAATGTCCTTAGCCCATTTGATTCGGTTTTCCGTATATATGGACCTACATTGGTCTGCCTGGTTGAATAAAACCATCGGCCTATTTCTATTTTCTACATCTACGTCTTCCGAATATCTCCCATCCGATCTGTTAAGAGTTCCAGTTATTTCCTCTCTATCCTTCTCTAGTACTTTGAGCAATCTAGAAGATCCTAAAGTTGTACATTTCTGCTCTGCTTTACTGAAAAGCCCAAGTATTTGTGCTCTTAATGTAGACATATTTTTGTTTCATCATTTGCCATCCCTATGCTGCTTCTAGGTTTTAACCGGGCAGCTGGATTAAAATGCCGTAGTGATTGGTACATTTATTTCTCCTTTAGTTTGCTCTAATACGATGCAGTGTTTGATGGTCACTTGCTATGTCTTATTTTAGTTTGTAACTAAACATAGGAAACAGCCATAGACTTTCCAAATCAAACTCACTGATCCAATGGTCCCACATTAGGGGATCACTTGAAACTCTTCACCTTTTATTTAGTCTACTAACGATAGCTCTACCTACCCAATATTCAGTACCGGCATTTTCCAGCTAGTCAAGACCTCAGGTGTGATACACCATGATAGTGAGACTGTCACTTACGGGGCAGTTGCGTGGGGAAGTAGAACCAAGCATATTCTAGAAGCTCCTTGGCTTTTCTCAACTTAGTGACAAATGTTGGTGTATTCCCAACGTTATACACATTTAAGGTTTCTTTCATTCTTCTTCTTTAGGTGCCTTCTCCATTACTGAAGGTTGGCAACAATCATGGCAATTTTCAAACGGTCTTGCATCGCTCTGAATAATAAGTGGGAGTATAGACCAGTCCAGTCTCTTACCTTTTTTCCTTTAATTAAGTATTCTAAATTCTTATTCCTCTCTTATTAGTATCTAAAGTGGCTTGGCACACCATAGCTAAAAGGTTGCCGACCCCTGATCTGAACATTACTTAAATAGTGTATTCCAGAATGTTTCAGTGTTTGCTATCAATAATCATATAACAGTAAGGGAGTCGGTGGAAGGCTCGCCATTATGAAGTTATTTTAGAAATGGACCGTTTAATTTGAAAGTCCATTTTTTGTTGTTTCGAGAAAATTGAAGCTAAACATATTAGTTGCTATGCACTTTTCTATATTGATCAATTTTAAATTGAACAAAACATTGGCATTTTTTAAGATATTTAATACTTATTAGTAATAAATAAAAAGTTTACACTGAATTAAGCATAAATTGCGTAATATCCCATTTTTTTTTATAAATGAACTTACACAATTTTCAAAATAAACGGTCTAAATATTAATATGCAATAATAACTAACAGAATCTGACATATAAATATTTTCAAATTTTTCATTCAAAGTACTGAAAAATTGAAAAAAAGGAACTTTTGAGGATATTAGTTTACAGAGCCAATGCATTTTGTAGTATAAGATCTGCAATATGTGGAAATTCCTGGCTGATAAAAACATTGGCAAACCCCCGGTTTAGTTCGTTTAAATTTTTTTTTGTATTGGCTATTTATATTATTAAAAACACACAGCGCACCGAAGTTGTAAGTAATCAAGAAGAAGTTGCCTAGAATCTTGTTTATACATCTACCATAAATGGTCATGATCTATTATCAAGTGATTCTATATGATATTTTACTTTTTATTGAATTGATTAAATTATTAGAATGGTTAATTTATTAATATTAAATCCAATTAGAAACTGAATTGGAAAAAAATGTGAAACCTGCGACGGTATAGATTAATGAAACCGCAGAGTTTCGTTCCCATAAAGATCTAGTTACAACAACAACAAAAAACAGGACGGAACGTTCTGCAAAAATCGAAGCTCGTTTATGCTACTCTAATTGCATATTACTAATGTGACGATTGTCCTTGCGGTTAATAACGTAATTGCTAATTCTATATGCGAAATCGATCTGTTTATCTCACGATGTCGGGATAAAAATCCGCGGCCTGCATTTTAATACAGCTAAATGGGTGGCATTGAATAAACGTGTCGTTTACTTCACGATTTCAGATTTATTAATTAAAACCGTATATATTCGATTTCAAGAGTATTATAAGATTTGTCCGTAAATGACACTAAGTATGAGGATTATGGACTAGCCCAAGGCTTAAATGACGATTTAATGGAAGTTGTTTAAAAAAAATAATTAAGAAAACTTTTGAAATAGACTAAAACGATACAAACTTCTAATCCAATGCATCTCAATTATATGGATGGTTTCACTTGATTAGCATAGTCTCTATATTTTATGGGCTATGCCTTACGTTCCGAATTTTGTTATCTTATTTTCATGGTTTAGTTTTACCTATCGGTTTAGTATAGACTAAGCAGCGGTTCTCAATTTTTTTTCGATGCGTCAATCTTGACGGACAAAATTTCGCGGCACCCTTAACGCGGTTTTAATACTTGAAAAAGAAGAAAAAAACAAAGCAAATGTAATGCTCATTTATCTTTTATGTGATGAATGAAATTGTTTGCATAATTTTTTCATTATTTCATATAGGTTTATTGTAAATTTAATTAATACAGGGTCTTCCAATAAGAGGTTTCATTTTGATATGTAAAATAAACGAGTATTTTTATACGAAACCATCTGATGTTTATTTAATTATAAAGAGGAGGGTACGCCATTAATAATGGAAAACAATATTAGTCAAATGGCCGCCACTGCTACGCTTGCAGGACCACATTCTTTTCATGAAATTTTCCATCACCAATTCGCACATTTGCGGCTTTATGCTCTCGATAACTTCACTAATTCCATCTTTGAGGTCTAGAATCGATTGTGGGCCATTGGCACAGACCTTGTTTGGCACATGGCGCCTGAAAATAAACGCCGTTCACATCAATATTTTCCAATTCCGGCTATACAGAAATATTAATCATGCTTCTATAGCGCAATCCATTCATCGTAACAGTTGCTCCAACCTCATTTTCGAAAAAGTAAGGTCAAGGTAAAAAGTAACCGCACCAAACAGTCACACGTTGAGGATGGAGAGGCTTTTCAACAATAATTCTTGCATTTTTTGAGCCCCATATGCGACAATTCTGCTTGTTAACATAGCGTCCGGGCTAAAAATGGGCTTCATCACTCATTTGATTTTTGATGAAATTACGGATCAGTTTGATACATTTTAAGGACCCAATCCCTAGGCGTGAGTTCTTGTGTTAACTGAACTTTAAAAGCCTTAAGACCTAAGTCTTTATGCAAAATACGGTTACTCCAAACTTTTGCAGAAAAAAAAGAGATACGTTCGGCGCTTTAAATGATCCAGAGGTTTCAGTTCGTGGGTTAATTTGATCTTGTAAGGGTTTAGCTGTAGATCTTTACGCAGAATGTGCTATAATGTGGACTGAGAAATTCCCAATTCTTGTGAACGGCGTTAATTGGCACAGGAACATTCAATAGTGAATATGTTGATTCAAATTTATTCACTATGGCACGCACAGCTTGTCAGGTGGGACGATTATTGCAACCCAACATTGGAGTAAGCGCTCTTAACACGTTCGTCGCCATGTCATCTTTATCTGGGTGACGGGTTTGCTTCCGTGGGGACCCCGTCACCCTCCGTCCAAATATGGGTGACGCTCTTCTTGTTAAAGTTAACAGGATTTTTAGTTCGATTTTTAAAAGAAATTTAATGGAATAAGCTGTAAAATGTACATTCTTCTTCTTCTTTTTCTCTGCCTTTTCCTATATCACGTAGGGTCGGCGTTGCTTTGTTGGATTCTTCTTCTCCATAAATGTCTATCCAATTGTCTTCACTCTTGCCAACCTTTTTCGCTCAAATCCCCTTTCCAATTCATTCTTGGTCTTCCTTGATCCTCCTATTTCCAGCTTTGCAACTCTTTTTCCCACGTAGTCCTCCTCTCTTCTCTGCACAAGTCCTAACCACCTTAGCCTGCTTTCTTGAACCTTCTTTCCCATGGGTCCCGCTTTCACTGTTCCTCTGATGTGATCATTCCTTATTCTATTCTTTCTTGTTACCCCGCTCATCCACGTAAACATTCTCATTTCCTCCACTTCCATCTTTCTCTCATGTGCTTTTGTAATCGGCCAAGTTTCCGCACTATAGAGCATAGCAGGCCTCACCACATATTTGTAGAGCTTTCTTTTCCACCTGCAGCTGATCTTCTTGTCACACAGTACTTCACTCATTTTTTTCCAGTTCAACCATCCGCTATTTACCCTGTCTTGTATTTCAGACTCCAGCCCTCCATTACTTTGAATATATGACCACAGATATTTAAACTTCTTGGTCGGTGGCACTTCTTCTTCCTCCAGGTTAATACATAGATCTTGAGCTTCCTTCATACACATATATTCAGTTTTCACCTTGCTGATCCTCATTCCCCTTTCTTTTCGTGCTTTTCTCCACTCTTCGAGCCTCTTTCGAAGTTTCTCTTGGGTCAGTTCAACTTGTGATATCACAGCTTCGTATATTTCTTTCACCAGTCTCACATACTTGTCTGGTACATTTTTAATTCACATTCATCTCCATATCTCTTGCCTGGGCGCTGTGTCAGACGCCTCCAGATCAACGAAGGCCATATGTAAATGAACCTGCACCTCCCTGTGTCTCTCAATCAGTTGCCTTAGTGTAAATTGCGTCAGTTGTTCCTCTTTCTGGCACAAATCCATACAGAGGTCCGATGCTACTAGAGAAAAAACAATAAATTGATCGCTTCAAAAGTGTGAAATGATCCAAAATATAATCTATTACAAAACACTGCAACTAATGTTCCCCTACTTCAGTTTCCCGACGCAACCTTATCTCAATGATCCTTTCCCATAAGGATATCAATAACCCGGTCTCCTAGGCTTCTCCAGGCTTCGGTTGGGATTGGGTCTGGACTTACTTTTCTTTAGCGCATAAGTAAAATGTATGGATGTACAAAATACAAATATGCACATTATACTATACTTTTATTTAATTTATATAGGATATTTATTAATTTATATAGGATAATATATTACATTATACTATGTGGCATGGTTTTCGTTAAAACACTCTAAACATATTTGAGGTGATTTTGACAATTGTAACAATATGTCATGGTATTTTTTACACTTTTTCTCGCTTCTTGTCGCTCGGTGGTATACCTCTTCTTCTGGTAACATAGGGTACACATTCTTCTTATAGGTTTGCCCTGCTGATTCTTACAAATCTCTAAATGGTGGGACACGTTCCTCCTCGTTTTATTTCTATTATCGTCAGGCATAGCATTTTCCGAGGATAACCATTCGATAACGAGAAGCTCCCGAAATTTTCTAATTTCCATTTTTTTTTATTTTTCGCTACTCTCAATGTATGCAGACGACACAGCTACTATAACCCAACACCACGACCTTGAAGCCGCAGCAGAACAACTCCTATTAGCTTTAAACTTCATCAACGACTGGTTTTCTCAATGGCGCATAAAAATAAATTGTACTAAAAGTGAGATAAAAGTATTCACACTACTACGGATAAAAGAGCGCCAATCAAATTAGGAGGAAATGTAATAAGATATAAAGAAGCCAAGAAGCCGTAAAATACCTGGGTGTGCATCTAGATACTCGCCTAACACAGGCAGATGCCCAGAATATCTCCTCAACCCCGAAGTTTCACAGACGACTATTGCGCGCTTTAGATGCGGAAGTGAAGAAAGGGGTAGGAGATATTGGATGGCTGCAAGTGATAGAACGTGCCGAGCATGTGGAGATGGTGAGGACCTGTGGCAGCATTGGGTGGCGAGTTGCAGAAAATGTGTATGGACTGAAGTGGAAAAGGTAGCATTAAGAAGTTGGGAAAAAGTAATGGACGAAAGTGGATCGGGCCTCAAATACATGAAGAAAATATTAAAATGCAAATACGCGGGTTCAATGAACTCAGAGTAGTTTGTGTTCTCTTTTCTTTTTGTATGTGTATATACGTATATATATATATATATATTTCCTTTTTTTAGAGACCTTAATATTGTTTTTGTTGGTTTTTGCTCTTTCTTTCTTTACTTTTGTCTTTGTGTTTTTTTTTTCCTTTTTTTTGAGATATAGGGATCTCGGTTTTGTTTTGAATGTAAATTTAGTCAATATACTATATAAGTTGTAATCACAAATTTGTAAAGTAAGATTTATGCCAATAAAGGATTAACTACTACTACTACTCGCCTAACATGGAGCCTTCACGTAAATAATAAGATCAACCAATCTAATGAATAGAAAGTCAGCCCTACAACAAAAATCTTCTGCACTCCTCTATAAATCTCTTATAAGACCCTTAATAACATACGCCCAATTTTGTGCAACACCATCAAAAAACAATTTAAAAAAACTGCAGACCGTTCAGAATCAAACTCTACGAATAATCCTAAATGCCCCTTGGTTTATTAGAAACAAGCAGATACATCTGGAATTAAATGCACCCACCGTCAAGGAGTAGGTATATTACAAAAACAACTGTATATTTTATTGAAAACATCCACCAAAGCCCCAGTGACATCTCCTACCAACTTGGACAACGTAACATCCACACCAGACTCAAAATAAAACTCCCATAGGATATCACTAATCCCGACTCAGAATTCTACCTCCACGTGGTGAACCCGGGCAACCTGAGTAACTACGCTGGAGATGCGGTAATCAATCCGTATAGAAGGCGGGGTCAGGGTGAACGAGAGCGGGAGAGATGGACCTCCGATAAGGGGGTTTAGCTTGGGGCCAATAACCTTATCTTAGAAAAAAAAAACCTTACGACAACTCAAGAAAAAAGACCGGACTGAATCTACGACGACGAATTGGAGAGAAAACGGACAAAGATCTGACCCTACATACATGGAATGTGCGATCATTATACAGGGCCGGAGCACTGCACAATCTACTACAAATACTGGACAAATAGCGAGTGAAGCATTCAGAGCCAGCAATACTTATTACGACAAAGACCAGTAGGGGAAAGGACACGGGGCAGGCCAAAAACAAGATATCTACACCAAGTGCAGGAGAATCTAATAGCAATGAAGGTAACCGGATGAAAAGCTAAGGTCCGGAATAGATTGGAATGGAAAAAAAACATGCAGGAGGCCAAGACCCATAATGGGTTGTGCAGCCAAAGCTGATGATGAGAACTCTCATCGGACAAAGCCGGCTTACGCTAAGTAGCAAAAGTCAAAACATTTGATTAATTCTAACAAACCGGTATACTTATAATAAAAAAAATTTTTTTTTTATTTGTAGCTCTGGTACACGATGTGATAATTTACTATACATGTTCCTAAAAGCAAATGTAGTGATAATTTTCGATACCACTTGATACTTTTTGTGTTTGCAGACATATGCCAGTTTTGCTACCAACAATGCCAGTTTGTTCAACAATGTTCAGTGTGTTTCGGAGGACGACCGCGGTGAGTAGAATTCGAGCTTGTAATCATAATAGGTACATGTTTCGTAGATAATATCCTAACATTGCGAACATCCCTCCATTTTACCACCACAATGCCGTTGTCATCTTCTCGTGCTATTATCTCATCTTTCTTCAATGGATACGACGTTACAAACTGTGGCATAATTTTTTTGTTGTGCCTTTGTTGTTTCTTGAATTTAAAAAAATTGAGTGCCAATTCGCAACTAGTGTAAAAGTTGTCGACAAATAAATTTTGTCCATCATTTAGCAATTTATCTGCAAGTTCAAAACAGACGTATTCAGCTATGCCAACTTGCCTTCTTCCGCTGGTATCTCGTCCAGAATATACTTTCGCAAACGATGTATACTCTTCAGTGGAGCACAGTTTGAATAGTTTTATTCCACATTTGTACGATTTCTTTGGTATATATTGTCTGAATATTAGTCGTCCCCTACAAGGAACCATTGTCCCGTCGACTACAATATCTTCATCCAGTGAAAAGACTTTTTGATAATTGTCTGTCAATATGTTTAAGAGAGGTAAAACTTTTCCAAGCCTGTTATTCTCTTCCGTAGTTTCGTTATTTGCAAAAAGTAAGTTTGATAACAGTAAATCAAAACGATTACGGGATATCTTACATCTAACAAGCGGTGTCTGCACCAAACCTATCCAAATCGTCAGACCGATAAATCTTGTAATTTCTTCAGAAGTGGTGGGTTTCCATCTGTTCTGTCGAGCATGATCAGTTCTTTAATGTAGATGCAATTTTTGTTCTGCATATCTGCTAGTCTCTGTGACTAAAAGGATTATTGCTTTTTCGTCTTAAAATAGCGAAAGCACTTCACTTGCCTTAACATCAGACGGAAAATCCATCACCTTTTTCGGTGAACGGAAATGACTATTGCCTGTTAGCGAATCCGTTCCGCTGTATATTGTCCAACGAATCATCAACATAATTCAGTTCCTCTTCTTCGTTTATAGCAATTTCATCCAAGATGTCGTCAAGGTTCTCACTAGCATATGATTCCTCAGTATCGGAATTTCAACTCGATGAAATTCTATTTACAACTATTCTTTTGAAACTCATTACTTTGTCATCACTACTCTCCTCACTTTCAATTATAGTTTTACGCCGACTAATGAACATTTTTAGGATAAAAAAGTAACTGCTCTATCACAAAAAAAATATGCTTCTCGACTAAATAAAGGATCTGGGATAACTACAGTGAGATCCCAGGTAGTCCTCCAGCCGAAAAACTGATCACATTCCCCATTTAGAAACAAAATTCTTTGCGATAAGTCCAAGATAATTTTATGCTTTATTCTTTGCGAGAAATTCAGGATAATAATATCATAATATAATCATAATACTCAACTCATATCTTATATTCATGATTATAGCTTGTTTGGGCCCAGTTCAGGATTCAAATTTATTCAGTATCGCACGCACAGCTTGTCTGGTGAGACGATTATTGCAACCAAAAATTGGATTAAGCGCTCTTAAAGTTGCGACTATCGACTCGCGACTATAGAATTTCGGTAGTAAATTATGGCTATTATTCAGAATAATGGAATTGTGGGGTTACCTTCACTAACTGTTGCTAATCGTCTTCCAAAGTGTATTTCTAAACGTGGAAAGTAAAAATGAATCTTCTAAGTCGGCTGGTTCAAGAAATATCCGGGCTTTTGTAATCCAAAAAACTGACATTTTTTAATACAACAACAAATATAACTGCAACTTCTGTCCAGTTAATTGACAGAAAATATGGTTATACAGCAGATCCGCTGTTGCCAAGTTCAATGCTTTTGCAGGGATTATACTTTTTTTCTGTGTCGCTACAATTTAAGTATTATATGTATTAAATATATTTAATTTTATTTTAATTCTTGCGCAGGGGTCATGTTAATCTTCTATGAATTCTTCTTCTTCTTATGCATATTCACTAATGAATGTTTGCGACCACGATAATGACTTGAATGTCGTCATCATGTGGTTCTCTTGGGAAGTATAATGGAGGTGATTTCCCGTTATCTTCCTCCATGGGTATGAAATTACATTTCCTTAATTTCAGTTCTAACGGTTATACCGCCCTGACTCGGTCGCCAGAGCCTCATCTGGTATCTAGCAGGGTGTGTCGGATGGTCTTTACTAGGCCATCATGCCGCACGCATGTGGTTTAATTGAGAGTTGGTTAGGTCAGGTTGTCCAAAAGAGAATAGATCAAGACCGCATACAGCGCGGCAGCGCGAACTCTCGATCCAGAGTTCGCGCTGCCGCAAGCATGTGGTTCAATTGAGAGTTGGTTAGGTTAGATTGTCCGAGAGAGAATAGATCAAGACCGCATACAGCACGGCAACGCGAACTCTCGATCGCTGCCGAAATTTCGCTGCGCGCGCATGTGGTTTGATCGAGAGTTCGCGCTGCCGCACGCATGTGGTTTAATTGTGAGTTGGTTAGGTTAGGTTGTCTGAGAGAGAATAGATCAAGACCGCATACAGCGCGGCAGTGCGTACTCTCGATCAATTCACATACGCACGGTAGCGAAAATGTGGCAGTGTAAATTTTTTTAAATAATTGTAATAAAAAAACATAGGCGTAGTGAAAATTAATTATCTGAGAAATATTGAAATACTTTACTAAATATTGAAATATTGAAATACTATTATTTTTAATTATTTTTACAGCTTAATTTAATATACTTACGTCAGAAAATTTATTTTTACTACGCTTATGTTTATTTCAAAGTTACTGAAATGCGCTTGCGTTATTTTACGCGTGTTATTTGTCTGTTTATTTATCTAGAAGGTTAAGCAAAATATTTTGTTTAAACAAAATAAGTTTTGAGAAAAGCTTTTTTAAGTAGCAAGGAGTTACAAAAATAATGGCTTCTTCAAAAATAGATTATTTAAGTTTATTACAAAATAATGAAATTTTAAATGACTCCAAAAAACAAAATTACAAAATTAGTAGAGTAGGGATTAATTCCAGCAGAGGGGAGTTACAAATGTTTGAAGTGTGGTGGTGTCTTAAAATTAACTAAAGACGTTGAAAGGTTAGTAGTTGTTTATTTTTATTATTATATTTTGAATATTTTTTTATCAGAATCCTTAAATTTTGATGTAAAGATATAGTAATTTTTATATTGTAGAGTGGATGGTGTTCGTTGGCTCTGCTCCAAGAAAATTAGTCAGGAAGGTGAAAGGAAGAAAACCTGTGGTAATAGAGTTGAATTCCGACGTGGCACCTTCTTTGCCAAGTCAAAATTGCCATTATTGAAGATACTTGGGTTCGTTTCTTTTTGGGTTCAAAATGCATCATTGACATTGATCAG
This sequence comes from Phosphuga atrata, assembly GCA_944588485.1. Taxonomy (NCBI): domain Eukaryota; kingdom Metazoa; phylum Arthropoda; class Insecta; order Coleoptera; family Silphidae; genus Phosphuga; species Phosphuga atrata. Next base: position 14,468,435 of record OX155895.1, on the reverse strand, counting down.
CAGACAATTGAAGATGTCCATGCCTACATTAGTTGATTGGGCATCTTTTTGCCGAGAAATTATTTTTGATAATTTTTTTACCCAACCTGAGAAACTCGGTGGTCTTAATAAGATCGTTGAGATTGACGAATCCAAGTTCGGAAAGCGCAAATATCAAAGGGGTCACAGAGTGGAAGGACAGTGGGCTTTCGGCGGTTACGAACGTGGCAATGGTCGCGTTTTTATGGTAGCCGTTGAGAAACGCGGCTCTGATACTCTTGTGCCTTTAATCGAGACATGGATAGCTCCGGGTACGACGGTTATCAGTGACTGTTGGAAGGCCTTTAGCGGTCTCAGTGATTATGGCTACAAGCATTTATCAGTTAATCATTCAATTAACTTCGTAGATCCCTTAACTGGGGCACATACAAATTCCATAGAGTCATCTTGGAGGGCCGCTAAATCTTCCATGTCGTCATCTGGTCGTACCAAATCACACGTACACATGTGCTCGATACATGTTTCAGAAGAGGTGCAAAGAGCTTCGGCTCGATCTCACTCTGGAACTTTTCCGTATGGCAGGTAAGTTGTACAATCCCGTACATCCCCTGCCAGAAGGAGGACTTGGTAAGGATCGTGACACAGATGAGGAATACGAGGATGACGAAGACTAAATCACAGTTAATTAGTAAGTTTTTTAACAGTTAAAATTGCAGTTTTTCTGTTAATTTTTTTCCTTTTTATAGTGGTCTTTAATGCCCTCTGGTTCTCAATCGTCATCCCTTTGTCTGTCCGCTCTCCAGGTTTTAAATTGAGTTCGGACATTGTTTTCGTATGGATTTTTTGCATTTTGATTTCTTAGATAGAGGATTTTTTTGTGATTGTGATGTGGTTGATGCAAACGAGAATATTGAATATTTATTTTAATTATTTTTTTGATATGTATTTTTTTATCAGAATGGTATTATGTTTTTTTATTATCAAAATTTCAATTAATTTGTATTTTTTTCTTTAAATGGTAATTTTTTTATAAAATTTTTGGTAAAACTGTGTTTTGTTTTTAATATTTTGCAAAAATTACAATTTTTTTGTCAAATTCAGTTTATAATATTGAAATATAATAAAATTACAATTTGTTTATTTTATCAAATTCAAAATGTATTTTTTGGATCAGTAGGAGAGACAGACCCGTGACTGGTAGCGCCTCCGTGGTATAAATTGAACTAACGTAAAACACACAGTGGCGGGAACACAGTTTGGTAGTGAAAAAATATTAAGGTTAGTAGGAAAAATAATTTAAAATATCAAAGCGAAGCGGGAAGATAAATCAAGACAACATACGCGCGGCAGCGCGAACTCTCGGTCCAATATAGGACAAAGTGGCAAGGACCGTTGGTTTTACCTTGGTTAGATTAGGTTGTCGCCGCGAAGCGGCAAGATAAATCAAGACAACATACGCGCGGCAGCGCGAACTCTCGGTCCAATGTAGGACAAAGTGACAAGGGCCGTTGGTTTAACCCTGGTTAGATTAGGTTGCCCGCCGCGAAGCGGGAAGATAAATCAAGACAACATACGCGCGGCAGCGCGAACTCTCGGTCCAATGTAAGGTTTTATCTGTTTTTTTTTTAATTTCAAAATTTAATTTGTATTTTCCAGATGGAGGATCTGGCGATTTTTTTTTATTTAATTTGATTAAAATATTAATTTATTTACATTTTTCCCTGGATATATTACAAGTTTTCATACAAGCAATTCATCTGTATTTTTAATGGATTTATTATTTGTATTCAACATTTCAATTTAGAACAACTATTTCACCCGAAATATGCTGGTTCGATAAAATGATTATGATGATTAGTACAGGCAGATGAAAACAATAGTTACTACATTTTCTAGTTACAAAATAAACCCCTCACAAAATTATTTTTCACTACGTCTATGTTCTGCTACAACAATGTGCATGCGCAAAACTTTCAAAAAGATGTGAAGTTGCAGACGGGTCTGTGTCTCCTTCGGTACCTATTTTTTTAATAATACCGTCAAGGGCCATAAATTTAAACGCACTGCTGCGCCTATATGGTCTAAAATAGGATAAAGTTGCAAGAAGTATTGAGTTAACCTGAGTTAAACCAATTAGAATGAAATTAGAATTAAAAATTAAATTTATATTTCAATGTTGTTGTAAGTGCATGTGCAGAAATTGTATATTGAAGTGTTTACCAGAACAAGGTAAAATAAAAAGATAAAATTGGCAACGTCGGTTGGGCTTCTGCACTTTTTGTTTGACAAGTAATTAGAGAGGTTAGGTAGGCAGTGAAGGAAAATATTAACTGTTGCGTCAAAAAAATGTCAATTTTTTTATAAAAACCCGTATATTTTTTTAATAAATCGACGTAGAAGCTTCGTTTTGGCTCTTTAAGTTTGCAAATACTCTACGGAGGACGATTAGTAACAGTTATTTAAGGTAAAAATCCGCCAACCCCAAAAAAATTGAAATTCGCATATTCTTTACAAATTCCTAAATTATAACGATTTGCAAACATTGCTCGTTCGTGAACTGCACCATGATAAGAATATAAACCTTGACTGACGTTTTGACTTTGACAGATCATAAAAAAGTTTGTAGGTTATGTTCCCTATTATAAAACAAAATTGGTAATTCCCTATTGAAAAAACATATACATCGCAGGAGCGTTTGAAAAAGAAAAAGTTTTGTCAATAAACGAGAAATTTTGGAAATCAAAACACAAAGTTTGATTTCACCAAGCCACTTTTTAACCTTTATATTTTCCAGACTTCATCCTAAACAATGTGATAAAATGGATATTTAATGTTTTCAACTGATTTCCAGTAATATAGTAATAAAGCAAACTGATCTATCCAAATTGATTTAATCCTCCTTTCACACGCTCCTACTTTGTCAGAAAATGGTCGTTAAATGTGAATTTAAAATTGATTTATCTCAATGACGATTAATGCAGGCCGAAGCATAAACCAGACACATTAGATTAAGTAATTACCTTTGCAAAACTAATTAGAATACTAAATATGCAAACTGTCGATGGCATCTATCTAAATATTTATATTGCCAACCACAAACAAATACCACAATACTGCAAGATTAAACTTTAATTCACCTACTACACCTACTACATACATCACCTACTTTTAAAGTACCCAAAATAATTAACAACTACCAAAACCAAAGTACAAAACGAAATTAAATTAATTGTTAATGTAAACTTTTGTACATAAAGTGATTAATAACAAGTATATACTTCCATAGCACCAACAACGGCATTACACCATATTGGCATGTTTCGCAAAATTCTCGAAACTTCCCATTCTTCAACGAGAGTCGCCGTTAGTTGCTGGATGGTCTGACGAGGACATGCTTTATGGAATTTAAATCAGTACTTAACGCAGGCCACGACATTGTTTGAATTTCCAGTTCTTGTAGGAAGTCTAAAGTGATTCGTGCAGTATGTGGTCTTGTGTTATCTTACGTTAACAAACAATTTGAACCTATTCCATATGCAAGAGGGACAACATGATCTCCTAATACAATGCCAACATAGAGATTAGCGTTAAGATTTTCTGGAGTTACAACAACGTTGGTTCTACTGTCTACTAATCTCACCCCATACCATAACTGAACCACCTCAAAATCGTTGGACTTCCTCTGAACAGTAACATCTGCGTAGGGTTCTTTAGGGCGACAGTAAATACGTATTTGGCCATCGCAACGAGTAATACGGAACCTTGATTCATCAGTGAATAGCACATACTTCCTTTGTCGTTGCCATCCGACATGTTCACGAGCAAAATTCATCCTTGCTATTCTGTGGCATCGTGTGAGAGAGGATTTTCAGACGGGACGTCTTGCTCTCATTTGATTCCCTCAACCTATTCCTAATTGGCAGGTCGCCGTAGAAACTCTATTGTGAAAACTCGAAATCAGTAAAAATCGGCCTTGATTTTGAGTTGCTCTTCATTCGCTACCTTACCAACCGCGCCAATATACCTTGGACTGCATCGAAATACATGTTGCACAGTCGCTGAATAACAGACAGGTTTACGATGAAGTTTCTTTAAACTTGTCGAAACTTTTTCATTTTCACTTAAGTTAATTCAAGCTGCCAGTTATATTTCGTCTGTATACTGATCTGAACAAGTCCTTCTTAGCTCTTTAAATCAACAGTCATTACTCGCAACAGTTCTTGGTTGAAGATGTTGTCAGGAACGTAGGCACCTATGAGTCTGCGCAGAAATTTGTTAACTCTCACCTGCAGCTTCTCTTCAAGATATTTGAACATCTTCCAAGTTTCGCATCCATGGAGAAGGACAGATTTGACATTTGATTGGAATTTTGATAAGCACGTTTATTATGTTTTGCCCCTCCAGGTAACACAGATTGATAGATCGCCCTTCTTGGGAAGTTTGATGATTCTTCCCTCTTTTAGACCTTCCGGGATTTTGTAGTATCCCATATTTCCCGTATTATGGGACCTAGCAGGTCAACGATGCATTGCGGATCGGCATAGTAGGCATTTTGAGAACTTATAGTTTTGTTAATTTTTGTAAATATTTATAACTTTGATCTCGTATTAATAAGACGATCTAAATAAAGATTGTTACAGTCTTGATAGTAGAAAGTGAATGCATTGACAATAAAAGCATCTCTTATTATTAAAGGCATTGTATTAGGATTGGTTAGACGCATTTTTTTTATTATGTGTTGCATGGTAGTAACATGTTTAAAAGAATTATTATACGAACCACCTCGGGCTGGAATACCATAATTAATTACACTTTCAATAGTTTTCGATATATTTTCGAAAAGCGAGTTTTATGGAGGATCTGAATAGTTTTCCATTATTTTTGTGCATGTCAAATAAATAAATATATAAAATAGACTTATGCACAAGGAAACTTTTTTTCTAAATCCTGATCATATAATCTGTGTTATAAAAATGTGGACAATATCGCGATATCAAAATAATTTGTGTTTATTTATTAAAAATATTATTAGAAGCACCGTCATTTCTAAAAACTTGCGTCTCGCCTTCCCGATGCCAAATGGTTGTTGTGTTTAAAAATAAAAAGAAATCACTTGTCCAAGAATATCTTAATTTAATAATATAGTTTAATTATTAGAAGTAGTAATTAACGCTTTGCTTTATCAACGCAATAAACAAGCGACATAGTCAGCTGCTTTATAATTGTCATTATCTCAAAGCCAACAGTAAATTTATTTCCATTCATTGATTTATTAGTTAAGTAAAAGTTCAGTAAAGCAAGTTTATAATGAAGTCGAACAGTCGGATTTAAATAAAGTCAATAAACTAAAGGGTGACAAATTAAGACTTGTTTATTAAGTTATGTTGTTACTTAATAAAAACAAAAAGAAGTAATGACTTATTTCCAAGAAAATGTCATTATTTAATCGGTGAAATGATTGCCTTAGACAATGAACCATTATTACTTTCAAAGGCTTATGGAAAAGGCAGTACCTCAATACAAAATACCTGGCGGCACTTATATGACCGAGAAAATTATTCCTATATTCTACTCTAAAATTGAAGCTAGCAAGCAATATCAGCGAGATGTGGACATGTCTGTACAATAATCAAGGTTTTTTAAGTTTCACTGCCCATTGGATATCTTCTAATTTTATTCTTGAACATGTAATTTTAATAATGAAGCCGTTTGTTGGTTCGCATACTGGTACCAATATTGCAAAAGAACTGAAAGGTATTTTGGAAAGATGATACATTTACTGACAGTGGAGCCAATATGATAAAAGGTGTGCTAGCTACAAAATGTCTTCCTCCCCTGCTCGGTTGAAACGATGCTCCAGTCGCCAACTAATTTAAAGGAGGAAACGGGAAGGAATAAAGACAAGAAGAATATTCGGCGGATAACCCTTGCAATGCAGATCTTCCAGAATGGGCAGAATTCCCGAAGAGTTCCCATCAACAAAATTAGCGTACTCGCATGCGGGCCGAGACAAAATGTGCACTCTCTTAAGTGAGATGTGGACATGTCAGTACAAGTTTTTTGAGTTTCACTGCGCATTGGATATCTTCTAATTTTATTGTTGAACATGGTGTTTTAACAATGTAGCCATTTGTTGGTTCCCATACTGGTACCAATATTGCAAAAGAACTCAAAGGTTTTTCAGAAAGATGATACATTTACTGACAGTGGAGCCAATATGATAAAAGGTGTAGGAGACGCAGAATATGATTTTTCTAGGTGTTTTATGCATTTACTACAACAAGCTATTGAGCAATCGCTAAAATCTAAAACGGAAATAACACCAGTAATAGCTGCTGCAAGACGAATTTTTACACATTTTAACCACTCAGGTATAGCAGCAAAAAAGTGGTGAAAGACCGAAGGTTCGGTTTCGGCAAGTTTCGGCAAAAAAATCTAGTTTCGGCATCAGTTTCGGTTTCGGCAGAAAATCTGCAGAACCTTCGGTCGCACCGAAACTCTGCGTTCGTAAATTATCGCCAGACGTTCGGCCGACTGTGTTACCCGACGTCATCAGCTAAGTTCGCCAGCCGGTCTGGCGTGATTGTTGTTGTGAGTTTATGTGTTACTTTCCCTGCATAGTGATTAGATATCGGACGGGTAGTAGAGTGTGGCGGTAAATTTACAATTTCACAATTGATTAAAAACGAAACGCCTGTAAGTAACAACTATAACGCCTATAACTTACACTATATTGTATTGTTTTAGGCCAAAATGTCTCAAAAAGAAAAAAATCCGTTTTGGCAGTTTTTTGAAAAAAGCACTACCGATGCATCTAAAGCTATATGCAAAATATGTAAAAAATCATATTCATTAGGAAGCCACGAACCGAGAAAACAAACATTGCATGGATTAAAGCAACATCTATAAAAGTTTCATGATGTAGAATATAGGCAGGTATTAAAACGACAATCCGAAATAAAGGAATTAAACGAAGCTAAATTAAAGCGAACGCGTTTAAATTTCTCAATGGAGGTATTGAGTACTAACCAACCGAATCTTGTTCAGGTAACGATTCCAAGTTTGACCTCAACACCTAAACTTGTACAATGGATTGATGATAATGAAATTGCAAGAAGGATTGACAAAGCAATAATGGACCTCATAATTGTGGACATGCTTCCATATACTTTAGTGCGCCGACTCAATTTCACTGATCCCCACGCGGTTCACAAATATCGCATGAAATCTGAAACATATTTTAGAACATCAACATAGAGAAAGTGAAGTCTAAAGTAAAAAAGTTCATGGCAAGTGGCGAGTGGGTCAGTGCTTCCACTGATATCTGGACCAATGCGTGTAAAACATGTTCACTTCTTAGCTTTACAGCTCATTTTATCGTAAACGAACAACGCCTAAAAGTTGTATTGGGTGCATGCGTGCTGGAACAAGACCATACCAGTAATTACATTGAGCAAAAGTTTACAGAGATTGTGAATGAATGGAGTTTAAACGGCAAGATTTTTTTGGTCTTACGTGACAATGCAGCAAACGTGGTTTGCGCTATGCGTGGTCTCTATGAATCTATAGGTTGTGTGGTATACATGCTGCAGTTGGTAATAAACAGGTACTATTTTCAGACGATAACACCAAAGATTTATTAAAAAAATGCAGAAAAATCGCCATTTCAGAATCCATTTCAACCACAGTGAGCAAGCAACCAGAAAATTGACAGAATGTCAAAAACAAAGCGGACTGCCAGAACATGTTTTTGTACCAGATATTGATATGAGGTGGAACAGCATATATTTGATGTTTCAAAGGCTTGTAGAGCAAAAGAATTCAGTCAACTTGTACAGCGTTGAATATCGAAAAATTGATACTCTAGTATCTAATGAATGGGATACCATAAAGAATCTCACAGTCGTTTGGAAATTGTTTTATGAGGCCACGATTGATTTATCATTTGATAGCGCATGCATCTCAATAATAATACCTTTAATATCATTATTAACCCGTAAACTGCTAGTTCGATCCGAAAACGAAGATGAGATACTGAGAGATATGAAAAACTCGCTGCATGAGTCGATGAACATCAAATTCTCTTTTTTTAAAGGACACCCTACATTGATGGCTGCAACATTACTGGACCTAGGATTTAAATCGAAATATATCAATTCCGATGAAGTGGATGTTGCAATGACAGAAATAATATCTTTTTTGGCGGAACATAACGACGACCCTGTACCACCAGGCAGCGGAGAAAATGTTCCCTCAGATTCCACAGAACTGATATTGCCAGCTTCCAGCATAAGCAAGTAAAGGAAATTCTTATGGAGATAACAGGATCTGAAGATCAAAAAAAAATTGTTTTGAAACAAAAAATTCAATCCTACCTAGCGGAGCCATTATTGCAACGTAATGCCGACATATATTGTTATTAGAACAGCAGTCCATATCCTATCCTGAGAAATGCGATCTTAAAGTATCTTTCTGCTCCGCCCACTAGTGTTCCAAGCGAGCAGCTTTTTAGTGCCGCTGGACAAATATACGCAGATCGTCAAAAGCAACCTGCTTGGTGAAAACGTAGAGAAACTGCTTACTACTTTTTAGCGTACAACATTAGACTTTTTAAGAATTATGAATATTAAAGTTTTTAATTTGTGTACATATTTTTATCGACAGTTTTTTAGAGGATGAGCGATTTTTTGTTAATTTTTATAATGTTTTTTATATGAAAGAAATAAATATTGATTTGTTCATATATTTCAATTGTTTTTTTAATTTCATTTAACACGCGTTAACTGTTGTGCATAAGTGTAAAATTAGCCAAATTTCAGTAAACAACAGATGGCTTGAAACATGCCTAAACAAGTTTCGTTTTCGGTTTCTGTTTCGGCCGAAACTGAGACTAATACCGAAGATTCGGTTTCGGTAGAAAGTCCTGTTTCGGTCGGACACTAAACAAAAGCTCAAATTCATTCGCCAAGAACTTGACTTACCCAACAACCAATAGACCTTTTTACGGTTAGTTGAGCGCATGCGCATATGTCAAGTTTGAAAGGCAAGAATATGAAAGTTTCAGGCAAAAATTAAGGTTATACGTCAAAAACTTCGGACAATTTTCACGTATAACATGGCGGAATTTGACGCATGCGCATAAAAAAAATTAACTGTGAAAAGGTCTATTAGTGCAAGATGCAAGCACACCTTAAAATCCTTTTTTTAAATTATTTTTTCCACCTCCGAAGTGATTCCACACGTTTTCACATTGTTGAAATACGTGGGAAAAGAAGAGACTGCAGATAGAACACCAAATTTGCTGAAAATGAGATCTTTACTTCACGTTGAGCTAGGAACACGGTCCACCTTTGATGAAAATGAATAATACCTGGTTGCCACTTTTCCTGAACGAGGGTCAGGAAAAGTGGCAACCTGTTTCCAGTGATTAGTTCAAACACAATGAGCAAGACAAAAAAATCTTTTCGAAGCTCTGAAAATGAGTTACAACTCATTTTCAGAGCTTCTAGAAGATTTTGTGTTTTTCTAATTTCTTGTAGTATCTACCGACAATGATTCTTCTCCACTTACTAAGAAAATACATATCAATGACAAAACCATTGAAATACACGACAGTTTCAGGAATTGTTTTGAGGAAGTCGCTACAGAAAATATGGAGAAAGATGAGGATGTGAAAAGAAAATTGTTATTGCAAATGATACTGATTTTTATCTAAAAACGGCTCGCCTAGATAGGACAACAGACCCTTAGAAGTGGTGATCAGCTAACGTACAGCAGTATCCAGAACTTACAGAATTCACAAAAATGTATCTATCATCACCCGGTAGCAATGTATATATATAATCATTTTTGAATAATATGTTTCATTTTTTTTTCATGATTTGGTATTTGGTATTCCGAATACCGATTATTAAAAAAGTGGGAGAACAGGCCGAATACTGAATAGATACCGAATATTTGTAGCATCTCTACTTTTTGCGGTTAGCTAAGCGCATGCGCATCCGCCAAGTTTGAAAGGCGGAAATATGAAAGTCTTGGGCACATATTTAGTTATACGTCAAAAAGTTTGGGCACTTTTAGACGTATAACATGGCGGAAATTGACACATGCCCACAAAAAAAATTAAACTATGTAAAGGTCTATTAGTGCTAATAGACCCGCTAATTGTTTTGAGCAGTGTATTTATATTGTTGATGACAAAGCAATCTTCCCAAAACTGCAAGATTAAACTTTAGTTAGATATAAAGAAAATAAAATCTTCTTCTTTTTTATATAGCATCTCCTTTCAGGAGGTTTGCAATCATCATCGCTATCTTCATCTTGGAAGCGGTAGCTCGGAATAACTCTTGGGATGTGGTATATACCACCCTCTCAGGCTACGCAGCCATGAGTATCTGCGTCTACCACTGTTCCGTTTGCCTATTACTTTGCCCTGTATTATCAGTTGAAGCAACTCATACTTATCTCCTCTGGATATATGGCCTAGATATTGTAGCTTCCTTATTATTATTGTTTGTATGATTTCTCGTTGCTTGTTCATGTGTGTCACTATTCATGTGTGTACTCTAGTGTCCGTCCATGGTATTTTAAGCATTCGTCTATAACACCACATCTCAAAGGCTTCTAACTTTTTTATTTTTGTTTATTTTAAAGTCCATGCTTCCATTCTATATAGTAGAATGATTAACACGTAGCCTCTTAGTATTTTTGTAAGTAGATCAATTTTTACTTGTCTATCACAAAGCACTTTAAGAAATGTGCTTCTGGCCATTTCAATTCTGGTTTTATTTTCTAGGGTTTGGTCTATTGTATTGGTTATCCATAGGGAATGCAATCTCGTTCGAGATCTCGTCCATATTTTGCGAGACTGAGTCTCGTTCATTTTTTGTACGAGATTGCGAGATTGAGCGGCGCAGCAAAATCGGTGTGCGTATCGTAGCGCGGTTGCGCGCGAACTGCTCTGCGCATGCTGTAGGCACTACTCGTGGCGCAGCGCAGGGATAGTAGGGGGCGCGGGACTTGCGAGGAACGCGGCCCGGCTCACTCACTGTCATCACTTTGCCGGCACGTGTGCGTTTGTTTACGCAATTATGTAGTTTTTGTTGAATTTAAGGGATTTTTGTGATTAACTGGTTATTTTAGTGTAACATTTAATGTAATTTGGCATTGAACTATGTCGACAAACTCAAAAACAGTGTACAGTGAATACGAATACGAATGTTCTAAGTTCATTAGAAGTTTGGAAATATTGCTTAAGAGCCAATGATGGACTAAGTGCAAAGTGCAAGGTGTGTGGGAAGATTTTGAAAGCTAAAGACCGTTCTCCAAAAGGCGTACACACACACACTTGAAGTCTATACATAACATTGATTCGAAAAAAAAGGTTGAGGATGTTCAGATTGAGGAAAATATAGAAACTTCAATGAGGACTCCGGTTGCCGGGCCAGCGGCGCCAGAGCCAGCAGCTTCTTCAGATAGTACTCTTCAGCAATCAAAATCATCAACTGTACCTAAAAAGCGAAAAATTACGGACCATTTCGAAGGAAATTATGGTTTCAAGAATGGTGGCTAAAGACGGTTTACCTTTTCGTGTATTTTGCACCTCAAAAGACCTTAGAGACCTTTTTTGTTCTAAGGGACACACATTACCGTCATCTCCTAATTCAATTAAACTTATGGTAATTAATTACGCAATGACCTTAAAAATAAAACTTAAACAAGAACTTTCTCAGCTAAAGGAAGATAACTACAGATTTACATTAACCTTCGATGAGTGGACTTCCTCTAGAAATAGACGTTACATGAACGTGAATGTCCACACATGCAAAGAAAATGTAGCCATATTTTGGAATTTAGGCTTGATCAGAATATACGGCAGTATGCCTGCCGAAACTGCAGTGGATCTTTTGAAGAACAGACTTTCAGAATTTGAATTGTCTCTTGACTATGATGTAGTCAACATTACAACAGATGGGGCTAAGGTAATGATCAAATTAGGACGTTTGATTAATCCTCTACATCAGCTCTGCTATGCCCACGGCATTCAGTTGTCTATCATGGACGTTCTGTACAAAAAACAAGATTTATCTTTGTCTGAGGACAATGACATTGATGAGATACTTGACGTATCAGAAGAAGAAACCGAAATAAACTCCGATGACAAGGGTGAAGTTTTTTACTATTTTTTTCCAACAAGAGAGGTAGATCTGGATACAGAGTACGCGAGTATCATAGAAAAGGTCAGAAAACTGGTCAGGCTTTTTAAGAAATCGACAACAAAAAACGATCTCCTCCAAGTTTACATTAACCAAGAATTTGACAAAAACTTACAGCTACAATTAGATTGCAAAACACGCTGGTCAAGCCTTGCTGATATGATATCGACATTTAATAAAGTTAAACTGTGTGTCGGCAAAGCATTGATCGATTTAGGTCTTGACACTAATTCGGATTACTCTTTGAGTGCAGAAGAGTATACAGTTTTGACAAACTTACACAGAGTATTTCAGCCTCTCAAACTCGCTGTGGAGGTCTTATGCCGTCCAGATTCTGACCTGGTTACTGCCGAAACGACTTTAAGATTTATGATACGCAAACCTGAAGAACTGACGACAACATTGGCAAGAAAACTAGCAGAGTCATTGAGAAACCGCATAGCTGAGCGCCGAACTTGCTTGACTTCAGTATTGATATATTTGAGAGATTATGTCAAATATGAGGAAGATTTGGAAGAGTATGCGCGCGACGAAACGTTCAAAATGTCATAGAAAGTCAGTATCCGAAAAGAGATTTTAAAACTTATAGAGAGATTGCACTGCAAGACGCAATACTACTATCATACACAGGAAAGCTCATCTGTTACAGAGCCACTCCCTTCAACATCAGCAGCTGCTTGTAATGATGTTGTACTTGGCGAAAGCGAAGACGCTAATGATGATGTGCCCCTTTCTGTTCTATCCACGGCTGGAAAAAGTATTTTCCTTCAGGAGGAGCTACAAGAATCGTTGACAGCATTGAAAAAGCCCAATCGTTTAACAAATTCTGCAAATTCATTGGAGATACTCATTAAAAAAGAGATGAATTTGTATGAAGCTGGAGGGGTTAAAGGTGAACTCCTTCAGTTTGCACACAACTGTTTGTCGACTGTGGTTCCGACTAGTGTAGAGGCAGAAAGAGTATTTTTGGCCGCAGGGTACTTGGCCTGTAAAATCAGGAGTCGTCTATCAGATGAAACCCTTGATATGCTGTATTTTTTGAGAAGCCACTTTCAAAAATAACTTATCCTTTTAATAACACTGTCTAATAATACTTACATATCCTTAAAAATTACAAATGCTGCAGAAGGCTGAATAAGTTACATTTGTTACAGTTTGTTTTTATTTGTTGTTACATTTCGAATTATTTCGGTGTTTTTTCGTTTTGGTTTGAGTTTTTTGTTCATAATACTGCATAAGGCTGATTTAGTGTTATATTTCGAAGTTTTTTTAATTTTTATTTTAAGTTCTTTGTTCTTAATACTGCAGATGCAGAAGGCTGATTTTCAGTTTATATAATAAGAATAAGACTGACGAATATTATATTATAACGTAATATTGTGTTTTATTTTAAAATAAATGATTATAATATGCCAATTACATGTATGTTTTATTTTTATCTTATATATTGAAAATCAATAAACGGAATTAATAGTATTAGCGAATGTTTTTAGTAAAAATACCCAATTGGGCGAGATCTTGGAAATCTCGCGAGACTGGCTTTACGGTCTCGCGAGATCTCGGCTAGGTCTAAAATCTCGCGAGATTGCATTCCCTAGTTATCCATGTTCCAAGGTATTTATATTTAGTTGCCTTTTCTATACGCGTGTTTTCGATGTATAAGTCTTGATATTTTGTTCTGCTCTTTGTTATGACCATGTACTTCGTCTTTTTCAGATTCATCATGAGACTGTATTGTATACCGATGTCGTTTAGCTTGTTTGTTAAGCTCTGGAGATCTGCAAGATTTTCTGCTATAATAACAGTATCATCGTCATACCTCAAGTTGTTAATCTTCTGACCATTTATTGTGATTCCAGTGTGTTCTTCACTTAGCGCCTCTCTGAATATCTCTTCGGAGTATAGATTAAACAGCATTGGAGACAGTATACAACCCTGTCGTACTCTAGTATTTAGAAATCTGTATATTTTATTTAGAATCTGTATTTCGTCAGATTCGTCGTTGTCTACTTTTATCGTGGCTGTTTGGTTCGAGTAACGTGACTCAATAATCTGAATGTCTCGCGAGTCGATGTTTCGCTTTTTCAGTAGATCTATTAGAATATTATGGCGTACATTATCAAAGGCCTTTTCATAGACTATGAAACATAGTTGTATATCTAGGTTCATGTCTAAATATCTTTGCATTAATACATTAAAACTGAATAATGCTTCCCTTGTACTAAAACTATTCCTGAAACCAAATTGAGTATTACCTATGTCATTTTCTAGCTTGTTGTATAGTCTCTTGTGAATGACTTTGAGAAATGCTTTCAGTGTATGACTCATTACACTAATAGTCATATAGTCACTACACTCTCTGGCATTTGTTTTTTTTTTGGTAAAGTTATGAAGGTAGATTTTATCCATTGTTTAGATATCATTCCGGTTCTGTATATTGTATTAAATAGATCTACCATAATATCGAACTGGTCCTCATTTATTAGTTTTAATAGTTCGCTTAGTATTTCATCTGGTCCCACTGCTTTTCTGCTTTTTAATGTCTTTATTGCAGAGAGAACTGCTTTTTTCAATATGTTTGGTCCTTCTGTCATGTTCTGCTTGGTTCTAGTACTTCTTGTGTCATGAAATAGTTCTTCTACATATTCTTTCCACCTTATTAGTTTTAGTGTTGGTTCTACTATGATCTTCCCTTTTTAATTTTTTATAATGATGGTTTGTCTTTTTCGCTATGTTCCTGTTAAATCTTTGATTTCTTTGTGTAAATTTCTGTTATCGTATTTTGATTGTAGCTCTTCGGTATATTCACATTTTGCATTTAGCCATTTTTCTTTTTCTTTCCGGATTTTCCTTGTTATGTTTCTTAGCAGCTCTTTATATTTTTTGGGGTTGGTTTTGTTTTTTCTTCGTTCTTCCATAAGAAGGATTTCTTGTGTTATCCGTTTTTGTTTAGATTTTGTGTTATCTGGTGTCAATTGATGTTTACTTCCGTCTATTAGTGCTGTTTAGTTGTATTATATTTTCCCATTTTTTATCTAT
This sequence comes from Phosphuga atrata, assembly GCA_944588485.1. NCBI lineage: Eukaryota > Metazoa > Arthropoda > Insecta > Coleoptera > Silphidae > Phosphuga > Phosphuga atrata. The sequence goes on along the minus strand of OX155895.1, from coordinate 14,453,202 downwards.
ATCCGTGATAGTATTTTTTTCTCGTATTTCATTAATTTTTATATTATTCTCTTTTTGTACTTGTTCTTTTATATCTTTATCTTTAAGTTTTTCTATTGCTATCTTGATACTCTTTATTTTAGATTTTAGTTGTTTTAATTTGATGTGAAATCAGGCGACTACTGGGTTGTGGCCTGAACCAATGTCTGCCCCGGATAGGTTCTAAATCTCTTTTTTATGAGTATATAATCAATTTGGTTTTTTACTATTTTTTCTTCATTATGTTGAGGAGACTTCCAGGTGTATAGTCGTCTTTTATGCAGTTTGTAATAGGTATTAGTTATTACTAGCTTCTCTGATTGGCAAATTTTGTTAATCTGTCGCCTCTTTCATTTCTCTCTCCAAGTCCTTAACTACCCACAACATCCTCTACTGCTCCTTCGCCCATCTTCGCATTAAAATCCCCCATGACGATAGTAACATCTTGTTCTTTGGTGCTTTCGAGCACCGTGTATAGTTCTGCATAAAACTGTTCGATTTCGTCATCAGATTTATCCGCTGTTGGTGCAAAAATCTGTATGATATTTATGTTTCTATTATGCGAAGGCATCTGTATCAGCATTGTCTGAGTAATGGATACTGAGATACTGAGTCTTTATCCATTACTCTGTCTGAGTAATGGATAAAGCTGGTCACTGATTTATGTATATTTTTATCCACCATGATAGCAACTCCATATTTATTAGATTTATCTCTACATCCTGAGAAATATAGAATGGATTCGTCTGTGTGATGGATTCCAGATCTTAAGTCACTTATTCTCAGTATATTCAGTTTCAATCTTTGCATCTGTTACATTATCAATTTTTCCTGCTTTAAGAAGGATTCTAACATTTCATGTACTTATTTTCATGGCTTTTTTCAAAACTGTCCTTCCCGGAGATCCGATTGGAGGACTTTTTACTCCGATATATTTCTTAATCTTGATATTAACCATGATGATGATTTTACAGGGGATATCCAAAGGGATCTCAAGGACAAGAGGGTGCCCCTGCTCTTGTCAGTTCGTCCACCCGAAGCTGTTGGCCAACAAGAGGTGTCTGCTTATTTCGGCAGACATTCGGTCTAACCTTTGGGGATGATTTCTCACTCCCTGAACAACAGAGTGCCCCAGCCCTATACCTGCTCATCCGCCATCCAGGGATACCGTTGGCACTTGATATAGGGCTGACTTCTTATACCGGAAGTCTCTCGGTTGATATGTCAAAATGACATATGGTTAATTTCAACGACTTGTAATTTAACACTAAATTTGGTCCCTCTGCATAATATTTTCTTTCCAAAACACAAATCACTAAAAAGGGTCACTATTTGTACAATTTTTGACTTTAATTTCGTTTCATATCTCTCACAATTTACATATTTTCCGGAGGAAAGAGAAACAACTCCTTAACAACTGGTTGCTAAGGAGTTGTCAAATTTTATTTGTAAATAAAAATCAGTCGGATATTAATTAACGTGCAAAACTATTTATAATGCTAAATATGCAAACCGCCGCTGGTGTCAATCTAAATATTTATATTGCGAACGACTCACAAATACCATAAAACAGCAAAATTTACCTATCATTATCTAAATATAGTTTAAGTTTTTGAGTAATTTTTAAGGTAGCTAAAATTAAAAAAAACGAAACAGTTTTGTTGGGTTTCTTATTGAATAAATAAAACGAAATAAAAATCAGTCAGATTATAATAATGACTGTGTTGAATCGAATGTGGAGCGCTAATTCAAGTGGAAAATACTCGGAGCCGACAGTAATCTCCTACGTTCAGCATTCCAATTAATATATGCCCCTGTCGCATTCACGTGCTTAAGAATGTGTCAAGAGTGTTGTGGCTTAACTCATTTTTCAAAAGCCCACATATTTTAATCGGCCGTAATTATTACAATTTAACCTACAATTAAATGCGTAGCACACTGGTTAATGTGCCGTTTGTTTAAACAATTTAATCTAGATTAGATATCTAAAAAGTGGTTACAGAAACACTAGCAAAAACTATGCAAAGCAATTAAATTGATTATACTAACCCAGATATGCCTAATGCCCTACATATCGAACGCTTATTAATTAAAAATTTTCTCCGGTACATTTGCGTTAAACAAACAAGCTTAAACAGACAAAATATGAAATTAACTATAAGACTGCAGTAGACAGACAAAATTAAACAGATAGGTACCACTGATTAGATTAGATAAATGAAAATTAAAAAAACGACAATAATAGAAAGTAAGAGTGGATATACAAGAGGAGACATAAGGCCACTAGAACCAGAGTGGCCCGAACTTTTAAATCATTATGTGTATACAGACTGACCCAAAAGTATACAGTATGTATACAGGTTATACAGGTATTTCTTTAGTTTCTAGTGTAAACCATGATTGGAAATCAGAGCGAGCAGCACCGATGGTGGACCCTTTAGACCGGTGTTTCCCAACGTGGGGCCCACACCCCACAGGGGAGGCAATTTGATTGTTGAGGGGGGCAATTCGAAAAATGGACTCGACACGAATTTAACCCTTTTGCTCCGGGCCATGTAAATGCAAGGTTATATATCATTTTCAAAAGGGAAAGAAAAATTTGTCAAATGGAAAAAATATGTTATTTTGCAGTGATGGTGTGGTAAATGACATAAAAAAAGTACTTAGTCAATAATACAACTATAATAATACTACGTCAATAATATGCTAATGAAAAATATAACTTCTTGTGCTGGCGATGATGCTCCTAATATGATGGGCAAGAAAAATGGCTGCTTAAAATTAATAAAAGATGAGAATCCAGAAATGATTCTTGCGCATAGTGTTATTCATAATAGGAAAAACTTGATAGCTAAACAAGAGCCTTCAAGAAATGTTCGAAAAGTGGAGGACAGCTCTAGAATAAAGGGGATGAGCAGCAATGTGGAAACTGAATATATGTGTATGAAGGAAGCTCATGTTCTATGTATTAACCTGGTGTAAGTAGAACTGCAACTAACCAAGAAGTTTAAATATCTGGGGTCATATATTTAAAGTGATCGATGGCTGAAATACAACACGGTATATAGCGGATGGATGAACTGGAAGAAATTGAGTGAAAAATTATGTGACAAGAAGATCAGCTGCAGGAGGATAGGAAAGCTCTACAAACCTGTGGTGAGACCTGCTATGCTCTATATTGCGGAAACCTGGCCGATTACAAAAGCACATGAGAGAAAAATGGTAGTGGCAGAAATAAGAATGTTGAGGTGGATGAGACAAGAAAGGATAGAATAAGGAATGATTACATCAGATGAACATTGAAAGGTTTGGACATGTGAGAAGAAAGGTTTGGACATGTGCAGAGAAGAGAGGAGGACTACGTGGGAAAAAGAGTGGAAAATCTGGAAATAGGAGGGTCAAGGAAGAGAGGAAGACCAAAAGTGAGATGAAAAGACAAGGTAGCAGGGGATTTGAGAGAAAAAGGTTGGAAGAGTGAGGACGCATTGGATAGACATTTATGGAGAAGAAGAATCCAACAAATCAACGCCGACCCTATTAAGTATTCTGAAGTATTAAATTAAGTAAAGTGTTCTGAAGTATTACATTCAGTAATAAATGAAATTAAAAATTAATAAATTCAATAATAAAAAGTGTATCAATGCTATTAAAGCTAATGCCAAATTTGGGCGTCTCTTGAAGCTATTTTCTGAAGAAAATGCAGACCATGTGAGATTTTTACTTCACACTGAAGTAAGATGTCTCTTTAAAGGGAACTACTTTAAAAGGAAAAGGATAAATGTATGGAACTTGTTATTGTCGATCATCTGAAAATACTAACGGCTGATTTAAAAGAAAGATTTTCTGAATTAAGAAATTGATTTTAAAAACATGGATGATGCAGCCAATGTTAGTGGATTTTTCTGATATATCTAATATGCAGTATCAAGAAAAACTTGCAAAATGATGAGTCAGTAGAAACTGTATTTAATATAAAAGGAGCGGTGGCATGGCTTTGTGAGGAAATAGAAATCAAATTCAACCGAATGTGCAAGAAAACTATTGTTATATCCATCTTCGTATTTAGCTGAAGGTGGATTTAATGCTGAAAATGATTTACTGGATAAAAAAGAAATCATCTGCATTTAACATGACGATGAGACTTGAGACTGAAGCTAACCAAATTGGAAACTAACATAAAATCGCTGTGCAGCAAACATCAAGCGCAAGGATCTCACTAAATTAAAATATTAAAATATTATAGAGAAATCTTTATTCAAATTATTTTGAATTCGAATTTCAGTTTTCCATAACATTTCTTGAAAATTTACTTACTGTGTTTTGTTTACAATTTTCTAGTGATCTCTTTCTGAAACCTATCATTTAAGTTTCAACAATTCAATTTTTTAATATTAAAAATTATGTGTATGTTACATAGGGGGGCATAAGAATTTTAGAAAGACTTAGGTGGGGCATGGCACAAAAAAGGTTGGGAAACACTGCTTTTACCTACTGGAAGTACGAAAATGCAGAGACCGTGCGTAGAAGGTGGTTAGGGGGTGGAATAGTTATTTACATTACAGTGCGGAAAGATTGATTTTACAACGCGACAGCTCGTTTCGAACGAGCCCGTATGGCGAGTTCCTCATTGGCTGGAGCGCCGTAAAATCATTTCCGCACGAAATTTGTATAAATCTTTTGGCCGACAATTATTATTTAAGAATTTTTAAATTATTATTAAGAACAATTAGATTTAGAGTAGGGAAAGATGGTTCGTTCTGGATCCTCCACCACCACTGCCGGTCACCTACACCCGCCGCCCTTACTTCCGGTCCCCTTCCACTTCCTATTCCCACCCCCACTTTCGATTCCAAAAATTACCCCACTTCCTGTACCGGGAGGGAATCAGAAGTTGGAGCGGGAACAGGAAATGGAGGGTGGACACCGGAAGTGGGAACAGGAAGTGGGATAGGAACCGGAAGTTTGGTGGGAACCGGAAGTGGGGGCGTGGTGGAGGCCGGACGTAGTGGTGGAGGGTCCAGAACGAACCATCTTTCCCTGCTATTATTTAATTTTATTTGGCACAATGTTGTAAAGTACGGCTACAATGCGGTAAAGTGACTTTAAGCCGTACCCCGCCAGACTGTTGCATCGCCCTTTTGAGGACGATCTTGACCGCAGATTACAGTCATGTAAGATAATGCGCAATGAACTGAACAACCAGACGAAGCCTGTTTAAAATTGTCTGGTCATGTCAACAGACATAACTCTTTGTACTGAGCCAAAGAAATCCCACATGTCATTATGAGTACGCAATTGAATCACCCAGGCTTCACAGTGTGGGGTGGCATATCCTACGATGGTGTCGCGGGTCCTGTCTTTTTTTATGGAACCGTTGAGGGCCCCAGGTATCTGGACATGTTGATCGAAGATATGGTGCCACAACTGCAAGCACGGCCCGATTATGTGGAATTGTTCGTTTGACAGGACAGGGCCACCTCATTATTCTTTGGCGGTACCTATTTGGTACCTACTTGGCGGTAATACCTGGGTCGGGCATTCCCGCATCATTGGATGGGGAGACGGGGGAGCATTGAGTGGCCACCACGTTCCCCGGACTTAACTCAATGGATTTTTTTTTTCTGGGGGAGTAGTAAAGGATAAGGTTTATTCCACAAAACCCGTCACAGTACAACAGTTGAGGAATTTCATTGATGATGCATTTAAAGACATTCGTTCTAACTTGAATTGGTGTCGCACTGTGTGTGAAAGTGTCGGGGATGGGTTGCATGAATGCATCAATGCCGAAGGTGGACATTTGAACACCTTCAGAATTAAATATGTAATTAAACCTGTAACTGAAAAATTAAATAATAAACGTTTTGCTCTATACCTACTTTTGGGCCTCTCAGTATTATGCTAAGATGGTTCTAGAGAAATTCAATCCAAAAATTTTAATCAATTAAACCTAACCAAATCAAATCAATTCTTGGTTTAATAATCGTCCCACCTGACAAGCTTTGCGTGCGATCATGAATAAATTTGAATCAACATATTCCCTAATGAGTGTTCAACAGCAAGCATCATCCGCAAAACCAAGAGGAACTACAATAGGTCTCAGATACTACAGGCAGAAGAACAAGAACAGGCAGAACCATTTCAAGAGGGATCTCTACAAGCGACTTAAGAAACATACTACCTCATACACGGCCCCATCCCTACCTGTCAGAGGGCCAGATGGCAAGATCCAAATGGTGGCTGCAAAAAGTGGCTGCACACCTAAAATTCAAATTCAAAAATATTTATTTCATTATCTAAGCAAGTATAGTAAGTAAATTAAGTACATTACAAATACATTCTAAATGAAATGTGTCACTGGTGGGTATAGGAAATATAACTCAATTTGTATTACACCTTCAAGAAGAACTCTTCTACTTCGTATGGTTCAATGTTATTTAGGAGTTTGAATAGCTGTTTCTTGAAACTTTTTATAATATCAACTTGTGTGATTTCTCGCGGCAGAGCATTGAATAGTTTCATGCTAATGTACGGGGGATCAAATAGTTGCATTGTTTATAACTTTCTAGCATAAACTCAGTTCTATCGATCGAGTTACCAATAGACTGGGAGTTTTGATTTATCATTATGACTTGGCTGGTTGCCGGTGAATGGACCTTGGCCGCTATAGTAGACTTAGCTTTCTTTGGGATTATTGGGTGTTGTTTCGTCTTTGCATTAATCTCACTAAAAAACGATTAACACATGCGTTTCTGGGCTAGGTTTCCGGTTTCATTATGATATCAGCATCTTCTACCGGTACAGAGACTTTGAAGGAGGAGTACTCCTCCGGGTGTTTTGATGCGAGTTTAGTGCATGTCGCAGCGTTAACCTATGCAGAATACTTCCAGAAACTCCTAAATGCAGAACAATCAAAAGAGAGACTTGTTTTCGCCGAGCCCGCTATCAGGAACCAGGAATCTGTACCACCCAACAAGGAAGAAATAGAGAAGCTCCTCAAAGACCTTAAGAACAACAAGGCCCCAGGTGAAGATGGCATAGTTGCAGAAATGTGGACGCACGTAGAAGACCAGTCCCTGCAAAGCATCACCCAAATCATTCAGGACATTTGGAGAACAAAGGTATTGTCAGAGGCATAGACCTCAGACTTGATCCATCCACTACACAAGAAAGAAAGGCCGACCTTAAAAACTACAGAGGCTCTCCTTGTTGCTTATAACAAACAAGATTTTCTCAAAAGCCCTACAAACTAGAGTCACCAAACAGCATCAAACAGCTAGACTCCCAACTAGGTGAAAACCTGGCTGGTTTTCGTGCGAGTAGATCCAGCATAAAAAAGATAGAAAACCTCAAAACTATCCACTCATATGGAAGCCAAGGGAGATTCCCCTAGGTAGCCATTATGGTAGACCAAAAGGAGTTCCAAAAAGCATACGACTCAATAGATCGATAGATCTCTTCTCTACCTTGTGGGAATTAGGCCTAGATGAGAAGACTACCAGGCTGGTCCAAGTTACCCTGAAGAACACCACCCCAAAAGTCAAGTTCAGAAGTGATTTCTTCGCGAGCTTTCACATCCAGACAAGAGTCAGGCAGGGGGATGGCATATCGTGCATCCTATTCAACTGTGTTCTCGAGCAAATCATCAGAGAATGGACTTCCACATTGTAACCAGAAGCAGGACTGAAGCTTGGGTTCAAGAAAGACAACCTTAAAGTCCCCGTCTAGCCTTTGCTGATGATCTCACCCAATTGGCCAACAGCATGGAGGAGGATTCATTAACTACATAGCCTCTACAATGTTGCGGCCAAAATCGGTTTAAGGGTCAACACACAGAAGACTGAGTTCATCTAGAATATTAGGCAGGCTACAATCCCACTAGGAAACAATAATATCTGTAAAGTTCCTGCAGTCAAGTACTTGGGAGAATGGATCTCAGCAAGCGAGAGAGACCCTTTGGCCTTAGATACAAGGTGCGCCAAGTTAGAGAGGGCCTATTATTCCTATAAGAACATCTATATGTCCAAGTACCTATCCAAGAACATAAAGCTGAAGCACTACAACTCGGTAGTAAGACCCTTTGTACTCTATGCCTCTGAGTGCCTGTTGATGAATCGAAAGGACCTACGCAGGAAAATAGAACTTAAAGAGAGAAAGATCCTGAGGAGAATACTATGACCCATAAGAGAGGAAGACGGTACCGACAGTATCAGGCACAATAACGAGCTCTACGAACATTAGGAAGACATAGTCACATATATGAGGCAAAAATGACTGACATTCTTGGACCTTCTTGCACTTGACCCGCCTGAATCACTCCAGGTTTACCAAGAGGATCTGTTGGTCAGCCAAGTGGTTCACCTCTGTTAAATTAGACTTAGAGGAGCTTTAGATCCCATTACAGGCAACCGAGAACCGAACTCAATACCGTCAGGCCATTCTGCAGGAAGTCTTTCCAGTGTCTGTTAAAAGCAAAAAGTGTACAGGCACTACCAGACCTAAATGGATGGATGAGAGGAAGCAGGCTGACAGCGAGAAAATTAAGGCATACTGGGCCAAGAAAAAGCAGAAGGCTCTAGCTGAGAATTAAGACGAGCCCCGTGGTCCCTAGTAGGCCAAAACGAACTGAAAAAGAAACAATTGAATGTTAGTAGGCCGGTAATACTCATTCAAAATGAATGCGAATTCACGCCGTTCACAAGAATTGGGATTTTCTCAGTCCACATAATGGCACATTTTGCGTAAAGATGTTCAGCTACACCCTTACAAGATCAAATTAACCCAAGAACTGAAACCTCTGGATCATTTAAAGCGCCGAAACGTATCTGATTTTGTTCCGCAAAAGTTTGGAGAAAATTCAAAATTTCATCGAAAATTTATCTGTAGCGATGAAGCTCATTCTTGACTGAAAAGCTTCAGCATCTACAAAAAGTGTGCATGAGGTGTGGATTCCATGCCGGGGGTGACCGTATTTTTTAGACGACGAAAATAATCGCTATGTTATGGTTAATGGATTTCGCTACAGTGCCATGTTGGTAGACTAGTTTTGGTCGGAATTGGATGGACAGTATATCAGCGATATGTGTTTCAAACAAAATGGTGCCCAAGCCACACAGCTGGTCAAGCAATTGATTTATTGAAAGGAAAATTTGGTAATCGTTGGTCCATTCGAATGACCACTTCGCTCATGCGATTTGACGCCGTTGGATTTCTCCTTATGGGGTTACATTAATTCGAATGTTTATACCAACAATAAAAAAAGGTTTATATCAAATTAATATGTTGGAGGGCAGGAACAATATCCAACGCGAAATTGCCAACATTACAGATGATATGTGTGAAAGATTGATTGAAAATTGGATGCAAAGAATCGATCGCTGCCGTCGTGTTCGTGGTGGACATATGACCGACGTCGAATTCCATAGATAATTGTAACATGTGTACTGCACCTGGAATAAATTTCAGCCTGAAATCTAAATTATTCTGTGTTTTAAATAAATACAAAACTGTTATATCCTTATTGGAAAACCCATTATAATAAATAACGTGTTAATATTATTATAGTAAAAATAGTAGATGAGAATGTGTCTAGTGCATATAGGTATATTAATGCATGAAACCAAAAGTGAGTAAGAAATTCTATGTACCTAATTAATTTTATAGCTTAAGTATTTTTTACCTCTTCCCAAAAACAATCTCATTAAAATAACTTGTCTTATTTAGCATTCAAGCAATTATTACTTTATAATTTATGGAGAGATCCCGTTAAACATCTACGAAAAATATTCTGTGCACAATGGGTACAGGCACTTACTCCACTTCCCATATTTATAAAACTAAATCTTTATCAAAAAATTATAACGACACAATTAAAAGGTACGTTGTAAGAATGTGTTGTTGTAGAAACAAACGGAAAAAAAGGGGAAACAAGATTGACTCGTATCGAAATACCTGAGCGACTCGGACGGCGTGCAATTACATTCGAAAAAGGAGAGAAAGAGAAAGGACGAAATGTTCCACTGTATATATCTTTGTGTATTATATCGAAAATAAATGCGTCGATGAAGAATTCCCACGTAACGATGCCAATAATATCATATATGAGCTGTGTTTTCTTTTTACGCGAAACGGTTAATACGCGAAAATAAAAATAAAAACTCTACCGGTTTTAATCGATTTAAACTTAATGCTTTTTCCCAGGGCTCGTTATCGTCACCAAAAAAATAAAATTATATTATTAAGTATTAATTAACAATTAACGTTTTGTGTTATCGGCACATTAAACGAATGAAATAATCAGTTAGTATACCTGTATAATGGACATTCTAATTATCTTTAAACTCAACCGATAATTTAATTGATTTATTAAATAAATGTAAATTTATTGAAACTAGTATAGTTGGAGATAAAGTTGCTATATTTGAAACGAAACCAAAGTTTTAATGTCCATTTATAATATTATTTAATTATTTACTTTTAAGCATTTTACATCATTACCCTAATCACTAATCTAATAATACTCCCATAAAAATTTGATTTTTATATTAACATGTTCGCGGAGAGTTTTAAAATGTGGGTGGTATTATTTATTTATTTATAATTTCTGGTATTAAATTTCTATAGGGTGTGAGAACACCTGTACATGGAACCAGTACACAATATATAATTAGATTGAATTCTAAGACTAAGATTAAGATTAAACACAAATTACAAAATAAAAGGGTACAGTGCCATGCAAATAAATGGTCCATCATAATAAAAAAATTATAACTTATACAGTTACCACGGGGCACGTTCTTAACTAGGGCTTCCAATCAGCCATGCCCTTGCGAGATCACGGTATATTGTAGATTTGGTGATGATGACTTGTACTGCGACCTTCATAGATCTATTGTATCCCACCCTCTTCCTCCAAACGTTGATATACTTACCCATTTAGAGCGCCTCCTCTAGTCTTGATTCCTATAGGAATTTCAGGATCTGGGTGGGATTCAAGGACTGCAACTCCTCTGCGTTCTAGCAGTGGGCCCCAAGATACATTTGCCTCTTGCTGAGCAACGCTCCGCAGTCCTTGAGCAGAATCTGCATCTGTAATCTTCCTCTAAGCCTAGGGTCTTGAGGTGTTTTCTTAGTCTACAGTGTCCCGTCAGGACACCTGCCAGAATTCTAAGCTTGCTCCTGTTTAGTTGTAGGCAAGCTTTTGTTCTTTTCTGGTTAAAAGATCCCATCATTCCTTTGGATTGTCTCAACCCTGGAAGTTCTTTCCAGGTTTCCATCCATTGTTCTCTGATTTCTTTATCTAAACTTTTGTGGATGGTGTTCACAGTCATACCGTAAAAGTGTTCCGGAACTATAAAAGGATTATTAGATCCCTTGTTTGCTAGGTGATCTAGGTGATCGTATATACCAGTCGTCCTGGTACCCAGTATAGCGTTACTTTATTTTCTCTGCCAAGCTTTTTTAGCTTTCCCACACAGTCCCATACCAGTTTGGATCTGCTTAGCTGCTTAACTGTCTGACAGGATAGCAATTCGTGTTTTGTGATAATTCATCGAGGTTACATTGTGCACATCGATTGCTCGATTTTTCGATTGCGTGTACCTCTGCTTGGAAGATACTTGGAATGTTCCCATGGATTCGAAGTATTTGATACGAGATCCAAACACTCCTGCACCAATGCCTTCCTTTGTCTTCGAATCATCTGTATACCACTTGATAGCATTTTGTTCTATGTGGTATGCTGAGGATTCGTCGTTCCAATCAGCTTTACTACTACACATTGCTGTGTAGTTTTTCTCGAAATGGTATTTGCATGCCATTTCGTATTTTGGTGCTTCCAGTACTACGCAATCTTAGCAGCGAGGCTGTTCCAGTTTCTGTTCTGGTGGCCCTCTCCTCGACAAAGTGCAACGGAGTCAGATCCAGCAGCAGTTCCATTGCTGCGGTCAGGCACGACACTATCGCCCCCGTGATGCAGGCACACGCCAGTCTTTGAACCTTCTCAAGCTGCTTCCTCATAGAATCCAGCTTTATTCTACTTCCCTTACATCGTATGTCATCGCAGGTCTCACTGTCATGGTATACGTCCATCGCAGGATTGTGGTGTTACAACCCCACATTGTCCCTGCCAGATTTTTGCACACCATTAGAGCGCGTTTAGCTTTTCCTACCGCTGCTTCAGCGTGTCTATTCCATAGGAGTTTGCTATCTAGTGGGATCTCGGTATAAGCGAGATCAAAAAATTTCATTGAGGCGGGACAATTTTCGATAAAAGTTGTTAACATTGAGTAGTAAAACAATAAATATTTATTTGAAAATAGTACAAGTACAAGACAGAGCATTCCTAAAGTGTCGTCAGCCAAACTTCTTCGTATCTTGTTGGCAAGATAACCGGCAGTGGAGAACACCCGCTCAGCTTCTACACTTCTAGGCACTACAGACTCTAGTGAATTGTGTGCTAGCGTTAAGTATATACCCACCGACCCTCCAGATTCATAAAGAGTAGTCTCTTTCTTTATGATGGTTTCCATAAGAGCAATTGGAGCGGGCGATGGACAAATGCTTGTCATAGCGGAGATTAAAGTTTGTGCTATCCCTTGGAATGTAAGAGCTCGAGTAGCTGTGTTTTCTTCCATGTTGGCCGCATTGACAGCTTGATTTTTTTTAGCCACAACAACGGAAAGAAGTATTTTGTTACCATCAGCTTCGACGGAGGATGAAGAACTTTTTATTTATTTTTTTTATTTTAAAAATATTACATTCAACTACAAGCTGTTACATTAAGCAACATTTATTAGTTTTGATGACTGGTAGCAAGTGTGGAAGTAGAGAGTGCATCCTATGACACACGCTGCTCTATGTTTCTCCATTGGGTTTTTTTAGTTTTGGACAGTTAGGTTATGCGGAACCGTGCTTGCAGATCCACCGGCTTGAATATATTCAATCTCCTTATGATGGATCCTTGATCTAGCAAGCTGTGTGCCAGCGGGTTTGGGTGGTCTTCGAGTCGCTTCTCGTAGTTGGTGCATAGTTTTTGAGCTATACTTAACCGTGTCAATTTCAAGGTCCTTGTGTAGCGTGGCATTGGTCACGTACCATGGAGCATTCGCTAGGGTTATATGTTGGAGTTGCTGGCCGTACCCCAGAGCTGAATACTGTAGGTCCAGATTGGCATTAGTATGGTCTTGTATATGAGGTTTTTATTATGCAGGGATAGCTTAGATCTCCTTCCTATGAGCCAGTACATTTTTTTCAGCCTTACATCCAGTTGTTTCCTCTTGTTCCTAATATGTTTCGCCCAGGTTAGCCTGCGTTCCAGGAGCATGCCTAGATATTTTACTTCTTCGACTTTCGGGAGTGATTCGTTGTTGAGTGAAACCGTTGGGCAGTCCTTTTTGTTCCTAGTGAAGGTAATGTGGATAGACTTTTAATTACTAGCCTTCATTCGCCACCTTTTGAGCCATCTTTGGATCTTGTTGAGTCCGCTTTGCAGTGATCTTGAAGCTGCGTCTGGATTTTCATGAGTTGCCAAGATAGCGGTGTCGTCGGCAAATGTAGAAACCATGGTGTTGTAAGCTACAGGCAGGTCAGCCGTGAACAGTGTATAGAGGATTGGTCCCAAAACGCTACCTTGGTGCACTTCTGCTCGTATCGGGCAAAGAGGTGATAGCTCCGTGCCACACCGTACTTGGAATTGGCGGTTGCTTAAGTAGGATTTCAGAAGCAAGTAGTGTGGCGGTAAAAGCCTTTTGATTTTGTAGAGTACACCTACTGGGTGCCACATTTTGTCAAATGCCTGTTTTATGTCGAGGAATGCTGCAGAGCAGTTCTCCTTTTGTTCCAGCGTATTAGCTATGGTGTTAAAGACCCGATTAACTTGCTCTATCGTTGAATACTTGGATCTAAATCACAATTGATGTTCTGGAACAAGCTTGTTGATCAATTGTTGTATTCTTCTAAGCAACAGTCTTTCAAATAACTTTGATGTTATGGGCAGGAGGCTTATGGGGCGATACGATTTAATATCATTTAGTGGTTTGCCAGGTTTCTGAATCATTATGATTTGGCCGACTTTCCATTGCATAGGTATGTGTGATGTACGAATTGTAGCATTAAATAGATTGGTCAGGAATACTATGCCCCTCCTTGGTAGCTTCTTGAGGATGGTGCCTTTGATCAGGTCGTATCCAGGAGATTTATTCGCATTGACCTCTTTGTGTATCATGCTGTTTACTTCCACAGGAGAAATATGCCTGATGGGTAGGTCCAGAGGGAGGGAACTATCTAGAAAGTCTTCTTTATTTCCATCGTGTTGTTAGGCAGGAAATGGAGTAAATACCTGCGCGAGATGTTCTACAAATATTCAGGCTTTTTCGGCGTCACTTGGAGCCCATTCTCCACCACTTTCCTGATAGGTGGTACATGGTTTTGTGGATGGTTAATTCTTTTAGTTGCTTTCCAAAGTGAGTAATCCGTAGCAATTGTATTTGTTAGGTTTATTAGATATTGTTCCACATTGTTGTTATTGTAATTGATGATGAGTTTCTTTAGTTGTTGGGATAATCTGTTTAATCGTCGTTTATCAGCCAGGCTTCTGCTCATCTGCCACTGTCGCCTTGTTCTCCTTTTTTCGGTATTTTTTTGTTTTATATCGTCAGGATATATTATGGTCGTGGGGGTATCACTTGTATCCGCGGTGGCCTCCCATGCAGCCTTTTGAACTATTTGGATGAAGTGTTCGGTTGCCTCATCTATATCGTATTCACTTTTACGGTACGTTTAGTTTAATGCGTTTATCGATTATGTCACGGAATGTAAGCCAGTTTGTATTTTTGTTGTGAAGTGTCGGTCGCTTATCAAGTTTTATAACTCCACTACTCAGTGTCACCAATACTGGGGTGTGGTCCGATGATAGATCGAAACTTGTTTCGGTGTGTGTGAAGGGTTTAGCTATTCCCTTGGTTACGAAGAAGGCGATAACACGTGGTGTTTGTTGGTTGTTTTTACGAGAATCGCCGTACCTACATGTGCCGTTCCGCCCGGGTGTGTAGTGCTATAATATTTATACCCGTGAATTGTTATATGGCTTCTGTCATTGAAGTGAGTTTCTGCCACTAGGAGGATGTCTATTTTCTTTGTGTTTAAGAATACGGACAGCTCCTGGCGGTGTTGGACTAGGCCGTTGGCATTCCATAATGCTAATCGGTAGGACGTGAATTATTTGTGCGCAAACTTTGTCTATACTGCTGTCAGTAGGTTTAACATAGTTTTTAAGAGCTCGTTTTTTTCCCCTACGCGGGAGTGAACCTTGACGTGGTGTGGGGGCCCAGTTGGCCAACAGTCAATGAGACTCCCCGGGGTGTCCATCCGTTGAAAATCAATGGATGGGCGCCAAGGGGATGCGAGACGAAGGTCAATTGCTAATCGCTCTGGGACTCTTCACATCCTTTAGCAGTGAACAGTCTCCCTTCAATAGAATCACTTTCACTCTTTGAACTATCAGCCTACCTTGGCTAACTCTTGGTCCTTCAAGCTCTCGAAGCTATCAATACTTTGATATTGAGAGTTAGAGAGCAAAAATCTATCCAATCTATTCCAACTTCTACCTGTCCCCAAAACGAAGGTGTTAAGCGACCCGTGCTTATCAGTGCACCAGCAGGTGTAGGCGCAGGGGCCAATAATGCGTCATAACGGAGCCTACTGGATACCAGGCGACCTCCAGCAGTAATTAGCCAAACCCTTTTATTGTTTGCAGAAAACCAATATCGTATGGAATCTAAAACAAAAACAAAATCACAGGGTGAAGACACTGCCATGACGGAGTCTTCCCCTCAACCGACCGTTGACGCTCAGACGAAGACGGCCGAGACCCTAAAACCAGCACCTGGCACGTCCGAGCAGCTGACAGTCCAGACTTCAAGTCAAGGACAGTCTACTGCCAAGGAAAGCCAAGGAAGCAGCAAATACTCCGAAGAGGACATGACGACGAAGATCGGCAACATGTCCCTGAAGAGAGTAAAGCTGAATGCGAAAGAACGCAGAGAGCACAACAAAAAGCTCTGAGAGGCTAAAGGAGTCAAATATGACCCAAACTTCAAGAGAAAGAAGTACTTAGCCAAAAAGCATGACTCTGACCAGGTTAAGAAAACCACAGTCTCAGTAGGCCCACATCAAAGCCAACCTAAGAAGAGACAGCGCTCAGATGCTACTCCTTCTCCGGCGACTGAAAACAAGCGTCAAAGAACGGCAGATAGGTCATCGAAGGCAGTGGCAAGTACCTCCAGAAACCTCGATTTCGCAGAGGCTGCGGCCACTGTCAAAATGGCCATTTACCTACCTGACTACCCTGTAGGAAAACTGACCAAAGAGCAAGGCGACCTAGTCAGAGATTCTCTCATAGAAACTATATTTAATATAGACAGCGAGAACTTGCCCCACTTTACTAGTCACTACTATGAAGCTGGAACCTACGTGGTGCGTGCAAGGACGAGTTCACCCAGCTTTGGCTGACAGAACACGTTCCTAAGCTGCTCCCGTGGGAAGACGCAAAACTAGTAGTGAAAGAGAGGACTAAGGTAGTCAACTCAGCACGAGTGGTGTTCAACGTACCCCAGTGGTACGACAAACAAAAGCCGGAGGCGATCCTAAAGTTCCTGCAAAAGCAGAACAAAAGAAAGGTCGACCTAAGAACCGAGTACTGGCACATCCTCCACGTCAAAAGCAACGAAGGGGGAGGTAGAACGTTCGCAGCCATGATCGATGAAGAAGCAAAGAAAGCTCTTCAAGAGATTGGCTGCGTAGCGCACATCGGGCTCAACAAGGTGACGTTTACTATCCGCTCCAGGCTTAGTAAAGACGAACCTTCAAGTAGTTCAAATTAACCTACATCACAGCAAAGCGGCCACTGCAGCCCTCTGCAAAAAGCTGCTAGCTGATGACATCGATTTAGCAATGATCCAAGAGCCCTATATTGTCAAGGGGCGAATCTGTGGCTTAGGCGATGCTAAAGGTAAGCTGATATATAATGATCAGAATCCCAGAACTTGCATTCTAGTGAGGAAAAATTTGAAATTTCTTCCTCTAATGGAATTCTGTTCTAGAGATATTACAACCGTAAAAATACAATGGAGCACGAGGGAAAGAGAGAACAGAGCAATTCTTAGCTCAGTCTACCTACCCTACGACTCCATTGATCTTCCGCCCAGCAAAGAAACGGCAGACCTAGTAAGTTCCGCTCAACAGGAAAATCTAGAGCTGATCCTCTGCTGCGATGCGAACTCCCACCACACCACATGGGGAAGCACCAACTGCAATCCAAGAGGTGAGTCTCTTTTTGAATACATTATTACTAACAATCTAATAGTTGTTAATGAACGTAACTCTCCCACCTTTGAAAACGCTATAAGAAAAGAGGTAATTGATATAACTGCCACGACAATGGCAATATCGCGGTCAGTCAAACGATGGCAAGTCCTGAACGAACCATCGCTTTCCGACCATAAATACATTAGCTTTGAACTGTCTCAAAAGGAAGTAATACCTGAACCCTATTACAACCCGAGAAAGACGGACTGGGATAAATACGAACAAGAACTACATAAAAAGATAGAGCATGTTCGATTCAAATCTTCTCAGGTAAAAGATCTAGATACAAATGCACACAAGCTAAAAGAGGCAATGGTTGACTCTTATAAAAGCTGCTGTCCTCAATCAAAACCAAGTGAGCAAAGAGGTAAAAACCAACCACAATGGTGGAACAAGGATCTCGAAAAGACCAGGCGAGAAGTCAGAAGCCTTTCCAACAGATCTAGAAGAACCAAAGTCTGGGACAGCTATCATAGAGCCCTCACAGACTATAGTAACAAAATCAAGACTGCCAAAACAGAAGTTTGGAAAAAATATTGCCAAGAGATAGAGACGACGCACTCCACAGCGAGGCTCCATAAAATTCTCTCAAAGCAAGCTTCGAATCCCGTCGGCACCCTCAAAAAAGCAGACGGGAACTTCACAGCAAATGAACGTGAAACACTGCTACATCTTGTAGGCACGCATTTTCCAGGGGCTGCTGAAAAAAAACACTCCTTTCCACTCAAGCCATACGGCAACCAGAGATGACTGGAATGTGGCAAAAAGAATTATCACAACAGAGAGAATTAAATGGGCAATCAAACTCTTCAGCCCCTACAAATCTCCTGGAACAGATAGCATATATCCAATAATGCTTCAGAAAGGCATGAATATCATACTCCACCCTCTTAAGGATCTATTTAGAGTTCCATTAACCTGGAGAGAGACAAGAGTGGTATTTATCCCAAAACCAGGCAAACCTAGCTATGCCGAAGCTAAATCCTATAGACCAATCAGCCTGACATCATTCTTTCTAAAAACCTTAGAAAGACTGATAGACAGACATTGGAGAGAAGAAGCGCTGATTAGATCTCCGCTTCATACATACCAACACGCTTACCAAACAGGAAAGTCATGCGAAACAGCGTTACACCAGTTAGTAAGTAAAATTGAGAAAACTTTGGAGAACAAAGAAGTTGCCCTAGGTGCTTTCTTAGATATAGAAGGAGCCTTCGATAACACATCTTACATCTCAATAGAAAACGCAATGGTCAATCACCTCGTAGATAACACTACGACCAGATGGACCATGTCGATGCTTAACAGCAGAACTGTAAAAGTTAAACTACTGGAAGAAGAGATAACCATGTCAACAACAAGAGTTTGCCCCCAAGGCGGCGTACTGTCACCACTTTTGTCGTGCCTAACAGTCGACGAGCTACTAATCACCCTTAACAAAAGAGGGTTCTTCACTCAAGGATATGCCGATGATATCGTCATACTGATTCAAGGTAAACACCAAAGAACGGTTGAAGAAATCATGAAGGCAGCCTTGAATATTACAGAGACCTGGTGTTCGACAGGAGACCTAAGAATCAACCCTGCGAAATCCACCCTGATCCCTTTCACAAATAGGAAGAAAATCACAAACCAAACCAATATCTCAATATTTGGGAAACCTGTTCAATGGAGCAACGAAGTCAAATACCTAGGACTTACACTAGATTCCAAACTAACATGGAATCCCCACATGAACAAGACAATCTCCAGATGCAAACAAACGCTGATGATAAGTAAACGAGCCATAGGTAGCACATGGGGTCTCAAACCGGAACTGACTCACTGGCTATACAAAACTATAGTTCGACCAATACTAACCTACAGCATAGTAACCTGGTGGCCTAAACTACAACAATCAACTGCTGTTGCAAAATTAAGCAGGATACAACATCTAGCGAATCTATGCACCACAGGAGCCTTTAGAACTACCTCTGGATTAGCATTAGACGTGATACTAGATACACCGCCATTAGACATCTTTCTGAAAGGAGAAGCAAGAATGGCGGCATACCGACTACAATGCGCGGGTCAATGGATCGCAGCCAGTAGGATCGGGCATACGAAAATCATGACGGCAGTCAGAATACCGTTGATGGAAATGAGAACCGACAGTACCAACAAGTCATTCCATTTCGAAAAATCATTCACCGTACACATAGATCCAAGCTGGAAACCGGACCAGCTTCCCACCCCTACGAACAAGAACATAATCTTTTACACGGATAGTTCAATGTTTGAAGGAAGGGCCGGATCGGGCCTGTACAGCAAAAATCCCAAAATTAGGGAATCAGCCAGCCTAGGCGAACACTGCACGATATAAGCAGAAGTACACGCATTACTATTGGGTGCTACTGAATGCCACAGACAAAAATATCGGAACAGAAACATTTATTTTATATCTGATAGTCAAGCAGCGCTAAAAGCACTAGAGGCCTGCAGTACAAAATCAAGAATCATAAAAGAATGCAAAGAAATACTACATACACTAGGCCAACAGAACACAGTAAAAATCATCTGGGTTCGCGGGCATAGTGGTATAGAGGGAAACGAACATGCAGACGACCTAGCAAAACAAGGTGCCCGCAAGAAACTAGTTGGTCCCGAACCCAGCATATGTATAGAAAAAGCCTGCGCCAGAGCATCCATCAATGATTGGATGAAAAATAAACACAAACTCAGATGGAACTCCTATGATAAAGCAACCCATTGCAGGAAGCTAATAGACTCACCTAATCCCAATATAGCAAAGGACCTGTTAAAGCTAAACAAAGCTCACACGAAGCAGATAGTTAGTTTACTAACAGGCACTGGCGGATTTAGAGAATTCATGCATAAAGTAAAAATCTACCGAGACGAACCTTTATGTAGACTCTGCGGAGAGGAAGATGAAACAGCAAACCACGTACTCTTCGAATGCCCTGCCCTAGAACGAATGCGACACCAGCTCGACTGGAACCAACAAACCACATGGGAACCCAAACTTGTAGGAAAACTAAGGAAACTAGTCAGTGACACAGACGTCGGACTGCAAGTTTGATATCAACCGACAGCACAATAAGCCTTAAGGTTGACGTGCGCCAAACCCTTAGAGGAAGTCGGGAATCTAATCTAATCTAATCTAAGAGCTCGTTTTGCTGTATAATTGCTGTCCTAAATTCGTTGAATGATTTGTCGAGAATGTTTATAATTTCTTAGTTTTTGTTGGGGTTGTTTGTGTGAGAGCTTGTGTTTGCTCCAGCCGCTTGTACATAGTTCAGATAGCGTGCATCTCTCGCAGGCGTAGTATTATTCTGGGTTTGGGTGGATTCTTCCATGCTGGTGTGGTTTACGCGTTGTGGTCCTGATCTATGCCAGTGGGGATTCTGTGTGGAGGAGGCTCTTTTGTTGAGTATGTTTTGATGCACGCGACAACCCTTGTAGTTGGCCGGGTGGTTATCCCCGCAGAGGACACATTTTGCAGAGGTATCTCTGGATTTTACGCAAGACGTTGTGGTCGCCACTGCATTTGACACATCTAAATTGTCTAAGGCAGTAAGTCCTGGTGTGTCCGTACCGCTGGCATCTTGTACATTGTACAATTGTCGAGTTTTTCGGCGGTTCAATGTCGATTCTGGCGTTTAATATGCGATCAACTTTAGATATCCTTATTGTTTGACATCGGTTCTAGGTCTACAAAGAACAGAGGTAGCGGCTCTTTGGTTTTTCCATGGCGTATGGTTATTACGTTTCGCACTTCATGTCTATGGTCCTCGATAGCGCTTTTATATCCTCGACGGGATTTGTGGGATGGAGAGACCTTAGCACCACTCTGTAGGCACGGTTTTGTTTCTGTTGATAAGTATGGTACGATGCTTTTACATCGTCTAATATGTGTATTATTTTTCTATAAGTTTCAGGGTCCCTGGCTATTATTTTGATATGTCCGTCGGTGTTGATAGTTTTGTGTGTGTAGTCGCTTTTGTTGACAACATTTTCGAAGGATTTCTCCACCTCAGTAATAGATTTCACATCCGGTATAAATATTGGCGGCGGTTTTGGGATTCTCACGCTAGCCGCTACGTCCATGGCTTGATTATTTTGATGATTGTTTCCGAGAGGAGAAAATCTGCTATTAGTCGAGATTGGGGTACTTTCTTCGACGCTGGTCGCAGATGCGTTTGAATACCTACGTCTTTTTTTTGTTATGGACAATTTGCCATGTTGGTGGATCGTCGTTGCTGGGTTTAGTTGGGTTTCTTGTTAGGGTTACACGTAGATCGCTCATGGTTGTTACTGATGGGGTTACATTAGATGTTAGATTGGGTGGCCTATTAGCTAAGAAGCCAATTTCCATGGCTTTTACACATTTGTTGATCTTGCGTCACTTTACTATTAAACTAGATTTTGGACGCACTGTATATAAAAAGATTCACGAAAATAAATTGAAAAAGTCCGATAACGTTATCGGCGATAGGAGATAGTTGTACTCGCTCCCGGTACGTCTGCACAGTTTGAAGTGTCGCGAGCGACTGATGGAGAACTTCAATTTCTGGATTAACTCCTTAATTTCACTTCGAATTTCGCTTTTTGGTGGCAAACTTAACGTTTCATCGACTTCAGAAGCATGGTAGGCAACTGGATTTTTTAAGTTAATTAGAACTGCGGTGGTATTTGCTCGTCTTTATGTTATACGTCGTCGTAAAGATTGAGCTAACTCTTTGGACAGTGTAGAGTTACGATTTTCTTCTAATTTGGTAATCATAATCTTCAAAGTAGTTTCCGACCTTAGAACGTCAGCATCTTGACGTCAAAGAAACTCTACAGCCAACTTTACTGGTTTAAGCGTGTGTTCCAAGTCAAAAAGTGATTGCATTTCATGTTCTGAAAAGCAGTAGACATTATTTGTTCCAAGGCCTATATCAATAAGAGTTTTAGCAACACATAATTTCAATCTATTAAAAGATTCAATCATGTTATATAAACTGCTCCATGCTAGTCTTGCAATCTCTTAACAACTCAACTTTCCTTCCGTACCCTCTGTCCGTAAACCTGTAATTTATCATTTTTGGTAGTTGATCCTTTAAACAAAATACGACTTCCGTACCTTTTTGTTTAGTTCTCTAAAATTTGGAGATAATTAAATTTTTTTAATCGAGGATAGTGATAGTGAGGATAGTAAATGAGTCAGCTCTCCATACTTCCTCTCTACCTCTACCCATTTTGCCACATCCCTTATCAGCAATCTTGTCCATTGACCCTTTTCGCTGGCTTCTCAGTCATTTTGCCACGCCCGGAGTAATTCCGCCCTTCCTATTTTCTTTATTTCTTTCTTGATGTAGTTCATCCTAAGTAGTAGTTCCATGTCTGGCTGCGTTGATCTTAGATCTCTTCTGAACTAATAGTTCTATTGGCGCTATCCCTGCTATCACTAGGACCGCTTCCGTAGAGACAGTTCTATAAGCACTACTGCTTCTGATCGCGATCATTCTTTGGATCGCTCCAAGCTTGCATTTTTTGCCATCTGCGTCCATAGCTCTCGCCCAGACAGGGTCCGCGTAGAGCATAGCAGTCTGAGCCACCGTGCATAGCAGTTTTCTCTTGCTGCTTCGCGGTCCTCTCACGTTGGGCATAAGCCTTTACAGCGCCGATAGGGATTTATGGGCTTTGTTGACTTGATCTCTAAATGCCAAGTTCTTGTCAATCATGACGCCTAGATAGTTTATAGCACTCAATAGCTTTATGACAATGTCCCTAAGTTCTGAATGCTACATTCCCTATTTTTCTCTTGCCTGTAAAAAGTACTGCCTCGGTCTTTTCGGGTGCTAGTTTGAGCTGCTTATCCCCCATCTATTTGTCTATTAGTTGCATGGCTTTGTTGGCCCTCCGCTTCAACCCCAGCTCAGTTTTGTCACATACCACCAGGGCGAGGTCATCTGCAAAGCCGACGGTCTCCACTCCTCCCGGCATCTTGAGTTTAAAAACCCCGTCGTACACTATGTTCCGCAGCGTTGGGCCCATGAATGAGCCCTGCGGTACACCACTGTAGACTTGCTTGGTAATGCAGTGGCCATCTGAGATAAAGGTGATTTCCCGCTGGGATAGGTAACTAATCAATCATCGCTAGCAGATACGGAGGGAAGCTGCGTCGCGTGACTTCGTCCATAATATCCTTCCAGGAGGCCGAATTAAACGCATTTCGCACGTCAAGGGTAATTAGTGCACATAGCCTTTCTGGTTCTCCAGGTACCCTTCCTGGCGGCATCTGCTATGGTCACAACTTTATAAAGAACGTTCATTGTAGATCGCCCTTCCCTAAAACCATACTGATTGCCCGAGAGATTTTCACCGGCTTTAAGTTCGTTATTTATCCTTAGTAGTAGTAGCTGCTCCAACAGTGTCCAGAAGACATAGAAGCCTATAGGACGTTGTTTCGTTAAGAGGCTTGTCACCTTTTCGGAGCAGAAGAAGTTTTGCCTTTTTCCATTTCTGTGGAAACACACCATCTCTTAGCGTTCTGTTCATAGTATTTAGAACGTACTGGGGTACAGCGCTGCATGCAGCTTTGAAAAATTCCGATGGCATTATGTCCGGACCTGGTGCTTTGTCTTTTTTTAAGCCGATTGCTGGCCACTACTAGTTCCTCGGTGGTAAATTCTAGTACCTGCAAGTCGGTTTATCCCAAGACCGTGCTGGGTGAGTTGGAAATAGGTCGTTGTACATTTTTACCATCATATCCGGGTTGGGGCATAGGCTGGGCTTTCGGATCTTTAGCTCTTTAGTCGCCATTTGGTACGCGTCTCCCCAGGGGTTTTGGTCAATCATCGCGCAGAGGTTTAGCCAACATTTCCTTTTTTTAAATTTATGGTTTTCCATAGCATTTTCTTAGACTCGAGATAGTTTTTTCGTAGAGCTTCTTTCCTTGCCGCCAGCTCTGCATTTTTTGTTTTGCACCTTTGTTACGCACGTCTGGCCTTAACGCAGGTCTTTCTCAGTTTACTGATCTCCTCAGTCCACCAGTACACTTTCTTCTTCTTGGATGAGTTCTTCTTAGCAGGCAGATATTCCTTACAGACGTTGGTAAGGGTAGCGATCACCCCTTCCGGCGTATCGGCTTCCCGGTTTTTTGTCCAGCGCTCCAGAGCTTCTGCCACATTTGAATTGTTGGCACCCCTGGTGGACCATCCAGCCTGCATCGCAGTGGCGGCCGATCCGCTGCAGGGTGACCTATCGGTATGGAGTTCGGTTCTCGGTTGTCTGTAATGGGATTTGCAGTTCCTCTAAGTCTGATTTAACAGAGGTGAACCACTTGGCTTTTGACGCCTTCCCGTACTTGTCACTGTGAGGATCCTCTTGGTGAGCCTGGAGTGATTCAGGCGGGTCATGTGCCCACAGAAGGTCAGTCGTCTTTTCCTCATACATGTGACTATGTCTTCCTGATATTCTTAGAGCTCGTTATTGTGCCTGATTCTGGAGGTACCGTCTTTCACTCTTATGGGTCCAAGTATTCTCCTCAGTTCTTTTTCTCTTTAAGTCCTAATTTCCTGAGTGGACCCTTTCGTTTAACAAGGAAGCACTCAGAGACATAGAGCGCAGAGGGTCTTACTATCGAGTTGTAGTGCTTGAGCTTTATGTTGTCGGATGGGTACTTGGAGGTATAGATGTTCTTACAGGAATGATAGGCTCTCTCTAACTTGATACACCTGGTGTCTGGGGTCAAGGTTTCGCTCTGGCTTTCTGAGATCCGTTATCCCAAGTACTTGACTACAGGAACTTTACAGATAATATTGTTTTCTAGTGGGATCGTAAAAGAAGCCTACTTGATATTGGTGATGGACTCAGTCTTCTGTATGTTGACCCTGAAGCAGATTTTTACCGCAACATAGTACAGGCTCTATAGTAGATAAATAGCCTCCTCCATGCTGTTGGCCAATAGTGTGAGATCATTAGCAAGGCTAGACAGGGTACATTGAGGTTGTCTTTCTTATACCCAAGCTTAAGTCCTGCTTCTGGTGATAATGTGGAACTGCATTCTCAGATGATTTTCTCCAGAACACATTTGAAGAGGATGCACGAGTGGCCTTCCCCCTGCCTGACTCCTGTCTGAATGGTAAAGCTCTCGGAAAGTTCACCCCTGAACTTGACTTGGAAATGGTGTTCTTCAGGGTAGCTTGGACCAGCATGGTAGTCTTCCTATCTAGGCCTGGTTCCCACACGGTAGAGAAGAGGGTCTGTCGATTTCAGTCTGTCGATTTCGGTCTGTCGATGTCGGTCTGTCGTCTTTTGGAAGTCTACCATAATGACTACCCAGGGGTATCCCCCTCGGCTCCTATATGAGAGGATTGTCTTGAGGTTTCGAATCTGTTCTGCGCAGGACCTACTCGCACGGAAACCCACCTGGTATTCACCTAGATGGTGGTGTAGCTGTTTGGTGACTCTAGTTTGTTGGGCTTTCGAGAATATCTTGTAGGTTATAAGCAACAAGGACATGCCTCTGTAGTTGTTGAGGTTCTCTATTACTTCCTTTCTTGTGTAGTGGAGGGATCACGGCTGAGGTTCATCCCTCTGGCATGACCTCTCTCCAAAATGTCCTAAATTCTTAATTAATATTGTACTGTAATGAAAATTAATTTAAGTGTTATTTTATATTAACGGGCAGAAGGACCTTGTTGGTCGATAGCCCTTTGTATAAAATATACAATAAATATATTCTCTCTCTTTATATTAAAATCTTGACGATTACTATTTAACTCTTGTATAAATTATTTTTTTAACATGATTTCCAAAATAAAAACGCATTAATTAGAATTCGTAAACTGTTCGTTACAACAATTTACATATAAAATTATTTGAAAAGTTCCTTCGCCATAAATTAAATAAATAAGATAATGAAAATTAAACGAAACAAAAATGTCTTCGATTTATGTTCTTTGTGAGTTTTATTACTTTGAAACGGATGTAAGTTCCAGATAAAACGTCAAGAAAAAAAAAAGTTAAATGTTAAAGGAAAATCAATTTGTCCCCAGCCGTGATTTATAGCAATTTGATAAATTTCCAAGATTCTAAACTCCTTACATATTCCTCACAATTACTTAATCATTTTCAAATTGTCCAGTCTTTAGACAAGCCTCAAGAGAATAACGACAAAATTGTTGATACCATATTAAGATTAATTACATTTATCGTCCTGTCCGTCTCTTATTTTTTTTTTCTTTATTCGCGTTTCTGGCCTTTCCACGGTTACAGCGTTAATGGGCCCAGTTAGCGAGATGTTTGTCTTCAATCAGGCCGGCGCATCGATCAGTTAACAATTTATAACATTTTACGACCAATCGCCAATTAAAATAATCAACAATAATCAACGGCATTCTTGTGCGCGGCTGTCGAAAGGGACGCACGCTAAACGGTTCACACATTATCGAATTTATGCCAAAAGCCCATCGGCACATGTCGATAAGGAAAAAATCCATTAAAACATTTATTTACATTCAACGTTTCTTCAATTAATTCTTCCAAAAACAAACGCAAACTATTTTAATTAAAATATTTCAACAATTTACACAAAATCATGACTACTTAATTCCAGATGATATATCTAGTTCTTTTATGGTAGACCAATTATAACAGATAGGCAAAACTAAGAAACCAATTAAACAATAAACAAACACAAAGAAATGGCAAGCAAAACCCATACTATGTGACTTGATTATTCAATATTTGACAGACAAGACTGAATAGCCTCGACTTATATGCTTATAGTGATGTCTACTGAGTCTCGTCTGCATAGTTGGACGTGTCTTCTTTATCCAGTCTTGTAAGTCTCGTTTCGTCTGTCTATCCTCGTCTGCCTAATTTCATCTGCCTAGTCTTGTCTGTATAATCCCCTCTGCTTAGTCAGGCCTGTCTAGTGTTATTTGACTACACTAACCTGACCACTCTAGCCATCTGTCTATATAATCTCGTTGGTATAGTCTTGTTTGTCTAGTCTATGGGCAGACAATGAATATATGACGGAGAAACAAAAGTACAGAGAGGTTATGAGAATGAGGCGAGCGGGCACCGGTTGCAAATAAGATTGGTTAAATACGAAAGGCGAATTACAGAATTTGGAGAAGAAGAAAAAAACAGAATTGGGAGTAGTCTTATAGTCTTGTCTGTCCAGTTTTGTCTGTTAAGTCTTACTTGTTTAATGTTGTCTAACTAGTCTTGTCTGCCTAGTATTGCCTAATCTTGTTTATCTATTCTTGTCTGTCTAGTCTGTTCAACCTTATGTCAGGTCAGGTCACAATCTGTCAGGTCTGGTCTTTCTAGTCTTGTGATTCTCAACGACTGTGCCGCAGCATTTTTATGTGCCGCCAGATTGTTGTTGTGTACCGACAAGTGCAAAAAAAAAAATATTTGGTATGTACTTTGATGCAGCATGCTTGTATAGTTTTACTGCAAATCTGGATTAAACCCAAACAAAACTATTTACTAGCACAGTTTTCGGCTAAAACTTAGTTCGATGCACTCTTTCGAGGTATCTCCACCTTGCCGTGGTGAAGGAGCTTGAGTATCTTAATGACCCTAAGAGATAAGTCGGCTGTAGCACAGCTACTGGTGGGGACTCCCGTGCCGAACAGGTCAAAGGTGAAAGATCAGACTAAGAGAGATACACACCCTACCCGGCTCTAGGGTTGTGGCCAAGGGTCTGCACAAGGGTTAACGACGCCGGAGCAGTTTATCTTTTGGTGATATCTGTTCCGATATACCGGGCTCTCTGTTGTCAGCTGTCCTTGTCCTGCCTGCATTGAGTCTGGGGACCAAGGCTTAACCGTCCGGGTAAAGTGGTATGATACCTACAATAATCTTTATCTCCAAGCTAATGGTGGAACAGCCTATGCCGATAGCTGCGTGGCCACGGGAAAGCGGTGGTCGTTAGAAGGTCGAACTCAGGAAAATGGCGAACTCCTGTAGAAATCTTGTAGAAATTCGGGGCACTGCTGCAAGTGACTGTTTATTCCCATAGCTTCTCGTGGGACCAAAAATGGATACAACGAAAATAACTATTAAAGGAGCGGGTGACTCCTCAAGCTCACCCAAACCAGAGGCTGAAGACCTCGCCAAAAGTGCAGAAATGCCTATGGAAAGCACTAGGGTGCATACAAAGGAGACAGAACTCCTATTGTCCAGCAACGAGGAACTCACTGACAATCTTAAGGGTCTAAAAACAAAAGACCCAAAGAAGCGGCGGATGAGCGGCGCTGCCAGAAAAAGGATGAAGTTCCTAATCAGATCGGGCTTTACGGGGGAAGAGGCTAGGGATAAGGCATTAGTGCCTATCAATCCCAAACCCTCAGAACCCATTAAACGTCAGCGGTCCAATGGCGGCAGTCCTGAAAAGTACCAAAGCTAGCGGGCCAAAAGGCAGGCAGTGCCTATGGCTCAGCAAGCGGAGGCAGATAAGGCAACTGAAAGGCGCAAGATGCCCACAGTAAGCGCCGGTACGGCTACCTACAGCCAACTGGTCAACACCATAAAGGTAGGAATTACCTGCAAAGGCTACCTTATGACGGAGGACCAAATCAAAGCGGTCCAGAAAGTCATTCTGGATGCTATTGTAAATGGAGAGAGGAGGGCTTTTAAACCCGCTTTCTTGCAGGCGCATCAGCGTCCGGGATGGTTAGCACTCACTTGTGCGAATCAAGAGACTGCTGAATGGGTGAAGGGCCTTGAGGCCCAACTCCACCCATGGGAGGGAGCCGATCTGAAGATTGTTGAATTGGCAGAGATGCCGCGCGACGAAATCTTCATCGGCTACTTCCCAAATAGCATAGAGGATAAGTCCGAAAGGATTCTATCTGCAGTACAAAGTCAAAACGACCTCAAAACTTCCACGTTGAGGGTCCTTAGGAGAAATCCAATAGGCCCAACGCTGGAAATGACCCTGTCGGTGGACAACCAGTCGGCAGGAAAAACCAGGGAGCTCGGGTCCAGGGTCAACTATGGTATTGGACAGATCTCGTTGAGAGAACGCCGTAGGGTGCAAGGGACGGAATCACAGCCCATCACTTCCTCATCCGGCGCTGGGAAGGGGTCAGCAGACGCCACCATAAAAACAATGGCAAAGTCGGAGGACCCTAATGGTTCTAAGAAGCCTAAGAAGTCCAGCGACTAAAGCCTAATAAAAGAATGAGGAGTCATGTTGCGGTGTCGGCAAATAAACCTGCCTCACTCCAAAGCGACGACCAGCGCCCTACACATGGCCTTCAAACAGGCAAGTGTAGGTATTGGTTTTTTGCAAGAACCATGGATTAAGCAGGGATTTATCAAGGCCTACCTACTGACATATGTAAGCTGATTTATGACACTAGCTGTTCTAAACCAAGAGCAGTGCTGATGCTCAGGAAGAATATTAATTTTGTACCCGTTCCAGAATTCACCACAGGAGACCAGACAGTGGCAGTCGTGGAGATCCCTACGAAAGGGGGCAAGAGGCACATTATTTTGGCCTCGGTCTACTTTCCAGATGATATGAACAAGCCTCCACCAGAGGAAACTATTATACTATACGCCTCGTGGACTGGTGCAACAAAAACAACAAACATTACATTCTGGACTACGATGCCAACGCACATCATACTGTGTGGGGCAGCACGGATACAAATAATAGAGGTAAGCAATTACTCGAATACTTATGTACTAACGATGTGGCGATCGTTAATAAGGGCTGTACCTAACCTTTAAACGAAACGAAATCAGACAAGAGATTTTAGATTTAACTCTAGCTGATGCTTTTACAACAGAGTTAATCATAGATTGGCGAGTTCTCGACGAGTCATCAATGTCAGACCACCAAAATATTGGGTTCCACTTAGGTGAGGCACACAATGTGGTAATAGAGCGCAGGAACCCTAGGTGTACTGATTGGAAACTCTACAAGGAGATCCTCAGATAGGAAACCGAAGGTCTTCGCCTCATAATAAGCACAACAGACGAGCTGGAAGCAGCATCGTCTCATCTAAACACGAGACTAGCAGTCCTCTCAAAAAGATGCAAAAATCAAGGGCTGTTCCTTGGTGGAACAAAGAGCTACGACGTCTCAGAAAAACGGCCAGGAAAGCCTTCAACGGTGCGAAAAGAACAGGCAACTGGGAAGCCTACAGAGTATCACTTACTGATTACAACAAAGAATTGAGAAGGTCGAAAAAAAAAACCTGGCGTGACTTCTGTGAGGGCATTGATATATGTGCCCCAAAGGCACGGCAACGCACTCGCCAAAAGCGGGGCCGAGGCTCCCTTCTTGGGCCCGGAGCCAACTTGTGGGCTTACAAATTCTCACTTAAGGCAAGAGGCTAAGAAATGGGAAGAAGAGCAAAAGCAAACCCACTGGAAGAACGCGCCAGGGCAGAGGCATGCTAAAATGCTCATAAACTATTCTGCCGCAATAACGCAGCAGATGCTAAGCTTCTCTAGAAGAGAAATCAGAACTTTGGCAGGCATACTCACAGGACATTGTCCGGTGAGATATCACCTACACAAAATGGGGAAGGCAGAGGAAGTTGCCTGTAGATTATGTGAATCAGATGAAGAAACCGCTGAACACATAATGTGCATATGTGTAGCGCTGGCACACATAAGGCTTCCCCACTTCGGGGTTGCAAGATTGACCACCTTTGAGCTGAGTAGCAAGCCTCTCAGGAATATCTTAGACTTCGTTCACGAAGTTGAATTGCTGGGAGAGTAATTGTAGTAGGGTCAAGCACAATATATCAAGTTGGTCGCAGTGCAGAAAGGCTTTGCAGCCAAACAACCCCCACACAAAAAAAATAGTTCGATGCATGTAAGCCGTGGCAGAAATTAAACTTAAAAAAGACAATATTTTAATAATTTTACGGTTTTAGGTCATAGGTTATATATGATTGGGTAATATTAGAACAGATAAATCCAGATCATATATCACGCGGAAGCGCGACCTCTCGAACCAAAATAAGAAAAAATAATTAATATAATTTACCTTGAGACTATTTATTCAATTTTGCCTCATAGAGTCATGTTTAATTTCCGCTATTATTAAGAATATGGGAATTGTGGAGTTACCTTCACTAACTGTTGCTAATCGTCTTCCAAAGTTTATTTCTAAACGTGGAAAGTAAAAATGAATCTTCTACGTCGGCTGGTTCAAGAAATATCCGGGCTTTTGTAATCCAAAAAACTGACATTTTTTAATACAACAACAAATATAACTGCAACTTCTGTCCAGTTAATTGACAGAAAATGTGTTTATGCAGCAGATCCGCTGTTGCCAAGTTCAATTCTTTTGCAGGGATTATACTTTTTTTCTGTGTCGCTACAATTTAAGTATTATGTGTATTAAATATATTTAATTTTATTTTAATTCTTGCTCAGGGGTCATGTTAATCTTCTATGTATTCTTCTTCTTCTTATGCATATTTACTAATGAATGTTTGCGACCACGATAATGACTTGAATGTCGTCATCATGTGGTTCTCTTGGGAAGTATAATGGAGGTGATTTCCCATTATCTTCCTCCATGGGTATGAAATTACATTTCCTTAATTTCAGTTCTAAGGGTTATACCGCCGTGACTCGGTCGCCAGAGCCTCATCTGTTATCTAGCAGGGTGTGTCGGATGGTCTCTACTAGGCCATCATGCCGCACGCATGTGGTTTAATTGAGAGTTGGTTAGGTTAGGTTGTCCGAGAGAGAATAGATCAAGACCGCATACAGCGCGGCAGCGCGAACTCTGGATCGCTGCGCGCGCATGTGGTTTGATCGAGAGTTCGCGCTGCCGCACGCATGCGGTTTAATTGAGGGTTGGTTAGGTTAGGTTGTCCGAGAGAAAGAGGTTTAAACGCACTTCTGCGCCTATATGGTCTAAAATAAGATAAAGTTGCAAGAAGTATTGGGTTAACCTGAGTTAAACCAATTAGAATGAAATTAGAATTAAAAATTAAATTTATATTTCAATGTTGTTGTAAGTGCATGTGCAGAAAATGTATATTGAAGTGTTTAGCAGAACAAGGTAAAATAAAAAGATAAAATTGGCAACGTCGGTTGGGCTTCTCCTGCACTTTTTGTTTGACAAGTAGGTTAGGTTTGTTTAAAAAACCTAATTAGAGAGAAGTTAAGCAGTGAAGGAAAATATTAACTGTTGCGTCAAAAAAATGTCAATACTTTTATAAAAACCCGTATTTCCACTCAGAAGCTTCGTTTTGGCTCTCTAAGAAAAAAAAAGGAAATTCCCATATTCTTTACAAATTCCTTAATTTCTTGCATACGGATCAATAAAACAATGATTTATTCACTAGTGCAATAAAAGTCATGGAGACTTGGCAACGCACCAAAATAACTCATTTACGTGTTGTTGATGTTGTGTTGTTGATTTGTTTTGATCGCCAATCACACAACTTAATTATTATACCTACTTTTCTTTTTAAATCTCATGATTTTTTCCGGAGTAATCTTTGCGCGTCACCATCTAACAATAATTCTTCGGATGTATCCAGTTACGATTAATAAAATACAAATTAATTAAACACAATAAATGCTCTAAGCAAAATTTTGACACACGAATCAACAACTTTATCGTTGCCATGAGAACACCACAATCATGACCAACTTTTCTTTGAATTGTTTCTTGTTAAAACAAAAGCAAGATTGAATAAAAGTTTGTATTTCACTAGCGGATAAAGTTAAGGTTTAACTCGAGAATTTAAATTGAATTTATCAATCCGCTCCTTAAACCCTCATTTTATACCCTTTCATAATAAATGAGTATTAAACTCATTTTATTATCAGTGTGCCCTCAAATTTTGTGGCTGTTGAAAGTGTACCGCAAGAGAAAAAAGTTTGAGAATCATTCTTCTAGTCCTATATGTCTAGTCCTGTCCATCTTTTCATGACTGTCTAGTCTTGTGAGTAGTAGTAGCCTATGTAGTCTTGTCTGTCGAACTACCTCTGTCTAGTTTTGTCTATCTAGTTTCGCCTGTTTAGTCTTATGTGTCTTGTCTGTCGAGTCTTGTCTCTCTAGTCTTGACTGTAAATTTAAGTCTGTGTAATCCTTTCTGTCTGCTCGTGTCATACTACAATACTAACAATTCTGAAATGGATAGGTTATAATGGATAGGTGCATTAGAAGGGAAAACTGGTAAGAGTAACTGGTCCTATGTAGCCAAAAATATCTACGACGTCCGCAATGAGAGCGTCGTTGTGTCATTGGGCGCTTTATGATTGTAATTGGTTTTCCGAACAGTTGTATCCGAGTTATAAAGTTTCGACCTTGTTCACTCTGCGTTTGTTATAAAAAAATGTACCACATGAAATTCTCGTTTTTCAGGTTCATTCACCTGAATCTATGAGCGTTTAATGTAATCAGCCCGTAAAAAATGATTGGTCTCGTTTAGAAACAGTGATGGAATTGAAAAGCAAATTGCTTAAACAAAGATTATTCAATAAAATTATCTATCCAAGTATATTACAAAAAAGAAACATATTTATGAAAACGTGTTTTTTTTTCTAGAAAATCCTTTTGCGTGCGTCTAAATTGGATGGTTTATTGTTTATTTTGGTGATTCGTTCTATGAAATTTGTTGGGACCACTTTTTACTATTTGGTTACTAATTCATTTTCAAAACACAAAAACGAATATTTTAATATAATTGCCTTGTTGTGGGAAACTATTGAATATTTCAAGTCGGTGTAACAAAATTTTTCACGGATCTAATTTTTAATTTATTATATTCTAATTTGTACATTTAAAAAATCAATTTCACCCATATTTTCTTAGATATATTTACTTATTTTTAGTTTAAAACAAATAAATCATTTAACAAATATTAAAAAAAAAGTAATAATGCCTCACTGATTTCAATGGATAATCAAATTTATAGTTAAAAAATTCAAATGTTTCCCATTTAAAACGGATAATTCGTCTCATTTCTATGCGAATCCACCGAGCCTGATATAATACGAACTCTCTTTATTCTTCCACACCAAATTATCATAACAACCCTTATGTATACACACACATACATCCACTCCTAGTAGGTTTAACTTAATACTTGAGGGCCCTCCCCTACAATAAATACATTAATAGACGCTCACTCCAATTGTATTAGCTCTTTTATTAAAGCGACATGCACAAGGCGAATTATCGTACTCATTCTCAACTCTCTATGGACTTACCAGATAATATTACTGGATATTATTAACTTAAATAAATTAAACTTAAAAATGAATATATTATATATTACTAGAGTTACTAGATTGCTAGAGCGACAAGACTAGATCGACTAGACTGAACCGACAAGACTAGAGAGACAAAACTAGAGAGACAAGACTAGACAGATAAGACTAGACAAACAAGACTAGACGGACAAGACAAGACTAAACAGACAAGACTAGGCAGACAAGGGTAGACAGACAAGAATGGACAGATAAGACTAGACAGACAAGACTAGACAGACAAGACTAAACAGACAAGAATAGAGAGACAAGACTAGAGAGACAATACTAGACAGACAAGACTAGACAGACAAGACTAGACAGACAAGACTAGACAGACAAGACTAGACAGACAAGACTAGACAGACAAGACTAGACAGACAAGACTAGACAGACAAGACTAGACAGACAAGACTAGACAGACAAGACTAGACAGACAAGACTAGACAGACAAGACTAGACAGACAAGACTAGACAGACAAGACAAGACAGACAAGACTAGACAGACAAGACTAGACAGACAAGACTAGACAGACAAGACTAGACAGACAAGACTAGACAGACAAGACTAGACAGACAAGACTAGACAGACAAGACTAGACAGACAAGACTAGACAGACAAGACTAGACAGACAAGACTAGACAGACAAGACTAGACAGACAAGACTAGACAGACAAGACTAGACAGACAAGACTAGACAGACAAGACTAGACAGACAAGACTAGACAGACAAGACTAGACAGACAAGACTAGACAGACAAGACTAGACAGACAAGACTAGACAGACAAGACTAGACAGACAAGACTAGACAGACAAGACTAGACAGACAAGACTAGACAGACAAGACTAGACAGACAAGACTAGACAGACAAGACTAGACAGACAAGACTAGACAGACAAGACTAGACAGACAAGACTAGACAGACAAGACTAGACAGACAAGACTAGACAGACAAGACTAGACAGACAAGACTAGACAGACAAGACTAGACAGACAAGACTAGACAGACAAGACTAGACAGACAAGACTAGACAGACAAGACTAGACAGACAAGACTAGACAGACAAGACTAGACAGACAAGACTAGACAGACAAGACTAGACAGACAAGACTAGACAGACAAGACTAGACAGACAAGACTAGACAGACAAGACTAGACAGACAAGACTAGACAGACAAGACTAGACAGACAAGACTAGACAGACAAGACTAGACAGACAAGACTAACAGACAAGACTAGACAGACAAGACTAGACAGACAAGACTAGACAGACAAGACTAGACAGACAAGACTAGACAGACAAGACTAGACAGGACAAGACTAGACAGACAAGACTAGACAGACAAGACTAGACAGACAAGACTAGACAGACAAGACTAGACAGACAAGACTAGACAGACAAGACTAGACAGACAAGACTAGACAGACAAGACTAGACAGACAAGACTAGACAGACAAGACTAGACAGACAAGACTAGACAGACAAGACTAGACAGACAAGACTAGACAGACAAGACTAGACAGACAAGACTAGACAGACAAGACTAGACAGACAAGACTAGACAGACAAGACTAGACAGACAAGACTAGACAGACAAGACTAGACAGACAAGACTAGACAGACAAGACTAGACAGACAAGACTAGACAGACAAGACTAGACAGACAAGACTAGACAGACAAGACTAGACAGACAAGACTAGACAGACAAGACTAGACAGACAAGACTAGACAGACAAGACTAGACAGACAAGACTAGACAGACAAGACTAGACAGACAAGACTAGACAGACAAGACTAGACAGACAAGACTAGACAGACAAGACTAGACAGACAAGACTAGACAGACAAGACTAGACAGACAAGACTAGACAGACAAGACTAGACAGACAAGACTAGACAGACAAGACTAGACAGACAAGACTAGACAGACAAGACTAGACAGACAAGACTAGACAGACAAGACTAGACAGACAAGACTAGACAGACAAGACTAGACAGACAAGACTAGACAGACAAGACTAGACAGACAAGACTAGACAGACAAGACTAGACAGACAAGACTAGACAGACAAGACTAGACAGACAAGACTAGACAGACAAGACTAGACAGACAAGACTAGACAGACAAGACTAGACAGACAAGACTAGACAGACAAGACTAGACAGACAAGACTAGACAGACAAGACTAGACAGACAAGACTAGACAGACAAGACTAGACAGACAAGACTAGACAGACAAGACTAGACAGACAAGACTAGACAGACAAGACTAGACAGACAAGACTAGACAGACAAGACTAGACAGACAAGACTAGACAGACAAGACTAGACAGACAAGACTAGACAGACAAGACTAGACAGACAAGACTAGACAGACAAGACTAGACAGACAAGACTAGACAGACAAGACTAGACAGACAAGACTAGACAGACAAGACTAGACAGACAAGACTAGACAGACAAGACTAGACAGACAAGACTAGACAGACAAGACTAGACAGACAAGACTAGACAGACAAGACTAGACAGACAAGACTAGACAGACAAGACTAGACAGACAAGACTAGACAGACAAGACTAGACAGACAAGACTAGACAGACAAGACTAGACAGACAAGACTAGACAGACAAGACTAGACAGACAAGACTAGACAGACAAGACTAGACAGACAAGACTAGACAGACAAGACTAGACAGACAAGACTAGACAGACAAGACTAGACAGACAAGACTAGACAGACAAGACTAGACAGACAAGACTAGACAGACAAGACTAGACAGACAAGACTAGACAGACAAGACTAGACAGACAAGACTAGACAGACAAGACTAGACAGACAAGACTAGACAGACAAGACTAGACAGACAAGACTAGACAGACAAGACTAGACAGACAAGACTAGACAGACAAGACTAGACAGACAAGACTAGACAGACAAGACTAGACAGACAAGACTAGACAGACAAGACTAGACAGACAAGACTAGACAGACAAGACTAGACAGACAAGACTAGACAGACAAGACTAGACAGACAAGACTAGACAGACAAGACTAGACAGACAAGACTAGACAGACAAGACTAGACAGACAAGACTAGACAGACAAGACTAGACAGACAAGACTAGACAGACAAGACTAGACAGACAAGACTAGACAGACAAGACTAGACAGACAAGACTAGACAGACAAGACTAGACAGACAAGACTAGACAGACAAGACTAGACAGACAAGACTAGACAGACAAGACTAGACAGACAAGACTAGACAGACAAGACTAGACAGACAAGACTAGACAGACAAGACTAGACAGACAAGACTAGACAGACAAGACTAGACAGACAAGACTAGACAGACAAGACTAGACAGACAAGACTAGACAGACAAGACTAGACAGACAAGACTAGACAGACAAGACTAGACAGACAAGACTAGACAGACAAGACTAGACAGACAAGACTAGACAGACAAGACTAGACAGACAAGACTAGACAGACAAGACTAGACAGACAAGACTAGACAGACAAGACTAGACAGACAAGACTAGACAGACAAGACTAGACAGACAAGACTAGACAGACAAGACTAGACAGACAAGACTAGACAGACAAGACTAGACAGACAAGACTAGACAGACAAGACTAGACAGACAAGACTAGACAGACAAGACTAGACAGACAAGACTAGACAGACAAGACTAGACAGACAAGACTAGACAGACAAGACTAGACAGACAAGACTAGACAGACAAGACTAGACAGACAAGACTAGACAGACAAGACTAGACAGACAAGACTAGACAGACAAGACTAGACAGACAAGACTAGACAGACAAGACAGAAGACTAGACAGACAAGACTAGACAGACAAGACTAGACAGACAAGACTAGACAGACAAGACTAGACAGACAAGACTAGACAGACAAGACTAGACAGACAAGACTAGACAGACAAGACTAGACAGACAAGACTAGACAGACAAGACTAGACAGACAAGACTAGACAGACAAGACTAGACAGACAAGACTAGACAGACAAGACTAGACAGACAAGACTAGACAGACAAGACTAGACAGACAAGACTAGACAGACAAGACTAGACAGACAAGACTAGACAGACAAGACTAGACAGACAAGACTAGACAGACAAGACTAGACAGACAAGACTAGACAGACAAGACTAGACAGACAAGACTAGACAGACAAGACTAGACAGACAAGACTAGACAGACAAGACTAGACAGACAAGACTAGACAGACAAGACTAGACAGACAAGACTAGACAGACAAGACTAGACAGACAAGACTAGACAGACAAGACTAGACAGACAAGACTAGACAGACAAGACTAGACAGACAAGACTAGACAGACAAGACTAGACAGACAAGACTAGAAAGACAAGACTAGACAGACAAGACTAGACAGACAAGACTAGACAGACAAGACTAGACAGACAAGACTAGACAGACAAGACTAGACAGACATGACTAGACAGACAAGACTAGACAGATAAGACTAGACAGACTAGACTAGACAAACAAGACTAGACAGCTTATTTATTTATTCGACTCTGTCGCCAGCACTCCGTCAACAAGGACACTATGCTGGTACATAATAGTTATTACATCATAATTAACACACAATAATACATAATACGTCTACATAATAAAAAGGGGCGAGAACATACAATAGTCAAATTTAACATTTATTAGTATGTGGTAATGACTAAGTCGTGATCCAATCTTTTTTGTTTTTCATCAAAAATCTGCCACCATTTCTTGTTTTTTTTCCATTTCCTCTCCTCCTCATTTCGTGGCCAGGAGCATCCTGCATGGGAAATTATTAGGTCGGTATGAAGCCTCCATTCTGAGATGACAGGACAATAAAAATGAACTTTTGATGCTGTGCCTTCTTGACCGCGCTGGCATAGTGGCCATACCCTTTTACCAAAGCGATGCAGATAAGACTGAACATTTCCATGGCCAGTAATCAGTTGGACCGCGTGGTGCGATAGACAGATCTCCGTATTAATCCAGTTGTCGATTGACGAAATAAAGTTTTTAGTTCAAAGAAGTTCCTGGGCTTGTGGGTCCTTGGCCAGGGGTTTGTCTTAACAGACTGTCCGCTCTTTCGTTACTTGTCAGGCCGTTATGTGCCCTCATCCAGAGAAAGATTAGTTTTTTTGTGAGACCTTCTTATATAGCTGCGACATGTCGAATTGTATCTCGGTTTGCGAGGCCATGTTTTGAAGGGCATGTCGAACAGATTTGCTATCGGAGAGTATGGAACATTCGTCCATTACGTCAGGCATCTATAGAATATACGCTTACTTTTGTTGATTGCAATTAGCTCTGCTTGAAATATCGAGCAATACTCGGCCAAGCGAAGTATTTCGAAATAAATCACCTCTTCATCGTTGTAAGCTACAAAACTGCTACAACACCTGCGTCTGACTTTGAGCCGTCTGTGAATATTTTTATTCGGTGGGAGTTGTTGGGTGACGGAGTGTAGATAAGGGAGCCAATATAGGCGGGATGGATAAGATGGTCTATATGGGATTTTGTTTCGACAACGTCGGAGGATTTTTTCGGAGGAAGTTTGGTCCATTGTGGATACCTTGTATTAGCCCTTCAAACACTTGGGCGCAGTGGCCTATTGTATTTTACCCACATTTTTCAGTTATGGGCCCAGAAACCTAGATGTTTTTATAAATTGCGCTAATTAATTTCACACTTGTCCTCTGGTACAAATGTGGCCGGCACTAGGGATAGATAACTCGGACCTCCAGACTTATTAGTTAGCGCTCTAACATGAGACCGACATACGTTAATGCCGGTTAATTCTCTTAGGGTTTGGTTTTCTAGGAAATGTCTGTTTTTTTTTTAAATTCCGGAAATAACACAGGCAGCCTTGGTGGACACCATCCGGTAAGTTTTAGCCGCTCTTAATATGCAGACTCGTTGTACACCCAGAAACTTAACTTTCTCCCTTACTCCACAAGACTTGCCAAATGGAAGCGGCGTATACTAATGCGAGATCAATTGCTCCGCTATAAATTTGTTTTAATGCTGTTTTGTCTAAGCCCCATTCCTTCCTGGCCACGAGGCCAAGTTGAACGTTCAACTGTTTGACCTCTCCACAAGTTTGATATGTGGTTTAAAGTTTAGGTTTCTATCGATTCTGACCCCTAGGTATTTTACATTATCCTGACACTTGAGCAGGTTACCTGCTAGGTATTTACACTAGCAGGTAACCAGATCTAGTCTACGCTGCCTAGGATTTTTCCCAAGGAATATTGTCTCGGTCTTGTTACCATTAAAGGTTAGCTTGCGGTTTATGACCCAAGCTAGTAAAACTTCTAGTGCTTGATTGGTTTTCTATTTTAGGCCCATTATAGTACCACAAGAAGAAACAAACATGGTAACATCAGCGTAAGAAACTATATTACACCCAACTGGAGGATCACACTCGAAGATTGTATCGTATAGCATATATCAGTAGATCGGGTCCGATTTCGACCCTTGTGGGCAACATTTCAGATGAGGTGGTGGCTCAGATAGCTAAGAAGCACTTGGCTCTTGAGTCAGACAGCGTGAGTTCGAATTCCACACAGAACCTAAGCAGCAAAAATTAAAAACTATTGGCTGCAACCCATCACACTCAATTCCCAAATCCGGCTTAGGCAACCGTGGGGTCTCAACTGCCTAACACCTTCTCTGGAAATTTGTCGTTCTGATTCGACGTTAAACCGCTAGGTCCCCCATATTCAAATCTTAGTGCTGAGGTTGGATATGTAGCAGAGAAGAGATCCCGGTGCCCAGCATTGAGACATAAAAAGGCTGATAAAAAAGAAAGAAGGGCAACCTTTGCTAACTGATCTCTCCTCGCCTAACACCTTCTCAACTGCCTAACACCTTCGCAACTGCTTAACACCTTCTCTGGAAATTTGTCGTTCGGATTCGACGTAAAACCGCTAGGTCCCCCATATTCAAATCTTAGTGCTGAGGTTGGATATGTGGCAGAGAAAAGAGCCGGTGTCCAGCAGTGGGGCATAAAAAGGCTGATAAAGAAGAAAGCTGGGCAACATTTGCTAATTGATCTCTCCTAGCAAAAACCTGGTTTCGAGATTATGGCTTTACGGTTGCTGAACTAATCTTTACTTAAGCTGATAAAATTATGTGGGCATGGTTTTGGATGGCTAACAAACTATTCTATAATGGAGGGCCACGAGGCGTTGTCGAAGGCACCGCTTATGCCATGTGCAATAATGGCGCAATATTGATTCTTGGCAATGTTGTCTTTGATAGATGTTATGACTTTGCTTTTGGCATCGGTTGTTACCGCGCCCTTTCTGAACCCAAATTGGTTTTTCTTAAGTAAATTGCGACTGTAAAGGAACTGTGTGGCGCATTCTCGTAATGAAACTGTTCGTTAACAGTTCGCAAGGCTTCATTAGGTTGAAGTTAGGACTTCCAAAGATATAGCGAAGTTAGGCTTTCCCAATTAGGACGGGACAAGGTTCTAATGAGACTTTCCAAAGTTCGGTAAAACTTCAGGAAGCCTCATTAGGTGAAAGTTAGGATTTTTAAAGATTTGCCTGAGTTAGACTTTCCTAATTAGGACGGGACACGGTTCGAATGAGGCTTGCCACAGTTCGGAACAGTTCAGAAGCCTGATTAGGCCCGAAGAGATCTTTCGGCATGCCTCACTATTTTCCTTGTCGGGTACACAGACAAGATTATAAAATACTATTTTTGCATTATCACCCCGCTAGAACTTATCATCGACAATTCTATTATGTTTGGTGTATTTCCTAAAGTCTTGATTTATAAATCTGCGGATAAAACTGACATTGGAAGCTGGAAGATGGAAGACCCATCTGCATCTTATCAGCGTTCTCAAAGATGTTCGAAATGCTTGTATCTTCGAGGGTCCTTACATTCGGAAGTAAATGTCAAATAATAAACCAAAATTGTATATATGCGTTCACTTTGTCTTTTTGTGTAAGCAAATGCATTAGTTGTCATTGCTTTGATTTATTAAAAACACTCAATTTTCCAAAAAGTCAACCAAACATGTAAGTTTAACAATAAAATTGCCATCCTTTCACATATTTCTGCCTTTATAATGATTTTCATCAAGGAAAATTGCTTTCTTCTTTGAGTTCAAGTACCCTTTCTCACTTTTGCACGACTGAATATTTCGTGCAAAAGTGATAGAAAGGGTACTTGAACTCAGAGAAGAAAGCAATTTTCCTCGATGAAAATCATAATGAAGATGAAAATATGCACTTCACCATATTACAGAAGTGAGGTGTAATTTGCTCTCATATCTTCACACAGCTTTGCACATAGCCTAAATTTTAATGGACTGTTTTTAAATTTCGTTCAAAATTTCACTGGATGTGGTTCTGCCAGGAATTAGTTTGCAAAATAATATTTCTTCAATTATAATAGCCTCTTCAGCATATCGAACAAATGCAATTAAATGTTCGTCTTTAGTCACAGTTGCTTCATCTACTTGTATGTCGAATTTTGAATTACGCATCCGAGAAACTAATTGGTCGCAAAGATCTTCAGATATATCATCGAATCTTCTGTAAATTGTATTATCAGCAAGCAGTATTTGTCGCAGCTGTTTCACATATGATTCGCCAAATATTGTTTTGATCATATCTATAGCTGCTGGCAAAAATAATATTTTTTGAAAGTTTGCTTTTGTTTAGCTAACTCTTCCAATTTTCTTTGGAAAAATTATTGGGGTTTGCAAACGTATTGAGAACGTATAGTTTCAGGGTGCCGTTTTAATTTTCCGGGTGCTATGAGCAGCCAAAACTTTCGAACAAAACAAACACATTGATTTTTACACTCAAAATTTAATATTAAATCAAATATTTTTTCATTTATTCTTCAATATCTTAGAGATAAAACTTTAGTATTTATTCATTTTGGAAAATTGCTTATTATGACTAATATTCGCGCCTCCCCTTAGACTAGCCCGCGCCTCACTAGGGGGCGCGCCTACCAATTTGGAAAACACTGTCCTAGGATATTAAACGTGGGTATCCCACAAGAAAGTACTTTAAGCCCACTTTTATTTGATCTTTTAATTAATGATTTGTACCTGATGCGTGCAGCCCCTCGTCATACCATAATAAATTATGCAGATGATACTACCATATTAATAACAAACCAACCTATGGAAGACATTACTCTTAACGTGAATCTGGTCGTAAGGCCTTTGTTTGCGTGGTTTACCGAGAACCATCTAATAGTGAACAAAGATAAGACCAATGCAATCATATTTTATTCAAAAAGATTTACTGCCAGCTTCTCAACAGTAATTCGAAGTGAACACGAGGCAATCGAAATCAAAAACAGCTCGAGGCTTTCGGGAATCCGCCTAGACAAAGTTATATTGGTTTACACATACCTATTAATATACTTTCAATGAAACTAAGTAAAACGGCAATAAAATTATTGAGTAGGTATTTAGACACAGAAATCTTGAGAATGGTGTACTTTATGAGGATGGTTATACTTTTGAATCATATTTGAGATTTGGAATTATGTTCTGGGCGAACGCAATGTATGTAAAACATATTTTTAATCCAAAACGCAAGCCATACTGATTCTTCTTCATCTACCTTTCAGGGAATCATTCAGAGGACATTTTAAAAAGGCTAACTTGCTAACTACTACTGCCCTATATTACTATTACTATCGCACATTCCCTCTTAAGATAGCGTGTAAACTTGAACCAATTTCACGACACCCTAGTCATGTGGCGACGTTCTTCCCAAATCCTCTTCATTCGTATTCTTTCTATC
Source organism: Phosphuga atrata (assembly GCA_944588485.1). NCBI lineage: Eukaryota > Metazoa > Arthropoda > Insecta > Coleoptera > Silphidae > Phosphuga > Phosphuga atrata. Next base: position 14,408,742 of record OX155895.1, on the reverse strand, counting down.
TAAGTTCTTTCTATGTACTATGTTCTTTCTTCCATTCGTCCGTCCACTTTTTTCCTGGCATCTTTGGGAGCAGTTCTTTATCAAATTTATGGTGCATTATGGTGTCTCTAAATTTAACTCGACCATTCATGTCGTATATCATGATGTTTAGCCGCTTGAGGTCTTCTTTAGTTTCTTGTATCCAAGTATTTCGGCCTATTTCTAAACAACCCACCCGAAGGGATACAAGATTTTGTAATATCTCCTATGCCAAGACTACTTGTCGATGACTGAAAGATACCCTCTCTACAGCAATTTGAAACTTTTGAAACACTTACCATTAGCCATCAGGAAAACGGACGAGACTAGACAGACAAGACTAGACAGACAAGACAGACCAATTATATGGTTCAAGACAATACTCACAAGAGCAATTCAAATGGAAGCAACTGACTCCGCAGAGCGATCAACGGAGGAACTTATAGCTACTTAAAAACTACTTGAAAGAGCATGCCACCCTCAACCCCAAACACAAATACCGCAAGAGACGACATGTATACTGGTGGAGCGATGAAATTTCCCAACTTAGCAAAAATTGAGCAAAATGAATTTTATCCAGGCGGATTTACCAGCGAGCAGCAAAAAGAAATGATATGGACAACACTATACAAAGCAGGGACGCATACATGTTATTAAGAAGAAACCTGAAAGTGGCCATAAACATATCTAAAAGAGAACTAACTGCACTGGTGTAATCTGTGTAATAAAGTAGACGACAACCCATGGGGAGATGCATATGAAATCGCTACACGGGAACTGAAACTGAGACACTCAAACCTCCAAATAACAATAAAAAAGGTGAAGGAGGTTGCGGATATACTCTCACGAAAAACCCATCTCACGAAAAACCAACATGTGAAATTCCAGGGGTAAGAGAGATTGTTAAGTTCTCCGCAGAGGAACTTCAATACGCCAGCAGTAAACTACGCAAGAGTACCAGGCCCGGACGGGTAATCACCAGAAGTTATCAAATCGCAGTAAATACCTGCCCAGACTTTATTCTGGTTATATTTATATATGTATATATATATAAATATATATATATATATATATATATATATATATATATATATATATATATATATATATATATATATATATATATATATATATAATAAAATAATGGAAGATGGAACGTTTTCTACCATATGGAAGAAAGCCTAACTAGTACTTCTCTGAAAAGGAGACAAGCCTATACAAGAGGCCTCGTCGTATAGGCCAATATGCCTACTCAATGTATGAGGTAAGCTACTTGAGCAGCTGATCCTAATCAGGGTTAAAAAAACTCTCCAAAACAACAAACCTTTCCCATAAGCAATATGGATTTCGCTAACGACGATCTACGTTGGATGCAATTACCACGGTAATAAAAAGTGCTACAGAGGCAGCAGCCAGTACGAGAAGGACACGGAAGATGAGCGCACTAATCACGCTGGATGTAAAAACGCTTTTAAATCTGCTGTCTGGCAAAACGTGATGCAGGAGATAGCAGAAAAAGTCTTCCCTCCGTACCTGTCAAGACTGCTGCATAGCTATCTAAGTGAACGCAGAATAATGATGGAAGCAGGAGGAAAATTTGCGGAACGACAGGTAACTAGTGGTGATCCACAGGGCTCCATTTTAGGACCTACCCTGTAGAATATCCTATATGAAGGGGTTCTCAGGCTGGAATTGCCGGAGGAGTAAAGATGGTCGGCTTTTCCGACGACCTGGCTCTTGTTGTAACGGGTAAAAACGAAAGAGGATTGATGCTAAGAGCCAACAAAGCCATAGAACTGGTGGATTCGTGGTTACAAGAAAAACAGTTGAAGGTGGAGCCAGAAAAGACCGAAGCGGTGCTGCTTACCGGAGGAAGACACATAGACCCAATTATATTCAAGTGAAAAATGCGGCAGTTACACCTAAAGACTCGATTAAATACCTAGGAGTTACCATTGACAAAAAATTATCATTAAATAAACAAGTCACACTAGCCGCGGCGAAGGCGCTAAATACGGTAGCAGCACTGGGTAAATAATGCCAAACGCTGGAGGTGCAAGAAGCAGCAAAAGAAAACTAATATGCTCAGTCGTCCATTCAGCAATGTTGTATGGGACTCCTGTGTGGGAGAAGGCGATAAGGAAGGCAAGCATGAGCCAGAAATTTCCACGGTAGAAAGAAAATTGGCTCTACGGGTGTGCAGTGCCTACAGGACGGTGTCGCGAGACGCTGTTCTCGTGATTGCGGGCATATCGCCCATAGAGTTGATGGCCGAAGAAAGGACCTACCTATATAACGCTGAATAACACGGGGACGGTAGAAATATGATGGAACAGAAAAAGAAAGCCAAGTGCCAGATGTTCGAAAAGTGGCAAAGACACTGGAGAGCTTCTAACAAAGGCCAGTGGACGAGTCAGCTAAGCCCAGATCTGTTATCATGGGTGACACGAAAACACGGAGAAGTAGGTTATCATCTCACTCAGGCGCTAGCTGGGCATGGTTGCTTCAAAGAGTACTTGCATAAAATCGGCAGGGCCCCAGACAATAGCTGCGGCCTTACAGATAGTGCTCTACACACAGTGTTCGTTTGCGAGAGATGGACGACAGAGACTAACGGGTGTAGACATACAAAATTATTCATAGAAGATTAGACAGACAGGACTAGCCAGGCAAAAATAGATCATCAGAATTAGACAGACAAGACTGGACATACAAGACTTTATAAACAAGGCTAGGCAGACAAGACTAGACAGGCAAGACCAGACAGAAAAGACTAGACAGACAAGACTAGACAGACAAGACTAGACAGACAAGACTAGACAGACAAGACTAGACAGACAAGACTAGACAGACAAGACTAGACAGACAAGACTAGACAGACAAGACTAGACAGACAAGACTAGACAGACAAGACTAGACAGACAAGACTAGACAGACAAGACTAGACAGACAAGACTAGACAGACAAGACTAGACAGACAAGACTAGACAGACAAGACAAGACAGACAAGACTAGACAGACAAGACTAGACAGACAAGACTAGACAGACAAGACTAGACAGACAAGACTAGACAGACAAGACTAGACAGACAAGACTAGACAGACAAGACTAAACAAAAAAGACTAGACAGACACGACTACATAGACAAGACTAGACAGACAAGGCTAGACTGACAAGACTAGGCAGACAAGACTAGACATATATGACTAGACTAGGACTATCATAGGAGATTAGACAGACAGGACTATCGAGGCAAAACCAGATCGTCAGAACTAGACAGACAAGATTATACAGACAAGACTGGACATACAAGACTTTATAAACAAGGCAACACTAGACAGACTAGAGGTAAAAGAATAGTTAGACAAAACTAGACAGACAAGACCAGACAGGTAAGACTAGACAAACAAGACTAGACAGACAAGACTAGATAAACATGACTAGACAGTAAAGACTGGATAATAATAGAAAGACAAGTCTAGACAAGACTAGGTAGACAAGATTAGACAGATAGAACTAGCCAGACATGACTAGAAATACAAAAGTGGACAATCAATACCGAACTATTAATATTTGCAGACAGGACTAGACAGAGAAGACCAAACCGACAAGATTACTCAGGTAGAACTAGATAGGTAAGACTAAACGGGTAAGACTAGAGAGGTATGATTACACAGGTAATACTAGGCGAGTAAGACTAGACGGGTAAGACTAGCCAGGAACGACTAGACGAACAAGATTACAGACTAGGCTGCACAGACAAGACTAGATTGAAAATTATTGGGTTTTTGCGTAGGCTTTTAATATTCCTGTTATTCTCAAGCTCGGTTCGGTTTTTCTTTATTAAAACAACCGTAAAAGTTTCTTTTGTGCCGGATCGAAAACACAAACACACACACAATATGTTTCTTCTCCCCGTCGCGTCCCTTGACTTCTGAAGAAGCGAGCAAACAATCAAATTTCCTTTCGTAATTTTATATACTCCTCCATATATACATAAATATCTTCTCCCCAGCAGCATCCGGCCATATTTATAGTCCCTCTTTGTGTGCTTTTATGTAGCTCTCATCCCTCTATCAAATTTTGAAAACAACACAATTCTGTAAGCGCCGCTTCTTTGTGAGCCAATAACACATTATCTCACTTTAGTGCCGGGGATAAAAGCCGAGATTGGCGAACTGAGCCGCCCGTTTCACTTAACTCGGCAGCCGCACCGAGACACTCTTCCCTCTCACAGAAAACGATCACGTCAACCAAATAAAGCCGATTATATCTCCTATCAACCAAAATCCACATCATAATTTGATATATTATAAGATGTATTAAAATCATTCTCGAACATTTTTTTTTTCGTATGCAACAATAGATTATAAAAAAAACCTTAGCAGACAGAAATAAACTTACACAATAAACAAGAAAAAGAAAAACCATACGAATCTTCGTGCATAATTGAAGACTTAAATTTAAGTTTTTATTCAAAAAGAAGTTCTTCCTAGGCGAAGTTCTTGTATTTGTGAATGTTTTAAATTCCTGAGTTTTTTTAATTATATTATAACGTTTTTGGATATAATTCTAGAAACAAAATAATTGTAACATTGTCTACATGCGTCTTTGAAGTAACATCATCTAATTCAAAATAGAATACATTCCCGTGAAACACTCATTATAAGACAACTGTAAATATAAGACCTTTAGGTCTGGCAATGTTCAATCTGTCTTATTTATTTTAAAGATTCCTTATTATAATAATATTAAATTTTGAATTAAAATTAATTGATTTCTCATTTTTAGTTCAAAAAAAATCTAAGGTAAAACTAAAAGCTTTGCATTTACACATCCATATTTATAAACATTATCTTCTATTACAGAGAACCGAGGAGTGTAAAGTATATACGTAGCTGAGCTTCCGCTCGGAGGAGCTTTTGAGAGCTTTTATAGCTCAGTTTTACTGTATAAGTAATATAAAAGCTCCCGATTTGCAGCGCCCCATAAATATTTAGCTCTAATTCTAAAAGCGTTTCTTCTAAAAGACACTTTATATATTCATATTACTTTACGCTATCCCGGATTTTAGCGCCTCTCCGACGACACGCGGACCCAAAACCTGAATATTATACTAAACATTCCGCATCAATATTTATCTCACACTTATATGAGAACGAAAAAATAGATTTATTTCATATTTTCATGTTTCTTGATTTTTTTTTTTAAATAATGATTGCTTTTCGAAAATCTATTTAAAGGTATATTTTCAAACATCAATTTATTTTTCAAATATTGGTGGAACCATACTAATTATAGGTAGAATCGTATAAACTTATTAAACACGAAATGTAGCTTGAATATATAAATAAATAAATATATTCAAACTGTTCGTAGCTTTCTTTTATGAAGTCTTATTAAGACTATGACAAATTTCATGTTGAAACCGCTACTTCCCTGGCTAATACCATGCAGGATATTGAATTACAGAGAGAACATTTGCATGTTATTACAAGTACCAGTATATTTGCATATTAATAACAAGCACTAGATAAATAATATTATTTTTAAGATCATTTCTTTGTATTTAAATTAATTAAGTAAATAGCCATCTCTCATCAGCGTAGCTTTCCTCTTTTTTAATTATAAATTGGAATACACTAACATGAACACCTCGGAATGACTGGCGAGGTTAGGTTTTAATTTAACATTTATGCAGAAGGACATGACAAGTTACGGGATAAAGTTGCAGAATAATCATTTCATAAAAACTAAGGATTGAGGACTTTTTACCTGGTGTAACTGTTGTTAATCGTCTATGGCACTGTTTAACTAAGATCGGAAAAGAAAAATGAAACTTTTAACGAAAAATGACTACCACGTAGTCTGGTTCAATAAATATTCGTGTTTTTGTTGACCTAAAAATTGACACATTTGACTCAACGGCTCGTAAATTTCTGGTCACGTGATAAAAGGTGCGGTCATCTCGGCGTCGCCACTTTTACTTTTCTTACTGCAAAATTGAGACTTTTACCTTTTACCTAAAATTGTTATACGCGCGCCAACGTGTATGTGAAGATTTTATTATAAAAGATTTTGGCGCTTTTTGAAACATTATTTTTCTTCTGCGCAGATGATCTAAATTTGAAAATTGTTAAATGTTCTAATAGTTTTTATTAATAAAACGTTAACGGGTTATGTCTATTTATATCTTCTAAACCATCTTATTTCCTTGTATTTGGTATCATATCTTTTTAAGCAACCCTAATTTTTAATTAAATTGTAACATTTTTCAGCATAAATAGAATTATACCGTCTTAACAGATCGAAAGGGCGCTATTTTTTAAATATATCTGACCAAAAACCTTATTTAAAAAAAAATAGCAAGGACTGTTGGTTTAACCCAGGTTAGATTAGGTTGCATACAGCGAAGCGGCATATTAATCATTACCACATACGCGCGGCAGCCCAAACTCTCGATTCAAAATAGGATAATGTTGCAAGGGCTGTTAGTTTAACCCAGGTTAGATAAGGTTGCACACCGCGAAGCGGCAAGTTAATCAAAACCACATACGCTCTGCAGCGCGAACTCTCGATCTAAAATAGGATAATGACTGTTGGTTTAACCCAGGTTAGATTAGGTTGCACACCGCAAAGCGCGAACTCTCGATCTAAAATAGGATAATAACTGTTGGTTTAACCCAGGTTAGATTAGGTTGCACACCACAAAGCGGCATATTAAACAAGACCACATACGCGCGGCAGCGCGAAGTCTCATTAAAAATAAAATAAACGTGGCCACGTCAAGTGAATTGCGTTCGCATCTACTATCTGTCTCATTGAAAATGTTACAACAATTTTTAGGACAACAAAAACACAAATATTTATTGAACCAAGCAATGTATAAACTTCATTTTTGCTTTGCGATCTTAGTTAAACAGTGCCAAAGACGATTAACAACAGTTACACCAGGCAAAAGTCCGCAACCGTAAGTTTCAATGAAATCAGTATTCTTTACCTTATCTCTTATTAAGACTATGCACGAGGTGTTCAAGTTCATGTAAGTGTATTCCAATGGTATTATCCATCAAAGTAGGGGAAAGTGGATCAAAAATGATCAAAAATGAAAATATAAAATGAAGCCTCTAAGGGAAAACAAATATAAAAAGTACCTATACAGTGAATTTTATTAAGTTTATAAGTTTTCGGTAAGGCTAGTATATCGGTCTATAATTTAGTAACAGTAGAATACAATTTTATTAATACGATCTATATACATATATACTTTTGTCAAGGTATAGTAAATAATCATTTTGTACAGCCGGGACAACATACCCGCTTGACAAACAGGGGACCGTGGTCCGATTCCCGCCAAGAAGTGGCGCATGCTAAAATAAAGTGGAAAAGGGGGTTAACTGAGAGGTTCCCCCAAACCACAATAAAAAGTAGTTTACGGTATGGCACGTTTCACAGCATTATCTATGGAGATGTCGCTCCAGTTTTGGTGCGTAGTTTTTCTTACATAATTCCGCTGCTTTGTTCCACATAGGCAGCGACAGAATGCTAAAATCGTTGTGTCGAAGACTATTTTCACTCAAACAACTACATGACTGTTGGATTAACCCAGGTTAGATTAGGTTGCGCACCGCGAAACGGCAGTTTAATTAAGACTACATATGCGCGGCATGTATAATGTTACAAGGACTGTAGGTTTAACCCAGGTTAGAAAAGGTTGCACACCGCGAAGCGGCAGATTTATTAAAACCACAAACCGCGGCAGCGCGAACTCTCGAACTAAAATAGGAAAATGTGGCAATGACTGTTGGTTTGCTCCAGGTTAAATTAGGTTGAGCACCGCAAAGGGGCAGATAAATTAGGACCCCGCGGCAGCGGGAACTCTCGATTCAAAATCAAATAAAAGTGGCAACGTCGAGTCAGTTGCGTTCGCATCTACTATCTGTCACGTTGAAAATGTCAATAATTTTTAGGACAACAAAAACACGAATATTTATTGAACCAAGCAATGTTGAAGCTTCATTTTTGCTTTCCGATCTTAGTTATGCAGTGCCAAAGATTAACAAGAATTACACCAGGTAAAAGTCCGCAACCCTAGTCTAAATGAAATCAGTATTCTGTACATTATCCAATGCCCTATACCAGCGGTGGCGAACCTATGACACGCGTGTCACAGCAAACAGATCGTAAATTTTTGTTGGCATGCGCGAGAAGGAGGGTAGCGTTAAAATGTTGTGCTTGATGAACAAAGACCGTCAGGAAGAGAATGTACATTGAACATCGCTCGTAATATCTGTTTGTACATTTTAAATACAGCATCAATATTTGCTGCTGACCCCAAAATATCAGATCGTATGACACTCTATACTGAACTAGACCGCATGAAAGCTGATACAGAATCAACTTTTACACATTCTCTTAGGTTTCGAATCAGATAACTTAATGTAGAACATGTTAGTACAATACGCTAGTCCCATTTTAGCTTTTGGTCAAGTGCTACCCCTAGAAATTTTATTTAATTAGATTTTTAATAATTAGATTGCTGGCCCATTTTGTCAATTTGGATGATTTTTGGTCAAATCTTAGAATTAAACTATCATCATCAAGTAAGTTTTGCGTATATTCTGGATTAGATATTAAAATGTTATTATCGTGAGCGTACAAAATATAATTGCATTGAACATTCATTGTTTGCGCCAGATCATTAACAAATATCAAGAATAGGGTTTGTTAGAAATCTTTTTGATTCGGCCCATTTGGATGATGTTTGGTCAAATCTTAGAAGTAAACTATCATCATCAAGTAAGTTTTGCGTATATCTGGGTTAGAAAATAAAATGTTGGTATAGTCAGCTTACAAAATATAATTGCATTGAACATTCTTTGTTTGCGTCAGATCATTAACATATTTCAAGAATAGAGTTTGTCCCATTAGTATGCCTTGGGGTACCACACACTTCTTTAATTTTCTTTCCGATTTTGAACCGTTTACGATCACTGTTATATTCGCCGACAAACTTGTTATATTCGCGAGAAATGAAGTTGAACTGAGGAGAAACTTGGAGATATGGATTGAGAAATTAGCAGAGAAGAACCTCAAGATAAACGAAGAGAAAACAAAAATCATTGTTAGTGGGAAACCAGATACAAAAGTTAACATTCAGCTAAATGGAAAGTCAATAGAACAAGTTGACACCTATAAATACCTGGCAGTACGTTTAGATAGCAAGGGACACCATGAAATAGAAATTAATGACAGAATAGAGAGTTTAGCAAGGGTGTACCACGGCCTCAGAAATAGTTTCCTGGGAAAGAAAGAAGTTTCGCTAAAAGCAAAAATCAGTACATACAGAGCTGTATACGTACCTATACTAACATTTGGGTGCGAAAGCTAGGTGTTAACGAAGAGATTAAAGAGCAAGATCCTAAGTATAGAGATGAAATACCTAAGAAGAGTGTTAGGAGCCACAAGACGAGATCGCATAAGAAATGACACCATCAGAACAGTTAAAGGTGCAACCAGTAGCAAAGCGAATCGAGAACTACCAACTGAGATGGTATGGACACCTCTAGCGAATGGAGGACAAAAGACCAGTCAAGAGAGTATGGGAAGCTAAAGGTCAAAAAAAGAAAAGTAGAGGAAGACCAAAGACGACATGGAATCAAAACATAGAGAAAATAGTAGAGGACGGAGGACTCACAATGGTTCAAGTATCAATTATGGCAAAAGGATAAAAGGCGTGGAAAAAGTTCATATATAGTGAAAGAAATGTGTTAATATAATGTATTGTAAAGATTAAATATAAGAATTAGAATATGAAATGTTACACCTTACACCTTAGGGTAAACAAGGTTACTGATTATGTATGTATAAATGTACGAGCACTGTTCGTTCTTCTTGATCCAAGAAAGATTTTCCCCAGTTCTTGGCGATGGCGAAATGTTTTACTTTACAGTATCAGTTGAGCTACTTTTCCAGAAGCCTTTTTGAGTGTTTGCCAGCATGTTATTACTATCCAATAAATTTGGTAATCGATTCAGAAATGCTTACTTATTTTTTTTTTAAATTGGGTTAAATACAGATTGGTCTGTAGTTAAAGGGAATCCCGCTGTGACCCTTTTGTAAATCGGGATAGATTTTATACTTTCAAACACCATATGGAAGCTGATACGGTATTGTATTATATTCAGGCTAATACGGTAACTGATATTTAGGCAAAGTTATCAGGCACATCAGTATTTCATAATGTAGAAACTTAAGAAAAATGGCACGCGATCATAAAAAGGTTTTCCTCCTATACCAATGGTATTAGCCAGGGAAGTAGTTGTTTCAAAAATAAAATGCTTAAAATTTATTCAATAAATATTCGATTACAAGTATACAAAACTAAACATACAATAAATGGATGAAGTTCTACACAAAATGGCTGGATAAATACAAAATAAATTAATCAATCCAAAATTCGGTTGCTTCATCCAAGAAAAGGTTAATTCATCCAAAATAAAATGTAATCGTCCAATATTTGGTTTTTCGTACAAACAAAAGGTTTACGTGTACATAAAAAGGTTTTTTATATTTATATATTAATTCCTAAAAACTACGTCTTAAATAAATTTATTAAATATACAATATGTGTAATTTATTATGTGTTGGTTATTTTTTTAAAAATATTTTATATTTTTAAAATTGACGAACTAATGCTGGCTTAGTTTTTGAAGGTCGTCTACGTTTTCGCATCTATCCCAATGGAATTTATTTAAGTGCCACTGGTTCTTTGTGTAGTTTCAAGAGAATTCCGATTCCAATACTGTACTTACATATGTAATTATTCATAAACCACATATATGAACAGGAAGCTTCTTCTCATTTCTAAATGTTCTGAGCCACTTTCCACATTGAAATATGATATGATTTGTACTCTTGAAAACCATTCCAGTTTTTCAGGTTTTCTTTGTTTTGTACTCTGAAATATTGATTTCTGATATATTTTGACTGTTTGGACTGATGTAAAAAATTGATTGACCATTAAATTCTTCGTTCACAACGGTTGCTGATGATTTAACCCAATCTTTAGCTTTAGCTTTTTTGCAAATTTTATTCGTTTATTGGAAGAAATAATTGTATTTTGTATAACAAAAATTGTTTGTAAAGAGCAATCAAATTTTGGATGGATCAACCTTTTTTGTACAGTTAAAACTTTTTTGGGTGACTTTATTTTATTTGGTACAAATCCATCAATTATTGTACTAAACCATTATTATTTGTAAGAATAAATCGATTATTGGGTGTTTATATTTTATTTTGGACGAAGCAACCTTTTTTGGATGCTTTTTTATGAATAAACCGAATTTTATATTCTCCAGCTATTTTTTGTAAAAAAAAACATTTTAATTAAAAAAAAAAAATTTAACTATTTATTGTACGCAAACATCCAAGAAATAATAAAATACTTGTAAGTGTCTATTTTCTTGTAATCTATTTCTTTCTAATAATAAATAATAGGCACTAGGTGTAAGTTTCATAAATTGGTTTATTAATAGATTTATCGATAAAGTGTTAAATATATCAATTTGTGAAACTTACGACTAGTGTCTATTATTCATTATTATTAAATTATTCAACCTTTCCGGAACTCTTCTTTCCTGAATCTTTTTACGACTACCGAAACAAATCTCCAGTTATTCTTTCCAGTAAATCCAGTTATTCACTAGCTTTCAGGCACTTACCAAAATCAGAAAAATAAGATTGTTTTTAAGATCATGTCTTATCATTAAGATCATGTCTCTTTCATGTTAACTTAAGTGAATTAATTAAGCGTTTCGAGATTTATCTTTTATCAGTGCAGCTTTGCTTTTATGAATTACAATTAAACGCGTCTGCAGATGGCTATTCACTTCAGTTAACGGAGATACATTTTCTTAAAAAACAACCTTATTTTTCTGGTTTTTGTTGAGTGCCTTGAAGGTGGACTGAGAGCTAGTAAATAACTGGTAAATTTCACATGAGATTTGTTTTGGTAGTCCTAAAAAGACTCAATATTGTTATAAAGCTCCGGAAAGGTTGAATATATTTATATATTCAGGCTGTGTTCAAAATAAAATCAAATCATTTAAAAAATAATTTATAACTTATTGAATGTACAAGATACATATGTATTGTCAAAAAAATAGTAATCACACACATAAACTAAAGAATTCATCAAACGAATATATTGTCTGTTTTACTAAAAGGTTTTTCAATTCTTTCCTGGGAACTTTGTAAGAGACTTCATTGGTAAGATCACTAGGAAACTTATTTTAAATAGACACTCCAAAATTGATTGGTGATTTACTAAGAGATTTGTAAATTAGATTTAGGTGTGTAAAGTTTATTACGGCCTCCGGTAATATAGTGATGTATATCCAGATATATATATATATATATATATATATATATATATATATATATATATATATATATATTAGTTATTGGTTAGTTTTTGTAACCGCTAAAAATGGCTCTTCAAGATATTCGTGAGGAAATACCCATTAAGGAAGGGATTACTTTTTTCTGAGCTATCAGAACATTCACAATTTTATTTGATGTTCCCCAAACCAGAATTCCGCAAGTTAAGAGAGAATGAACCTCAGCATAGTAAAAACTTAACAGATTTGCATGGTTTATTATATTTCTGAGCTGCCGGATTAAAACGCCTTTTGATGCAGCCTTTTAGAGTTGTTTTCTATTTTAATATTCCAAGTTACGTCTAGAAATTTTGTATGCTTAACTTTATTTATGTTTACATTAGTAACTTCGCTGGGTTTGAAAGATAACAAGTTCCGATTTTATTAAGTTTATTATGATTGGTGTTGGTTTGTCATCAATTCCTAATGGTCGTAAGGAAGCATATTTTCCATATATTTGCAAAAAAGCTTAGAACGTTATCTTTGTTATCAAATTATCATTGCTTATATTATCATTGCCGGATTGTTATTATTAAAACAGTTCCTGCATCTTGAATGTAATATGTTTTAATTTCTAACAATTCCTGGCGACGGCAAGTTCCCGAAATTCCAAATATTGCCACCTGAATCTAAAATAGTTTTAAAACCTATAAACCTAATTTATTAGAATTTTTCATTTTCTTATCCTTATCATTAGATATTGATTGTCAGGAACTTCATAAATAAATGTTTAAATTTCTGGTAAATATTTTAGATTTAATAAGTTCATAATTTTCTGATATTCTTTTTAAATTGGTAATAAGTTTTGTGAATTTGCTTATGTCGATATTGTTAGTTATGTTATTAGAATATTTATAATATAAAGAATAATTATATGTTATGTCTTTAACATTGAATAATGTGACCGCAAGGTCGATGCTTTGAGAACATTTGACTTCTTCGAAAAGTTAGCGATGAAGACGTTTTCTGTGTATTCTTTTAAGTTTTACTCCAAACTAAGCATTCGTTATAATTATTCATCTAAATGTGTTTAGATTTGGCCGGTAAAAAAAATTAAGTTATTTTATTTGCTGCTTTGACGATTTCTGGAGGTGAAGGTAAGATCGGAAAGCCAAAATGAAATTATTGTTTGGCTTGGTTCTAGAAATAATCTTGTCCTTGTGAATAGACGCTGGTGAATGCACACGCAACCGGCTCGGCGTTGTCAATTTCATTCTTTTAAAGGTATAGTAGTTTATGATACAAGTGTGTGAAGAAGGGCTTTTTGTGCATGAGTTGCGAATTTTAAAGCACTAGCCGAAGTCTAGTGGTTTAATCGCAATGGGTGCACAAAAACCTTTTTCACACGTGTGCTATAAATTATTTTATCTACGAAGCATATTAAAATACTGTTGAATCTACAAAAAAAATAATTGTTTCTTACCGATAGTATTGTAAAAAATGTAATTTTGACAGACAACATACCTACTTCAAATCACTGACACAATAAGGTTAGAAGATTCAGCGCCTCCGTGGAAAAAGTGACTAACTAGTAAAAACGCCCAGTGACGGGAACACTATTCGGTCGTTGTCGATGTAATCTAGGTTAACCTAGATTTATTCTAGATTAGGTATGGTTAGGTTAAGTTATACCAGAGCCAGATAAATCCAGTCTGAGAGGCCGAGACTTCTTGATTCAAAATAAGAAAAATTAATTCAGTTTTAATATACGTCAGAAAATATATTTTCACCTCCTCTATGTGTTTTGTTTAGTGACGCAAGTTGTTGCCATAGTAACAATAAACATACATGGTTTAATAATGAAACTCCATTTGATTTACATTGGACTTTTAGGCACGATTTGGTTACTTTTCCACACGATTATAATAATGGCATCCTTCATATAAAATAATGTATTTATTAATGTTTTCATTTTGGTGTGTGAATAGATAAAATATTTTGAATCCACAAAATAAATTAAATCTAAAACCTCTTTATATTTATTCCTCTTGGTACCTGTATTTATTTCTCTTGGTACGAAAAACATTATTATTAAATTTTTTTTTAAATATTATTATTAAATTTTTTTAAATTTTTGAAAAATCGCAATTTAACGATAGACATTTTTTTTCAGTTTGACGTTGTTGTTATGTTAGCAGTCAGTGGCAACAAAATCGCTGAATAATAAAACTCCGTTTGATTTACATTGGTTATTTCGCCACGATTTTTATTCATTATTGCACAATTTATATAACGACTCATTTCACAGACAATATATAGTTTAATAATGTACCTATACATTTTAGTGCGGGAGCAAATTAAAGTATTTTATAAAAGTGATAATTTTATTCATTTCTTTTGATTGGTTTTATAAATAATATATTAAATTTCCATAATATAACGATTCAATTTTCTAAATTTTCTAAATAGAATTGCAAACTAAACTTAAAATTGTTACAAACCAAAAGAGAAACAATATTTGATAAGTGTGTCAATTTTTAACCAATTTCAAGCAAGTGTCAAGAAAGTTTTCAGCATTCAATTGTTTCAAATAATTAGGAATTATTAATTTTATATAAAACAAGTTTCGTTTGTTCCCGTTTGTGTCATGAATTGCTTGTCGACAATTTTGAATTTCAGTAGAATCCATTGAAAATTTTCATTGTTATCCAAACTATTTTTCCATTCACTCTAAATATATATATACTCTAAACTAGTTTTGTAAAAGCTCTTGACTACTTTTTATAAAAATTGTCTCGCTAATTTCACCTGACTACCAATATTTTATGTTCAGTCTGTCCCTAAGTCCCTAGTAATAAAAAGCTCGTTTCTTATGACATCCAGTATGTTTGCAAGCTTTTGAATATTAATAGCTAGCTACCTATGTAACAGAAAAGTTATACTTTTCAATGTAGCAAATAAGTGTTTGAAATGTATATGTTACGGTAAAAGTACAAAATCGGCAAATGTAAACATTTACCGGTATATGTATACATCTACCAATTTGATAGGTAAATGTTAGTTTAAATCTGAGATCAGCTTTATATATCTACTTTTACCGGTAAAAGTACACATTTTCCAACGTGTATAGGTAAAAGTTGAAATTCATAAAATAGACTTATATACTATATATTATATACTTGTATATTATGGTTAAAATGTACTTGAAATAATTTATATTATTTTATTTCAACGTTATTTAATAATATATTATTTTAAAGATTTTTACAATAGGCTCGTTATACCTTAATTTTATCCGCTTGTATAACAAATAACTATTTTTTTTTTAATTTTCATTCGAAATTCATTATTTGTCAGACCTAACCACGCTCAAAAAAGTAAATATGTGTGTGTTACAATATGTGTATGTTAATGTAAACCTCTATATAATTTAACAACAACATTAGGCATATGTATACATTTGCCAAAAATAACTGGTAAATGTGAGTTGAACTCACATTTACCAACCAAGACGGTAAATGTGTACATTAACCAAACTACGTACTTATAACTTACCTACGTACTTATAATATACCGTAACATATACATTTCAGATTTTGCAAATACGAACCCTAATTTTACACAAAAGTTTACAAACTTTTTTTTAACATTACAGGACATTTCTGTGTTGACAGAGAATATGAATGATGTGCATCGAAGATTCTCAATATTTTATCAACTGACTGATATAATATCTAAAATCTCCTGATAATCCTGAGTAATTTTCTCCAACAAACTAGCCAAAATGGGTTCTTCAACTCTTGTTCTATATATGTGCCCATAATTATGAAATTGGTCTAAGTCATATATTTCTCGTTTCGAGATATTTAATGAATTGCATTTGAATAAATTTAAAAATATTTTTACATTATGCGACATTTTAATACATAATTTTATTATCCTTGAATAATTGAAATTTATTATGAATATGATATTTTGTGTGAATTTCATACGAAAATGTTATTTTTAAAGTTTGAATTGACAGGTCATTTTCAAAATTAACTGAATGTCCTATAAACGACTTAAAGCAATAAAGAACTATGAGTTTTATTTGAAGAAATAACTTTAATGAAATAATTCATGAACATTTATTAATTATTTTTAAAATCCCTTTTTACCATTTCGAGTTTTTAAGATTCTTAAAATGTTCTTGAAAAAACTGGAAGGATGTATGATAGTAAACACATAATATCTTTATGTTTTTCTTTCGTTACTGGTTTAGTGGTGGTGTATAATGGGAGTAATTTAATATTTCCGTATATTTTTTATCTTTCTTTGTTAAGTGAAAGATCCAAATCTTGAAATTTAGAACCATCTAATGAAGTTTTATAGAGCATTTTATAAGACAGTTGCTAACTCGTTCGACATTTTGTAAATGTACATCATGACTTTTTTCTTAGAGAAGTTTACATTTTAATGTAATTTCTATTACTCATTATTGCATGCCCCGATTTTTCCAATCAGAAAATCGCATTTTTGGCATGTGTCTTTTCGAGTAGCATGGAAATGTAAGTTAAATTCAGTATTAAATATTTTCCCGTAGATCCATTCCTAACAAAGGATTAGTTATTTTCCTCACATTTATTTACAGGCAGGCTATACATTTTACGAATATCTAAATCAGCCACGCGCCATTTACAAGTTCTTGTTTATGTAATTTCTATAAATTTTTGACTTAGACCACTTTCATAATTAACACTAAATGAATTCCATATAATATGGAAATTATAACCACGATTTAATGGTCCATTTTTGACCATATCATAAAAATTACATTGAATAAATTTAGTTCAAAATAATGTGGTGTGAAATAACTGATAAGCTCATTTTTTTTTAATTTTGACTTAGACCACTTTCATAATTATGGGCACATATGTAGAAATATTTTTAAACTTTTAACACTAAAACTTTCAATGTTATGTCAAATGGCAGACAATCAAATTTTCCCAGATTTTTTTTTTCAATAATAGTAGGGCCGAGTTTCCAAATGCGTATTGGTCGCCTAAAACGTACCGGCTCTTTTATTTAAAAATTAATGAATTTTGATGCCTCTTAGTGGTAAAGATATGAACTTTTCTTTATGTGGATAACGTAGAACCAAAAAGACTTTCGAAGAAAATAAAGTGTTGTTTTGTGAATGGCGGAAGCACAAAGAAATCAAGTCTGATTTGAATTTTAAACCATTTTAATTCGCTGATCTTCGAAATATAAATCTACAGTTTCTGAGGTAGTCTTATATATATATATATATATATATATATATATATATATATATGTATATATATATATATATAAATATATATATATATATATATAGGGTAAGTCCGGGAGAGTTAGACCACTTTTTGGAAAAAGCATTATAACTTTTTTGTTTTCTGAGAAAAAAAATTGTTTACCGTTAAAGCATTATTAAAAACCCTATAGGGTTTAGATAATATATAGATAATAATTTATTATATCATACAAACAGTTTTTTTAATTGAATGAAAAGTACAAACATTACAACTGGTCGATCGCACCCGTATGTCCGACTACCAACTACGGATGTGGCAGACTAGGAAAAAATAACACAATATATATCTTAGAACTTAAAACAGAATAACAATAAAAAAATAATAATATAAAAGTATAAACAAACATAGTTTTACCATTTTTTTTTTATTTTTCTGCAGAAATCGCAGAAATTTTCGAATTTTGAGCATTCATTACGAAGCCTACGACTAATTTGTTTATAACTGGCTCACTCTGAATTTAACTTTTTATTTGACTAATTGGGCTTCATTAAATCTCTAATTTCCTTCAAATCTCTCTCCCGGATTAATGTGGTCGAACTATACCAAAGACACGGGAGTAATCGACCACCTTGTTACCTGGAGAAAAGTAGCGACTACATTTTTGGGATTATGTTATAGTTTTATGCATATTTTATCATCCAATATCGAAATAGTTTAAATAAATTTACACGTTTTCAAA
Organism: Phosphuga atrata; assembly: GCA_944588485.1. Taxonomy (NCBI): domain Eukaryota; kingdom Metazoa; phylum Arthropoda; class Insecta; order Coleoptera; family Silphidae; genus Phosphuga; species Phosphuga atrata. Next base: position 14,390,331 of record OX155895.1, on the reverse strand, counting down.
ATATCACCGACACAGTAAATATGTCAAAAAACTTTCCAGTTCGCAAACATTTTAAAATGTAATTTATAAATTCACATTGCTGCCGCGGCCTAATATATCAGGTTGGTTGCAACAAGTTGCAACAATTTTACCATATATGTCACGCACAGATCCCTCTCTAGTTTTGTTCTTGAGTTATACCGACTGGTCGGTCTCACCCGGTGGTCGATCTCTCCCTGACTTACCATATATATATATATATATATATATATATATATATATATATATATATATATATATATATATATACACATATATATATATATATATATATATATATATATATATATATATATAAGACTACCTCTAATAAACACGAAGTTAAACACTACAACACTATAGTGAAACCAGAAGCACTCTATGCGAGTGAGACGCTTACACTCCACACAAAAAGAGATCTAGAAATTCTTCTAAAAGAAGAAAGGAAAATCGTCAGAAAAATTTTGGGCCCTAAGCAAACAGAAGACGGATACAGACTACACTCCAGGAAAACAACAGAAAAAATATCCAACCTCGCTTCAGACCTCAGGAAAAGGAGAGTCAAATTTTATGGACACCTCTACAGACTACCAGAAACCAGGATCGCCAAGCGACTCCTCACATACATACAAGGAGTCAAGACGACAACTCCATGGATAGTCCAAGTAAGAAAAGATCTGGAAGAAGCACAAATAAACATTACAGAAATTGAAAATAGAGAGACTTACAGACAAAAGGTTAACAAATGGGAAGTGATGTCGGAGAATTAGAAGCCCAAGAAGACCGGAACAAAGTGGACGGAAGAAAGGAAGAAGATCCACGGAGAAAAAATGAGAAAAGCGTGGGAAAATAAAAAAAACATCACAAAATGAAGTCAAGTTTGCTTTGAGTGATCCAAATTAGGGTCCAAACGCTAATAATATATATATATATATATATATATATATAAATATATAAATTCACTGTGGTGAATATTCAATTCAATGTAAGTATGAATTACCACGTAGTAACAGTCGCAACCATCCTATTCATAGTTTATAAAACATCCTAATAATGTTTTAAAGTTAACTTCAATTATTTGGCGAGCGTCTTTTCCTAAATCGTACCACACTATTGTTTCTTACATCGTCGCAGCATCGTTAGCATCGTACGATTTAAGATACTGTTATTAAAATTTTACCGCGAAAATAAAAGATTTACAATATTGAATTTTTTTTTTAGCATGGAACAGCGAAAATCTTGTGAATGGACAGAAGAACAAATAAAATTCGCAGTAGAGGCTTATATAAATAAAAAATACGAATTCAACGAATATTCTCGTTGGTGTAAAATTCCAGCCAACGTTAATAAGACACCTCCAAGTATTGATAAAATGACCTACTTCTGCATAAAAAAGGTTGGAGCCATACAAACAATACCTGCAGATATTTAAAAAGATTTAATTGACCACATTCTTAAACTAGAATCTTAATTTTTTTGTTTAAATTTAACAGATGTCCGACGCTTAGCATATCAAATTGTGGAGCAAAATAATATTCCACTCAAATTTAATCAAAATAAGTTTATTTTAATCAAAACACTAAAATGGCTGGGAAAAAAGGTTTTATTGCACAAGCTAAAGGATTCAATAGGGAATAAGTCAACATTTTTTAACATGATTTTTTATGATTTTTTTTTTATCAGTAGATCCAATTCTTTTTGAAAAACATTTTTGTTGAGATATGGAATGAAATAGCAGCGGTCAGCAATTTTACGTAACGCGAGTAGATAACGCAGAAGCTTTATCCATATATCATTATCTAAAACTTGAAAATTATCTAAACTATGTACCGACATATTTATATACATATAAATTTCGTGTTTTAAAGTAAAGTTATATGAAAGTGAAAAAAACAGTGTTACCAACATGCAGTTATTTGAGTTTGCGTATTGGTAATGTGCAGAGCACGACCAGAGTTTACATAACCTTCAATAAAAGTATAAAATTTTTAATTTGAAAACTAAAAAATGGATTCGCTGCAGGGTGGTTTGTCGGGGGTTCAGAAAGATGAACTTATGGATCAAGTCAAACAGCAAATTGCAGTCGCAAATGCTCAGGAACTTATAACTAAGAAGACTGATATTTTTATAAAAAAATGTATTATCAAACCAGGAACCTCAGTAAATAGCTCAGAGCAGAAATGTATAGCCATGTGTATGTATAGCAGGGCCGGCGTGAATGGTGGGCGACCTGTGCGACGGCACAGGGCCCCGCGCTTGGCACAGGGCTCCGCAAGTTCAGAGGTAAGTTGATATTTTGTCTGTAGGGTGGGATCGGTATCCATTGGCGTGCGCAGTCGCAGTCTGCTGCGACGGACACATTTAGCCGCTTAATTGCTGAGTTGCTACTTTAAATACGCCGAACGTAGACTACTACTCGTAACTAAAACTGTTACTACAAGTCTAACTAAATTATTGTTTAATCCACTCGCGATATAACACCAGAATGTCTAGCCGTGAAAAAGACTGCAGAAGAAAATATAATAGTGGATGTGTAAAACGTAAAAGAAAACGTGATAAAGAAGCGGTAAAAGAACATACAGATTCAATATAGAATCTATTCTACATACAGAACCGATTTTTTAAATGAATTTATAAAGAAATATTCAATTATTTCACCTATTTCCCTGAGAAATCCTGTTGTTGTTGTTGAAATAACGAGAATTCCACAACAACACAAAACAAAGAAGTATTTGATGAAATAATTAGAGAACCCGAAGAACCTTATACATGATCTCAAGAAAGTCAAACATTCACATCTGGAAAACATGTAAGTGAATCACAAAAGAAGAAAGAAATAGATGAATCATTTACCAGTGATGACCCAGCCACGTGGCCAAGCAATGTTAAGCCATCCTACGAGAACAACAATTGTTCAATCTGTTTCAACTTCAACTACAAATGATTTCCCAAAGGATGCTAATAAGATATGTTTTTCCGCTACACATTATGTTAGAATAATGGCAAATGGAGACAAGCATTACATAAGATGGCTTGTATATTCCAAATCTTCCGACAAATTATTTTGTTTTTGCTTCTGAAGTTATTTGCCTCTAAATATATATTTTTTTCAGATAAGGGGTTTTCCGATTAGCGGCGCGGCGCGGCGCGTAAGTGACCGATTAAAATCTCTTGAACGATCCACCGTACATATTAAATGCATGCATTCTTGGACACAAATGTTATGAAATTTAAAGATGAACAATACAATTGATCAGTCTCGGCAAAAGCTAATAAATCATGAATGAATCATGAAGATTTCATAAATATCATTTAAATGTTACTATTCGCTAATTAGTTTATTTTAAATTTTGTATTACTCATGCGTTAAAAGCACTATCTTGGCGCACGTTTTTATTGTAAAAAATTCCATATGCCTTTTGGTTGTATTACCACATTACTTGGGTAACGCACGCACATATTCAATATCGCTAAGTTACATTAAAAAAAAACAATTAAATAAATAAAATAAACACAATCAAGACCTCAATATTAAAAAAGTGACGTGATAGTGACAGAAATTTTGTTTTATTACAAAATTAAAATTAAAGAAAACGTTTTAAAATGAGTATAAATTCTATGGTGATACCGGAGACTGATAAGAGTTCTTATGACGAAGACAATTGAAAAAGCAAGTTCTTTTCTTTAATTAGAAAAAAAAATTTAATGCCAGGGGCCAATTTCCGAACTTGTAAGATACGTCCCCTCGCATGAATAATAAAAAAAATTATTTGCAACACGAGAGGGCAACAGAGACACGACAAGACGAACAAGTCGATGTGTGAATTTTCCGGAAAGATTCAATAGTTCGTCGAAAAATTTTAAACTGAAATTTACCCGATTATTTTGATTTGCTAAGTAAATGTCTCGGAAGCGGTTGCCGATAATCAAAACGAATTGCGGCATCGTTTTCAAATGGTAATTTTCCTATTGATACACTAAGATTGTCCGCGGGAAATTCACGACTTTCCGAGATCTCTACTCGAGCGCCGAAATTTCTTAAAAATTTCTTCAATTCTTGCAGGCGATACTGAACGGAAAGAGCTAGCGAAATATAATTTGCATATTTGTAATCTGCAGCAAAAATGCTTTCATAAACGTTTTTAAATTTTGCTGTAACTCAAAAATTAACGATTTTGACAAAAAGAAGGCCCCGTTTCAATATTTATGCGCCGGGCCCCGCTTCATTATTTTGCACAGGGCCCCGCAAAATATAGCGCCGGCCCTGATGGATAGATATATGGATTCATGGAATTTAGTTTCAAGCACTTAAAGCCAAATATTACAAAGGGAAAGACATAATATGTAAAATTATTAGATGTTTTGTTTGAAATAAAAGTAGTGTAAACGTCGTAGACGATAAAGTAAAATGAAGTAAAAAAAGGCGCTAGGGCACAATCAGCAAGAGTGCTTACCAGGAGCCCCCATAAAAAGGAATTACATTATAATCTTGATAATCCGGCGGTTGGTTAATCGCGCACGTTCATTAAAACCTCGCGCATAGAAAAATTAAAGTAAAAAACAACACTATCCAGTATTATTGGTAAAAGGTCTGGCCAACACACCCTGCACCCTGCAACACACATCTTTGAAAACTTGATTGAGGATTGTTAGCAAGCTAACTCCACTCCACAATTGTCTTACCTACTATCAATTCTAAGTTTGTTCATATTTTTTGTATGTACACGTTTACCTATATAGATATATATATTATTTTTTCTGAAATACAATTGTACATAAAATATGTAAAATCGTTATTCTTTTAATCTCGATAATCCGGCGGTTGTCTGGTCCCATATGTGTCGCATTATCAAGATTATACTGAAGTTGCAATGAAAACAAAACAAATCAAACAAAGATAAAAATGATTTCACGCCTTCAAGCTGCACCAGTTCTCATAGAAGTGGAGAATGAAAACGATTGGTTCTGTTTTCTTTGCAATAATTGTTATTTATAAAACATAATCCAATGGTTAAATTGGACATAATCCAATGGTTAGAGTGCCACAAATTGGTACATGAAGCTTGTGGTGGAGTTTCGAAAGAAGACAATATTTATTATTGTTCTAATTGTATTTCAGTTAAATAGTGTAATATTACATTTTCTTGTTATGTTCTATTGTATTGTATATTATGCTTATATTAAACTCAAAATACAGTTTCTCTTGTGGCTTTTTATATATTTTTAATCCAACACATGAGGTGTGTTTTCGGAAACCGCCTGGTCCATTTAGGATACCGGTTGCCTAAATCGTACTGTTAGCATGATCTAATAAAACTGTTCATATCACAATGATTTATCAATAAATATTTAAAAAATCATATTAAATTGCAACTTCGATAGTTGATGCATAGATGCAAAACATAATATTTGCTAGAATTCCTACTAAAGAGCATGTAAACTGCCTTCGAAATTAAGTGGTATGAATTTAGCAACTCTTCCCTAAATGGGAATTTTCAATATACAAATTACCTTTCACTAGCCTAATCTCACCAGTCAATTAAATTGGTTTTTTGTGATAACAGCAATAAAATTGGAAAAGAAATTCATTGCCTAATTACTTCACAAGTTAATTTGTATTATTTCGTTAGGCTAAACTTATCTAGATTACTATCTAATATTATTGAATTCATTGAATTTAGATTAGTATTATATGTAGATTAATTTAAAATAGCCAAATTATCATATAGCTTGCAACATATTGTAATTGCTAAGGGTGGTGGCTACAATTTAAACGAAATGATTCGGGAATGTTCAGTGATTTTTATCGAATCCGAATTAGGTTTTGGGGGTATTGTTGTACAAGGGGTTGGCCATTGTCGGTGGCATAATTCGATAATTCTTTTATGCACACTATTTCGGCGTTCGCCATATGGCCATAACAATACAAAATATACGTATACATGAACGTCTACAATGTGTGATAAAACATAAAAGATTTTTTGTTGATTGATTACCTTTTCATTACGAGAAAATTGAATCAGTAATGGAATTTATTTGGACAATTATTATTTTTTTCCTCGTTCATATCAATAACATGAAATAAATACGGAATTAGATCTTTACATATGAAATATATTAACAGACAAGAGTTTTAAGGCGAAATCAATTAGATATGTAGAGTTTAGATGTTTGTCTCCATCTAGTGCTTGTTCTTTTAAATATAAAATAAGTGTAGGTGGGAGTGAGAATGTGGGCAGGTGAGAGCCGAGGAGATGGTAATGCAGCATCCTCCAGAAACGCACAGCGTTAACCAATGGAGGTGCTTGGGTGTATTCCCCCACACCAATCGTGTAAAGCTTGATGGAAAATTGGATATAAACGGAGAGGCAAAAAAATCCTAAGCAGGACGGCAGGCTAAAGCTAACATAATACGAAGTGACGACGAAGTAAATGGAACGTTATTGTTGATACAGAATGTTTAATCAATGCAGAGAAAGTTATTCTTATGTTGATTAGTTGCTTTGATTAATATTTAACGGCATAATTAGCCTTAATATAATATTGAGTTTTGAAATTGAAAGAAATATAGAAACATACAAAATTGGGCTTCACACGAGAACGCTACTTTTCTCATCTAGTCTTATCTCGTAAAAGCGAGAAGAGACAACTTTTGAAAAATATTTAGGCGATGCTGAGATAACATATGGCCAGATACGAGAGTCTCGTTTCTAATCTAAGATTCGACAGACCAATCTAGAATGACAAGGTTAGATTAAACAGACAGGTCTAGACCGACAAGATTAGACAGGCCATACTGTACAGACAAGACTAAACAGACAAGATTCGAGAGACAAGATTAGTCATATAAGACTAGACAACAAGGCTAGAGAGAGAAGACTAGACAGACAAGACTAGGCAGGTCCGTGTAGCCTTGTCAGTTAAGTCTTGTCTGACCATTCTTATCTCAATTTTATTCTCAAAGTTGTTTTATCTGTCTATCAAACCGAAACCGAATAATATTTGAATAAAAATGTTAATCTATATCTAATTTGTTAAATAAAATCCCAATGTTTAATGGAATGTTTTTGTTGGAAATATTTGGTAATTTCATTAAGCTTTTAGATGAATTATTTTACAAAAATTTGGAATGTTTGTGATATTAAATTTGTCAAATCAAAACTGTAGGTTTGCGTGTAATAAAAGCGAGGTTTTAGCCGGAATTAAGCAAAATAACTTGATAATTTGGTGGACAAGCGATGAATAAAACATGATGCGCGATGGTTACCGAGAGTGCGCGCCAGAGCGTCACTAATGCCACCCCTAAACCGAAACCTTTATATACATCCGAAACCACCCCACGGCCTCTTAATTTGTCAACTGAATGCAGATCACTCTCAACAACTCTGTTATAATACTCACGTATACTCACATCGGGACCACCCTTCCGCCCTCGACGAATATTACCTCTCATCAATTATTTATTCTAGCCAATTCAGAAGGCGATAATAAGGTTGTTAGGTTGCGACCCCTTTGTGACTCGTTTTTTAACGGTTTGGAAATTCAGTACATTAAAACCAATGTAGTTTCCACTATTTTTTTAGATGGTTGTAATTAAATGTCAACAATGAAATGCTTTTTTTTCGGGATAAAATGGAATGCAAATTATTTGACACTCGTGTTGTATAATTAATAGTTTATTGTTGCCGTCGAGATTTAATTGTTGCTATAAAACTTAATGGTTAGTATTAAGTACTGATATAGTACTGCTTTGTGAGTTTACCGTTATTATTTGCCTCTATTAACACTTGAGCATCCGGCAATTTAAACTCTGAATTTATGACAAAAACCGAAATATACACATATTTTATTTAAAAAATGAGTAATTAATACTAACCCTTTGCACACCGCTGTTGCAAATATTGCGACATTTAAAATATGAACTTTAAATCCACTGCCGACGCTACGGCGACAAGATTGTTCTACCACTTAAGCGCATTATTTTAAACTGATGCGTTTCAAAAGTTTATTTTAACGTATTGATAATGGATTTTTCATTAAGGACATACAAATGTCTATAAATAAATGACACACAAAATAATTGAGATATTGGGCTGAAATTCATTCCAGGTGTAGTACACATGTTACAATTATGTATGGAAATCGGTTTCGTTCATATCACCACCACTAGCAAGACAACAGCGATCGATTTTTTTAATCCAATTTTCAAACACTCTTTTACACATATCAGCCGGAATGTTGGCAATTACACGTCCGATATTGTCCCTGAGCTCCTCTAACGTTGTTGGATTGTTGGCATAAACCTTCCACTTAAGGTAAACCCATAAGAAAATATCCAACGGCGTCAAGTCGCATGAGCGAGGTGGCCATTCGACTGGACCATTTCTCGAGATTAAACGATTACTAAATTTTCCATTCAATAAATCAATTGTTTGTAGATTGTGGCATCATCTTGTTGGAACCACATATCGCTGATGTCAAGTTCATCTAATTCTGTCCAAGAATTGTCTTCCAGCATGGCGCAAAAGCGTACCCCATTGACCATTGCATGGCGATTATTTTCATCGAAGAAAAAATACGGCGCTAGCACACATCCGGCATGAAATCCACACCACACGTTCACTTTTTGTGGATGAGATGTAGTTTCATATAGCACATGTGGGTTTGTTTCTGTTCAGTAACGCATATTGTGATTATTGACAAAGCCATTCAGTCAAAAATGAGCTTCGTCGTTTAAGATAAATTTTTTATGAAATTCAGGATTTTCTCCAAACTTTTGCAGAACAAAATCGGATAGGTTTCGGCGATTTAAATGATCCAGAGGTTTCAATTCTTGGGTTAATTTGATCTTGTAGGGGTGTAGCTGGAGATATTTACGCAAAACTCGCCATAGTGTGAATTTCCAATTCCCAATTTTTTCAAAGAAATTTCCAATTTTTGTGAACGGCGTGGTAACGTTGCTTGGTTCATTTTGAACTGAAGCTCATAATATTTTCAGTACTTCGACCGGTGTCTCACTGGCACAGGGACATTCAATAGTGAATATGTTGATTCAAATATATTCAGCATCGCACGCACAGTTTGTTTGGTAGGACGATTATTGCGACCAAAAGTTTTAGAAAGCGCTCTTAAAGTTGCGACTATCGACTCAGAATTTCGGTAGTAAGTTATAACGATTTCCAAAGGTTGCTAGTTCGTAAAATTTTCTCCCACTCTGTGTTGTCTCTTTTTCTTTTCTTGTCTGTTTTCGTCACACCCCAGCAGCTCACTGAGGTACTTTTTCTATTCCTTCACAGTAATTCTATCACTCACTCTTTCTACTTTTTTCTATCTTTCCCTATTTATGTATTTCCATATTTCTTCTTCCGTTTTTATGCCCTTCATCTTTAGTTCTTCTTCCATCTGTTTTTTTTTGCTTCTTCTCTTTGTATACTAATTTGTACCTTTAGCGTGCTCTCTTGTACTCTTCCTTGGTTGTTTCTACTCTTTTCCAATTTCTTCCCGTGTGGGGTTGTAGATTCTAGATATGGTGGTGACGACTTGTACTGCGACCTTTATAGATCTATTGTACCCCACCCTCCTCCTCCAAGTATTGGTGTACTTACCCATTTAGAGCGCCTCCTCTAATCCTGATTCCTTTAGGAATTTCAGGATCTGGGTGGGATTCAATTCCTGCAGCTCCTCTGTGTTCAAGCAGTGAGCCCCAAGGTACATCTGTCTCTTGCGGAGTAATGCTCCGCAGTCTTTGAACAGATGTATGGGGGTTCCCTCTGCTGAGTCACAGAATCTGCATCCATCATCCTCCTCTAGGCCTAGGGCCTTGATATGTTTCCTAAGTCTGCAGCGTCCCGTCAGGGCTTCTGTCAGAATTCTGAGCTTGTTCCTGCTTAGTTTCAGGCAAGCTTTTGTTCTCTTCTGGCTAAAAGATCCCAGCATCACTTTTAATTGCCTTAGCCCTGGAAGTTCTTTCCAGGTTTTCATCCATTTTCCTCTTGTTTCTTCATCTAAACTTTTGTGGATGGTGTTCACACTCATACCGCAAAAGGGTTCCGGACCTATAAAGGGGCTACTGGATCCCTTGTTGGCTAGGTGATCGGCTTCTTCGTTTCCGTCTATACCAGTGTGTCCTGGTACCCAGTATGGCGTTACTTTATTATCCCTGCCAAGCTTGTTCAGCTTCCCCACACAGTCCCATACCAGTTTGGATTTGATGGTGTATGAGCCTTAATGGCTGCTTGGCTGTCTGACAGGATAGCAATTCGTTTTTTGCGGTAATTCCTGTCGAGGTTAAACTGGGCACATCTTTCGATTGCGTGTACCTCTGCTTGGAAGATACTTGGGGATGTTCGCATGGATTCGAAGTATCTGGTACGAGGTCCAAACACTCCTGCACCAGTGCCTTCCTTTGTCTTCGAACCATCTGTATACCACTTGATGGCATTTTGATCTATGTGGTATGCTGAGGATTCGTCGCTCCAATCGGCTTTACTACTACACATTGCTGTGTAGTTTTCTCTAAGTGGTATTTGCATACCATTTCGTCTTTTGGTACTTCCAGCCAGGGGATCTTGGCAGCGAGGCTGTTTCAGTCTCTGCTCCCGATTCTTTTACCTCTGCCCATTCCTTCCTTGCTGAACCTTACGATCGCCGATCTGGCGGTGCTTTCCACCACAAGGTGCAGCGGAGTCAGATCCAGCAGCAGCCGGTGTGGGGTTTGTTGGTTCCTCCATCGGGCGCCTCCCCAGGTGGCGAATAGGGGAATGCCTGAAATCAAATAATCGTGTCGGACCAAAATTCAACACCAAACTGTTGAAAGGCAGCATTTTAATCAAAATCAGAGTCTTGGCGCGAGAAGAATGAAATCGTAGTGGCAGAAAATGAAAACTGGAGAGCGGGGCTATAGTATCAGAATGATCTCCACACTGCGATACAAAAAAGAAAAGGAACTCTTATTGTACTATTTTCTTCCAAATTATCTTCATGGCTGACAAAAACAGACAAAAGGCCCTCAGTCTGGGGCACCCCTTAAATGGGGAGAGGGTGCTAAGAATTCCCCCATCTACACAAAATGACAATCATGACAGGATTAAACTATACAACAAAATAGTACGCATTGCAACATGGAACGTACACAGCTTATACATGACAGGGAAACTTGAAAACGTTGAAAGAGAGATGAGTAGACTCAACATGGATATCCTGGGTCTCAGTGAGGTCAAATGTCCTGGAACGGACAAAATAAAAACTAGCGGCGGATATATTTACTATTCTGGAGGGACTGATAATAACCATATATATGGTACTGCGATTCTTGTCACAGACAAAATCGAGAAAGCTATCCGGACTATGTACCTCTTAGTGACCGGGTCATGTTATTAAAACTTCAAACGTCTCACCGCATAATGAACATTCTACAAGTATATGCACCCACCAATGACAAATCAGAGGCAGAAATAGAAGCATTTTATAACAAAGTAGATGAACTAATGAAACTGACTAGGAAGGGTGAGATCACAATTGTGATGGGAGATTTAAGTGTCAGAATTGGTACAGGCGCGGAAGGTGAGTCTGTTGGAGCATATGATCTTGGCGAGAGAAATTCTGGTGGTGATAGACTTGTACAGTTCTGTAATGAAAATAATCTCTTCGTATCCAACATCTTCTTCAAACAACATACTAGACGATTCAGAGAGCAGGCAATCAAATCAGAATAGTGAGGCATCAAATAGATTATATAATGATGCGTCTCGAACTAAAAAAAGTATGTAATATCGGTAAAAACATATCCCGGAGCAGATGTTAACAGCGACCATAATCCGGTAGTCATGGATTTCAGAATGAACCGTTTCAAGAAAGTGAAACGCTAAACCACAAATAAACAAGTATATATAAAAAAACTGAACGACTCGGAAATTCATGAAGAAATAGGGCTGAAACTGGAAAAGGAACTGAAGGAGATAGACTCAAGAATGCAACTGGACACAGAAACCATATGGGGGCAGATGAAAGGCGCAATAATAAAGATTCAAGAACAGAAGATCGGTTTTAAGGAAAATATTAAGAAGACGGAATGGATGACGTATGAAATCTTAGAACTTATGTCACAGAGAAGGGTGGCCAAATCCACACCGTTAAAATTTGAAGAACTCAATAAAGCTGTAAGGAAGAAGTGCAGAGAGGCAAAGGAAAAATGGCTGGCCGAGAAATGTACAGAGATCGAAGAACTACAACAGAAACATGACTCGTTTAACGTACATAAGAAAGTTTGGGAGGTAGCTGAATTAGGAAGAAAACGCCAAATAGGATCTCTCAGAGATACTAATAATGAAATCATAACTGGTGTCGAAGAGAAACTAAAGATGGAAGAGCTACGTGGAGGAGCTTTTTGATGATGACAGAAATGAGATTCCCAGGGAAGTAATTGTAAACATGAGTGAACAAAGAGTGAAGTCATCCAAGCGTTAAAGAATCAGAAAAACAGAAAGGCTACGGAAGCAGATAAGGTACATATGGAAGTACTTAAAATCATTGCTAGCCAAGAAGGCAAAGGACTGGATCTTATGCTAGAACTATTCAAAACCATATACAGAACATAACATCTAATCGTGCGAACCCTGAGCTCGAAACTCAGATCAAGACTAGTAAAACATATTCTCATGTTTATGAATGTTTTTCCTCGCTTGTTCGATTCTGGAGCGGATCTCTCGTTTCGGATCGCACTACGGTGTCGTCTGCGTATCTGATATAGAATAATTCCACATCTCCTTAAAGTTTTTCTGAGAATAATCCACACTCGAATATACAAGAAATGCGAAGAACAAATAAGCGACAATCAATTTGGATTCCAGAACGGACTAGGCACTCGAGAAGCCCTCTTTTCCTTACATGTTTTAGCACAGAGATGCAGAGAAATGAACATAGTTAGTTAATATAGCTTGCTATATTGAGCATCGAAAGGCATTAAACCGTGTCAAGCATCAAAAGATGGTAGAAATACTATCCGTAACCGGGATTGACCAAAGAGTTATTACATTGATAACGAATCTCTACTGGAACCAGATTGCCGAAGTAAGAATAGACGGAGGAACATCTGACACTGTGTCAATCCGAAGAGGCGTTGCCGAAATAAGAATAGACGGATGAACATCTGACACTGTGTCAATCCGAAGAGGCGTGCGACAGGGCTGTATATTGTCAGCACTTCTATTCAACATCTATTCGGAGGCAATTTTCAAAGAAGCTTTAGCGGAAGACATGGGAGGTATCAAAATAAATGGAGTAAGTATCACCAATATCAGATGCGCAGACGACACCGTAGTGCGATCCGAAACGAGATATCCGTTCCAGAATCGAACAAGCGAGGAAAAACATTCATAAACATGAGAATATTTTTTACTAGTCCTGATCTTAGTTTGGAGCTCAGGGTTCGCACGGTTAGATGTTATGTCTCAAGCAAAATAATTGAGCAGGTTATCTGTACCCAAATTATTTCTAAATACCCCGATAAGTACTCATCTTTTAAAGTTTCAGTACCGTTCGAATACCTTAACGAGATATCAAAAGCTGAAATTTGGCCAAGAAACGCCTGTGTGAACCGTTTTTTGTCAAGACTGGAGAAAAACTCAGAGAAAAAATAACATCTCCTACAGAAAAATTACCGAGTGGCACAGTAAACCAAAACAAGCTTTCGAACATTAGACAAAATCATACAAAAATTAAAATAGAGGTCCTATATTTAAACATCCAAAGTTTAAACCAAAAAAGTAGTGAACTTGAACTATTAACAACCTTCTACGAACCGGAATTATTATGTCTTACGGAAACATGGCTGAACGAAGAAAAGCTGCAACCTCTATATGTAGAAAACTACAAGCTATTAAGCTTCTATTGCCGAAGAATGTTCACTGGTGGAGGGGTAGCTATCTGGGCTAGAAAAGATCTAACAAATTTCAAAGAAAATATAAATATATCCAACAACACAATTGAAAAACACATAGAAATCTGCGGAATAGAATTAATTGAAAAACATAAAAAGAAAATAATAATCAACTTATATAGACCACCAGCAGGATGCATAGACACCTTTTTATTAGTAATAGAAAATGTGCTCGAAATCATCTTCAATAATTATGGGGAAATAATCATCGTGGGTGACTTTAATATTTCAAAAACAACTCAAAAGAAACCACCAATTTAAGAAATATAATGAGATCCTACGGTCTAACTGAACGTGTGGTGCAGTTCACTAGGATAACCGCGACCAGTCAAAGTCGAATTGACAACATTTTTACGAATCTACATAATGCAAGACAAATAAGTGTAAAAGATACAACAATATCCGACCATAGACTGATACTAATGAGCAATACAACCTACAAAACTGAATTTCCCAAACAAACCAAAAAACAAACCAGGAATTTTGGAGAAGCTAATATAGCTCGATTAGGACAAGCTCTACTACAAGAATCTTGGGAACATGTGTACAACAATCAAGATGCCAATGAAAAAACAATGGAATTCTTAAAAACTCTGAGAAATCATTTTGAACTATGTTTCCCGTTGGTAAATCTAAATTATCAAAGAAAACCATGGGTAAATTCGGAGTTAAGATGCTCTAGTAATAAATTAAAAGATCTCTTTGTTCTACAAAAAAGGTTTCCATTTCTTAAGGATAAATATATGCAGGAAAAGAAGACTGATACGGGAAACAAAAAGGAAGTACTATTGTGGGCTTATTGTAAATTCACCAAATAAACAAAAAACTATGTGGCGAATAATAAATCAGTTATCCAACAAAGAAGAACGCACGAGTACCATTGAATTAAAAGAAAACAACAAGATATTAGACAAGCCTAGCAGGATAGCTGACACCTTCAACATTTTTTTCATAACTGCCCCAAAGATTTTTGCAACAACGATAAAAGGAACAACTTTAAGAGATGTGCACATGCAGCACAACGGCAATAGCATGTACTTACAACAATTTACATCGAGCAAATGAGTACAATATTACTAAAATTAAAAAAACAAAAGAAGTAGCGGACCTGACGGCCTGCCATGCAATTTGATTAGACAATTTAGTATGGAATTAGTGAAACCAATAACTGACATAGTGAATTGCTCTTTTGATACCGAAACGTTTCCGGACATTTTAAAAATGTCCTCAATAATTCCGATATATAAAAAAGGAGATAGAAACAATATCAACAATTACCGACCGGTAGCTCTTATCTCAGTCTTGGCGAAAATAATCGAATACTGCATGGAAGACACACTTACACCATTTCTCGAAAAATATAAAGTGATTCCACCTCAACAACATGGGTTTCGTAAAAATAAATCCACTATCACAGCTTTTCAAGAACTGCATGAAAAAATAATATCGGAGGTGGATAATGGAAAATGCCTACTGGTTATCTTTTGCGACCTCACCAAGGCATTTAACTGTGTGTCGCACTCCAAATTACTAGGAAAACTTTATACTTATGGAGTTCGGGGAAAAGCTGGGAGATGGTTTCAATCGTACCTTCATAGTAGAAATCAGTATGTGAGGGTTGGGAATTGCAGATCCAAAATACTGCCAACTTTCATTGGTGTGCCACAGGGGAGTGTCCTGGCCCCTATACTATTCTCACTGTATACATGTGATTTAATTAAATATATTGGAGAAGATCGGATCACACTATATGCCGACGATGCTAGTGTTTTCATATCCAAAGCATCCATGGAAGAACTACAATCTGAAGCAAGTGAAGTTATATCGAATTTACACAATTGGTTTTCGGGAAATAACCTACGCTTAAACTGTGATAAAACAAAGTACATTAGATTTCAAACTAACAGAAGAAAACCAACCGAGGATATTACTTTAGGAATCGAAGGAAACATCATTCAAAGAACAGGGTGTCTAAAATTCCTAGGTTTGTTCCTGGAAGAGCATCTCACCTGGAATATCATGGCAGACTACATTATTAAAAAAGTAAATATAAAAACATACCTCATAAGAAGGATTAGACAACTCTTACCCAAATCCGCAATATTAGACATATACCAGGCTGAAATAAAATCAGTGATATCCTATGGGATTCTAATAAGGGGAGCTTCTACACAGCTGAAGAGGGTATTTATAGCCCAGAAAAGGGTAGTAAGAGCCATATCCGGGAAAACAAGAAGGCAATCTTGCAAACCTTCCTTTAAAGAGCTGGAATTGTTAACACTACCGGCATTATATATATGGGAGGTTGCGTGCTATATGCATAAGAACGCAAAGCACTTCAAGTTAAATCTAGACCAGCATATGTACAATACCAGAAGCTGCCTAAATCTATATACACCGAAGAGCAACCTAACTCTATCCTCTAAAACAGTTAACAGACTAGGAATTAAAATATACAATCACATACCAGATGACATAAAAAACGAAAAAATATACAAAGTTTTCAGAAGAAAATTAAAAATACATTTAATTGAAATGTGCTACTATGACATTAATGAGTTTTTAATACATTAATAAATTCTAAAAATTTATTATGAATTACTTAATAATCTATTAAGTAATTTATATATATTACTTAATAAATTATTAAGCTATATATACTTTATTTATTTTGTGTCTGTAGATATATTTTAATTGTAGATATTATATTGTGTTGCTTTTTTTCTGTGTTAGTTTTTGTGTCATGCACGAGCACGCTTTTTTCTTTGACGTATCAAATATGTATTGTACTGTACATCCAAAAGATAAATAAATATTTTGATTTTGATTGATCTTGAAGTGTGTTGCTGTACGGATGTGAATGCAGGACCCTGGACCCTGCAACTGAAAAGAAAATTGATTCGTTTGAAATGTACTTATATCGCCGTATGCTCCGTATCTAATGGGTCCAACGAATTACGAATGAAAAAGTGCTTAAACGAATTAGGAAGCCGAAAGAATTAAAGAAACAAAAACTACATACTTAGGCTACATTATGAGAGGCAATAAGTATGAACTGCTGAGACTAATAATTGAAGGAAAGATTCAAGGGAAAAGATCTGTTGGTAGACGTCATAACTCCTGGTTTAAAGACCTCAGAAGATGGTTTGGGTGCACTCCCATTGAAATCTTTCGAGCTGCTGTGTCCAGAACAATGTTAGCTCTGTGGATCGCCAA
The DNA here is from genome assembly GCA_944588485.1 of Phosphuga atrata. NCBI lineage: Eukaryota > Metazoa > Arthropoda > Insecta > Coleoptera > Silphidae > Phosphuga > Phosphuga atrata. The sequence continues at coordinate 14,373,161 of OX155895.1, read as the reverse complement.
ACTTCGAAAGGAGAGGGCGTCATAAGAAGAATTTCTTAGTTTCTTTCTTACTGCTTGCTTCCCTTCCCTGCATTCTTTATCCCACAACTCGTTTTTCCAAGACCCCACCTTCTCTCTCGTCTCTATAACTTTTTTTTTGTTGCGTTTTTTACGTAATCAACCAGTTCCTTCACTTTTTCGTTTATCTTGCCTCCCTAAGTCCTGTTCTATTATATTCTTTTCCTTCTTCCGTCCAGATATTCTTCCAATTTTTCTTCTAACATCCTTCACACTTCTTCTATCTTTCTCTTTTCCTTTTGTCTTCACTTCCAAAGGCATATGATCTGACTCGACTCTTTCTCCCACCTTGAATTCTTCTATTTCATCCCATGCTTCTTCAATCACCATAACATAGTAAATAACTGTCTCCCCTCTTGTTCGAATATACGTGTACTCCCATTTCTCATCTCCTGTGCTGTTTCCATTAAGTATGTCTTACCCTCTTTCTTCTACTAAACTAATCAGTAGCCTACCTTCTGCATTTTGGTTGCATCCTTTGTTGGTCTTCTTTCAATTGTTGTTTGTTCTTCTTCTATCCGTCTTCCCCTTTTCATAAAACTCATGCGTTAAAATTTCCCCCAATGATCAGAGTTCCTTCTGTTTGCACTTTTACTCGCTCTTCTATCATTCTCTTCGTTTCTTTCATACCTCAACTGTATATTGTTACAATTCTCCATTTCATTCATTTCTCTTCACCGATCTTTCCATAATTCCTCTTTCTCTTTTTGCTCCGGTTCCGTTCTGTTCTTAAAATCACTTTTCACCCCATTATTATCCTACCTTTAGCTCTCCTTTTCCTGCTTTCCCTCTCTGCATATTTACACTTCCACTTAAACTCTTTCGGCATTCTTTTTTCCAATTTTTCCCACCCCTCCTCTTCCACCCAGGTATCTACCATTCTCACTACGTCAAATTTTCCCAAATACTCCAAAAACTCATTGTCTTTGTCTTTTATCCCCGCTGTATTCCAGAATACTATTCTAATTTGCTCCTTTTATTCCTTATTCCTTTCTGTGTTCGTTTTCTCATTTCTGTCCTGTCGTCTTTTTCTTGCGCCCTTATCTAAAAATTTGCTGCATTTAGCTCCCCATTTTCCTTGTTTCACATAAAACCTTTTCCCTCTATCCTCTATCTTCTTATAACCGCACTTTCACCCGCAGTCCTTTTTGTTGCTCTTCTTTATCTAGCGCTCTTAATTCCTTCTGTATGTATACTTTTTTCCTTTTTTTCTCTTAGTTTACTCTTATTTTCCATATCTTTACGGTTTTCACTCCAGCTACCAAGTTCTGCCACCAACATTCTTCCTCCACTTATTTAATATATCTCTTTCACAGTCAATTCTACCTCTAATTCTGCCTTTATCCATTCTTCTGCCATTATCCATTCTCTTATTTCTCTACGTCCAGTTCCGTTACTACAATATTTTTTTTCTCATTCTGTTTTCCTTCTCTTGCATTTTCTCCTCCAGTCTTTTCATTTTTTCTTTTAGTTGCTCTTTTCTCTTTCCCGTTCTTCATCCTTCTTACGCATCATAGTTTTCGAGTGTTCCAGTTCCTGGAACTGGAACTCATCTTCCGATTCTCTTCTTTTATCACCCCTACATCCTCCATAATTTATTTCACCATCTCTTTCATTTCCTAATTCATTTCCATTTTAAGCGGTGATCTTTCCAATCTTTTACTTGAAAGGGGTTAATTCTTTCTTCCGATTCTGGTCCTTCTACTCTCCTTATTTTATATTCTTCGTCTCTCTCGCTCTCACTATGACTTTTTTATTCTACCTCGTTTTATTCTCTTTCGTCTAGTCTTGTCTGTCTAGTCTCGTCTGTCTAGTCTCGTCTGTCTAGTCTTGTCTGTCTAGTCTTTTCTGTCTAGTCTTGTCTGTCTAGTCTTGTCTCTCTAGTCTTGTCTGTTTAGCCTTATCTGTCTAGTCTTGTCTGTCTAGTCTTGTCTCTCTAGTCTTGTCTGTCTAGTCTTGTCTGTCTAGTCTTGTCTGTCTAGTCTTGTCTGTCTAGTCTTCTCTGTTTAGTCTTGTCTGTCTAGTCTTGCCTGTCTAGTCTTGTCTATCTAGTCTTGTCTGTCTAGTCTTGTCTGTCTAGTCTTGTCTGTAATCTTGTCTGTCTAGTCTTGTCTGTCTAGTCTTGTCTATCTAGTCTTGTTTGTCTAGTCTTGTCTGTCTAGTCTTGTCTGTCTAGTCTTGTCTGTCTAGTCTTGTCTGTCTAGTCTTGTCTGTCTAGTCTTGTCTGTATAGTCTTGTCTGTCTAGTCTTGTCTGTCTAGTCTTGTCTGTCTAGTCTTGTCTGTCTAGTCTTGTCTGTCTAGTCTTGTCTGTCTAGTCTTGTCTGTCTAGTCTTGTCTGTCTAGTCTTGTCTGTCTAGTCTTGTCTGTCTAGTCTTGTCTGTCTAGTCTTGTCTGTCTAGTCTTGTCTGTCTACTCTTGTCTGTCTAGTCTTGTCTGTCTAGTCTTGTCTGTCTAGTCTTATCTGTCTAGTCTTGTCTATCTAGTCTTGTCTGTCTAGTCTTGTCTGTCTAGTCTTGTCTGTCTAGTCTTGTCTGTCTAGTCTTGTATGTCTAGTCTTGTCTGTCTAGTCTTGTCTGTCTAGTCTTGTCTGTCTAGTCTTGTCTGTCTAGTCTTGTCTGTCTAGTCTTGTCTGTCTAGTCTTGTCTGTCTAGTCTTGTCTGTCTAGTCTTGTCTGTCTAGTCTTGTCTGTCTAGTCTTGTCTGTCTAGTCTTGTCTCTCTAGTCTTGTCTGTCTAGTCTTGTCTGTCTAGTCTTGTCTGTCTAGTCTTGTCTGTCTAGTCTTGTCTGTCTAGTCTTCTCTGTTTAGTCTTGTCTGTCTAGTCTTGTCTATCTAGTCTTGTCTGTCTAGTCTTGTCTGTCTAGTCTTGTCTGTAATCTTGTCTGTCTAGTCTTGTCTGTCTAGTCTTGTCTATCTAGTCTTGTCTGTCTAGTCTTGTCTGTCTAGTCTTGTCTGTCTAGTCTTGTCTGTCTAGTCTTGTCTGTCTAGTCTTGTCTGTCTAGTCTTGTCTGTCTAGTCTTGTCTGTATAGTCTTGTCTGTCTAGTCTTGTCTGTCTAGTCTTGTCTGTCTAGTCTTGTCTGTCTAGTCTTGTCTGTCTAGTCTTGTCTGTCTAGTCTTGTCTGTCTAGTCTTGTCTGTCTAGTCTTGTCTGTCTAGTCTTGTCTGTCTAGTCTTGTCTGTCTAGTCTTGTCTGTCTAGTCTTGTCTGTCTAGTCTTGTCTGTCTAGTCTTGTCTGTCTAGTCTTGTCTGTCTAGTCTTGTCTGTCTAGTCTTGTCTGTCTAGTCTTGTCTGTCTAGTCTTGTCTGTCTAGTCTTGTCTGTCTAGTCTTGTCTGTCTAGTCTTGTCTGTCTAGTCTTGTCTGTCTAGTCTTGTCTGTCTAGTCTTGTCTGTCTAGTCTTGTCTGTCTAGTCTTGTCTGTCTAGTCTTGTCTGTCTAGTCTTGTCTGTCTAGTCTTGTCTGTCTAGTCTTGTCTGTCTAGTCTTGTCTGTCTAGTCTTGTCTGTCTAGTCTTGTCTGTCTAGTCTTGTCTGTCTAGTCTTGTCTGTCTAGTCTTGTCTGTCTAGTCTTGTCTGTCTAGTCTTGTCTGTCTAGTCTTGTCTGTCTAGTCTTGTCTGTCTAGTCTTGTCTGTCTAGTCTTGTCTGTCTAGTCTTGTCTGTCTAGTCTTGTCTGTCTAGTCTTGTCTGTCTAGTCTTGTCTGTCTAGTCTTGTCTGTCTAGTCTTGTCTGTCTAGTCTTGTCTGTCTAGTCTTGTCTGTCTAGTCTTGTCTGTCTAGTCTTGTCTGTCTAGTCTTGTCTGTCTAGTCTTGTCTGTCTAGTCTTGTCTGTCTAGTCTTGTCTGTCTAGTCTTGTCTGTCTAGTCTTGTCTGTCTAGTCTTGTCTGTCTAGTCTTGTCTGTCTAGTCTTGTCTGTCTAGTCTTGTCTGTCTAGTCTTGTCTGTCTAGTCTTGTCTGTCTAGTCTTGTCTGTCCAGTCTTGTCTGTCCAGTCTTGTCTGTCTAGTCTTGTCTGTCTAGTCTTGTCTGTCTAGTCTTGTCTGTCTAGTCTTGTCTGTCTAGTCTTGTCTGTCTAGTCTTGTCTGTCTAGTCTTGTCTGTCTAGTCTTGACTGTCTAGTCTTGTCTGTCTAGTCTTTTCTGTCTAGTCTTGTCTGTCTAGTCTTGTCTGTCTAGTCTTGACTGTCTAGTCTTGTCTGTCTAGTCGTGTCTGTCTAGTCTTGTCTGTCTAGTCTTGTCTGTCTAGTCTTGTCTGTCTAGTCTTGTCTGTCTAGTCGTGTCTGTCTAGTCTTGTCTGTCTAGTCTTGTCTGTCTAGTCTTGTCTGTCTAGTCTTGTCTGTCTAGTCTTGTCTGTCTAGTCTTGTCTGTCTAGTCTTGTCTGTCTAGTCTTGTCTGTCTAGTCTTGTCTGTCTAGTCTTGTCTGTCTAGTCTTGTCTGTCTAGTCTTGTCTGTCTAGTCTTGTCTGTCTAGTCTTGTCTGTCTAGTCTTGTCTGCCTAGTCTTCTCTGTCTAGTCTTGTCTGTCTAGTCTTGTCTGTCTAGTCTTGTCTGGCTAGTCTTGTCTGTCTAGTCTTGTCTGTCTAGTCTTGTCTGTCTAGTCTTGTCTGTCTAGTCTTGTCTGTCTAGTCTTGTCTGTCTAGTCTTGTCTGTCTAGTCTTGTCTGTCTAGTCTTGTCTGTCTAGTCTTGTCTGTCTAGTCTTGTCTGTCTAGTCTTGTCTGTCTAGTCTTGTCTGTCTAGTCTTGTCTGTCTAGTCTTGTCTGTCTAGTCTTGTCTGTCTAGTCTTGTCTGTCTAGTCTTGTCTGTCTAGTCTTGTCTGTCTAGTCTTGTCTGTCTAGTCTTGTCTGTCTAGTCTTGTCTGTCTAGTCTTGTCTGTCTAGTCTTGTCTGTCTAGTCTTGTCTGTCTAGTCTTGTCTGTCTAGTCTTGTCTGTCTAGTCTTGTCTGTCTAGTCTTGTCTGTCTAGTCTTGTCTGTCTAGTCTTGTCTGTCTAGTCTTGTCTGTCTAGTCTTGTCTGTCTAGTCTTGTCTGTCTAGTCTTGTCTGTCTAGTCTTGTCTGTCTAGTCTTGTCTGTCTAGTCTTGTCTGTCTAGTCTTGTCTGTCTAGTCTTGTCTGTCTAGTCTTGTCTGTCTAGTCTTGTCTGTCTAGTCTTGTCTGTCTAGTCTTGTCTGTCTAGTCTTGTCTGTCTAGTCTTGTCTGTCTAGTCTTGTCTGTCTAGTCTTGTCTGTCTAGTCTTGTCTGTCTAGTCTTGTCTGTCTAGTCTTGTCTGTCTAGTCTTGTCTGTCTAGTCTTGTCTGTCTAGTCTTGTCTGTCTAGTCTTGTCTGTCTAGTCTTGTCTGTCTAGTCTTGTCTGTCTAGTCTTGTCTGTCTAGTCTTGTCTGTCTAGTCTTGTCTGTCTAGTCTTGTCTGTCTAGTCTTGTCTGTCTAGTCTTGTCTGTCTAGTCTTGTCTGTCTAGTCTTGTCTGTCTAGTCTTGTCTGTCTAGTCTTGTCTGTCTAGTCTTGTCTGTCTAGTCTTGTCTGTCTAGTCTTGTCTGTCTAGTCTTGTCTGTCTAGTCTTGTCTGTCTAGTCTTGTCTGTCTAGTCTTGTCTGTCTAGTCTTGTCTGTCTAGTCTTGTCTGTCTAGTCTTGTCTGTCTAGTCTTGTCTGTCTAGTCTTGTCTGTCTAGTCTTGTCTGTCTAGTCTTGTCTGTCTAGTCTTGTCTGTCTAGTCTTGTCTGTCTAGTCTTGTCTGTCTAGTCTTGTCTGTCTAGTCTTGTCTGTCTAGTCTTGTCTGTCTAGTCTTGTCTGTCTAGTCTTGTCTGTCTAGTCTTGTCTGTCTAGTCTTGTCTGTCTAGTCTTGTCTGTCTAGTCTTGTCTGTCTAGTCTTGTCTGTCTAGTCTTGTCTGTCTAGTCTTGTCTGTCTAGTCTTGTCTGTCTAGTCTTGTCTGTCTAGTCTTGTCTGTCTAGTCTTGTCTGTCTAGTCTTGTCTGTCTAGTCTTGTCTGTCTAGTCTTGTCTGTCTAGTCTTGTCTGTCTAGTCTTGTCTGTCTAGTCTTGTCTGTCTAGTCTTGTCTGTCTAGTCTTGTCTGTCTAGTCTTGTCTGTCTAGTCTTGTCTGTCTAGTCTTGTCTGTCTAGTCTTGTCTGTCTAGTCTTGTCTGTCTAGTCTTGTCTGTCTAGTCTTGTCTGTCTAGTCTTGTCTGTCTAGTCTTGTCTGTCTAGTCTTGTCTGTCTAGTCTTGTCTGTCTAGTCTTGTCTGTCTAGTCTTGTCTGTCTAGTCTTGTCTGTCTAGTCTTGTCTGTCTAGTCTTGTCTGTCTAGTCTTGTCTGTCTAGTCTTGTCTGTCTAGTCTTGTCTGTCTAGTCTTGTCTGTCTAGTCTTGTCTGTCTAGTCTTGTCTGTCTAGTCTTGTCTGTCTAGTCTTGTCTGTCTAGTCCTGTCTGTCTAGTCTTGTCTGTCTAGTCTTGTCTGTCTAGTCTTGTCTGTCTAGTCTTTTCTGTCTAGTCTTGTCTGTCTAGTCTTGTCTGTCTAGTCTTGTCTGTCTAGTCGTGTCTGTCTAGTCTTGTCTGTCTAGTCTTGTATGGCCAGTCTTGTCTGTCTAGTCTTGTCTGTCTAGTCTTGTCTGTCTAGTCTTGTCTGTCTAGTCTTGTCTGTCTAGTCTTGTCTGTCTAGTCTTGTCTGTCTAGTCTTGTCTGTCTAGTCTTGTCTGTCTTGTCTTGTCTGTCTAGTCTTGTCTGTCTAGTCTTGTCTGTCTAGTCTTGTCTGTCCAGTCTTGTCTGTCTAGTCTTGTCTGTCTAGTCTTGTCTGTCTAGTCTTGTCTATCTAGTCTTGTCTGTCTAGTCTTGTCTGTCTAGTCTTGTCTGTCTAGTCTTGTCTGTCCAGTCTTGTCTGTCTAGTCCTGTTTCTCTAGTCTGTCTACTCTTGTCTGTCTAGTCTTGTCTGTCTAGTCTTGTCTGTCTAGTCTTGTCTGTCCAGTCTTGTCTGTCTAGTCTTGTCTGTCTAGTCTTGTCTGTCTAGTCTTGTCTGTCTAGTCTTGTCTGTCTAGTCTTGTCTGTCTAGTCTTGTCTGTCTAGTCTTGTCTGTCCAGTCTTGTCTGTCTAGTCCTGTCTCTCTAGTCTGTCTACTCTTGTCTGTCTAGTCTTGTCTGTCTAGTCTTGTCTGTCCAGTCTTGTCTGTCTAGTCCTGTCTCTCTAGTCTGTCTACTCTTGTCTGTCTAGTCTTGTCTGTCTAGTCTTGTCTGTCTAGTCTTGTCTGTCTAGTCTTGTCTGTCTAGTCTTGTCTGTCTTGTCTTGTCTGTCTAGTCTTGTCTGTCTAGTCTTGTCTGTCTAGTCTTGTCTGTCTAGTCTTGTCTGTCTAGTCTTGTCTGTCTAGTCTTGTCTGTCTAGTCTTGTCTGTCTAGTCTTGTCTGTCTAGTCTTGTCTGTCTAGTCTTGTCTGTCTAGTCTTGTCTGTCTAGCCTTGTCTGTCTAGTCTTGTCTGTCTAGTCTTGTCTGTCTAGTCTTGTCTGTCTAGTCTTGTCTGTCTAGTCTTGTCTGTCTAGTCTTGTCTGTCTAGTCTTGTCTGTCTAGTCTTTTCTGTCTAGTCTTGTCTGTCTAGTCTTGTCTGTCTAGTCTTGTCTGTCTAGTCTTGTCTGTCTAGTCTTGTCTGTCTAGTCTTGTCTGTCTAGTCTTGTCTGTCTAGTCTTGTCTGTCTAGTCTTGTCTGTCTAGTCTTGTCTGTCTAGTCTTGTCTGTCTAGTCTTGTCTGTCTAGTCTTGTCTGTCTAGTCTTGTCTGTCTAGTCTTGTCTGTCTAGTCTTGTCTGTCTAGTCTTGTCTGTCTAGTCTTGTCTGTCTAGTCTTGTCTGTCTAGTCTTGTCTGTCTAGTCTTGTCTGTCTAGTCTTGTCTGTCTAGTCTTGTCTGTCTAGTCTTGTCTGTCTAGTCTTGTCTGTCTAGTCTTGTCTGTCTAGTCTTGTCTGTCTAGTCTTGTCTGTCTAGTCTTGTCTGTCTAGTCTTGTCTGTCTAGTCTTGTCTGTCTAGTCTTGTCTGTCTAGTCTTGTCTGTCTAGTCTTGTCTGTCTAGTCTTGTCTGTCTAGTCTTGTCTGTCTAGTCTTGTCTGTCTAGTCTTGTCTGTCTAGTCTTGTCTGTCTAGTCTTGTCTGTCTAGTCTTGTCTGTCTAGTCTTGTCTGTCTAGTCTTGTCTGTCTAGTCTTGTCTGTCTAGTCTTGTCTGTCTAGTCTTGTCTGTCTAGTCTTGTCTGCCTAGTCTTGTCTGTCTAGTCCTGTCTGTCTAGTCTTGTCTGTCTAGTCTTGTCTGTCTAGTCTTGTCTGTCTAGTCTTTTCTGTCTAGTCTTGTCTGTCTAGTCTTGTCTGTCTAGTCTTGTCTGTCTAGTCGTGTCTGTCTAGTCTTGTCTGTCTAGTCTTGTATGGCTAGTCTTGTCTGTCTAGTCTTGTCTGTCTAGTCTTGTCTGTCTAGTCTTGTCTGTCTAGTCTTGTCTGTCTAGTCTTGTCTGTCTAGTCTTGTCTGTCTAGTCTTGTCTGTCTAGTCTTGTCTGTCTTGTCTTGTCTGTCTAGTCTTGTGTGTCTAGTCTTGTCTGTCTAGTCTTGTCTGTCCAGTCTTGTCTGTCTAGTCTTGTCTGTCTAGTCTTGTCTGTCTAGTCTTGTCTATCTAGTCTTGTCTGTCTAGTCTTGTCTGTCTAGTCTTGTCTGTCTAGTCTTGTCTGTCCAGTCTTGTCTGTCTAGTCCTGTCTCTCTAGTCTGTCTACTCTTGTCTGTCTAGTCTTGTCTGTCTAGTCTTGTCTGTCTAGTCTTGTCTGTCCAGTCTTGTCTGTCTAGTCTTGTCTGTCTAGTCTTGTCTGTCTAGTCTTGTCTGTCTAGTCTTGTCTGTCTAGTCTTGTCTGTCTAGTCTTGTCTGTCTAGTCTTGTCTGTCCAGTCTTGTCTGTCTAGTCCTGTCTCTCTAGTCTGTCTACTCTTGTCTGTCTAGTCTTGTCTGTCTAGTCTTGTCTGTCCAGTCTTGTCTGTCTAGTCCTGTCTCTCTAGTCTGTCTACTCTTGTCTGTCTAGTCTTGTCTGTCTAGTCTTGTCTGTCTAGTCTTGTCTGTCTAGTCTTGTCTGTCTAGTCTTGTCTGTCTTGTCTTGTCTGTCTAGTCTTGTCTGTCTAGTCTTGTCTGTCTAGTCTTGTCTGTCCAGTCTTGTCTGTCTAGTCTTGTCTGTCTAGTCTTGTCTGTCTAGTCTTATCTGTCTAGTCTTGTCTGTCTAGTCTTGTCTGTCTAGTCTTGTCTGTCTAGTCTTGTCTGTCTAGTCTTGTCTGTCTAGTCTTGTCTGTCTAGTCTTGTCTGTCTAGTCTTGTCTGTCTAGTCTTGTCTGTCTAGTCTTGTATGGCTAGTCTTGTCTGTCTAGTCTTGTCTGTCTAGTCTTGTCTGTCTAGTCTTGTCTGTCTAGTCTTGTCTGTCTAGTCTTGTCTGTCTAGTCTTGTCTGTCTAGTCTTGTCTGTCTAGTCTTGTCTGTCTTGTCTTGTCTGTCTAGTCTTGTGTGTCTAGTCTTGTCTGTCTAGTCTTGTCTGTCCAGTCTTGTCTGTCTAGTCTTGTCTGTCTAGTCTTGTCTGTCTAGTCTTGTCTATCTAGTCTTGTCTGTCTAGTCTTGTCTGTCTAGTCTTGTCTGTCTAGTCTTGTCTGTCCAGTCTTGTCTGTCTAGTCCTGTCTCTCTAGTCTGTCTACTCTTGTCTGTCTAGTCTTGTCTGTCTAGTCTTGTCTGTCTAGTCTTGTCTGTCCAGTCTTGTCTGTCTTGTCTTGTCTGTCTAGTCTTGTCTGTCTAGTCTTGTCTGTCTAGTCTTGTCTGTCCAGTCTTGTCTGTCTAGTCTTGTCTGTCTAGTCTTGTCTGTCTAGTCTTGTCTGTCTAGTCTTGTCTGTCTAGTCTTGTCTGTCTAGTCTTGTCTGTCTAGTCTTGTCTGTCTAGTCTTGTCTGTCTAGTCTTGTCTGTCTAGTCTTGTCTGTCTAGTCTTGTCTGTCTAGTCTTGTCTGTCTAGTCTTGTCTGTCTAGTCTTGTCTGTCTAGTCTTGTCTGTCTAGTCTTGTCTGTCTAGTCTTGTCTGTCTAGTCTTGTCTGTCTAGTCTTGTCTGTCTAGTCTTGTCTGTCTAGTCTTGTCTGTCTAGTCTTGTCTGTCTAGTCTTGTCTGTCTAGTCTTGTCTGTCTAGTCCTGTCTGTCTAGTCTTGTCTGTCTAGTCTTGTCTGTCTAGTCTTGTCTGTCTAGTCTTTTCTGTCTAGTCTTGTCTGTCTAGTCTTGTCTGTCTAGTCTTGTCTGTCTAGTCGTGTCTGTCTAGTCTTGTCTGTCTAGTCTTGTATGGCCAGTCTTGTCTGTCTAGTCTTGTCTGTCTAGTCTTGTCTGTCTAGTCTTGTCTGTCTAGTCTTGTCTGTCTAGTCTTGTCTGTCTAGTCTTGTCTGTCTAGTCTTGTCTGTCTAGTCTTGTCTGTCTTGTCTTGTCTGTCTAGTCTTGTCTGTCTAGTCCTGTCTCTATAGTCTGTCTAGTCTTGTCTGTATAGTCTTGTCTTTTAGTACTGTCTCTCTAGTCTTGTCTGTCTAGTCTCGTCTGTATAGTCAGATTTACCTATTCCTATGCATCACGTGTTCTATACATAGTTACTGGGACGTGATGTCAGCTTCTACTACAGGATACAGATTTGTGCCGATCGTAACATCCTTGTCTCCAGAGACGTTAAAAACGTGTCAAACTCGTTGATTACGCCGAATAAATAATGAATTCTCCAAGTTGTTATCAACATACATCGTATATTGATGATAACGAGGGCTGATTCCCCATTTTAGATTCCCATCATCGTCTGTGTCGCCGGCAAGGGGTGTCGGCGGGGGCGGTGTCTCTCGTCTGTTCCGTTCTCCCTTTTGGAATCCGTCAAGCGAGGTGTCGCTTAATTTGTCTAAAGTGCAAATTTTATCGCGATCCAATTTGCGCGAGAAGAGAAAAGTATGCTCCGGCAGTACGTTCACTTAGCGCCCGTTTGAAGTAGCGACATTTAAGTAAGCTGTTTTAATATTTAATATTGTCCTGAATATTTATGAGAAGAAGAGGAAGAGCGCTTTTTTATTATTAATACAAAAAAATTTGTTTTGTTTAGTTCGCGCTTATATACGCTTCACGTTGGTAAATGTGGAAGTCTTACGATGGAGGAATTCCTGATGAGGTTGAGGTGATATTTCTCTGTCTGCGTGTGTGTTTTAAATTGTTGAAGCTTTGTATTGAAGTTCTGCAGGGCGAGGATTCGCATTATGTAAAGGAAAAAGGGATTTTTTGTTGTTGATAGATTATGCAGGACGTTTCCACCTCAGTGCAATGCGATTGATTCAGACAGGTCTATGGTCACAAAAGATATTGATAGAATTTTAAATTTGAATATTCCGTGTACCTATATCCTTTGTATTTAGCCGATCAAAGGCTACACACTGATCATCACATTTATTTTTTTTTCACTTGAGTTTATAGATGAGTTTATAGATGTTTTAAATTTAATGAGAGTCGTAATAAAAATTATACAAAAAAATACATATACAAAAAAGTGTATATAAAAGTATATATAAAAAAAGTGTATATAAGTAGACAGGGGGGTAAATATATGGAAAAAAATCAAAGGGTAATTCCTTGGCGTATTCTAAGAATATTTCGTTTTATGATGATTTCTGAAAAACCCTTTGTTTCGAAGATACAGGGTGAACAAAATTTGCGACAGTAACAAAATTTTATTATCAAAAAGTACATGTAAAGTTGCTCAATCTACAATAAATGTTCGATATGACTTCCTCAAGCCAGGATTCAAACATTTAATCTTCTCGTCCTTGAGTGCAGTATCTACTATTTGAAACACACCAGGGTTGTTTCTAATTGAGTTACACCCAGCAAATATCCGATTTTGCAATTCGTCCAAATTCTCCTCTGGAGTAGCGTGAACTAATGACTTCAGATAGTCCCATAAGAAATAAACCAGTGGGTTTAAGGTCTATGGCCCACCTCGACCGATTGATCTCCGTATTTTGCTGTTACAAAATCACGAGCAACTAAACTGAAATATGTTGGTGCACCATTGTACATAAATCACATTGCAATTCTTGTCGCTAATGGTACATCCTGCAGAAACTCGGACAGTGTTTCTTCCAAAAAGGTGCGATACATCTCTCACAAAAGTCGAATTAGATAGTAACCCACAATTCCAAACCATAAATTTAAGGAGAACTGATGTTGACATCGATCTTTACATACCTCATGCGGATTTTGATCTGCCCACACTTGGTTGTTATGAAACTTTCTTATTGCATTTCTTAAGAAACTGGTTTCATAGGTGAAAAGAATCTGTGTCGGGAATTGAGGGATTAGAACTAATGTTTGAAAGGGCCATTGACATAACGCAATACGTGGACGATAATCAGCAGATAGTAGTACCTGAACACGTTGAATGTGGTATGGATACAAGAAATTGCCTTTAAGAGTTTTCCAAACTGTCCAATGACTTACATGCAAAGTAAGCAATTTGTCGCGTAGGAGTACTTGGATCTTCCTCTATCATGTCCAGCACAATATGTTCCAATCTTACTGTTATTAAACTCCCTGGCCCTCCATTTCGTTTCAATGCGACTGTTTCGGGAAGACGTCGATGAATGTTTTCGAAGATTTTTCGGTCGGGGATATTACGGTTAGGAAACCGTTTAATGTAGAATAGTCTAGCTTGTAATGAATTGCCATCAGCAAGTCCATATATGAAATGCATGTCTGTCATCTGGGGATTTGTATACATAGTAGAGGACTTCACTCAATGTAAACAACTGCGACCGATATAGGTGATGATCTCTGAAGAGACGTATTCAAATGAAATCCACTTGTAGGTTAGTAGATAAAACAGCCGTTCCAAGATATCGTCAATTATCGTCAATAATAACAATTTTTTGTACTTGATAAACTCATTAATTTGTTGTACTTGATAAACTTATTGGCAAACGCAGTACTTTTATTTACATTAATGATTTCAACAAATATCGAATATGGTTGTGGCAAATTTAGTTTCACCCTGTATCTTCGAAACAAAGGAGTTTTTCAGAAATCATCATAGGACAAAATGTTCTAGGAATAGGCCAAGGAATATCCCAAGAAATATAAATATTATTTATCCACAATCATCTTCTAATTGAAGGTTTATTCATACTAACTGAAGCAGCATTACACTGAAGCAGCACTACATATTAGTGTAGGGCAAACTCTATAAACTTAAGAGCCAAATTTTTATATAAAATGATTTCAAACTGGATCAAGAGCCACGAATTTTTTTTTTTTCATAAAGTCATATTTTTGTATTCTCTTCACAATTGACGATGATTAAGCGCCTTTGCGATAATAATATTGGTGGCCTTTACTACCAAATCCATCCACTTTACCAATATCTTAGGAAATGTTTGTGCGCAAAGTTCTTCCTGGTGAATTATGCAATGAAAAGATAACACGTCATTGTTCGCGGAATAATTATTTGCACACCCATTCCAAGCCCCCGTATGTCTGACGTCTACCAATGTTCTTTCTTCCCATAATCTTCCCTTGTATTATCAGTTGTAGCAGTGGATATTTGAGTCCTCTCATTATGTGACCCAAGTATTATAATGAATAAGTTGGTTGCGACCGTTACTATGTGGTAATACATACTTATACTGGATTTATATATTGCTATATGCTTTAACCATACTTAGTATGTAAAAACTATTTATTCACAAATTTGGACACTTATCACGACTCGAATTTCGACTTTTCCATTTTTTCCAGTTTTTCTATTCTAGTCACCCTGTCACTTCAAGAGATCCGCCATATTTTGCGGTAGCTTCTTCTTCTTGGAATTCCTCCCATATCGCAGAATCGCCATTTCGTCTGAAGAGTTCTGAGAACGTGCAACCGAACCACTCCCTTAAGTTACGCAGCCAAGAGATTTGTCTTCTGTCGATCATTCTCTTACCCTTGATTTTTCCTTGAATAATCAGCTGATGGATGTTGTACCCATCTCCTCTCAGAACATTTCCTAGAGATTCTAATTAGCCTTTAATAAAATAAGGCTAAATAGCCTTAAAGAGTTAATCTAGCTAAATAGCCTTTAAGAGTAATATCTTTATTTGTTTTATTCATTCGGCGTAGAACTTCCTCGTTCGAAACCTTATCGACCCATGGTATCGACCTTTAACACCACATTTCAAATGCTTCTATGTTCTTGATAGTATTTGACTTTATCAACAAAGCGCGTGAAAATAGAGGCGTTTAAACAGTTCAAGCTCAAATTTATTCTCTATTTTAAATATTTTTTAAAACTTAATTACGACACACCAATGTATTAAAGCGGAATATATTTTGAATATATGCAACCTTTCCGTAGCTCTATAATTTTATAAAGTCTTTTTCGTCAATCTACAAGACTACCTCTACCTATCTCCTACCTACCTATCTCCTGTTGAGACTACCTATCTCCTGTTGAAACGCAACAGATATTTGTATGCTATTCACTAGCCCCCAGTCCACATCACATCATTTTTATCTTTTAAAATTGTGACAAGGAACTTAACCTTTTTTATTACCCACCATACTTTTAGCTTCATCTGTTGCAATTGAAACAATTTTAGTAATGGGATGTAATTTTTCTTCAGACTTTCGTTTATTTTAAATTTATTTTCGATTTTGAATTAATACTTTACTTATTATCACTTTACACATACGATGTAGGTAGATCGCCGCAAATCCCCCACTATGCGAGACTTGACTGCGAGACACATAACAATGACAATAACTAAAACAACCGAGATCTGAGATAATATGTACGGGCCGCGCTGTGACTATAAGTTGTGAACATGGCGGCGGCGGTCGTAAGACTACAGGTATAGTTTTGTACCTTTTTGTGATTTTTGTTTTTATTTCAATATATTTCTGAAGAGCCATAAGCTCACATCAAAGGAGCCACATGTGGCTCGCGAGCCACACTTTGCCGACCCCTGCATTAGTGGATTAACGAAATTACTTTATTCCACTAGTAAGATAATGGATACCAGATACCAAAATCGGCATTTCACCATTAGAGAAATATACTGTCGATAGAACAATACTACGTTAAATAAGAATCTTGGCCTTGTATACTTTCGACTCACTATTCAGATAGGCAGTGAGCTTACTATATTTAGTCCTTTATATCAACTATAAGTACATCGAGTACTTCAACCATATAGATTAAAATGTATATACTTTTTCAAATTTAACAAATGATTTCGTTATTTAATTAATTGCGGGACTTCTTCATTTATTGTCATCATCTCGTTTTTAGGGGTATAAGGAGTGACGGCACACATGTAAGCTGGCCCAAATGACAACCTCACCTGCACGTTGGTGCACCCTGTTAGAAACTGACGAGGCTCTGTCGACCGAATGATTACCGGGATAAGTAATCCTCCTCTTAATAGTCAAGAGCTTTGGGTGGAGGAGCAGCTATGAGGGCCATCTCTGGTCCTTGGACTGAGAAATCGGTTCAAAAGGCGGATGAACCAATACGGCCAACGGCAGGGGAATGCAGAAGGCAAGGGTAAACCACTGCATTAAGGATCATATTGATTTCCCCTAGTACAGATCATCAGGGATATGTTCAGATCAAATCACAAGTCCGGACTAATAAGCTCCCGGATCGGATCACCGAGGGGAGCGGTTATCAACAGAAACATGAACCACAACAAGACCAACAAAAACCAAATTAATAGAATATGACATGGAATGTGAGAACAATGGCTCAAGCTGGAAAAATCCAGTCTGCACTAAAGGAGATGGGAGCGTATGAAAATCGGCATAATGGGTGAAAGTGAAATGATATGCCCCGACTCAAGCTACTACGACGTAGATGGACACAGATTCTACTATTCAGGATCCATGAATGGCAAATACGAACACGGAGTAGGAATGCTTGTCCACAAAAGTGTAGTAAAGCAGGTACGTAACTTTGTCCCAGTAAACGAAAGAATCCTGCTCATACACTAATAGCGAACACTAATATCATTCAAGTCTATGCACCTACAACCGATCATAGTGACGAAGAAATACAAGAATTCTACCACCAGATTCACAGTACCATAAATAACCTACCGCAACATGAACTTCTTATATTGATGGGAGATTTCAACGCAAAAATAGGTATAGGAAGGGAAGAACATCATGTTGAATCACACAGGCTTGGAGAGAGAAATGACAGAGAAGAAACTATGAATATGTTTGCAACGGAACACAACTTAAATTGTTCTGAACACCTTTTTCAAACTCCCACCCAGACGCCTATATACGTGGAAGTCGCCTAGAGATAATGGTGAAGATGTTATCATAAGGAATCAAATAGATTATATCATGGTAAACCAAGGTATAGAAACAGCTTCAGAAGTGTAAAAACCTACCCAGGCGCCGACATCCAGTCCGATCACAACCCCCTAGTGACAGAATACAAAACCAGGTATAAGAAAATACAACGAAAACTTCCTAAGAAACAGGATATCAGAAAATTGAAGGACAGAATAAGAAAAGCCCTGAATGAAAACTGTAGAAAGATCGAAGAAAAAGCCGGGAACACGGAAGAGAAAATACAGTCACTTAACGGAGTGGTAGAGGAGATCAGAGACAAATTTATGAAAATGAAGCAAGACAAAACAAGACGTGGATGACAGGGGAAATGAAATACTGCAGATGATGGAAGAGAGGAGCAAACACAAGAATGACATAACCACATACACGGAGATACACCGTGAAATAAAAAAGACCAGAGAAGCCAGGCAGAAAGAAATGGAAGAAAAATGCCATGAAATAGAAGCACTGCAACGGAGATTTGATGACTTCAATGTATATAAAAGAGTGAGAGAAATAACTGGTAAGTACAAAAAGGGAACAGTAGGAAAACTCAAATTCAAATTCAAAATGTATTATTACATATCAAATGTACATTATACATATAAGCATTGTCAAAGAAACTAAATAGTAAAATACAATAAAATATGACAATCAAAATCTTAAGCTAAAAAATTCATAAAAAGTATATAATGTCTGTTTTACTAGAAAATTTTTCAATTTTTTCCTGAACGTTTTTGAAGAATTTTCATTGGTGAGGCTGCTAGGCAGCTTATTATATATAGACACTCCAAATTTGCTTGGAGATCTACTGCATATTTGTAAATTACATTTGGGTGTGTAAAGTTTGTTACGGCCTCTTGTGTTATGTTGATGTATATCCAGGTTTCTAACAATACTCCTTTTCATCTTATGAATAAAACTTGATACTTTTAAAATATATAGGCTGATGACGGTTGATTTTGTAGCCACTCAAAAATGAGCCTACAATATGTTCTTGTGGGAACGGATGACTCTTTTCTGTGCAATTAGAACATTTATAATTTTTGGTGATGTTCCCCAAACCAGAATTCCGTAAGTTAAAAGAGATTGAACCTCAGCATAGTAGAAATTTATCAGGATTTCATGGCTTAGTTATTCCTGAGATGTCGAATTACAAATACATTTTGATGCAACTTTTCTGAAATATTTTCGGTAGCTGTATTCCAAGTTAAAAAATCCTCAATAACTAGGCCAAGAAATTTTGTAGACTTATTAACATTCTCCGCGTATTTACTTCGTTGGGTTTGAAGGATTATATAATCTGTTTTTTCACTGTGTATGCAAAGATTGTCAGCGGAGAACCAGTCCACAACTTTTTGTAAAATTAAATTTCATTCTCTTTCATTTTATGTAGAGGAGTTTTTTGATATTATATAGGTCGATTCATTAGCATAAAAAACATTGCCTTTCTTCGATGTAGGAAACTATATCTGCCATGTACAATAAAAATAGAGTAGGCCCAAGGACTTTCCTTTAAGGAACATCAGATACAATTCTTGTATATTACGATCTATTTTCAAGAAAAGATTACCTAATTTACCAAGAATACCCAGGTAATACAATTTATTCAGAAGTTGTTTGTGACACACATAGTCAAAGGCTTTGGCTAAATCGCAGAAAATTCCAATCGGTTGACTACCTCTATCCATTTCTTCTAAAATATGTGTGTAAAATTCCGATTTTGGGTAATGGAATTATCTTCTCTGATTTCAATATCATTTTTATCTACGAACTTGCATGTTTGTTGGTTAATAATGTCCCAAGCCATTTTATGCTTATTTTTGCAATGATTTAATAAATGACTAAAAAACTTCCTTTTTAGGGAAACTAATAACTGACGATGGAGCTTTCTGTTGGCAATATACTGTTGACGAAGAATTGGGTATCGTTTTTGTAGAATATACAAATCCCCAGGTTTCGACTAGATGTTCTTGCTTGTTTAGTAACCCAATTTTTATTTTCTCTATTAACTTTCTTAAAAGGAAATGATGAACAAAAATGTAATTGTAAGCTATTTATAAAGTGGCTGAATTTGTCATTAGTATTACTAGCGTCGTATACCTTGGACCAGGATTCATCCCTCAGTCCATGGGCGTAGCCAGGGGGGGGGCGGTTGGGGGAGGTTTTGTTGCAATAATTGCAATTTAGATTTTCACTGTTTACGTTAGCTTCCGCCATGTCCGCTGACTAGAACTCAATGACAACTCGTCAATGACAACGGACAACTTATTGTGGACCAAGGAAGCATTAAAGACACTTGGTAGGAATGCATAGAGAATTTGTTGTTCGATGAGAGAGGAGATCCCCCCTCCTTATCAACAGAGACTGGACCACCAATACTAACAAGCGAGATAGAAGCATCCATAAGATCGACGAGAGAAGGCAAAGCTCCAGGACCGGACGGAATACAGACAGAGTTCCTTTAGCTTTTGGATGAAGAATCAATAAAAATGTTCTGCAAAATATTTAGCAATATCTATAACACCAGCAACATTCCGAAAGAATGGCTCATTTCTAAATTTATATTGCTGCCCAAGAAACAAGGGGCAAAGAAATGCGAAGAATACAGAACCATAAGCTTAATGAGCCATTTACTCAAGCTTTTCCTTAAGGTTATCCATCGCAGAGAATACAAGATATACGAGGAGAGAGAAGCAGACACACAATTTGGCTTCATTAAAGGAGTGGGAACAAGGAAGCACTGTTCAGAATACAAGTATTATTCCAACGGTGTAGGGACATGAATTGCTTTGTGGACTATCAAAAGGCGTTTGACAAAGTCCAACACCAGAAGATGATACAAGTGCTGAAAGGCACCGGAATGGATGATAAAGACCTCATAATTATACAAAACCTGCACTGGAAATAGACAGCCACCATAAAAATCAACGCTGGAGTTGAAACAACGGAGGCAGTTAACATTCTGCGGGGCGTACGACAAGGGCGTATCACTCTGATATTCAACTCCACTCTGATATTCAATCTGTATTCAGAAGATATATTTAGAGAGGCTCTGGAAAACGATGAGAATGGAATTCTTGTTGACTGTGAACGACTGAATAATATCCGATTTGTAGATGATACCGTCATATTTGCAGATAGTATAGTATAGGTCTAAAACATCTAATGAACAAAGTGAATGAAGTAAGTGAACGATATGGGCTAAAAATGAACATGAAAAAATGTATGGTCATAAGTAAAGAGAAGAAAGAAAACTGCCAACTATTTATTAAAAATATACTAATAGAACGGGTATCCAAACTTGTCTACCTGGGAACCTTAATAAACGAACAGCGGGATAACTCACAAGAAATCAGATGTAAAATATAAAAAGCAAGAGATGCCTTCATCAAAATGTATAAGCTCTTCAAAAGTCACAAACTCAAATCAAAGTAAAAATCCTGCGCTACTATGTGTTCTCCATATTGTACTATGGCATGGAATCAGAAGGATCAGATCAGAAGGATCCTTCGAATATCATGGATAGATAGGTTTTTTGTGACCAACGAAACAAAACTGGAAAAAATGGGGAAGGAAAAAAAGGTGATGAACACGGATAAGAGAAGGAAACTGGAATATCTCAGGTATATAATGAGAAATGACACCAAATACAAACTGTTAAAATCCATCCTCCAAGGAAAAGTGTTTGATAAGAGAGGGGCCGGAAGAAAAAGGTTATCATGGCTCAAGAACCTAAGGACATGGTATTCAAAAACAACCACAGAACTGTTTAAAGCAGCAGTCAACAAGGTCATCATAGCCAGGTTGTTCGCCAATATTCGAAACGAATAGGCACAAGAAGAAGAACCCCCTTTTTGTTTTCATTCATTAAAATCGGAAAATACTTTTTCACAATCTATGGAAATAATTGGAGAGTTGCTTCTTGAGCTTCCTCCATTATATTAGGAACAGAATAAACTTGCAGTTTTCACCAATTTCGTCATTTTTCTTCCTTAAATATGTCATAAACAGCGTATGTACCGCAGCAACCAGTACGACAAAGTCTACCCCGTTCATTAAATACCGAGATGATATGCGATACGAAGATATTTTTTAAATAAAATTTCGTTAATTTTTAACATCATAATCATGGTGATTGTGGATAAAACTTTGTATTACAATTGTGTTTTAGATGGTGTTTTATCTACTTAAGCAAATTAAGCGCTCGAGTTGCGTTCTCGCGTTTAAACATTCTTGCTTGAATAAAACGCTATATACAATAAATAACGATAAAATAAAAAATAAAGTATATATGAATGTTATTGTTAATAGTGGCATTCGGCTTGTATACGAAAAACGGTTTTACGCAGAAACAATTATATAATGGGCAATTTGTGGTAATATTGACCATCTGTAATTGCAACTGGCGGGTTCATGCGGCGGCCGGGCCGCATCATGAACGTTTCGCTTACGTACGGTCCGTTGCCGATCCATTGTCATTTATAACGTATTTGTCATGATTTCCATTTAATATTTAATAATGTGTGTGGGTAATGGCATGTTTACCGCAACCGTAATTACAGGAAGTACCGATCATGCCCTACCGATTAAATTACCTAAAAAAACACATTTTAAACATTTTACCTTTAAAAACGAAACCATTTTTTAAATCAAATATATAACGAAAATATAACACTCCTATCAGATAAGACAGAATAATTAAACTATACAATAAAATAGTAATTTCTAGTTGATTATTAAAAAATTGATTTGTCTTTGAAATTAGAACGAACGTTAATTGGACTAACAATACATTCAAGTAAAATGTATATGTGTGTAAAATAATGCGATAAAGTCGGTCGCATGTGTTAAAATTTGATTAGACAAGAAGTTATCATCACAGATACGGCGAAATTGAAATGTGTTTGAGTATTTTAATTGGATTACCTTGAAGCGGCGCCTTCAATCGTAATTAACAAACTTGGTATTGAGTTAATTAAGGCAATACCCGTCGAATCTAGTTATTAAAAGCATATCTATCCCCCTTTATGTATTAATTACCCACCAGCCGGATATTGTTCAATTGAATTAAGTCAACTTTCAGGTCTCAATAGCTTCCGTGATTAGTTTTCAGCCAAGTTTCAATACCCAACAAGCTTTTCAGCAAACTCCAGACACAAAAAAAAACTTTTTCTTATATTGAAACGTAAGTAAATTTTACATTGTTGACTAGAGAAGTTGAACAAAAAGCAAGACTAGACAGACAAGACTCGATTGACGAGGCGCAAAAAAACTAGACTATACAAGCAAGACTTGAGAGAAGACTAAGAGAAAAAAAACTAGATAATACACAAGACCTGAGAGATAAGACCAGACCGTCTTGGTCGGCGGCCTTGGAGAAAATTATGCCGAATGTTGGTGGGCCGAAAAGCTCCAAGCGTAAGCTCCTCTGTACGGTAATATAATGCTGCTATATGCTGCCTCAATATGGGCTAGTAGAAAGGAGTGTCAATGATGGCAGCAGAAAGGAGTGTCTACAAACTAGCGAGAGTTCAAAGAAAAATTGCGATTAGAATATGCAGCACATACAAGACGGTATCGGGGAATCTGCTTCGGTAATCGCTGGTATAGTAATAGTATTTATTTCACCTTCATTAGTTACAAAGCATGTCATTTTAATTAGCGTAGAGTAAAAATAATATAATTTAGACTACAGAGTAAGACTATTTGCTGGTACATATTTTACACATTTTTACACAAATCTTAGGGCAGGATTCATACAATAGCCTGGTTATGTAAATCTTGCGCCAGGAATTCCCCGATCGAGTGAAAAACTGACTATAACATAAATGATTTTAGTTTGTTTTTTGAAGTTTTTGTTATTTAGCGATTTAATTTTAACAGGGAGTTTGTTGCTCAAGTTGGTTCCCCAATAAGTGAAGGTATTTATTTTGGCCGGATTGAATCCGAAAGCAGGGTATGATTAAATTAACACTCTTTCGCGTTTCATAACCATCATTAATATAATTATTGAAGTTTGCCAAGTTTTTGTGGACATAACGCAAACAGATGAGCATATAACACGCCGGAATCGGAAGAATTTTTAATTTCTTAAATATCGGTCTGCTATAAGTTGTATGTGCTCTTACAATTGCTGAAACAGCTGGCTTTTGTAAAAGAAATATTCTTGTTGGTGCTGCGGAGGCCCCGCATATAATAATTCCATTTATTGCCATGACTGAGCGGAAGTGTGCATAGTAGGTGAGCTTCGCAGTTGCATCATTTACTATAAAACTAATCCTTCGAATGAAAAATATTGATGCCGAAAGTTTTCGCTCATGTAATGTATGTGTTGATTCCATGTTATTGAGCTGTCTAATTGGAATCCCAGAAGAGTAAATTCATTTTGTTCGAGCATATGAGTAGGGAAAGATGATTCCTTCTTGACCCTCCTCACTCGTCGCCCCCTCCACCATATATTTAAATCTGAACTCTAAATTCATCGTCATATCAACAATTAAAACTGTATCCCTGCGATCAAGCAAGGTTTTTGCAAGCAAGCATAATCTTGATAGCCATAAGAAAGTATGTGATGATAATCAAAAAATGTACTTCAAATGCACCGTTTGCAATTCAACTTTCACAAGAAAAGATAGCGACATAGGAGAAAATATAATATAAAATCAACAATGATGGTGGGAAGAAAAGGAGTCTAAATATTGAATATTCACCCTACACCTCCAAGAAGATAAAGTTGGAGCCGTCTTCTTCTTCTTCCTTGGCGCTACAGCCCTCTATGGGTCTTGGCCTGCTTTACAACGTCCTTCCATATCCTTCTTTCTTGTACTGTGTGGGGCCATTACCGTACCTCGAGTACTTTCAAGTCTTTAATAACGTCTTCTCTCCATCGTATTCGTGTCCTGCCTCTCGATCTCTTTTCGACAGGCAACCATAGCGTCAGAGCTTTTGGGGTTCGGTCGTCCTTCATTCGCATGATGTGCCCGAACCACCTTAGCTTCTGCGCCTTCACATGCCTCACAATGTCTCTTCCCTCGAGTATTCCATCTATTTCGGCGTTGGTTCTTATTCACCATCCATCCTCTTCCTGTATCCCTCCATATATTTTTCTTATGATATTTCTTTCGTATACTCTTAAAGCTTCCTCACCACTTTTGCATAGTGTCCATGTTTCCCCCGCATAAGTGATTATTGGACGGATTAGTGTTTTGTACACTTTCAGTTTAGCTTTTCTGCTCAGTAGTTTGGATCCTAGCAGAGTATGCTTTCCTCCCTAACAAAATTCTGTGAGCGATTTCCTCACTCATCTTATTTTGGCTCGTTAACTTAGCCCCTAGGTAGGTAAACTCGGTCACTCCCTCGTAGTTTCTACCATTTACTTGAATTGGTCTTAAATCGGTCACTTGCTCCCTACCACTCATGTATCTCATGTACTTTGTTTTATTTTCGTTTATTCTCAGTCCGCATGGTTTAAATTCTTGTTCAAGTCTCGCTGTTATTTCTTTTAGGTGCTCCCTACCTCTTGATGCGATGTATATATCGTCAGCGTATGCTCCCACTTGCGCTGCTCTAGTTTTTAGGGTGCCTGTTACGTTCACCTCTCTGATTACTGCCTCCAGCAGTAGGTTGAACAACATTGCAGATAAGGCATCGCACTGTCTTACTCCCGTTCCTGTTGCAATGTCGTCCGTGAGCTTGGAGTCTATTAGGACTTGCGCACTTGACTCAGTTAGTGTTAGTCCTACAAGTCTACCCAGCTTCATGGGTACTCCTAGTACCAGTAATTGTCTCAGTAGCTATTTTCTGGAGACACTATCAAACGCCTGTTTGCAATCAATATATATGCTATACAATGTTATGTTATGCTCATAACATTTTTCCATTATTTGTCTTTGCGTGTGAATTTGATCTATGGTCGATCTGTTGCTTCGGAATCCGCACTGGTAATCGCCTAATATTTCTTCTGAATATATTGCAAGTCTTTTGCATATTACTGCTGACAGCACCTTGTAGGCTATATTTAAAAGAATAATCCCTCGGCATCCTTCTTATTTCCCTTTTTATGGATTGGGCATATGATGCCTTTTTCCATTCGTTAGGCATGGTTTTTGTATTCCATACCATGACAATTAATCCGTGGATTCGTGTCCACAAGTGCTCTCCGCCGCTTTTTAAGAGTTCTGCTGTTATGGTATCACTTCCTGATGCTTTATAATTTTTCAGCATTACTATTACCTCTCTTACTTCTTGATAGGTGGGTTCCAGGATTTCTGGTTGCACTGCGTGATAGTATTTTGCGTCTTCCCCATTGTTTTCATGTTCTTCGATCTTACAAATTAACAGCTATAGTACTGACGCCACCTTTCAAGTATTTCCTTTTCCGTACTTAGCAATCTTCCTTCCTTACTAAGAAAGGTGTTGGCTCTCGATTGGAAGTCTCTGGTTTGCATTGCTATTTGTTTATACAACTTTCTGCTCTGGTTGTTATTGTTGTATTCATCTAAGTCCTCTACTTGCTTGTTTAGCGCATTTTTCCTCTTCTGTTTACTCACTCTTTTTGCCGCTCTTCTTAATTCCTTGTATTTTGCTCTATTTGCTCTTGTCATTGTTTGCAGCATCTTTTTTTCTGGCTTCGTTTCTTTCCCTCAGAGCTCTTCTACACTTATCATCGAAACAAGTGTTTCTGTCCTTTACTTCCTTCCCGACTGTCTTTTCCGCTAAGTCAATTATGACACTTTTTATGGCGTTCCATTCCTTGTCCACGTTTTCACCGGTTTCCGTTCTTTCTAGGGAACGCTCAATTAGGTCTTGATATTGTTTTTGTTTATCCTTCGCTCTTAGAACCTGCGTATTCCATTTTTTTACATGTTTCTTACCCCCCACAATAGCTGTAATTCTTTGCCTCACCGAGAAACGTGCGAGATAGTGATCAGAGTCGCAGTTAGCGCCTCTCATAGTTTTTACGTCTGTGATCATTGTTGCCCTTCGTTTATTGATAAGTACATGGTCAATTTGGTTGACCCCGCGGTTTCCTGGCATCACTCACGTGCCTTTGTGTATTAGTTTGTGCGGGAAGCATGTGCTACTGATTTTCATGTTGTAACCCGCTGCCATGTGGCACAGTCTTTTCCCGTTATCACTTGTTTGGTCGTGCAGTGAGTGCGTTCCCGCTACACTTCTGTACGCGTCCTCTATTCCTACCTTCGCAAGTTGCCTAACACTATTGCATCATGTTCCGACACTTATTCGCAGATTCTCTGTTATTTGATGTAGAAGTGTTCCTTTTCATCATCCTCTCCCGCTTCAGTTGGTGCGTAAGCACATATTACACTAAGGTTGTGGAATTTTCCTTTCATGCGTATCATGCATATTCGGTCGCTGACCGCTGTGAATCCTAGTACAGCCTTCCTTGCTTCTCTCGTTATTATAAAACCTACCCCCTTTTCTCCTTGTTTATCCGGGTTTCCACTGTAACATAATCTGTATAGCTTCTTGTCAATACTGCCTTCTCCCTTCCATCTTATCTCCTGTAAGGCCGCTATATCTATTTTGTATTTATCTAATTCCTCCGCTATCTCCTGTATTCTTCCTGGTCTCAACATTGTTCCATGTGCCCACGTGCCCATTTGCACGTTTGTGCCCATGTGCCCATGTGCACGTTCCATGTGCCTAGTTTTAAATCAGTTTCCGTTTTCCTAGCCTTAATTCGTTTCCTTGTCGTCGCCGTTTTGGATAGTCCATTCCGAGGCTGCTGTGTAGCTTTTGTAACATGCTGTGTTTTTGTTTTTACTAGGCAGGGTTGTTGGCCCAGCGCTAAACCCATACGCTCATGTGCGCTCCCATGCGCTCATCCATACGGGTTGGATACCGCATCTCAAAAGAGGTTGGCCGGGTTATCAGGGTTCACCAGTCTTGGCGGTGAGAGTCGGAATTGCGTAGGAGAGGCTATGTGATAATCTGCTGTGCGATTATCGTGCATGCACTATCCCATTTGAATCCCAAGTTGGAGCCGCAGACAGTCTAATAATTTCTGTAAAATATGCAATCGACTATCCCCAGCAAGACTAAAGTTTGCAGGAGATCTACGATCATAGAAACATCTCCAAGCAACAGTGAAGCCGGTCCAGCAGAACATCATCCAAGCTTGTGTCAGTTATAGAATTGATGGTTCAGGGATTGATGTGGATAGCTTTATTAGTAAATTGAATAGCCGTTGTACGAGAATCCGAATTCTATCCGTCCACTTTCCGTCAACTTTCCGTCCACTTTCCGTCCACTTTCCATCCATTTTCCATCCACTGTAATCAGCTTTTAATTAGCTTTAAGCAGCTTTTAATCAGCTTATAAACGGCTTTATACAGCTTTAACCGGCTTTTAATCTCAGCCGAGGAGTGAGGAGGTTCCAGAAGGAATCATCTTTCCCTACTCATATGTTTAGTAGTAAATATTAAATGTTGCGTTTCTTCAGTGTTCAGTACTTCTAACCATCATCTCAGGAATCTGATAATTGTTTGAGGATGTTTTTGTCGTTATCAATATTGGTAAATGATGTATCATCCGCGAAGATGCATGCTCTGTAGGTGTTGAAATTGACTGTCAAGTCGTTTATATAGACAACGAACAATATGGGACCCAATATTTACCTTTGGGGGACCCAACTTTGAGACTGTGTGCTTTTCCAATCGACTATTTGCTTGTGGTTCTCAAGGTATGATTTTAGTATTGCTTTTGCCTTTCCTCTGATTTTGTAGAAGTACAACTTCTCTGTTAGTATCCGGTGGTTTACGCGGTTAAAAGATTTACTTAAGTCTAGGCAGGAGAGCATTGCTTCTTTCTGTCTTCGAGGGTTTTGAGTATCGATTCTACGACTTCTATAAGTGCTGTTACTGTAGATTAATTTTCTCTAAAGCCACGTTGAGCCGAATATTGTTATTTTCGAGGAAACTTACCGATTTAATACAGATTCAATAATTTTTGAGACATAAAGTAACTGAAAGCAGTCGGGTCGCCCTTCTTGTGGATAGGTATGACTTTGGAGTTTTTTTTTTATCTTTCGTGTACTTAGGTTTAAGGTTAAGAGTGGTTGTTATGAATTGTTGAGCTGTGGTTTCATATAAGGCCATTGGTTTAGACGAGTTATAATGAGATAATGAGACGAGATATTTTGACACTCCTTGATGCAAAATTGTTTTACCACGTTTGCGAGTTATGTGTTCATCTCTTGCGCACTATGCAGCTATTAACGATTTTCTTTGGGTTTTTTCGTATAGGTGTTGATTATGTACCATATCTCTTTACTATTGTTTGTAGTATTATTTATGCGTTGCAGGTTTCTTGTTCTCAAAGAGGTTCTCTGTCTCTAGTTTGTATTTTCTTTTTAGGGTTAAATACATATGTTGTGATGGCTCGTCTTTTTTGACTGACTATAAATTGTTCTAGACTGTACATACCTTGATTGATGCCCAAATCGATGTGTTCTTGGATACCAGATCTAAAGTTACCACAAGCTGAGAAGTTGTCTCTGCGCAATTCGTTTTCTCTTACTTTGAAACGCCTTTCGAGAATCTCTTCAGCTATGGCTCCACGCACTGGGCAATGGACAGCAATCTTTTCGTTACGGCGGATACCAAAGGAACGTACAGTGCGGGGTTTTTTTAATTGGCGGGTTGTTGCCCTGCCAATTGCTCCAATACTTTTGCGGTTCTTGTAAGCCTATCACCAGATTCTCCAACGCAAATGTTCAAGCAAACCTTTCGAATGTGAAGATCGCGCATCACATTCTTGGAGTTATCTTTGACCTCCTTCTTCTACTTCTTTGCTACGGGCGCCATAACTTTTCAAGTCCATTAGCTTTTGCTTGTCACTTATATTTTTTTGGAAATCCATATTATAATCTCCCGCTATTGTAATGTTTTTGAGACTCATACCGAATATTTAATAAATTTTGTTTAAAACCAATTGTTAGGATTGTTGCCTTTCTTGTAGTTTGAGGGCCTCCAATTCTATGTATTTTTCAACCTATAATTAGATTATGCTCCGAGCTCCCACCATGTGTGGAATGTATTCTGAGTAAACAGCTTACCACCTCATAGTTTGGGAGAGTAACTCTCTCTTTAATCTGGCTTGTTACCCAGTGTTCAATGATACAATCTACATCACATTTTTCATTAACAAGGAAGTAGTTAAGTATGTCCATTTTATTAGTTATGCACTGTATATTTAAGTATTTTATGGTAGATAACTGTTAACATTACTTGTCTTTGCTGAGGAGCCCTCATAGAACTACTGGTAAATGATAGAACCGAACTACGTGAGTCCGGATATGATAGGCAATCTAGAATTGCCGGTAGAAGAAACTTCCTAGCAGAATTGCAACAAAAATGTTGGGCGTCCGAAAAAAGCCAATGGACGAAATTCCTGATACCGAATATCGTGGGTCAACAGGAAGCATACTGCGACTAACTTTTACCTGACCTAGTACCTCACAGGTATACTTAACAGGGATGCATGGATGCTTTCGTGACTACTTAAAAGAAATACGCGCCGCCACAGATTACCTGTGTTAATACTATGGCAAAGTGAACTCTGTAAGTCACACAATATATGACTGCTAGAAATAGGAAGAAGAAAGGGACGAGCTAACAGCCCACATGGAGATGGCTTTTTATGCAAGAACTGTAATAGGATACATGTTGCAAAATAAAGAGACTTTTGATAGGATGGCCAGATTCGTTAAATTTATTATTTCCTCGAAGGAAAACGACATAAATAAGATGAATCAACAACCGTCTTAACTACAACAACCGCGCTGAAGATATGCTACCTAAAGTTCCGGCGTGATTGTAGATGTTCGTAGAGCCACTTGTTTGTTCAGATCTCAGCTGCCAGCTACGCCCGTAAAAAAAAGACAGACATACCTAAATAGTCAAGACTGGGCAAGCGAGACTAGTCTTAATCAGATACAACTAGACAGTTAAACGTGGACAGATAGACTAGACAGACAAGACTAGACCGCGAAGAGTAGAGAGACAAGACTGGACAGAAAATATTATAGAGACAAAACCAAATAGTCAAGATTAGACAGGCAATACTAGAGAGACAAAAACAAATACGCAAGACTAGATAAGCAAACCTACACAAACAGAACAAGACAGACAAAACTAGATAGTCAAGACTAGAAATAAGTGCAGAAAAGGTTAGATAGAGAAATGCTCAAGGCAAGACAGGCAAGACTAGACTGACACATTCATTCATTTCATTTGCGAGTCCGATATATCAGTGTTTATATTCAGGCCCTTCCTTTCCAATAGTTGGCAGCGTCTATCACCTTGTCATTTGCCACAAG
The DNA here is from genome assembly GCA_944588485.1 of Phosphuga atrata. Classification (NCBI taxonomy): domain Eukaryota; kingdom Metazoa; phylum Arthropoda; class Insecta; order Coleoptera; family Silphidae; genus Phosphuga; species Phosphuga atrata. Next base: position 14,343,437 of record OX155895.1, on the reverse strand, counting down.
TAGGTCCTACATCGTGCATGCCTCTCCCATGTTGGGACATTTGAGAAGGTGGCTGTCGCTCTGAAGCCCTCCACATTCACATAGCTCGTCATCTACAGGCATTCCCCATCTCATCCAGTTCGATTTGCAGCGCGTCACTCCTGTCCTTAGTCTGTTCAGTGATTTCCATGTCGCGTACGGTAAGAGTTTTCCCGGTGGCCTCTCTGGGTACGGTCCTCAGGTTTGGGTGTTGCTCTCTCCATAGCTCTATGCGGCGTTGTTTTGGGCATGTTTGCAGTTGTTGTGTATGTTGAAGACTGCTTTTCCTTGATTTGAGTCGCTTCCTTTCTGATTGTTGGTCGTGTAGAGGGTGCTGCCTATCTTCGATCTGCTTCTGCCGCGCTGTTTCTGATGCTAATTTGCGTCTGACGCGTGCTGAGGCAATTCCAGATTTCCAGATGTCCTGCACGTCTCGTTAAAGCCCACGTCGGTATATCTTGCGTGAATCGAGTTGTACCACACTGGTGCCGCGTACTCGACAGCGGAGAAATAGAGAGCAAGAGCCGACGTACGCAGCACATCAGGCTGCGCTACCCATATTGTGCCAGTGAGCTTCCGGATGACATTATTCCAAGCACAAACTTTGGCTTTTTTATTCTGGCAGTGTTCTTGGAAAGGCAGTGTGTGCGGTCCAGTGTTACGCCCAGGTACTTTGCAGTGTCGCACGTTTCGAGTTCTTGTTCTCTCCATATGAGTTGTAGCTTCTTGCTTGCGTCCTTATTTCTCAGGTGAAATGCACATACCTGGGATTTAATGGGGTTCCGCTTCTACTGGTTTAAGTCGTAGTTCTTCGAAGCTTTTACCCTGTGCGGCGATGGCTGTGTCATCCGCATAGATGCAGCGACGTGTCTGTTGGTCGGTTGATTGGCCATTTGTGTATACGTTAAAGAGTATAGGAGCTAGTACACTTCCTTATGGTAGGACATTCCTCTGGTCTCTCCATAGACTCTTTTTGCCTGCTGTGTAACATAGAAGCGCATGTTCTGCAACAAAGTTTTCACCAGTCCAGCTAGGCGACAGTCGTAACTAAAATGATACAATTTCTCCACTGCTTTTTTTTGTTTAAGGTATCATATGCCGCTGTCAGGTCTATAAAGCCTACGCCGGTAATTTGCTAGCGCTCGAAGCCATCTTCAATATGTCGTGTTAAGTTTAGAACTTGGGCGCAGCAAGACCTTCCCGGTCTAAACCCTGCTTGCTCTGGTATTATGCTTTCGTTTACCTTACCAGATATGCTTTTCGTTATACTTTACCAGATATGCTATTCAGTATAAATCTTTCGAAGACATTGTAGAGAAGACATTGTAATGATACAGGTCGATAGCTTTTAGGTTCTGCAGGATCCTTTCCCAGTTTTAACAGCGCGACTACTCGAGCCTTCCTCCACATTTTTGGGAGGATGGTTGAGCAAGCAATTGTTGCTGTTCAAAAATATTTTATTTGTTCTCTTCTTAGATTTGTTTGTTCTGTTCTTAGTTCCCCGTGTGGGGTTGCTAGATCCCCCATCGGCCCCCTCCCCAGGTGGCTTTTAGGGGAAAGCCTCCTAGATATAGGTGGTACCGGGGAAATGAAATACCCGGCGCGGACCAAAATCTAGCACAAATAGAAGCGTCTGTACTTTAGAGAAGCGGCTTCGAACGACGTCTGTTCCTATGTTAAGGGCAGTCGACATTAGAAAGAAAACGGTAAAATCCTTCAGAATGCAACGGAAAACCACTGAAGTATTCTCCCAAGAATATCACAGGGAAAGTTCTAAAGAAACACGGCCCACAGTCTCCGGCAATATGAGGGTGCTAAGAATCCCCGGAGTAAAAACTATACTTAATATTGGGACATGGATTGTCCAAAGCTTATACGAAGTTGGTAAACTGATAAACAAAATACGTGAGATGAAAAGGCTCGATATATCATTCCTAGGAATTAACGAAACATGGTAGCCAGGACAATGCAATACCGGTGACAAAATTATGTATTACTCGGGTAACGATGACAGAAATCACAGGAAAGTCGTGGGAATTAAAGTCAATAAAGAAATCACTAAACACGTTACCAATTTTATTCCCTACTCAGACCGTACAATACTAATAAAGATCGCATCAAAACTCCTAAACATGGTTTATGCCCCCACTCTCGATAAGAGCAAGAAGTTGATCGATTTTATGGAGAAATCAAGAAACTGTTAAACCTCACCAAACCACATGAAATAAACATAATGCAAGGCGACTTTAATGCTAAATCGGACCACATGGCTTAGGAGACAGAATCGTGAGGGGAGATAGTCTGGTGCAATTTTTCCAGGTGGAAAACTTTAGGATTACAAATAGCTGGTTTGATATGCCTCGGAACCCGGAAGACTTTACACGTGGAAATCTCCACAAGATAGGGACGGTAGAAACCAGTTCGGAACCATATTGACCTCATTATTCATTCATCCTATTTTCATTCATCCTCATTAACAAAAGATTTAGTACAACAGTAAAAAGAGTCTGTGCATACCCTGGTGCAGATGTAGCATCGGATCACGTCCTTCTACTGGGCTCCTATAAATTAAAACTCTCACGTCCACAGAAAATTAAACTAACGAAACAACTTGATATTGAGAAGCTTAAAATCAAATCATTAAAGGCAGAGCTACGATATGTAATAAACGATCATCTTAGACGACAACAGGAAGCATCCCTAGATACGGAAATAGACGCATTATGGAACAACATAAGATCAACTATGATAAATACAGCACAGATCAATTTAGGGTATCGTAAGTCTATCCCACTAAAAAAATTGGATGGAATCTACAACTGATGGATGATAGAAGACGATATAAAAACACAAACCTTGACGTATATCGCAGAATAAATGTAAGAATTAGATTTGAAATAAGAAAAGCTAAAAAACTATGGTTAGAGGAACAATGCAAGGAAATAGAAAAACTACAGCAGAATCCCGATATATATGGAGAACATAAAAAGTTCAAAGAAGTGGCTGGAGTGTACAAACATAGTGTGTCAATAACAGAAATGAAATTGTCCTAGAGGCAGATGAGATAAAGACTGTATGGGAACAGTACATAAGTGAACTATTTCAAGACGATAAAAGACCAAACCTAGAGATTAAGCAAGAAAATGAACTTCTTACAGGACCACCAATAACCAAAGACGAAATTAAAAGTGCAGTACAACAGTCCAAAAAAAAGAAGACTGAGCCGTATGGTCTGCCAGCAGAAATTATTAAACTGATTGATGAGGAAAATCTGTCTTTATTAGTAATTGTTTTAACAAAATATAGTGCTTCTATCTCAGGTCCTCTATCTTCTATGTCTAGGCAGATATCCCCTAGACTGGTTTAAATCCACCTTTATTCCCTTGCGTAAAAAAGAAATGCAAGAAAGTGTAATGAATATCGATTAATCAGTTTAATGAACCATGCACTGAAAATATTCCTCAAAATATTGCATAATAGAATTTTTATAAAATGTGAAGCCAACCTTAAAGATACCCAATTTGGCTTTAGAATTGGCATGGGGACGAGAGAGTCTCATTTTGGTATCCGAGTATTGATACAGAACTGTCGGGATGTGCGGAAAGATGTCTTCCTTTGCTTTCTTGACTATGAAAATGCTTTTGACAGAGTTCAACACGAAAAATTAATAAATATATTGAGAACAACAGATGTATATGAAAAAGACATTCGCTGTATCTGTATCAAACGGCGCATATAACAACAAATGTAATAAAAACCCAAGATATAGAAATAAGCAGAGAAGTTAAGACAGGGGTGTATATTATCACTTTTGTTATTTAATCTATATTCCGAGGCCATTTTCAATGAAGCTTTGGAAGATAAAGACATGGGAATCAAAGTAAACGGAGTAAAACAACATTAGATATGCGGACGACTCAGTCATAATAGCCGATAGTAATAAAGATTTACAACGGATGATTAATCAACTGAACACCATTAGAATTAAAATTCATGATAGTTTGCAGGCCTTAATCTTAGGGAACCTTATCCCAATGCTCAAATCACAATAAATAATACCACACTAGAACGTGTCTCACGTTCTAGTGTGGTATACTTCTCAAGTATTTGGCTAGTGGGCTGTACGAAGAATGGGATAACGATAGGGAAATTAGATGTAGAATAGAAACTGCCCGCAATTATTTCTTCAAATTAAAAAAAAAATTAACACACAGAGACAGAAGTTTAAATCTAAGATTGAGATAAGCTAAGTGCTATATGTGGTCCGCTCTGCTGTAAGGCGTGGAGACATGGACGCTGAAAGCATCATCCATGAATATGATTGAAAGTTTTGAAATGTGGACGTACCGTAGAATGCTGAGAGTACCATGGACTGACCAGGTAACAAATGAGGAAATCTTGAGACGAATAGGGAAAGATAGAGAAATGTTACTTAGCATAGAGAGGAAAAACTATCTATTTTTGGCACATAATGAGTGTCCCAAAATACCAACTGCTACAACTGATAGTTGAGGGCAAGATTAAACGCAGAAGAGAAGTGGGAAGAAAGAAAATGTCCTGGTTGAGAAATCTAAGGGAATGGACAGGTTTAAGAACTATAGGAGACCTGGTACACACAGCAACAGACCGTGAAGCGTACATAAATGTGTTCGCCAACATCCAATAGTGTGGATAGGCAGATGAAGAAGAAGTTCTTAGATCATCTAGTTCTCCAGCCTTGTTATTTTTTAAGATGTTAATGGCGGTTTTTAATTCACTGCTTGTGCATGGCTCAGCTAGTCAGTCTGCTTTGTCTGGATCCCTTTATACTTTAGTTTCTAGGCCCTTCTTTGGGCCTTTCCGTTCATTAGGAGTTGGTGTGCGATCTGGTCTGGAGTAACCAGTGTCAGGTTCGGAGTAGCACTTGTGGCGTCGTTGCTAAGATTTTTGTATTTAAGTTTCCAGGCACGTCGGCTGCTCTGCTTCATATTGCTCGCATTTATCGGAGTTTGCTCTATAGATTGCTTGCATTAGATCTTCGCTCGTATTTATGGTATCCTTAGAGAAGGGGTCGTTCTCATATAGGGTTCAATGCCTCTACAACAGGTCTGCGGGTTCTGGAGTAAGACCTGGTATGTATTCAGTTCTGCATCCTCTTGGAATGTGTTTTCTTGATAGTCTCTTGACAATGTCGATGAAAGCATCATAGTTTTCGGGCTTTGCTTCCAAGGAGATGATCTCGTGGTCCAGGTTAGCTGCAAGCTCATTCCATCTTGCCTTCCTAAAATTAAATTGCCTTTTGAAGGTCTCAATACTGCCTAGATTATACATTTAATGAGGCGGTATTGTGTTTTTGGAAATGGATATTCTACATGTTTTGTTGATAGGGGAACAAATTTTTCAGAGAGAGAAAAATTTTATCCGGGTTATAGCCTTTTCTTCAGCGACCGCTATTGAAAGACAGAGGCAGCTTGGGGTCGCTTATTAGGTGCAAGTTCGTGTGCTCTGCCCAGTTCTCCAATTCAGCTCCATTTTAATCGGTCTGGTTATATCCCCATATTGTGCTGTGGCAGTTGAAATCGCCCAGCACGATCCTCCCGTCTGGCGACCGGACGTTGGGAGCCTCTTGAAATTCGAAGGTTGCATTGGGCGGTTTGTATATTAACGTGACTGTGAGAGATTTTGCCACCACTGTGAGAATCTCAATGTTGTCGTGTGACGTGAATATCGCAGATCGGATTTCAAGATCAGGCCTTGCAAATACGGCGCTTCCATAATGATCATGGGGCCTTTCCAAAACCAGTATCATTCCCGCGATGTGGGTGTCCGTGCAGTAGGGCCTCTGTGAGTTTCTTGGATTACCAATATGTCGCACTTGGTGGCTCTTGTCAGGTAACATATAATGGTTTCCTTATCCTTAGAAAGTCCTTCAATGTTAAGATTTTAAGATCAGCTCTTGCAAATACGGCGCATCCGTACTGATCATGGGGCCTTTCCAAGACCAGTCTCATTTCCGCGCACTTGAGTCTCCGTGGAGTTGGGCCATTGTGGGTTTCTAGAATTAATAAGATGTCGCACGTGGTGGCTCTTGTCAGGTCAGATAAAATGGTTTCCTTATCCTTAGAACGTCCTTCAATGTTAATTCACGTCGTCTTGAATGTTGGCTCTGATAAAAGCAGGAAAAGGATTCAGTGTAGGAAGTGTAGGTCTCTTGTCGTTTCCAGGGGACGCCCGATTGCTGTAATTAACACTCTCTAATCGCAATCTACATGGACGCTCCTTCCATGTCCCCCATGTTGCACTAGACAGACTAAACTAGATAGACAAGACTAAACATACAAGACTAGACTCGACAGCAAGACAACAACTACAGAACAAGACAGACAGAACTAGACAAACAAATCTAGATAGAAAAGTAAAGTCATTTCTTATATTGATTGATTCACTAGACGTACAAGACTAGACAAAAAGGACTAGACTTGACAGACAAAACTTGATAGACAAGGCTGGGCAGGCAAGACTAGACAGAAAAGATTTAGATATACAGGACTAGACGTACTAGACTAGAGAGAAAAGTTTGAATTTGGCACGACTAGACAAACAAGGCTGAGCATTCAAGACTTACTTCAAAACTTCAAGATTTGATATACTAAACATGATGCCTGTTTTGCTAAAGTATAAAATATTCGAATAACATTTGGTACACTAGTTTGACTAGTCTAATCTTTTAGTATTATTATCTTTTTCAAGATTTCTTAATGTGAGTTCCTTAGAATCCAGGACTTCATCAGGAATTTAATTGATTTGTTAAAGAATTTAAAAATAATAAAGTAACTGAAAGTTCGAAGATTTTCCTAGAAATCGATTAGACTTTATTGTAGAATGAATAATTAATTGACAAATAAATTATTATACCGACTAGTAAATGATAACTCCAACGCATAAATTGATGAATTAAACATTAAATATGACCATTTTACTTGAAATTTCATGAAAATTTTTGGAAAATTTCGGGAATGTTTAAGCGTTTTAACGTAAGAAAATCTGTTTTTTTCCAAATATATTAGTTTTCGAGTAATTGAGTAATAGTTAGAAAAAGCTTTGTCTATTGGTGTATCTAAAAATTCAAATAAATATATGTCTTATAAATAATGTATTATAACGTTTAAATTAACTTTCTTTACAATTTATAAATTGTGAATATTTTAAACGTGAATTTAGGGGTGAGTATTCAGATGACACAAGCTATTTTCTTATGATTCTCACCTCAGTTTACAAACTAGAAAATTAATCAAACAGAATATAAGAAGAATGAAGTGAAAGAGGGAAATCTATCTATCACAACCGTGACTTTCACAAAAAGAAAGCAGCTCCGAACATTTAAAGTAAATAAACGCACAATGAATTCAAAATAACAACAATAAAAAAAGTTTACATCGAGAAAATATCTCGCGCCGCCGTACAGTTTGAAGCACAATTAATTATTTTTCATGGTTCTTGATTATGAAGTGGTGCTTTTAAACAACGCTTCCCCTCGGCAACACTAGAGGGCTTTGTGCTTGTTCGCCGGCAACAACAATAAACCGCCCTTGCCCCGATGATGATGAATTCATATACTGTGAACATCGTTTCGACTTTTACCATTAATTATTACGGAATGATGTTGCAAATTTCCCGTGACATATTGCATTGTGATCGGGCGCGCACACCGCGTCCCCACGACCCCTTCGGCACCAATTTATTATTTATTTATTTAAACGTTGCAGAGGTAAACTATATTATAATTATCTACAAGCGTGATAAGGGTGATACACAAAACTATAACGTTTTTTTATAGTAACTCAATGAATTTCAAATGCTCACGGTTTTGACAAGTCATTTCTCGACAGTTACTTATTTATTCAATGGGAAACTTAATACGTTTTACTATAAATATCCTGTTTGTTACATTGACTAGACAACGTTATTATATAAATGACAGATACAAGAGAAGATTATGAAGAATATACTTTGTGAACACGTCTATGTGATAGTCAGGACTAGAATAGAAAAGGTAAGCCAGAATTTACTAAACGGACAAGACTTTACAAACAAGAATAGACAGGCAAGACTAGACACACAGGACTAGACAGACAGAACTAGCTAGACAAGACTAGACGGACAATACTAGACATACAATACTAGACAGACAAGAGTCACTAAAAGTGGCTTGGAGGAAGCTCTCACAAAACTCTCTATTCCACTTTGGCTTTTATTATGCACCACCTCGGTATCGCATTGTTTTTCATTCATTCAGGGTGGGCAGACGGTTAGCTAAAATTGCCCTAGTTCTGCCTCCCCAACCAGGAATCGAACCCGGGTCTCCCGCATTGACAGGCTGGTATGTTGTCAACTACACTACCAAGGAGGACAGACAGACAAGATAAGACAGACAATACTAGACAGATAGTACTAGGCAGACAAGTCATGCAAGATTAGACAAACAAGACTAGAAAGACAAGACTAGACAGGCAAGACTAGACAGGCAAGACTAGACAGACAAGACTAGACAGACAAGTCAATGGATGGAGAAAAAGCGCTTGAAGCTGTTCTACTGACCGGAATGAGGCATATAGGCCCGATAATATTTAAGATCAGATACATAACTATAACGCTCAAGGACGCAGTTAAATATCTTGGTGTGATTACTGATTTGATACTTTTGACGTTTTACACCACATGATTGACGTTTTATACCACATATCATGCGAGCAGTGACTAAAGCCCTCAAGGTAACAGCAGCACTGGAAAAGATGATGCCCAATGTCGGCGGACCAAAAAGTAGCAAGAGAAGATACTAAGGTAAACAATTCGGGTTTTTGCAGAATCTCAGACGCTAATACCTATTATGACATGATGATTGGTGTTAATGGTACTAGGACTATTAGGTACTCATAGTATAAATTGCAGCTTTAATCTTAAAATAAGAACTACTAAAATTTATAAAAATATAAAAAGTCAACTTTTGCGTCATATCTCCGAAGGGGGGGGGGGGGTGATATGACGCAGTCGGTGTGGGGGAGATATGGCTTATGGGAAATTACATGTAAACCAAAAAAAAAAAAAACTCGGAAACTTGAAACACAGAAAGTTGAAACTCGTTAAACTTTTAGGTAAACAATGGAAAGTGGGCGTACCTAACAAGGTGGGGTTCAAGTTTCCCCAAAACCGCGGACCACTCATAAAAAAGTATATCGTCCCGCACGGGCCACTTCCACAACTTCCCGTTTTGTTTCGTGGCCTTCACCTCGTACGTCATCTAACATTTTCACTGTTAGGCCAGGGAAAACATTGCCGTCAAACTTTAATGCGACATATTCTCCTACGATTCTTTGAATAGGCACCTGTTCTTCTACTTTTCCATTCGCGGAGGATTTTTTATCTCACTCACTCCCAGATGATGATGGGAATTCCTCCTTTTTTCTTCTTTTTTGCCCGTTTGCGAGGCTTGAATGTCTTCTCCGGCTTTGCAATTTTCATTGCTCGTTTGGACTTTTTAGCTGGTATATTTGCAGGCGTTGTCAAAAGTTGAGCATGCTGTTAGTTTTTCGCCACGGCAGGAGCATCACTTTTTGGCACTGGTGACACGATTTCTATGAGTTTTGTGGGACTCGCTTCTGTGATTTCATTAATGTGGGGCTGAATGGGTTTTTTCTTGAGTGTGCTGAAACCGGATGTGCTGGGTTGAGGATCCATACCTGAGCTACCACTTTCGTCGTCCTTGTCCTTAGAGGTGGACTCCGGGGCTCCTTTTAGGTAGGCATAAAAGGGAATGGAGAAGGGAATGGGGATTACGAGAACACACCGCAGGCCCGGAAGTCCGCCGAACCCGTAGACATTGTTGCAGCTTGAGACCATGCTTTTTGTAGAAGTTGGCCAAAGTGCCTGCGCTCTATCTACTTTCCAGGTTTTGCATTTCCCCATTTCATAGCTGCATTTCGGTAAAAGGCCTTCAATGGTTTGAAAAAAGTTCGGTCTAGAAGCTGTAACTAATGTGTTGTGTGACTGGGAAGGCAAAGAAGCTAGACATCATTTTCGAGCGCATTGTAATATGTCAGGCGAGTTAGTGTGTGATCCGTGACTCTTGAATTCTTGAAAATCTCTTCATATATGTAGGCTGATTTTCCACCCATTACCACTTCAGATCCGTTAGGCATATTATCAAGCCACACTTGTTGCTTGTAAACGCCTTTGAAAACTACGTAGGGCGGTAAAAAACTTCCCTCTGCATTACAACAAGCAACACCTGTCACTGTTTCTCCTTGTTCCATTGACTGACGAACTTGAACTGCCTTGCTGCCTTTGGCCGTTATGACTTCTTGCGGAGGGTTGTTCAGCTGCAAACCTGACTCATCTACATTGTAAATATTTGCAGGTTTGTTTAAGAGGTTCAATGAGTCTAACGTATTTTTCAACAAAGTGAAATAATCATTCACTTATTCCTTTTTCATACCCTCCGCGTGAGCCATAGACACTCCTTGGGCTTTTCGAATTGCCGATGATGGTCTTCGTGAGAAATGCGTCAAGCCATGCCCGTCCTGTCTTGCGCTTCTCTACGTTGAAACGTGCGCTGGAAACCCGGCCCATTTGCTCAGCAAGGTTGAAAGCCATTCGGCAAAGTGAATCTCTAGTTGGCGCGTATCCGGCAGCCTGCAGTCTCTTGACATAAACCACTAATTTTTGTTCTGCGTCCAGGCCAAGGGAAGGAGGTTGCCCAAGCTTGCCTTTATTGCTCTTCTTTGTTTTGAGTCTGAGTCGTTGTGTTTTTTTCCGGTATTCCGTGCTTTTTGCTGCCCCCTCACTGTAGAGCCGTCTGCTACATCTTTCCAGCAGCCCCATAGGTTTTTAGACTTGTAGCTAGGCATGTCTGAAAAAAGAAAGTAACAAGTTACTATTACAATATGAATTATGCGGGGATATGACGCTCGTCATATCACACATTGGACGCAATTTTACGTAAAAAATTGCAAATAGTAAACAATGAGGGCTATGTGAATAAATAAGTCTTAATATTGATTTTAAAGAATGTGCAATAACGTAGAATATACTAAACCAACAAAAATTGCAAAAGAAAACAAATTACGAACCTTATAAATGAAATAAATATAATGAAATTTCACATGTGTTGATCTTCAAAATGGCGAACAAAACAAATCTTCCTTCCACGACCATTCGCTTGTAACTGGGGTAGACACGCTTCACCTGGTGGCGATGGCGGGTACTTCTTTTTAAGGTTCCCCAATGTCTTTTACACGCCAGAAAGCCGAGATATCGAGATTTCGAAAACGCGTCATATACCCGACTGCGTCATCCCTCGGTTTAACCTTATGCTCAGTCGCTCACTCGGCAATGCTCTATGGTGCCCCGGTCTGGACAAACGCAGTCGAGAAAGAGACCATTAAAAATAATCTGCTCACAATGCAAGTGCAAGAGCTTACAATACAGTCTCAACGGATGCACTGCTCGTGTTGGCAGACAGAGCATCCATAGAATCCTTGATGAAAAAAAGAAAAGAACTGTACAAAAATCGGAAAATCTGGCAGAAGAGAGAACTTGCAAAATCGCCAAACAACATCTTTTCCAGGAGTTTCAAAAGCACTGGACATGCTATACAAACGGACAGTGGGCAAAATTATTAATCCCACAAGTAGGAATCTGGTTAGATCGAAAATATGGGTAGATGAACTACTATCTCACCTAAGCGTTCAGCGGGTACGGATGCTTCAGAGAGTACCTGCACAATATCGACAGGGCAGTGCGACACACAGTCTTCGAATGTGAAAGGTGGATTCCGGAGAGGGATGACTGGACAGCGAAGACAGGAAAATCAGATCTGGGAGTAAAGACACTGTTGGAGGTCATGTTAAAGTCCGAAGACAACTGGACAGCAACGGATGATATGATAAGAAGCAATATGAGCATGAAAGAGACGGACGAACGTGCCGGACAGAAAAACTAGTGCTTGCTACGTCCCCATAAAAGCAAGAAAAAAAAGTTCTAGACAGACATGACAAGTCATACAAGATTAGACAAACAAGACTAGAAAGACAAGACTAGACAGACAAGACTAGACAGGCAAGACAGGACAGACAATACAAGACAGACAATACTAGACAGGCAAGCCTAATCAGGCAAGAGTAGACAGGCAAGAGTAGGCAGGCAAGAGTAGGCAGGCAAGACTAGACAGACAATACTAGACAGTATATGGTTTTGGTATATTTGATCATTTTTGTAAGAGCGCGTCGGCGTTTTCTCCATTCTGCAGCATGCCTCTCATCTTCTTCTTTTTGTGCCAGTATGTCCTAAAACATTAGTATTAGTTTCCCAGTTATTTTCCTTTACTAGCATGAAATCCACTAGTTTTCTGGGTTCCATAGTACCTTGGGTCTAATTACTACATTTTGTATTTTGAAGCACATTGGTAGCACTTTTCTTCTTCAAGTCAAGACAGCGGCTTCATATTTTTACGGTGTCAGTTGCAAGTTCTTGCTGGCCATCCAGTCGTTTGTGCGATTTATAGTTGTGCTGGTTTTTCCATTATTGCCTGTTCAGATTTCGCTGTAACGACAAGAGCCAGAACGTCCGCGAAACCCATCGTTGTTACACCTTCCGCTTGTGCCAATTTAAGCACCCCGTCATAGAAGATGTTCCATTTGAGTTGGTCCTAGTACAGATCCTTGTAGGGCGACACTACAGTTAACATTGTGCTCTCTAGGCTCTCCATTTGAAACATAGATGATATTACGGTCACTAAGATAGCTCCTTACAATCCAGGAACTGCAGAGACAAGACTAGACACACGGGACTAGACAGACCAGACTACACAAACAAGGCTAGACAGATTAGAGACACTGGACAGTCGGGACAGACTGGACAGACCGAACAGACCGGATAGACCGGACAGACCTGACAGACCAGACAGACCCGACAGACCCGACAGACCGGACAAGCCGGCAGACCGGACAGACCGGACTAACTGGACCGACCGATCATACGGGACAGACCGCAAAGACTGGACAGACTTTTTTTGTACGTGCTGGGAGGTGAAAATCAGCAAACGGACACCACCCGGCCCGTACCGAGTGGTAGTGGAGGGCTGCCCAGTAAGGGACGACCCACTAAAAATCCCTCCACCATTCATGCCCCACAGCCAATAGCCAGAGGAAACGGAATCCAAAGTTGGCATAACTTTATCACGTACTTTGAAAAGTTTTAATAACATCCACTTTGGGACAGCTTTACTAATTAAATCAAGGTAAAGCTGTCCCAAAGTGGATGTTATTAAAACTTTTCAAATTTGAGTAGGCATTGTCTATGTGACTGTTATAAATAGTTGTCAATTAGAACTTTATCACGTACCTCCGCCTTTCTTTTCTAAAAACCATTTATTCGCCGTGCCCCTCCCCCCCCTCAAATCAATCAAGATTTACAATAAATTTGTGCGCCCCCTTTGCACTAAGGGGCCCCGGCATTGGCACACACGGCTCGCGCGTAGCAATCCATCGGCTCGGCTCATCCTTCACATTTCTCCCCATTATAAATCCTGTCATCCCAGTCAGCACAACCCATTCATACTCACAACGGAGCACAATCCTCAACAATATCACCTTGCTTACATCCTCTCCCACCATGCATATTCTTCCTCGCACCTCATTTGCACCCATCTCACACACCCAAAGATCGTATGCTCGGCCGTGTACTACTGGTTCACATGCCATCCTCCTTTAGCACTAATCCAAAGATTTGGTGCCGAGACGATGGCCACATCCACTCTCTCCTTGTTCACCGTTTTCCATATCAACTCCATTGCAGTTGCACTCCTATTTGAGTTTGTCTGCAATATGATCATTTTCTGATAGACTTCACGTTCATACTTTCCACACATTTTCGGTACACGGGGCAGCGCATAGAGTCTGCCATGTGCCCGCTCACAACACACACGTAGCACATGGCGTCTTTGGCCTTGCACTCTTGTGCTGTGTGCCCACATTCACCGCACCGCAGACATATCATATTTCTCTCCTTTTCGTTGCATGCTGCCAAGTGTCCGTAGCCAAGGCACCGGTAGCACCTGGACGGCTTGTAGTTCTCACTGACCCGACACATAACCCATCCTACCTTAATTCTCCGTTTCTCCAGCACGGTTCGCGTCGCTCTTACTGGAAGTGCAACGACCGCCAAGCTGGCTCCTACCCGCACTGGACGGAGGGACTTTACCACGCACTCCTTGCATTCAGTGGTCTTCTGCAAGGCCTCCTTCACTTCCTCGGGGGTGGTAGCCTCGTCCATGTCCCGGACCAGGACACTTCTAAAGCCCTCCTCCGTTCTGACCTCACTTACCTCTTTCACTTGGGCTATTCTTTCAGGCATTCGCTGCTTTTCCCCCTCGTCTTTCACTCTAAGCATGAGGTCCCCAGTTACGGTTTTCCTCATCCCTTTCACATGTATATCCTCTACATCCACTTCATTCTTTATGGCATTTACCATCTATGCAAAAGAGACATCCTCTGCCCTCCTTACCAGAACTGCTTGGGTCGCTCCCGTGTCTCCGACCACTTTCCCTCGATGAGATATACCTACAACTTTCATCCAGTGCAGGGTTTCCTCAGTTCCTGTGCCGAAAAACATGCATTCAATCATTTTTCGCACATGCCACCTGTTAAGGTTCCCAGCCACACCCATGACTAACCTCTTTCTAAATTTCTTCTAACAAAGTTCTCTTATTTCTACTAAGGGCTAGAATGCCTTCTGTTCGGCATTCTCTGCCTTTACATCATCCACACGGGCAAAGAAGTGGTATATCGTACTCTCAGCCGAGACCTCCGCCTCGACACCGTACTTGCACACCATATTCTGGTTCTTTATATAGGCCACAGAGCCTACATCCATGTCCTCATTCACACTTTTGGCCTGGGGCAACCGATCAAGCAACTGATCAAGCATCTCCCAGCCCTGCCTTTCACCCTGGTTTACACCTTTCTCTCCTGCAATCAGAAGGACTACATCCTTGTCCCTTGTTAAAAGAGAGCCCTCGTTCATCTTCACCACTGTGAAGGCTTCCTCAACCCACTTCCTCGTCTTTAGTGACATGAACTCCTCTAATTTCATCCCCGGCTTCAGCGCACGGATCACCTAGTGATCGCTCTCATACGTTTGCGTGCCAACCTCCTTGCATACTGCACTTACTTGTATGTCCATATCGTACGTGATCTTCTCGATCGGCTCATACCGGTGCTTTTCAAGCCAACGGGCTACTCAGTCGCGCGAGAAGACACTCATTGTCTTCTTCACTCGTGCCACCGCGTCCTTAACTTCCCTTTTTGTGTTGCTGCCAGCAGCTATAGCTCTGTCTAGGTCATCGACCTGTTTTGTGAGAGCCCCAATCGCCTCCACAATTGTGAAAAGAATAGGGCACTCCGCCATCCTGTAGGCATCAACGTTTTCCGTTGACCTGTAGGCCACCTTTCGGTTTTTAGGAGTCTCCCCTATGGAATGACTCCTTAAATGGCCCACCATGCTGGAGAAAACCCCAACACCCATGTTATTATTTTTCTTTGTAATAGATGGTTCCATGATTCCTTTTTAGTTAAAAAAGACTGGACAGACTGGACAGACTGGACCGACTTAACAGACTGGACAGACTAGACAGACTGGACACACTGGACAGACTGGATAGACTGGACAGAATGGACAGACTGGACAGACTGGACAGACTAAACAGATTAGTAAGACTATACAGACTAGACACACTGAACAGACAAGACCGACTGGGCAGACTGGACAGAGAGGACAGACTGGACAGACTGATGAAACTGGACAGACTGAATAGAGTGGACAAACTGGACAGAATAGACAGACTGGATAGAATGGACAGACTGGACAGTTTGGACAGATTGGAAAGACTAGACATTGAAGACTAGACAAACTAGAAAACACGAGACAGACTAGACAGATGAGACTAGACAGACGCAATTAGACAGACAAGACTAAACTAACGAGATTTTTTTTGGGTGGAGCTGTACCTTATACAGACAAGTAAGTGGTCCCCAGTAAACCAACCAGGCTCGCCAGAAACGCTTATCGCATGGCTTCAGAGTGCTGGTTGTTGTCATTTAGTTACTGTAGTTAGTTTTCGTTATAATTAGTTTGTCGTCTGTTTCTTTTATCGATATTATTGTTTGAATAAGTCTGTGGATCTTGTCCCAATTTTCTTTATTTTCTAACGTATAGGCCATGACTGTTCGTGCGTCGAAAAGTGTACCCATATTCTTTACAGCTTCATCTCTATCACTTTCCCATCTGTAGCATTCAAATATTGTGTGATTTACTGAGTCTATTTCACCACAGTATACACAAGAATTATCCGATGATCTAAAAATGTGGTGTAAAAAAGTCATTGAAGCAACCGTGACCAGTTAGAAATTGTGTAAGATGGTAACTAACTTCTCCGTGTTTCCTGTTGGTCCATGCAGTTAAGTCTGGTATCAGTAGCCTAGTCCACTGATCTTTCGCTGTATGTGACCATCTTTGCTGCCGTACATTGAGGAGATTCACTCTGGCTTTGTCTGCGATTGTTGTGGCCTGTCTTGCTTGTGTCTCTTCTTTCTTTTGCAAGCAAATCGATGGGTGCAATAGCGGCGGTTACTAATGCTGCCTCTTCGGATACTGTACGGTATGCACTGCATATCCGAAGTGCTATTTTACGTTGTACTGATTTCAATTTTTCTGCGCAGCTTCTTGTATTTATTTTTTCTGCCCACAGTGCAGCTCCATATAACATAGCGAATTAGGCTACCATACCTTAAGAGGTATACCCATAAGAGTTTACGCTCAGAGGTTCTGGGCCCCACAACGTTTGACATTATTTTTTCTATTGCTCCAAGTGTCTTTAATCCTTTTCCTGGAGCATCTGTGAGGTGTGCAGAAAATGTAAGTCTTTTATCTATTAAAATTCCCAGGCATTGTATTTGTTGTTTTGGAATTATTTCCGTGGTTCCCACTTAAATTTGATTGGCATAAGTTTTCTTTGTCCTGTTAGCAGGACTGTCTCGTTTTTTTCGGGTGCTAGCTTCAGTTTCCTCGTTGTAATCTACTAGGAAGACTATACAGACTAGACACACTGAACAGTAATTCACCATAGAGATTACATGGTTTGCAGCACGCATTATTCCTTGTTAATTTTTTGCGGTTACAACCAAGGCTAAGTCGTCCGCGAAACCAATTAGCGTGGCGCCTTCAGGCAGCTTTATTCTTAAAATATAGTCGTATAAGACGTTCCGTAGTGTGGGACTTAATATAGAGCCCTGTGGGAAACCGCAGCTTACCTCTACTTCTACCTTCTCATTTAAGGCCCGCAGTAGTTTTCTGTCTGTAAGGTAACTTCTTAACATCCGTAGTAGGTAAGGTGCTATACGTCTCCTTGTAAGTTCGCCCATTAGTTGTTCCCAGTTGGCAGTATTGAATCATTTTGCACATAAAAAGTTTTAGTAATTTTAGTAATTAGTGCACACCTTTTTTTAGTTCTTTGTGTGCCGGCTCTAGCTTTCTCTGCTATTTTTTGAACTTCCTCTATTGCACAGATGGTAGATCTACTTTTACGGAACCCAAATTGTTTAGAGGATAAACTTAGTCCGACATCAAGCTCCTTCTGTAAAAACTAGCAAAACTAGTCAGACAAGATTAGACGCACAAGACTAAACAAACAAGACTAGACAGCCAAGACTAGACAGATACGACTACACAGACAAGACTAGTCAGTCAATACTAGATAGATAATTCTAGAGAGACTATACAGACAAGACTATACAGTACTCATGAGGCAGCGAACGCGAGTGGTTGTGCGCGAGAGTACCGCAGAGAGAAATATAAATTTTTATGAATTTTATTATTAACGAGATAAACATATTAAAAAAAGAAAAATGTCGAAAAGGGAATTACGGTCAAACATCTCAGTTGAAAAATCTTATGATCCAATAATTGATTACTTGAATAGTGCTGCATTTTAAGAAATCATTAGTCGCATAATAAAGAAGGAAGTTGAACCTCTGAAAAAACAGATTTGTGATCTAACTGACGAAGTGCAACGGTTGAAATCCAAAACTGAGAAGCTAAATGATATAATAAACAAAACACAATTAAACATCGTAGAGCCGAATGTAGTTATTTTAGAAGAAGAATCTCTAACTGCGGAGAAAGTCGCTAAACCCACTGTACATAAACAATTATCGCGGAGCTATAAGTCAACTCGCACAGAGCATAAAAACCCAAAACAAAACCAAGGACCTTCTGATAATGCCGATCCAATTCAAAACAAAGCAAATGTAGAGAATTAGTATACAGGGTATCCCAACGAAAATTTGACCCCCCCCCCCCCCCTATAATTGGAAAACCGAATAATATTTCAAAATTCGCCGAGACCCGTCGATTTTTCTTCTTGGGGGGGAGCTTTTTTGACAGTCAAGCCAACTCGATATGTTCATCCCCCTAATGCCTAGCAACCCCAACTTAAAAATTTCAAATGCAACTACCCCACTTGTGGCACATCATTTTAAAGCCCTTTTCATTGCGAATACAGTGACGTACAGTTTTTAGAAATCGGTTGAGATTTGACAGAATTATTGGTTACAAACGAAAAGATGAGAAACCAACTTACGCGTAGTAATTTCTACACAAATGCCCACCACTAATAAGTTTTTCATCTACTACACATGACCGCATTACCTAATTGTTATTGATGTGTCTATCAGTTTACAAAAAAGTCAGAAATGAAATAAAAAAGCTGAAGCAAATAATAAATCAGATTTGTTTGATGAATTGCTCAAAATCACCCCCGTTAACTTCCAAACAATAATACAGTATGTTTTCAAATTCTGTTCGAACATTATTAAAGACATCCGCAGTTATTAATCGGCATTTTTCTACAATTCTCTGACGTAGCACGTAACACAATGTTTCCGGC
The DNA here is from genome assembly GCA_944588485.1 of Phosphuga atrata. Classification (NCBI taxonomy): domain Eukaryota; kingdom Metazoa; phylum Arthropoda; class Insecta; order Coleoptera; family Silphidae; genus Phosphuga; species Phosphuga atrata. The sequence goes on along the minus strand of OX155895.1, from coordinate 14,324,443 downwards.
TGAGTGGCGTACACTCGTGATTTTAAATGACCCCACAGAAAAAAGTCCAAAAGGGACAGATCCGGAGATCTTGGTGGCCATTCGACGGGACCTCTTCTGCCAATCCAATGCCCCGGGAAATGGTCATCCAAAAATTGTCGCACAGCAGCAGCATCTTGTTGAAAGGTTATTTCATTTTCTAGTAAATTGTCGTCACTTTCTAAAATCTCTGTTATCGTAGGATCAATTGTACTTTCCAATAATTCTAGATAGGTGTTTCCATCTAGATTACCTTGGATGAAAAATGGTCCAACAAGATGGTCGATGGCCCAAAATGCCTGCCCAAACATTCAATTTTTGAGTCTGAGTTTGAAATTCCCTGATTAAATGCGGATTAGTATCACTCCAATAACGACAATTGTGTCTATTCACTTCGTCGGAGAAACATGTATTGTAGAGAAGATATGGATTCAGTAGAAGTTGTTCACTAAAGTATTCGCAAAATTGGTTACGGCGATCAAAGTCATCTTCATGTAACTCTTGAACCAGCGTCATCTTAAATGGATGAAACTTGTGTTTTTTCAAAATTCGATGAACACTGGAACGGGATACGCCAGAAGCTTGAGACACAGTTGTAATCAATTGCTTATTATCCATCTGTACATGACCCAAAACTGCCACTTCAACTGCTTCATTTCGAACTGGCCCAATTACTTTACGTTTCTTGTTTAAAAGCGAACCTGTTGCAACAAATTTGTCAATCAGGTGTTTAACGTGTTGGTGGTTTACATTTTTTTCAGGATGATTGGCATTAAAAATTCGGGCTGTAGCTTTAGCGCAATCGTGATTTCGATAATAAATTGCAACAATTTCTACTATTTCCGCGATAGAATAAACCATTTCGAACACACGTTAATACTTTCAATAACTGCTGAAACTAACGATTTCTTGGTCATAAGCAAAAAACACAGACTTTTTTTGTAGTACTGATTTTTTGTTATTTTGAAAAGGTCTGAATTCCTATAAACTTAAGTATCTTCTACTAATAACTATTTTACTATCTAGTTTTATTTGCTTCAGCTTTTTTATTTCATTTCTGACTTTTTTGTAAACTGATAGACACATCAATAACAATTAGGTAATGCGGTCATGTAGATGAAAAACTTATTAGTGGTGGCAGTGGTGTATTGGTAAAATAAGAAGTAACGGAACGCATGGTGAGAGATAAAAAAATAGTCCGCGACTTTCTACAAGCAGCTTCCTGAAAGTTTTTCGGAGATCATCGTGCTTTCAACAAACTTTTGTTTTCCTTCTAAGTTTTTTTATTCTTACGATACAAAATATTAACAAACACAAAATTTGAAATTCGGAAAAAGATAAAAATAAGGATTGCAAAGATATTATTATTTTTATGTAGTACACTTATAGTGTAACTCCCAAATAGGATGACACACAATTTCATCATTTGCCCCTGCTCTTTTAGTTTGCTGGTCAGTAGCGGATTGTTGAGAACGCAACCGGGTTTTTACGTATAAAATTGGATTCTAAAATTCCAAGGGTGGTCCAAGAAGTTTTTTAAATAAAGGTCGGAACTTTAGGTAATTGCCTATTTTTTTCATTATAGGCAGATTAAAAAGACAAGTCCTTAATCCGTTTTACATGATTCTCTATCGTTTTATACTAGTTTTAAAAAACCTATTTTGCCTATTTTGCTGTTTTAAATTTCTACTGCCTAAAAGATACCTAATGAGCTCTTATAGCGCCTATTTGTGGCCCAAAATGGCTAAAAATTGTTTATTCATAAATTCTCTATTCGTCTATTTGAAATTACTGAACGCATTGTTTTATCTACGCATTAGCAGCTGGTACTATTTGACACCATTAAATTTGTTCTCATCGTCTTCTTCACATATTTGTGAATTCGAACCTTAAAATTACACTTTTGTTTACAAAGTTACAATACTTTTGAGGGGACCGTTGTTTGTTAAAATGCCGAAAGATAAAAGCAGTCAAAACGCTTTACTAAGGTCTTGGATTAAAAACAAAGAAGCGTTTACAACAGATAGTTAAATAGTGTTTTGTCAATGCTGTCAAAAACATGTACCTAAGTACCTACTAAAAGTACATAATTCTGAATTAATATATCCATTTCTTTGATTAATTATAAGTGCCTTGCTCTAAAAAATCGCACATAAATCAACGTGAAGAAACAACTTTGCATCAAAGTAATTTAACGAAACCAAACCAACGTGGAAAACAGATTTTATTAACTGAAAACATAGTTGACAGTAGGGATTATGTGTTTCATTTAGACCTATGTGAGGCAATGCTGGCAGCGAATTTACCATGGTTTAAATTACAGTGCCCACAATTTTTAGACAGTTTTTAGAAAAATACTGCAACATTACGTTCCAAACGAATCCACCAGCAAAAAATAATATTTGCCGATATGTTACAAAAGAGGCTGGCACAAATTCGCTCTGACATTGGCGAGTGTTCTGTATGGATTGCAGTTGATGAAACGACTGACACTAAAGGCCCGCAAAATTAAGTTCAAATGAACCTACAATTCCATATTTGTTAGCTGTACATTTTTGTATAAGCTTTCTGAAAACATCACGCCAGAAACAGCAGTAATATTGAATAGACCTTTTCATAGTTGAAATTTTTTTTGCGCATGTGTCAATTTCAGCCTTGTTTTTCGGGCTCTTTTTTACGTATAACCAATGAAAATAACAAAATGTGCCCGAAACTTTCCCTTTTGATTCTCCCCTTTCACACTAAGTTCTTTTTCCGCATATAAAATGGTTTTATCTGACAGAAGGCACGGCCTTACACCAGACAATTTAGAAAATATAATGGTAGTTTATTGCAACAGCAAATATAACACCGAAACAAATCTGCTTTTGCCATATCTTTCTTAACTTTATAGAACCTATTAAAAACCTATTTTGTGTTTTTTGAGAACCTAATAACCTACCTATTCTAATAATTTTTAATGCCTAAAGTTCCCACCTTTATTTATAAACAATAAATTTGCAACATGATCAATTAAAATGCGTTATCTTCTTTCCGTTACAATTAAATTCATGCTGCTGAAACCTCGCATTCTGAAGAACTGCAAGCTGTAATTTTAGAATATTGTTTAAAATCGTCTGAAATGTTACGACCACCACAAGCCAAGTAATCTCTAAAAGCATTTAAAACTTTCACCAAAGGTAAATTAAATCGTTGACAAAGAGATTCTACTTCTTTTGCTCCAAATTCCATATTAACTTCAGAAGGCCATTCGGTTGGTTCAAGAATATGCAATTCTTTAACAATGTCGGAAGTCAAAATTCCGTCTGAACCTGAACAATTTACAGATGTAGTGTTTAGCCTATTCCTCATACTATTAATAACACTAATTAAGAATTATTCTGTGAATCAATTTTGTCATTTTATTATCCGTAAAGGTAATTGCTGAAATATATATATATATATATATATATATATATATATATATATATATATATATATATATATATATATATATATATATATATATATATATAATTGAAGATAATTGCATTATTTCACAAGCAGAAACTGCTTCCAACGACTTCTTTCTTTTCTGAGGATCTTTTAATTATTATAATAAATGATTCAGCGGCGAGTTAATTTGTCTGCATATACCATTGAAGTTTATCTTTTTTGCAATGCTTCTGATAGAATAGATAGCTCCAATAGAATATCATACATTAAAGCCTAAATCTTGAATAAATTGTTTCGATTATATTCTTTTATATAATCCATTGAACATGGATTGTTCCGTTTTAGTGCGGTTGTTGTCTTAAGTCGCATTTTCGAAATGAGGACATACAGCTAACCAATTCTGCCAAACTGCTGATACAGTCCTAAAGAAGCTGGCCACCCATCTGACGTTAAATATACGTGCAATACGTTTAATTTTCACACCGAGAGTAGTGTTGCACATGTTTCAATCGATTTTTGTCCATAAATATTTTAAAATGATGATCGCATTAACCTCGGAAATAGCATATAGCATACCGACAATTTGAGCCTATGGTTTAGACAATGTCATATAATTACATTCGGATATGTCTGTGTTAGTTTTGTTCCTATTCCAGATTTTCTTCCTAACATAACACTGACCCGTCGCTTGTAAATGAAATTAAATGGTGTTTTAAATAATTATCATCAAAGCCATGTTTTTCCATTTCTATTATGGTGTTAGCTGTTTGATCCTGCAATTAAATTAAATCAAGAAACAAGAAATGAGGATCTTTCATTTTATCGGTTTCGCATTTTAAATAAATGCCAAATAAAAACAAGACTTTTAGCTTAAAGTGGTAGATTCATCTATGATAATAGATAAGTTTACTTGAACTTTTACTATTTGTTGACAAATTTTGGATTTCATTTGAATTCCTATATGATCAATTATTTCTGTAGCACTAAATACACGTGGTCTGTTAGAAAAGTATCCGACCTTATTTTATATTTTGAAAACCTGATGAATTTGACCATGAACCTTCGTGCACATGCGTGAATTTTTTGCCGCCTGTAGATAGCGTCACTTGCTGTCGAGCAGTGTTCGAGTGACGTGGTGCTCTCGTTGGTTTTTCAATGCAATTAAAATGACGGGACGACTATAGGGAATACTATAAGGATGTCCTACGTCGCCTACGTGATGCTGTGCGGCGCAAGCTACTGGAGTTGTGGTCATGAGGAAATTGGGTTTGTTGCTCCAGCACATTCTTCGCACTTGGTTCACAATTTTTTTGCAAAAAACCAGACTCCTCTGGTTCGACAGGCTCCTTACTCTCCTGATATGCCCCCCTGCGACTTCTGGCTATTCCCCAAGTCAAGAGACCATTGAAAAGAACGCGATTTCAGACAAGAGAGGACATTATGGCTGCAACGACAGCCGAGCTGAAGTCGATTCCGAAAGAGGCTTTTTCGGAATGCTTCCAACAATGGCGGCACCGCTGGGAGAAGTGTGTGGAGTCACAATGAGACTACTTTCAGGGTGATTAGGTTTCAATACTCTGGGTATGCCAGTTTTTTTTTACCGGCTAAAGGTCGGATACTTTTCTAACAGACCACGTAGATTGTAATCCGTGAGCTATAGTAGATCCATACATTTCTTGAAGTTTTAATAATCCAAAATGATCAAAATATGGACGATCATGTTTAGCAATATAATAAGCAGTATATTGCAGTAATACTGCACAATATAAGCAGTTTTAGGTCAGGTATAAGCAGTTTTAAAGCACTAAAAACCTTACAGGTGCTGCAAATTTCAGAATCTTTCAACTGATCTAAAATAATTTCAAGCTTTTGCTTGTCTGCTTCTTTTAAGATTCTCTCGGCTGTGGTTTGTGAAAAGCTTTTACAATGTTTGTAATTTTGTTTTTGCAAAGAAGTTAGTTGTGCGGCTTTATCCTTTCCATAACCTGATACCTGAGTGCCTCTCCATTCTTTTGAGATGTTTAAACCCGGCGTCTTTAAAGGTCCTAAATTTTGAATAGCTGAACAACTCAGACATCCTAATTTTCCCGAATCGCATTTTAACCAAGCATATTTTTTTTTTCGAACCACATATCTACAGTCGAAATAATGGGCCAATTTATTAATGTGGATTCTGCTTCTTTCTGAACATTTTCTGTTGAAGTAGATGGAATATCCATATGATTTTCCTTAGTTTCCAGTACTTGCACATTTTCCTCTTGATGCGTTTTAAGTTTTTTTCCAAAGAAAGTGTTCAATGTGGGTTGTTTACGTTTTTCGCTCATTTTAAATTTTAATAATTATTAATAATTAAACTACCTTATAATGGAAATAGAAACCACAAACTACCAAAACAACGTTGGCGTTATACACAATAACACAATCTAAACAACAACGTTGCTGGCACAGACTAACTGGTTACTGGTTAACTGCTGGTTAATGACGCAATTCGCAATGAAATAGTAATTGACAGGATTCGAACTACCGCAGATTTGCGCAATCGCACTATTGTTGAAGTTTATAGTTTAGTAGTATGGTATGTAGAATAGCCAACACAGAACACATGATGTTTATTTGATTCAAAAGGGAAAAGGAAACAACATACAAAAAGCAAGATAAATTCTCTATTAATTAACATGTTTTTTTAATGTTTTTACAACTTAGCCAATTTTAAATATTAATAAGAAAAAGACGAAATTACTATGTTTTTTACCACTAAAACTTTATTTGTTTACACAAACAGTTCACGACTTAAGTTTCGACTTATTAGGGTCATTGTCAAGTGAGTACAAACTAATTTCGTCTTTTTATTATTAATATGGATTACCACAAAGTAAAGGTCTCAACCATTTAATTTAAAATATAATTTTCATTTGAAATTAAGAAAATGACTACCAGAAAAAGTATCGGAACGCGTTCCGTTTCTGAAAAAAAGTGCCGGAACGTCGTTCCGCCACGTTCCCCCGCCAATACACCACTGAGTGGTGGGCATTTGTGTAGAAATTACTACGCGTAAGTTGGTTTGTCATCTTTTCGTTTGTAACCAATAATTCTGTCAAATCTCAACCGATTTCTAAAAACGGTACGTCACGGTATTCGCAATGAAAAGGGCTTTAAAATGATGAGCCACAAGTGGGGTAGTTGCATTTGAAATTTTTAAGTTGGGGTTGCTAGGCATTAGGGGGATGAACATATCGAGTTGGCTTGGCTGTCAAAAAAGCTCCCCCCAGGAACAAAAATCGACGGGTCTCCTCGGCGAATTTTGAAATATTATTCGGTTTTCCAATTGTAGGGGGGTGGGGGTAAAATTTTCGTTGGGATACCCTGTATATATATATTTTTTAAATTTAAATTAGTATATATTAAACTTCTACAACAAGAAATATGGTCTAATTAAATGCACAAATCATTACCCAAATAATACAACCCAGTGTGAATACCTAAAATACAAGATCCAAAATCTTCTAAATATAACTGATTACCCTACCTTACCAAAAATACCAAATTATCTTCGTAAGTTCCCAGGCCAAAGTAAAGAATCTTCCTTAACAACAAACTTCTAATAACTAATATATAACTTCTTACCAATTATGTCTGATTCTAATAGTTACATTCAAGAGTCTGTTGATAATTTAGAAGACCTAAACTATTTTTTGAACGATTCCGGTTTACTTTTCTTAATCGTTAATGTCAGGAGTTTAAACGCAAACTATGAAAAATTGGAATTACTGGTAACATATCTACTAACCAAACCGCATGTAATCTTATTTGCCCTAACATGTTCACATTAGAAAATTATACATGTTTTTATAACGGTAGCTTCATAAACAAATCGGATGGAGTCGTCATTTATATTTCGAATTCTCTCGAGCAAACTACAACGACGGAGAGGGTGGGTAGGTGCAATTTTCTTTCCACTTGTGCTAATATATCATCAAATAGTGTACTTAAAATTTCTGGTGTTTATAGGTGTCATGATCTCACCAATCTTGAATTTATACAAAATCTAAAAATTCATATGGAAAACAATACAACATTTAAGAACCATATTATTATAGGAGATTTTAACATTAACATTAACAATATTGATGAGCAGTCAGATTTATTCCTAACTAACATGCTCGATATGAATTATATACCAATGTTTAACAATATTACTAGGCCAAACGGTGGTTCCTGTATTGATAACATGTTTATAAAATCTAAAGCAATAAATTGTAAATCTGTCACTCTTATGTAAGTTTTTGCTGATCATTATCCGATCTTCCTTACAATGAATCTTGATAAACAACAAAAAACAAGGGGAAAAAATCGTTTTTATGCTATAACAAATTAATACATAATTGCAATCGTACTGATTGGTCAGACCTGTTAGCTTTCACGGATCCTAATCAAGCAACTGAAAAACTAATATTAAAAATACAAAACTTAATCACGGAATCTAGTTTTATGAAGCTAGGGCGTAAATACAAACCTAGGACTGACTGGATCACGCCGGGCTTAATGAAATCATGTCGAACGAAAGAAAAATTATATAACACATGGAAGCGCGATAAAAATAATTTATATCTAAGAATGAAATACTTAAATTTCTGCAATAAAACTTGATAAATTAATAAAAATTGCGAAAATAAATTTTGACACCAAAGAAGCTTCTTCTAAGTCTAAAAATAGTAGGGATCTATGGCAATTCGTAAATAAAAAGCTAGGTAAAAAGACAAATTCGGTCAATAACATAGATTATATTAACAAAGGCAATCTAAGTTGACAAATACAAATGATATTGCTAATAACTTTGTTGATTTTTTTAGTAATATTGGTTCAAATTTAGCTGCTAAAATCCCTACTAGTGCTGCTACAATTGACGATGGCATAAGTTATAATCCTAAATCCATTTTCTGGAAACCTACTAATTGCTCTGAAATTATAAATATAGTAAACGATCTAAAGGAAAAAGCCGGTGCGGTTGATGGTATAAGTACAAAAGTACTCAAAACTATAATCCCTATTATATCCAATATATTAGAACATATATTTAATATATGTTTATCAAAGGGTATCTGGCCAAATGCACTTAAATGCGCGGAAATATTGCCGATTTTTAAAACTGGTGATAAACACCATATGACTAATTATACACCAATATCACTTATTTCTAATATTGCGAAAATTTTTGAAAAAATTATTCATGTGAGATTGTACTCTTTTGTTATGGATTGTAACATTATTAGTTGTCATCAGTACGGTTTTATGAAAAATAAAGGTACAAAGAATGCGTTAGCATGGATCACTGACTTTATATATACTAATATAGACATCAGTAATCCGACAGTTGTTGCTTTTCTAGACCTAGCCAAAGCTTTCGACACAGTGAACCATAAAAAAATACTGCTTATAATAAAACCATATTGCTTAATAAATTAAATTAATATGGTGTTAGAGGAGTAGCTCATGACCTAATTAAAAATTATTTAACAGATAGATTTCAGGTAGTCAAAATTAAGGATGTTAAGGAGGTTCGAGCGAATCCCATGTTAAATATTTTTTTCAAGTTTCAGCTTTGAAACTTTTTATACATGAAGATCAATACTTTATTTATCTCCTCTCAAAATTTGAAAGTGATCCTGCGTTTAGTTTATCCGGAAAAAAAAATCAAAAATGATGATTTTTCGAATCTTATACACAGGGCCTATGACAGACAAGCTTCCGTCACGTCTTTATTTATTTTTTCAGTATTAATTTCCCAATTTTAGGGAATAAAAAACTATATACAATAAACTTAGATATTATTAAAACACGATAACATTAAAGCAATGTGATGTTCCCGATGTAATTATTTAAATAATTAAAGTTACATTTTTTTGTTTTGAATCTTGTTTATCGACAGTAATTCACATGACAGATGGTTTGGCAACGTCGTCGATAACAGCTGATTGTGAGAGAAAAGAAAAACATGGAAACATTTTGAACTTTTGAACGTCTGTGGAACTATTTGATAGAATACACTCCAGCTTTTTACATAGATTATCAATAATTTTTTGTCTTTTGGTAATTCGAGGTTTTCGGCCAACATCTTGGGCTTATAACATTCGGATCCCTTTACAACCAGCCGACTAATAACACTGATGTTGCCAGATCTTTTTATGTCACCTTATAAGTCAAAAATAACGAAGTCATTTAATAACTTTATTATATTAAATAAATAATAATTACCAATTTTTAAATTTGTTATGTTATTATAAATAAAAATAATGCATTTTAACAACTGTTAGGATAATTGAAAATATAGAAAAATTCAAGCACTATTTTGACTCATTAGTTACGCTCGAACCTCCTTAAAAGTAAAAAATGTAAACTTAAAATTGGTGTACCTCAAGGAACTGTCTTAGGACCCCTACTTTTTATTGTATACATTAATGATATGTTTAAAATACCACCTTTAAATAGTATAGCAGCTTTTGCTGATGACAAAGTGGTTAAAGGTATAGGTAAAACATGGTCTGAAGCACAATCCAATATGTTATCATACCTAGACAAAATAGGTATGTGGTTACAAAATAATTATTTAACATTAAATGTGGATAGAACAACATACATGACTTTTGGCTGTTACAAAGACAGTGTACCTGAATTTTTTGAGTTATCCATTTATAATGAGAAAATTAAAAGAGTCAATAGTTGTAAGTATTTAGGGTTAATGTTTGACTGTCACTGTTGACTAGTGTGAAGAAGCACGCGAGAAACAACAGAAAGCTAGGGCAGAGAATTTGCAGAGACCCACGAGAGCCAAACAAGCTGAATACAACAAGCAAAGAAAGAAAGCATCCAAATTATTTCGGAAGAAGGAACGGGCCCATTTTAACGACCAGGTGGCACAGATAGGGCACCACCAACAGAAACACGAAATTAGAGAATGCTACAAGATAGTGAACAACCTGCGTAATGGATTTCAGCCCAGAGCAACAATAATCAACAGTAAAGAGGGCACCTTACTGGCTGAAGAAAGTAAAGTGGTAGGTAGATGGGCGGAATATTTTAACGAACTCCTGAATACCTCACTACGAGTGGAATTAACCGGACAAGCTGATGAAGACGACCCAATTCACACACCAGAAGTAAGAGATCTGAGAGAAGATAACGAACCATCACAAAGAGAAATAAGCGAGGCGATAAAGGCACTAAAGAACCACAAAGCACCGGGACCGGACATGATAACATCTGAAATGATCAAAATGGGAGGAGACGCTCTGAACTGTGCTTTACACCAGCTGATAGGAAGAATCTTGAGGACAGAAGACATACCCGAGGAATGGCGGGAGGCGAAGATTTGCCCTATCTATAAGAAAGGAAACAAACTGGAGTGCAAGAACTATCGTGGTATAACTCTTCTTAACACGGCCTACAAGGTGCTGTCATGGATAATCGGACGAAGACTCCAACCGTACGCATAGAGCATTATAGGACAGTATCAGACAGGTTTCCGGAAAGGAAAGTCGACGACTGATCAAATGTTTACCCTCAGACAAGTACTAGAAAAGACATGGGAAATGAACATCAGCACATACCAGGTCTTCGTAGACTTTAAACAAGCGTATGATACTATCGATAGAAGAACACTCATGAAGACAATAGAAGAATTCGAGATACCACAAAAGATCATTAAATTGGTAAATTGTACGTTAAAAAAGACTTGGAACCAAGTCGGTATCCAAAAAACGACATGGCACAAGTTTGAAACCATTACAGGTCTGAGACAAGGAGACAGTCTATCACCCATATTATTTAACATCGCGCTCGAAAAAGCTATAAGGAAAGCTCAGATAGAATGCAACGGTACCATCTACAATAAATCCACGCAACTTTTGGGCTATGCTGACGACCTAAACATCATCGGTAGATCGCTAACGGCAATGAAAGATGCTTACGGTAAAATGGAGAAGAGAGCCAAGGAGATAGGTCTGTCAATAAACAAGGATAAAACAAAAGTAATGATGGTAAGACCGGGAGCGCCAGCACACGCAGTAAATAATCTGGATATGGGAGAGTATACTGTAGAGGTCGTCAACAACTTTAAATATCTGGGATCAACCGTCACGGATCAGAACGACGAAGGGGTGGAAGTACAACATAGAATCATGCAAGCCAACAGGGCATACTTCACTCTTAAATCCATCCTTAACTCGAAGCTAGCTAGCAGACAAACGAAGTGTAATATATATAAAGCAATCATACGACCCATCCTCACATATGGAAGCGAAGCATGGACGCTGACCCAGAAATCGGAAAAGATGCTGGAGATTTTTGAGCGAAAGATCCTGAGGAAAATTTATGGGGCTTATTAACAGCGAAGAGGGCTGGAGAATTAGGATGAACTTCGAGCTATATCAGTTATACAAAAGCCCAGATGTGGTATCCCACATAAAACTAAGCAGGCTAAGATGGGCGGGACATGTGTGCCGGATGGCTCCAACAGCAGTGCCGAGACAAATACTCAGAGTGCCGGAAGGTAGAAGGAAAGCGGGCAGGCCAAGGGCGAGATGGGAGGAAAGTGTGAAAAGGGATGCGAGAGAGATGCTGGGGGTGCGGAACTGGCGGGCGGCGGCAGAGGAAAGGGAACGCTGGAGACAACGTTTGGTGGAGGCCAGGGCTCGCTTCGGGCTGTAGCGCCATTGGAGAGAGAGAGAGTTTGACTGTCACATGAAGTGGAATATCCATATATTAAATCTTATAAGTAAAACTAGATACTTTTTGTTTATCTTTCATAAATTAAAAAAATAATGAGCAAGCAATCAATGAAGATTATATACCATTCTCTTTTTGAGAGTATTGTGAATTATGGAATTATTGCTTGGGGAAGTTACAAAACCAACACTAATATCTTAGCTCAAATTCAATCTAAGCTCATTAACATATTTTCGGATGGCAAAGGTGTTCTAGGATTTAGAGAAACATTTATACTAGAGTCGTTGAGTTATCACTACAATAGTTGTAAATATGCGTATTAGAACTATAAAGGGAAGTCTAGAAATAGAAGTATTCCGTTACCCAAAGTCAGTAAATCTATAGCATTTAAAAACTCCTCGATTGTGGCAATTAAACAATTCAATCCACTACCTGATACACTAAAAAAATACCGAATAATAATAACAAAACAGTAAGAATAAAACTGAGAAATTGGCTTACAAATACTTCCTTTTCTTAGACTTTTTGTTCTCTTACAATTTCAATATTTTGTTTTCTTACAGTTTACTTTTTAATACTCTAATCTTTGAGTCCTCTTTTGCATTATTATGTTGTTTATTGCTTATGTTTTTGTATTTTATGTATACCTAATTCTTGAATGTTATCGACAAAGTTTAATTCTGTGAATAAATTACTTCTCTGGCCTATGTACAGGTGTAACTCACCTCTATAGGTGCATCCTTATGTATTATATTATGTATTATGTAAGTGTGTATATATATTGTATATCCTGTTAATAAATAAATTAAATAAATAAAATATGGACTGGATTATAGAATAAAAGTTCCTACTAGAGTCACTAAAAAGTCTAAAAGCATCATTGATAGCGTCTTTATGAGTCTTAACAACTCAGCTTCAATAACGGTTAATGAAAATCCAATTTCCGACCATAGCTTCATATTAGTTGGTACCGAGGTAAATTGTGCTAAGAACGATAACAATTATTACTTTGCTAGAAACTACTGCACTGCCAACGAAGCTGCTCTACTACAAGCTCTTCAGCAAGAAACGTGGACAGAAGTCTATACAGAGGTTGATTGCGAACGTAAGGCAACAGCTTTCATACAGCTGCTACAATTCTACGTTTTTAATTTTTTTCCGGTATAAAAGTTAAAGATTAATGCAACAACTTCTTGGATCTCGGACGAAGTTAAAAGTTCAAGCAGAAACTTAAAGAACCTCTTTATAATTCAAAAAAACATCCAGTCTTAAAAGATTTATACCTAACTATGAAGAAGAAACATATAAATTTACTTTTAACAACAAGAAGAAATTTTTATAAAAACCAAATCGAGAACTCTACAAACAAACAAAAGGCATTGTGGAGAACAGTTGAGGAATTATCAAATAAAGAAAACCATAAGCCAGATCTTCATATTAAGGAGGAAGAGTTAACCATGGTAACAGATCCAGATAGAGTGGCGTCATTATTCAATGCATTCTTCAAAACGGCTCCAGAGGGAGTTACTGCGAGAATTCCATATACTCATTTGGACAATGTCTACATACCCACGAATACTAAAACAATGCATTTGGAAGAGTTCAGCCCTAATGAAATGTCGGTCATCCTAAATAAATTAAAAAGTAAGTCCAGTTACGGTCCAGACTTAATTCCATGCAACATAATAAAAGAATTTCAAATTTAAATTCTTGAACCCATCACAGATATTATTTACTGCTCCTTTTCCTCAGAAACAGTACCGGATATATTAAAAATTTCTACGGTAGTTCCAATATTTAAGAAAGGAGATTGCACAGATTTGAACATCCTGGAAAATGGTATGGAATATCGCCTGATGCCCTTCATTTCGAGAAACCACTTGATTCCTAAAGAACAACATGGTTTTCGTAAAAGTAAATCAACCACAACTGCAATAAATGAGTTCCACAACAAAATCATCAACGAGGTGGATAAAGGCAAATGTCCGGTGGGTATTTTTTGTGATCTCTCTAAGGCTTTTGACTGTGTGTCGTGCGAAATACTCTTAAACAAATTATACCTATATGGAATTAGAGGAAAAACTGGGCGGTGGTTCCTATCTTACTTGAGCAACAGACGACAATACGATAAAATTGAAAATAACGAAAGGACTGGAATTTCATCGACCACAGTGGTAAAAATATGTGTTCCCCAAGGTAGTGTACTGGCCCCGATTCTTTTTTCGCTGTACACAGCAGACTTGGTTAACTTTGTAGAGCAAAAACACTGTACCATGTATGCCGATGATACAAGTATTATAATATCGAAGGATTCCCTGGTGGAAAACGAAATCAAAGCAAATGTAATCCTAGACAGACTTTGTACATGGTTTTGTGCAAATAAATTGTTCTTAAATTCAGAAAAAAACTAACTACATAATTTTTCAATGTAGTCGAAGGAAACCCTCTGAAGATCTTCTTTTGCAAATCGGAAACTACCAATTACACCGAAAGCAAGTGGTTAAATTTTTAGGAATATTTTTAGAAGAACACCTGTCGTGGAAACTTACAACAGACTACATCGTACGCAAACTAAACAGCAAAGCGTACCTTTTGAGAAAGTTCCGGGATACAGTTGGCAAAGAAGCCATTTTAAATGTGTACCATGCCGAAATCCACTCGGTTTTATCGTATGGCATCCTGCTATGGGGACTTTCCTCACATACAAATACAGTCCTTTTAGCTCAAAAGAGGATTATAAGAGCAATAACTGGTATAAAAATTATAACTTCCTGTAGGCCATTTTTTCGGAAACTGGAAATTCTAACTGTGACGTCCGTCAATATATGGGAAATAGCATGCTATGTGTTTAAAAACATACAATTATTTGATATCGGGGAGGCTAGCCATACTTACGACACAAGAAATCGTCAAAAACTACGATCCATAAGAAGTAATCTCAATCTATGCCAAGGGACGCCAAATAGAATAGGAATACACATTTTCAATCAAATACCTTTGGATATCAAGAATCACGGAACTTACAAATCTTTTAGGAAACAACTAAAAAGGCATCTGATAGAAAAGTGTTATTACACGTTAGTTGAATTTTTTGAAAATGAACAATAACAATATTTTTACATGTATTTATATTTTATACTTTTGTTCGTCTATATGTTTGCATTAATCTAAATCAATTGTTTTTTCTTTGTTTTTCTTTCTTTCTTTATGACTTGTCTAATATGTAATGTATTTATATCTGGAGATGAATAAAAATTTTGATTTTGATTTTGACTATACGACAGCTCTAGACATAAAATACTAGACAGACAAGAATAGATATTAGATAAATAAAACTAGACAAACAAGACTAAAAAGTTATACTGAATAACTATACTGAACTCATGCTGAACTCGTAAAAACTATACTGAACTCGTAGACAAGTCTGGATAGTAAACAAAATTGTATTTTTCTTTTAATTGCAAAAATGTATGTACAAAAATGGCCAAATATTTATCTAGGCGGAATATTTAAATGATTAGCTTGACGTCCGAATGACATTTTCTTGAACCAAAACAATGAATTATTTACAAATTTTAGAAATGAAAATGGCTGATAAAATGTTAAAATACCAAATTAAAATATTATGAAATAAACCAGTTTGGGAATATTATCAAGAATTTGAATTTTAAAAATTGTTCACAAAATTATCTAAATCATTTTTGTCGAATTTTTTTTATATATTGCGCACCTAGCTAGAATAAATTGGTTTTGAATTAAATTAACTAACAATAAGTATAATAGATTACGAAAATGGCAGTTTAGATATAAAGTTTTGGACTAATTGTAAGTGAGATTATGTATACAAAAATATATTAAAGCAAAATAAATATGCATTTGTTTGTGCTAAATTGAATAATTCATTGAGCTCTTAAAAATCACTTTAAGTTTATTTAAATAATAATATATAGTATTTAAAAATAAATTATCAATACAGTAATCTGTATGTTTCCTGAGTGACAATATAATAGACGGCACGTGGATTTAAACAGTGATTTGAAAATATCCAGATAATTATAAATGACTTGAACTTTTTAAATTCTCGTCGTTTAGTTTATGCTAAAAAATATTTGTTTTGTTTTTTGCTGATAACATAAAAAATAAAATTTCCCAATTGCCACATTTTTAGAAACTAATCATAATGGAAATTTTATACAATTAACTTTAACCAAATTTCACATTTTGAAAACAGCAATTAACAAACATTAAGCAAAAAATATCCACCTCAACAGATAAAATAGACAGAAACAACCATTTTTAGATATCCCATAAAGAATTCTATATAATGTATGTTATATCAGCAAATAAAATATATTATAATTTTTTTAATTATATTAGTAAAATACATAAAATAATATTTATAGAAATTATTTACATTTCTTGCTTAGATGTCTTTTATGGTATGCAAAATATAATCAGCGAAATAATTAACATAGAATGACAATGCATTGGAGAAAAAAGCAAAGTATAATGCAAAACGTTAATTACAGCGGATGCGAGTAAGAAAAGAGTAAATTATTTTTTCCTTGTGGAATAATTAAATTCTCCTCCTCCTCCTCCTCCACGATACCAACTAATTAATGCGTGCAACTATTACACGCACGAATTATACAATTCCAATAATTTATTATGTATACGCAGTGATAATAAGCTTCTAGGAAACTTTACTTTTTAAATTACAACCTGTCCATAAATCGCTCGGTTTAGGAACAATTGTGACATTTCAAATTGTACAAAATGTTTAAATTTACTATGAAAACCTGTAATTTATTTATTTTTTTAACAAACAAAATGGAACTGCATTTATTTTTAAATCTGACAATTTGACAAACTTTGTTTATTTAATACGTTTAATTGTATACTCGAATAGGAGGAAATAAATTATAAATTACAGTTCATGTAATAATATTCCTTGAAATTATAATCTGTAGGAATTAAATAGAATGTATACATTTAGAAAATGTTTTTAACTAAACAGATAACAGAACTCGCATATAACAGTGTAGATACACAAGACTGGACAATAAAGATTAGATAGACAAGACTAGACAGTCAAGATTACACGGACAAGATTAGACATACAAGACTAGACAGACCGGGCTAGCTAGACAAGACTATACAGGCAAGACTAGACAGCCAAGACTAGACATACAATACGAGACAGACAAAACTAGATGGACAAAACTAGACAGACAAGATTAGACATACAAGAACATAGAACATACAAGAACATAGACATACAAGATTAGACATACAACGAAATTATTGGAAAAACTGAATCTTTGTGGAATAAGAGGGAAAGCGGAAAGATGGTTCCAGTCATATATATCCAACAGATATCAATATGTGAAAGTTGGAAAGGCCACTTCGAAGGTAACATCTATTTCGATTGGGGTCCCACAGGGAACAATTTTAGCGCCGACACTTTTTTCCATCTACATTGCGGACCTTATATATTATATCGGAGCCGACGTTTGCACTATGTACGCTGACGATATCAGTGTAACAATTTCTGGTCCAAATATACAAGGGACTTAACTGCCAATAATTTATATTTAAACCAAGAGAAAACTAAATATATTTGTTTCCAAACAAATAGGGCGAAATATAAACATGACATTGATCTCAAAATCAATAATTCTAAAATAGAAAGAACTAGGAATATTAAGTTCCTTGGAGTATTCCTGAAAGAACATCTAAAATGGGAAGTGATGACGGATGCAATCACGGCAAAACTAAATGGGAAAGCATACTTGCTAAGAAGTGTGCGTGATTTAATTGGAAAATCGGTTTTAATGAAGGTGTATCATGCGGAAGTGGAGTCTATCCTAACCTATGGAATTTTAGTTTGGGGGTCATCTCCACTCACAAAAAGAGTTTTAATAGCTCAAAAAAGAATTATTCGAATTATTACAGGAATTAATGTGAACCAGTCGTGCAAGCCAGAATTTATAAAATTAAATATTTTAACTGTTCCATCAATTTACCTGTGGGAGGTGGCATGTCATATCTTCAAAAATAGACATACATTTCTTACAAATAAAGACATTCATAGTGTTAACACACGAAATGCGTCCAATCTTCGTACCAAAAAGCGCAATCTTACTCTATGTAGTGCAGCGCCTAGTCGACTAGGTGTTAAAATATTCAATAATCTGCCAAATCGATTGAAAGAAGAAAAGTCCTACAAATTGTTTCGGAAAGCAACTAAAGAATTCTTCATAAACAATTGTTATTACTCCACACATGAATTTTTTAATCAGTGTTAATCCATTTAAGAACTATAATTTATAATTTATTTTCTTTAAGTACTGTTTATTACTTCTTTTATTATGTAATTAGTAAGATTTAACCTATCTGTTTATTCTATTGTTATTTTTTACTTTTGCATAATGTTACTTGACTTATCTTATATGTATATTGTACATCGCAAGATAAATAAATGATTTGATTTGATTTGACTAGATAGACAAGACTAAACAGACAAAACAAGACACTCAAAAGTAGGCAGACACGACTAGACGGATAAGACTATTTACAAGACCAGACAGACCAGACTAGACACATAATGAGACAAGACAGACAGACAAGACTATTATAGATGACGACTTTAATATTAATATCTTAAAACACACGAAGCAGTTTTTGTCATTGGTAGAGTCTTTCAACTCGGAGATAATTGCAAGAAAATTAACACACCCTTGTAGTTTAGGTTTGTGTCCTCGCACTCCTTGCCTAAACATTCTTCCCTCTTTTCTTTTATCTTTGGTCCTAAGATTTCTGTTGCTGTTTCAGTAGCTGTTCTTTTTAGCTTGTTCCATTGGTTCGCTGCTGTGTCATGTTGGTTATTTTGTGTGGATAGCTTTCGCCTTATCTCTTGCTAATACCATATTCTCATCTCAGGTGCATTTAGTTTTTTCCCATAGTCTGGTGTAGCTGTCTTTGTGAGTACCTGCCTGTTGTTTGCCGTACTCTGAACCTAAATTAGATTTGTGTTAATAAATTATCTGATCGACAGTATGCACCTCTCATTGACTTGACACTTATTATACTCTTTTCTGCTCTTTTGTCTAAAATAGCGTGATCTATTTCGTTCACTGTCCACAGTAGCCTTATGGATGTTCATGTGTGGGAAACATGTGGAGCTGATCACCAAGATTTTTACTTGCAGCGAAGTTAATAAACATCTCTCCGTTTTCGTTTGTCTCCTCCTGTAGGGAGTGTTTTCCTATTGTTCCTATGTAGTGGCTTTCTTTCCCAATTTTCGCATTCAGGTCTTCAATGATGATTTTGTGGTCATTTCTTAGGGATTTGTCATTTGTCTCTTTCAGTAGTTCATTATATCTCTTCTTTGATTCTTCATCTTGCTCCTCTGTGGGGCAGTGTGCATTCTCTCTCTTTCTCAATCCGAAGATTCGTTGCCAGCAATTCTTCTCCTCCACTCCTCTCTGTTCTCTAATAGCTTTTTCAATTTTTCATGTGATTTTACTCCTATATCTCCTTGAATTTGTTTCATGTATTGTAATCTGGGTTACATCTCTGCCTCTTTTGCCTTGTACCATTCCTTCCATAACATTCATTATAAAATCATTGTACCTATACAGATATCCTATTAACTGGTCTCTTCTCCTCATTATTGTTTTCAATAGGGCTCTTTTTTCACCAACTCTTCTTAGAACTTCTTCATTTGTCAGCCTTGCCGTCCACGAGATTTTCTGCATTCTCCTCCAACACCACATTTCAAATGCTTCTATTCTTCTCTTATCGCATGTACCAAGTGTCCAAGTTTCTGAGCCGTACAATGCCACACTCCAGACATAGCATTTTATATATGCTTTTTTGGTCTCTGAATTTAAGTTCTTTGATGTAAGAAACACCCGTTTGTTGTTGGAGGCTATTTTTGCTTGCGCAATTCTGCTTTTTATGCCTGCTGAACTTTTGCCATCTGATGTGATTTTGTTTCCTAGGTAGGTGAACGTATTAACTTGTTTCAGTGGTATATCGTTAACCCTAATGTCGGCTGTAATTTGCGGTTGCATACCAAGTTATCTGTCTTCTGTGTGTTGATTTTCATGTTGTACTTTTCTCGTAGGATCTTGTTCATTCCTGTTAACGCTTTTTGCAGATTTTTTTCATTCTCTTCATTGATAGCAATGTCGTCAGCAAACCTTGTCATTTTAATTTCTACTCCATTGATCTTAATTCCTCCCATAGCCTGTTTCCATTCCTTAATTGCCTCCTCAATATACATTATTATTAGCTTATGGTATTATACACAAAAAATATAACAATTATAAAAATACATTATGACAATCGATAATATAGACAAGTGATTTCATAAATTAATGTCCAGATTGTTCAACCACTGCACAGCCTGAACTGAAGCCTTCATGAACTCATCCATGGATCCGGAGAACGCTCCTCTTTCACACTCCATAACAATGTGATGAATTGTCTGTTCCACGTCACCACAATCACAACTAGGGGAAGATCTTAAGCCCCACTTATGAAGCAACGATGCACATCGACCATGGCCAGTTAGAACCCTGTTGATAGCTACCCAAATATTGCTTGGTAAGCCAGGAGGAAGATGGTTAGCATACAATAAGGTCTGCCACTCATGAGGAACTTTGATGCACCATTCACCTACCTATTCTTTTGTGGCACTGAAGTTACTTAAAATGAGCTCTTGAGCTGCTTGAATGGGTGGAGACCTGGACTTCAAACGATGAAATCCTCCAATTACATCACTATGAATATGAAGAGACTGGTTTTCTGTTATTTTGTGGAACTCTCGGACCAAGTTCTTCATTCTTCTAAGTTTTGGAGGTTCGATGTGGCTTAATACAGGCAACCAGAAGACAGGAGTGGATTTAACTGTGCCAGTAATAATTCGCATAGTCTGATGCAGAACAACATAAATCTTCCGAGCATTTGAGCTGTTCCAGACCGTAGAACAGTATTCCACAGCAGAATAAACCAGCCAAATAGCTGAAGTGCGGAGCGTGGGAGCAGAAGGTCCCCAAGTAGAACCAGCAAGTTTGTGAAGAATGTTGTTCCTCGTTCTTAGTTTAGCAGCACTGTCAGTTAGATGTTTACGGAAAGACAAAGTTCTATTCAGTGTAATTTCAAGGTACTTGGGATGAGAGTTGTAAGGTAGAGGAGTCCCATTGAGTGACAAATTTAGGAAATTTTTTGACTACCTGTTATTCAAATGAAAGAAACATGTCTCTGTTTTTGCTCGAACTTGGAGTCAAACACCATTTTCTAAAATATGCACTCAAAATGCTCAGATCAGTGTTTATATTTCTCTCTATCTCATCCATAGAGGAATTTTGAAAATCAAGTGCTAGATCATCGGCATATGCAAACTGGCGGGAGGATGTAGCTGGTATATCCGCGATGTACAAATTAAACAACAGTGGTAAAGGCACAGATCATTGAGGGAGCCCATTATTGAGAACTTTCAGTTTGCTAAACTTATTTTTCATTAGCACTTGTCTAGCCTCCTCAATATACAAGTTGAATAGTACTGGTGATAAATTGCATCCTTGGCGTACTCCTTTTTGTATGTATGCCTCTTGCAGTTCACCCTTTATATTTATAATGCCTCTTTGATTTTTGTACAGTTCATGTACTATCCGTCTGTCTCTGAAATCTAGACCAGCATTAGTCATAATTTTCATCAGCACATTCCAATTCACATTATCGAAGGCTAACGATAAATAAAAACATAGAAGACGTAACGACAAATTTACTTACGACAATGAACAATTTAATGAACTGGTTTACAGAAAATAGGATGGTATTAAACAAAACTAATTATATTCAAAACAAAACGAAACACAAGAAGAGACCCAGAAGATGTTACAATAACCAACGAAAAGATAGAGTACCAACAGTATGTCCGACTGTTAGGATTGACAATTGACAGAAATCTGGACTGGACACAGCATACAAACGAGTTAGCAAAAAAATTAAACAGAACAGTATATGCCCTAAAAATACTCAACAAATATATATCTACAGAGGTACTCAAGATAGTGTATTTCAGCAACTTTCCTAGCCACTTAAAATTCTGTATAATGTTTTGGGGTGGAGGAAATAGCAGCAATACAGTCTTTAAAATTCAAAAACAAGCTGTAAGAATCTTAAAAGGCCTAGCTTACAAACAGTCTTGCAGAGGAGAATTCAAAACGGCACACATTCTAACCACTACTGGAACTTATATATATGAAATCTTAAAATTCACATTTAAATATCGAAACTTGTCACACAAAGAGCGATAATGACAAAAACACAAGAAATCAACTCAACTATATATTGCCAAGACACAAGCTAACACTCACCGAAACAAGTCCACCTTACATAAACCTCAAATTATTTAACACACTCCCAAATGCATTAAGAGTCATAACAAATTTTAATAAATTCAAGAAGGAAATATGGAAACTATTATTAGATATAGAACCATATAATATTACTGAATATTATTTGAAAGTATAAATATTGAATATTAGAATTTATTGGACACATTTCACTTAGTTTTAAGAAAATATATGTATTCATTAGAATAAGCTTATATTAGGTAAACTTAGATAGTGAAATAAATTATTTTGATTTGATTTTGATTGACTAGACAGACAAGACTATACAGACAAGACTAGATAGACAAGACTAGACAGACAATACTAGACAGACAAAACTAGACAGAGAAGGCTAGACAGACAAGAATAGACAGACAAGACTAGGCAGACAAGACTAGACAGGCAATACTAGACAGACAAGACTAGACTTACAATACCAAACAGACAAGACTAGACAGACAAGACTAGATAGACAAGGCTACACAGACAAGACTAGACATACAGGACTAGCAAAGAACTGACTATCGATGCGTGATTAGTTACATATTTGAATCAAAATAAAATAAACTGCAAAGTTTAAAGATTTTTTTTAAGTTTAGTGGCAGGAAAAAACCCCGGAATGAATAATGAGAAAATAATTGTACATTTTATAATTACATCAGCGTTTCGTGAAACAGTAGTACAAAGCACTTAGTTAATAAAAACTTGGTAAAAAATGGTAATTACAAGCTTAAAAGCTCAAATAAAACATCATCAGCGTTATTCGGTGATTATTAAAACACAATTAGTCGAATCGAGTCGAGATAGAATCCTCTGAAACCGATGATCCTCCGCTTTCTAAATGAGCGGACAAAACAGGAATTCTGTATTACCAAGGGGAAAAACTTTTATACAATTTCTTTTCCCTTCTTCAAATGAATTTTTATTTGATTATAACTTCTCCTCCGTGTACAAAATACAGAAGAAACATATATAAAAATAACGATGTTGTAAATGAGAAAATTTAGGAAGGATTAGAAACATCAATCTAGAAATAGAAGATCTAAATAAAAGGAAAAGAATTAAGTACAAATAAATTAATCAATGATGTTGTTAGTTTAATATATTTAGTAAATAATTATTTAGTATGTATTTAAGTTGGTAAAATCTGTTTGAGAATGGTGTATAGAGTGCATAAAAGCGGAGTAAATGGGCGACAGTGAATCACTGCAGGCTGGCAAGGATTTTATTATTATAGGAAGTAGGGTATAGATAATGCTATTACCATTCATTGGGTTTATGGTCCATGCATAAAAGTTTCCGCAGCCGGGAAAATCTATGTAATGTTCGGTATTATAACCATCAGCCAGAAACATTAGCGCCGACTACATTAGTAATAATACCCCGAAAAATAATTCACAACTTCTGCATTATAAAACACGGGATTAACTACTTACAAAAAACTACGCTCGAGTTTCACGTTTGTCTATGCTTTGAAAATTTGCATATATATATATATATATATATATATATATATATATATATATATATATATATATATATATTGACTTTACGGAAAGAAAGTCAAACAGAAGATCAGTCAGACAGAAGAAGTCAGATGATACACTTCGAATACATTAATCTTCCCTGTCTATTATCGGTTGTCTACTTTTGTTGGTTTAGCCTTGTATGTCTAGTCTTCTGACTAGTATTATCTGTCTGTCCTCCGTAGTGCAGTTTGTAGACACAACATAACCGCCTGGCAAGGCGACATCCGAAGGCAACAACTAGGGCGGATTTCACTAACCATCCAGTCAGGACTGTTAGTTAGGTTAGTGAGAAAAATAGTTATTTATCTAGTTCTTGTCTAGTGCCACGAAAGTGGACTGAGGGCTAGTAGATAGCATACAAATATCTTTTGGCCAGTTTGGTCAGTCCGGCCACCTCGAATTAATGCAAAATATGCTATACCGGGGTAACGCATAGTAAAAGCCAAAGTAGAAGTTTTATCTGAATAGTTTTGTCTGATTAACCTTATCTATTTAGTCTTGTTAATCTAGTTTGACTAGTCTTATTTTTCTAATCTTCTTTGTCTAGTCTTGTTGGTCTAGTCTTGCGTGTTTTATCTTGCCTTTATTTTCTTTTATGTCTGGTTTTGTCTTGTCTGTCTAGTCTTGTCTGTGTAGTCTTCTCTGCCTGGTCTTGTTTGTCTAGTCTTGTCTGTCTTGTCTTGTCTGTCTAATCTAGTTTGTCTAATCTTGTTCGTCTTGTCTTTTCTCTCTACTCTTGTTTGTCTAGTCTTGTCTGTCTAGTTCTGTCTGTCTAGTCTTGTCAGTCTACTCTTGTCTGTCTAGACTTGTCAGTTTAGTCAAATCAAATCAAAAACTATTTATTTCATTATTTAGGCATAAAAACATAAACACAAAATGTAAATAAACGATTAATTGTGAATAATGATTTTAAACTTAATGCAAATATTCTTGCATTGTGTATGGTTCCCTTTTATTCATATATTCAAAAACTTTTTGCTAGTAATTATTTAAATTGCTGCTATGTTTGATATCCCGTGGTAGGACATTGTAGAGTTTAAATCCGATGAATGTTATAGCTTATGCTTGGGCATGGTGTAGAAACAATGAAAACGCTGTCTGGTGTGTTGGTCAAATGGTACAAGATATGTTTCGAAATATTTTTTGTGTTCATACATGAAAACCAGTTTCTCGTAAATGTATGTGCCGACTAATGTTTAAATTCTCGCACATTTAAACTTCCCTCGGCAAGATTCTCTGTAATGTAGTTTATATATTATTCCAATTGCATGTTTTTGTATTCTAAAAAGAGTTTTCCAATATTTACTCGTACCCCAAAACATTATTCCCCACCGCAAAATGGAGTGAAAATTTGGAAATATACTTTCTTAAAAACTTCTACTGAGTCCATTGTTGCTTGGGGAATTTTAAGAGCATGTGTGGCCTTATTTAATTTAGGCGATAGGTAAGCTATATAGTTTGTCCAGTCCAAAGTCTCGTCCACAAGTAGTCCTAGTAGTTTTACCGGTTGTTTAACTTCAAACCGATCTCTACCTATAACGATTTCCTCAGGGTATTGACTCATTTGGTCCTGAAAATTATAATGTGTGTCCTTATTGATTATCATACGATTCATACTAAACTAATTTGAAATACGATTCAATATTGATATGGAATTTAGGTGGACTTCTTTAAAAGTTTGTATTTTTGTTTTGTTGTTTTATACATGATTTTCTTCAAGAAAATGAATAAATACTATTATTTACAACTAGTTTTGGCTCTCTATTTATTAATTACCAATTAGCCATCAGCAGGGAACAATATGGGGGCAGAAAATTCAGGGAAGAAAATCAAATATAAAATAGCAAAACAAAAATATTAAAACTTCAAGATGGTCAAGTACACAAATAATTTTAAAGTTTGGTTTAAAAGTAAGAGACTAGTGCCGTCAGAATAGCTAACCATCTAAAAATTTTAATTTTAATTGTATAGATGACGGTATATCATTGACATACAAAATGAATAAAGCAGGACCTAGAATTCTCCCTTGTGGAATACCCGTCTTTACAGTCCTCTTCTTTGAAATATAGCTGCTATCAGCGGTTTCGATCTTGGTGCGTTTTTTGACTGGTGCGTTGATATGACTTTATCCAACCTAGCAGCATTCCTCTGATTCCATATTTTTCTATTTAATTCAACAAGATGTTGTGGTCAACAGTATCGTACGCTTTCGAGAAATAGACCAGAATACCCTCAGGGATCTTTTGATAATCCAGTTGCGTGTAGATATTACTAATGTACTGGAAGCATGCCGACTCAACACTTTCGCCTTTGACGAACACATGTTGGTTGACGCTGATGATGTTATATTTGCGAAGAAATTACTCCACTCTGACATGGAATACTTTCTCAACAATTTTAGAGAATGCGGACAGTATACAGATGGGTCCATAATTGCTTATATTATTCCTGTCCCTCTTCTTAAAGATTGGAGAGATTGTCGAGAATGTGTATAATAACAGATCTACTACCACCCAGAAGACCTCTTATATTACAAACATGGGTATTTCATCATTTCCAAAGCTTTTTTTGCTTTTCATGCTCATAACAATGTTATACATCTCTGTAAGGGTGAGTGGATCAACCCTCATAGTCCTCTCACTTTCTGGTATTTCGTTATGAAACGGAACATTTGGAAGCATTGAAGTGGTCTTTAATGCGTTGTCTGTATAGAAATTAATTAAGCTTGACGCAACTTCTGTAGGGTTACCGTCAATGCTTACAAAAAAAAATCCTTTTGTTTTGAGTTTAACTGGGTTAGTTGATGTCTGACTATATTCCATGTGGATTTGCTCAGGTTCTCCGTATTTTTTAGCTGATTTTCTAATTTTTTCTTCTAATTTCTTTTAAATTATATTTTAAACTAGCTGACCCGGCGAAATTCGTATCGCCTCAGAATCTACAATCATTAAAAAATATCTTATTAGCTAAATTAAAGTCAGTCAAATGTTCCGCTTATCGATATCTGGTAATATTATCGTACACGATTATATAGGAAATAGATGGGAATATAATCGTGTCTGTCCACTCCCTCGCATAACGACGTATACGACGTATAAAAAAAGCCAAATCCAAAAGTTCAAAATCCAAAAGCCCAAAACCCAAAAGTTCAAAAGCCCAAAATACAAAAGCCAAAAATCCAAAACTTCAAAAGCCCAAAATCCAAAAGATCAAAATGTAAAAGTGCAAAGACCAAAATTGCAAAAGCCCAAAATTCAAAATATAAAAGCACAAAATACTAAAAGTCCAAAATCCAAAAGTCCATAAGGACAAAATCCAAAAGTTTAAAATATAAGAGCCCAAAATCCGAAATACCAAAATCGTTAAGTAGGTACAAATTCCCAAAATCAAAGTTTCAAAGTATAAATGCACAAAATCAAAAAATAGTTTATTATGTTATTTATGTTATACGTATACTTACACTACGCGAACGGCCCGATAGCGATGGTTAACGGTTAAAAGTTGTTTGTAAAATGCTTCGCGGGTTGCATAAAATGTCGACGGGGACCGAATGCGGCCCACAGGCCGCCATTTGCTCAGGCCTGTTCTAGTACGTCAACGACTCCTATACTTTTATTATACATTGACGTATTACTACGTTGTTAGCTTCAAAATTTTAAAGCAAACACGTATTAATACGTCAATGGACTGCAATGTGTTAAGATATTTTGTTATTTTTATTTTTTAGTTAATGTTTCGTCGCCCTTTGTTCTTGATCGCCATTTGGTAATAATACTCAATATACCTTTTTTTGGTTAGTTAAGCGCATGCGCATCCGAAAAGTTTGAAAGGCGGGAATGTGAAAGTTTCGGGCACATATTTAGTTATACGTCAAAAAGTTCGTGCACTTTTTGACGTATAACATGGCAGAAATTGACACATGCGCACAAAAAAATTGTCTATTGATCAAGCGGCATGTCTAGCTCAATTAATGTGCTAATCATCTATTTCTGAATAATTTCTGAATTTCGTATGTTGCAATTTCTTTTAAAGGGGTTATCACGGCGACTTCTAGTTTGCAGCAATCGATTCAGCATCTTAATATTAGTAAAAAATTGCATTGATTCGTTGCATTCGCGATTCGTGTTAAATTTTGTTTGATTACTGTGAATGATGTGGCGACTTTCGTTTTTGTCTGTTTCGTTAGAAACCGCTTAAATCACTGGTTTTACCTGTTTTTTTTTTCTTTTTTTTTTCAAAATGTTATTTGAGTGATAAATTTGTTTTTAATTTTTATTATTATTATTAGCGTATTCTCCCAATAGTGGAAGACGTTAAACAAGACCTCAATCATTGAGGTCTTCTTGTTTTTCCAAAAAGCTTTCATTCTTTCTGAGAAGGTTTGTTTACGTTCTTCCGACCACTTTGGTCTGTACTCCTTTTGCTTTGGTTGCTAAAATGTCTATTGTA
The DNA here is from genome assembly GCA_944588485.1 of Phosphuga atrata. NCBI lineage: Eukaryota > Metazoa > Arthropoda > Insecta > Coleoptera > Silphidae > Phosphuga > Phosphuga atrata. The sequence continues at coordinate 14,295,885 of OX155895.1, read as the reverse complement.
CATATGTTTGCGTTTCTGATGTCCTTTCGAAATTCGTCCAACCATGGTGTCGAATTTTTTAGTGAGCTAACATAATCTAATATCCTTTTTGATATATAGTCGATTTTCTGGTAGTCTCGTTGGATGCCCGAAGAATTTCATTCGTCTTTTCTTAATGTCAATTTCAATGTAGCAAACTTTTCGGTTCTTTTGATTGATTGTAGCCTTTAGCTATCTTGTATATATCTTGCTCCAAGGATTATTATTATTATTATTACCTTTATTGGCATTATCGTTATTAACACAATACAGATACTTCCAAAAACAAAGACATACTTCTACAATAATAAGCAAACAACCCTCCCCAGAATACTCCCAAATACCCCAGATATCGGACAAATAAAGTAAAAAATTTCCGCCCAACCTAACTTTTCTCACTCCCTAAAAGTGTTCCCACTATCGCTTCCTTCCGCTCAAATCTTACGCATTTTGGGCCACCCGCTACCTGGCTTGTCCATGCAAAACCATGCAAGACTATACAAAAATTTTACAATCTTTTCTCTTCTGTTCTTCCCAAGTAAGCCCTTTGCATTCTTGCATCCAGTGTGCTCATCTGTTAGGACACTCCACATATAGCGGACACATTCTTCCTTTATTTTAGACAATACCTTCTTATTGCCGCACCGAAACGTGGCTATTCTCCAATGTACGCCGCTGGAACCTCTACTTTTATTGCTATTACCTTTACACGTTTTATATTTACATTACACTCTATTTCATTGACTCTAACAAAAATTAGCACTTGAAAAGTTGAAAATCCAAAAGTCCATAATCCAAATACCAATATGCCCAAAATCCAAAATCGAGTTGATTCAGCACCTTGTGATATACACCATTTTTCGATTTCTTGTCGGGCGCGAGAATGAACAAAGCAGATGGTTTGCCGACACGTGAACATGCTATGTACAAGTAACCTTGAGAGAGACATAAATTTTCGAGATTCAGGCCACAAACACCCAAGGATTGGCCTTGTGATTTGTTGATCGTCATGGCAAATGCAAGCGAATTGGAAATTGAAGGCGTTTAAACTCGAATGGCATATCGGTTGGTATCATCTGAATTCTGGGAATGAGAACTTCCTCACCTTTGAAGTAACATTTAAGTATCGTCGCGTGAATCAAATTGCTCATGACTTTTGTCACCACCAAACGCATTCCGTTACATAGCTTTGGTTGGTTCAGATTTCGAAGCATGATGACTACCGAGCCAACCTTTAGTTGTAAATTGTACGGTGGCAAGACAGGCAGATCCAATGAGTTTAAAAATTCTGCTGGATAGTTGGTTGCCTCGTCTTCATTTGTAATAGTGTCGATAAATTTTAAAGAATGCGGCGGACCCACGATTTGATTTTGAATTATGATCTTTAAGTGATTTACAACTTTGTTCTTTGCCGCTAAAATTGCTCGTTCACTCAAACAATAGTGTTTTTTTGTGATTAACAATGATGTTCAGGAACACTTTGTTGATGGGCTCGTCTTTAGTTGAGATGAAATTGCTAACATTATGCGGAAACGAAATCAATCAGTTTGTTTCGTCGTCGGGCAGAAGACCATTACCGATTGATAATAATTCGAACAACTCATATGTTTGTCGTCAGCTGAAGTTTCTTAATATAGCGCACAGACAATGATTTGAGGCAAGCGTTTATTGCATCGGTAGCGGTGGATCTTGGAATTACTGGTAGTGTTTACCGCAAATCGCAAGACAGTAGAATCATTGCGCCCCCAAAACAACTTGAGACATTGCGCAGATCTTTCATGGTTCGAATTAGAGCTTCCAATGAACGTTGGTGCGCCATTGTGAATTCATCCCATATGATAATTTTAATTGCTTTAACACTTTATTAACATTTTGGCCATTGCCGATTTTTTCGCAATGTTGCGAATGCGAGTGTTTCGGTTGTTTGAAGGTTTAACGGTGCTTTTAACGCTGAATGAGCCGCTCTGCATCCTTCTAGCAACGTGGCCTCTATACCAGAAGAAGCAACTGCTACGGCAATTTCGGATCTGGCACGAACAGTGCCTAAAATCAATGACATGAGGAATATCTTCCCAGTTCCACCGGACGCATCGAGGAAAAATAAGCCACCATTTCCATCATCAATTGCCTTCATTAACAGTTCAACAGTGGTATATTCATTCTGCTTCGTTCATGATTCAAGTGATTCGTTCAATGCATCTCGGTCGTATTCACGTTCATGTTTCAATTCTCGATTGAAAACGTCGTTCATAGCACCATTTGGCGTTGGCATTCCTAACTTTACTAACCAACTACCGCACATGAAGTAGCACGTCTTCTATCAAAAGCAAAGTCTGGTTATGTATTTCCTCATTTATCTCGAGATCGGAATTCCCAGAAGTGACACGGATTCGATGTAAAATGTCTTCTGAAATATAATCCTTGTACTTGTTCCACTATTCAATCGGATACATGTTGAAATAATGATAGCAAATAATGTGCGTACCTGATTTGGAGATGCAGAATGATCTGATTTAACTATTGTAATGTCCAAATAAGTTTCGTTTTCAAGCAAATTGAGCTGTTGCATGCACGAAACATGCAGCACAAAATGTTGGGCACACTGCACCATTGACAGTTCGCTGTGATTCAAAAGATGTCGGCCCACGAACATAGAGAGTAGAGAACCGTTCGTGCAAATAGATCGCATTGGAAAATTAAAAAGAAAATGTTGTCGCTGGTGATTCTGCAGAATGCTGAGCAGCATTTGATTCGGTGAAAAACCTCGTTGACCATTTTCTAGATGCACCGCCAATTGTAAAGCACGTGGATGACGTTAATGAATGGGGAATGAATAGCGCCACCTATTGGCATAGCTTAAGTTGTTTCGACTGTCAGAATATATGTGACGCTCCATAAAAAAATGAGAAAATTCAATTATTTTCATTATTATTACCTTTTTATGTAAATGTTTCCAATATTTTAATACTAACTATAATAGCAGGGGTAGAAGACAAATGCAACAAATCAAAAATCATAAAAATCGGTCCAGCCGTTCTAGAGTTTTTAAAAGCCAAAATTCAAACTCAGTGTTTTATATATTAAGATACTATAAAAGACGAGAAAGATCAGGATACTTGGAAACAATTTTTTTGCAGAGGATAGTTTCCAAATTCTTCCATCTCAAGTAATTGATTCCATCTTCTTCTGTGAGTTGAGGTTCCAGTCTGAATACGTGTAGATGATCATCTTTGGTTATCGCTATTAATTCCATGTTATCAAGACTGAGCCAATTATAATATTATTAGAGAGTCGAGGTTCCCTTATGATTTTTTTTAGATCTGCCAAATTTCCATATCTTCATTTGATTTGGTTTTCTGCGGTCTTGATTCCCGCGGCTTTATATTTTTAGTTCTCCCTGAAACTTCTTTACAACTAGTTTGGGCTCTATCAGAAGGTGGCTTATCACTGACCTCTAATTCTAACTATAGGATATCCACATTCATCTGGTATTCTTGGATATTTGAAACTTTATTAATATTCTTAGCTGATAAGGCTACTAATAATTTATCATTACTCGTAGTTACCACTTCTATTTGAGAATTTAATTTAGAGATTTGTTTGACCTGCAGTGGTTCCACTTGAATGTTCACTATTTCAGCGATTACGTTCTTAAATTTTGAACTTTGGAAACACTGTAAAAACTTATAGTCTCGTCTTGTCTTTCTAGCCTTGTTTATCTAGTGTTGTCTTTGTAGTCTAGTTTGTCTAGTCTTGTGGGTTTAGTCTTGCCTGTCTAGTCTAGTCTGTCTATCTAGTTGTTGACCGGTGATGAGTAAAGTTCTTTCTATGTAAAAACATTTACATTCGTTCAAAATATTAATAAATCAATTTCGCATTTCATGATTTATTCTAAAGAAAAAGGAGGAGAACGACATAAAAAAGCGTGTGAAAATTAATCCGTTTAAATGAATTACACTTGGACGACAAAAAAAAGTAACTTTTTCTTGCTGCGAATGTTTGAAAATTTGTTTTATCGAGTTGCGTCTCTAAAAGCTTTAAACTTTCCCCGTGCACGCCTAATCTATCTACTTGAGCGGGCTTTTAAAAAGAAATGAAAAGAAACGAAAAGTGTAATTTGTTAAAATGTCACTCGGCAACTTTTAAAACACTAGTTAGACTTTTTAAATTCATCTGCAGAACAACCCCCCAGCCAAAGATAAAAAAAATAAACTTATCCGCCCGCAGTAAAAGAGACGACGTCTAATCGAATTGTAATGCATTTGTTAAAGGGAGGGAATATATCAGGAAATTAGAATTTTCTTTTCTTGACAACATTGTTTCTTTTCCGCAAGGATTTTAAAGACTGCAAATTCAAATCCACAAGGATTTTAAAGACTTCAAATGGTCTAAATAATTGGAATATCTTGACCAAATACCTTCATATATATCAAGCAATGCCTGATTTTCAAGCAAACGAGAAACTTCAATTGCAGATCTATTTATATTGATTATTCGCAACAGCACTAGCGCCAAAGGTGACACTTTTAAGAACTTCATGATCAAAATGTGAGAAAAGATATTTCCTTAAAACCGTTATTTATCAGGGTGAATGTAAAATTCAAAAGTGAGCCTGAAAGTGTTTTCCCTAATGGTTGTAAATATATAAATTACATATTGTTAACAGCTTCCGTCGCGATATATGACTTTATAAAATTGGCAAAATCGAGCGAGTTTTCTTAAAATTTTATTGCCCGAGGAGAGAACTGGATAACTAATTAATATTTTAAAGTAATCTAAGTGCAGACGTAGGGAAATGACCTCCTAAGCGATACCGCAATCCGTTTAATTATCTGCAACCGTTCTCGAGACACTTGTAAAGTTGAAATTCTGGAAAATTTGAATTCAGTATTTCGCAGTAAAAAATTGAATCTTTTCAAACAATTAACACATCGATTTTATCTTCTTGTCATCTAGTTTCAGTGTGCCGAAAATAATTTCGCTGGGATTTGTTGTTTACGAGAGGAATTAGTGCAACCGAAAATGCAACTTTTTTCCTGATCAACACTATGGATTTTCATGGCGATTCTGAAAATTTTAGGGCTTTTTTTCAGTTTGTCCGCAGGAAATGTAAGTGCTGAATACGATTTTCGAGTTTATTTGGTTCAAATTCTCAAAATACCCAAGAGATATCTAGCATATTTGTAACTTTAGAAGGAAATAAACTCGAAAATCGTTTTCAACGCCTTGATTTCCTCCGCGCAACAAAAAAAAATCGCAACAAAATATTCCAAAAAATTCGGAATTTTTCGTTTTTTTTCTAAAAAATAGCAATGAAATCATTTTCGGCACACATCATAAACTTCTCGACAAGACGAACAAGTCGATGTGTAAATTGTTCGGAAAGATTCAATTTTTCATTAAGAAATTTCAAACTGAAATTTTAGGATTGTCGATTTTATAAGTCGATATCTCAGAAACGGTTGTAGATATTCAAAAAACTGACTGCGGAATCGTTTTCAGTAGGTAATTTGTCTGTTAACACGCTTAGATAATCCGCGGGAAATTTATTAATTTCCGAGATCTCTACTCCAAAATCCGTTCTGTCAATAAAAAAATTACTAAACATTAGCAGGCCATCGTGAACGGAGATAGCTAGCGAAATATAATTTGCATATTCGTAATCAATGCTTTCACTTTTCATAAATGCTTTCAGAAACGTTTTTATATTTTGCCGTAACTAAAAAATAACGATTTTAGCAAAATCGATTTTCTTGCATTTTATCGTTTCCGCAATCTTGACTTCCCGGTTCGATGGCCTTCTTGACCGGATGGAAAAAAAAAATCCGAATTTTAATTAAAAGACTCCTAGGAATATGATATACGTATTCCGACTACTTTTAAGATGCTGAATCGATTCGTCCCAACTAGAAATCTCTGTGACAAGCCGTTCAAAAGTAATTGTGAATTCTTCGGAAAATGCAAAAAAATATAAATAAACTATTTCCTGAATATCATCATTTAGTATGTAAATGTAAAATTTCAAAGTGTGTTTGAAAGCGTTTTTCCTGCTGGTTGTAAATATACAAATAGCATCTTGATAGCCGCTTTTGGATTCCGAATAAGCGGAGTGGAATTTGTGAATTTCATTTTGCTGGCAATAAACAGTCCGAAAATACAGAAAGCCCAAGTCATAATCCGACATTATTTTACAATTCAGAAAAGATATTGCAGAGATCAGAATCTGCAGTTAACCGGTAAAAAAAAAATTGACGAAGAGAGACGAAGACGAAGAGAAAAAAGAGACGAAGTTGACTTTTTGCGCTAAGCGCTGTTATGTTCGGAGCGAATTACCTAGAGATTAATTACATGCCTCGAACTTCCATATAATATTGATTAAAATGGTAAAATTTGTTAAATTTTTCATTAAAATGGTTAATTACGATAACATCTTTATATTACATATTCAAATAGCCTTATCAAACGAATAATGTTATTGACAAACGAATTTTACCTAATAGCTGTTTGTCGCTATAACAATTCCATGAGAGAATAACAAACGGCATTATATTAATGTTAATAATTATTTGTCGTGCTTACAAAATCTAGTTGAAATTAGAGGTAGAGGAAGATGTTTAATGGGAATTCCGGAAATAATTTCTATCGTAATAAACATGAAAATTACATTTCTTCGACGTTAAGGAGAGTAAATTATAGGTTCTCGGGCCCGGTTGATGTGACGTGCCTACACTTACATGTCGTATCTGCTGAACACAAAATAATATCATAATATCTATAATTTTCCACCGAATCCGGAATTTATCCGCGCACGAGATAACATTCTCAATGAAATCTGACGCAGGCAACAAATTGTTTTATGCGAATGTATTATTGTGTTTGTTCACGAAATTATCCCATGTAATTTTCGTACTTTCTACGAATTCTGTTGCTTTAAACATTAATTAAATATTTAAACATTAGTTAGACGAGACTACGTAATTGATCTTGACTTGTTTAGTCTTAAGTTTTGTCCCTTTTTACCTTTCTCAGATTATCCATTTGTTTAATCCTAATTTCATTAGTCCTGGAAGAGAGTTCTCGTATATCAAGTTCGTGTATCTAGTGTGTATTGGGCCTTGTGTATCTTGTGTGGTCGGATTATCCTCTCTCTCTTGTCGTGTCTCTACACTCTTGCTTATAAAAGTTGAGAGTCCAATCGCGTCTGCCTAGTCTTAACTGTGTGGTCTGTCTACCTAGACTTGGCTGTCCAGACTATCTAGAGCTATCTATCTACTCTATTTAGATATGTGTGTCGTATTTAGTGTAATATATTTAGGTCTGTGTAGTCCAACCGACTATGTTTGTAGTGTAGCTTTGTATTACTTGTATTGTCTTGTCTATCTAGCCTTCTCTATCTAGTCTTGTCTATCTAGTCTTGCATGTTCTTGAGTATCAAATAAAAGATGCGTAAATTACAGCGGACATTAGCTCATACTTAGTAGAAATGATCCATTCGTACCCCACTAACCGATACATTTGTAACGTTTGGGTTCGTTAAGAAAACTAATATTTAACAAACGATAATTTTAATACGGTTATTTACATTCGACTATGTTACGATGATAATACCAACTGTTATTTTTATTAACACAGGTTTCTAGTTGGACACTAGATGTCTATACTTTACATCTCCCTTTCTTTGTAACTGAAATATTGAATAATGTTGAAACATTTTACAACAACTTGTCATAGTCTCAGCGACCGTCGCAGCCGCAACATGTCAACCTGTACTCCGACAACCCTCAACGAAGCCGCGCAGAAGTACCTCGACCCAGGCTACCTGGATACCCTGGACGACAACGTTATAGAGGAAATGATTCTCTACATAATGAAAAGGAAGAAGAACACCGAAATCGCCGCCGAAAAAAACACCGCAACCGCTACAGAAGATTCCACCGAAACCGCCGTCGAATACCCAACTGAAACCGCCGCCAAGAAGACCACCGTAACCGCCGCCGAAGATTCCACCGATGGCGCCGAAGATTTCACCGAAGCCGCCGAAGATTTCACCGAAGCCGCCGAAGATTTCACCGAAGCCGCCGAGGATACCACCGAAACCGCCGAAGATACCACCGAAACCGCCGAAGATACCACCGAAACCGCCGAAGATACCACCGAAACCGCCGAAGATACCACCGAAACCGCCGCCGAAGATTTCACCGAAGCCGCCGAAGATTTCACCGAAGCCGCCGAAGATTTCACCGAAGCCGCCAAAGATTCCACCGAAGCCGCCGAAGATACCACCGAAACCTCCGCCGAAGATTACACCGAAACCGCCGCCGAATACCCCACTGAATCCGCCGCCAAGAAGACCACCGTAACCGCCACCGAAGATTCCACCGATGCCGCCCCCAAAAATTCAGCCACCGACGCCGCCCCCAAAAATACGACCGAAGCCGCCGCCAAGAAAAGAACCGAAGCCCCCAAAAGAAACCGCCCGATGCGCAACCAGACCAAGAGGAAGAGAAAGCTACCGACACAAATAAAATCAAGACAAAAAGACAAAGGACCAAGAATAAACTAAGGAAACAAGACCCACCCGCAGCCAAGCAGAACCTAACATAGCCCACCGAAGCAAACCAAGGAGGAAACGAAATGAAAAACTAAAATTTAAAAAAAAAAAAAAAAAACGAAAGACAAAAACCGACGACAACAACAGACTAAATAACAAAACAACAACAGAAAAACAAAACTCACGACGGCGGAAGGACGGGCTCACGCCCAAAACCGCCATTGAACAAAGGATCCCATACAACAACTTGTAAAACAACTTGTAGACATCTGGAAACAATGCCAGCGACTTATCATTGTCGACTCAAAGTCCATCAGCTACATCTTTCCATATGATTATTTTGTTATCTAGATAAATGCACCTAAAGGCACTATGCCGCTTGTCTTTGTGAAATGCCGCCGCCGATGCGTCCTTAATACGTGCAAAAATCGACTATTTTTTCTGTCGTAGATATATTTTAAATATTGTTACAAATGACGGAACAGAGATACTGTGAAAGTAACAGCTCTTAATATTAATATTAAGAGGTGCTTCATCCCAAATTTCCCATTTCATTAACATGGAGAAAACTTTATTTATAATACCGTAGCATTTCTTATAGATATTAAGATCTGTGACTTTTACAGTATCTCTATTTTGTCATTTCCAACAATATTTGCAATATATCTAAGACAGAAAAAAAATTGTTTTTTGATACAGTCTATGTAATTAAATATTAAATATGTAATTTTTATAAAAACTATATGAGAATTGGGTTGTTGAATAAAACAAAAATTCGATTTTTTTTAATGTATTTTAAAACCTTATTATAAATAATTTGGATGTGCGATACGAAAAAGTGCGAAACGAAATAAAAGCAGCACTCGAGGCCGCCACAAGGAAACGGACAACCAACACGACAACCGCCCTCCCACAGGAAATCAGAAACCTACTAAGAGAAAAGCGCAAAGCTAACAAAGTATTCCAACGGACGCTGGCACCGACGGACAAGAACGTCTTAAACAGACTGACAAACCAACTGAAATGGCACTTCGCGAACAGCACAACGCCGAATGGGAAGACAAACTAGAACGCATCAACGAAACAATAGAGGAACCGTGGAAATTAGCCAAGAATCTGAGAAACAAGGAGAGGAGAACGATTCCGCCACTGAAAACAACAAACGACACTGTAGCAAGCACGGACGAGGAGAAAACGGAGGAATTCGCAAAGGCGCTTGCACAACAGTTTAAACCGAACGGCGGCACACACCCACTCTGCAAAAGGCAAAAAATACGCGAAACCGTACTGAGTGTACTAAACAGCAGTGTAGAAAACACGGAAATAGAGGAAACAACACCCGAGGAAATAAAAGGAATAATTAAAAACTTGAAAACCAAGAAAGCACCAGGCTGCGATAACATCAACAACGCCGCGCTAAAAAACCTAACACCGAACGCAATAGACAGAATAACACAAATCATAAACGCCGCACTGAAACTTAGTGTTTCCGACCCAATGGAAACACGCAACAACGATTCTAATCCCGAAACCGAACAAACCCCGAAACCTCACCTCCAGTTACAGACCAATAAGTCTGCTGACAGGTCTCAGTAAAATCACAGAAAAAGTAATTCACAAAAGACTGACAGAAATAACTGAAGACAAACGTATTCTACCGGACGAACAATACGGCTTTCAGGACAGAGCACTCTACCACCTATCAGACGACAAGAATAACAGAAGCAATAATCGACGCTTTCAACAAAGGGTTAGCCACGGGAGCCGTCTTTCTGGACGTCTCTAAGGCTTTCGACAAGGTATGGCACCTAGGTTTAATATACAAACTGCACCAATTTAAAATCCCAACAGCAATGATCAGACTAGTGACGTCCTTTATCTGTAACAGAACGTTCCAAGTAAAAATAAACGACAGCATCTCCTCAACACAGACAATGACAGCCGGTGTCCCACAAGGATCTGTCCTGGGCCCCCTTCTTTACAGCATCTACACCGCAGACATCCCAAAACTAAAGGACACAGAAATTGCGCTATATGCAGATGACACGGCAATTTTCACAAGAGGATTCTCGAGCGAGGCCATAACAAGACGACTACAAAATCACCTGGAAAGGATCAACGACTGGTGTAACACCTGGAGGATTAAACTAAACGCAGAAAAAACGCAGGCAATTATCTTCACGAAGAAAAAATTTAAGCACGAACCCAGTAGCTGCTTGAAAATCAACAACACGGACATAAAATGGCAAAACCGAATTAAATATCTAGGCGTAATCCTAGATACAGCTCTTACATTTTCAGAACACATCGATCAGACAGCGAAAAAAGCAAAACAAATTAAAGGCTACCTCTACCCGCTCTTGAACAGGAAAAGCAAGCTGAACATAAGGAAGAAACTACAAGTCCATAACACGGCCGACAATGACGTACTCATCGACGTGCTGGATACGATCCAAAGAACGGAAAATCTACAAACTTCAAATCATCCAGAACAAAACTCTGAGAGAAATAACAGATTCGCCATGGTACATGACCAATGAGAAGCTGCACAGCGATCTAAACATGGAGACAATCAAGCAACACATAGAAAAGCTAGCAACGAAAAGCTTCGAACGCATGAAAACACATGATAACCCAACAATCAACAACGCAGCAAACTACAACATCAACGTCAAATGGAAACATCCAAAACCTCAACAACATAAGTAATCACTGATCTTTCTTTTTCACAGGAAAGCCCAAGCCCACATCCCCGAACCCAGCGGAGTACCCAGGAACAAAAAGAGGCAGGAACAACAAGAACAAACCGGAGAGACACGGCAACCACCACGAGGACGAACAAGGAACCACCACGAGGACGAAGGACGAACCAGGAACCACCAGGAGGGTGAACCAAGAACCAACACCAGGACGAACCAAGGACCAACAACGAGAAGAAGAAAAAAAAAACAGAACAAAAAAAAATAACAAAAAAAAAGAACAAAAACAAAAAAAACAAAAAAAAAGAAAGAACAAAAAAAAAGAAAGAAAAGAAAACCGGTCGTTAGTGGAACACAACAGAACAACAAACAAACCGACAAACAAACAAACAAACCGACACAAAAAAAAACAAAAAAAAAAACAGGGACAAACAACAAGGCGACGGAACAGCTGAGCGGAAGGCTCAATGACCGTCGAAAAGCAAAGGACACATGACAACAACTTGTCATAGTCTCAGCGACCGTCGCAGCTGCAAGATGTCAACCTCTACACCGACAACCCTCAACGAAGCCGCGCAAAAGTACCTCGACCCAGGCTACCTGGACACCCTGGAGGACAGCGTTATAGAGAAAATGATTCTCTACATAATGAAAAGGAAGAACACCGAAACCGCCGCCGAAAAAACCACCGCAACCGCTACAGAAGATTCCACCGAAACCGCCGCCGAATACCACACTGAAACCGCCGCCGAAGATTACACTGAAACCGCCGCCGAATACCCCACTGAATCCGCCGCCAAGAAGACCACCGTAACCGCCGCCGAAGATTCCACCGATGCCGCCCCCAAAAATACAACCACCGATGCCGCCCCCAAAAATACAACCACCGATCCCAACCCCAAAAATACAACCACCGATGCCACCCCCAAAAATACGACCGAAGCCCCCAAAAGAAACCGCCCGATGCGCAACCAGACCAAGAGAAAGAGAAAACTACCAGCACAAATAAAATCAAGACTGAAAGACAAAGGACCAAGAATCAACTAAGAAAACAAGACCCACCCGCAGCCAAGCAGAACCTAACATAGCCCACCGAAGGAAACCAAGGAGGAAACGAAATGAAAAACTAACTTAAAAAAAAAAAACGAAGAACAAACAAAAACGGACGACAACAACAGAAAAAACAAAACAACAACAGAAAACAAAACCAACGACGGCGGAAGGACGGGCTCGCGCCCAAAACCGCCATTGAACTAAGGATCCCATACAACAACTTGTACAAGTAGTATTAAAGATCAAGTCTGTTTATTGCTTAGATTATTCTACCGAACCTTGATGATCGCGGTGCAGTCACTGGTTGAGCCAAGCTGGACTTCTGCATATGTTTGGAGCTGCTTGGTGATGAATGTGTTGATACTGGGAGAGGCTTAGGAACAGCTGCTGATTGAGCTTGTGTTGGAGCCTGTTGAACTGCTGGTGCATCTGTGTATTTAGTTTCTGGTACTACCACTATGTTGCTGATTATCTCTGCTTGTGTATTGTGAAGATGGCTGAAGTTTCTTCGTAAAATTTGTCTTCGATCTGTTTAAATTATTACTTATCTTGGTAGACCTTCAGGCTTTTCTACCACTCTTGCCCTTCCCTTCCCAATGTCGATGAGCAACTTTGTGTCTGACTTTATCATTGACTTCAAAATTGAATGGTCTTGTAATATGTATATTACTGTAGTTAGCTTGTTTCTCTCTTAATCGTTGTATTTCAGCTGTGACTCTTTGTATTATTTTCGGTTTTAAGTTATTATCACTTGTTGGTATTGGATATCTGGTGATTCTGCTGAAAAGCCGTTGATTAGATGAACCTAAATAATCAGTTCGTGGTGTATTTCTCCAATTTAATAAAGCGAGTTGAACATCTGACTTGTCAATGTTGCATTTTCTTAGTATGCTCTTTGCTGTTTAAACTGCTTTTTCGGCAAGCCCGTTGCCTTGTTGGTGATGTGGACTGGATGTGACATGGTTAAATCTCCACTCTTTTTGAAAGATCCTGAATTATCTAGACATATATTGTGTTCTATTGTCGCTTTGTGGCTCTTCTGGTACTCCATGAACAGAAAACCATCTTTTAAGTTGTTCAATTACTTCATATGATGACTCACTTTTAAGCTGTTGAATATCCAGAATATCCAGAGTAAATGTCGCAGATTACTAGATAGGTTTCTCCATTTAATTCAAATAAATCTACTATTTGCCATGAAAGTGTGGGAATCTTTTTAACTAGCACTGGATCTTTGATATTGTCACCTCTAACTAGTTTTATAATATCCTCATATTGTTCTTTCCAGTAAAGGAATTGTCGGGCTCTTCTTAACCCTTTAGAGGTCGCGCCCGGAGTCCGCACGTTTGCGTTTTTGTGCATAGTTTTGCTGACGCGGCACCTATACCTCTCCCCTTTCGTCTTTCTTCCTGATAAGGACATTTATAACTTAGTGTAAAATTTTATGTCTATACGACAACACGTGTACCCACTGCGACATTGCGGACTCACAGATCTCACGCGACCCATTTACGTTATATTTATTACATTATACCAAACACGTAAGTGCCCTAATTTTTTTTGCGATATGTTTATGTAATTATATTTATGGATTGTTATTATTTTCTCAAAACAATTATAATATTATCAGCCAATATGAGTTGCAAAGGTTGATGGATGAAGTTTGGCGTGATGACGAAATAAAAGATGATGAAATAGAAAACGATCTTGATAGTTTAGATGAAATAGATAATGTTGAAGAAATGAGTGCCATTGAAACGAAGCAAGAAACTGATGAAGCGACTGTAGAAGAATCTGAGGAAAATCAGTACAACGTAAAAGATAATAACGTCTCTATAAAGGAAAAAATGGAACTGTATGGAGAGTATTACCACGTACTAACAAGCCCATCAGGACCAATATAATCAGAAGATCACCAGGGGTGACAAATGAAACTAGAAATTTTAAAACTCCTCTAGACATTTGGAATTATTTTTTAGGCGATTCTATTTAATCGAAATTTTCTTGACTATTCTAACAACCAATCAAATTTTGTCATTTTGTATCATATTAAACAATTTCACCCAATCATGTCAACATTAGACTGATAATTGCATTCAGTGCAACTATCAATCACTATGACAAGACGATTGAGTTTGACAACTTCATTCCAATTAAATTTCAAAATGTCACATTTTGGCAATGCTCAAAGTATAAATGCGCTAATAAAAAAAAAATATAGGCAGTCAGGCACTGCCGACTGAAGTGAAAACTCTTGAAAAAAAAAACAGCTTACAAAACAACTAGTTTTGAGGATTTATCAGTTTGTTAATTAATCAAATTTGAAACATAGTTTGTTAGTATTGTTTTATGTAATTCTGGAACATAACTCACTTCTGAAGGAGAATGACTGTTAATGTCATCATCATAATATGAATTTGAATCCGGAATGTTTGATTGATTCTGTGTTGATAGGTTAGCAAAATGAACTGGTAGGATATACCTATGGCACATTTCTTGTTTATGGGTCAGCAATTTGTGAGTTATGGAAATTTTGACTTTTAGAAACCTCCTTATAACTGCTTTTGAAGATTTATCTGTATGTAAATTAATTTTTGTTTGGAATATTCTTTACGACGTTTAATTTTTTCCTCCTTCTCAGCTGTGATTGTTCGATGCTTAGAAATTTCTGAATTAACTATTGCAAGAGTTTTTTTTCAAATTCTTATCTCTATCGCTGACTATTGATTTTATTTTGGAGTTTCCTTCCTTTGGAGAGCACACTAGTACATTTGGTTGCCTAAAACTTTGATGGGTCTGATTCGTGATTTACCATGAATTCCTCGATACAATCCAGTAATCTGAACATTCCAATAGTCCGGCACTAGTATATCTACTAGTACATCCGTCAAAAGTACTTACTCTTGTACTGTACACTGATTATAGTGGTTGATATTTCCTTATAAACGCTACGTTCTGTCAACACTGCCAAAAACTTTCCAATAATCCACACTAGTACATCTACTATTACATCCGGTAAAAGTACTTACTCTTGTACTGCACACCAATTCTACGGGTTGGTATTTCCTTATAAACGCTACGTTCTGTCAACACTGCCAAAAACTTTGATTATTATGTTTGACGTCCATAGCCAACTTTATACATATGCGTATACATGCGTTCTTTTGAACACATCTTTGAGTAATAGATGTTTTTCTATAGAACGCAGCTATTGATGACGATGACGCAAATGTATGATTTTACCCTCAACCCAAATGTCATTCAGCGCGGCCATAGAAGTTTTCACTTAAAAAAATCCCAGAAATACAACTTACAGTCACAAATATAATTGGGGATTATTTATGGAATTTTACTGCGAACGAGAATATGAATTAAAGGAAAATAAAAGAAGAATTGGCATTGATACTGAAAGATTGGGCGGTCAATATGAGATGAAAAGACGTATTATGTTTCGTTGTGTTGAATTATAAATTTTTTGTCAAAAAAATTTCCGCCGAATATCTCTTGAATATTGACAAATGCCTCATAATTTTATGACAGATTTCTCAAGCTCGTTGCTTGGTAACAGCCCGAAGCCGAAGTCTGAGCTTTCGATTGCCACAAAATTATCTCGTCTATTATCAATGTCCTAGGGAGATTTCTACTGATAATTGTTTAAAATACGAAAAAATATATTGAAAATTTGGCTGGCAATTATAGTCGTTCGTTTTACTACCATAAATGAAATGCGTGCCTTAGTTGGCCTCCTATACATCGCTGGTACGTATAAAACACATCATCTGAATTTGGAAGACCTTTTTGGTACCAATGGAAAAAGTATCGAAATATTTCAACTGACAATGTCAGGAAGACGTTTCAAGTTTCTACTAAATTGTTTGCGATTCGATGAAAAAGCAACTCGTGACGAAAGGAAAAAATTAGATAAATTAGCACCAATTCGTGAAGTTTTTGATTTATTTGTTACCAAGTGTAAAAACGGATACAATATATGCGAGTTTGCTACAATTGATTAAAAGGAAGCAGTTTTCACCCGTTTTATACCAAGTAAACCGAATTAATTGCGGAATCAAAATATTTGCTCTTTGCGATGCTAGAATATACTACACCGCTAATTTAGAATATACTATATATACTAATCAACCCCGTGTGGGGTTGTACCAAACCCGTGTGGGGTTGTAGGTCCCCCATCGGGCGCCTCCCCAGGTGGCGGATAGGGGGATGCCTCCTAGATATAGGTGGTACCGGGGAAGTCAAATACCCGGGGCGGACCAAAACCTACAAATGTAGCGTCTGCACTCAGAATGAGCGGCTACAAATCCGCAGCGTCTGTTCCAGATTGGGCGGCTGCAACAGCGTCTGACCCAGAATGGGCGGCTGATTTAAATCCTGTAAACAGGAGGCTGGTTTGGAAGCTATAGCTGGCAGCCCCAGCACCAAACTACGGCCACAGTGGGCTAATAACCTGCTTGGCCTAAACTATGCTATTAATGAAACCTCTACAACACAAATCCGGACGGACAAAACGAAGACAACACTGGCTACACTTAAGGAAAAGTTACGTTTTGGATGCTGGAACGTAAAAACTCTATACGAAGCATCAAAACTGCATCAAGCGGTGAGAGAATTAAATAACTACAACATCTCAATTTTAGGCTTATCAGAAGTTCGCTGGCTTGGCAAGGGGGAGCTCAACTTACAATCTGGGGAGCTTTTCCTGTACAGTGGCAAAGAAACTGGGTCTCATGAAAGAGGCGTTGGTTTCATAATTAGTAAAAAAGCCAGAAAGAGCCTAATTTCATGGAACCCCATTGATGACAGAATAATTACAGCAAGGTTCCACACTAAATACAGAAATATCACCTTTGTACAATGCTATGCACCCACAAACAGTGCGAGTGCTGAGGAAAAAGAAAATTTCTACGATATCCTTGAAAGTACGTTAAGGAAGATAAACAGAGGTGATATCACCATACTCATGGGTGATCTCAACGCTAAGGTCGGGACAAATAACAGTAACCTAGAAGACATCATGGGTAAAGAAGGATGTGGGGAAAGAAACGAAAACGGTGAACTATTCACGAAACTCTGTTCAACATCAGACCTAGTTATAGGTGGAACAGTGTTCCCACACAAGCAAATCCACAAAGTCACATGGATATCCCCCGACAAGAAAACCCAAAACCAAATTGACCATATTGCCATATCGAAAACATGGCGGAGATCCCTACTTGATGTTAGAAACAAAAGGGGTGCAGACATTGCCAGCGACCACCACCTTCTGCTCGGCACGTTCAGAATCAAACTGGCCGTACCAAAGAATCCTGAACAATCAAAGAGAGTAAAGTTCAACCTACACAAACTGCGCCAAGCAAACTGCAAAAAAGTTTTCCTAACAAACATGCATGAAAATTCAGAACAAAATCTCATAACATCTTGGGATGGCTTAGCCAAGACACTACTCGAATCGGCCAAAACAACCCTTGGCACAAAGGAAAGAAATCGAAAAGACTGGATCTCAGACCAAACATGGCAACTTATACAAGACAGAAAGGATGCGAAGAAACTGGTACTCCAGTGCAAAACTTCGATGACAAAAAATGATGCAATTTGGAGATATACACAACTATGCAAACAAATTAAAGCATCTGCCAAAAAATACAAGAATATGGATTGACCTGATATGTGAGCAAGCAGAAGAAGCAGCCAAAAATAACAACTCGAGGACTCTTTACACACTGACAAACAAGCTCTCCAAAAAGCACACAAAGACCACAAATATAGTTAGAAGCAAAGACAACCGCCCACTGACCACCCCAGAAACTCAGCTCGATAGGTGGAAGGAATACTTTGCTGATATGCTCAGCTCACCCACGGAAGACGAACTTGAGATAGCTCCAGAAGACAATGCAAATGAACATCTGAATATAAAAATAGACGCGCCTTCAAAAACAGAAATACTAAATACCATCAAGCAGCTGAAAAACAACAAAGCGGCAGGGGTAGACAACATACCTGCCGAACTAATCAAGGTTGACCCTAAATGGATTGCACCTCTACTTGCAATCATAATAAAAGGGATCTGGACAAACCAAGAAATTCCAGCAGAAATGAAACATGGTCTCATTATCAAACTGCCAAAGAAAGGAGACCTAACGCAATGCAAAAATTGAAGAGGAATAACGCTGTTAAACACCATAAACAAAATTATGGCAAGTGTAATCCAACATAGGCTGGCAGAAGCATTCGAACCCATACTGCGTCCAAACCAAGCAGGCTTCCGCCCAAGCCGCTCATGCATAGACACATAAATTCAACAAGAATAATTATAGAACAATCCGTTGAATGGCGATCGCCACTATATCTTGTTTTCATCGACTTTGAACGTGCTTTTGACAGCCTATCCCACTCTGCTATATGGAAGATACTACGGACAAGAAGCGTGCCAAAAAATATCATCGACACGATTAGAGAACTGTACCATGACGTATCATGTAGTATCCTGCATAGCGGACCACATAGCAACCTTTTTCCGGTGAGATCAGGAGTGAAGCAAGGATGTGTGCTCTCTCCCTTGCTTTTTAACATTGCTCTTGACTATATCCTGGAAAAGTCTTGCAGACCAAACGATGGTATTCGATGGTCTCTTTACTCTAATCTCAAAGATCTCGAATACGCAGACGACATTTGCGTTTTTTCGCATACCTATGAAAGTATGCAAAGGCAACTCACCCTACTATCAGACATGGCACAGAAGATAGGGTTGAAAATAATTGTCTCAAAAACAAAAGCGATGCGAATGCACACAAATAACGACGCGCCGTTTCAAATAAACGACCAACCAATTGAGAATGTAGAAAAGTTTCAGTATCTAGGAAGCATTCTCAACGAGACGGGCGGAACAGACCTAGACATTCTAAACAGAATTCAAAAAGCACAGATGGCATTCAGGCAAATAAACACAATATGGAGGTCCAACATCATAAAAACAAAGAGCAAGCTGCGTTTATATAGAACAAACGTCAAAGCAATCCTCTTATATGGATGTGAGACCTGGAAAAACACTAATGCCACAAAACATAAACTTCAGGTTTTCGCCAACAAATGTCTACGAATCATCCTCAGAATCTTCTGGCCACAGAAAATTACTAATGAACAACTTCTTAAACGATGCGGAGAAGAAACAATAGAGCACGACATAAAGAAAAGAAAATGGGGATGGATCGGCCACATTCTAAGAAGAAAACCAGACGACATTGCAAGGGCAGCACTAGACTGGAATCCCCAAGGAACGAGACGACGAGGAAGACCGGCTCAAACATGGAGGAGAACAGTGTTAGATGAACTAAAAGCCCAGAAAACCTCTTGGAGTGAAGCCAAAGCAATGGCCCAGAATAGGGTCCGCTGGAGGGTGCTTATGGAGGCTCTATGCTCCACTTAGGAGTCCAGAACCCATATATATATATATATATATATATATATATATATATATATATATATATATATATATATATATATATATACTATACCGCTAATATACTTTACTGCTAATGTTGGACGTCAACCGGAGGGACCATTCAAGTGCTGTTGTTGAGAGACTTATTCAACCAATAAAAAATTCCGGAATAAACATTACCTTGGATAATTGGTTCACAAGTTTTCCTTTAATTGATAACTTACTGAAGAAATATAGAGTCACTGTGATGGGAACAGTTAGAAAAAATAAAAGAGAAATACCTGCGGAGTTATTGCAGGCTAATCGTCCGATAACATCGCACTTGTATCATATTGTCCCAAAAAAAATATAATTGTTTTGTTAGCATCAAGTATGCACAAATATGATGCTCTTGATATAGATAGTGGAAACTCTTCAATGTCGATGATAAATTGTGTGCAACATATAATTGTGCGAGATCGACACGTAGATGGCCTATGGTGGTATTTTAAGCTTGTCTAAATGTTGCTGGTATAAACACACAAGTTGTGTACCATTCAAATAATATCGACAAAAAATATTACGTTTAGAAAGTTACGTTAAAATTTTTGCAAGATCTTGGATTCTCCTTAATGGAGGTTCATTTGTTGGACAGGGCTTCTATTCAAACTTTACCAAGAACAACAAAGATTCGACTGAGAGAAATATGTGGATAATAATGAAATTACAATAATGTAATTACATATTATTTTTAAAAACAAGGAAAAAACGAGTGCGGACTGAGAGACCGCGCGCGACCGTTCATATAAAAATTTTTAACGCGACCTCCGAAAGGTTAAGCAGCTTTGTATAACTAGATATCCTTGATGAATATTCTTTAACATTTTGGAAATTTGCGATTTTGGCACTACAATTTTATTACCTTTGGAAATAATTTCTTTGAGATAGCTTAGTTCTTCTTTAAAGTTGAAATAATGTTGTAATTCTGTAGGAAGTTCGTTTTTTTTGGAAATCCTTGCATTATTGTCTTAAGAAGTAACTGTAGATGTGGATCTTTTTTTGTAGCATTAATTAATTTTTCTTTAGCGTCTCATGACAGGTAGTACAACTGCAACTTTCAAATTTTCTTCTTGTTCATATTTCAGGTTAGATGCATCACAGTCTCGACTAAGAAAGTCTGCTAAGGGTATTTCTGTGCCCCTTTTGAATATGACTTTTTGTGAGTATGGAGTGAGATTGAACATTATGCGTTGCAATCTCGCTGGAGCAGATTGTATGTTTTTCTTGAAAATTGTATCCAGTAATTTATGGTCTGATTCCACTGTCAGTTCTTTACCATATACGTATTCATGGAACTTCTTACATCCAAACAGTATAGCGAGTGCTTCTTTCTCTATTTGTGGATAATTCTGTTTAGACTTGGTCAACGCTCTTGCTTCGTAGGCTATTGATTGTTCTTCTTGAAGAAGTGCAGCTCCAAGATTTGAACTTGCATCTACAGTTAAAGTTACGGGTTTGCTTACATCATATAGTCTCAGTACTGGAGGACTCTGAAGTTCTTGTTTTATTTTGTGAAGAGCTTCTTCGTGATAAATTTGCCAAGTAAAACTTGTATCTTTATGTAACAAATCTCTTAGAGGATTTGTTAGGTCTGGCATGTTGGGAATGAATTTATTTAGGTACGTGATCATCCCTAGTAGTCGCTGTAGTTCTGTTTTGCTGGTTGGTGTTTTCATTGCTTGTATGGCTTCTACTTTGTCTAGGTCTGCTTCTAATCCGTTTGCTGAAACAATTTGTCCTAGGAATTTTATTCTTTTTTCTTCAAAAATGCACTAATTTTTGTTAAGTTTGAACCCTGATTTCTTTAATACTTCGATGACTTCATCAACAGTTTTGCGTAGTTCTTGGCTACGTTTTACATGTATAAAAATGTCATCGATAGATACTTTCACATTTTTAAATTTACTGAGCAAATTTGTTACGATTTCTTGAGATATTTACGATGCTGACGACACTCCAAAATGGAGTCATTTGAAGGAATATCTTCCCCATGGGGTAGCAAATGTTAATATTTGTTGTGTTCTTTCTGATAGTTTAATTTGCCAGAAACCTTTTGTGCAATTTAATAATGCAAGGAATTTGGAACCTTTAATGTCAGCTGAAATCTCTTCTATAGTGGTAAGTGGAAAATGACGTCTCAGAATGTTTTTGTTTACATCTGATGGATCTATACAGATTCTTATTTTACCTTTTTGTCTGACAACTACCATAGGACCCACAGCAGGTGTAGGCTCTGTTTCTGGTTTTATGACATTTAACTTCACCATTTTGTCAAGTTCTTGCTTTACCTCATCTCTTATTGCGTATGGAATTCTTCTTGGCGGTTTAATTTCGAGTTTTGGATTGTCGATCATGTCAATATCGTACTCATAATCCTTATAATAGCCTAAACCTTCGAATATATTATCTGTATCTTGACTTTCCTTCAATGATTTGACTCTTGCGATAAGTCCTAATTTCTCACAGGTATCAAGTCCAAGCATCGGTGTAACTTTTTCTTGAACTTCTTTGAATACAATGTTTGTATCTTCTTTTTTTAGTTTATATAGTAGCTCTGCTTCACTTAGAACAGCCATTTCATCATCTGTATAACTTATTAAATTTCTTGTTCGACTTGACTCCAGACTTGCCTATGTTTTGTCCATCAAGTGTCTCGGCAATACGTTGCATTCTGCTCCTGTATCTAATTTGACTGTAACCATCTTGTATCCTTTCTGTCCAGTTCTTCTTTTCTCCGGAACTTATGCAGATGTGTATACATCATCTTCAGAATTTGAGCTTTCTTCTAATGAATTCACTCTGTCTTCCTGTTTAATACCATATTTCTTCTTAGTGATGCACATTTTGGCAAAATGACCATTTCTATTGCACTTAGTACACTGTTTGTTAAAAGCCTAGGCATTCTCTGCGTTTATGGTTGATACCATATCTTCTGCAGTCAGAATTTTTGTTTTGTTCTTGTTTTGCATTTTTATTTTTCACCACTAAGACTTGATTTGTTTTACTTTTATTTTCATCTTCTGTCAATAATTTCTCTCTTACTTGATTAGATCGAATTCCAAATACTATCTTGTCTTTTAACATTTCATCGAGTAAATTGTCGAATTCACATTTACTTGCTTGAGTTTTTATTCGGGTCAAAAACTCGATGAATTGTTCATCTTCAATTTGTTCCATCTTGATTTTTTTTTGTCTGTGTCTCTAAGATTGAAACTGTTGTAGATTTCGATCGCATCTGGGCCTATCACAGCCATGAATGTTGCTGCTTGGACCTCGGCTGACTTTTTGTCTAGTTGAATGGTAATGGCATACCACTCAAATTGTTGTAACCATTTTTTCCAGCTCGTTGATTGGTCCGAGTTAGTTCGTAGGTTAGTTGGCGGCTTTATTCCAGATACTGCATTCTTCGTAGACATTTTACGACTTTCTCTCTTATTTCCTTCATTAGATTTATCTAGACACTATGACACTAGACCACTTCTGACACCATGTAACGTTTGGGTTCGTTAAGAAAACTAATACTTAACAAACGCTAACTTTAATACGGTTTTTTACATTCGACTCTGTCACGAAGATAATACTTGTTATGTTTTGCAAGTGAGTAACTGACAATACAATATGTTTTAGTAATACAATTTAATAATCTTCGGTTACAACAACAACGAGTGGTTACCCATTTACAAACTACAAACTTATATACAGGGTGTACATGAAATATACAACATACCTTTCCCCTTAATAAAAGATTATACAAGAATGATTTTTTACAAATTTAAACGTTGTACTGGTTTACGTGTTCCAATAGAGCGATTAAGTGTCTGCGACGTATCATGGCATATTGTAGGTTCTGATTCTGGAACATCAAATAACCTTCCAATATCTGGTGACTCAAGTTGTTCATTAGTTTGGGTTCCACGTAATGTCGACTGTAGAAAGGTACCAGGTTGATTGAATCGTTTAATCTGATCGGAGTGTACCATTCGTACTCTATCCTTTGCCATTAGCAAGTACGTGCTTCTGCTTATTTGTTTCAGATATAACCACACCTTTTCTTCGTTTTTAATGTGGTTTCCATAGATCCCTTGACATATTCTTTATTTGCTGGTCTTTTTTCTTTTAGAAGACTCAACTTTGTTCGTGGTGGTTGCTTGAAGATTATGTTTGCTGGACTTTGTCTCGTTACTGTAGATGGTGTATTTCTGTATTTGAATAAAAAGTTTTCCACTAAGTGGTTAAGATCAGCGTTACTATTTTCTAGAAGCATTTTCTTGATTGCCTGTTTAACAGTGCCTACGCCTTTTTCGGCAAGCCCATTAGATTCCGGATGCTATGGTGGTGTGTATTTTAATTCAATTCCATTTTCTCTCCAGAAAGTCTTCAGTTCATTACGGTCGAAAGGCGGACCATTGTCAGCAACTAATATATCTGGTATACCCATGATTTCCATTGAGTGACGTAATTTCTGAATAGTTTTGTATGCTGACGTACCTTCCATGATATATAAGTCAATCTATTTTGAGAAACTATCCACAAGTATAAGCTTCTCTACTCCAACCAACTTATAGAAATCCATATGGACTCTTCCCCAATGCTTTGTTGCATTTTCCGAAGAAGTTAAGTTCTTATTTGTTTTCCTGTCTCCCAACGTTTGACATTGTTCACATTGCATAACTGTATCTTCGATGTCTCCATCCATTCCTGGCCACCAAACATGTGAACGTGCTAGCATTTTCATACGTACAATACCAGGATGGTGCTCGTGAAGCAACTCTAGTATGTTTTTCCTAAGTTTAACTGATACTACCACTCTATTTCCCCAGAAAAGGCAATTATTTTCAATACTCAGCTCGTTCCTTCTAAACCAAAACGGCATAAGCGCATTAGGCGGGTCTGTTTCTCTAAACCCTTTTCTTACGGTTTTTACTTACTTTTTTACTATTTTGTACTTAAAGCAAACATTACTTTTTCTTATTACATATTCTTTGCCGTTGACCAATTGACTAAGTACAGCACCGACCCCAAAGGTACTCGCGTTTGTTGTCACAATAGTGTGCCTGTTGTCGAATTGGATGAGAAGGTCATCCTTGTTCAGGACCTTCTTTGCTTGAGTAAAAGCTGACTGACACTCTTCACTCCATTGGAACGGAACGTCCTTCTGCAATAAGTCGTACAGCAGCTTCAACAACATCGAAACGTTTTCAATAAACTTCCAATAATAGTTGATAAAACCTAGGAATGCTTTTAACTGTGTGACATTTTCTGGTCGGTGAACTTTTCTTATGGTTTCAATCTTCTCTGGTGATGGACGAATTCCTTGCTTGCCAAACACATGCCCAAGGAAATTCACTTCTTCCTTAGACAGATTACATTTTAATAAATTTACTTTTACATTATATTCCCGAAGACGGTTAAAAACGATTATTAGTTTCTCGAATAAATCTTTTTCGGACTGTTCCCCAATGATGATATCGTCAATGTATGAGGCGACACCCTCTATACCTCTGAGCATCTGATCCATCTTACTTTGGAATATGGCTGGTGCACTGGCAATGCCATACGGTAATCTTGTATTCTGGAATAATCCCATATGCGTATTAATAGTGAGTAGGTGTTGAGATTCCTTGCTGACCCCCAGTTGCAGGTATGCTGATGACAAATCTATTACTGCAAACCATTTTGCCTCCCTTACAGCTCCGAAGACATGGTTATGGTAATGACTGGTAGTGGGTAGTAATCCGTTTTTATCATTGGATTGAGTGTTTTCTTGAAATCGACATCTCTCCATTTTTCTTTGGTACCACAACGATCAGACTTGCTATTTCTGCATGTAATGGTTTTATTAATATGCCTTGTTCGGCCATTTTTGACAATTCTTTCTCAACTTGCTCCTTTTATGCATAAGCTAGTTGATAGGCTTTATGAATAAACAAAGATGCTTTCTCTTTTAGTACTATCTTTGCTTCAAAACCCTTTATGACTTGACGTCTATGCCCTTTCAAGACGTTAGGAAACATACTAACTAACCTGTTTTCCCATGAGAAGTTTATTGACTGTACTACGTTCATTTGAAGTTTTTTTCTCCACTCTGGCAAGACTACATCTAACCAATTTCTTCCCAACAATGGAATCTTATGTTTTGACTTTACTATGATCAATGGTAATTGGAATTGTTGACTGTTTCCCATTTTCACATTTACTTCGACTTGCTCAATAACCGCATAAAATTTATTCATCCAATATTCGATTAGAAGTATACAAAACTCAACATACAATAAATGGATGAAGTTCTACAATAAATAGCTGGATAAATACAATAATATATTAATCAATCCAAAATAAACTGTAATCATAAAATAATTGATTTTTTCTTACAAACTATGATTTTTCCTTACAATAATCGATTGAATCGTTCAACATATTCGAAATTCATCCAAAAACGGTTTTTTATGTTACTTAATAAATGCAAAATGCAAATTTGCGAGTGTATTTAATAATCTTCACACTTTTATTATATGCATAAAAATACTGAAAGGAAAAAACTGTTTACCTTATTGATGAGTGGATTAGCTCGGAAATAAATTGCATTATTCTATCTGCTTATATATAGTATATATAGTGCTTCTTATATATAGTGCATCTATCTTCTTCTTCTTCTTCTTGTTTCCAATAGCCCTACTTTGGACCACGATTGTTCAACTATTGGGCTTTGATCTTTGCCCAGTATTGTCGCAGCTTCTGCCGGTGTAGCTTCTTTCCCTCTTCTGTCCAGGGGGTATCTTTCCTTCAGGGTTTTTCCTGAAATCCACGGACTTCCTTCAGTGTTTTTCCTGAAATCCACGGACTTCCTTCAGGATGCATCTCACAGAAGACTGTCTGTTTTGGAGATCTGTTATTCCTACTTCTTTAATATCCTTCTCAGTTTTTGTCAAGCAAGTGGTACGAACCTTCTTGTTTTACCAGAATGTGAACAGACTGTTGGTTAGTCGGTTTAGAGTCAATCTTGCAACGTGGCCATATAAAGCTACCCTTCTTTTCCTTGCATAGTCAGAGAGCCTCTCAATATGTTCGTAGAGCTCAGAGTTATGTCGTCTTCGGAATTCCCCATCTTCCTTTACAGGGAATGCCTAGGATCTTCCTGATGATTCTCCTCTCTCTGATTTCCAATTTCTCTACCGGAGCCCTTCGGTTCAAGGAAAGACACTGATGAAAGACGTGTTAGAGACGTGAAAGAGTGATGTGTTTGCGCTCTCTCTTTCGTTACACGCCGCGTTAGTTAGTAATAAAATTTGAAGGAATCAAGTCCTTGTTTGTAAAATTCGTTTATTGTGAAGATATAATTGTATTTTGTATAAAAAATTGTTTGTAAAGAGCAATCAAATTTTGGATGGACCAATATTATTTGTAAATATGCATCTATTTATTGTACGCAAAAAAAATCCAAGCCCTTTATTTTGGACGAAGTAACCTTTTTTTGGATGAAGTAATCTCTTTTTGTATGAATAAACCGAATTTTGTATTTTTGCAACTATTTTTTGTAAAAAAACATCTATTTATTGTACGCAAAAAATCCAAGCCCTCAATAACACCCATCTTCTCACCAGATGCATTGTTAAGGATATGTACATTCTTTAACTTCTGAATTGACGCTCAACTTCTTGTAGGCCTTCTCTTCCTTTATCGATACACTCGCCCCTGTGTCTATTTTCATATCTACTGTTAAACCATGTATATAAACCGCAACAATGATCGCACTTGACAAAGGATTCACACTTGACTTGACAATTAGATTGTTAATGTTTTAACTCTTACTGACATTATCTCTTCCTCAGATGACTCTTCTTCAACATTGTGTATTTTCTGTCTGAATTTGCACATTTTAGATATATGACCTTTGTTCTTACATGTGAAGCAGTTCCAACCCCTTGCTGGACACGTATCAGGGTTGTGCCATCTTCCCCATCTGTGACACGCTGTTCCACTAGCTTGACCTCTTGAACTAACATAGTTTTTCACAGACTGTTGTGACCCTTGCTCTCTCAACTTAATTTTTGCCTTGACGTTTTCCATAATATGATTTTTCATACTTGTTTACTTTCTTTACTTCCAGTTGCTGGAATTGCTGACCTTCATTGTAGATAGTGTCTTGAGCAATTGCCTTTATGCGTGCCCTTTCAAATGGCAGATTATCTTCCGACAGTAGATGATCTTGTATTTGCTTTGATACAAGACCACATATGAATTTGTCACGTAGAGCTCTCTCTCTCTATATGCACCAAATTCACATTTACTTGACTGTTCTTTCAACTTATTTATATACTCGGCTAGGGACATCTCACCTTGAGTCATTTTGTGGAATTTAAACGTTTCGATTATTGCCAACTTCTTTGGTTCCAACTTGTCACAAAGCTTTTTTAGCTCTGCATATGACTTCGTTGTGATTTGATCTGGCCTGCATAACGTTTTTAGCAGCTTGTATGCTTCGCACCCAAATAAAGTGATGAACAAATCTACTTTCTCGACATCTATGACTTTGTTACATTTAAACAGATAGTCCATACGTTCAAGACTAAATACTATATCACAATTTTTTATATTTAGTTGTTCTATTGTTCCTATTATAGATATTTTCTTTTCCTTTCACGACACGTGGCTAACCTCACTTTTTTTTCCACCAATTTATATTATATAGCTGACTGATATTCTATTGACTTTTTGACTTATCGGACCCGACTCGTCGCCAATGTTATGTTTTGCACGTGAGGAACTGACAATACAATATGTTTTAGTAATACAATTTAATAATCTCAGGTTACAACAACAACGAGTGGTTACCCTTCAAACTACACCGACTCCCCCTGTCTCTCTTTTACAAACTACAAACTTACATATTTGTACATGAAATATACAGCAATACCAACTGTTATTTTTATTAACACAGGTTTCTAGTTGGACTCTAGATGTCTATATTTTATAGTTACCCACACAGTCTATGATTACCCGAGATGAGACGAGAGAAATAACGCGGGGAAGCAGCAATACCCAACCTTAACCCAAAATATACGATTCAACAAATGGTACAATCCCAAGAAGACAGAAAAAGCAACTGATAAACGGTACTGAAAAAAGAGGGACACAACCGAAATCGTACCCTCAAATCGCACCCAGAACTGAATGAAACAGCAAGCACATGTATTTTTAAAATGTTGTGACTACTGACACCCTCAATGTAATGCTACCAGCGGTCCCAGGGTGCACATGTTTTCGTATAAAATAAAAAAAGAATCAAAAAGCATTGTCTGCCTAACCTTGTCTAGTCTTGTCAGTCTAGTCTTGCTTGTCTAAGCTTTTCTGTCAGTCTTGTCTGTCTAGTCTTGCTTGTTTAGTTTTGCCCTTTAGAGTCTGTTTAAACCTGTTTGTGTAGTCTTCACTCTTTAGTCCCGTCATTCTAGTGTAGTTTGTCTACTGATGTCCTTCCAGGCTTTTCCATCTTGTTAGTTTTTTCTATAAACCTGTCTTATCTTATGTGTCTATATAGTCTTCTTTGTATGTGTCTATATCAGGGATGTCGTCAACCTTTTCCGGCCGCGTGCCATTTTTTTTAAATTTTCACATTTTAAAATGCTGACGATCCAGGTAACTTTTACAATATTTATTTATTTATCGTATGGCATTACCTGCATCTCTAATATACTTAAATTAAAAAGGATAACAATTTTATATCTTAATGTCTAAGTTTTCGATCCAGGTGACAGACGATGGAGTGGCCCCCAAGAAATCTCTGGTCGAGCATAGACTTTGCCGGTTTACACATTCATAGGCCATGTGGTGGATGGTTTGTTGTTCGCCACAGTCGCACGTGTTGCTTTGGGCTTTTCCTCATTTTTATAAGGAGTCTGCACATACGCCGCATTCGGTACGGATGCGGTTTAGATAGTATGTCTTTCTAGGAAGTGAGGATCCAGGAACTGATTCGATTATTTGAAGATTGTTATGGATATCTAGGGGCACACTGTTTTACCAAGTTTTTGCCCACTCTTCTTCTAGTTTAAAGTTGCTTGTGGTAAGAACTGCGGCTGTTCGGATTGGAGGTTTTCTGGAACGTAGCCTGTGACCAAGTTGGTCAATATCTTCATGGATTTGAAGCTGTGGGTTGCTTAATTTCTTTCTATATTCCCTGCAGAGAGCGTCCGAGTGTTGTAGGTGGGCTGGAGGTATATTGCACACAGTTGGTAGCCAGTATGTAGGTGTTAGGTTCTATAGTGCCGCTAATTATTCGTAGGGTGCTGCTTAGTTGGGCATCTACCAATCTTGAATGTGTGCTATTTAGCCAGACAGGTGCACAGTACTCGGCTGCGGAGAACACAAGGCCTAGAGAAGAACACCGGAGCGTTTCAGCTGAGGCACCCCAACTCGTGTCGCTTAGTTTGGAGATAATGTTGTTTCTTGTTCTTAATTTGGCAGCTACATCGGTTAAATGTTTTTTGAAAGATAGTGTGCGATCTAAAGTTACTCCCAGGTACTTGGGTTATTTACTGTGCTTTAGTCGGGTCCCGTTAAACTCGACATGTAGTTTTGTATTCGCCATTTCATTATTTAAGTGGAAACATGATGTTTCGGATTTAGTTACGCTAGGTTTGAGTCTCCATTTTAAGAAGAATTGGTTCATGGCCTCTAGGTCTTCGTTCAGGACGTTCTCTGCTATTTGTAGGTTTTTGTGTCTAAAACTAAGAGCGTAGTTGAATTTCTTAGATCGAGTTTCAGGTAGATCAGATACGTTGGGATTGAACAAGAGCGGAGCGAATACGGACCCCTGCGGCAAACCATTCTTTAGTAATCTCTTTCGGCTTGATTGGTCATTCATATGTACTTGGAAGGTGCGACTAATGAGCATGTTGTCAATGAGCTTTGTTTTTGTTTTGCATCTGATGGTTTTGAGTAGCTTGTACGTTAAGGCCTGGCGCCAGACCGTGTCATATGCTGCTCTTAAGTCTATGAATACTACTGACGATTTTTCTTGGTTCTAGCCTGCTTCTATGAAAGTTGTAAGACTCATTACTTGATCGCAGCAGCTTTTTCTGAAGCCGGCTTGTTCTATCGGTATGTGTTGCATGATGGTCTCGCTTATCTGGTTATAAATAAGTCTTTTGAGTAGTTTGTAGCAGGAGCTCAGCAGAGATTTGTAGGTATTTGTACTTATACAATGAATTAACATTTCTGATAGTGAAAATCAGTTACCGTATAAGCCTGAATATAACACGTCTTATATTTTACACCTTTGATGTTGCACGAAAATAGATTGGAAAAACTTAAAACCTGTTATAGAAAAGTAAAAGGATTAAATCTTAGAAGGCACGCATGAGAAATAGTTCGCGTGCCAATACAATTTTCTTACGTGTCAGCTGTGACACGCGTGCCATAGATTCGCCACCACTGGTCTATATAATCAAAACATCAGTAGATAGATTAGAAGAAGACTACTACAAGAATAACAGGACAGAACTAGGTAGTGAAAACACAACCACAGATTGTAATCTTTGAAGTCTTTGTAATCTTTGAAGTCTAATTTATATAGTCTGATTTGGCTACTAATATATGACCAATTTCATCCTCTCAAGACTATATATTTTTTATTTAGTCTTGCCTGTCTAGCTTCATCTGACACGTTCTACCTGTATTTTCAAAATCCGTTTAAACTTGCATGCCTTATCTTGATTAAATGGTCTGGTATTATTATCTGCTAATATTTTATGCATATTTTGTATGTTTAGCCCTGTCTATCCAATATTGACTTTTGTTTCTTGCTTAATGTTTCATATCAATTCTAATAATAATTACTTTAGAAAATATGTAATTAAAAAAGGATATAATCCAGTTATTGGTACTTGATAGATAATGGTGATGGATCGTATTTTGGCTTATACTTTAAAACGCGTAGTTTTTTCTATGAAGCTAGTTTATCATCATAATCGGTCCCCGTTCCATTATCCTCATGAAATATGAATGGGAATCAAGTTTTAAAAAACGAGCTTCCAGCTGTATAAATAAAAAAACGTAAATATATTCTATATATCGATAATGCGGGGAAAATAATATGAAAATATATATAAGGAAAATGTAGATGGATAGATAGAGAGGAGCAGAAGACGATGACAATAAAACTTGGGCATTTGTGTAATGGTCTGGTGGTCCGCTCGCATTTTAAATCGGAATATTTGAAAAGTTAGTCGGAACCTTTTACCCCATTTCCACGTTTTATATTCCAATAAGTTTCATACATACTTTTCTCCTTATTAAAAATCAATACACAAATAATCTCCCTTCAGAGAAAAAACTATTTTTATTATTTTGTTTTGATTGATGTTTGTGTGTTTACACGTTTTTTATTTTTTATTTTAAACGATTGCGAGATTGTGCCGATCATGTGAGGACAATGGAGAGTATCAAACTTAAATTCTAAATGCTCCATTTTCGAATGGGGGAAACATCAAACTGACGCTGCTTTCACACTGGCAGCAAGCCAAAACGGCGTATCATCATCGCCATAATACGAGCTTTCATGCATATGGCTTTTGCACTGCACATATTCCATCTTACTTCCTTTCTTAAATATTAAAATATCACAAACCAAAACATTTATCAAAAAGATTTTTTAGGATTAAAAGGATTTATAAACTTGTCTGCCTAAAAATCGGCCCACTGTAAACTTTTGGCTTTAACTATTTCTTTAAAAAACTATTTATGAGATGAAAAAAAAATATTAATATTAAAAATATTCAACCTTTCTGTAACTCTATAATATCATTAAGTCTTTTTAAGGCTGCAAAACAAATCTCATGTTGAAACAAATACTTCCTTTGCTAATACCACGCAGGATATTGAATTATGCAACAGATATTTTTGTTATTTTCTGGCTCCAGTCCACTGCCGTAGCACTAAACAAGAACTAGATAAATAATATTGTATTAAGACCATATATTTCTCTTTAAGTTAAGTGAATAGCCATCTGCAGATACGTTTCGAGATCTATCTCTCACCACAGCCTTGCTGTTTTTATTTATAAAATGAAATACACTTATATTACCTTGAGCACCAAGTGCCGGGGCTATTGAGGTTAGGTTTTGATCTGACATGTGAGTAGAACGGCCTGAACTTAGTTTATTAAGTATGCTTATCGTTTATAGGCGTAGCAACCGATAAACAAAAAAGAACGTATTTATGTGGTGGTTATAACGAGAATGACCAACTTGTGAAAGATTGTAATTATTGCCTTCGCAATTGAAATTTGCACATTATTCTTTTTTCAGGTTTCATTTGATTAATTTTCACGAGTGTTAGTTTAAACCTTTCGCTGCTCTGGACTGCTTCCTTTCTGTAGCATTCAATAGATTTGTCGCTCAGGTGCTATGGACTATTATAGTAGTCCAATTGATTTGGCGGCCAGATGCTAAGGACTGATATAGCAGTCTACTGACTTCATGAATTCATTTTGGATTTTATAACATAACAAAGAGATTAATAAATATATACACTCTCATTGGAGCGTTGCGTTACCCTGGATGAAAGATTCTGGACTCACTCCTGCACCGAGGGTCGTTGGAAAGATGAATATATCAAAAAATCCCAAAAAATAATTGTAAACTATGCGGATATTCTCTAGTATTCTCATTCCTTTTCCTGTCGCTACGGTAATGTACTTCATGAAAGATATCCTTTTATCGATCACTACTCCGAAGACGGACAAGACTAGACGGACAAGACTATACACAAGATTAGGTCAGGCAGGACTGGGATATACAAGATTAGAACAGACAAGACTGGGACACACTAGACTGGGACAGACAAGATTAGGACAGACAAGACTAGGTCAGACAGGACTGGGATATACAGGACTAGGAGAGGCTAGACTAGGACAAACAAGACTAGGACATACAAGACTTGGACAGACAAAACTAAGACAGACAAGACTAGGACAGACAAGACTAGGGCAGACAAAGCAAGAACAGGCAAGACAGTGACATATAAGACTAGGACATAGAAGACTAGGACTAGAAATTATTTTTTGGCCTCCTGAATTGTAAAGCTAGCTTTGACATCGTACATACGTCCAGCGAAACTAGATTTTTACGTACAATGTTGCAAAGTACGGCTACGATGGGGTAAAGTGACCAGTAAATTTTAACTTTTCAAGGACACTTACAAAATAATTAAGACAACAAAATCTAATTTAAAAAAACCTACTTTACACCACATTTGTCACGATAATGTAGAAAATAAGTGTGATTTTTTAAATTTTACTGTGCGTCTGACATTTGGAAAAATGACATAACCAAACTAATAAATTTGAATTAGTAATAAAATGTCAAAGTTTGTGAGTACCAACATTAAAAAATTAAATAATTTTCAATATTGTAATTAATCTAAATCTATTTGTTTCTTAAATAATAATTGTAGGCCAAAATATCTTATACAAATTTCGTGCGGAAATGATTTTACAATGTTCCAGCAAATAGAGTACTCGCCCTTCGGGCTCGTTCCCCAAACGAGCTGTTGTATTGTAAAATCAATGTTTCCGCACTCTAATGTAAATAACTATTGTCGTTTTCGTTCAATTTTGACATAAAACAAAAGAATTTTGCAGTGTGTCCACTCAAATCAACAAAAAAAAAACACAATTCGCTTCGAATACAGATTTTGGTTTTAGAAAATTTGGTAATATTTGCAAATTATTTTCACGTTTTCGTCCACTTTTGACATAAAATAAAAGAATTTCGCAAAGCTTGTCCATTCAAATCAACAAAAAACAAAATTTGCAACGAATAGAGGTTTTGGATTTTGAAAATTTAGCAATATTTACAAATTATTTTAAAATTTCCGTCTAATTTTGACATAAAACAAAAGAATTTGGTAAAATTTGTCCACTCAAATCAACAAAAAACAAAATTTGTTTCAAATAGAGGTTTTGGTTTTTGAAAATTTGGCCAATATTTGCAAATTATTTTGACATTTTCATTGAATTTTGACTTAAAACAAAAAAGTGTCGCAAAGTTTGTCCACTCAAATCAATAAAAAAAAAATTGCTTCGAATTAAGATTTTGGTTTTTGAAAATTTGCAAATTATTTTGACGTTTTAGTCCAATCTGGAGATAAAACAAAAGAATTTCGCAGTGTGTCCATTAAAATCAACGAAAAAAAAACAAAATTTGCTTCGAATTGAGATTTTCGCCTTTAAAAATTTGGCAATATTTGCAAATTGTTTTGACATTTTCGTCCAATTTTGACATAAAACAAAAGAATTTCGCAAAGTTTGTCCACACAAATCAACAAAAAAGAAAATTTTCTTCCAATTGAGATTTGTTTTTTGAAAATTTGGCAATAATTGCAAATTATTTTGACGTTCTCGTACAACCTGGACATAAAACAAAAGAATTTCGCAAAGTTTGTCCATTCATATCAACAACAACAAAAAATTTGCATCGATTTGAGATTTTGGTTTTTGAATATTTGGCAATATTTGTAAGTTATTTTGACATTTTCGATCAATTTTGACATAAAACAAACCAATTTCGCCAAGTTTATCCACTCAAATTAACAAAACAAAACAAAATATGCTTCGGATTAAGATTTAGGTTTTTGAAAATTTGCAAAGTATTTTGACGTTTTCGTCCAATCTGGACCTAAAACAAACGAATTTCGCAAAGTGTGTCCATTAAAATCAAGAAAAAAACAAAATTTGCTTCGAATTCAGATTTTGGCTTTTGAATATTTGGCAATATTTGAAAATTATTTTGACATTTTCGTCTAATTTTCATATAAATCATAAAAGTTTTGCAAAGTTTGTCCACTCAAATCAACAAAAAAAAAAAAAAATTGCTTTGAATTGAGATTTTGGTTTGCCAAAATTTGGCAATATTTGCAAATTATTTTGACGTTTTCGTGCAATCTGGACATGAAACAAAAGAATTTCGCAAAGTTTGTCCATTCATATCAACACAACAAAAAATTTGCATCCCATTGAGATTTTGGTTATTGAAAATTTGGTAATATTTGCAAGTTATTTTGACATTTTCGTTCAATTTTGACATAAGACAAAACAAGTTTTCAAAGTGTGTCCACTCTAATCAACAACAAATAAACACAATTTGCTTCGAATAAATATTTTGATTTTAGAAAATTTGGTAATATTTGCAATTTATTTTTACGTTTTCGTCCAATTTTGACATAAAACAAAAGAATATCGCTAGTTGATAGTTTGTTGATTGAAATAAACAACAAAACCAAATTTGCATCGAATAGAGGTTTTGATTTTTGAAAATTTAGCAAAATTTGCAAATTATTTTGACATTTCCGTCAAATTTTTACATAAAACAAAAGAATTTGGCAAAATTTGTCCACTCAAATCAACAAAAAACAAAATATGTTTCGAATAGAGGGTTTGGTTTTTGAAAATTTGGCCAATATTTACAAATTATTTTGACGTTTTCGTCCAATTTTGATATAAAACAAAAGAATTTTGCAAAGTTTGTCCACTCAAATCAACAATAAAAACAAAATTTGCTTTAAACAAAAAATTTTGATTATTCAAATTTGGGAACATTTGCAAATTTTTTTGACGTTTTCGTCCAATTTTGACATAAAACAAAGAATTTCGCAAAGCTTGTTCATATAAAAAAAAATATTTGCATCGAATTGAGATTTTGGTTTTTGAAAATTTGGCAATATTTGCAAGTTATTTTGACATTTTCGTTCAGTTTAGACATAAAACAAAATAATTTCGCTAAGATTGGCCACCCAAATTAACAAAAAAAACAAAATTTGCTTCGAATTAAGATTTTGTTTTTTGAAAATTTGCAAATTATTTTGACATTTTCGTCCAATCTGAATATAAAACAGAAGAATTTCGCAAAGTGTGTCCATTCAAATCAACGAAAAAAGAAGCTTCGAACAAAATTTGCTTCGAATTGAGATTTTGGCTTTTGAAAATTTGGCAATATTTGCAAATTATTTTGACATTTTCGTTCAATTTAGTCATAAAACAAAACAATTTCGCTAAGATGGGCCACCCAAATTAATTAAAAAAAACAAAATTTGCTTCGAATTAAGATTTTGTTTTTTGAAAATTTGCAAATTATTTTGACGTTTTCGTCCAATCTGAACATAAAACAAAAGAATTTCGCAGAGTGTGTCCATTCAAATCAACGAAAAAGGAACAAAATTTGCTTCGAATTAAGATTTAGGCTTTTGAAAATTTGGCAATATTTGCAAATTATTTTACATTTTCGTCTAATTTTGACATAAAACAAAAAAAATCACAAAGTTTGTCCACTCGAATCAACAAAAAAAAAAAAAAAATTTGAAAATTTGCAAATCATTTTGACTTTTTCGTCAAATTTTGACATAAAACAAATCAATTTCGCAAAGTTTGTTTACTCAAATCATCAAAATTTGCTTCGATAGAGAAAAAAATAGAGATTTTGGTTTTTGAAAATTTCTCAATATTTGCAAATAATACAAAGTTATAAAAGTATTCCTCACGGACTATAATGTAATATTCCGAACATTGAGCCCACAATCACATCAATTCAAAACAGTAATTCGCAGAGAAAGGGTTATTGCATATTACACCGCAAAAAGCTGCCCAATTTTTTGTTGCGCCGCGGATCGAAAAGTGCTCCAATGTTATTTATAAGTGCTTTATTGTGTCAACATCATTAAGAAATCGTCACCTTAATGCTGTTCAACTGCAACAACAGCTCCGTGAGGTACAAAGAGTCGTTATTAGTCAGTGGACAGTAATACCAAGACAGCAGGAAGGTATCTTGACTCCTAAGATACTTGCAGTATGTCATAAACTAACCATAGCTTACCACCATGCACACCTGCTTTGTCTTGCAAGAGATCGTTTATTTATTGTGCATTGGTTCAAGAATTCTTCTTAGAATTTGTCTTTCAAATATGTTTAGTGCATTTGTATATTTTTGACTGAGGACCCAGGTTTCACACCTATAGAAGATTACGGGCTTAATTATTATTAGGTAAACTCATGAATTTAATGTGATGTAACGATGGATTGTGTACGATCTGAAGATATATGATAGGGAGAAATAGACTCGATTTGCTTGTATGAAGCGTTTGCGCAACTCCGCGTCATCTTTGTTATTGTCTGATATTTACGAACAGAGGTACGTAAAACTGTTGACAACTTCTATGTTGTCTTCCGTAACTCGTAATGCTCTGATTCTAGCGTTGTCCCTTGCCTGGCTTTTGTTTTACATGTGTTTACTGCTAAATCCACACTTTCTGCGGCGTCCATTAACTGTGTATATGTTTACTCATGATCACAATGTCGTCAGCATATGCTCCAAACTGTGCTGTTTTGCTGATGAGTAAGTTGTATCTTCCTACATTTTTTCTATTACCTCTTCCAAGCCTAAGTTGAAAAGCAACGGTGCCACTCCCCCTGCTTTAATCCTTGTATTATACGAAAGGTTTCCGTTAGGCAGTTTTGTATTTTTGCGCATGCTACGGTATTTGTTAGTTATTCTGATTCGTCTTATAGTTTTTAGTCTTAAGTTTTGTAGGAATGTTGAACACCTCCAGTGCTTGGTACAGTTTTTCTTTCTTGATGGAGTCGTAGGCTTCACGGAAGTCCACATAGATGCTGTGTACATTAACATCTTTTTTTTAATTGTGTTCTCTCTGCCACTCCGATCATCCTCAGAACGGCATCGACCGTGGATCTTCCCTCTCTGAACCCATATTACCTATCAGAAAGAGCTATACACTTGTTCAATTCCGCTTTAATTTTGTACATCATGATGTACATCAACATCTTGTCCCATGCCTTGGTCAGGATCTGTTTCACAATAAAGATTTGGTCTATTCTATTATTGAAAATAATTGATGAAACAAAGTATGTAATTTTCGATTCTTTTTAGGAGAGATTAAATTGGACTAAAATTTGAGATATTTTTACTTAAATATACATTGTTTATGCCGTTCTTATTAGCAGATTGTAGATCTGGTAGTGACGACTTGTACTGCGACCTTTATAGATCTATTGTACCCACTCTCTTCCTCGAAGCGTTGGTATACTTACCCATTTATAATTCTTTCCGCCTTCTCTAATCCTGATTCCTGTAGAAATTTCAGGATCTGGGAGGGATTCAAGGACTGCAACTCCTCTGCGTTCAAGCAGTGAGCCCCAAGGTACATCTGTCTCATGCTTAGTACTGCTCCGCACTCTTTGAACAGATGTATGAGGGTTTGCTCCGCTAAACCACATAATCTGCATCCGCCATCGTCCTCCGGGCCTAGGGCATTAAGCTGTTTTCTAAGTCGGCAGTGTCCCGTCAGGACTACTGTCAGAATTCTAAGCTTGTTCCTGTTTAGTTTCAGACAAGCTTTTGTTATTTTTTGGTTAAACGATCCCAGCATCACTTTGAATTGTCTTAACCCTGGAAGTTCTTTCCAGGTTTTTTTTTCATTCGTTGTTCTCTTATTTCTTCATCTAAACGTTTGTGGATGGTGTTCACACTCATGCCGCAAAAGGGTTCCGGACCTATAAAGGGACTACTTGATCCCTTGTTTGCTAGGTGCTCGGCTTCTTCGTTTCCTTCTATACCAGTGCGTCCTGGTACCCAGTATAGCGTTACTTTATTATCTTTGCCAAGGTTGTTTAGCTTTCCCACACTGTCTGAAACCAGTTTGGATCTGATGGTGTATGAGTTTATGGCCTTGATAACTACTTGGCTGTCTGACAGGATAGCAATTCGTTTCTTGCGATAATTCCTGTCGATGTTAAATTCTGCAAATCTTTGGATTGCGTGTACCTCTGCTTGGAAGATTGTCGGGAATTTTCCCATGGATTTGAAGTATTTGGCACGAGGTCCAAACACTCCTGTACCGGTACCTTCTTTTGTCTTCGAACCCTCTGTATACCATTTGATAGCATTTTGCTCTACGTGGTATGCTGAGGATTCGTCGCTCCAATCGGCTTTACGACTACACATTGCTGTGTAGTTTTCTCGAAGAGGTATTTGCATAGCATTTCGTCTTTTGGTGCTTCCAGTCAGGGGATCTTGGCAGCGAGGCTGTTTTGATCTCTGCTCCAGATTATTTTACCTCTGCCTATTCATTCCTTGCTGAACCTCACAATCGCCGATCTGGAGGCATTTGCCACGAATAGGTGTAGCGGAGTCAGCTCCAGCAGCAGCTCTATTGCTGCTGTCGGGCACTACCCCATCGCCTCCGTCATGCAGACTCACGCCAGTCCTTGAATCTTCTCAAGCTGTTTCCTCATAGAGGCCAGCTTGATTTTTGCTTCCCCTCGCAACTGTCCCATACGTTATTGCAGGTTTCACTATCAAGGTGTACATCCATCGCAGGATTGCGGGGTTACAACCCCACGTTTTTCCTGCCAGATTTCTGCACAGAGCGCGTTTGGCTTTAGCTACCGCTGCTTTGGCGTGTCTGTTCCATAGGAGTTTGCTATCTAGTATGATACCCAGATAACTTATCTCCTGTTTGTATTCTACTGCCCTTCCATCTAACAATATGAGCTGTAGACAGTTTAGTTTTTTCCTTCTAGTAAATGGTATCATCGTGATTTTGCTCGGGTTGAGTCTTATTCCCACTGTTTGACACCATCTACTAGTTACTTTGGGGCCTCTATGAACGATTTCACAGAGTGTTCCCTCAACTTCCCTCTAGTTATTATTACTATGTCATTCTCGTAACCTTGACATTTGATGTCTAGGTTGTTCGCTTTGATGTCTAGGTTGTTCGCTTTGACAGCCTCGTGTGAGGTGTTGTCAAAGGCTCCCTCTATACCCAAGAAGGCACATATCGCTACTTCCTTTTACTCTAGTGCTGCTTCTATTTCATTTGTCAGATACTGATACAGGGCGGTTTCTGTGTATTTCCCTGATGTATATGTGTATTGTGTGTATGCAATCTGACAGTTGTGTAGTGGTGCACCTACCAGCACTATTGTCCTAAGGTAATTATCGATTACCCTCTCCATTGTCTTTAAGATAATATATGTTAGACTAATGGGTCTAAATGACTTCGGTTGAGTGGTGTCTTTCTTCCCCACCTTCGGTATGAGTACCATCTTAGCCCTTCTCCATAGCTCCGGTTTGTATCCGAGCGCTAAACTACTTCTAAAGATTTTTAGAAGATACGGCATTACTTCTCTCCCTCCTTTTTATATGAAGGCGAGAACTAGTCTGTTCACACCTGCGGCCTTCAATGGCTGGAAAGTGCCGATTGCCTCTGATTCGGTTTCCCGTACAGCTCGGCGCGGTCCTCCTGCAGTCAGCGCGACTTGGTCTCCGTGGTTGCAGCAAGCCCTCTGTCTCTTGGTATTTTCTACATCCCGGAAAATGGGTTTCTAGTAGGAGGAGAGACCTCTGTTCTTCTTCCTCCGTGTAGCTCTCATCCGGTCTTTTGAGAGTGATGGTCATATCCACTCTATCCTACGCTTTGTGCAGTTTAGCTGCCATCGGGGTGGATTCTATGTTTTCACAGAAGGCCCGAAAGTCTTTTTCTTTTGGCCCTTCTAATCTCTTTGTTGTAAGTGGTAAGCACCTCGAAGTATCTCTTCGACCTTCGACGCCTCGAAGTATCTCTTCGATGCCAATTTCCGTATTGCTTAGCTTTGTTGAAAGGCGTACTTTTGCTCTTAATGCAGATACATTTTTGTTCCACCTTTTTCATCCTTATGCTCCTTCACGGTTTTTACCGGGCAGCTGGATTCAAATGCCGTGGTGATTGCTACATTTATTTCTCCTACGGCCGGCTCCAGTGCGGTGTAGTGTTTGATACTACCTCGCACTGTCACTTAGTCTTGGTTCTCTTTTAGTTGGAACTAAACATAGGCCACACAGTTTGTTTTGGGTTTCGAATGGGGGTGTTTTCCTCACTCGCTCCTTCCAGTTCGAACTATATGATCTGACATTGAGGGTTCACTTGACACTCTCCATACTTTAATTAGTTTACTTAGTCGTCCTCCCGGTAATCCGGGTTGACTTCCTCGTTCTCGGCCTCGGCCATTATAGCTACCGCAGAGGGAGTGGCCGCCATTGCCTTCTCTTCCACCCCGGAAGTGGCCGTTGTTGCTGTCGTATCTTCCGAGGGAGGGACCGCTGTGGCTGCCGTTACTACCTCTACATCCGCTTTTCCTGTGGCGTCATTCTTCCGCCCGTGGACTTTAATCCGCCCGAACCTATAGTAGAGCCTATGGTTCGCCTCCGCTATAGCTCTAGTGGACTCTTCGTCAATTCCCACCGTTAGAAGTTGACTTCCACTTTCTACCCGGTACCCAAGGACTTTACATTTGGAGATGTAAAGTCCTTTGTTTTGGGCTCTGAGGTAGTTAATGGAG
This sequence comes from Phosphuga atrata, assembly GCA_944588485.1. Classification (NCBI taxonomy): domain Eukaryota; kingdom Metazoa; phylum Arthropoda; class Insecta; order Coleoptera; family Silphidae; genus Phosphuga; species Phosphuga atrata. Next base: position 14,253,688 of record OX155895.1, on the reverse strand, counting down.
GCCTCCGGGGTTTGGTCCCCGCTCCTAGGGAGGAACTTGTTCAACCTAAGGAGGAACTTTTCTAATTAGCAAATGAAGTATTTAATTAATGTATTTCATTGATGTATTTAATTGGATACACACCTTTTCTAAAACAGGATTGAGTCAACGGAAAGATTTTATTTCCTTCAAGAAATTTGCTAATTTGCAAGTCCCCGCCTTTCCCAAAGATTTTGGAAATGATTGACAATATATAAATGGGCCTTAGATCGTTAATTAAGTTAGCGTATATGTTTTTGGAAATCGGGTGGATATATGCATTTTTCCATGCGTCTGGAAATATGCTCTCTAGCAAGCAATTGCTAGTAGTATGAGTAGTAATTGAAAGTATCTGAGGGAAGCAATTTTTTATCAGGTTGATATTTATTCCATCAGAACCCATAGCACTAGATTTTATATTGAGGATTATGTTGAAATAGTTTAGATATCGGTTTCAGTTACCGGCTTTAGGTTCATAAATCTGACATTTCTCTTATAAACGAATATTCATAACTCAGAAGCGTATTTTCATCAACTTCTTGTGCGAGTTGGTTAGCATACCCTGCGAGATAGTTGTTTATATCATTGGCACTACCCAATGATTTTGGCAGGACTGGTTGAGTCTTTGAGGAAGTAATGTTCATGTTCTTTAAACCTTGACATATAATGTTTCAGCACCTGTAGTAGTGGTACTTTTCAAATAAGTTTTTGTGTGGTAATTCGTGCAAGTTTTTGAAGATCCGTGAAACATCTTCTCGCAATTTAAACGCATATTTAAATACTTATTAAGTGTGGTAAAAACATAGTGAATTTATCAATTCAGTGTAAGTATGAATTACACATATAGTAACGGTCGCAACCATCCTATTCATTTGTTAAGTAGGTAGAGTTATGTATAAGACAATACATAAAAGACAAGCTGCTATTTAATATTTCGAGTTAATGCCGCGAACATATTCAATAGATTTCTATAAATAGTTTCGATAGCAAAAAGAAAAAAATCTAAAAAAAGCGATTGGATTTAACATTGACACTAATCCCGCGCGTCTTTAGTTTCGTGCCGTACTCGGACGTGATTTGTTATCTTCTTTAAGAAATTTAGAAAGCAAACATGAAGAATTTCCAGAAATATATATGCTGTTTGGACTTGACTCTAGCATCTAGACTAATTGCCTCCATAGGTTTAGTAAGTAAATATTACACTATTGACCGTAAAATAAATTCAGAAAAAATGTTTATAAACAGATAAAATATCAGACTTATTTAAGCTAATACGGAGTTGGTTTAAGGATACGTTGGTTTAATTTCTTGTTGTTAAGTTAAAGCTATTACCTATAATGGTATTACTTACCTATAATATTACCTATAAAGGTATTGCGTAAAATATTTGTTTTTCAACATGGCTGCTGGCTAATATTAAATCTAAATTCTAGTTTATTGTTGGTAAAAGGATTTTTTTAGAAAACATTTAATATTGATATTTTACCAACGTTTCGGTCTTTTATTCTTCAGGGCTACAAAATAAAATTTAAACAGAAACAATTACAACATTATAAAATATTTTTTATCACTCATACCTTATATCTAGTTAAGTATACCTTAAATATCTAGTTAAGCTACATAATAATACAAGGATAATATCTTAAGATACATATTAAATCTAAATGTTTTTCTTTTTATTTCGATTAGGTTATTTCTACTGTATTGACTAGTGTGCTAATAAATGATAAATTTGCTCACACTAATTTCGACACTAGTAGGAAGACTGCTTTGGCATTAGGACTTGATTGGCAACATTTTCATGCCAACGCCAACGCCTCACACCATGCTGATCCTGAAGGTAAAAACGCAAAATAATAATAATAAGTATATCAAAAATATTTTGAAAATTTGAACTTGAAATCATTTAAATTATGTTTTAAACTATATAATAATTACCAATTATTTATTATACAGGGTGAGCCATTTAATGTGACCATCCCAAATATCTCTGTTAGCTTCACAATGACGAAAAAATCTCAAAGTAGAAGTTGATTGATTTCGAAGGGCTGACACAGTGGTAAAACAATCTATTTGTCAAGATCATAGTATATGCGTCCTCGCAGTCATCAATGGTTTTTCAAATGGGAACATTTTATGTTATTTTATGTAATTTTTTTATCAAGACATTGTAGATCAAGACCGATGATATCATGACATTTTTTTTTTCTTCGTTAGCTTTAGTCTTGCGATGTTTCTTTTTGCGTGGATTGACACTGCCCCTTTAACACTGGCTGTCTAACACTTCACAGAATAAATGAACGATCGAAAATCTATGGGAAGGATGATTTCTGTCAGAATTACGTTTTGCATAAAGTTCCTGCGCTCGCACAGAGTTTCTGCCGGTCTCACCATAAATTAGAATCTTATCCACTTTCTCTGCTTGACTGTAAAATACCATTTCCATTATTCAAAGCTATTTTCAATGGATACACTTCTTCTTGAAATTCCGCTCCTATCGGAGATTGGAAATCATCACCACTAATCAGACCTTATCAATCGTCCGCCTGAAGAGTTCTGCAACCAAAGTTTTGTTTGGACGTGCAACCAAACCAATCCCTCAAGTTGCGCAGCCAAGAGATTCTTCTTCTGCCAATCGTTCTCTTGCCTTTTATTTTGCCTTGAATAATTAGCTTAAGGGTATTATCACTCTCAAAACATGTCCTAGATATTCTAGTTTTCTCCTTTTTATGGTGTTACTAATTTCTTTGTCTCTGTTCATTCGGCGTAGTACTTCCTCATTGGAAACCTTGTAAACCCATGGTATTCTCAGCATTCTCCTATAATACCACATTTCAAATGCTTCTATGTTCTTGATGTTTTCTGATTTGAGTGTCCCAATCCATTCCATACAATAGAATGGAGAATATATAGAGAGAGCATTTTAGTATTCTGGTTCTCAGTTCTAATGTTATATTTCGGCTGTAGAGTATTTTATTCATTTTTATGAGAGCGCTGCGAGCTACTTCAATTCAATACTTGATTTCTTTTGTGTGTTCTGCTGTTTCAGTTATCCATGTGCCATGATATTTGTAGGAGAATACCCATTCCAGTTTGTCGTTATTAATATTTATAGATGATCTATTGTGATTTGTGCTTTGGTTTTTTGAAGTTGCCATGACTTTGGTTTTCTTTAGGTTCATATCTTGGCCATATCTCAATGCAGAAAATGCTTGTTAACTCAACCAGATGTTGTAGATCTTCCAGACTGTTGGCGAAGATAATTGTATCGTCTGCGTATCGTAAGTTATTATATTCTCTCCCCGTTTATGACAATACCACCGGTTTTCTCTGACAGCGCTTCTTCAAAGATGCCTATACTATATATATATATATATATATATATATATATATATATATATATATATATATATATATATATATATATATATATTGAACAAGAGAGGCAACAATACACATCCCTGTCTAACACCTCGACATATCTTAATCTCTTCACTTACATCTTCTCCGACTTTGACTCATGCTGTTTGGTGCCATTAGAGATTGAATATTATTCTTATGTTTTTGCTATCGATGCTTTTTCTCGTTAGTATCTCTATGAGGTTTGGGTGTTGGACTCTATCAAATGCTTTTTGAAAGTCGATAAAGCAGATGTACATATCATGGTCCATATCTACGCACCTTTGTCTTAGTACGTTTAGTCCGAATAGCGCTTCTCTTGTTCCCACACCTTTCCTAAAACCCATTTGAGTGTCACTGATTAGTGTCTTGTTCTAACACCTTATACATTCGGTTATGTATGATCTTTAAAAATATTTTCAAGGTGTGACTCATTAGGGCAATGATTATGTGGTCCGAACATTCACTGGCTTTATTTTTCTTTGGCATTGTCACGAATGTTGAGGCTAGCCAATCGCTAGGATTTCTGCCCGTCTCATAAATGTTGTTATACAGTTTAAATAGAATATCTATGGAGTCTTCTCCGATAAGTTTTAGTAGGTCAGCAGGCACTTCGTCAGGTCCTGCTGCCTTTCCGGATTTACAGTTTTTAATTGCATGTTCGAGTTCTTCCCTTAATATTTTTGGGCCAGTATACACCATGTCTGGGTTTTTCAGTTCTATCCGATTATCGTTGAAAAGTTCTTGTATATATTCGCTACACCTTGCCAGTTAGTCTATCGGTTCTACAATCAAGTCGCCGTTCTTGTTTACCAACACATCTGGTTGTCGCCTCAGTCATTTCTTTTACCTTTTTGTGCTTATTGAAAAAATCGTATTTGTCTTGATAGGCTTCAACCTCTCGACACTCATCAAGTAGCCATTTTTCCCTTGCTTGTCTCACTTATGATTACTTCTTATTTCATTGTTTATGGTCTTATATATTTGCACATCTTTGTTCTTATATTGACCTCGTATCACCATCAGGTATAGTATCTCTTGTGTCATCCATGCCTTGTTCTTTCCCTTTATGGACTTCAATTCTGCATTTCCTACATTCTTCAGTACTCGTTTTAAGTTTTGCCATTGTTGGTCTATAGTGATAATATTGTTATCGTTGTGTCTTATTTCTTTTAATTTGTTGTTTAAGTTCTTCTCATCATTTTTGTACACTACGTTGTCCTTCAGTCTTCTAGGGTTCATACGTTACTTATTTGTTTTCCGAACGGGGGTCCGATGTTACTGGAGTAATATCCTTTAATTTGAAGTGATTTCAAACGGCATAGTTATAATTGACGATTTCGCATACTGTTTTCCGAACGAGTTTTTTCAGTTTAAGATGAATTGCAGCTACCACTGGATTATGATCGGATGCTATGTCAGCTCCTGGATATGTTTTTAATGACTTCATAGTATTTCTGAATCTTCTACGGATCATAATGTAGTCGATCTGGTTTCTAATTACACCCGTTTCTCCGTCTGATGGTGCTTTCCAAGGGGTTGACACTTGTCAAATCATTTCAAGGTCATGATATCGTGGATCGCTGGACGCGTCTGAATAGTGGATTCAATGTCTTGATAAAAAATGATATGTTCCCATTTGAAAAACTGTTGATGACCTTGAGGACGCATAAACTATGACCTGGACAACAAAGAATTTTTAACCACCGTGTCAGCCCTTCGAAATAAAAAAAAATCTCTTTTGACATTTTTTTCGTCACTCTAAAGGTAACGAAGATATTTGTGGAGGTCACGTTAAATGACCCACTTTGTAAGCAACTTAATTTCTCAAAATATCTGTTTTAAAAAAAATAATATTTTTAATAAAGTTTTCAATTTTCTTTTCAGGAAAGCTGATTTCGGCAATAGTCGTGTTCTATGCTGTATTATATTTATTGACAAGCATGCTACTTATTTTTGCCACCGTTACAGTAAGTAAAATGAAATCAATTTGTTTTCCAATTTAGTTACATTTGATACTTTAATATACACCTTTTAGTCATTTCTATTATATTTATTTGTTTAGTCTATACGGGGTGTTTTATAAATGTCTGGCAGATATTCTAGAGTGTGTTTTAAGAGCCCAAAATAAGAAAAAAGTCTCTATAAAGATGTGTCCGAAAACGCTTCCTAACTGAGGTACAGTAGTTAAAAGGGGCTTCATATATCATTTTTGCTAATGTGTCAAACGCAACTATTGATAATTAATTCAAATTTTGTGTGTACTCGTTACTGCCAACAATTACCGTTTGTGCTTATTTTTGCCTTGACGAGTGACGGTACCTACGGGTACATTTAGCAAATACTTGACTAAATTGTTCGCAAATCAAAAACTACACTAAAAAGGTACTCCTTGTTTTTGTCGCTCAACATAACAGTTTTCGAGAAAAAAATTAAAAGTTATTTTTTTAGGAATGACATTGTGATAAAAACAAACAAATCTTTCTATCACTATTTCTTCACTCCAAATTGACTATTATTTTAGTACAGGTGCAAATTTCTTTGTAATAAAAGATAATTTAATATAGGGTGAAACTAAATTAATTATAGATACAATCATACCACCAAAAAAACCTTTCCGTAGCTCGATAATATTATTAAGTCTTGTTAAGACAACAGAACAAATCTAATGTTGAAACTCAACAGATATTTGTCTATTATTCACTATAAATCAGTCCACTTTCATAGTACTCAAAACAAGAACTAGATAAAAGAAACTGTTTTTACGATCAGATCTTTCTCTTTAACTCAAGTAAACAGTGAAATCTGCAGACGTGTTTCGAGATCTATCTCTCATCAGTGCAGCTTTGCTCTTTTGAATTATAAAATGGAATACACATACATTAGTTTGTAAACCATGTGCTGGGCTGTTGAGGTTAGGTTATTATATGTCATGTGTGTGAAAAGACCTAAATATTAAGATCCTATATTCAATTATTATATAAATCAATAACTGAAGAAAGTTCAGGTCTTTCCACACACATGTCATATCATAACCAATCCTAGACAGCCCAGCATTATGATATGATATATCTGTGGAAAGACCTGAATATTAAGACACTATATTCAATTATCATATAAATAAATGAGTGAAACAAAGTTCAGGTCTTTGCACACACATTTCATATCATAACCTATCCTCGACACCGCAGCTTTATGATATTAAGACTTAAATATTAAGACCCTATTCTCAATTATCATATAAATCAATAACTGAAACTATATTCAGGTCTTTCCACACACATGTCATATCATAATCTATCCTAGACAGCCCTGCATTATGATATGACATGTGTATGGAAAGACCTGAATATTTAGACCATATATTCAATTATCATATAAACAAATAACTGAAACTATATTCAGGTCTTTTCACACACATGTCATATCATAACCTATCCTAGACAGCCCAGCATTATGATATGACATATGTGTGGAAAAACCTGTATATTTAGACCCTTTATTCAATTATCATATAAATCAATAACTGAAACAAAGTTCAGGTCCTTCCACACACATGTCATATCACAACTTATCCTTGACACAGCGCAGCATTATGATATGATATGTGTTGTGGAAAGAATTGAATATTAAGACCCTATATTCAATTATCATATAAATCAATAGCTGAAACTAAGTTCAGGTGTGGAAATACCAATCCTCGTCTTATAATAACCTATCCTATGTCTTATAATAACCTATCCTCGATAGCCCAGCATTATGAAATGATAGGGGTGTGGAAAGACCTGAATATTAAGACACTATATTCAATTATCAAATAAATCATTAACTGAAACCAAGTTCAGGTCTTTCCACACACAAGTCATAATATAACCCATCCTCGACCGCCCACCACATGGTTTTCATACTATTGTAAGTGTATTCCACTTTATAATTCAAAAGAGCAAAGCTGCACTGATGGAACTTATATCTCAAAACGCGTCTGCAGAAACTATACACTTGGGTTAAAGAGAAAGATCTGATCTTAAAAACATTGTTATTTATCTAGTTCTTGTTTTGAGTGCCGTGAAAGTAGACTGATATCTAATGCATAAGTCAAAATATATGTTGTGTTTCAACATGAGATTTGTTTCTAGTCTTAAAAAGAGAATAAAAGACTTAAAATATTATAGAGCTACGGAAAGGTTGAATATGTTTATATATTCAAGCTATGTTCCGCTTTAATAAGTTGGTAATAATAAGAACAAAATGTTTAGTGCAGCTTTAAAATGTGTATTTTGTGTCAGTCCGTCGTAAAAAACTGTTAATGTCACACTTTTCTGTAATTTTGCAATGCTATTACTAATGCTGAGTACACAGACATGCATCTCATGTATGATCTGGCTGAGGGAAACGCAATTAAAGCAAGTCGACTTTACCAAGAACGGTACCCTGATGAAAGAATACCCGATAGAAAAACTTTGAGGCCGTCGATAGGCGTTTGAGGGAACACTCGATTGAAGCCAATTGCATTCGGGGGACAAATAGCTCGCAATCCTGATGTTGAAGATCCTGGTGATCCTAGATCCTGAAGATTTTTGAAGTAAATCCAGTGACTAATACTCGAGAAGTTTATGCTGCTATAGGTGTACCCCATGCGAAAGTTTGGTGGGTTCTCCACGAACAGCAGTTGCATCCCTATCGCCATCAAAAAGTGTAGGCATTGGCTCCAGCATATTATCCTAATCGACAAAAAATTTGTCGATGGTTGAAGATCCTTTGTTCGCGAGTCGGGTGCTCTTCACAGATGAAGCTACCCTTGCCTGATATGGAATTATAAATTCCCATAACATGCACTGCTGGACACTGCACGAAAATCCTCGTACTGTTATGGTGGGAGCACATCAGCAACGATTCTCCATTAATGTCTGGTGTGGTATTATTGGCGATGTATTAATCGGTCCCCATATTCTAGCAGGGCGGTTGACCGGATAAGTTTATCGACATTTTTTTACAGAAATTTTGCCAGGATTGATGGATGAAGTGCCTCTTTTGACTAGACGCCAAATGTGGTTCATGCACAGTGGTACACCTGCAAAATTTAGCGCGTTAGCGAGAGCTTACCTACAAAACGCCTATCCATTATAAAAAAATAGTTAAATAGGTCGATGCGGTTCATTGCTTGGCCATCAAGGTCACCAGACATGAACCCCTTGGATTAATTTTTTTAAGAGTCACTTAAAAAACTTAGTCTATCAAACGGATCGATCAGGCGGATCGCGCAGAACTTCAGCGTCTCGTGAAAATTGGATGTGCAGCCATTCAGGCCACCTCAGGAAACGAGGTTTTTGAACGTGTTCAAAGATCATTACTGCGACGTGCTGAAGCTTGTGTTGGGGTTGAGGACAGGGCCGTCTTTAACCTATTGGCAGCCCTGAGCACATTAGGATAAGGGGGGCTCCTATGACTTCGACAGAGCCATATTTTGTTAGAATAGGCAAAGAAAGTAGATAAGCAATGTTCTAGATTTATTGTTATTTCTTTGTTGTCACATTAAAGGACTATATATAACATAATATAATATAATCCACAAAAGTAACTCTATTAGAATACACAGGTTGGTGCTTAAAAACCGTAAAAGGGATACCCATCTAGATTTGATATGGGCAAAATCGTTAATCACTTCTTCAAAATCTATGTTTTTGAACATATCACATTCTATCAGCGACAGACTGATTTTTTATTCTTTTCAATTTGGAGAAGGAACGTTCCCACTGCAACTGCTACATTGTGGTAACTAACTAGTTACCATCGTGCTTAAAAAGATTCTCAATGCGATTTCTATATTTTGAAATCTTCAATTTTATTTTCTTTCAAAAGATGACATATTTTCAATTTACTATTAGTTCCTTCGTTTTCAATATGAACAATTTTCAAGTATTCTGTTAAATTCAGACATTCCATTTCCAACTCTTTCTCGTTAATAAATTTCAGCAAATTCCTTGCAATGTTGTCTCAACTCCTCTGAATTCACAGCTTTCAAACGAAAAAATAAACCAAAACCTTGACTACTGTATACGGACGTAAACACTAGGGTGGAGCGAAATATTTTTTTTGGGTTGTGAGTGATCTAATAGTGAAAAAACGGTGCCTTTTAGACTCAAATTATTCCATGCAAAATATTATTTGATTTGATTTATAGTAATAGCCTCCGCAACGTCATTGAATTTTTGAAAAAGAAGACATCAATTAAAGTTGCAATTGGAAACTGCAAAAGAGCCTACATTTTCAGAAATGTAGAAAGCAGACATAGTGACATCCAGAATTGAAAATATATGGCAAACTGCATCTATTCCGATAGTAACACGAACAAAGGTCGTACAAATGTTAAAAGTATACCATTTAAAATGCAAAAACCTACTCTGTGTCTGTGTCTGAAAAGTATGTGTCTGAAAAAGTTTCAAATCAAAAGTTTTCGACAAAGTAGTAAGGTACTTTTTGATATTGCAGAATGCAGGCGTAAAAATTTCCCTCATTATAATCTGTCGCCAGGATAAAAAGGTTCCCAAACAAGAACATTTGTTTTTAATTGATCATAGAAGAAGTTACGAAGAAGTTGCAAAAGACTCAAAAGAGGAGACTGGAACGAGAAAACCGCCCAATTAAAGCCTTAAATACTTCGTTATCTCTTATAGAAGTTAGTTTCTTCTCCTGTATCGTCAGCGTCTGAAAGTCGTAGTAGTTCAGATAAATCCACTAACACCATAAACAAAGGCATTCCGAAAAAAAGTATGCGTCGATTTTCCTCCGTTATCGAAGACCTGCGAGAGGTATGTAGTATCAGATATAACAGCAGCAGCGATTGCGTCGTCTAATTTATTCGACATTAAGTCTGATATCGAGGTACAGACATAAAGTACGAAGAGAGAGACCTAAAACTAGACAAAAGTTAATGAAGGAGATCGCAATCCCAAAACAGTCTGCTTTATATTTTGATGATAATTCAAGAGCCAGGGTCTATTTCAATGGGGTACGTAGTACTTAACGTTGGTTCAGCTAAAGGAATAGAAACTGCGATGACAAGGTTTCTATCACAAGTAGGAATTCCCCAACATCATCTTATGGCAATCGGTTGTGATGGTACCAATGTAAATACTGGCATTTATGGTGGTGTTATAAGACTTCAAAAAAGGCTACACAAACCACACCAGTGGATAATTTGTTTACTCCATATGAACGAACTTCCTTTGAGACACTTGTCTTTCTTTCATCTTGATGGGGCTACTTCGGGACCTAAGTCTTACACTGTGACATTGGCACTTGAGACTTGTGAACAATTGCCTGTTAAAAAATTTCAGCATTGAAGGAGAATTGCTTCCAGAAATGGCTCAAGATTTAAGTACAGATCAACAGTACCTGCACAAGATTGTCTCAGCGTTACTTTCAAGTGATTTTCCGGAAGATTTGGCAAACAAATCACCAGGTAAAAAGTCACATGCCCGTAGGTTCACACGTGCCAACCTTTAAACTTGACAACTTTGGCTACATTTGTTGTAAAAGTTTACGCAACATATTAGTTCTACATTAAAAACCATCATGCAAGGATGGCTCAAAACACCTTTTCAACATAATTAAGGCCTCCAGGTACCTATCAGAGGATCTAAAAAAAGTTATTGATCTTGTGATTCAACGCAATAACAATTTTGCACATCCCGAGAGCATACTCCTTGCAATGATAACTGATGACTGAAAGCACATTCGAGAACTGGCAGCCCGGTGCATATTAAAGGCACGCAGGATGCCTCAACCTTCAACACCTAGAATGTTTGAAGTGCCGCCTATAAATGTCAATGCTTCAACATATAGATTTTCAAGAAATGAAAATTCAAGAACAACATTCAAGAAATATTAAGTGAACCACCGATTATGAAAAACTTGCCTGACCAAGAAATTCGAACGTAAGAACGTAATGCCTAAATTGGAGACAAAACGAGATTTTCGAGCAAATTAATTGGTTTTTTTAATACCTTTATAAAAAAATTGTTGAATTTTTGACTAAAGGTGATTAATATATAATTGAATTATACATTGCGTATCATTTAGCACCCATATATCATTAAATTAAGCTTAATATTTGGCCATAACTGTACTGGACTTTTATCATTAAATTTAAATTTTTCAGTGAGGCAAAAGAACTGAAAATTGTCATTGCGGAGGCAGAAGATATTCATCAAATTGATTCAAAAATTATATTTAAGTTTAATATAATGCACCAATCCCCCCCCTATGACAACTTTAAATCTGTAAAAAAATATTTTTGTATACATCCGTGCTCCACCCTAGTAAACACTGTTTTAGATTAGCTCTCAGGATATCAAACATGGGAAGGAAGATTTAGACATTGAATTTCTCTTTTCTATTCAGTTAAACTGACGGGACAGAGCCAATAAGAAACTCTATGAGCCGTTCTATGAGATAGGTCCATGTAGTCAGATTCATTAGTTTGAATTTTTCGAAAATATTTTTTCGGTAATAAATATCGGTTATCGTTTGGTGAAAGAGGACCCTGGTTGAGGGACGGCAATTTGAACAACCATTGTAAATTAACTATTACGTTTATGTGCTAATTCTAAACTGAAATAAAGATTTGTTTGTTTTGTTTGACTGGATTTTTTTTATCATATCATTCCAAAAAAATACGTTTTAATTTTTTTCTCGAAAACTGTTATCTTGAGCGACATAAACAAAGAGTACCTCAGTGTAGTTTTGATTGCGAACAATTTCATCTAGTTAAACATTTGCTAATTGTGCAGATGAAAAAAATATTTGCAAAAATACAAAGAACGTTCCTCGTAAGTATCGCAACTTATTTTCTTATTAACTTATTTTCGAAAATAAGACGAAAATAAGCACAAGCGGTAGTTCGACACCAGTAACGATACACACAAAATTTAAATCAATTATCACCTGCCTCTGAGATATTAGCAAAAATATTGTGTGCCACCCCCTTTTAAGGGCTGTACCTCAGTTAGGAAGCATTTTCAGATACATATTTCTAGGAACTTGTTTCTTATATTGGGCTGTACAATACGCCCTAGAATTTATGCCGGACATTTATATATATATATATATATATATATATATATATATATATATATACACATTTTATTGTCATATGTGTTATATTTTATTGTTATATGTGGTTTTTCCAAAATGAGCTGACTAATATTATAGTTTCATAGATAGTACATTTATTATCTCTTTTAATTTTTCTGAATATTATTAAAGGATATAGTTTTATTTATGTATAAATTTATCGACTGAAGATAATAATTGAATATTGTTAGTTGAATAGATGGTGTGCAGCACCTTGGCTCCTGTGTGAATTATTTGGTTGCATTTCGAAATCGGTGGCAATGATTTTCCACACCTTGGATCACACGAATCACTTAAGCAACATTTTTGTCATTGGATCTATTTCTTACATAAGTAAGTAGCAATTTTGTTTTAACGATTATAAAAAAACATTATACTTTTACTATGTATCAATTTTTTGCTTTGAAACTATCGAATTGATCGATTGAACTTGATTGACTTGTGATGACTACCGATTGAATTGTGACAAGCATATATTCAATTTGATACAGGGTCTGTGATACCACCGTTTAAGTCGGTGCCTTTAAGTAACTTTAAAATAATAGGCATAATATCACGCCATAGTGAACCATATTGTTTCACATCATGTTCGTCTCCCTCCCATACTGTGGATAGGCAAACTCGCAATTACTAAGCTTTTCATAAATATCTTATAATTTTCACTGCCGTTTAGACGTTTATGTTTCAAATACATTGTTGATAAAATCATGCTTCATATTTTTAAATCGTGCAAATAAAATCGAGTTAGCTTTATTCAGTGTTTGCTTATGTTAATTGCGCGACTGTGAATACAAGAATACAGTGACGATCTAATGAGGCATTCCGAATTGTGGTCGAATTGTGACAAGCCTAATTTTAACATTGGGCGGTCCTAATTAGGAAAAACGAAACACGTCATGCCGAAAAACTTCGAAGCCGGACTGTATTGAGAAAACTCAAGTGAATAGCCTTTGGAATTTCTGACTTTAACCTTATATGGATAAGCTAAGACTTAACCAAAGTTAGGCAAATTGAGTTAAAGTTCTTACTTGTGGTTATTCAATCCGAGTGTCACGCGTCGTTGATAGCTAGTTCTAGTTCGCATCAAGACCAGATAATGAATATGATGATTGGAACAGTTACTACATGGTAATCCATACTTACACTGAATAGATAAATTCACTATGTTTTAACCACACTTAATTACGAGTACGTATACGTGTGATTAAAACATAGTGAATTTATCAATTCAGTGTAAGACCAGGTAAGATTACACAAACCCGGATAGAACAATACACGACTGGACAATATTGGATCAGATAAAACATTTATGTAGCTTCATCTAGTAAGTTTTCAGACCTCTTTCAAACAATAATTAGAACTATTTCAATGTTAATTTTTCCAACAAACTATAGTCCATTTTTTAAAGAATGCAGTAACTAGAGACCTGATTTACACTATGACAGATGTTTAATCTAGTTACAAAATGTGGCGCTAAATTCAAATATAATTACTTGAATATAAAATTGGCTTATTATTAATGGTTTGATTGAATATCTTATTATTGAATAAATAAAATTATAAAAACGTCACCCTGATTAATGTCCACGCACCAACTGAGGACAAGGAAGAAAACGTGAAGGACCAATTTTACGAGGAACTGCAGAAAGCATATCGTGATGTGCCAGAAGGAGATATCTAAATCATCCTTGGTGATTTTAATGCTAAAGTGGAACACGAGGAGATATACCGACCGACAATCGGACTGCACAGTCTTCATGCTGAGACTAATGAAAACCGAAGTAGGATGATAGACTTTGCGACGACCTACAACATGGTAGTCAGTAGCACATATTTCCCACACAAAAATATTCACAAAGCCACATGGAAATCACCAGGTGGTAGAGTATTGAACCAGATAGACCATGTGATGATAGATGGGAGACACTGTTCAAATATCCTGGATGTAAGAGCCTGTCGAGGCCTCAATGTAGATTCGGATCATTATTTGGTAAGGGCGGTGCTTAGGGCTAGAATTGATTGTCAACGCACACAACAGCCGGCAGTTAAGAGATACGATCTGGAAAAATTCAAAACCGATGAGATGAAAGAGAGATTTCAGTACCAAATGCAGGAACGAATATCCAAACGGCCAGAAAACGCTCTAGTAGAGGTCAATGAAGCGTGGCAAAAGATCAAGCAGGACATCGAAGATACAGCAGCAGAGGTTGTGGGGTGGAAGAAGGGACAAAGGCGTAATAACTGGTTCGATGAAGAATGCAAGGAAGCTCTGACAGAAAATAACAAAGCCAGAGAAAAAGTACTACAACGAAATACTAGAGCGAATGTAGAGGATTATCGAAACAAACTAAAAGTTGAGAAAAAACTCTTCCGAAGAAAGAAATCTGAAAAAGATGAAGAAGATTTCGCGGAAATAGAAAGAATGAGTAATGCCAACGAAACTCGGGGACTCTATCAAAAGGTCAAAAATGCGAGACTTGGCTACAAACAGCAGCCACTTCTGTGTAAGGATAAGGACGGCAGATTAATCGGACACACCGAAAAGTGTATCAAGAGGTGGGGTCAGTACTTCAGGGACCTGCTCAACCAGAACACTCGCGTAGTCCAAAAGGAAAGTATAACGCCAACATCAACATCAATATTAGGGACTGAGCATGTGGAGGAACCTTAGAAGAAGTAGAGACTGCAGTGTGCAGGATCAAGAACAATAAGGCGCCAGATGCAGATGGCATTCCAGGAGAATTGTGGAAGTATGGAGGTAGAGCCTAAATATCGTGCATGCATGATCTCATATTAAACATATGGAGAACGGAAAAGCTACCGGATGAATGGAAGCTAGGGATAATATGCCCATTGTACAAGAAAGTTGATAAGTTAGATTGTTCTAACTACAGGGGGATAACGCTGCTAAACATTGCATACAAGGTCTTCGCTAATGTGTTGTACCGTCGCTTACTACCATACGCAGAAGAGAATATCGGTGAATACCAGTGCGGTTTCCGCACAAACAGGTCAACCACAGACCAACTGTTTGGCATTAGGCAGATCCTGGAGAAATGTAATGAGTTCAATATCACGACACACCATCTATTCGTGGACTTCAGAGCAGCATACGACAGCGTTATAAGACACAAACTTTGGGGGATAATGACAAGTTTCGGATTCCCTGAAAAACTGACAGCCCTAACCAGGGTAACACTGTCTGAAGTATCGTCTGTAGTAAGAATACGAAACAAGTTGTCTGAGACTTTTATAACAGAGGAAGGACTACGACAGAGAGACCCACTGGCAACTTTACTGTTTAACATCGTACTAGAAAAGGCCGTTAGGAGTAGTGGAGTGGATACTAACGGCACTGTGTACTTTAAGTCAACACAACTATTGGCTTACGCAGACGACATTGATATAATTTGCAGAAGCGAACAGGCGACCAAAACTACTTACTCGCTGCTGGAGAAGGAAGCAAATAACCTAGGACTCACTGTCAACGTAAACAAAACGAAATACATGGTGGCTAACGAAACTCATCGGAAGGTAGGACCAACGCTAGAACTAGACGGAAAGCACTTTGACACAGTAGATACATTTGTGTACTTGGGCTCGCAACTGAACAGCGTAAACCGGATGGGCGAGGAGATTAGAAGGCGGATAACTCTTGGTAACAGGTGCTATTATGGGCTACTTAAACTTTTTAGGTCCAAAACAATCCACCCCAAGCATAAGTGCACACTGTACAGGTCACTGATAAGACCGGTGGTAACCTATGGTGCAGAAGCATGGAGCTTAACACAGAGCGAAGAACAGGCTTTAAGTGTATTTGAGGGAAGAATGCTACGTGCAATATTTGGAGCGACCCAAGAACGAGGATTCTGACGCCGAAGATATAATCACGAACTATATCAGCTCTACAATCAACCAGATATTGTGAGTTTCATCAAGGTGGCAAGATTGACATGGCTCGGACACATGCAGAGAATGGGTGATCATAGTGTTCCGAAAAAGTTGTTTAATGGCCAACCAGAGGGAAGGAGAAGGGCCGGAAGGCCAAGAGGGAGATGGAAGGATGCGGTAACAACTGACCTACAAAAACTTCAAGTACGGGACTGGAGAACGTTGGCGAGTGATAGGTCCGCTTGGAGAAACATGCTGAAGGAGGCCCAGACCGGCAATCGGTTGTAGTGCCATTAAGAAGAAGAAGAAAATTATAGAAATTGTATAACTTAAAACATAAACTTAAACTTAACGAAGTTTTCCCTTCGGACTTTTCTTTATACCTTTGGAAGTAGGTATTGGGCACCTCGTTGTCAGCCATGGTAGTATAAAAATGAAAATTAGATGACGGTGTACACTTTCTTCAATGAGATAAAACAACAAAACCAGAAAGAACGAATACTACTATTGTTTGTACTACTAATACTACCATTGTTGAAAAATACAGATTAAATAAACCAAATGGCAACAATAGTAATTAAATACAAACAAACACATGGAGAAGAACGCAAAAAATCGATATGATACAAACAAAGCAGATAACAATAGTGAATTGACGCGGCAGCCATTGACAACTAACAGCTCAACATGCATTGGCGTACGAAAAAAAAATATTTAGAATGAATTAGTTTTTTTATCTTTAAATTTAAAATTGAATATTAAATTATATATAAAACTTTATTGTATAATATAGTTCTGATTAGCCATAGTATAATTTAACGTTTACTATTATGTTTAGAAATTATTCGAAGCATTGAATTCATTTAATTACAGTAATAATTATCTTGATAATCCGGTGGTTGGTTAAACCAGCACGTTCAGTAATCCGGCGCTCTGGGGAAATACATGTCTTTTCTTTCTGCTGCCCCGCGCCGGATATAAACCTAATGCATAGCTGAAATAAAGTCAAAAGACACCATGCAGTGTACTTGGAAAAAGGTCTAGCCAACACACCACGCTTTTAACTCTGAAAACTTGATTGACGATTCTGACCAAGCTAACTCCACTCTACAATTGTCTTACTATTAGTTCTAAGTTTGCACATATTTTTTGTACGTGGCATATAGATACATGTTTTATTCTTTCTGAAAAAAATTGTACAAAAATATGTAAAATTGTTACTGTTTTAAACTTTAATCTTTTTAAACTTTTAATAATAATAATAATAATAATAATTTATTTATTTTTGCCTCTTTGACAGAACGATCAGTATAACGTAGTAATAAGTAACTTCAAAAAATATATATAACTGAAAGAGAAAAATACATTCTGATGCAGAGGAAAAATGAGATGTAATTCAGATGTGTGCCAAGGCACACCCTGTTCTTCCATTACACCTCGGTACATCAAATTAATAAAGATATATAATATAATTAATAAAGATATATAAATATAATTAAATAAATATAATAGCAATTATCGACATAGCTAAATAAAATAGAAAAAGTACAGTTGGAGTAACATAAGTACATGAAGGCAGGACGATTTTGTGTAGCGGCTAACATCTCACGGAGATACAGGTAATGGGGAACATTGTTTATTATATAAAACTGCGAAAATATATTTTTTAAACTTAGATTTCGAATCGAAGTCGTTGCAGAAGAGTGGAAGGTTGTTAAATAGATTGACAATTGTATAATGAAATGATCTTGCAAATAAACTTGTTTTATGAGCAGGTGGTGATAAGCCGCCCCGATTTCTTGAATTAAGGGTATGAATGTCACATCTATATGAAAGTTTTTCGAACAAATAAGCAGGTGTTTTATATTTGATAATATTATAAAATAAGGAATAACTTTGCATTATGCGACGGTTATCCATATTTAACCAGTTTAAATTAGACAGTTTGTGGCTTATTTTATCGAATTTGCGTAGAACAAAAATAACCCGTAAGCATGAGTTTTGAATCCGTTGAATACGAGTTTTTGTCCTTTGGTCTAGGCATGGATGTAGCAACGGAGAACAATAAGAAAATTGTGATAATACTGTCATTTCACACAGCAAAATTTTCATTCTTTGAGATAAAAACTCCCGATTATGATATATAACCCTTAGATTGCCGTAAGCAATACTGATACATTGACTCACATATTTATTATATCTAAAAGTATTATCAAGGGTGATGCCTAGGTTTTTCGCTTCAGAAACAAATGCGATGGGCTGATTATTTATTGAAGGTTTAAAACTGGTCACTAATTCAATACACTTTCCTTTAGGCCCAAAGAGAAGGTATGCTTACTTAGACGGATTTAAAATTAGCCCATGAGAAAGGGACACTTCGTATAGTGTATTGAGGTCATAATTTAGTTTAAGTAATGCATCGCGGTAATCTTCGGCTGGGAAAGAAATGTACAGTTGAGTATCATCCGCGTACATATGATATTTGCAATACGATAACTTATCTACGATGAAGGCCGTATATATTGTGAACAATATAGGCCCCAAGATCGACCCCTGGGGGACACCAGACTCTAATTTTACCGCGTGGCACCGCCCTACTAAGTAATTACTTAAAAGATCTATGGCTGACTGACCGAAACCAATGTAATGAAGTATTGATAGTAAAAGTTGGTGATTAAGCGTGTCGAAGGCTTTGCTGTAGTCAAGAAGTACTAGTGCTGTTATTAATCCCGCATCGGATTCTAGTAGGATGTCATCAGTGACTTTCAACAGCGCAGTGGTGCAACTGTAACCTTCTCTAAAACCTGATTAGAATTTAGGTAAGATGTTAAAGTATGCCAAGTGCTGTTTTATTTGGTTGTTCATGATTATTTCTAAGATTTTGGAAAGTGTTGGCAGAATACTTATTGGCGTCAGATGACTAAGTTGAGTGGGGTTTTGTTTTTTCGGTAATGGCGTAATCAGTGCCATCTTCCACGCGCTGGGAAAGACCCCATCTAGTAAACAACTATTTATTATATTGGTAATGAAGGGCAGTACATAGGGGCAGCATAATTTAATGAGTCTAATATTCAAACCATCATAGCCACTGGAGGTGGATTTGAGGTTTTTCAAAATTTTATTGACATCCTCTATATCTACAAGTTTGAAGGTGAAGCCAGAAGAGAAATTACATTTAAAGTTATGTTTGTAGTAGCCTATAAGGTCACTATAGTTTACATTGGGATTTGGTATAGAACCAGTGAAATAGTCATTTATGTCATTAGCGTTCCCCAAGTCAGAGGAATCTGACTAACTTTGTTACTCCTATTTGGAATAAGAATCAGGGATCTTAATTCCTTCCACATTTTTTTAGGATTTGTGGTATCTAATTTCCATTGAAAGAAAGCTTTCTTTTCATTTTTTATGGCCACGTTTGCATAATTACGAAGACTTTTGTAATAGTTGCAATCACTTGGGCATTTGGTTTTTTTGAATTTAGCCTTTGCTTTAGTTCTAAGTTTAATTAGAAGTTTAATATTATCCGTTAGCCATGGGGGTGTTTGTTTATTTACTTTTATTGTTCTAAGCGGAGCTAGTTTGTTAAATATATCCAGAACACAGTTATTGAGCAGAGCTACTTTGTCGTCAATGTTATTTAAGTAATAAATTTCGGCTAATGGCGAA
Source organism: Phosphuga atrata (assembly GCA_944588485.1). Taxonomy (NCBI): domain Eukaryota; kingdom Metazoa; phylum Arthropoda; class Insecta; order Coleoptera; family Silphidae; genus Phosphuga; species Phosphuga atrata. The sequence goes on along the minus strand of OX155895.1, from coordinate 14,233,579 downwards.
GAATTAAGTTCATTAGATAGATCATCGAAAGAAAAGTGATTAAAATTACGGTATGTAAGTAATCTGGATGATAATTTGTTTACGTCGTTTTGAACTTCGACATAGATTTATATTCGGCTAGATCATGATCCGAGAAATCTATATCTTTTATACCAGTATCTTGTACTAAAATATTGCCGGTAATTATGATTAGATCTATCGTGGTAATTGAGGAAAGCGTGACTCGTGTAGGCTGGGATACAATTTGCTGCATACCTGCAGAGCGTATGATGGAGTTAAGGTAAACTGTTTTGGGATCGTCTGGTTTCATCATATCTATATTGAAGTCACCTAAACAGATGACTTTTTCACAAGAAGTAAGTGCGTTATCAATGGACTCTTCCAGATGATCTATGAAGAGTTTATAATTTATAGTCTCGGGTCGATATAGGACGCCTATAGCAATATTATTTATCGATATCCATAGTTGTTCAACTGCTGGATCACTATTTAAAATGTTAAATTTGAGATTATTACGCAAATAGAAACACACACCACCACCTCTGTTTGGGCGATCACATCGAGAAACTCTATACCCAGCAATACTAATAATCTCATTACTAATGTTTTCTGAGAGCCATGTTTCACTCACTGCAAGGACGTCATATTCGAAACCTATGAGAAGCTGCCTAACACAATTAATTTTTGGTATTAACGATCGCACATTTAAATGTCCAATTTTCATAATAACAAATATTTATCAAAATGAATTAATTAAATGAAATGAATGAATTATATAAACTTTTTGTTTGTTTTTGTTTTAAACTTATTTTAAATCAACGTGCCGTTATGTGACTCCGAATTGATATCTTATATACATATGGACATATACATACTCAAATACATATACATACATATACACGTACACGAAATACATACACACATACATACACATAAACAAATTAAATCGAGAGCATAATATCAAAAGTCAATAAAGAACGCCAAATAAAGAAAGCGGTAGAACCAAATAGGGCATAAACAGTTATTTAGTTACTATTAGTGCGTTTAGGTCTTGAATGCAGGTTATTTTACGTTTTTTATTTTTAACTAAAATAATTATATTACCCTTATCTGTCCACACGTTTTTGCGATCAAATTTTTCAACGGCTTCCTTTAAAACATTCGAGCGCATTTCAGTTAAGTCCTCTTTAATGGACATTTTAGACCCCTTTAGTTTTCTTTTATTACGGAAAACAAAATCCCGATACTTACAGGACGTAAATTTTATTAGAATTGCCCTTGTTTTACCAATTTTAGGCGCGCCTAAACGATGACAATTTTCAATTAATTCACCATCCACATCGGTGTTTAGCATCTCCTTGATTACCGCAGCTACAGAAGTCTCTAATATCTCATTCTTGTTTTCTGGGATTCCATGTATTAATAGATTATTTCTTTTAATACGTTGTTCCAGCTTATCGAAATTTAGTTCGGATTGTCGTTTTAAGTCCTCGTTCTCCTCGCTGAGTTTATCTATTACTTTTTCAAGACTTGATATCTTCTGCTCGAACCGCTCGAAGGACGTTTTTAGTTTGGCAGCGATAAGATCAGGCAAAGTCTCCATCACATCGGATTGTTTTAATGCACTAATAATGATTTCATTAATTTCTTCTTTCTGAGACCTTGTAAAACCCATTTTGAAACTGCGTGTGTGTAATATTTTAGTACCACTGTGTTTTGACAATTAAATAATAATAATAAAAATAATAAAATAATAATAATAATTAAATATATTTAGTGTACTAACTCGATATAATAAATACTATATTTAACGGAGCCGCGTACGAGGCAACTACACATCAAGCATGTCGACTGTTGACTCCTGATAATCCTGACTTGAATTTTTCCTGAAAAATAAAACCTATCCTGATAATCCGGACCTGTTTGATAATCCGGCGGTTTGTCTAGTCCCATATGAGTCGGATTATCAAGAATATACTGTACTTATTAACAAATTCTACGCCAGTGATTGCAAATGTATTTGAAAAGAGGGAAATGGAGAAGTAAATATCGTCGGTGTGAACTTCTCCTAGATTTAAGCTAATCAGAGAACAAGGTCAAATAAGCCCTATCTTCCCTGTTCTGCATTCTTAAAAAACTGGACTATAAGTTAAATAAATTTATAAATAAAATATTATTATACTGAATTTATCGGTATAATAATAATATCTAGTTCCCCTAAGGGGTTTCTGGATTGTGACATTATAAAAAATAAAACTTATCTTCTGTAATATATCATAAAAAAGTCATTAATTTACTGAAAAAACGCTTCTATTGTCCTGCTTCTTCTTTTCCAACCCTTCCTTTCTCTTCCATACTTCTTTCATCCACTGTATCTCTCTTCCATCAGTCATTCAGTTCCTCATTCATTCAGTATTTCTTCTCTTTTTTTCCATCTCTTTCTTTCATCTCCACACATTCATTCTAAAGGGTCCGCCAATAAGCGCGCTCGATCTTTAAAATAAAATAAAGCAAGTTGTGTGAGAGGTATAAATTAAATTTATTTTTTGTTTGAAAGAGTATTCGAAGGCATTATGTATGGAAAATAATATCGTTCAAATAGCCACCTCAGCTTTGCTTGGTGGCGCGCATACGAGAAGTCCAATTTCCAATGACAATGAGATAACCATTCCTCCGAAGCGCTCGTGCAGAAGATCCATTGTGGCGCGCGCTGTGTGGCTCGTAGCGCCGTCCTGCTGAAACCACATATCCTCGACATCCATATTGTCGATTTCATGCCAGAAAAAGTTCGTTATCATGGATCTGTATCGTTCGACGTTTACCGTGATGGCCACACCATCGTCGTTCTCGAAGAAATACGGCCCGATGATGCCTCCGGCCCAAAATCCACACCAAACAGTTACCTTTGCTGGGTGCATTGCGACCTGGTGGACCTCCTGTGGATTGTTCTCGGCCCAATAACGGCAATTCTGCTTGTTGACATTCTCATTTATCCAAAAATGTGCCTCATCGCTGAAGATGATTTTGCGACCAAACTCGGGGTCGACTTCCAACTGCTCTAAAGCCCAATCAGCGAAGATACGGCGCTGTCTATGGTCGTTTATTTTGAGCTCTTGTGTCAGCTGGATCTTGTACGGATGCATGCCCAAATCCAGATGCAAGATTCGGCGAAGTGATGTTTCCGAAAGGCTGAGTTCCTGTGCGCGACGTGAAATTGACTGTCGCGGATTTTCACGCACACTATCGCGCACAGCGGCGATATTCGCGGCAGATCGGACGTTTCGACGACGCTTCGGTGTTGGCTTATTGTTCACCGAACCGGTTGCCTCGAATTTGTTTATCAAACGACGGATAGTCGACTCAGCAGGACGACCAATTGCACCGTAAAATTGGCGGAGCGCGCGGAACGTTGCCCGAACCGATGAATGATTTTCGTAATACATTTTAATGATTTGCACATGTTGCTCGCGGCTGAATTGGTTCATGGTAATTTGTGAAGATACACTGAATAATAACAACTAGGTTTGATAACTCTACCACAAACAACATGGCCGCCATCAGCTGTTAAAGATCGAGCGCGCTAATTGGCGGACCCTTTACATATGCTCCACTGTCTCTCTCTACACAATCCTTTCTCTTCTTCCATCCATTATCTATTTTCTCTCTCCTCATATCCTTATCTGAACTTCGCCATTATTTTCCTTTATTTCGTAATTTCTCTTCCCAGGTACTTCGGAATCCCTTCTATCATACCGCTCTTATACTTATCCGCTCTCATATTGTATCTGCATTCCCTTATTCTTTCCCTTCTTTCCTGCATGTCTACGTCCTTGTCTATTTCGATCATCTCCCCATTGATACACTTGCCTTCTGCTTTTAAACGCTCTATTTCCTTACTAGCGTATCCATTTCTTCGGTAATATTCCTCTCTTTCATTCATCTCTATATCCTTTTTGCTTTCCAGCATTCAGTCAGTAACCTGCAGTCTTCGCTTCTATTGATTCTTTCTTTCCAGCTTTCATTCTCAGTTTGCACCTCTTACATTCTTTTCTCTCACTATGTATGCCGGAGTATCTTTTTCTACCCCTAACACCTATCTCAGGTATTTTTCTTGCACACTCTCAACCTCTTCCTGTTCTTCTCTAACTAAACACCATCATTTTCGTTTTCTCCTCATTCACTCCTTTGTTTTTCTTCGTCACATACCTCCCCAGGCTTTTCCTCATTTCTTTCACCTCCACTTTGCTCTTTGCCACCACTACCAAGTCATCCGTGAACGACAGGCTCCATACTTTCTCTATACTTATCACATAACTTCCCGCTTGCGCCCTCTTAAACATTCGTTCCATATCTGCAACATATATCGTAAACAATAAGGGGTTGAGAGGACAACCTTGTGTAACTCATTTTCTCGTCTCGAATCTATTTAGTCTATTACATCAACTTCAATATCGAGTGCAAGAATAATATGGTATGAATTGAACTTCCTATCACTAATTCCGCGAATGGAAAAACAGATAGGTAAATTTACTACCAGATCTTCGATAGAAATATCAGGTTAATCAAATAAATGAAAAATAGAGAAAACTGTTTCTAAAATAAAAGGAGCTCCCAAAAGAATGTTAGTAAAAAAAAGATATTCAAATGTAGGAAGCTCATATAATAACATTGTTTTATTATATGAGAAAAAACATTTGTCTGAAATTCTGAAATGTTTGAAACAAAAAGTTTAAAAAATATAATTAAATAAAAACAAAAAATATAATACAATATACGAGTTAAGCTGGTATGCTTCTTTCTACAAGTGGTGACGTGTCCCTAAACTTGCAAAGCTTCTTCGTCAAGATACCTTTGTGGCCCATGTACTTATCGTAACCTTTGAACCGAATTGTTGACCCGGAGCTGTTTCCAAGACCTGAGAGTTGGCAAGAGCATCATCAGCATCAGTCACCAACTCTGGAGCATCGTTCCTGGGCAGTTTTAGATTCCTGGGCAGAACATCAAGTCGTTTTTCTTGTCGCTGCACTTGTGCCGCAAGACGGCCCAGTCGTCTTCCAAAGGTCCCAGTCCTTCATTTTGGAGTCTTCCTCATCGTATTTGAAAAAGAAGTTCTATGCCTTCTACTACTACCTCAGCAGCTCCACCTTCTGACCAATCAAACATCAACAGCTCAGAATGTTTACTAATATCCTTCAAATACTTCTGTTGGTAATTAGACTCCATGACTTGTAAATAGTCAGGACTCATGACTGTAGAATGGATCTCGTAAATGATATTCCTCTTCCTGATGTTATCGAGAATCTTTGGAACTGGAACATCCAAAGATCACCAAATATATCACCAAATGAGGCCTCAACAGTTCATTGATGCCGTTCATCCTCTCGTCGTAGTAAACAGAACGGCCCCCATTTGACATGTAACCTTGTTGGCACATAGCCTCGGCAAAGACAAAGGCCAAATAGACTGATCGATCGAGGAAAACACCTTGGCCAGTGTTTAACATGTGGGCTAATGCAAGAAAAAATATCTTCGTGATTATAGTTGTGATTAATTGCATAAATAAATTAATTGATAAAAATAAAGTTTTATTATAATTCTCCATTTTCGAACGTAGGTATTTTAAGTTAGAGATGAATACGATTTAGAATATTGGTATTCTAAGTACATAGTATTAAGTTCATATTCCTGCACTTAAGGCCGTAAACATAACCAAAACCGTACCAAATATCTCAAATAATCCTCTACCCAAAGAACTTAATACCACAAATATAAACCCAACCAACAACAACTCAACCAGTAACAACTCAAACAGCTCAACAGTGGCTGTAGATGAACTTACTGAAGCAAGTCCCAGACCCAGGCCACGAACGCAGAGAGAATCCAGGACCTCAAATTACCCAAGAGTACAAACACACAAACCTCTCGTTTTAGGAAGTGGGCCCTCTTACATCATCCGTGCTGCTGTTAAGAGAAAATGGTTCCATGTGAATAACGTTGCTCCAGGAACCACTGAGGACAACCTACTTCAGTTCATTAACCAACACATCAATATAGAGGACAGTATATGTAAAATTATCACTTCTAATGCTATATACTGCTCCTTCAAAGTGAGGATACGGGAATCGGATTGCAACAAATTCCTAAAACCGGACTCCTGGCCATCGCAAATAACAATTAGAGACTACGTCTTTGTACAGAAAGGTTTGCATAATAATACAATAAACTCCAGTGGAGCACGAGCGGTTATCAATCCACCACCACCTAACAAAAGTTTTTTAGAAGAGGCACCGGATGTAAACATCAAAACCTAGCGGTTACTTCTCAAAAAACTCTAAGGAAACCTCATATTAAAACCATCAACTCACAATCAGGAATCACAATTGCTCAGGTTAACACTCAATCAATTAGAAACAAATTTGATTTGGTGTAATTGTACTTAAAAAGGGAAAACATCGACGTGGTATGCATTTGCGAACATTGGTGTACAAATGATGAAATTGATGTGAATAAAATCGATAACTACCAGTTAGTCTCACATTTTTGTAGGACTAAAACTATCCATGGTGGAGTTGCAATATATGCTCGCAATTGTATAAATACATCACATCTTATGCTATCGAGTTATTCAGTTGAAAAGGATTTTGAAGTTTGTGGTGTAACACTAGGCCTTCATCTAACCAAGATTAACATTATATGTATATACAGATCGCCGGTAGGAAACCTACAAATATTTTATATTATGCTCAATGAGATGTTACTACACCTTTGCAAATCTGATAAACCCACTTTGCTTGTTGGCGATTTAAATATTGATTTTATGAAAAATACGACTGAAAAACAAACACTCATTGACATACTAAGCTCATTTCAACAACGTATTATCAATCAAGGCGCCACTAGGATATTTACAAACTTTCGTGGTTCAACTACTCAGTCATCGATTGACTATATGGCCACTAACATCGATGCTAGCGCATTTTCGTTCAAGATTGTGTATCCAGTCATCGCTGACCACCTTAGCTTAATCTTTCAACTGAACCCGAACTTCATGTCATGTGCATCGAACCAAAAGTTGACATACCGCCTGGGAAGACATATAACCGATGTTGACATACACAAAATTAAACATCTCATCAGTAAAATCGATTGCTCAACAATTTTGAGCGGGGATGTTGAGGTAGCTTTCAGTAATTTTTTGAATAAACTAACGCTTTCTTTGGACCAAATCTGCCCCATCGAATCTAGGAAATATGTACACAAAACCAACAAATGGACAACAACAACACTAATTAATGAAGGTTTTGAATTAAGGAAGCTCTATTGGTTGCGTTATACATTAAATGATCTACACCTCATTGATCAATATAAAACTAAAAACTTCAACATGCTAGCAACATAACTGATGCCAAGAGAAATTTTTTCTTCGATAAAATCCAGCAATCTAAAAACAAATCCAGAGTTGCTTGGGCATTCATCAACCATACGTTAGGGAAACAGAAAAAGTGTGCACCAATAACATTCAATGTAAATGCAACAACAGTAACGAAACAACAAGTTGCTGAAGTGTTCGCAACTCACTTCTCGAAAATAGCTCTCACTACAATCAGAAAGCACCTTAATGTTTCATCAACACCCCAAAACGTTAACTCTCACATCATTAACCAAAACTCATTTTATATGCATACCATTGAAACAGCAGAACTCCATAAGGTAATTCAAAATATGTCAACCACGTACTCCTGCGGCACTGATGGATACTCAATCAGAACCTTAAAATCAATTTTGGACGTCATTGAGGGTCCTTTGCTTCAACTCTACAATAAATCTATCTATGTCGGAATATATCCTTCTATATTAAAAATAGCTCTCATTATTCCTCTTCATAAAAAAGCAGATGCCTGTGATATTGACAATTACAGGCCAATTTCTATTGTGTCTGTACTCTCAAAAATCTATGAGTGAACTATTTACAATAGAATGATCCAATATCTGGAAAGATTTAATTTATTGAGTTATTGCCAACATGGCTTTAGGGCCAAGAGATCAATAGAAACAGCCACGTGTAACATGACTAAATTTATAATAAACGAGTTAGATGCTGGAAGGCATGTTATGGGACAATTCTTTGATTTATCTAAGGCCTTCGATACGCTTAATGTTGAATTGCTATTATCAAAATTGGAGTGCTATGGTTTTCGGGGAACTTTTTTGAAGTTAATTCGATCATTTCTTACAGGAAGGAAGTTAATTGTGTGTGCTAATAACACTCAATCGAGCTGCAAGGATGTATCCATCGGTGTGCCTCAAGGTTCTGTTCTGGGCCCGCTTCTATTTCTGTTGTTTGTAAATGATCTTCCACTTCACGTAAGCGCGGAAACTATTCTGTTTGCAGATGACATGAATGTGGCGGTATCTGCAACCAATTTATATGAATTTGCAACTAAGATCGGAATTGTTGTTGGGGAGGTCAAGAGCTGGTGTAGAACTAATCATCTTATATTAAACTCCGAAAAAACAATCTGTACATATTTCTCTAAACTGAAGAAACTTCCACCCGTTTTTAAAATAATTATTGATGACAATGTGTACTAACTTTCTGGGAGTGCGGATGGACTCCACACTTAGCTGGTCTAGCCATATAGACCATGTCTGTAAAAAAATATCTAGTGCATACTTTGCAATTCTGCAATTAATGAAATCAATGGACCACGACTCAATAATTAGCTTATACTATGCACTTGTCCACTCTCACTTATGCCTCCACATTTTGCTCTGGGGTCAGGCTCCTAATGTAAAGCGATGCTTTATCATGCAAAAAAGGATTTTACGTCTTATTTTCAGACATAAAACCGAGACAAGCTGTAAACAGTGCTTTAGGGATAATAGCATACTAACACTACTTGCAATGTATATACTCAAAGCATTATGTTATATAAAACAAAACATTCAAGAATTTGATACACTTGCAGAGTCCCATTCCCACAATACTAGATTTGGTGCCTCTTTATCGATTCCTAAGCACAATACTGCCCTCTATGAGAAAACCTTTATTTATACTGGAATAAAACTGTATAATAAGTTAGATTCGAAGATCAAAACTAGAAACTATACGCAATTTAAATGTGAATTAAAGCAAATACTTTTACGGGGAGCATACTATTCTATTACCGAATTCTTGTGTATTTACAATGTATAATCTGTTATTTTCTTACCTATATGTGTTTTTAATCTGTTTTATTTAATTACTTTGACCATCACATCCACAGCATGATATTTATATCAAATTATTTACTACTTGTTTTTATTTATTTATATATTGTCATGTGGCTAAGTGAATAAATTTATTATTATTATTATTCATAAATTTTATTGATTTTCTGTAAGAGATTAAACTATAGAATTTTATTCTAATAAATACCGGCAACGACAATACAAGATAATTTTACCACAAATAATTTTTATTGTTTTCATAGATTATTTTTTCTTAGGAGGTACGACTTGCGCAACCTTACCCTACTTGGTGTCGCATTTTAATTTTTCGTATATTACGTATTATATTACGTATATTATAATTCATTGAATGTTTTGTTGGTTTTTTTATCATCCCTAGTTGATATGCATAATTTGTTGAGTTACTGGGAATGGGAAATTAAAAAGGCTTTTAATACTTTCACATTTATTTGCCTGACAAGTTTCGGTTCCAATCCCAATAACTAAACAAATTATTATAATTCATCTTTGTAATGCTTTTATGCTGTTTAGTTTTGATGATTTGGTGGTGGACAGTGGTTTTCGTGGCTCAAACTACGTGGGTAAACCATTCGAACTACACGTTCCAATTCTCACTGACACCAAAACCTACCGTCAGCATGAGCAGCCGTTTAGAATGCGAAGTATTGTCAGCGGTTACTACCACAAGACCGCCATTACTGCAGTCGCAATCCTTCGTAGAATCTCCAGTAGCTTACGTGCCCAACAACAACTACTCAGAAATTTGAGAATATTTTTGAAAGAAACTAAAGATTGTTAATATTTCCAAATTTATCAATTTATGTATATTTTCAATTAGAGTTTCGAAAGGCATATTTAACTTAAATGTTTTTATGCGGAATTATAAAAAACACAATTTTAACATTAATAAGTTTTTGTTTACACGACAAAATTTGATTTTAAACTGCGTTTTTAATTGAAATTGATAATTCTTTTTACTGCATCGAAATAATTTTAATTTAAATATGTGGATCTGGGCGAAATCCAAGAAATTATAGCGTGAATTGATAAATGTGGAAATGATTTTGTTATTATATTTAAATCTGTTGATTGTTATGAGAGAATTATTTTGCAGAGAAATTGTTTTATTGTTAACCCAAAAGGAACAAAACACTAGGATTAATTGAGTAGTTTAAGGTTTAATATTAATGTAAAATTTAAGAAATTCGAATAAAATTTTGGAAAAACATCAAAATGAAGCTATAGAAAGAACTATTTAGTTTATTTTATAGAATACTGATTTTTAAGCAAAATTGAGACTTAATCTAGCAATTTAGATTCAAAATCCATAGCGAGAATATCAGAAAATAAAACTTTTGGAAACGTGAAAACTTAAATATGATTCAAACATCAAACAATTAATTTTTGGAAACGAAATTTTAATTCTTCGATGTTTCAAAAACTAGTTTTCAAAATTTTATTTAAACTTAGTATTCTATAGAACAAACTAGACCATTACAATTACAACGCACAACTGTGCATCTATTATGTAGCTACATAACAGATGATATTAAAAATATAATAGATCTATTTATATCATAACTGAGATTTTAAGAAACCAGACATTTGTATACAAAATTAAAATACAGGGTGTTTCAAAAAGAATATACGTATTTCGCACGCACATATTTATTAAACTTTAAGACATACGAATATGAAACTTTACACATATATTTACGAAACTCTCAAGTTTAGATTACAGATGTTCAATATATTCTCTATCAGAGACACGAACAATATCACACCGATACTCAAATTCCTCCCATACTCGGGCAAGCATGTCCTTCGTCACTTATGTTATGGCAGCACGGATCCGGTTCTTCAACTCTTCCAGGTTCTGTGGGAGTGGTGCTACATAAACGTTGTCTTTAACGGAACCCCACAGGAAGAAGTCATAGGGTGTCAAATCCGGTGACCGTGGAGCCCAGCTGAGACATGCTAAGTCGTCAGCTCCTTGACGACCAATCCAACGGTTCGGTAGAGTTTCATTCAGATATTCACGCATTTGGCTACTCCAGTGAAAGGGTCTTGTTAAAAAGTGAAGTTGTCTTCGTGCAACCTCGGAAACTACGAGTTTTGAAATATAGCCAGATACTGCTGACCGTTAACCGTGTTTCCATCAAAGAAGAATGGGCCGTAAACAGATTATCGGGATATCCCAAAAAACTCATTGACTTTGACCAAATCTCGTACATGTTATTGTAGGGGTACTGTAAGCCCCAAGGGGTACTGTAAGCCCCAGAGTATCGGTGTGATATTGTTCGTGTCGCTGATAGAGGACATATTGAACATATTGAGGACTGTAATCTAAGCTATCTAAACTATGTGTGTAAAGTTTCATATTCGCATGTCTTAAAGATTAATAAATATATGCATGCGAAATACGTATGTTCTTTTTGAAACACCCTGTATTTTAAAAATGAAATGATATTTTTATTTTTTTTGGGGAAAATTATTATATAACAAATACTGAATTTGGATTAATTGTTTTAATAATGTATCTTAAACCATTGTAATATTTAAAATTTATAACATATTTAGTAATAATTAGTTAGAATGATGAATAGCAAACTTAATATTCAATAACATAAAACACATTATAATTATTCATAAGTTTATCGAATTAATTTTAAAATTATCGTAATTATTAATTAGTTATAATTCCTATATATACATTACATAGATTAGATACGCTATAATGAATAAATAAGTACCAAAATTGAGTTGTCTAAATTTATCAAACGTCTAAAGAACGAAAGAGAAAAATAAATAAAATATTATATGCCTACCTACCGACTTAATTACAACATGCTGACTATCACGAAATGCTGACTAAGATCACCAAGAACCGCTTCAATGATCACTTAGAACAGGTATTATCCCCAGAACATTTCGGATTTCGAAAAACAAAAGCTGCGAGGAAGCAATTGGCCAACTAACCTCCGAAATACAAACTGCCCTGGCGCTGCACCGCTGACCACTCTATGCTGCATTTGTCGACTTCCGTAGGCCTTCGACTCAGTGAACAGGCAAAAAAACTAATCAGAGTAGGTATCAAATGCAAAACATTCAACCTTATACGTAACAAACACCCTTTCCACGATTTTTTTTAAATCGAAAACGGAAAGGAATTATCAACACAGGTTCCCAAAACCAGGGGGTACTCCAGGGTGACACACTGAGCCCCACCTTGTTTCTGATCAACATCCATAATCTTCTTCGCTTCTTCTTCTGGCGCTAAAGCCCAATTTGAGCCTTGCTCCCCCTAGCTTCCTCCTCCATTCCTCTCTCTCCCGAGCCACTTCCTTCCATCTTTCTAGTTTAAGGATTCGTCTGGCGTTCTGTCCTACTTCATTGTCCCATTTATTTCTTGGTCTTCATATCGGCCTCCTGCCCTCCATTCGGCCGTTTAGGATTCCTTTGGGCATTCTACCATCTGGCATTCTTATAATGAGGCCTGCCCACCGGAGACGCTGGAGTTTCACGTATATTAACACTGGTTGGTCTTTAAGGGCCTTATATGCTTCCTTGTTGCATCACCTAATATATTCTTCATATTCCCTAGGATCCTTATTAACATTTTCCTCTCGAACACGTCGATTCTGCTTCCTTCTTTGCGGTGAGGATCCACACTTCGCAGTCGTACGTGAATATTGGTCGGATGATTGTTTTGTACACCTTAATTTTTGTGTTTCTGTGTATCACATTGGATTAGAATACATTCACGCTTTGCAAAGATATACGCTTTATTTGCCATCATCACTCTAGCTCTAATTTCCGCGTTTTCCATGCCTTTGCTATAGATGTTTGCGCCCAGATACTTGACGTCGTTCACTTGTTCCAATATGTCTTGTGTTTGTATTCTTGGTATACCTTTTATTCTTGGTTTTAGTGCTGTATAAGCTTCTTCCGTGGCTCGTTTGGTGTGTTCCATTATGTCAATATCATCGGCGTATGCTGCGAGTTGTAAGGATTTGTTTAGGATTTATCTGTTTAGCGCGTTGTCTCTCCATATTACAGTCTTTGTATATCTTCATATACAACCCATCGCCTTGTTCAGCCCTTGTCCACATGCAAAGCTTTCCGATAAATTTTCCTGCACCCGCATCTGTGCGGTGCATTCTGTCATGGTTAGTTGGACAAGTCTTACCAGATTTTCCTGTATGCTCAGTTCTCTCAGTATCACATATAGCTCGTCTCTGTTTATGGAGTAGTATGCTATTAGTCGACATTGTGTTCTACTACTCCCTCTATAGTTGGTACCATCGTGTGTTCGCTGTCTTCCTCCATTGGCAGTAGCTCTACTTGTCTTAATGGTGTTAATGGAGCTATAGTTTGCGGTCTACTAACCGTAGCGCTCGGATTTAGAAACTTTTCGAATTACTTATCTCGCGTTGATCACTTTTGATTTTTCCCGTTTCGTCTTTGCTCTCTCTTTTCGTCTTTGCTCTCTCTCTTGTCTCTGCTTCAGGCATTTGTACGCATATCTAGCATTGTATGCTCGAAAATCAAATAATGCTTAAACAAATTTCCGTATGAAGATAAACTACATAACAATCCACATACAATGTTTTTAGAACCCAGGTCAGAAGAAGAGATACTCGAGACCATAAAAGACCTAAAAAACTCGAATAGTACTGGAATTGACGAAATTTCAACAGCGTCAGTAAAATTTGCTGCGGCTGAAGTAACAGAACAGCTGACTCACATCATAAGTAATGCATTTGAACATGGAGTTTTTCCAAAAGTTCTGAAGGTCTCGAAAATTACTCCCATTTTTTAAAAAGGTAACAAAACCGATATCAACAACTACAGGCCAATCAGCCTACTATCGCCTTTTGCAAAAATCTTGGAAAAATTGATCTAAAAGAGATTATTATGTTTCATAAATAAATACCAACTTATTAGCCAAGAATATTGACACGGCCTGCTTCCATTTTTTAAAGAAATTATGCAACAGCTAGAAGCACATGATATTTCATGCGGTATACTCCTGGACTTATCAAAGGCATATAATTTAGTCGACCATTCTATCTTAATATCGAAACTACAAAGATATGGAATCAAGGGAGTAACATTAGAACTTCTTGCACAATATCTCGAAAATCAGATGCAAATAACACAAATGTGGACACCAGAAGGTAATATAACATCCACACTTAGGACTATCAATATCGGGATTCCACAAGGCAGCACGTTAGGACCGCTTCTTTTCACACTGTACATAAATGACCTGCCAGAATTTAGTTTGAAAAACGCAAACATTACTTTAATAAATTATGCCGATGCTACTAGTATATTAATAGCGAACAGATTAATAGAGGACTCTATAACGAATTTCAAATCTGCGATGACAACTATGACCACATGGTTTAATATTAACAACTTAGTATTAAATAAACAGAAAACCAACGTCATTTACTATAAAACAAAAAGAGACTCAACGACTTACAATAATGAATTTACATTTGAGGAGAATACATTAAAACTTCAACAAGTCGTTTGACTACTTGGACTATATATATATATACATATATATATATATATATATATATATATATATATATATATATATATATATATATATATGTGAAAAGCTATTATTTCTAAAATAAAAGTCTGTTTGACCAATATCGTATTGACAACACTACGAATACAAGAACCAACAAATTTAATTACAATGTTCCTATTCACAGACTTACCATGTCAAAATGGTTACCACCATACAGTAACATAGATTTATTTAATAGATTGCCAAAGGCGATAAAATTGGTAGCAACGTTAAGCGTTTTCAAGAAGCTGGTTCAATACTTACTGAGTGATATAGAGCCGTACTCCATAGAAGAATACTACATAGGAGTAAGGGCCAACGAAAGTTAAAGCTAACGGACAAATTTCATTTAGTTACAAATTTTCACAATATATGTTCCCTTTTTAAATGTATTTGTTAAATTTTGTAGTTTATATAATGAAATAAATAATTTGATTTGATTTAATTTAAGGACGTCTTGGGAGAGAACCAACCATAACATAAAACATCGACATCAGCAAACGGACAAGGAATTTTTTTGGAACCTGGAATGTACGACCGCTCAAATAACCACAACGACAAAGAGCGCTCGTAGATGAAATCAACAAATACGACCTATCAATTACAGCCGTCGAAGGGATCAGATGGATAGGCAAAGGTATGAGAGACTACAAATCATATACAATATGATATAGTGGAAAAACAGATGGAAACAAGGAACTAGGAGTAGCATTCATCACAAACAAAGCTATGAAACCAACAATCATTGACTTCCAATCTGTTAATAAAAGACTATGTAAACTACGAATCGATACACGTCACACGAATGCAACGATCATCAATGTACATTGCCCTACCGAGCAGCAAGACGATGACACAAAAATAAGTTTCTATGATGAGAAAGAGTTTATGACTCTCCGCCATCTAGTGACGTTTAAATTATTTTAGGGGACGCCAAAATCGGAAAAGAAATAGAATATAGAGGAACAACTGGAAAGCATAGTCTGCATGAATTAACCAACAACAATGGAGAGCTGTTAATAGACTTCGCAACAGGCAGGAACATGGTAATCAGCTCAATTCTGTTTCCCCATCGAGACATACAGAAGGCAACAGGAGCTCCCCAGATGCCAACACAAAAAATCAAAGTGACCATGTGTTAATTAACAGACGATGGTCCACAAATATATTAGTCGTAAGAATACAGATAGGCGCCTTTTGTGTACCACTCACTAATACGCATTAAATATCGATGCCGAATTAGAACCCAAGCACGCGCCAAGTCTAAGAGATCAGAGAGGCTAAATATCGAAGCGTTACGAATAGAAGCAAATAAGCACAAAGTAAAAACGACCATATATGAAAAAATTACAAATATAAATGTTGAGGATGGAAGAGATATTGAGTCTATATGGAACAAGGTGAAATACATAGTAAAGAACTCGTCACAGGAAGTACTAGGAATTAGACAGATTATGCAAAAGAAACCTGAGTGGTATGACGATGAATGTAGAGAAAGCGTTGAACAAAAAACAACGCCCATAAAAGAATGCTTCAAATAGAAACAAGAGAACGAAGGAAGGCATTCAAACGAGCACGACAAAAATCGGATAAGCGCTGCAGACAAAAAAGCGCAAATTCGAAAACGAATAAATTCTAAATATGGAAAACGATTTTCGAGCATACAATGCTAGATATGCGTACAAATGCCTGAAGCAGAGACAAGAGAGAGAGCAAAGACGAAAAGAGAGAGCAAAGACGAAACGGGAAAAATCAAAAGTGATCAACGCGAGATAAGTAATTCGAAAAGTTTCTAAATCCGAGCGCTACGGTTAGTAGACCGCAAACTATAGCTCCATTAACACCATTAAGACAAGTAGAGCTACTGCCAATGGAGGAAGACAGCGAACACACGATGGTACCAACTATAGAGGAAGTAGTAGAACACAATGTCGACGTATAGCATACTACTCCATAAACAGAGACGAGCTATATGTGATACTGAGAGAACTGAGCATACAGGAAAAGCTGGTAAGACTTGTCCAACTAACCATGACAGAATGCACCGCACAGGTGCGGGTGCAGGAAAATTTATCGGAAAGCTTTGAATGTGGACAAGGGCTGAAACAAGGCGATGGGTTGTCACAGACGCTGTTCAACCTCGCACTGGAGCATGTAATAAGAAAGACTGTAATATGGAGAGACAACGCGCTAAACAAATAAATCCTAAAGAAATCCTTACAACTCGCAACATACGCCGATGATATTGACATAATGGAACACACTAAACGAGCCACGGAAGAAGCTTATACAGCACTAAAACTAAGAATAAAAGGTACACCAAGAATACAAACACAAGACATATTGGAACAAGTGAACGACTTCAAGTATCTGGGCGCAAACATCAATAGGAAAGGCATGGAAAACGAGGAAATTAGAGCCAGAGTGATGATGGCAAATAAAGCGTATATCTTTGCAAAGCGTGAATGTATTCAAGTCCAATGTGATACACAGAGACACAAAAATTAAGGTGTACAAAACAATCATCCGTCCAATATTCACGTACGGCTGCGAAGTGTGGATCCTCACCGCAAAGATGGAAGCAGAATCGAATCGACGCGTTCGAGCGGAAAATATTAAGAAGGATCCTAGGGAATATGAAGAATATATTAGGTGATGCAACAAGGAAGCATATAAGACCCTTAAAGACCAACCAGTGTTAATATATGTGAAACTACAGCGTCTCCGGTGGGCAGGCCTCATTATAAGAATGCCAGATGGTAGAATGTCAAAGGAATCCTAAACGGCCGAATGGAGGGGAGGAGGCCGATATGAAGACCAAGAAATAAATGGGACAATGAAGTAGGCCAGAACGCCAGACGAATCCTTAAACTAGGAAGATGGAAGGAAGTGGCTCGGGAGAGGGAGGAATGGAGGAGGAAACTAGGGGGAACAAGGCTCAAATTGGGCTTTAGCGCCAGAAGAAGAAGCGAAGAAGATTATGGATGTTGATCAGAAACAAGGTGGGGCTCAGTGTGTCACCCTGGAGTATCCCCTGGTTTTGGGAACCTGTGTTGATAATTCCTTTCCGTTTTCGATTTAAAAAAAAATCGTGGAAAGGGTGTTACGTATAAGGTTGAATGTTTTGCATTTGATACCTGCTCTGATTAGTTTTTTTGCCTGTTCACTGAGTCGAAGGCCTTACGGAAGTCGACAAATGCAGCATAGAGTGGTCAGCGGTGCAGCGTCAGGGCAGTTTGTATTTCGGAGGTTAGTTGGCCAATTGATTCCTCGCAGCTTTTGTTTTTCGAAATCCGAAATGTTCTGGGGATAATACCTGTTCTAAGTGATCATTGAAGCTATCTGGTTTTGTCTGGTCTTATCTGGTCTTGTCTGGTCTCGCCTAGCCTTGACTATTTTTTTTTCATATGTTTTCCCGATATTTCTCCCCAAACGTCCCAAAATTTTAACAAATGTTCATCGAAGTTATGTCGTAACACATAACACATTCCTACAAATTCTATCAAATTTTCCTCAATTTTCGCTAAATTTTAATTTTTTTTTACAATTTTACCAAAATATTACAAGTAGAAAAACTTTCAACATATTTCAACAACATTCCTTTTTTTTCTTAAATTTAATTGATATTTCCTAATTCAAGTTAATAAATCAATGCAAAAACTCACTCACTAAAGCAGAAGTTTCAACCACAATTTCACAAGTACTCACAAAACATTGTACTGCAATTTCACACACTTTTAGCACAATTTTCACTGAATTTCCTCATTTTTTTCTCGCAAGAAATTTCACTCACACCCGACAACCGCACTCGAATAACTAAAAACGTTTAGAATCTTGTTCGAACTCGCATGATTTGCTCTGATTACGCTCACTTCGACCTGATTTGTTTACATTTCTTTGCACCTCCAGGGACGAGAAACCAACGAAACACTGCAGCGCGTTAATCTAAATATGTATTATCTCTTTACTTTCTCTATTTGATTATTAAATAAATGATTTTAATTTTAAAATTCTTGATTATATTTAAATAATTGATTGATTGTGGACTTGTTGATAGATACATCATTTAAATATTAAAAATAAAAACATAAATTGTTTTAATGTTCCAAATTTATTGTATAAATAGAACATAAGTTACGCCAACACTGTGGCTTCTTCAGATAATGATAGAAATGACATTCTTGTTGTCCATGCAGTTTTGTAATATCTCTACTATAGTCTATTATTTCTGTGTTCTGGGTAGAAAGCCACCCCCGCGTCTTGCCGATTGATCTAGGTTTTATCGCATCTTCTTTTTCAAGGACATCCAATAATACCAAAGTTCTTACATAAACCGACAATGAGAAAATCGAAGCGCAAATCAATCATTTAAAACCAGTTTGAAATTTGCAAACGCTTCTATTTAGTGCGGAACAAGCAAGTCGGTTATTCAATCCGGAGTTTACGAAGTCCATTCAGTTCATTGAAAGCCACCCCGGACAAAAACATTCCCGATATAATCGAAGCCAAAGAAGGAATTAGCTGAGCATTAGCGATCCATTAGTGGTTAGAATAGTTGGCGTTCGACGGTCTGATTGGGGTAGTTTAATTCGCGTTATTAGCCACAGCACCGTGCCGAATCGAGTGTTAGGAACGCCGTATATACATACACACGTTCGAATGAGTGCGAGGGTGTTAGAATGATTGATATCTATAACTACCCTCCGTACAATGGGGCCGCTATTATTATAGTTTTATCAGCATTAAATATTTATAAGGATTTTTGTGCGGCGCGCTCACAAATTGTTGTTTGATTAAAAGATCTCGGTGTTAATACACCTTTTCTGTGTGTTAGAAAAAAGTTTTTTATCTGATTACAAGAGAATGTTGAAGGCCATAGTTTTTTCTATTCTATTCTATAGGGGGGATTTTATTTTTAGGGCAAACAGGACAATGGAAAATGTTTTAGAAATTCGAAAACTAAACACTTAATGGGTTTTATATTCATATTTAACGATATGTAATATCATATTAGCTAACAAAGTAACAAACTAACTTTTTATCATTGGCTATAGCTAATTAACTAAAATAAATAATTTTGGCTGTCTGGTCTCTTCAATCCAATTTTGTCTGTCAAGACTTGTCTGTCTAGTCTTGTCTGTATAGTCTTGTGTATCTAGTCTTGTCTGTCTAGTCTTGTCTGTCTAGTCTTGCCTATGTTGTCTTGTCTGTCTAGTGTTGCCACTCTAGTCTTTTCTGTCTAGTCGTGTCTGTCTAGTCTTCTCTGTCTAGTCTTGTCTGTCTAGTCTTTTCTGTCTGGTCTTGTCTGTCTAGTCTTGTCTGTCTAGTCTTATCTGTCTAGTCTTGTCTGTCTAGTCTTGTCTGTCTAGTCTTATCTGTCTAGTCTTGTCTGTCTAGTCTTGTCTGTCTAGTCTTGTCTGTCTAGTTTTATCTGTCTAGTCTTGTCTGTCTAGTCTTGTCTGTCTAGTCTTATCTATCTAGTCTTCTTTGTCTGTCTAGTCTTATCTATCTTGTCTTAATTTCAGTCTATTCTAATTGTGTAGAAGATATATTTTGCAGTTATTGAATTAAGCTTTGTAAATATTGTTTGATTTCATTTAGTGAGCATTTTTTTAGTTTTGAACCTGAAACAGTTTTTTCCTTGATTCATTCTATTTATCCGGATTCGTTTTGGGGTTGAACGTCGGCCGGGGAGGGTTAGTTTTGTAACAATTTGGTTGGCACCCGAGCGTTGCTTGTAATAAATTAGCATCGAGCCGGACCATTTTCTCGTATTTTCGGTGAATTTATATCCGAGTGAGTCGCCTATAAATCTTCGCATTTGAATAATCGCCGAGTAAAAATTGGATTTAGTCCAAATGGAAAATGTACTGTTGGGAACTTTTATACTTTTCTTCCTCGCCGTATCTCGCTCTCTATTTTCATCTTTGTGCGCTCAGGAACTGCGTAATGTATTTCGACTGCATCCACACTTGAAAAGCTCACAATGGACTTTGTGCTCTTGCATTATTATTATTCCATCCAAACCGTCACTCAACTATTTCTCTATATCAATTCATTAAAACTCTCATACAAACTATTTAGTTGACATACAAACTTACATTTACACGTCTATTTAATCTTGTCTTGGCTTAGTTACATACATTACCTTATAATGTTATCCATTTATATTCATTACTATACAGTCCATTTATGTCGTATTTAAACTCATAATTTATACAAGAAGCACATATATCAGTTATTGAAACATTCTATTCTCTAACGTTAAATTTCTTATCGTATAAAATCTCTGCTTATTTAGATTTATTTATTCTTTTCTAGAACTGCCTTACCTTGTGTGATCCTTATTTGGTTCGATATTAATTAATTTCATGCTATGTTCTTGCCTTAGCTTGTTTGATCTTATCTGGTCTAGTATTGTCTGGTCCAATATGGTCTTGTCCGGTCCAATCTTGTCTTCTCTGGTGCTATCTGGTCTTGTTTGGCCCTCTCTGGTCTTGTCTGGTCCTATCTGGTCTTGTCTGATCTTGACATTAATACATCGTCTTGTCTAGTCTTGCCTGGTATTGTATGGCCTTGTATGGTCTTGTCTAGTCTTGTCTAGTCTCGTCCAGTCTTGTCCCGTCTTGTCCAGAGTCTTGTCCAGTCTTGTCCAGTCATGTCCAGTCTTGTCCAGTCTTGTCCATTCCTGTCCAGTCTTGACCAGCCTTTTAAAGTTTTATCCGGTCTTGTCCTGTTTGGTCCGGCTTTGTCCAGTCTTGCCACGTTTTGTCCAGTCTTGTCCAGTGTTGTGCAACCATGTCCAGTATTGTCCAGTCTTGTTCAGTCTTGTTCAGCATTTTCCACTCTTGCCCGGTATTGTCAAGTCTTGTCCGATTTCATCCAGTTTTGTCCAGTGTTTTCCAACGCTGCACAGTCTTATCCAGCCATTTTTTTTTCCAGTCAGTACAGTGTTAAGTACAGTAACCATGTCCAGTTTTGTCCAGTCTATTCCAGTCTTGTACAGACTTGCCCAGTATTGTCCAGTCTTGTCCAATCCTGTCCGGTTTTGTCCAGTCTTGTCCAATGTTGTTCAGTCTTGCACAGTCTTGTCCAGCCATGTCCATTTTTTGTTCAGTATTAGTCCAGTCTTTTGTTATGTCTTTTCCAGTATTGTCCAGTGTTGCCCACTTCTCCTGTCTTGTCCAATCTTGTCCGGTTTTGTCCAGTCTTGTCCGGTTTTGTCTAGTCTTGTCCAGCCTTGTTCAGTATTGTATAAGCTTTTCCACTATTATCCAGTCTTGCCCAGACTTGCCCAGTCTTGTTAAGTCTTTTCCAATATGGTCGTCTTTTCTGCACGGAAAAAAGTAAAAAAAAAGCCCAAAACTAAAAAAGCCCAATTTAGTCACTCTAAAAATTGCAGTTTAAATAGTAGCAGCGGCCTTACGAATACAAATTTGTAGAGATTGCAGTCGCATACTGTAATTTTTAAAACTTATTTACTAATAATACCAGAAACTGTAATAAAAAGAAGCAATTGTTAGTTTTTAAAGTTTCAAATTCGTAAGGGGCTACTATATAAACTGTAATTTTTAGAGTGTACTTTTTTCCGTGTAGTGTTGTCCGGCTGACAAGACCAGACAAGACCAGACAAGACCAGGCAAGACCAGACAAGACCAGACAAGACCAGACAAGACCAGACAAGACCAGACAAGACCAGACAAGACCAGACAAGACCAGACAAGACCAGACAAGACCAGATAAGACCAGACAAGACCAGGCAAAACCAGACAAGACCAGACTAGACCAGACAAGACCAGACAGGACCAGACAGGACCAGACAGGACCAGACATGACCAGACAAGACCAGACAAGACCAGACAAGACCAGACAAGACCAGACAAGACCAGACAAGACCAGACAAGACCAGCCAAGACCAGACAAGACCAGACAAGACCAGACAAGACCAGACAAGACCAGACAAGACCAGACAAGACCAGACAAGACCAGACAAGACCAGACAAGACCAGACAAGACCAGACAAGACCAGACCAAACCAGACCAAACCAGACCAGACAAGACCAGACAAGACCAGACAAGACCAGACAAGACCAGACAAGACCAGACAAGACCAGACAAGACCAGACAAGACCAGACAAGACCAGACAAGACCAGACAAGACCAGACAAGACCAGACAAGACCAGACCAAACCAGACCAGACAAGACCAGACAAGACCAGACAAGACCAGACAAGACCAGACAAGACCAGACAAGACCAGACAAGACCAGACAAGACCAGACAAGACCAGACAAGACCAGATAAGACCAGACAAGACAAGACAAGACCAGACAAGACCAGACAAGACCAGACAAGAGCAGACAAGACCAGACCAAACCAGACCAGACCAGACCAGACAAGACCAGACAAGACCAGACAAGACCAGACAAGACCAGACAAGACCAGACAAGACCAGACAAGACCAGACAAGACCAGACAAGACCAGACAAGACCAGACCAAACCAGACCAAACCAGACCAGACAAGACCAGACAAGACCAGACAAGACCAGACAAGACCAGACAAGACCAGACAAGACCAGACAAGACCAGACAAGACCAGACAAGACCAGACAAGACCAGACAAGACCAGACAAGACCAGACAAGACCAGACAAGACCAGACAAGACCAGACAAGACCAGACAAGACCAGACAAGACCAGACAAAACCAGACACGACCAGACAAGACCAGACAAGACCAGACAAGACCAGACCAGACAAGACCAGACAAGACCAGACAAGACCAGACAAGACCAGATAAGACCAGACAAGACCAGGCAAGACCAGACAAGACCAGACTAGACCAGACAAGACCAGACAGGACCAGACAGGACCAGACAGGACCAGACATGACCAGACTAGACCAGACAAGACCAGACAAGACCAGACAAGACCAGACAAGACCAGAAAAGACCAGCCAAGACCAGCCAAGACCAGACAAGACCAGACAAGACCAGACAAGACCAGACAAAACCAGACAAGACCAGACAAGACCAGACAAGACCAGACAAAACCAGACAAGACCAGACCAAACCAGACCAAACCAGACCAGACAAGACCAGACAAGACCAGACAAGACCAGACAAGACCAGACAAGACCAGACAAGACCAGACAAGACCAGACAAGACCAGACAAGACCAGACAAGACCAGACAAGACCAGACAAGACCAGACAAGACCAGACAAGACCAGACAAGGCCAGATAAGACCAGACAAGGCCAGGCAAGACCAGACAAGACCAGACAAGACCGGACAAGACCAGACCAGACCAGACAAGACCAAACAGGACCAGACAGGACCAGAAAAGATCAGACAAGACCAGATAAGACCAGACAAGAGCAGACAAGACCAAGACCAGACAAGACCAGACATGACCAAAGTCCCCCCTAAGCTGCGCGGGTGCGCGGCGGGGCACTAATTTTTCGAAAGTTGCGCAGCCATTTCTGTATTCCGCGAACAATGGGCTTGTTCATATTAGCAAAAAAAATTAGAGGGTCCAACAATTTTTTTCAATCGAACATTTATATGTCAAACGAAATCTCTTTTGTTTTACAATAACTACGTCATCGAGCGTTTGCTTGTTTTGCTTTATGTTAACACATTGTTTGGGAGGAACGACTTAAGTCTTCGTATTAGAAGTATATTTTGAACGGATGTCGACAAAACATCGCCTGGGTGTAGTGGGACAAAATTACCCGCATATAAACACAGCACACACCTGTTTAACCTACAAAACAGAATTTGAAGGTATTTTGAAGACATACAGGCAGTGCTTCAACTTTGAAAAAAATCATTATTTTTACTGCTTCTTTAAGTGCCTTCTCCATTACTGAAAGTTTGCAAGAATCATGGCAAATTCCGCACGATCTTGTGGCGAGAACTTGTATACTCTAAACAATGAGTGGGAGTCCAGACCAGTCCAGTCTCTTATGTTCTTTAACCAGGAGCACTTCCTTCGTCCTGGACCACGACGCCCCTCTATCTTGCCCTCCATTATTAATTTTAGAAGGCTATATTTTGTATTTTTGAGGATATATCCTAAGTACTCTATCTTACGTTTCTTCACAATATCCAATACCTCTCTGTCTCTGTCCATGCGTCTAAGAACCTCATTATTCGTGATATGTTCCGCCCAGCATATTCTCTGCATTCTTCGAAAAATCCACATCTCAAACGCCTCTATTTTGTTCATAGTATTGATCTTCAACGCCCAAGCCTCAACACCATACAACAGTACCGAGTGAATAGCATTTAACGAACCGGTATATCAGTTTAAGGTTTAAGCTTCTCTCGCAAAATACTTTTCTCATCTTAAGGAATGTTGTTTTGGCTATTTCGATGCGTGTTCTCACTTCCAGATTTGGGTCCAGGTCTTCGGTGATCCAGCTAGCCAAGTATTTAAATTTAGCGACCTGCTCTATTTGGTTATTGTATACTTGCAAATTGGCTTGGATATCTGGTGATCTACTGATAACATAGTTTTCGTTTTGGCCGTATTTACTTTCAGCCCAAGCGCATCACCTTCTGCAATTATTATGCTGATCAAACGTTGTAGGCCAGCGGCACTGCCAGCTGCAAATATAGCCACATCGTCCGCGGACCTGATGTTGTTCAATAGTTTACCATTGATAATGGAAAAACGCTAATGTGGTCCTAACCTACAAAAAAGGTGATAACAAGATAGAAAAGTACAGGCTGATCAGTAATATCACATGTATATAAATTACTTACTTACTACTTACTCCTCGGCGCTACAGCCCATGAAGGGCCTTTGCCTCTCTGACGATCGTAGCCCAAACCTGGCGATCTTCAGCTCGTTTCCTCCATCTTCTGACTCCCATCTTTCGTAAGTCATCCTCTACATCATCCAGCTATCGTTTCCGTGGTCTCCCTTTGCACCTTCTGCCACCTGGGTTTCCTCTGTGTACCTTCTTGACAGACCAGTCATCTGGCATTCGCTCTACATGGCCCAACCATCTTAGTCCATTACTCTTTATTTCCAAAACTATGTCAGCATGACCGTATAGTTCCTCCAATTCCCTATTTTTCCGTATTCTCCATTGCCCTGCGTCATTCACTGCCCCAAAAATCTTTCTTAATATTCTCATTGTCCATGTTTCTGAGCCATACATTACCACCGGCCTTATAACCGTTCGATAGACAGTTATCTTCGATTTTCTGCTCAGGCTGCGTAACTTGAGAATCTTAATCAGGGCCCAGTATGTTCTGTTTCCCGCTGCAATCCTTGCTTTTATTTCTTCACTTAAGCTGTTATCATTAGTTACCAACACTCCCAAGTACTTAAACTTCTCACAACTCTCATAGTTGACTCCATTCAACTCTATGAGTTTGTCTTTCACCGCTGTGTTCCTCCTGGAAGAGAAGATATACTGTGTTTTGGCGCCGTTCACTCGAAGCCCCAATTCTTCTGCCTCCTTTTCTAACCTACACAACCCATCTTCCAGCTCTTTAAATCTTCGAGACAGCATACACACATCATCCGCATACGCCAAATTCTGGTTCATGCGGTTAAACAGAGTACCACCTGGGTTGTTGTTCTCCATTTTTCTCATCACTCTCTCCAGTACTATGTTGAAAAGTAGTGTGGATAATACATCGCCCTGTCTTAACCCTTGGTTGACTTCAAATTCCTTCGTAAATTTTCTTTCTACTTTAACTTGGCATTTCGTTCTGTTGAGGGTCATTTGTATCAGACGTATTAGCTTATATGGACACTCCATGTCCATCAGAGTCTGATACAGCTGTTTTCTTTTCACGCTAGCATAAGCCTGTCTGAAGTCCACAAAGAGCTGATGTATATCCACATTATACTCTTAGCATTTCTCCATTATTTGCCTTATCGTGAAGATATGGTCGGTCGTTGATCTAAACTGTGGAAAACCACACTGATAATCTCCTAGAATCTCTTCTGCAAAAGGAGTGAGTCTCATAGCAATGACTTTGGCTAAGACTTTGTACACAACACTGAGTAAAGCTATGCCACGGTAGTTTTCACATTTTGCTTTGTCCTTCTTCTTATGAATCGGGCAAATAATGACCAAGTTCCACTCCTCCGGCATCACTGCTTTTTCCCATACTTCGACGATTAGTTGATGGACAAGATGTGTCAAATGTTGACCCCCACCCTTAATCATCTCTGCTGAAATGTTATCTCTTCCTGGGGCCTTATTATTCTTCAAGATTTTGATTGCCAATCTGACTTCTTCTATTGTAGGTGTGGGTACAGGCATTTCGTCCTGGCTAACACTGTGCCACGGTTGGCCATTGTCGGTTTCCGTTTATTCCGATGCTACAATCTCTATTGTTGCATTCAGCAGTTCGCTGAAATACTCAGCCCACCGGTCTAGAATCTGTTCTTCTCCTCCTATAAAATTTCTTTCTTTATCTCTGCAGAACACAGCATGTGGTTGGAAACCTTTCTTCAGCTGAATTCTTTTATAGAATTTCCTTACCTCCTGGGTGTTATGTTCTTCCGCTAGTTAAGTAATCCATTTCTTCTCTGATTCTCGTTTCTTTCTTCTACAGATTTTGTCTGCCTCCTTTCTTTTGTTCTTGAATTCTTCTGTATTATACCTAGTAGACCTGCTTCGCATTTTCTTCCTTGTCTCATTTCTCTCCGTCATTGCTTTTTTACAATCTTCATCAAACCATCCAGACCTTTTAACTCCTTCTTCCATCCCCAACACTTCTTCTGCGGTTTCTTGTAGGACATCCCTCATCATACTCCATTTCCCTTCTATACTTTCCGCTGCCCAGCTTTGTTTAGCCTCAAACTTCTTCTGTAGTTCTGCTTCATACTGTTGGGATATTTCCTTCTCCTTTAGTTTTGCAACGTCGTATCTTCTTGGAGCTTTCCTATTTTCTCCAGATCTAAAAACCGCAATACGTTGTCTATATTTCACTCTAACCATATAATGATCCGAGTCGCAGTCAGCTCCCCTATAACTGTCGACTTCAAGGATATCGGATGCATGTCTCCTGCCAATTACTACATGATCGATTTGATTAAAAGTGGTTCCATCTGGTGAGCGCCATGTGGCTTTCCTAATGCTCCTTCTCAGGAACCATGTACTTTTCACCACCATTGCATTGCCCATCGCAAAGTCAATAAGTTTTTGCCCGTTACTGTTTGACACATCATGCAGACTTTCCTTTCTTACAGTTTCTCTAAAGGTTTCTTCTTTCTCCACCTTTGCGTTGAAGTCCCCCAGCACTATCTTCACATCTTGCCGTAGGACGTTTTCTACTTCCTGTTCTAGCTGTTCATAAAATTCATCTTTCACTTCATCTTCAGCATCTTCTGTAGGTGCGTAGACACATACAAGAGTGATGTTGAAGAAACGATCCTTCATTCTCAAAGTGCATATCCTTTTATTTACTGGGTTGAAGCTCAGAATTGCTGCTTTATGTTTATTATCTACAAGAAAACCCGTGCCACCTATTGCTCCACTCTCTCCTTCACTATAAAGAATTGTGTAATTATCACTCCTTAGGATCCCATTTTATTTCCATCTGACCTCTTGAATTACTGCTACTCCTATCCTGTATTCCTCCATCTCTTGTTTGAGTCCATGTAGAGCTCCAGGTTTGTTCAGAGTTCTTACATTCCAGGTTGCAATGTACATATCATTTTCCCCTTTGCATTTTGGCTATCCCCTTGGCTATTCTTGTCTTTGAGTTTCGTAACGAGGTGATTTTTCCGATATGGGGTGGTTAGCCCCATGATCAACCCCCAACCTGGAAAAAAAAATTGTATACAAATTACTGACAATAATAATCACCAACAAAAGAGAAAGTTCGACGAATACCAACGAAGGAGCAACCGCAACTTACATTCTTCACAAAAAAACTAAACCTGTCCAACTTGAAAGAGGAGTACGACAAGATGACTCCTATCTGAAATAATAAGGAGAATAAGGCTAGGATGGTTGGCTTTCCTCAAACTATATTTCATCCTGCGAAATAAGAAAATAACTCAGAGAAGAAAAGAACAGAGAGAAGAAAACACCTAAATCAAGAGTTTTTGAACAGTGCATTTTACTTGTGATGACATATAGCACTAAAAACTGCACAAAAAGCAATGAAGAGGTCAATGGGGATTACAAAAAGGGACAGATAGCGAAACGAAAGAATACGAGCAACAACTAAAGTCACCGATATTGGAGAGAAAATTGCAACCCTCAAATGGAGATAGGTTACACTGAAAGAAGTTATACGATGATCACAAAAGAGGAAGAGGGAGACCACTTGGTCTTATGCGATGGTGTATGATGACCTTATAGGAACAGCCGGACTAGCATGGATCCAACTAGCACAGAATAGGGAAAGATGGAAACAATTGAGAAAAGCCTTT
The DNA here is from genome assembly GCA_944588485.1 of Phosphuga atrata. Taxonomy (NCBI): domain Eukaryota; kingdom Metazoa; phylum Arthropoda; class Insecta; order Coleoptera; family Silphidae; genus Phosphuga; species Phosphuga atrata. The sequence continues at coordinate 14,204,347 of OX155895.1, read as the reverse complement.
GTCCAAGAATGGACCTAATAGCTAATGAAAATTGGAAGGTAGAAGGTAGTGGCAGGTAGAAATGAGTAAACATCAGGCTTGGTAAACAGTATAAGCATTTGTTGTAGTTATGTTTATGTTGGAATTTGAATTAAGATCATTCATTGTAGGTACTATGTATACATAAATTTGTAATTGCTGTCTCAGTTAAGTAATATTTTGGCATGACACGATCACGAAACCAACATATATTTTGTGTTTAAATTATTCATGGATATATGTTTTTAATTAAAGTTTTTATAAAATGCTTCGTGGGCCGCATAAAATGTCGCTATAGTACTGCCAGTACTAGGTATATTATTTTCCTAGCCCTGTGATAGTGTGAGTTTACAACAGCTAAAACGAATTCGTGATGTGCCAGCAATGAAGAGAGAAAGTGACTTACGTCAAATGACAATTATCTAATATTAGTTACTCACAAAAGTATTCATGCACCATAAAAGCTTCATATATTTTCAAAATGGTCTGAAATTAATTAATGAAAATCATCACAAAGGGAACATTAACAAATGAAAACTTATTTTTAATTAAATTTCAAGAATCGCAAAGCTAACTAGTATTTAATCCTAATACATAAGTAAAACATATGTCACCGCAACAAGTTAATAAGGTTTTAAATAATAATTAATTAACAAGTTAATAAATTTTTGGAACTAAATTCATAATTACAATAATGAAAGTTTGTGTTGACAGTAGTAAAAGCAGAGTGATACATAGGTATATAATTTTTGGCCTCCTGAAATGTAAAGCTACCTTTGACATCGTGTATACATCAAGCGAAACCAGAATTTTACTCCGGCTACAATGCGGTAAAGTCACTTTCCCGCATTGTAGCCGTACTTTCCCGCATTGTGCCAAATAAAATAATTTCCATTTTTTTAAATAATCTAAATAGTTGGGAAAGATGGTTCGTTCTGGACCCTCCACCTCCACTTGCGCCCCCCCCCCCCCCCCCCACTACGCTCACACTTCCTGTTCCCACCCCACTTCCGGTTACTTACTACCACCCCACTTTCTGAAAGTTATAACAGTCGAAGACCACGCCGAAAACCGTTCATTTAAAAAGTAAATGCCGAGAAACGTTTATCGTTTGCCCTTACCTATCGTTTATCGTTTGCCATGTCCAGTACGCGCTCGGTTTTGTCCTGTCTACTTTCTCCTGCTTAGTTCTGTCCCAGGGATATTTCAATTATAACTCTCAAACCAGGTTTGTAGTTGGTTGTTTGATATAAGGTTCCAATCGTGTGTCCATTGGGCTTTTGAGCCGTAGTTGCTATTTGGGAGCTGTTCGGCCAGGCGAATAGGGGGGTTTCTCGATTTTTGCCGGGTGCGTCTCAGTTGAGGGCTTGCCACAATTTTTCTGTGCTCGTAGTAGTAGGGCCTCATTTCTGCGTCAGTTTGGGGGGAGTACGTTGCATAGCACTGGTAGCCATTGTGTAGGTGTTGATCTGATTATACCAGAAATGAGTTATACCAGTATGAGTAAATCTCATTGTATTATTGAGTTGTCTGTCAATGAGTGTGGTATGGCAGCTATTGATCCATACCGGCGAGCAATATTCGGCAGCGGAATACACTAGAGCAGCCGTCGGGGAACTTTATTGACCATTACCCAAAAAAATTTTGCGTAAGTTAATATTACCCTCTCATTTTGAAAAGAAGAAAATCAATGTACATTTAAATTAAACTTTATTTATTGAATTAATTTACACGGCAAATAAAAAATGTTACATGAAAATAGTAAGTGTGTAAAATTAATTGAAAACTTTCCCCTTTCATGTTTTGGAGAAATGATGTTGCTTCATGTTTGATACAAAAACTTCAAAATTGGGGCTTTTTGATGTAAGAGCAATTTGGATACCGTCTTCGGCGTATAATCGATTACTGTTCTTCATTTTTATGTTCATTAGAGTGGAAAAGCCTTGTTCACCAAGATAGGTTGTTGCAAATGGCAGCAACGTTTTTACCGCCTCCTCATGTGCAATTTTGAAGGCCTTTGCAGCTTTTGACAACCAAAAACACGACAGATTTGCTTTGCTCTCAAATTGAATACGTGCTTCAGTATTAGATCGAAGTTCAATAACTTCCTCTGCCAAACCTGGAGGATCTTCTGGTACGCTAGCAATGTCACATTTAAAAGGATCTACAACCCAACTGACCGTATTTATATCAAGATCTGGAAAGTAATCAGAGAAACGCTCTCTGATTTTGGTAAGATGTCTGATAACATTGTCCTTGATGTCATCAAAAGTAATATTTTCACAATCCTCCAAAAACAAAGCTAACTTAAGCTAACTTAGCTTAACTAAAAGAGGCTACCTTGTTCTGTTCTGCTTTCTGTCTCCAATATTGAAGCTTCAATCCTAACGCTAACACTATTTCTCTGGCTAAAATGATATTAATATTTTTTCCTTGCAACTCTTTGTTCAATATATTTATTTTCTCAAAAATGTCAGCTAAATATGCAAGACGAGCAACCCACAAGGTGTTTTTAAACTTATCTGCGAGAATATTCTTTTGATCAACCATAAACATTTCGAGTTCAGTTTTGAGAGCCCATACTCGATTTAGGACATTTCCGCGAGAGAGCCTTCTATATGATAAAGCAGGTACATTCAGCTTCGCCGTCCTGGCATAATTCACGAAATAGTCGCGTGTTTAGTGCATATCCTTTGATAGCATTAACAATCTTGATGACATCATGCATGACGGTTTCCAGTGTAGGTTCCAAATATTTCACAAGAAGTGCCTGGCGATGGATCAAACAGTAAGTAACCTCAATATTTGGATTATTTTTTTTCTCAAAAGCCGAAAAACCATTAATGTGACCCAGTATAGCAGGAGCTCCATCAACAAACACAGCAATACAGTTTTCCCACTTTAAATTAATGCTTTCAGTATTCAAGTAGTCATTTAATTTATTATACACATCAATTCCACGAGATCTCAACTCGAGAGGAGAACAAAACAATAATTCCTCTTCAATTGCATCTGTACCTTTGTAGCGAGCATACACCATTAGCTGTGAATTGCTACTAACATCTGTAGTCTCATCAAGCTGAATAGCAAAATATTTAGCCTGTTTTAGTGAGAAAATAACCTGTTCCTTCACATTTTCCGCCAAGATAGAAATTCTTTCTTTTACAATTCTTGCGGACAAGGGCACTGAATTCAGTTTCATCGCCTCTTTCTGACCACACATGATCTCTGCCATTTTCACAGCTACTGGTTTAACCAAATCTTCACCAAGAGTATATAGTTTTTTGTTTCGGGCAATCATCCAGGCTACTTCAAAGCTAGCCTTTGATGCTGAACACTGATCAAAGGTACCTAACAAGTTGCTGTCCAATCTTTGCCTTTTAACAGACATTTCTAAATTTACAAAGTATTCTCGCGGTTTGGAAGACAGATGTGAATGCAAATTATCCAAATGTTTCTTCAATTGACTTTTTATGAAAAATTCTGAATTACTTTCAAACATACAACTCACTGTGGTTTCAATGTACCTTTGTCTTCTATTTGTGTAAAACCATGATTAAGGAATTCTTCCTGGTATATTCTTTTCCTATTTCTATTTTCTGCCATCTGAAAGGTGACAGAACCAGTCGACTGAAAGGTGACAGAACGCTTTCATTAAATTAATTTTTTTAATGGCAGCTTACTTTGATCGTTGAAATTAGTGATGATATGATCTGCCTCGTCAACTATAAACTCAAGCGCTCGAAGACGTGTGAGCATCACGACGGTCTCTATAATACTGTATGCACGTCCATGTGCATGTGCACGATTGCGCGTTCACGCCGATCACCTAATGCGCGATGCTGCAGACGCGCCCTTTGACTTGCTTTAGTAGTGGTGGGGAGTCAGGTGGCCCGGTCCGTATATTTCGCTGAATTGTTTAAGTTTTAAGATTGGTTTGTACAAATACTAACACGGTTATGAATTAGCAAATTAGAAACAAGTTCTTATTACCCCAAAATTTCATTTTTACCCCATTTGGGCTAATTTACCCCGGTTCCCCGACCACTGCACTACAGCAAGTGATGAGGTGCTCAGAGTAGTAGCAGTTGCGCCAGGTTGTACCACACAGTTTCTGGATTATGTTATTCCGAGTCCCTATTTTTGCAGCTGCATTTTCCAGGTGTTTCTGGTACGAGAGTGTGCGATCAAGTGTTATTCCCAGATATTTAGGGTACTTGTTGTGTCATAGTACATTGTCGCTCAATGGTGTTTCTATTTGAATGTTGGCCATTTTATTGTAAAGGTGGAATGTCGACGCTTCAGTTTTGTTTGGGCTTGGTTCGAGTCTCCACCTCTTGAAAACTTCATTAAGTGTAGCAAGGTCGTTGTTAAGGACTGCTTCTGTACCTTTAAGGCTCTTGTGCTGGGTAGCCAAAGTCTTGTGCTGGTGGAATGAATCCTTGCCCTGTGGGATGATATTATTAATTAGCCTTGACCTAGTCATATTTTCGCCAAGCGCAACTCGGAAGTTCCTATTTCCATGCATGTTTTGTATTAAGCGTGCCGTTGTTTGACAAGGAATTATTTTTAAGAGTTTATATATGATTCCCTCTTTCCAGACTGTGTTATAAGGTGATGTTATGTCAAGTAACACTGCAGACGTCTTCAGGTTTTGTTGAAAGCCAGCCTCTATGTGAGATGTCAATGAAAGCACTTGGTCACAGCAGCTGCGACCAGTTCTGAATCCTGCTTGTTCTGGAGGCAGATGCTCCTCGATAGCACCACTATTTCTGTTATAGATGAGTCACTCAAGGAGTTTGTATGAGCTACTGAGGAGTGCTAAGGGCCCTTGTGGCTGCTCCGTTGGTTTTCCCGGTTTCAGTATGGCTATTATTTTTGAATTTTTTAATTCTTTAGGAAGATGGTTGCTTATCAAGATTTTGGAGGAAAAGTGTGTCAACCACTTGATTACATTTTTCCCAGCAAGAATTAAGAATTCTGGATGGAATCCATCGGTTCCCGGGGCTTTACCCGACTTCATATCTTTAATGGTCGCAGTGACCGCTGCTTCGTCAAATGGTCTAGAGAAGTCTGACTCGATCGGAGATTCATTACGTAGTGGTTTTAACTCTTTTTAAATTTCGGTGGTGTGGTATTTGTGGCTTGGGGCTCTCAAGGTCTTAATAATATTGTATGCCACCAGCTCTGCTGAAATATGTGAGCTTCTTTTTCCCAGTTGGGCACTAGAGCCACCGAGTTTTCTCAGAAGGCTCCATGCTTTCCTGCTTGATCGGGACAAATCAATCCCCTCCATGTTTTCCGTCCACCGAAGTCGTATAGAAGCATCCAATGCTAAGTAGGAGGTTGTCCGCTATCTCTTGTTCGCCGCTGTCGATAAAGTCCTGGTACAGTTGATCGGAGTGTTTATTCCACCCCGGGATGTATTCTTTTCTGAAACCTCTCGGGATGTGCTTTTTGGCTGTAGTTATTACGGCGTTTTCGAAACGTGTGTAATTCTTTGGCACAGGAGGTATGAACCTGACGCACTTATCAAGGTCGACGGCATATCCTTTCCAGTCGGCTTTTCCATCTGCGGTATGGAGATAGCAACCTACAGGATGATTGATCTATGTTGACTGTGGGGGAAGTTAGTTGCAACTTTTCTCTGCATCGGTAGTGGTCTGTTCTTGCTGTCGGTAGTCACGAAACATCATGGTAATGATTGGGTGTATCGACAGGACAACGATCCCAAGCATTCCGCTACTAATGTAAAGCTGTGGTTATTGTATAATGTTCCAAAACAGCTGGATCACTTACTTGAAACCCACTCACGATATGTCAAATTAAAAATATCTAATCCCTAGTCATCCGCGAGGGTTTCAAGTATTCAAGTGTTTTACAAATTGTCATTCATAAAAGCAAAGCTGCACTGATGAGAGATAAATCTCGAAACGTGTCTGCAGATGGCTTTTCCCTTAAGTTAATAGAAAGACATGATCTTAAAGATCAATGTAGTTTTTCTTGTTTTTGTTTAGTGCCACGAAGGTAGCGTGAAAACTAATAAAAAACTGGAAAATTTCACATGAGATTTGTTTGGGTAGTCCTAAATGGACTAATAGTATTATAGAGCTCCGGGAAGGTTGAGTATATTTATATATTCAGGCTGTGTTCCGACTTTATTTAGTTTATATGATTATCTATAATGTAATATGGTTTTAACTATAGTAAAATAAACTTTGTTCATATCACAAAAGTTAATTCCTTGGTGTATGAACACTTGTGAGTAACATGTACCTACATATTTTATTTCATAATTAAGGTTGCAGTAATTGGATGTAATTTTAGAAAATATGTACGTACATAGATCTGTGCATAGGTACCTACGTAGTATGTTCTAAAATGTATCTCTTAATAATTTACATTATTAATAAAATTTACATTATTACATTATTATGTATTATGCAATAATATGTACTAAAACCGCTTTTCTTCATACATTAGATTATCCGGATTTTCGATTATCCAAACGCCTAACGACAACAATTAGTCCGGTTAATCGAGTTTCCACTGTAGGTTTTTAAGTTTTTTTGGTGAGAATATAACACAGGCCTATTTTTGTTTTCATGAAAAAGTGTTTCAAGTTTAATAGGTGTCCTATAGTAAATGGGGTGTGCTGATCACGAATCTGTGCTTAGTTTTTTTCCAGCACGTCAGGTTTTCAGGAAAAGTGTGTTTGAACTTTTTCATAGAAACTGCCAAAAATATTGAGAAAATATTTATTGAAACTATATTTAATAGAAAATTACACTGCAAAATTGAGTTATTCATTAAAAAAATAATGCAGTATAATCTACGTTAGACAATCGTCGGGTTTTTTTAATAAAATCGTTGTCTTTTTCCCTCAAAACTGCGTTTTGTAGTTTTCTTTTTGTGGATTTTTGTGAGCGAGTCCCTCTTCAAGGTCCAGCAGTAATCAGCCATCATTCTAATATCCCATCTTCCTTTCTTCCTTGGTAACGTCTCTCCATCTCCTTTATGTCTTGATGAAACCTCTCTCCCTGTTCCTCGCTGACAGCTCCAAGATTTTCGGGAAAAGATGAAGTTTGACGTTCATATTGCATCCCAGTTTTTTATAATTTTCGACCATGTTGGATACAATTTCTTTGTAGTTTAAAGACTTGTTGTTTCCAAGGTAACCGTCTATGACTTCTACGAAAGAACTCCATGCTTCAGATTCATCCTGGGTCATTGTATTCTGGAACAATCTATCCGATTTTAAAGTTGGAATTTGAGGGCCTACAAAAATTCCTTCTTTAAGTTTAGCTTCAGAAAGTGCAGGAAATTTGTCGCACAGGTATTTAAAGCAGTCACCTTGTTTATTTAAAGCTTTGACAAACTGCTTCATCAATCCTAACTTTAAAGTGAAGGGGAGGCAAAGGAACTAATTTTGGGTCAACTAATGCATCACGCAGCACATTTTTTTCTCCCGGTACAAGTCTTTCTCTGAGTGGCCATTCTTTCTTAACGTAATGTAAATTTCGTGCTCGACTGTCCCACTCGCACAAAAACATGGATACTTTGTCAATCCAGACTGCTGACCCAAAAGCATGGATATTATTTTGAGGTCTCCACAGAGTTGCCAACGATATTCGCTATACTTTATTGTATTTAGCAACAGCTCAAGATTCTCATACGTTTCTTTTAGATGCACGGAGTGAGTAACAGGCACCGAGGCATAAGTATTACCATTGTGCAACAAGACACACTTCAGACTTCTCTTAGAAGAATCAATAAATAACCTCCATGATTTGGAATCGTAATTATCAGCTCCCAGTTTCATGACTACTTCAGGAATATTATTACAATACACCAGTGAACCTTCTTGAGAGAAATATTCCGCGAACTCTTTTTCACGATGCCTATACCACGAAAATGTGGTTCCTGGAGCCAACAGATTATTGTCTTTCAGTCGTGATGCTAAGATTTGTGCAGCATCCTTTTTCTCAATTCTCTCACTAAGTCATTTAGTTCAGCTTGGATAAACTGTTGAGGTTGGTCTATACCAGGATTGAATTCGTCTTCATCAGTTTTTTCGTTTGAACTTTCATCTGATGATTGCTGTTGGATGGTGTGAAGAAAAGGTGGAGGAATGGGAATTCCTGGTCCATGAGGTACAGGTCGTTTAGCAGACGGTAAATCAGGATACTGAATAGTATGTTTTTTCGAATTGAAACCCTTGACATCGCAGGAGCAAAAGTAACAGTCGCTTCCATGGTTTTTTTGTTCCCTCCATACCATAGGAATGCCAAAGGTTAAAGAGCTACGTGTACCTTTTGTCCATTTTCTCAGTAGCTCGACACACTGAAAGCACACTTTGTGTGGAGCCCAAGTTTTGTCCTGATCACCAAGCTTTACACCGAAGTAAGCGTGATAAGCTTTCTTGATAAATTCTATTCTGTTTCGTTGATGCTTTGCTATCGTTAAATCACCACACACATAACAAAATATATCAGGACTGTTTTTGCACTTTCTTGATGACATTATGACGCACTAAACATTCAGAAAATAAAACACAACTCGATAATACAAACAACTGACGCTAACTAACAATTTCGTAAACAACTGCCAATGCTATCAAGTTGACCTTGACAGATGCGAAAATGGAACAGTGTTGTCATTGAAATGATATATATCAATAAGGTACTTCTTTGTTCTATTACAAAATATCTCACAAGGATTTTCTAATTTTGTGAAAAATCTTGACGTGATGGGCTCAAACCAAATTCACATTCAGAATCAACGTACCCGTATTAGCTAAGGACACATCAAATTCAAAACACCAAAAATCATGTCGGCCTGTGTAATCAATTTCTTTTATGACTTCATGATTGTCTTAAATTCGGATATATTTTCAATAATATTCAAAATAACCGTAAATATTTTGAATATTATTAAAAATATATTTTTAATTTTCATGTTTATTGATCTGCAATTCTCCAATTAACCGAAATTTTACCGGAACGCGATGATATAAATGTTGAGAAACACTGGTGTATTTCATGTAATTTAAAAACTGGGAATTTTAGAAACTTAGGAATATAATATTGGGAAAAAACAAGCATGGCATTAGTGACAGTTTAACGTAACCTCAAAAAACTAAGTGCGTGTTACAATATTTTTATGAAGTTGCAAATAAATAATTAACTTAGTGAACATAAACTATTGTATATCGAGAATAAGTTTTAAAATAATTGTAAAACGTAAATAAAATGGGAACTGCGAAGAATACAAAAGGAAATAATGCAAAAAAAGTAAGACTAACCTCCAAGCAAATCAAAACAACAGAATTTTAACAATATTTCGAATTATAGGGCAGTGAAAACGTTCAGAAATCTCCAGCCAAGCAGAACGTAAATCCCTCATTTCAATTCAAATGGGATTCTGGCCAAAAACCAACTAAAGCTAAAGTGTTCGCAAAGAAACGCAACTTACCTCCAGAGAAACCCGAACAAGCCAATAAAGAGAAAAAAATAGCTGATAAACCTGTTATTAATGTAACAGTTACTGATAATGTTTCAAAACCTAAACCTAATTTTGAAAAAAATGTTCAAAATAATACACAAAATCAACGACCTAAATTCAATAAACGTACTAAATTTCATAAAAATTCATTCAATAATGAATCGAATAATAGAAATAATGAGCCGAGTACTGATTCCATTAGTAATTCAGATGTTTTACCAAAAGGACATATCAAACGGAAACAGAAAAAAGATAAACTATTAGCAAAACAGTTGGCTAAAGAAGGGAAACAGGGAGATATTAAGCTCCCCAATAACAATGACCAGAAAAATTACTCCTTGTTTAATGAGAAACATAAGAAGTTGTATGTGGATACAAGAGCGGGGAAGTCAGTGTCAGAGAAGGTTTTCACTGGGACCCAGTTTAAGGATTTGAATATTCATCGCCATTTGATTTCGAATTTGGAGAAGATTAATTTTAAGGAGATGACGAACGTACAGGCGAAGTCCATTCCTGTTGTAATGTCAGGAAAAAATACATTGGTAAGTAATATTAATAATATTTTGAAGAACAATATTTAAAGTAAGTAATATATTTAAAAAAAATCGAAGAATATTGTTAATATTAAACCTCAAATATTGTGTAAATCACAAAATGATTAATTAGTATCCATCCATCCAGTATTTAATCCATTATTTTATATGACATTAAGAATAATAGTAATTTATGATACAAGTGTGTGAAGAAAAGCTTTTGTGCATGAGTTGAGAAGTTTAAAACATGATACGAAGGCGAGTGCTTTAATCACAATGAGTGCACAAAAACCTTTCTTACATGTGTATCATACATTATTTTAGCTATGAAGCTTGTTAAAATAGTGATGAATCTACTACAAAATAATTTGTTTTTGTCAATCTTTGACAGACAAAATACTTCAAATCACTGACACAAGAAGGTTAGAACAGTTCAGCGCTTCCATGGCAAAAATTGCTAACTGTAAAAATGCACATTGACGGAAACACGTTTTTGTTTATGTCTTATCTTTTTTATTTGGTCCTTGTCAATGTAATCCAGTGTTTCCCAACCTTTATAAAATTTACTTCAGAAACTTAAATGGTGGTTTTAGGAGAAATCACTAAATTGTTAAAGAAACACAGTAAGTAAATTATCAAAACATATAATGAACAACTTAAATTCAAATTCGATATAATTTTAATAAAGATTTCTCTATTTTAATTTATTTTTTTAATTTAGTGAGATCCTTTGCGCCTGTTGCTTGCTGCAGAGAAATTTTATGTTAGGTTCTAATTTAGGTTTTGTTATAGCCAGACGATTTCTTTTTTTGTACCAGTAAATCATTTACAGTACTAAATCCACATTCAGCTAAATATGGTGATGGAAATGGTAACAATAGTTTTCTTGCACATTTAGTTGAATTTGGGTATTTGATTTCTGTTTCCTGACAAAGCCATGCCATGCCATCGCTCCTTTTATATTAAATAAAGTTTTAACTGACTCATCATTTTGCATTTCTGTGAGTTCTTCTTGGTACTGCATATTTGATATATTAGTCAAATCCACTAACATTGGCTGCAACATCCATATTGGAAAATCATTTTGTTTGAGATCAGAAAATCTTTCTTTTAAATCAGCCGATAGCATTTTCAGATGATGGACAATAACAACTGTTCAACGTTTTTGCTGTTAATATGTTTCTGACATAACTCAATATGGGTAATGAAACCAAATATCTTCACTTTTGCATCGACACGAGCTTGATTTGTTCCTTGAAATTGCTTTTTACTATATTTAGTTTTTCAAAGATATCAGCTAAATAACTCACAGATGCTTTACCATCGACAGTTAACAGACAGAAGAGTATCAAACATAAGAGTATCAAACAGTTCCATAAATCTTTTCAAGCAGTTCCCTTTAGAGAGCCATCGTACATCAGTGTGAAGCAAGAGTCTCACATGGCCTCCATTTTGTTCTTCGCAAAATAGCTTGAAGAGACGTTCATTTGGCATTAGCTTTAATAGCATTGATACACATTATTACTGAATGTAGAACTTCATTTAGAACAGACGAGATGTTTTTAGCTACCAAGTTCTCCCACACAATGTACAAGAATCATTTCTGGATTCTCCTCTTTCATCAATTTTAAGCAGGTATTTTAAGCTTCCCATAATATTAAGCATATTAGGAGCACCGTCTGGAGCACAAGATGTTATATTTATTATTCATTGGTATATTATTGACATCTAAGTGGTTTTTTTTGTCTTTTTTATTTTTCTTTTTATTTTTATATTTTCCGTCTATAATATGGTCATTAAAGCACTCATTTGGGTTCGTTAATGGCTCGCCTAGTGCGACACAATTTTTTCATTATGTTTCGGCGATTTTTTTATTTAGAATTGGCATAAAATGGTGCAATATAGAAAAAATAGTATAAAAAACTCATAAGGCGTTTTTCGCACTTGTCCATCAGAAAACGAGCATAACGTGGAGTTTTCTAAACATGGACGCGTGCTGCAAAATCGCTCTTTTTGAACTCGTTCCTTAATATACTATTACCACACCGCCACCGCAAAATAATATTTTTTCCATTTGACAAATTTTTCTGGAAAATTATGCTTCCAAATTAAAATAAATAAAAATAAAATTGCGACGGGCCATTCAGATGCGAAAACTGGCGAACAAAGGGGGTCCCTGAGGAGCCTGCGGTTTTCCGCAAGGAGGTTAACTTGGCGCGCCAAAAACCCAGTTGATATTTTGATCTCCTCTAAAGAAATTTATAATATTTATAGGCCGAATTATTTAAGAGATTGCTTTTTTCTTTCAATTTTGGCACCGAAATCTAGGATTGCATTTAATTGACCCAGAGAAAAAGGGTTCAACTCGAGAACTCAACTCTTGTCGAGCCCTTTTTCGAATTGCCCCCCTTAACAAACATATTGCCCCCCTGTGGGGCGTGGGCCCACGTTGTGAAACACCGATGTAATCTATGTTAACCTAGAATTAATCTAGATTAGGTTATGTTATATTAAGTTATATTAGAGTCAGATAAATCCAGACTGAGAGGCCTTCTCGATTCAAAATAAGAAAAATTAATTCAATTTTGATATACGTCACAATAGTATATTTTACAGCAAGAGATGAAAGTGGCTTTTTTTGGTGAGGTGGGAGTTTGCTCACGAGCGCCAGCGGGTTAGCAATCACACCGAACCAGAAAAAACACTTTTATCTCGAGTAGTAAATGCAATTTTTTCTACTGATTTCGGTTGTAGAATCCATAATTCGACTTTAATAAATCCAATTCGAAGCGAACTGTCAGAACTGTCAAAACAAATTTAATTGTTAGTTTGGCCGTTTCCACGGTAACATATTGCATTATCATAGAAGGTACTTACTTTTCAAGTCAAATGTCCTAATTTTATTTCGGTTTTTTAAATAGTTTCAGGATCGTTTTACGTTTGTACATAAAATGTTTCATTGAAATTGATGTAATTAATAAGAAAGTCCATGCAAATTTGGTTAGTTTAGTGTTTTAATCGAGAAAATCATAAATTTAAAAATCTCATTTTCATCTCTAGACATGAAAATATTTTCATCCCTAGAATGAAAAAATGTCACTTTCATGTAAGGTAAGCCGTGGCAAAAATGCCATTTTCACATATATCAGTAGAAAAAAGTTATTTTCACTACATTTATGTTTATTGTTTAGTGGCGCGAGTTGTTGCCATAGTAACAACAAACAGAAATGCTTTAACACTGAAACTCCATTTGATTTACGTTAGACTTTTATGCACGATTTGGATACTTTTACACACGATTATAATAATCCTTCACATCATGATCATCTACAGCACAAATCGAGCCTTGGCCTCCTGGATCCTAGCCCCACATTCCAGTATGTCTGTCGCCGTGCTCCCCAACGCTGTTATTCCCAGTATTTGATGTACATCTTTTCTCATCTCACCGTCCCACCTCCCTATCCGTCGCCTATCTTGCATTCTTGCGTTGAGCACTCTCTTTGGGAGTCGCGAATCGTTCATCCTCAGCACGTGCACTGCCCATTGCAGCCTTTGCAGCTTTATAAATGTGATTATGACCGGCTCGTTGTATATCTCATAGAGCTCGTTATTGTGTCTGGGCCTTCGTAAGTTGCCATCCATGATCGGTCCCAGTATTCTCCGCAGCACTTTGCGCTCCAATATGTCTACTGTACTCTTTCTTTTCTGTCATAATCCAGGTTTCACTACAGTAGCACGCGATGGATCTTATGATCGTTTAATATATTCGCAGCTTGGTTTTTCGGTGGACGCTATTTGATTTTAGTATTCCCGGCATTGCTAAGTAGGCTCTGTTCGCCGCTAGAATTCTGCGGCGTATCTCTCCGTCCTCTGTCCCGTCCCTCTTAATCCCCACTCCCAGATACACACATTTGATGACTGTCTCAATGTCATCCTGGAGCCGAATGTCTGGCGCGTTTCTTCGCGTTTATGTCATTTTTGCTAATGTTTATTTCGAGCCCTCTGTCTTTGGCGTATTCTTTTAACTGTGTATATATGTCTGTTGTGCCATATCGACCCTTCTGCTCATTATGTTGATATCATCCGCATATGCCGATAATTGCACGAATTTGTTGGTGTCTGCCTACTCTCATTTGTCTTATGACATGCTCTAACGTGAGGTTGAATAGTGTGGCTGCCAGCCCATCTCCCTGCTTCAAACCTTAACCTTCGTCATTTTAAATGCATCCGTTAGCTAGTATTGGATCTGTATTACAGCTTCTGATTTGTCCATTGTTGCCTTGATCACTCTTATCACCTTTATATTTAGCTGCAATATTTGGTAGAGGCTGTTGCGGTTAATAGAGTCATATGCCTGTTTGTAGTCGATAAAGATGCTGTATATATCGATGTCGTATTCCCATGCTTTGCTCAGTAAGTGCTTTACTGTGAAGATCTGATCGACAGTGGACCTACCTCGCCCGAAACCTGCTTGGTATTGTCCATTGACCCTTTCTGTGTGTAGTTGTAGGCGCTTATTAATGATGTAGGTAAGGAGTTGCATTTTAGCTTATCTCCTTTTTTTGTGTATTGGTATTTTTAACGCTATTCGCGTGTCACTTGGTAATAGCTCTTCTTCCCATATTTAGGGAATAATAGAGAATAGATTTCTTGCATTTGGCGTGTTGGTCGCTTAGTTTATACCTCTCCGCTGGTATACCATCAATTCCCGGCACTTTGTTCCTTTTTAGCTTATTTATAGCTTCTTTCGTTTCTTCGAGAGATGGAGGCTCCATTTTCTCGTCTTCGAGCCTTATCTGATCCCTAGATTCCCTAGGTCCTTCTGTTGCCTCTTCTGCCGCTGCTAAGAGATTTTTGAAATACCCCTTCCATATGTCCTTTATTTTGTTGATATCACTCTCCATTTGGCCCTCATGGTTTTTCATTAAGCTAGTGCGTGGATTAAAACCCTCTTTGGTTTCGTGTAGGTACTTGTATGCTTTCCTGGCTCCACTCTCTTTAAAGTTCTCCACCATTAGGCCTATGAGCTTGTTGTCATATCCTCTCTTCTTATGCCTACATATCTTGTCCGCCACACGCCTAGCTCCTTCAAAGTCTTTTTTTGTCTCCCTGGTTCTTCTTGCATTATAATTCCTATATTTCTTGTTTCTGTCTGCTATTGCTTCTTCACACTCTTTGTCGAACCACCCTTCCCGCTTCTTTGTTTTTCCTTGGGCCTGGGCTGTCCTTGCCGTTGCTGTGATATTCCCCTTTATTGTGTTACATTGGTTTTCTGCGCTTTCTTGCTGTTGTTGGTTGTTTTCAGTGGTCAGTTTGCTTGTGATCTCCTGTTCATATTGTAGTATCACTTCTGGTGGCGCTGTCTTTGTTTGCACGTTGTTGGCGGTCTTAACTATTCTGCAATTAAACAGTATTTGAACTAGGTTATGATCTGACCCACAATGTGCTCTTCTTCTTGCTTTCACGCCCATTATGTTTGCTGCTCTTTTATCAACTACGAGGTGATCTATTTGGTTTGTTGTTCTTCCATCTGGCGACCTCCATGTGCCTTTGTGTATGTTACTGGAAAGCACGTAGAGCTGATGGCCATGTTCTTACTTGCAGCGAAGTTTATGAGCATCTCTCCGTTTTCGTTTGTCTCTTCGTGTAGTGAGTGCTTTCCTATTGTTCTAATGTACTGGTCCTTGGCCACGATGTTTGCATTTGTATCGCCTATTATGATTTTGTGATCATTCCTTGGGGAGTCATCATATTTCTCCTCAAGGAGCTCGTAGTATCTTTCTTTTGTTTCTTCGCCCTGCTCCTCTGTGGGGCAGTGTACGTTTCACAGTCAGGTTAAAGAATTTAGTTTTCAGACGTAGTTTGCACATGCGTTCATTAATTGCTTGAAAGTCTAAGAAGTTTGTTTTCAGCTTGTTGTCTACAATGAATGATACGCCTTGTCCTTCTTGCCTTGTTCTTTACCGCTGTACAGTATCGTCTCTTGTATTGCTGTTACCATTGTTTTGTATTTTTGTACCTCCTTTAGCAGTGCCCGTTGAGCTCCTGGTTTGTTTAGTGTTCGCACATTCCAAGTTCCAAATACATAACCTGTATTTCGTTGCGTGAGTCGTCTTCTGTGTGTCAGTCCGTTCCGAGGCTGTTTTCCATGTTTCTGAACTTGCGTGTTTTTACGGGAAGGGGTACTTGGCCCTTCACCCAACCCTCCTCTTTTATCCGGGCTAGGGACCGGCTGCCTTGGTCAACGGGCTACTCGATCCACCCGCCATCCGCCACAGGCAGAGTTAATCCTTTACATACAAAAATTAAAACCTAACCTAACCTAACAATCGCCGATCAGGCTCTATGACAAGGTGCAACGGAGTCAGATCCAGCAGCAGCTCCAAAGCTGCTGTCGGGCACGACCCCAACGCCGCCGTGATGCAGACATACGCCAGTCTTTGAATATTCTCAAGCTGCTTCTTCATAGAGACCAGCTTGGTTCTACTTTCCCACGCAACTGCCCCGTAAGTAATCGCTGATCTCACTGGTGTACATTCATCGCAGGATTATGGGGTTACAACCCCACCTTTTTCCTGCAGATTTCGGCACACCATAGAGCGCGTTTGGCTTTTACTACAACGTCTTCAGTTTGCCTGTTCCATAGTTTACGAGATACTTCACAAAAAATGGAAACACAATTCCATGAAAGAAAAACGGACAATAATATACAAAAAAATATGTGAAGCGATTAATTTGTACACAAAAAAGTATTTCTTTCCCGTTGCGATAAAACCCCCAAAAAAAAAAAATTATTTACCATTGCTTTACCAAAATCATAAGTCCACTTTTAGTTTACTGAAAATTGAGTGCAAATAAATATAACCGATAGTGTTTCAAAAATGTATTCTTTCAAAGAACTAGCAGATATTCATTTTGCTTATGGTGCTGCTAACGGCTACGGCCTCATCATAAAACTTTTGCAGCGAGATTTATCGACGTCTTCGAGAACATGGGAAATTTGAGTGTTCTCTGGCAGAAACAGGACTTGATAGAACGGTTCGTACTGTGGCATTAGAGGAAAATGTAAACTAGTGTTTGACCTATAGCACATGAAATTGGAACCAGTGCTTCAACAGTGTGGCTGGCGAGTTCTTTGCGAACAGCTCTTACACCCTTTTAGAATTCACAAAGTTCAGGCACTGAATTGTAATGACTTTGCTCCACGAGTACAGTTTTGTAGGTGGTTCTTCTCCATCTTGTTGGAAGATAAAGTTTCCGCCGTCCTCATGCAGTTGAGGCATCAACCAATTGATCAACATTTGATGATATGTAGCTCCCGTTACTGTGTTTTCTTCAAAAAAGAAAGGACCATACACCTTTGTGCGATATACATCAGAGAACACATTCACTTTTCGAGAATCACGCAAATGCTCCACCAACACTCTCGGAGGATCGGTCCCCATATTCGGACGTTGTGTTTATTGACCTTGCCACTTATGTGGAACGTTGACTCGTCACTGAAAATTATCCGCTCGCAAAACTCATCTTCATCATTACGTTGCAGCATTTCATTGCTGAAATCTTTACGTTTAAGCTTTTCATCTTCACATAGGCTGTACCAACAGCAATCTCAGTTTTAGTCGTTTACGTAAAATTTTCCACACAGTTGGTTGCGGAATTTGTAGTTCCAAACTTGCACGTGTTTTTGACTTTTGTGGACTTCGTTGGTAAACAGCACGAAAACATTCCACTGTTTCTTCTGACACATTTGGTGTTTTTGGTATGCGAATGAAAGTTGACTCTAACCAGTCACTGGGAAAGACCCCCGTTCTGTATATAGTATTAAAAAGTTGTACCAAATATTCCGATGTTATCTTCTTCTACGAGTTTAACCCTCCATTAGGCGCGCCTGTTTATGAAACGCCGATAGTCGCACTGGACCCAGCAGACCCATAGAGATTTCTCTCATTACTTTTCGCCGCTTTGAAGAAGTTAAAAACCCTTTAGGAATTTTTTTTATTATTTCATCAATCCAAAATACTAAAAATACTACTACAACTAATAATATTTGAAAAGAAAATAAACAAATTGAATACTAAAAAAGCGTTTCACAAAATCAAAAATCATTCCGAATTATTTGATGTGTTTAGCGCATTTTCATCATTTAGGCAATTTTGGCAGATTATTTTTGCATCATTTTCGCAGCTGTATTTTGTTTTCGAATCTTTTTTTGTGTCTGTGTAACAAACCTCGCTCCTCTTTCTCTTCCTGTTATTATCTGGGTTTTGCTCTATATTACAAACTTTTTCTTCACTGTCCACAGGTTTATATTTTTCTAGCTTTGCCCTTATATCTTTGGGAAATTATTTATTAGAGATCTCCTTAGTTGTTCTAAAAGTAATCCCATTGAATTTTTTTAATAAATTCCCTTCTAGTGGAAAATTCATTTTGATTCCCCAAGAAAATTATTCTTCCATTGATGCCAGCAACATTCAAAAGATGATAGAAAATTACCATTGGCCATCTTCTGGCAGTTCTAGCACAATTATATGTGCTACACAATTTGTCTACAACATCAACCCCGGATTTGTTATCATTGTAGAAGAGAACCATTTCAGGTTTTTTCTCGATATCGTCAGATACTTCATTTTTCGAAACATGAAGACGGCTTTTATTTTGTGCATAAGATGCGAGAGTTTCATTTTTTGAGAAACCAAATATACTGCTATATTGCTTACGATTTTTTACAGAAACGAAATCTGAAGGAATTTCTCGCTTATTTTTCCTTATAGTCGCTTCATAAGACAATTTCCTTTTTTTCCAATTCTTGCACCAATTTGAGACTTGTAAACCAATTATCTGCTGTTATATATCTACCTGATCCTTGAATTGGTTCGATCAATCTAATAACAATGTCCTTTGATGTATTACTTTGATGATATGGTCCCTCTGGTTGCTGCCCGCATTAAATTTCCATATTACTTACATAATATAGTTTAGAGTCGCACATACAGAATATCTTGATATCGTATTTACTAGGCTTGGAGGGTATATATTTCCTAAAACTGCATCGTGCACGAAATCCAGGTAATTGTTCATCTATGGTGACGTTTTGACCAAGAGAGTAATGTTTCTTACAGTTTTGAAGAAACAACGTAAATATTTCGCGAACTGCCGCCAACTTATCGAATCTTTTTTCTCTTGTTACATGATCATCAAACCGAGGAGATCACACGATAAATCGAAAACGTTTTTCTGACATTGTCATTCTAAAAATGTCGATTCCAAAACCATCCATTGCCCAAAAGTCTTGCAAATTACGATGTCCAGCACGAAAAACTCCTGCCAAATACAATAATGCAATAAATGCTTTTATTTCTACCACGTCTACAAGTCTGCAATCTCTTTCGCGGCTAAATGTATTTATTTTATTTTATTTTTATTTATGTATTTGTTTGTGTTTTCAACGATAATGTCTAAAATATGATCCGTAATAAAAAGTTGCCATCTCTCAACCTCGCTTTTGGCGTCTCTAGCTTCATGTATTACGCCGGGTAATTTCGTCAAATTATTATTGTGTTATTATTGTGAGGTCTTGATTGTGTTCTTTTCCGCCATTTTGTTTCATCTTTTGCAAGAAAATAATCTTTGTCATTTCTCGTCTCATTTTCACTATAGATGTCTTCCTCTTCGACTTCATGATCGGTGTCGGAATCTACCGACCTTGTTTCAACGTTATCTTCTGTGTCGCTGTCATCAGTTTCTTCAATATTGTCGTCAACAGGAAAAACTCCCACATCCTCGTCTTCAAAAATTAGACGCTGTAATTCCTCCACATCTTCTGCATTGTCTAAATTATACCTTTTGTTCTCCATAGTAGTTTATTTCCGCGGTATTTGCAAAAATAATATTCTAAAAATAATGAAATAAAATAATAAATAAGTAAGTAATAAACACTAATATATGTAACATACTTGGTCGCTATGGGTCCAAGAGGTCCAAACCGGTAGCGGGAAGCGAATGAAATAAATTTAAATAAGCTAGGTTAACCCAAACACGCTGTAACTGCACGAGAATAACGACAATGAACAAGAGATAGATGAAACTTAAAAACCCTATGGGTCTGACAGACACACGCGCGCCCACTCAAGGTTTAAGGAAATCTCCATAAACTCCGTCTGGCTCAGCTGCTTTGCCTTTTTTTTGGTCTTGAGTGCTCTGATTATGTCTGATTTTAATATATCTGGTCCATGATCGGATGAGCCAATTTCTTTCTCTTCTGTCATTTCATCACTATACATCTCTTCTACGCACTCCGCCCATGTCTCTTTTAGATTGATCTAATTCAGTTATAATGAGTTGATTTTGCTTATTCAATAGCTTGTTATGTAGTTTTTTATTAAATTTTCCGCAAGCCTCTCTGACCATTTTGTGCACATTGAAGTTATCGTGTTTCCCTTGTGCTTCCTCTATTTCATTGCACCTCTCGTTTATCCAATGTTCTTTAGCTTCTCTTTGAATTAATCGTTGCACTTGTTTGTATCTTTCAACGTTTATATGTTCTTCATATGTTCTTCTTTCTTCCATTAAGTTTAATATTTCTGCCGTGATCCACGGTCTCTTTTTATTCATTATATTATTATTTTACATTATACTGTTTTGAGTATATGTTAGGACTGTTTTTATATTGTCCCATGTATTTTCCACTTCATTTATATTGTCTGGCGATTGATGTTGTATAGTTATTTCTAGCTCTTCGTTTATATTCTGTTTAGCTTTTTCACCTTCACCATTTCTAAATGTGGTTTCTTCTTCACGATTTTCGTTTTAAGCTTTTTCAATTTTACCTTGAGTTTTCCTACTACCTGGTTGTGATCGGATCCCACGTCGGCACTAGGACTAGGTTACGCTGTTTTATCCATTTCTGTATCTATGGTCTATTATTTCTTACAATATGATTTTCGTTACGTTGGGGAGATGTACATGTGTATAGCCTCCTGGGTGATAACTTAAATCAAGTTTTGGAGACAGTAATTTTTACCTTTTGTCAGAACTGTATCAATGCTTCACTTCTGGTATTTTGTTCACCTAAGTCATAGTCTCCTACTATATCCTCTACTCCGCCTCTTCCAACATTGGCGTTAAAATCTCCCATTATGATATGCACCTCATCCTTTTTAGTCTGTTTTCTTAGTTGTTTTAATTGGGCATAAAACTGTTCTGCTTCTACATGTGATTTGTCAGCTGTTGGGGCATATATCTGTATGATTGTTGTAATATTATGACATTTTTGAGCTTTACTTTTATCTGTAATAACATTATTCGGTCTGCAAATGGTACGAAGTTTATTACGGATTTGTTAATCTTTTTAATGACCATAATTCCAACTCCATTCAAGTGCCTCGCCGTTGCATTGCCTGCGTAGTATAGAGTGTTAACCCTGATTTTGCTGGTTCCGTTTCCAGGCCTCCTCACTTCACTTAAACCTACAATATCGATGTTAAGCCTTTCCATTTCTTGTGGAGTGTTGTGTGTTTTAGCTGCCATATACATACTTTGAACATTCCAAGTTCCGATTTTGATTGTGTCTTTGCTTCGATTTTCTACATATAGATTTTTATTGTATTTCTCATTTAAATTCTCGTTTTTCTTCGTGGGGATTTTTAGCACCCCTTGGTTCTTTTTAGCGTCCCACAAGGCCTGCCACGGACTAGGGGCCGTACCGATTCTTTTATTTGCCATAATTCTATTTTGAGAAACATGGCGCAGTAGTTTCTCCTTGCTTTCTGCAGTGCCATGGTCGTTAGAGCTGACTCAGCAAGCGCCCATGGGTTTCCAGTAATGAGCCTTTAACGAAGAACTCTCTCAGTAGCGTCATTATGGTACTGCTGACACTGCTGCCTGTCAGCAGGGTGTTTTGGACTCATCAATCCAAAATTTGGACGTTGTTTTCTTGCTAGTTTTGGTCCGCCCCGGGTATTTTATTTCCCCGGTACCCACTATATCTAGTGAGCTTTCTCCTATCCGCCACCTGGGGAGGCGCCCGGTTGGGCAAGCTAGCAACCCCACCAGGTTACATCGACAACGACCAAATAATGTTCCCGTCAGTATGTTTTTACTTGTTAGCAATTTTTACCATGCAGGCGCTGAACGTTCTAACCTTAAGCATCTTACAGACCGTAGCGAAAGTTTCGCTGCCGTGATCTAGTTGCGGTAGTGCAGCGCTGTATGACAATGACGTTGCATGCGCGGTTAGTTTCGCTGCCGCTGTATTTTGAAATGGCGATTACAGAGAATTTGATTGAAAATATTAAAAAATATCCTATATTGTATGACCGGGCTAATGAAGATTATAAAAATATCAGGGAAAACAACAAAATTTAGTTCATTTTATGAACCCATGTTCTTATTCTTTTATTTCTGAAATGAGTTTTATGTGTTTTAGAAATTAAAAATAAATACAAAATAACATACTGACCAATTTTTATCTTATGCAGTCAATCCTTAAAATGGCATAACTTCTTCCTCTGAGGATCATGACTACTATACTCGTAAAAATCGCATTTTGATGTGGGCATTGCCATTTCTCTACCGTGTTGCCTCGCTACCGTTTCGCTGCAGAAATTTCGCGACGCAAACGCACCGCGACGGTCTGAAGCAGCCTTTATTGTGTCAGTGATTTGAAGTATTTTGTATGTTAAAATTACAATTTTTCAATATCATCGGTTACAAACAATTATTTTTTGTGGATTCTTATTCATACACTTGTATCATAATTTTCCATTAAAGAGAAAAGAAAATAATGGAAATTGCTAATTAGAAATCATGACGTCTCTCGTAAATGTTATTCGAACGCTCCCTTAATTAATTATCGCTTCTGAAACACTCCAATTCATCATGTTTTTTGCCATATCAAACCATTAGTGCATTGAACCATTAAATAAAATAAAGTGATCCTAATGCATTTTTTTATATAAACACTATTTTTGCAAATTAATCACAGAAATAGAAGCACACTAAATAAAATAAAACAAAATAATCCATGCAAAGCTCAAGATAAAAATTCAATTTTCATACAATTTTAGCTCATAAATTATAAATTTCATTTTTAATTCAATTTAATTAAATTAAATATACGTTTAGGCCAAACTAGTTTTTCCTACCGTCTAAAATATCTAAAACTACCTTTGTCTGTAGGATTGTCCAGCTAGAGATTTGTATACTATATTTGATATTATCTTCAGTATTGAGTTATGTTATCTATGTATACCTAGCGTTGTGTAGTTAATTAAATATCTAATTAATATATAGATTAGATCACAAACTGGTTCGGGCAAAACATTAGCGTATGCCGTTCCAATAATCGACGCCCTTCAAGGACTGGCGCCGAGATTGAAACGCACCGACGGCGTCCAAGCAATTATCGTGGTCCCGACACGCGAATTAGCGTTACAAACACACGAATTGTTTAGTAAAATAAACGTAAGTCACACAAACCGAGAAAACGTAGCAAATTTTAATAACGCGATAAAATGAAATTGCAGACCTTCCAGTGGATAAACGTCGGGCACTTGTGTGGGGGAGAGAACAGAAAGTCCGAGAAGGACAGGATCAAAAAGGGAATTAATGTTCTGATTGGAACGCCGGGGAGGTTATTGGATCACGTTCTGCATACGGTTGCTTTGAAAGTCGATAAAGTTAGATGTTTGGTGCTTGATGAAGCCGATAGGTTATTGGACATGGGATTCCGACGAGACATTATAAGGTAAGAATCTCCAAATTTACTATTATATATATTCTAGATGCTGTAATAATGAAATTTGTATAAATTGATGAATGAATGAAATAATACTATCTAGAAGTAAAAGACAAAATATAATTCATTTATAATAAACAAAATACTTTATTAATGTTCAATTAAACGAATGATCAATTAAACGAGTAATTAAAGACTACATAACGAGAAATTTCAGCTCCACTAGTCTACACAGGTGTTTAAACAGACAAGACTAGTTTGATAAGACTAGACAGACAAGACTAAAGGGACAAGACTAGAGAGGTAAAACTAAACAGACAAGACTAGACTGACAAAACAGACTAGAGAGACAAGACAGACACGATTAGAAAGACAAGACTCGATAGACAAAACTAGACAGACAAGACAGGTAAGACTAGACTGACAAAACTATACAGATAAGGCTGGACAGACGAGACTATACAGAGAATACCAGATTATGCCGGATAAGACTATCTTAGACAGACAAATCTAGACAGACAAGACGACAGACAAGATTAGACAGGCAAAACGAGACGGACAAGACTAGACAGACAAGTCTTTTTTTGGGAACGTTGGCCAGCCTAGGCTGGCTCTAGTGCTTCCACTGAAACGGTTGGACAGAGGGGCCGCCAACGATGGCATTACTGCCTCTGCCCACCCTTCGAATCTTCCCGTAACGGGCACCAGATGAACTTTATTGAACAACAGTATAAAGGGATTAAACAAAAGTAAAGGATGCTTTACAATAACAGTAACAAAACAAAGGCAATAAAAATCTTACCGCCCATGGTCCCAGCCAGGCAACTCCTTAGCGCGCATGACAGTATTGGCGAATAGGCTTAAGGCCGCCTACGCCGCCCGCCCTACCTCACCAGTGATGCCTCTCGCCATTGCCTCGACCGTGACTTCCGCCTCCAGGGCCGACGCCAAGGCCTGACGCTCCCTTTCCCAGCGCGGACGCTCCACGAGAGTATGCCCTGCGACGTCTCGTAAGCCCTGTCCAAAGGTTGTGCACCTGTCGTATGAGGCTTTCCAAAACTTTGGCGATACGCTCCAAAGGACCCGTGTCCGGTAAGAAACTGTGTGAGGAAGTATGAGCCCACCTCATCCAGCCCTCGCCCCATACACCGAATTAAATTTGGGATGAGGCGACGATTTCACGCGCCGTTTCCGCCGCGTGACCACCTTTCCTGCCAGCAGGCAAGAAGTTGCTCCCGAGCAGCTCTCCTTGCCTCCTCGCGGTTCCAACCAGATGTTCTCGCGACCCTCCCCGACGCGCGCTCCATAACAAGGAGTTCCGCGGGAGGAATCCGCGATATCGCCTCCAAGGCGTCACTGCTGACAGTGCGGACCGCCGCTGCCCACACCGGTGCCGTGTATAGGAGTCTGCTAGTGGCCACACTAGCCTCCTCCTACCCTCAGGCAGGGTGGCCCTCGGCATGAGATGCGTGTGCCACGTTGCCGGCGGCGTGGCACACGTGTACTCCCCACTGACCCGCATGGAGGATCACACCGAGGTAGCGGATCGACGGTTCGGCCAGTATCCTCTCCCCTAAAATTTCAACCTCCATAATGCCTCTACCTGACCTCCTGGTGGAGAGGAGGGCTGCCTATGTTTTAGAAGCGGGGAGCTGAAGGCCCGCCGTCTCCATCCACTCCCGAACGAGTTGCCCCGCGTGCATGACCCCCCCGCGTGCTGTGATGCAGCATATCCCAGCAGCTGTCGGTGAAGACAAGTGCCAGGTCATCCGCGTACGTACGTCATAATACCCACCCCTGTAACCTTCTCGGCGTCCGCAGGAGGCCGTCATAGGGGACATTCCACAAGAATGGTCCTATAACCGATCCCTTCGGAACCCCGGCAGACAACCATCGCTCACGCCAGTTCTCCCCCTCGCAGTACCTGATGGTTCTGTCGCGCAGGTAATCGGCACTAAGCCTCAGCAATGTCTCCGGTAGTTTTCACCATGCAAGGGCCTAGAGAACGACCACCATTTTACCCTGATGAAGGCATTGGCGACGTCAAAGCTGACGACCACACAATACACGCTAGTACGGTACGGTCCGCTGTTGCCCCCCTCCGCGACACGAAGGACAGCCTGAATGGCATCCTCTCTCCGAACCCCGTTCCGAAAGCCGAACTGCTCTGGAGCGAGTCCGTCCCCTTGCTTTATAAAGTCTTGTAGTCGCCATAGAAGCAACCCTTCCAGCACTTTTGCCCCGCCGTCCAGCAAACAGATCGGTCTGTACGCACCAGGCGTCGAGGAATCCTTACCCGGCTTTGGAATAAGGGCCAAAATAACCTTCTTCCAGCACCTGGGAAACACTCCCTCTTCCAGACATCTGTTGCAGACGTCGACAAGTCCTTAGAGGCCCCTCTGCTGCCAGGCGGAACAGCTCGTTAGCCAGCCCGTCTGGGCCGGGTGCCGTTTTCGCGGGTAGTGAGGCGTGAGGCTAACGCTCTGCAAATCTCCTCCACGGTGAAGGAGGTCACCCCAACGTACCGCCCCAGGACAGCGCGTTCCACCTTCCTCGCCATGACGGGGAAAAGGTGGTCAACCACGGCTTCGGTCCCACCCGTCACACACGCGTCCGTACAAGACTACACAGACAAGACTAGACAGACAAGACTAAACAGACAAGACTATACTGACAAGACTAGACAGACAAGATTGGACAAACAAGACTAGACTGACAAGATTAGATATACAAGATTAGACAGACAAGACTAGACAGAGAAGACTAGACAGACCAGACTAGACAGACAAGACTAAACAGACAAGACTAGGCAGACAAGACTAGGCAGACACGACTGGTCTGACAGAATTGGACAGAGAAGCCTAGACAGGCAAGACTAGACGGACAAGATTAGTCTGACAAGACAAGACAGTCAAGACTGGACAGACAGGACTAAGCAGACAGACTATACAGACAAGATTAGACTGACAAGACTATACAGACAAGACTGGACTGACATAATTTTCAGACAAGACTAGACATACAAGACTAGACAGACAAGACTAGTCTCGCAAGACTAGACAGACAAGACTAGGCTGAAATATGTTTATTATATAATGATAATAAAGAGCATAAAGCAAGACACCCCGGGCCCGCTCTTCGCATTACTGCGGGGTGTATGTCCTATTCTACTCAGTGGGTATGTTCAGATAGCTCCTCTCTGTGGCTTGTCTTAACTTATGAACTTCCTCCTTTTGGGTAATTTTGTCTTTTATCGTTTTGTTCACGTTGTCCCAGTTTTTTTTCCGTTCTTAACATGTGGTCTGTTATTGTTCCTGGTTCTAATAGTCCGTCCTTCATTATCGTTGCTCGTGTGATTCACGCTGTCGTCCTTGCTTGTGTGATTCACGCTGTCGTTCACTTCGCAGTAGTCACATTGTGCTTCTTTTGCTCTGCAAATGCTGTGTAAGTAGTCCTTGAAATCATGCCCAACATCCATGTCCCGTGAGTATCCGTGTCATGTGGAAGTTGGGTTCTACGTGCTTTCTATATTTGCTTTCTGCATCTCTTTTCGGTCTTTGTTGTTACGACTATTGCTAGGTCATCTGCAAATCCTATAGTGGCACTCGTTCGGGTTGTGTCATTTTGTGAGGCCCAGGACCGATCCTTGAGGGACACCACAGGTGATGCTGTATTCTTTTACGTCATTTTCTATTTCGTGTATGATCGTACGGTTGTTTAGGTAGCTCCTTATCATCCTTTGTAGATATGGGCGCAGGCCTTTTCCAGTTATTTCAGTCATTATGTGCTGCCAGATGTGTCATTATGTGATGTCCTATGTGGACGCAGGACATTCTTTTCCTGGAGCTTTCAACTCCTTTTTTATAGGTATCTGTAGCAGCTGTTAGTAAAGTTTTCCCATAGTGTCTAGAAGATTTAGAGGCCTGTACGGTGATGCCTCTTCTACTGGCTTATCGCTTATTCTTAAAAGTGCTAGCCTTGCTCTTTTCTAGGTCTCTGGGAAGGTTCCAGCCCTAATATTTTCATTCATCACTGCAATTACAGCTTGTGTGTGTGTTGTTGTATCGTTCCCTTAATGATCTCTGCAGGTAGGTTGTCCGGTCCTGGGCAGACAAGACTGGATACTCAAGACTGGACAGACAAGACTACACAAACAAGACTAGATAGCGAAGACTACACAGACAAGACTGGACAAACAAGACTGGAGAAACAAGACTGGACAGTCAAGAATGAACAGACAAGACTGGACAGACAAAACTGGACAGACAAGACTGGAAATACAAGATTGGAGAGTCAAGACTGGATAGACAAGATTGGGCAAGCAAGACAGAAATGACAAGACTGGACACACAAAACTGGAGAGACGAGGCTAGAGAGACAAGACTAGACAGATCAGTATTTTCTCTATTTTATTGTGTTTTGTTATATATGGGAATCTCTCAGTAAACGCCTTTTTCCACTTGCCTTTTAGTTTGCACCACTCCGGTTCGCATATTTTGTATTCCTTCAGCGTGAGCAGCCCGGGCGGTTTGTGCCGTCCTGGTTGAAAATGCCTCTGCCTCGGCGGGGAATCGAACGACTCAACAGTCTCGCGCTTGTCAGGCAGGTATGTTGTCCACTACACTACCGAGAAGGACAGAAATACCAGTCTAGACAGACAAGCTAGACAAGGAAGACTAGTCAGACAAGACTAGACAGACACAACTTGACCGACAAGACTAGACGGATAATACTAGACGGACAAGACTAGACAGACAAGCCGGATAGACAAGACTGCACAGACAAGACTAAAAAAATAAGACTGGCAGCAGGGATTGCTTGCGCTGTCATTTTCAATCCGACCGAATCAGGCCGCACCCGGTCGGATTGATCAAAACCGGATAATTTTGCGTTTTCGCGTAGTTAACTATTTAAATTTTAACGTAATAGGTGGGTGCTTTTCGTAGATTTCACAGATAGATCAATTTTCCTATTTAACTTTATTGAATCTACCATAATCAGACAAGACAGCGAAATTCATTAACTTTCTTTACTTTTTTTACTTAATCTACAGAGATAACAAGAATTAGATGTTTGAGCATTATATCAAGTCTTATTCTTATATTTATGACAGGCATCATGATGAATCCCTCGAATGAATGGTACAATGATCATAATAATGAGTTTATAACTCCTTTAATCAACTTACAATAAATAATTATCAAATAATCAATTTTGTTTTGAAAAAAGGTCGTAGAAAACAAATAACATCTGCCAACCAATTTCTAATAGAGCTACAAATATAGCCAGCGGCCGAAAAGGCCTTTTCAGCATCTACACTTGTCGGCTTTATTGAGAACAAATAATCATGAATAGCAGACAAATATTTTTCTCGAACTGCTCTTTCAAATGCAGTTATTTTCGTTTTTAATACAGGCAATACTAGAGAGACAATACTGAAAATACAATACTAAACAGGCAGGACTTGAAGGACAGGATTAGTCTGTATAGATTCTAGTCTGCTTAACCTACTTAGCTAGTCTACTTTATCTAGTTTTTTTTTCTCATGTCGGAAACATATAAATGTACAGTTGCTATACATATAAGGATAAAACTATCTAATTATATAACACGTGCCCAATACTCAGCAACATCCAAGACGCTCAGAGTAGCTAACAGGTGATCTTCCTCTGCACAAGTTGAAGGGCACAGAGGGCAATGAAGCATGTGTCTTATGGTTTGTTTTCATCCACATTCGCAAGACGTGTCACATGTACTGAGGCCCCATCTCCTCAGATTGTCTCAGGATCTTCCAACTCCTGATCGTAACCTGTTTAGCGATTTCCACACCAACCAGCTTTCGTTGTGTCCGGTTGGTAGTTCTTCAGCTAATGGCATCCAACCGCAGGGGTGAGGGGTCGAATTCTTCCATATATCTAGCCTTGTCTTCTCCGGTGAGACGGTAAGCTTCTCAGATGTCCTCAGGAAGCTTTTTCCGGACCTCAGCCGTTGCTGCGGAGGATTATATCTATGCATTGGGTGGGCGCTGTTCTCTTCCACTGTCAGCCTCTCCCTGTTGGCAGCCACCTCTCTGCGTACACAAGGTGGTGCTATTCCCGCCAGGTAGCTTATCTGTTGGGGTAGGTTTTAAGCAACCTGTTATCAACCTGCAGTTTTCGTTCAGAGCTGTATCTACCGGTCTGGCATGAGATGACCTGTACCAAACTGGGGAAGCAAATTGAGCACAATGCCACTGCAGAAGTGCGAATAGTCCTTAGATGTGAGCCCCATTGTGCCCCTACTAGTTTGCGAATCAGGTTGTTTCGTGTGGAGATTTTCATTTACTTATTCTTACAGTGGGTTTTGAATGTAAGAGCTCTATCAAGGGTTACTACCATGTATTTAGGGGTGTGACAATGCTGCAATCGGATACCTGACCATTCTATGCGTAACTCACGATGAGCTTCCCTGTTCCTTCCAAGTGGAAGGCGCATACTTGTGTCTTAGATGGATTTGGTCTGAGTTGGTTCCAACTGTAATAACTTGATAGATTTCTCAGGGCAGATGTCAGTTCTCTTTCCACTGATTCCAAACTTTCGCTCTGCACAGCAAGGACTAGGTCGTCTGCATACAAGAAGCTTCTTGTGTCTGGGGACAGTGACTGATCGTTGGTATAGATGTTGAAGAGAGATGGAGCCAGGACGCTTAAATGATGTAGGACATTGTTATGTACTCTCCAACGACTGCGTTTCCCCTGGAAGTCCACAAAAAAACCTACGGTTTTGAAGTCTGCACGAGTGGTGTAGTGGTTACACTCGTGGTCTCATGTTAGAGCGCTAACTAACAAGTCAGGAGGTCCCGAGTTCTATCCCCAGTATCGGTCGCATTTGTACCAGAAGACAAATGTGTAATTAATCAGCGCAATTTATAATAACATCTAGGTTTCTGGGCCTATAAGTGAAAAATTTGGGCAAAATACATTAGGCCACTAGGCCGCAGTGTTTGAAGTGTTAATACCCGGTATCCACATTGGACTAAACTAAAAAAAGACGGTTTTGAAGGAGAGTGCTGATAAGTATAACTAGATGGAAATCCTTGGTCATACTGTACAACTTGGCATTGAGTAACCGACTATGGACAGTGACGTACGCTGCTGAAAGATCCAGAAAGACCACGTCTGTCACCTGCCCACTTTCAAACCCATCCTCTATAAATTGAGTAAGGTTTAAAAGTTGCCCTGTACAGCTTTTATTTGGTCGAAATCCTTCTTGTTCAGGTATGAGAAGATGGTCAATTACACGTAGAATTCTATTCAAAACCATACGTTCAAATATCTTATGTCTATGTTCAAATATCATATGTTCAAATAGATGTGACTCAGAAGAGTAATTGGCCTGAAGTTCTTAGGATGGTTTGCTTTCTTTCCAGGTTTGAGAAGGGCCTACCACCCTGCTCTTTCGTTAGATCTTTGGAATGTGGCACTTGCTCAGGGAATTATTGAAAAGCTGCAGGATCTTCTTTCTTGTTCTTGTTCCATACGGATGTTTTCTAAACCAGGTGCTTTGCCAGATTTGGCCTCCTTGATAGCTTTGTTTAGTTCAGAACAATGTTCCCTAATTTTTTTTCATTGACTGTGCGGCACAAAAGTATGATTGTGCAAAAATCTTCGACTGCATTTGAAAGTGCAAAAAGGAACTTCAGCACTTTCTTTCGGATAACCAAAAAAAAAAAAACACAAAAAAATTCAAAAAAAAATTCATCATTTCGTTCGAAGAATATGTGCTTTTTCGGTTTTCTCGGTTCTCTCGAGAAAAGTAAAAAGCAGCGACATTATTTTAGGCGCATCGAAGCTACAAGACAAGACGAACAAGTCGATGTGTAAATTGTCCAGAAAGATCCAATAATTTGTCGCGAAATTTCAAACTGAAATTTACCCGATTCTCGATTTGCTAAGTAGATGTCTCGGAAACTGTTGCAGATAATCAAACACGGATTGGGGAATCGTTTTCAGAAGATCATTTTCCTATTTATACACTAAGACTGTCCGCGAGAAAATCACGACATTCCGAGATCTCTACTCGAGCGCCGAAATTTCGTAAAAATGTCTTCAATTCTTGCAGGCTATAGTGAATGGAAAGAGCTACCGAAATATAATTTGCATATATGTAATCAGCAGGAAAAATGCTTTCTTCATAAACGTTTAAATTTTGCTGTAACTCGAGAAATTACGATTTTTACAAAATTGATTTTCTCGCATTTCGTCGTTTCCGCCGTCCGACTCCCAATGTCGATGGTATTTCTTAACTGAAAGCTTCCTAGGGAATATTATATACGTTTAGAGTTAGTATTTTGGGATGCTGAATCGATTGGTGAAGAATAGAAGTCTCTCTGGTGAGCCGTTCAAAAGTTATGATAGCGTGAAATCAGTCGGAAATACGGAAGGTCTCAATATCTTCCATAAAGATACATGTTTTCATGAATCATCCAAACCCAAATCTTCTCGGTGCGCAACCTAATGTTGTTAAGTAAGATGAGGTATTTCTTTTTTGAGACGTACCGCGATTGTACTCCATTTTGCCGTCCTAGCACACTTGCTCCGTCCGATGTAAACAGAACCGTTTCTGGAATGTCTAGATTAAACTTCTTGTATAAATAATTATTTTTTTCCAAAATATAAGCTCTGTCTGTTTATGTTTGCTTCAAAATACCTCCAAATTATATTTTGTAGGTCAACCAGGGTAGGTGTAGGTGTGTGCTGTGTTTGTATGCGGGTAATTTTGCCCCAATCTACGTCGAAACGCAGGCGATGATTTCTCCACACCCATTCTCTAATAAATTATACGAGGACTTCGTCGTTCCTCGCACACAATGTGTCAACATAAAGCAAACCAAGCATGCGCTCGATGACGTAGTTGATGTAAACAAAAGAGATTTCGTTTGACGTATAAATTTACGATTTCAAAAATTTCAAAAGTTTGACCGAATTTTTCTGCTAAGATAAGCCCATTGTGCGCAGAATACAAAAACGGTTGCGCAACTTTCGAAAAATTAGTTTACACCCCTAGTTTACCACCATTGCGAGGTATGTGGGGTTTGGGAGTTTAAGATGACACTTTTGACACTGATGATGTAGATCAGTGTTTCTCAAACTTAATTGTCTCATCGCCCACCTGTGATATGCTAAAGTTAATAACGCCCCCCAAATTACGAAATTTTTATTATAAAACAACGAAAATACTTAAATATTCTCTAGAAATCTAGCAAAGTTGAAAGTAAAATTTATATATCAAGAATACACGCGCTAGTAAGGACAAGCCGCAATTTCTTGTAAATATATAATGCAAAATGAATTGTAAGTTTAGGTCTGACAACCTATTTAGATTAATAATAAATGAATTCTTAAATAATTAGCAACAATAATTGTGATAGTTTTTGAAATATTTCAAATAAAAATTGACATGCAAACAATTCGTGAAAAGAAAGTGAAAGTTTTCAGAAACTTGAAAAGTTGGTAGATTTTTTTCAAGGTAGTAGATTTGGGCCAGACACTAAAAGATGGTAGATCTATGGAAATGTTGGCAGAGTTATTAACGCTGGCTGTGTCTGTGTGCGTGCGATTATCGATAGTCGACTATAGCGAATAGCAGACGAGCGTGGCCGCTTGTATAATACTGAAAACGGAACTATTTTGTTTTGAACGTATTTGTTTGTTTTGAATTAACAGAAATACATTGTATAGCTCGTGATACCTACCGCCCCCTATATCGCCCCCTGGCTACCTAT
The DNA here is from genome assembly GCA_944588485.1 of Phosphuga atrata. Classification (NCBI taxonomy): domain Eukaryota; kingdom Metazoa; phylum Arthropoda; class Insecta; order Coleoptera; family Silphidae; genus Phosphuga; species Phosphuga atrata. The sequence goes on along the minus strand of OX155895.1, from coordinate 14,170,792 downwards.
CGTGCCCTATATCGCCCCCTGGCTACCTAGCGACCACCAAAACAACGTCATCGCCCACTGGGGGGCGATATTGCTCACTTTGAGAAATGCTGATGTAGATGATACTTTATCTAGTAGGTCTACTCGGTCTAGTATGTTGAGTTTGTGAAAAAATTCAGTTGTCTCTTTATAATGGAAGATTCCCAAACTTTTCCAATATGTTTTTCTGTTATTCTTGAAGTTAATTCTTGAAGGTGTTTTTTAGAAATTTCGGGAAATTTAGTAAAAAAAAATGTATGCTCTGTATAATACTTATAAAGTTTTAAATTGTCAAGATTAGATATCTAATTTTTAGTTAATTATTTTCATATAATAATTACTTCTGCGAATATTATGTATTTAGTATATGCAATTTAGCTTTGCATATATGAATAAATAATATCTAGGCGTATTTATTAATCTAAAATGGATTAATAAACTATTAATTTAAACTTTAATGTAAAAAACATTTTTATGTCGTAATTTATGCAGGTATTACATTCAATTAAGGCGCTAAAGAATTAAAATTTCACAAGAAACATATAAAGTAGTTTAAATTTAAATATTATTGAGCCATGATTAAAAATAGATTGCAGTAGAAATAATATAATTGACATAAAAACTTGGTATTACTTGATTACACTGAAACTAATTTTTTTTCTGTTTCTTTTATTCTCGTTACAGTTTGGTAGAAGCTTTGGATAATGCAAAAATAAACTCAGCGTACGATCCAATGTCCATATTAAAGCAGCAATCTAAAACGTTTCCCGAAACCGAAAGCGAGCCCGAATGCGATGAAAACTTGCCAACTTTAAAAAACCCCGGCAGTAAAGTACGACAAACTCTGCTCTTATCCGCGACTTTAACCAAGGGCGTGAGCGAATTGGCCGAGTTCACCATGAAAGAACACACTTATATAGATGCTCTGGATCACACCTCGAACGCCATAATAGACAGCTTCGTAATTCCAGACACAGTGACCCAAGAATTTATCTTGACTTACGTAAAACATCGTCTGTTCACGCTGAGTGGGTTGTTGGTGGCCAAAGCTAAAGAGAACGCAAAGGTTTTGGTATTTATGGCTAGTACGCAAATGGTTGAATACCATCACGAACTCTTTAGTAAATGTCTGGTTAAAATGCCCGTTAACAGAGGAAAGTTTATGGTTGGGGATGTTGCTTTAATGGAAAACGATAGCGATGACGATGATGAAGAAGAAGTTGTTTTAGACACACCTATTTTCAAACTACACGGATCCATGGATCAGAAAATAAGGAAAGAAGTTTTTACCACGTTTAAAGCTGCAGATAAAGGAATTCTTATTTGTACAGTAAGTTATTATTTTCTATATATCATAAGCATTACTAATTAGAAAACATGCAAGGAACAAATTAAGTCTATATTAAATAATTGCAAAACTTTTTACATGTTAAAAGATTTGATTCTAGAATTTTATTATTGCATGTGTGGTGTGTAGTTTTCATTTGTATAAATATTTATTATTAATGAGACATGTTAATTTAGTACATGATGGATATTAAGACTAAACATTGTTAGTCATACAAAGCCGATATTACAAAATGTGTTTCTTATTATTATAACTTCCAAGATACAAAATTGTTTTATTCTGTTTGTACGGTAAGTATTATTAAAGTAAATTATTATGTTCTGACAATAAGTAGTTAAACACGTGTCGGGACGTCCCGCAGCGTTTGGAATTCTCTTCATCAGAGTTTATCCTGATGGCCGGAGATGACTGAATAGAGTCACAACTGGTACTAAGCATGTTCCATCTATTTATTCGCGAATGTAGCCGTTAAACACCGTTCAAAGAATAACAAATTGGATAATCGGCGGGATGTTTTTATATAATTTTTTTCAGAGAAATCGGTAAATAAATAACTGTATTTGTTGTTGTATAGGTAATGTAAATGGGTTTTACGGTTGCTGTTGTTTTTTGTGTTAGGATGTTGCGGCCCGCGGCTTGGATATTCCTATGGCGGATTGTATAGTGCAATATACAGGGCCCCAAACGGACGAAGATTATCTGCATAGAGTTGGGAGGACGGGACGGGCAGGCAAATCGGGGACTGCTGTAATATTTTTGACTCATGAGGAGCAAGATTACATCAGTCATCTTAAAGAACATCGAGTATAGTAAGTCAATATTTTGTTATGCTATTAAATTTGATGGATTATATCCTAAAAAAAAAACACAAGTTCACATAAATATGCGATATCCGAATAACTAGAATAACTAGAAATTGTAGATAGTAGAAACTGAAAGTTATATTTTTGAATATTTTTTGGTCAAAAATTTTGTAGTTTTTTCTTTATTTACTACTAATCACTAAGATTTTAAATATATTTGACGTCAATTTTCTTAAGAAAAAATATTCATATTATCAAAAAAAAATATATATAAATATAGATAATATGTTGTATTTGAGGTGTTCGCGGATAGAAACATGTGTTGATTTGTTTTGTCGGGGATTCCGCGTTGATGTTGAGGGTTGGTTCTGAAAAAAAACCGGATTCTCAACGTTTCGGCGAACTAGATATAGGCGTCTGTGCGGGTTAAGCATTAGCCTTGTACTTCTAGAGTATTAGTAGTTAAAGTATTAGTAGTAGAGCTATTTCTAGAGCAGGGTTTCTTAAACTTTTTTCATTCGCGACCCCATTTACGATTGTGATTTTTTTCGCGACCCCATTTTTTTTTTATCGTGACTTATTGATTAGGTAACAATATAATTTTAGAATTTGTTTAGAAAGATACAAAAATTCAAAATTGCACATAAAGATGTAAAAATGTATTTATTATAGTTTCGAAATTTTTTTTCATTAAAACAGCATTTTTGCAATAATGATATATATTCCGAGTCTTGGTCCTTTCGAATATATTCGAGCGCGGCCGTTAATTGTTTAAATATATAAAAAATTAAAGGAAAATTAGTTTTTAATGAGAGGGATGTGCTTGTTTTTTACTGCATAACAAACTAAATCTTAGTGTAATATTTGACACTGCTGGACGTAAAATGTCTTCAATATATTTTATCGATGAACGATATTGGGATTTGATGTATGTTAAAGCTGAAAGTAATTTCACATAAATATGTGGTGTTGAAAGGCAGAAGAATATTTAATGCCATATCAGAGATTGTGGGAAATTCAGTTCTAGCTCCGATCCAGAATTCAATTAAAGGCTTTTTTTGAAAAGTCTAGTTTTAGGTTTGAGTCACTCGAAAGCTCAGCAAATTCTTCTTGCGCTTTATATGGCAGGTGATCAATCTCATCAATGACAATCAAAAATGGTTTTTGAATCCAAGATAACTTTTTAAAATCAATATTGGATGTAAAGTGACCTATAATATTTTTTGCGATAAAAGTTTTGCAATGATTTTTCTCGGATATAAAATTGTCGATACTGGAAAACATTTAGAACGAATTCATTTCTACCCTACTTTTCCAAATGTTGATATTTTTAATAAAACTTCCAATTTTATCATTCGAAGTAAATATATTACTATTTTTTCCTTGAAGAGACAAGTTTAGATCGTTTAATTTCTCGAAAATATCTGATAGATATAACACAGCTTGAATAGCCACAGGTCATTTTGAAAAAAAGTAGCAAATCACATATTTCGATTTAGTTCTTTAATAACAATAATCTTCTTAAACTTTGACCTCTTGATATCCATCTTATTTCTGCATGTAATAATAAATTTGTATAGTGGGAATCCGTATCCTTACAGAGATTTGAAAACAAGCGGCTGTTAAGAGCATTGCTCTTAATAAAATTTATAATCTTAATAGCATCCTGAAGCACATCGTTCAATTCTGGTGCTATTGTTTTGCTGCTAGGGCCTCCCGATGAATAAGGCAGTGAGGAAATGTTATATGATCATAATGAGCAGATTGAAAAAATAATTTAAAACCAATATTTCGCCCGTCATCGCTTTTGCTCCATCCGTGCATACTCCGCAGCAATTTTTTTATTCTAACCCTTCAGCTCTTAAAAATTCGTCAACTTTACAATATATGTCTTTCCCTTTAGTATGGACTTTCAAAGGACGACAAAATAACAATTTTTCCTCGGCGTTTTCTTTATAGACATACCTGACATATACTAGCAACTGAGCTAATTTAGTAATATCAGTTGTTCTTCCAATTGGGCTTTCTTTAATTTGCACTAATTGTGATAAGTTGCACCAATTGATCCTTGTTAATTTCAGAAATTCTATTCGCGACAGTGTCGTTTACGATCAAACAAATAGGTTGTTTTACCATTTCAATTTTTAAATGTAAAGCCAAATTGAAGAAAAGACTCGTTATATTTTCTTTTTCGCACATTAGATGCCTCTCTGTCAATAATAAATCCTGCTTATGAAGCCATTGTAGCATTGTCTTCTGCAACATTGCCTTTCTTACTTAAGTTCAGCCATTTATCCATTGCCCAAAAATGAATTTGAACCCCCAAACCTCCCCCCCCCCCCCCTGGCTCGTTGTCTCTAGGGTTGCCAAGTTTTATATTTTGAGTTTTATAAGTGGAATAAACTAAAATAAAAGTGTTTAGTCGGTGTATACGACTTTGGGAAGTCAATTTTTACCATTTTCATATATACAGCGTATGTATTTTTGCAAGGTAAGGTAAATTACTGTATGTATCAAATTTGATACATCGCGCGTTTTATGTGTATTTTTAAAATGGCCGAGTGGCGAAATAAAATGCCCCTGTCGGACAATGAATTGCTCCAAATTATTGAAAATTGGGATGAAAGTGAGGATAAATTTGATTTAGTTCACGATGAAGACATTAATTACATGACAGCGCATGATTTTTACTTGAAAAATATTCCAATTTTATTTGAGGAAGATATTGTTGATATGGAACCTAACGTTGACAATTTAAACAATAATATTTTGCAAGATTCAGACAATGATTTGGTAATAGAAGCAGAAAATGAACGCGAAATGCTAATATTCAGAGAAAAATTCAAAAGTCTTTCATGGAAAAAGAAGAATTTAATATTGAACGAAGAAGTTCTTAAGTTCAAAGGAGATTGTTCTTTTCCTCCAGAAATTAGGCACTTTGAATATAAGGCAAAGAAACGATCCAAATCTAGATCGTCCTATGCTAAACAGGTATGATCCCACTCTAAACAGGGTGTGAGGTCTATGTAACCCCACACTAAACGGGGTGTGAGGTCTATGTAACCCCATGCTTAACAGAGTGTAAGGTCTATGGTGCCCACGCTAAAGAGGATGTGAGGTCTATTTTTAGTCAGCTTTCATCAGCTTTAATCTCATTGGGTTAGTTGTGTTAGCATTAGGTTAGGTTAGCATTAGGTTAGGTTACGGGGAGGTTATGAATGAAACGCGCTTCATCCCTAACCTCCCCGTATCCCAACCTAATGCTAACACAACTAACCTAATGAGATTAAAGCTGATTTAAAGCTGATGAAACTGACTAAAAATAGACCTCACATCCTCTTTAGCGTGGGGCACCATAGACCTTACACCCTGTTGAGCGTGGGGTTACAAAGACCTCTCATCCTGTTTAGCGTGGGGTTACATAGACCTCACACCCTGTTTAGCGTGGTGTCACATACACATCACACCCTGTTTAGCATGGGGTTACATAGACCTCACACACTATTTAGCGTGGGGTTACAGAGACCTCACACCCTGTTTATCGTGGGGTTACAAAGACCTCACACCCCTGTTAAGCGTGATGCAATGTAGATGAAGAGTGGATGCAAGTAGATGAAAAGTGGATGCAAGTAGATGAAAAGTGGATGCAAGTAGATGAAAAGTGGATGCCAAAAAATTGAATCTTTGGTATTTATATAAATGAAAAAAAAATTAATACTATCTAGGTCACAGACAAGTTTAAGAAATTTCGCTTACACATAGGAAATTATTCGGATAAATATCACAGCAAATATGTGGTCTGTCTAGTCATGTCCGTTCTTGTTCCGCCTTGTTCGGTATTGTTCGATCTTGTCCGGTCTAAAACCAATAATCTCATTTGAAGCAATCCGTAATATGTTTGTTGCAATCAATCATGTATGCATATACGATTCTCCGCTACCCACCTGCAACTCATTTTGAATTTACCCCGCTTTTCTGTCTAATCTAGTCTGTCTAGTCTCGTCCCTCTATTCTTGACTGGTGTTATGAGCACTAGACGTCCGGTTGCGCCTAATCGACTACCGATAAATGAAAATCTTAATATTTTTATTAAATTAAACGCAAAAGAATCCTAGAAATTGATTAGACCGCGTTTCATAATTTATTATTTCTACACTCGCGTGCAGCTGATAAGATAATAGGGAGTTGTTATGACTGCCAAACATACGGCAACGCTTAACCGACTACTGATAAATCAAAGTCTTAATATGATTATTAAATTAAAAGCAAAACAATCTCTTATATATTTTAGAGCAGTCTTATCTAATCTCGTGTATTTAGACTCGTCTGTCTAGTCTCATGTATCTAGCCTCGTCCATTACATATAAATTGAGGGAAAAGGCCGACTGAAATTATTTATTCGTTAATCAACCAATCAGCATCGAGATAATTAGGTTAGCAATATCTGCCGCGGCGGATGACGTCATCTACTGAAGGGGAAGAGGTCGGGCGGTATCTCTCTTTGGGCACATGCTAGAGCCTTTCTGACAACAGACTTGATTTTTCTCATCAAATGGTTGAAAAATGGTTTAGTCTAGTCCGTCTAGTCTTGTCTGTCTAGTCTAATAAACTTCACTGACATCGAGTGTGATTAAGGGGTGATACCAACCTAAATTGGCCCTTGGTTATTTGGTTATAAAAAGTAGATTAAGGGGTGATACCAACCTTAACGGACCCTTGGTTATTTGGTTACAAAATGTGTTATCTGGTTATTAAAAGTGTTATCTGGTTACAAAAAGACCCCTATGTAAATCCTTATGGGAAATTGGGCCCAAACTCTCCTGCCCCTCTACTATCCTCTGCATAAGTTGCGACCAATTATTGACCATCTAAATGGTGTGTTTGAAAGCATCCCGCATGAGCAGTGTTTAGCTATAGATGAGCAGCTATGCTCAACAAAGGCTCGACACTATTTCAAGCAAAATATCCCCATGAAGCGACATAAATGTAGGTTCAAACTTTTTGTTTTGAGTGGTGTAAGCGGTTTCGCGTATAAATTTGAAATTTATACCGCCAATGAAAATAAAAGTCGGCTGCCCACTGAACCAGACTTAGGTGCTAGTGCCAATGTGGTAGTTAGATTGTTAAGAAACCTACCAAAAAATGAGTTTTATGTGTACTTCGACAACTACTACACTACCATTCCCCTAGTATCGTACTTAGCAACTCCAGGCATTTATTCTTTGGGTACAATCAGACGCAACAGAATACCAAATAATAAATTGCCTCAAGAGCAACAATTTAAAAAAGAAAAAAGAGGTACTTATTTATACGATGGAATACGTAACCGATGCTAATGGAATCGATGTATCAGTAGTATCGTGGAAAGATAACAAAATTGTCACTCACATCCAGCTTCGCAGGAGAATTGCCGCTCCAAGATGTAGAAAGATTCGACCAAAAAGCAAACAAAAAAATATAAAATTCTATGCCCTCATATAGTGAAGGAGTACAACCGCCATATGAATTTAGTGGACTTTTTAGTTTAGCAAAAATAAAATCAAAATGAGAACCAAAAATTGGTATATGCGATTTTTTTACCATCTCATTGATGTAGCCATTGTCAACAGCTAGATTCTGTACAGGAAAATATGCAAAGAAAAGAACATAAAGAATATGACCTTAGTGCAATTTAAAATTGATGTGGCAGAATGCTTATGCAAAGCAGGCATGCAGAGTCATAATAAACGTGGCAGATCCCTAGAACTTATACTAATGGAATAGGAATACCGTATCTTACGTGTACCGAAACTGTGTCCAACATCTGTGCGACAAGGAAAGATATAACATTTATTTTGTTCGCTATGCGCTTGCTCCAAATGAAATACATTTATTTTCTAACCTTAATTTTAACCAAAAATATGGTTGAACTTTAATTTTGAAATATTTTTATTGTTACTTATACAATTTTTATAACATTAGGTGCTTTTTATTTTTTAGGTGGTGTATTATTTAGTTCTATAATTTGTATCTGTTAAAAATATATTAAAGAAAAATTTTAAAAAGTGTTTATTTTTTAAAAGAAAAATATTTAAGTTTACATAAAAAATAAGAGATTTATTAAAAGATAATAAGTATTTTTTTTATTAGTATAAGTACTAGTATAGTACGATTTAATAACAATACAACTTGGCACTGTAACAAGAAAACTTCTTCTCTTATTTTATTTAATATTACATTATAATATTACATTACGTTTTTTACTTTATTACAAATTTACTTAATATATATTACAACTTTTACAAAATAAAAATAAATCTACTGTGAACTTAATAAAGTTGGAACACAGCCTGAATATATAAATATATTCATCCTTTCCAGAGCTCTATAACACTAATGACTGTTTTTAGGACTACCAAAAACATATCTCATGTGAAATTTGTCAGTTATTTTTTAGCTTTCAGGCCACTTTCGTGCAACAAATCTCATGTGAAATTTGTCAGTTATTTTATAGCTTTCAGTCCACCTTCGTGGCACACACCAAAACCAGAAAAATAACATTGTTTTTTAAGATCATGTCATTCCGATACCTTGTTGATACTGTGTGATCTTAACAAATGATGTTATTTTTCTGGTTTTTGTTGAGTGCCACGAAGGTGGACTGAAAGCTATAAAATAACTGACAAATTTCACATGAGATTTGTTTTTGGTAGTCCTAAAAAGACTCATTAGTGTTAGAGCTCCAGAAAGGTTGAATATATTTATATATTCTGACCGTGTTCCGACTTTATTAAGTTTATAATAATAATCATAAAGGCCTTTGTTCGTAATAAACACAAAATATCAATAAAACATGCAATCCATAGGGCGAGGTTCAGTTCGCCCTGTCTACAATAATAGTAGACAAAACGTATGTTCAACTAACCCAAATAATTAAACTAAAAATAGCCAAAATAATGAAAATAATAACATTTGAAAGTTTGTGACAGAGAAAATGCCAACCAAACCAAATTAAATACTACAACAAAAATAATTACTACAACTTTCCTGAATTTCCGAAACGGTTTTATTACGAATGCCGCATTGCCAGCCATATACACCCTTTTGTTGATTAGCGATATTGATATTATCAAAAAAGAAGTAATAAACTCTTAATAAACTGGATTAATAACATGCATCTAACAAGATGGCAACTGTAAACAACATCGAAAAATACTGGTTGGCCGCGCATTAGCATTTCGACCCAAAGAAATAGAATGAGACTTTGCATCTCACTTCTTGGACACAATTTTATGATTTGTATTCCTGTTCCATAAGTATATGTTCTAAGGGCAGACCATCCAGTAGTGTTATGGAACAACAAATTGTTACCAAAAAAAGAGGGGACCGACATCTTATGTTCCGCCCAAAGACGTTAGGACCGATTCAATTGGGTATTGGCCCCAATATATAGAAAACAGAACACGTTGTAAAAAACCTAACTGCAAGAAGCTAACATATATAAAGTGTTCAAAATGTGAATTACACCTATGTTGCAAATACGCTAATTGTTTTAACGAATTTCATCAATAAATACATTTACTGTTTGTTTTACTAATATAACATTTGTGTGTTCAAAATGCATTGTGTAACAAATCTGATACACACCGAAAATCTAAAAAATATCGAAAATTGTAATTCGGAGATTTTTTTAAATATTTTTCCGTGATTGTAGAGCTGAAAATAGTACTGAAGTAATTTTTTGCGTCAAAATAAAAAATCGAGCAGTGTAGGGTTAAATATTTTACATTAAAATCTCGCGACCCCAGGATTTTGCTACGCGACCCCATTTGGAGTCGCGACCCATAGTTTAAGAAGCCCTGTTCTAGAGTATAAATAGTAGAGTATTAGTTGTATACGTCTAACGCTTAACCCGCACGGACGCATATATCTTTTGGGTTAAGTTAGACGTATACTGAGCGCTCGTTCCAATATGGTGCCCTTTGTTTCGTAGCGATTTGAGCGTGCTCCCCTTCGTATAAAACGGTTCCCTCTTTTCTTTGATTTGTTTTTTTTTTGTTTTTTTTTTCATCATCTTCTATTTCTTCTGGTGTTTGTCCTTGTCCTGTTGGGATGGTTCTGCTGGCCTACTTTGGTCCTCTGGGGTTTTTGGCTTCCTACATTGTTTCTTCGGTGATGTCTCGTTTGCTGTGTTGTTGGTGTGATCCTTTTATTTCTGCGGGGCGGGGTACCCTGTAGGCAGAAAACAGTGTTATTTATTGACTGAATCAGGTTTGTTATAGTTTTGGATATTTCCACTTGATGTTTGGGTAGTTTGCGGTTTGTTGGACTGGTTAATTGTCATGTTGTCGCAAGTTTTCCTATGTGCTCTGGTGATTGTCTGCATTTCGAGGACTTTATGTACTTGCTTCTATTAGTTATGCACCATGGCGAGTCTGTCATTTCTCTCAGTATTTTGTTTTGTATAATGTGTAGTCTGTATTTTAAGTTCTATACAGCTGGCACCCCCACCTCTTCAAAATTCAAATTTGATAACACCAGAATTATGTGCTCTTTATGTGCTAATTATGTGCCCAATCGCGATTTTTGTGCTCAGAACCTTCAATGAAAGAATCAAATTTTACTAGTGGGGGTGCTAACTTAACAGTCAAGCTAGCACCCACCCATCCCAAAAATTGGGATACCGATACTGGATAAGCCCTACAATTATGTGCTATTTATGTACTTTTCATGTACCCTGGAGCGAATTCGCTAACTCAACCCCCTTGTACGAAAAACTCATCCCGAACGGAATGAGCCATAAGAGGCGAAATCTATAATAATCGAGCAATCAAGTTTTAACCAAGCCGATATTGTTGCAATAATTATGTGTTCTGCAGATATGATATTCCCGATTTTTGTGCTCGCACCCTTGTACAAAAATTCACCCCGAAGTCTATTAGCCTTAAGAGGTAAAATCTTTAATAATCTTCTTCTTCTTCTTAGACTTTTGTATAGACACGTGTGCCTGTTTCTTTAAGTTCCTCCTTAGTCTCTAATCTCCTGTGATATGGATGTCCAGGAGTCTGCCCATCTCTTTGGTGGCCTTCCAGGTGGTCTTGAATTGTTGGGTCTTTGTGTCCCAGTGGCCCAGTTAACGATCCGTTGTGGGATCATGCGTTTCACATGGTACCGCCAGTACCTCCGACGGTCTCTTGTCCAGCGTACGACGTCCTGTATTTGTAGATCCTCTCTGATTGTGGAGCTCCTGATTTGGTCTCTTAGCGTGCCCCTTTATCGCTCGTAGGGTGCGCATCTCTGTCCTTCTTAAGGTTTGTTTGGTAGCTGCTGTGTCGGCTGCGTATGTGAGAATTGGTCTAATTGCGGTTTTGTATATTCGGATTTTACCTTCTTTAGATATATGCTTATTTCTCCACATTATATTGTTTATTGCACCGGATATTTTTCGGCTCTTGTTGGTTGCTGCTCGGGTTTCCATCTTAAGGTCGCTTGATATTTCTATGCCGAGGTATGAGAAGCTAATCACTTGTTCTATTACCTTACCGTCGAGTTCTAATTTGCATCTTGTTGGGTATCGGCTGGCTACACTTGGTTTTTTGGTGGGAAATGTCGAGGTTGTATTTCTTTGCTGTTTCCGAGAATGTCTTTGGTAATCGTTGCAGATCGTCTTCGTTGTCTGCCATTAGCGTTGCATCATCTGCATAGCATAGGATGTTGAAGGATTGGTTCCCCATTCTGTATCCCGCTTTAAGGTTCTTTACTGTGGTTATTATGATGTCTATTATGATGTTGAATAGGTCATCCTGTTTCACATGTTACCGCATGCTATCAAGCAGCCGCGATGTAGCATTTGTTTTCAGCGAATAGACTTGCCTAAAGCTGCTGAAGCTAAAGTTCATTTCAGAAGTAACCTTCGGGGCTCAGATTTAATAGTTTTACCAGTATTACATCCTTACCTACAGATTACTATGTATAATTTTTAAATTTTAATTGTATGGTGTTTAGTAATATGTTATAATATTAATTAACAAATACGCGTAAATGAAAATTACAATTAAAGGGTGTATCATTTATTTGTACGAATTTAGTTGACATTTTTTTGTTTTTGCATTAGTTGTTCACGATTAATTTGAAAAAAAAAGGTTTTTTACCGGTTTTAATGGTTTAGACCGCAAAAGAATACCAAGTTTTCACTATTTTTTTGCGGAAAAATGGTTAGAGATATCAATGTTCTGTGTACACACATAGTTTATTTATACTTTCAACGTTATCCCTGAAATTTTATATAGCAAAACAATGTGAAGTAGTCGAGATATCTGCATCGGCGGCAGACGTGTTTTTCACTGATTTGATCTAACTGCTGACAGCGCAGAACCGAAGTAAAGTAAAATTTATGAAAAAAATCGTTGAAACACGTACAAAGTGTCCTAAAGACCTTTTTTTCGGATTTCGGATCTTGATAAGAAGTTTTCATTTTTTGTAGCTGATTTCAAGAAAAGATGGCAAAAAGCTAACAGAAAACATGACAGGTTCTTATAAAAAAACTGGTTGGACACTTCCATAAATTTACAGACATGTATATAGTTCAGAAAAAATATATATTAAACTTTGTATTATTAATAAAAAGTTTTGTACTTATTATTTTATAGTCAAAATTTAGCTCAAATAATTTTTGCCAAGAGATCATGCATTCGGCCCCACTGTGCAACGCGATATTGTTGCAATGATTATGTGTTCTCCAGATATGATATTCGCGATTTTTGTGCTCGCACCCTTGTACGAAAAATTCACCCCGAACTGCATGAGCCCTAAGAGGTGAAATCGATAATAATCGCGCACAACAATTTGTTTGCTCGATTATTATAGATTTCACCTCTTAGGGCTCATGCAGTTCGGGGTGAATTTTTCGTACAAGGGTTTGAGAACAAAAATCGTAAATAGCATATATGAAGAGCACATAATTATTGAAACAATTTTGCGTCATTTAAAATGTGTGTTCTCGATTATTAAAGATTTCACCTCTTAAGGCTAATACACTTCAGGGTGAGTTTTTCGTACACAAGGGTGCGAAGACAAAAATAGCGAATATACTATCTGGAGAGCATATAATAATTGCAACAATTGTGTGTCGGTTTAAATTTCTGTGCTCGAGTATAAATTATTTCACCTCTTATGGCTCTCACCGTTCGGGGTGAATTTTTCGTACAAGGGCACGAGCACAAAAATGCGAATAGCATATCTAGAGAGCACATAATTATTGTAGCTATTTCGCACCGGTTAAAATTTATGGTCTAGATTATAAACCTTCGCCGTCCCAAAACCGGGTCAGTTGTGACCCGAAAATCAATTTATCGGGAGCCATTCTGTCAAATATTTTTTAAATGTAATTCCCTCTTGTGAAGTCTAATATTTTCTATTAATATATAATTTGGCATACATTAAATGACAGATAAAAAATTTGCAACAATGCAATATGTAATTATTTGAAACGGTCACTTTGCGACCCGTTTTGGGTTTTCACGTTATTGTTATTTTTTACGACGCACAGCTGTTGCTGTGTAATCCGCGCAGGTCTGAATTACATTTGTCACGAAAACATGGACGCAAAAAGAGCTCTCACAGACCAAGAGCTTTTCGAAGCACTTATGTATGATTCAGACGATGAATACTATCGTGAGTTAGGTGAAAATGAAGCTTTTAGTGATGTGTCGGAAACCGAGGACGGTAGTGAAGTATTTCTCGAAGAACCTGAAGAAATCGATATTGTCAGCGAAGAATTGGCCTCACAAAGGAACAGTGTATCTAATGACAATTACATTGAAGATCAGCCGACGCAGCAAATGAATTGGAGCTACATAGCACCGAAAACGGGAAAGAGAAAAGTGACTGATTTTGTACGCAAAGAAAAGTGTCTTACCGAAGCAAGCAAGAATGTCTCTTCTATATTAGATTGCTTGAGGTTGTTTATATATGACAATATTATAAATCTTATTGTACAGTATACAAATGAACGAGCCAGAAAATGTGTGAATGCGTACAATGAAGAACAGCAAAAAGCAGAAAAGCCTAACAGACTAACATGGGCTGAAGTTGATGCCACATAAATTTTTGGATTTATAGCTATTCTTGTTCTTACTGGCCGTTTCAGGGAATCTAGAGAGAACCCTCACAGCTTATGGTCAGTTACAAACAAATCATTGAGTAGACCTATTTATCAGGCAATAATAGTAGAAACAGATTTTTGTAAATATTGGAATACATTCGGTTCGACGATATTACTACTAGACTTCAGAGAAAGGAAAATGATAAAAGGGCTCCAATTCGTGAGTTTGCTAATATTTTTGCTCAGAACTGTCGAGATGTTTACTGTCCTTCGGCCTGGGGGGCCATAGATGAACAGCTAGGTAGCTTTAGAGGACGGTGTCCCTTTCGAGTACATACCCAGTAAACCAGGTAAATACGCCATAAAGATCTGGGCCCTTTGTGACGCAGAAACATTTTTCTGTTACAACTTTGAAATATATTTAGGCAAAATTGGAAACGTAAGTGAGAAGAATCAAGGTCCTAGGGTTGTCAAAACTTTGGCGCAGCATTGGTACGGAACTGGACGTAATATTACGACTGACAACTTTTTTACAGATATTACGTTGGCCGAAGAATTGCTTAGCAAACAACTTACTTTAGTTGGTACTATAAGAAAATCTCGTAAAGATATTCCAAAACAGTTGCTAGATGTGAAAATACGAGCTTTGTATTAGTCCGATTTTTTATTTACTAAACATCTAAGTTTGGTCTCTTACATTACAAAACCTCGAAAATTTGTGGTTCTGCTGTCATATTTGCACCACCAGCATGAAATTGCCACTGAAGAAAAAAAGTATAAGCCAGAAATAATTTTGACATATAATCAAACCAAAAGTGGTGTTGCTGTTTTAGATAAATTAGTGAGAGAAGACTCATGTAAGAGAGGCACAAGGAGATGGCCATTATGGCTTTTTTATAATTTTATTGACATTGCTTGCTATAATAGCTTCGTGATCTGGATTCTGAAAAATCTTGCATGGATGTCAAATTCAAAGAAAAATTTTCTTAGAACGACTTGGCATGGAGCTTAGTAAAGACCAAATCTGCAGACGATGTAATCAAATTAAAAACGATGGACGAGGATATTCAAATGCGGTTTGCACAGCCATCGAAACTACAGGGCAGACTATACGTAAACCCCAGGAAAAACTTGGAGTCTGTACCAAACGTGGGAGATGTTATGCCTGTTCTGGGGGAAACAACAAATACAGTAACAAATGTGAAGTTTGCCAACGATTTGTATGTCAATACACAAATATATCATATACACAAAGTACAACTTTTGTATTTTTTTTTCTAATAAAAAATATAAAAAACAGATAGCAGTTAATTATTTATATACTTGTCAAGAGATTGAATTTCTCGTTTTTTTATATAAAACTGCAGTTTATGATTTTTTTTAGACAATAACATTGATTTATAAAGTGGGTCAGCTTTGACCCATTTTGGGATCCCACGGAAGTTTATTATTTTGGGACGGCGAAGGTTAAAGATTTCACCTCTTATGGTTCACACCGTTCGGGGTGAATTTGTCGTACAAGGGCACGAGCACAAAAATCGCGAATAGCATATCTAGAGAGCACATAATTATTGCAACTATTTCGCACCGGTTAAAATTTCTGTTCTCGATTAATAAAGATTTCACCTCTTATGACTCATTCCGTTCGGAGTTTTTCGCACAAAGGTTTGAGCACAAAAATCGTAAATAGCATATTTGCTGGACGATGCACATAATTATAGAAATAATTTTGCGTTTTTTAAAATTTCTGTTCTTCATTATTAAAGATTTTACCTCTTAAGGCTAATTCAGTTCGGGGTGAATTTTTCCCACAAGGGGTTGAGTTTGCTAATTCGCTCCAGGGTACTTGAAAAGCACATAAATAGCACATACTAGTAGTGCTTATTTGTTATCGGTATCCCCATTTTTCGGATGAGTGGGTGCTAACTTGACTGTTAAGTTAGCACCCCCACTAGTAAAATTTCATCTTTCTTCTTCAAATTTCAAATTTCTTCTTTCATTGAAGGCACAAAAATCGCGATTGCGGCACATAATTAGCGCATAAAGAGCACATAATTTTGGCGTTATCAAATTTGAATTTTTGAAGTGGTGGGTTGCCAGCTTTATAGACCTTGTATTTTGTGTGCTTGCTAGCTTACAACAAGCAGGTCAGCGAGTACGTCATTATTGGTCGTATTAATTAATTTCTTGTACAGTTTCAGCTTATTTCCCATATTGAGTTTGCTATTCCTGTTAATTAAGGGATAAAGCAATGTAATCCACATGTCTTTCGAAGGTCAGTTTTTTGTCCAGAATAAAGCCTAGATATTTTAGCTGTTTTCCCCATTTTATAATTGTATTATTAATTTTAAGGCGCTTTATTGGGATGTGATAGAGTTTTCTTCTTATGAATATGATGGCTTGCTTTTTTTCATCGTTAAGCTGTTTTTTCCAAGTTTTGCACCAGCGATTTATCTTATCCAGGTGGTTTTGTAATCTCGCGGTGACGGTGTTCGCCAAGATTTTTCTCGTAAATATAGCAGTGTCATCTACATATAGTGCGATTTTTGTGCTTCTCATTTTAGGTATGTCAGCGGTGTAAATGTTGCAAAGTACGGATCCGTGGGGGACACCCTCTCCCACTGGACGCGTCGTCGACATCGTGTCATTTAATTTCACTTGGAACGTTCTGTTGCCAAGTTACGATGCCAGTAGCTTTATTATCCCCATCGGGAGTATGAATTTATTCCTTTTTATAAAGCCTTCGTTCCACATCTTGTCCGCTCAAAGTGCCGCTCAATTATCGCTTCAGTTATTCTCATTGTCTGGTACATTGTCGAATATTGTTGCCTGAATCCGTGCTTTTCATCGGGGATTATCTGGTGTTCATCAATTAAGTCTGTCAGTCGTTTATGAATTATTTTCTCCGTTGTATTTCCGAGTCCTGTTTGTAGGCTTATTGGTCTGTAGCTTGAAGGAATGTTCCTAGATTTGTTAGGTTTGTAAATCAGTATTGCTGTTTCCATTGCTAGGTGCTCCTTCCAGTATGTTTGTTAGTTCAGTCGCTATTTTTCCCTTGTTTGTGTTTTCCCAGATTGTCTGCACTGTGTCTTTTTGCGCAGTGTTTTCCCTTACCGCCTGTCTAGCCGGGTTTGTTGCCGGAGTTGGTTGTTGTTGTTGCCTTATTGTCGTGGTATTATTCGTCGGTTTGGCAGGACAATTTCTTCATGTGGATACGTGTTCCCCACCACAGTTGGCATTTTGGTGGCAGTGTTAGCGGTTTTTCGCAAAGGTGCGTGCTATGTTTTTCTGCACATTTCAAGCACCTGTATTCCGCGTTGCAGTTTCTCTGTGTCTGACGTGTCCAAATAGCTGGCATCGGTGATACTGTGCTGCTTCTCCTCTTGATTTCAATGAGTCTATTGTCACACAGAGCCCTTATACTCTTTCCATTTGGTATATTGATTTGTACTGTTTTGCTATTTCGTCTAGCACCATTTGGGTAGGGGTTGCGTTCTTCCCCTTCATTCTGGTTACCTTGATCGCCGGGTAACCTTTTTTGCCTAATTCGTTCATGATTTGCTCTTCTTCGACTTAGTGGGGATACACCACTTTTAGGTTCTTCTCAGAGCTAAGTTGGTGTTTGTGGAATTCGTAATTGTCTTCCTTCATTAGTTTGTATATCTGGCGATAGTCCGTAATAGTTTGGGCTTGTATTGTGATTCCGTCATTTGTCGACGTGGCCCTTGAGAACGTTATACGTTTGTTGTCCAATTTTTTGCTTAGTTTAGTCCACTTAGTTTTTCCTTATTCCGTAATATGATGGGGGTATTGTTTCTATTTCGTCGTTGTCAGTGTCCTCTGTATCTAAACATGCATACGTGTTCATACTTGCCTGCTTCGCTTGCAGACCTGACGTGCTCGGTCTCGTCAGCTTGGCCGTTTTCTTGGGAAACTTGAATGCTTCCTCGTTCTCCTGTTCAGTTCTGCGTTCGGGGCTTCGGTGGGGCTGTCCGTATCCATTGGCGCGGTTTTCTTCTTCGGGGCGGCTTCGGTTGTTCTCTTCTCGTCGTGGCGGTTTCCTGGGGTTGCTCGGTGTCGTCTTGAGGCTTCTTTCTCCTATCCACAATGTAGCTTAACAGCTGCTCGATCACGCTGTCGTCCACGGTGTCCAGCATGGCGGTGACGGCTTCGTTGAAGATGCTTGGATTGAATGCATTCATTTTCAGCTTGGGTATTTAATTTGTCAGAATAAATTTGTAAGTCTTGTGCTTCTAACTAAGGCCGGTTAGACTATGAGCGCTCGTTCGTGTGACGCGTTTACTTATAGCTGTCTGGCTTCGGATCATTCGCGTTGTGTGCGGTGCTTCTGTTCACTTGTTCGTTCTTGTCTTGTTGGTCGTATATGTGTCTTTGCTGTCTGGGATTACATGTTGAGGGTGGATATAATCGGTCGCCATGCTGGGGAGAGTCGCATGGAATCATCTCTTGTGTTCAAGCAGTGGTCTCCTTTTTCTATCTCTATATCTTCTCTGTATACCCGTGATATTTCGTGGCTAATATGGGCTCTTAAACCATGGGAGAGATCATCACGGTGTCCCAAGATATATGGTTTACCGAAAATTCACAAAGATGTAGCTACACTCCGACCAATAGTAAGCTCTGTTGGTACACCGGTCCACTTCTTGCGAAACAGCAAAGTGTTTACAAGACATCCTGAAAAATCAACAACTCCAGCCCGGCCATCTCCTTGTGAGCTTTGCCATTGTATCTTTATTCACAAAAGTACCGGTCCCTGAAGCCTTAAACATCATAAGATCGAAATTAAAACCAGAAACGTATAAATCAGATCTGGCGGAACATTGTCTAAAGAATACATACTTTAGGTACGATGAGCGATGGTCAAATATACAAACAATTCCTAGGAGCACCAATGGGTTCACATCTATCCCCAGTAATAGCCAACATATTTCTTACAGATTTTGAGGAAAAGGCAGTTTCATCAGCTACACTTAAACCTACCTACACTCTGGTTAAGATATGTGGACGACACATTTGTAATCTGGCCCCACGGCTATAACTGGACAAATTCCTCACCCATCTTCACTCGATTATGACGAAGTTTAAACATTTTGTTTTCTATATAAAATACTATAATACAAAGCCGGCTACAGTGAGGTGGTATCGAGTGTTTTGGAACGGCAATGAGTGTCCGCAGATAGAGTGTAAGGCCCCAGAATTCAGATCACGAATCCAAACTAGTATAACACTTTATTATTATTATTCGGCCCCAGCGGAATAATAATAATAATATCTTAAAACACTTCAAGCAGTGAACTCCGCTTACTTTTGAGCCCAGACTTCTTTCATTCTTTTCGGTCTTTTGGTGTCTTCCTTTCGGTTGCTCGCCTCGGTTTAGCGTGTTGATCACTATCACTATCTTTTTGCGTAAGAAATAACACTTTATTTTGTGTATACTCTGTGACATAAAAAATGCAAGACCAATGAATTTTTGGACCAAACTGGGCAGAAATGTTTTACTATTCAAAGGTATTAATTGATTGAAATTTCAAAGAAATTTATTTATTAATTTTTAAGATAATAATCCCCGTCCGGGCGTGAATTCATCCAGGTTGTCGATTTATCTCAGAGGTATTGCATCCCAGGCAATCTGTAGTTCATGCCGGGGAGCTTCTAGTGTCTGTGGAGGATGGGCTTATTGCTTGAGTCTTCTACCCGTCATGTACCAAGCATGCTCGATGGGCGAAAGGTAGGGAGTTCTTGGTGATCACGGCAATATATTGACGTTAGCCTCTTCGAAGCGCTCCATAGAATGTCTTGCATGTTGGGACGAGCATATCCTGTTGGACAGTGGGGTCCTTCAGCTTCTGAAGGAATGGAAGGATATGGGGTTCTACCACTTCATGAACATATCGGTGGGCATTCATACTGCCTCGGAAGAATACCAACTGAGACCTGCTTCCAAAAATAATAGCACCACATACCATAACCCCCACTGTTTGGTGCACATGCCGCTCAATAGAAAACTGAACCTGCGGACCGAACCAAGAGAGGAGCTGTCACCGGGAAAACATTTACCATACGCGACATGGAAATCACTGAATAGACTAAGGAGAGGAGTGACGCGTTGCAAATCGAACAGGATGAGATAGGGAATACCTGTGAATAACGATCTGTGTGAATGCTGGAGGCTTCAGAGCGACAGTCACCTACTCAGATGTCCCAACATAGGAGAAGCATGCACGATGGAGGACCTAATTGTGGCAAATGATAGGGCGATATACACTGCCAACTATTGGAAAGGAAGGGTCTGAATGTAAACATTGGTGTCTTGGACTCGGAAATGAATGAATGAAGAGAAAACTGCACATTTCGACGTTCTCCACATCTACGTCTGACCCTCATGCGACCATCGTGCATTCCCAAGCAGAATCGGGATTCGTCACTTAAGACCACTCTATGCCATTCCACCTCCCAATCCAGTCGCACTTGAAACGTTGCTGTCGATGACGAGCCGTCAGCGGAAGCACAAGATGTGGTCGAAAGGACTGCAAGCTAAAAGCTTTAATTCGTCGGTTAACTGTACGAAGGCTTAAGCACGCCATACACGCTACAGTCTACCGGAGAGCTTATCTGTGCAGGTTTGCCTGCGCAGGTCAACCGCACGTCGGTAGTTTGTATGCATCGATTGAGGACGATGACTATACTATGTGATTGTACTATGATTTACACATGGTTGATACATGGTTTACACAAAAATTGTTTCATGAAATTTTGCTTGCAACAAAATGAAGAAAACCTAATTAATATGCATTGGAAATTTTGAAATTCTGAAATTAAAAATTTTTAAATTCGTGCACGTGTTTTAGGCAGAACTTATTTTTCAAATAGCATTATCAAAAAAATTTAAATACATTTTTGTTTATTGTTTTAAAGTGTAAAATCTGGGAAATGCATAATCAATATAAGAATATTCAATAGCATATCTAAGCCCAACAACTTATATACCAATACATTCAAAACACGCTAAAACAACTGACGTAACCTGCACAGATCTACCGTCGAAAGAATTGATTTTCGATCTTGCTCCGGTCGCCTGCGCAGGTTAAAAGAACTGCACAGGTCTATTCCCACACTCGCTCCGGTCTACCTGCGCATACAAACCTGCACAGGTAGATCTCTCCGGTGGACCGTTGTGTGTATGGCGGGCATTACAGGACGTCCTTCGTTCCCAAACAATTGATGGGCTATTGATCTCGTACTCGAGAATCGCTTTCTTAAAGGCCGATTCTCATATACGCGACACTATCTACGCGACGTTTCACAATGAACTGTCGCGAATTATCACGTCGTAGCTAGGTATTCTCATATATGCGACACTCTGCTAAGCGATTATTTGCTGCAAATGTCAAATCTGTAGTTTCTCTACATTTCAGGTTAAGTTATATTTTCAAAATGTCATGTTTGTCAAGTTCTGATGATCGTTTTTTCGTCTTAGCCAGGTGTTATGAAAATGAGAAATTAAAAGGAAAGAAAAGGAAAAGAAAATATTGGGTGCATCGGATCTTAAGAACAAAACTAGTAGAAGGAGAGTTCCATACTCTCTTCAAATAATTACAAGAGTCTGTACTTACGAGTCTCATCTAATTTTAAAGAAATTTCTTTTCAAATTAGATCTACTAACCTGTGTTGATTACTCTAATTTTTATTTTGTAAGTCACATAGTTCAACATAATCAGGCCACAAGAGCGATCAATTCCTCTGCTTTTTCGTCGTTCATTCCATTCATTTTCAAAAACACGCCGTTTTTGACACAATCCGTCATTCCAATCAGAAACAAACTTTCCAAACGTCATGCGATGTGCGACAAAACGTAAAAGAATGCTCACGAAATAATCCCAGCGACAGCGCGCTGAATTCCGAATTTTAGTAACTGTCGCGTAGCCATAGTGAGAACGTGCCCATTGAAAACAATGTAATCATTATTTGACAGGCGATTTCGTGTAACGTCGCGTTGCTGTGGTCGCGTATATGAGAATCGACCTTAATGCCGATTCTCATATACGCGACCACAGCAACGATGAGTTCCGATGATGGTTTTTTCGTCTTAGCCATGTGTTATGAAAATGAGAAATTAAAAGGAAAGAAAAGGAAAAGAAAATATTGGGTGCATCGGATCTTAAGAACGAAACTAGTAGAAGGAGAATTCCAAACTCTCTTCAAACACTTACAAGAATCTGTACTTACGAGTCTCATCTAATTTTAAAGAAATTTCTTTTCAAATTAGATCTACTAACCTGTGTTGATTACTGTAATTTTTATCTTGTAAGTCATGCAGTTTAACATAATCAACCACAAGAGCGATCAATTCCTCTGCTTTTTCGTCGTTCATTCCATTCATTTTCAAAAACACGCCGTATTTGACACAATCCGTCATTCGAATCACAAACAAACTTTCCAAACGTCATGCGATGCGCGACAAAACGTAAAAGAATGCTCACGAAATAATCCCAGCGACAGCGTACTGAATTCCGACTTTTAGCAACTGTCGCGTAGCCATAGTGAGAACGTGCCTATTGAAAACAATGTAATCATTATTTGACAGGCGATTTCGTGTAACGTCGCGTTGCTGTGGTCGCGTATATGAGAATCGGCCTTCATTGTGCAACGTCGCGTAGATAGTGTCGCGTATATGAGAATCGGCCTTTAATGCCATTATTCGGAGATGGTGGTCCTGGACCTCATTTGTCTGTCTGAGGCGCCCACTTCCTCTTCGTTCTTCTGTAGACCATGCTTGATAACACCGTACTACAACGGATTGGTTATGGTTAAGTCGATTATGAATTTCTCTAAATGGAAAACCACCTTCACGTAAGCCAATAATGCGTTATCTGTCGAATTCACTCAGTTGTCGATAATTTTCACGTTGCCAGACTGTAGACATAAACGCAACCTCAAAACGCAAAGAAGATCTCAAAAAGAAAGGAATTGCTAGTTAAACATTTCTGCAAAGTTCAAAAATTCCTATACTTTCTTAGTTTTGCATTTCGTATGTCAAAGAGTATACTTTTTTTTAATATATTTAGCGTACGGCAAACAGAACATAATATAGGTATCGCCTGACTAATGTTTACACATTGTAGTGTGCGATGCAGGATAATTTGTAAAATACCACCGACCAGATATATAGAACTCTAAACTTGTGTCTTCCCCAAAATATGCATAGTTAATAAATATTTAAAATGTACGAACATACATAAAGTGTGTTTTGTTATTATTTTCTTCCCTTGTGTTCTAAAATTTGCCTTATTTAAGTATTTAAAAAAAAAATACGTTAAAATTACTATTTATCTTTAGTTAAAATGTAAAATGTAATTATTAATTACTATTTTTGTTTAGTTTGAAGAAACGTGATCCGGAACCATACCTCGAACATCTAATAGACTTAATGCAAGAAAACGATTTCGAAACGGCGGCTACAGCCCTCCAAAAACGCTACGAATCTTGCGTAGAAAAAGACAAAGACCTGTATAAATCGGCCTGTTTCGGTAAGTTCGTTTTCTTTAATACATTTTTGAAGGGTCGTGATAGATTATGGAGTATATTCAAGGGAGTAGGTCATACAAAACTGAGTTTAGATGCATAATGGAGTGTCGGACGCGTGAGGGCGCGTCGGGGTCTCGAGCGCCGCCGTCCGTGACGGACGGACGTCGTCGCTCTGACAAGCACCAAGTGGATTTCTGTGTTGGGTCTAGGAGGTTGAGTGCCCTGCGGAATCATCAGTTTGCCCAAACTTGAATGTGCCAACTTTGACCAGTCTTTGATTTATTTGATTTTATTTTCTTTTATAACCATAGGTTACTCGATGTAAATCTCACAAAACTGTTCTGCAAAATGAAAACAAATTTCGATTTCTAAAAGGTCAATTGTAATCCTCTTACTATTACAAAAACATCAGTTGCCCTATACCAGTGATCTCCAAACTTTTTTGATCGCTAACCAGCATCGAAGCATTTATAGTACGAACTTTAACTACGCAGATTTGCTGTGTGCCTCTTTTACGAGTAGCAGTTAGACTTGCTGTTTTATGTATTTCATCATGTAATTTTATAAGTAAGCATTTGTTCATCATGTTCATCAAGTATTAACTCGCGTACCCTACTGTGGAGACCAATTGATTTATTTATCTGCTATTTTAAGATTACCCTGTTTACGATAAATTAGGAAAAACCGGCGGTTTACCCTAAATCTATTACAAGTCAAAATCAGTTTTTAACAAATCTCTTCTATCTAATAATAATAATCACCAACATATTTGTCACCAACAGTGGCAACAATGACCAACAGTGAGTCACCAACAAATAACTATCGACCACAAAGTCTTTCTACAATCTTATGTTCTATTTAATTAATATTTACCATTTTGTCTCGTTGTTTGACCGATTAAATCTAGTGCAAACTCTATCAAAATATTAATTAATCTTTTTTGCAATTATATTATTTTGTTCAAGCTTTACGTTATTTCTTGAATAATTTCTATTTGGGTTTTCTGGTGGTGTTGTATTTGTTCGATAGAATCTAGTGTGTTGTTTGAGAAAAATTGTTTCCGTTTACAGCTTATTCGACCTGGTCTAGGTTTTACAACAGTTATCCGAGCAAAATGAGGGCGATTTTCGATTTCAAGAAGATTAATTTGGGACATTACGTTACGAGTTTTGCATTGAGGGAGACACCGACGTCCGTCGCCAAACTGGTCAGAGGACAGGTCGGAAATGTCGAGCCACCGCGACTTAATAGAAAACTAGCAAATCACGAGTAAGTGAATTTTATTTATAATACTTTGTTTGAAACGAATTTAGACTAGTTCAAATTATCTTAACTAATTTTAACCTATATTGAATCTAGAGATTTCGTTACTATTTTTTGTGGAAATCCTAAATATTTAATTTAATTTTTTCAAATCTAGTTCCACAGATTAAACAATTTAATACACTTCTTGTATTTTGGCCACTTTCACTCGGCAACTTTCAGTCGCAATGATTTTTGAAAACTCAAAATACACGTAAAACAATATATCAATCAAAATACACTTTACAATATTTTGTAGTTTAAGTTTTTACTGGATTGTTCCAAAAGTCGTTTATTTTTTCCCAGTCATTAATTATATTTTTGTTTAGCCAATTTCTTTCTAAACCATACCTTAATTATTAATATATATATATATATATATATATATATATATATATATATATATATAT
The DNA here is from genome assembly GCA_944588485.1 of Phosphuga atrata. NCBI lineage: Eukaryota > Metazoa > Arthropoda > Insecta > Coleoptera > Silphidae > Phosphuga > Phosphuga atrata. The sequence continues at coordinate 14,145,283 of OX155895.1, read as the reverse complement.
ATATATATATATATATATATATATATATATATTAATGGGATATGTCATCTCGAAAACGATATCTCCTCGAAAACGATAACAACAATAAAAAATATAATTTTCGTAAAAAAAAATGGAAATTATTTTCTAAACAAGCCAATAACATAAGAAACATATTCTTATATATATATATATATATATATATATATATATATATATATATATATATATATATATATATATATATATATATAAGATCATAACATAGAAAGTGGATAACCTCTGGTCCAATTTAGAGCGTGAAAACTGGGCAAGAGACCAGCGTTAATTGTACTGCATATTTACTAACTAGACTGTAGACTGCGGAGCAATGCTCCGTTGTCACTTTCCTATCTAGTCTTGTCTGTCTGGTCTTGTCTGTCTTGTCTGTCTCGTCTGTCTTGTATGTCTTGTCTGTGTTGTCTGTCTAGTATTGTATGTCCATACAAATTCAAAATTTATTAATCCTCAGATGTACATACATACATATCAGACATGTCAATAAAATAGGAAAAGTAAGTAACACTAATTTCAGATTAACGTTCATATTCTAAAAACTCCCTAATATTATAAGACCATATTTGCTATTAAATGCGTTTTAAGACGTCTTCTGAATATACTATAATTAGTTTGCTCTTTAACAAGAATTGGAATACGATTATAAATTTGTATACCTATGCGATCAGGTGCTCCTTTGCAGATGGTAGATTGCTTTTTACAGGTCTTAGATTAAGGCAATTTCGTCTATTGTTTGCATTTCGATCATCCCTGGCACCATTTTAATGCCTATTTTTATGGATATAACAGGCTAGCTTCCATATATATATATAAACATGGCACAGTTAGAATATTTAAGTTTCTGAAATATGATCTGCAAGATTTAGTAGCTGCAATACCCGAGATTGCTCTTATGACCCTCTTTTGCGCTAGAAATACCCTTTGAGAATGTGAGGAAATTCCCCATACTGGAATACCATAAGCCATGATCGACAACTTCGGTATGGTATACGCTTAGGAGACATCTACCCCCCACAGTTTGACGAACTTTTCGTAATAGTTAGCGCTTAGAGTTCAGTTTTCGCACTATTTCAGCGGTAGTTGAGGACCATGTCACATTCCAGGTAGTTCTTCCAGGTAGATACCTAAAAATGTAACTTGTTTTTGACGAATCAACTTGCAGTTGCCGATTCCAAGTGGAATGTCTTCTGTGGGGGTTTGTTCGGTTGTACTGGAACACTACATAACTAGTTTTACCAATATTTAAGTGTAGGTTATTAGCACAGAACCACTGGTAGAGCTTTTCTAGGGTAGTATTTAGTTTAGCAGTCGTTTCTTATACGGAATAGTCTTGTCTGTTTAGTCTTTGTCTCGTTTTTCGTCCGTCTAGTTTTGTCTGTCTAGTCTTCTCTGTCTAGTCTTGTTTGTCTAGGCTTTTTTGTTTAGTCTTGTCTGTCAGGTCTTGTCTGTCTAGTCTTCTCTTTCTAGTCTTGTTTGTCTAGTCTTGTCTCTCTAGTCTTGTCCGTCTAGTCTTGTCTGCCTAGTCAAAAATCAAAATCTCAAATCTATCAAAATTCTATCAAAAATCTATCAAAATCTACTCAAAATCTATTCATTTCATTATTTAAGATACTCTACACAGACAACTAAACGAAATATGTCAAAACAGAAAGAGAAACCTATACATAAAACCGTAAGGCTTATGATTGAAAGTTAACAAAAATATATATAAAATACATAATAGAATATTACGTAACGAGAGTTGTAAGAAGCATATTACGTATGTGCGTAACAGTTACGCACAACCCGCGTAGCGGGGATTGCGTAATTCGGCGAGTACATAATTACCTTACAACTCGAGTTATATACTATACTTTTGATGAAATATGTTTGATGTAACAAATTTATTTCTTATTAGGTATATTATTTAACATTATAATAAACAAACAGTTGCATTTTCATATATAACTGTTATTCGAAATTAGTTAACTGATAGAAATGAAAAGAAATACATTCTTAATTTTTACATACCTTATTATTAGTACTTATTTGGGTTAACCCTTTGTCGTCTGACGGTACTCGAAAGTACCACCATATACAAATTTGTTTGAAACTAAAGCAAAGTTATATTTGTCTACATCTGCCTGTATGAACTTCATATTGAAAGTACAATGCAAAGATCGTGTATAAATCTTAATATAACAAATACCGTCAGTCGTGTACGCGTGGTATTCAGTTGTGTGTAGTGAGTACAAGAGTGTTGACGCCATTTTCAAACGTGCAATATTTATCAGTTATTGTAAAATATCAGTTATTGTAATACTATTTCAATTTTTTTGTTATTTCGATTAATAAAGTTAAAAATAAATAAATAATGCAAGCTACTTTTTAAAAATCACAATAAATTGACAAAATTGTTACTCTTAATGACGAATGGTACCTATAAGTACCGGTTAATTATCTATTTTGAGCACTAAAATTAAAATATTTTTTCAAGAAGTCGGAAATTTGCAATTTTTACTTATGTTGGGCAAAAAAGGGTTAAACTGGAATATGAGTGCTCATAGATATAGGCCAAAAACCCAATCTACGCAATGGCAATTTCCGTTAGTTTTAATTGCGGCACGGGGGGCGCTAAACGTATGAGCACGTAGTAGCAGCTTTCAACCAATCAACGAATCGCACGTGTGTGTTATCAATCATAACTGATCATTAATCGCGGACTGTTACATACGTGTGTGTTATGATGTATTTACATAGTTCACGAACTGTACAATAATGGGCATTTACAATAGTGGTCGTCGATAATAGGAGTAGTATATTACGTAATGAGAGTTGTAAGAACCATATTACGTACGAATGGAACAGTTATGGACAGTAATGGAACCCCGCTTCGCGGGTCGCGCGTATTTCCGCGAGTACGCAATTGCCTTGCAACTCGAATTATGTATTATACTTTATCTACGACCACACTAATTTGTTTCTGTTTAATAAGAAAAATATGTTTGATGTAACACCTTCGACAATATTTAACTTGATAGAAATGAAAAGAAATACATTCATAATGGTTACATACTTTTTTATTTAATACTTATTTGTAGTTTTCGTTAGATTTAATCGTGAAAAAACGAAATGAATGACTACTTCTATGTGAATGATGTGACGTTTAATGATTGTTTGGAAATCACGTAGTACTATATTTAAAAATAGTATAAACGTGCAGCTCTCAACCAATCAACGAATCGTAAACCAAACAAGCAAGAGTGATTTTGATTTATTACATAACATCAATCGCGGATTGTTACATATCTGTGTGGATTGATGTATTTACATAGTCCACGAACTGTACAATAATGGGCATTTACAATGGTGGTCATAGATACAGTACATTTAAATATCATTTATTCGAACATAAAATTCATCTAAATTGTAAGCTTCAATTTCGATTATGCCCGCCATACACACAACGGTCCACATGACAGGTCTACCTGTGCAGGTTTGCCTGCGCAAGTAGACCGGAGCGTGTGTGGTAGACCTGTGCAGTTTCTTGCGTACGGTTGACCTGCGCAGGCAAACCTGCACATGTAACCTGTAAGGTTGACCGTAGCGTGTATGGCGGGCATTAGAAATCAAATAGTGTGTTTATGTTTTTTTTGATGGCCCTTGGTAAGTGATTGAATAATTTCACTCGGTATCGCTCGGTCATTGTCAAATTATGTCTAGGCAGCTCATAAGATGTTTGATTGAATCTTGTCTCCCTTTGATTGGGTTTTGCGTATTTTCTTCCTTAAGGAGGTTCGAGCGAATACCATGTTAAATATTTTTTTCAAGTTTAAGCTTTGAAACTTTTTATATATGAAGATCAATACTTTATTTATGTCCTATCAAAATTTGAAAGTGATCCTCCATTTAGTTTATCCGTAAAAAAAAATCAAGAATGTTTTTTCGAATCTTATACACAGGTTCCTATGGCCGACAAGCTTCCGTCACGTCTTTATTTTTTATTTTTTTATATTAATTTCCCAACTTTAGTAATTCACATGACAGATGGTTTGGCAACGTCGCGATAACAGCTGATTGTGAGAGAAAAGAAAAACATGGAAACATTTGATCGTCTGTGGAATACACTATTTGATAGAATACACTCCAGCTTTTTACATAGATTATCTATAATGTTTTGCCTTTAGGTAGTTCGAGGTTTTCGGCCAACATCTTGGGCTAATAAAATTCTGATCCCTTTACAACCAGTCGACTCATAACACTGATGTTGCTTCATGTGATCTTTTTATGTCACCTTATAAGTAATTTAATTTTTTAAACCTTAAAAGTCATTTAATAACTTTATTTTATTAAATGAATAATAATCACCAATTTTAATATTTGTTATGTTATTATAAATAAAAATAATGAATTTTAACTATTAGGATAATTGAAAACAGAAAAATTCAAGCACTATTTTGACTCATTAGTTACGCTCGAACCTCCTTAAAGCATTTTTTAAAAACATTATTTGCGTGCATTCCATTCCCCCAGAACAGGATTCCAAATCCTAAGCGCGATTGAAAATTTCCATAGTACACCATACAATATACCATCAAGATATTTGTATCTAAATACCTACTCAGGATTTTTAGCGGGTATACCATTTTGCTTAGTTTCAATGCGAGTGTGTTAATATGTGTGGACCAACCTAAATTGTTGTCGAGGTGGATTCCCAGGAGCTGTGCGGTCTTAAAAACTAAGATAGGTTCATATTTAATTTGAAATATCGTTGGGTAGCAGGCTATACACCTTTTTCTTTGAAATATTAATGCTTTGGTTTTCTCTTTGATTACTATTAGCTGAATTTCAGGATACAGGACTTATTCGTAATCTTATACTTCGTAGATCTCATTAGTAATGTTTTCTTCGGGTTTATTTACTATTTAAATGGTAGTGTCATCTGCATAGTTTATCATGGTGTGACGAAGGCCTATACGCGTTTGGTACAAATCATTGATAAAAAGTACGAATAATAGTGAGCCCAAAGTACTTCGTTGTGTCGCTTATTAGCCTAGGAGGTGATATAATTATTCCGGAAGGAGTTATTAGTTTAGTTATTAGTATTTTGTTACGCTAAAATGATCTAAACCGATCTAACAATATGCCATGGTCTTCCATGTCATATGCTTTGGAGAGATCCAAGAGCAAACCCGCAGGTATGTTTTTTCTTCTAGATTTTCACTTCCCTCTCTTCAGTCCATAACCCTTCTGCAGGGGGCGGTGACATCAATTTGCTACGCTCGCAATGTCTACCTCACCAGCGCTCTCTATCTTGGGCAGATCTCATTACTTCCTGCATCCCTTGTCCCGTCAGGTTTTTTGTCCATTCTATCCATCGTGTCGGCGATCTTCTTCTTGGGATTTACCCCACATAAAAACTGGAAACATGAAGTGTCAGTATCTTTCCCTTCAAGAAAACCATGCTGATTTGGGTTAATTAGTTGAAATTTATTTCCAAAAGCTAGCACCCTCGAACATACAAGCTTCTCGAAGATCTTGGAGAATGCTGACAAGGTACTGATATCTTACAATTAGCCCCTGGAAGTTATTTCCAAGTTTTCAACCATTGTTTCCTCATTTCTTAATTTAAACTTATGTGTATGGTGTTCATACTCACACCGCAAAAGGGTTCCGGACCTATAAAGGGTTTACTAAATCCCTTGTTTGCTAGCTGATCGGCTTCTTCCTTTCCCTCTATACATGTGCGTCCTATAGTAGCCAGTATAGTGTTACTTCGTTGTCTCTACCAAGCTTGTTTAGCTTTCCCACGAAGTCACATACCAGTTTGTACCAGATTTGCTCACCAAAGGGAGTTCCAACAAGTGTGGTAAATTTAAATTTGGTGACCTTTTTTCTCACAGTCAAACCCTTATGACAGTTCGATGGTAGAGAGACCGCCATTATTAAAAATGGATCGCTATTGTATGCAACTAAACGCATTCTTATTGTTAAATATTGTTTAAAAAATGTTTGAATTGCGTCCAATTTTTGGTGGGCAAAATATTCCAAGTGCAACAACTAAAAAGAGCATTATCAGATAATTTTAGGAGACTATTGTCGGACGGTTATTGATGTCCGACACCCGAAAAAAAAACCCGAAAACCGATTTCTATAATGTAATATTGCACGATTCTTGCGGTGTGCGGCTTCGCATTGTCACGCATAAAGATAAGTTTTTCTCCAATTTAGTCGACGTAAGGTACCACATGAACTGCTAAAATCTCCTCGATGTATATAGCACGCGTTAAACCTCCTCTCCCGTGAGCACGGGCGCCCCTACTATTGAAATTACACCCCAGATCATGCAGGAACCACCTCCATAATTAGTCCGCTCTTCAAGACAACATTCTGAAAATCGCTCTCTTGGTCTCGGGTACACTTTTCTTCTTCGGTCGCTACCATATAGGTATATTCTGCAGACTCACATTGTTCCAACGTACAATTTAAATGATCCCTTGCAAAACACAGACGCGCTTGACGATGAGTTGGGGTAAGTTGTCGACAACCTGCAGGTGTCTTAGGGGTCAAGTTACTATACTGCAGTCTTCGTCTTACTGTCCACTGACTAATAGCCACTCGTACTTCACGGAGCTGTCCTCACAGAAACAAACAGAAAGCTGCCGATTTCTTATTGATATTGACACAATAAAGGGGGTCTCCCGGGCCGTTGTAAATCTCCTTCTGACTCTACCAGTTCGTCTAAAGCAGTGTTTTTTAACCTTTTTCATACCGCGACCCCCTTAGTGTCGAAACATATTTCGCGACCCCCTATCCTACCCTCCGCTGTTTCTTGCTTGTATTTTTTTATGATACAAATATCGAATCTTTACATCATTTTTACTTATTTTTATAATTAGATATCGGCAAAATACGTAATTACTTACACATAACAGACATTCGTGATCAAGTCATAGGAAAAATAAAAGAAAGTACTTTTGTATCCCTGCAGTTTGATGAATCTACTGATATTACGGGTTGTGCACAGTTTGTAGCTATTGTGCCTTTTGCCTCCAATGAGAGATTGATGGAAGAAATACTGTTTTGTAAAGCTCTGCCTGGGAATAGAACAGGTCAGTGCTTATATAACATGTACCTTGAAGCTACACAAGACTTCCATATCGATTGCACGAAGATTGCGCGAAGAAATGCATTTTGCTATTTGGTTCGAAAAGCGTCTTTATTATATTAAGCGACTTAAAGCACTGATGCCAAACGCTTGTTGTATGCATTGCTTTCTTCATCGTCAATCTCTTTCCTAGAAAACCTTGCCACAGGAATACAATGACGTTCTTATTATAATTATAAAATTAGTAAATCAAATTCTATTAAAGGAAAAGCTTTACAGACATGTTTATTTCGAAGTATTTGTGAAGATATGAGTTCACTGCACCAAAGTTTGCTTTACCACACAGGGGTTAGGTGGTTATTGAAAGGCAAAGTACTGACAAGAGTTTTGGAACTACGAGGTGAAGTTTTGGTGTATTTACAGCAGGTCAAGTCCGAATATATCAAATATATTTGTGACTCGGAATTGAAACTTGCTTTTCATTCTTAACTATTTGAGCATTTAAACACGTTGAATAAAAGCCTTCAAGGGAGGGATGATAATTTAATTTCCGCTAAAGAAGAAATCCATGGCTTTACGAAAAAATAAACCTGTGGTCAGCATCCATAAAGCAACTTTGATTCGTTTTCTTCTACTCATTCTTTTATTGGAGAAGTAGGATCTCAGATAAACATAAAATCATATTTGAAATTGTATTACATAATTTGAAAGAAAAATTGTGTCATTATTTCTCATTGGAAGAACTTTCAGAAAACACCGAGAAAAGGTGGATCATAAATTCGTTTTTTAAAAGCAGCTACAGACGCGGCAAGTTTGGGAACCAATCTAAAACAAAATCTGTTGCAATTATCTCCTAATAGAATGTTACACTAGGAATTCATGTCTATCACTTTCGATATCTTTTGACTAGAGAAAAACAGAATATCTACATTTAACCAGAGAAGCTTTGAAGTGTTTGATTCCATTTGCCACTTCCTCAAATAAAAGGCAAACAGAAAAATCGCCTAAATTTAGAAAGCGATTTAGTTCTATGCGTAGCAAAAACGGATTCGCGACGGGAAAAATTGATTAACAAGAAACAGGCCCGACCATAACATTAATGTGAATGTGTACCTATTCCTTGTAACATTAATGATTCATGGTACTCGAAGGTATTTGTTGATTTTTGTTAACCTAATTTGTGTTTTACCAAACCTTTAATAGACCTTTTCATAGTTGAAATTTTTTTGTGCGCATGTGTCAATTTCCGCCATGTTATACGTCAAAAAGTGCCCGAACTTTTTGACGTATAACTAAATATGTGCCCGAAAATTTCAAATTCCCGCTTTTCAAACTTGGCGGCTGCGCATGCGCTTAAACCTTCTCTTAATAAATATAACATTTTGAATTAGAATGATTTCAGGGCTTTCAGGGTAGTTTAAGGCTTTTCTTGATAATTCAACTATATACCACTTATTATAAAACGATCAATTTGTCTACTACTATCACGAGTGAACTACCTTAAGGGCTCTTTTTTTTAAATTTTAAAATAACTGCGATCCCTTTAAAGAGACTTCACGACCCCCCTAAAAAGGATTCACGACGCCCCAGGGGGTTGCGACCCCCACGTTGAAAAACACTGGTCTAAAGGATCAGGGCTCCCCATAACGTTGGAACACTCTTCGAACCGCGTCGCGTGTCATATCCAGTTGTCGAGCAACAGCTCGCTGGCTAAGTCCATTTTCGATTAGAACAAAAAGTTGGGCGGCCTTTTGCGGTGTAGTATGCATTAAACTAGCAATTTTGAAAACCAATCAAATTAAGAAAAACGAATAATATGCAAATTTCAATTTCAAAGGTAAAAATTACAGTCTTTCGCCAATTTGTTATTCTCCTTATCACCACCACATAAATGCGTTCGTTTTTGTTTACCAGTTGCTACGCCTATAAACGATAAACATTCTTGATAAATTTAAACTCATATTAAAGCATAATAAATTGTCTTTCAAACGGTATATTTATTTCTCTATTTCATCTCATAAATAGTTTCTAAAAAAATCGTTAAAATCTGCCAAATAGTTAGTCACAGTGGGTTGATTTCTATGCACGCAAATTTACTTAAAATATTTCGTTCATTTTTGCAAAGCAATTTGATTTCAATGCAAATTTCAAGAAATTTATTTAATACATTTTGTTTTCATAATCAAGTAATTTATCGAGTTAAATATCTAAATTAAGTAAAATATTTCTCTTTGATAATTTAGATTTCTTGCGGTAAGTGAGTTATCGATCGAGTACAAAAGGTAATTGTGATAGATCTGTATAAATTACCGTTGTTGAATAAATTCCTATTTCTGATTGTAAAACTTTTGTATTATTAACGGCAATTTGAAGCACAATTGAAAAGAAAAATAAAAAATAAGTAGTGCGAGCAGTAATTGATCAAATTACACTAATAACAAATTGGATTTGCATGATGGATCTTTTATACGAGTAGGAAAAAAAGCAAATACAGAACATTATTTTTTGGGTGTTGAAAAGGGAAACGGTGTTTGGGACACAATGCGTTTTACTTTCATGTGATGCCGCAATTATTTACCATTATTTAAATTTTTATGGTGCTTGATAGAAAATTGGTAAAAATCCGCGACGAATTTGTAAGTTGTTTCGTTTGTAAAATCGACTTCTTTTGCCCACGATTTTATGGAATAACTCGTCCTTTCCTACACTACATTTTATAGCCCAATTTATATAAGTAATACAAAAAAACACAATGATAAATAAATGTATTGTGACTGCGTTTTATATAGAAAGAATTGATTCAAATGTTGTTACGTGTCTAATACACGTAACAATACAAGCATTTTATTTTTTTTAATGCGAAATATTGTAAAATATTTGATACTTATTATCTAAATGCTAATATAAAATATTTTTTAAATGCTTTGAAAACTGCTAAATCGCAAGGTGGATGTGATACAAATCTGATTTATGATTTGTTGGTTTATTTTATTATTTATATAAAAATTATGATAATATTTATTATAAAATTTATTTAAGTTGTTGGAGGTTTTGTCATTTCGCTAAAAAACCCGGACATTTTTATGTCTTGCAAAATTTTTATACACAATTCATTCATCATTTTTATGTTAACATAAAGATTTGCTAAATTTTCAAGTAAAAAATATTATTTATATGTGCATTGGTAATATTGTTTTTATTTTAGTATATATTTAATTATAATCAGAGTGTGTAAAGAGAAAAGTTTAGATAATTGGTAATAATTTTATTTTGAAAACAATAAAATAATTCTTTAAGACATTAATCATCATTATTTGGTCTTTGATTGCGGGTTGAGAGAGATAAAAAACGCCAATCCATCTGTTCGAAATGAATTGTGTATAATAGATAATAGATTATCCATTTATGGTCGCAAAAAGAAGAAGAAGATACACATTAAGAACAGAAGAAAAAGAAAACCAAATAAGAAATCGTGTAGTAGTGAGTCTTGTCTTGGGCGTCGGCCAATTACCCATGAATATCGTATAGCCGGTGCATAAAAGCTCGGCGAGCTTTTGTGCTCGCATGAAGTAGCCATCTTGTTAAATAGTGAAGTGGGCGGCCGCATTTTTCAGACTCCTGAACAATGCGTAGCGCCGCATAGTAGTCAGTAATCACGTATAAATGTAATTAATGGATTTTGTGATTAATCACCGAGCGCCCGGCACTCCGAAAAAAAACCATTATTAGATTTATTACTTTTTACATTTTTATACTTTATTAGGTTCGTTTCCAATTTAAAATTTATATGTGAAAACAATTGATTATCAAGCAGATTAACTTCGCTCCCTATATAATAATACTCTTCGGTCATATACACAACACTTGCTTTAATTAAGGTTCCGTTTTTTACTGGATTATTAATTGAATCTGCCACTCTGCCCTGTGTCAAAGATAAAGGTTTTTTATTCTACAGCAGTGCAACAATTTGCATTTCTTATTATGGAAATAACATACGTTCTCAAGAAAATTCATAACGCTAAGTATATAATTTTTAAATAAACTGTATTCTCTGGTATTTACTCTACTAAAACTCATTTTACCACTTTTTTATTAGCTGGCTTTCTTTTTTTTCTGTCTGATCTCTTCTTCGTGCGGGGAAATATTTCGATTTTTATAAATCAATTTTAAACTAATGTCCCGCTGGGCTAGAGAAGTGAAACTTTAAACATAGCTCGGAACTGGATGACAGCTTAGAAATGCAATATTTTAATAGTTTAGACCAGTGGTTCCCAAACTATTTTGGTCGTGGACCCCCAAATTTGTTTCCAATGATCATAGAACCCTAAATATTTTTTAAACAACGACTTCTTTAATTTAATTTCTGATATTAAATTAAACAAGTATTATTTTGGTATTTCAGAATTTATTGCATTAAACAAAACTCAAAAAAATAACATTCATCTTAGAAATAATTTACAAAAATATAAAACAAAAACTAAAATAAATGAAAAAACTTTAATGTGAAGGATGCACCTGCTTCTTTGGTTCAATGATTCTATTCAAATTAGGCGTTTTGTTTGATAACTGAATTCGCATATCAGGTGCAGAATCAAGTTTGTTACGATATTTGGGTTTTATAGCAACATACTTTGAAAACCCAGCTTCACACAAATAAGTGTGGCAATAGAATTCGAACAGCCTGATTTTAAATCCACTTCAGCTTCTTCGAAAAAATTACTAAGCGTTTGGAAACACTTGAAGTTATTTTGCTCCACATATGAAATCCAATATTGTATTTTCCTTGAAAAGGCAACCAATTTATCTTTTCTCTGTAATATGTTGACTTTTTTTACTTGCAGAGCCAAACATAATTCGTTCAATTTTCCAAATATATCAGCAAGGTATGCAAGTCTAGATAGCTAAGTCATATTACTTAATCTGTCTTTAAATTTATGACCAATAAAATTCGCCAACAATTCCCTTCGCAAGTAACATTTTCGCTCAAGCATTTTACCACGCTATAACCATCTAACTACCGTATGAAGACCATATTCCATATTGTACGAAGACCATAGAATTATACACCATTCTTATTTTTTTAATGACGTAAAATTTGTTGCGCGCGGAATCCCCAATTTTTTCGCGGAACCCCAGGGTTCCACGGAACACACTGGTTTAGGGAATCACTGGTTTAGACACTTACTTCTACTTCAATTAAGTATTTCTTGTTAAATGTAGTCCACATCAAATGTAATTATATATTTCGGGGACCGTATATGTGGGTGTCTTATTTATAAACGAAGGATACAAAATCGGTTTCAAAATTTCACACACAACACTAAAATACAGAAAATAGTATATAGAAAAAACTTTAATTTAATAAAATTCAATAAAAAGAAGAAAATAATTTTTCATGTTGACCATTCGCTCCTTGCATAACCGCGCTTAGCGCCATCCGTGGCCAAAAAGACAACTTCGTCTCCAATAATGGTGTATAAAAACAACAGACAAAAACAAAAAATGATTAATTTAAGAAAAGCCAGCAAATAATATAATACATACAATCTTTAACATACAATCATAATAATACATACAATCTTTAACAGCAAAAAATATTGCCAATTATGTCAGGTCATATATCGCGAATGGAAGCGGCTAGGAAAATGGAATTAGTATATTTGCAACCAGAAGATTTCACTGTCATAACCTTTGAACGGCTTACCACATAACCTTATAGTTTTCACCAATCGATTCAGCGTCCCAAAATTAGTCGGAACACGTAAAGCATATTCGTAGGAAGCTTTTAATTAGGAAATAACGTCGAAGCGTGATACCGTGAAGTCAAGATTGCGGAAACCGTAATAAAGTCTCTGAAAGCATTTTGCTGCAGATTACAAATATGCTAATTATTTTTCGCTAGCTTCTTCCGTTCACTACCGCCTGCTAAAATTGAGGAAAATTTTTTAGAAATTTCGGCGCTCGACTAGAGATTTTGGAAAGAAATGAATTTCTCGCGGATAATCTGAGTGCGTTAATAGGGAAATGATCTTCTGAAAACGATGACGTAATCCGTTTTTTTATTATCTGCAACCGTTTCTGTTATATCGACTTTGCAAATCGAGAATCGTAAAATTTAAGTTTGAATTTTCTCGACGAATTATTGTATCTTTCCGAACAATTTACACATCGACTTGTTCGTCCTGTCGAGTAGTTTCTGTGTGCCGAAAATGATTTCGTTACTGTTTACCGTTCTTTGAAAAATTGAAGAAAAACCGAAAAAGCACATTTTTTCGATCGAAATGATTTTGAAAATGATCGAGAAAATTTTCTCGTGGTTTTTTTTTTAGTGCTGAAAACTTTCTGTTCAGAAAATTTTCTACTTTATTTCGCTCGAAAGTCACAAATAAACCAGATATTTCTTGTGTATTTTGAGCATTTGAACCGAGTAAACTGGAAAATCGTGTTCAGCACTTCCATTTCCTGCGGATAAACTTTAAAAGACCCTAAAATTTTCAAAAAAAAATCCATGGTTTTGATCAGGAAAAAAGTTGAATTTTCGGTTCTCTACGATCACCTCAGAAGCAACAAATCCCAGCGAAATCAGTTTCTGCACACTGAAGCTAGATGGTAAGAAGAGAGAATCGATCTGTAAATTGTTTATAAAGATTCATTTTTTTATTGAAATTCTCAATTAATTAATTAATTCTGATTCTGAATTAATTAATTCTGAATTAATTTTGAAAGTTTTTAAACGTTGTTGACGAAGGCAACAACGTAAATTAAATATTCCTTATTCTACGTCGTCTTTGCAATTACTGGCAGTCGTTGAATCAATAAATGGAACACTTGTGGTTGTAAAGTCTGTTGAAGAACTTGCAACTCATTTGGTTGTTCACAAACAGCAACAGCTTGAGAGGAGCTAAATGCTCAACTCCATACTCAAGGTCTCCTGCCCCTAAAAACTCCTCTAAAAAAACCTAAACTAAAAAACCTAACCTAACCTAATTGTACTTCTTGTAGGAAGAATCTTTGTACTGCTTCATGATCTTTCATATTAGGGAAATTGGTAGTGGTACGGCGCACACTGGGCCGGATTTCAAATTTACGGCGACAAAAAAAAATTTGCAATGTCTAACAATTAATCAAAACCACTTAAAATGTATTGTTTGGTAACCCATTCATAATAATACAAAAAAAATTAATGCGATAAACCAATAACATTGGTTGTGGGAACGTGTCAAACAAACATCTCTCTTGTCCCTTCGGCACCAAGAAGGAACTAATGCGCTCGATATTTCATGAAGTAACTACGCCTCTTTTCTGTTTGCGCTCAAATTGTGACTTGAATTGTGATTGAACTTTTTAAATATGGAGAATATAGCTTCAAGTATGTATTTACATGTAATAATATCGAAATTGTAGAAAGTTTTAATCAAACGCGTTATAAAATAAATTTTGTTAACGACTAATGTAAATTTAAAATATCTTGAAATATACTGAAAACATTGATTTTTAAAAAAAGTTCCGTTAAATTGAATGGTTTGTAAGACAAAACAAACATTGACAATTCTAGGAGAGCAATCATCCCTTCCACATCGTTCCACCTTACTTAAAATTGCACCTTTTTTCAAAAGAAGTCCGGCGGAGGTGCTGGGACTTGCGTTAAGTGCAACTCCTAAAAGGTTTAGAAAATTCAAAAAGGTTCACTATTCATCGCCTTCTAAGAGAGTAAGGTTTTTTAGTAGGGATTCAGCAAGGAGCTAAAACTAGAGGGACTGATATATAACCCTCATATCACGTGGTGTCGAAAGCAAAAAAAAAGATTATCCATTACATGTCAGTGTATCTGGAAACGAAGCTGTGGTGCTGTTACAGAATCTTTTAGATCATACTGTGCGAAGACTTGCACAGGTTCAGTAGGATGTTATTATCGAAAACATGAACCAAACTAGCAACTGTCTTTAAATTAGCTATAAGTGGGTTCTAGATGACAGGGCAATAAGTGCACGTGGCAAAGCAAAACTTTGCTAATAATAATTTTTATGCGGACTCAAATATAATTTATGAATGTTATAGAATTTGTGCGAGTGTCCATAATTTTTTGATGCATGGGGCTGACATAATAAAATCACTTCCATTGCTTGTAGGCCTCCTCTCAGAAGATGTTATAGAGGCTAGTCATAAGACTTACAAACAGATTAGACAATATCACTCCAAGAAAATGTCAAGAATTAATACGATTACGGACATTTTGAACTGGTCACTTATATCATCAGATCCTCTAATCACCAGTTATAAGGACAAAACCCACCAGGAAAATATAAATATGGAATGAGGTAGTATTTGGAAAGCCTCGAATGCCCAACTATCTCAATGAAGAATGTACACGAGAAACTACTGATGATATCGTTATTGATGACGAAGAAGGTGCAAATAGTGATGATGATATTGATTTTGACGAATACCAGTCCTGAAAAAAAATGTTGCACTAGCACTTTTGTCTTTTGTCAAATATATTTTTCCACTTCATTTTGCATTTTTAATTAATAGAGGGATATAAAGTCATTTTATATTCAGATCATCAGAATGTCATCTTAAAATAATATTTGAAGCAAAAAAAATTTTAATGAACCGTTTTTAGTTTTTGTCGCTGTAAATTTGTAATCCTGCCCAGTGTCGGAGGCTTGAAGATTCTGCCTTTTTGGATCTACGTTTTTCCTTAAGTTTCTTTTTAAAAAACTGGATCTTTGCGTCGTTTGTGGACAAAATATATACAATATCCTAAAAAGAGTGTCCCAAATACTCCAGCCGCAATTCCAAGAGCGGTTTTTGGCGTTAAACTAGACATTTTTGAGTATATTCTGGGTCTCTCAAAAATTACACCCTTCCATCACGTTTATTCAACAAGAAGAAAGTTTTGATGCAAAGTGAAAGAACCTTCGTAGCTATCGGGCAATGATAATTTGACGTAAAATAATTTTGCTGGAATTTTCAAATGCCTTGAGGTGACAGTCGCTTCACGATTTTATCCGAAAATTCGACTTTTTTGTATAAATATATACAATATATACAATATATATATATATATATATATATATATATATATATATATATATATATATATATATATATACAATATATATATATATATATATATATATACAATATATATATATATATATATATATATATATATATATATATAAATAAATGCTGAATAATGGCGTAACTAGTCATGAAGTTCTTTAAAGTGTCACCTTTGGCTAACTACACAAAATATTGCCGTTTTCTCGTGGACATTAAACGCTTTTCTCCTTTTTAGGACATTTTAATAAAAACGTTGTTTTCACTTTTATTTACAATATATTTAACGGTAATATTTTACCGTATATCCAAAATATCCATAACTAATATAATAATAATCCATAACTCCTAACTCGCAAAGTCGAAACATTCAGGTAATCAAAATGAAGGCCGTTTACTTATTCTATGGAAATAATGGCACTACACATTGAATATAATCGTTGTGTCGTTATATCGTTGAATATAATAATAATTATTTGAACCCAGCATGCGTATTGTTGGAAGTATCGTGGTGCGCCCCAAAGTAATACAATTCGTCATTTTTCTTCCAATTTTTTTTCAGCGCGGGCTTTTAGCAAACCATAAAAGAACTCAACTCCATGCACGTCGAAATTTGATAAGTCGAATTTGAAGAAACTTTTGTTGCTTATATCAGAAAACGAATTTTTGAATTATTGAGTGAGAAACTGAACAGGGCTGAACAGGGATTGTAGCTCAATTGAATCATAAGCCTTCTTGAAATCTACGAAGGCAGATGATTGGGAGGTTTCTGAGGCCTTTTTTAGGTTGAACATCTGCTCAGTGCACAATCTTTGAGGACGGAATCCAGCTTGATATTCGCGAATCTTATGCTCGAGTTCTTCTTGTATTCTTTTAAACAGGCATGTAGAGAAAATTTAGTAGCCGACTTCAAGGAGAGAGATTCCCCTGTAGTTATGTACATCTGTTTTTTCTCCTTTTATGAGGAGTGGGTGAATCAGAGCACATTTCCAGTCTTTGAGGAGTTTTTCGTTTTTCCAGATTGCCTGTATAATTTCTGTAAGTTCCTTGAGTGAATTTGGACCTAGGTTCTTGAGGAGTTCTGCCACAATCCCATCGCTTGCCGAGGTTCTGTTCTTTAATTGTTTAATGTTGTTCAGAATTTCTTCTTGGTTTGATGGAGGTGACTCTGGGTGACTGAAACTGGGGGCTGCTTCAGGAAATCTTTCAGTAGGTTCAGGACAATTAAAAGATCTGAGAAGTATCCTGCTAGTTCTTTGCAGTTTTCTTCATTAGTAAGGGCCAATTTTCCATCTTTTTTTCCTGAAGCATAGGTTCTGTGGGATGTATCCTCTGATTTTTTCTCTGAACGTTATGTAGTAATCTCTAGTTCTGTAGTTTCTGAAGTTTTCCTCAGTTGAGTTCAGTTGTTCTTTTATGTGTTTTCTTTTATTTTGTCTGATGGTTTTAGATACTTGTTTTCGGATCTCATAAAATTTTTGTTGAGTTTTCTGGGATATTTTACTGTGGTATTTCTGAAATGCAGATTTTCTTATCTCTAGAGCTTGATCACAGGTAGAGTTCCGCCAGGGATATTTTATGGTCTTTTAGGGGTATAATTTCTAGAGCCTTCTGTGTGATTTTGGTACAAAATTCTTCCCATATTTTCGCTGGTTGATTTTCCCAAGCTTCTTTTAGATTGGTAAAGGGAATAATTTTCGTATCGAATTTCTGTTGTTTGAGTTTCTTGGGGCAGTATTTTCTTGGAGTAAATTTTTCTTTAATTCTAGTCAGATAGTGGTCCGAGTCGATGTTTGCTCCTTTTTTCACTTTTTCACACTCTTTCGCTTGTGTCATGTACCTCTTTCTGAAAGGGATATGAAATAGCTATATGGTCAATCTGAAATTCACCAATGGATTCAATTGGGGATCTCCAGGTTTTTTGTTTCTTATGATGCTTCCTAAGGGATGTGGACATGATTTTAAGGTTGCAGGGTTGACATAGTTCAATGAGTCTTGTGCCATTTTTGTTGGTAATTTTGTGTGCCGGGTAGAGTCCCAACGGTTTTTCTCTCGGTCAATTTGTGCATTGAAGTCGCCTAACAGAATTTTGATGTCATCCTTTGAAATTTTGGACATTACCCTTTCAAGCTTGTTCCAAAATTTTTCTACGCTTTCGGTATATAGATAATAATAAACAGTAATAATAATAATAAATAAAATAGACAATAATAAATATAGATAACAAGAAGTTTGTTGTCTATATTTGTGGGGGCGTGTGCGTTTATGAAGGTATATTCTCTATGGGCGCACTGAATTCTCACGGTCATTAGGCGATTGTTGATCTTTGTTGATTGACAATCCAAGTTGACTTCTTTGATTGACAATCCATGTTTTTTTTCGAAAAATTTTCTTCAGCGACGAAGCTCATTTTTGGCTCAATGGGTACATCAAAAAACAGAATTGTCTAATTTGGTGTGAAGAGCAGCCAGAGGCAGCTCAAGAGCTGCCAATGCACCCTGAAAGATGCACTGTTTGGTGCGGTACTTATGCTATACTTTAGGACCGACCGTACTTCTTCAAGAACGATTAAAATCGCAACGTTACAGTCAATGGAGCAAGGTACCGTGCGATAAATACCGGCTTTTTTTTGTCTAAAATGGAAGTATTGTACTTGGTTGACAAGTGGTTTTAGCAAGACGGTGCCATATGCCACACGGCACGCGATACCATGAACCTATTGAGATGCGAGTTTGGAGAGCAATAATCTCACGTTTTGGAGCAGTCCATTGGCCGCCAAGATCAAGTGATTTGACCCCACTAGACAATTTTTTGTGTGAATACTTGAAGTCTCTCGTGTACAGGGACAAGCAAGCCACAATTCCAGCCCTGGAAGACATTACAGCTGCCATTGGTGACATACTGGCCGCAATGCTGGAAAAATGATGCCAAAAGTGGAGCAAATAAAATATTTCATATAAAATGTAAATATTTCATTCACTTTCTGCAAATTTTCTGTTTTTTTTTGAATTTTCAAAACCCAGACAGTTAAAAAATCACCCATTATAATTTTACGTTAGAATAACATTCTTTTATCTAGAATAACAATGTCGATTTCGAGCAGTTGAGTTATCCGACTATAAGTATGGAGTTGCAAAAACTGAGTTTTATTGGAACAAATAACAGATAATAGCGTAAAAATATAGGAGTACTTTTTTATATTTCGGTTAGGTTAAACAAGTACAAACGGGCTACGTCAAGGAGACGCGTTGGCGTGCCTCCTATTTAGCATATGCCTAGAAAAAGCAATCCGAGACGCGAACGCAAACAGAAGAGGCATGATTGTAACTAGATATCCACAACTACTCGCATACTCAGACGATGTTGACATAATTACCAGGACGACAAGAGAAATGACTTGAACTTATTCAGCCCTCGAGGAGGCGGCCAACAAGAAATGAATGAAAAAAACAGAAATGATGCCAATAACCACTTAGGTGAAACACAATCGGAACAAGAAAATTCTAAATCGAGTTCACGTACCTGGGCATCAACGTAAACGCAAAAAATAACTACAGGGCTGAAATAGGAAAGAGAATAATGCTGGGTAACAGGTGCTACAACGCACTATGAAAACAACAAGCAAACCCTAGCATTACTAGAAAGACGAAGATGGTCTACGAAGATATACAAGACTCTAATACTGCCTGTAGTAACATATGGCGCGGAAACATGGGCAATAAGCCAACAAGACGCCAACCACCTAACCATTTTTGAGAAGAAAATCTTACGCACAATCTCCAAAGGGATATGCGACAACGGTACATGCCGACGTAGATACAATTTTGAACTGCAACACTTACTAAAAAAGCACGAAGAACCCGACATCGTAACCAGAGTCAAAATAATGCGGTTACAATGGACAGGACATGTAGCAAGAGCCCCAGAAAACAGCGTACCAAAAAGGCAATTACACGCCCAACTACAGGGAGGACGAAAAAGAGGCGGGACACAACTCAAATGGGAAGACGGAGTAACAGAAGACACATCAACGTTAGGACATCGAGGTTGGAGAGGACTAGCACAACACAATTAAGAATGGAGGAAGACACTTATGGAAGAGGCCAGGACCCGTACAGGACTGTAGCGCCACATATGATGATGATAAACAAGTACAATTTTACCTACAAATAAAGCGTGCGCCATCTCAATCTAGTCAGTGAAACAAGTGAATTACTATGTCAATTCTCAATAGATTACAGAAAACTTGTTTTATTTATAAAACTTGTTTTATTCATAAAACTCACACTTTGCAATCTATTTAGACAATATACTCAACAATTTATTTCGACTAGTTCCCAAAAACAATATCGACGAAGTGGTCGCTCTTATTCGCGATACACAACTGAGCTCTTTTTCTCGCATTTCCATCACTTTTTTCATCACTTTGGCCAGCGTCTCGGGCGATATTGCTGCCATTTCGACTCGGATGTTGTCTTTGAGTTCTTCTATGGTCTTCGGCCGGTTGACATAAACCGTGTTTTTCAAAAATCCCCACACTACACGTCCCGGGAACTTCCGTCCAATATATCCATTGTTGAGTGAGCAGGGTGGCATGTCGCCGTCTTGTTGGAATGAGAAGTCTTCTAGCCTTTCCTAAAGCATTTGCGTTAACACAAAGTGTGCCAACATCTAACTATATCGATTGCACAAAGTGTGCCAACATCCACCGATATGGTTAATGATGGTTTTGGAGAAAATACCGGCCCAAATAGTTACTTTTTGATCGTGCAATGATGTTTCATGAATTATGTGGAGATTATCGATGCCCCAAAGTGACAATTTTGTTTCTTGATGGCACCAGAGAGTGTGAAATGAGCCTCGTCGGTCACCAGAATTCGCTCCCTTTTGGATCAGTTTCAGCCATTTGAATAGTTATTTGCGTAATTCAAGCGACTTTGTATGGAAACATGTACATATCTTCTGTCAAAATGCTCTTCATAGTGGTTGCACTGATATTTAATTCCAGAGCTCGGCGGCGATACGAAACATTCGGATTTGCGACAACACTTTCACTAACAGCTTTAATGTTTTCGTTTGAAGGACGTGGATGTAATTGAGTTCTTTTGTGGTTTGCTACAAACCCGTTCTGAATTTTTTTTAAGTACAATGGCGAATTGTATCGGGCGCAGGACGACCACGATATTTATATTACAAAATATAGATAGACTATAGATAGACTCAAAGTACACCCAAACACTCTTGCAAGCCGACTTCTCACTGAACATGGAAATCGTAAATTGAAACTGACTCCCGCTTGATATGGTAATATGAGTACCGTAGGATGAAGAGGTAAGTATTTACCACTGGGTAAATACTTACAAGAGTTGACGATGTTAACATTTACTTATTGTCGTTAGACAGATCTTAAATAATCCAGGATAATTTAAAAAATATATATATTAAAAAATTAATTATCTATGGACTCAATAATTCCAAAATTCGTTTCTCTGATAAAAGCAACAAAAGTCTCTTCAAATTCGACTTTAATTAAATTTTATAGGAAATTGTGTTCGAAACAACATAAAATGGACTTGCACCACTTTCAAAATAAACGCTCCATATAATCTTATATTTTTCTTAATACTTATTTTAAATTGTTTTGTTACTTGTATTTATAATTTAGTCTGCTTTTTTAAATTGATTCAAGGAAATTAACTTTGCTATCTGTATAATACTACTCTTGACGAATAAACAACACTAGCTTTAATTAAGGCTCTACTTTTTTATGTATTATTAATTGAATCTGCCACTCTAGTGTGTGTCAAAGTGAAGGAGAAAAATATTATTTCTTCGTTATAAATTAATCAAATCTCTGCATTTAATATTGTGGTAATCAAATCAAGAAAAAATCGTTTGATAATGAGTATATAATGTTTGATTGGTAAAAGTAAAGAAAAAAAACTAGCAAATAAATAAATTTCTATAATGGAAAAACTCTTAACAAGGATATTGTTTTGACTATGATTTTCAACAATTTTTATTTGTCAAAATGTACATTTTTCTCTCGAGAATCTAACCAAATATTATTTTGGGAAAATGAAAAGTGGTAAGAAAATGGGAAAAATTATTTTGAGTACAAGGGTAATTCTTTTTATTTGCCTTACGGCCGATTTTTTAATCCTCTGTTAAGTCGTCGAATAACTATCTGGAGGAGTGTAATATTATCTGCCTATTTTTTCAATCGTATAATATCTAGCGAATAGCTATCAGTGGTGTATACTAGCGAACTTCACACTAATCAGTACAAGCGAGATACACAGATACAGTATTCAAGGTGTTAGACAAGAATAGCAACACAACGTCTATTTAACATATTTACACCGAAGGCCGGCGTGGTCTAGAGGTCTACAAATCTAGCGGTCGTTGGTTCGATCCCCACACCAAGCCTTTATCGGCAATTTTTCGGCCAAGGTTCACTCATTGTCAGCCTTTGAAAATGAGGAGCTAGGGTTAAACCTGGCGTAATAATAGGCGGCGTAGGAGCGTAAGGCCAGCCATCCTATATCCAAAAAAAAGTCGAGGCTGACAAATAGCTACCCTTGCTTAGCTATACTTCCCTATACTTCCCTTTTTTCCTTGCATTTACATGCCTTGGCGGCATGTAAATGCAAGGAAAGAAGGGGACTATTATTATATTATATTTTTAACCACCAGATTGATGTCAACAAATTCATTAATTCAACTTATTCAAAAAGTAACCGCTATCATATGGCTATCACTGATATTTGGAAGCTGAATTTAAAAATATTAGTCTGTCATAAGTTGAACCTAGCTATCGTGTAACAATGTCGACAAATTTAAAATCTGCATTGCACATATCTTGAACATATAAGAGAAGTATACTTTGCGGTTCCTGAAATTTGGTTCCAAAATTCATTATCGTTCCATGTGTTGAAATTATCAGGCCTACCTCGTAAAACTCGTTTTTTTTTCTGTAGAGTGAGTTAAAATAATTAAAGATTTCACGATCTTCCTCGATAGCTAAGTCGTCAATTGTTTGAAACACATCCATCATAACAACAACAAGGTACGCAACTATATCACGTTTTACCAAAATGTCTAAAACGAAAAGAAACTGTCAAACGTAATCCAAAACATGACACTTATTGGGAGAGATAAAACCCTGTCGCTTAATGTAGCAGGTAACTTTATTCCACTGTTAGAGGCTTTATTCCACAGTTAACGACTAACTGGCTATTGAAAAACCAAGAATATTAAAATTCATCGAATAAAGCTTATCTGGTTGTTTATCTGAGAATTGAAAAATCGGTCCTTAGAAAATTGCCGTGGGACCTATGGGACCGGTTAGCCGGGCGTACGGCTGAGGCCCCGAGAGCAAGTATTAAATAATAATACTGAAAGCAAAATTATTAATGCCTGGAAAATGCTTTCAGGAGATTTCATATCTTAAGGAATTAGCCTTGTCTTAAAATTTTAAACAAATTTTCTTCACACGTCCCGATTTTGGCGGGACAGTCCCGCTTTTTGGAGCAAAGTCCCGCGTCCCGCCGATTTTTAAAAATGTCCCGCTTTCTAGAAAATATCTTATTTTAAATGCACTGTAATATAGAAGATTTTTCCAATCTAGGTAATCTAGGTTAACCTAGATTTAATCTAGAATAGGTTATGGTTAGGTTAAGTTATATTAGGACCTGATAAATCCAGACTGAGAGGCCGAGAACTCTTGATTCTAAATAAGAAAAGTTAATTCAATTCTAATAAACGTCAGAAAATTTATTGTCACTACGTTTATGTTTTTTGTTTAGTGTCGCAAGCTATTGCCATAGTAACAACAAATAGAAATCGTTTAATAATGAAACTCAACTTGATTTACAACTTGATTATTTTACAATTAGACTTTTACGCACGATTATAATATTGGCATCCTTCACATACAATAATGAATTAATTAATGTGATCATTTTGGTGTGCCGGTAGATACATTTTTTCTAATTACTGCTTTCAAAATAAATTATAATTCTCATTTCATCCCACTTGTCCCGCTTTGTCTCAATGAAAATGTGGCCACTTTAATATTATAGTTCAGCAAGCATTTTAAATACCAATCTGATATAAAAGAAACGTAATATGGGGTGGAGGAAACGTTTCTTCGTTTTTATTATTCCAAGATCTACTATTAAAAAAAACTTAAGAATCGGCATTATATACACATTTAACATAATCGAATTTTTATAATTCTGATATTATTGCTGTCTAGCATGGCTAGAGAATGGTAAAAAAGCTATTTTACTTATCACACATTCCCGCAATATTCTCCAATTATCCTGCCGATATCGTAATAGTCCTTAATAAAACCGTAATTATCCCTAATACATTCAAAACTTTTCTATGGAAGAGGGAAAAAACTAAAGAACTAACTATAGATTAAGTAATGTTAAACTATATTTAATGATGGTCCTAATGTGCTCATTTTGAGTAAATAAGTGTAACAATTGTCAAAACTTCTATAATTACTATTAATAATAGACGTATAATAGTTAAATAATTGATATATTTTGAAAAAATAAAATGTTGACGAATAGAAGATAATTTTGTCGTTATTTTTCGATGTTATCTTTTCTAATTTTAGTTCTAGAAAATATGCATTTTCTTTGACTTTGCCAGGTATTAAAAAAAGTAATTGCTGTTGTCTTCTTCTTCTTCTTCTGTAATCCGTAGCTGGCGATTATCGAGGATGTCGTTCTCGTAACCAATACGCTGCTGTCGGTGCCGCTGGATTTTTCGCTTCATTCACGATTCGCTTGAACACTTTCCGACCAATGGCAATATCCCTGTGGTTCAGTCGTCGGTTCTTGAGGTCCTCTTCTACATATTTTATCCATATCTTCTTCGGCGCTGAATCCTCCAGTCGGGCGGCCGCTTCCGCCAGAGTAGTTTGCGTGGAAGCCGATTTTCATTCATTCTGCAAATGTGACCGAACCATCGTAGACGGCGTGTTTGTATTTGTTCCACAATCGGTGGTTGCTGATCGCATCTAGCTCGAATTTCTTCATTCCGCAGGCGATCACGAATTAAAACACCGATAATCTGTCTTAGGCAACGCATTTGGAACACCTCGACTTTGTTGAGGTCCGATTGAAGTTGTGTCCACGTTTCTGCTCCATACAAAAGAATTGGTAGGATGAGCATCCGGAATAGACGAATTTTGGTATTAGTGAATATGTTCGTCCTCTTCCATATGCACCGTTTGAGCGACGCAAACGCTGCTGATTCCTGACCAATCTGGCTATGAATGTCAGCGGCCGATGCCATTTTCTTCTCTAGCACCAGTGAGCCCAAATATTTGAATTATTTCACGTGTTCAATTTGGGTACCATTAAGATGAACATTGGCCTGCGATCCGTCCGTCGTCAAGACTTTCGTCTTGTCCACGTTTATTTTCAGTCCATAGGATTTGACGATCTGGTAAATGTTATAGTAAATATCTGTTGTTTCGGCATCTGTATCGGCAAAAATTTTGCTATCATCGACGAACATCAGATCGGAAATGAAGTTGGTGTCATTGTGTTGGACGCCTCGTCGACCATCGAATGCTTTCCTCATAATGGCGTCTATAACCACGTTGAAAAGCAAGCGACGTCTCCCTGTCGAACTCCCGTTTGGATCAGAAAACCGTCCGATAATTCGTTCGTTAGAAGATGTATAATTTTTAAAGGCACATGCTCTGTTACCAATACTGACCATAAAGAAGGCCAGTGGATGCAGTCGAAGGCAGATTTAAAGACGATAATTGTCCGTTTTCCACACCGAATACGGTCTTCATCAATTGGTGAATATTTGATCGATACAGCCACGAATTGACCTAAATCCTGCTTGCTCCTCTGGACTTGTTTCCTCTCGATGTTTCTGTAGTCGTGATTGAATTATCTTCATAAATGCCTTACCGACAATTGATAGGAGGCTGATGCCACGGTAATTATTGCATTCCCGGCTATCGCCTTTCTTCAATATTGGGGCTACGACCGGTTTCTTCCACATTGACGGTATTTGTTCCAAATTTGAAGTAGGAGGTCGTAAAGCCGTTGTAACAAAATGTTGCCGCCGGCTTTGATCATCTCAGCGGTAACTTGATCGAATCCTGGCGCCTTCCCATTTTTCACCGATTTTATTGCTGTCTTGACTTCAACAATCGTAGGGTCGCTATCGGGGAACGAGATCACTGGTTTATTGATCATCAGCGGTGTCGGCACTGGTCCCTGTGGCGGATCGTGATTGTAAAGAATTCTCTCCACCGGTGCAGACGCTCGGCTGTAGAACTAACGAAAGTTCCATCCGCTTTCTTGATATCAT
Organism: Phosphuga atrata; assembly: GCA_944588485.1. Taxonomy (NCBI): domain Eukaryota; kingdom Metazoa; phylum Arthropoda; class Insecta; order Coleoptera; family Silphidae; genus Phosphuga; species Phosphuga atrata. Next base: position 14,118,741 of record OX155895.1, on the reverse strand, counting down.
CGTTTGTTAATTTTGTCTTCCCGCTCAACTTTCTGATGGTTTGATAAAAAGTTCAGTATTCGTGCCTCGATGCTGCTTACTCCATTTCAGCCGCGACATTGTTACTTTGTTACACTGTTACAATACGCCTCTCGTTCCATCTTCATCCGACGTCGCACTTCTTTATTCAATCGGCGGTATTGTTCAAAATCGATTTGCTTGACTCGTTTCCGTTGATCCACCAAGTCCAAACACTCGTCCGTAATCCAGGCTTGTGTCCGGCGTCGAATCGGCGGTCATAGCTGAGCGGCACACTCCATGATTGAACCCGACATTTGTTTTTCTTCCTCATCGATATCGTACGATTGCTCAAGCACTGCAAATTTATTGCGTAACTCGATTTGGAATTTTTGACCGATGATAGCAAACGCATCTCGCAAACACGACCAGTTTCGCTTGACCGCGGGTGGTGCTTTCGTCTTTGCTCGTTGTAATCGTAACTGTAATGTGGCTCGTACGAGATAATGGTCGGATCCACAATCTTTGAGCGTCGATCGAAATCGCAAATTGAGCAAAACGTAGTCCAGCATCGCCGAATCTATCCCCAACAGGTTTCGCTACGTAAGTTTATGTTTGCGCGGATGCTGGAAGACGCTGCTGCCGACGAGTAGATTGTTGGACGCTGCGAATGATAGAAGGCGCAGTCCGTTGTCATTTTTGTTACCGTATCCGAATCTGCCCAACGTTTTCTACCATCCTGCTCGATCTGTGCCCGTAGGCGCATTGAAGTCACCCGCTAGTATGATCAGTTCAGTTTGGGGAATGGAGTCCAGTCCGAGTTGTAGTTGATTGTAGAAAGCATCCTTTATCACATCGGCGGTTGTTTCAGTCGGGGCGTAATTGGATATGACGTGAGTGGTGATCGTCCACTTGATTGTGATGGTTTCCACCCGCTCTGTTATTGGTTGAAAGACGATGATGCTGCATGCTACTACACGATCAATCATGAAGCGAACGCCGGCTTCCCGTTTGTCACCGCCGGAGTAGTATAATGTCATCGCATCATCGATATTCGGTGGATGGACGACCATTTTCCCAGATCCCGAAATTCGTAGTTCCGATACCGCCATAATCGATATTCCGTATTTCTTTTGCTCCATGGCAATAATTTCCTTTTGGCCGACGTGATGACCAGTATGAACATTCCACGCAGCGAGCCGAATTTTCGATTTCGCCGTAAAAAAATTGAGTCTTTGGCCAGTAGCCCATTTCTCACCAGCGTCCCTGTTCCTTTACAACATTTGCTGTTGTACACTTTACAACAACGTGGCAAGTACGTTACGTGCTAAAATTATGGTTAAAATAATATTTGAATTAAAATACACCGCTCAAAACAATTAGCGGGTCACTAATTTGTGTCTCCATAAACTTCAAACGGGAAATTACATGCAAATAAAATTATGAAATCTGAAAGACGCTCTATTTAATTGTTTTAATTGACACATAGGGAATTATCAGCATCGCATGCTTCCGGAGTATCCGTAATAATTAACAAGAACTACCAAAACTAAAGTGAAATAATGTATCTCAAATTTTATTCAAGGAGCTCTTATTCTGATCAATTGACAGACGAAAATATTTGCAACTGATAGTTGGACTTAAGTTAAGTGAAAATAAGGCATCTCAATGAAGAGGAAGTTATTCGTGCTATAACATTTATTGAAAAAGGCGAAAGCTATCGACAAATTTCAAGAAACTTCCACCTAAGCCTGTCTGTTATTCAGCGATTCTGGAACAAGTACTTAGATACACGTCAATATACCAGGCGCGGTGGGCAAGGTCTCAAAAAAAACAACTCAAAATCAAGACCAATTTTTACTGACTTCGCAATAATTAATAATAAAATAACATAGAGTTTCTACGGCGAAAGACCTCTTAATTTCCCTCAGGACAACGCAAGGGGTCACTGTATCAGACCAGACAATTAGGAATAGGTTGAGGGAATCAAATTTGAGAGCAAGACTGACCCGTCCGAAAACCCTCTTTACACGACGCCACAGAATAGCAAGCATGAATTTTGCTCGTGAACATCGCATAGCAACTTTGTAAATGAAAGTCTGTGCTCTTCATGGACGAATCAAGGTTCCGTATTACTCGTTGCGATGGCTGAGTACGTGTTTACAGACGCCCAGGAGAACGCTACGCAGCTGCTACTGTCCAGGAAGTCGCAAGATTTGGAGGTGGTTCAGTTAGGGTTATCGCCGCACAGGGGAAAATTTTCGAAGAAATCGAGAGTAAACTAATACAGGCTTAGAAAATATGGCAAAGTACTATCACATAAACCAGCTGAAGCCGAATCCCAGCAAAACCCAGGGATGTGCATTTCATCTGAGAAATAAAGACGCACGCAATAAACTGCAAATTACATGGAGAAATACGAAACCTGCGACACTCCAAAGTTCCTGGGCGTAACACTGGACCGCACTATCTTTCCAAATACACTGCCAGAATACAAAGGCCTGCGCTAGGAATAATATAATCCGGATGCTCACTGGGACAACATGGGGAGAGCAGCCCGACGTGCTGCGTATGTCGGCTCTTGCTCTCTGTTTCTCCGTTGCCGAGTACGCGACACCGGTGTGGTACAACTCGGTTCACGCAAGACATGTCGACGTGGCCTTAAACGAGACGTGCAGGATTATAACAGGCTGCCTGAGACCGACACTTGTCGAGAAGCTGGACCATCTATCTGGAATTGCCTCAGCACGCTCAGATGCAAGGTAGCATCCGAAACATAGCGGCAGAAGCAGATCGGAGATAGGCGGCACCCCATACATGACCAACAACTAGAAAGGCGACGACTCAAATCAAGGCAGAGCTTTCTCCAACATACGCAACAACTGCAGGCATGTCCAAAACAACACCTCGTGGAACTATGGAAAGAACAACACCCAAACCTGAGGACCCAACCCAGAGAAGAGCTGCCACCGGGAAAATTTTTACCATACGCGACATAGAAATCCCTGAACAGATTAATTGTAAGGACAGGAGTGACGCGCTGCAAATCAAACAGGATGAGATGGGGAATTCCTGTGGATGACGAGCTGTGTGAATGCGGGGGACTGCAGAGCGAAATCCACCTTCTCAGATGTCTCAACATGGGAGAGGCATGCACGATGGTGGACCTAATTGTGGCAATTTCCAGGGCAATAGACGCTGCCGACTATTGGAAAGGAATTGTCTGAATGTAAACGCTGGTGCATCGGACTCGGAAATGAATGAGTTAAGGTTTGGGGTGCGACTAGTATCAACAGTAGAAGCGACCTTGTTGTAATTCCAGGAAATCTTAACAACTAATCTCTGTGTTGACATTGTATTAGGAGAACATGTTGTACCTGTGTCATATGCAATAGATCCATTTTTTTGTCAATGCGGGATAACGACATTCTGCGCGAATTACTTTAAGATTTCCTACAAGAACTGGAAATTAAAACAATGGTGTGGCCTGCTTTAAGTCTTGATTTAAATCCCTTAGAGCACGTTTCGAATATTCTCGACAAACGTGTTCGTAGTCGCCCGCATCCTCTTCAAACCATGCAATAGCTAACGGCGGCTCTTGAAGAATGGGACGCTATACCACAAGAAAACCTTCGACGACTTTTGCGAAGCATGCCAAGACGGTATAATGTACAACTTTACAATTTACAACTTTATGTACAATAGTTTACATTACCAATTAATTTAAATTCGTTTTGCACTTTGGTTTTGGTAGTTGTTGTTAATTATTACGGGTTCTTTAAAAGTACGTGATGCTGAAACTTCTATATGTGCCAATTAATACAATTAAATAGAGCGTTTTTCAGATGATCTTAATTTTATTTGCATGTAATTTCCCGTTTGAATTTTATGAAGGCTTAAATGGTTCCCTAATTTGTGCTAATTGTTTTGAGCAGTGTATATTTTTTCTCTACTAATTAAAAATAGTAACATATTTTTCATATTTTTATTCGTTATTTTTTTTTTGTTAAAATACATTCGTAACATAAATAAATGGTAGATAAGTTGTATGGAAGTCGCGGTTATTATGTAATTCCTTTGTCGGAGAAGAATAAGACGTCAATGCTTCGCGATAATTATTTTTTACAAAACCGGATACATCTGCCTTTTGTACCTACAGTCCACAGCAACATTATAGGTTTTACAGTCGTTAATGATCATTATGATCGGACGGTTTGATAACGTTTTTACATTATTAGTTTCGCAATTGCTTTGAAATGTACAAAATATGAATTTAAATTTTCTAATTACTACAAAAAAATATATAAATGAGAAAAGGGACAAATTAACTATACATTTAAAAAATAATTTCTTTTACATTCGTATGGTTTCACTTTAAATTAAATTAATTTTGTATAGATTAATTGTTTTAGATTAATTTATATAGTTTATCATCTAGTCAAACAAAGAATCTGAGGCTAATCAAGGGTAGTGATTGGAACATCAGCTTAATACTAATAACAGAATTTAATATATGTTACAAATAAGTTTACCAATTCAATACTGTACAAAAAAATAAAGATAATTTGATTATTACTTTCAGTAAATTTTGTATCGGCGTATATTAAACTTTTGACTGGACCCTTAAGAAACGATTTTATTTTTGTGCGATTTTTTTTATGCGGTATATGAATGTTAGCGGCGTTGTCACCAGTTTCCTATCAATATACATATAAGGTGGGCCATTGAAAACGAAACAGGTTGATTTTCGGATAGTTAAGTTTTTCTTTTTCTTGTAAAATTTTCTTGTAAAAGGTGTCCCCTTTTACAAGAAAATTTTACAAGAAAAAGAAAAACTTAACTATCCGAAAATCAACCTGTTTCGTTTTCAATGGCCCACCTTATATGTATATTGATAACCACCAAAAAAAACACCTTTTACAAGAAAATTTGTAGCCAAATCACTTCGCGCTCGGACCACAACCCCTAATATTTTAAATGGCACGGTGAGGTAAGTTATACCTCATTTGAAAGCCCGGCTAACATTTTCCAAATCTATCGGTATGTTTTCGAGATTATTTAATTTCAAGTTATGAACGCGTTTTTAGTCTATGTCGTTGACAGAAAATGGTGATCGTTAATTAAAAGACCATTTGACTTTTCAACAAAATGGAGCGCCATCACATTATACGCAGGCTGTTCGGGAGTTTCTGGACAGAGTTTTCCCGGTACAATGGAATGGACGAAGAAGTGCTATGGAATGGCCCGCTCACCTGATTTATGGGGGAAACCACATTAGGAGGCTGTTTGATACTGATTTTTAAGGATTTTTTTATTTGGGTGGGAAAAATTAGCTTAAATTTAATTAAATTTTGACATCATTTCATTCATATTTCGAACAATTTTTGTGAATTTTTTTGAATAATTTCAGCCAAAAATATAAAAGTTACGGTGTGATGTCCGCCGAAGGTTGTAAGTATAGTTATCCAATTGCGTGTAGTGTAGCCATTCCGATTTTCTTGTGGAATCAAAAATGTTTTGATTTTACATTAATAACTTATTTTCTAATATGAACCTTGATGCAGGCGAAAAAAATGAAAATTTAAAATTTTGCAGGTGTTTTTTCTTTTTTTTTCGATTTCTTCGATTTTCACGATTGTTTTCTTAAATTATGCAAGGAAAAATACCCTTAAAATCATGATATCATCTCACAAGTTGGTTCATATAATTCAAAATTTTATAAAGAATCATACTTATCAATTTCATAATGATCGGTGCTACACTTTTTGAGTTAGATTGCACGAAAATGTGAAAAAAAGTTATTTCGAGATATACGAGGTAATGCTCCGCTCGAGCCTGTAGCCTCTACCCGATGTGTACTCGGTTCTATGCTCATAAAATCTAAACGAATGCGAATTTCGATTAGAAATTTTGACAGCGTATTCTTGGATAGTTAAGCTAACTATCCTAACGATTTATGCAATAAAAAGAAAAACTGATTTTTTGAACCTCCTGATGTGGATTAGGGTGGAGCGAAATATTTTTTTAGAGGCCTTTTAGAGTCAAATTAATCCATGCAAAATATTATTTGATTTGATTTATAGTAAAAGCCTCCGCAACGTAATTGAATTTTTGAAAAAATATAGTTTTTAGACTAATTGAAAATTTAATAAACAGACGTATTTTATTCCAAGAAATTATTACAACTACAGTTTATTTTCGATAGAAAACAATAATAGCAAGAATAAAAAGGTTCCCAAACAAGAATATACTTTTTTAATAGATTAAAGAACCTCTCGCAGTTAATAGAAGTTAGTACTTCTCCGGTATCGTCAGTGTCTGAAAGTCGTAGTTCAGAAAAAAAGGAACTTTTTTTTTTGAATGCTGTTGTTTATGGTGTTAATGGAATTATCTGAACTACTACGACTTTCAGACGCTGACGCTACCGGAGAATACTAACTTCTATAACAGATAACGAAGTATTAAGGCTGTAGTTGGGCGGTCGATTTTCCTATGTTATCGTATCGTATCGTATCTAAAGACCTGCGACAGGTATGGTGTATCAGATAGAGCAACAGCAGTCACCTGTTTTATTCGACATTAAGTCTGACATCGAGGGCATTGACAGACATAAAGTACGAGGAGAGAGAACTAAAACTAGACAAAAGTTAATGAAAGAGATCCCAAAACTGTCTGCTTTATAATTTGATGGGAGAATTGATGAGATTATTTAAAAAGGTGGTAAATGCTACAAGACTGACATTTGAGGAACACATCTCAATAATTCAAGAGCCAGGATCTATTTACATGGGGTACGTAGTTCAGCTAAACGTTGGTTCAGCTAAAGAAATAGAAACTGCGATGACAAGGTTTCTATCACATGAAGGAATTCCCCAACATCATCTTATGGCAATCGGTTGTGATGGTGCCAATGTAAATACTGGCAGGTATGGGGTTGTTATAAGAATGCTTGATAAGGCTACAAAAACCACTCCAGTGGATAATTTTATTACATAACAGTTTCATAACAGTGTTTACTCCCATGAACTAACTTACTTTGAGACACGATTTTTCATCTTGACGGAAGTACTTCGGGGCTTACACCTGGGACATTAGGGAAAGCACTCGAGACTTGTGAACAACTACCTGTTCAAAAATTGCAGCACATTGAGGGAGATTTGCTTCCAGAAATGCCTCAAGGTTTAAGTACAGATATTTAACAGTACTTTAGGTGATTTCCCAGAAGATTTGACACACAAATCTCCAGGTAAAATGTCACATGCCCGTTGGCTCATACAACACACGTGCCAACCGAATACTACGTTTTTTATGTAACAACAGAGACACCATCGGACAACTAGACAACTTTGGCTACATTTGTTGTAAAATTTTACGCACCATCTTCGTTCTACATTAAAAATTAACCATCATCCAAAAACATTTTAACATAATTAGGTCCTCCAGATACTTGTCTAAGGATCTAAAAAGGTTATTGTTTCTGTGATTCAACGCAATGGTTATTTTGCACATCCCGAGAGCATACTCCTTGCAATGATAACTGATGACAGAAAGCACATTCGAGAACTGGCAGCCCGGCGTATATTAAAGGCACGCAGGATGCCTCAACCTTCAACACCTAGAATGTTTGAAGTGCCGCCTATAAATTGCAATGCTTCAATGCAACATATATTGATTGATTTAATAAATTGGCAAGAAATATTAAGTGAACCACCGATTCTGAAAAACTTGCCTGACCAAGAAATCCAGTCTATTGTTGAATCGGGTGGTAAGGGTGAAGTGTTGTTTTTAAGGCTTCCATTCCATACTCAAGCTGTTGAACGGGCTGTAAATTGACGACGATAGCTGCCACTTCTCAATGCACAAAAAAGTCACGATTAGGTTCAATAAAAGCTAAATTGGAATCATGGAACGAATTTGACAAAAAAGAGATTTTCTAGCAAATTAATTGTTTTTTATTTAATATTTTTATAAAAAAATGGTTGTATTTTTGATTAAAGGTGATTAATATATAACTGAATTATATATTGCATATCATTTATCACCCATTTATCATTAAATTAAGCTTAATACTTGGCCATAACTGTACTAGACTTTTATCATTAAATTTTAATTTTTGAGGTCCGTGCGGAGGCAGAAGATATTCATCAAATTAATTCAAAAATTATATTTATTTTAACTTTAATATAATGCACCAATCCTCCCCTATTACAACTTTAAATCGTGAAAAAAATATTTTTGCATACATCCGTGCTCCACCATAATGTGGATCCCCCCTTAAGTCCCCCCTTGGACTTTTTCTTGTGGGGTCAAGAGTCTCTGGAAGAGTTACGTCGACGCATTATTAAAGAATGCCGTCAAATTACACCACAGATCCTCCAACATGTAAGAGAACTTTTCCAGCGTAATTTGTATTTTTGTATGGAATTTCGTGGCGCACAATTTGAACATTTGTTATAAAAATCTTTTCTGGTGTTGAAGTGTGTTTTTTCCCTTCATATTTGCAGTTTTTGTAAGGATAGATTGAACAATTGCACTTTCTTTCAACGACATAAACGAAGAACGCGTTCATAACTTGTAATTAAATAATCTCGACAACAAATCGATAAATTTGGAAAATGTTAACCATTTAGTACTGGGGGCAAAAAGAGCTATCAAATGAAATATCACTTACCCCACCGTGCCGTTTAAAATTTTAGGGATTGTGGCCCCAGCGCGAAGGGGTTGAGTTATTTGGATACAAATTTTCTTGTAAAAGGTGTCCCCTCACAAACAAAGTTGACGTGTACCAGCGTTTTTTGAAAATGAATCTTTAACTATCCGAAAATCCCTCTGTTTCGTTTTCAATGGCCCACCTAGTATACATTGTATGTGCACTAGGCGACACTCTGTTCCTTTGTTTCAAACATTCTAGAGCACTGTTTCCCAATGTGTGGTACGCGTAAGGGCTACGAGAAGATTTTTCAATTTTTTTCATTTTTGTGTGTCACAAAGCGAAAATAAAAAGATAAATAGCAATTTGTAAATTACATAAAAAAACAATGCTTCAAGCATTACTGTTTATATAATGAATCCTGTGAATTAGCTGTTAATTTGCAATAGTTCAATCATCTTTGACAGATAATTAATACAATACAAATCAAAACTTCTGTTTTTAAATTACTGTTTTTCTTTTATAATTTTCATATAACCACTAGTTTATTTTACCAACTGCTGACGACAAAATCTGAAGATTGTTTTTACGTAGGTATTTAAAGGCAAGTAGAAACTCTTTTAAAGAGAAGAAGAAACATTTTCACCAAAAAAATCTTATCATTTATTCCCCATTCTGGGGATTTACTCTATTACTATTACTTTACTTACAATTACAATATTAATTACGATATTACTTGACAATATCAGTACAGTTTCTGTTTTTAATAGCATATCTCAAAAATTTTCTACTACCCTTCGAAGGGAAAAAAATCAAAAGGGTACACATGGGTGGAAAGTTTGTAAAAAATTGGTCTCGAGCATTGGTTTCCAACCATTTTCGGCTGGCGACCCACCTTTCCTCTTTGGAATACCTCCGAGGTCCATTGGTCCACGGTGGAATAAAAGCCTTATTTGTATTGTATCCTTATGTATATATAATTTACCATCAAATATTGCATACATCGGATTTAAAAATAGTTGACAAATTATAAGCACTTTGCTTAACTTAAGTTATTTATTTAACAATAGATATACACTTATCCGCAAAATTAACGCACCACTTATACATTCTGATTTATTTCGAAAAATAATATGTGTTTTCCAATTCATTAATTACAACTATAATAATAATGTTTATTGTTACGCCTTTTGTAGGTTTTAGCTGTCCTCTTTATTTAATCTCGAAGTCAAAGCAGCTTTTCATAAGTAGTATGATTTTCCAATAATTAAACCTCGCTTCTAAAATTGTTTTTTACTTGTTTTATCAATAGATAATACGATAATTGTCAAATACATCTGCTCAAAATACAACGTGCTACACAAAATTTAAATCGTGATGAATGTGTTGAAATTGTAGTTTTGTCCAATGAAGAACTAACAAATCGCGAACTTAGAAGCGATAGAAGATATGGAATGTCTCATACAACGGTCGATAGGGTTCTGCAGAGGTTTATAGCTAATAAATATTCTAGATACCATAAGAGATAGATACCATAAGATAAAAAGAAAATTTAATATGAAAAATATAAGAAAATTTCCATAAGAAAACATCGGGTAGCAGCTACTGGTCCCAGATTTGTCTGTAGACCAACGAAGAAACAGAATTGATTTTTCAAGGACGCATGTGTATTGGAAAATCCATGATTGGGAGCAGGTATTATTTACAGATGAGTCAAGGTTTTGCCTTGTAACTCCTGATCGCCACCCAAGCGTGTACAGAAGGCCAAACGAAAGATATTCCGCTTGTAACATTCGAGAAACCACTTTATATGGAGGTGGCTTAGTGGTGGTATGGGGTGGAATTTCTTTAACAGCTCGCACAGAGTTTTTGATTGTTGATGGTGGACGTCTGAATTCTGAACGATACATAACAGACAGTTTAGAATATCTTGTGGTACCTTTTGTATCTTAGATTGGGGATGGATTCGTTCTTATGCAGGATAATGCTAGGCTACATGCGAAACATATTGTTACTGAATATTTAAATTATGTTAATATTCAAATCCTGGAGTTGCCAGCCTGCAGTCCAGACCTGAACCCAATAGAGCATCTTTGGGACATAATGGGGCACCGGGTTAGAAGTCAACATCCACCACCTAACAGCTTAGACGATCTGCGACAAAGTCTTATCCGCCAATGGGAAGATATCCCTCAAGAAATGATTAGATCTCTAAATGAAAGTATGCCACGGCGATGTCAGGCTTTAATAACATCTAAAGGTGGCAACACTAGTTATTGATAAGCCGAAAACGTTTCAAAAGAAGCTGTATTCGTGTATATAATATTAATTATCATTTTACATAATTTTGTTTAATAAACCATATTTTTGTTTTCGTTTTTTCTTCAAAATTATTTAAATTAAATTTATTATTATTATCGAAATAATTCTGTTTGTGTGTTCTATTCTTAATATGTTTTCAAAATGTATGACGACAATTAAAATAAATCGCAATGTATATGTGGTGCGTTAATTTTGCGGTTAAGTGTATGTTTGCAATATATGCAACAAGTGGTTTCATACTCACTAACAACAATTCAACTAATGGTGAAACTGCCTTAACTTTCGCTGCTAGTCCTGAGTAAATGCTAGACATGGCACGGACTCCATCGGCTGTTTCAAAATTGTTGAAAATATCAGCCCCAAAATATCGTTCTGGTAGGTAAAGGTCTGCAAAATAACATTTCTTCTTCTACTGATTCATTGGTCTCAAATCTTACAAAGCTAATAAATTTGGCATTATCAGCTATATCAGAGCTTTCATCCAATTGTAAGGAGTAAATGTCACTTCGTTTCAAAGGCGAAATAAGTTGCTGTTTTATATTTTCAGCCATTTCTTCTATTCTCCTTTTAATCGTGTTATTTGATAGTGGTATTTCCCTTATTTTCTTGGTTGCTTTTTCGTCAAACCAAAAGGCACAAATAAGCTTAGCAACTGGTAAAATGATATTCTCACCTGCTGTATGAGGGGTACTTTTTAGGCATTCATCAGTGACAATTGGTACGAAACCATTGTAACCTTTTTATTTTCACGTCGTGTTGAGACATTTTCCATACTGGTCCTAGTCGATATCGAATCTCTTTTCTTATTTTGAAAAAAACCTATATGCTTATTAACACATTCTGGGAGTTTAGTTGAAATGTGTCTTTCTAGCTTAGAAGGCTTCATGCTTTGATTTGCCAATATTTCAAAGCAAATTACACATATTTTATAATAATCATATTTTATAATAAAACCATATTTTATAATAATCGGTACTATATTTCCTGAAGAAGGTTTTTGGTTTCTTTGCATTCACCTGTACCTTACCCTTTTCAGAATTTATTAGGTTAGTATTTGATGGGCCACGATCACCTTCATCAATAGTTACTTTAGAAATTGTCCTCTTACCAAAATATCCTGTTTTCAACCATTTGTCCATCTTAAAAACTTTACTAAACAAAAAGCACAACCACAAAGCGAAAATTCAATCAAAATACCAACACGTTGTAGAACTAGGTGCACCAAATATGTAACAGTAACTCACTGCACGATATCCACAGTAAGACTGAGTAACTGAGGTTAGTAAATGGCGTGCCCCTCGACAGTGTGTCAATCAAAATAATCAAAACACAATTCGATTTGTTTTGATTTTTCTTATCTTTTCTGATTCTGTTTTTTTCGATCGTTTCTGATAGTTTTAGGATCGAGTCGCGACCCACCTGTAACCCTTCCGGGACCCACTAGTGGGTCGCGACCCACCGGTTGGGAACCGCTGGTCTAGAGAATGCTAGATTAACCCTGACTAAAATTTGGAAAAATTTCTCAATTTTAGACTGTATAAACCACACTACTGCAGCAATTTCTCAAATACAACAACACACCTTAAATTCGTGCTGTTAAGCGATCTGACCTGAATGCGTCATTCATCGAATTGTAACCGAGAACGCGTCCACGTTATGGATATTATATATCCGTAATTACTGCGTCGTACATCAGTGAATAAGGCTTTGTTTGATACTTGAGGGTTTGATAAGGCTTTGATCGAGAACGAAACTGTCAATGATAGTAACCTTTTCAAGAATTTGATAGATGATGGAGTCGAACAAGAAGAACAGATTATATACAGATTTCCATAAAAATTGGAAACGTATTTTCTTAAAATAGACACTAATACCGAAAGAAGCTTGAAATTCCAAAAAGAGCTAAGATCATGCATGTCTCGCTATTGTGACGTTTACAAGCAACTGGTCACTCGACCATCGTCACAAAAACGAATCACTGACTTTATGGTGCCATAAAATAAATCAATTGAATTCGTATCTACAAGCGATGAAAGCGATTTTGAAGCAATTCATCACAAGAAGATGCGCGTTTTGGATTACGGCGAGTAGCAGGGAATTATTTAATGAACATTTTGAAAACTTCTGTCTAGTTTAATCATTTAATTAGTTTGAAAACATTTTCTCATATAAAAAATAATTGATGGTAAATAATTGATGTATATTTTCTAAGTGCGACTTTTGCATGCGGTCCCGATCCACCGCATAAAAAAATTTTAGGTAGTATATCGTACAAAGTTGTTTATTATGCAGGGTCCGCCAAAAGTATTGCACCAAGCGATGTGGAATTAATACGCGTGCGATTTAAGACATGATATTTTAAAGTTGCATAGTATCCACCAGTGTATATTTTGACGATATTTTGAATTTGTTAGTAACAATTGTTTCCGAGTCGTGACGTTTTAATGCTATCATGGGTCGTTTTTAGTATCATTAGATAGACAATTTTTTTGTGAATAGGAGAGTCTATCAAAAATGTAGGGTCACATAACAAAATTTTTACTAAATAAATCAAATAAATGGAAAAATAAATATTGAAAGAATGGAAATCTCACCAAAACGGTAAGATTTGACGTAGAGCGAGTCAAGAACAGTCAAAACTGAACAGAGACTGAACAATACAGATCTAAACAGCTGGGACCAACTAAAGGAGACTCTTGTCAAGGCGGCCAATGAACTCGCTCCTCTCACTAGAAGAAGGAAGCATCCGTGGTGGACTGAAGACTGTGACAATGCAATAGCCCAAAAACAGACAGCATGGGTAAAGTGGAATTCTAAAAAGACCAAGGAAAATTGGCATACATTTTTGGAACAAAAAAAAAGGTTACAGCCAAGATAATTCGAGGTACCAAACGAACCTTTCACCAACACTCATTTCAAGGTTAAATTTAGAGGCGAGATTTCAGAAAGCTTCGAAATAAAAACTGGAGTGAGACAAGGAGATGGTTCCCCACTTTCCCCACTTCTCTTCAACTGTGTCCTTGAATAGGTTATGAGAGAATGGCGCAAGGAACTGATAAATTTGTGTGCTCAAAGTGGTATTTACGTGGGACGTAAGAACGATGGACTGGTTATAGATTGCCTGGCCTTTGCAGATGACATGGCACTGTTTGCTGATTCTCTTGAGATGGCAACAATGCAAGTAAATTGACTCAGAAAACAGGCTGCCAAAGTGGGTCTTCAAGTGTCGCTGGAGAAAACAGAATTCTTCACCAACATCAGAGAAGCAAACAGAGAGATGTTACTAGAGCAGGGAAACATCAAGAGGACTGAGAAATTCAAGTATCTCGGCGAATGGATTGAACCTAACTTATCAGAAATAGCATCGTTATCCAATATTATCACTATCCGAGAGCCTATCGACTGACTTAGCACACTTACAACAAGAAATTCCTGTCACGCAACCTGAAACTTAAGCACTACACATCAGTCTTACGACCAGAAGCTCTGTATGCCATGGAGTATCTTTCTTTAAACCGAAGAGGTATGGTATAGAAATTGAAAATCAGAGAGAGGAGAATCCTCAGAAGGATCCTAGGTCCTGTAAAGGAAGATGGGGGAAGTCCGAAGGCTGCATAACTCTGAGCTCTACGAACATATTGAAATTCTCTCTGACTGTGCAAGGAAAAGAAGGGTAGCTTTCTATGACCACGTTGCAAGATTGCCTCCAAACCGACTAACCAACCGTCTGTTCACCTTCTGACATAACTAGAATGTTTATACCACTTGGTTAACAGAAAGCGAGAGGGATATTAAAGAACTGGGATTAACAGATATCCAAAACAGACATTCTGTGAGACGCACGCTGAAGGAAGTCCGTGGATTTCAGGAAAAAATCCGAAGGAAAGGTAGCCCCTGGACAGAAGAGGGAAAGGAGTTATACCGGCAGAAGATGCGTCAATACTGGGCAAAGATCAAAGCCCAACAGTTGAACAAGCGTGGTCCAGTAGGCTTATTCTAAGAAGAAAGAATGGTTTCTGTTCATTATTATTATTATTTCTGTTCATTCTCAATGAAGAAATAATAATGTGATACGCTTGACTTCTTGTCATGCTCAATATCGTTGGCACATCAAGTTTAAGAAATGAATTTAACAGAATCATTAAGGATAGAAATTCTGATAATCGTTAGTTATGGGGATTGTAAGAGAACTCACGCGGAAGCTTGTCATTTACTAAATGACACTCATCCAAACATAATCCTTATCAGTAGGTCAACCGTGACACGAACCGTTAAAAAAATTGAAGTAACCCAAAGTGCGAACAATCGTGGTTCCTCTGGTAAGGGGTCGTCCATTAATTACGTGATGTTGTTTAGCAACTTTTGAAACTCCCCCTTTAAGAATGATGTTGGCCAGGCCATCACCGTCAACGACGAATGCTATAGGTCATTGATTGCCAACTTATTTGGGCCTGAATTGGATAATATGGACACCAACGACATGTGGTTTCAACATGAGCGATTCTGCATGAGCGATGTAAGGGCATGGTCGTCTCACGTGGAGATGATGTGA
Organism: Phosphuga atrata; assembly: GCA_944588485.1. Lineage (NCBI taxonomy): Eukaryota > Metazoa > Arthropoda > Insecta > Coleoptera > Silphidae > Phosphuga > Phosphuga atrata. Next base: position 14,103,220 of record OX155895.1, on the reverse strand, counting down.
ACTGGCCATTGAGATCGTGCGATTTGACCCTGTTAGATTTTTTCTTGTGGGGTTTTCTTAAGTCGCATGTCTATGCAAATAAGCCACATACCACAGTGGCCCTCAAAGCCAACATAAGTCAGGCGATCGCTCAAATTCAGCCTGATTTATGAGCCAGAGTCATGGAAAATTGGACATTTCGGATGCGCGCCACCCAGTGGAGCCGCAGAGGAAATTAACATGATGTTATATTCCATACATAATGGCATCGATACGCGTTTCAAACAAATAAAATTTGAATATTTTAAACACACTTTGTATTAATTAAATTTAAGGATAGGAAGCGCTTAATGAAAAACGTATATTATGGACATCATCTTTTATTCTACGAATTACATATTAATGACTCGAAAATTTTGATAAAAATAGACATAATAGACCATTTTACTTTTAGTTAAGCGCATGCGCCAAGTTTGAAAGGCGGGAATATGAAAGTTTCGGTCAAATATTTAGTTATACGTCAACAAGTTCGGGCAACTTTTGACGTATAACATGGCGAAAATTGACACATGCGCACACAAAATTTTCGTTTATGAAAAGGTCTATAGATATCGGTCTGTATTTTGAAATGTCACACCTGTTAACCGATTTGAATATTGGAGTTATAAATGACATTTTCCAGACAGTCGGAAACAAGTCGGGAAGTAAGCACAAGTTTTAATAAATTTGGGGTACATTCTATCCCGTGCACATTCTTTATTAACGTTTAAAGTGCAAGAGCAGTTAATACTTTAGTTTTGCTGAGATATAAAGAATTTAAATACAGTGGCCAAAATATTATCAGCATCTAAAGGTAAAGTGTTAATAACATTGTTATTATTACAGTAAATTGACTCAAAATGATCAGCAAACAAGTTACAGATTTCAACACCTAAAGAGGCTTCTATGATATTTTAAAATAAGATATGATATTCCAAATATCATTGTTATTCTTTAGAGCTAGCGCACATGAGTGACTTTTGTCACGGCGACAAAAAATTTGTTGTCACTATCACGTCAGGTCACCAAGTGGACTGCGCTCACGAAGGATGACAGTAACCAAACTTTTCTTAATTCCTATCATCATTTGTATAAATGGATTTCGAAGAGACAGTCGTTATCTGCGAACTCATGAGACAAAGAAAAGTGGATACTGGGTCACACCAAAGGGGGTGTTTTGGTGTGACAGGCTACTAAGTGGAAAGTTCTACAATATATTTTATATACTTCGACAACATCCAAAGTATTTTTTTCAATATTTTAGAATGAGTGTTGGAAGTTTTGTTGAATTACTTCGCACTTTAGGACCTGCACTAATATTTTTATTTATTCGTGTCAGAAACACTTACATTTACAAATAAAGAAGCATGAAAGGATACAATTGAAACATTAGATATAATAAAGACGTGTAGTTATTTGAGATCCCACACTGTATAATACAGTTCATTTAGGTTACTGCCGCCCAGAAGTTGGCAACCTCTAGTGCATTTGGTGAGGCATGCAGTAAGTCATCCACATTACATGTTGTCGGATACTGTTTACACTGGAACATATGGGAGGTCGTCTGGATATCCCGACATTCACATAACAAGGACTCCACTTGTTAACCCCATTTTATCAAGGTGGTTTTAGACCTTGCTACTCCTGACCGTAGTCTGTTGAGTGATGTCCATGTACTCAATTTTTCTCTGTAGCCAAGAGGTAGTTTCTCGATTGGCTTCGGCCAGTCTTTAGAGCTATTTAACCTTGCTCGCCACTTATCCGCACGGGATTGATTTTGTGCCCCGGTGAGAGTCACAGTTGATTTCAGAAAACTTTTTCTTGATTTGAGTCGTGAATTTGCTGGCTGATATCTATATAGAGTGTGTGTTTCAGATATTAGAGCCTTTTTTTCTCATAATTGGTCGCAATCTATCGACGAATGTCAGCTGGAGCAATACCAGCTAAGCTGTATAACTTATCCAGTGAAGTGCATTTTAGACAGCCGGTGATGATACGGCAAGTATCATTGATAGCCACATCGACCATTTTGGCGTGGCTAGATCTGGACCATAGTTAGTACGCAAATTCTCCAGCCTAGAAACATAGAGCCAGGGAAGAGGTTCTGACGGTGCCAGGATGTGCTCCCCATGTTGTGCCAGTTAGCTTCCGAATGATGTTATTTCTGGCAGCCACTTTTTATTTTTTGTTCAAGCAATGTTTCCTGTAAGTTAAAGAGCGGCCAAGGGTGACTCCTAGGTATTTTGGAAACATACATTGGTCTAGCATGACTCCATCCCAGGTAATTTTGAGAGTTCTGGTTGCTTGCTGGTTCTTAAGTTGAAAAGCACAAGTATGTATTTTACTAGAATTTGGTCTCAGCTGGTTTTCTTTATAGTATAGGCTGATAGTTCTATTAATGCTTTGGTCAGCTTCTGCTCAACAGTATCAAAGCAACTGGCTTGGGCCGTAATGGCACAGTCATCTGCATAAATGAGACTCTGCGTCCCCTCGGATAATGGTTGATCGTTGGTGTAGATATTGAATAGCGCCGCAGCAAGCACACTACCCTGGGGTAATACGTTCTTTTGTGATCTCCATCTGCTTCTTCAAAAAATAATTTCCCATTTTCAAGAAGGTTCCGTATGAAACAGGTTAGTTGGTAATCTTCGGTAGCCTTATATAGTTTCAGGATAAACTGTTTGTGATTAACTGTGTCGTAGGCTGTTATTAAATCTATAAATGCAGCTTCTGTGATATCTTTCCTTTCAAACCTATCTTTTTTATGCTGTTTGAGTTTCAGCACTTGATATGTACAACTATTCCCAGACCTGAAACCGGCTTGTTATGGAATAAAGACTGCCTTCAACTCTCCCATTATTCTATTGAGGATGAGTCTTTCAAGAACCTTATACAGGCGGCATAAGAGAGATATGGGATAGTAACTTCTGGGATCATCCTTATCCTTACCTACTTTACAAATCGCTATAACTTTGGCTTTCCTCCATATCTTTGTAATTTTGCAGAATTTTAGCAGTTATGTTATCATCAGTTCTTTTAGCCAGCGCCTAGTTATTGGTCCAACGTTCTTAATCTGCTCAGATCTTATTTCATCGAGGCCCGCGGCTTTGCCATTTTTGCATTTTCTCAGTACAAGATCTATCTCATGGTGAAAGATTGTTGTAAGGAGGTGGTTTCTTGATCAGGCTGCCTCTCAAGAGTTTTCCTACAAGTCCTAGTTGTACGAGGTGTTTTTCGATTAAGCACAAGCTAGCGTGCAATATCATCAGCTTGGATATTGGCATGGGTGTTTGCCTGGGAAGGATCATTATTCAGGCGCCGAAGAAGTCTACAAGCCTCTTGACTATTCCTGCCAATATCACAGTCATTAGTTATATCTCACTGCGTACGCTTTGCCTCAGAGATTGAGGAGCGAACAGGGCTCGCTGGTTGGGAGGTTTCGTCACTGAAAAGATCTTCTTCGTATCGTGTGTAATACTCCTCTAGTAAAATGGTTGTTTCCGAGGTCACACCTTGAAGATATACCCTCCTACAGCCTCTTGGAATACAGGCTCGTGAGCAGAGTTTAACTAGTTCAACAAAAGGTTCTGGCCCAGGTGAACTTGTTTGAACTTTTTCGTCCAACATTCTGGAAAACTTAGGCCAATTAGCCATCTTGAAGTTATAGATTCGCCTGAAGCCAGTTTCTTGAGGTCTTGTGATGGGGAAGAGTTGACACATTATTGGTGTGGTGTGTTTGGTATAGGAGAACACACCGATTTGTGGCACTGTTGTGCTATGTTTTCACTGACAAAGAAGAGGTTGTACAGGGTTGTACCCTCGTATACATCATGAATAGGGGAGAGGTAGTTAGTTTCAGCCCAAGATAGAACAGCTTCTCCGTTTTCATCCTCATGTGAGTACCCGAAAACATCACTGTGGCTGTTAAAATCCCCTATTACTGTATTTGTCTTCCTGCAGTCAAAATTGCAAGGTGGGACAAAGCAGAACTTTCCTGAAGGAGGCTTGTACACTGATGTGACCACAGAGGTGTTTAGCGCCAAGGTGATAATTTCGATGTTATTTTCCTGTGTATAATGGACGCTCTTGGCTTGGATTTCTGGTCTGACAAAGGTGGCACTTCCATAATGAGCATGAGGTATTTCTGCAACTAATCGTAAGCCGGGTAGACTTGGTCGTCTCTGATGGCTATCTCTGTGAGTTTCTTGGATGCACAAAATATCACACTTCTCTTCATAGCATATTTCATTCAGCAGCTGTTGTTTACATGCTGATATGGCTTCGATATTAACTGAAATAACTTTCAGGGTTGGTTCTGAAATGAACCTTTAGTTTAATCGCATAGTGATTGTTTCTGGATGTTTGACGTTTAATTCAGGGGCATCAATCAGCATCTCCCCATTTTTGACATGCATTAATATACAAAAATACGAACATGAGATTGTCTCGAAATACGTACATATGATTATTTCTTGCGATTCTTTTTTCAACACTTCTTTCTATAAGCACATCATTATCAATATAATCTTCATTCGCCGTCAAGTTTTGAGAATACGTTGAAGCCATTTTTGTGTGCTGCGGTGTTGATAGGCGGAATGCATATGAAGGAAGACTCGGAGAGGAATTTTGTCATTCGTGCGCGCGCGTCTATTGAAACCTAGCGTTGCGATGACAGTTTTGTCACGGGGTTGTTCGTGGGTCCGTGGAGGAAAGTGTCACGAGGTTGTCACGATGTAACGTGCGCACATCTCCATAGATATTCATAGACCGGACAAGAGTGAGAAAACAGTCACGGTGACAAAAGTCTCTCGTGCGAGCTAGCTCTTATAGTATTGATATGACAAAAGTTTTTGACATTGTATTTTATTCATTTTGCCATGGCGTTTATATAATTTTTATAATCTGCGTCCCATTTTGACTTTTAATCTCCGTCGTCGCAATAATGAGAATGTAAAATAATCTGATTACAGTATGTTTTAAATTTTTTAATTGTTATATGTGTATTTCAGTTATTATTTTAATTAATGATTTGGAATTCCCAATGGGGTTAATTACTAGATGTGAGAGTTTTAAGTGGTATATATTTATCAATGAAACTATATAATATGCTGTAAACAATCAAAGTTATTATCCAGATCAGCATAGTTAAGCCTTACCAAACAATTAATTGAAGATGTGAGTAGACTAACAATAAGATCGTAAATGCCCGTAAACTCATTCTAATATAAATTCTCCTAAATTCATTCTAATGTAAATTGTACAAGCTAAGGGATAGAAACTTGTATTCCATTATTATGAAGTGATCGAGATAGATACCGACATTTAAACTAAGCAATTTATTTTAATGTGGTAAAAGCCATTTTATAAATACGAAGAATGTCGCGCTTTACTTCGAGTTTATTTTCCAAATATCGATTTTCAAATTATCAAGTTTTTCATATATGACAACAGTATTAGCGCTAAATGCCTAATGTTCTCCGTAATTTCGATTCACTCAACTTACACAGGCCAACTTTTTGCCGATTGGAAGTCAAATCATTTATATTATTTGAGTAAGGCTTACATTTAGTTGATCAGTAAGATCGTCCAATTGACAAGTTAAAAAATAAACATATTTTAAGTACAAAATTTAATTTGATCAGCATGTTTCTCCCAGATAAAAATTAATCTTTGACTGATAAATAAATATGATACGATTTGTAGAAATACTATTTGATCAGTTATTTTGTTTAGGAATAAATTCCATATTGATTCTTAAAATAACTTAAGTTTAATACAACTTTATCATATGTATTTTTTCAATATGATCAGGTATAATAGTGAAATTGAAATGCAAATGAAAAATTAATGATTTGAGGGCGGAGCGTACTGATATACCATAATATACCAAATATATACATAATATACTGATATACCATAAGCAGCCCTTTAAAACTAAAAAAAAATTGTCTGAAGTAGAAGTCTATGTATTATTACTATTACACAATAAGAGCTATTTTGCCTTAGACGGACGCTTCTGGTGGTGGTTTGACTTATTTAAGTATAATGGCTATACCTGTAATATTACACACTATGTTTTATTATGTTTTTTGTTTTAAAATGGGCAATTACAATTTCCTTTAATCCATTCATCCGAAGAAGTTGACATGGTAGTTATCCAGGTGAATGAAAATGCCTTATTTATAAACTCTTCAATGTCGACCCAATTGTCGGAGCAATTTTCATTTAATTCTCCTTACTCATAGGTTGAATCCCCTGCTGCAATTTCGTAACTAATTAGGCTCTCCCCTTGGGCGAAAATGAGGACTGGTTTATTATTTTTAGTCCACTGATAAGTTACTCTGTCCGGCGAGAGAATGCATCCCGTCTCGACGAGTTTAGCATTGTTCTGCGCATACCCCCACTTTATTTCGAGTGCACGGTGTTCAGTTGTCCGTATTAAAAAAATTGACCCATATTTCTTTAGTCAAACTAATCTGCACTTACCTCGGCGCGTGCCTTGCCCCTCATACCTCGGCGCAGTACATCTGCATTCTCTCACCGGACAGAGTGTAGATGTCCACATGCGCAATGTAATTGTCGATATTTTTGAAATATTTTTCAACCCAGTTTTGTAGTGCAAACCAATAGAAAATGGTTCAATGGAAGACGTTACCGGAAAGTATGAATGTCTTTTATAACTTTACTAAACCCTTCTAAGCCGTTATTAGTACTTAGTACCTGTTTCATTACACCTTCGTACCAATTACTATTATCGAACATCCACTTTCTTTCAAGATAATTCAAAAAAGCTTGCTCCACATTCCAAGTTTAACAGCTTTTTCTAATATCTCTTTAGATGAAGAATCTTGAAGAGTTTTATTATCACTCAGAATTAGGGAACGTTTTTTTCTTCTCCGTATCACGCTCTACGCGCTTCTGAACATTCTTCCTCATATGCGCTCAGCAGATGAATACCAACTTATCAGCTCCGAAAATCTCTATGGGGGCGTTCCGAATCCTTTTTCGCATATCGACAAGTTAGGTTCAAATTTGTTATCACATAATTTCTGTGATGTGGCAACAACGCTCTAAAGAGAAATCTTCCTTCTTCTCATTAGTACAGAGAGACCAAATATTTGAAAAAGTTTTCCAAATCTGTAGTACCCACTACTAGAACCGGAAAACCTTGCCAGACGAGTTTGTAGGTTGCATCAGCATGAATTTTGGAACTGTTGGCACAAATGTTCATTAAATATCTCGTTATAATGGTTTCCTCTGGCCCAAACTGTAATTCGTATTGTGCGACGAAAGGGATACGCAAGTCTTGTGGAATAACATAATTTTTGAGTGACCATGTTTCTAATTCTCCAACACATATTTGTGCCGAGCTAAATTTGGATTCTTGCAACTGATGCAATTAGTTATCTAATTGTCTTTTTGGTGGAAGCTTCCTATTATTGGACAATTTTATTAAAATGGCCTTTGGCTTTAACTTTAAGTCAAAAAGTTTTTGTATTTCCAACTTAAGTCAATCCCAAGAACGCCTTTTGTTTCAATAGAGCCATGATCATTTTCTAATTTTGTCTTGAGTAAATGTACTTCATGCGTTGTTGAGTTATACTGACAATGAGATACATTTTTGCAATACCTATTAAATAGATACAAGCCCTAAAGAAGATCAGAATAAAAAATACCGAAACTTTGTCAAAATATCGACATCAGTTGTTTTATTAAAATAAATTCCTTTAGCCAAGAATAAACTAAAATATAATAAAAATGATAAGATCTTAAGATATATATATATATATATATATATATATATATATATATATATATATATATATATATATATATATATATATGTATTTATAATTATTTATTTAATATTTTTTATTATTGTTTATAATGACTGAACAATTGTTGAATATTAGTGTTGGATTGTTATCTACATCATTAGTGATTAAATTAGTTGCATTATCAGTATTTTAAGTCATATTCGCATGATGTACTTGCATTTGTGGAAGTGAAATTACTGTTTGTTTATCGCAGTAGAAATTGGCTTGGATTTTTTGCTTACAATAAATAGATGTTTTTTTAAAAAAAAATAGCTGGAAAAATACAATTTTCGGTTTATTCATACAAAAAACGATTACTTCATCCCAAAAAGGTTATTTCGTCCAAAATAAAATATGAACACCCAATAATCGATTGATTCTCACAAATAATAATGGTTTAGTACAATAATTGATGGATTTGTACAAAATAAAATCAATTCACCCAAAAAAGGTTTGACTGTACAAAAAAGGTTGATCCATCCAAAATTTGATTGCTCTTTGAATTGCACATTTTTTTTAAACAGAATACAATTATTTCTTCCAAATAAACGAATTTTACAAACAACGATTTGATTCCTTCAAATTTTATTTCTAACTAACGAGGCGTATAACACATCAGTATTACGATCAGAAGCACTGTCTGCCATGGAGTGTCTTTACTTGAACCGAAGAGATCTGGTAGAGAAATTGGAAATCAGAGAGGAGAATCCTCTGGAAGATCCTAGGCCCGGTAAAGAAAGATGGGGAATTGCGAAGAGGACATATCTCTGAGCTCTACGAACATATTGAGAGGCTCTCTGACTGTGCAAGGAAAAGAAGGGTAGATTTCTAAGGCCACATTGCAAGATTGCCTCTAAACCGACTAACCAATCGTATGTTCACCTTCTTACAAATCAAGAAGGTTCCACTAAGGTACCACTTGGTTGACAGAAACCGAGAAGTATATTAAAGAACTGGGAATAACAGATCTCCAAAACAGACAGTCTGTGAGACGCAGCCTGAAGGAAGTTGGTGGATTTCAGGAAAAACCCCGAAGGAAATGTACCCCCAGGGCAAAGATCAAAGCCCAGCAGTTGAACAAGCGTGGTCCAAAGTAGGACTATTCGAAAGAAGTAGCAAGAGAGAGAGCGCGGTATATAATATACACTGAGAGAAAGAGAAAGAAACTAACGCGGCGTATTAAGTTTTCTGTCGAATCACTCATATCGAGACCTCCATAAAGGAGCTTCGTTCCAAAAATAGAAAGTAACCGACGACTCTTGAAGCATAAAGCTTTCTTCTTTCTGCCGCCTTGCTTAAAAATGTGAGAGAAATCCAAGAGTAATGCAAAACGGATGATTTTAGAATTATTATAATTCACAGTTTTTTCTTGTCATATTTGGCCTTTTGTAATTTTAAAGTGTTAACTCTGATACATAATTTATTTCCGAGCTAATCCACTCATCAATAAGGTAAACAGTTTTTTCCTTTCATTATTTTTATGCACACCTATGTATATCTATGCACACATGTTATATAATAAAAGTGTGAAGATTAATAACTACACTCGTAAATTTGCATTTTGCACTTAAGCAAAATAAAAAACCTTTTTGGGTGAATTGCGGATATGTTGAACGATTCAATCGATTATTGTAAGGAAAAATCATAGTTTGTACGAAAAAAACAATTATTGGATGATTACATTTTATTTTGGATGAGCTGACCTTTTTTCGCATTAAGTAATTTATTTTGTACGAAGTAATCGAATTTTGTAATTCGAGTAATTCGAGATTTAATCGATACCAAATTATGGGCAGCTTATTTCGCTTTTTCAACAATTTTGGGCGGAGTAGCATTTTCCATTTCGCTATCACCCGACATTATTTTAATTGAAAAAAATATAGTGTTTATGTATTAGTTTGACGTTTAATATTTTTTTGACAAATAATGGAATGTATTGGGTTGCCTATACTAAACGGTAGTAGCAGCTCTCAACCAATCAACGAATCGTAAACCAAACGCACTAGTGTGTTATTGAATCATTAAATAACATTAATCGCGGATCGTTACATACGTGTGTTGTAAGATATATTTACATGATCCACGAACTGTACAAAATTGGGCAATTATAATAGTGGTCGTAGATAAAATATAATACTTAACAAACGCAAATCCATTGAATCAGATTGAAAATTTCATAAATCAAAATGTTTAAACAACTGTTTAAACAATATTTTACTGATCATCCAGTATTTTAACTTGAAATATATAATTCTATCTTGCCTGTAAATATTTTACTATTCATTCAGTTTTATTGCTTAATTATTTAGTAAATGTACATTCCAGTTGTTACTGATCAAATCGTATTTTGACAGATCAATTTAATTTTTGCGTTTGGGAATAGTTGGACTTCGAATTTTCAAGTTAACGAGTTTTACCTTCGTTGTTTACTTAGTCTACTTAATATATTTACTTTACTATTTTTTTCCTAATATTTCCCCAATATTTACTTTACTATTTTTTCATCTATCCCTACAACATTTACGTCGCTATTAAAATATAAATTGCAATTTTTTGTACGGCATATGCATCCGGTTAAATGTTTAATATATCGCGAAAACACTAATGTCTTATTCCCCACCGTCAAACAAATTACATTTACCCGGCGTATATGCGAAAACTCTTTGTTTAATTTTAATAGAGAATCCACCGAAACTACAAAGACGAGGCGAACAACAAGACCTTATTAACTTTTTTTCCAGTCGAGTTGGAACGACGCGCGAGATATGGCAAATTGCCCGTGAAAAATGGCCACAACAAAAGTGTTTTAATAAGAATTAGAAGCAACTACGAGGTGTTATTTATGTGTTTTAGAGCCCTTTGTGCGATTGCCATGCGGCGGCTCCGCGTATTCACCGATCCGATCCACGACCGACCCGCTTTAACGCGATAATGACTGTTACATTAATCAAAAGTGTTCTCTGACATCGCCATCAGGCTACTTTAACTTCATTTATTATTATTTTAATTCCGCCGTGCGTATACCCATTTCGTTTAATTATTTTTTTGTGTGTAATTCCATGAGAAAGCCACATCAATTCTAAATATCATTTATGAACAATAATATCTTCAATTATCTTATATAACAGTTTTCTTTTGCTTGTAACAATGAAAATATTAACTTTTATTATTATAGAATTGTCAGAACTTGAAGCCAAAATATACTCTTTGTTGCATATGTCGTGTATTTATTAAAATAATTTTAAACTGAAATTTGCAAATCTAATAGGAGTAAAAATGATACCTTTGCTTTAAGGTCGGTGACGCCGAAAGTTTTTGTCGGAAGCAATACAAATGAAAAAACTTGCTACTTTTCCTACGATTGTTATATACGTCCAACTTTTTTTACAAGTTACACGGTTCTAAAAAAGTATTTGATCGAACACGATTCCAAAGTCGCTGTCTTATAATTATGTATGTGACCATGAGCGGTGTAGTACACATTGCAGTCTTTACCACCAATAATATCAAAAACTGAAAAATTGAAAACTCACGTTTTTAACTCATTTCAAATTTTTAGCAGGTAGTTCTTCTTCGGCAGCTCTACAGCCCAAATTGGGCATTGACCTCCTCTGTCTTCCTCTTCCACTCGGAGGTCTCCCGCGACCATTTTCCAATTGTTTAAATCAAATCAAAATATGATTTATATCATTAATAAAGCAGTTTATACAACAGTGACTAAAATTCTAAATGAAATGTGTCAGTAGAAAGAAAGACCATGATAATGCAAGTAACAAAAGCAATATCGTACATTTGAATACAAAGTACTGCTAATACACTAACTCACACCGTTGGCTTCTTTGGGACGTAACGATCCCGTGCCGCTCTCACTGTTTTCCTTAGTATCCAGCGCCGCATCCTCCCATCCAGTGACGCCCATCTGTCTGTAGTCAGAGGTCACTTCATCTTGCCATCTACTCCTAGGTCTTCCAGAGGGTCTTACCATCTTCTTCTTTTAGATCTGGCGAACTATTCTGGGAGTATCCATTCTGATCTCATATCTTGCCCATTGCAGCCATCTCGCTTTCATGATGTACTGCTAATAAGTACAAAAATTAATATACTAATTACAGAGGTTAACAAAAGAAAAAGCATATTGACGTTACATTTTTCCTGACATTTGGCCAAATTAAAACCTTAAATACTCCTCCATTATGTAAGGCTCCATGTATATAATTTATGTTTATAATTTCTTAACCCCATTATGAATCTGATATCTTTAGGCAATGCATTGAAGAGTATTATGCCGGTACATGTACATGTATTATACCGGTTTTTCAGTCAACGTCAACTTAGGCTGGGGTATGTTGTAGGCTAGGTGAACTTGCCTGGTGTTACTTATGGTGAACTTGACTGTGTGAGACTAAATAATTATCAAAATACTTTCTGTGTTTATAAATGAAATCCAGTAGTTCATAGATGTATACTCTGTCCGGCGAAAGAATGCATCCCGTCTCGACGAGTTTAGCATTGTTCTGCGCATACCCCACTTTATCTCGAGTGCGCGGTGTTTAGTTGTCCGTATTTGAAAAACTGACGCATATTTCTTAACTCAAACTAATCTGCGCATACCTCGGCGCGTACCTTGACCTCGGTGCAGTCCAGCTGCATTCTCTCGCCGGACAGATTTAAATTTCTCCCGACCAGATGCCCTGTATTCTAGATTATATAATATTCTAATGGACTGCTTTCCATTTCTATTCTATATAAACATTTACAATTCTTAACGCTGCCCCCAAAATATAATACCGTAGCCGAGATGGGAGTGGAAATTCGCAAAATATACAGTACGTAAGACTTCTAAGCCCACAGAAGACTAGAGGATTCTTATGCATAACTGGCTTTGTTCAATTTGGGCATTAAAGCTACAGTATGGTTTCCCCAGCCTAGTAATCCACTACCACTCCTAGAAATCTTACAGATTGTTTTGGAGCAAACATATCGTTCCCAATGGTAATACGTTCCGGATGATGTTTCATACTTCTTTTTGTTTCAAATATAATGATGTTAGTTTTGAACTTGTTAATTACTAAACGGTTTGAATTGAACCAGTTTATTAACTGGTTCATTACCAACGTTGAATTAGTATGAACTTCTCCTACACTACGGTTTTGAGAAGGAGGCTGGTGCCGTTTGCGTAGTTAACCATCAGAGTTGATGTGTTCGACATCAGCATCGTTGACATAAATAGGAAATAGGTTAGGGCCCAAAATACTTCCTTGAGGTATTTCCGTCCTGACTGTTCTCGTCGTAGATGTTACAAAGCCGTAAGGTGTAAACGATAGGATAAGTAGCGCTGTCCCTCTGATTCCATACTTTTCCATTTTATTTAGAAGAATATTGTGGTCAACAGTGTTATAAGCCTTCGAATAGAGTGGATTGTTGCCTTTTTCAAGGCTACAATCGACACTGGTCACATCCCTACTGCCTGGACTACACGCATCACGGTACCGATTTTCAAGAATAAGGGAGAACCAGCAGAGTGCTCTAACTATCGCCCAATACGCCTTCTCTCACATACAATGAAGATCTTTGGGAGAACTCTTGATCATCGAATACGTGACATTACCAACATTAACATCAACCAATGTGGATTTGTCAAGAGAGCTGGAACTACTGAAGCCATATTTTCAACACGATTACTCATAGAGAAGCATCGCGAGAAAAGGAAACCACTGTTTGCGTTCATATTGCCTCATTGCCTTACATATTGCATATGTGCATTACATATTGCCTTCCTCGACCTCGAAAAGGCCTTTGATCGTGTTCCTCTTAGATAAATTTGGTATGCGCTCAGAGACCATAGAGTGCCAAATTTGTTAATGTGGTCAAGATGCTATACTCAGTATACTAACACAAGTGTACTAACACCAGTACTAGAGTACGTTGTGCTGTTGGTACCTCAGATAACTTTCCTGTAAATGTTGGGGTCCACCATCAGCACTATCAACATCCCCATTTGTTCTTGTCGTGGACACCATCACTGTGATCTACAACGGAATGTCACTTGGACCCTTCTGTATGCGGATGATGTAATGGTTGCAGATGACTCCCGCGAGAAACTCCAACGACAAGTTGAAAACTGGAATAACCGCCTCTCCCAGTATGGTCTAAGTCTTAACATGAAAAAGGCAGAATATCTGGAGTTAAATACAAGTGACGGTACCATTCAAGTCGGTGAAGAAAATCTAGTCAAGACCAACTCCTCTAGGTACCTTGGGTCTCGTCTACAGAGTGATAGCAGCTTCAGTGTTGAAGTAAGAGCCAGAGTAAATGCAACCTGAATACGGTGGAAGGGGGTCACGGGTGTACTTTGGGACAACAAAATGCCACTTCATCTCAAATTCAAGATATACCGGACAGTGATGGCCGTATCACTGTCCGGTATATCTTGAATGTTGTGCTATATGGAGTCGAATGTCGACCATCTGACAATATTTCTGGACATTATCTACATGCCGTGGATATGAGAATGCTTTGTTGGGGTATGGGCATCTCCCCTATTGACCATGTCAGAAACGACACAATTCGGAAGCAGATGGGTGTCGCTCCATTTGTGGCCAAAATGAGAGAGAAACGACTCCGATGGTATGGCCATGCACTGCGAGCAGCTCCTGGCACTGTTGTCAACGCTGCCCTCCATTTTGTGATAGAAGGCTATGCATTGCGAGCAGTTCCTGGTACTGTTGTCAACTCTGCCTGTCCTTTTGAAATTAATGGCCAACGTCCCAGACGATGACCGGGGCAGCGATGGCAAGACACGATAAATAGTATCCTAAAGATCGTGGGTCTAAAACCAAATGTCGCACAAAACCGTGCAAAAGAGCGGTCATTGACCAAGAAAGCGGACCCTGCACCAGTGGGAGAACCCTAAGAAGAAGAAGAAGAAGTGACATAAGCCTTCGATAAATTGATTGGAATATCGCCAGGGATCTCTTGGTTATCAAGTTGCTTGTAGACATTATCCATATAATAGAAACATGCAGTTTATACATTTTTCCCTTTAATAAAACCATGCTGGCCGACGCTAATGGGATTATATTTATGTAGAAAGGATCCTATTCTTACTTGAACAATCTTTTCTACAACCTTTGCCAAAGAATATAATACTAATAATAACTGATATCTAGTTTGCCATGTCATTTCTATACCCCTTCTTAAATATTGGAATAATTGTTGAAGTTTTAATGAGTTCTGGGAAAATACCAGATGATAGTATGGTACTACACCAGATTCTATACCTGTTTACGCGCAGTAGTTCCGTTGCGTCCTTTGCTAAATTTTCATTCCACCACAATCTTGGTTTTCCAACGGAGCTCCCGCCCACTGGGTCGCGTCCGTAGCCAATTTTTGGGATGCCGGAGATTCTGTGTACAAGGCCTGCCCATGAGAGGCGACCAAACCAAATTTATATATGTGGATATGGCGAGTTTCTTATATATGTTATACAGTTCTTGATTGTAGCGGATTCTCCAGAGACCGTCCTAACTGACTGCTGTAGATATTCTTCTTAGCATCTTACGCTCAAAACCATCGAGCGTGTCTGCGGACTTTTGTGACATTGTCCTGATTTCGCTTCCATGCACCACCATCGGGCGAATTAAGGTCTTGCAGTCTTATTTATATGTTCCTATGGATGTCCTTCGATTTCATAACAGGCAGCAACGAGAAATATGAACGGTTGGCCGAGGCGATTCTTTTTTTTATTATTTCCTCGGTTTCATTGTTGTCCGATGACATGTTCGGACCAAGGTTTTGAAGATATTGATCGCTTCGAAGGTTTGGTCCCCAATGATGACGTTTTGTCCTAGTCGCCTTGTAGTACCCTTGGTCTGTATCATGATTTTTTGTATCGTGATCTTTTTACACGTTTTCCTTTTTTGCACATTTTCTTGGTTTTACACGTTTTTTCTACACAATCATTCAGGAAATTATCTACCGTTTAAAAAAGAGTTGGGTGTACTATTTTATTTTCAATCGTGTTTGCAATTTAAAAAAACAACGACTGAGAATTAACATCATTAACATATTATTTTTCACAAAATACCTTTGTGACTTATTTTTAGTTTAAATGCAAAGACTTCGTTTATGTCTAAGCAAAAAACAAATGCCTAAAAATCAAATAATATAAGTAGTTATTTTTATATCTGAAAATAAATTAATATTATTTTATAAAATAATGTTTATAATGTAATACTGTGTATAACATAATAATGTTTATAATATAATAATATTTTTGTTATTTTTTGTTTAGGGATAATTTGGAGGTGAAAAAACGTGCACCGAAACAAAAAGGCGAAAAGAAACAGAAATCGTTAAGTTTGGTGACATCCGAATTTTCCAGCGGCTTGGAGCCCGTTAGGAAGAAGAAAAAGAAGAACTTTGAAGATGATTGATTGCTTTCTTAATAACTCTATCGCCGTTGGGTTTTTATTGTATATGATCACAAAATCTACTTTATAAAATATTAATTTTAATAAATGAGAAAACAACCAGATAAGTCCAACTAAACTCAAAAAAACATATTTTGTAATGAAAGAAAATCATTTAAAAAGAAAACAATATATTATCAATGTATTGTATAATTGCAGCAATCATTTGAAATCTTCTTCAAATTCGAAAACATAAGGGTAAGTTACTAAATATAAATTGAATATAATTTAATTTTAATGATTTTCTAAACTCATATTCATGTGAATGGGCAGATGAACCTTGTGGTCGATAGCCGTTTGTATAATCCATAAAGTATACAATAAACATATTATAACCCTCTATTCATGTGAAATGGATGAAATAAAACAAGAAAATAAAATTCTCGTAAGTTGTTTAACGAACAAATGATCAATGTGGGTTGCCCCACGTTATTTGTCTGATTACCTACATTTTCATATTACCCAAATGTATTAAACACTATACAGACGGCAGATTACAAAGATGACCGAACATCCCCACAAGCAGGCCCCCTTTCTAAGAACTAATAAAAGTGTGTGTTTAACAATTAGGGGAGACCGGCGCAAGTTGATACGTTTTGAATTTTTTCTGATAGTTGACTTAGATTCATCAAATTCAGGCCAAATTATACGATATTGTTTGCCATCCCAAATTTTTCCAAGCCCCGAATTAAAACCGGTCAATCGTGACTGACCGATTTTCGAATCAACTCAAAATGTATCAATTTGCCCCGTCTAGGGGCAAGTTGATACAAGTTTGGAGCAAGTTGATACATGGAACTAAAACGTTGAAACAAATCTACAAAATACATGCTAAAATAATATTTAGGGAAAAAAAATGTACAAATGTTAAAAATAAGGTTAAAAATTTAAAATACCAAATAGTTCTAAAATATCCCCTACTCATCTTCATCATCAGAATCACAGTGAATGCATATAAATCTAGGACAGTCTTTCCAGATTCCCGTATTCCAGATGTGCCCACTTGCGACAAGATGTGCATTGGAACCATGGCTGTCCAGAACGCGATTCAGAAAACCGTTTCAGGCTTCTTAAACAAACAGCGTCTTCGTCCTCTGACTCGTCACTAGTTTGTTCAAATGGGACAGCCTTGGATACTTTGCAACGTTGCTGATTGGCATTTTGAACCTCCTTTGATGGTTTTTGAGCTTTGAACTTTTGAGCTTTATTTAAAGGAAATAAGTTATTTTTTTCCCTTTCATTCCCTTTCGTTCTTTTTCCTTCGTTCCGTTTTCCTTCCGTCCTTTAACCGGCGTCTCAGTCAGAATAGCCGACTTCATTCTCTTGCCGCCTCTAAAATTTTCCTTCCGCTCCCTTGCCTTCGGATACGGTTTCAACCCTTGTGGAATCACATATCTGGTCCCAGAACCACTGCTGGTCGATGGGACCGCCTGCTGGTTGGTGGTTTCTGGAGGCGTTGATTGTTGAGGTTCACCAGACGTGAGAGGGCGATCTGTGACATATGATGACAGAAAGTCTGCTTCTGTAAAGACTTCTAGGTTGAACGACATGATGCCAGTGGCAGAGAATCCAGACATAACATTGGCAGGGTTTGTAGCATTGGGGAGAGCCTGCTTCACCATTCTAGGAATGTCGTATATGGAATATGTTTTTCCTGGATTGTTTGTCATCCACGGGATCCACTCCAGCAAAGTAATATTTTTTGGAGGGTCTGTAAACCGACTTATCAAGAGGTTGTAGGTGGCGGAATGTGTGCGGCGGGAAATATGATACCATTATTCTTGCAGTAATTTAGGACTGGTATAGACAGGTGAGAGTCGTGGTTATCTATCAGCAATAAGCAAGTTTGTCCTTGGTGGAGTTAACATGTTTATGGAAATGTTCGATGAACTCCATGAATGATGACGCAGTCATCCAGCCCGATGGATGAGCTGTGCCGATGCAACCAGGAGGGCCGTCTCTAACCATGAATTATTTGAAGTGAACTCTGGGAAAAATAAACATGAGTGGCACGGTTTTCCAATTGCTCTCACTGCCAATGCCATTGTTACAGTGGTTCCCCTTTCTGCCGATGTTGCCTTCCCAACTTGTCGTGGCCCTTTCTGAGCCACTATTTTGGAAGCGCGTTGGACATTTTGACAACCTGTCTCATCAACATTCCAAATATCTTTAGCATCCAGCTTAAATAATTGTAACACCTTCTTCAAATTATTTCAAAAAAAGACCTACATTGGTCTTATTGAATGAAGTTGCTCTGCTAACACTCGTTGCCTCAGGTGACCTAATAGAAAGGGATGGATATCTCTTCATGTAGGAAGAAAACCACTCAGCTGTGGCCATCTTAAAATTAACCCATGTTTCAGGAATAAGAAAATTGTTGGCTATTACTAATCCATAATCAAAACGTCGAACATCCTTAGGTGTCAGTCCGTAATAAATTTTTGAGCAACGCAGGATGTATTCCTCAAGTTGCGATTCCATAATATCGCTTAAAATTTGTCTGGGTTTCGCGTACCCCATGCAGAGACTACTCGTATTCTTTTTTTATGTAACGAAACAGGGTCATTTTGTCAATTCCATGAGTTTTAGCAGTTTCTATCAAACCAGCTTTCCCAACAGTGACCTCCTGTTGAGCTTTCTCAAACACGTCAAGAGGAACACTTCCCTGATCGGTTTTTTAATATAATTCCTGACCATTATCCTGCAAGAAAATGACCATATTATATTATAAGTGTAATTCTAAGTCAGTTGGTGTCCATTTGTTTCGTGGCTATATTAAATTATGTAAGTTATAATAGCATGATAATCAGTGCTACAATAACTTTTGAAGTTGAAATATGTGGTAAATAAATATTCCTAAAATAAAATATATTATATTATATATTT
The DNA here is from genome assembly GCA_944588485.1 of Phosphuga atrata. Taxonomy (NCBI): domain Eukaryota; kingdom Metazoa; phylum Arthropoda; class Insecta; order Coleoptera; family Silphidae; genus Phosphuga; species Phosphuga atrata. The sequence goes on along the minus strand of OX155895.1, from coordinate 14,084,028 downwards.
AATGTATTATTATATTATCGAGAAACGATAGTTGGATACCTGTTCAACTTGCCCCAGCTGAAGTGTATAAACTAGCCCAGGAGTACTTACCTGTTAGTAACAAAGCACAAAATATATTTGGATGTTTGATACAACTTGTATCATCAAAATAAATAGGCAACAATTGACAGAAGAAAAATTTACTATTACGATGAAAAACAGTTTTGTTAACATATAATTGAAACTAATCATAAGATCTTGATGGGAACACTGTCTGACTGTCTATACCTTCTAAGGCCTATACCTTCACGAATTGATACCTGGGGTGGGGAGCACCTGCGCACTGCCATCAACTCCAAACAAACGTTGTATCAACCTGCCCCGGTCTCCCCTATTATAGTGGAAAGTTGCAAATTTTCCGGTTCAAAATACTGTTTTGACTTTTTTTTTACTTTTTTCGAAGGCAAAAAAAGCATGAAAAATTTTTCGAGGGTCTTTTCGAGGACCATCAACACTTCCCACACACTAATTTCCTTCCTACTTTCGCGATTTTCCGTCAAAAACACCTGGTAAAAAAGCGAAATTTTCAGTTCCGCAAAATGTATTCTAAGATCCTAGCTCTATTAGCTTTATTCCTAGCTCAAAAAAGGAATTAAAAAAATTTCGACAATTTCCCATCCTCCAAAATCTATGCATCGATTTTTCCTAAAATCGATGGGAAACTGTTTCAATGTTTTTTCGGTTTCTGCAGGTGTGGTCCACAATCCAAATATATATATATATATATATATATATATATATATATATATATATATATATATATATATATATGTTGTATTTGAGGTTTTCGCGGATAGATACCTGTGTTGTATTGTTTTCTCGGGGATTCCGCGTTGATGCTGAGGGTTGGCTCTGAAAAGAAACGGATTCTCGACGTTTCGGCGAACTAACATGCGTGCGGGTCAACCGTTAGACGCATACTTGCGCATATAAGTATGCGTCTAACGGTTGACCCGCACGGACGCATATATCTCTTGAGAATGGCGAATGTTAGTTCGCCGAAACGTCGAGAATCCGGTTCTTTTCAGAGCCAACCCTCAGCATCAACGCGGAATCCCCGAGAAAACAATACAATACATATATATATATATATATATATATATATATATATATATATATATATATATATATATATATATGTGTGTGTGTGTGTGTGAATTTATAGTAAAAACTTCACTTTCCTTAGTTTGCTCCAAAATCAAAAAACTTAAAATTCCGAATTGGGTATTTGAATCAATTTTTTTTTGTCATAAATCGAAAGCTCATATATAAGTTTTATGACAAAACTCTTTTTTGTTTTCTTTTTTTCGTTGTAATTAAAAAGTTATAACAAATTGAAAATATATTTTTAAAGTCGGTACCGAAAACGCACAAATGTACCGTTGTGACGTAAAACGTAATTCCTACCCGCTCCTGACTTTGTTGATACAGTAGTTGAAGTAGGTATGTCAAATATGTCAAATATTAAAAGTCAAATAATTAAAGTTATCGTGCTTGTTTCGTACCATCGTGTAGGAGTAGGTACTATAAAAAGAACTCAAAAAATGTTTTTAAATGTCCCACATTGTTAAACGCCGAAACCAATGGTTTTAAACAGTGCGCCGAAAAAATTCTAAAACAACGATTTTATAAAGAATGTTTATCTTTGAATGTTAGAATGAAGTTTCTCCCTTTCGACTTCACAAACAAATTATTGCGCGTTTGGAGTCACGTGATTATTTTCAAAATTTTATCACTTTTAAATTGTTTATAATTAATTGAATATATTTTTTTGAAGTGAAAACTTCTATAGCCGCGCTGAATGACATTTGGGTAGAGGGTAAAATCATACATTTGCGTCACCGTCATCAATAGCTGCGTTCTATAGAAAAAAATCTATTACTCAAAGATGTGTTCAAAAGAACGCATGTATACGCATATGTATAAAGTTGGCTATGGAGGTCAAACATAATAGTCAAAGTTTTTGGCAGTGTTGACAGAACGTAGCGTTTATAAGGAAATACCAACCCGTAGAATTGGTGTGCAGTACAAGAGTAAGTACTTTTACCGGATGTAATAGTAGATGTACTAGTGCCGGATTATTGGAAAGTTTTTGACACTGTTGACAGAACGCAGCGCCTCTAAGGAAATATCAACCCCTATAGTCAGTGTGCAGTACAAGAGTAAGTACTTTTAATGTATGTACTAGTAGATATACTAGTGCCGGACTATTGGAATGTTCAGATTACTGGATTGTATCGAAGAATTCATGGTAAATCACGAATCAGATTCATCAAAGTTTTAGGCAACCAAATGTACTCGTGTGCTTTCCAAAGAAAGGAAACTCCAATATAAAATTAATAGTCAGCGATATAGAGAGAAGAATAAGAAGAAAATAGTTAATTCAGAAATTTCTAAACATCGAAGAATCACAGCTGACAAGGAGGAAAAAATATACGTCGTAACGAATATTCCATACAAAAATTAATTTACATACAGATAAATCTTCAAAAGCAGTTATAAGTGAAGCTCGGAACTTTAGGCATTAAAAATTGTTAGAATAGGTAGGTTATTAGGATGTCAAAAAACACAAAATAGGTTTTTAATAGGTTCTATAAAGATAAGAAAGATATGTAGGTTTCCAAAAATGTTCGCTGAAAATAGGTTATATTTTTTATTAAAATTTATAAAAAAAATGCAGAAGTTTAAAAGTATTTTATTGAAACTCTTATGTGCTTTGCCCATCTATATATTGCGCAAAATGAATTACTTTAATTCTATAAAGAATTAAAAAACAATACTTATAAAATGTAAACAAAAGTAAAAAAACATTTCTTAATTGTTTGCTTCGGTGTCATATTTGCTGTTGCAATAAACTACCATATTTTTTTCTAAATTGCCTGGTGTAAGGCTGTGCCTTCTGTCAGATAAAACCATTTTATATGCGGAAAAAGCACGTTCAACATCGCATGCCGTTACCGGTGCATACTACAACATTACCGCTGTTTCTGGCGTTATGTTTTCAGGAAGCTCAACATTTTCGCCACTTAAAATTTTTCCTACATTCCGTAAAATAGAAAAGTCTGGATTTTTTTCTAAAACAGCCTCAAGTTTTAAAAATGCACAAACGTGCATTTTTGCCTGGTGCAGTTTTCAAATGTTTTAATACATTGTCCACCAATGATACACTCTGTTAATGGGGTTCCAGTTTTTTCCAAGTTTGTAATTGTTTCTGGTAAAATGTGAAAATTGGATGAAATATATGCCAAAGAATTTTGAATGTCTGTATTTTTAAAACAATGTTGTGCCTTGCGTATAGACTCTGCACTACTGCTACAGTAAAATTCCATTACAACCTAAGAAAATAAAAGTTTGGTTGGCAAAATGGGAACACAGAAAATCAAACCTTTTTCACATCAAAATTGTTGCAGTAATAAAATGCCGCTTCTAGCCAAGTTTTCCATCTTGTGATAATTGGTTCGGGTGGCAGTGGCAAATGGTTCAGTAAACTATAAAACAATTGCATTTATCCAAAACGTGGGACAAAGGGCACATTTTGGAATGCGCGCTAATGGCACAGATATCCAGTCCTGGTTTTGATTACAACATTGTAAACTTAGGATTCACAAACACGAGAAGAACACGTATGCCGATGCCAAGTGGTACCAACTGCTAATGCGTAGATAAAAAGAATGCGTTCCGTAATTTCATACAAACTAAGAATTTATGAATAAACAATTTTTCACTATTTTAGTGTTCATTAAGTATCTTTTAAGCAGTATAAATATAAAACAGCAAAATAGGCAAAATAGGTTTTTTTAACTTGCGTAAAACGATAGAGAATCATGTAAAACGAATTTATTTGCTTATCTTTTCCATCTGCCTATAAACGAAAAAATAGGCAAAAACCTAAAGTTCCGACCTCTTAGGCATGTTTCTAAAAGTCAAAATTTCCATAACTCACAAATTGCAGACGCATCAACAAGAAATGTGCCATAGGTATATCCTACCAATTTCATTTTGCTGACCTATCAACACAGAATCAAACAAACATGATGACATTAACAGTCAGTCATTCTCCTTCAGAAGTGAGTTATGTTCCAGAATTACATAAAACAATACTACCAAACTATGTACCAAATTTTATTAATTAACATACTGATAAATCCTCAAAACCAGTTTTAAAGCTGTTTTTTTCAAAAGTTTTCACTTCAGTCGGCAGTGCCTGACTGCCTATTTTTTTAACTTTTTCGCATCGCACATCCAAATTATTTATAAGGTTTTAAAATACTTAAAAAAATCGATATTTTTTTTTATTCAACAACCCAATTAAGTCATCTATTTTTGTTTTATGCACCTAAAACTGGAAATTTTGCAGAAAAAAACTGAGTTTTTTCTTTCGTAAATATTAAAATTAACTAATAACTTATTATAATAATTTGAGATCGATGTAAATATTTGAAACAACTGTTAACTTATTTCTAGATAAAATTGTTATTATAAACATTTACGATAAATGTAGTAATTCATTATATAATAAAGTTTCTATATAGGTAAAACTAACTAATTATAAATACATTCATACGTATATTATAGTATGTTGTATGATAGTACTACATAAAGGGTATCCCAACAAGAGCGCTGAAATTAATTTTAAAGAAAAACACATTTGTTTCTTTCTACATTTTTATTTCAACATAAAGAAAAATAGTTCCGATTGAACGCGAGGTACATCATTCAAACGGCCACCACGAAACCTCTGGCACTGGGTTGTTCTTTTTTTGACATTTCCAATAACGTTTTCGCATAAATGTGGCTGTATTTCACCAATAACGCGCCGTATTTCCTCTTTAAGACGAACAAATGTTTCAGGCTTATTCGCATTCACCTTTTCCTTCACACAACCCCTAAGAAAAAAGTCCATCGGTGGTAGATCGCACGATCTTGGTGGCCAGTGTTGATCGCCAACTCGAGAAATGACACGACCTGGAAACTTGGTCTTGGCAAGTCTTGTTTGAAAAACATGTGGAGGACATGTTTTTCCAAATTTCCATCAATTACATCCAATTCGGGCAACAAAAACTCCATTAACATTTCGCGATACTACACACCATTGTGTATATACTGCAACAGTTAGCGCATTTCCAGCAGCATTTTCAAAGAAATAGCCAATCAGTCCGCCAGCCCAAAATGCACACCAGTTACTCGCCGTGAATGCATTGGTTGTAAGAGTATCACACTAGGATTTTCAACACCCCAAATCCGACAGTTTTGCTTATTTAAGCATCCGTCGAGTTGAAAATGTGCCTCATCTGAAAAAATGATTTTCTTCGAAAAATCCGCATTCATTTGATGATCACCCACCTGTTCGGCAAAATGATAACATAATGTTAACATAAATGTAACATTTTTAGTTTCTGATATCCGAAATAGTTGTCAGAATGTTAACATAAAGCTAACAAAAAGTTATCATAAACGTCTCTTATGCGCCACCTAGGGACATCTTTTTGATATCTTAAAAATGATGTCGGAATATTAACAATTTTCTGATAACTTTATGACATCATTTTAAAGAGAACATTATGTTATCGCTTATATGTTAGAAATTCGAGGTTAATTAAAAATAATTGAAATTCATAATAAAAATATTGTTTATTATAAAATATAAAACGATACATAAGATAATACTTATTTAAATAATATATAATATTTATATAGTAATTGCTTTGGCAATACATACATATATTAACATTTATATAAAAATATAATATTTATGTTAAAATAATATCACATTTATATAAACAATATGAGTATAACATTTTTATATAAAATATAAAAGAATGATATATACTTATGATATATATATATATATATATATATATATATATATATATATAATTATAAAAAATATACTAATGTATAAAAATATATAATACTAATAGAATAATACTAATGATATAAATTTGATTGTCATTGTTGTCAATGTCACTTGTATTATCACTATTATTGTCATTAATTTCCTCACAGTTGTCTTTTAGAATGCTGCTATCATTATGAACCAATTGACTTTTAGATTTACCCCGAAAAAACAATTGGATTAAAAATGATATAAAATGTTTATACTCATTAATGCTCTTAAATTATCCACTACATGGTATCCATACAACACTAATTGATTAATAATAATTAATTTTCATTTTCGATATGAGAGTATGGGAACATTTTCGATTTATGAGTATTAAAAAAATTATATTAATACTCGCAAATATACATGGACTATAAAATAGGATATCAATTTCTGCTCGAGTTTATTTGTGAGTATTAAAAACGATTTTATTCATCTTAATCGTTTTTGATCGTATTATCTAATCAGAGTACTGTACACAGCATGATGAATTAGGTTCACTCTAGTTCCACACGTTTTTTCAATATTCGATTCATCTAGTGAATTATCATCATTTTTAATCAAAAAACGACGTTAACGTCTATTTTTTTGATAATGATTGAATTTTTTTTCTTTTCAGCATTTTTAATATATACTTTTTATACGTCACTTTATTTGGAGTTAGAATATATAAACATATAAATATTGGTCCTCAACGGTATTAAAAGTATCAGCTGACGATAAGTTTAGGTTATGCAAACACGATAAAATAGATATCTTTATGTTGTCGTATAAATGTTAACATTTTGTTAACATTTTCGTATCAGAAAAAGGAGCTCCGAAAAATGTTGTCAAAAAAATAAGATTTTACTGATCTCTAAAAGACATCATTTTTTAGATAACATTATATCATTCTGACATTACTGTCGGACGGGCAATCAGCAAATCCATGGTTCCTTGGCTCGATTTCTTGCACCAATTGAACCTTGTACGCGTGCATATGCAGATCTTTTACCAAAATTCGTTGCATAGTGCTTCTCTATCAGCCTTTTTATGTCTAACTACTGGGCACCGGCTCTCTTCTCTGCCACATATCCAACCTCAGCACTAACAATAAGATTTGAATATGGGGGACCTAGCGGTTTAACGTCGAATCCGAACGAACGACAAATTTTTAGAGAAGGCATTAAGCAGTTGAGACCCCACGGTTGCCTAAGCCTGATTGGGGAATGCTGCTTTTAGTTCTGTGTGGGATTTGAACTCACGCAGTTTGACTCAAGAGCCAAGTGCTTAGCTATCTGAGCCACCAACCACCACACCTCATAGCATAGTGCTTCTGAAAATGTTTAATTCTTGACCACGATGCCGAATGAAGTTCCTAGATTCTCGGCCACAAATTCCCTTACTGTGGCTATATTTTCGTGTGACCGACGAACAAAGGCCGACGACAAACAAAGATCTTCTAATCCATCAGCGTAAATTTCGTCTCAAATTTTGTTAATAAATGCCTCAATGTCGTTTGTCCACACCCAAATTCACTTGTCGCATTATTTCGACCGAAAACTTGACGTAATTGGCGAACTGTTTTCGCAAAACTTTCACCATTTTTTGTAATGTGTTTTTACAATAATTACACGTTTTTCGTTTGAATACTTCTCCATATTCTAAAATCGCGTAGTCTGTACGTAACAACTGTCAAAAATTCACCATACATGCAGAGTTCCCTCTAATTTTTTGTTACCTGTGTGCGCACTTTTTTAAGTGTGTACAATTTTTTTCGAAATAAAAAAATGTGTGCGGCAATTAAAAAAGGGCATATAATAAAAAAATACAATAATAATAAATAATAGGAGTAATTAACATTCACTTGTTTTTATTTGTTTTTATTCATTTGTACCGACTTATATGCATTGACATGAAAAAACTACTCTAAAATCAAGTTAAATCATTAGCTCGTGAAGGCAGAATTTAGCTGATTACTGTGGCTTCCCATTTCCATTCAAATGGAAAAAATTCTAAAATTGAATACTTACGTTGACTGGTCTAATTTTTTCAATTAACACATTTGCAAAACATACTAGCAAGAACAACAATCCACAATTACTTATTATTGAACACTTTTAGAATTATGGATTATATATTTTTTAATGGATTTTATTTTATACTTCTCTCTCCTGTCTTTTGGTTTTTACCACTCTGTATAGACTTTACTTAAATTTACATTTTTTTCCGTCATTCATATATGATTTTACTCGTATCAGCATATCAGCATAGAGTTTTTCATGCAATCTATTTATTTGTTTCGTTTTTCTAAAATTCTAGACCATCATTAAAATATGGTCATCCATCCATCAAATGATATCCAATCTTCTACTTCATCCGTTGGAAACATATCATCTGTTTTTATAGTTATATTTAAATCATTAGCCTTTTTTAAAGCACGCTTATTTTATTGCACCATGTCATGTTTCCAAGATAATTTTCCTTGATTTTATTAATTCTTGCATGAGCAAATTGAAAAGCATCTATGGGTGTTAATTCACGGCGTTGAAAAATTTGTCATAAAGCACTGAATTCTTCTAAAATTGAAGACAAAAGTTTTAAATCTATTTTAAATTCAATGATTTATCCCACCGAAATCAGTTTTATATTGATCAGATTTTCTAAACTGAAAATATAAAATTAAACATTTCGTTGTTGAAATGTCTGTGCTTTCATCAACAATTAATAGAAAAAAAAGTGCCGATTAGTAGAAAAAAAGTATGAAAATGTTAAATGTTAATTTCATGTAATATTTCAGTTTTTTCAACAGTATTCACAACTTCCAAAATTTCTTCAACCAAATAAACCTTTGAAGTTATAACTCCTACCACCAACTAGTGCAGCAGTTCATCAACACATTAAACGTGTCTACTACCAAAATCAAACTTAGTTAGGCAATCATTTACAACCCCAGGAATGGGGTTGGTTACTTCAAAATGAAAGCCTAACACCGGTAACAACACTTTTACCACCTGCACCAGATGAACTACTCACTTCAATATTTGCTGCTTAAAACTTAACTGCAAGAATGGTTGTGGTTCGCGTTGTGAATGCCGTAAGTTAGGGATGCAATTTTCTTTGGCTTGTGGTTAATGCAATGGAAATGCATGTCTCAATGCATCATCATATTCCTCCTTCAGATGTTCATGAAAACAATGCATATGACTCTGAAATTAATGTCAGTGATAACGATGAGATATGACAATTAATGTCAATGATAACGAGGAGAGTGAAGATGAGAATGAGTCTGAAACTGCTGGTCAACCGGAAGAAGACTCATAATAATAATAAAAACAATAATATTAATATCAATAAAAACAACTTTAAAAAGAAAATATTTTCCATAATAACCATAATAAATGCAAGTACGATAATAGGCAGAGAAAACGAGATATTTTCTAAAAACAGATTTTTTCGACCTTTGACCTTGAATATGTAAGGACACTAACATGCTGGCATATGTGGACTTTTGAGGCAACATTTGTAATGCTAAATTGAAGGATTGTGAAGGATAATGCTAAAATGAAGGAATTAGAATCCGGGATTATATGCCTAGATGACGAGTAAACGTATTTTGCTATGTGGTTATTTATTTCTCGAACCGAAAGTAAAGATATGTTCATTTTAATTGCCAACAATAGATAATCAATTAGATTTTTTTTATATAGACTACATATAACGATGCAATTTTATTTTCTGCTCGAAAAAAAAATTGTGGGCGCCAATATTTTTCATGTGCGCTATCTCTAAGATATATGTGCGCTCGCACACGCACACAGTTTAGAGGGAACACTGCATACAAGCCTCTAATGTCTGTGATCTGTGTGCGCACTTTTTTAAGTGTGTTCAGTTTTTTTCCAAAACAAATAAATTTTGTGAGGCAATTAAAAAGGCGCATGTAGGGGTAAACAGTATAGTGATCGGCCCTTTTACATAGTTATAGGTCACATAAATATAGTGGTTGTCCGGTGGATTTACAGTAATTGGCCAATGCTTTATAATAAATAAACAGTAAAGTAGAACAGTCTTTTACAAAGTCCAACGATATGTCTGTCTAGCCTTGTCTGTCTAGTCTTGTAAGTCTTGTTTGTCTAGTCTTGCCTGTCTAGTCTTGTCTGCCCAATCTTGTCTGTCTCGTATTGTCTGTCTAATCTTGTCTGTCTAGTTTTGTACGTCTAATCTTGTCTGTCTAGTCTCGTCTGTCTAGTCTTGTCGGTCTAGTCTTCTCTGTCCAATCTTGTCTGGTGCTGGTCCATCGGTCTAGAAACAGAATTGCCAGAAAGTCTCCGCGGCTTCTGCACGAAGAAGGCAAACTGGAATTTGTTCAGTGAACTAGTTACCAAACGAATTCTTGATATTTCACCCCAGATTGATAATTGCCGTTCTCCCCAAGAAATTGCATGCTTTGCAGAAGCTGTTAATAACTCCATTGTCAGCGCGGCCGTCGAATCTATGCCACGCCGGAAATACTTTCAAAAATCGGTCCCTTGGTGGACCCCTGAGCTTACTTCCTGTCGGAAAGAAAATAACCGACTAAGACGTATATACCAGAGCAGCACAGGACAAGATAGAGAAGTAAACCGTATGAAGTACAAGAAAAAACTGAACGAATACAAATGTTTAATCGTTGAAACCAAAACCCAAAAATGGCGAGATTTCTGTACAAATCATTCCAACGGGGACCCCTGGGGCCCGATATACAAGGTAATACGAGGACGGAAAACCAATTCAGGCTACCTCATAAGCCTAAGTAAGAGCAACACGTCTCTAGACCTGCACGGCACAGCACGAGAGCTCTTGACAGCCTTCTTTCCGGATGATCCCGAAACAGACTTAGTGGAACACTTACAGTCTAGAAAAACAGCTCTAGAAGGAAAAGGTGGACCCGACGACCCTTTATTCACAATTCCCGAGATTGTAATGGCGATCAACCGTATAAATTCCTAAAAGGCTCCAGGCGTAGACGGACTCTCATCGGATATCGTGTCAGCGGCATTTAAGGCTGCCCCTCCAGTTTTCCATAAACTATTTAACAAATGTCTAAGATGTGGCGTTTTTCCAGCAATTTGGAAACTACAACTAGTAAAAATAATTCCCAAACCACTTAGACAAGGTACATCCTGTAAAGACTTTAGGCCCATAAGTCTTATGCCTGTAATTGGGAAAGTCCTCGACACCTTGCTCATCACCAGGACCTTCTTTATAGTCGCAATTTACTTAGTAACAACCAATTTGGATTCAGAAAGGGCGTAGGAACCACCGATGCCATAACCAAAGTCATTTTATCTATCAAAGACAATATTGCTCAGAAACAATATTGTGCCATTGTTGCACTTGATATAAGCGGTGCTTTCGACAATGCCTGGTGGCCTAACATTATAGAACAATTAGTTATCAAACAGTGCCCTGATAATCTCATTAGCTTGAGTAAAGATTACTTCAGCAACCGTAAAGCCATAATCTCTGAACCAGGCTTATGCGAGGAGAGATCAGTCAGTAAAGGTTGCCCACAGGGATCGAAATCTGGCCCTACCTACTGGAATATTCTATACGGCACAATTTTCGAGTATGATCTTCCAGTAGGGTGTAATATAGTTGCCTACGCAGATGATACCATGCTTATTACTTCTTGTGGTAGTATAATGGGCCTAAAAGAGAAAACCAATCAAGCACTAGAAGTTTTATTAGCTTGGGCCAAGAACCACAAATTAATCTTTAATGCCAATAAGACCGAGGCAATATTCTTTGGAGAAAAATCCGAGGCAGCGTAGACCAGTTTTTACACTAGGAGATAACCAGATCAAGTGTCAGGATAATTTAAAATATCTGGGGGTCACAATAGATAGAAATCTAAACTTTAAACCACACATTAAATTAGCTTTTGGAAAGGCCAAACAGTTGAGCGCTCAACTTGGCCGGGTGGCAAGGAAGGAATGGGGCTTAGGCAAAATAGCTTTGAAACAAATTTATAGCGGAGCAATTGAACCAGGATTATTATACGCCGCTTCCATTTGGCATAAGTCTTGTGGAGTTAGGGAAAAAGCTAATCTCCTGAGCGTACAACGAGTCTGCACACTAAGAGCGGCGAAAGCATACCGAACGGTGTCCACTGAGGCTGCCTGCGTTATCTCCGGACTTATACCTTCCGACCTCCGACTAAAACAGGTTTCATTGTACCAAACCAAACATTCCCTTGAAAACCAGAACCTAAGAGAAATAACCGGCCTTAGCGTATCCTCCGACCTTTTGGAAACAAAGACCCACCTTGAGCATCTTATCCATCCCGCCTATTTTCGCTCCCTTGTCTACACTATGTCACCCACCAACTCACACCGAATAAAAATATTCACAGACGGCTCTAAATCAGACGCAGGAGTTGGAGCAGCTTTTGTAGCATACAATGAAGAAGAGGAGTTTCATTTCGAAACATTTGGTTTGGCTGACTACTGCTCGATATTTCAAGCAGAGTTAATTGCAATTAACCGGGCATTAGCGTATATTATTTCGAAACCTGACGTAATGGACGAATGCTCTATTCTATCCGATTGCTAAACTGCTCTAGATGCTCTTCAAAACATGGCCTCGCCAACCGAGATACTGTTCGACACATGGCAGCTCTATAACGAGGTCTCACAAAACACTAATCTAAGCTTCCATTGGATGAGGGCACATGACGGCCTGACAGGTAACGAAAGAGCCGACAGTCTGGCAAGACAAGCTTCTGGTCAAGACTCCACCGGCTCAGAACCTCAAAATTGTGCTGAAGTTTTCAAGAAAGTACCAAGCCAGGCTATAAAGCACGGGATCAACACCTATCTTAACTGGGAGTGGCAACAGCGATGGAATGCGTCAGGAACTGGTCTTTGGACTAAAAACTTTATCTCGTCTATCGACAAGTGGATTAATATGGAGATCTGTCTCTCGCACCACGCGGTCCAACTTATTACTGGCCATGGAAATTTTCAGTCTTACCTACATCGCTTTGGAAAAAGGGCATCGCCACTATGCCAGTGCGGTGAAGAAGACACAGCTCCACACGTGCTTTTTTATTGTCCGGTCATCTCAAAATGGAGGCAAGATTCCGAACTGAGTATGTCCCATGCTGGATGCTCCTGGCCACGAGACGAGGTGGAGTTAAGGAAGTCGAAAAAAACAAGAAATGATGGAAGATTTTTGACGAATGCGCCAAAAATCTAAGAAGATTGGATCACGACCTAGTCATCACCAGAAACTAAATTTAAAACGACTATTTTATGTTAATTCGGTCTACGTTCTTGCCTCTTCTTATTATGTTATAAATTATGATGTATTAATTATTATGTACCAGCATAGTGTCCTTGTCGACGGAGTGCTGGCGACTATTAGTCCAATAAATAAATAAGCTGTCCAATCTTGTCTGTCTAGTCCTGTCTGTCTATTCACAATTTTAAATTCATTAGCTTTTCTTTTTCTTTTCAATCTCATTTTTAAAAGGTTAAAAAAATATAAGGATATTGAAAATAAAAATATTTTAAAAATTTTTAAAGGCTAAATATGATAAAGGCTGGTAATGATTTTGAATTGAAATTTTAACTATAATTTTAACAAAAATATTCAATTTCAACACTAATAAATGATGATTCAATCTTTACGTATGGCGTACGAGCGTTATGGTAATTCTAGTTTTTCAAAGCCTAGTTTTTCATCAACTAAAAATGCCTGCCATCTATACACATATACAGTTGGCGGTTTATTTAAATCTAAAACTAGATTTGATTTATTAAAAAAACAAATTTATATTGTTTTCATATACAGGTGCAATTTTATTTTCTGCGCGAAGAACAAAATTTTGTGCGGTCGAATATTTTTTATGTGCGCTATATTTAAAAATTATGTGCGCGCGCACACGCGCACAGCTTAGAGGGAACACTGCATACAAGTCGTATTAAAGACGTGTGTAAGAAACATGCAGATTTTTTTCTCTCAATTTCCTCACGTAAACAATTCGAGAGTTTTCTATGTATTTTGTCATTTATATTCATTAAAAAAACACCTACAGCAAAATCTCAAATGATAACAATTTATTCTTCCAGTTTTGTGCACAATTTCTGTTTTTTGCGGTTTTATCAAGATTGTTCGACAACTCAAAGAGATAAAAGTATATTTTTGCTCAAGCGTTTCTGAAACCGAAGATATTACGAAAAATAGCAAACGGCAAAGTTTAGTAAATTGTACTGTGATCTTCATAGATTTATTGCAACTTTCTTTTATTGTAAATTTATTCCTTTAGGAATGATGGGAATGCTATTTTCCTATCTGACAGGATAGCAATTTGTTTTTTTATGATAGTTCCTGTCGAGGTTAAATTGTGCACATGTTTCGACGTACCTCTGCTTGGAAGATACTTGGGTACTTGGATACTTGGCAGCGAGGCTGTTCCGGTCTCTGCTTAGGATTATTTTATCTCTGCCTATGCATTCCTTTCTGATCCTTACAATCGCCGATCTGGCCCTCCGCCACAAGTTGCAAGGAATCAGATCCAGCAGCAGTTCCATTGCCGCTGTCGGGCGTGACCCCAACGCCCCCATGATGCAGACACACGCCAGTCTTTGAACCTTCTGAAACTGCTTCTTCATAGAGAACAGCTTGGTTCTACCACACGCTCAAGGTGTACATACATCGCAGGTTTGTGGGGTTACAAACCCACATTTTCCCTGACAGATTTCTGCACACCATTAGAGCGCATTTAGCTTTTCTACCACTTCTTCAGCGTGCCTGTTCCACAGCAGTTTGCTATCTAGTGTTACACCCAGATACTTTTTCTCCTGTCCGTATTCCACTCCCATCTAACAGTATGGGACAACCCAGGCAGTTTAGTTTTGTTCTAGTAAAAGGTATCGCCGTAGTTTTTCTCGTATTGAGTTTCAGTCCCATTATTTCAGACACCATCTATTAGTTACTTTTACACCTCTGTACGATTTCACAGAGCGTTCCTTCAAACTTTCCTATGGCTATGATGACTGATTGTAGATTGTAGATATGGTGGTGACGACTTGTACTGCGACCTTTATAGATCTATTGTACCCCACCCTCCTCCTCCAAGTGTTGGTGTACTTACCCATTTAGAGCGCCTCCTCTAATCCTGATTCCTTTAGGAATCTCAGGATCTGGGTGGGATTCAAGGCCTGCAGCTCCTCTGTGTTCAAGCAGTGAGCCCCAAGGTACATCTGTCTCTTGCGGAGTAATGCTCCGCAGTCTTCGAACAGATGTATGGGGGTTTCCTCTGCTGAGCCACAGAATCTGCATCCATCATCCTCCTCTAGGCCTAGGGCCTTGAGATGTTTCCTAAGTCTGCAGTGTCCCGTCAGGGCTCCTGTCAGAATTCTGAGCTTGTTCCTGCTTAGTTTCAGGCAAGCTTTAGTTCTCTTCTGGTTAAAAGATCCCAGCATCACTTTGGATTGCCTTAGCCCTGGAAGTTCTTCCCAGGTTTTCATCCATTTTCCTCTTATTTCTTCATCTAAACTTTTGCGGATGGTGTTCACGCTCATACCGCAAAAGGGTTCCGGACCTATAAAGGGGCGACTGAATCCCTTGTTTGCTAGGTGATCGGCTTCTTCGTTTCCGTCTATACCAGTGTGTCCTGGTACCCAGTATAGCGTTACTTTATTATCCCTGCCAAGCTTGTTCAGCTTCCCCACACAGTCCCATACCAGTTTGGATCTGATGGTGTATGAGCTAATGGCCTTGATGACTGCTTGGCTATCTGACAGGATAGCAATTCGTTTTTTGCGGTACTTCCTGTCGAGGTTAAACTGTGCACATCTTTCGATTGCGTGTACCTCTGCTTGGAAGATACTTGGGGATGTTCCCATGGATTCGGAGTATCTGGTACGAGGTCCAAACACTCCTGCACCAGTGCCTTCCTTTGTCTTCGAACCATCTGTATACCACTTGATTGCATTTTGCTCTATGTGGTATGCTGAGGATTCGTCGCTCCAATCGGCTTTACTACTACACATTGCTGTGTAGTTTTTCTCGAAGTGGTATTTGCATACCATTTCGTCTTTTGGTACTTCCAGCCAGGGGATCTTGGCAGCGAGGCTGTTTCGGTCTCTGCTCCCGATTATTTTGCCTCGGCCCATTCCTTCCTTGCTGAACCTTACGATCGCCGATCTGGCGGCGCTCTCCACCACAAGGTGCAGCGGAGTCAGATCCAGCAGCAGCTCCAATGCTGCTGTCGGACACGACCCCATCGCCCCCGTGATGCAGACACACGCCAGTCTTTGAATCTTCTCAAGCTGTTTCCTCATAGAGGCCAGCTTGATTCTACTTCCCCACGCAACCGCCCCATAAGTGATTGCAGGTCTCATGAGTATGGGATGTAGGCAGTTTAGTTTTCTCCTTCTAGTAAATGGTATCACCGTGGTTTTGCTCGGGTTGAGTCTCAATCCCACTGTTTGACACCATCTACTAGTTACTTTGAGGCCTCTCTGAACAATTTCACAGAGCGTTGCCTCAAATTTTCCTTTGGCTATTATGACTATGTTATCGGCGTAACCTTGACATTTGATGTCTAGGTCGTTTAGCCTAACCAGTAGTTCATCAACTACCAGGCTCCACATTAGCGGTGATAGTACACCTCCCTGTGGGCACCCTCGAGTTGTGGAGATCTTAATGGTGTCTTTTCCCACTTGTGTCTCCGCCGTTCTAGTTCTCAGCATTTCTCCCATCCACTTTGAGATAGTGCTGTCGATATTCCTTCTTTCGAGGGCCGCCCTGACAGCCTCGTGTGAGGTGTTGTCAAAAGCGCCCTCTATATCCAAGAAGGCACATATCGCTACTTCCTTTATCTCTAGTGCTGCTTCTATTTCGTTTGTCAGCTGATACAGGGCGGTTTCTGTGGATTTCCCTGCTCTGTAAGCATGCTGACTCCGGTGTAGTGGTGTACCTACCAGCACTATAGTCCTAAGGTAATTATCAATCACCTTCTCCATTGTCTTTAACATAAAAGATGTTAGACTAATGGGTCTAAATGACTTCGGTTGAGTGGTGTCTTTCTTCCCCACCTTCGGTATAAATACCACCTTAGCCCTTCTCCATAGCTCCGGTATATAACCTAAGCTACTTCTAAAGATATTTAGAAGATACGGCATTAGTTCTCTCTCTCCCTTTTGTAGGAAGGCAGGAACTAGTCCGTCCACACCTGGGGCCTTAAAAGGCTGGAAAGTGCCGATAGCCCATCTGATTCGGTTTTCCGTACAGATGGACGCTGCCCTCTTCCAGTCGGCCCGACTTGGTTTCCGTGGTTGCATCAAGCCCTCGGTCTCCCTGTATCCTCTACATCCCGGAAAATGGGTTTCTAGTAGGAGGAGAGCTCTTTGCTCTTCATCCTCCGTGAAGGTCCCATCCGGTTTCTTGAGAGTGGTTGCCATTTCCACTCTATCCTTCGCTAGTGCTTTGTGCAGTCTAGCTGCCACCGGCGTGGATTCTATGTTTTCACAGAAGGTCCTAAAGTTTTCCCTTTTTGCCCTTCTGATCTCTTTGTTGTAGGTGGTAAGCACCTCAGAGTATTCTAGCCAATTTCCGTATTGCTTGGCTTTGTTGAAAAGCCTACGTACTTTTGCTCTTAATGTAGACAAATTTTTGTTATGATGACTGAGTCATCGGCGTAATCTTGACAATGAATGTGTAGGTCATTCAGCCTAGCCAGTAGTTCAACTACCAGGCTTCTCATCAGTGGCGATTACACACCTCCCTGCGGGCGCCCTAGAGTTTTGGAAATCTTGATGGTATCTTTTCCCATTCATGCCTCCGCCGTGGCGCGCCCTTCCAGTTCTCAGCATTTCTCAGGCATCTTTAGTTGAAAGAATTTTTGCTTAAAGTTTACTGAAAGTTTTCTTAAGGATAGCAATTAGTTTTTAATAATATTACTGCTTTACTTAATGTGATAAAATGTGAAACTTTAATGTGATAAAATGATAAAAAATGTAAGTATAATTCCTTTATTTAATGTGATAAATGACCAATTTGTGTAAAATATTTTTCTTTAAAACGTTTTAAAAACAACGCAATATTTTGCAGATGGTATGTACCTATAAGCCGCCTGTTGAAAAAAATTAAATTTGCTATATAAATGTGAGTAAAAAGTTGTAAGTTAGGGTAATTTAGTGCGAGTTCATATGCAACACGCCCCCAACATTTATATTTTCCTTCGGCCGCATCAACGTAATGTTTTAATTCCAGCAGATCACATCGGCTAATAGCCGTCGGTCGCCGCCCGGCCATTTATCCTTAAAATGAAATATCCACACCGATTTATAAAGTCAAGGTGTTGTTATTGATGTCTTCATTTCTTCTATACACGTTTACGTGTTACAGAAAGACGACATTTACAAATTACGAGAAACCGAAATGACCGAAAGCAGATTTCCTTCCCGCGTGCGCCTTAAGCAACCCCACGATAATCAACTGTGTTTCTTTTTCTTTTCATTTTCTCCTTATTATTATTGTTATTGTTTGGATTAACACGTCGGGACTTTATTAACGCCATAAAATCTCATCACTGTTCTGGCTATTAGGGAAATAAATTTTATAATCCATTATTTAGGC
The DNA here is from genome assembly GCA_944588485.1 of Phosphuga atrata. Classification (NCBI taxonomy): domain Eukaryota; kingdom Metazoa; phylum Arthropoda; class Insecta; order Coleoptera; family Silphidae; genus Phosphuga; species Phosphuga atrata. The sequence goes on along the minus strand of OX155895.1, from coordinate 14,065,496 downwards.
GCCACGATTTATTTTTATTGGTGGAATTTTATTATGTAGACTACAATTATATGGATTTATTTATCAAGAGGAAATTTTTTATATAGAATCGCACTTCATTTTTAATATTTTTTTATTTTATTATTTCAACAAGGATATACATATGAAAACTTAAAATTACAAAGACACAACTTTTATAGAACACAAGATTAGACAAAAGAAGATTGTGAGAAGAAAATATAACATTGGGCTATACAAGTGAAGGTTATGTTAAGATTTTGTTATGCCAGGTTAAGATTGACATGTCTAAACTAGGCAAACAAACTGAGATTACATAGACTACATTTCTTTCGTGTTCTGAGATATTTCTCCGCCATTTATAACGAGTGTACTACTATAATATTAATAATACAAATATGGATGTGATGGTCAAAGAACAAAATTGATTAAATTAAGCACATTAAAATTACATTAAAGCTTACATACGATTTACAGATTGTTATTACTGTTCAAGCAATTCATCAATTGAGTAGAATGCTCCTTCAGCCATTAAAGATTTTAATATTAAATTGCCTTTGTCGCTTATATTTAATGTCATCATTTAGATGGTTAAATAATTTAGTGCCAGTACAAAAAAAGAAATTTAGAATAAGACTTATGCTGTTATAAGAATTAACCGTTTCATGTCTTGTTTGATACGTGTGCGAACTAGATGCAGTGTTATAGTTATGTATATTGTTCTTAGTGTAGCACAGGCATTTGTAAATAAAAATCGATGGTAGAGTTAATAAATTATTGACTTTGAATGAACTTTTGCTGCTCTGTCTAGACTTTCTTCTTAACACGCCGTCTCTCATCGAAGCCATCGAAGCCATCCAACTGGCTATTATGGTTCTTGAAACCAAACCTCTGAAAATCTCTATATGTGTCCGTCCGAACCATCGAAGCAAATCCTTTAGTCCACGAGTTCTGCCGTCTGCCCACAGATCGTTTACCCACGATCTTTCCCTCGATGACGAGTCGAAGGATCTCCTAACGCTCTCCCCTCACAACGTGCCCGATGTATTGGAGCTTTCGTTCTTTTATGGTTGTCATCAGTTTCTTACCTTTACTTATTCTCGTTAATACTTCCTAATTGGTTATCCTGTCTTTTTTGTAATGGGACGTAGCAAGCACATTCTGTTAACTTGACAAATGGCCCCCTGAAATAACACGATCATCTTGGTACCGCCTCATGACATTTAGCTTTAAGATGACGTTGTCTATTTATTAGTTTCTAAAGGTGTCTGCAGTTTGGGTCAATTTAAGGCCTTACTTCCTCCCTCCACCATAGGTGATTAGAGGTTCAGGTATGTATATGCGCGTTCCGTTCGTCGTTTTCTTTTTCTCGTAATATGTCGGTTGCCATGGTCACCGTTGTTATAAAGTCCTGCTCCGACCTTAACATTATGTCCGTAAGTGTTTTCACTTTTAGCGTTGCTTGGGTTCTGTCTGCCCATTTGTCTCTTTCTGGTGTCCACCTGGGGCAATCGAAGATTGTGTGTTGCACACTGTCCATTTTCCCACAGTAGACACACGAGCCGTCTGAGGCTGGTCCTGTGCCGCACAGGTACTGTCTGAAGCACCCGTGGCCGGACAGTAATTGTGTCAGGTAGTAGCCCACCTCTCCATGTTTCCTTGTCGCCCATGGTTTTACTGGGGGGCTTAACAGTCGGGTCTATTCTCCTTTGTTTGAGCTGTTCCACAGTTGTTGCCAGCTAGTGTACAGCTGTGACCTCGCAGTCTTCTTTCGCTGATTTCTGTCTCCAGCCTGACTACTGTTTTTTGTGCTGTGTAATACAGCTCTTCCTTTCGCTAGGAGCTGTATTGGTGGTATTCCCGCTATTACAAGTCTCTTGACACCGTCCTGTATGCACTACAAGTTCTCAGTGCCATCTTCCTCTGAATTGTTGCCAACTTTTGTCTCGCGGTAACCTTTTCCATGGCCTTGTTCCATACTGGGGCACCGTACAGCATAGTAGAATGGACTACTGTGCATAACGCTCTTCTTTTGCTTTGTTCCTTTGTCTTTGGTCCTCCCACATTTGGCATAAGCCTTCCGAGTGCAGCACAAGTTTTGAGGGCTTTTGCCATTGTTGTCGCAATGTGTAGATTGAAGGAGACACATTGGTCTATAGTGATTCCCAGGTATTTTATAGATTTCTTTGTTATGATTTTTTCATGTTGTATTTTGAACATGATGGGGCCTATTTTCCTCTTTCCTGTTAGTAACGCAGCTTCGGTTTTCTCTGAAGGGAGCTTCAATTTTTTCCCGTTCATCCAAGTAGCCACTAGTTTAATTGCCATGTTCCCTCTGTCCATTATTTGTTTCTCGTTTTTGCCCGTCACGATGAGAGGTCGTCGTCGAAGCCTACTATGTCAACGCCCTCTGGTAATCCTTAGAACACCGTCATACGGGATGATCCACAGGGTGGGTCCCATCACTGAGCCCTACGGAACACCACTGTAAACTTCTCTTTCGACAGCTTTACCTTCCGCCTCCAATATGATACAGCGCTTCGATAGATAGCTGCTCACCAGTTTCAGTACGCATGGGGCGAAACCTCTGGCTATCAGCTCTTATACGATGTTCTACCATGCAGCTGAATTAAAGGTATTTTTGACGTCCAACGTGATCAGCGCACATATATTCATTTTCCGCTGGGAACCCTCTCAAGCGTCTTCTGCAACCTTTAGCACCCTTAATATGGCATCGTCGATGGATAGCCCTGTTCTAAACAAAAATTGCCTGTCCGAGAGTCCTTTGCCTTGCCTGAGCTCATTTGCAATTTTCTCGAGTATCAGATGTTGTAATAGCTTTCCAGCAACATCTAGTATGCATATGGGCCTATAGGAAGACGATTTCTCTATAGGTTTGTTGCCTTTTCTTAGGAGGACGAACCTGGATTTTTTTCCAGGCATTTTTCCTGCATTTTTTTATATCAGGGAAATTTCCATCCTTCATTATCCCATTTGCAATTTCTAATATGAAGTCAGGACAATTTTAAGAGCTTCTGGCGGGTTGCCTGGTGCTTTACTATTTCCTAGTCGTCTGCTGGCTCTTTCTAATTCCTGAAGCGAGAAATCTTCGGTTTCTTTCACTTCTGGTAGATTCTACTGTGGTACCTCGTGTTTTGGGAACAGGACATCTGCAACTGCTTGCAGCTGTTGCTCAGACTGTCTGTTTAGGAGATTTGCTATTCCCAGTTCCTTAATATCCTTCTCGGTTTCTTTCAACCAAGTGGTACGAACTTTTTTGTTTTTCCAGAAGGTGAACAGACGGTTGGTTAGTCGGTTTGGAGGCAATCTTGCAACGTGGCCATAGAAAGTTTCCCTTATTTTCCTTGCACAGTCAGAGAGCATCTCAACATGTTCGTAGAGCTCATAGTTATGCCGCCTTCGGAATTCCCCATCTTCCTTTACCGAGCCTAGGATCTTCCTGAGAATTCTCGTCTCTCTGATTTCCAATTTCTTTACTAGACCTCCTCGGTTCAAGGGAAGACACTCCATGGCATGCAGGGCTTCTGGTCGTATCGAAGACTGATGTGTAGTGCTTAAGTTTCAGGTTGCGTGACAGGCATTTCTTTTTGTAAGTGTTCTTAGTCAGTCGATAGGCTTGTTGAATGATGCTCTTTCCGATAAGTTGGATTCAATCCATTCGCCGAGATACTTAAATTTCTCAGTCCTCTTGATGTCTCCCTGTTCTAGTAACATCTCTCTGTTTGCTTCTCTGATGTTTGTAAAGAATTCTGTATTCTCCAGCGACACTTCAAGACCCACTTTTACAGCCTGTTTTCTGATGCAGTTTACCAGCCTTGTTGCCATCTCAAGAGAATCAGCAGTGCCATGTCATCTGCAAAGGTCAGGCAATCTACAACCAGTCCATCTTTCTTATGTCCCAGGTAGATAACACCCTGAGCACCCAAATTGTTCAGTTCCTTGCGCCATTCTCTCATAACTTTTTCAAGGACACAGTTGAATAGAAGTGGGGAAAGTCCATCTCCTTGTCTCACTCCAGTTTTTATTTCGAAGCTTACTGAAATCTCGCCTCTAAATTCAACCTTGGAATGCGTGTTGGTCAAAGTTTCTAGGATGAGTCTGCAGGTTTTGTTGTATAGTCCTAGTTTCTGGAGTACCTTGTTAAGCGTTTCTCTACCAATGGAATCGTACGACTTCCTAAAATCAACAAAAGTGACGACCTCCTCGCGGTTTCTCATCTTGGAGTATGCAAGTACAGTTTTAAGATTGAGGATCTGTTCAACACAGGATCGGGTCTTTCTCAAGCCCCCTGGTATTCTCCCAGTTGACTATCCAACTGATTTTCTGCCCTTGTTTGTAACGCCTTATAGAGAAACTTGTATATTACCGGGACGAGAGAAATTCCACGGTAGTTGTTTAAATCAGTAAAATCTCCTTTTTTGTGAAACGGATGGATCAGAGCAGAATTCCAATTGGGTGGTAATTTCTCTGTTTCTCAGATGTTCTGGATGATCTCGGTAAGCTTGCGCACGGCATTGCTTCTAGTACCTTTCCACAGTTAACGATGGAGTCCTCTCCAACTGCTTTATTATTCTTAAGAAGTTAAATGATCTGGCCAACTTCTTCCAATGAAGGGGGAAGCGAGTCCGGGTTTGGTATGTTTTGTTTATAGTCGAAGTCTTCGCTGGGTGGGTCACAGTTGAGTATATTTTTAAAGTTCTGAGCCAAAAGGTGGCAGTTGTCCTTGTCGTTATAAGCCAGTTTGCCCTGTGAGTCTCTGAAGTGGAGGCTTGGCGGAGCGTATTTTCTGAGTGCCTGCTTGAAGGTTCCAAAGAAATCTCTGAAATTATTCTTAGCAAAGCTCTCTTCGATTGGGGTTAGTTGGTTTTGTGTGAAGCTTCGTTTGGTTCCTCGAATTATCTTGGCTGTAACCTTTCTTTGTTCCAAACAGTTGGGCCAATTTTTCTTGGTCGTTTTAGAATTCCACTTCACCCAGGCTATCTGTCTTTGGGCTATTGTATTGTCACAGTCTTCAGTCCACCACGGATGCTTCCTTCTTCTAGCGAGAGGGGCGAGTTCATTAGCCGCCTTGACAAGAGTCTCCTTCAGTTGGCCCCAGCTGTTTAGGTCTGTGTTGTTAAGTCTTGTTGACTATTCTTGAGTCGTTCTACGTCAAATCTTACCATTTTGAGATTCTGTGTAATCTAGTATTTCTAGACTGGAGTCTTATTTTGATCTTTGAGAGGTAGTGGTCTGAGTCCAGATTGGCGCTTCTTACTACCTTCACGTTTTGTATTTCCTTTTGAGATTTTCGTGAAATGGCCACATGATCTATCTGGAATTCACCCAGGTTGGTCTTAGGTGAAATCCAAGTGTTTTGCTTCCTTGGCAAGTGTTTGAAAGCTGTAGACTTCATGAGCAACCCAAAAGTCCTACACAGATCCACCAATCGTTCTCCGTTGCGGATGGTTCGCTTATGCGCCGGAGAATTGCCCACTATGTTTTCTGTATTTTTTCTCTCTTCCCAAATGAGCATTGAAGTCACCAAGCAGTATGACAGTGTGCCTCTCTGGAAGTTTAGAGATAATATCTTCTAAGTCTTCCCAGAATTGATGAGTTCTGTCTGGATTGCGTATGTTGTCCTGGTTGATTGGGGCATGTACATTGACTATACTGTAGCCCTTTTTTGCGCATTTGAGAGGATGGATACACGACTACTCGGGAAGGTAAAGTTGGTGACTGAATCCAATATCCTGTGACTGATTATAAATCCTGTACCTAAGTGGGGTACGTTCTTCATTACCCGCTGACCCACTTTTCCTTAGAGGATTCTGTAGCCTTGGGACTCGAAGACATGTTCTTCCGTAAATCTGGTTTGAGAATCGTATATTATTAATAAGGGTGCCGTTGATCTTAATGCCCTCTTTCACATCCTCCAATGCCTCTCGGAACACTGCGTCCGAGTATATATTGAAGACGAGTGGGAACAGGGCACACCCTTGTCTTACACTCTTCCTGATTTCTGTTTCTTCGGATGTAGTATCCTCTCTCCTAATCTCTACAGTTCGATTACAGTACAGTTGCATGATGATGTTCAGATCTCCCTCATCGACTCCGGTGTATTTTAGAATCTCAATGAGCTTCTTGGTGCGAGACACAGTCGAAAGCTTTTCGGTAGTCAAAGCAGAACGTTGAGAGAGAAGAGAGCCTCGCGCGTGTCCATGCCGTTCCTAAATCCATATTGTGCTTCTCCAGCCTGTCCCTCGCATCTAACGTATGTGCGAGTGCGGACAATACGGAGAAAGACCATGAGTACATGAGACATCATGCTTATCATTCGGTGGTCTTCGCATTGAGAAACGGTCGGTTTTTTTTTACTGATGAACGTCGACCTCAGCCAGTCCGTTGTTATTTTGCCAGTTTCCGAGATTCCAAGTTGAACAAGGATGTAAAGTTTTAGGCCCATATCATCTGCTTTGACAATTAATTTCAAGGTATTCGCGTGAATCTGGTCTGGTCCCACAACCTCGTCATTTTTCTGAAGTTTTATTGCACGTCTCACTCTATCGTGAGAGCAGGAGTGCGCTCTTTGATATCATCGTCTCTAGCTGGTTCGTGGGGTCGATTGTAGATAACCTGAACTAGATAGCCTTTCATTTTTTTTTAGCTTTGCCTCACCGCTCGTTCTTCTGCCTAGACCGAATCATTATTTTTTTGTATAATGAAGCACCTTTTAGCATTACTTGAGATTCCCCAAGGCAGAACATTAAATGCAAGATGTGAATAAACAAAAGCATAGTAAAGATTTAAAATTGTATTGGTATCCATCGATTTTCTCATTTGAGAGATTATAAAATAAGCTCTTGATAGTTTCTTGCAAACCATATCTATGCGATAGCACCACGTACGTTTGCTATCAATTTGTACTCCAAGAAATTTGATAGTGTTTAACAGTTTTTAGCGTTGATTATTTACAACAACACATTTATATTTTCACGTAGAATCTATAGATCCACAAGGGACCAAAGGGAAGCGCCAAGTTTTTATTTGACGTTCGGGAGGTGAAGGCATGTTGCATTTAATATTTATTACAACTTAATTTTCCCTCAACTTGTCATATTTTCTCTAACTTTGTATAATAAAAAAAACTTTTGTTTATCTGAAAATTAACCAAAGAAACTTTGTATCAAATTAAGAACTGTATCATCTTTTTATTAAGAACTGTATCTTTCATTTAATTTCATTTAAATATATCACATATTTATCAATTATGTCTTTGAATATGAACAATTTCCCATTGCTACAGAAATCAAATTCCTAAACAAATTGATATTAAGACTACAATCCAGTCAATATATGTTATCTACTCGCACACCAAAATGAACACTGTCCATTAATAAGTAAATTGTATGTGAAGGATGCATTATTATAATCGTGAGTAAAAGTATTCAAATCGTGCGTAAAAGTTCAATGTACGTCAACTGGAGTTTCATTACTAAACGATTTCTGTTCAACAACTCGCGTCACTATATAAAAAACATAGACGTAGTAAAAATTAATTTTCTGACGTATATTAAAATCGAATTACTTTTTTAAATTTTGAATCATGAAGACTCGGCCTCTCAGTCTGGATTTAATTGGCTCTAATATAACTTAACCTAACCATATTCTAATATAGATGGAATCTAAGTTAACCTAGATTACATCGACAACGACCAACCGTTCCCGCCACTGAGCGTTTTTTACTAGTTAGCAATTTTGCCACGAAGGCGCTGAACGTTCAAACATATTAAGTAAGTGATTTGAAGTATATAGTCTTCATTTTCGGTAAGAAACAATTATTTTTTTGTAGATTCAACAGTATTTTAACATGCTTCGTAGATAAAATAATGTATGATACACGTGTGTGAAAGTGTGTGTGAAAAATAATGTATGATGCACGTTTTATGCACTCATAGCGATTAAAAACTTCGCAACTCATGCACAAAAGCCCTTCTTCACACACTCGTATCATAAAATACTATTAGAGTATAATTAAAATATGTAAAAAAATATTGATTAATTAATTGAAATAATTAGATATTCTAACGTAGAAGTTTGCAAGTTATAATTACGTGAAAGATAGATTTTATAATAATTACAAATTATATAGTCCGTAGGTGTCGATGTATACACACGTATGAGTCGTAGAGATGTATAAATAGATAATAAAATCCAAGCAATCAAAGTGTCAAATAGGTATTTGGTGCGGAGCATAAGAAACACTCGGCGTTTTAATATGCAATTAAAGACACAATGGCCGGTCGGCGCTTTATTGTGTCCTCCACAATGAACACAGGTAGTTGTGCCGGACGCTAATGAAACTTATTACACTAATTGGAGTGGTACCACCCGTTGATCCGTCCGACTATTCAACTAACTCCGTTCTGGGACCATTTTAAACCACTTGATAACATGCATTCCCGGTGCACACCTGCGAATGTGCACACACACACCGGCCTTTTCGGCACTGTCATTTCAAAAACTCAATCCAATTCCTCGTTTCGTTTTCGGTATCAAAAGGTCGATAAATAACTCGGTTTTATTTTTTATTTTGGGTAAATAAAAATGCAAATTCACAAAATGATGAATGAGACGTTTGTGCATCCTGTGAGGAAATCCCATTTCAAAATATAAAGACTGACAAATTTTGGTAGAAAAGGCTAGACAGTTCCAATTATACAAATAAGACTAGGCTACACAGTAAACAATAGAAATGCAAAAAATAGATAAGGACTAGACATATACTAAACAGAAACAAGATACAGACTAAAAATAGGCAAGACATTACACAAAATATGTATAGCACTGCACATAATGCAATACACAAATGTTGATAAAACTAAACATTACTAAATAATCTAGATGAGGACGTTAGAATATGCAGACTAGACAAGACCAATGGAACTAGACAAAGAAGACTAAACATACTTGACTAGAAATACACTTCGCAAAACTAGATAAACAAAAAGACATACTAAATTAGACAGAGACAAAATGTTTTGTCTGTCTAGTATTGTTTGTCTAGTTTTTTATCTTTAGTCTTGCATGTCTAGTCTTGTCTGCCTGGTCTTGTCTGCTTCGTCTTGTCTGCTCAGCCTTGTCTTTCTAGTATTCTTTGTTTGTTTCGGCTCGAATTTGAATCGCTGTAAAATAGCGAATACTAGCGCTAACGGTGACCATACACGATTCTGCCTATCATCCAAACGGCATGACGCTGCAGATTGGATCAAGGAGAACTGACCGTATGTGGGTGTATATTTTCATGACAGTTATACTTGGCGGAAGAATCGAAATTCAATTATTTTGGCTTGATCAGAGACAAGATTTTTGTTGGTGCCAAAAGTGGTGCGCGCTCTGTCTCAACATGTCTTTTTTTATCACTAGTAAAATGCCCAAGAGGGCTAAAATTAGTCGTTCGTCACTTCTTCTTCTTCTCCTTCTGGGTAGCACTACAACCCTTGGTGGGTCTTGACTGCGTTAACGATTTGCCTCCATCGGCCCCGGTCCAACATGGCCTCCTTCCAGTCATATACCTGCCTAGTCTGTAGATCTTTTAAAATGTTGTCCTTCCATCTGATCCTTGGCCGCCCCAGCGGTCTCTTTCTTGCTGGGTTTCCTTCCCATACTATCTTGATCAGTCGGTCGTCAGGTGCTCTTTGGTCATGTCCAGCCCATGTTAGACGCTGGGATTTTATAGATTTGACAATATCCGGCTTTTGGTATAGGTCCTGGATTTCTGAATTCGTCCTTATGCGATATTGCTCCGGATATTGCTTGCGAAATATTTTTCTCAGGATCTTCCTTTCAGCCCGCTTTAGTAGAAGCTCATTGTGTTTCGTAAGGGTCCAGGTCTCACAGCCATAACAGATGATCGGTTTGATTACAGCGTCGCTCGTCACTGGTAACGATAAAACATCGTCGTCCGTCAGTAATGAAATCACATGGCTTCAACTGAACGTCGCTGCCGATTGGATAGTTTAAATTGATCGGGTGTGGTGTATGCAGCGTCATGGCGATTGGACAATAGGCAGTATCTTGTATGGCCACCATAAAACTTCCAAGAGACCATTTGAAAGATGCGCTAAATTAAGCCGCTCACCGACTCAGACGATTAAAAGGTCAAAAAAGGGGAATTATCTATAAAGAAAGAGGGGAGAGCAGTCCAGGATGCAACGATCAGTACGCAACAGTAGATAGCTACCGTTATGAACTCCTTTCTAATTCCTCTTAAGTTGAGGAATATTTTATCCAACTGATCATTTCTCTCTAGCTAGATGATTTAAAGCTAGAATTCTAGCTAGATGAAATGAAAAGGGAAAACAGAAGTTTGGAAGAAAAGCAGGAATGGGTAGTGAGGAGACAGAATGAGGAGAAAGTAGAAAAGGACTGGAGAAAGGAATTGTTAAGGAAACTAAGGGCATGAGAATAAGGAAATATTAAATAGGATATTGAAGTTGAAGGGTGCATTAAATTGTAACGTATTTAGTTAAGTAAGAGAACGAAATAGCCGATAGTTGGGAGACGCGACATGATATGCTGAGGGAAGAAATGATTAGCTGAAAAGATAATAATGACGAAAGTAGATTAAGGAGAGAAGAAACAAACTCAATAAAAAAACGTATGCGGTCAGGGGACCCCCGTCAGAAACGAAGTTCCTCGCGCATTTAAGAATGGAACAACTTTTTTGAATTATTAACTCTTTTTGAACTATTATTAAAATAATGAAAGTGCACCCAAATGCGTTGATTGCAAATGCGTTGATGTTCTAGAAAATTTGAGCAAACTAGGGCAAGATAAGTTGAAATGCGGCCCGATACAAAAGCGTCAATTTCATAAATGATGATAGATGATGGCCCGCGGGCCGCAAGACAGGTACCAATGTGGCCCAAAACAAAACCGACAATTTTGTTCATTCATTTATTTCAGACACCAAATTGTGAGCATGTTTACAAATTTTGCAACGCAAACAGTTAGTCTGTAGATATAGACTAAAATCCACCATCCAATTATTTAATGTATAAACGAGATTATTATATTACTTCAAAACTTGGGGTCGCAAAAAATGTGTGCGAAAATAATCTAATCTGTTATAATCTAATCTGTCATAAATGACAGATAACATGTGAGTATTTGATTTAGATCAGGAAGGCGTGTTCAACTTGCGGCCCAAGACCAGTTGCTACGATAAACAAAACATCAAAATAGACTTTTTCATAGTTGAGAGTATTTTGTGCGCATGTGTCAATTTCGTTATGTTTTTCGGGCACTTTTTGACGTATAACCAACGAAAATAACAAAATGTGCCCGAAACTTTCATATTCCCGCTTTTTAAATATGGCGGACGCGCATGCGCTTAAATAACCGTAACCGTAATTATCTAGTCTGTCATAAATAACAGATGACATATGAAGTGGAGTTAATAAGTTAATAAGATAATTACAGCTATAGAATTAACTCCAGGTTTTAGCTAAAACTATCTAGTTTATAGATATTGTTAAAGATATTTAAGTTTTGAAACTTAAATGACATTTTCAGAAGCTTTTGTAAGTCTTAAATTTTCCAACACATTTAAAATTAGTGATCTATTAATGTCCATTTTATTATTTTGTCTCATAATTTTTTTTTTCGTTTAGTTTTAAGGTTATAAACCGACCACGCTCGTCTGTCACTCTGCGAAAGAAACAGAGAGAGCACGCATTATAGAAATATACACTGAGAGAAAGAGAAAGAAAGAGAGAGCGAGCGGTATAGAAATATACACTGAGAGAAAGAGATAGGCGTATAACGTAACGTAACGTTTTCTGCCGAATCACTACTACCGAGACCTCCCTAAAGGAACTTCGTTCCAATAATATCGTAATTTTTAAAATTGAAGGACAAATATAGCGAGAAGAGGCATAGAAAGTTTTTGAGATAATAGTAAGAATTTAAATTTTGAGAAAATAGCCAAATGTTCAAACTTGGATTCAAAGGAGGGAACGAAGCTCCAATTATATTGAAGTTAGAAAGTTGAGAATCAAAGAGAGCTAACTAAAAATGAAATAAATCAACTAAATCGAAAATGAACCAATGTTTTTATACAGGATGACTACACCCGAAAGAACAGGCAATAAAAAAGGAATTGCTCATGAAGGCCAAGGTTCTCCAGTAAAGTGTCTACCGTATTAAGGTAATCAATAAATTGAAATAGATGGGAAATGGGTTTCTTAGTCTTAATGAGGAACGGACAGAAGCACAAGAACGGACCTGATAGGAAAAATGTGAAGATATGTGAATCTATTTTAATCTTGCGACTCAAATATCTGGGGGACGAGAAAGTAGAAGGGGACTGGGAGTTTTTTCAGTTTTTTTTTTCAAAAAAATTCTTATGCTCGGCAGGCCGATGTCCTCCAGGAGTTGAATAAGTGCTAGATGGCCGTCTTAGCGGCACAAAAATCGTAAGATGTGAATATAATATTAGTGAAATGGGATATGAAAGGATAATAAAAGAGGTGTTTCGGATAGAAATTGGAGTGCAGAAGGTTATAAGATAGGCAGATATAAGATAGAATAAAAGGAAATTGAAAGGAAGAGATAGTATATCTGTTAAGAAGCTAGAAAGGTTAATACATGATAGGGCGCAGTGGGTTTTTTTGATGATTGGTAAAAGTGTAATTACAGGAGCGGCAAAGCAAAACAGAAAACAATGCGTTATAAAAAGTATGTATATAAAATACAAGTACATAGGCGTTTACTAACCTATTTAAATGTGAACAAAAACACCGATGCCCAAGTCATTTTAGCAAGGTATAAGTATTAAGTCTGTAAGTGAGGAGCGTGGAACGAAATACCTACTAGATGAGTGAGGAAAGTAGAAAGTTGTGGGATAGCAGAGGATATTTGGAAACTGTTGCAAAATTCCTTCATAATCGCAGTGATAAATAACTGTTTGTGAAATAATTAAATAATTCATTTATTTAGAAAAAACTTAAACATTACAAGTGAAACTAAACTAAACAAGAAGACTTAACTCAACATTCTATCGCGTACATATATTAGAACTAACTGTAACTATTTTATATTTCGTTCACCCTTTTCTCCTCATATATCGCCATTCCTTTTACTTATTTTAATATTGTTGTACATTCAACATATTCAACACCTCAATGATATAAGTTTCTGTTATTCCATACTATGGATTTGTACTCTTGAGGTAACGAACGACCCTCGGACTTGGACAGAACTTGGCTTTTTGCTCTGAATTTTGCTCTGACCATTGGACAGAATTGGCTTCTGTCCAATCTACTCTTGATGGTTGCTTGATATGTTGGCTTAATATTGATACGCTTGCAGCAATATCTGGTCTAGTGTTCACTGCAATGTACAACAGTACTCCCATCTATGATACCCATCATTGCGTTCCATTTCTTCTCCGTTGTTAATCGTCTTTATGTATCCTGGGTCTAGAGGTATTTTCGCAGGTTTTGCGTCTTGTAGATTATATTTTTCAATAATCTTCTCTATGTAAGTTTCTTGATTTAACTTGTAGATTCAATCATTGTCGCGTTCTACCTTCATTCCCAAGTAGCTTCCTAATTTACCCATACTGGAGAGGCTTAACTCCTCTTTTAACTCTGATGCTCCCTTTTGTATTAGTTCCTCTTTTTCACAGACAATAAAAATATCCTCGACGTAGATTATCACATAGATAGTTGTTTCCCCATATTTAAGTACAAGTCATCTCCGATACCTTTCTTGAAAACGCGAGTACTCAGCGTTGTGTGTAGTTCTCATTACAAACTTTTGCCGCTTGCTTTAATCCACATATACCTTTTATAAGTTTGCAAGACATATCTCCTTTCCCTGGTTATCCACATATCTGCTTGTCGTCAATCCTGATAATCCTTGTTCCTTATTATCCTGATTCCTGATTATCCTTGTACCTGACTATCCTTGTTCCTGATTATTCTTGTTCCTGATTGTCCTTGCTCCTGATTATCCGTATTCCTTGTTCTTGATTTTCCCTATTCCTGATTATCTTTATTATTGATTATCCTTAATCCTGATTGTCTTTATTCCTGATTATCCGAATTCTTGATTATTCTTATACCTGATTATATTTATTCTGATTACCCTCATTCCGTAATTATCTTTGTTCTTGATTATCCTTATTCCTGATTGTCCTTTTTCATGATTATCCGTATTTTTTATTATCTTTATACCTAATAGTCCTTTTTCCTGATTATCCTTATTATTGATTATCTTTATTCCTTATTATCTTTATTCCTTATTATCTTTATTCCTTATTATTCTTGTTCCTAATTATCTTTGTTCCTGATTGTCCTTATTCCTGAGTATCCTTTTTCCTAATTATCTTGGTTCCTGATTGTCCCTTTTCCTGATTGTCCGTATTTTTTATTATCTTTATTCCTAATTATTCTTGTTGATTCAATATGAAATTGCTCATCTGGGTCACTATATTGATATGACTCATCTTATCTTTTACTACAGAATCGTCATATATCAATATTGATTCCTGTCATTCTGTTTGCAAATCAACCTCTGCTTCGTTGTATTGTTCTTTTTCTTCTTCGGGTGTTATTTCGATCCATTCTTCTGCTTTTCCTTTGGTTTCCTTGTCAACCTTCCCTTTAGATTCTTTCTTCGCTTTTACTTTCATTTCTTTAGCTTCCTTTTCCGCTTTTTCTTTAGCTTCCTTTGCGACCTTCTCTTTGGATTCCATTTCTGTCTATTCTTTGCCTTCCTTTTCCCCCTTTCCTTAGCTTCTTTTTCGGCCTTCTCTCTAGTTTTTTTCTCAGCCTTTTCTTTAGATTCTTTCTTAGCCTTTAACTTTGCTTCTTTTTCCGATTTTTCCTTAGCGCCCTGTTCAGTTTTTGCTTTAGCCTTTTCTCAGCCTTTACTTTAGCTCCTTTTTCGGCCTTTTCTTTAACTTCCTTTTCAGCTTTTTTTAGGTTGTTGTGATACTGCAGTTTCTTCTCCTTCATGGATGTTTTTGATGCTGCTCATATCTTCCATGAAAGCTACATCTCTGCAGATGGTTATTTTCTTTGTCACTTGATTCAGCATCCTATAGGCCTTTGATTCTGTAGAGTACACATCAAATGTGAGCAGTGAAGCCTTTTGATCCAGCTTCTGTCTTTTTTCGGAAATCTTGATACTTTCGGAAAATATGTTCTAGAAACTACTACTAGAACTTAGGTCAGGTAAACAACTGTCAGAAAAACAATATAGCTTCCGAGAAGGAAAATCAACAATAGACCCTATAGCAAAAGTCATTGAAGTAGCAAGTAGCAAAAAAATCGCAAGCGGGCACACAGAGAACTAGAAAGCTATGTGCCCTTATCACTCTTGACGTAAGCAATGCTTTTAACTCAGCTGCCTGGCAAATCATTCTTGAGAAGCTCTCAGCAAGGGCTATCTCACCCTACCTGCTACGTCTGGTACGAAGTTACCTACATAATGGGAAACTTGTTCTCCAAGAAAACAACAAATTAGTGGAGCGTGATGTCTGTAGTGGGGTGCCGCTGGGCTCTGTTAACGCAGGCCCGAATGTACTAGGCCTGGTAAAACCAGTGGAGTCTGTCCACTAAGGGATACTGGACCAGAATCCAAATCCCTGATGTGGAGCGTTGGGCAACTAGAAAACACGGCGAAACAAATTTTTACGTCACCCAAGTTTTGAGCGGACATGGCTGTTTCAGGAACTTTCTCCATAGCATCGGTAGGGCCACAGATTGCCTCTGTTTTTTACTGTTGACTCACAGACAGCGCGGCGCATACCGTTTTTGACTATGACAGGTGGATACCTGAAAGGGATAAATGGAACGACAAGACTGGACAAACACTAAACCCATCAACTATGGTTGAACAAATGATCTCGTCGGAGGACTTGGTATATGGGGATATGGGCAGATACATCAAGCATGATCCAAGACATCATGACAATAAAAATTCTAGACGAGCGGAAAGGGAAAGAAGCCGAAAAGATAAAAAATGTTAGTACCTGAACCCCTAATCACTGTAAGTGGAGGGGGAATGTAAGGGCAACACTACGCAGCAACATCTTGAAAGTTATGCGAAAAGCGGTCCTAAGTCTCTCTAGTTCTCTCTTTTTCAAGTCTTATCTATCTAGTCTTGTCTCTCCTTGCCTAGTAGTCCCCCTAAGTAGTCTTGTGTTTTTAGACTTATCTGTCCAGTCTTGTGCACCTAGCCTTGACTGTTTAACTTTGTCTATATAATCTCGTCTAATCTTATATGTATATTGTATGTGTAGTATTGTATGTCTAGTCTTAGATGTCTAGTCGTCTAGTTTTTTCCTTTAGTCAAATCCGACTAGGCAAATATTACTAGACATACTAGGCAGACAAGGATGGATTTCTTTATTAGATTTGGCTTGTTAAAATACTAGACGGATACAAAAACGGAGAAAAGACTAGACATACAGATAAACGTAGACTAGACTATCAAGATTAGACAGACAAGGTTATCGAATGTATTCTATAGACAAACGAGACAAGATTCGAATATATTCGATATCACGAAGAAATCCGTTTTTCATAAACTAGACTTGTCAGAAAAAAAGTAGACTAGACAGAGGGAGTTACTGAAATGAAGTTAGAATATAGACTTTCTTGCGATAGACTATCTCCGCATCCACGATGAGTTTCCTTGGGTAAATTTTATTTATTTCGTATGGATCCTCTCAATTACCTATATATCGGATTAAACAAATAATTAGTTCATCTAAAATTGTATTAGTTATTTAAATATGAAATCAATTAAACCCACTAAAAATGCTATAGGACTAGCCACACATATCAATATTGTTAATATTATGAAATAAGTAGTAGATTACGTATAATCACTAATATATTATAAACTATGTTTTATTGATTATTCCTTTATAAATTAAAATCAGTGTTTGTAATAATTGCTGCCTAGAGTTAAAATTTGTCAATGTGAAATGTGTTTGTAAATATAGCTTGGCTTCAGCATAAGATTCTTAAAATATGTGATTGTGGAATGAATGTCTGATTACTTTCGTATTATTTCACATATATAAAAATGTTAAATGAGAAGGCGCGTCGAGTTGAATATTTAGCCGAAGCTGTCATTAGCCGGTTTCCTGTTTAGACAATTAAAAAAATCCCGAAGCAAATTATAGAGTTTTAATGCAGAAATGCGTACCTATTAACGGAAAGAATACATAATGAAAATACAGCGAATGTATAACATTAAATGCTAATTGTTCACTGTAAATGTTGCGTGCACGCTGAGGCCCCCTATTTGATTGTTAAAAGACCATGCGTAAAATATTGTTACTTACCTTTCCTGCGCACCATAAATACCAACCACTTTAACGTCGAATTATTTAACCGTGTTATTTTACAACCGCGAACGCTGTTGTTACATTCGTTTTTTTTATGTTCTTAATTTATCCATTTAGAACTCAATTATCGAATCTTTCATGTAGAACCAACTCTGTTATATATTTAATTATTATACTTAACATAAATATTATGTAGAAATCAGTTAAATATTGCTTAAACTATTCAATAGGCCGTCAACCTCATCTTATTAAAAGTATAATTAGTATAGAAATATAGCCTGAATGTATAAACATATTCAACCTGTTCATAGCTCTATTATATTAAGTCTTATAACAACAAAACAAATCTCATGTTGAAGCAATTACTTCCCTTGCTAATACCACCCAGGATATTGAATTATACAACAAATATTTGTTTCTTATTACTAGGCCCCCGTCCAATTTCGTCGCACTAAGCGATTACTGGATAAATAACAATGTTTTTAAGATCATATAGAGCTAATATATCATTATAGAGCTACGAAAAAGTTGAATATATTCATATATTCGGGCTATATTTCGCTTTTAATTTAATTTAATTTAAATTTAATTCGCTTTTTTAAAGTATCGAAATGTAGCCTGAATATATAACTATATATTCAGTTATAGGTTCCAGCCACTTGTTTTGGAGTGTGTCGTTTTGTTTGGTCTTACATTTTCTCAATCTTTTTGGGCCTCGGACCAGTAAGACCAGTGATATTTTTTAAGAACAAAATTTTACTAGGTATTAAAGAACTACTACATAAGTTAATTGTAACATTTTTGCCGATAGTGAGTCAGCCGGCCGGTGTCAGCGAGCCGCGCTCGCGCGCACTTGTAAGCATTTCGGCAATTTTTCTTCTGTGCCATACTAATCATAAATTACTAAAACTAAATCAATGGCGCTACAGCCCACGTCGGGCCTTGGCCTACTTCAACAGCCTACACTTGTGCTTGGTGTCTTGATCTTAGACACAAGTGTAGGGGAACCCTTACAGTTTTTAACGTGGATGGCGAGCCACTATTCAGGGGGGGGGGTTCCAGGCAGATTTTAGTGTGATGACTTTGCCAGAGCCATCTACAGGAGAACGGTGGCTTATTTTCACAATGTCCAGGATATGAACCCGGCTCCGGGTTCCGAAGTATGGCTCCGAAGTATGACACCTTGACTATTAGGCCACCACCGCCTGATTCATAAATTAGATAGAATTAAAATTAGTTTAATATATTTGTATTTCGTAATTTTATAAATTCAAATTTAGTTATTTTTTCGGGGATATAAAAATTGTCCGCAGACTAGTAAAATTTCTCCGCGGACCACTGGTGGTCCGCCGGACCAGCGGTTGAGAATAGCTGTTATAGAGGATGTAACGGTGGTCGCTAAGAGTTTCCTTATCAAGTACTCTCCAGCTTTGGAGCCTGGCAACTAGAGGGTTTGTGGAGAGGGTCACCATTATTTTGTAGAATTAAGTCTAATTCCGCTGTCCAATCCGTAACAATATTTCCTCTTTGGTCTTGGCTAGGGGATCCCCAATAGGGGGATTTTGCGATAAAATCACCGGCTGTAATCATTTTCCTTTTTTTTGATACCCAATGCTCTGGCTTAGAACTTCAAGGGGCTTTGACACACGTACAATATTTTTGTTAGGTTAAAAATAGCAGCTATGTATTATGAGTTCAGCCAACTCTACGCATACGAAGCCTGGTCTGTAGCCGGTTTTTACCACGGCTGACTTTCGGTTTTTAATCCAGATCGCTGTGTCCTTTTAAACGTCTGTGAAAAATTTAGCATTGGTTGCCAGTTTTTTGTTTGGCTCACATATTATTGCAATTTCTGCTGTTAGCTCTAAGGCCGTAGCGATCAGTAGGTGGTGTGCTGTACACCTTCTCGCAATATTTATCTGCAGTATTTGGATCATTTTTGTGATCTTTCCCGCCTTGCCTCCCCTAGTGCTTTCCTGTATGCAGGGCACGATGCAATGTCAGCTCGGTGACCGTTAATATTGTATATGAGACAATGTGGTTCTTCCTCATAGTCCTTTGCCTTGTGTCCTTCATGACACAAGACAGACAAGACTAGACATACAAGCCTAAACTTTACAGACACGACTAGACAAGCAAAACTAAATGGACAAGACTAGACAGACAAGACCAAACAGACAACACTAGACAGTCAAGACTAAATAGTCCAGACTAGAGAGACATGAATAGACAGACAAAATAGACAGACAAAATAGACAGAGAAGACTAGACAGACAAGACAGAGAGACAATACTAGACAGACAATAGACCAGACCAACATGACTAGGCAGACAAGACTATGCTTCGTTTAAAGTATTTGTCCCAATAGATAAGCTAGAGGAAGTGAAGAATCCCGAATTATGGCCCCAAAATACATATATAAATCGTTTTTTGCTTCATCTGGAGAAGATCAAAATAACCAAATAATTTTAAATACAGTGGCACCGAAGTATGCAGGAAATTCAGATAAGTTGATATTATATATAAATATACAAAGCATTAAATCAAAACTACTTCAGCTCAAATTATTATTAAAGGATCATGAGTCATATTTTCTATGTTTGGCTGAAACATGGTTGTTAGTAGACACTATACAACTGATTAATGTACCCAAGCAGTACAGCAGAGCTAAATCTAGTGGCGGTGGAGTAGCTATTTTGGTGAAAGATGAATTCTGCAATTGCTGCAATCCTTTTGACAAATCTATAGAAAAATATATTGAATTTTGTGGTGCTATATGGAATTCTGGAGCTGATAGCAAAGTCATTATTACATTATTTAGACCACCTCTAGGCTGTATAACTATATAAACTACATTTATGTTAATCCTAGAAGAAACTCTAATAAAGCATTCGATAAATTTGAAGAAATCATCCTGTCAGGTGATTTTAACATACATTTTGATAAAGAATCGAAAGGGAAAAATGATCTAATAAATCTGCTACGGGCGTATGGACCGGATTATAGAATAAAGGTTTCCACTAGAGTCACTAAAAAGTCAAAAAGCATTATCGATAACGTCTTTATGAGTCTCAACAACTCAGCTTCAATAACGGTTGATGAAAATCCAATTTCGGACCATAAATTCATATTAGTTGTTACCGATGTAAATTGTGCTAAGAAGGATAACTATTACTTTGCTAGAAACCAACAAAGCTGCTCTATTACAAGCTCTTCAACAAGAAACGTGGACAGAAGTCTATACAGTGGTTGATTGCGAACCTAAGACAACAGCGTTCATACAGTTGTTACAATTCTATGTTTTTAATTTTTTTCCGATAAAAAAAGATAAAGATTAATTCAAATTCATGGATCTCGGAAAAAGTTAAAATCTGAAGCAGAAACTTAAAGGACCTTTTTGTAATTAAAAAAAACATCCAGTCTTAAAAGATCTATACTTAGCTATGAAGAAAAAACATTTAAATTTACTTCGAGAAACAACTTGAAGAATTTTTTATAAAAACCAAATCGAGAACTCTACAAACAAACAAAAGGCCTTGTGGAAAACAGTAGAAGAATTATCTAATAAAGTAAACATCTGCATATTAAGGAGGAAGAGTCAACCATTGTAACAGATGCAGATAGAGTAGCCTCGTTATTCAATACATTCTTCAAAACGACAGCAGAAGAAGTTTCTGCGAAAATTACATATATTCATTTGGACAATGTCCACATACCTACGAGTACTAAAATGGTGAACTTGGAAGAATTGATCCCCAATGAAATGTCGATAATCCTAAATAAATTAAAAAAAAATCCAGTGAACAGAAAACAGTAAATGAGAAACAGTGGATGAGAACAGCAAATGATATATAAGCATGGAAAAAAATTAAAGAGGCCTATATCCAACAATGGAAGTATGAAGGCTAATAAGAAGAAGAAGAATTTAATTTCAAAATGAACTTCTGGAACCCATCACTAATATTATTAACAGCTCCTTTTCCTCAGAAATAGTACCGGATATATTATTAAATTATTTAAAATCTCTACAATGGTTCCAAAATTTAAGAAAGGAGATTGTACAGATTTGAACAACTATAGACCAATAGTGGTTTCTGTGTGGTTTCTGTAATGGCAAACATCCTAGAATACTGGACGGATCGTCTGATGCCCTTTATTTCGAGAAACAACTTGATTCCTAAAGAACAACATGGTTTCCGTAAAACTAAATCTGCCACTTCTGCAATAAATGAGTTCCACAACAAAATCATCCACAAGGTGGATAAAAGCAAATGTCTTGTGGATCATTTTTTTGTAATCTCTCTAAGGCCTTTGACTGTGTCTCGCGAATTATAGGAAAAAGTGGGCGGTGGTTCATATCTTTACGTAAAAATTGAAAATAACAAAAGGACTGGAATGTCATCTACCACAGTGGTAAAAATAGGTGCTCCCCAAGGAAGGTTTCGGCCCCGGTTCTTTTTTCGCTGTACACATCAGACTTGGTTAACTTTATCGGGCAAAAACACTGTACCATGTATGTCGATGATACAAGTATTATAATTTCGGAGGATTCCCTGGTGAAAAACCAAATCAAAGCAAACATAATCTTAGACAGACTTTATACTTGGTTTTGTGCAAATAAATTGTTCTTAAATCCGGAAAAAAACTAACTGTATAATTTTTCAATGCAGTCGAAGGAAACCCTCTGAAGATCTTCTAGTGCAAATCAGAAACTACCGATTACATCGAAAGCAAGTGGTAAAATTTTTAGGAATATTTCTGGAGAACACCTGTCGTGGAAACTTACAATAGACTACATCGTACGAAACTAAATATCAAAGCGTATCTTTTGAGAAAAGTGCGGCATACGGTTGGCAAACAACCTTTTTAAAAGTGTACCATTCCGAGATCCATTCGGTATTATCGTATGGCATCCTGCTATGGGGAATTTCCTCACATACACATAAAGTCATTTTAGCTCAAAAGAGGATTGATTATAAGAGCAATAACTGGAATAACCATTACAACATCCTGTAGGCCATTTTTTCAGAAGCTAGAAATTTTAACCGTGACCTCCGTCTATATATCGGAAATAAAGTGCTTAATGTGTTTAAAAATACGCAACTATTTAAATCGTCAAAAACTACGGCCCCTAAGAAGTAATCTTAATCTGTGCCAAGGGACACCAAACAGAATTGGTATAAAGACATTCAATTGTATACCTTAACAGATCAAGAAACACAGAACATACAAATCCTTTAGGAAAGACCTAAAAAGGCATCTCATAGGAAAGTGTTATTATGTATAGTGTACAGTTCACATATCAGTAAAAGTTTAATCAATATTGGGTTTCACGCAGTAATTATTCCTACTTACCAAATAGATTGTTGAGGTTATCGGCATCCATCCCGCACGACTTTATAAAACACTTATTTACACACAACACAAGTCAAGTATTGACATAAACTGCGCATGTATTTTATTAAGGAGGCTTTGTTGAAGTGACTCTAGCGATAAAAAGCAAAAATATGGATTGTCATAGTAAGTAGAGAAATAGTAAGTTAAGTGATTTTTTTTGAAAATGAACAATTACAATATTTTTATATATATATATATATATATATATAATATATATATATATATATATATATATATATATATATATATATATATATATATATATATATATATATATTGTATTTGAGGTTTTCGCGGATAGATACCTCGTCTGTATGAGGCTGTCACACCAAAATCCGACAGCCAGGTCAAACAAAATACTACACAACGCAAGCCAAGCTTTGCTTCGGGACGAAATCCAAACCAAACGACATAAACTTGACAGCATCAGTCAAAATATCCTGACAACCCACATAGCTCTAACCACTACGCTACACCCTCTCCTCTGGCAACAGATAGACTTAATATCTAACAACAGAGCCGAACAGAATAGATTATTAATTACCAATAGACAGAAAGAAAAATACAACCTTCTCAGACGGAGACAAAAAACCTGCACCAAAACCACTCAACATCGACAAAGTGGTTTACAATCTTTCAGACCAGCCCCTAGACGAACCTACCAAAACAGTACTGGCCAAGGGTTATAACTTTGCAATAGCACCAACTCGCCTTCCCAAAGAAGACATAACTGGTCTCACTGGTGTCGAGACTGCTATCTCACAACTCCCTGCCACATTAGCCGAGACAATAAGACAGGAAACATGCCACATTTTAAGATCAGCCAAACCACCGACAAGAAACATATCATACGAGGAATTCAAAGCCCTCAAGGCACTAAGAGAAAACAACAGCATTGTGGTCCTACCAGCTGACAAGGGAAATTGCTCTGTAGTCATGAACAGTGCTGACTATAAACAAAAAATGACCACAATCTTAGATGATCCAGCTTATCTACCCAGTACAACGGAACCTACAACCTATCTTGAGAAAACTACCAGACAAAAGATCCTAAGCTCTAGCATTGACAAGGAAACAATGAATTACCTTATACCAAGGGAGAAATCTTCACGGTGTCCCAAGATGTATGGTTTACCAAAGATCCACAAAGATGGAGCCCCACTACTACCAATAGTAAGCTGCGTTGGTTCACCGGTCCAACTTCTTGCGAAACATTTAGCAAAATGTTTACAACCATACGCCGAAGATTGTGATTCCTATGTCCGCAATGCTGAACACTTCATAGACAAACTGAAAAATCACCAACTCCAGCCCGGCCACCTCCTTGTGAGCTTTGACATTGTATCTTTATTCACAAAAGTACCGGTCCCTGAGGCCTTAAACATCACAAGATCAAAATTAAAACCAGAAAAGTATGTATCAGATCTGGCTGAACATTGTTTAAAGAATACATACTATACGTACGATGGTCAAATATACAAACAAGTCCTAGGAGCACCAATGGGTTCACCTCTATCCCCAGTAATAGCCAACATATTTCTTACAGATTTTGAGGAAAAGGCAATCTCATCAGCCACACTGAAAGCCACACTCTGGTTAAGATATGTTGACGACACATTTGTAATCTCGCCCCACGGCAGACCAGAGCTGGACAAATCCCTTAACCATCTTAACTCCCAACACGACCAAATTAAATTCACAATGGAGATAGAAAAGCATCAACGACTTCCTTTCTTGGATGTTTTGGTACAGAAGAAACCTGACGGCACTTTGAGTCACACTGTGTACCGGAAACCAACCCACACAGACAGATATCTGAACGCTTCTTCGCACCATCATCCCAAACAACTAGCATCTGTAGTCAACACTCTTACCACCCGATCCAAAAGACTAGCCGATCAGCTTAACTTACCGAAAGAATTGAGGAACTTACGAGAAGCTCTTTCTTCAAATGGATATCCAAACAGCTTAATATCCAGAGCTTTCCGTCGTACAGAGAACAGTAGCCCTAGAACTGAAGAACGCCAGAAACCCGTTAGCACAGCATACCTACCATATGTTCATGGATCAACTGACAAAATCGCCAGAATCCTTAAAAGACACAACATCGACACCATTTTTAAACCTAACCAGAAAATATCCTCCATGCTACGCAGCGTTAAAGACACCATCCCGTTAGAATCCCATGGAATTTACGAAATACCTTGCGAAACATGTGAACGAACCTACATTGGACGTACCAATAGAAAAATATCTGCTAGGATTCAAGAACATGTAGTTTCAGTCAGACACAGAGACAAAGTTTCATCGGCACTTGTCCAACACACAAACACCGGTCACTGGATGGACTTTAGAAATTCAAGGACTGTTGCACAGATTAGCCACGAAATGTCACGAGTATACAGAGAAGGCATAGAGATAGAAAAACGAGACTACTGCATGAACACGAGAGACGATTCCTTGAGACTGCCCCCGGCATGGCGACCGATCATATCCACCCTCAAAATGCAATCCCAGACATCTCAGGCTCATGTACGACCAACAAGACAAACAAACAACCGAACCGAAGCACCGCACACAACTCGCATGACCCGAAGCCAAACAGCTATAAGTAGTCGCATCGCACGATCGAGCTCTCACTCGCTCCTCCGTTGTCACAAAACGAACATGTTTATTCCGACAACACCCAACGAAGCCCTCGCGGCAAAGTATTTCGACCCCGACTACTTGGACACTGTGGACGACAGCGACCTCGTCCAAATGATGAATTATATAACGCAACTGATGTTGAAGAAACAAACCGCCAACGATAAACCCCAGGAAACCGCCGCCGAAAAGACAACCGATGCCGTCCCCGAGAAGACTAACGAAGCCGCCCCTGAAAAGAAAACGGAAGCCGATGCCGAAAAGACAACCGAAGCCGCCCCCAAGAAGACAACTGATGCCGCCCCCGAGAAAACAAATGAAACCGCTTCCGAAAAGAAAACCGAAGCCGCCGCCGAAAAGAGAACCGAAGCCACCGCCGAAAAGACAAACAATGCCGCCCCCGAAAAGAAAACTGACGCCGCCCCCGAGACGACAAACGAAGCCGCCGCAGAAAAGACAACCGAAACCGCCCCAGGGAGAAGAAATACACCAATGGAGACTCACAGCCCCACCGAAGCCGCCCCCAAGCGTAAACCCGACCAAGAAGAAGAGCAACCCATCACCATCAACGAGAAGACCAAACACATCAGGACCACAGGCCCCTGGAGAACAACCACAGAAGACGAAACACTGAAGATGCAACCAAGAAAACCGACAACCACACCAGGACAACAAGACCCAACTATAGCCAAGTAAAGCCAAACGAAACCCAACGAAATACAAACAACAGACAACACAGACAAACAAACAGACTAAAAAAAAAACACAACGACAACCAAACCCCAAGACGGCGGGATAGCTGGGCGAAAGCCCAAAACCGCCAAACCAGCACAGGACACATGATCGAGCTCTCAGTATGCGTCTAACGGTTGACCCGCACGGACGCATATATCTCTTGAGAATGGCGAATGTTAGTTCGCCAAAACGTCGAGAATCCGGTTCTTTTCAGAGCCAACCCTCAGCATCAACGCGGAATCCCCGAGAAAACAGTACAACACACACACACACACACATATATATATATATATATATATATATATATATATATATATATATATATATATATATATATATATATATATTTTCTTATTAATTTTCTGTTAATTCTAATCTAATTTTGTATTATTCTAAATTTATTTTTTTATGACAAATAATTTTTTGATTTTTTTTGTTATTTTTGGCTAGACAGACATGCTTAAACAGACAAAACTAGACAGACATGACTAGACATACAAGCCTAAACTTGACAGGCAAGCCTAGTGATGTAAAAGACTAGGCAGACAAGACTAGACAGATAAAACTAGACAGATAAGACTAGACAGACAAGCAAAACTGGATAAAACTCGATTTTGAATTTCGTCATATTATTCCGTTTTCATTTGTGGTTATATAAAATTGTATCTATACGATTTAGTCCATAATGAGCATGTAGCGTGCAATAGGGTCCTTAATCTGACATGATAAGGCTTCGGGGATTTGTAAATTTAGGATTTCTAATACGTGTAAAAATTCCTCCCGTATATACAAATCCTTTTTTTTCAATTAAACCATTAATCTAAAAACACACCATTTATCAAAGGCGAAACAAACGAAAAATATATATAGCAAAAAACGAACGGATATTTAGTGTACAGGTGCGACTTTAGTTTTTCACAAATTTCCCGAAAAAATTAATCGCTTTCTAACGACTTGAACTGGGAAAAAAATGTGACACGCTATCCCAAATTTTTATTAGATTTATAGATTATTATGTTTATTAATCTAAACTTGTCTATCAATAAACATGTCTTACAATTTGCCTGTTTAACCACTCGTATCTAATCCTATCTTTTTGATCTAATACAATCTATTCGAATATCTGAGTTTAAGTCATTCGTCTATGTCAGAGGCGTCCAAACTTTTTGCTGCGAGGGCCAGTTTGGTATTTAAATTCATTAGCGGGGGCCAAGCATTGTAAATTGTAAAAGCATTGCACAAGTAAAGCAGCATTGAATTTTATTTTTTATAGTAAATTACATTTATAACAATACTAAACAAACATGTCTAAATTATATTATTATAAAATTATTTCATGCAATTTTTAATGGGAATGGTGAAACTGGGTTTTTTCCTGGAGAGTTTCTTCAAAGTTGGGATTCAAATCGGAAACACCAATTATTAGCAATGATTGCAAATGATCATCCGATAAATTTGCCCTATATTTAGATTTCAGATACTTCATCCTGGAAAAAGTTTGTTCGCACATATAGGTAGTGCCATACATAGAAATAAATTTACCAGCCAATTGCTTTAAATGAAACTCTTTTGCGTCCAAGAATTTGTAAAAATCGATCAAGTTTCCTTCCTTGTATTTGTTCTTGATTTCATCGCTAGCTTGTAGATCAATTATTTCCATTTGAAACTGACTTGAAACGTGCCAACGTTGCGTCATAAGGATTTTGAAACAGCCGAATTTCCCTTGAATTTATGTCAAGATCAGAAAAACGCTTATGAAATTCTAGTTTTAAATCCGCGATTACTTTTACTGCAAATATGGTGTGAAATCTTTCGTCAGTTTCTGTACTAAATTTTTCACAGCACGTGAAATGGGAAAAATTACATTCATTCATATGACTTTCGAGCAATATCAGCTTGGCTCTGAATGCTTTGATTTGCTCGAATAAATCACAAATTGAGTTGTTTTTACCTTGGAGCTTTAAATTCAAGTTATTTACGTGTGTCACGACATCTGCAAAAATTGCCAACTTCCAGAGCCACTCTGCATCCGATAAAAGCGGTTCAGGGTGATTCTTTTCCGCAAGAAAAATTTTAATATCCTTTCTGAGCTTGAAGAACTGCAATAACACTTTTCCACAGCTAAGCCATCGAACTGGTGTATAATACGACAAGTCAACAGACTCAGATTCAATTTCTTCGAGGAAAGATCGAAATTGGCGATTGAGTGCACGTGATCGAATAAAGTTTACGACAGAAACAACTGGTTTCAAAACGCAGCTCATGTCGACATGTTTTACACATAGGGCTTGTTGGTGGGTGATACAGTGCAGAAAAATTGTTACTGTTGCTCCTGCGCTTTCACAAGCTTTTCTTATTAGCCCAACCACCCCAATATTTGCACCAGACATGTTTCTTCCTCTGTCAATTGTCACGCCTTGGAGTCGATTCCAGTCCAAGTTATATTTGGTCAACGTCTGTTGTAGTTCCTTAAAAATATCTGCTCCAGTTGTAGTGCCATTCATGCTGTTAACCGATGCTAATTCTTGGGTGACATTAAGATCGTCGTCAACTCCAAGAACAAATACTAAAAGTTGTGAGGTGTCACTAACGTCGGTCGATTCATCCATCGCGATAGAATAGTGAGTGAAACGCTGTGCTTTCCCAGAAATCTGGTGGAGTATATTATTGCCAATATCGTCAATTCGACGAGCAACAGTATTGGCGGGAAAGACTTATCGTTTTGAAAAGTTTACCTTTTCCGGACATAATACCCCAACAGCTTCCATCATACACTCTTTAACGATGTTTCCATCCATAAAGGGTTTCCCTTTTTTCGCCAACAAATAAGCAACTTTCACGCTAACTAAAGTCAATGATTCATTTTTCGAGTTTGCCTTCCTAAATAAATTTTGCTGAGAAGACAAACTACGACTCATTTTTTCAAATTTTTCAGTACGCTGCTTGTCCTTAAATTGTGAGTAAACTGGAGCATGTTTTGTTTCATAATGTCGACGTAAATTGTATTCCTTCATTACAGCAACAGTGTCATTGCAAATTACACATATAGCTTTGCCATTCTTTGACTGCGATTGCACAAAGGAATATTTTAATCCCCATTCTTCTTTAAAAACGCGGCACTCGTCATCTACTTTTCTTCTTTTTGTTTCCATGTTCAACTTTAAAAAATAGTATTAACGTAATAATTAAGTTATAATATATTAAATATAAATCTAAACATATCAAATTACAATATATCAACTGTAAAGAATGTAAATAAGCTCCGCGGCCGACGAATTTCTGGTTTGTCGTGGACAATCTCGTAGCTTTGCAGGCACTGCAGTTGAGTGCAGTCTGCCGCTCCGCGCCGCCTACGTAAGTCAGAGTACAAAATCATTCATGTAGTCGAGCGGCCGAGTCGCATCGCCGACTACCGAAAAAACTTGAATACCAGACTGTACTTTTTCGAGCGTGATACCGTGCTCATTCGAACCGAATGCGCTCTTCATCTGCGCGAGATCTAATACCGACGCGCCACGCTACATTTATATTTTACGAAATTTTTAAAAATCCTTGGCGGGCCGGATAAAATCGCCTGCCGGGCCGGGTTTGGCCCGCGGGCCGTAGTTTGGACACCTCTGGTCTATGTCTAAGTTATAATGGTAATTAAAGAATATAAAATTTAGTCTAATATACAGGGTGTTTCCTAAACATAATTTTCCTAAGCAAAAATTCAAGGGGTTATTCCTTAATATATTTATGTCCTATGATGATTTCTGAAAAACCCATTTGTTTCGAAAATACAGTGTGAACAAAATTTGCGACAACCATATTCGATATTTGTTGAAATCATTAATTTATTATTTGTTTATTTATCGTATGGCATTTAGACACATTTACAAGAATATAACAAACTTATTGAATTTACAAACAAACATCAAGATTCTCTATGTAGTCTATCGCTTCTGGAGTTTCAGTCAGGAATCTTATCTTACCTTATCTTAAATCGTCGGAGCGGCCTTCGTATGTTCGGTGGGGACATTCCTCTATTATGTGTTTGATCGTTTGGACCTCTTCCAAATTACATAAGGAGGATGGTAATTTTCCCCATTTGTTTAGAAAGTACGCACATCTGCCGTATTGGGTCCTGATGCGATTTAGCGTGCACCAGGTGTTGCGTGGTAGGTTGAAACCGGGGGGTCTTTCTGTTATGCAAGGCATGATGTTATTCAGCTGAGCTTCCGATCATTCGTGACTCCACCTATCTGTGATGTTAAATTTAGTTTCTGTGGCGATTCTTGCGGTCTTTGTTGGTGGTTTTCTAGAGCCTAGTCGGTTTTTGTTGGCGTCTTCAATATAGCTATGTATTGGGAGTTCCCTGTTGTTAAGTATCTTTTTGTATACGTTTGTTAGCGTATTAGTTCGGCGGAGGTGAGGCGGTGGAATATCGCTTAGTACTGGTAGCCATTTGGTTGAGGTAGATTTTAGTACGCCAACGATCATCCTCATGGTGTTAGTTAATTGTGCGTCAACCGTTTTCACGTGAGCGCTGTTGAGCCACGCTGGGGCGCAGTACTCCGCTGCAGAATAAACAAGGCCTAGAGCTAACGATCTAATTGTGGAAGCTGAAGCTCCTTATGTCGAGCCACAGAGTTTCTGAATAACATTGTTTCTGGTCTTTTCCGCGATTTTAGTTAGGTGCTCCTTAAAGTTTAATGTTCTGTCGAGAGTAACGCCTAGGTATTTTGGATTTTTATTGTGATTTAATTTTAACACATTCACTGCTGCCGTGACACCGGTGACCCGGCGGTGTTTTGTCAGCGTGCCGCTGGGTCCCAGGTGTCACGGTCCCCAACGAAAAATAAAATAACAAATAAAAATCGGCGATACAGAAAAAGTCATAAAATGAGGCGCGGCAGTGGATATGTTAAGCAAGGTGTTATCAAGGTAGACGTTAAGTTTTTTCTTTGCCATCTTATTGTCTAAATTAAAACAGATTAGTTCAGTTTTGGAAGCGTTAGGTTGGAGTCTCTATTTTTGAAAGAAACTTCCTGTAAGTTCTAGGTCGGCAGATAGAATTTCTTCGGCTTCTTCTATTGATTGTGTTTGGATGAATAACGCCCAGTCGTCGATGTAGCCAAACTTCGTTAATGTCGTTTTGGGCATGTCTGCAACATATAAATTAAACAACAATGGCGCAAGTACTGATCCCTGCGGCGGGAAATTCTTAAGTTTTCTGGGGGTACTGATTTCCGGTCACATTATCACCTGAAATACTCTGTCGTTCAGCATGTTATCTATTAATTTCGATGTGAGTTTGCAGGGAATTATGCGTTGGAATTTGTATATTAATCCTTACCTCCATACTGTATCGTATGCTGCTGACAGATCAATAAACGCAGCAGAACTCTTTGATTTTCCCTGAAAACCGGATTCGACATAGTAGTAAGTTACAACACTTGATCGGAGCAGCTAAGTTTTGATCTGAAACCCGCTTGTTCGACTGGGATATCTTTAAGTATAACTGGGCTTACTTTGTTCATCACTTTGATCATTCTTTCTAGTAATTTGTACATTGTCGATAACAACGCAATTGGTCGGTAACTTTTTGGTTGGTCTGCTGGTTTACCTGGTTTTCGAATAGCTATGACTTTTGTGTGTTTGAATTGCGGATTCCACGCTCAACGTTCAGCGAGAACGGACGTGCGAGCAGCCACTTTATTGAATAGTTGAAAGACCTATCAGTTTAGTTTATTAATATGCCAAGGGAACTTAGATCGAATATTTCCTCAGAAAAGCAAATCGACATCTTTACCACTTTCCTGCAGAGTACTGATTATGGGAAAATTATATCGGGAATTGTTAAAAAACACATGGAACCACTGCATGCACTAAATCGTGAGTTGACTGAACAAATTACGGAATTAAAATTAAATAATGAGAAGCTAACGGAGGAGTTAAAACGGTCTGTGGAATTGCATATTAACAGACAAACGGATCATTAATTGGTGAGTTATCTAAACAGATTGGCGATTTATATATTCTGATTAATAGCTTAAAAGCGGATAAATTTCTACTAGCACGAACGTTCGGTACCTGCTATCGACGATAACGAAGCGGGTTCACATGATACGACAGAAAAAGAAATTATCTAGAATGATACACGATTAAATTTAGATACGAGAAACAAACAACTAGAATCCCAAAACAAATCAGTGAGATCTAATTCCATTAGGGACGAAAGGGAATCCAATACAGAAATTATAGAGTCCGAAAACCAAGGTTTCGTCGAACCGAGAAGACGGAGAAGACAACATGTATCACTTGGTAAGGCTAAAGCCAGTGTGAATGAAATTGATGTTGGTTTTTTAGGAAGAAAAGTTGAAGCGAGAAAAATATGGCTTCACATATCAAGGGCAAGGGACCATGTTACTAAAGACATAGTACTAGACTTTCTCACAAACAGAACTGATTTTGATAAGGCAAGATTATTGTAGAAGATATTATACCTAAAGTAAATAAGTCTAATAATAATTGTTTCAAAGTCGGGGTAGACTTCTCTTTGAAAGTTACAGTTTATAACCCTGATTTTTCGCCGGAAGGTATACTTTATGAAAGGTTAAATTTTAATCGGTGAGGTAGAAACCGCCAAACAAATTTTGAACAGCGAAATCCTCATCGACTAATAAGTTAAATAAACATGTTTTGAAGAATAATATTAATACCAGTACTCGGAAGGGACTAATAAACTTTAACAGCCAGTCAATCGGAAATTTGGTAGACAGAATCGAGTATATGCTAATTGTAAGTAAAAACCACGAATGTAAATTTCTCGTAGTAACCGAGCATTGGAAAAGCCTAGATCAAATCAATATGATTAAAATTAAAGAGTTTCAATTAGCATCTTGTTTTTGCCGAGCGGAACAAAAACAGTGTGGAGTAGCTGTTTATTGTAAGCGAGGAATTAGTTTTAAAATCAGGGAGGATATAAACTCTGGTGCCGAATGTTCCGTTTTTGAATGTTCGGCGATTGAGACGGAATTAAATAAAAACGTTATCATCATAATTGCAATATGTGGAAACCTCTGACTAACTTTAACCATTTCTTAGATAAACTGCACGGTATCTTAGACAAATTACAGAAAGTTAGAAAACAATGATTGTGGGCGATTTCAATGTGGACATTTTAAAGAATTCCACTAATAGTAGAGACTTCATAGCCGTTTTTGACACCTTCAACATGGTCCCGACTTTCAAAGAAAAGAGCCACACCACCTTCAACTCTTGTTTAGATAACATCGTTGTTTGTAAAGGGTTAAACTATTCAATACAGACATTAAACTTCTTCATATCCGATCACCTTGCCCAATATATTAATTTTAAATCGGAGAAAATTCCAACAACATATAAAACAATTAGAACCTAGAATGAAGACCATATAATCTATTTCAAGCAAGCTTTAAAAAGCGATTCGTGGGATGAAGTTTTTACCTTCCAAAATTTCGAAGTAGATAAACAATGGGATTGTTTTACTCAAACATTTAAAAACCATTTCAACACATGTTTCCCATTAAAGACTGTCAAAAATACAATGAAGAAGAAAAATATGTTCTTAAATAATACTTTAGAAAAAATGAGGAAACGAATTGAGTTATACTGCATACTGGCTCATACTAATATATAATACGTCGATTTAAAGGGTTATTACGACAAGAAAAAAAGAGATACTATGAATATGGGATTATGGAGAGCGAAAATGTAGTAAAATCGTCATGGGAGGCAGTTGCCGAAGTTTCACAACTTAAAACTAAATCGAGAGATGCTCTTATATCTCAACTCCACAACCCCAATTCTTTCAATAGTTTTTTTGCAGAAAAGCCGAAAGAAATGACAGCTCATTTGAAAGATCTTAAGGTCAATGATAATATTGCCAACAAAAGTGAGACACTATTCATATGTCTTACTACCCAAATAGAGATTGAGAACGTAATAAAAGATCTAAGAAACACTAGAAGTGCGGGCTTCGATGAGATACCGAGGTAGTTAATAAAACTAGTAACGGCCGAAGTTATTGATCTGCTGGTAAAAATCATTAATAATTCTTTCCAGGAAGGAATTTTCCCCAAGTCACTAAAGTTTTCTTAAATCATACCGGCATTTAAACAAGGGGAAAGAGATCAACTTATAAACTACAGACCCATCAGTGTTCAATCTACTTTTGCAATCATATTAGAAAAAACTATTTATAAAAGAATTATGACTTTTACAAAGAAGTACAATGCTATAAATAGTCACCAACACGGATTCTTAAAAGGACGCAGCAAGTATGCTGCATGTTTTTAATTCCTTAAAGAGGCTATACAACAAATCGAAGGAGAAAATTTTCCATGTGGGATGCTTTTAGAATTATCGAAAGCGTACGATACTGTGAACCATACTATTTTAGAATTAAAACTGCAAAAATATGGAATTCGAGGGATAGCCTCGAAATGGATCTCCTCCTACCTATCTAATAGGCAACAAGTAGTTGAATTATATACAACAGAAGGAAAAACTAGATCGTGCCCTATTACAACTAATATGGTAATACCGCAAGGCAGCGTCCTTGGGCCCCTTCTGTTCACATTGTATATCAATGATCTTCCAGATGTTACTTAGGGGTAATAACAAGTTCAAAACAAGATACCAAAAGATACCCCTCCGAAATTGCTTTGGAAAATTGCACTATAAAAATACAACAGGGAGCTAAACTCCACGGATTACACATCGACGACACTCTCGACTGGTCAACTAACATTTTAAACCTGTCGAAAAAACTAAATGTGGCAGTGTATGCCCTCAGGCATACGAGTATAGAAACCTTGAGCAATGAAATCGTAACATCGATACAAGAGGCAAAACAGATACATGGTACGAAACTGAACAGGGAAGAAGGGAAACTATCAGCAAACACACGACAACTTATGAAACAAAGGCGAGAAAAACTACAAAAGCACCTACTACATACAGACCAGCTGAGAACACTAAATAAAGAAATATCAAAGGCCGCAAGGAAAGATATTAGAAACTATAACAAAACACGGATAGCGAAGACTATCGAAGAGAACAAAAGCATGAAAGTACTGAGATAGAAAATAACACCTGGAAAAGCAGAAATTACCAAACTCGAGGACCAAAACGGGCAAACTATCAGGAACAAAGAAGAGATCCTGGAAATCGTAAAACGCTTCTATTCAAATCTCTATAGCGCTCAAGAAACACCAGAGCCGGAATATACCCGTACCATCCCCCAAATTTTAAACCAAGGATCAGAAGATCTACCGGAGATAACCCAAGAGGAAATCTCAAAATCAATTACGGAAATGAAAAATAACAAGGCGCCCGGGGAGGATGATATTGCGATCGAACAGATTAAGGAAGGGGGAGTCGAGCTATTAGAAGCCATAAAGAGTTTATTCAACAAATGTCTCACGGAAGGAATAACACCAACAGCATGGGACAATGCAATCATTGTTATTATACACAAAAAGGGAAACACGGCTGACCTAAAAAACTACAGGCCAATAAGCCTGCTTTCGCACCTCTATAAACTCTTCACCAAAATCATAACTAGACGCCTTACAACCAAACTTGACCTTTATCAACCGCCTGAACAAGCAGGATTCAGAGCCGGATACGGAACGAACGACCACCTGCAAACCATCAAAACCGTAATAGAGAAATGTGTCGAATACAACAAGCCACTCGTCCTTGCCTTCGTGGACTACGAGAAGGCATTTGACTCTATCAACCACAATGAGATGTTTAAGGCACTGGCGAATTGCCGAATAGACCATAGGTACTCGGAGACTCTACAGCACATATACAAAAATGCTACCGCATGCGTTAAACTACACGAAAAAACGGACAGATTCAGAGTACAACGCGGCGTCAGACAAGGTGACACCATCTCGCCTAAACTATTTACAAACCTCATGGAGTACATGTTCAAGACCATAGAACTAGAAGATATGGGCATACACATCAATGGCGAAAACCTCAACCATCTACGGTTCGCAGACGACATTGTGCTAATTTCGGATAGCCTAGATAAGACTGAAAGAATGCTTAAGAAGCTGGCAGAACAATCACGAAAAGTCGGCCTTAAAATAAACATCTCGAAAACGGAATTTATGACCAACCTAGAAACTTTATAATGGAAGGGATTGAGATCCGGCAAGTCACCTCATACAAGTATCTAGGCCACGAGATTAAAATCGGCAGAGACAACCAGACACATGAGATTGGAAGGAGGCTAAGACTAACGTGGGCAGCCTACGGAAAACTAAAACACATTTTCAAATCCGACATCCCCAACTGCCTAAAACGTAAGGTGTTTGACCAGTGCATCCTACCAGTCTTAACCTACGGAACGGAGACTCTAACACTCACACAAAAGTCCGTCCAAAAGATCAGAGTGGCGCAACGAGCCATGGAACGTTCCATGCTCGGAATTACATTGCGAGATAAAGTGCGGAATGAAGTACTAAGACAGCGATCTGGGGTTAGCGATGCAATTGAAGTAATAACCAAACTAAAATGGAACTGGTCCGGGCATGTCGCAAGGATGCCAAACAACAGATGGACCAAAAAGATCCTGGAATGGCGACCTAGACAGGAGGTATACAGAAGTAGAGGACGCCCACCCACCCGATGGACAGACGATGTGAAACGCATCGCCACCAACTGGATGCAAGAAGCACATGATAGAAGTAGATGGATGATGTTAAGAGAGGCCTATGTCCAGCAGTGGACGAGACAGGCTGAATAAAGAAGAAGAAGAAGATGCCCTCAGGATTCTAAAACGATATTTGAATCAAAACATTTTAAAAATGGTGTACTACGCAAATCTGCATAGCCATCTAAGATTTGGCATAATGTTCTGGGGCCACAGCTCAAATATAAATGACGTATTTAAGACTCAAAAAGCCGCTCTCAGAATAATATATAACTTACAATATTCTGAATCATGTAGAGGAACATTTAGAAATGCGAATATTCTAACGGTGACAGGCATTTATATATATATGAATCGCTAATTTTCTTATTTTAAGAACAAACACCTTTTCGAAGAATATAAAGTCAATCACATCAGAGACACCAGAAATAATAATTTTATCTACAGAATTCCGGCACACAAGTTAACAATGACGGAAAAGATCCCACCATACAGTAATATCGAGTTACTTAAGAGCCTTCTACAGTATTTAAGATGAATTACTAATCTAAAGGACTTCAAGAAGCAGCTCCAGGACATCCTCATAAATATGAAACCTTATTCAATACAAGAATTCTAAAGCAAAATTATTTCGAACCGTTACAAATAATAGTTTAGGACAAATTTCATTTAACTGATCGAATGCCACTATTCTTTTTTTGCATTGTGTCAATTGGTTATGTTTAAATATTGAAATAAATTGTTTGATTTGATTTGAAGTCACGAGGGTTTTCACTAGTCTGCATGATGTTTGTAAAGAAGCGTGCTATCCAAATTTTTGCGTATTTTCTGCAGTTTAGGTGATTCAGGATGGATTCAATCGAACCCGGAGCTTTCCCAAGGGTTATTTTTTAAGGGCAGCTGATATTTCGTCGCCGGTGAAAGGACGAGCGTGCTCAGTTTCTCTCGATTCGGATTTAAGAGTTTTTAGATGTCCTTTTACCTTCCTTGTATGGGCTTTGTCTCTGGCTACTCTGGATGTCACCACAATGTGAGAGGCCACTGAATTTGGGCTTATGGGAGCTTTTTGATTTTGAGAAGGGTTTCCATCTCCAAGTTTTCTAATTACAGACCATGCTTTCCGACTTGATGCTCAGAAGTTTAGATTTTCAACAGTTTCAGTCCATTTTTGCTGTTTTGCAGCATTTAGGCTATGTAGTAGCTGATCTGCGATTTCTTGTTTTGATATAATACCTCGCTTTATAGGGGCCAGCCAGGGATATACTCTTCCCGGTATCCTCTTGGAATCCACCTCATAGCCTTGCTAATTACTACTTCGGCAAACCGGGCGTAGTTTTACTAATAGGTGGTATTCATCCCAAGAATTTTTCTAGTTCCGATGAGAATTTTACCCACTTAGCACGCTCCATCTTGGTCTTGGGATAGACCTTATTAATGGGATTTGTGTTCTGATCTCCGTAATAACTGGGCTATTCTGGCTGTCTGGGAATTCCGAGAGTACTTTTCTTCTATCTGCCAAAGGGGTGTTATTATGGTATCTATGTCGTTCTCGGTCGATATAGAAACAACAGATACATTTTCTATGTTGCTTTTAACATAGGTAGCTGTGCCGTGTACTCGGTGGTATGTTGCGCCCAGCAATTCGTAGCCTGGTATTTTTCCCCTTTCCTGAAGTTCTTGTTCTGATTCGCAATGGGTTTCCTGGATTGCAACCATGTCGATACTCTTTAGCAGTTTTGATAGGTACTGTCTTTTAGCGTAGCTTATGCCTTCTATATTGATCTGGCAAAGTCCGACTGTTGGAGAAAGAATAGCGGCATCTGTAATTTACGCATCGCAACCGCTCCAGCAAAAAATTACTCCTAGCGAGCATGTACAACTCAACCCGGTCTGCGGAAGATTCTCAATAGGTCTCTTGGTTCAACCGTCATCGTGTTAACTACTACTCAAGTTCAAGCTCTCAAGTTCGGCTCGTTAGTTATTTATTCATGTAAGTTTTTGCTAATTAGGTCTCAGGGCGGCGGCCTTACAATCCGCCGCAAACCTCAATCTATTACAATTCATTCGGCCCTTCTCTTTCGATCACGAGATGTATGACTCGTGACCGGATATAGAATTCTCACCACACGTGGTCTCGAGAAGAATGGCGTCGGCCTTACAACCCGATGCAATGGCGTCGGCCTTACAACCCGATGCAATGGCGGCGGCCTTACAACCCGTCGCTAGACTTCTTCACAAGTCCATGTGTCAGAAAGACCGGTGCGATCACCGGTCACGCATTGGGCAAAGACTTAATATCATTATTCTCATATTATACTATTCATGTTATTCTCAATGCAACTGTTCAATTAAAAAAAAAATCAAATTTACTATTATTGTTCTCAACTTTCACTATTTATTTAATGTTTTTATTTAATGTTCAATTAAAGCTTAGTTATTGTATTGTTATGAAATGTCGCTATAGACTAGTTTTATTAATACCATCTTTGTTCTAAAAGTCCCTAAAAACATACAGTCCATTATTAAAATTGTTAATTCTCAAACACGGACTAAGGGTCCAATCTTTCTGGTCAAAGGGTCCTGTAAAGAACCATTTGCTTTGTTTTTCGTCATGATTATTGATCGATTTAGTGATCTGTTGGTTTCTCTCTCTCTCTCTCTCTCTCCGTGGCGCTACAGTCCTATATGGACCCGTGCCTCCCTTAATTTTCTCCTCCAATTCTCTCTACTTCTGGCTGCATTTTCCCAATTTCGGCTTTGTAGAATTTGTTCCGCACCTTTCTCGACATTTCCGCCCATCTATGACGTGGTCTTCCTCTGGTT
Organism: Phosphuga atrata; assembly: GCA_944588485.1. Taxonomy (NCBI): domain Eukaryota; kingdom Metazoa; phylum Arthropoda; class Insecta; order Coleoptera; family Silphidae; genus Phosphuga; species Phosphuga atrata. Next base: position 14,025,831 of record OX155895.1, on the reverse strand, counting down.
CTGGTGCCTTCCAGTTGTGCCTTATATATCTTTTTTGGGATTCTTTCTTCTGGCATCCTAATCATATGTCCAGCCCACTTTAATTTGAGGATTTTTATATGTGTTAGCACATCTGGATAGCCGTATAATTCTCTTAGCTCGTGGTTATATCATATTCTCCAGACGCCTTGTTCTTGTATTGGGCCGAATATTCTTCTAAGTATTCTTCTTTCAAACCTTAGGAGCATTTCTTCCGTTTTCTTTGTCAGGATCCAGGTTTGGCATCCATAGGTCAATATAGGTTGGATATAGTCTGGTATATTTTAATTTTTTGTACTTTTTCCTACTATATTGGATTTAAACGTGTTTTGGAGGGAGTAATATGTTCTGTTGCTTGATATTATTCTTTGTTGTATTTCTTGAATTATTTCATTATTTTCATTTAGTTGTGATCCTAAATATTTAAATTGTTTCACCACTTCAAAGTTGCGATCCTCTATTGTTAAGTTTTGTCCCATTCTTCTAGATGGTTTCATGGCTAGACATTTGGTTTTCTCCTCGTTTACCTCCAACCCTACTTCATGTGCTTTGGTTTCTATCTTGTTATACGTTTCTTTAAGGGCTGTTATTGATCTTATGATAATGTTTAGATCATCTGCATAGCCAACAATTTGTTGAGATTTATTCTCTGTTCTGTTTATTTACTCTCTGTTGATCTGTTGGTTTACTGTGTCGTATTGTCAGGAGATCCTTAGATTATCTGACTGCCAATATGTGATAGTCTATTTACGAGATTTAGGAGATAGACGAGGAGGTGAACTAGCTTTACACCCCGAAATCATTAATGTAAATAAAAATATAGCGTACGCCAATGCGTTTATCAATTTCAAAAATTTTAAGTGGCTATCAAGTACAGAAAACTGTTGACGATAGCTTGGAACGGCTGTTTTATCTACTAACGTACTGTGGATTTTATTTGAATATGCCTCGTCAGTAATCATCACCTGTATCGGTTGCAGTTGTTTAGTTAGTGAAGTTCTCTACCATGTATACGAACGAGGACATGACTGACATGGATTTCATGAATGGACTTGCTGATGACAATTCATTACAAGCTAGACGATTCTACATTGAACGGATTCCTAGCTGAAATATCCCCGGCCGAAAAATCTTCGAAAACATCCATGGACGTCTTCGTGAAACAGGCACATTGAAACAAAATATCTAACCTTACCTAAAAAACAAAAGACTTGGAGGTCTCCAATACAGTCCCTCAGCGAATGCCAAATCAATCATATCGCAATTACACACCAAGCACAAAGAGAGATCTATGATGAACAAGTCCGCAGAGGTGCGAACATTAGACTCGGACCACTATCTAACAAGAATTAAAATAAAATTCACTCCAAATAGAATACATAAAAACACACATGCAGAAATTCGACACAAAAATGATCAAGGAAACCAACATATAACGAGAATGGGATAAAAAACAGGCAAACGACTGGACTTCCACAGGAAAATCGTACAGAAGGCAAAAGAACTGATTCCACTTAAGAAGAACGCAAAACACCCATGGTGGGAGTATGTGAGAAAGCACTTGAAAAACGAAAACAGGCATTCCAAACCCACAACAGCAAAAAATCACCAGTAACACAACAGAAATTTAATGAAACAAGGAGAGTGGTCACTAAAAATTTCAGACAAACCAAGAGAAAATTTATGAAAGAACAGTTAAAGTCCATAGAGGAAAATTTCAGGAACTACAACATGAGAGACTTTTGAGAGAGAATATTCATTTTTTCATGAGAGACCACAAAACTTATGTTTCAGAGGAGAAACAGGAGAGCTAGCACTCACCAATCAAGAAGAAGAGAACTAGCAGATATTTTTCTAATCTATTAAACTGCCAAGAACCCACCTTAAGATACCCCAGAGAAAAAATAGCAGAAAGACACCCGGATTCACCACCACCCACACAAGAAGAAATCAATAGACACATTTAAAGGCTCAAGAACAACAGAACATCCGGAGAAGATAGAATCATTGCGGAATTACTGAAAAATCTAGGACCAAACTCACTACGAGAATTCACACAAATCATTTAAGGAATTTGGCAATCCGAAAAATTACCAGAAGACTGCAAATGTGCACTCATACACCCACTACATGAAAAGGGAGACAGAGCTGATGTGAACAACTACAGTGGTATCTCCCTATTACAAGCCGCCTATCCATGTAGGCCATATCCATGTGCCTCCTAAAAAGAGTAGAGGAACAACTACAACACAAAATTGGGGCATACCAGGCACACTTCAGATCAGGTCGCTCCTGCGCAGAACAGATCTTCACACTAAAAACAGTACTCAAGCACAAAGCCATCAGAAACTCACCAATTATATTCACCTTTGTGGACTTCAAAAAGCATATGACTCCATAGACAGGCAATCACTTTTCGAAATCCTGGAAGACCAGGGACTGGACTCGAAAACACTAGGACCCATTAAACAAACTCTATCAGACACAACATCAAAAGAAAAGCTCATGGGAGAAATTTCCGAACCATTTCTGATAAAAACAGGTGTCAGACAAGGAGATGGTCTGTCCCTGCTACTCTTCAATGTGTCTTTAGACCAAATGATGAAAGAATGGGAAAAAGAGCTAAAAGCTCAAATGCACTAGAAACCCACACAATTAGGAAGGACTAAAGACAAAGTAGAAATATCATGTCTAGCTTTTGCAGACGATATAGCAATACTTGCGGAGAATGAAGCGACAGCAATCAAGCAGATAGAAGTCCTCAAAGATTGCGCAGAAAAAGTTTACTACAAATCTCCTTCAGAACAACAGAATTCATTTGCACAAAAATCAACATACAAAAATTGAGTACGAAATACAGTGAAATCGAAAGGGTATCCCATTTCAATACCTTGGAGAAATTTTAGAACTTTCCAGGACCGCCAAGCGAGTCCTCACATACATACAGGGAGTCAAGACGACAACTCCATGGATAGTCCATGTAAGAGAAGATCTGGAAGAAGCACAAATAAACATTACAGGAATAGAAAATATACAGACATAATGTTATGCACACATAAATTAACAATTTGTAAATTTGTTTAACCATGTAAGATATCAGACGTTTCTAGTAAAAAAGGTCGTTTCACTCTTTTTTTTTTATTTATATGAAATAAATTGTTTTAAATTTCATTTTATCGTTGTTACGTTAAAACATGATGATGATTATACACAGATTCGCGCAATGTAGCGCAATTTCCGCGCAAATTGAAATAACTAAATAACGCAATAAACCGAGAAATGACGTTGTTTTCGTCCCATTTATTTGTATAAGTTTTATTTATGATCGAAAGTTGTCGGTTGGGTCGCTGGCAAATGGCGAAAAAGGGTGGAACGTAATGCGTGCAATTATTAGTGACAAGTGGCTGATTGATGAAACGCTTTCGTAATTACATATTAATTATTAACGCACCGTGTGAATCAAAATACCTTTTCTGATTAATATTACAATGTGTATACACGTCCTATTCAATTTATAGGAATTTATGTTTTAATAACATCATCATCATTAAATATCTATGTAAGTAGTATATAGATATGAAACTTTCCGTTTTCTTTTATTTATTGCTTCTTGTGCCTAGTTACTTATAAAACTAAACTAGTATTTTTTTCATTAATATTTATACTTCACGCTATATAGACGTAACTGGATATTAGAGATAAATTGGGCATTAAATTACCTGATTAAATAATGTGAAGTTGTTTAAAACTATTTATAGAGTGTAGAAACTTTAACTGGTATAAAATTCATAACTTCGATATAGGCGATTTTTAAAAAAATTCCCCAAAAACGTATTGTTTTTTCCTGTCCTCATTTCTATGTATATGCTGTTTGTTTATTTGTTCCCGGAAGTGTCCAGCCACCTCCGACCTTTTTTCAAATAGAAAGGTATGTCAAGTGACACCTCTTTTGAAAGATCTCTTCGCCCAGATTACAACTCATTATTTATTTCTTGAATATTTTCAAAACCCACATGACAAAAAAAAAGAAAACCACTTTTACATTGAACATGTTTCCGCGTAAAGTTGTATGTTTTTGACATGTGATGCTTTGGAACCACGTTGCTTAGTTACTAGTGATAATAATAGTCACCAAAGTAGTCACATACGCTCGTGGCCTGTGACCACGAGATTAGTCATACTACTGTCCTGAAAATTCTTAGATCAGCCAAGCTGCATCCTTACAAGATGCAAGCTCCAAGAATAACCGAAGAATGACCCAGACAGCCGAATCGAATTTTGCCGAGCAAATGATAAACCTGATCGACAATAACCAGATTTCAATGGCATCAATTCTTTTTTTCCGACGAAAGTACTTCTACCTTACATGGTGACGTTAATCGTGAAAATTGTCGTTATTGGACTATCAACAACCCTCATTGGATGCGAGAAACTCATACTCAGTTGTTATACTCATATTCAGTTACATACATACTCAGTTACTCAATTTCAACTGGCATGATCAGTATTCTTCGATGCTAATCTTGATGGAGCAACATATCTTATGTTTCTCACCTCATTTCTCAACTCATGCCAGTGTTAGTCACTTTATTCACAAATCCGTTAGATCCGGATTCACCTGATGAACGGATATGGTATCAACAGGGCCGTCCCTAGCAAGTGCGGGGCCCAGAGCAAAAAATAATTTTGGGGCCCCTTAAAAAAAAATTTATAATTTAAAATTTGCAAAATAATATTGGATTTTGAAATTTAATTATATTGATAAAACAAGAATAATAAGTACTGTTTATTTGTTTTGCACAAGTAAAATAAAACAAAGTAAAATAAACATCTATCTTTACTTAGTAGTAAAGCAAAAAATAATGAAACACAATGTAAAATCTAAACAAATACAAGATTAAAAATTCAAAAATTTACATGACGTGACATAAATGTGATCAATACAATAAAAAAAAAAAAAAAAAATATACATTTTTAAATATCTGACAATATATTTATTAGCTATATCTAAAATTATTGACCTAAACTGACTAAACGAAATTAATTTTTCGTGCCTTTATTTCTAAAAATGCATTCATGATTTCATCAAAATTTAAACTTTCGCACAACACGTGCTCAATCGACAGTAAAGTAAAATTGTTTAGTCTTTCCTGGCTCATACCAGTTTTCAAATAATTTTTGACTAATTTTAACTTTGAAAAACTCCTTTCCGATGCATCCGATGTTTAGGGAATTGTCAAAATTATTCGTAAAACTGTAAATAAATTAGGAAAGGATTCTCGAATTTGTGATATTTTTTTTAAACATTCTAAGGGTAACATTTTTAAGGTGTCTGCAGAAAATTTGGCAAAATATCTTAAGTTCTTCAAATAATTCGCTACCACTTATATCACGGTTTTCGCCGTCAGGTAGGATTAGATCTATAGATCTATATGATCATTTGTGTATACCTTGCAAAGCATAGGAGCCAGTACACTTCCCTGTGGTAGAATTCTTCCCTATGGTGGGGAATCGAACCCCGGTCTCCCGCTTGTCAGGCGATGTTGTCCGCTGCACTACCGAGGAGAACAGATAGACAAGACTAGACAAACAAGACTAAACAGATAATATTAGATATAATATTAGATAATACTAGACAGACAGAAAACGTGACCGTTTATGCAAGCAACACTAGACAGACAGTCTAAACCAGTGGTTCTCAAACTTTTTTTACTGCGGCACCCTTCATCATTTGTGTTCAATGTGCAGGTTCGATTATGCCTCCTCTTTGCTTACTTTGCCTTCTTTCAGATCGTCAACCATTTTCACTCTTCTTCTACCTCTATTCCCCTTCCACAGTTCCCTCTCTACGGCTATAGGTCCGCACATTTCTTTTTAATTTAATCGTCGCTTATTTTATTTTGGGGATGTTATATAAAAATTCAAAATTTATTTCATGACATTTTAAATGTGTAAATCTTTCCTCTACCAATACAACTGCTTGATCAACCACACAGAGGAAATAGTCCTGATAAAATTTTAATTCAGGGTCTCTGGTTATCGAATCTTCCTTCTCCTTCGTATTAATGTAGTATTTTGCTCTGACGTCTTCTTTCTTTAAACTTTATTTCAATGTCATTTGCACTACAAATTTCACTTGCAACATGTTTCGCAGTGGAAAAACCAGTCTCTCTGAATTGAATTAGAAGTGTTTCCAATCCGTTTAGTATATTAGTAGCGATACAGCCAAACTTAAATCCGCTTCGGTTTTTTGTGGTGCTTTGATAACATTATGTATGGCAAGCAGGAGGTCGTACCATATAATTAAGGATAAAATAAATTGATAATTTATTCCGTTCTGATAGACTTTTTAGACGACAGATAGACTTTTGTGGTTTCACTAACTCCTTCCAGGGCGTCGCGTAACTCAAATATGTGAAACCTAACTGTCTTAACGTATACATATAGGCATTCCCACTTGGTGTCAGATAGGGGCTTTAATGTCGAATCTGGTATGTGCTTACAAAATATGGCCCATTTTTCAGCAGTGGTTGAGAATAAAATAGAAAACCGTTGAATTGTAAACAAAAATCCATAATCATTGCTACACTACCAGCCATGTCGCCTAATGTTAAATTTAAAGAATGTGCCATGCAAGGTACAAAAAACGCCCTAGGATTTTGTTGCAAAATTCTAGACTGTACACCTTTGTTTTTTACAATCATATTGGCGGCGTTGTCATACGATTGCCCTCGACAATAATTTAAATTAATATTTATAATTAGTAATTGTGTTTGAAGTTCGTCGAATATATTGAGGCCAGTTCTTTTTAGAACCGGTGTAAAACCTATAAAAAAATCACTAATTTTCACTCCGACACTAATTTCTACAATTCTAACTATAAATGTTAATTATTCGATATGACTCCTATCGGTAGTACAGTCCATTTCAACTAACTCTCTCTCTCCATCTAACTTTTTTACAGAGCAATTCAATAATTTGATTTGGAATTCTTGGTCCTAAATAGTGGTCATGGGTTTCACTATTTTTAATTCTTCTTAAATGCTCTGCCATGCGAATGTCGAATTTTGAAATCATTTCAATTAGTCCTAGAAATTTTCCGTTATTTTTTGTGAATATCGTAATATTTGAGCCACATAAAGCTTGGCTAAATATTGAATTGATAATATAATTCTTTTTAAAACACCACACCACCAAATGCTCTATTTCGCCATTTATTTGTCGTTGTTGAACAACGTCGATTGTTTGATCTTTATTGTCTTTGTCTATTGTCTTTGATCTTTATTGTATTTTTTTCAATTCAATATATATTTGCTTTGGGCTCTGTTGTGCAGCATAGATATTTCGCGTTCCTTCAGTCTGCCTCCTATATGCTTCCAATCACAAATTCCTTCGTAGGCCAAACCAGAAACAAGAAACAGTAATAGCAATATACCCTATTTTTTTAATTTTGAGTACAGTAGCCATATTCGACAAATTTTATCGCCATTGGGTAAACATCTTAAATAATGGGATTCGATAAACCTTTTACCATAGTCGTCAACTGGAAAGTTAAAATCACGAACTTGCCTTGGATTATTGTTTACGAGAAACATCCTCATAGTATTAGTAACATTTAGTGGCCAATTTCTTGGATCATTTTCAAGACAGAAAACTCTTCTAGTGGTTTCACTTTCATCATTAATCACGTTTTTCTTCCCACATTCTTTCACAATCTATCATCACTTTCATCTTCCACATTCTTTCATCAAGTTTTTTTTCACACATTTCACTCTCTGTAGTTCTAGAAGTAGTAGCCACACATTCCAGATTTGACGACTGTTTTTTCTTTTCAGTCTCACATTTCTCATTATCAAATTCATCATGAAGCACACGGTTTTCTTCATACATTTCACTTTCCGGGGTTCCAGATGTAGTAGCCGCACATTGTAAATTTCTGTACTCTATTTCAGTGACACCACCGGTCTTTGAGCATGCCTCCCCGTTGAAGATTTTGTATTTCTGTCTGTTTCTTTGCTTTTTTTTCGTTTCTGCGAGCCACTCTCATATCTTCTACCACGATCACGGTCTCTACTCGTTTCTGAATTCATTTTATTACCCTAAATTTTTTTCACCCCATCACCTAATTATTAATTTTAATTTCAAGTAAAAAAATTTCCTATTAAGGGACAAACTGCATACACATATTAAACGTTTTTAAATGAAAATTACAAAGTTGGAAAATGAATTTTGCAAGCTTTTCTGAGTCGCCGATAAAACTAGAGTCAGAAAAGTTTGCAAAATTCATTTTCCAACTTTGTAATTTTCATTTAAAAACGTTTAATTAGTTTATGTAGATAAAATTTCTGTAGTGATAAATTATGGCTACCGAAATTTGATCTATTTACAGTACTGCAAAAAATACATACTTGTGAGAAATTGTTAGTTTGTTTGTGTGGAGCATGAGTTAACTAAATCGATGTTTTCATAGACACTGAACAGTAGACTCCCATACTTTGCCCACCCGGCGGTTTTATTTATAGAAATAGGGTTTTTCGGGTATTGGAATACTCTATGGGTAATCCCGAGTTGTAATGTGAAAGTCTCCGGGTATTAAAATTATTTTATTGAATGAAAAACCCATGCGGGTACACGGGTACCCGGGTATTGAACAACGTACTAGTGACTGGGTATTGACATAAGTGTTAAAAAAATTTCTTTTCAAATGAACAGGCCGAACTTTGGCTTCAATTCCTTCAAACATAATCATCAGTATTTCAAAACTCGATAAAACGAATAGAGGGTGAGAAAAGTACAATTATTGAAATTTCAGAAGAAATTAATGAACTCATTTTCAAATTTAAAGAAAGAATAGATTCTACATATCTACCACCAAGTTTAAACACTATTTTAATCAATCTAATTGAAAATGGAAAATTAGAAAAAAAATTGTTTATTAAACAAATAATACATTTTTATACGAATATTGTTTCTTATCTAGAATCATGTAGTAAACAATTTGTGGAAATTACTTATTTTAAATGGATTAATTTAAAACATCAAGTAGACTGGAAGAACATAGAAGAAACATTAGTTTTTATGAAAATATATTTGCCTGAAAACGAATATCTGATATTGGAAAATTGAATATACGATGAAATTTCTTATTTGAAAAGATACGTAAATTTTGACAACCTTCAACAATGGAACAATGCAGAAACGCCCACCGATAATCGTTGGGTTCAAACTTTCAATCATTTTAAAGAAAATAATATTCCTTGTGTTCATCTCACAAAAGTTGTAGAATTCGCGCTTTGTTTACCTGGTACCAATGCGGCTACCGAACGAGTGTTTTCTATTATAAATAATTTGTGGACAGCAGATAAATCGCAGTTGAATGTTGACACTCTAAAGGCGATGGTTATAACAAAATGCAATTTCGAGTACAATACTTGCGAAGACTTTAAGCAACAAATAGAAAACTGCGATGAACTTCTAAAAGAGTTCATACCGTTGAAAGTACTCTTAACATTTCAATTCAACTTTAGCTTTTAAACTAAAATTAGCTTTAAGCTTAAAATAAGCCTTCGTCGAATTATTTAATTGAATTGAAATTGTATTATATTTGTATTTGTTTGATTAATGTAAGTGTAATTTACCCTAACAACCCCCCTCCTTTATTGTGTCCCGGATTCCACTACAGAAAAAATGTCACCCTAACCATGGATGATAACGAGGTGTCCAGTACTTCCAAAGGTATAAAGAAAAATCCGCAGGGAACACTTTTAATAAGTAGACAAAAATTAATGGCCTACAACAGTCATTTGGTCCATGACAGTAAGGATGTAACAAAAACTCAAGCTGTGGCAGTTACTGTAGCAGCTATTGCTCAATTTCTATAATTTTTATAAGTTATTCAATAATAATAAGATATTCAATCAATCCATTAAAAAATTACCAATTGTATATTCAAGTAACTAACTATATTTGAATTTAGCGGCAAATTTTGTAACTAAATTGAACATTTATCATATTATAAAGCAGATTTCTAGTTACTGCATTCTTAAAAAAAATGGACTATAGTCGTTTAATGAGAGATCATAAATGACGCCTAGTAATAAATAATAATGCAGTTCATTCGCTCTCTTTTTTAAAACGTGGCGTCTTAACTCCCCAGTAAAATTGACAGTCTAATAGCTAATTCTGTATTAATATTATAAAAAAAATATAGGCTGTCAGGCACTGCCGACTGAAGTGAAAACTTTTGAAAAAAAACAGCTTTAAAACTGGTTTTGAGAATTTATCAGTGTGTTAATTAATCAAATTTGGTACATAGTTGGTAGTATATCCTACATAGGGCACATTTCTTGTTGATGGGTCTGCAATTTGTGAGTTATGGAAATTTTGACTTTTACAAACATGTCTTATAACTGCTTTTAAAGATTTATCTGTATGTAAATTAATTTTTGTTTGGAATATTCTTTACGTCGTTTAATGTTTTCCTCATTCTCAGCTGTGATTATTCGATGTTTAGAAATTTCGGAATTAACTATTGCAATAGTTTTTTCTTATTCTTATCTCTATATCGCTGACTAAATTTTATTTTGGAGTTTCCTTCCTTTGGAGAGCACACGAGTACATTTGGTTGCCTAAAACTTTGATGTTTCTGATTCGTGATTTACCATGAATTCTTCGATACAATCCAGTAATATGAACATTCCAATAGTCAGGCACTAGTATATCTACTAGTACATCTGTCAAAAGTACTTGCTCTTGTACTGCACACTGATTATAGGGCCTAATAACCGCTACGTTCTGTCAACACTGCCAAAAACTTTGACTATTATGTTTGACGTTCGGAGCCAACTTTAAACATATGCGTATAGATGCGTTCTTTTGAACACATCTTTAAGTAATAGAATTTTTTTCTATATAACGCAGCTATTGATGACGATGACGCAAATGTATGATTTTACCCTCTACCCAAATGTCATTCAGCGCGGCTATAGAAGTTTTCACTTCAATAAAAAAGAAATTGGAATTTGGATTAAATGAAAAAAATGGATTTCGATAAAGTTTGGACAAAATATACCTAACAGAATTCTGGGGAAGGTACTTTTTACCCCAGGAAATCTATGACCATGTGGGTAAACACTAAATGAAGAAATTTAATAAAATTTAGTGTTGAGTTCAATATCTGTACACGATAACATGAATTTAATATTTTCTTCTAAGAAACATCGTTTTCTTTTTAATTATTTGAAAATGTACGAAAATTTCACACGCCTGATACGATCTGTGTCACCTTTCAAGTTGTCAATACTTGCAAACTGTAAAAGAGACGAGAAACGAGACGATTTTGATAATATAGATTTTGGGTAAATTCATCACACGAGGATTGGTATTGAATCTTTAATAGAAAAGCGATTAAACAGAAAGTAATTCTTCAATACTGTCGATTTTTCTAGAGTGGGCAAAGCAGTTTCTAGGGTAGGCATTGCCCACCCTAGCCCCCTTCTAGCTACGGCCATGAGCGACTCCAAAAACCCCTGAATAATATATTTTTTTTAAGACATTAACATTCATAAATATCATCCGCCATTTTGTATCCGCCATTTTGTTTTTTGGGAAATCAATATCAGATTCGTAATCAACGACCCCAAAAACCCTTGATTTAGAAAAGATATTTTCGAATTATGGCCTCTGTGCGTGAGCTTTAAAACTATTCAAGAACTAAATAGTATGTTGTTCCTTGCGAAGAGATCTTTTAAACACTTGACATATCTTTCCATTAAGAAAGGGATGTGGCTATTTATACATACAGTATGTATACGCAATTGGCTATTTATACTTACAGTATGTATACGCAATTGGATATTTATACATACAGTATGTATACGCAATTGGCTACTAATACATACAGTATGCATTCGCAATTGACTATTTGCACATTCTGACTGTATATATAAATATGTAGTTACTATTTTGGTAATAACTACACAATTATAATATTAATATAATATAACTATACTTTTATTTATTAAAGTTCATTTGCAATCTTGATCAATAAACTCATAAATAAAATTCAAAGTATCACTAAATCAGTGACATATAGGTTTAAATTTCATTTAAAGTAGGTAAAATATAGTATAAAGTAAAATAAATACAGGTATATAATTTTTTATTCTGTATTTTTTTCTGTAAAAAGTTGTAAACACACCACTTTTTTATTATTTACACAAGTTTTTTATTATTCTGTTGAGGGGCAGGGTTTAATTGACAGGGCTCGGTATTAGACCGAATTTGTTCTTCAATCGCACTAATTGAAAGCCCACTCCTACTCTCTCATGTTCATCACTACTCTACATGTTCATCTTCAATATAATCATCAATGTTTATATTTATAACATCTGTATCTATATTTAGTGCATTTTCAGTTGAAATATATGTTGCATGAAAACAAGTTTTTGAAAATATGTCCAAATTATTATATTTTCTTATCAAAATAGAATATGAAGACGTGGTACAGTAAAATAATTCTAAAATGAATACAAACATGTTTCCGCCGATGTCTTCTTCTTCTTCTTTCGAATATTTGGACCTACTTTGGACCACGCTTGTTCAACTGTTGGGCTTTGACCTTTGACTTTGCCCAGTATTGTCGCATCTTCTGCCGGTGTAACTCATTTCTCTCTTCTGTCCAGGGGGTACCTTTCCTACGGGATTTTTTCTGAAATCCACGAACTTCCTTGGGGTGCGTCTCACAGACTGTTTGTTTTGGAGATCTGTTATTCCCAGTTCTTTTATATCCTTCTCGGTTTCTGTCAACCAAGTGGAACCTTCTTGTTTTGCCAGAAGGTGAACAGACGGTTGGTTAGTCGGTTTGGAAGCAATCTTGCAACGTGGCCATAGAAAGCTACCCTTCTTTTCCTTGCACAGTCAGAGAGCATCTCAATATGTTCGTAGAGCTCAGAGTTATGCCGCCTTCGGAATTACCCATCTGCCTTTACCGGGCCTAGGATCTTCCTGAGGATTCTCCTCTCTGTGATTTCCAATTTCTCTACTAGACCTCTTCGGTTCAAGGAAAGACACTTCTTAGTCAGTCGATAGGTTAGTTCTAACTTGTTGACTCTCTTGGATAATTATACTCTTTCTGATAACTTGGGTTCAATCCTTTCGCCGAGATACTTAAATTTATTAGTCCTCTTGATGTTTCCCTGCTCTAGTAACATCTCTCTGTTTGCTTCTCTGATGTTGGTTAAGAATTCTGTTTTCTCCAGCGACACTTGAAGACCCACTTTGGCAGCCTGTTTTCTGAGTGCTAGTGAGAAATGCAGTTTACCTGCATTGTTGCCATCTCAAGAGAATCAGCAAACAAGAGAGTCATCTGCAACGGCCAGGCAATCTACAACCAGTTTATCGTTCTTACGTCCCAGGTAGATACCACTCTGAGCACCCAAATTGTTCAGTTCCTTGCTCCATTCTCTCATAACCTTTTCAAGTTGAAGAGAAGTGGGGAAAGTTCATTAAAGATCTCCTTATCATACTTCAGTTTTTATTTCGAAGCTTTCTGAAATCTCGCCTCTAAATTTAACCTTGGAATGGCTGTTGGTCAAAGTTCCTAGGATGAGTCTGCGGGTTTTGTTGTCTAGCCCTAGTCGTCTAGCCCTAGTATCCAGCTGATTTTCAGCCCTTGTTTGTAACGCCTTCGAAAGAAGTGTCCACCAATATATTATATAATTTTGATATTTTGCTATCAAAATTTAACTCAATGCTATTATTTTTAATTCTCATTTTGGACTCGAAAGTTTGAAATAATTTAAACTGTCTATGAAAAAATTGTATTCCTGTCTCTGTGATGGCTTCAGAACATCCTCAAGTATATTTATTATTTCGATATCACTATCGATCATTTTAAAAACATTTTGTTTATTTTTGGCTAATGTTATATTTATTCTTGAATCAATACAGTTTATGATTTCCGTAATACATGCGTAAATTATTGACAAACCATGATATTTAGTTTGTATGTATTTTTTAATGATCGTTCAAAATGGATCCAAAATGATCGTTAAATTCTGTTTGTAGTAGTGTCTTCCGTTAATGGTAAATATTTTCTAAAACAATGTACCCACATTTCTTTAGAACTGTCCCAAGTTTTAATTGTTCTTTAAGTGTTACATTTAAGTGTTATATTTATCTTTTGTTCCTATAAAAACTTGTACAGATTTACAAATTTACAAAAAATCATTTTTCTGCTCTTCATATTCTTCATATGCGTGGGAATACAAGCATTTCTTGAATTCGTCCAATTATTTATGTTTCTCATCAATTTGCCAATTAGAATTTGCAGTAGAAACTAATCGATTATATATAATAACATGGAATTTGCAAAAAAAAATGTTTCTTATTGCTTTTATTTCGGTTGTCTTTGTTCTTTCAATTAAAAAAACGGACGGATTAGGCTTACATATTGTTTTGAATTCATTCATACAATATATGAATGACGAATATGTTTCTTTAGCAATAAATGCTACAGCTGCAAATTCCGATTTGTCGATTATACTAGAGTAATAACAAAATCCTAATATTTCCAACATTAAACCAGAAAACAACATCTATTTCTATAACTGGGCACTGAGAATTATTATAATTTAAAGCCATTTCTGAGGAGGCTATAAATAGTGATTAGAGTTCTTCTTCCGAATCTTTTTTATAGCTTAAACCATTTTCCTCCATTTCCTCCATTTTTTTCATTTTTTGCTAAAAATTCCATTAAATCACTTTGATCTGTTTCTGTGCTTGTGGTAAAAAGTTTTTTTTGAAAATTTTGAATATCCTTTCGTATAAACTTTTTCCACTTTTCTTATTCTAAATACTTACATTCCATCTTTAGCGCTCGATAATAACAAAGCCGTTGCTGTATCATAATCATTTTCATTCATTTTTTTTGCTTTGCCATAATATCCATATTCTTCTTTACCGATTGTATGATTATGATTAAGTAAAATTTTTATTAGTGTCCATTTTCTATTTTCACCTTTATAAAAATTCAACACTATATCTGGTACAAAGTGAATGCAGACTGTATGTATAAATATTGTGTATTCATACTGTATGTATAAATAGCCAATTGCGTATACATACTGTATGTATAAATAGCCAATTGCGTATACATACTGTATCTATAAATAGCCAATTGCGTATACATACTGTATGTATAAATAGCCAATTGCGTATACATACTGTATGTATAAATAGCCAATTGCGTATACATACTGTATCTATAAATAGCCAATTGCGTATACATACTGTATGTATAAATAGCCAATTGCGTATACATACTGTATGTATAAATAGCCAATTGCGTATACATACTGTATGTATAAATAGCCAATTGCGTATACATACTGTATGTATAAATAGCCAATTGCGTATACATACTGTATGTATAAATAGCCAATTGCGTATACATACTGTATGTATAAATAGCCAATTGCGTATACATACTGTATGTATAAATAGCCAATTGCGTATACATACTGTATGTATAAATAGCCAATTGCGTATACATACTGTATGTATAAATAGCCAATTGCGTATACATACTGTATGTATAAATAGCCAATTGCGTATACATACTGTATGTATAAATAGCCAATTGCGTATACATACTGTATGTATAAATAGCCAATTGCGTATACATACTGTATGTATAAATAGCCAATTGCGTATACATACTGTATCTATAAATAGCCAATTGCGTATACATACTGTATGTATAAATAGCCAATTGCATATACATACTGTATGTATAAATAGCCAATTGCGTATACATACTGTATGTATAAATAGCCAATTGCGTATACATACTGTATGTATAAATAGCCAATTGCATATACATAATGTATGTATAAATAGCCACATCCTTAAAAAAAAGGTCGGAGGTGGCCGGGCACTTCTGGGAACAGATAAACAACATATACATAGAAATGGGGAAAGAAAAAACAATATGAAACGTATTTCGGGATTTTTTCCAAAAATCGCCTATATCGAAGTTATGAATTTTATTCCAGTTAAAGTTTCCACACTGTATATAAATAATTACAATACAGTAAGACCCCGCTTAACGCGTAGGATACGTTCCATCAAAGTAGAGCGTAATGCGAAACAGCGCTAAACGATGCTACCTTGACATGTAAATAATGGGGTTAGGAGAAGATGGATAGAAAATTGGTTAGTTATTAAATTTAATAATTATGTTTTTTTTTTAATAAAAATAAAACCAAACATTTATTTCTTACAAAAATATAAACGAATATATGAATACAAAAACAAGTAAAATACTAAGTCAGTCAGATCATTCAGTCTATTCTGTGTTTCCAATTTCCTGCCTTTTTGTCAAGAAGGCATCTAATCTAGTTTGCGTTTTGCTTTTGCGTTCTGTTAGAAGTTGTCGATAAGTGGATAAAGCATCTATAACACCCCGTGTTGCTTTTAAACTCCTGTCAAAATTTGGATCATTTTCAACAAATTGGTCCATAGTTTCAGTTATAGTCGTCAAAACCCTTTTTACAAACGCCATCGAAAGTTTTTGTTTCTCTTCTTCGAAATCACGTATCAATATTTTTGTTTTCTTCTTGCTCAGTTAATTCCTTGAGCTCATCATAAGATAGACTAGCTTGAGCTATTTCTTCGACGACTTCCACATTTACCTTATCTAAACTGGTTTGTTTTGCTAAATCCACTATTTCTTCCACTATTTCATCCATATCGACAATCGACTATCCAATATCTTCGCTCTTACTTAAATCTGGCCAAATGTTCTTCCATGCTCCTTTCAAAGATCTTTCTGTTATCTCATTCCAAGAAAGGTTTATATTTGCTACAGCATTTATGATATTGTAGTTTTTCCAAAAATCTCTTATTCATCTGCTTAAATGTTCGCCGCAAGTGATAAGCCATAAAATTGGATATAGTACCTTGGTCCATTGGTTGGATTAAGGCAGTTGTGTTAGACGGCAAAAAAACCACTTCGACTCGAATGCATGTTGTTAAGTCTGATAAATTTGTTGGGTGGCTTCTAGCATTATCAATTAATAGTAGTGCTCTTTGTTCAAGTTTTTTAATTTCGCAATAACGTTTAACAGACGGGCAGAAATGTTCAGTGAACCAATCCTGGAAAATTTTCATAGTTTTCCATGATTTTTTATTAGACTCCCAAATTACAGGTAAAGTTAATTTAGATATGCCATTCATCGCTCTTGGGTTTTTGGAGTGGTAAACTAGTAGTGGTTTTAATTTGAAATCTCCGCTTGCGTTACCACCCAGTAGAAGTGTTACGCGATCTTTTGCAGCTTTAAAACCTGGTGCTCGTTTCGCTTCACGGGATAGCAATGTTCGTTTTGGCATTCTTTTCCAAAACAGGCCTGTTTCATCAACATTAAAAACCAATTCAGGAGGATAGTTTCCTTCTTCAATTAATGTTTTTGATGTCGCTGGGGATTCAGCCGCTACTTTTGTATCACCACTTGCTGCTTCTCCTGTAATCTTTATGTTGTGAAGATTATTTCGATGTTTAAATCTATTAAACCATCCTCCACTAGCAACGAAAGTTTCACTGATGTCACTTGCCTCAGCCTGAATTTAATAAAAAATTCTACTAGCTTTTTCCATTATAATAGATTGGCTTAATGGCATATTGCGTTCAATTTCGTTGTCAATCCATATAGACAGTCGTTTCGATTTCCTCTTTAATGTTATTTCTAGGACGGGTAATTTTAGTTGCAGAGCTTGACGTAGTTGCAGTTGCCGATTACAGTATTTATTCTTTATTCTTAAGAATTCAAATTATTAAGAATACAAATTCAATGCAGCACTAATTTGAGATTGACGTTCACCAGAATCTATTCCTCTAATCTTTTGCTTTTTAGTTTCCAGTAAATAATTTCCAGCCTTTTCTGGTTGTTTTTTTTTTCTTGTTTTGCATTATCACCTATGATGAAAACTAAAGATCATAATATTTGTCACTGTATTAATCGTTATAGTTATATAAATTTATACTTACAATAATGTCACAAACACAATGTGTTTCAAATGATAAAATATGGTCCATACAGCACCGCACCAAACAAGAAGCACGACTACACTGTTTCGGATATGTTATGTACATATTTAGAAACCTAGCGCTGCGCCGATTTCGGGGAATCCCCGTAGCGATGCGAGCAATTTCGGGGAATCCCCGGGTTGAAATAAAAGAGCGCTAAACGGAAACAGCGCTAAACGAAACAGCGTTAAGCGGGGTCTTACTGTATTACATTAACGAAAATCCTTCCCTTCCTGAAACAAATTTTGAGAATTTTTTAAATTATTTCGTAAGGAGCACTTCTACTCCTATTCTTCAAACCTCAAAATATTTACCTATAGACAAACATATTATTTACATATTATTACAAAATTAAGTCTTCTTCTTCCTGTGTTAATTTAAAACAAGTAAAGTTAGTTACTTAATGTGGTAAAGAAACAAACTTCCTATCGGGACTAACCGCTGACAGTACCACAGAATATTCTCTGTGGAAGGCAACAAAGCACCGATCACTCAAATACCTCCGATACACAAACCAAACGCCAAGTGGGCTTGTAACAGCGGTGATAAAGCAGACACTCTTGCAGAGCGTTTGGAAAGCATATTTCTCCCCAACCCGGAATCGGATGACCTTCCAAAACTTCCAACGAGAAAAGCCTTGCTCAAGCTCACTAATCCATTCAATGCCGCAATTCGTCTAAAGCATATACCAACCGCGTAAAATGTCTTGGAAATGAGTATGCTACCAAAACCAGGCAAGAATCGCAATGCTGTGGAGTCGTATCGGGCAATCGCATTACTGCCAATCATGTGCAAACTCTTGAGAAGCTGATCCTGAAAAGTCTCAAGCTAGTTATAGACAAATATGAGCTGGTGCCCATCAATTTGGATTTCGAAACAACCACTCAACTATTGACCAAGTTCACAGAATTACCAACGCCATGGAAAAATCGCTAGAATATAAAACGCTTGCTATAACTCGTATCACAAACTACTAAAATCATACATATCTGAAAGAAAATTTTGTGTTTTACGATCATCGGAACATCAGTGCTGGTGTCCCTTAGAGAAGCGTACTGGGCCCGGTGTTATACCTACTGTATGCCAACGATACACCTAATACCGATAGCACTGCCCGTATGGCAACTGAAAAAACTGTAGAGCAGTTATTAGAGATACTGAAACTAGCGGTAAGTAATATGACCACCTGGACTCTTAAATGGTGAATCAAACTTAATGAAGCAAAGTCCACATACATCAACTTTACCAACAAACAAAAATGGTAACAGACACCACCTTGTTAACGGAAAACTTACATAAACCGTACTATCCAGACTGTCAACACAGATAAATACCTGGGCATGACACTTCGCAAAACTCCGATGAAAGGAGCACCTCAAGAAAAAACAGGAGGAACTCCAACTGAAATTACGGAAAACATTCAAGGAGAACTTATGTTGAAGTCGATCTTCACATACCTCATGCGGAGTTTCAGCTGCGTACACATGGTTGTTATTAAAAATCTCTATTGCATTTCTTGAGAAACTGGCTTCATCGGTGAAAAGAATCACTAAACTCACAAAACTAATGTTTGTAAAAGCCATTGACATAACGCAATACGTAAACGATAATCAGCAGGTAGCTACTGAATTACCTCAATACGTCGAATGTGGTATTTATACAACAAATTGCACTTAAGAAGTATTGGCAAATTGTCAAGCAGAAGTACTTGGATCTTCTTCTATCATGTCCAGCCATTCTTTTAAAGTTGTACCGCTCTTATTATCATTAATCTTCCTGGCCTTCCATTTCGTTTCAATGTGCCTGTCGATGAATATTTTCGAAGATTTTTCGGTCGGGGATATTACGGATAGGAAACCGTTAAATGTACAATCGTCTATGAAATTGTAATCCGCAAGTCCATACATGAAATGCATGTAAGTTATCTCGGTAGTCGTATTCATGGTAGAGGACTTCACTAACTATTAAAGACACGTCAAACAGCCAAACGTCACTTAATGTAAATAACTGCAACCTATACAGGTGATGATCACTGACGAGACGCATTCAAATGAAATCCTCTTGAACGTTATTAGATAAAACAGCCGTTCCAAGTTATCGTCAACAATTTTTTGATAAACTCATTAATTTTTTGTACTTGATAAACTCATTGGCGGACGCCATACTTTTATTTACATTAATGATTTCAACAACTATCGAATATGGTTGTCCCAAATGTTGTTCAATCCTGTATCTTCGAAACAAGGGGGTTTTTCAGAAATCATCATAGGACAAAATATTCTTAGAATAGGCTAAGGAATAACCCCTAGAATTTTTTCCGCATATTTACCTAACACCCTGTATAAAGTATTATGAATCTAGATGCAATTCTACGCCATTGAAACACTGAAGGATTTGTGAAAATCAAAACTATTTGAATTTAGAGATTTAATCGACCTTATTTTGAAATTCATTTAACAATCCAAAGAGACACAAATTTTGTTATCTAGCGTCAAATTCCAGATAAAAGATAGATGTAGATGAGTTGTTATAACTTTGTTAAATGTGTTGTTAAAACTTTTTGGACGAGAAAAAATAATAAATAAGTTACCTACATATGGACAAATACCATAATGAGATTAAATTTCTTTCTAAATTTGCGTTTTAGACTTTTCAAATTAGGACCCAAACTTGCTGTAACTCCAAAACAAATATGATGATTCTAATTTGTGGGAGCAAGAAACATCAATATGTTTTATATAGAAAGTATTTAAATGTGGAATTAATTGGTGACGATAGGACAATGAAAGAACAAACTGTTTAAATTCGTTACTAGCTACTAGTTTCGACGATTTAAAATTTAATTAAACAATTTCTCCATCATCAAGCTATGAATAAAAAAAGAATAGCAGGTTAATTAAGTCAGAATCATAAAATATTTTTTTAGAACTTACCACAAGTAACAAATTTAAACAGTTCGATCGTTCATTGTCCTATCGCCACCAGTTTATTCCACATTGAAATAAACCCCTTATTCGACATTAATCACATAATATTGGAATTATATTTTCTAATTTATTATGAACTTTTCAACCAAATGATTATGCATTTGATGAGAATCGAATAAAACATATTAATAAAAATAGTAATAAATTGAAAATGTAAAAGGCATCAGCAGAGTCAGAGTCAATTATAAAGATAATCGAGTATTTAGTAATTAAATTTTTTCAAATTAACATTCTGACGAATCTGTTAAAGTAATTAATTTATACAAAAGGTCATCCACAATAAAAGTGTGTATCTATTAATTTGTGCGGCCCGCAGGGTTGTATATTATCCACATACAAAGTTATGATGTGAAAGATTATAAAAGTAGTGAGCGCTGATTCTTGCGCTGCGCCTCCAGATTAGTTTAGACAATAGTAAACTAATGATGTTTGGAGTGGCGGCTACTTTGCGAGCGGCTTTGTGCTGCCGCGCGGGAGCCGCGGACTATTAGGCCCCCATCAGGCCACAATGGCCGGCCAGAGTCGACTGTAATTAATTAATGTCGACACACAAAACACTCGGCGCGATAGAGGCTAAATTAAACTCATTTTCATCGGGGGCCCCGGAATGCGATGCCAGCACGCCGACTCACAATTCTCCACAATTATCACACGTGTAATCGAGAATACTACATTTTCATACACTCTTACCAATAGTAAATAATTATTCATGTTAACTTTTTTAAAGAAATTTCTTAATTTCATGAGATTGTTGATTGAAACTACGTCCTGTGGCTGTAACGAAAGCATCTCGTACTTGTTATTTGAATTTCGTACAACAAGAAGCCGAATATAATATTCGTCGCCTCATTGGTCGAATTAGGTCACCTCCTGGGGTTCTACTCGTCTTAGAAGCGTAGAATGACCAGAATCTGGCTGGCATTTATGTTCTTATGTCCGATTTTCTCCGTGTTCCCCTATCTGTAAAAGCTCTAATGTTTAACCTTCTGGTATTTATCAAAGAGATAAACCTGCTTCCTTCACACTAGGGTTTCCGATCTCGATTCGATTTTATCAAATATCTTTTAAAACCCGATGTTCGATTCTTAGGATCGATATTTTGTCAGCCATATCAATCTTGAAATCACCACAAAATGAAGAGGTGGAAAATCAAGGTCTACTCATAGCGATTCATTCTACTAATTGGTGGTGTGAATTCATCATCAGTGTCCGGTATCGCTATAGACTGTAGGATCATTATAAACCTTTTTATTTAATTTTAATTTTATAATTAAAAAAAAAATCTGACACTTCACGTCACTTTTTTAATATCGAGGTCTTGACTGTGTTCGTTTTATTTTTATTTATATGTTTTTTTAATGTAACCTAGCGATATTGAATATTTGCGTGCGTTACCCAGGTTATGTGGAAAAACAATGCGAAGTGGCATTTCTCGTATTAAAAAACATGCCTCAGGAAGTACTTTCGCATTTAAAAATCATTTTTAAATGCAGTTTGGTAATTTTCCACATTAAAGGCTCTGATATAAACAAGTTTCATCTCGCTCTTATGTAAACGAGTTACATCTTGCTCTTATATAAACAAATTACATCTTGTAGATTTTTCACGGAAACCTTAGAGTAAAATAACCAAATATAGAATACCGTTTTGTATTTTACGCATAAAATTTTTTTTAAAGTCAAATAAACATTTTCGTAATTATCGACGAACATACATTTTTGCGCTATAGATAGTAACAGTCTTATATTATATTTATTATTATTATTATTAGCGTATTCTCCCAATAATGGAAGACGTTAAGCAAACAACTCAATCAAGTTTTCTTGTGAGCTAACATAATCTAATATCCTTTTTGACAGTCGATTTTCTGGTAGTCTCGTTAATGTCCAAAGAATTTCATTCGTCTTTTCTTAATGTCAATGTTTGAAAAGTTTTCTGTTGTTTTGATTGATTGTAGCTTGCTTGTAGCTTGTAGCCGTCTTGGGTATTTCTTCCTCCTAGGATTTTTCTGATGTTCTTGCTCTCTTCCTTTTTGATTTTTTCTAGTTCTTGTTTTGTGTTAAGTGTCAATGTTTCGCTTGCGTAAAGGACTGTTGGTTTCAGGACTGTGTTGTAATGCCGATTTTTTGTCGGTCTTGACATAGATTTTTTGTTATAGATGTCTTGGACTAATCATAATGCGTTCATCATTTTTTTTTTGGAGACGGTTTTGCTGTGAGATCTTCTCAAGGCCTGTCGGTTCGATGAATTCTCCGAGGTATTTAAAGTACGGGACTCGATGTGTCGATTTTACCGTAATTTGTTCTCAGGCTCGTGATATCAGTTTTTGAACAAAAAAAAAAAATTCTCAAATGAAATCTGTAGTTCCACTTTTTCTGCACTATCTAGTAGTCTATCTCAAGCTGTTTGACGGCAGTCTCCTCATCCTATGTTAGTATCGGCAAATCATCCGCAAAAGCGAGGTATGGTACGTAGAGGTTGTTTTTGGGAAAGCTCAGTCGGATCGGTTTCCCAGACTCACATTTCTTGAGTTCCTTCTCCCATTCTTCCATAACTATGTCTAGCACGATTTTAAACAGAATAGGAGAGAGTAATCACCTTGTCTCATACCAGTTCGAATGTCAAAGGGTTCTGAAATTTCCCCCAGAAATTTCACTTTAGATTTTGTGCCAGCGAGTGTTTGTTTTATGAGTTCTAGGGTTTTTGGTTTCTAGTCCTCTATCTTCTAGTATTTAGAATAGTGAGGATCTGTCTATCGTATAGTATGCCTTTTTTAAGTCTACAAATGTGCATACTGTGGGCTTTTATTTTGGGCAAAACCTGTTTGGTCTGAATCCTGCTTGGTATTCTGATAGTTTAGATTCTAATTGCTTTTGTGTTCTATTCAAGAGACAGGCTGATAGTATTTTGTATGTGACAGATACACCTCTATAGTAGTTTATATCTAACTTGCTGCCTTTTTTATGTAGTGGATGGATTAGACCAATCTTCCAGTCATCCGGGATCTTTTCGGTTTGCCAAATATTTGGGATTATTTGTGTAATTTCTTTTAGTGAATTTGGGCCTAAATATTTCAGAAGTTCAGCAACAATCCCGTCCTCCCGTTGTTTTTAAGTTTCTTGATGTGTGAATAAATTTCTTCTTGCGTTGGTGGTGACGAATTTTTCGTTCTGATTTCTGGTTGTGCTTTTTGGAATCTCTCTTTGGGTTATGGACAATTTATAGCTGTGAACAATATGTAGCTAATTCTTTGCAATTTTCCTTATTTTTTAATTCTAGTTTACCATCTTGCTTCCGAAAGCAAAGGTTCTGTTTAATTTGGTTTCCAAAGGTTTTGTAGAAATCGTGTGTTGTAATTTTTGAAGTTGTCTTCAATTGACTTCAGTTGGTCGTTGATGTATTTCCGTTTATTTTGTTTTAAAATCTTCGATACATGTTTGCGAACTTCGAAAAATTGTCTCTGTGTTTCTTCTGTGTTCTTTTGTTACAATTGTATCTACTTTTGAAACGCCTTTTTCCTTTCTTCTAGTGCTTTCTCATATTCTTGATTCCACCAAGGATGTTTTGGTTTCTTGCTAAGAGGGATTAGTTTTTCCGCAGTTTCGATGATTTTAGTTTAAAAATTTTCCCAGTTCTCTGCAGGTTGTTCTTCCCATTCTTCTGTTATTTTCAAATCCTTGATTTTGTGTAGATCAAATTTTGGAATCACCAGTGCTTTCCTATAGAATTTTCTTTTGGGTGTGAATTTAATTTTGATTCTGGTTAAATAATGATCTGAATTGATATTAGCACCTCTGCGCACTAGCACATCGTGAATTTCCTTTTGGTAGTCGTATGATATTGCCACATGATCAATCTAAAATTCTCCTAAATAATGGATGGATGATCGCCAGGTTTTTTGTTTCTTGGGATTCTTCTGGAGTGATGTTGTCATTATTTTGGGATTGTTTTGTTGGCATAACTCAATGAGACGTATGCCATTTTTATTGGTGAACCTGTGGGCCGGATAGTCTTCCACTGTCCTCTCGTATTTGTGTTCCCTGCCAATCTGTACATTGAAATCACCGAATAAAATTTTCACCATTTTTGACCATTTCTGTTTCAAGTTTCTATTGTCACCATTCCTTTCTCCTCCTTTTTATTTTTACCATTTCTTGGTTCATGTACATTAATAAATATTTAGGTAGCTTTTATTTATGTGCTTGATTCTTAAAGTCATAAGCCTATTGTTGATGGGTTTCCCCTCTATTACTGAATCCAAAACTTTTTTGTCTACGCAGAAGGCCATTCCTAATAGTGCTGCTCCTTTACCAATTCTTTTGTTTGTTCCACTTTTGAAGATTCTGTAATTATTGTAATCCATCGTTTCTGAATCGGTGAATCGTGTCTCTTGAATTTGTATTTTGAGCTTCATGAGTTCTTTTGTGATATTGTACAGTTTTCTTATTTGAATCAGTGTCTGAATGTTGAATGTGCCAATGAAAGTGTGTGACTTTCGTGGAAGTTTACCAGAGCATTCCGACTTGCTCTCTCGTATAAGCCCAAGCTCCCCAGAATCCGAATGCTTGGTGGCCATGTTAGAGTGGGTGGATCATCCACTTGGGGTAACTTTATCTTTAGTTGCACGAGTCATATCTGCTTTAATGTAATCTTCTAGCTTTCGCTAGTGGTTTAGAACAAGGGATTGTAAGTTCTTGGAGCATGTTTACAGCCGCTCCTCTGGTGATCAGACGCTGACCACTTGCCGCTTGCTGCAAGTCAAGAATCGGTTCCTCCGCCCTCTCTGCCATTGGGATATGTCCTCTTCTGCCGTCGAGGCCGTTGACCATTTTATTCATTATATTTATCATTTCTTTTCATTCTTAATGAATAGAAATAATATTAATGTGGCACATGTTACATCTTCCGAAAATTTCTTTTGTATTTTTGAAACTCCAAGTTCGAAAACTCCGAAAAACGTACGCGGCCAGATGTGTTTTTATAATAAAACAATTAATTAATAAAACAATTATGGAATAGGTACCCCAAATATGGAACACTGGAAAAAAATTGCAAAATAAACCTTAATTTCTAGGAGATGCTTTAGGAACTTTGGTCAAATACAAAATATAACTTAAACCACTTGCAACAATCGCAAATCCAGGTATCTAATTCTGCACCAGCGTAAACATTATGTGCCCAGAGTTCGCACATGAGGCATTTGATCCAGATTTCTCCTCGAGTATCTTCAAAAAACATCATATGACAGAATATACACTCTACACCTACCGAGGCAGGAGCTTCATTTCTTATTAAGGCACCCGGCTCAAACAGTGTCAAACAGTAATTTCTCATCATCATTTGAATCCGCTGGATTATTACAAGCCTTATTTTTCTGTATTTGTTGTTTGCCTATCGTTTTCCTTTCGTTGTGTTTTTTATTCTTAGCCTTATTCAATATATTTTCTTTTTCTTCCTTACTCTTACATTTTTTAACAAGGTCGTTTTTGTAAGATGAAGACGTGATTATTGCTGCAACCGATGCTTTTCTTCCCCTGTTCGATGTTTTTCTATTTTATCTGGCACTGGGCTGATATCAAAGGGAGACACCAGATTTAGACTGCTGCGAGGGAGCCCAGAAGATTCTTTGGAGTAACATTAACTGTGCAGCCATCTTTATCTGCATCCTATTGCGCAGCTAGAGAGTCGACCTCGCTAAATATGTTTTTATTCAGTAGCCATAGTCCTGTGACACGAAACTCATTCGCTGTAATCTCACCTATTTGCTTATTTATTTTCAGTTTCGAAACCTTTCAGCAAAATTTCATTTTCGTTTTCATTTTCTTCACGATCTCCACTATTAATTCTGCCCGGTACAATATTTTCATTTTCATCAATTTTCGCATCAGAAGAGTTGTCTCTTTGTTGTTCTCTTTTGCATGAGTTGTCTCTTTTTAAACAAAATTTATCATATGCAGTTTTGATGTATTTTTATATAAATACGAAAACAAGTCAAGGAAGAAATGATCCGAATTTTAGTTTGAGATTTTCACAATCTCAAACTTAAATTCAGATCATATTTTCAAGCAAAATATTTGTTTACATATACTGGGTGTTACATTTACTTTATTCTTCTGTATATAATCTTGGATTTATAGACTTTTGTACGATTTTGTCGTAAAATAATTACATTATTCCTTCATATCAAACTGTATAACAACATAATAAAAGATTTTATCTTAATTGCCTACGAACGATAAAAACCTAATTAAAACTTAAAATATAACAAACAATAAATATCACTATAATTAACGGCATTTGTGTATTAAAAATATCATCGTACAATATATTAAATTGTAGAATTGCCTTTCCACGAAACAAATGGCCCTCATTCCTCATCTAATCTCATAACAGTCAAAATGATTATGATTATCGTGCAAAAACGCAATTTGCACACAAATTGAAACATTAAATAAACATATAAAGTTAATAATCAAGCCAGAAGTACAATTCAGTATAATTTCATATGTATATTAAGTAGTATAATCTGTATAGCAAGTGTTTACACAATCCTACAGGCATGATTACAGTCGTGTCTAGTATATCAGCATTCTCAACCTTTAAGACAGGCGAACCGCCAACGGTTAGAAAAACACTGGTCGAAATTGTAGTTTAGTCTATCAACTTTTCTTTACTCCTCTGTTATCTATTCGCATACGTCTATGCATGCCCTAATCTTAATATATAAAACAGTCGGGTTTGAATTTTGACTTTTAAAAATTCAAGAACGGCTGGACCGATTTTTATGATTTTGGATTTCTCTCTGTCCCTGCTATTATAGTATAACTATTAAAATATTGGAAAAAGTTTCCATTCCATGCATTTAAAAATTAATTTTGTTGTTTTACAAACCTGACACCATTAAAATTATTTATATTATTTCAAGATTCTAGATAAAATTTCACCAACTATTCCATCTAGAACAATCGTTTCAACCTCATAAACGTTTCCACCCTATTCAACTATTCCATCCAGAACAACTCTTCCGTTCAAAGAAATACGATGCACATGCACTAGTAATAATGAAATTAATTCATTTTCTTATTTTTTTTGGAACGCCACATATATTCGCACAGTCGAAACTACTTATGCTATAACTTAAGCTATGCCAGTAGATGGCGCTTTTCATTCCCGGTGCATCTATAAAATGGTCAACGAGTTTATTTCAAAGCATCAAATGTTGCTCAACGTGCTGCAACACCTCCAGCGATAACATTGACAAGTTTCCTTTTTATTTGCCAAAGCGATTCATTTGCACGAACGTTACTCTACTCTAATGTTCGTGACATACCTGTCTTACTTCGAACTGTCAATGGTGCAGTGTGCCCAACCTTTCGTGGTGCATGTCAACAGCTCAATTTGCTTGAAAACAAAATTAATTGGGACATTACAATAGCTGAATCAGTTCTTTCTGCATTTCCAAATCAGATACGAACATTAATTTCTATCATTATTTCGACATGTTTCCGATCGAAATCAATTAAACTGTGGAACAAGTACAAGGTTGACATGACAAGAACACATTTTACATCGAATTCGTGTCACTTCAGGGAATCCCAATCTCGTGGTGAATGAGGAAATACATAACCAGGCCTTGCTTTCGATAGAAGACATGTGTTACCTCATGTGCGGCAGTTTGTTAGTAAAGTTAGAAATGCCACAGCGAAATCGTGCTATGAACGACGCTTTCAATCGAGACTTGGAACGTAAATGTGAATACGACCGAGATGCATTGAATGAATCAGTTCGAATGAATGTACCACTGTTGAACTCCGAACGGAAGGATGTGTAAGTTAAGTTAATAAAGGCAATTGATGATGGTAATGGTGGCTTATTTTTCCTCAATGGGCCCGGTGGAACTGGGAAGACAATCCTCTTGTCATTGATTTTAGCCACTGTTCGTGTGAAATCCGAAATTGCCATAGCAGTTGACTGAACGGCTCATTCAACGTTAAAATTACCGTTAAACCTTCAAACGACTGAAACACCCACATGCAACATTGCAATGGGCAATGGCCAAGGTGTTAATAAAGTGTTAAATCAAATAAAATTATCATATGGGATGAAAGCACAATGGAGCACAAACGTTCATAGGAAGCACTAAATCGAACCATGTAAGATCTGCGCAATGACTAAAGATGTTTTGGAGGCACAATGATTCTACTGTCTGGCGATTTCCGGCAAACCCTACCAGTAATTCCAAGATCCACCCCTGCCGATGAAATATACGCTTGCCTCAAATCATCTACTCTGTGGCGCTATAATAAGAAACTTCATCTCACGAAAAACATGCGAGTTGCATTGCTAAACCTTCCATCAGCCGAAGATTTCTCCAAGCAATTGTTGTCAATCGGTAATGGCCGTCTCCCCGTCGACGAAACGAACGGATTGATTTCGTTTCCGCATATTTTTTGTAATTTCGTTTCCGCATATTTTTTGTAATTTCGTCTCAACTAAGAACGAGCCCATCAACAAAGTGTTCATTTACAGTTTAAATATTACTATTGGTTGAGTGAACGAGCAATTCTAGCGGCAAAGAACAAAGATGTAAATCACTTAAACATCATAATTCAAAATCAAATCTTTAAAATCTTTAAAATCTATCGACACTGTCCAAAAGGAAGCCGAGGCCAACTATCTAAAAGAATTCAATTCAGAATTAAAGCCATTGGATCTGCCTAGCTTGCCAACGCACAATTGACAACTGAAGGTTGGCTCGGTAGTCATCATGCTTCGAAATTTGAAGCAACCAAACCTATGTAACGAAACGCGTTTGGTGGTGACAAAACTCATGAGCAAAGTGATTCACGCGACGATACTTAAAGCTAAGTTCAACGGTGAGGAAGTTCTCATTCCGAGAATTCCGATGATCCCAACCGATATGCCATTCGAGTTTAAACGAATTCAATTTCCAATTCGTCCTGCATTTGCCATGACCATCAACAAATCACAACTCCAATCCTTGATTATTTGTGGCCTGAATCTCGAAAATAAATGTTTCCTCACGGTCAATTGCACGTAGCATGTTCACGTGTCGGCAAACCGTTCATTCTCGTGCCTGGCAACAAAGCGAAAAATGTCGAATATCACAAGGTGCTTCAATGAAGATAATTCAACTCAATTTTTGACTTCTGGATTTTGAGTATTTTGACAGTTAGATTTTGGGCTTTTCGATTTTGAACTTAACGAGTTTTTGATTTTGTACATTTATATTTTGAACTTTTGGATTTTGGGCATTTGTACTTATCGATTTTGAGCATTTATATTTTAAACTTTTGCATTTTAGAATTTTGGCCTTTTTGACTTGGATTTTGTGCTTTTGGATTTTGGACTTTGTGCTTTTATATTTTGAACTTTGAATTTTGGGCTTTTGAAATTTTGGACTATTAAGTTCTCAATTTTTTACTTTGGGCAATTGGACTTTTGGGTTTTAAGCTTTTGAATATTGAACTTTTGGATTGAACATTTGGTTTTTGTTATACGTCGTACCTTACGCGAGGGAGAGGACAGACACGATTATATTCCCATCTATTATATAATCGGGTACAATAAAATTATTACCAGATATCAATACGCGTAAGATTTGACTGACTTTAATTCAGCTAATGAAAATATTTTTAATTATTAGAGATTCTGAGGTGATACGAAGTTCGCCGGGTCAGCTAGTAGTGTAACAGTAATAGTAGCTAGTAGTGTAACAGTAGTAGTGTAACATATAGTAGTGTAATAGGAACAGGGTAAACGAAATTTAATGTTTCACAATCAGCTCTAGCTCTATTATAAGAAAAGGAAAAACGATAGAACAAAATCTGAAAAAAGCCCAATTTGCATATTTTTTTATATTTGGAAAATGTAATTAAAATTTACATATTCGTTTTTCCTAATTTGTTAGTTTTCAAGTGTTAGTTTAATCGCAGGGGTTCTCAAACTTTTCGAAGTTTGGGAACACTAAACTCATATATGATATATTTTTAAGCGGAACATCTACAATCTACAATATTATATAAACGTTAAATCTGGGGGCGCGCGTGCTAACATTTTTGAAACCAAAAGAGTAATAACAAACAGAATAATGTTCTAAAATACACTCAGTTATTATAGAGCAAAAAAGACACAGAATCGTGTCGCAGCATGTGATCGACAACCCCTGCTTCAGAAAATAATATGTATGTAAATAAAATATGTACATAAAATTAATGATGCAAATATATTTATTGAAAACACAATTAAAATTATACTATTTTAAAATAATCTCAAATTTAATGCGATACATGAGCTTGACGATCTTGATAGATCTCAGCGATATTGGGACGAATAAATGATAAAGCCACATGCATTTCTTCTTCTAAATTCCCTAGTCTCTCGCGTTTGTTTTTCTTTGTATTAACCATAGTTGAAAATCCTGCTTCGCAAGGATATAACGTGGAAAATAACAATAATATGTTCCGGGCTTTTTTGCTTATATTCGGGTATTCATCTTTAACAAAGATCCAAAAATTTTCAGGACTGTATTCATGGAACTGAAACTTTAATCTACGATCTTCTTCAGTTCTTCTTCTTCTTTGATACAAACGGGTTTCTTATCCAATCATATTGTTCAGGCCTTAACAATGGAAAATATTTTTCAAGTTTTTCTTCTATTGTTGATAATTGTTCCATTATCAAAAAAACTAAGGCAATAGTTTGTTGGTATTTTGTACAGACGGGAACATTTCTGTATTTCTCCCTCTTACGTGTCTTTTCCATAGTAAAAGTATTTGTTTCATTTTTTTCACAAAATTTGTAGATCGATGTAAGAATGTTTTCATCTTTTCCTTGCATACTCATATTGGCGGTATTAAAGTAAACAAAAATAGCAGCCAAATACGCAAAATTATTACAGCAAATATAATTTTTAGATAATTCACAAAAAGTTCTTGATTTTCTGTTAAAAAAAAAACAAGTAATTCATTTTTTAATGGCAACTCACGATTCAAAACCTTTCCTCGTGACAACCACCTCACTGCGGTATGAAGAAGTAAACACTCATAATCTGTTTCCATCGATGAACAAAGTTCGGTTCTTCATCGATCTCATTTTAATAAAATTAACCATGGCAACTACTTGGTCAAAAAGGTCGTCTAATTTCTTCTTATGAAAAGTACTTCTCGTAGCAAGAAACAATAATGAAATATTATATTTTAATTTATGGTTTTAGCTAAAGTCACAAATCCTTTGATTGACCCCGTCATGTACGCTGCTCCATCGAGCATCGGTACAAATACTGATACAATGATCCCATGACAGTTTTAAAGCATTCATATACGTTGCTATTACATCAAACAAGTCCTGACCAGTTGTACGACCCAAAAGTTTTTTGCAGCATAAACATCTCTTGTTCTTGTTCATAAATAAATAGTACAAAGTTGCCACTTATAGTAGTTGATTCGTCTTCTTGTAATGCAAAATACATATTAACTGTTGAACATTGATGCTGCAGAAAATTAATTCTTCTACGAATCGTATCGACACCGGAATCTTCAAAATTTCCTTCTTTGCTTCTTCCCCAAACATAATTGTCTCTATTTCACAGCATGCAGGCAAAATTATAGATTATTCTATTAAAATATTCCTTGTTCTTTGTTAAAAGATTTTCTCCAAATTTTAAGTATTCTTCGTCATAAAAACGATTGAGATTCCGAATTGATTTCACAATTTTTCTGTTTTTTTCATTCTCTTCAATTCTAATTTAAAAAATAGCAATATAAAGCAATAAGTAATGTAGCTCAAAACGCCCTAAATTTATTTACCTAATTCAAAAATTACAGATTGAGAGAATTAAAATTTGAACTGCATATGAGTCACATTTAACATGTCAAAAGCCAATTCTACAATTGGAGTCTTGCGTAGTTGATGTCGGACCTACTGCATGCTGCATGATGCACCCTAATATTAAAATTGCTACCTACGTTTTAACAGGATTCCCATCGGGATGCATCGCGAAAAACCTGTGTCCGGCGGAACACACTTTGAGAACCCCTAGTTTAATGCATACTCAGGGCCGGATTTAACCTTAGCGCCGCCCCTGGGAACTGTGAAAAATGCCGCCCCATTTTCTAAATTTTGCATAAAATGGTTAAAGTATCAATATGCAATTTTTAAATAAATAAAGTGACTCATTCATTGCCGACTCATTAATTGACCATTGCAAAATGGTCAATTAAATCTTCACAATCTAAGCGTTGAAATACATTTGATTCGATGCATTGAATAGCTAAGCTATTTAGTTTATTCTCACTTATTGTAGAACGTAAGTAATTTAACTCTTTTCAAACAAGAAAACAAACGTTCTGCGTTTTGTTACAGCAACAGTTACTTACACCTCATGTGATAATCTTCGATATGCAATTTCCACGTTCGGAAATTCAGTGTATAACTCGTTCGTACCCAGAAGTTTCAAAAGATCGGAAGTTGAATTTCGTTCTTCATCTTTACGTTCTTCAATCATTTTTTCAGTGCAATACGCGTGAAAGTGCACAAATTCGTCATCAAATGAAGACTCGAGGTCTGAGAAATAAACATTTCTTATACGTTTTGACAGTTCATGAATTTCTTTATTATCTAAATTGCCAAATTCAGTGGTAGCCGAATTTTTTTTTGAATCTTTTCATATGCTAAACATCTTTTTCGAAATTCAGAATCCAGATTGTCAAGAATGACGTTAAAAGTATTAACACTGAAATGGTCTCGACCTGACAGTTGAACATCTCCATCTCGTGATTCAACAGTGTGTAATTTTCTCTTCCTCTTTCTGGAAACAGTTGTCGTATATTCTTGAATCTCGGATATTTCCAAAGCTTTATTTTCATAGAAAATGGGTCGAAAGAAGCAAGAAATTCAATAAGCATCAGAAAATTGGCGTTATTTGGCGAGGAAAATTTCTCACCACTTCCTCGAAATGGAAGCCCTCGTGAAGGTAAGGCCTTAGTAGCAGCAACTACTCTTCCCAAAAAGTTTCTCCAATACGAGATTTCCGTCTCAATTTGAACGACTAATTCATGATCTGTTCCATTGTTAGTATCTGATCTTTCCTTGAGAGTTCACATACACTTTTTAAGATTATTGGAGTTTTCATGCTCAGTAACAAGAACGCCTACACGTTTCCTTTCATTAAATCCGCTCCTGCGAATCCTGCCATTAAACGAGCAGTCTGCATCGAAAAGAAAGCAAGCTGCGCAGAATACAGATCCTTTACTAACTGACAATGAGTAAATAAGTCACGGACGTGGAACCTTTTCGCCATTAAGAAGTTTTCTTACAAATAGTGATTCTGATAACCATCGTGATGTTCCATCACTGTAATCTCGTTTACTACCAAAAAAAAAAAATTATTTTGTTTACTTCCATTACTAGCTACACAGTCTCTGGTAAAGTCGTTTATAACCCATTTTCCCGGATCTTCACTTATTACATTCTCTTTAGGCACAACCTCATCCATATTCTTCATTGGAATTGTAGCTGGAAGTTGAAGAAGTAATAATGTCAGTACTATTTACTACTCAGTACTTGGTTTTTCGTTATCTTGAGAGAGTAAAGGCCGATTCTCATATACGCGACACTTAGCTAAGCGACTTCACGGGACATCGCCTGTCAAATAATGATTACATTGTTTTAAACGGGCACGTTCTCACTACGCGATAGCTATGCGACGTGCCCATTTAAAACAATGTAATCATTATTTGACAGGCGATGTCGCACGACGTCGCGTAGCTGAGTGTCGCGCATATGGGAATCTACCTTTACAGTTGATTTGAATGTAACAAACATTCCTTTTTCGCGAAAAACCCATCTAGCTTGAGAGTTTTACACAAAACTTCTTTCTCCTTTTTACTTTTGTCCAAAGCGCGCTTTCGATATTGAGACCAGCTCAACGTTTTGCGTCTGTCATTCATGTTTAAAAAATATGTACGTTTATGCTCAACAAAAGTAAAATTATTTAACGATTAGATGTCAAATGTCATGTGAAGGTCAAATGTAAAAACCTGTAACATGGAACTTAGACTCATTTGCTTATTCAACTACAGGTGGCAGCATACAGGTTTGCAAACTTATTTGGTTTAAATATTTTACATTTTTTATTTAAAATATAATAATACAATATAAAATTTTAAATATAATAATGAAATAAAAAAAATATAATAATTAAAAATCATATTATATAATTGCATAATTTATTCAATTAAAAACAAACTTAAATACTAATTTTTAAATGCAAAAATGATTTATGAATGTTTTCAATTTTTCGAAAAATGTACTAGTTAATAATTTTTTTTTTTAAGATAAAAGAAAAATTTTCTATAGCGCGAAGAATTTTTTTTCTCACCCTCCGAATTTTGCCGGCCCTGAAAATTTGCCGTCCTGGGCACTAGCCCCGAGTGACCCTAGTGTAAATCCAGCGCTCTGCATACTACATCCCAAAAAGCCGCCCAAGTTTTTGTTCTAATCGCCAACTGGATATGACAGGCACCACGATTCGAAGAGTTATGGGGAGACTAGATCTTTTCAAAGACGAGTAGGTTTACAATGGCTCGGGATGCCCACTTTATGGTGTCAACATTATTAAGGGGGGAAGTCCATGTAAACGCCTCGAAATCGGTCATTTTTTAATATTATTTTTAGCACTGATAAAATAACTTGATTGTTTTTAAATTTGAACACAACTTTATTTTAAGTCGAGAACCCATTCTTTTTTCTACATGACCAATACATTCACTTTTCACAACAGGTAACTCATTACCGTAAGGTTCTGAATCTAGAATAGCCTTGAATGTTTTAGAATCTCCGTCGCCAATGTAGTTACCATATTTTACTCCGAATTTTTCTTCAGAAGTCGAGAACATTTCTATCATGGCATCGACTTCCATCTTTCCTGACGAACCTTCGTGATTTTTTTGACACTCATCCTCGTGATCTTCCATCCATTTACGGAATTCTTCTGTATGAGTCTTGTTCTTCCAGTAATTACAGCCTTGACAGTAACTACTTTTTGTTTTCAAATCAATAACTTTCCCTGAATAATATCCTATGAGCGTTGCAACACCGTACTTTGATTTGAAACCACGTTTTTTCCAGGTACCATCTCCAGATACTTTTAAAATATTTCTTTCTCTTCCTTGCTCGACATTTTTTTCCATCTCTTCTTCCACTGCCTTCTGCGATAGTAATTCAAATGATGACTTCGCTGCATCACAAATGTGTTGTACGATGTTAGCGTAACAATGTTTACTTATACCAGTGCATAGGTCCATCAGATTACAAAAAATATTTATTCCTTCTCTTGCAACACCCAAAAGTCTCATGACAAACACTATTCTTCGGTTTATTTCAAATCCGTTGTTAATGAAAGGACCTGAATTTATTTTTTTATCACCACATGGACACGTGACAACAATTTTA
This sequence comes from Phosphuga atrata, assembly GCA_944588485.1. Taxonomy (NCBI): domain Eukaryota; kingdom Metazoa; phylum Arthropoda; class Insecta; order Coleoptera; family Silphidae; genus Phosphuga; species Phosphuga atrata. The sequence goes on along the minus strand of OX155895.1, from coordinate 13,989,267 downwards.
AAACCAAGACCTCTAGAACCACACTCACTGAATCTTATCTTCTGATTACATACCGAGCACTTCACAATTTCAGACAAAGCTGTAAATACCGTAAAAAATTCAATTATCCTGTACCCGTGCAAAGGATTAGTTATTATATCTTCACTATCACGTGCACGCAGTTTTTTTCCACTGGCACTATCACGGCTTGTACTGGCTTCGAATTTTTCACCTTCTTTATCGGTGAATTGATTTCCCAGATATCTTCGTTTTCTGGGGTTATTTCGTGCAATATTGCCACGCGTACCTTTTTTATAATTCGGCATTTTCACTGTTCAAAATCGACTGAACACGATGAATTCTCCAGCTAAACTAAAACCATTTCTCGACTAACGTTACACTCGTACAGGAACGTGAAAGTATATATACCTGTTCCAGGAATAAGCATTTCCAGGAATAGTACTGAAGAAGTATTTCGAGTTATTATAATGGAAAGGTTCTTTTCTCCGAAACGCTCCGTCTACCTAGCTCGCTACTTTACAATACGTACTCCGGCCCGCTCCATTATATTAGCTGTAATTTTGTAAATATTCGAGATTTTTTTTTTTCGTCTCGTCAGTACACGCTCAACATAGTGTACTTTCAGAATATCAAAAAAAAAAAAAATGGATTTTTTGAAAATTTTACATGGACTTCCCCCCTTAAGAGATCGTCACCTTAATGTTGTTCAATTGTAACAACAGCTCCGTGAAGTACAAAGAGTGGCTATTACCCAGTGGACAGTAAGACGCAGAATGCAGGAAAGTACCTTTATCCCTAAGACACCTGCAGTTTGTCGAAAACTTACCAAAGCTCATCGTCAAGCACGTTTGCGTTCTGCAAGGGATCATTTAAATTGGACTTTGGAGGTCTGTTCTGTTCTCAGATGAGACCAGAATATGTTTCTATGGTAGCGTCCGAAGAAGAAAAGTGTGTGTAGCGATTTGCAGAATGCTGCATTGGAGAGTGAACTGCGTATAGAGGTGGTTCCTGCATGATCCGGGGTGTAATTTCTATGGGAGCACGAACCGACCCTGCTTTCATCATTAGGGTCGCCCGTGGTCACGGGAAACTATGTCGACTATATTGGGGAAGAATTTAATCGGATTATATAAAAAAATCGTTATAGAAGAGCTTTACTATATTATGTAAATTCTATTTTTTTTTTCATTTCACAATTTATGATTTCTAAAATAACCGAGTCCCAAGAGTTCACTCTTGCCATTAATTTGATAAAGTTGGTCATTTCTTAATTCACATAAGGTAGGTCTGTCGAATTACGCCTAGAGGCTAATTGCGCCTATGCTAAATAACTCAGCTTACGTAATATATAAAATCAAACTTAATACCTAGGCATCAAGGTTTATACATCCCGAAACACCCACGAGTCGCGCCTGCGGCACTTCCCCCACCGCGGGCTAGTAGTCGACTGACGCGTCCTGGCGAGTAGTGGCTGCGCCGATTTTAACAACAGATAGTGGGAATTTCACAGCAAGTTTTAATGAAATTTGTTAGTTTAGAAGTAAACTATAAGGCTTATTTGTTAGTATGATTATTCTACCGTCCGCAACCAGTTTTTCTATAGTATATTACGCAGGCAATTTTCCTTTAAATTTTAGAATGTGGCTATTTATACATAAAATATGTATACGCAATTGTCTATTTATACATACAGTATGTATACGCATTTGGCTATTTATACATACTGTATGTTTTCGCAATTGACTATTTCCACATGCTGACTGTATATACAAATATTAGAGTTAATATTTTGGAAATAACTACAGTAACTAAGTTTTTATTTAATTGATTTGAGGGGCTGTGGCAGGGCTCGATTGACAGGGCTCGATATTAGACCGAACTTGTTCTTCAGGTTCTTCTCGTTAAATTGCACTAAGCCCACTACTATCATGTTTAAAAAGAGAAATTCCATTTCTTGCATTGCTCTCTATTATTTTGAATTCCTTTACATATTTATTGAATGCTTGCGTTCCATAATTAGACAAAATATCTGTAATATTTTTAGTTATCGCCAGTGCTGTATTAAAGTTTTCCCTATCAAATAATATTTTGTTAGGACAATCAAAATCATCAGAAAAAAATTTATCTTCAATATAATCATCAATGCATATATTTATTATCTGAATCCATGTTTAGTGCATTTTCAGTTGAAATATATGAAAACAAGTTTTTGAAAATATGTCCAAATTATTATATTTTCTTATCATTAGAATATGACGACATGGTGCACTGAAAGAAGTCCAAAATGAACATGACATGTTTCCACCGATTTATTATAAAATTTTGATATCTTGCTATCAAGATTTTACTCAATGCCATTATTTTGAATTCTCATTTTAGACTCTAAAATTTGAAATTATTTTTACTGTCTATGAAATAATTTTATTCCTGTCTCTGTGAGGGCTTCAGAACATCCTTCTAGTAGGTATATTTCTTATTTCGTTATCACTATCCATAATTTAAAAAACTTTTTGTTTATTTTTGGCTAATTTTATATTTATTCTTGAATCAATACAGTTTATGGGTTCCGTAATCCATACGTAAATTGTTGGCAAACTATGATATTTAGTTTGTATGTATTGTTTAAGGGTCTAGGATGATTGTTCAATTCTGTTTGTTCTAGTGCCTCCCATTAATGGTAAATGTTTTCTAAAACAATGCACCCACATTTCTTTACAAATATCCTAATTTTTAAGGAATTGTTCCTTAAGTGATACATATTTATCTTTTGTTCGTATAAAAACTTGTACAGATTTTTTTCCAAATTTTTTTTTTCTGCTCTTCATATGCTTCATATGATTTTGAATACAAGCATTTCTTGAATTTATCTCATCAATTTGCCAATTATACGCAGTAGAAACTAATCGTTTAATATATTTAATAACATGAAATTTGCAAAGTAAAATTATTGCTAAGATAGAATTTGTGAAACCATCCTACGTTATGGAAAATCATACAAACTTAAAACAAACGGAACACAGCCTGAATATATAAATATATTCAGCCTTTGCAGAGCTCTATAACAATTATTGAGTCTTTTTAGGACTACCAAAACAAATCTCACATGAAATTTGTTAATAAGTTGTAATTTGTAATAGTAATTTGTTAAGTTATTTGATAGCTTTCAGTCCACCTTCGTGGCACTCAACAAAAACCATAAAAATAACATTGTTTTTAAGATCATGTCTTTCCGATACCTTAAGTGGATAGTCATCTGTGGACGCGTTTCGAGATTTATCTCTCATCAGCACAGCTTTGCTTCCATGAACAATAATTTGTTACACTCACCTGAAACCACTCACTTGAAAAACCATGTAGTGTTTAGGATTAGATGTTTATAATTTTGATAGTGAGATTTGTTTTGGTGGTCCTAAAAAGACTCAATAATTGTTATAGAGCTCTGGAAAGGCTGAATATATTTATATATTCAGGCTGTGTTCCGTTTGTTTTAAGTTTGTAAAATTATCGCACTGGAAGAAATGTCTCTTATTTCGGTAAAATCTCTGTCAATAAAGAAAACGGACGGATTAGTGTTACATATGTTTTTGTATTCATTCATACAATATATGAATGACTTATATGTTTCTATGGCAATAAATTCAACAGCAGCAAATTCAGATTTCTCGGTTATACTAGAGCAGTTTTTCCCAAAGTGTGGTACGCGTACACTAAGGGGTACGCGAATGGTTTGAAAGGGGTACGAAACGATGTTCCAAAATTTTAATTTTTTGTATGTGCCAAAGTGGATATAAGAATAAAAATATCAATATTTAAATTACATCAAAAATAGTGCATTGTTTGAATCTTTGAATTAGCTGTGAATCTGCAAACAATTCCTCTCCATTATCTTTGATAATTAATTAATACAACACAACTAAAAGATTTTACTAACAACTCATGGCGGCTGCAACAGCGTCTGACCCAGAATGGGCGGCTGATTTAAATCTTGTAAACAGGAGGCTGGTTTGGAAGCTATAGCTGGCAGCCCCAGCACTAAACTACGGCCACAGTGGGCTAATAACCTGCTTGGCCTAAACTATGCTATTAATGAAACCTGTACAACACAAATCCGGACGGACAAAACGAAGACAACACTGGCTACACTTAAGGAAAAGTTACGTTTTGGATGCTGGAACGTAAAAACTCTATACGAAGCATCAAAACTGCATCAAGCGGTGAGAGAATTAAATAACTACAACATCTCAATTTTAGGCTTATCAGAAGTTCGCTGGCTTGGTAAGGGGGAGCTCAACTTACAATCTGGGGAGCTTTTCCTGTACAGTGGCAAAGAAACTGGGTCTCATGAAAGAGGCGTTGGTTTCATAATTAGTAAAAAAGCCAGAAAGAGCCTAATTTCATGGAACCCCATTGATGACAGAATAATTACAGCAAGGTTCCACACTAAATACAGAAATATCACCTTTGTACAATGCTATGCACCCACAAACAGTGCGAGTGCTGAGGAAAAAGAAAATTTCTACGATATCCTTGAAAGTACGTTAAGGAAGATAAATAGAGGTGATATCACCATACTCATGGGTGATCTCAACGCTAAGGTCAGGACAAATAACAGTAACCTAGAAGACATCATGAGTAAAGAAGGATGTGGGGAAAGAAACGAAAACGGTGAACTATTCACGAAACTCTGTTCAACATCAGATCTAGTTATAGGTGGAACAGTGTTCCCACACAAGCAAATCCACAAAGTCACATGGATATCCCCCGACAAGAAAACCCAATACCAAATTGACCATATTGCCATATCGAAAACATGGCGGAGATCCCTACTTGATGTCAGAAACAAAAGGGGTGCAGACATTGCCAGCGACCACCACCTTCTGCTCGGCACGTTCAGAATCAAACTGGCCGTACCAAAGAAACCTGAACAATCAAAGAGAGTAAAGTTCAACCTACACAAACTGCGCCAACCAAACTGCAAAAGTTTTCCTAACAAACCTGCATGAAAATGCAGAACAAAATCCCATAACATCTTGGGATGGCTTAGCCAAGACACTACTCGAATCGGCCAAAACAACCCTTGGCACAAAGGAAAGAAATCGAAAAGACTGGATCTCAGACCAAACATGGCAACTTATACAAGACAGAAAGGATGCGAAGAAACTGGTACTCCAGTGCAAAACTTCGATGACAAAAAATGATGCAATTTGGAGATATACACAACTATGCAAACAAATTAAAGCATCTGCCAAAAAAGACAAGCGAATATGGATTGACCTGATATGTGAGCAAGCAGAAGAAGCAGCCAAAAATAACAACTCGAGGACTCTTTACACACTGACAAACAAGCTCTCCAAAAAGCACACAAAGACCACAAATATAGTTAGAAGCAAAAACAACGGCCCACTGACCACCCCAGAAACTCAGCTCGATAGGTGGAAGGAATACTTTGCTGATATGCTCAGCTCACCCACGGAAGACGAACTTGAGATAGCTCCAGAAGCCAATGCAAATGAACAGCTGAATATAAAAATAGACGCGCCTTCAAAAACAGAAATACTAAATACCATCAAGCAGCTGAAAAACAACAAAGCGGCAGGGGTAGACAACATACCTGCCGAACTAATCAAGGTAGACCCTAAATGGATTGCACCTCTACTTGCAAAAATAATAAAAGGGATCTGGACAAACCAAGAAATTCCAGCAGAAATGAAACATGGTCTCATTATCAAACTGCCAAAGAAAGGAGAGCTAACGCAATGCAAAAATTGGAGAGGAATAACGCTGTTAAACACCATAAACAAAATTATTGCAAGTGTAATCCAACATAGGCTGGCAGAAGCATTCGAACCCATACTGCGTCCAAACCAAGCAGGCTTCCGCCCAAACCGCTCATGCATAGACCACATAAATTCAACAAGAATAATTATAGAACAATCCGTTGAATGGCGATCGCCACTATATCTTGTTTTCATCGACTTTGAACGTGCTTTTGACAGCCTATCCCACTCTGCTATATGGAAGATACTACGGACAAGAGGCGTGCCAACAAAAATCATCGACACGATTAGAGAACTGTACCATGACGTATCATGTAGTATCCTGCATAGCGGAGCACATAGCAACCTTTTTCCGGTGAGATCAGGAGTGAAGCAAGGATGTGTGCTCTCTCCCTTGCTTTTTAACATTGCTCTTGACTATATCCTGGAAAAGTCTTGCAGACCAAATGATGGTACTCGATGGTCTCTTTACTCTAATCTCAAAAATCTCGAATACGCAGACGGCATTTGCTTTTTTTCGCATACCTATGAAAGTATGCAAAGGCAACTCACCCTACTATCAGACATGGCACAGAAGATAGGGTTGAAAATAAATGTCTCAAAAACAAAAGCGATGCGAATGCACACAAATAACGACGCACCGTTTCAAATAAACGACCAACCAATTGAGAATGTAGAAAAGTTTCAGTATCTAGGAAGCATTCTCAACGAGACGGGCGGAACAGACCTAGGCATTCTAAACAGAATTCAAAAAGCACAGATGGCATTCAGGCAACTAAACACAATATGGAGGTCCAACATCATAAAAACAAAGAGCAAGCTGCGTTTATATAGAACAAACGTCAAAGCAATCCTCTTATATGGATGTGAGACCTGGAAAAACACTAATGCCACAAAACATAAACTTCAGGTTTTCGCCAACAAATGTCATCATCCTCAGAATCTTCTGGCCACAGAAAATTACTAATGAGCAACTTCTTAAACGATGCTGAGAAGAAACAATAGAGCACGACATTAAGAAAAGAAAATGGGGATGGATCGGCCACATTCTAAGAAGAAAACCAGACGACATTGCAATGGCAGCACTAGACTGGAATCCCCAAGGAACGAGACGACGAGGAAGACCGGCTCAAACATGGAGGAGAACAGTGTTAGATGAACTAAAAGCCCAGAAAACCTCTTGGAGTGAAGCCAAAGCAATGGCCCAGAATAGGGTCCGCTGGAGGGTGCTTATGGAGGCTCTATGCTCCACCTAGGAGTCCAGAACCCATATATATATATATATATATATATATATATATATATATATATATATATATATATATATATAACTGCTCATGATAAAATGATTGCAGATTGTTTTTACGCATATAAAAACAAGCAGAAACTGTCTTGCAGTGAACTCATAAAGAATAACATTTTTCTAAGTATATGTAATAATTTTTATTCAATTTTACCTTAAAAGTCACTTCTAAAAATTCCTTGGATGCGGTTCAATAAAACAGTGGTTTATTCACTACTAAAACAAAAAAATTATTTCGCTAGTAAAATAAAAGTATCCATAGCAACGCAACAAAATAATTCACTTATGGGCTCTGTAAACACAATCCTAAATGTAGACTTGCTGATATCCTTTTTTCATATCCAATCACAAAACTTATTACACATTTTTTGTATAAATGTCTTGATTTCCGCGTGAATAATCTTTCCGCAATTGTGTCACCATTTAACAATATTTCTTAGGATGCACCCATTTATGTTCAATAAAACACAAATGAATTAAGCACGATAATCTAAACAAAATTTTGACGCACGAATCTTCTCTTAAAAAAGTCTAACTTGAAAATGGATGCAAAATTAAAGATAAGTTTGTATACACTAGCGAATGAAATTAAGCTTTAACTCGCGAATTTAAATCTCCTTAAACCCCAATTTTATCCGCTTGTATAATAAATCAACACCCAACATTAACGCGGAATCCCCGAGAAAACAAATCAACATAGCTACATATATATATATATATATATATATATATATATATATATATATATATATATATATATATATATATATCTTCTTCTTCTTAATGGCACTACAACCGATTGCCGGTCTGGGCCTCCTTCAGCATGTTTCTCCAAGCGGACCTATCACTCGCCAACGTTCTCCAGTCCCGTACTTGAAGTTTTTGTAGGTCAGTTGTTACCGCATTCTTCCATCTCCCTCTTGGCCTTCCGGCCCTTCTCCTTCCCTCTGGTTGGCCATTGAACAACTTTTTCGGAACCCTATGCTCACCCATTCTCTGCTGATATATATATATATATATATATATATATATATCTATATATATATATATATATATATATATATATATATATATATAATACAGTATAATCTCGGTAATTCGGCCGTTAGGTAATCGGACGACACGTGCAGTAATCAGGCGGTCTAGGGACCGCTCTATCCTACTCAGTGATGTCAGGTTTAACTGGGTGGTTTGGGCGTTGCTAACTGTATGTATAAATAGCCAGATGCGTATACATACAGTATGTATAAATAGCCACATCCTAAATTTTAAACTTATTTGAAGTGTCCTTGACGCTAATTTCGCCTAGGCGTTATTACCCATAACAAATGTTACCGGCGTTTTTAGCCATCTTGTAAGCTTGTCATGAATATATATATATATATATATATATATATATATATATATATATATATATATATATATATATATATATATATATATATATTCATGACAAGCTTACAAGATGGCTAAAAATTCTATATAAATATTTATATTTATATATATATATATATATATATATATATATATATATATATAGTTGAAAATGTATATAAAGTTGAAAATATAATAATAAGTTACCAATCTACTTTTTGTGCAAAAGTTAAATAAATAAATAATTAGTTCATTGTTTTACTTAACAAAAATATGTCAGCGGTAAAGAAAAGTGTGCCTCATGAACACAAAGTGATTTAGAAGCTGCTGTTATCGCTGTATTGAGACAAACAGGTTATCTAGATAAAACGCAGTTAGTAGTTATATCATCCATAGGAGAACATTACGAGATTATTTAAAGAGTGGAATGTCCAAACGAAATTTAGGTAAGCTCAATATTTACTAGCGAACAGGAAAAAGATTTTGTGAAAAGGATTATTAGATTTCCAGATTTAGGGATCCCGTTAACGCCAAAGATGATACGCAAACAACCATTTGTGTTTTGTGAGGCATATAACATCGCTAACAATTTTAACGCAATTTTAAAGCAGTTATGTATTGCCGGACGAGACTGGTTTAAATTATTCCTGAAGAGAAATAGCAATGTAGCAAAACGCAATTTCTAAATCAAGCCAAAGGCCAAAAAGTCGTTGAAGCAATAGTTTCACGTCATTTTAAAGAAGTGGAAAAATTATATGACGAACTGAGAATCCATTAAATCCAGAGAGGCTTTATATATTTGATTTGGACAAAGTGTCATTTAGACTACAGAATTGCTGAAGAGGCGGATATACTTGGTATCACTCTTTACTGTCTACCCTCAAATACGACCCATGAATTGCAACCGCTTCATAAAGCGGAACTCGAAAAACTGAACTCGCCCAGAATTCAATAAGATATTGTCGAAGATATAGTTAAAATGTATGAAACATGTAAACATTACTAGTGGCTTCCGAACAAGAGGGTTATATCCCTTTAATCCAAATGTTTTGCCTGACACCTACTAATGAAAATGAAAGTGAAACTTGCGATATATCTAAAATAGCAAGTGCCATTGGAAACTTGGTGACTACCAATGAAGAGCTCGAACATTTGTTTAATGTTCGGCAGCCAACCCATACCACTGCATACTTAACACAAGACTTCTCACCGTCTTTGATTGAACATTTTTGACATTATTTTTCTGCTCTACAAATCACTCCACCATGTTCACTGATGTGTCTATTATGTGAGTGTCTATCTTCAGATGCCACTCCACCGCGCTCAACAGTTGTTTGGTCCGCTCCAGAACACACTCCAGATTCACACATCAAACCACATCTTTCTCAGTTAACACCGTCACAAAAAAAGTCAACCTTGTTATAGATCGCCGATTACTTTTACAAGTGGCTAGCAAACCGTAAAAAATACTTGTATGTTATAGCACATCTACTGATGGTTCCGACTCTGAACAGATTTCTGACAGTGAAGTGATTACCAAATTTATCACAAGACCACTTATTCAACAATGTAGGAAGCATGTGTGACAAAATTCATCACAAGATCACGTGTAGAGCAATCGTTACGTATTCAGTCATCTCACTCGGATTCTGAAGTATCAAAATCGCAGTTTCAATTTTTTATTCCCACGCAAAAGACAACAAAAGACCCCGTGGAAAAGCTTTGAATTACAAAGGCCAAAGAGTAAGTGATGATCTATTTAATGTTTCGAGAGAAATGAAAAATAAAGCGAATAAAAGTGAATTGGTCAAACTATCCAAAGGTAAAACTAAACCAAAACAAATGAAAAAGAAGGATAAAGAGAAAACACATAACACGAGAAAATTAGAAAAGAGAATATAGGGGAACAAACTAAAGGAAAAAGAAAAGAAATCAGCAAAAAGAAGGGTAAAGAAAACAAATGTGGGGAATGGTATTGCTATGCTTGTCATTAGAATCGTGTTGCAGATATGAGATAATATGTGAATTGTACAAAAAAGTACCACGAGTAGTGTATCGGTTTGACAAAAAAAGGCATAGAAGAATTTAGATGTCCTGATGGTTGTGGTTAATTTTAACTACGTACATTTAGATAGGCGTTACTACCTCAACTGGGTAGGTATAATAACGCCTGCAATCGTTTTATTTTTTTAAATTCATTTTTTTTGATAATCTATATACATATTATTTGGTTATGTTTAAACCATGTACCATTGAAAAAAAATAATTATTTATTTTACGACCTTAGTAACTTTAGTTTTTTTGTACCTGATTGTATAACTGTGAAAACATGTTGTAAAACTTAAAAGAACTGATGATTAAAATACTCCTGCTTAGACTAATTATGTTACTAATTATAAAAAATTGTAATAATTTTTTAATAAAAAATAATTTTAGGAAAACTGTCGTAGGCTAAATTTTACTTCAGTAGTTTAATTGCGCCAAAACGTTGGTGTTTGAATTCGGCTCTTTTTCATGTCTTTAATAAACAGACTAACAATATTTTGTGTTTTATTTGTACAATAATAAACATACATTCCATGAACACATTCCGTTCTTCATCTTCATTTAATATATTAGAGAAATTTAAGTTCATGCTTAAGTAGGCGTAATTCGACATAAAATTAAACAAATTATCAAATGTCATTTTTAAGCTGTCAGATGTTGCGGTCTTGAGGTTATGTCGCATTGTTTTTAGTGTTAAGTTCAACAATTTCATAAGTTATAAATAAAACGCCTTCTCATAAATTTAACACTGATTTATTTTATAGTGTTGTGAATTGTTGTAAAAACACATTACAACAGATGTTGAATGTGTTGTCCATTTTCACGAATACACAAATTAATTCGCCGTTTTATGTTATTTCTACTGCTCTTACTTAATTTATTTAATTTAAAAATGTTTACAAAAGAGCAGAAAACTTTTATTGTCGAAAGTTATTTTCGTAGTGGTAAACGCCTGCAAAATGGTGAATGGTAATTCAGTATCAACCCGTGCATTGAAGAATTTATGCAGCGTTTTCCTATGGCTGTATTTAATAGGAATCAGTTTAGAAGGCAGGTATTTCGATCAGTTGATTGCTTTCGAAGTACTGGTAACATTAACAACATATCAAGAAGTGGAAGGCCTCGTATTAATAATGTGAATATTAAAAACAACATCAGAAATGCAGGCGAACTCACTTTAATTAGGAGACTAGCTGAACAGTTGAATTTAAGTTGTACTACCACTCACAGGATTATCCGTCAAGATCTTCACATGAAACCACAAAGTTGCAAATGTACCAAGAACTTTAATCACTCGATTATAATAAATGACTGGCCTACTGTCGATGGTTCAATGAAAATATGAACGACAAAGTGTTAAATTTAACTTTTTTCGCTGATGAAGCCTGGTTTCATCTAAACGGATACATTAATTCCCAAAACGCATGTGGAGTGTTGACAACTCACATTTTTTAGAGAGACCCCACTGCATCCAATCAAAGTTGGTATGTGGTTTACAATGTCAAGACGCAGAATCGGTCCAATCGGTCCAATATTTTTCGATGGTAATTTAAACGCTGTCACTTATAGAGCCACTATTTTGCAACAATTTATTAACGAACTTCATGATGAACACGTTGATGAACTCCAAAATGACTTCTTCCAACAAATTTCTGCTAGACCGCACATTGCCCGTGAATCATTAAATTATCTTAAGGAATTCTTCGACGACAGGCTAATAAGCAAAGACCGATTTCCACTACGTTCTTGTGATGTAACTCCTCTGGACTTTTTTCTTTTTCCATATTTAAAAATTCAGTATTTAGCAGTCCAGTGCATACAGTAGAAGATCTGCGAAACAATGTAATAAGCAAATGTGAAGAGATAGACAACACAGTATTACAAAATGTGTTCGATAACATAAAACGGCGAATTAATTTGTGTATTCGTGAAAATGGACAACACATTCAACATCTGTTGTAATGTTTGTTCTTCTTTATTAATTTTATAATTCATAACACTATAAAATAAATCAGTGTTAGATTTATGAGAAGGCGTTTTATTTATAACTAATGAAATTGTTGGACATAACACTAAAAACAATGCGACATAACCTCATTATGCGACATTTGATAATTTGTTTAATTGTATGTGTGTCAATTAAGAAATGACCTACTTCATGGCAAGAGTGGATTCCGAGACTTTTAGGACTCACTTTATTATTTCTTAAAATATCATAAATATTTATCTATAATATTTTAATTCAATGATTTATAGAGCTACCTACTTGATATTGAACGTGTATCTGCTACCGTCTCCATTTTTATTTGTCAACCAGATATACATCGGCTGTTCCCTTTGCAATCAACAATCACCGCTAATAACTCTACTTGTTACCTTTCTCAGCTCGCATTTATTACACAGCCGTTATTGTAATCTCTTTTGTGCTGCATAAGCAACTCCTCCCGTGCGGACTGCATAAAGACATTCTTAGATAATAATTGCGCCTCTTTACACCATTGTGTCCGTCCTTTTGGTTTTGGTGTATGTAAAACGTGTACGTTGCTGTATCGTGCGAGGTGTCTAATTAATTAAGAGATTGGCATTCAGAAGATGATTAGTACAGTAATTATAAAATCGTTAAGTAGGTGATAATATAAATTGCTTATTGGTAATATTACTAACATAAAAATTTAAATTACTTGCAGACAAATTATCTTGTTTCAATTTCTTACTTGAAACATCATCAAGTATTGATTTAACTTTTTTTACATACAGTTAGTAAATTCGTGAAACTTTCTTCAAAATTTGACAATACAATGTTCAATTTCTTACTTGAATCAAGTAGGTATTAATTTCTCTTTTTTGTATTTCAGTCATAAAATATTTTCAAATTCTATTCCTCAAAAAATATTCTCAATTTTAATATTTTAGGCCATTTAAATAAGATAAGATTGTTGTTGTTTTCATAGAAATGTGTTTTTTGTTGTTGAAAATGATAGGGTGTATTTAAGGTGTACTTAAAATCCAAAATAGTTGTTGTTAGAGGAACAAAGTGCCCTTAGTGGCGGTTGAGTGGTTGGGATATCTATTCGGTGGGTAGCGAAGAGACATGTGTCGCTTTGATGGGATATCGCGGTTAGTTAAGCGCATCTCAGACCGCCTACAGAAACCGTAATAGCATTACCATCCTATGCGAGCATATAGTTGCCTCGTACTCAACCCCTAATAGCTCCAACCCCCGAAGCCCGAAATTAGTTTACTTACACGACATATCTACATTGTTACAGCTAAGCTGAATCAAAGCTAATTCCTAATATATAATTTGATTCACTTACATCTCAAAACCTGCCTTCAACTCGGAAAGTTTACTTTGAAATATGTTACATGTAATATAATGCGTGCACGCTCCGCATACCATATTAAATCAGCGTTATTGGCGCTTAAAACTTTAAATTGGATTTTTTTATACCAGAAAAAATACGCTTTATTTTTTCGTCAGAGTTTTTTTTTAAATGCGCCAAAAGATGAGTTAATTTGAATTTTTTCCAGCTCAGCGAAGACTGATTACTTTTAACTAGACTTCTTTGATTTTAAATAACCTATCAGAATATAGCGGTCGCGTTCCTCAGTTTTTTTTTTTATTGGAAAAGTCCTTTCTGCTGATTGAGTTTTTAAGCAGTGACAAGTGTAAAACCATCCACAGAATTTTTACATTAAAAATCTAAGTAGAAATAAATTTTGTCCATTTTATCTTTAGTATTTAAATTAAATGATAAAATATTACGAAACGAAATATAAAGTTTTATCCGTGTAGCCCTTTTTGGTAAGATCTTGCCTCATTGTCAGTTACAAACCCAGACTTATTTAAGCTCGTTTAGTTTTATCTAAAATGTTGATATTTATCTATTTTTAGTTTTATATATTTGACGTTAGTTGGTCAGGAAGCGGACCTTGTATTCTTTACCATATGCAGAGTAATGTTGCTACAGTTCAAAGCAAACACCGGCGCAGCGCACTGGAAGATGCATTTATATTACCCATAACATAAAGTGACCACACGTCCCGATTTTGGTGCGCTTTTTGGAGGACAGTCCCGCGTCCCGCCGATTTTTACAAATGTCCCGCTTTTTAAAAAATAACTGCATTTCTTATTTGAAATGTGCTGTAAAAATATATTACCTATTATTTATTAATTATTATTGTGTATATAGAGAAATAAAAAATACATAAATAAAAAAACACAAAATGCTTGCAGAGTAAACTATATTAGGCGATGTAGCGAGTTAGATCATTGTCGTTACGTCTTACGGATAGTGCGGACTGCCGCTAGGCAGTGCGGTTTGTTGTTTTAAATTCACGAATCATAAATTCATAAATCATTTATTTATAGTATTTACCCATAAAATAAAACATGAGTAAAAAAAAGAGAATGCAAATTTAATGATAAGCAGAGAATTTCCATTTATTAAGGGGTTATACGCACTTAGAAGGCCGAAAAAAAGACGGTTTTTTTTAGAAGGTATTTTATTTTACAAAAACAAAAAGTATATATACATTTAGTGGCAACATCTAAGTTTATAATGGCACTAGTGATTTGTAAAAATATTGATTTGGTGTGCTCCTGCAGACGATCTCCTGAAGGTCTTCCAAAAAAAGGTGTTCGGCGGTGGCCACGATTTCGCCGGTATAGTTCATGTGAATTCAAAAAACCAAAAAGGTTCTTTTAGTGGACAGATAAAACTACGTATTGATTGAAGGAATAATCGAAATTTTTATTTTTGACAAAATGGCGGCATTGTAAAAAAAATTCGAATTTTCGACCAAAATTGCCAGGTAAAATTGTTTAAAAAGATAGAAATAATTATCTGAAATCTTATTCCTTCGATTAATACCTGAGGAATATATCTGAGAAGGTTGTGTTAAAATTTCAAAGCGATCGGTTGAACCGTGTTTTAGAAATCTTTGCCAACTACTTGGAAAACATAGTTTTGAGAAAAACGCGTTTAAAGTTTCGGAAGAAGTTTACACATAGATAATTTTTTATTTTTTTTACTTAAATGGTGTCATCTATTCCAGGGCCATAAGATGGAACCTCTGTATCACTAGAAGCTTCTAATACTTCGAGTTGATGCTGTCTACGAGCCATTCTTCCCTCTCGCGTACTCCCATGCGCTCTCAAGGCAGAGGTCGCGACGCGCTCTGCATCCTCTTCCTAGACATAGGCATTGGCATTGGGCCCAATTGGTAGTCCCATTGCATGCATATAATATAAAATTGAAGTTGTGCCTTCAATAAAGATCCCTGCAGCGATGTAGGCTGCTTTCTAACAGTCCGAGAGCCGTTACCTCGTATATCGAATATGCGTATATCTCGGAAAATACTTGTCGGATAGATTTGAAATTTTCAGGGAATATTATCAGTTAAATATACATTCCGAAAATGCAACAAAAAAAATCGATTTTTTTAAAATTACAAGTGCGTATAACCCCTTAAAACAATCAAAATACACTATATGGTACGGTGTGATAAATGCAACACTGAATTTTCTCACATGGTAGGAAAAACGATATTACTAAACATCTAGCGACAAAGAGGCACAATACGTTTTGGAATAATGCTGCTTCCTCGTCTAAAATTGAACATTGTTTTCGCAGTGCTAGCTTTGGCAACACAGAGGAACAGCTAGCCTTAGCCGAAGGGTTATTTGCTTTCCACCATAAACCACAATCAAAGTTTCAGTACGTCGAAAATGATCAAAACATTGGACAAAAAATTTGCATATGAAAGAACAAAAAGGGAAGCAACTATTTATAATGTTTTTACATCATATTTGTTTTCACAATTGCAGAAAGAATTAGATAATGCACATGTATCAACCACAAGGATTTAAAATTATTTACCACGTTTGTTAGAATTTTTGATCCAGAAACAGGAACTAAAATTTTAATATTAGATTTTGTTTCATTGCCGGGTGAAACTTCATAAGTAATTTTTGATTCAATAAGTACTATTTTAAAAAAAATAATTTGAACAATAAAATTATTGATCATTATGCGGATAACACTAACCCAAATTTTGGTGGAAAAGCTAGAAGGGGCATCAATAACGTTTTTTCGAAACTTAACGAACATTTGCAGCAAAAAATCAGTGTAGGAGGTTGTGCAGCGCACATTCTACACAATAGAATTGAAAGTAGGAGATTACCACTACGATATCTTCAAATCTATCAGTAGCTACAATTACACGGAAATCTTCTGTTACTCTTTGGCACACCCTGCTGAAGAAGCGTGGTGTGAGCCGTTCGCTGCGTCAAAGCAAGTAACGGGAACGGTCAAGACCGATTTGTGTCAGGGGCTGAAGGCCAACAGATGTTATGAAAGAGTAAAGAAAATAAAGTTATAATTTGAGTAATTACTACCTTAGAGTCCAAGATAAGAAGATCTCGTCGGCTCCTCATCCAACGGGAACTCTTATCTAATGGCAAACTGACAGATAACATAAATCAATAAACAAACAATAGATTCCGGTTTGGAATTCGTATCGCAAGGCCACCATGGATTGTGGTTAGCAAATTAATTTACAGAAGAAATAACAAAGTTTAAAATGAGATGTCATGGTTTGAACCAAATTAATTTGGTTCAAACCATGACATCTCATTTTAAATTCTACACAATACTATTCAAACAGCATCTAACTTACTTACAGTTGATGTTGAAAATATTATTGCCAAAATTTAATTGCCAGCAAAACACGATGGTTAGCTTTTTTACCAGGTGTACAAAATATTTAAAAAATATACGAACCAGTAAAATCATACTTTTTATCACAAGATAAATGCTCAAAAATCCCTTTTGAAAATGATACATCACAAATTTGGCTTCAGTTTATTTAGATCCAAGCTACATTATTTCACAATGCTGTGAAAATTATTGAAGGGGACAAAATTTCAATTACGGAAGTGTCAAATGAAATCAGAAATTTGAAAACAAAATTGCGAAAAAGGATTAATAACGATTCCTTTAGTTATTCGAAAGGACTATCTAGAATCACTAGGTTGGAAGAACAAGGTGCTGTTGTACGACCTCATTTTCTGAAAGAAGTCAGAAATTTTTAACTAACTACTTGGAATATCTTAAAAAATGAACGGTTCAAATCGAGGATATTAAAAATTTTCATAGGATAACACTAAAAAAGGAGATTTTATGGAGATACATATGTGGAAAAATCTATTGAATACATCAGTAACCATTTTACGAAAAATAATATTTACGAAAATGATCTTTTTGTTGTCTCTTTGGTTGTCTGCAAATGTGGAAACAGGCAAAAAATTGACGGAGTTATGTATGTTCATTTTAAACAGAATAATATTCCTCATATTTTAAAGTTTTTTGAAAACTGTAGAATGAAAACACGATCTGTAGCTGCATTTCTTTCTGAACAAATTTGTTGCTGAACGGGGAGAGTTCCAGGAACAAATGCAGCAACAGATCGTGTTTTTTCTAGTATCAATAAAATGGACAACTGAAAAACGCAGTTGAACATTAAAACTGAAAAATCTGAATTAAGCGTAAAATATAATTTGAGCAATTCATGTGAGAAATTTCACATTTTAGTAAATGACCCGAATCTGTTGCAAAGTATTCACTCGGATCTAAAATATGATCGTGAAAGAAAATCATACACTGCCGAGCATAAAATTAGGGTCACTCCGTAATTTAAAGTTATTTTAATTTTTTTTAGTTTTTTACGTGTTTTTTCCGTTGTAACAGTCTACTAACTGATTGCTTGAATAAAACAAAAGATTTTTCTTTCAAAAAGTTTATTGAAAGTAATGAAAATTAACAATTTTAATTTTATGTGCTAAGTAATAAAAATGAACAAGTTCACTTTGATATGTTTTTGTTGAAATAAAAGAAAGATTAAGGACAGCATAGCATTTGTTTCTGAGGTCATCTGTCTATTGTAAATTGTTGTCATTGTTAGTGTTTTGCAATGAGCATAAATCCCGTTGTTGCGGCACAAATTGTGTCGGCTTTAGAAGACGGTCGCGGTCGGCGCGAAACTGCGAGAAACGTTGGTGTAAGTCTCTAGAGTTTGCAACGAGTATGGCGGCGGTTCGAAGAGACTGGTCTGCTCACTCGAGGACCTTCTTCAGGCCAAGGCAAAACTCCAACAGCTAGGGATGACCGCTTTCTCATTTCTAGTGCTTTGAAAAGCCAAACGGTCACGGCAGTTTCCCTCCGAATTCATCTGCAAGAAGTGAGAAATGTAAACATAAGTGAGTGAGCAGTTAGGAGACAATTTATGCTGCTGGATTATCTTCCCGAACTAGAGCTACTGGACCGCCGCTTTCCCGTGCACACCGGATTGCGAGGTTGAATTTTGCACGAGAACACTTGACTTGGACAATAGCGTATTGGAGACGCGTATTGTTTTTCGATGAACCGCAATTCTGTCTTACGGGCTCAGATAGACATGTAAGAGTGTGGTGACGACAAGGCGAGAGATATGCTCAAGCGTGTATTGCCGGGCGACTACCATTTGGCGGAGGATCAATTATGGCATAGGGAGGCATATCTTTTGACATTCGCACGGAGTTAGTCTTTATCGAGAATGGGGCGTTGAGTGCGCATAGGTATCTGGCAGAGGTTCTAGAAGACCATATTTTTTTATTCATTATTATTCTTGGAGACGACGCAACTTTTATGCATGATAACGCACAGCCCCACACTGCTCGGATAGTTACTGAGTATCTTGACGAGTGTGAAATCACGCGATTTGTTTGGACAGCTCGCAGTCTAGATTTAAATCCAATTGACCATATTTGGTATGAGATGGGAAAACATTTACGAAGACATGTGCCGGCCCCCCGAAATTCTAGAGAGCTTCGCGACATACTGTTGCAAGAATGGGACAATCTTCCGCAGAACTTGATCCAAAATCTGATCCCGAGCATGACACGTCGTTTGCAAGCTGTTGTCACTGTCAGAGGAGGGAATATTCGCTACTGAAGTCCTTAAACTTTCTTTTGTTTCAACAAAAGCATATCAATGTAAAGTTGTTCATTTTCATGACTTAGCATATCAAATTAAAATTGTTCATTTTCATTACATCAAAAAACTTTGAACAACAAAAACCTTTTGTTTTATTCAAGCAATCAATTAGTAAACTGTTACAACCGAAAACATTTCTAAAATAACTTCAAATTATGGAGTGACCCTAATTTTATGCTCGACAGTGTATATTTTTTTGAAATAAAAAATTTAAATTAATTAAAAATCATAATGTTCAAATTGTTGTTTTTTACAAATATTTTTATAGTTAGCAAGAATTAATAATAAATACATTTTTCTATATTTATAGACACGTAGGTATATGAATGGATACAATAATTTATATTTTTTTTAATATTTGGTCTGCTTTTATAACTAATTTATAATTTCAACCCATTTGTCCCGCTTTGTCTCAATTAAAATGTGGTCACTTTACCCATACATTAAAACGATAATAAGAATGTAATTGAAAATTATCGTGCTATCGACTTACTTTCAAATATATCGAAAATAATCGAAAAAATAATTTATTTAAAATTACAATTTTCCTGGGGTAAGAAAATGTATTAACAGTACAAAGCGGCTTTACGAAAGGTAGATCTACAACGAGAGCTATATTTGAGTTCGTTGCGAAAATTGTCAACTCCTTGAAATCTGTTCAAAGTGTAGCTGGGATATTCTTGTACCTATCCAAAGCATTCGATAGCATAGACATGTGGTACCCAAAACTTATTTTCATTCACGACCCAGCATTTTGTGTAACATTTTATTGCGACCCCTGGATAAAAAGTAGACGTTTTATAATTCTGTATATATTGACATTTCACTATTTTTTTAGATTTTTTTAGAAATTTCGCGAAATTTCTCTCGATTCTGCCAATTATATCAAGTCATATCTTGCGAACGGAAGCGGATAGCAAAATTAAATTTGTATATTTACAACCAGCATAGAAAACATTTTCAGAAACACTTTGTAATTTTCCATTCACTTGTTAAAAAATAATTTTAAAGAAATACATTTTCTCACATTTTCACAAATTTCACGATGGCATAACTTTTGAACAGCATAGCAAAGAAACTTCTAGTTTATACCAATCGATTCAGCATTATAAAGTTAGTCACAAAACATATACCTAAGAAGTTTTTAATTATGAAAAATCTTCGAAACAGCCATCGATCCGTTGGAGAACTCTTACATTTTAATTCATTTCTAGGGCAATTTTCAATCGATTTCTACAAATTTAGTCTCAAAAGATGCGAAAGGAATTCTGCTAATTTATTCTGTACGAAAAATGTGCAATAAGTCTAAAATTTATAAAATAACCCATATCCTAGATATTTTAAGCATTTGGACCGAATAAACTGGAAAATCGTGTTCAGCACTTCCATTTCCTCCGGATAAACTGGAAAAAATCGCCAAAAAAATCCAACGTTTTGGTTTTTAGAAAGAAAGTGCGTTTTCGGTTTTCTTCAAGCCTCTCTGAAACTACAAATCGAAGCGAGACCATTTTCGGCACACTGAAACCTTACGGCAAAGCGAGCAAATCAATGTGTAAATTGATTGGAAAGATTAAATTTTTTACTACGAAATTTTTTACTAAGTCAAGAGTTTCAACTTCACAAGTCCATATCTCGAAAACGGTTGCAAATAATTAATAACGGATTGCTGCATCGTTTCCAGGAGGTCATTTCCCTATGAAAGCACTTAAACCTACGAATTTCTTTAAAAATATTAATTAGTTTCCCAGTTTTCTGCTCGGGCGATCAAATTTCGGGAAATATCACTACATTTTGGCAATTATATCAAGTCATATGTCGCGAACAGAAGCGGCTAGCAAAATACAATTTATATATTTACAACCAGAAGGGAAAACACTTTCAGACACACTTCTAAATTCTCTGCTCCTAGAGAGGAAAATATCGAATTCATGTTCAATTAAGAAACACTTACGTCGTCTTCGGATACAAAGTTTTTGGGTGTTATAATTGATAAAGGACTTAACTGGAATTAACACATTGAGAATGCTGTCTCAGTCGGTTGACGAATGTACTAGTTTAACTGCATATTATGCATACATTGATTCGGTTAATCGGTATGGAATAATTTTTTGGGGAAATTCGGTCGATGCTAGAATATTTTTACTTCAAAAAAGAAGTATTAGAAGTATGTTCAACATGAAAATTACAGACTCATGTAAACCAGTGATTGAAAAGAGAATACTTACGTTCCCTGCATCCACATTTTAAAAAGTGTCAGTTATGCAAAGAACCATTATAAGATGTTTGAAAAACATGAATTCACGCACGAATACAATACGTGCACAAAATGTACTTTACGTCCTATAAGGGCAAGTTCACTTTAGTGCAAAAAAGTGAACCTATAAAATTTACTATACCCAGTTACATTAAAGACCTAAAGTGTGTTAAAATATCTAAAACTCACCTTAAAACGTTTTTAATTAAAAAGGCAAACTATTTACATTGAATGAATACTATTTTGAAAATTTTAATTAAGTGTAATATTGTGACATTTCGGTTGTCCATCATTTAGGGTAATATGGAGAATACGGGTTTTTTGGAACTTAGGGTTGGAAACTTTTCACCTGGCGTAACTGTTGTTAAACGTCTTTGGCACTATTTAACTAGAATCTGAAAGCAAAACTCACGCTTCTACTTTGTCTGGATCAATAAATATTTGTGTTTTTTGTCTCCTAAAAATTGACATATTTGACGTAACGGCGGGTAAATTTCTGCTCACGTGACAAAAAGTATGCGTATGCAATCATCTCGCGTTGCCACTTATACTTCTCTTACAGCAAAATTGAGAAATTGTGATCCACAATGATAAATTATAGATATTATAAAATATATATTATTTAGATATTATAAAATATCTTCACAATTTATAATTTTATTATTTAACTTATTTTTAAGTTTTTAACTCATTTTTGGTGTTAATACTCTCTCCATATTATCCAAAATTCGATAATGGGGCATGGACTCTTAGTTTAACCCAGGTCAAATTAGGTTGCACAACGCTAAGCGGCAGATAAATCAAGACCACATATGTGCGGCAGCGCGAACTCTCGATCCAAAATAGGATAATGTGGCAAGAACTGTTGGTTTAATAATTATTTTGAATTAAATCTTAATTTATATTTTTCCTGGATAAATTACAATTTTTTATTTTTTAATTTTGAAGCTAATCTGATGATGATTACGGATATTAGGTTATTACTACATATTTACTACCGAGAAAAAATCAATATATCCTAAAAAGTATCGATATTTTTATATGCGTATGGGGTAATATTTTGCTTTAAAAAAATAAACGTGGCAACGTCGAGCCAGTTGTGTGCATCTATGATCAATAACGTTGAAAATGTCAATTTTTAGGACAACAAACATACCAATATTTATTAAACCACACCACGTAAAAGCTTGAATTCCGATTCTAGTTAATTCCGATTCTTTGCTTTTCGATTCATGTTAAGCAGCAAAAAGAGGATTTTTTTTATGGGTTCTGGACTCCTAGGTGGAGCATAGAGCCTCCAGAAGCACCCTCCAGCGGACCCTATTCTGGGCCATTGCTTTGGCTTCACTCCAAGAGGTTTTCTGGGCTTTTAGTTCATCTAACACTGTTCTCCTCCATGTTTGAGCCGGTCTTCCTCGTCGTCTCGTTCCTTGGGGATTCCAGTCTAGTGCTGCCCTTGCAATGTCGTCTGGTTTTCTTCTTAGAATGTGGCCGATCCATCCCCATTTTCTTTTCTTAATGTCGTGCTCTATTGTTTCTTCTCCGCATCGTTTAAGAAGTTGCTCATTAGTAATTTTCTGTGGCCAGAAGATTCTGAGGATGATTCGTAGACATTTGTTGGCGAAAACCTGAAGTTTAGGTTTTGTGGCATTAGTGTTTTTACATGACGCACAAGTAGGTATATATTGCTGAAAACATTTTATGTTTTGTAAACATTTTACATTTGATACGTATATGATTACAATAATAACGCCGGTTCTAAATAAATAAATAATCTAATCTTTTAGGTAAATTTAATTCATGTATCATCAACCAGCAAGAATGCAGCTGATGAGAAACTTAGACAGTCATTAAGACGTTTTGCTGAAACTCACCAAGCTCCAGCAACAGCAATTTTAATCTCAGGTGATGTAAATTTTGCATCGGACCTATCTGACCTACGATATAGAAAGAAAATTGATGTGATATTAGTTCATAACACTAATGTAGCTGATGCACTTAAATTACCCGCAACAAGAACTTGTACGTACGCTAGTATTACCGATAATTTACCAGTATTACGAATAAGGGTAAGATTATATGCCTATATTTTAATCAATTATTTTCTTTAATCGATACCTCAATTTGTAGCCTAATGAGTATGTAGATTTACATGTTTTACAAGACATAGGTCTTGTTCTCAAGATATAGACAACTAAACAAAGTTAGGTTTTTACCCACCTAGGTTAATGCGGATCGAAGTTTGTGAAACTAATAGGATTTTTCAAAACTAGAAGCTTGTATCTACAATAACTAGTGTTTTTTTTACAGCAAAATAAAAAAATTGTGACATATTGTCCTTTTTTACAGCAAAATTAAGAAATTGTGATTGACCATATACGCGCGCCAACGTCGATCACAATTTCTCAATGTTGCTGTAAGAAAGTTAAAAGTGGCAACGCCGAGATAATTGTTTACGCACACTTTTTATCACGTGACCAGAAATTTATGACAATAAAACGGCTCATAAATTTCTGGTCACGTGATAAAAAGTGTGCGTAAACAATTATCTCGGCGTTGCCACTTTTACCTTTCTTACAGCAACATTGAGAAATTGTGATCGACGTTGGCGCGCGTATATGGTCAATCACAATTTCTTAATTTTGCTGTAAAAAAGGACAATATGTCACAATTTTTTTATTTTGCTGTAAAAAAAACACTAGTTACTGTAGATACAAGCTTCTAGTTTTGAAAAATCCTATTAGTTTCACAAACTTCGATCCGCATTAACCTAGGTGGGTAAAAACCTAACTTTGTTTAGTTGTCTATATCTTGAGAACAAGACCTAGTTCTCAAGATAAAGACAACTAAACAAAGTTAGATTTTTTCCTTGTCGTTTGAAGCGGGTAATTTTAAAATCCTTGTATAACTCTAATTAGTCTAAATGGAATCTTCTAGTTTTCGCGACGACTTAGATAAATATATAACTTCAAACCGTAATAAACAAGCTAGTTTAGTTCTCAATATCAGGGGCGTTTCCAACCAACTGGTCTAGTGGAGTAATAGCCAACTGGTCAAAATTAAGAAGAAATAGCTTGATGCTGACACCTACTTTTAAATTAATATCCAGTCAATAAACATCTTTGGAAAAATGGTAAAATAAAGGAGTAAAATGTTTTAATGTCCATAATTCTTAACAATAAAAATGTATAAACGAAAAACTCTTAGGGGGTAATTAGCCAGTTTCAAGCAACTAATTTTCATCTAAAATAGGACATTGTGGCAAGGACCGTTGGTTTAACCCAGTTTAGACCATATAAGAGGACCATATAAGAGGACCATATAAGAGGATTGCTTTAACGTTTGTTCTATATAAAAGCAGCTTGCTCTTTGTTTTTATGATGTTGGACCTCCATATTGTGTTTAGTTGCCTGAATGCCATCTGTGCTTTTTGAATTCTGTTTAGAATGTCTAGGTCTGTTCCGCCCGTCTCGTTGAGAATGCTTCCTAGATACTGAAACTTTTCTACATTCTCAATTGGTTGGTCGTTTATTTGAAACGGTGCGTCGTTATTTGTGTGCATTCGCATCGCTTTTGTTTTTGAGACATTTATTTTCAACCATATCTTCTGTGCCATGTCTGATAGTAGGGTGAGTTGCCTTTGCATACTTTCATAGGTATGCGAAAAAAGGCAAATGTCGTCTGCGTAGTCGAGATCTTTGAGATTAGAGTAAAGAGACCATCGAATACCATCGTTTGGTCTGCAAGGCTTTTCCAGGATATAGTCAAGAGCAATGTTAAAAAGCAAGGGAGAGAGCACACATCCTTGCTTCACTCCAGATCTCACCGGAAAAAGGTTGCTATGTGCTCCGCTATGCAGGATACTACATGATACGTCATGGTACAGTTCTCTAATCGTGTCGATGATTTTTGTTGGCACGCCTCTTGTCCGTAGTATCTTCCATATAGCAGAGTGGGATAGGCTGTCAAAAGCACGTTCAAAGTCGATGAAAACAAGATATAGTGGCGATCGCCATTCAACGGATTGTTCTATAATTATTCTTGTTGAATTTATGTGGTCTATGCATGAGCGGTTTGGGCGGAAGCCTGCTTGGTTTGGACGCAGTATGGGTTCGAATGCTTCTGCCAGCCTATGTTGGATTACACTTGCAATAATTTTGTTTATGGTGTTTAACAGCGTTATTCCTCTCCAATTTTTGCATTGCGTTAGGTCTCCTTTCTTTGGCAGTTTGATAATGAGACCATGTTTCATTTCTGCTGGAATTTCTTGGTTTGTCCAGATCCCTTTTATTATTTTTGCAAGTAGAGGTGCAATCCATTTAGGGTCTACCTTGATTAGTTCGGCAGGTATGTTGTCTACCCCTGCCGCTTTGTTGTTTTTCAGCTGCTTGATGGTATTTAGTATTTCTGTTTTTGAAGGCGCGTCTATTTTTATATTCAGCTGTTCATTTGCTTTGTCTTCTGGAGCTATCTCAAGTTCGTCTTCCGTGGGTGAGCTGAGCATATCAGCAAAGTATTCCTTCCACCTATCGAGCTGAGTTTCTGGGGTGGTCAGTGGGCATTTGTCTTTGCTTCTAACTATATTTGTGGTCTTTGTGTGCTTTTTGGAGAGCTTGTTTGTCAGTGTGTAAAGAGTCCTCGAGTTGTTATTTTTGGCTGCTTCTTCTGCTTGCTCACATATCAGGTCAATCCATATTCGCTTGTCTTTTTTGGCAGATGCTTTAATTTGTTTGCATAGTTGTGTATATCTCCAGATTGCATCATTTTTTGTCATCGAAGTTTTGCACTGGAGTACCAGTTTCTTCGCATCCTTTCTGTCTTGTATAAGTTGCCATGTTTGGTCTGAGATCCAGTCTTTTCGATTTCTTTCCTTTGTGCCAAGGGTTGTTTTGGCCGATTCGAGTAGTGTCTTGGCTAAGCCATCCCAAGATGTTATGGGATTTTGTTCTGCATTTTCATGCAGGTTTGTTAGGAAAACTTTTTTGCAGTTTGGTTGGCGCAGTTTGTGTAGGTTGAACTTTACTCTCTTTGATTGTTCAGGTTTCTTTGGTACGGCCAGTTTGATTCTGAATGTGCCGAGCAGAAGGTGGTGGTCGCTGGCAATGTCTGCACCCCTTTTGTTTCTGACATCAAGTAGGGATCTCCGCCATGTTTTCGATATGGCAATATGGTCAATTTGGTTTTGGGTTTTCTTGTGGGGGGATATTCATGTGACTTTGTGGATTTGCTTGTGTGGGAACACTGTTCCACCTATAACTAGGTCTGATGTTGAACAGAGTTTCGTGAATAGTTCACCGTTTTCGTTTCTTTCCCCACATCCTTCTTTACCTATGATGTCTTCTAGGTTACTGTTATTTGTCCCGACCTTAGCGTTGAGATCACCCATGAGTATGGTGATATCACCTCTGTTTATCTTCCTTAACGTACTTTCAAGGATATCGTAGAAATTTTCTTTTTCCTCAGCACTCGCACTGTTTGTGGGTGCATAGCATTGTACAAAGGTGATATTTCTGTATTTAGTGTGGAACCTTGCTGTAATTATTCTGTCATCAATGGGATTCCATGAAATTAGGCTCTTTCTGGCTTTTTTAGTAATTATGAAACCAACGCCTCTTTCATGAGACCCAGTTTCTTTGCCACTGTACAGGAAAAGCTCCCCAGATTGTAATTTGAGCTCCCCCTTGCCAAGCCAGCGAACTTCTGATAAGCCTAAAATTGAGATGTTGTAATTATTTAATTCTCTCACCGCTTGATGCAGTTTTGATGCTTCGTATAGAGTTTTTACGTTCCAGCATCCAAAACGTAACTTTTCCTTAAGTGTAGCCAGTGTTGTCTTCGTTTTGTCCGTCCGGATTTGTGTTGTAGAGGTTTCATTAATAGCATAGTTTAGGCCAAGCAGGTTATTAGCCCACTGTGGCCGTAGTTTGGTGCTGGGGCTGCCAGCTATAGCTTCCAAACCAGCCTCCTGTTTACAGGATTTAAATCAGCCGCCCATTCTGGGTCAGACGCTGTTGCAGCCGCCCAATCTGGAACAGACGCTGCGGATTTGTAGCCGCTCATTCTGAGTGCAGACGCTACATTTGTAGGTTTTGGTCCGCCCCGGGTATTTGATTTCCCCGGTACCACCTATATCTAGGAGGCATCCCCCTATCCGCCACCTGGGGAGGCGCCCGATGGGGGACCTACAACCCCACACGGGAAAAAAAAGAGGATTAATAACAGTTAAACCATGTAAAAAGTCAGCAACCCTAAGTTTCAAAAGAATTCTCTATGTTTACCAAATAAATAAAAATAAATAATATATAAAATCAAATCAAATATTGTTTATTTCAATTATTATGTAAGCTATAAAATACATCTAAACAAAATGAAATATGTCAAATATACAAATAATACACAAAAAAAAAGAAAATTAATGCTTAATATGTAGGTATAGAAAAACAAATAAAAAAAATGAATAATTAATTTGGAAAACAATATAAGGTGAACACAATCAATCGTTCAATGCCATATGATATTCTTCTATATTGTATGGTTCAGTGTTATAAATTTATACAGTTCTCTTCTCAAGAGATTCACGTTTTATGACGTTTTGGAATTCTGTAAATTGTTTGGGAAAATTATTATATAATTTAATTAAACTTGGTGAATTTTTCGTTGATAACACTAGTTGGTGTCTAGGAATCTGGTATAGTAGCTTCATGTGTTCTAGTCTCCTTTTCAGATATTTTTTGGAAATCTTCATATAAAGTTTTGTGTTTGATTAGAAACGTTAGACTTTCAAATTCATATGTGCCCGTGCTAATCTATATCTTCTAAATCTAAATTCTAAATAAAAATCTAAATCTTATTTATAAATTTTAAATCTTCCTCTGCAAGACTCTCTGAATTGCATGTTGTTTATGATTCGCAAAGCTTGCTTTTGAATAATAAATATGTTATGCGTATCAGTTCCATTATCCATTATAAAATTGCGAAGTAACTGATCTTAGCATTTCTGGTTCTACATATAGTTTGAGCATTCGTAGGGGTACAGTAGTATATAGTTTGAGCAAATACCGCTTTATTAAGTGTGTGTGGACCAGTTCAGTCTACTATCAATGTGTATACCCAGAAATCTGACAGAATCTTTTAAGAGCAGTGTCTCCTCTCCCAATTTAATTTCCTCTGGAGTTTTTCTGCTGCGATTTGTTTAAAATAAAATGATATTTGTTTTTGTTCGTTCTTCTTCTTCTTCTTGTTTCGAATGGATCCACTTTGGACCACGCTTGTTCAACTGTTGGGCTTTGATCTTGCCCATTATTGTCGCATGTTCTGCCGTTGAAACTCCTATTCTGTCCAGGGGGTAACTTTCCCTTAGGGGGAGTTTTTCCTGAAATCCACGGACTTCCTTTAGTCTGTTTTGGAGATCTATTCTTCGCAGTTCCTTATTATCTTTTAATAACCTTCTTGTTTTGCCACAAGGTGAACAGACGGTTGGTTAGTCGGTTTGGAGGCAGTCTTGCAACGTGGCCATAGAAAACTACCCTTCTTTTCCTTGCACAGTCAGAGAGCATCTCAAAATGTTCGAAGAGCTAAAAGTTATGCCGCCTTCGGAATTCCCCATCTTCCTTTGCCGGGACAAGGATCTTCCTGGGGATCCTCCTCTCTCTGATTTCCAATTTTTCTACCAGACCTCTTCGGTTTCAGGAAAGACACTCCATGGCATATAGTGCTTCTGGTTGTAACACTGATGAGTACTGCTTAAGTTTCAGGTTGCATGACAGGCATTTCTTTTTGTAAGTGTTCTTAGTCAGTCGATAGGCTAGTTCCAACTTGTTGACTCTCTGGAATAATGATGCTCTTTCTGATAAGTTGGGTTCAATCCATTCACCGATATACTTAAATTTTTCAGTCCTCTTGGTGTTTCCATGCTCTAGTAACATCTCTCTGTTTGCTTCTCTGATGTTGGTGAAGAATTCTGTTTTCTCCAGCGACACTTGAAGACCTACTTTGGTAGCCTGTTTTCTGAGGCAATTTGCCTGCATTGTTGCCATCTCAAGAGAATCAGCAAACAGCGCCATGTCATCTGCAAAGGCCAGGCAATCTAGAACCAGCCTATCGTTCTTACGTCACAGGTAGATACCCATCTGAGCACCCAAATTGATCAGTTCCTTGTGGCATTCTCTCATAAATTTTTAAAGGACACAGCTAAAGGGAAGTGGGGAAAGTCCATCTTCTTGTCTCACTCCAGTTTTTATTTCGAAACTTTCTGAAACCTAGCTTCTAAATTCAACCTTGGAATGGGTGTTGGTCAAAGTTTCTAGGATGAGTCTGCGGGTTTTGTTGTCTAGCCCTAGTTCCTGGAAGAAGTTAAGCGTTTCTCTATCAATGGAATCGTATGTCTTCCTAAAATCAACAAAGGTGAAAACCACCTTGCGGTTTCTCATCTTGGAGTATACAAGTACAGTTTTAAGATTGAGGTTCTGTTGAACACATGATCGGGGCCTTCTTGAAGCCCCCCTGATATTCTCCCAGTTGACTATCCAGCTGATTTTCTGTCCTTGTTTGAAACGCCTTCCAGAGAATCTTGTATGTTACAGAGAGTGTCTAGCCACACCAATTGTGAAGGAGAGACTTCGTGGTGAACTTAACAGCTCTTTCAAAGGTAGCAAACAAATTACGGACAGTTGGAGGGAAGGAATTATTGTACCAGTTTTTAAGCAAGGTAACAAGGAGGAACTAGGAAGCTATAGGGCGACAACTCTAATGGACACGTCATACAAGATCTATGCAAAGATACTGGAAAAAAAGTTACAAGAAGAAGCAGAGAAAAGGAATCTAATCCCAGAGGTACAAGCTGGCTTCAGAAAAGGACGCGGAACAACTGAACAGATATACATATTGAATTATATCATACAAAAAGAAATAGCTAAACCTAAGGGGAAATTGTACGCGGTATTTGTTGACCTCAAAGCTGCATATGACTCAGTAGTGAGAGAGAAAATGTGGGAATATATGAGGGAGAAAGGTATATCGCAACAGATCAGGGAGAGCATTGAGCATCTATATGAGAGAATATGGTGTAGAGTGAAGATAGGTGAAAGGCTATCTGAAAGATTTGAGGTTAGGAAAGGGTTAAAACAAGGGTGCCCGTTAAGTCCACTACTATTTAATCTATATACTGCGGACCTCGAGAGAACGCTAAGCTTGGGTCAAGCGGGAGGGGTAGTAGTAGGGACGAAAAAGATTTGGAGTCGTTGTCTTAGCAAGTTCGAAAGTGGAAATGAAAGAGGTGTTGGTACGAATGGAAAAGTTTTTTAAAAAACGAATGTTAAAGGTAAATGTGCTGAAAACAAAGTGGATGCTGTTTCGGAAGAGAAAGGGATCAAGGAAAGAGAGTTTTGAATGGGATGCGAGTGAGATAGAACAAGTTAGCAGTTTTAAATACCTAGGCTTTATGTTCCAACAAAATGGGTCGTGCGCTGCACATATCAAGTATATAGTAAAAAAAGCGTGGGTGGCTGCTAACAGGCTCTGGGATACATGGAGAGTATACTTGAGGGAAAATTTTAGGGCGAAAATGATTGTATGGAAGGCGTGCGTACGTAGTATTATGATGTATGGGGCAGAAATTTGGGGTGTGAAAGAGGAAAACGACATAGAGAGAGTGCAGTTACAGTTCATAAAGAGGGCCCTGCAGCTAGAAAAGTCCACCCCCTGGTACATCGTTCAACAAGAAGCAAATTCTAACAAGGTGGCAAACACCGCGGTTATGAGAGTGGCTAAATTTGAAAGGAAAGTGAATAGTGCGGGAGAAGAAAGAATAGTGAAAGACGTTTTGAAAGCGGTAAGAAAGGAGGGTAAAGGGAGTAATAAGGAAACAAAATGGGGATGTCTGCGCAAGCGTATGTATGAAAGAGGGGGATGGAACCAAGAAGAGATCGAGAGAATGATGAATGAGGGAATGTTAGTAGAAAGGATTCTGGCAGATAGACTACTGGAGATAGAGCTGCAAGAGAGACAAAGACACATAGGTGAGAGTACCTATAATAGAGACTACAGCAAAATCCAAGTTTTTGGCAGATGTCCAGAGTATCTAGTTAATCCTAAAGCCCCACAGGTAGCGATTGCCCGGTTTAGGTGCGGTAGTGAGGAAAGGGGTAGAAGATATTGGATGGCTGCAACAGATAGGACTTGTCGAGTATGTGGAGAAGGGGAGGAGCTCTGGGAACATTGGGTGTTAAGCTGTAAGAAATGTGAATGGAGCGAAGAGGAAAAGTCAGTGGCGAAAAACTGGAAGAAGGATATGGATGAGAATGGCTCCGGTTTTGTGTACATGAAAAAAATATTGAAGTGCAAAGGACAGGGTTAAAGGCTTCCTTTTTTTTTGTTTTTTTTTTGATCTAAGAACTTTTGAACTGTTTATTTTCTGCTGTATTAATTTGGATATTTTTATTTTCCGTTTCATTCTGGTGTCTTTTTTTTTGTTTTTTTTTTTGTTTTTTTTGTTTTTATTTTTTGTTCTATACTTGTCACAACACTAATGTACGAACGGTCGTGTATTTACATTTATGCCAATAAAGGATTATTATATATATATTATATATATATATGTTACAGGGACGCGAGAAATTCCACGGTAGTTGTTTAGATCAGTAAAATATCCCTTTTTGTGAAGCGGATGGATAAGAGCAGATTTCCAATCGGGTGGTAATTTCTCTGTTTCCCAGATATTTTGTTTTTGTTTCATTTATAATTAATTAGTTTTTACAAACAAATGAAAAAGTTTCATTGATATGCATAAAGTTTCATTCACGAACTTCCAATTCAAACAAATGTTTTAATATCTTTTTCATGTCATTTTGTAACAAGTTCAAATGATTTGTGAATATTAGAATATGTTCATCATATATTTCTTAAATTTCCTGGATTTCTATCAGATTTGGAAATTGATTAAATTGACGACGAGAGAAATTGTTTTTAAAAAGTAATTACGACCGAAGAATCTTAACACCCTGCAGTCTAGCCTTTTTAAACAACAAGGAATATTTACTTCATTTTGTCGCGAGAATGATACAATAAATGAAGCTAGTTTTTTTTTTTAGCTTGAAATATTGCCATGAACAACCAGACGTTAACGTCAAGGAAGATATAAAATCAAATCATTGTATTGACTTTTGAGATGTAGGTTTTGAGTAAACTGTTGTAAATTTGGATTCCAATATGCGAGGGAGCTTTAGAACACAGTTTTAAGTTGACAAATGGTGTTTGTGTCATATTCTTGTTTCTAGTGTTATGTTTTGCTTTATGAAAATTTGCTTTATTTTTAATAATAAACCATCCCATACACAAAAAAAGAAGTAAAACTAACCCAAACAATTATTGAGGGTTATCGCTTCGTACGATTCACACGATACGATTCATACGATAATCGTACGATAATCGTACGATTATCCCTTCTTCAGGTCACATACATCAAAAGTTTTACTAAACCGTGCAGAGCTTCAAGTAGATAATCAAATCGGTGAATATCAAGATGGATTCAGGAAGGGACGGTCATTTACAGAGCAAATTTTGAAAAACATCATACAATATTTTCGCAACACAAGTAACAAAAAATATGTCATAACGTTTGTGGATTTCCGGAAAGCATATGACAGTATAGATCGATTATCACTCTTTAATGTTTTAACAGAATCTGGACTTTTTGACCAAAAAACAAGAAATATAATAACCAAAGACACACTTACGGCAATAAAGGCTAAAGTAAAAATTGTGGGTGGATTAAGTGTTTGAAACAGTTTGAAATAAATACAGGCGTCCGTCAATGATATAATTTGATAGAATATCCACATTACTTTTCAATTGTGCCCTGGAAAAGGTTGTTAGAGAATGGAGAAAAGCAGGGGCACCATCTCACCGACTAGGGCCAAGGATTAAGGGTATTCAAATAGACTGTCTAGCGTTTGCTGATTATATGGCACTAATTGCTGAAAACATCTCTGATGCACAGAAGCAGATCACTATCTTGGAAGAAACAGCTTCATATACTCTTATGAAAAAACTAAATTCAGGAGTAACATAAAAAATGCGCCACATGAACTTTATATTAACGCTAACAAAATAGCTAGAGTAAAGGAATTTAAATACTTAGGCGAATGGGTTACAGAAAATGGCAGTGAAAATAAATCTGTACCATCACGAATCCAGAAAATGGAGGTTGTTTTTCATTACACCATTTTTATAACAAGCAATGCCTGTGATGGAATAGTAAAATTCGCCATTACTTAACAGTGATTAAACCGGAAGCTCTTTATGCTTCAGAAACGCCCAATTTTCAAATTAAAACATTAAAAAGGAACAATTAAAGATTAAATGGCATACACTATCCCAAGCCCAATTCTGAAATATATAGGAACGTTTCTAAACTTCGTATGCCTACCATAAGAATGAGACGAATTCAATTTTCTACAGAAGAAACGTACAAGACCAAAATGGTACAAACAAATGGAGAGGGACCTAGTGGAGATGGGATCGCCAAATCTGATGAATAGAAATGTCATCTGGAATATTGTTTACACAAGGGAATTTGAAGAAGATCAGAAGAAAACAACACGACGTGCATGGGCAAGGAGGAAGAAGGAAAACTATTGGGTAAGGAGGATGGCTCAACATACGTTGATTCCGCGTGGTCCTAAGTAACCTAATTGACCTATCTGCTAGAAGAAGAAGAAAACAAGCTAGTAGTAGACTGGACTTTCAGAACGTGTAGTTCCTTAATGTGTGGCCGGCAAAACGTTGATTTGGATATGCCCTTGATGGCCCGATATGTTGGATCAAGTAGCTCTAACCGAAACAAACTCACGGTATCCTAATAAACTTGTAAGTGTTGCCACTGACGGAGTGCCTGCAAGGGTGGGGAAAACTCTAGGTCTCATTGGTCTTCTAAACAAAGATAACAAAATTCCACTTTTTTTACTACTTCATTGCATATGCTTCAGAGCATATCGTAGCGAAGCACTTCAGATAGAAAAATGCGTGTAATATCGTTTTGGAGATTGTGATTTTCATTAAAACATATGCCAAAACACTTTTCAACACAATTCCAAAACTTTTTAGGTGAGGTGCTATTGAATAACGAAATAAATTGATTGCCCGGTGATATATCCTTATACTGTGTTGTAAGATGGTTGTCAACTTATAATGTTTTGAGCAGTTTTGTAATACTCCTGAATCTCATCATAACATTTAGAAAAGAAAAAGGCAAAAATACACAGAATTAGAAAATGAAACGTGGCTTTCTTACTTAATGTTCCTTACAGATGTTCTAGAACATTTACAAATACAGTCGAACTTCCCTAAGTCGAATTACCATAGTATATGAAAAAAAAAATCGAGTTATAGAAAATTGGAAATATATACATATATACACATATATACACTATACACAATTTATTCAAAGTACATATGTATATATTTATAAACAAAAATAAATATGTATACATTATTAATATGAGTTATATAATTATAATTAATTAAAAATAATTATAATTATATTATTTTTTGAAAAAGTCTGTAATTTTTAATTGTTTTCCATTAAAAAAATTTCTTGTACAAAGTTCTCCAAAGTAGATAATGCAGGGGGAGCATTTGTGCATTATGTTAAATTTAAAATAAATATAATTTTTGAATTAATTTGATCAATATCTTCTGCCACCGCATTACCTAAAAAATTAAATTTAATGATAAAAGTCTAGTACAGTTATGGCCAAGTATTAAGCTTAATTTAATGATAAATGGGTGATAAATGATACGCAATATATAATTCAGATATATATTAATCACCTTTAATCAAAAATAAAACAATTTTTTTATAAAAATATTATTAAAAAAAAACAATTAATTTGCTCGAAAATCTCTTTTTGTCTCAAATTTAGACATTACGTTTCGTGATTCCAATTTGGCTCTTATTGCACCTAATCGTGACTTTTTTATGCAATGAGAAGTGGCAGAGCTATTGTCGTCAATTTAACAGCTTGAGTTTGCATGGTAGCATGGAAGCCTTAAAAACAACACTGAATTTCTTGGTCAGGCTATTTTTTCATAATCGGTGGTTCACTTTCAGAGGCTGACGATACCGGAGAAGTATACCCTTTTATACGATACCCTTAAATAGTCCATTCATTTAAGCTTAAATTAGGTAAGAATCTCGGAATTCGAGATACCCAGCTGTAAGTCTGTAAATACTTGTAAATTGACACCCTAAAAGTTGTCTCAAAACCTACATATGGCTAAAATAACCTACCATATATAGGTTTTGAGACAACTTTTAGGGTGTCAATATACAAGTATTTACAGACTTACTAGCTGGCTATCTCTAATTCCGAGGAGAACTTACTATAATGACTGGACTAAAAAGTATTTAAGGCCGTATTTGGGTGGTTTTCTCATTCCTTTTTTCTCATTCATTCCTATTATCATACTTCGAGAGGTTCTTTGATCAATTAAAAAAGTATGTTCTTGTTTGGGAACCTTTTTATCCTTGCGACGGATACATTGAGATAAATCTACACTTGCACGCTGCAATATCAAAAAGTACCTTACTACTTTCTCGACTTCTCCGGAGAGAGCCTTTTGACAGACTGGAGTAGATTTTTGTATTTTAAATGGTATGCTTTAACATCTGTCGACCCTTGTTGTTGTTACTATCGGAATAGATGCAGTTTGCCATATATTTTCAATTCTGGATGTCACTCACTATATCTGCAATTTCTGAAAATGTGGGCACTCTTGCATTTTCCAATTGCATCTTTAGTTGATGTCTTGTCCATTCATAGTATTTTAATACATCTTCGTAAGTAAGTAGAATATTGTCTTTTATCTGACAAATATCAGCAAAAATAGGACATTTAAAGACACTTCGTGTTCTTTGCAAGTTTTTTTCGAAACAAAATTGACATTAGGTTACTTGTTAAATAACTAGCGCTAGTCCAATTCGAGCCAAAACCAATAGTCCACTGACAACATGACAAGTGTTCTAATTGTCCCCTCCTGCGCTCCCTCACTCCCCTTATTTTATATTATAAACTTAAGATCATGCATTTTTTTTGTTTTGTGTAGAAAATAAACTGTAGTTATAATAATTTCTTGGAATAAATTACGTCAGTTCATTCAGATTTCAATTAGTCTAAAAACTATATTTTTTCAAAAATTCAATGAAGTTGCGGAGGCTAATACTATAAATTAAATCAAATAATATTTTGCATGTATTAATTTGAGTCCAAAAGGCATCGATTTTTCACTATTAGATTATTCACAACCCAAAAAAAATATTTCGCTCCACCCTAATATACACTATACACAATTTATTCCTAGTAAATATATATGTATATATATATATATATATATATATATATATATATATATATATATATAAATATATATTAATATGATGTTATATAATTATAATTAATTAAAAATAATTATAATTATATTATTTTTTGAAAAGGTCTGTAATTTTTAATTGTTTTCCATTCAAAAATTCTCTATCTACAAAGTTCTCCAAAGTAGATAATGCGCGGTACACTTCGTTTGGAAGATTGCCTTTAGAACACAGATATTCGCTATACTTATTTAAATAACTTCGCATTTCTTTGTTCGTGGGTGGAATTGGCACTGTTTCGTTGCTAGATAAGACATCATCTTTGCTTTTTCTAATGTTGTTAAAAATATCGGCATCTGTTGATAGTCCGCAATAACCACATCTTCATCCACAGATAAAGAATGAGTTTAAACTTTAAATTTTCATTAATATATAGCACCTTGTGGGTGATCTTCGGTTATATTGTCTTTTTTGGATTCCCGATTCTCGGCAGAATAATATCCTGACGTAATCTTCCATCAGCACACCCGCCAGTAAATTCTTAGTTTTGCTTTATTCGAGTTTTTGGTGATCATAAAATATGAAAAAAAATGTTTTGTAATCTGCCCAAGGTTTATGGTAGGCAATATAAAATAAATCCGGCATCATACATTTTGGAAAATACGCGACGGTTAAAAAATTGGAGATATAGAAATTATTTTGTATGTAAAATTTTACCATTGTACAAATTTTTACTACGAGTTATGTAAGTTAATTTATATGTAAAATGCTATCTAAACGTATGAATTTAAAAAAATATTTGAGTTATAGAAAAATTTGAGTTACAGAATTATGAAAGTTTGACTGTATTTAATTTAGCTTTACATGGAAAAGAAAAAGATATTATTGATTTGTCACAAACTGTATTCAGTTTTGAAGCTAAACTTCGACTGTTTGTTTACGATCTACATAACGAAATATTTAAACATTTACCACTTTCTGTTCCTATTTATCGGGAACGATGTCGGGTCGTTAATGAAACGATAATATACGTAAAATGATGTGAAATATATTTTTTTAAAGATGAATCTACCGTCTATAAAGTCGGT
The DNA here is from genome assembly GCA_944588485.1 of Phosphuga atrata. Taxonomy (NCBI): domain Eukaryota; kingdom Metazoa; phylum Arthropoda; class Insecta; order Coleoptera; family Silphidae; genus Phosphuga; species Phosphuga atrata. The sequence continues at coordinate 13,951,026 of OX155895.1, read as the reverse complement.
AGCTCCGAGCAACAGAAAATGTAATTAATACCAAAAAAGAAAAGTTAGATGAATATAAAAAATATATATATAGAAAATTAAACGTGGCTTTCTGACTTAATGTTCCTTACAGATGTTCTAGAACATTTACAAATACAGTCGAACTTCCCAAAGTCGAATTACCATAGTATATGAAAAAAAAATCGAATTATAGAAAATTGGAGTTATAGAAATACATAACTACAAAATGAGTAAACATATACACATATATACACTATACACAATTTATTCCAAGTAAATATATATATATATATATATATATATATATATATATATATATATATATATATATATATATATATATAAATATATATATATATATATATATATATATATATATATTTACAAACAAAAAATAAATATGTATATATTATTAATATGATGGTATATAATTATAATTAATTAAAAATAATTATAATTATATTATTTTTTGAAAAGGTCTGTAATTTTTAATTGTTTTCCATTAAAAAATTCTCTATCTACAAAGTTCTCCAAAGTAGATAATGCGCGGTACACTTCGTTTGGAAGATTGCCTTTAGAACACAGATATTCGCTATACTTATTTAAATAACTACGCATGTCTTTGTTTGTGGGTGGAATTGGCACTGTTTCGTTGCTTGATAAGACATCTTCATCTTTGCTTTTTCTAATGTTGTTAAAAATATCGGCATCTGTTGATAGTACGCAATAACCACATCTTCATCCACAGATAAAGAATGAGTTTAAACTTTAAATTTTCATTAATATATAGCACCTTGTGGGTGATCTTCGGTTATATTGTCTTTTTTTGGATTCCCGATTCTCGGGAGAATAATATCCTGACGTAATCTTCCATCAGCACACCCGCCAGTAAATTCTTAGTTTTGCTTTATTCGAGTTTTTGGTGATCATAAAATATGAAAAATAAAATGTTTAGTAATCTGCCAAAGGTTTATGGTAGGCAATATCAAATAAATCCGGCATCATACATTTTGGTAAATACGCGACGGTTTAAAAATTGGAGATATAGAGATTATTTTGTATGTAAAATTTTACCATTGTACAAATTTTTACTACGAGTTATGGAAGTTAATTTATATGTAAAATGCTATCTAAACGTATGAATTTCAAAAAATATTTTAGTTATAGAAAAATTGGAGTTACAGAAGTTTGAATTATGGAAGTTTGACTGTACTTAATTTAGCTTTACATGGAAAAGAAAAAGATATTATTGATTTGTCACAAACTGTATTCAGTTTTGAAGCTAAACTTCGACTGTTTGTTTACGATCTAGAGAACGAAATATTTAAACATTTACCACTTTCAGTTCCCATTTATCGGGAACGATGTCGGGTCGTTAATGAAACGATAATATGCGTAAAATGATGTGAAATATAATTTTTTAAAGATGAATCTACCGTCTATAAAGTCGGTAGCTCCGAGCAACAGAAAATGTAATTAATACCAAAGAAGAAAAGTTAGATGAACATAAAAAAAATATATATAGAAAATGAAACGTGGCTTTCTGACTTAATGTTCCTTACAGATGTTCTAGAACATTTACAAATACAGTCGAACTTCCCTAAGTCGAATTACCATAGTATATGAAAAAAAAATCGAATTATAGAAAATTGGAGTTATAGAAATACATAACTACAAAATGAGTAAACATATACACATATATACACTATACACAATTTATTCCAAGTAAATATATATAATATATATATATATATATATATATTTACAAACAAAAAATAAATATGTATATATTATTAATATGATGTTATATAATTATAATTAATTAAAAATAATTATAATTATATTATTTTTTGAAAAGGTCTGTAATTTTTAATTGTTTTCCATTCAAAAATTCTCTATCTACAAAGTTCTCCAAAGTAGATAATGCGCGGTACACTTCGTTTGGAAGATTGCCTTTAGAACACAGATATTCGCTATACTCTTTAAATAACTACGCATTTCTTTGTTTGTGGGTGGAATTGGCACTGCTTCGTTGCTAGATAAGACATCTTCATCTTTGCTTTTTCTAATGTTGTTAAAAATATCGGCATCTGTTGATAGTCCGCAATAACCACATCTTCATCCACAGATAAAGAATGAGTTTAAACTTTAAATTTTCATTAATATATAGCACCTTGTGGGTGATCTTGTCTTGTGGTGATCTTGGTTATATTGTCTTTTTTTGGATTCCCGATTCTCGGGAGAATAATACCCTGACGTAATCTTCCATCAGCACACCCGCCAGTAAATTCTTAGTTTTGCTTTATTCGAGTTTTTGGTGATCATAAAATATGAAAAATAAAATGTTTAGTAATCTGCCCAAGGTTTATGGTAGGCAATATCAAATAAATCCGCCATCATACATTTTGGAAAATACGCGACGGTTAAAAAATTGGAGATATAGAGATTATTTTGTTAATTTATATGTAAAATGCTATCTAAACGTATGAATTTCAAAAAATATTTGAGTTATAGAAAAATTGGAGTTACAGAAATTAATTAATCAATTAATTAAATTTGAATTATGGAAGTTTGACTGTACTTAATTTAGCTTTACATGGAAAAGAAAAAGATATTATTGATTTGTCACAAACTGTATTCAGTTTTGAAGCTAAACTTCGACTGTTTTTTTACGATCTAGAGAACGAAATATTTAACCATTTTCCACTTTCTGTTCCCATTTAATGGGAACGATGTCGGGTCGTTAATGGAACAATAATGCGAGTAAAATGATGAAAAATGATCTGAAATATCATTTTTAAAAGATGAATCTACCGTCTATAAAGTCAGTAGGTCCGAGTAACAGAAAATGTAATTAATACCAAAGAAGAAAAGATAGATGAATATAAAAAAAAAATTCAAGAATTACAAGCAAATTTCCAAAATAGATTTGAAGATTTGAAAAGTTTGAAATCTACCTTTTTATATTTTGTGAATCAATTTATTTGTGATATTACTGAAGATGGATTGCCAATAGCTGAAATAAAACTTACTAAAAAGGCGGCTGGAGCATTGGAGTTATTAGAGATGAAAGAGGACCAGGCATTACAAATGCTGCACAAACCTTCTTCTATGACTGAATTTTGGATACTCGTGCCAGAATGAAAATATCCAAACTTAAAGAAAGCTGCTTGTCGCTTCTTTTCGATTTTTGGGACAACATATTTATGTGAATCTTTGTACTCCACAATGAAGTTCGTGAAGTCAAAACATCGTTCACAGTTGACCAATCAATATTTTACAGAATTTCTGCTGACAGGTTTAACTAATTTTACACCAAATTTTAAAGATTTTACCAAAGATTGTTCTTAGATTTTTTTAGAAAATATATTTTTATGATATAGATTTCTGTTATATTTTATTTTTATTATATTTGAATTCTATTCAATTTTTATGGTGTAAAGAACAATAAATGTATGGTATTATGTATAAAGAACAAGAAAGCAAGCGGTGAAGATGGTATACCAGCTGAGCTTATAAAACTCTTTGCTAATCAATAGATTGAGGACATACAAGACTTGTTTAACACTATATACAATACAGGAGTAATACCACAGGACTGGTTAACATCTATTTTTATTCCGTTGCCAAAAAAGCCCAACTCAAAAAAATGCGAGGAATATAGATACATTAGCTTAATGAGCCACGCTCTAAAACTATTCCTCCGGATAATTCATGGACGAATATATAATCAATTAGAAGAACTTACAGGTGACACTCAATTCGGCTTTAAAAAGGGTCTAGGTACAAAAGAAGCTCTGTTCGCTGTACAAATACTTATTGAAAGATGTAGAGATGTCAATACAAATGTACACCTATGTTTGATAGACTTTATCAGAGCGTTTGACCTCGTGAACCACGATAAACTTGTTGAGGTGCTGGCGTATGGAGGAGTAGAAGCTGCTGATCTTCGTATCATCTCAAACCTATATTGGAATCAAACTGCTAAAGTAAGAATAAAAAACAATACAACAGACTGTATCAATATAAAGAAAGGAGTAAGACAAGGGTGCATTCTGTCACCTCTACTGTTTAATGTATATTCGGAGGAAATATTTAAAAAAGCACTGGAAGAAGCAACAGATGGTGTTAGTATCAACCGCGAATGTTTGAATAATCTGCGATACGCGGATGATACGGTGATCATGAGCAACAGCGAAGAAGGATTGCAGCGGCTAATGAACCGAGTAGTTACCGTCTGCGAAGAATATGGCATGAAACATAATATAAATAAAACCAAAACAATGGTAATCAGTAAAAACCCAGATGCTAGCGCTGAAATAACTGTAAACGGGAACACCCTGGAAAGAGTGAGGAAAATGACATATCTGTGCTGCGTGCTCAATGATAGCTGGGATCATTCGGTTGAGATAAAGGCTAGAGTGGAAAAGGCAAGAGCAATATTTAACAACATTCGCAATGTGCTGTGCAATCTCAGGCTCAACCTAAAAACCAGGCTCCGTGTTCTGAGGTGTTATGTTTTTAGCACACTGTTTTATGGTGTGGAAACGTGGACACTAACAGAAACAACGCAAAGGAGAGTGGAGGCCTTTGCAAGATGGTGCTACTACAGGATGCTGAGAATTCCTTGGACAAGCCATACTACCAACATCGAGGTCTTAAACCGCATGGAGAAACAAACAGAAATAATGAATACTGTCAAACAGAGAAAAAAAAGCTACTTTGGACACATAATGAGAAGCGACAAATACAGAGCGCTTCAACTCATAATTGAAGGAAAAATAGACGGAAAAAGGGGGCCAGGCAGAAGAAGGATTTCATGGCTGAAAAACTTGCGACAATTGACGAATATGACTTCAGTTGAACTGTTCCGAGCTGCAGTGGATAAAGTGAGGTGGGCTAATGTGATCGCCAACGTTCAGAGAGGATAAGGCACATCGAGAAAAAGATGGTATATGTTATAATGATATTGTTATTTTGTGATTTATCTATGTTTTATGCTGTGTCTTGTGGAAATATGCAATTGTATTAAATAAAAAAAATTGTGTACGGGCTCTTTATGGAATATTAAAAATAGGATTGCGGCTCCCTTAGGCCTCATGTGTGCGCTGTCAATATAACAATGTCATATAACAATGTCCAGTCATATAACAATGAATCCACAATTGTGGTCTTAAATAATGACCTGAATTCTAAATCTGAGCCTAATTCTATAAGTTCCTTGTGTTCCATATCTATCAGTTTATCACCAACAAATCAACTTATCTACAAATTTCCGGTTCTGTCCCTTACTGAATCGGCAAAGAGCTTTTAAATCTTAGCTAGTAACATTTTTTTTAGAACAATTACTGAGTCTTTTAGGACTACCAAAACAAAACTCATGTGAAATTTGTCAGTTATTTAAAAGCTTTCAGTCCACCTTCGTGACACTCAACAAAAACCATAAAAATAACATTGTTTTTAAGATCAAGTCTTTCCGTTAACCTAAGTACGTAGCCATTTGCAGACGCGTTAGTATAGTTTTACCAATTCTAAATTATTTCATTAAATAATTTTCACGGACTAATGATGGCCCGCGGGAAACCGGTTGAAAAGCACTGGTTTAGTCCACTTTTACCTAGTTTTATCTGCGTTGTCCATTTATCAAATCAATGTTACCACTAGAAACTTAAACTTAAAATCTTCAAAGGTAAATTGACAGTATCCCAATTTTCTGACAAAATATATATTATACATTCGATGGTCGTGTTAATAATAAAGGGTTTACCAATTCTTTTCAGAAGATAGATACATTTAAAAAAAAATACTACGAAGATACGAATTCAAATCTGAATTTTGTTGAAAACGATTCGCAGTCACTCAACAAATCTTCTGTAAAGACTTTTCGGTTCCTTAATTAACTAAAGAATTTTTTAAATGTTCACATGGAGCTGATCATTAGTGAAGTTTTTTATTATTATATTATACATATTGTTGTTTTGGGTGAGGTTTTGTACTCGAAAAAATATTAATTTGTTACTTTTTATGAAGGGATCGATTAATAATGTGCGGCTGTGCGCTGAAACTCTTTGTTGTTAGCGAGTACCGCTTTGTACCGGAGCTACTGACTTTATAGACGGTAGATTCATCTTTTAAAAATTATATTTCACATCATTTTTCATCATTTTACTCGCATTATCGTTTCATTAACGACCCCGACATCGTTCCCGATAAATTAACAAAATATTTTATAAAGAAACTTATTCATTTATTTTCGATATCAGTTTCATAATTAAATCAAACTTCTATTCATTCTAGAATATATATATATATATATATATATATATATATATAAATATATATATATATATATATATATATATATATATTATTTATTCAACCAGATAAGTACATATGCAAATATAAGAAATATACACACAATATTAACTCCTATAGAGATAATTACAAATTACCTGTACATAGGCCTGGTATATATAAAACATAACAAAAAAGTTGGTAGATATTAACATTTTCAACGTAAAATAACAACAGCGGTTTATATATTTATCTTAAAACAAAAATCTAGTCTATGTTCTCCCTCAACCAGCTTTTAATTTGAAATTTAATATTACATTTGCTATATTTTAAGACCTTTAAGATATTTGGCAGCTTTTTGAAGTTTTTGTATGCTACTACAGTGCTATTTTTTGAACTAATAATAATAATAATAGAAAAAGAACGAATTTTGGTAAAGGTAGTTGCATTTTCCTAGTAATACTATCGGAACATTTAAATTCCTCTCTTAAATTACAATAATGGAATGTCGCACAGTCCTTAATAAAAAGTTGATTGATGTTTAATGGCATTTTGTTTACATCTATATCATGATTTTTATTTATTATTGTTAGTATTCTATTTTGCATATTCATTATTAATTGTAAAATGTTTCTCCACCCCATGCAATAAAGGCGTATGACATTAGGCTGTTGAATAGTGCATAGTACTGCATAGTAAATCATGAGAAGAGTTTTCGTCTTTATTATTTTTGAAATCTGATAAAAAAGATAAACATTAAATACTTAGTTATAAATATTAAAAATTCGATGTGTTTGTTCCATTTCGTATTATAATCAAAAATTATTAAAAGTATTTGTAACTCTGTTCACGATTTATGCTAATATTATTTATTTGTATATTTATCTCCTCCGGAATGCTGTTGCTATAGTTGCCAAAAGTTATAAATTCAGTTTTGGTTATATTCAGTGATAGTTTATTTTCTTCTAGCCAATTAGCTACCGTATTTAACAATTTATTCATTTTATTTTGTGTATCCAACCATGTATTTCCAGTAGCTAACAGCAGTATCATGCGTAAGATATTATTTCTTTCCTATTAAAATATGTAAACAACTCATTGACATACAATACAAAAAGTAATGGACCTAGAATAGTTCCTTGAGGTACTACCAGTCGTAATATCTGTTGTCCTGCTTAGATAATTATTTATCTTAACTCTTTGTTTTCTGTTACTTAAATAACTTCGAATTAGGTTATTTGCTATACCTCTAATTCCATAATTCTCTAGTTTTTCCAATAGTCTAGAATGATTGACTGTATCAAATGCTTTTGCAAGGTCTAGGAATGTTACAATTATAGGTGTACTGTTATCTAAATTATTATATATAATATTATATATATATATATATATATATATATATATATATATATATATATATATATATATATATATGTTCTATTGCATCTGTAGTCCCTTTATTTTTTACAACTCTATATTGGTTATGAGCTAGAATATCATACTTCGTTATAAAATCCTGTATTCTATTGTATATAATACGTTCAAATATTTTTGCTATATTCGAAATCAAAGATATTGGTCTATAGTAGTTCTGCCGCTTTTAATGAATCAGGCCATATACCAGTTTCAATGCATAAATTGAATATATGTGTCAAAGGTGTTCCACTATGGCTTTTATCGTTATAGCTTTTATACCATCAACTCCCCCATTTCTGTCTTTTAACGAGGATATAGCTCTAGTGACTTCATCTCTATAAGTTGGGTATAAGTACATTGTTTCAGTGTTATTCCGTGTATGGATACCTGACACTTTGTTACATGTTATGCTACTACTCAATTTTGTACCAATATCACAAAAGTATGCACTCATTGCATTTGCTATATTTAATGCACCATTGATCTTACAATTTTTGTCAGCAATAATATAGTCAATTTCATTTGACTTTTTCTTATGATTCCCACCATTGTTTTGTTTTATAAAATTCCATAACTGTTTTGTTTTATCACATATTTTACTAACATATTGACTATTAAAATTCCTCTTAGCGTGTTTTATTACCTTACTCAAGATATTTTTATAATCATCGTATTCCTTTTTAAGTATTTGATTAAGAGGATCTTTTTTCAAAATATTGTATAACAACTCTTTAGTCTTACACGAATTCATTATTGCAGTTGTAATCCAACATTTCCTAGGTCTTTGTCGATTTTTACTTTTTATTTTTTTTGTAGATTTTTTTATTTATTTTTGTATTTCATTTATTAAAATATTTGTTGCTACATTAGGATGACATATTTCTAGTATTTTATTCCAGTTAGCCTTTTTAAATAATTTTTTCAATATTTTATAATCTAAATAAGTGCTGACTGCAGAGTTGTTATTTTTCATTAAATCATTATTTATGCCAACAAAAAGAGGGTAGTGATCATTGAATAAATTTTCTAATTTATACGATTTATAAGTAAAATTCTTTGATTTGATAAAGATGTTATCTATACAAGTTCCCACATTACAATTTGAAACAGGTGGTCTAGTCACACTAAATTCATTTTCAAACATAATATTTAGAAATTCCTGACTAATATTGTCAAGTATTAATATGTCTATGTTAAAATCTCCTAAAATGATATGGTTCATTACCTTTTTGTGTGTGCTTAAATATATTGCCAAATCTCTATTGCATCATCTTTTTCCAAATTATGTGATCTATATATTGCTGAAATTTTTAACTTTACATTATCAGTATTTTTTATGTTCACCGTTAAGATATTCAATTTACTTATTAATTCAATATTTGCATTATGCTCAAGATCATCCCTGATAAAGATAACTACTCCATCAGCTTTATTAATCCTGCTATTATTGTAATAAATACAATAATTTCTTAATTGATATAATTGATACTTCTCCATTTCCCATGTTTCCGTACAAACTATCACACACGGTTTTAAATACAAACTCTCAACTAATGTTTCAACTAATTCATGATTTTTATTAAGACTTCTTATATTCACATGCATTATCAATGATTGTAATATATTGATTATACTATTGAGAGTTTGTATATCAGAGCAATTTTCTTCTCTTGTTATGTAATCAGTATAATCGTTTTCACAATTCATAAGAGTCGCCTTAAGGTAGGCGTCCACAGTTCCGCATCGTACGTATCGGACGCATCGCATTAAACGGATCGCAGTATTCTTTCTATAGAAACTAATACAAGTGCGTCCACTGTTACGCATCGTACTGATCGGACCGTCGGCAATGCCGATGCGTGCCAATGACGTCATACGGAATACCGATCAGTGGACGGACTACGCGCGCTCGCTCGCTCCGCCTCCTCCGCCAGTTCACACGTGTTTGATTCCGCTTGAAATGTATTCATCCAATATTCGATTACAAGTTTACAAAACTCAACATACAATAAGTGGGAGAAGTTCTACAATAAATAGCTGGATAAATACAAAACAAATTAATCAATCCAAAATTCGGTTACTTCGTACAAAATAAATTATTTAGTCCAAAAAAGGTTAATTCATCCAAAATAAAATGTAATCATCCAATAATTGTTTTTTTCGTAGAAACTATAATTTTTCTTACAATAATCGATTGAATCTTAGAACATAAAATCAATTCACCTAAAAAAGATTTACGTGTACATAAAAAGGTTGTTTCATCCAAAATTTAGATCTCTCTCTTTCGTTATATGATGCAGCGTTAGTTTGAAATTAAATTTGAAGGAATCAAGTCGTTGTAAAATTCGTTTATTTGGAAGAAATAATTGTATTTTGTATAAAAAATATTGTTTGTAAAGCAATCCAATTTTGGATGGATTTTTTTGTACAGTTGTTAAGACCCAACAGTTTTATTTTATTTTTATTTGGTCTTAAAACCATTTTTCTTTGTTAAGTGTGTTTCTAGAGGTAGGTATTATTAAATTACATTAAGATTATGTTAATGAAATCCGATGCGTGCCGATGACGACATACGGAATATGGTATTTGCAAGTAGTTGCGTCGGCAAATCCGATCGCTGCCGATGCTGTGGACGCGCTGTACAAAAATAATCCGTTTGATGCGATGCGTACGATGCGGAACTGTGGACGCCTAGCTTTGACCTCTAGTTAGACTTAACCCTTAACCGCCTGGGTCTAAAAACCCGAACGTACATACCCGGCACCGGTCACCGCGACCGCAACATATCTGGTAGAATTACACGAAGTTGAAATTATTATTTAGGTGCTTTAAGAAGCTTAAACTATTTATTGGGATTAGTACAAGTAATAAAACCATATAAAACTTTTAAATATATTTTATTATTTGTAATACAAAAATTTATTTAGAAGATAACATTTATTTGCAATTTTGTAGCATATCTAAGTAAAAATTATTTATATTAGAACATGACTGAAAAATATGACTAAAGTTACTAATTTCTATTAACTAAAGGATTAAACTAAAAGAAAATCATAAATTGAAACATAAAATAAAAAATTTTCATAAAGATTGCAAGGCCCTAATATCACCCTAAATATTTTCGCTGAAGTTGCGACAAATTTTATTTGTGCATTCTAAACACACTGGTTTCTTGCAGCAATGGCATAAGTATAATGTTTTTCTTTTCAATTTCGGGTCACACATGTAACAGGTTTTCCTCTTTGTCAGTTTTGCATCTCCTTGGGGAATTTCTGCTTGAATGCCTAGTACTCTGCGGATGCATGCGCGAAGTTCATATGATAAATGAAAGTTTTCATGTCTTCTTTGCGTATGTGGTGTTACTATTTCCATCGTTTCATCTTCACTTTGTTCACTTGCTGATAACTCAGATAATGAGTCGTGTTCACTTTCTTCTTGTTCATTTTCAGAACAACTTAAATTTACACAACTTGCTTCATCATCTTCAAACCAATGCATAAGAGTTTTTTCAAAGTCTGGATCTGTATATTTCACTGTTCGCGTTTGCGGCATTTTATAATGTTGAATAATAATTGATCAAGCAAGGGTGATCACCTCGCAGATAACTGATTTCAAAATTCTAATAATATGAAATCGTTGTTACAATATGAGAGGGGATGAAGTAAATGAAGAGCAGGCGTTGGTCAAATAACTGCTTTTTCTACGAAGAGCAGATTTTATGACTGTTCCTGAAACGATCCAGGTGGTTAAGGGTTAAAAATATGAGTATAATTAGGAAAAAACTATATCAAACGATTACTGAGAAATAGTTGTTCTTAGTAATCGTTTGATATAGTTTTTTCCTAATTATACTCATATTTTTAAGCCCGTCGGTTCCAGGAACAGTCATAAAATCTGCTCTTCGTAGAAGCCTCAGTTATTTGACCAATTTGCTTGATCAATTATTATTCAACATTATAAAATGGCACAAAATCTGTGAAATATACAGATCCAGACTTTGAAAAAACTCTTTGGCCATGGTTTGAAGATGATGAAGCAAGTTATATAAATATAACTATGTTTTATTTAGAAATAAAAGTGGAAAGTTCGTTCATGTGCAAGCGACTAAAACTCTCACAAAGACCCGGGACCGGTCACAGCGACCGCTCGAATATTTCAAATATTTTTATTACGCGTCTACACATATTTGATGACAAATTGACAAAAATGACAAAATTGTATTGCGCTGGGGGCTGGCCAGGCGCTGTAAGTTGTGGGTATTGTTTGAAAAAAGATACACACGATTCGTAAAACCGTTGCGGTCTCAGTGACCGGACCCAGGTGGTTAAGCGTTATTGACGCTTGTGAAGCAAGTGATGAGTTCTGCATCATTCTTGGTTGCGGAGTGATATCTACCTTACCGATGTATCGAGGTATCGTTGGGTCGATCGGATAATCCATTGTAGCAGTATACTTCTTTATTTTATTCTTCAGCACTGTACAGCTGTGGCTGTCATTTGCCACGTGTTTCACATCATATGTTGTTCCATATATGTTATTGCTATGAATGCAATTCACACAGCTGAAATGCGAAGTATTTTTACAATGAATTGAGTTGTAAGAGCCAGCACATTTCAAACATATCTTATCATTCCAGCAATTATTTCCACTGTGACCAAAAATGTATATATATATATATATATATATACAGAGTGGTGTTATACAAGTTTGGAATCAAACCAATAACTCCTTTATTTATCGTTTCTGGGATAATCGCTCGGATCCGTCAATTTACTTTTCCAAAATACAAAGTTATGACAAAGTTAAGTCATTTGGGCAGTAGCGTCATTTACATTTTTTTTAATGGCAACCCCCATTTTTTATTCTCATATATGGACATATTTAAACACATTTAAAGATCAAAATATACAGAATAAATTAATTTAAATCAAAGAAAATTTTGATCTAAAAAAAATTATCAAAATAGATAATTAATTTTTTTCAGAATTTTTTGTTTTATGATTTTTTACCCATCGTGCACCAAAATGATAGAAAAGGAGGTGTCTGTCTGAAATTGGGGACTTATCTGGAGACGATTATTGCATTAGATTTAAGGAAATTAAGGAAATTTGCTGATTTATTACGGCTTTGTTTGAAAATTTCTAATAACTCCAGGAGAATTTTTTAGATTATATATTTCGGAGAATTCTTTATTACATTCTAGACCAGTGGTTCTCAAACTTGTTTTTGCCGCGGCACCCTTATCGAGCTAAAAAAATCTCGCGGTACCCTTGTTGGGCTACCAAAATAGCGGCACAGCTACCCTAAAAATGGTTTGAAAACTTAGGAATAAAAAGAAAATACATTTTCTTATGTACATATTACAGTTTCTAATGCTGAATTGTTTTTAATGGGATGAATGAAATTGTTTGGAAGATTTTTTTATTATTTCCTTTAAGTTTATCGGAAGTTTAATTTCACCCTCAAATCACTTGATACAGAGAGTTTACTCCTCTGTACCTGTTTTTAATGTAAGCGTATGTTGAGAATGAAACATTGAGAGAAGTGGCGGTCTCATTTAGTTTTTCAAAGGTGTGGTAAAGGTATCCCAATTTAAGCAGCCAATCGACATCAGTGATTTGTTGGATAAATATATTGATAGCCAACGCATTTCTGTGTGCAGCAAGAGGTGGAAGTGATCCATACCCAGATCTTCGGCGGAAAGTTTTAAAAGGCTTGGATTTTTTGCGTACAATAAATAGATGTTTTTTTACAAAAAATAGTTGCAAAAATACAAAATTCGGTTTATTCATACAAAAAGAGATTACTTCATCCAAAAAAAGGTTACTTCGTGCAAAATAAAAGACATGGATTTTTTGCGTACAATAAATAGATGCTTTTTTACAAGTAATATTTGGAAAAGTACAAAATTCGGTTTATTCATACAAAAAACGATTACTTCATCCAAAAAAGGTTACTTCGTCCAAAATAAAATATAAACACCCAATGATCGATTGAATCTTACAAATAATAATGGTTTAGTACAATAATTGATAGATTTGTACAAAATACAATCAATTCACCCAAAAAAAGGTTTAACTGTACAAAAAAGGTTCATCCATCCAAAATTTGATTGCTCTTTACAAACAATTTTTTGATACAAAATACAATTATATCTTCACAATAAACGAATTTTACAAACAAGGACTTTGATTCCTTCAAATTTTATTTCTAACTAACGCGGCGCGTGACGAAGGAGAGAGAGCGCAAACACATCAGTCTTACGACCAGAAGCACTGTATGCAGGGGTGGGCTGCCAAATTTTGAATAACTGGCTCGATAATATTTCGAAGAAAAAAAAAACGGTAAATGAGTACATTGTATTCATTTATTTGTCTACAGTAATTGTGTAATTTGAGCTTCTGAACTGTTAATAGCAATTGTGCTTGCAATTTTTTAGTCCAAAAAATTGAATTAGGTAACTGAACATTTTTCAGTTGTATATTTGGGTCTATAAAGTCACGAAAATCATCTATTTGAAACGTTAAAATTTCACATCATTTTCTAACCATTTCTTCACCTTCTAGCCATGGTGCCATAATTTTATCTAATGACCAGGTAGAAGGATCTAAAATCTCGAAGAGCTGCAAAAATTTTTCATAGTTATCAGTGTCATTGTTCTCATTCTTCTCATCATTATCCACACTATTATGCCACACGATTATATTTGGACTCATTTCGGATAATTTAAGAAACGGCTCGCCGAGTTTCAAAAATTTTAACAACCGACTCGCGCGAGCCGGACCGAGCCGGCTCCAGCCCACCCCTGACTGTATGCCATGGAGTATCTTTCCTTGAACCGAAGAGGTCTGGTAGAGAAATTGGAAATCAGAGAGAGGAGAATCATCAGGAAGATCCTAGGCATTCCCGGTAAAGGAAGATGGGGAATTCCGAAGACGACATAACTCTGAGCTTTACGAACATATTGAGAGGCTCTCTAACTGTGCAAGGAAAAAAAGGGTTTCAAGAAAAAAAAGGAAAATTTGCTTTCTATGGCCACGCTGCAGGATTGACTCCAAACCGACTAACTAACTGTCTGTTCACATTTTGGTAAAACAAGAAGGTTCGTACCACTTGGTTGACAGAAACCGAGAAGGATATTAAAGAAGTGGGAATAACAGATCTCCAAAACAGACAGTCTGCTGTGAGATGCATCCTGAAGGAAGTCCGTGGATTTCAGGAAAAAGACTGAAAGAAGTCTGTGGATTTCAGGAAAAAAAGGTACCCCCTGAACAGAAGAGGGAAAGAAGCTACACCGGCAGAAGATGCGACAATACTGGGCAAAGATCAAAGCCCAATAGTTGAACAAGAGTGGTCCAAAGTAGGGCTATTGGCACCAAGAAGAAGAAGAAGAAGGTAGATGCACTATATATATAAGAAGCACTATATATACTATATATAAACAGATAGAATAATGCAATTTATTTCCGAGCTAATCCACTCATCAATAAGGTGAACAGTTTTTTCCTTTCAGTATTTTTATGCATATTATAAAAGTGTGAAGATTATTAAATACACACGTTCACATTTTCATTTTGCACTTATTAAGTAAAATAAAAAAGCTTTTTTGGGTAAATTTCGAAAATGTTGAACGATTCAATCGATTATTGTAAGGAAAAATCGTAGTTGGTAAGAAAAAATCAATTATTGGATGATTACATTTTATTTTGGATGAATTAACCTTTTTTTGGATGAAGTAATTTATTTTGTACGAAGTAACCGAATTTTGGATTGATTAATTTATTTTTGTATTTATCCAGCTATTTATTCCATTTATTCATTATCCATTTATTGTATGTTGAGTTTTGTATACTTCTAATCGAATATTGGATGAATAAATTTTATGCGGTTTTAAAAGACGTGCTTGAAGCGGGCCACTCTTAACATGATTAATTATCTTCACAGCGCCATCCAATATGACTTTTAAATCTTGCGGCAACCTTCTAGTTGACAGATAACATCGATGGATGATTGTCTGTTACTTGCTTCCTTCTAGAAATGGCTTTCTTTACTTTTCCAACCATTGCAGCCGCTCCATAGTTGCAAATATTGCTTCACTTGCTCCATTTCAAATTATTTTGATGTATATTTTTGTCGATGACTTTGAAAATTTCTTGCTATTGCTTATAGTGCTTACTTGCTTATTAACTTAATTGCTATTTGACAGCTGGACAGTATCAGTCTTCTTGGCGATGTCGTTCACGCAAGGTTTAATCGGTGTCTCGGCAATAGTTTGGGGTTTTCCAGATTTTGCTATGTGTGAACTGACAATAAATGAAGCTTGAATTGTGTTTTCATTTAAAAAAATTCTCTCCACCATGGATAACCCTGCCTGAAGAAATAAACTCGGCGTTTGAAGATTTCTTCACCTTTATGTACTAAATCAGAATGAGTGCATTCCAGCTGTCTTTTCAATTCGGATGGAATCAAGCAGCTGTTAGCAACAATTTTATGACAGATAACGTATTGCCCTTCCGGTGCTTGTTCGTTCCCAACAGAAACAGAGCGAAACAATGTGTGGTAGCTAGGATCATATTTCTTTATATTTCCTAGGATTACCTTTTGGTTTTGAGTTGCGTTTTCGCGAACTGAGACAGACGAACTTGAAAAATTTAGACTCGCAGTTGTTTGCTGGCATATTTCGTCTCCTCCGACGATGCTGGTTGTCATTGAATCAGTCGCTTCAGAAGCTTCTGTGACTTAATCACCTTTCCGTTTTAACGACCCAGATTTTAGCCAATTGTCCATAATTCTGCATTAAAAGTAGGAACTCAAATTTGTTTATTCCTCATATAATTTTCTTTTAACATTTCTTGATTATTACTGCGGCACCCCTGACATACGCTCGTGGCACCTCAGGGTGCCGTGGCACCCAGTTTGAGAACCACTGTTCTAGACAATAGCTAGAACATGAACTTGTGTCTTATTAAGACGAAAGTCACGAAAATGTTGTAAAAACAGTTGAAATACGTCCTATGTTTATAATTTCTGGTATAAATTAGTGGTAAAACATGAGTGAATTTTTCAATTCAGAGTAATCTAGGTTTGAAGAATTTACGACAATTGCTAATATACAAATAGCAAAATACATTTATAAAAGCAATCAACAAACCTGCTAAGAGGCCGTTCATAAATTACGTAAGGCATTTTTTGGGCTAATATAGTCCCCCTCCCCCTCAACCGAAGAAGAAAAACCACTTCTCATTTAGTCTAGCAAAAACTTGGTTAACAAATGATAAAATTACATCAGTTCATATAAATAACTACCAGCTAGTCAGCTACTTTAACAGAATACGGTCTAAAGGAGGGGATGTAGCTATATTCGCTAGTGTCCAGGCATTTATAAATAGTCAGATAGAAAAAATGGAATTAAGAAACGTCTCTATTGAAAAGACAATTGAGATATGCGGGATAGAAGCAAATATAAAAGGCATCCGCACTATAATATTAAATATATATAGATCTCCATTGGGATGTTTCATCTCTTTCCTGACAACACTAGACAGTATCCTACATAAACTGGCAAGAAATGATAAACAAATAATTTTAGTTGGTGACTTCAATTAAAAATTTCGCATTGAACATAAAAGAAAAACATAGCATGACCAACCTTCTAGGGGCTTATTCTCATAATCTTATATATATATATATATATATATATATATATATATATATATATATATATATATATACATATATATATATATACATATATATATATATATATATATATATATATATATATATATATATATATATATAAGCTTATGGAATGGATGAACACATAGAACAATATACAAGGATAACAAAATAGCAAAACACAAATAGATAATATATTTGCCACTTCAGGACTGCAATTAATGACTTCGGTGGAAGATACCCCTATGTCAGATCACTGTATGTTAAGATTGAGTTGCATAACAAAGAAAAAAACTAAAAACCACTATAAATTCATAAGAAACTTCTCAACAGCCAACAAAGTTCGTTTTGCTAACCAGTTACGTGATAAAACATGGGCTGACATATATAATAACACAAACAGTAACAACAAGGCTGCTTGCTGCTTTCATAAAAGTAGTTCAACATCATTTCCTCTCAAATTTTCCTATGATAAAAATTAATGTAGACAGGAAAATATGGGTTACAGAAGAAGTAAAAATCTCAGCAGCTAAACTAAAAGATATGTTTTTACTAGAAAAAAAGTATCCAGCTTTAAGGAACCAATATTTAAAAGAAAAAAACGAAATCACAAATTAATTACATTAACAAAACAAAACATTTTCAACCGTAAGATAATGAAGGCAACAAACAAGTCGAAAGCCATTTGGAACATCATCAATGAACAAACAAATAAATTAAAAATATCCGGACTCCCAAAAATAATGGAAAATAATGCCTTAATCACTGAACCTAAGGAAATCGCAGATATATTACTACTTTGAACAACCTCCAGAATCAATTGCAAGAAATATTAATCCGACAACTATTTCGAACAATCATATAGAGTTCAATCAAAGTACAATATACATACAGGATTTTACAGAAAATGAAGTTCTGACTATTACCGCGTCATTAAAAAACAAAACAACAAGTGGACCAGATGGTATTCCGTGCAACATCGGAAAAGAATTCAGGTATGAGCTTATAAAACCAATTACTCATATAATCAATGCTAGTCTAGCTGAGGAGAAATGTCCAGAAGTGCTAAAAATATAAAAAATTTTACCAGTGCACAAAAAAGGAGCAACCACGGATACTCAAAACTACAGACCAATTGCCCTCATATCGGTATTAGCGAAAATTCTAGAATACTGCATGCAAACCAGAATAACTCCATTTATCGAAAGATATAATCTGATTCCTACTCAACAACATGGTTTTTGCAAAGGCAAATCACCTTAACAGCTTTGATAGAATTCCACAGTAAAATATTACAGGAAGTTGATATAGGCAATCACCCCATAGGAATATTCTGCGACCTAACAAAAGCTTTTGACTGTGTTTCTCATAATATTCTATTAGGCAAACTAAACAGTTATGGAATCAGGGGAAAAGCGGGCCGTTGGATACAATCCTACCTGGAAAACAGGAAACAATATGTTTCAGTAAATATTGGAAATAGAACTGGACAATCACAGACAATATGTACACATATAGGGGTACCACAAGGAAGCGTATTGTCACCAACAATATTTTTACTATACACGGCAGACTTAATTAACTACATAAGAGGACGATATTACACTTTATATGCGGATGACACAAGCTTCATTGTGACTGGGAAAGACAAAAGCAATAATGTTGAGGAAGCAAACAGACTCTTAGATTCAGTTAATACATTGTTCTCAGCAAATCAACTCCATTTTAATAAGAACAAAACGGAATATATAATTTTCCAGTCCACAAGAAGGGTCTACGACGGAAATATTAACATTGTTATTAAAAATCACAAATTGAAAAGGGCTAAAGATATAAAATTCCTAGGCATGTATCTAGAGAAACATCTAAGATGGACAACCCATATACAAATCATCAACTCTATACTGCACAAGAAGGCATTTTTAATCAAACATATACATAAACTGTTAAACAAGGAAGATCTTCGCAGTTATTACGCAGGTATTTTGCTGAAGTACAAAGCGTATTAACATATGGAATAATTTTATGGGGTGCTTCTTCGCAAATAGAAGTAATACTGGTAGCACAAAAGAGAATTATCAGAAACGTATTAGGTTTAAAAATTACGGATTCCTGCAAAAAAACACTTCCAGAACCTAGGAATCTTAACAGTAGTTAGTTTGTATGTTCTAGAAACGACTGCCTATATACATAAGGTAAAACAAAATTTTCAGAAAAATAAGAACAACCATAATTATAATACGAGAAGGAAAGATCTTTTATACCCCTCAAAAACAAATCTAACCATGTGCAGCGAAGGATTGGAAAACCAAGGAGTGAAGCTATATAACAACTTACCTGATAGCCTGCGCGATGAAAAATCATATAAGAAATTCAAATCAAGAGTGAAAGAATTTCTATTACTACAAACTCCCTTCTATAATATAAATGATTTTTTTAAATGTAAATTTCAAAACTATTAGCTTTAAGTATTTATTTTAACTTAACCTATAGATATTGTTGAATCTCAAAAGGTAATAAATTATATATTACACTGCCGAGCATAAAATTAGGATCACTCCGTAATTTGAAGTTATTTAAAATTTTTTTAGTTTTTTACGTTTTCTTTCGGTTGTAACAGTATAATAACTGATTGCTTGAATAACACAAAAGGGTTTTCTTTTTCAAAATTTATTGAAAGTAATGAAAATGAACAATTTTAATTTTATGTGCTAAGTAAAGAAAATGAACAAGTTTAATTTGATATGTTTTTGTTTAATCAAAAGAAAGTTTAAGGACAGTAAGCATTTGTTTATGTGGTGTCGTCTGTCTGTTGTAAATTGTAGTTATTGTTAGTGTTTTGCAATGAGCATAAATCCCGTTGTTGTGGCACAAATTGTGGCGGCTTTAGAAGACGGCCGCGGTGAGCGCGAAACTGCGAGAAACGTTGGTGTAAGTCTCTCGAATGTGTAACGAGTATGGCGGCGGTTCGAAGAGACAGGTCTGTTCACTCGAGGACCTTGTTCAGGCCGAGGCAACACTCCAACAGCTAAGGATGGCCGCTTTCTCGTTTCTAGTGCTTTGAGAAACCGAACGGTCACGGCAGTTTCCCTTCGAAATCATCTGCAAGAAGTGAGAAATGTTAACATAAGTGAGTGGGCAGTTAGGAGATGACTTTATGCTGCTGGATTATCTTCTCGAACTAGAGCTACTGGACCGCCGCTTTCCCGTGCACACCGGATTGCGAGGTTGAATTTTGCACGAGAACACTTGACTTCGACAATAGCGGATTGGAGACGCTTATTGTTTCTCGATGAACCTCGATTCTGTCTTACGGGCACAGATAGACATGTAAGAGTGTGGTGACGACAAGGCGAGAGATATGCTCAAGCTTGTAATGCCAAGCGACTACCATTTGGTTTCATTTTTTTTGGATCAGTTATGGCATAGGGAGGCATATCTTTTGACACTCGCACGGAGTTAGTCTTTATCGAGAATGGGGCGTTGACTGCGCATAGGTATCTGACAGAGGTTCTAGAAGACCATGGTTATTCTTGGAGACGACGCAACATTTATGCATGATAACGCACGGCCCCGTAGTGCTCGGATAGTTACTGAGTATCTTGACCAGTGTGAAATCCCGCGATTTGTTTGGACAGCTCGCAGTTCAGATTTAAATTCAATTGACCATATTTGGTATGAGATGGAAAAACTTTTACGGAGACATGTGCAGGCCCCCAGAAATTCTAGAGAGCTTCGCGACATACTGGTGCAAGAATGGGACAATCTTCCGCAGAACGTGATCCAAAATCTAATCCAGAACATGACACGTCGTTTGCAAGCTGCTGTCACTGCCAAAGGAGGGAATACTCACTACTGAAGTCCTTAAATTTTCTTTTGTTTCAACAAAATCATATCCATGTAAAGTTGTTCATTTTCATTACTTAGCATATCAAATTAAAATTGTTCATTTTCATTACTTTCAATAAACTTTGAGCAACAAAAACCTTTTGTTTTATTCAAGCAATCAATTAGTAAATTGTTGCAACCGAAAAATCACGTAAAAAAACAGAAATTTCTAAAAAACTTCAAATTATGGAGTGACCCTAATTTTATGCTCGGCAGTGTATAAGATATCGTAAAATTTCAATTACCTGCATTGTCGAAAAAGGGGACAAAAATAATGCCTCGTCCCATATATTTAAAATTTTTGTTACAGAGGTTTTCTACGCTGTTGAACACGAATCTGTTAAAAAATCTGACAAAATGTTCAAAAACAAAATGGCGCCTCAAATGGCGGACAATTTTTCGAAAAACTTTTTACAAAATTATGTATTCAGAAGTTTTTATACGTCGTTGATCAGGAATCAATTGTCGGAATTTCAAAAGACAGAATGGGTTGTCCAATATGACGGACAATTGTGCATTAGGAGTTCTTCAAGCCTCTGATTATAAATTTTTTATCAGAATTTTAGAAAACGGAATATGTATGTGTGATATTGCATATGAAAAACAATTGGATAGTATTGAGTGTTGCTTAAAATAATTGTGAATATCTGATTCTTTAATCAGAATCAACCAAATTGCTAGTCCTCGGATCGTAAACACGAAAAATGTCAAAGCTTCGGCAGACAAACTTTTACTACTTTTGGGGTATTTCCTCATGCTCATGCTCAACATATAACGGTCGCATGTAACAAGAACCTTATTAAATACATCCTTCAATGTAGCTTTTCTATAATTTTTTCTTGTGAAATTTTCTCGATATTTTTTATATCTTTGTTACGTGCTTCTTGGGCGTCCTCTGACATCTGATCAATCGGAAGTGGGGCCAATATTTCAGTCCCCTGTATATGTATTTTATGAATTGTAGTCGACATACAATACCATGAATGTACTTCTCGACAAACAATTCCTCAGTTTCCAAACAATACGTTTTGAAAGCAGTTGAATCACTGCACAAACAGTTGAAACACTGATCGCCAATCCATAAGACTTAACTTGCAATATTGTATAACACCTCCTTATTAAATTTTCTGTATTACCGTCGTTAGAACTTTCGATGCCTTGTTTTTTACCTTTCTACATTTAAATAACATATACGCTGGCTGAGTATAAAGAAAATTTCAAAGTATCAAAAATTTCCAACTTTGTCAATGTCCACTTGACCAGTTGGCGCTGCCGGTCTTATTCAGTTCTGCCACACAATACATCTCTCACTTTTCTAGACTTTGTACTGTGTATAGTAGTGATTCACACGGTACCAAACATGTATAGGCACGTTTCGGTATGCAACTCTCAAGAATTCTGATTTCATAGAGTAACCTAACACCTAACCTAACATAACCTACGCGATAAACGTAAAACTAGCCCGGGATGTATTAGGCTATGTATTAACTATTTTTATCTACGACCACTATTATAATTGCCCAATATTGTACAAATCGTGGATTATGTAAATACATCTTACAACACACGTATGTAACAGTCCGCGATTAATGTTATTTAATGATTCAATAACACTAGTACGTTTGGTTTACAATTCGTTGATTGGTTGAGAGCTGCTACTATCATTAATATAGGCAACCCAATACATTCCGTTATTTGTAAAAAAAAATTAAACGTCAAACTAATACATAAACACTATATATTTTTTTCAATTCTAAAAATTAAAGTCCAGTGATGTCCAGTGATAGCGAAATAGAAAATGCTACTCCGCCCGAAATTGTTGAAAAAGCGAAACTTGATACGATGATTGATACGAGGATGCATATAGAAAATTTATGGACCGGAGAATGAAGCATAAAGTTAAATCCTTTTCAGAAAATGTTTTATTATTCTTTGATGAGTTATCTCAAACAGTGATCTTCACTTTGGGCAATTTATTGAATGGTTCGGACATCAATTAATATAAAGCACAACATCGACATTTCAAAACATTCAAAGTTAATAGCTTTACTAAAGAGAAAATCTGATGGATTTAAAACCAACAAATCAAAAATTTTAACCATTCAAGAAATTCAAAAGTTTCCTCAATAATTCGCCGGATAACAAATATTTATTGATGAAGGTATTCATTACTTTTTTATCTTATAATGCTCTCTAATGGGCATAACGACATATTTTTTTATATAATTTTAGATTATTCTTATCATTGGCATTAGTGGTGCCTGCAGAAAACAAGAACTACGAAATGTCAAACCCTGCCATATAGAAGACACCGGAACATCTCTGATCATTGAAATTCCTGATTCCAAAACAAAAACTTAAAGATCTTTTGTGCTACCGAAAGAATTTTACCAAACCTGTAAAAAATATATATTAACCTACGCCCACAAAATATGGACAAAACTCAGTCTTTTTTTTCTAAATTATCAAAATGAGAAATGCACTAAGCAATGGAATAAATAAAATTGGCTCTATTCCTAAACAAATTGCCAATTATCTTCATTTGCCGGAAGAAAATCTTTCTTTATACAGGACATTGTTACAGACGTTCGTCAGCCACCATTCTTGTGGATTCCGGTGGTGATTTATTGTCACTAAAAAGGCATGGTGGCTGGCGTTCGTCTGCAGTAGCAGAAGACTATATAGACCGCTCCATGAAAAATCAAAACGATACTGCTACAACACAGTAGGTATTATTAGGTATTAATGAAATTAAACAGATTATAAATTATTAAGTAAATATAAATTATTTCATTTGACACTGACACTGCGTACATTGTGTTGCCTATATCGATGAATCACTATATCAGTTACATCAAACATAATTTACATAGTTACATCAAACAAAACATAAAAAAAATAGTGTGGTCGTAGATAAAGTATAGTACATAATTCGAGTTGTAAGGCAATTACGAACTCACGGAACTCGCGGAATAATTGTTCCGCTCGTACGTAAAATGCTTCTTACAACTCTCATTACGTAATATACTATTACAGTTTTGTGTCAGCAAATTATTTCAAAAAAAATTCTACTCGCAATTATCAGTCAGCCAATGAATGAGCATAAACTTTTATTTAATAATGTAAAAATATGCAAAAATTCTACATACTTTTGGGATCACCCTGCATTGAGCAGATTTGATATTGCACACAAAAACAAAAAATTATCAGCCCTTTAAGCGGAGAACGTTTTTCGCAACTGATTGACACGTCATAAATACGTCAAAAGTAGGTAACTTCGAGATGTTCTGTAGCCGCAGGTTTTGAAGCCAGCTGCCTTATCTTTTATTAAGACATGCACAAAGGCCTCATCTAGAAGATAATGTAAGATAAAAGGTATTTTTCAGATTTTTTTTTTTTTTTATTTTAGTCCACTTTTTCGACTATCCAGCCCACTGTGCTACGTATCACTGCAAATTTTTCTCAGTTGGAGCACACTGATGCTTATGAACTGACTGACGATGAGTTCTAACATATTTTATTGATGCGAAGTACAATCTTACATGCTTGACAAGTTCGTTCAATCAATTGCGTTTGGACTGTCGGACAATAAAAGTCATATGGTGTTGAAAGAAAGCCTGGACGACTAGGAATCTCAATGTTTAAAGATACATGCACAAATAAGTGACAAATAAGTAAATTAGCATTTACTTGGTCTTTCGGAAGTGGGATATCCAAAGTTTCTGTTTGTTGAAAAAGACAAGGTGGTGGAATAAATCCATCATGAAGAATTATTCGCAAACTACTTCTTAATTTTCCACAACATTTAGGCTCGGCACATTTGCAAATTTGCAGTAAATACTGAGATTCTCTTACATGCCTATAGTACCAATCTGAAGTACATTCTGCTTGATTTACATTAACATTATCACTTGCCGGATTTATATATTCGGCGACAACTGGTTCTTCATCAATAATTAAAGTACTCTATATTTGCCCCAAAATATCACCAGATATTTTGAAATTTTGTAGTTCCAGTTCATTAACGTTTATACGTCGTTGATCACTGAGATGATTTCCAAAAGAATCATACGACAAGCCGAGTCCAGAAAATTGATGACTCAAAGGAGACATTCGTCTCTCCACACGATTAAAAGAACGTCCTGGGCGTTAGTGACAATAAATATAGCATCAAGATCTTTTTTTCGAAAATGAGAAATCGCATCGCAGATAACTTGAGGAAATCGTGGATTTTCATCGGGTCCTCCATCAATAGTGATGATTACAACTGGTTTCACGCGATTATTATCGGTTTTGGCTAAAGATTGAAATTCCTTCCACTCCACGAGGCACTGAAATTTTATACTATGAGTGCGTGCAGATGATAAAGAATGTTTCCCTGATCTGATTGTAATGTACGGTGTAATGTTGAAATGTTTGGTCCACTGTATGTTACTGTTTTCAGTTCGCCCATTCCTTCAGGAGTGATTTTAAAACCTGCATTATCTACATTACCATCAAAACAGAAGGTATTAATTTTTTTTTTTTTTCGCTACAATACAGCCGTGATCTGGCAAGCGGACTCTATACCACATATGCATCAGAAAGGGTGATTGTTTTTCTACAGCAGTTTTACCAATTGGTATTCGTGCTTTGTCGTTCTGCGACAAAAAGAAAACTTGAACTGGGCTTTCAAAACGATCGGTCCGATCGTTTTGAAATTTACACACAATTTTCTTAGATATATTTCCCAGGTAATGAACGAAGGAATTAGTTTTTGATAAAAAATTTCATTTTTTGAAGCCACTTTTAAATGAGAATTTTGTGGAAAAAAAAGAAATTTGTGAGACGGAGATATTTGGTCAAAAATCGAAATTTTGACTATTCCTTCGTTCATTACCTGTATTTATATGTCTAGAAAATTTTGTTTTTTGATGTCAGATAATTTGAACCAGAGATATCTTGCTCACCGCCGGATACCTTTTTACAGAGGACCTTCAGGAGATCATTTAAAGCCTAAAGGAGCAAAAGTCAAAAAGGAACTCAATATTAAAAAAAAATAGCGGGGTCTTAAAGTACATTAAATTCTCTAAATACACATGTATTTGATGTATTTATATAATAAAATGCTTCTTCACAAGAAATTCGGGAAACATTTTTTTAGACTTACAATTAGGCGTAACCCCTTAAATCTAATATTTATATGAAAAATTATAATAAATTCAAATATTCTTACACAATTTTACAAAAACTCAAAACCTGTCAATGCAGCGCCATCTAACCAACGCAACACAACATTACGAAATTACCACCAACAATTTCTATATAATATAATCTATCCCTCTACATTCCACAAACTAAATTAAATCTCATTTCAGAAACCTTACCTGTCAAGTAGTCTGAATGACGTGTTGACATGACGTGTAAATAACCTAAATATTCTAGTCAATTTTCATACAATAATCCACAATACTGCAGAAATTACAAAGTGAGCCATAAAGTGCGAAAGAATCAAAAATGGTCCTGATGACTATGATAGCCCGAGTGGCTGACGGTTTACCGTTGGCTGCCACAATGCAAGAAGACGAACAGGTTATAAATTTGTTTATATTTATTTCTGGGAAATTAATTTTGAATGTATTTTATCCAAACACAGACAGGCAGGAGCATTCTGGATTATCAAAACCAAGCCAAGATGCTGTTCCGGAAGCTTGGACCACAATCACCCGTTAGGTGTACCATTGAAACCGGACCATTTCTATTTCAGTAAATACATTTTATTTAACATTATCATATAGTACAAGAAACACATTTTATTCAATGCAAACATATTCATTTATCAATTTACCCATACAAATTATAAATTCAATGTAACACAAAAATGTTTTTCAATCAATTATTCGAATATAAAGTTGGGTGCATAGAAATTGGCCCACTGTAAACTTTTAACTTTTTATATAACACAATGTAATATGCTTTACTATGAGTTCTAAGTTTATTAAAATTTGTTTCGGTTTCTTGTGTAATATTTGCTGGTAAAACAAATTAACTTTTTTTTATTACTAAATGAAATTTGTTTATTGACTATTATCTAAATTAACACTTAACTTTTAATAGTGGGTATGACTCCCTCTTGCCCTACTAACATCTCTCATACGATTAGGCAAAGATCTAATCAAGTTTGCTATTGTTTCTTCTTGGATATTAAACCACTCTTCTTCTACTGCAACAATAAGCTTTGGGATCGAGGTTGGGGCACGAAACTTAGCTTGAATTCTTTGTTTAAACATTTCATAAATGTTCTATCGGATTTAATCGGATAAAACTGACAGAGTCGGTACATGTGAAGCCCTGTTCTCTCTGAATGTCTTGGCCCAAACATGTAGAGATATGAATTGTGACCTGTACGCTTGCTATGTAGATTACCAAAAGGTATTTGATTGTGTTCAACATGTGAAAATGATAAACATAATGAAATCAACAGGCATGGATAGGAGAGATTATTACGGAAATATACTGGAAACAAATGGCTCAAGTATCATTGGATAATGTACTCGTAGATGCTATACATATAAGGAAATGTGTCCAGCAGGGGTGCGTGCTCTCTTCCCTCTTCTATTCACCGGACGAATAATAAATAACTTGAGATACAACACAGTCCTCATTGCAAATAATTTCATCATTGCAAATAATGTCATCATTGCAGATTATGTGGTGCAACATTGTGAAAGGGCAGGGTTATTTATAAACATACTTAAGACAAAAACCAACCTCTGTTAAGTTGGCAGGACCAACGAGGGAAAAAAAATCCGCGATTGCACATAATAATCCGCTTTTTATCCGCAAACGATTGTAAAAAAAAATCCCGCACTTTCCATTTCCAGGGAAAATGGGGTTCCGCAAACTTAACAGAACGTTTGCTGGACCCACCCTAAAAATATTATTATATTATTTAGAGGAAATATATTCACCGTACTTATCCGCTTTTTATCCGCAAACGAATGCCGCGAAAAAAAAATATTCCGCGCTTTTCATTTCCCGGTAAAATTTGTAGTTTTTGTTTTTGCGCAGCCGAATCGACAATCCTGTGAAGTTAGTAACTAAATTTGCAAAAATGTAATATTACATTGGAGTTCTCGGTATATATGAAATAGTTCTAGAGTACTTTGTGCAAAATTTCAATAGTTCTGCGGAATTTCGCGAGAAAAATGGAAAACACCAAAATTGAGCTAGCAACCACTTTTGAGAAAAACTGTGCATTTTTATATATTCCTGCACCTCGACAATAGTTCTGGAGTACTTGCTCGATTTTGCAAAAAGTTCTGCAAAAATTGACATTTTGAAAAAAAAAAAATTTGAAAATTGCAAAAACAGTTCTATTCGCGGATCTGAATAGCATCTTAAGAGTTCTATCGAAGTTCCCTTTGTCATTTTTTGATCAAAACCTTAGTTCAAAAGATATTTGCAACAATAAGGGACACATTATTTTGAATGAAAATTTAAAACATCGCGCAACAGTTCTGTTTGCAATTCCCGATAGAACTCTTAGAGTTCTATCGAAAATCCTTATAAAATTTTTCTGTAAAGTTAAAAATTGGAAAGATATCCGAAAAATTAGATTTTACACCAATGCGACGAAGAAAAAGAAAAAAAATCGCGCACAGTTCTGTTGGCAGTTCCCGGTAGAACTCTTAGAGTTCCATCGAAAATACTTATAACATTTTTCTTTAAAATTAAATATTCGATAGATATGCGAGAAATTGGACTTTTCCGATGCGACGAAGTGTAGAGAAAAAAAAATCGCGCAATAGTTCTGTTTGCAGTTCCTTGTAGAACCCTTAGAATTCTATGCAAAATCCTAATAACATTTTCTTTATAGTTAAAAATTCGAAAGATATGCGAAAAATTAGACTTCAAAATTCCTAGTAGAACTCTCCGAGTTCTATCGAAAATCTTTATAACATTTTTCTTTAAAATTAAATATTAGATAGATATGCGAGAAATTGCACTTTTCCGATGCGACGAAGTGTAGAGAAAAAAATCGCGTAATAGTTCTGTTTGCAGTTCCTGGTAGAATTCTTAGAGTTCTATCGAAAATCCTTATAAAGTTTTTCTTTAAAGTTAAAAATTCGAAATATATGCGAAAAAATGAACTTCTGCGATGCGACGAAGTGTAGAGAAAAAAATCGCGCGATAGTTCTATTTGCAGTTCCTTGTAGAACTCTTAGAATTCTATCGAAGACCATTATAACATTTTTCTGTAATGTTAAAAATTCGAAAGATATGCGAAAAATTGGACTTTTCTGGGGATAGGACAGTTCTGTTCGTAGTTACTGGTAGAGCTCTTAGAGTTCTATCGAAATTCCTTATAACATTTCTTTTTTAAATTAGAAAGATATGCGAGGAGTTGTATTAAAAATAAGTTCAAAATATGTGTGTGAAATTATAACTTTGATAATGCGGTAAATAAATCAGAGATGAAAGTTTTGAATCTAAACTTTGCTTTTAATGACATTATAAAAAATTATTAAAATTAGAGAGAAAAATGAACGGCTGCGCGATTTTTTCGCTGTTTTCACTCCATTAGTAAAACCTCTCGTATATCTTTTTAATCTTCAATTTTAAATAAAAATTTATTACGATTTTTTTCTCTTCACTTCGTCGCATTGTTGAAGTACAATTTCTCGCATATCTTTCTAATATATAATTTTAAAGTAAAATGTTATAAGGATTTCTGATAGAACTCCAAGGGTTATAGCAGGAACTGCAAATATAACTATTGTGCGATTTTTTTCTCTTTGCCTCGTCGCATCTTTGAAGTATAATTTTTCGCATATCTTTTGAATTTTTAACTTTAAAGAAAAATGTTATGGGGATTTTCGATAGAACTCTAAGAGTTCTACCAGGAACTGCAAACAGAACTATTGCGCGAGTTTTGCTCTTCCCTTCGTCGCATCGGTGAAATCCAAATTTTCGCAAAATTTTCTATTTTTATTTTTACAGAAAAATGCTATAAGGATTTTCGATAGAATTCTATGTGTTCTACCAGGAACTGCAAACAGAACTATTGCGTGATTTTTCTCTCTTTACTTCGTCACATCGGTGAAGCCCAAATTCTCGCATACCTTTCTAATTTTACAGAAAAATGTTGTAAGGATTTTCCTCAGAACTCTAAGAGTTCTTCCGGGAACTGCAAACAGAACTGTTTGTGCGATTTTTTTTTCTTCTTCACTTCGTCGCATTGCTGGTTTAATTTTTCGCATATCTTTCCAATTTTTAACTTTACAGAAAAAAGTTATCAGGATTTTCAGGAACTCTAAGAGTTCTATCAGGAACTGCAAACAAAACTCTTGCGCGATTTTTTTTAATTTTCATTAAAAAAAATGGGTGCAAATATCTTTTTAACTAAGGTTTTGATCAAAAAATGACAAAGGGATCTTCGATAGAACTCTTAGGGTTGTATTCAGATCCGCGAATAGAACTGTTTCTGCAATTTTCAAAATTCATTTCTTTTTAAATGTAAATTTTTGCAGAACTTTTTGCAAAATTGATCAAGTACTTCAGGACTATGGTCGAGGTGCAGGAATATGTAAAAACGCACAGTATTTCTCAAAAGTGGTTGCTGGCTCAATTTTGGTATTTTCCATTTTCTTCGCGAAATTCTGCAGAACTATTGAAATTTTGGAATTTATCGAGTTTACGGGTCTATTGAAATTTAGTGTTATGGACTTTTTACCTGGTGTAACTGTTATTAATCGTCCTTGGCACGGGTTAACGGAAAGGTCGCAAGGGTCGGAAAGCAAAAATGAAGCTTCTGAAGATAACTTTATCTGGTTCAATAAATATTCGTGTTTTTCTTGAAATAGTTGTAAACATTGTCAACGTGACAGATAGTCGACGCGAACGCAAATAACTAGATGTTGCCACGTTTATTATTTTTTCTAATTATCAACAGATTTGCTTCGAAATAAAAAAAAGGAAAACTTGTAATATATCCAGGGAAAAATGTAAATAAATTAAGATTTTCATCAAATTAAATACAAAAAAATCGTCAGATCCTCCATCTGGAAAATACAAATTAAATTTTGAAATTAAAAAAAAACAGATAAAACCTTACATTGGACCGAGAGTTCGCGCTGCCGCGCGTATGTTGTCTTGATTTATCTTCCCACTTCGCGGCGGGCAACCTAATCTAACCAGGGTTAAACCAACGGCCCTTGGCACTTTGTCCTACATTGGACCAAGAGTTGGCGCTGCTGCGCGTATGTTGTCTTGATTTATCTTCCCGCTTCGCGGCGGACAACCTAATCTAACCAAGGTAAAACCAACGGTTCTTGCCACTTTGTCCTATATTGGATCGAGAGTTCGCGCTGCCGCGCGTATGTTATCTTGATTTATCTACCCGCTTCGCGGCGGACAACCTAATCTAACCAAGGTAAAAGCAACGGTTCTTGTCACTTTGTCCTATATTGGATCGAGAGTACGCGCTGCCGCGCGTATGTTGTGTTGATTTATCTTCCCGCATCGCGGCGGGCAACCTAATCTAACCAGGGTTAAACCAACGGCCCTTGTTACTTTGTCCTACATTAGACCGAGAGTTCTCGCTGCCGCGCGTATGTTGTCTTGATTTATCTTCCCGCTTCGCGGCGGACAACCTAATCTAACCAAGGTAAAACCACCAATAAAATCCACACGAGACATTGTACCGTAGCTGTTCGTTGAAATCTGGTTGAAATATGAATGCAAATTCAATACGACGCTTATAATAATATATATGCTGCCATAGTTAGTTTTTCATATAAAAGCATAGAGGATCGGATCCTCTTTGATATAAACGGGCAAGAATAAACGTGGCAACATCCAAATAATTTCGTTCACAAATACCGTCTGCAATCTTAAAAATGTCAAACAAAAAATTCAACAAAAACAACGTAGAGGCTTAATTTTTGCTTGCGGAGCTTAATAAAAGAGTGCCAAAGACGATTAACAACCAGTTACAACAGTTAAAAAGTACACAAACATATTTTCAAGACAGACCCGTAAAACCAAATATACCCGAAATAAATTTTGCACAAAGTACTCTAGAACTATTTCATATCTACCGGGATCTCCGATGTAATATTATATTTTGTCAAATTCGGCTGCTAACTTCCCAGGACTCGAATCGCCATAAAAGCCGCGCGCGTTCTGCGCGCTCCTGCTTTCTTTATTATTTCTATTGGTCCCTTCAAAGACGCATCGGCGGCGAAATGTTGGGCGTTTCAAAGATTCAGGCTGCATGCTAGGTCCTTTCAAAGGTGCAAGCGGCATGTTAAGGCATTTTCAAAGACGCAAGCGGCATGTTAGGTCTTTTCAAATATGAAATGTTCTTATTGGTTGCCTTCCTTCCACCTACGGTGGAGTGAGAGAACAGAGAGTTGGCAGTAGCGTTGGCATCCGTACCATAATTATCGTACTATCGTACGTAAATATGCGATAATATTTACATATTTTAGGATACGAACGATAATATTTATATTTCGGAAAAAAAATGTGTTTTTTCATTAAACAAAATGAATTTTTAGAAATAAGGGGTAAGGTAAAGAATACGGGATTGTTTTGAAACTTAATGTTGCTGACTTTTTACCTGGTTTAACTGTTGTTAATCGTCTTTGGAACTATTTAACTAAGATCAGAAAGCATAAATTAAGCTTCTACGTTGGTTCAATAAATTCATTGTTGGTTCATTGTTGACATTTTCAAGATGACAGACAGTAGATGCGAACGAAACTAACTCGACGTTGCCACGTTTATTATTTTTCTTTAAATGTTTGTGTAAAGTATATACAAAATTGGCTTCCAGAAATTATTTGTCTATTATAAATATTCAGAATATTTTAAGACATCCCGACTATACAATTCAAAAATTAATTGAATGTAAATTGATACCAGCCGAGTTGGTTAAACCAACTCTCGAACTCTCGATCTAATACAGGATAATGTAGCAAGGACCACATTATCCTGTATTAGATCGAGAGTTCGCGCTGCCGCGCGTATGTGGTCTTACTTTACCTAATTACCGAGGTTAACCAACGGTCTTTGCCACATTGTTCTTTTTGGATCGAGATCGCGCTGCCGCGCGAACTCTCGATTCACTATAGGACAATGAATCACCTAATGTCACTTTATGAAACGGTCTATTGGATTTGGTTGCCCGCCGCGAAGCGGACAGAAAAATCAAGGCAACATACGCGCGGCAGCGCGAATTCTCGATCCAATATAGAACAATATGGCAAGGATCGTTGAATCAATCAAAAATACTAAACGTGGCAACGTCGAGTTAGTTGCGTTCGCATCTACTGTCTGTCATCTTGAAAATGTCAACAATCATTTTCAACAAAAACACGAGTATTTATTGAACCAACGTAAACAACGTAGAAGCTTAATTTTTTGCTTTCTGATCTTATTTAAAGAGTGCCAAAGACGATTAACAACAGTTATACCAGGTAAAAAGTCCGCAACATTAAATTTCAAAACAATCCCGTATTCTTTACCTTAGTCGAAATAAGATTTTCAAAAATTTGTAAAAAAATGCCGAGATTTGGCTCGAAATATTTATAGCGACTTCAAGAACAGTGCTAAAAGGCAACACAATTTTCATCAATTTTAAAGCTCTTGGACATCCAAACACATACAATTCTCCGCCCTTTGCAAACCCGTTAGTTATCTTTGAGAGCTGTTGTTTCGAGTCGTGTGAAGTTGGCCCCCGAAATTTTGAAAAATTTAAATTTTTTTAGAGTTCTGGCAAGATTTCGAATAGTTCTTGTTAGAGTTCTTGCTTGAAAATTGCAATAGTTCCGGGGAATTTCTGGCAGAAATCGAGAAAAACAAATTGGGGGCCAACTTCACGCAGCCTCCTATTTTTCAGGAAAAAGAGTTCTGATGTAATATTCCAGTTCTTTATATAGAGTTCTCAATCGATAATGAATATAGTTCTACTTTTTTTTTTTCAAAATTTTTTAATTTTTGAAAAATTGAACAAAAAATTTGATAACGGTTTTCGATTGTACTGAGCAAGATAAACAAAAAATGCTTATCAGACATTTTTGTAAAATCAATATTTATAAATTTATTTATAAAAAACTTTCGACGAAGATAAAAAATAAAAAAATACAAGAGTTCTGATAAGAGTTCTGAGTAGCCCCCGGAGAGTTCTGAACAAATAACCAATACAATTTCTTTGTCAAACCAATATTAAAGAAGTTATAAGCAAAAACGAGGTGCTAAATTTTTGAAAATTACAGAATTCGAAATTTTTTAAAAGAAGTTATAAAAGAGAACTCTCGAGGGGCAACCCAGAACTCTTAACAGAACTCATGGAAAAAAAAAATTTGAAAAAAAAAAATTGAAAATTCTGAAATTTTCAAAAAATTAGCGCCTCGCTTTTGCTTATAACTACTTTAATATAGGTTTGACACAGAAATTGTATAGGTTGTTTGTTCAGAACTCTCCGGGGGCTACTCAGAACTCATATCAAAACTCATGAAACATTTTTTTTTTTGGAATTCTGTAATTTTTTTAAATTTTGCGCCTCGTTTTTGCTTATAACTTCTTTAATATTGGTCGGGCATGGTAATTATAAAAGAGATTTGTTCAGAACTCTCGAGGGGCTACCCAGAACTCTGAACAGAACTCATAGAAAAAAAATTGTTTCGAAGTCTGTAATTTAAAAAAATTTTGCGTCTCGTCTCGTTTTTGCTTATAACTTCTTTGATATTAGTCGGACATGGTAATTATAAAAGAGATTTGTTCAGAACTCTCGAGGGACTACCCAGAACTGAACAGAACTCATGGAATTATTTTTTTTTTCGAATTCTGTAATTTTCAAAAAAATTGCGCCTCGCTTTTGCTTATAACTACTTTAATATTGGTTTGACACAGAAATTGTATAGGTTATTTGTTCAGAACTCTCCGGGGGCTACTCAGAACTCATATCAAAACTCATGAAACATTTATTTTTTTTGAATTCTGTAATTTTTTTAAATTTTGCGCCTCGTTTTTGCTTATAACTTCTTTAATATTGGTCGGGCATGGAAATTAAAAAAGAGATTTGTTCAGAACTCTCGAGGGGCTACCCAGAACTCTGAACAGAACTCAGAAAAAAAATTGTTTTGAAGTCTGTAATTTTAAAAAAATTTGCGTCTCGTCTCGTTTTTGCTTATAACTTCTTTGATATTGGTCGGACATGGTAATTATAAAAGGGATTTGTTCAGAACTCTCGAGGGACTACCCAGAACTCTGAACAGAACTCATGGAAATTTTTTTTTTTCGAATTCTGTAATTTTCAAAAAATTTGCGCCACGTTTTTGCTTATAACTTCTTTAATATTGGTCGGACATGGAGATTATAAAAGAGATTTGTTCAGAACTCTCGAGGGGCTACCTAGGACTCTTAACAGAAGTCAAGGTTTTTTTTTTTTTTTTTTTTTGGAATTTTGTAGTTTTCAAAAATGTTGCGTCTCGTTTTTGCTTATAACTTCTTTAATATTGGTTTGACAAAGAAATTGTATTGGTTATTTGTTTAGAACTCTTCGGGGGCTACTCAGAACTGTTATCAGAACTCTTGTATTTTTTTTTTATCTTCGTCGAAAGTTTTTTATTAATAAATTTATGAATATTGATTTTACAAAAATGTCTAATAAGCATTTTTTGTTTATCTGCCTTAGTACAATCGAAAACCGTTATCAGATTTTTTTTTAATTTTTCAAAAATTACAAAATTTTGAAAAAAAAAAGTAGAACTATATTCATTATCGATTGAGAACTCTAGAACTCTATATACAGAACTGGAATATTACATCAGAACTCTTTTTCCTGAAAAATAGGGGGCTGCGTGAAGTTGGCTCCCAATTTGTTTTTCTCGATTTCTGCCCGAAATTTTCCGGAACTATTGCAATTTTCAAGCAAGAACTCTAGAACTATTCGAAATCTTGCCAGAACTCTAAAAAAATTTTAATTTTTCAAAAATTTGGAGACCAACTTCACACGACTGTTGTTTCGAGAATAATCGACCAGTGGGATGTTTTACAATTATATTATTATTATTTACCTTTATTGGCATATTTACATATTTAAAACACTTAGTTATAACAATACAACAAAACAAAAAGAAAGAAAATACAATCAAAAAACAAAAAAAAAACAGATAACAGAACAGCACTAATAACCCGACCCAAAAATACCCCAAATACTCAAACTTAAAACTACACTTTAAAGAAACAAAAAAATAAAAATTCTTCGCCCGCACTAACTTTTCTCCTTCCCTAAACTCTTTCCACAATCACTCCCTTCCGCTCTAAAATTTCCCGCATTATGGGCCACCCGCTACCTGACTCCACCATGCACGCTTCCCAGTCTCTACATTTAATTTTCTTCGCCACTTCCCATGTTAGCCCTTTACACTCTTCCATCCAATGTGCCCACCTTTCAGTACCCTCTCCGCATATGGTACACAATTATATTTCACTGGACAAGTACTAAAGGCTCGACTGCTTGCTGTTGAGCAGATTCTTCAATCCCTTAATAATCCAATTATAAAACTATATTATTTGTTTTTAGATTAGGTCCGACCGAAATTAACAAAACTAAACGAATTATTTCAGTCAGAATCTTTTGTTCTAATAAGTTTTCATGATAAAATGTGTCGAAATTATCAAGAAATTTTAGTCATACCTATGCAAGAATTACGTTTATCAGACAGATTTGAACAAAATTGATCCAGCAAATGAAGATTAGCGTTTACGTCTAGAACAGATATTTTGGTGTTAAAGTTATGACTAAGTTAAACTCTCCGGATATTTGTCATAATCAACGACTAAAATATGATTTCAACTGTATATTTTTTAATAACAGACTTTGAAGAAATGCGGTTCAATTTTCATGATCCTGTATTGAAGCTCTTATCAAACCTCCATCCTTCTAAAGCAATGCTCAGGAAAACGAGAGATGCCACGCCTAGCTTACTTTCACTACTGACGAATATCAGAAAATCGATGACGAATGGCGCCAATTGCTTTTTTTCGAGCTTCCTGGTTATATTGATATTGAAAATGATTTTTGGTCAAAATTAATGAACTGTAATAAAAGAGACCAGGGACTTCAAAATCGCTCGAATTTCGTTCTCGACGTTATTTCTCTTTCTCATTCTAATGTAGACAGCGAGCGAATATTTAGCCAGATGAATTTGATAAAAACTAAATTAAGAAACAAACTGGTTACGTCTACAGTCAATTTTATAATTTTAGCAAATCAAAAGATTTAAAGCAATAAGGGTGGATCGCACGACGTTTGAACCAACCGAGGGACAATATAGTCGTATGACAAACTTTAATGTACAAAAAATGATAGAAAATCCTAGAGAAGGTATTCTCAACTTTATAATGATGATGATGTTAATGAGTTCGATAATTGTGATACAAAATAATATTTGAAGTTTCAACTAGTATTTGAAGTTTAGTAGCTCTATGAATATCTCTTTAATATGTCTACCAAGAAATAATAATAATAAATAATAATTTAAATTATTCCAAATTTAACAGATTTTATATTTGTGTGGAAGCTTTGTTTTCATTTTGTTACAGTCACTAATCAAAATTAAATCATTTAATGTCGGTCTTTATTTGTAGTCGTCTTTGGTTTATTTTTTTACTGTCAAAACAAATTCAAATCGTAATAGTTGGAATGCAATTATAAAGAGCTATGATCCGTGTATTTGGAATTTTCTACTATTAGATTATGGAGATCAATCCAAAAGTATGAATTTTCGCGCCATGTATAATACATACGTGAGTAAATATTAAATAATAAAATTTATTAAAATTTGATGTTGAGTACAATAACATGCATTTAATATTTTGTTTCTAAGAAACATCGTTTTTTTAATATTTGGAAATGTACGATAATTATTGCAAATGTACCATAATTTTACACCCCTGGTACGATCAGCGCCACCTTTCAGGCTGCTAACACTGGTTGGCAGTGTTGAGATGAATTGGATCGCCTACCTTTGGAAGGAAACGGCGTAAGAA
Organism: Phosphuga atrata; assembly: GCA_944588485.1. Lineage (NCBI taxonomy): Eukaryota > Metazoa > Arthropoda > Insecta > Coleoptera > Silphidae > Phosphuga > Phosphuga atrata. The sequence continues at coordinate 13,912,707 of OX155895.1, read as the reverse complement.
AAAGAAGTAAATTTCATTTGTTCCTCTCCCCTTGCAATTGAAAATGTGCTTTGTCACTCATAATTATTTTATTGAAAAAATTATTCCCTCCGCCAAAAGTCCATCGCCTGAATTATATACGTGAATTTCGGTCTATTTTATTTATTTAAGCCAGATAATTTACATTACAAGATTTACATTGTAATTCCTTCAGAGGTATTTGAAAATACCTGTACATAGGCCTGGCTACATAAAAGAAAAAATAATTTTAAAACATTTAAACAAATTAAACAGTAATTTGAAGAAGTTTAATTTCATTTGAAGAAGTTTTTGGGCTTTTTCCCATTTGCAAGGCCGAAAAAATAAAACTTTTTTTTAATTGTTCTTACCGACTCACGTGAAATTCCTACTTGCTGCCATAAACTTCAATTCCGTTCCTAACTTGCAAAGTATTCACTTCTATTCTAGCAGATTTTTCTTCTCTGCAAGTTTAATATCCTTAAGAGAACCTGTCCGACGATATTTTTTTTACCCATCTTGCAATGTCCTACAATTTGATGGCTCTGGAAAATGAAACTGTTGTCGAAACCACCTCTGAGTTTGAATAATGGAGTTCGTTATAATAAAATGTTCTATACATTCAATACTTTGTTCAATCGGCGATCGCTTCATTTAAAAAAAATCTTGAAGGTTCGCTTGGTGTCCGTAAGTTTGCGAAATAGAACATCTTCTGGGCTTATGCTACGAAATCAACTTCAAGAAGTTAGAGATGTCAATGTTAGTGAATGGACCGTTAGAAGGCTTCATGCTGCTGGATTATCTTGTAGGAGGATGGCTTTCCGGTCCACCATAACAATGCCGACATCGAATTGCAAGATTGATTTTTGAAAGAAATCACTTGGCATGGAATAATGATGACTGGAGCAACGTCCTATTTTCGGATGAGTCGCGTTTTTTTGTCTCACTGAGCCAGACGGACGTCAACGTGTATGGAGAAGACGCGGAGATAGATATGCTCCAGTTTGCATTGACCAGCGACTACCATTTGGCGATGGTTCGGTTATGGTTTAGGCAGGAATTTCTTCATGAGCACGCACTGAGTTGGTGTGCATACAGAATGGTTCTCTTACAGCTCACAGATACATTACGGAGGTTCTACGCGATCATCTTATGCCTTTCATGGTCACTATGGGTGAGCATGGCATTTTCATGCAAGATAATGACAAACCTCACACAGCCAGAGTTGTTACAGAATATGTGGACGAGGTGGGAATTAGGCGGTTTAAATGGCCAGCACTCGGTCCAAATCCAAGAACTGCTAAGGAGCTAGGAGCGTTGCTATTGCAGGAATGGAATAAAATTAACCAAAACTTGATTCTTGATGTATTTGAAAGTATGCCTAGTCTCTATTAACGTTATTAATTTATTTATTTAGGCAGTAAAACTCCCATGAAGGAAGACGCGAAGCAATGTTAATTCATTTTTAGTTCTTTTTTTCTTGCCAGCGTTGTTTCATTATATGGCTGAACTCTTGTTTTCTTTGATCTGACTATTTGGGTCTGTATTGTTTTGGTTTGTCAGGCTCTGGTTCAACTGTCCATTTGTATATCTTATTCCTGAATGTATCTCTGTCTAAGATGTCTTCTTGTTTTATGTACGCTTTTTGGAGGTCTTTTTGTGTTTGTATTTCCCAATTGGTTGTGCTTCTTAGGGTTGTTGTTATATCATGTATCTACTTCGTCATTATTGTTGTTGGTTGTCTTTGTATGTGTACATATAATTTTTCCCTTCTTTTCTTTATGTCTATTTCAATGTTTGAGTGTTTTTCTGTTGTTCTTCTCGTTTGTAATCTATATCCTTCTTCTTTTTTCTCAGGCCTAATATTTTTCGAATGATTTTCCTTTCTTCTTTCTGCAGTTATTTTAATTGTCCTTTTAGGTTGAGTTGTTTCACTTGCGTATAGTGCCGATTACTGTTTTGTAGTGTCGGATTTTTGTGTTGAATGATATTGATTTCTTGTTGTAGATACTTTGTGTTATCGTTAATGATCTTTTAACTTTTTGTATTCTCGCGTTCTGTGCTTGCTTTTCCAATCCTGTTGGTTCGATTATTTCTCCTAAGTATGTAAAATGATTGACTATGTATTTTCCCGTACTTTTTTTTCAATTCTTTTGTGTTTGTTTTTGTTGCGAAAAATGATGTTTTTTCAAAGGAAATTTGTAGTACTACTTTTTCCGCTCATTCTTTTAATGTGTCTAATCGCTTCCTTTGGGCTCCTCGTTATTATTGCTAGGTCGTCAGCAAAGGCCAGGTAGGGTATGTCCACTGCTTTGTTTCCTCTTTCCAGGTGTATCGGAGTCCACTTTGATTTATTCTTTAGTTCTTTCTCCTATTCTCTCATCGCTTTGTCCAGTATTATGTTAAACAGTAGCGGTGATAGTTCGTCGCCTTGTCTTACCTCGGTTTTTATTCCAAATGCACTTGAGATTTCACCTATAAATTTCACTTTGGATTGTGTGTCCGTCAGTGTTTGTTCGATCAATCTTTTGGTTTTTTCATCTAGTCCATATTCCTCTAGCGTATTGAAGACTGATTGTCTGTCGATGGAGTCGTATGCTTTCTTGTAGTCTACAATTGTGCATGTGCATGATTGATTGTGCTCTTATTGCCTTGATTTTTAGTATTTTTTATGCCTGCTCCACACTTCCGCGGAGTAACTTCGGCGAGGATCCTCGTCGAAGTTGTTCGAGGCTAGGAACTACACGGAGGAGGCATCTACACTCTCGCCTTATTTCGCGTGGACCTCAGTGCCATGACCGACACCGAACAGGTAGTAGCTGCTGCTGCAGCTATTTGTGCTTTTAATTATTATTATTATGTTATCCCAATAACTGATCCCAAATATCTGGTTCCCTTTGAAAAGCCTCAAGGAATTGTAACTGTTCCCAAGAACTCCAAGTTCTTGGGACCAATCGCTCATGATTTTTGATATTATTTAAATTAATATTAGATAAAATTTAATAATATTAAATTAAAATATTTTGTTTTTAATCGTTCAAGAAACGGTTGAGAACTAACCCACCTGCATACAGTTGACTAAATTAAAGGACGGGTATACACGAGAGTGTAGACGTGATACCTCTGCCTTCCTCGTACTCGCGCCTCGTGTCCCTTTGACTCGGGTACGAAACACCGCTTATAGAGCGAAGTTAGGCGAGGCGAGGAACCACAAGGCTGACCGAGTAACCTGACCACACTCTCGTTTCTCGCTCAACTCCGTGCTACTTCGCGGGAGTGTGGAACGGGCATTAAGGTTGTGAACTTGTTCTGGACATGATCATGTTTGGTCTGAACCCGTCTGAACCCTGAAATTCTGCTATTTTTGATTCCAATTGTTCTTGTGTTCTTTTTAGGAGGCATGATGATAGGATCTTGTATGTTACTGGAAGTGAGATCCTTCTGTAATTGTTTATGTCTGTTTTGTTGCCTTTTTTGTGTAATGGGTTGGATGAGTGCTGTTGGATTTGTATAATTTCTTGTAATGATTTTGGTCCTAAATTCTTCAATAATTCTGCTATAATTCCGTCTTTCATGTTTTGTTGTTTTTTAGCTTTTGGATGTGTTTTTGGATTTCTTCCTTAGTTGGTGGTGGTGATTCTGTGTGTTTTTCGACAGAGGATATCTTCGGGAATCTTTCTGTCGGTTGAGGGCAATTCAGAAGATGTTCGAAATATCTTTCTAGTTCTTGACAATTTTCTCTGTTTGTCAATGCCAGGGTTAATTGATAATTAACTAATAATCATTAAATGATTATTATTTTTAATTTGTTATGTTAAGTTTGTTTTTCATTTTATTAGTTTCTCATAACAAAAAATCGAACTATATTTTAAACGTAAATTTGTTGCATGTTCATAATAAATCATAAACCAAACAACATGCTTTCCAATTCAATACTGAATATTTAATTTAGCCTACAAATTTATTGGTTTATTAATTTTTAATATATTCAGCCTTACAAACAGAAAATTCCACGAAAACATTAAATTATTTGCAATTTCTTAAGTGTCCTAAAACTCTTAATTCACCCCCTTTCACATTGGGAATATTTTTTATATATTTTCTATATCATCTTCTATCTATATCATCTTTCCAATAACGAAAATTCAATAACCTTTTAACTGATAGTGCCGATGATTTGAATCAAAACTTGCCGCATACTCCTTACCAGGACAGCATAATCCATATGAATAGATCAATGTTTCTAAACCCACTAACAGAACACGAGTTATATAACATAGTGACGGATCTTAAAAACAAAAAGTTGGAGTTCTGGATACGATGGTATTACTATAAACATAATAAAAGAAACTTTTTGGCTAATATCTGATCCACTGATTTTTATCATAAAAAACTCATTATCACATGGAATCTTCCCAGATCAGCAAAAAATTTCTGTAATAACCCCCACTTTTTAAAATGGAGACAGAAATAAGCTAGAGAACTACAGACCAATCAGCATCCTTTCATCTTTTGCGAAAATCTTTGAGAAAATGTTTTGTGTTAGAATAGATTGTTTCTTACGAAAATATGGAATCCTGTGTAACTCTCATCATGAATTTGTTATAGCCAGAAGTATTGATACGGCATGTCTTAATTACTTCGATAAAATCTATAAACTGATTGATAGCAAACATATTCCGTCTGGCTTGCTTATTGTCTTATCAAAAGCTTGCGACACAGTTGATCATACTATCCTCATGACTTAACTTCACAAGTTTGGCATAAGAGGAATCCCACTAGAATGGATTAAATCATATTTAAACAAGCGCACACAATGTACGAAAATAACAACAGCTAATACCACAGTGACTTCTAATATGAGAATGTTGAAAATGGAAGTACTACAATTCTTTGAACCTACTCTCTTCCTAATTTACATCAAACGAACTATGCTGACGATAGCAGTCTTCTGCTAGATAATGATTGCGTCGTGGATATTCAATCTAATTCCTTTGCAGCCATTACTTCAATTAAAAAATGATTTCACATTAATCGTCTGATCATGAATGAACAAAAAACCAATATTATTATTTTTATTACTCACAGAAACATGAAAGTACACCCTTGTAATATTATTATAGATGGTAAGAACCCAGAGGTAAAGCAGTCTGTTAGGCTTCTAGGAATAGTTGATAGCAACTTAGATTGGTCACTTCATATTGCCTGTGTGTTAAAAAACTGAATAGAGCAACATATGCGCTCAGAATACTACAAAGATATGTGGGCATAGAAGTCTTAAGGATGGTTTATTTCGCAAACTTTTATTCTCACCTCCGTTTCGGAATAATTTAAGCACAGAAACAAGCAACCATAATCCTTTATAAATTAGATTTCAGGGAATCTTCAGGGGAATATTCCAAAATGCTAAAATATTAACAGTAACTGGTTTATATATTTATGAGTTGCTTGTGCAAAATAGGTACTAGATAAAAATATGGATATTATAACACGCCTCGGCACACGTTATCAATGACTGAGAGAAGCCCTATTTAGTCTGTTATAAAGCCTTTAACGCTCTACCTCCAGAAATTCAATGAACTACAGATCTAAAAAAATTCAAACAAAACATTTTTGATTTAATTAATAATATTGAACCATATAACTTCGATGAATTTTTTTCTAGGCCCAAATTTATAGATGCCTAGTATAGATGCCTAGGATACTGTCTTGCATTTACTATCTCTTTTTGGGTTTGAATTGCATATTGTTCCTTATTATTTCATTTTCGGTTCTTATACTTTGTTTCCTTTGTATATACAGTCCCTAAGTCCAGTTTCCTAAGTCAAATTGCCATACTTCATGAAAATTGGAGTTATAGAAAATTGGAGTTATAGAAATACATAACTATAAAATGAGTAAAATACACTAAACACAATTTATTCAAAGTAAATACATACAGTAGAGCCTCGATAATCCGAACCCCCGATAGTCCGAACGACCCCCCCCCCCCTGCGTGTGTAGTCGATGTCTCGCAGAATATCGCAGAGCCACGTAGGGCTGTCTCATTCACTTTAGGTGAATCAATCGTCGAAATCTCGTTCACCGCGCATCGTTTGGCTACTTTGTGCTATTCTCTAAATATTTTTGTACGTTTTGAATCATGGCTTCAACATCAAAGTAGCGAAAACATGTGACATTGACAATATCACGAAATTGCGACATTTTGGACAAGATTAAAGAAGGTTTTTCGTTAACAACTCTTGCGCATCAGTATAACGTTGAGAAATCGACTGTTTTTGATATCAAAAGCAAGGAAGACAAAATACGATCATTTGTGATAAATACAGAAAAGGGTCCAGGCGCTAGAAAAACTTTAAAGTTGCCTGAAAACCCCCAGCTTGAAGATGCCTTATTTATGTGGTTTTTAGAGCAGCGACGAAAAGCTGTCCCCTTGTCAGGTGACATAGTGATGGAAAAAGTTAAATTTTTCCATGAAAGACTTGGAATAGGAGAATTTAGCAACAAATTCTCCTAGTAGACGATGGTTAGACAAATTCAAGAAAAGACATGGAATACGCCAACTCAAACTTAGTGGTGAAAAACTGTCGAATAATAGAGAAGCTGTGAAACCATTCCAGTAAAAATGCATAGACATAATTAGGAAGAAGACTTAACTGCCGATAAAATCTATAACACGGATGAATCGGGCTTGTATTGGAAATTGTTACCAGATAAAACTTTGGCTTCTGGGTCAAAGAGTAGTGCATCAGGTTCAAAGATGTCGAAAGAAAGGATCACATTTATGCCATGTGCGAACTCAACCGGAACACACAAACTGCCCTTGCTGGTTGTTGGCAAAGCGTAAAGACCACGTGCATTTGCGTCAATTAAAAAATTGCCAGTTCATTACTCAGGTCAAAAAAGTGCTTGCTTGGGTTACAAAAGCAATATTTTTAGACCGGCTGAAGGTGCATTTTATTCCTGAAATAAAGAAATATTTATCGAAAAAGAAAATACCGCTAAAGCACTTCTGCTTCCTGATAATGCACCAGCGCATCCACAAGAAGAAGATCTTCAGTCGATTGACGAAAATTTCGCTGTTCTATACATGCCCCCTAACTGTACAGCCTTAATTCAACCCATGGATCAAAACGTAATCCAGAACATTAAAGCAACACACAAAAAACACTCCAATTACAAGTTTTTGGTCAGCAAGAAGTTGATTCAGAATGTACATTATCTGAAATCCTTAATCAATAAAAACCACCATGAAAGATGCTGTATTTTATCTGGCTCAATGTTGGCAGAAAGTGTCCTCAAATCTGATCAAAAAATCTTGGAAGCCTCTGTGGCCCTCGTTATTCAAACCAGAGGAGACTTCTGGCCAAGATCTGGATAACTTTGACCCTGAAGATGATCTTCCATTGAACATTTTCCGTAACAGAGGCTTTTCAGAAAAGGAGATTAACAATTTCTTATCAAGTAATGACAGCATTGATTGTCAGGAGCCCTTAACTGTTGAAGACATAGTGAGACAAATACTAAATGGGACTGATAGCGAGAACGAGGAAGTATTAGAGGAATCGGAAGCAATTGAAAGGATTCCACATACTCGAGTTGTGTCTGCATTAAATGAATGTTTGGAAAGGGCGGATCAAGCAGATATTTCAATTTCAGAAAAAATGTTATTGCGTAAGTTGAGGGATAAAGCATTTACTTTGTCATTAAACACCACTCGTCAAAGTACTATGCTAGATTAAAAAAAAAAAGTGTAATACATATTATGCACTTAATGATTAAAATTTGTATTTACTTTCAATTGTAAAAATCTTTGTTTCATTTCAAAAAACACCTTTCAAAATATCTACATACTATAATCCGAACGCCTCATTAATCAGAACAGGGTATAAAATTTGGGTGTTCGGATTATCGAGGCCCTACTGTATGTACATATGTATATATTTATAAACAAAAAATAAATATGTATACATTATGAATATGATGTTATCTAATTATAATTAATTCAAAATAATTTTAATTAACAATTTTTTGAAAAAGTCAGTAATTTTTAATTGTTTCCCATAATATATAGCACCAGGGTGATCTTCGTTTATATCGTCTCTTTTTGTATTAGCGATTCTCGGGAGAATAATATCCTGTACGTAATCTTCCTAAAGCATACCCGCGGGTAAATTCTTAGTTTTGATTTATTCGAGTTTTTGGTGATCATAAAATTTGAAAAATAAAATTTTTGGTAATCTGCACGAGGATTACACTATCGACACTATCGACGGTTTATGGTAGGCAATATCCGGCATCATAAATTTTGGAAAATACGCGGCGGTTAAAAAATTGGAGTTATAGAGATTATTTTATATGTAAAATTTTACCATTGTACAACTTTTTATTACGAGTTATGGAAAAATTCGAGTTATGGAAAATTTGAGTTATGGAAGTTAATTTATATGTAAAATGCTATCTAAACGTATGAATTTCTAAAAATATTCGAGTTAAAGAAAAATAATATATCGAGTTACCGAAGTTCGAGTTATGGAAGTTCGACTTTAGTTTACTTAATGAAATATTTTTTTTTTTTAAAATCTTTTCTGATATTTCTTTCTAATTTCGTTATATATTAGTTGTAATACATATTTATTAAATTACATATGAATGAATACATGATTTATCTTGTCGATTTATCTTAAAATATGAAATACGCGATTCTATGAAAAGCAAATACAAATACCAAGTTCTATCCAAGATAATTTGATTAATTGTAAAAAAAATAATTTATGTAAACACGAAATGAAAAACTTAACTGCAATATCTAGATACAAAATAATACATTTCCAATTAGACATAATATAGATATAATATCAAACAAAAAGTTTAAGAAATATGTAAATAATATAATGTTCTATGAACGATTAGTACTTCATTAAAATATAAAAAAGATAATATTCATAGCTTTAATTATGAATAAACAACATACGTACATTCGAATTATGTTTTTCCTTGAATTATTTGCAAGTAAACAGTAGTTAAGTATAAATTATTTAGTGTATTTTTTTAGTATCATAGTATTTTTAGTCAATTTCAACTACATATTTTTTAAAAATTAATATAACCAACATACATGTAATATTTTTGATAATTGCATCATTAAATTTGATCTAATTGTAAAATAATTTCAACCACCACAAACAGCAGTAAAAATACATTTAATATTAATAAATGCTCTACAAAACACGAGTTAAATAGTCAAATATATATATATATATATATATATATATATATATATATATATATATATATGTATATATATATATATCAAGTATCACAAAATATTAAACAAATATTAGAAATCACTAGAAAATCAAGAATCTAATTTTGTATAAACTTGCGTGCATAGAAATCAACTAAAAACTCTTGTCTTTAACTATTTTTTTTATACTTAAAACTATTTATGAGATGAAATAAAGAAATATACCTTTTGAAAGATAATTTAATACGTTTAATATGAGTTTAGATTTATTAAAATTAATCCCATCAAAAACTAAATGTAAAAAATGCCAAGTCTCGTAACGCAGTTCTTTGGCTACAATAAGTTGTGGTAACTAAAATAACTGAGTTGGTCTTACATGAGATCCCACAACTTTTTGTAGCGAAAGAACTGCGTTACGAGACTTGGCATTTTTTACATTTTATGTTTTTGATGGGATGTCATTTCTTTTTGTAGGTCATGTTCCTTTTTTTCTCGGTTAATATACGGTGTTAAAAACGTATCTAGAATGGCAAATCCCACCAGAGCAGGCAGGATTTGTTCGCGGTCGTGGTACTAGTGAAAAAATACTAAATCTTCGCCAAGTCATCGAAAAGTATCGCGAATTCAACAGACCACTATACTTATGCTTTGTTGACTATCGTAAGGCCTTTGATAGCATTAATTGGAATTGGCTCTGGATAATCCTGAAGAAAATGGGAGTTCCGGATCATCTGTCACTTTTAATTCAGAATCTGTACATAAGCAGTAAGGCAGTCGTAAGAGTTAACATTTGGTCAACTATTTAATCCCTCTAAAATAGAAAAAGGAGTTCGTCAAGGATGTATCCTTTCGCCTCTTCTATTTAACATCTATGGAGAATATATTATGACAAGGGTGACCGACGGATGGAACGGCGGAATTGCATTTGGTGGAATAAAGATATCTAATCTTCATTATGCGGACCATACCGTCCTACTAGCAAATACCCAAAGAGGAACTTCTGGAAATCTTGCATAAACTGGAAATGGAAAGTAATAACCTTGGCTTGGCCATCAACTACTCAAAGACCAAAGTTATGATCATCGACACGGCCCAGAATAATATGCCAGACATCCTTCACCTGGGTCAATGCCAAGTCGTGAGCCAATATATCTATCTGGGAGCACTGATTTCAAATGAGGGTGGCTGTTCTCAGGAAATCATTCGTAGATGCGAAATCGCTAGACGGACAGTGAAAAGCCTCCAAAAAAACATGTAAAGATAGTGCTATCACTTTAAACACAAAAAAAACCATCATTTAAACACTGATATTCCCGGTACTTCTATACGGATCAGAAACATGGTCGATGAAGGCTGTCGATCGCAGGAAGATCGACGCGTTTGAACTATAATGCTGGAGAAGAATCTTACGAGTTCCCTGGACAGCAAGAAGAACTAATGCGTCCATCATCCAAGAAGTACACGAACCCCAAAGGTTATCCAAAATAGTGCAAGCTCGAATGCTTAGATATTTCGGGCACATTCAGAGAAGAGACGAGGACAACTTGGAGCGACTAATAGTTCAGGGTCGGGTAGAAGGTACTAGGTCCCGAGGTAGGTCTCCTACACGCTGGACTGATCAAATAAGGGCATCCACTGCCTTAACAATCAACCAAGCAGCACTCAGCGCCTACCACCGTGGAAAATGGCGAGAATTTGTGAAGCAAGTAACGAAGTAATACGAAGCTTGATCATGACTCTTCTGTCAAGAGGAAAGCGAAGAAGAAGAATATACGTTGTCCGTCAGCTACTGATTTTCTAAAAGCCCACTCCCTGTCTCCATTTTAAATTGAGCAACCATACGTACAAGCGCGATCCGTTCGTTGAATATTACTTTTAATAATCCTTATTTTTCATTTAATGGATAATGAAATTTCGGGATTTTTGATTTTTTTTTCTTCCCTTAAAAGCTAACAAAAATTCAAAATTTGGAGTTTGTAAGATTGCTAGAAGTACCTTAGAATTTCGATGATCGGTGACAAAATTAAGAAATTTTTAAATAATCCTTATTTTTCATTTAATGGATAATGAAATTTCGGGTTTTTTTTATTTTTTGCTTCCATTATAGGCTAAAGGCTAACTAAAATTCATAATTTGAAGTTTGTAAGATTGCTAGAAGATTGCAAATTCGAGCTTGCACTATTTACCTTATAATTTTGATGATCTTTGACAAAATTATGAAATTTTTAAATAATCATTATTTTGCATTGAATGGATAACGAATTTTCGAGATTTTTTATTTTTGCCTTCCTTTATAGCAGTGTTTCTTAACCTTGTAAGCGAGCCGCACCCTTTTGAATCTGAAAATAGGTCTCCGCACCCCATTGAAAAATGTGTTTCAATTTTTTTAGTTTAGAAATACATTTTTTGCAAAATTTATTGTTTATTTAAAAAAATTGTACATTTTATATATTAAATGCAAAAAAATGTTATTTTTATTAAGGGCTTGGCTATTATCGCTTGTTCATTATAATACTTATGAAGCGAGGCTCTTTTTTTTTTAAAGAAACACGCATAAGACATCACTTTCTTTTAAGCGATTTCTTGCTGTACTTTTTATATGCAAAAGCAATGAAAATCCTATTTCACAACGATAGGTGGTGGCGAATGGTAAAAGTAAAAGCTTGAAATGCTTCTTTCGCCAACTCTGGATAACGTTCAAACTGTGTACACCAGAATTGTTGTAATTCTAATTGTTCGAATTCCATTTGAATATGTTTACTGTCTCGCATTTCAATAAGATCGTCTTTTTTTAAATAACTCATCACAAAATCATCCATCAAATTTAAATTATATAGAAATGGATCCAGTATCCATATCCGAGTTTTATTTCCAGTAGAAAAATATTCATTGAATAATTCGCACAATCTTTTCAAATGTATTGCAATGTCGGATTACAATTCAATGTAAATATGAATTACCACGTAGTAACAGTCGCAACCATCCAATTCGTGTATAATTGCTTTTTTTTTTCATTTCCACAACAATTGAATCAAGCAAGAGAAAATTCCCATTTTCAACTCGACTTATCCAAATTTCTAGTTTTGCAATAAATGAAGATAATTTTTCACTAGCTATTATTATATTTTTACCAAATCCTTGGATTGATATATTCAATTCATTCAAGAGGCTAAATATATCTGCTAAGTAGGCTACTCTCAGAATTGCATCCTTACTTAAAAATTAAATCTTTTACTAATTCACAGTTTTGACTAGTCAATAACTGAATAATTTTTTCACGCAATTAAAAAACCCTGTTAAGCATGCGGCCTTTAGAGAGCCATCGTATTTCGGTGCAATATAGAAGTACAGTACGAGCAGCACCGATTTCTTCACAAAAGAATCGATTCAATATCGATATCGAATAATATCGAATTATATAAATAGTACACAAGCAAAAATTATCGTACTTTTCCAAATACTTGAAAAAACGATATCTAATAACGCGATCCCGTTTCGCGTTATTGGGGAATTACTATACTTTTCAAATACTTTATTATCCAAAATTTAATAAATGATATTTAATAATTTATATTGCTAGGGGCTGCTCCCGCACCCCAGGTAAAGAACCACTGCTTTATAGGCTAAAGGCTAATTCAAATTCAAAATGTGGAGTTTGTAAGATTGCTAGAAATACCTTAGAATTTTGTTGATCGGTGACAAAATTAAGAAATTTTTAAATAATCATTATTTTTCATTTAAAGCATAATGAAATTTCGTGATTTTTTATTTTTCCTTCCTTTATAGACTAAAGGCTAACTAAAGTTTAAAATTTGGAGTTTGTAAGATTGCTAGAAGTACGTTAGAATTTTGATGATCCGTGACAAAATTAATAAATTTTTATAATCATTATTTGTCATTTACTGGATATGAAATTTCTGGATTTTCGATTTTTTCCTTCCGTTATAGGCTAAAGGCTAACTAAAATTCAAAATTTGGCGTTTGTAAGATTGCTAGAAGTACCTTAGATTTTGATGATCGGAGCCAAAATTAAGAAATATTTAAATAATCATTATTTATCATTTAATGCATAATGAAATTTCGGGATTTTTGATTTTTTCCTTCCTTCATAGACTAAAGACTAACTAAAATTCAAAATTTGGAGTTTGTAAGATTGCTAGAAGTACCTTAGAATTTCCATGATCGGTGACAAATTTAAGAAATTTTCAAATAATCCTTATTTTTCATTCAATGGATAATGATATTTCGGGATTTTTTATTTTTTCCTTGCATTATAGGCTAAAGGCTAACTAAAATTCATAATTTGAAGTTCGTAAGATTGCTAGAAGTACCTTAGAATTTTGATGATCGTTGACAAAATTATGAAATTTTTAAATAATCATTATTTTTCATTTAAAGCATAATGAAATTTCGGAATTTTTGATTTTTCGTTCTTTTATAGACTAAAGGCAAACTAAAGTTCAAAATCTGGAGTTTGTAAGATTGCTAGAAGTACTTTAGAATTTTGATGATCCGTGACAAAATTAAGAAATTTTTATAATCATTATTTGTCATGTAATGGATATGAAATTACTGGATTTTCGATTTTTTCTTTCCTTTATAGGCTAAAGGCTAACTCAAATTCAAAATTTGGAGTTTGTAAGAAAATTGTATATTTTCACACCCGAAAGGGTAAACAAGATTCAAAGGATTATAAATAAATTAAACCATTTTAATTGTCTTTCAAACGGCATATTTCTTTATTTCATCTCAAATCATTTCTAAAAAAATAGTTAGAGTCAAAAGTTTGGAGTGGGCCGATTTCTATTCACACAAGTTTAATTAAATTATTATTATAATTATAAAAATATATAATTGAATTTTTTGTTTTATATTTTTAGTTACCTTATAGAACATGAGATATGTTATTTAGCATTATGCGAAAAAAATTACTCCAAAAGACTGGCATATTCGTATTTAGACGACATCGCACAAGAATTCCACCGACAATATGGGAAGAAGGTGAACACCGTCACTAGGCCTTACACGTTCATCGAGTTTGACAATTACATTCAAAAAGCCAAGAAGATTTTCATGGACTCAAGGTCTCGCCGAAATTTAAGCAATATTAACAATCAATTGCAAGACGTTCAACGAATTATGGTCCAAAATATCGATGATGTTTTACAAAGAGGAACCGTACTATCAGGTAAAAAAACGTTTATTAACAATATTTTTTTTTAAAACAATTCGTTTAGTAGGTAATTAAAATTAGTTTGGCTAACTAGCTTGTAATTAAGATTGTAATACATACAATGATTTTCAAAATATTCGTCCAGAACTAGGCTAGGTTTTCTTTTAAAACATATATAATTTAAGCTTTCTCAGCTAACAACAAATCTGAAATAAAGACGGCTATAATGAATCTGTTTAGATTTTAACAACGTTTATTATTAGACTACTTAGATTACTTGGATATACAATGTACTAATAAATTATATTGACTAATCTTATCTTCAGGGACACTAATAATAGACAACAACAAAAGCAGCAACTTAGCATAATATACTCTGTGGCATAAAAAATGCAACACCAAGAAGGGGTACGAATTTTATTATCAAACTTGACAGAAATGTTTTACTAGTCAATCCTAGAGTAATTGATTAAAATTTCAAAGAAATTAAACAAAAGATAAAGGCATTTTTTATTAATAATGTGTTGGACCACCCCTATTAGTTTCACTCTCACGCACCCTTCTGGGCATGGATTCCACCAGGTTGTCGATTTCTCCCCGAGATATTGCATCCCAGGCCATCTGTAGTTCACACCGGGGAGCTTCTAGTGTCTGTGGAGGATGGGCTAATTGCTTGAGGCTTCTACCCATCATGTCGCACACATGTTCGATGGGCGAAAAGTCGCGAGATCTGGGTGGCCACGGCAAGATATTGACGCTAGCCTCTTCGAAGCGCTCCATAGAATGCCTTGCAATGTGGGAACAGGCATTGTTCGGTTGTTGGAAAAATCGGGTCCTCCAGCTCCTGGAGGAATGGAAGGATATGGGGTTCTACCACTTCATCAACAAATTTTTGGGCATTCATATTACCTCGGATGAATACCAACTGAGACCTGCTTCCATAAACAATAGCACCCCATACCTTAACCACCACTGTGTGCTGCACATAACGCTCAACAGAAAACTGCACATGGCGACGTTCTGCACGTGACCCTCATGTGACCATCGCGCATTCAAGCAGAATCCGGATTCGTCACTGAAGACCACTCTATGCCATTCCACGTCCCAATCCAGTGGCGGTTTCAAAGGGTGGGGGCTAATCGGGTAATTACCCCCCGATATTCAAACATTGTACTCCTTTAGTTTACCATTTTTCCAAAGATGTTTATCGACTGAATATTAGTTTAAAAAGCCGGTGTCAGCATCTGGCTTGATGCTGACACCATCTTCTAACATTTTATTTTATTTTTTTTTGTTATAAAAAATCTTTTTTTTTTAATTACCCCCTCTTAGACCAGTTGTCTATTACCCCCTAGACCAATTGACTGAAAACGCCCCTGTCCCAATCCAGATGCAAGGTACACCACTTCAAACGTTGCTGTCGATGACGAGCCGTCAACGGAACCACATGATGTGGTCGATAGACCTGCAACCCAAAAGCTCTAATTCATCGGTAAACTGTACGAAAGGTTACAGGACGTCCTTCTTTTCCAAACCATTGATCGGCTATTGATCTTACTCGAGAATCGGTCTCTTAATGTCATTAATCGGAGATGGCGGTCCTGGACCACATTTGTCTGTCTTGGCCGTCCACTACCTGTTCTACGACGTTCTTGACCTTCTGTAGACCATGCTTGATAACACCGTACTACAGAGAATTGGTTGCGGTTAAGACGATTAGCAACCAGTAGTCGATAATTTCCACGTTGCCGTACTCTAGGCATAATCGCAACCTCAAAACTCAAAGAAGATCTAAAATAGAAAAGAATTGCAACCAAAAACAATATCGAAATTGATTTAATCTCGCAAAAAATAAACCCGACAATTTCGATTGTAACAACAAGTAAAACGTCAAATTTGCCATGACTTTATTTTGAATTAAATTTTAATCAATTACTACCTTTGACTAGTAAAACATTTTTATCTTTTTAATTAAATCTTTATTTTATTAAGTTTGGTCAAAAAATTCCTAACCCTTCTTAGTGTTGCATTTTTTAAGGCACAAAGTATATTTAAAGAAATATGAATAATAAAATGATTAATATGAATATTAATCAATTCTTTTCCATTTAGACGTTTATTTGCGACTACAGAAAAAAGATTTACAAAGTTCTAGTTGTTAAAATTTGATTTCATTTTATGATCAGACTATTTTTAAGATTAATCTTGTCTTATTTTATATTTTAATGAAATTGTGTTATTTTTTTTTTTAGAATTGGATACAAAAACACAGAATTTATCAATTTTAACTCAAAAATATAAAAAAGACGCGACATATCTGAACACGAAATCTATGTACGTGAAAGCTGCAGCTGGTTGTATAGCCGTATTGGTGTTCGTTCTATACTTTTGGGTTCTTTAATTGAACACGAAACTGAAATCCTTGATACAAAAGGAAACTAAATAAAAAACGGTGATTGAATGTAAAGGATTGTTAGAGACAATATTGGGCCAACCTCTAGTTTTAATTTCTTTTTTTTTAATAAAGCGTTTTGTATAGCAGATTGATTGGTTCTTACATTATTTTTTTAATTCGTATTTTGTATGAACTCCTATGAATAATTGCCAATAAAATAAATAAGGAATGTTTCTAGAAAATATTATTGTTTTCGTTTTATCATCATTGTATAGTAGCTAAATAAAAATATATTTATTTAAAATAATATTTACTCTACCAATAACAACTTTTAATAATTAATACAAGTTATTTACAAAAACGCCAGTGTTTTAATTCACATATGAATAACATATATTTAAATTGACCAAGATGTATACTAGATAAGCGATTCTTATCCAGGGGTTGGGGGGAGCCTTAGTGGGCCGCGAAAATGTTTTCTTTAATTTTGATAATAAAAATTAAATTTATTATATTTATTTATGCATTTGTATTGCACTTGAAAGTTTTTTGTCACTATAATATATAAATAAATCCTCTATTTACATATGAATTTATTTTAATATTATTGGAACCAGGTTCCTTAACGCGACTTGCGGTAGGTGTGATTCGGGAAAAAATGTAACGTTATGTAATATTTTTGCGTTATACCCCCTCCATACGTCTTACTCTGAGTGTATCTCACTATGAGCTGGCACATACGCACACCGCGCACTCTCTCTTTCTAGTGTGTACGTGTGTGTCTGCATTCGAAAAATACATGAACTAAACAGATTTTATTTTGAATTACATTTGGAGTTAAAAAATGTCTGAGGAAATTCGTTCCTGATTATTGTTACTTTAACGTGAAGAGGGCCACGAAAAAAAAGGGATTTTGAGGGGGGCGCGATTACGAAAAGGTTAAGAACCATTGTTCTAGATCTTACTAGGTAGTGG
This sequence comes from Phosphuga atrata, assembly GCA_944588485.1. Taxonomy (NCBI): domain Eukaryota; kingdom Metazoa; phylum Arthropoda; class Insecta; order Coleoptera; family Silphidae; genus Phosphuga; species Phosphuga atrata. The sequence continues at coordinate 13,894,920 of OX155895.1, read as the reverse complement.
CGCATCCGGGTGTTTATGTAAAATAAAATGAATAAAAATTACAATAATAATTTACGACGAGCCGATCAGTGCGGTAGTATAAAGAAGCCAGAAAAGGCCGAGAGCAAGGATGGCGAACCTATGACCCGCGGATTAGACACTGGCCCACGAAAGCTTTCTAAGTGACCCACGCATTGATTTTTATAAACCTTTAGAAATGCTCAATAACCCCACATTATTACTATTTTTGAAATTTGCCAGTTATTTACTAGCTTTCAGTCCACCTTCATGGCACTCAACAAAAACCAGAAAAATAACATTGTTTTTTAAGATAATGCGTTTCTATTAACTTAAGCGAATAGCCATCTGCATCAGTGCAGCTTTAATCTCTCATCAGTGCAGCTTTGCTTTTATGAATAATAATTTGTAAAACACTTGCTTGAAACCCTCGCGGATGACTAGGAGTTAGATATTTTTAATTTGACATTTCGTGAGAGAGACATGAACTTAGCAGGTTATTGATTTAAATGATAATTTACTATTGGCACATTATAGATAATCATATAAACTTAATAAAGTCGGAATACAGCCTGAATATATAAATATATTCAACCTTTTCGGAGTTCTATAACAATTTGTAATAATAAATTGTGTTTTACATATTATTATTCATTAAAGCAAAGCTGCACTGATGAGACATAAATATCGAACGGCGTTTGCAGATGGCTATTCATAATTTTACATCAATGAAGAAACTTGCTAATGCTCTTTTATCGATGTTTGGGTCGACATATTTTCGTTTCTCCACTTGCAAAAGTTGAAAAACAAGAAGGAAATTAAAACTTTGTAGAGGCCTTTAAAAGTGAAAACAAAAAAATGCAGTCTTTAACCTCCCCCCTCTTTTCCATGTAATACCACTAACAAAATTTGACCCACTACTCTAAAAGGTTCGCCATCCCTCGCCTAGAGGCAACCTCTAGGATTAACAACCTTAGTTGCAACATGGATGCGTATGCGTCCAAAACAAAATCAAGTCAAGGACAACATTTCAATAAAGTTACCCCAGGGGGTAAGTCTTTGGATAAATCCCTCGTGAAAATGACAACGTGATACTAGATCAATGGTTCTCAAACTTTTTTTTGCCGCGGCACCCTTATCGAGCTAAAAAAATCTCGCGGCACCCTTGTCGGGCTACAAAAATTTCGCGGTAGAGCTCCCCTAAAAAAGGTTTGAAAACTTAGGAAAATAAAAAAAAACAATACAAATTTAATGCTCAATTGTCTTTAATGGGATGAATGAAATTGTTTGGAAGATTCTTTAAGTGTATCTAAAGTTTGGTTAATTTCACCCTCAAATCACTTGATACAGAGAGTTCCTGTACCTTTTTAATGTAAGCGTATGTTAAGAATGCAACATTGATAGAAGTGGTGGTTTCATTTACTTTTTCAAAGATGCCGGGAAGTTATATTAATTTAAGCAGACAATCGACATCAGTGAATTGTTGGATAAAAGGTTCTTCAGTAAATGTTAGTACAAATGTTAGTACTAGTGCATCTTTTATTTCAAATAGTCTGGCTAAAAAAAGAGGTGGAAGTAATCCATACCCAGATCTTAGGCGGTAAGTTTTAGAAGAGTGCTTGAAGCGGACGGATCTTAACATGATCAATTATCTTCACAGCACCATACAATACGACTTTTAAATCTTGCAGAATCCTTCTATTTGCCAGAGAATGTAGATGGATGACACAGTGGCTGCAGGTGGCATTGTCTGCCACTTGCTTTTCTAGAAAGCGATGGATCGGCTGCAACCATTGTAGCCGATCCATGGCTGCAAATATCAACACACGTGTTCCATTTCAAATCATTTTTCTGTATATATTTGTCTCTAACTTTGAAAATTTCCTCGCCAGTGGTGTAAGTTTCGAGCAATGCACTCATCAAAAGTTCTTATTCTATTTGCATTTCGAATGGATACCTTACAAACTCAAGAGAAACAGCAAGTCCTGTAACGTCGGTACTTTCATCAAGCTGTAAACTAAAAAAAAATACAAATTTTCAAGGTTTTATAAGCTCGTTCTCCACAAATTCTGAAATTGTGTAAATTCGCTTGCTTATATGCTATTTGACAGCTGCACAGTATCAATCTTCTTGCAACTTTCAACATCCTTCGCGCAAGGTTTAATCAGTGTCTCGGCAATAGTATGGGGCTTTCCAGATTTTGCTATGTGTGAGCGGAGTATAAATGAAGCTTCAGTTGCGTTTTTATTTTTAAAAATTCCCTCAACCATGGATGATGCTTGCTTGAAGCGATAAAGTGCGGCGTTTGAAGATTTCTTCACCTTTACGTATTAAATCAGATTGATTGCATTCCAGATACCTTTTCAATTTGGATGGAACCAAGCAGCTGTTTAGGTTAGAGAGAATTTTATGACAGCTAACGTATTGCCGTTCCGGTACTTATTTGTTCCCAACAGAAACAAAGCCAAACAATGTGAAGTAGCTAGGATCATATTTCTTTATTTCGCTCGGATTATCTTTTGGTCGTGAGTTTCGTTTTCGCGAATTGAGGCAGACGAACTTGAATGATTTAGACTCGCAGGTGTCTGCTGGTATATTTCGTTTCTTCCGGCGATGCTGGTTGTAATTTAATCAGTCGCTTCAGAAGCTTCAGTGAGTTCATCACCGTTTTAAAGACCCAGATTTTAGTCTATTGTCCAAAATTCCGCAATAAAAGTAGGAACTCAAATTCGTTTACCTCTTCATATAATCTTCTTTTAACATTTTTTTACATTTCTTGATTGTTGTTGCGGCACCCCAGGCATACGCTCGCGGCACCCGGTTTGAGAAAACCCAGTGTTACATGAAAATTATATACATATATATATTTTATATATATATATATATATATATATATATATATATATATATATATATATAGGGTGACCATATTTCGAAAACACGAAACCGGGACACCAAAAAAAATCAGTCTCATTCTCATTTGTTTTACAAAACAAGAATTTGAATCAATACAATCAAATCTAAATCACAGAAATATATGCACATGTGTTTATCTGTAATAAGTACATAAACCAATAGTTAGAATTATCTTGTTCTAATATATTATGCAAAATAAAATAAATTATAAATGAGGTGTCAAAAAAGTATGTTTAAAAATACTTGCTTTAATATTTCTGGATTGGAGATAATGTATTCATGAAATTCTTGACAGTTTAAATCATAATTCGTCAGCACTTGAAGAATAGACTCTACGGTTCAAATGTCCAATCGATTTCGCTCGTCTGCCCACTGTACATTCATTAGACAAAAAATGTGTTCAATAGTAGCGTTGAGCTGGAACTGAAAACATATACTGAGATTTTTGCAAAATTTCGGAATATTCCTCAGGGTATTCACTACATTAAAAAAAATCCACTCATTTTTCGTAACAGAGCAAATTCTCATTCTTCTATTATCTAATCTGTAGATTTTTCAATCATTTTTTTTTTTTTTTTATGTTATTCATTTGATTATATTTCTTTGAGATACAAGACAGGTGGTCTCAACTTTATTCCGAACGGGTGTTTCTAAAAGATCCAAGAAAATACGGATACACTAGCATTTGTTTCCATCCATATAAAAAGATATTCTTACGCTCTTTTCTAAGCCGTAAATTTCACGCATATAATTAGACAACATCGATTCCGCCAGGAAAATGTAAACAAGTATGTTAGTGTGCTTAAGCTTACAACCACTTACACCTGTTTCGTAAAACGTAAAACGAGGAATATGGAATTTGCAAAATATGTAAAACCGGGACAATAGACCGTCCCGAAGACATATTTCGGCACGTCGGGACATAGTACCTAAAATCGGGACAATCCCGGAAAACCGGGACGTTTGGTCACCCTATATATATATATATATATATATATATATATATATATATATATATATATATATATATATATATTATATATATATATATATATATGTATATATATATATATATATATATATATATATATATATATATATATATATTATAAAACAGTTGCCAAAATAAAATATTAAAAATTGTTCCACTAAGAATAAGCCCTGTCCTGTTAATAACGGATTTTGATTGGTCTTGGGTATGTTGTAAAGCAGGACTAGACAAACTTTTGGTTACTACAGTCGACCTGTTAAATAAATTATACTTATATTATACATAAATATTATATATAATTTATTTAATTTATCTACCAACATCGTAAGTGTTAATTGTTGTCAAAAATAAGTTTCAATTTAAAATAAACATAAATAATACCATAAACAATTCAACATATCTTTCTAACGGGTACGCACGTCCATGGTATGGGCATCAGAGATGTATATGTTACGGTAAAAGTACGTAGTTTGGTAAATGTACACATTTACCTTCTTGTTTGGTAAATGTGAGTTCAACTTCCATTTACCAATTATTTCCGGCAAATGTGTATATATGCATAATGTTGTTGGCAATTGTTAGAGGTTTACATTACTATACACAGCGCATGGGCTGTCCAACAAGACACACGTGATATTGCAACACACAAAAAATATAAATTTTCCGGTAGAAGTAAACACAAAGTAAATACTGAAACTTCCAGATACGTCCTCTCTAGCTGACCAACATGTCAAATTTACTCTATTTTCTATTTCCCAATTTCAGTCATTAACTTTTGTCTGCGTTGTGTCTAATTTATAAAAATTAAACATTTTTAAAAATAAAGATATGGTTAAATTTTTTTATAGCTGTCTTATAAATGTTAGATATTCAACATGGCTCGCTAAAAAAGGATCAAATTCCGCTAACAGTTCCAAAATCATACAATAATTTTCGTTTTTCGGATCACTGAACTTTTCATTTTTCCCTCTATAGCACACAACCGAAGAAAAAATAATACATATAAGAAATTGCATGACTCAATCAGCAGAGGCGGCTTTTCTTTTCGGCTGCTTTTTCGATTTGTAAAATTACCGTTCTATATCTGTCTCTCTCAGACTCAATGCCATTACGCGGCGTTGCCCCTAACAGCTCGGCCCCGTCGATCCCGCTTCGAACCAACCACTACTACGTTAAATTGAAGAAAAAATTAATTTAACAATATGTGGTGAAACATATGTTGAATTGTTTGTGTTGACTTAATAACATTTACATTAAGGTATATAAAAATTAATCTTTTTAATTTCTATACGACAAAAAAAATGTTGGCCCCAAATTTGCCGACCCTAAAATCTGCCGCCATAGGCTCCAGCCTACTCAGCGTGCTGGTAAATCCAGCAAACAAAACATACGCGGCAACGATTTACGCATGTATTTGGCGTCAAAATCACAGACCTACTGGGACATACTGGGACTGGCAGCGAGTCGCGCGCCCTTTTCGGTTTAAAAATTTCAAAATTTCAATTTCGGTTAAAAATCGCGCGTTCAATGAAAATAAAAATAGACGTGATATCTACAACTCCCCCCCCCCTCGTGATGTTTCGTGATTTTTCACAAACCGAATGGATTGAACCCAACTTATCAGAAAGAGCATCATTATCCAAGAGAGAGTCCAAGAACTAGCCTATTGACACGCAACCTGAAACTTAAGCACTACACATCACGTCTTACGAACAGAAGCCCTGTATGCCATGGAGAGTCTTTCCTTGAACCAAAGAGGTCTGGTAGAGAAATTGGAAGTCAGAGAGAGGGGAAACCTCAGGAAGATCCTAGGCCCGTTAAAGGAAGATGGGAATTCCGGCGACATAACTCTGAGCTCTACGAACATATTGAGAGGCTCTCTGACTGTGCAGGAAAAAGAAGGGTAGCTTTCTATGGCCAAAAAGCTTTCTATCTGGCAAAACAAAAAGGTTCGTACCACTTGGTTGACAGAAACGTAGAAGGATATTAAAGAACTGGGAATAACAGATCTCCAAAACAGACAGTCTGTGACCCTGAAGGAAGCACCCTGAAGGAAGTCCGCACCCTGAAGGAAGTCCGTGGATTTCAGGAAAAAACCCGAAGGAAAGGTTCTGTCCCCCTGGACAGAAAAAGGAGTTACACCGGCAGAATATGCGATAATACTGGGCAAATATCACAGCCCAACAGTTGAACAAGCGTGGTCCAAAGTAGGTCTTTTTGAAACATGAAGAAGAACCTATTTATTTGGTCAGAGACGAATTTAGGTTGATGCCTAGCGGTTAACTTGACAATCTCGGGTGGTATACCATCGGGACCCGGTGTTCTGCCATTTCTAATACGTTTACTCGCCAGCGAGTTCCTCTTCCGTAAAGGGGAGCGTTGTGTAAACTTCAGGTTGTACCCAAGCTAAGGGTGTATGTTTCGGGAATAGTCCGTCAGCTACCTGACGTACTCCTTCCAGTTATTTGAAGATCTTGCGGCCGAACTTTCAGGTTTCTTCTTATAATTTGGAACGCGTCTCCCCATATGTCCTGATTTAGGACTGTGCACAGTTTCTATTCTTCTATTATTTTCTTATATTCTTGACATAACAGTTTAATTTTTTCTCCCCGTGTTTGTTTTACTCTTTCACGTTGGTAGTTTCTCCTGGACACATGTAGTTCTCATGTCAGTAATTTCGTCGGTCCACCAGTATACTGCCTTATAACTTTTTGCTTTCCTCTTTTGGAAGGTAGCATCGCATCATTTGAACCAGAGTATCGGCATCTTCGTTAATGGTTTCTAGTTCTTTTGTTAGACACTCCTAATTTTTTCTTCCTACAGGTTTTCCATGCTCCAGCCACTTGTTTTTGAGTAGGCCTTTGTTTTTAATCTTGCCTTTTCCCTTATGTTATAAAGGATGTAACGGTGGTCGTATAAGGTTTTCCTGTCCAGTCTTGGAACCTGTCGCCAACGGACTTTGTGGAGAGGATGAGGTCTATTATTGAACACGAGTTTCCCCTCACGAATGTGTGTTTTTGTATGCTTATATCCAGTTGTTATGCCCAGTCTATGACGATATTTCTTCTACTGTCCATGTTTGGGCATCTCCAGTAAGGGAATTTTGCGTTGAAGTCTCCAGCTATAATAATTCCTCTTTTTTCGGATGTCTAAGTCTCTGGCTTAGAGCTTTAAGAGATTCAGATAGTTGTTCGATGTTTTTGTTGGATGAGAAATAACAACTATATATTATATAACCTGGGACAACTATCCATACGGAGCCTGATCCGTGGCCAGTACTTACCACGGACAACTTTTGGTTTTTGATCCAGATCGCTATGTCTTCTTTGTCATTCATGGGCCATCTGGCATCTGTTGCTAGTTTCTTGTTTAGCTCGCTTATTAGCACCATATCGCCTTTCATCTATTTGGTCGTTGCGATCAGCAGATTGTGTGCTGCTCAGCATCTCATTAGGACCTAATGATTATAATTTATAACACCTAAAGAAACTGTCAAATACCTCAGAGTAATGCTATCCTTCATGGCGCACATTACCGAAGCGGCAGGAAAGGCAATGAGAACACTAGCAGGCATTCAGCAACTTTTTGCCAAACGTCAGTGGGCCTAAGAGCAGCTCTCGGAAAATACTTAGTTCGGTAGTCCAGTAAACCATGTTGTACGGAGCTCCAATATGGGCCAAATAACTAGACAAAAAACGAAAATCTCCACCAACTCTCAACCGTTCAGCGGAAAATGGCTCTACGTATATGCAGCGCTAACCGGACGGTCTCAGGAGAGGCCGCCTCAGTCATCTCAAGAATACCCCCCATGACCTCCTCGCAAAAGAGCGGAAAAAGCTGCACGATGCAAACTACAGGAGGCAGAAAAAACAACTCAACTGGCCAGAGAAGAGCTTATCGAGGAATGGCAAAAAAGATGGCAGCTAAGCGACAAAGAACAGTGAACCCAAGTTTTAATCCCAAATATATCGTCTTGGGTAAATAGAAAATTCGACGAAACTAGCTACTACCTTACTCAAGTACTGATTGGCCACGGTGGATTAGGGATTATCTCTTCAATATTGGCAGGGCAACAGACGACCTATGTGTTTACTGCGGAGAAAGAGATAGTTTAAATCATACTATCTTTGATTACTGGAGGTGGGAAACTGAAAGAGAAGCAGTCGAAAAAGTCATGGAAGAACCCTTTACTGCCAGAACAATAATCCCATACAAGCTAAAGGGAAAAACAAACTGGAACAATGTAAACGGATTAATTGTAACAATAATGAAAGAAAAAGAAAACGATATGATGCAGTCCAAAAAAGGAAAAAAGGAGGAAAAAACAACATGTAGACTATTTAAAAAAAAATGTCCGTCGCTCCGAGGTTATGCGATAAAGTGGATAAGTGGAAGAACGGGGAATACTGAACTTCGCCTCCCTCCAATGATTGGGAAAAGAATTATTTATGAATTATTAGGAGTGTTATGACTTCATAGGTGTATATTGTAGATCATTGGTAAATAAAAGCCCTATATTATTATTGTTATAATTATTATTATAAGCGGGCCCAGAGTGTACGGAGGTGATTCCAAGGGGGCCACTTGTCTGGAGAAGTTATTTTCTTAACGCCGGCTACGCTAATCTTGTCTATCTACTCGTGTCTATCTAGTCTTGTCTAGTATACATTTTTGTCTCTCTAGTAAACATGTTGAATGGGTACAATAGATCTACAAAGGTCGCAGTACAAGTCACCACCAAAATCTACTAAATATTTTAGTCTGCTTGCACATTTATTCTATATATTATTTAGGCATTATAGAACATTCATAATTTGTTCTAAGAAAGTCAAATTAGTTATTGATAAAATGAAAATTAATATCATCAAAAATTCACAACTAAAAATCTAATATAGTCTTTAAAAGACTGCTTATATTGCTTATAACTTTTTTTTTATCATCAAAGGTTACAGAAAAGTTATATATGAATATTGTGATAAAATTAGAAAAAGAAACAAACTTTTAACTCAACAAAAGATATATTTCATTATAAACATATTGATAACAAAATAAATCAAATTTTCTCAATACACAATATAAAAACCTCCAGCAAATAAACTTAATCATTAGTACCTTCAAGTACTTTAAACCAATTCGTTTCAAACAAAATCAACTTGTATTCATCATAATTAATATTAGCAAAATGTATAACTTACTTATTCAGACATTTCTCCCTCAGAAACAAACAGCAAATTCTTCAAAGAATTATAAATACTTTCATCACTCTCTGCGCTTTTAATAATGTTATTAATAATACTAGCTCCAGCCTTTTTAGTCTCCACACTATCCTCATCATCTGAATCTATAATCTCCATTCCACAAGCATGATCTTTTAAAACAACATGTATTGTTGGATACTCAATAATAATCTTCCCCCTGAAATTATCCTTCAAACTCATTAACGGATCTAACTCATAAAACTTCCTACCAGGTTTTTGTTCAGCTCTTAAGAATATTCTAACACCTGTTAAGTTGGCAGCTTGGTAATATTGGAGTTTTTCTTGGAGGAGTTTGTTCTCTTGTTGGCTGAAGTATTTGGAGATTATGTTGCTGATTTTCTCTGTTTCTCTGACTTGTTCATCGGAGAGTTTTAGGTTGTCTGCATTGGTGAAGATCCAATCTACATGCCAGAAGATTACGTCTTTGTGGAAGTTTACTTTGGTGGTGTTGCGGCGATGACGGTCGAAAGTTTGTGGGAGGAATTTCAAAATCGTTTTCCTTGCCATCGAGGATTTTCTCAATTTAAATAAATGCTAAAAATATAATAAATATTAATCATACAAACATTTTTATCTACGACCACTATTATAAATGCCCATTATTTTACAGTTCGTGGACTATATAAATACATCATAACACACACGTATGTAAGAGTCCGCGATTAATGATAAGTTATGATTGATAACACACACGTGCGTTTGGTTTACGATTTGTTGATTGGTTGACAGCTGCTACTACGAGCTCATACGTTCAGCGCCCCCGTGCTACAATTCAAACTAACGAAAATTGACATTGCGTAAATTGGGTTGCCTATATCTATGAGCACTTTTATTCCAGTTTAATCCAAATAAGTACTAAATAATAAGGTATGTAACCATTAATAATGTATTTCTTTTCATTTCTATCTAGCTAAATAATGTCGAGTAACAGTTATATATGAAAATACTGTTTGTTTATTATAATGTTAAATAATGTACCTAATAAGAAATAAATTTGTTACATCAAACAGAACTTATTAAACAGAAACAAATTAGTATGGTCGTAGATAAAGTATAGTATATAATTCGAGTTGTAAGGCAATTACGTAATATGTTTCTTACAACTGTCGTTACGTAATATACTGTTAATATTGAAATTTTTAAACAATTTTAAATATTTCTCAAAATAAAGTGGAATCTTGGTTAATCCGGTTTAGTAATCCGGCGCTCTAGTAATCTTTAGTAATCCGAAGCCCTTGTCTTTTCTTTCCGCTGTCCCGCGTCGGATATAAACCTCGCGCACAGCTGAAATAAAGTCAAAAAGGACAACCTTAAACCCTGAAAAATTGATTCGCGATTCTGACCAAGCTAACTCTACTCTAACTCTACAATTGTCTTCGGATTTTTTACAAGAGCTTTGGTGTTGACAAACGATGACATAGCTTAGCTTCAAGGCACAAGCAAAGAAACTTTTCATTCCTTTCCTGACGAAGAAATTATCAGCCTAATTTGTTCCACGGATGACGATGAAGCTAACGATGGCTTGAATGTTTGAACTCTGCGAACTGTAGCAAACAGTGACGCGTTTAAAATATGTAAATTGTTGTTTTGCTCTAATCCTGATAATCCGGAATTTTTTGATAATCCGGCGGTTGTCTGGTCCCATATGTATCGGATTATCAAGATTATACTGTACTACCAAAAATTTTATTTCAAATTTTATATTTTCAACAAAACTTGCAGAAAAACCTGCATTTTTGAAATACAGTATAATCTCGGTAATTCGGTCGTTGGGTAATAGGACGACACGTCCAGTAATCGGGCGGTATGGAGACCGCACGCGCTCTTCCCTCCCACCACTCTTTCTTATAATCCGGCTGTTGTATGGTCCCATATGTGTCGGGTTATCGAGATTATACTGTAATTGTTGGTAAGAAACAGTTGTGTTTTTTCAAATGTCATTGATATCATGTTTAATCTACGTCAAAAAACAATTAAGAAACATTAATCAATTATTAAAAATTAAGGTTAAGGTTAATTAAACAGTATTAACGTGTCGTCCATTTCGATCGTTGCATTCTTGCAGGCGATATATAAAAATATTAAAATCGTATGCGCTGAGATCGAGTGAACCGGCCCCAAGGAATCGCTATGTTCCGGGATATTGTTGCGAACTGGTAATTTGGTATGGTGCTGCTCCAGGATCACGACAATGGATGAATTAATTACACGCAAATATGTCCTTTATATGTAATTAAATACTACTTATCTGCTAATATCTTACAATATGTACAACTAATCGCTAACTTATTACAATAATTACTAACTAACTTGAAAATAATAAATAAATAAACAATACACTTAATTCTACGAAACTTATGGTCGAAACCCGGAATTTACTTTAACGAAAATACGGAGGTTCGTCTTCAAAACTCAAATTACTCTCTTGCTAGCTCAATTCTGACTGCCCCTTTTTAACTTCCCCTCTACCTCATCACCTCGGTCTTGGTGTGAGTCCTCCCCTAATCTTTATGGAAAATTTCCAAAACTCATAAAACAAAATCCTCTCGGCGTCTCGGTACGATCCCTAAGTTCGAGCGTCTGCCCGCATGATTTAGATAAAGCAGACTAATGGTCCTAAATAAACAAAAACTAATCGGGTGTCCACTTAGTTTTCTTTGCCGACTCGTGAGAAACTGAAATTCTTTGAAACCAAAATCGCGAGATCACAACAATATCACCCGTGGCATCGATCGATCCCAGATCATCATTGTGTTGTGTTATCTGGTCTAGACCGGATTACCCGATGATCCGGGATCGATCGATGCATTGGGTGAACGGAACGGAGCGATTCCCTGGCCGGCCGTCAGGAAATCGAAAGAATCCATCATCAGATGCTCCGTGATGTAATGACCAATTTTAGACACCGCCTGCCGGAATGTATCGATCGAGATGGACGACACCTCAATAATGTTATTTTTAACAAATGATTAATGTTCCTTAAATGCGTTTTAACGTACAACGTTTTAACATGATATCAACAACATTTAAAAAAGCAACCGTTTCTTTCTTATAGTTATTTCAAAAATGCAGGTTTGGTTACAGGGTGCGGCACCCTGTAGTTTACTTACATCGCACATCCGGAACAACATTGACACAACTGCAAAAAAATATAAAACTGACTTGAATATACCAAATTATTTCTTTATTCATTTTACATTTGGAATGAAAACGCCGCATTTGTAATTGCAAGAATCATCCAATAGAGAACGAAAAGTTGTTGTAGATATATACTAAAGAAGTGATACATTGTTATAAGATTTATAAATTTGCATTTGTGTCATTGTTACTCCGGAATGCGATATAAATAACATTAACAAAACATCATTAATTTTTTCTTAGCGTTATTATTAATTTCATCTTACATGTGGTAATTGTTGTGGATCTCTATTAAAGCTCCGCCTGCCTTTCTTATAGCTTTCGATGCTTCTTGTAATTTCTTCCATTAATCTGTAATCACTAGAGAGATCTAAGTTACTGAATTTATTAACCGGAATGAATTTGGTCCTATCTCTTGATCCATCACATTCCAGTTCCTTTTTGTGAATCGTCGAACAGCGCAGGCAACACGTTTTCACTTCACATCTTGGACAAGTATATTTTGCTGCAGTTATAGAACACACTTCACAGAAACCCAATCTAAAAAAAAACAGGAAATTAACAAAGCAATGTTAAACAAATCGCACTATATTTTTGTATCTGCTAGGGGTATGAGATTAAAAATGTTTCGAGACCACTGTATTAGGTAAGGTGACTAGACGTACTGCTTTCGGCAGTACAGTAGTTCGTTGAGATAGTCTGTACTGTCCAATTTTTAGGTACTGCATTTGTATTACCTTTCTTATAAGATGTACTGCTTGTACTACTTCGTATGATTTTGTAAAACTAAATAATTATAAATATGATATTATGTATTTTCAAAGCGAATGCCGAATTGCTGTTATCACTTTCGCCAAGTAGCTCCTTAATTAGTATGACAAAGTCGGACGGGTGGTGGAATTATTGTGTTGGAGCGAAATAGATAGATGCGGTGTCGTACGAACAGGAGAAACAGACCATGGGGAATCCGTTCTCAAATAATTTTATTGATAGTGAAAACAATAAGTCCGACAGAGAGTACAGTCGGACAGGCAGTAAGCTCATTAGAATATTTCTTTTATTTTCAATGATTAGTTGTTCAATCAATTTCCTTTACAGTGACCAGTTGTTTTTTCTTGTGTTGATGGTTTTATTGATAGAGAATGATGATAGCAAAAATGATGACACTGTCGTAAAATGCACTATTTGTTGGTCAGAATTCAGCATTGCTAATAGCGGTAAAGGCAAAACATCTTCCGAGATGAAAACTGTTTTAAATAAAGTGTTGGAGCAAATAGTCGCTTGTTATAATACTGGATTTGTTCCATTAAAGTTAACGCAGAAACTCGATACAATCGAAGAGTCAACCCCTGGAAGCGAGGCGAAATTTATTAAAGAAATTAAATGTTTTTATAAAAATTCCTTTGAATATGTAAAAAAATGGACTGATTGTTTCGAAGAGCTACACATTTTTGGATGAATATTAGTAAAATATAATAAACAATAAAAAACAAATATTTTAAAGGTGTGCATATTTCTACAAAAAAACTTAAAATTACTTGTTGAATTTGTAATGTGTTTGCCGGGTACCAATACGACAGTTCAACGAGTATTTTCAATCATCAATGATTTCTTTCTCTTTCTTTTCACAGAAACCTTATCAGCAGAGGCTTCAGTGAAGGTGAATATCCAGAAAACATGTGAAGAATTTTGTAATGTTTTAAAAGAAAATGAAACATTATTTAAAAAAAATTCATTCAATGAAAAATATTATTATAAAAAAAAATGTCTCAAAATATTTCCTTTTTCCTTTTTTTTTTTGGAAAGCACATGCACAACCATTTCACCTTCACCCGTCTCGTACAATGTACTGCTTTCGCGTTTAAAAAATCTGGTCACCTTAATTAGGGGACTAAATAAACATAAAGAAATCTGCAAAAGTCTGGAAATTGCTCAAAACTGAACTCTGAACAAAAATAATATTTCAGAAGCCAAAATTAACGTCATTTCAGAAACATCTTATCTCTCTGCTGGACCAAGCAGTTTTGTAGAAGGTTATTTCCATACTTTAAAGATTAGTGTAATACTATCAAGTTTTATTATTTTTCTAATCTGCAATTCATCGTAGAGTGCTCAAGTACTAAAACTCAACTCCTAATCTTTAAAGTATGGAAATAACCTTCTACAAACTACATGGTCCAGCAGAGAGATAAGATGTTTCTGAAATGAATGTTACGCGCGCTTGGGTGGTCACACTGTTTTCGGAATAGTTGATATCTACTCAACAGATGCCACTTGGAGCCTTGGTCTGTAGCACATCGTTTGTTTATTTACAATACCCTCATTGAAACGGGTCGTTTTATGGTGTTCTCAAACAACAGTGACGATTTCGAAACCATTTTAATGTTGGTCGTCATGGTAGTGTTCCAAAATGGAATACTATTATGAAGAGGGTGAATAGTTTTAAAAAAACAGGATCTTTGAGACCGCGCGGGGAATCATCATCGAACTGTACGGACCCCGGAAAACTTTGAAAGAGTGCGACAAGCGATGGAAGGCAGCCCTTGTCGTTCGGCGTTACGTCACGCTCTTCAGACGTGACACAGGTCAGTTCGCAGAATCTAACACTTGGACCTTCATTTCCATCCGTATAATTATGATTGTGCAAAAACTGATGCAAAACGACTTCATGAGACGTCATAGGTTCGCAGATGCGATGTTGGAATTGCTGACGGACGATATCGTTTTGAGCACGAGTGACGAGGCCCACTTTCATTTATCAGTGATTGTAAACAAACAAAACTTTCGGTCCTCTGGACAGCGAGAAAGTAACTGTTTAGTGTGGCATATCTCGAACTTGCATTATTGGGCCATTTTTTTCGTGAAAACGAAGGAACGGTGACTGTTAACACAGATCGCTAAGTTACCATGTTCGCGATTATTTCCTGCCGAAGTAAGAAGACCTCATCGCATCGCATCAACCTCAACACAGTTTGGTTTCAACGAGATGGGACAACTTGCCATACATCAAGAGTAACATTGGCTTTTTAAGACAACATTTCAAAGGACGCCTGATTTCATTGCGTGGATATATGAAGTGGCTACCTCGGTCACCGGACCTGTCACCTTGTGACTACTTTTTATGGGGCTACATAAAATCTCAAGTTTACATTAACAAACCACGTACTCTAGAAGAGCTTTTCGAAAACATAACGCAAGAAATTCGAAGGATTCCACGTGCCATGCTTGGAAGGAGTATGGATAGTTTCGCCACCCGTTAACAATGAACAAAAAACAATAAATTTGGAAATTGTTTCGAAATTAAATGTGTGGCTGTCATTAAATAAAGATTACCATATTCTACTGACAATGAGTGTAAAATCTATGGTTTCCAAATCTCTGAAAGTAAAATCTATGAAATATAAGGAAGAAAAAGACATCATGCAGAACAGCAGAGTGGTTTAACCCTCGTGTGCACACCCAACTTGTATCTCCTTGTAAAGCAACCCAGAATCGTTTGGAATACATTTACTTTATTAAATAAACATCATTAGAAACTATCCAAGTACCCTACCCCGCTATAGCTTCCATAAAAGTAGGGTCTCCGAAAGGTGAACAGGAAGCGCGTGGTCAGTTTTGCCCTTCCACGACCAGAAATATTCAAAATTTAAGGACTAGGACAGACGTGTATTACGAAGAAAACCGAGACCACGTGTTTTTTTACATTTATATTTTTTCGCTATTTAACAAATACATGATTTCTGTGACAGTTTTATATAATTGTTTATTGGTGCAGAATTAATCACATCATGGAGGAAGACCTATCGAGATCTGAATTTGCAAAGTAAGTATTATTTCCTAATATAATTTTTCTTGATTATATTATATTATATTTCTCAATTGAAAAACTCATTTTATTTGAATCCAGATTGAACCGTGCTCAGAGAGAAAAATATTGGAATCGTCTACTTAGAGACTGCAATGAAGAATCAGAGTTTGAAAACAATGGGGAAGATGAGGAGTAACTGCCGGCTGAACCTTTAGTGAAGAGCCGCCATAAAACATGGAAAGGCGAGATGTCCTAAGGAGAAGGAGAGATCGATGCCGAGTCCGACTAGAGCGAAAGCGGCAGGTACATGCCAGCGGCAGGTACTGCAGGTATAGAAAATGCAAATGCTTACATAGCGAAAGACAAAACCGTTTGGAGTAAGGCGTCGCTCCAAGTACATCCAACTCCTTCTCGCAATATTTTACGGCAAAGAAGTGGCCGAAGTGACATAGATCTACAGAAGCTTTATCAGTAGGAGATACTATCAAAAGAATAATTACACTCGAAATATTAGATCTTATTGTTCGGTACACAAACAAGAAAGTTAGCAAAAGGCAATGCGAAGAATCCGAATTCGCCGCGATTGTGGAAGGCAGTAACTATACAATAAATGAATGCTTTTATTGGGGACTTGATTTGTTCTGGGATTAATAATTCAAATATTGATCATACAAGTGCAATGTGGAAAAGTACTTGGTAACCTCATTACCACGCGTCCATGGATATCAACAGATTTCGACGACGTCGATATACAACCAAAAAATGATAAAGTTGCCTCTATACGTGAAATTTGACCATATTCAATTCAATATTAAAAAATCAAGGGGAGAGAGTAATTTTTACTTTTAAGCATCACAATTCAAAGGAAGTGGCAGAAATATTACCATGTATAATTATTTCACTAGTTTACCTCTTGCCACACATTTATTGTCATGGAATTTGACTATTGTTGGTACTTTGAGAAAAAATAAGCCTTACATTCTAAAACAAATGGCTCCCCATAAATCTAGTGAGAATATTATATTCTCTTTGTTTTTCACAAATATTGTGCCAAAGAAAACCAAAGCGGTAATTTTACAATCGACAATGCACTCGGATTCTGCTATAAATGATGATAAAAAAAAGGTCATATTAGCACTTATTAAGAGAAGAATCATATTAGCACTTGTTATAATAAACATAAAGCTGGCGTAGATCTCTCTCTTCAGTCCATAACCCTTCTGCAGGGTGTGGTGGCATCAATTTGCTACGCTCGCAATGACTCCTCGCCAGCGCTCTCTATCTTGGGCAGATCTCGTTACTTCCTGCATCCCTTGTCCCGTCAGGGTTTTTGTCCGGTCTATCCATCGTGTCGGCGATCTTCCTCTTGGGCGGCGGCCTTGGACTTTGCCTTCTACTATGAGTCGTTCAATATCGTCAAACCTCCTTGCCAAATAACCCAGGTATCCCAAATACCGTTTGTGTATTGTCTGGTATAGTCTGATCTTTAAACCGAGTTGTTGAATAATAGAGTCGTTAGTGTGGTGGGCTGTCCATGGTATTTGCAGCATTTGCATAAACTGGCGTAGATACAGTGGAACAAATGGCAATTCACTACAAACAGACGCCCTCAGAGATGGCCTGTTGCTACGTTTTTCAATAATTTAGACGTAGGCACTACATATGGTTGCCTCATACATAATTTATTATAGAACACCTAAATGATAAAAAAGCTAATCAGCGACGTCTTTTCTTGCGTCAACTGAGTGAAGACGCAGGAAAACGAAAAAATGTTCAGTTCGCAATAAACCTGTCTGCAATGAACACAGTGTATCAAAGAATTAAATGTATTGATTGTGATAAATAAATGTAAATAAATTACAATTTTTCATAAACTCCTTAGCGGTAGTGAAGGCGACCTGTCTAGGGGTGACAACCCCGAATAATAAGCCTCCCAAGCTAACAAGTTGGGTAATATCTTGGACATTGGCGAGCCACTGTCCCACGAAGAATATTCTTCAACTGAGCATGAAGGAAAATTTCGCTAAATGCACTACTCCAAGTGGTAACCAATCCACCGTCACCTATGGTGACGTTAGCGAACCTTCTGGTTCTGGGGAGTCCGCACCAACATACTTTAAGGATGACATCTTTTTCTTCGTAACATTTAATGCCAACTGAGTGCTAAAAGTGGAAAAACTGAAACATTTGACTGATTCACTAACACGACACAACATAATACTGACAGCAGTACAGGAAACCAGATTTAAGGACGAACATGCCTTCGAGTCCCACGGCTACAGGATCCTCAAAGGACAAGTGGGTCAGCGGGTAATGAAGAACGTACCCCACTTAGGTACAGGATTTATAATCAGTCACAGGATACTGGATTTAGTCACCGACTTTACCTCCCCGAGCAGTCGTGTATCCATCCTCTCTCTCAAATGTGCAAACAAGGGCTGCAGTATAGTCAATGTACATGCTCCAATCAACCAGGACAACAGATGCAACCCAGATAGAACTGATAAATTCTGGGAAGACTTAGAAGATATTATCTCTTAAATTTTTGGAACAAAGAAAGCTTACGCCAAGATAATTCGAGGAACCAAATGGTCCTTCACATAAAACCAACTAACCCAGATCGAAGCAAGCTTTCCTAAGAATAATTCCAGAGATTTCTTTGGAACCTTCAAGCAGACTCTCAGAAAATACGCAGAGATTCACAAGGAAAACTTAACCACAAGAACAACTGCCACCTTTTAGTTTGTGTGTCTTGTAGTGCCTCTATTGTTGCTGGAGGAAGGAACTGAGCAACTTGTGTTCAGAGTGGTATCTACCTCGGACATAAGAACGATGGACTGGTTGTAGATTACCTGGCCTTTGCAGATGACATGGCATGGATTGCTGATTCTCTTGAGATGGCAACATGCAGATAAATTGCCTCAGAAAACAGGCTGCCACAGTTGGTCTTCAAGTGTAGCTGGAGAAAATAGAATTCTTCACCAACATCAAAGAAGCAAACAGAGAGATGTTACTAGATCGGAGAAACATCAAGAGGACTGAGAAATGTAAGTATCTTGGCGAATGGGTTGAACCCAACTTATCAGAAAGAGCATCATTATCCATGAGTGTCAACAAGTAAGAACTAGCCTATCGACTGACTAAGAACACCTACAACAAGAAATGCCTGTCACACAACCTGAAACTTAAGCACTACACATCAGTCTTATGACCAGAAGCCCTGTATGCCATAGAGTTTCTTAAACCAAACAGGTCTGGTAGAGAAATTGGAAATCAGAGAGTGGAGAATCCTCAGGAAGATCCTAGGCCCGTAAAAGGAAGATGGAGAATTCCGAAGGCGACATAACTGTGAGCTCTATGAACATATTGAGAGGCTCTCTAACTGTGCAAGGAAAAGAAGGGTAGCTTTCTATGGCTACATTGCAAGATTGGCTCCAAACCAGCTAACCAACCGTCTGTTCACCTTCTGGCAAAACAAGAGGGTTCGTACCACTTGGTTGACATAAACCGAGAAGGATATTAAAGAACTGGGAATAACATATCTCCAAAACAGCCAGTCTGTGACACGCACCCTGAAGGAAGTCTGTGTATTTTGGGAAAAACCCCAAAGGAAAGGTACCCCCTTGACAGAAGAGAGAAAGAAGTTACACCAGCAGACGATGCGACAATACTGGGCAAAGATCAAAGCCCAACAGTTGAACAAGCGTGGTCCAAAGTAGGCCTATTTAAAACAAGAAGAAGAAAATGTTTGCATTCTGAGAAATTACATTTTTTATTTATTAAACAAAGTATTGAATCATGTAGCAATATCCCGAGGAAATTTCAATGAAATTCAGAATGTCAAAGTCAGAAAAGGAATAAATGTAACATCAGACCAAACCTTTTCCATTTTTAATCATGGAAACAAAATCTCAAAAATTAATCGTGGGATGTTGGAACAGAAGAGGAAAGAATACAGTGAAAAATTGTTAGTACCAAACACCTGGGAGGAAGTGACAAAAAATCTTACAGATCTGGCCATGGAAGTCGCACCTCTGCAACATTGTTGTAAACATCCTTGGTGGAACAAGGAGTGTGAAGGTGCAATAAGAGAGAGATTTGACACATAGAATCTGTGGAACCAGAACATGTCGCCAGAAAATTTGGAAAAGTTGAAAGTAATAAGCAAGAAGACACATCAAATTTTGAGGAAAGTAAGAAGAGTATATCATGGAGATCAAATTATAGAAATGGAAGAAAATTTCAAGAAGAATAACATCAGTTTATTCTACAAATCTTTCAAGAACAAAATAAATGGTTACATAGCAACCAGCCTCAATTTCAAGAGAAAGGATGGAAGTTTGGCTCTTAATAACCAAGACAACTGTGAGATCCTTGCCAATTTTTTTGAAGAACTCCTCAACCGCAAAACACCTCAGGAAAAACTAAAAATAAAAATGAATACACCACAAAATCCAAATTCTTAACCACTAGATGAAGCAGAAGTAAGAAAGGTAATAAACTCATTGAAAAACCACAAAGCATCTGTAAAAGATGGAATAATAGCTGAACTCTGGAAGGTGGCCAGTGATGGTTTTATCACTAAAACAACAAAACTGTTTCAAGAAGTTAAAGCATAAAAATTGACCATAATATGTGACAATAATATAAACAACTATCAAGGTATTCACTCCTACCTGTTACTAACAAAATCTTCTCTAAAATACTACTAAATAGTTATTTATATCTTGTTGAGTTTGAAGATTTTGATAATATTAAATAGCAGCATTTGTATCTTTTCTTCAAAGTTTATAATTTCTAGGTAATTATTGTATACATATCGTCAACAAAGTTAACATCATTTGTATAATCTTTCTTTAACAAACTTTTTTAAAAACAACTACTTCACTGGCAAACACCAATGTCAGTTGTGGTGTTTGCCAGTGAAGTAGTTGTTTTTAAGAAAGTTTGTTAAAGAAAGATTAGTTATACAAATGATGTTAACTTTGTTGATGATATGTACACAATAATTTCCTAGAAATTATAAACTTTGAAGAAAAGATACAAAAGCTACTATTTAATACTACTAAATAGGCCTGAACCTCAACTGGATTCAAAACTGGGATAATACCCAGGAGGCTTCAGGAGAGGACACTCTTGTCCAGAACAAATATTGAGCTTGAAAATTATCATCAAGTATTACACCACATGAGCTAAAGACATCCTCATATCTTTTGTTGACTTCAGAAAGGCCTATGAATCAGTAGACACAGAAACACTAGTCAAGCTACTGTGAGAATATGGAGATGATCAAAAAACATTAAACCAGATTAAATTAACAGTCACAAACACTGTATCAAAAGTAACATTTCAGGGAGAGATCAGCAAACCATTTCAGGTGAGGACATGACTAAGACAAGGTGATGGCCTTTCACCGATGCTGTTTAATGTGGTTTTGGCTAAGATAATGAAGACATTCTGGCATGATAACAACTCTGGTGCAATAACTGGATCAAAGAACAAAAATGTCAATCCCTAATACCTGGCCTTTGCAGACGACCTGGCTCTCTTATTGAACAAGAAGCTGTATCACAAATCAATGAACTCAAGGAAATAGCAGAGAGAGCTGGAATGCAGATTTCCCTCAAAAAAAACAGAAATAATGATGAACAAGAAAAATTATAAAGGCGAAATATTCGAAATATGAGCAGATTAAAGTAGCAAAACAGTTTAAATACCTTTCGAGAGATAGTCAGCAACAATGGATCCAATAAACCTACAGTAGAAAATAAAGACTGAAACTGGAAACTAAATTTCATCACTAAAAACATCTACAACAAAAATAACTTGTCCATAAATGCAAAAATAAAGCACTATAATGCTGTGGTAAAGCCAGTGATACTGTATGGAATGGAAACTGCAACTTTAACAAGCCTGGAAAAGCTTCTGAAAATTGAAAGGAGGATATTACAAAGAAACTAAGGTCCAAGAATAGTAAATGGAAACTACAGATTAAGATGAAACAAGGAAATTTATGATCTGGTAGAAGATTGGGAAACAACTATAACGAAGAGATGACTTAGACTCTACGGCCACATTATTAGAATGAATCCTCAAAGAAGAAATAAACCAATCTTCCAGAAAATATAACCTGAAAAGCCAGAGTGGTTATGCCAAGCAGATGAAGGAAGAATTAAGAAGACTTGGAATCACAGATGAAGACTGCCAAGATAGAGATGGATACGGAAAACAACTCAACAGCATTAAAGTTCTAGTTGTAGAGAAAGTGAAACGTGGGAATAGCAATTGGATGGAGGAAAGGCGAATACAACAAACAGAGAGAATGAAGGCTTTTTGGAGGAAGAAAAGTGGAAGTATGGTGAGATTGATAACTGAACAGTGATATATATATATATATATATATATATATATATATATATATATATATATATATATATGTGGTCCTTAGATGGCTGGTTTGTGAAGAAAAAAAACAAAGTAACAACCCTCGCCTAATAGGAAGACCATACAGAAGATGTAGTGGACCTGCACGATGGGTGGCAACAGCTGGACTGGATAAGAAAAGATGGAGAGACAGTGTAAGAGGCCTAAAGTCAACCCAAGTGTTAGCAACAGCCAAAGTAAGCAAACAGTAAAATTCCTGTCATATAAAATGGAAAATATGATTTGTAAAATTAATTCCCAAAAAGTATAAATAAACAGTAAACAATAAGTTGTTTATTACTTAAATACGAAATATTTCTTTGATTTTTAAAATGTTAACCTTAAATTGTATATACCTATTATACATACTTGGATTCTGTTGAGCTTGTACCAGGTAAAGGTTCGGCATTTTGCACCGGTAGAGTTTGCAGTTCCATTTTCAACGTCTTATATTTATTTTATCAAATTATTGTGCATTTACAGCTTCATTGGATTTGAAGCAAATACATTTAACGAAATATTCGAAACACACGTGCTCAAATGTCAAATTTGCGATTTCAATTTTTTACGAAGCTGATTGGGAAATACAAAACGCGGTAAAATATTTAAATTCAAAAGGATATATTTATATCTTATACAGGGTGTTTTTTTTCCAACATACATATTAAATTTTCCTGTAAATAAATTGCGATTCTCTAAGTTTTACTGGACAAGCATTTTATAATTGTTTAGTAAATTGTCTAAACTCTAGAACGTGAACAATAATAATAATGGATAACTTCAGGATTTCTGAGAATAGTTCAGCAACGAAGAATGTGTTCACAATATCTGTTATTGGATCAGCTAGCAAATGTTTAAATTCCTTAAAGATGTTAGTAGGAAGGGAGTCGGGCCCAGTCCACATGTTTTTTTTTTGTTTAAATTTGGCCAACTATCGACCGCAAAGAACTTAAGACTTTTTGTTTCTTCTTCTTTTCTTCTCCCAGAACCTCGTCATGCGTTCGCTTCATTTCTTTCTCTCCTCATCAGAAATAATCCATTTGGGCCTCCTCATTGTTAGTTTCTCCTTAAATGCTTTTATACCATCTATTCTCCTTCTTAACTCTCTTCTGTTGTTGGCCATCTGTAGTGTGATTCCAACTTCTGCCGCATCCCTTCTCACCTCATCTACCCATTTAGATGTATTTGAAGATTATTTTGGTCAGTCTGCATTCATCCATTCCCTGCTTAAACAATCCTTTTGGGAGAGGTAAGTTTAAAAATTGGGAAAATTGCATCAGAAATTTCCTATTGAATCCTATTCAAGGTTTATTTTCCTATAGAAATCTCCTGAATCCTACTCAGTTGTCCTATTGAGAAACGGTTAATCCTATTCGATTTCCCAATAGGATTTAATACTATTCAATAGGAATAGTGTGATCTGAGAATTTCCTATAGCATAATCCAGAATCCTACTCGATTCTTCAATAGGATTTTAGTAAATTGAATAGGACTTCTCAGATTATAATTCTCCTATTGAAAAGAGGCAATTCCTTATAGATCCTTGCTCCAATAGGATTTGATACTATTCAATGGGAATATTGCAGTCTCAGATTTTCCTATAGAATAATCCAGAATCCTATTTGATTCTTCAGTAGAATTTTAATAACTTGAATAGGACTTCTCATTATAATTTTCCCATTGAATAAGGTCAAGCTGTATGTATTAATTTAGGGAATTTTTAATGATCATAAACTACCAGTAAGTTGAAATTTGGATGTCGTCCAGATGTTTTAGATGTTGGTAAAACCAAACCTATTGAATATCAAAGAATCCTATTGAGGTTTATTTAAAAATAAAAATAATTTGTAAGTCGTATTACCCTATTATTGACAACTATTCATCTCCTATTGGACAAGCCAAACCTATTGAATAATGCAGAATCCCATTGCGAAATTTAGAAATAAAGATAAATTTTCGATTTGCGTTTCGAATGCGTAAATGTGAAAGAAACTCCCACAGCCTCTTACATCAACAATGACAGCTTTCCCCTCAAAAATTGTTTGGAACAAAGAGATTACGGAAAGAAGCTGTGGGTCAGGGGAGTCCATGAAGAAGTTTTGAGCAAAAGAGAATCCAGGAAGAAAACTTGAGGTAAAGGAAATTCCAAATGACAAGATGAAGCTGTGGGTTAAGAGAGTCCAGGAAGAAGTTTTGAGCCAAACAGAATCCAGGACTAAATCTTGGGGTGCAGGAAATTTATTTGAAAAAACTCCCTGGCCTGTTTCAAAAGCAATGACTTCTTTCCTCCATATGAATCCATCCTTCTGCTGCGTGAAATATCCCAATGACTTAGCTTTGGAAGAAGGTGAAGATTGCAGGAATGAGGTACATCTCAGAAACATTGATCTGAAAGATGAAGGTATATCAAGGTTGTAGTTCAGGAGAGTCCAGGAAGAAGTTTTGAGCCAAAGAGAATCCAGGACGAAACCTTGGGGTCTAGGAAATTGTCCAGGATATTTATTTGAAAAAACTCACAATTCCTCCATGTGAATCCATGCTTCTGCTGTATTAAATATCCCAATGTCCCAGGTATGATAGAAGATGGTTTGATAGATGAAGAAGATGAAGCAAGAATGAGGTATATCTTCTCAAAGGCATTGATCTGAAAAAGGAAGGTATATCAAGGTGCCTACCTAATGGAAGGAACAAGATTTACAACTGCTTTTCTTGAGAGAATTGGAAGGAAGAGGAATTGTAATTGGTGGCACACCAATGATTATAGGAAGAGGATGAGAAGATATCTAAGGTCATAGTTTAAGATAGAATTTTTCTTATGGAAGGAACTTCAAGATTTAGATTTTCTTGAAAGAATTGGAAAAGGAAGAGGAAATGTAAATAGTGCTACACCAATGATTGTAGGAAGAGGATGAGTAGATATCTAAGGTCGCATTTTATGATAGAATTTTACATTTCTACAAACAAATTGTGATAGTAAGCCTTGTCCAATACCACCAATTCCCTCAGAAGACACTAAAACGTAGAGAAAGATTAAAGAAACCTTTATTTGCCCTTCCATTTAGCTATCTACCTTAGTTTAATTAATATTAGTACTCCGATGAGAATCGGAGTTAAAAGTTGTTTCGTTGGTGAACTACCCTTGGGGTAATTCTAAACTTTGTCCTTCTACTGCTAAGATCATCAGCGACTGCTTAACTCGGATGTCGTGTACCCTCTTGTAGGAACTTCCTTATGTTTGAAGCGACGTTCCATTTCACCAGCATCATCGCATACTTCAAGCCTGAGTAGTAAAAAGGAAAGCATATGTAAAGGAAAACTATTTCTGCTAACAGTTTAAATTTTGATGGTTCCAAATTCTGTTTTGATCTGTTTACCGGTACAGTTAAATAGGTATAAAGATGCCGCTTGCTGATTTCTGTGCGGGTCGAATTTGATTTGTTTGACGACCAGGTATATTCCAGTCACGTTGTGTAGAAAAGCAGGAACAGTCAGCAAATACTTGAACGCGATCCGGGTGTAGTGATGGTGTTTCAAAATTTTCCACGTATTGTCGTAGTACCTACTGCAAGAATTTCATCATTCGCAGAGATTTCGCAGCTCCAATGAATTCTATTAGCTTCGCCGTCCTCGAATACCGAAACTCTGTGTGGAATTTCGATATGGTCCTCGTTATCAGGTAGGATGGTGTGCAACATCTCGCATTTCCGACTGATTTCACGCTGTCGTAACTTTTGAACGGCTCACCACAGAGACTTCTAGTTCACCAATCGATTCAGCGTCTGAAAATTAGTCGAAAAACATATATAATATTCCCTAGGAGGGTTTCAGTTAAGAAATACCATCGACACGGGGAGTCTAGACCGCGAAAACGACGAAATGCAAGAAAATCGATTTTGTCAAAATCGTTATTTTTTGAGTTACAGCAAAATTTAAAAACGTTTCTGAAAGCATTTTTGCTGCTGATTGCTGATATGCAAATTATATTTCGCTAGCTCTTTCCGTTCTCTATTGCCTGCAAGAATTGAAGATTTTTTTAAGGAATTTCGGCGCTCGAGTAGAGATCTCGGAAAGTACTGAATTTGTCGTGGAAAATCTTAGTGTATTAATAGTAAAATTACTTTCTGAAAACGATTCCGCAATTACGCGATTACGCATTTACGCATAGTCGCATTATCCTATTGAATCACTTGGTTTCCTATTTAGATCTCTACTTTCATTTCCTATAAAAACTCTTGATTTCCTATAGAATCGCTAACTTCTTTTTAGAATCATCAAAATCCTATTCACTTGTGTCAATAAGAAAGCTCTAAATCCTATGGGTTAACGATCATCATTTTATTTCCTATTCAGATTTGTATAATCCTATTAGGCATTTTCCGGTTGCCAGAAATTTCTTTTCCTATTCAAATATGATGTTTCCTATACAAATTCTGAAAATTCTATAGGATTTAACCTTTCCCAATAGGAATGTTTAAGCAGGGTTCTTAGTAGGTGTCCATGGAACTTCAACCTGCGCTTCCTCTTGTGTCTGTGATCTTCTCAGTGTATTTGTATTATTCGTTTTTCCTCATCCTCCAAGTTCCAACAGTAGTTCTCTGTGGTTGGAGTATTTACCACAGAATCCTCCTTTCTTTCTTTTCAAGTTCTTGATATTCCCCCTTTTTATTTAAATAAGACACTCCGAGGCATACAATCCTTCAGGTTGTAGTCTAGTTTTCTGGCTCCTCCTTTGTTTGCCTCCTTATCTAGTCCGTTGGGTTGGATCCATTCCCCCAGGTATTTCAACTTCTCTGTTCTCTTTATCTTCCCATTATTTACCTCCATGTACCTCTCACTTTGGTGCTTGTACTCCATATATTCTCTCTTTTCATAGGAGAGTCGAAGACACGTTTTTAATGAAATTTTATGAAGACACTCAAGCATCTTTCAAGCGTCTTCTTAGTTATTGGCTAAGATAGCAAGGTCATCGGCAAAAGCTAAACATTTGATTTCCAGATTTTTCCTTTCCCTCCCAAGGCTCTTCCTCTTATTCTTTCCAAATTCAGGACCTCTTCCCAAGTTTTCATTATTTTTTCCGTTACGATATTGAAGAGCATTGGGATAATCCATCTCCCTGTCTGAGTTCTGTTTGAATTTCAAATAGATCAGAAATTTCCCCGAAGAACATTATTTTCGAGATGGTATTCGTCAGCGTTTGTTGGATGATTTTTCTCGTTTTTTGTCAATTCCAAACTCTTTCAAGGTACTAAATAATGAGTGTCTGTCCATTGAGTCATATGTCTTTTTAAAGTCGACAAAGATGACAACAGTATTCTGGCTTACTAGAGCTCTTGTACGCAGAATGCTTCTAGATTGAATATCCGTTCGGCATATGCTCTTCCTTTTCGGAAACCAGCTTGGTATTATCCAATGAGGTGATCAGTCTGTTCATCCACTCTGCTCAACAGAACTTTAGATACTATCTTATAAGCAATTAGAGGTAGAGAGATCCCCCTGTAATTCTCAAACTCAACTCAACAAATTTTTCCAAGCTTTTAAACAAAAATTTCCCAAAACCACCAAAAACCAAACCGATTTTCCAATTCCGTTCCTTCAAGAATTCGAGGAGGAAACGGAAAACTTCCGAAAGTTCTTCAGTGAAAATTAAATCTTTATTGCCACCATCTAATCACCCACATTCCACCCATTTGCATCTATTCCACCCACTATTCACCATCATTATTCTTCGTCTTTATAGCCACCTTTTCCTATTTCCACTATGTTCATGGAGCAATTTTCGTCCAACGAGATTCTAGAATTTAATTTATCATATAATTAATTTTATTACTTATGCGGGGTAAGTACTATTTTGTCGCCCGTTTTTTAGTGCGATAAATGGCTGCTTCTCAATTCAATTATCACCACATAACTTAAGCGCATTGGAAAAATTCATTTGCGTGCGACAAGAATACATGCCCCACGCAAATTATGCTTAGCGCACGTAAATATTCATTAAAAATCGTTACATTATCAGTTACAATAAAAAAAACAATTGAATAACTGAAATAAACACAGTTTTGATTCTTTATTTTAAAAACAGTTACGTAAAAGTGATTTTTTTTCAATTCAAAATAAAAATTAAAATCAAAGAAAACGTTTTAAAATGAGTGTAAATTCTATTGTGACACCAGAGACTCATGAAAGTTCTTATGACTCACTTCGTTCGAGCGCTCAATTTCGCTCTCGTGGACAATTGACAACTTTACGTACAACTTTACATACTAATTTCAACAATATACTAATATCTAATAATATAACAAATATAACAATATATTAATATCATCTAATATTTAAACATGTATAATAAAGAAAACTCCGAGCTCTTGGCGAACTATTTTAAAGTACTGCTAAACTGCGATGAACCTCTAGAAAGACTGGACGCCATCAACCAAATCCACGAGAATCCAGATTCCAAACCACCTAGTCTAGATGAGATAAAATTGATAATCAAAGAGCTCAAGGATATCAAAGCACCTGGGGAAGATGGCATTGTGGCAGAAATGTTGAAGATCAGAGGAAAGATCACTGCAAAAAGAATCCATCACCTTTTATAGAAGAAATATGGAAACTGGGACAGATACAAAATGACTGAAAATGTGCGCTCATACATACACTTCATAAGAAAGAGACAAATAATTACAGGGGGATCTCTCTACCTCCAATTGCTTATAAGATACTATCTAAAGTTCTGTTGAGCAGAGTGGATGAACAGACTGATCACCTCATTGGATAATACCAAGCTGGTTTCCGAAAAGGAAGAGCATATGCCGAACGGATATTCAATCTAGAAGCATTCTGCGTACAAGAGCTCTAGTAAGCCAGAATACTGTTGTCATCTTTGTCGACTTTAAAAAGACATATGACTCAATGGACAGACACTCATTATTTAGTAATATAGAAAAATTGCTCCATGAACATAGTGGAAATAGGAAAAGGTGGCTATAAAGACGAAGAATAATGATGGTGAATAGTGGGTGGAATAGATGCAAATGGGTGGAATGTAAGTGATTAGATGGTGGCAATAAAGATTTAATTTTCACTGAAGAACTTTCGGAAGTTTTCCGTTTCCTCCTCGAATTCTTGAAGGAACGGAATTGGAAAATCGGTTTGGTTTTTGGGGGTTTTGGGAAATTTTTGTTTTTAAAAGCTTGGAAAAATTTGTTGAGTTTTTCATCGATTTTCGGAAAAACTATTACTTGGGCTTTGGGACAGACTATGGGGCAACTGAACAAGGTTTTGGAAAAGTTTTTCCTTGAATTTGAACCAGACTATGAGAACTGAAGAATCTGATGGAATATTTCGAGATTTTAGAAGATTTTCTGAAACACTGTTATTTGGATTGTGAACCAAACCTTGGGAAACTAAAAATGGTTTATTGGAAATTCAATTTGCCCCTTGATTTTCAGAATAATTACTACTTGGATTTTGGACCATACGATGAGAAACTGAAGAAATTATTGGAAAACTCTTAATTCTTTCTTGATTTTTGTAAAAATTACAGCTAGGATTTTGGACCGAGCTTTGCGGAACTGTAAAATTTCCCATTTTTCTCTCCCCAATTGGCGTTTAGACGCGAAATCACAATACCAAACAGAAATTGTTTTGGGGACTGTTGACTGTCAGATTTTAGATTAGGATCCAGATCAGAGGACCAGCAAGAAAATTAGGACCCTTAGAAAAACTCGAATTTGGATAATTTTTCATTTGTTCTTTGATAAAAACTAGCCACAGTAGTTTGAACAGGAAAATTTGCAAATTTCGCATAATCTATTGTCTTAAAAAACATACCAGTGCCTTTACATTCAATTCAATTCTGGGCCTCTGCATTTGAAACATCTCTCTATGTCAATCCTATCTGCAATTTATCCATCCACTTTTTAGCTTTCTGTGGCGATCTGGCTGTCTCCAAATACAGGTCTGATATTCTTTTTTTAAATCTCCAGCAATTCCGAGCACATATTTTAGCCTTCCTCTATCTCTTCTGGTGTAGTAATGGCATCTATATCCTTGATATTCACCGTGGTATTCACGTTTCTTGTGCAGATTTCTTTATTCGTTACCGATTCTTTCAGCTTACTCGCACTACCCTCTTTCACTTCACACTTAACACACAGTAAGAGTTCCACGCTTCTGGTTTTAATTATGCCCGATAGCTATTGCCCTGATGATTCAGGGTTAACTACCTTTTTAATCAACCTAAGGAGTCCGGCATAAGATTTCCCATTGTATTTCAGAAATACCACCTCTTTCATGTACTTCCCTTGCCTTTCCTTCCGGTCCTGATCTTGTCTTTGGGCCTCTGTCCGTTACTGCATTTTGTGTACTTTTGTTTCTGGTAATGCCGAGTTTTTGGGGTGTGTCTACTCTTATATCTATTTCTGTATTCGGGAATGTGTACTCGATCATTTTAAAGTTCGCCAATCTGGCACCGTGGGTTTGACAAATGCCAGCTTCTTCCTACTATGTTTTTTGAAGTGTAGTTTCAGGTGTTGCAAGCTGTCGAACGTCTGTTTCAGGGTGACGGATTCCTCCACACTCTCCCTATCCGCCTTTTTGACCGCAAGTTGGTATATGTACCGATCTGTTGATTCTATGTCGCCTTCTTCGGTTGGGACCACTATGGTATGTTAATGGTAGACCGCACTTATAGGGTTGTTAGTCTGTACCTCTAGGCCTCGTGTATGCGTTGCAGAGCCATTGTGATACTCCTTAGTTGGGACCAGGTCCCAACTCTGGTTGGGACTCATGTTGTCGGCCACACAACATGCTAAGTCGGAGGCTAGTGGTGCTAGGAGCGGGTTTCCTGCTCCTCTCTTTACTCTTCTGATAACTGATGAGGGCCAGTCCTTATTGGCAACTTCTTGGAATTTCTCATAGGAACTTCCCCTAACTATTTCCTTCCATAGTTCATTCAAGCCTTTCATTTCTTTAATTTTCCCGAAAGGTCGTGGCCGGTTAGGTCAGTTTGCGTGCTGCCTTCCCGGGTGTTCTTTTTATTATCTTTCTTCACAGTTGGAATTTCCTGTCTCTTTTAACTGTCTCACTTTGTTCACTTGGAGCAGCGTTTCCCGATGCTGGGCCCAGCATTGGCGCGGCTTTGCTCCTGTGAAGGATGCTGATCGTCTCATTGCTGTACTGGCTCGTCGCCGTTTTTCGGTGATTGAGTTCTTTTCAGTGTAGTCTTGTCTATCTAGTATTATGTGTGTACTATTGTCTGTTCAGTCTTGTTTGTGTAGTTTTGTCCATCTTGTGTGACTAGTCTTCTCTTGTCTGTCTAACCTTGTTTGTCTAGTCTTGTATATCAAATCTGGTCAGTTTCGTCTTGTCCATCTAATGTTGCGTATCTAGTCTAATCTGTCCATTCTCGTCTGTCTAGTGTTGTCTCGTAGAGTAGTAGTTTTCTCTCTCTATTCCTGTCTGTCTGTCTATTCACGTCTGTCTAGGGGTACAATTTTAATTATTTAACTTTATTTTATTTAACAAACATGTCAGTCTAGGGGTTTTAAAGGGGTACAATAGATCTATAAAGGTCGCAGTACAAATCACCACCGAAATCTACAAAATATTTTAGTCTCCTTGTACATTTATTCTATATGTAATTTAGGTATTTTAGAGCATACTTTGATCTAAGAAAGACGAATTAGTTTTTCATAAAATGAAAACAGAGAGGTTTGTTTTTAAGCATCAAAGGTTACAGAAAAGTGATAGGAATATTTTGACAAAATTTTAATAAAATAAACTTTTCACTCAACAAAATATATATTTCATTATAAACATATTGATAAAAAATAAATCAAATTTTCTCAATACACAAAATAAAAACCTCCATTCAGCAAATAAACTTAATCATTAGTACCTTCAAGTACTTTAAACCAATTCGTTTCAAACAAAATCAACTTCTATTCATCATAATTAATATTAGCAAAATTTATAACTTATTCAAACATTTCTCTTGTCTTAAAAAAGCTTTCCTTAAAAAAATTCAGATTTTGCTTGGAAAATTCTTTTGTGTGATTCTAATTTTGTATTCTTCACAATAGTATGTATTTATTTTATGTGTTTAATTCACTGTTTACACCAAAATAACATAAAACAAAAAATAAATAAAATAGTTTACACCAATATAAATACTCTTTAAAAATGCTGAAATTAAGCTTAAAATATTATATTTTGTAACTAGGGCGAAAAGTTGTCAATTTTTCGCGAGAGTGAAATTGTGCGCACGAACGAAGTGATCAGCAAATTCGCTGGAGAGGGAAATTGACAATTTCGCCCGTGTTACAAACAATAATTTTTATTACTCATGTGACAGACAGCACTAGACAGACAACACTAGACAGATTAGACTAGATTGGCAACATTAGATGGACAAGACGAAACTGATAAGATTTGATAGACAAGACTAGACAAACAAGGTTAGACAGACAAGAGAAGACTGGACACATAAGATGGACAAAACTACACAAACAAGTCTAAACAGACGAGTGAGTTTGTAGTAAAGTGAGTAATGTAATCAAAAATGAAGAATTTGCTTTTTCAATTGTCTCTGGTGGTGTGGATTCATCATTGAATACTCCTCAGTCTCCGATATCACCATAGAATTTACACTCATTTTAAAGCGTTTTCTTAAATTTTTATTATTATTTTGTAATGAAAAAAAAATCACGTCATTAATTAGTTTGAAATTTTTAGTTCTCTTCTGCTTCTTCATATGGCGCTACTTCTCAAATCGGGCCCTGGCCTCCTTTATTTTTGTCCTACATCCTTCCCTGTCATTTGCTGTTCTTTTCCACGCTCTTACTCTGAGTAGTTGGCATGCGTCTTCCCGGGTCTCTTCCTCTGTTTTCTTGGCCTCCCTACTGGCCGCCTGCGTTGCATTTTTGCGTTCAGTGCTCTTAGTGGCAGACGGTTGCCCTCTATCCTGAGCACGTGTCCTGTCTATCTTAGTCTTTGCGGTCTGATGAATGTATAAATCGGTGGTTCTTGGTATATCTGGTATAGCTATCTGGTAGACCGTTACCGCCCCCAGAATCCTTCGTAGCACCTTGCGCTCAAATATGTCTATTCTTCTCCGTTCTTGTTTTTTCAGATATAGTCCATGTTTCGCTACAATAGCGTGCGATGGGCCGAATTAGATATATTATAATCTATCTATCTACATAAGAAAATTATGTTCTATTACTTCCTATTTAAATTAAGTGAATAACCATCTGCAGACGCGTTTTGAGATTTATTTCTCATCAGTGCAGCTTTGCTTTTATGAATTATAAATTGGAATACACTTACAGGTATTGTCTTGTATATTCTAAGCTTGTTCTTGCGGTGCACAGTATTAGATCTTAATATTTCCGCCATTGTATAGTACGTCTTATTTGCTGCTAGGACTCGGCGTCTTTCTTATCCGTCTTCAATACCATCTTTGTTGATTTCCACTCCCAGGTGTATAAATTTGTTGACATCCTCAATGTTGTCTGGCAACTGTAATTCTGGCCCGCGCTTTCTTCTTTGTGTTAACACCTTTGTTTTGCTTGTGTTGATGCTGAGCCCGCTCTTTGGCAGCTGCTTTTAGTTGGGCATAGGTCATCTACGCTTCGTAGTCCCTTCTGCTCATAATATTTATGTCATCGGCATATGCCACTAGTTGCACTGTTTTGTTGGCAAGGATGTTATCCTTACCTACACCCAAACAAATTCCAGCGCTATGTCGAAGAGTGTGGGTGCTAGCCCATCACCTTGTTTCAACCCTTTCGTTATTTTGTTGGTTTTGGACCCGCACCACGGCTTCAGTTTCGCACATTGTAGTCTTTATAATTTTCACCAGTTTAGTTGGTATCTTCAGCTGCTGTAGAATTTGGTAGAGGTTGTTGTGTCGATCTTTTCACTATAACAATATTTAATTCACTGCAATAATATAACAAAGAAATCATGGAAGTAATAATAAGATAGGCTATCCAGATCATTCTTGCTTCTACTTCTGATAAGAGTTCGTAGACTCGTCTTTGAATTTATTTTTAAAGTTCCAAAGGGCTCTGACCTTCCCGAATAAATCCAAGGTATCACGTGGCAAGTCATCGTTTATATAAATTTTGATGTCTGCGCCAGGAATGCCACTTTGTGGCAATGTTAAATTCCCGAAGTATTTCTTTTTCATCAGGATTTCATTCATAGGAGCAACAACTTATGGAATTCAGTTTTCTAACGTTAGGTTTAACGTTCAGTTTTCTAAACCTTGTTCTGAATATTTTTAATTCAGAAATTAATTAAGAAAATTAAATAAGAAAATTTGAAAGTTTTATTTGATTTTTTGAAACTATATTTTTAGAAACTATATGAAATGGGCAAAATATATGGATTTCTAAAATATTCTAATATAACTCGAACACACAAATTTTAGTTGAAGATATTTTTAAGTAATAAATTATGCAAATTATGCAAAAATACCTTACGAAACGTCGAAACAATTTACAAGAAATTCAATAATTTAATAAAAACATTTGTAAATATTGGAATATTGGTGAAACCATACTAATTATAGATACAATGATATAAACCTATTAAAGACGAAATGTAGCTTGAAAATATAAATATATTCAACCTCATTGTATATATAAATATATTCAACCAGTTCGTAGCTTTTTAATATTAAGACGATTGTTTGGCCTTTCGAGATTTATTTATTTCTCATCAGTGCAGCTTTGCTTTTTTTTAATTATAAATTGGAATACACTGCTCTGATGAAGAGATAAATCTCGAAACGCGTCTGCAGATGGCTGTACAGAAAGAAATGATCTTAAAAACAGTGTTATTTACCTAGTGCTTGTTAATAACATGCAAATGTGCAGGTACAATAATATATAATAATGTAATATATGTCGTATAATGCAATATCCCACGTGGTATTTACGTTTCAACATGAGATTTGTCATAGTCTTAATAAGACTTAATATTAAAGAGCTACGAACAGGTTGAATATATTTATATATACAAACTACGTTTCGCCTTTAATAAGTTTAATATTTGCAAAGTTATAACAGACATATTTTTATATTTCCTAACTCTAAATTTCACAAAATCTGGCAATCCAAATTTACTATACACTTCTAGATTAATTCCATTTTAATAAACAACCAATAACATTCACTTTTAACTAATTAAAAGCTTTTCACTAAGCAAATATATCTTAAACAAGTGGAAGTAAACTATTTTTGCATAAAACTCTGTTGATAGGATATTGGATTAAATAGAATAAAATTTAGAACGGACAAAATTACAACAAAAAATTACAACAAATTATTTATTATTAAAATAAACCTAAAATTATGCTAGTATATTATTTTGATCTAGCAGAATTTTAACTTTGTAGATTAGAAACAAAATTATATCTATACACATTTTAAGAAAAATATATATTTTAAAAACATTATACCTAAACTAAAACCAATAATATATTTACTTTTAACACAATTAAGTTATTTAAAACACATATTTTAATTAAAAAAAAACTAATACAAGATTATAAAAAAAATTAGACAAAGTTTACAGTTACAAATTCCTCGACGCTCTTATACTCAAGTACTGTGTCCTTTAATTCCTGTAACTTCTGGATGAAAGTGGCATGGCATTTGGTCTTGGTATATTTATATCTCAAAGCTGTTATCATTTTATCCAACGTATAATGTAACCATAAAATATTTGTGTGTGGCGTAAAATGTTGCCAGTCATTACTGAAACAAAAATAAATATAATATATTTTTAAAAAACTCTTCAGCTCAAAGAAATTTGAGTATAAAATGTTACAAAATGTTGAGTAATAAACTTACCTATTCGTTTTTTGCATTAGTCTGTAAATTTCGAATTGGTAGTCACCCTCTGCATTGAACAAGTCAGGATCCTGTCCCAGGTCATTGTAGATGCAAACTCCATCGGCTGTGATTCTTGACAAAGTGAAATCAATGATTGATACTTCTACACCGTGGGAAGCAATATCGAATTGTCGTCCGTTTAAGTTATAAGTTAGTTTTGAATTCTTGATTGTGTTCGATACCAATATGTTACCCCAGTGTAGGTCTCGGTGCTCAAATTGTAATGAAGTTTCGGCGACAGCCAGTGAGAATGCAGTCTAACAAAAAAGAAAACAATAATTTATAATCAATATTAGAAGAATGAAATAGTAAAAAATAGTTTTTTATTATACAAGCAGATAAAATTAAGGTTTCATGAACGGATTGTTAAATTCGCGAGTTAAACCTTAATTTTATCGGCGAGAGTAATACAATCTTTTATTCAATTTTGCTTTTGATTTAACAATAAGTTATATTCTAAGAAAAGTTCAATTTTCCGTGGATTTTTTTTTACGAGAGGCAAGTTGTCCGGCCATAATCGTGTTGTTGCCATGACAACTATAAAATTGATGATTCGTACCTCAAAATTTTGTTTTTAGAAGTTGTGATGAAGTTGACGCACAATGCATCCTGAGCGCTGTGTGCTAAAGAGTAACAGAAGATTTCCGTGTCCCTCCCTTGATTTAATTAGTAAAG
This sequence comes from Phosphuga atrata, assembly GCA_944588485.1. NCBI lineage: Eukaryota > Metazoa > Arthropoda > Insecta > Coleoptera > Silphidae > Phosphuga > Phosphuga atrata. Next base: position 13,857,813 of record OX155895.1, on the reverse strand, counting down.
CTGTCCCAAAGTGGATGTTATTAAAACTTTTCTATGTAAACAAAATTTCAACAATTTTTGTGATTGACGATTAAAGAAGAACGAAGAACGAAATTGACGATTATCAGCGAAGTTACCGAGAACTAGACTTAAAATGTCATAATTGTCAACATGTTATTTTGATGCGTTGCCATGGATACTTTTATTGCACTAGAGCAATAAAATTTTTAGTGCACTAGTGAATACTATTTTTATTGCACTAGTGAATAAACCATTGCTTTGTTGATCCGTAAAATTGAATAAAAAGCATTTATATTATCTATACGTATATTATTTATACGTTTATATTATTTATACGTATTAAAATCAAGAATATAATTAATAATAGAAACATCTAGATTTTTCTGGGAACTGTTTAAGATCAAACTATTTTTTGTAAATATTAAACATAAAAATATTTTTATCTGTTAAATCCTGTTTGTATTTCAATAAAAGCAAACATATTTTGTTTGTACGTTTAATCCAAAATGATTTTCACTGATTAATTTCAACAACAATATTTGACCTTAAAAAATTAAAAACATTTCGTACTTGTGGAAACATTCTAGAAACACTAAAAAATATTCTTAATTTATTATCTAAATCACCATTTGTATTAAATTATTGGAAAAAATTTACATACTGTTGCACAATTATCATCAAAAATGGAATTTGTCTAGAGGTCATAGCTAAAAATAAATGCTATAAATAAATAATTGCTATTTGAATGATTTTCAGAAGTAATAAATATGATTCTTGGACTTCTTCATAATTGACTTCCAACCAATAGACGACAGAATCTCGGTGCTACGAATGAGAGGAAAATTTCTATAAACGCGTACGCACTCCACGAAGAACACGAAAGAAACAGGAACAAGAAAAGACCGATACAATACCAACCTAGAACGGGTGACCCAAACAGTGGCGCATCATGACATTAGAATTATGTTGGGAGACTTCAACGCAAAGGTTAGGAAAGAACAAGAATACATACCCCAAACATTGTCTACACACAGTTACCAACGAAAACGGAAGTAGACTGATAAACTTTGCAAGTGCAACAAGCATGCTAGTGAGTAGCAGGATGCACCCCCACAAAAACATTCACAAACAAAAGTGGACATCAGCAGGAGGAAGGGTACGAAAGGGGTCGTCCATTAATCACGTGATGTTTTTTAGCAACTTTTTAAAACCCCCTCTACAATAATTTCCGTTATTCAGATCAATGAACTTTTCATTTTTCCCTCTATAGTACACTAACCAAGAAAATTTAATACATATAAGAAATTGCATGACTCAATCAACAGAGGCGGCTTTTCTTTTCGGCGGCTTTTTCGTTTGTATCCCGGCTCTATATCTGTCTCTCTCAGACTCAATGTCACTATGCGGCGTATGCTCCTAACAGCTCGGCCCCGTCGATCCTGCTTCGGACCAACCACTATACGCAAATTGTAGAAAAATTAATTTAACAATATGTGGTGAAACCTATTACATGTTCAATTGATTGTGTGGACCTAATAACATTTACATTAAGGTATATAAAAATGAATCTTTTTAATTTCTGTACGACAAAAAAAATGTTGGACCCAAATTTGGCGCTCCTAAAATCTGCCGCTCTAGGCTCCAGCCTACTCAGCCTGCTGGTAAATCCAGCACTGTTTACTAGTTTAGACATTGTTTTTGAGACAAAACATACGCGGCAACGATTTACGCATGTTTTCAGCAACTTCTACTGAGACTGGCAGCGAGTCGCGCGCCGCTGTTTAAAAAACGCGCGTTCAATGAAAAAATAAATACACGTGTTATCTCAATACAAACCTCTTATCTCACCGAATGAGTTTATTTCAAAAGAATCTTGTAGATGATACTCCAGTGTATGTTATTCTAAAATAAAACTGGTATATCTTTTATGGTTGAGACACTACGCCAGTTCAAAGTTACCCTTGTCGGCTCGGCGTGTACACGAGTAGCGGCTCCGAAATATCTTTGTTTATTGCGTGTAACTTTTTACTGGAGTGTCCTTTTTCGTTTTTGTTTGATGTAGGGTGTTAAGGAAGGTATGTAGAATATTTTCATATACAACGTTTTCATTATTTAATACTCGCGTTTGTTAGAAATCAAGACAAAGATGTGTTTACATAATGGTATTTCTTGTAAAAAAAATTCCGTAAATTAGCAAAAAAGATATCACCGCAGCGGGGCTTAAGAAGCTGAGATATAAAACATATAGATCACGATGTTTTGTAATAGAATCTAGAAGAAAATCTTGCCCATGTCTGCCTCTATGCATGTGAGATTAGAAATACGAGTCGCCGCGCAGGCAAATTATTTGTTACTTAGGATCTACGCAGACACAGTTAGTTGGGTTGCGGAACTAACTGCTTTTGCAAGATTTGTTTGATATATATATATATATATATATATATATATATATATATATATATATATATCATTAAATTTTCATAATTTTTGCAATTAATCTCTCCGCTAAATCCGCGAAAATATTAGTGTGAATAAATTACTTAATATTATGTCTTAGTGTGAATAAATTACTTAATGCATTTTAGAATCGCGTATTGATAAAATAATCTGTATTCATCGAGAACTGTTCAAGAACATACGGAACGATTTGAACTTATTGTTAGACTTGGAAACTCAATGTAAGCGTTTGGAGAAACATTTCATCACTAAAATGGAATGTTTTCAAATCCATGACGAGGATCGAGGTTCTTTGAAGAAGCTGTTGTCCACACTAAAAAAGGGATTGAAACTATCTCAAAGAGCAACAGAACGCTTTCTCCGAAACAATGAACAGTGGCTTTCTTATTCCAGTGGTTATTATTCCATAATAACTGCTACTCCTACAATTTTTTTAAATGAAAATCAATCCAGCACATAAAATGTTTATTATTTCGCAATTGTAATATTCTCTTGCCAATATAGAATACCCTTATATATCTATTCAGATGAAATTGAATTTTAAAATTGCATTATTAATTTCGTAATCACTGATCTCGAGAACCCTTTTAAATATTTTATTGAATATCCTTATATACCTATTTATATGAAATTCCGAACATTTTTTAAAGAAGTGCTCGATCATATTGGATCTGCCATTTTGAATTTAACGTAATCAGTGACCTGGAAAACCCTCATATACCAATTTATATGAAACTTCGATCAAATTTTTATAAAACGCTTGGTCATTTGGAAATTCATAGTCAGTAACCTCGAAAACACTGATATACCAATTTATATGAAATTTTGATCAATTTTTAATTACGTAGTCGGCTATATTGGATCTACCATTTTGAATTTTAAAATTATCAATGATTTCAAAAACCCTCATATACCAATTTATATGAAATTCCGATCAAATTTTAATAAAGTGCACGGCTATATTGAATCCCCCATTTTGATTTTTTTCATTATATAATGAAGTTCATAATCAGTGACCCTGAAAACACTTAAATACCAATTTATATGAAATTTGTGTCAATTTTTAATGAAATGGTCGGCCATATTAGATCCGCCATTTTGAATTATAAAATTATGCTATGAAATTCTTAATCAGTAACCTCTATGTACCAATTTATATGAAATATCGATCAATTTTTAATTAAGTGTTCGGTCATATTGGATCTGCCATTTTGAATTTTGAAATTATACTATGAAATTCGTAATCAGCGACCTGGAAAACCCCGATATACCAATTCACGTTTAAATCTTAAACTTCTTTCTATTTTTGGCCAACTTTTTTTAAATACAGACCACTGTGCGTTGCGATGACAGTTTTGTCACAGACTTGTTCGAGAGTCCGCAGACGAAAGTGTCACGAGGTTGTCACGACGTAACGTGCGCGCATCTCCATACATAATCATAGACCGGATAAGAGTGACAAAACAGTCACTGGGACAAAAGTCACTCGCGCGCGCTAGCTCTTAGAAATAGCGGAGTACAAACGAAAGGCAACATGATCCGAAAATCAGAGCAGATCCTAGTATATGCGGATATTATCGGAATACTGGGAAGAAGGATGTAAGCAGTGAAAGCAACATTTACATGTTAGAAGAGGAAGTAATTAAAATAGGGCTGTGGGTAAACGAAGAAAAAATCAAACAACAACAATGGTTAGAAATGGTGGCGCAGAAATTTCGACAGTAGATACTTTCAAATACTTGGACACTAACATTGTTAAGAAAAACAATATGGAAATGGAAATAAGAAGTAGAATAAACCAGCGATAAAACAACAGCCGGCCTCAAATTCCTACTTAAATCCAGCAGACTACCATTGCAAGCGAAACTTAAACTTTATCCTCCCTTAAGTCCCTAGTGAGGCCAGTGATAATGACCTACGGGTGTGAGTCCTGGACGCTAACCCAAGACCAAGAGCAGAAGCTACTTTGAACAGAAAGAAAGGTTCTGAGAACGATAAACGGTCCCATACTAACAGCAGATGGGTATAGAATAAGAATGAATTTCAAGATTTTTTTTCAAGCACGATAGGTGGACACATAAGCCATGAGAATAGGATGGCTCGGTCATGTACAGCGCAAGCAGAGGGAACAGAAACATCCTGGAGGTCCTAAATGCGAGACTGGAAGACAGGCAGGACGCCCAAAACTGAGATGGAAAGACAACGTTTTAAGATTTAAGAACGCTGGAAACCAACTAATGTAGAAGAGCCGCAGATGACTGCAACGGATGGAAATGGATTGTGCCGGCGGCAAAATCCCTTAGGGCCAGGAGGAGGATAATTATGATTCGATAAATACTATTTGTAAAAAAAAAAAAAACTATAATCAAACTCAATAAAATCGCAAAAAAGTTAAATATCAATAGAATTTGTGATAAATTTAAATATTTTTACGATGATAATTAAATGAAATTGTAAAAACTTTCTGATGTCATTTAAAGAAAAACGTTAAAGAGGCGAAGCAAAAAGTTGCAAGCCAGACATGAAAAAAAACCTTCATGATTCTGAATAAACAGGTTCATAGATCAATTCTAAAAATAAAACTTTGCGCACTCAGTTACTTTTTTCCCGATCACTTAATTATTATTAAACCATTATTTATTAATGTTAAAAATAGAGATAAATTGACCTGTTTTCTTGCGCATATGCAAACAAAATCCAGTTGTAACTAATTAGAAAATATAGAAAAAGGTGTAAATAAATTATACAACAAAGTGGTTTAATAATTACTGCTTTTCTAATAAAACATAAAAAACGACATTCTTGTAAAAAAAACCATGCATGGCCCATAGCGAATTCATTAGAAATAAATATGCGTTTTAAACCTTTCTTAATTGAACTTTCACTTCATGAAAAAAGGGCGTCTCAGTCAAACTCACTAACTTTCGCGAAACAACGAAAAAAACTGTTTTTCTTTTTAATCGGTAAAGATAGACTTACTAATGTAAGCAATTAGCTTAAGTTTTTAAAAAGAAGAAACAGTGTTTTTTTTTCTTTCGAAAATTAATGAAATATGACCCTTTTGGTGGGTAAGGGGGGACGGCTAGAACCACCAAGTAAGACCGACCCAAATGTCAACCTCTCCTGCACGCGGTATCCGCCGCTAGATAACTAACGAGGCTCTGGCAACCGAGTCATGGCGGTATAACCATTAAAATTAAGAAGAAGGAAATGTAATTCAACCTTGATGTGATGAGAGGGGCTCAGTATTTTAATGATCCGAAGAGCCATGCCAGCGGGAGCAAATGCTCCTGGGAAGGGCCGCCCTTGCTGGCAAAGGCAACGGTGAGGAAAGAAGCTAAGTTAACCCACAACAGCAGCGTATGACCCAGAGTGGGCGGCTGCAAACACCGTCTGTACCCAGAATGGGCGGCTGAAATACTACCTGGGAACAGGACTCGCCAACACGATCGGCAAGCGCGGCGTTTTTAACTGCCATCACCCCCGAAATGAAATGTCCATTTTAAATAAATACCCCATGTGGGTACAGATGCAAATCCGGAATCCCATACTGAAAATTCAGTCGATTGCCTCACGGACTCTGGGGGAGGCAAGAAATTGATAAAAACAAAATACATAAAGATGACGAAACTATTCGTTGCAACATAAAATATACGAACAATGAGATTAGAAGATCTGGATAAATTAGAGGAAGAACTAAGCCACATAAAATGAGACTTCTTTGGAATAAGCGAAACACGATTACCAGGCGAAAAATGTACAACATTAAGATTACGGCACGTACTCCATTAAAGAAATTCTGATACAAACTCTCACCTGGGCGCAATCTCATTTGTCGTCAAGAAAAAGGTAAAACTTATGGTAACCAAAATGTGTGCGATAACAGATAGAGTTAGACTCTCGAAAAGATATACGATCCAACTTATCTTACTTACTTAACTTATCCAGGTATATGCGCCAACTAGTTCATCGGTCGATGAAAGCATAGAGCAATTCTATGAAGACATCTCCAAAGCAAGACAATCGGAGAAGACACGGTTCTCCTTAATCATTGACGATCTAAATGCTAAGTTGGGCAAAAAGGATATCCTCGTCCTTTTTGCCCAACTTAGCATTTAGATCGTCAATGATTAAAGAGAACTGTTTCTTCTTCGATTGTCTTATATTGAAAATATATTGAAATTATATTGAAAACATCGGAAACTTTGGACTAGGACTAGGAGAGAGCTTATTGAATGTTATGCAACAGGAAAACCTTTTCTGTATGAACACCTTCTTTGAAAAGCCAATGCAAAGGAAATGGACATGGATAAGTCCAAATTAGACAGTCAAAAACGAAATAGACTACATCATTTCCAACAAAAAATATATCGTTGGTCCAGATGAACAGGGTATTTATTCAAAAAAAGCAGGATATAATTCCATTTCTGAAATATATTTTAATATATTTCCATTTCTGTAAATAATTGGTTAACCTCCCCTATAATATCTTTTAAACTAACTTTATTGATAACGTTTTTGTTCCCTTCATGGCTTTGTCAATTTTGCTATTACTGAGAAAAAATAAAAATTCTACAGGCAAGACCATAAAGAGTTAATACCCTTCTCATCCAAATGAACGATATAATCAACGATGTTTCAGTGTGAAATAAATTCCATACTGGAAGCGACCACCGATTAGTAAGGGCAACCCTGAAACTCGATACCAAAGTGGAAAAACGAAAAATGATGAGCGAAAAGGCTCTCCCAACTATAGACCACATCTCACAGCAACAGGAGAAAATCAAGGAAAAACTGGTAAAGAAACTAACAAAGAGATCTGAACTCCCTTGAGCTTGATAAACTCTCTGAAAAAATCACAAATAATGTACAAACCGCAACCAAAAAGGTAATGGTTAAAGCGAAAGTGACGTAACATACCATATAAACAAGTCCGTATTTTTTACATTTGTATGTCATTGCAGTGTTTTGGTTAGAAAACAAACGTTAAAAATGAAAGCAGCTGTAGTAAACAATGGACTGAACTGTCAGTGTTAATTGACGCCATCAAAAGACCGCGCGAAAATGGCGTAAACAGCTCAAATTTTTTCATTTTTAATATTTTTTTAAATTTAATTACAGCATTTTTAAGCATATGTTTTACTATGATATAACGGTGTAAACAGTGAATTAAAAATATTTAAAACAAAAACATGCATATTCCCTATTTCCATATTACAAGAAAAGAATTAAGAAAAATACTATGTTCATTATAATTCACAGTGCATTAGAGAACATAGTATTTTTCTTCATTCTTTTCCTGTAAATTTCATTTTGATTTCGAAGATTTTAATCAAAATTACCTGAGTTTAAGTAAACAGTCCTAGCGCAATGACTAACCGCATTTTTACTTTGCTCTTCGTTTAAACCAAACATAAATCCACTACGCAATGAATTAGGGAAAATAATGATTAAATTATAATTGGAATGTGGTCAAAATATTGTTGCAGTTTTAACGACAAATTAAGAAAATATTTTGTGAATCAAGTATTCGTCAATAACTTTTTTTAAAAAACTAATATCTAACATAATAAAAAGATCAGTGAAGAAACTATCAAACTCTTGGAAGATGGACGAACATGTAGAGATTCAAACGAATACAAATACCTAAATAAGATCATAAATAAAGCAGTTAGAAAAGATGTCAGGATTTATAACACCAAACAGATCATAGAGACAATCGAACGGAATAAGAGTATGAAAGTTCTGAAGTCCAAGCTACAGAATGGCAGAATAAGAATCAGCCGAATGAAAACGGAACAAGGAGTTATTGTTACGGATACTGCAGAGATTGTAGCAGTCGTAGAAAATTTCTACAGGAAACTTTACTCCTCCAAATGCCACAGAGAAACGTTAGGTTAGGCACTGAACGAACTGCCTGTAGCATCAACTGCCAGAAAAAATGCCAGAAATGCCAGACATCAGTATAGAAGAACTAAAAACAGCTCCCAAACAAATGAAGAAAGGGCGAGCGCCGGGAGAAGACCGAATATCAAGTGATATTCTGAAGGAGGTGCAAACCTGTTAGAGGTGATCCGTATTCTGCTGAATCGATGCTTAGTTGAAGGAGAATATATTAAGAAATTGGCAAAACGCTGAAGTATCCATAAAAAAGGCGATAACGCAAAAATAGGAAACTACCAACCTTTTAGCCTGCTATCGCATCTCTATAAATCACTTACCAAAATTATTACAAATCTACTAACGATCAAATTAGACTTTTACGAACCGGTCGAGCAGGCAGGATTCAGGAAGGGCTATAGCGTCACAGATCACTTGCAGACAATCAGAGCGTTAATAGAAAAAAGCGCAGAATATAATGTACCACTCCACCTGGCATTTATTGACTACGAGAAAGCTATCGACTCGGTAGAATAATGGGTGTTACTGAGCGCAATGTCCGATGCAAGAATTGATTCAAGATATACAAACATATATGAATCAAGAACATATGAAAATGCGACCTTTCGTTTCAAGTTAGATGAAGATATTAAGACTAACCAAATAAAGATTAAAAGATGCGTCCGGCAGAGTAACACGATGTCCCCTAAACTATTCACTCTGGTACTTGAAAATATCTTCAAGGAACTAAATTGGGACAAAAGGGGTATAACCATAGAAGACAGAAACTGGACACACCTACGTTTTGCAAATGATATTGTCCTTATGGGCAATAGCATTGAAGCTAGCAAGTTTCCAAAAAAGTAGGATTAAATATGAACCTGAACAAAACAAAGGTAATGAGCAACACTAACCAACAGATATCTATTAATGGTAATATCATAGAAACTGTCGACCAATACATATACTTAGGCCCTCAAATTAAACTAGGCAAAGAAAATCAAACCACCGAGATTTTCAGGCGAGTAAGATTAAGTTGGGCTGCCTTAGTAAAACCAGGACACATTTTAAAAAACAAGAATGTTCCAATGTGCTTAAAAATAAGGTGTTCAATGCATGTACACTGCCTGTAATGACCTGCGGGCTAGAAACTACCACCTTGACAGAAAAGAGCGCCGAGAAATTAAGAACAACACAACGAGCCATGGACCGTGCTATGCTTGGAATATGCTTGAGAGACACATTTAAAAAAACAAGAATGTTCCAATGTGCTTAAGAACCAAGGTGTTCAATGCATGTACATTTCCTGTAATGACCTGCGGGCTAGAAACTACCACCTTGACAAAAAAGAGCGCCGAGAAATTAAGAACAACCCAACGAGCCATGGAACGTGCAATGCTTGGAATATGCTTGAGGGACAAAGTCAAAAACGAAGTGGTACGCACTAGAACAGGCGTAACAGATGTAATGCACCTAATGGCAAACCTCAGGTGGAGCTGGGTAGGGCACGTCGCAAGGCAAGACTCAGACCGTTGGGCAAATAGAGTTACACAGTGGAGACACCGCAGAACTAAGAGAAGCGCAGGGAGACCTCAGAAAAGATAACTGGATGATGTAAAAGACTAGCCGACAAAAGATGGCACCAAGAAGCCGAAGACAGAAAAAAAAAATGGAATAAATTAGGGGAGGCCGATGTCCAGCAGTGGACTTTGAAAGGCCGAAGAAGAGAAGAAGAAGACTCTTTTAATTACTAGAATCAGTTTAATCAAGGTAAATTGCAAATAGTAAGTGGTTATTAGAAGAAAATTGTAAGTTTTATAAAAATGTTATGGTCAAACAAGACTAATCGTAAGTAAACTAACAAAACTAAACCAGATTAGATTAGATATTAGAGTACACAGGAAATTGCACGATATACAAAGACGTACAAACATATTAAATATTTCTCTTTAGGAATGAAAAAAACAATACAAAACAAGAGTTAAAAATGTTATGTTAATTGGTGAATATCTTTGGTGAATGAAATTGGTGAATATCTGTGTTATCTCTTTAAATGAGGAAATAGAGACTAATCTTAAAATAGCAAGTCTGAATATTAAACAATTAAAACGATTTGGTCAAACTGAATCTTATATCAATTTCAATTTAACCCTTTCGCTGCTATGGACTGCTATAGCAGTTCAATAGATTTGACGCCCAGGTGCTGTGGACTGTTATAGTAGTCCAATTGATGGGGCGGTCGGATACTATGGACTGCTATAGCTGGCTACAGACTTCATGGATTAATTGTGGCTTTTTTAAACATAACAAAGAGATTAATATATATACATACACGCTCATTGGAGCGTTGCGTTGCCCTGGGTAAAGATTCGGGGCTCACCCCTGCACCTAGGGCCTTATCGCTGGAAAGATGAATATTCACAAAATCCAAAAAAAATAATTGTTAACTATGCGGATAGCCGTATATTTGTTTTTTTTTTTAATTTTTTTATGTCCAGTCTTCTCTAATCTAGTCTAATCTTGTCTAGTCTTGTCTAATCTTGTCTAGTGTTGTCTAGTCTTGTCTAATCTTGTCTAGTGTTGTCTATTCTTGTCTAGTCTTGTGCAGTCTTGTCTAATCTTGTCTAGTGTTGTCTATTCTTGTCTAGTCTTGCCCAGTCTTGTGCAGTCTTGTCTCCTTCTTGTCTTTCTCTAGTCTTGTCTCTTTCTTGTCTTGTCTATGTAGTCTACTAGATTAAAATGTAGTTAATTTAATGAATTCTCTACAATGCTAACTGAATTGGACTAGATGTATTATGGCTCCTCTACACTCTACACTATGGCCATCTTGAGCCACTGTGAGCCATCACCATTGTGTAGAGGGGTAGGTGGCCTATAGTGGCCTAAGTAGTGGATGATGGAGAAGGTGATGGCCATGGATGGCGTTGGAAGCGGTCCGACTACACACATCAATGGAGGCCAGAATGCGCAAGTAAGCTGCGCAGTGGCTAAAGTGGCATGTCCACACCATGTCCTCACTATATCCTTTATCGCACGCTCATCAGTGCCTACTGCTTGATTTTAGTAATTATTATTATTTAATTACAACGAAATATTTATTTCGATAGTTTATTGAGATATTAGTTTATTGAAATATTAGTTTTTTGAAATAATTAGTTTTCTATAACAAGAAATAACTGTTTATTATTAATCATGGCAAAATCGAAGAAATTATAAATTTCAACTTTATTAAATTTGAATATTAACTTATAATTTCAATTCAAAATTTTAAATTAATTTTTATCAACAATGTATGGCCCACTATGGCCCATTTATGGACATTTAGAATGGTCAATCAAGATGGACCACTGTGTGTATGCGTCCATTCAGGCCATCATAATTGGCCATGATAATGGTGACCATCATGATGGCCCACAATGAGCCATAGTGTAGAGGAGCCATTAGATTGTGCCTTCCAGTGTTCACTTAATTATTATAAGTTAGTAGCCCAATTCAAGTTCAAAATGAAGTTGTTGCAACTTGAAGTTGTCGCAATTCGAAGCCGCAACATAAAGTGGTTTCAACACGAACTTGTCGCAACATGAAGTGGTTTCAACATGAAGTTATTTCAAAATTTGGCAATTTTTGCCAATTATTTTGACATTTTCGTCCAATTTTGACATAAAACAAATGAATTTTGCAGTTTGTTCACTCAAATCAACAAAAAAACAAAATTTTGGATTACGAGATTTTGGTTTATCAAAATTATAATATTTTGCAATATTTGCAAATTATGCCAAATAATACAAAGTTATTAAAGTATTCCGCACGGGCTATAATGTAATGTTCAGAATATTGAGCATACAATCACATCAATCCAAAAAAGTAATTCGCAGCGAAAGGGTTAAATGATTTATTCCAAAATTTGAGCTTTCTGATGAAATTATTTCAATAGTAACTGTGTATGTTGGTGAACACAAAGTTCGTTTAATACCTTGTTTAAATTTGAAACTCCCTAGTAAAATATTTACTCTATATCCTAAATAATTTAAATTCAAAATTCCACTTCCCTCTGTTTACTTTAAATATTTGTTAATGTCCATGAAATGTGATTAATAATATTGTTAAATTTATCTGCAGTTTATTACATAGATTTATGTATTGTTAAATTTGCAATGTTAACCAAATATTTACTTGTCCTATTTTAGTTTTTTTAGCATCTAAAGTACACATTAAATACAGAATGTAAAGAAAAACTGGGTCAAATCTCTATAACACAGAAAGAACAAAGAATAAGAACAAAGATCAATAAACATAGTTCGTATAAAAAAATCCTTCCCCATAAAAGTTAAAATCTCTAAAAATCACTGATATTTACATATATAATAAAAGTTTTATTAGAAGAATCTTTTTTAAAAGTTTTTTTTTAATGCAAACAGGATTTTGAATTGTTTTGTTATCGAAACGAGACAAATTTCCAAACAAATCCAAGAAAGAACAAAAAAACAAATAAAGCGTACTGTAACGTTATAGACAATTTCGCGTTAAGTGTTTTCACTTTGAATAAGAGAAGTAATAAATTTCACAATATTTGTAATAGGTTTTCTTATCGTATTTTTTTGTTTCTGAGTCATGAATAATAAGTGCATGAATCATAGAAATGTACCTGTTTGAATAGTGAGTAAGCTTGCTGAGCGTTATTAAAGACAAACGATTCCAAGTCTTTACCGCCATTGGCGAGTTCCAGGACGACGTACAGTTGATCGTCGGTGAAGATGTCGGGACAGTCGTTCTCGGATCCCTTGTCCTCATCGTAAAGGTCCCATAGCTCCAACAACCTCTCCGGGTACTTGCCCTTCACACAATGTATACTGTGCACCTCGTTGAAGCCGGTCGTAGCATTTTTTGTATTGTTCCTCAAATTACTTAACTCCCTAATTGAAAAATAAAAAATATTTAGTAATTAGATTAGATACTATTAGATTACATATTTTATAGATAACTTTACTTTAATAACGGTTTTCAATTGCATGTATAAAAAAATATAAAATATTACAATTTGCAAAATTGAACAAATTTTCTATAAATCTAAGAGAACAGACAAACAAGAGAACAGACAGACAAAGGAACAGAAAGACAAGAGTACAGACAGTCAAAAGTACAGACAGACAAGAGAACATGCAGACAAGAAAACAGACGGACAAGAGAACAGACGGACAAGAGAAAGGACAGATAAGAGAACAGACAGTCAAGAGAAAAGACAGTCGAAAGAACAGAGAAGAAAACAGACAGACAAGAGAAAAAGCAGACTGGAGAACTGACAGACAAGAAAACTGACAGGCAAGAAAACTGAAAGATCAAAGAACACACGGCCAAGTTATCAGACATACAAGAGAAAAGACACGTAAAAAGCCATACAAGAAACAGAGAGTGGAGAGAACAGAGAAGGGACCAGACACACAAGAGAACGAGCAGAGAGAAGAACGGACAGACAAAATAACAGACAGACAAGAGAACAGACAGTCGAGAGAACAGAGAAGAAAGAGAACAGACAAACAAGAGAACAAACAGAGAGAACAGACAGACAAGAAAACTGACAGACAAAAGAGCAGACGGACAAGAGAACAGATAGACAAGAGAACAGACAGACAAGAGTCAGACAGGTAAAAGAACAAGCAGACAAGAGAACTGACAGACTTGAGATCAGTCAGACAAAATAACAGACGCACAAGACAACAGACAGACGAGAGAAGAGACAGAAAATAGATCAAAGAGACAAGAAGACAAGAAACTGAACTAATAAACACGTGGTAAAATAGGTTTCATTCAGTTTTCACACTTCTCTGTCTGTTCTCTTATCTGCCTGTTCTCTTGTCTGTCTGTTCTCATATTTGTTTGTTCTCTTGACTGTATGTTCTTATGTCTGTCTGTTCTTTTATCTGTTCTCTTGTCTATCCGTTCTCTTGTCTGCCCGTCCTCTTGTCTGTTTGATCTCTTTTCTGTCTCTTCTCTCGTCGAAAAGACGCACAAGAGAACAGACAGCTCTTGTACACCTGTTCTTTTGTCTGACTGATTTCTAGTCTGTCAGTTCTCTTGTATGCTTGTTCTTTTACCTGTCTGACTCTTGTCTGTCTGTACTCTCGTCTGTCTGTTCTCTTGTATGTCTGTTCTCTTATCTGTCTCTTCGTTCTCTTGTCTGTCTGTTATCTTGTCCGTCCATTCTCCTGTCTATCTGTTCTTTAGTTCGTCTGTTTTCTTGTCTATCTGTTCTCTTGCCTGTCATTTTATCTGTCTGTTCCCTTGTCTCTCCGTTCTCTTGTCTGTCTGTTCTCTTGTCCCTCCGTCCTCTTATATGTCTGTTCTCTTGTCTGTCCGTCCTTTTGTCTGTTTGATCTCCTTTCTGTCTCTTCTCTCGTCTGTCTGTTCTCTTGTGCGTCTGTTCTTTTGTCCGACTGATCTGAAGTCTGTTAGTTCTATTATCTGCTTGTTATTTTATTGTTATTGTCTGTCCGTCCTTTTGTCTGTTTGATCTCCTTTCTGTCTCTTCCCTCGTCTGTCTGTCTCTTGTCTGTCTGTTCTCTTGTGCGTCTGTTCTTTTGTCCGACTGATCTCAAGTCTGTCAGTTCTGTTATATGCTTGTTCTTTTACCTGTCTCTCTGTTATTTTTTGTCTGTTTTCTTGTCTGTCTGTTATCTTGTCCGTCCATTCTCCTGTCTGTCTGTTCTTTAATTCGTCTGTTCTCTTGTCTGTCACATCTTTTATCTGTCTGTCCTCTTGTCTGTCTGTTTAAACTCTTTTCTGTCTCTTCTCTCGTCTATCTGTTTTCTTGTCTGTCCGTTCTCTTGTCTATTTGATCTCTTTTCTATCTCTTCCCTCGTCTGTCTGTTCTCTTGTGTCTGTTCTTTTTTCCGTCTGATCTTAAGTCTGTCAGTTCTATTATCTGCTTGTTCTTTTACCTGTCTGTACTCTTGTCTGTCCATTCTCTTGTCTGTCTGTTCTTTAATTCGTCTGTTCTCTTGTCTGTCTGTTCGCTTGTCTGTCACTTCTCTTATCAAGTCTCTCTTCTCAAGTATGTCAGTTCTCTTGTCTGATTGTTCTTTTACCTGTCTGTACTCTTGTCTGTCTGTTCTCTAAACAAAAAACGACCTAAAATTTAATATAAATCGAAATAATGTAAAAACTAATCTATAAAGTTTTTACAGATATAAGCCTCACTGATGTCGTCGATCCAAATGTAAACTACCGAAAATGATAAATATTAAAGATAGAAAAACAAGAAAACAAAGAAAAAAAAAACAAGATAGAAAAACATAGATTGTTCTAAGTTTTAAATTTATTATAAAAATACAACATATGTTTCGCCAACACTGTGGCTTCTTCAGGTAACGAAGAAATTTCTTCAGGTAATGAAGAAACCATACGGTTGGCAAAACATATGTTGTATATTACAATCAATTTAATACTAAAAACAATCTTGCATTTCTTTCGACGATATTATACACTTATTACTAGAGACAGGATTATACGCATTTGCAGTCCATTTTCAGCAGTCATTGCATATTTTATCTAAGATCTAGCAATGACGCATACTTTCGCCAAACAACAGATTTATTAACTAGTTACTAGGTAATAGATTAAATCACTGCGTACAAAATCGTCTATACCCACTTCTATAACAGCCTACGCCTATACATGCGAAACCTCTATTGCTGCATGCGAAATTGTACGTAATTAGCAGTTACTTAAATTGAAAAGTTTAAATCTGAAATATTGTATAAATCTATAATAAAACAGCACTAGGTACATTTGTTGTTGCATTTATAAACTAAACATAAATTACCAAAAGGTATTTAAACAATAATATCGAAGTAAGTACGTCGCGGCAAGTTCTTAGTCCAAACTAGTTGTATGCATAAACTAAAGGTTTGAAAACATTTTGAACAATAATCCGGGGTTTTAACCTTGGTGCCAAGTTATTTATAGTTTTATGAATAGGACGGCAGAACTTTATAGTGAGGAAAGCTGAAAAATTCGGGCCTAATGAGGCCTTCCGAACTATTATCGAACTATGGCAAGCCTCATTCAAATCTTGTACCGTCCTAATTATGAAATCCTAACTTACGCAAATCTTTGTAAGACCTAACTTTCACCTAAGTTCCATCTAATGAGGCATTCCGAACTGTGCCAAGCCTCATTCGAATCTTATTCCATCCTAACTAGGAAAGCCTAACTTCGGCATATCTTTGGAAGTCATAACTTCCTCATGATGAGGCCTTCCGAACTGTGGTAAGCTTCATTCGAACCTTGTCCGGTTCTACTTAGGAAAGCTAAACTTAGGCAATTCTTTGGAATTCCTGACTACAACCTTATATACATAAGCAAAGGTTTATCGAAGTTAGGCAAGCGAGTTTGGTTTCTGAACTGCTTGAGGTTATAACATGCAAATGTGGCTTCTGAATGTGTTCCGAATCAGGATTCCTAATAACGAACGAAGCCGGACGTGCTTTACAAATGTGATGACGGCCTAAGGGGTTGTCCATAAATCACGTGATGTTTTTTTAGCAACTTTTTAGCGTTACAAATGTGATGACGGACTAATGCGGTTACCTCATTTGGCACGAACACGGCGTTCAGCATGTCTATTTCGTTCCTAATAAAAACCGAACTGAAATTCCTAATCGGGTATAAGTGCTAACACATCATCCAAATTCAAATATTACCCAGTTGTCTCAGTGGATGTGGAGTGATCCTTTTCCACTAATAAAAATGATGATCGAAGACACAATCTTAGTACCATACAATTTGAACAGTACATGGTTGTTAACTTTTACATGAACTACAAAATGTCAAATAATTGTTAATTTTATTATATCATCGTCGACATCAATAGGTTATGAATGATACAATGCTTAATTGTATGCTGATTTAAAATAAATAATTTCAAACTAACTTTTTTATTACTCATGCGCGCGAAGTACTTCCTGACGCACGTTTTTTAATACGAGAAATGCCACTTCGCAGTCTTTCCACATAACCTTGGTAACACACGCAAATATTCAATATCGCTAGGTTACATTAAAAAAAAAACAAATAAATAAAAATAAAATCCAGAGACTGAAGAGAGTTCTTATAACAAATCCACACACCGGAGACTATTGAAAAAGCAAATTCTTCATTTTTTATTCCATTTTTTTGGATGGCCCACTGGTTTGTCGAAAAGATGGACAACAATAGAATGCCTCTACATATTTATTAGAAATTTTGGTTGCAGGTATTATTTACGTCCCTAATTACGAATCTATTATAAAAATGTTCAAAAACAAAATGGCGGATTCAATATGGCGACCAATTTTTCCAGACTTATTCAATTGTTACAAAATTTCGAACCTAGACGTTTGGTGTCTCGCTGATTACAAATGAGTTATCAAAATTGTATAAATCAAAATGGCGGACCAAATATGGCGGATATTTACGTAAGATACGTCCCCTCGCATGAGTAATAAAAAATATTGATTGTATCACCGGCGATATTATCAATTGCCCTCTCGAGCATGTGAGATGTGCAGTCACTCACTTCGTTCGTGCGCCCAATTTCGCTCTCGTGTGAAATTGACAACTTTCCGCCCCAGTTACAAAATAAACTATTTTATCATTTAATGATGCATATTTTATCGATATTTTTGATAGATGAATTTACACGTATATTTTAGGCATTTTTCAAGCTTTTTATATTGCATATAATCCGGTCTCTATTTATTACATACGTATCAATTTACCTTATATATAATATTTATCTTATATACGTCTTAATCTAATGAAAGTAAACTAATTTATCTAAAATATTAAATAACATCGCACAAAAAAGTAATTAAATTATAATAGTAACTTGATAACAAATCCAAAGTTCATATAGTAACTGTACAAAATAATTTTTAAAATCAAAATATTGATAATTAATAAAAGTTATATTTAGATTTTATGGACCTTTTAATATTTTTCCTTAAATAAACATTTCTATAATAAAAACAATAATTACTTCTATTTATAGACCTATTTTGATTCTAATTGTATATTATCGCCGAAATAAAGCAGATTGCATAATATAATGGTAAATAATAAAATATTTAAATCAATTTTTTTTTTTATAAACAACGTTATATTAAAACTAAACAATCTATAAATAGCACACGTTTGATCCTAGATTCCTTATTTTTAATAACGGGTCAATTCTAAATTTAAGATAAGTACTAAATCTATATTTAAAATAGTTTAAGAGGTAATAACTTACAGAGCAATAATAATTTCTGAAATGATTTCCTCGAATTTCTTTTGCCGTTCTCCGTTAACTATTTGGTCGCCTTCTATAGGAATAACTTTCATCACAGAGGTGGTGCCCTTTTTGTTTCGGAACAGAAACACTTCTCCGTACACACCCTCGCCAATCTTGTGACAATTTTTGAGAAGTCTGAAACAAAATTACACGGAAATATTAGATTAATTGACATAAAAATAATCGAGCTTATCCTAATAAGATATAGAAATTAAATTTCCAATCTTTTTTTTAAGTTATGAACTGTAATGGTATATTCTGCAACTAGTGTGCCAAGTTGTCAATTGCCTACGAGAGCGAAATTGGCTCGAGAGGGCAATTGAGAATACCGGCCGAGTTGCAAATAATCCCTCCGTCCTGAAATATGGTATACATTTCAACAACAAAAAAAGTAGATTATCGTGAATCTAGAAAACAAATGACAACATTCATTATATTATTATAGTATATATTAATGGTAACATAACCTAATATAAATGGCATGTGTCATGTTCTTCTTGGTTTAGAACTTAACGATCAAAGATCGTTTTTTTGGTTTAATAAATAAAATTGGTACCGCTGCAAAACGAATATTAAAAATTCCGAAGAAGAATTGATAAACTTAGAAAGAAGAGATTCCAAATAAAAACAATTGACCACAGAACAATGTCATGGTATCTTATTGAAAAATTATTACAGCACATGAAAGAGAACAAGTTAAAACACTGCGTTTCCAGTATCCCGGCTAACCGTAAGTAGAATTTGGCATACAGCACAAGCTCAATACAGAAAAGGTAGAATAAGTGTCGATATTTCTTCAAAAAAGAAAAAAAAATGCGGAAGAAAACGTAAAGATTATTCTAACAATTTAGCGCAAATAAAGAATACACCATTAAATCGTCGTGGAACGCTTCGCAGTCTTTCTTTCGAAATTAGAATTACAAAATCATATTGGCCAAATCATATTTTAATTAAAATTATTCTTATGTGATTTGTTTTTCTAAAAAAGTTACTTTTCATGTTAATTTTTAGTTTTATTGTATTTTTTTCGCAAATTTATACTATATTTCCGGACAACAAAAATCGCGAAATGTAAACCATATTTCCGGACGGAGGGAGTAATATTTTGTTATTATATTCAGGGGCCATCCGAAAAAAAAGGAATAAAGAATTTGCTTTTTCATTTATATGCGTGGTGGTATGAATAGGCCATACGAACTCTCATCAGTCTCCGGTATCACCATATAATGTACACTCATTCTAAAACTTTTTATTTACTTTCAATTTCTTAATGAAAAAAAAATCTGTCACTTTCATGTCAATTTTTTAATATTGATTTTGATAGTGTGTTTTTTTAGTTACCTAATAGAAAATTTGCGTACGCCAAGCATAATTTATACTTGTCGCATGCAAATAATTGAATTGACAAACAACCATTTGTCGCAATAAAAAACGGGCGCCAAAATAGTACTTATCCCGCATGAGTAATAAACAAAATATTTTTTCTTAAAATCATATTGTAGAACTTGTAATTGAATCACTTTTAACTCGAGTTAACCTGAAAAATGTTATTAAAAACTCGAATTTCTAAGAATGTAAAAATAACAACCCTAAAGTCAATCTTATGAATAACAAACTCAGCTAGCTAGCAAAAAAGAATCGTTTGATAAATACTTTAGCACGGGATTGTGCGAATATAGGTAAATAAGTAGGTCTTGTCCTTGTACTAATGACAACTCTCTACTAATTGACATAAAAGCACAGAAGGTCTCATTATATTTCTTTAATTAAATATTTGACTTTACTTCTGAAACAGATTTTTTTTTAATTTGCAAGGCTTTTGCTGCATCTAATGTTTTCACTACATAATCCTATAAACAATTTAATTGCTAATAAGATTAAACATGCAAAATTTGTAATTAAAAAAAAAGGTTGTATTAGCATCGTGGGGGTATAATAAAGCCATCACAGCGCATGTCGTGGCAGAAATCCGCAACGATTCGAGATAGTTATTTGTTTATATTTTGAAATGTGCCATAATTGTTGTTGTGCCGTGAACTGCAAAAATAACGGCACAAATAGTCGGCGTAAATTCTATAGTTTTCCTACAGTGGCCTGAAAATTCGATCAAAAACAAATGGAGAGCTGCTGTAAAAAAGAAAAAGTAATCGATATAACTTTAAATTACGATATTAATAACTCAATTTTGGTGAATTCGATTCGGACCACTACCTCTCCAAAGTTAAAATCCGCTTTCTCCCATCCAACCAAAAGAACCTCCCACCCAGAATGACCAGATACTACAGTAACCGAATAAACATCACAGAAGATATCATTAAGAACTTTAGAGAAGAAATCAAAACCGTCAATACAAAGAGCTGCTAAGACCTCAGCACAAGAATTAATAGTGCCGCGAATAAGACACTAGCAAAAAGGAAACGAACAATCTGGTGGAACGAAGCATGCGAGGAAAGATCTGAGAAATGGAGAATATGGAAATGTTCCAGGAAGATGGTACACTTGGAACAATTCAGGCGTCAAAGGAAGGAAACATCCATTGTATTTCGACGGTCAAAACGATCATTTGAGAAGGCACAGTTAGAAGACCTCGAAACTAATTTCACCAGAAACAATTCCAGAGATTTCTATCAGACCTTTAAGGGGTTATACCACTGTGACGCTTTTGTTTTGTTTTATTTAACAGTTCATACTTTCAAGTATATCCAGTGAAAATTTCAAGGCCGTATCTCTAATACACCCCGAATGGCAGCCTTCTAAAGCGCAACCGCTCGCAGCGATAAAATTCTGCACCTGCCTGGAGGCGATAAATTTTTGGATTTGGAGGCAATACATTTTTGGAAAACTTATTTCACTAAGTAGATCTTTCTTTTCTGAATTATTCTGAATTTTTCTAAATTCGTATGATTTTTTTTCGGATTTTTCTTATATTTTTCAAAAATATTTTTTCGATCACTCGAAAAAAAGTCAAAAAGACAATCAAAATCTGGGAAAATTTAGGCGGATTCTGAAAAATCAATTCATTTATTTGAAACAAAAAAAGAATAGGTTTTCCAAAAATTTGTTAAAAAAACATTCAAAAAAATCCATTTCTTAAAATCTTTTCAACATTATTATTATGTAAAAGCAATGTTTCCGACATCTTTAATATATATGACATTTTTTTCAGATTTTTTGTCGTATTCGGAAGTATATGAGGTTGAGAAAATATAGGCCGAACGTCGTTAACTTTAAACGCGTTTTTCTCGAAATAGCATTTTTCAAATTTGCCCCTGTTGTAACTCAAAGAGAAATCATCCAATTGACTTCAAATTTGGTCTGAGTACTCTTAAATATAATTACTATACCGTAAACTACGATATTTTTGATTGGATGAAAATTGACAATTTGGCATTAAAAAAACGACCATTTTTTAGGCAAAAAAAACTGACTTTTTTTCATAACTACGCCATTTTTTTGGATTTTGATATTTTTCGGTAATCCTAGTTCATGGTACACAAAATACCTTCTAGTTTAACGACAATTTTTTTTTCGGGTTCAGCTACTCAATCGGCTTCAAGGAGGGGGGCAGTGGAGGAACTTTGTTTTTTGGCCCTTCCGTAAGTCGCTTGGATGTTAATATTTTTCTATGAAAAAATGATGTAATGAAGGTCAAATATAGCCAAATATGTTCTTAATTTCCTGAAACATTTAATTGAGTACTTTTCTTACAAAAAATTCACGAAAATCACAAAATTTTCAGCGGTCACAGTGGTATAGCCCCTTAAAGATACCAATCACCAAGTATGAGCTTCAGAAATGAACACGGAAAAATCGGTTTGAACAACCAAGAAAACAGCGAGATACTTGCAAGGTATTTTGATAACCTCTTAAACTGCCCACCACCGACCTCCAAACTAGAACTTCTGACGCCACTGGAGGACCAAGCGAGTTAAATTTCTTTACTCTCTGAATCCGCCCTATCTGCGTTTCAAGGAATTTTGGTCCTTGCGCGTCTTACCACGTGCGTCTTACGAGGGACTTACCACCAGCAAGGGAAGAAATCAAGAATACCTTACGAAGTCCAAGATACAAAGATACTCCTCAATAGAATAGAGGAGACCCTTGAAAAACAACTTGGGGAGTACCAAGGAGGGTTCCGAAATTGTCGCTCCCGCGCATAGCAGATCTTCAACTTGAAAACAATAATCCGCCATAGAATGCTGAGCTCCAAAAAATTGTAGTATCTTTCATGGATTTCAAAAAGGCTTTTGATTAGGTAGACAGAGAAACCCTGGACGGTATCATTCGAGAATTTCGAGTGAAACCCAAGTTGACAAACATGATTAAAGATACATTAACAGGCACAAAATCTAAAGTGAAGTTCATGAGAGAACTGTCCCGGTCGTTTGAAATCAAGACGGGTATAAGACAAGGCGACGAACTTTCACCCATACTATTTAACAGCATTCTGGAAAAGATCGTACAAATGTGGAACTCATACGTCAAGGAATAAACCCAATCTGCTTAGGGAGGAAATCAGGAGGAATTAAAGTCAACTGGCCTTTGAAGATGACTTTGCGATACTCTCGAAAAGCCCAAGGGAAGCGATCACTCAGATTAACCTCTTAGGAAAGATCGCCAGTAAGACGGCACTCAGGATCGAGAAAACAAAATTCATGATAAAAGACGCACAAGGACCAAAATTCCTTGAAACGCAGATAGGGCGGATTCAGAGACTAAAGAAATTTAAATATCTCGGTGAAACGATACAGTACAATGATCTAGAGAAAGCTGCGGTAGGCGATAGGATCTCATAGGATCTTTCAAAACAGAATGCCTGTAAATGCCTACAGGCTAGAGAAGTTGGAGCTCCTCCTGGAAGGGAGAATCCTCTGGAAAATCATAGGCCCAATCCAGACGGTTTCTGTCTGGATTGGGACTATGATTTTCCAGAGGATAGAAACTTCGGAGCAATGCCCAAGTCTCTGCGAAAAGAAAAAATCTCTGCAAATCCAGATTAACCAAGCAGTTATTTGACTACTTCTGGAACAAAAAAACGACTACATCATGGATTGCAAATTTGGTGGTATTTTAGTGGACGACTCGTACTGCGACCTTTATAGATCTATGGTACCACCTTCTTCTTCTAAGCGTTGGTATACTTACCCATTTAGAGCACCTCCTCTATTACTGATTTCTTTAGAAATTTCAGGATCTGGGTGGGATTCAAGGACTGCAACTCCTCTGCGTTCAAGGAGTGGGCCCCGAAGTACATTTGTCTCTTGCGTAGCAGTGCTCCGCAGTCTTTGAGCAGATATATGGGGGTTTCCTCTGCTGAACCACATAATCTGCATCTGTTATCTTCCTTTAGCCCTAGGGCCTTGAGGTGTTTTCTAAGTCTACAGTGTCCCGTCAGGACTCCTGTCAGAATTCTAAGCTTTTTCCTGTTTAATTTCAGGCAAGCTTTTGTTCTTTTCTGGTTAAAAGATCCCAGCATTAATTTGGATTGTCTCAACCGTGGAACTTCCTTCCATGTTTACATCTATTGTTGTCTTTTTTCTTCGTCTAAACTTTTGTGGATGGTGTTCACACTCATGCCGGAAAAGGGTTTAGGACCTATAAAGAGATTACTTGATCCCTTGTTTGCTAGGTGATCGGCTTCTTCGTTTCCGTCTATAATAGTGTGTCCTCGTACCCAGTATAGCGTTACTTTATTTTCTTTACCAAGCTTGTTTAGCTTCCCCTCACAGTCCCATACAAGTTTGGATCTGATGGTGTATGAGCTAATGGCCTTGGTAGCTGCTTGGCTGTCTGCCAGGATAGCAATTCGTTTTTTGCGATAATTCCTGTCGAGGTTAAATTGTGCACATCTTTCGATTGCGTCTACTTCTGCTAGGAAGATACTTGGGAATGTTCCCATGGATTCGAAGTATTTGGTACGAGGTCCAAACACTCCTGTACCAGAGCCTTCCTTTGTCTTCGAACCATCTGTATACCACTTGATAGCATTTTGTTCTATGTGGTATGCTGAGGATTCGTCGTTCCAATCGGCTTTACTACTACACATTGCTGTGCAGTTTGTCTCGAAATGATATTTGCATACCATTTCGTCTTTTGGTGCTTCCAGCCAGGGGATCTTGGCAGCGAGGCTGTTCAGGTCTCTGCTCCCGATTATTTTACCTCTGTCTATTCCTTCCATGCTGAACCTTAGAATCGCCGATCTTGCGGCCCTCTCCACGACAAGGTGCAACGGAGTCAGATCCAGCAGCGGTTCTGCTTCTGTTCAATTGCTGCTGTCGGGCACGACCCCATCGCGCCCGTGGTGCAGACACACGCCAGTCTTTGAATCTTCTCAAGCTGTTTCCTCATAGAGGCCAGCTTGGTTATACTTCTCCACGCAACTGCCCCGTAAGTGATCGCAGGTCTCACTATCATGGTTAACATCAACATCCATCGCAGGATTGTGGGGTTACAGCATCACGTTTTCTCTGCCAGATTTCTGCACACCATTAGAGCGCGTTTGGCTTTACCTACCGCTGCGTCAGCGTGTCTATTCCATAGGAGTTTGCTATCTAGTGTGATACCCAGATATACATCATGGATTAAAGAACCTCGGAAAGACCTTGAAAGATCTACTATCCTAGAGGCCTAAATGTTGGGAAGGGATACGTTTCGAAACAGTATACACAATTTGGAAGTGTTTCATGCCGAGAGACGAGCTACAAAGGCCGGAAGAGCTTGGACGGCCGAACAACGGCAGCAGCACAACTAAAATATCCTGTGGGCAATCCGCAAATAAAAAGAAAATCAATTTTCTTTGCGCTATATTTCATGTGATATTAATTGATGTTTTTATAATTTGAGTGTTGATGGATCTTCGTGATGGGTCAAAACCTGACAACTCAATTTGTAGTGAACATTTTATTGGAGGCAAAAAATCAGACGCGCAAGCAAGTCCGAGTTATGTTCCGACGCTATTTCCTAAAATATATCGAAAGAAGAATTGTTTCTCAAGTCCTAGCTAGGCATGCACGCCTGATAAAACGAAGAACCACAAAAATCTGAGATACCACCTCAAATCAAGTAAGAATTGAAGAATGAAATGAATTAAATCAAACTCAACCTCTTGTGGTCGATTAAGGATGCCAAGTCAATGTGTTTTCTAAATCAAATTCAAGGAAAACAACCTGTATTTGTAATAGATTCGTTTGCAGTGATCACTGTGATGGTCAAATCTAAGTGGATATAACAAAAACTTCAAGAATTGTGACGACAAATAAATTAAGAAAGAAAGATAAATAGTATATTAAAGAACGAGTTCAATAAGCGCGATTTTTCAGCACGCGTCCATGGTTAGAAAACGACGAGTGTAGCGAGGAATTTTCTAATAGACAAGTGCGAAAAACGCCTTATGAACGAGTTTTCTATACTATTTTTTCTATTTTGCGCCTTTTTAAGCCATTCCTTAATAAAAAAATCGCCGATACATATTGAGAAAATTGTATCGAACTGGGCGAGCCATTAACAAAGCCATATGAGTGCTTTAATGATATAGTGCTTTAATGATATATTCATTATAGACGCAAAATAGAAAAAGTTCGTAAAAGCACTGACGAAAAATCGTGTGAGGATCAATCTAACGAAATTGATTGGTATTCTTGGTTGATATTTCATCAATCAAAAATTATCAAATTCTCCTAGATCCTGCTGGTTTGTCATCTAGCAATTTTGAAATTTTATTAACAACATTAATTTTGAAAAAGTGTACAGTTTCCATTAAAGACCGACTTCTAATTGTTTTAATGAAAATGAAAACTGGCTTCACATTGTCAGCATTGAGTGTGTTATTTGGTGTACATAACACGCACAATGCAGAAAATGTCTCAGAAGAACCACAATCTCATGAATATTTCATTCAATCTTACAAGATCATGCCACTTCAAGCTTATGCCACTGTTAATTTAGTCTTGGAATAGAGCCACTGTACGAGCAACAATTTATATTGTATTTTACATTTTCGAAACCAGTTTCTATAATAATATCAATTTTCTGTATATTTTTTTAGCAAAATCCTCTAAAAATAATATTAGCTATATTTCTATCATTGCTTTCATTACTTTATATATTATAAAACAATAAAACATTTGTCTGTCATTATTTGACATAATCCTGAATAGTTGCGCATGTTAGGTGGCGCTACTCGTGCACATATCCAATAGTAATTTATGAGTATCATAAATATTTTCCGAAATTACAATTTTCTATAAGCAATCGGCATGCGTGGGAAACGTTGGCAAGGTCGCGACGAAAATTGCAGACGTTTTGGCGTCAGAAAACTAACTGGGCTTTCCCAGAATTTATGGCGAAACTATTAGGAAATTAAAAATATATTTAACACAGTTTAAACACACTACTTGAAACTTTACTAGCTATTTTAAGAATAGGAAGGACACAATGGCCAATTCAAAGATCTTTATCATTTTTTGTAATTGCCTATTAAAATATCTTTGGCAAAATGTTTTTTGTCCATTGTATAAACTTATTTTATAAACGAATATATAAAACAATAGACAATAGATAATAACACTAAATTAAAATTCTGTGGTAGCAAATATAAATTTGAATTTTAAAAACATGTTGTGAGATCTTAATAGTTAATTTAAAATGTATGCATAAAACTTCTTAATATATTTAATATACATGCTTGGGTTAACAAAATAACTAGAGATTAAAACAAAGAATAATAATTCCACTTTATATTATCATGTTATTACAAGACTAATTATAGCCTTTCAATTTTTAATAATTATCAGGTAGAAAATAACTGGAATGTTTTGAAAAAATTACAATCATTAATTAAAAATTGGTCATATTCAAATTATGAAAGATAAACGCTTCGAGTTAAACTTGCAATAAAAATTACCGACCAATAAATCTAAAGATAACTGTAAACTCAAACAAGCGCAATGCCTATAACTGTAAACCTCATTTAATCAGATTTATGTGCTTAAACAAAAAACAATGAATATAAAACAAAAGTAATAAGGAAACGAAAATTTGAGAATTAAAAAGTAGGCCATACAATACATTTAGTACGTAGAACTATTTACTGTAACTAGATCCATTTAAATTTGTTATTCTGATTTTCCAATATATTATGTTTTATTTAGTAAGTTGTATGAAACGCTCGTTATAGTTATTTGTTAGAGCATTAAAATCATGCAAGAAATGTATGTGTTTTAACGATTCATAATTCATATTCCACAGCTGTGTTTCTACATTTGCTAGATTGATGAGAAAATAATAGTATAGAGTTGAAAAAATATATACAATAAGTAATTTATGACTAGGAAAATGGTAATTTGATTATAGGATATTAACACTATAACTACCGATGTTAAATATATACCTAGTTTTATCACACCAGTCAAATTTACGGTTTTTTTTTTATCATCGTGGCTTTTATTGTAACTTCTGGTTTATGCAAATAAAAGAATATAATTTAAAAAAAACAACGTTTAATATCATAGTTCATTAATTCTTCTTCTGTGCGAATGGGTCTCCTATACTTGCGGCAGCGACCCTGTGGAGTGATCACGCGGCGTTCACGTGATAGTTCGTAAACCAACCATCTCCTATATACCGTGACCAAATTTTCAAATATCTCTGGCAGACATAAACAACTTTTAACCAGATTTAAAGACAGAGGTATTCATAGGAAAATCACTGACTCACGTTGTATAAAACGCGAAATATAAGACACCACACAAGCAGACATCCCTTCGATAGTTCGTTGTAAAAAGCCTGATTTACACTGCTTTGCCAAATTCTACTTTAAAAAAATTTATATTAATTTTAAAAAACAAAATGTTGAAAAAGACTGATTTATGGATAAAATGTAATCACTAATTTTAACTACGACAGAAACACTGAAAACTCGAGAGCACGTGGCATACAACCGGACTGGTTTAAAGTTTCGGCTGCGTGATATAGGCCTCAAAAGCGTTTGCACTGACCAATAGAGTCAGTCAGTCACACTGACCAATCATCCCCCGAAAATCACGTGAAGATCACGCAAGTTTATTACTCCATCGGGTGGCTGCGGCAACTATAGGACCACGCGGAATCAACATTTATTGGCCTTTGTTGTTTGTTCAATAACTCTTCATGCATATGAGTAATTTTCTTCCGTGTATGAGTAATTTTCTTAATTTCCTCTCGATCCTTAAGATTGAGAAAAAACTAATTTAGTCAGGTCCTTTTCCGCCTGTTTGTACCAATTGGACCTTGTTGCCTTTTTTGCAAAACCGTATAGATTTTGTGTTAACCTAGTTGGGTCCAAATGTCCCATGAATTGGATCCTTCTCATACGGATCGTGTCTATAATTTTAGTGATTTTCAAATAGACGACAGCATTAGGTTTTGGAAGGTGAATTCCATCTTTGATTCTTGGTCCCAAAATTTTTCGCATGATTTTGCGTTCCTTAATCTCCTATCTCAGTGTTTTATGTGTAGATTAAGTGTATCGGCTGCAGGTAAGACTACTGTTTTATTATGTTGGATTTTACAATTCAAATAAAGACAATAATTCATTAATTATTAATAAAAAACCAACAAAAATAGTTTATATTTGAATTCACAGGATATATTATATATCCATATTTTGGAAAGCAATCCAAATTTGTCGGTTCGTAAGCGAACACTCGTCTCGTTTTTTAAATTTTTTGTCGAAACGAATGAATCTCATAATTTCTGAAAATTTGTGTCTACTCATTGTTTCGTGAAAGAAAGAAGGTCCCCATTTTTTGGACCACAAATACGATAACTTCATGTTTCTTGCTTCGTAGGCTCCTTGAGCATACAAAATGACTATAATAGTATATTAAAGAGCGAGTTCAATAAGCGCGGTTCTGCAAGACGCGTCCATGTTTGTAGCACGCGTCCATGACAAGTGCGAAAAACGCCTTATGAACGAGTTTTTATAATATTTTTTCTATTTTGCGCCGTTTTATGCCATTACTAAATAAAAAAATCGCCGATACATACTGAGAAAATTGCATCGAACTCGGCGAGCCATAACCGCACGCATATAAGTGATGTTATGAGTCCATTACATACTCAAAAAAAAAACATATAGCGTTATGTACCTATAATGTTTCTGGCCTGTAGCTTAATGCAAGATATTTATGTGACTTATCAGTCGATTCGCAATTATAAATCGAAACTACTAACATTACCAAGCATAATTTCGCTTCGCATAAGCAGTCGGACCTTAGAATAAGCAGAAGTATCCTTGAATATAGTATATGCTGGCAATCTACAAACACAACCACCATTTTCTAATGGGCATGATGACAGTAACCAAGAATCACAAAAATATTGTGTTTATCTAATGAGATGGGAATTATAGATTGTGAAAAATGTATTTCTTCTCATATTTAGTAAGAGATTGATAATACTTTTAATAAAACAAAACTGCAAAATACAGCAGTCCGCCGTGATAAGTATAACATCAATCACAGTGAATTACGTCACGCGTTTGTAAACTTCGTAGGAACTCTGAGATCTCTGCACTTTTTAATTGTCGTTACCTGCGTTTATAAAGTATTTAGTGATTAACATTGATCAGTTGCTTAGTTTTGTGTTCTCAAAACATGGAACAAGGTTTTACCAAGGCAAATAGCTCTAATTTGCCTATTGAGTTATTTGTTGATGTTGGAGGAGTTTTTGGCATCAAACAAAGACTTTTGTTCAGCAGAGTTTAGAAATGACAAAACCGCACACCATTTATACACTTTAGAATTCATAACACGCTAAACAGCTGATTTCTTTCTTTGGCTTCCTAATGTTCTCTCGATTTAGAAACATCTGACGTCACAAGCAGACGCCATGACACCAGCGATCGTTTTCGAACGAATTTTAAACTTGATTTTCAATAGCTATTTTTTCTAATAAAACTTTGTTTCCTGAAGAAATAACATATATTTTTGGAAATAGTAGATACTTTAGAATACAACAGAACACTTTTTCAAAATCAGTCATCATGCCCATTCTTCCCATTCAGTACCGTTGATCGCAATGTCCTTCTTTCTGTTTGGCTATCCGATTCAGTATCTGAAGATATTCGCAATCGCTTTCTCCGTTAGTGGCTCTTTTGGTCAATTTCATCTTCACTCTCGGAATCCTCACTTTCATATTCATCTTCTTCACTTTGTTTAATATCGCGAACTTAAATTTCATCTTAAGCTTCTTCAGAGTATGAAAAATAGAGTAAAAATAATAGATTCAAAAATTAACAATTTTCTTTTTCAAGTGAATCCGGTATCACCATAGAATGTACACATTTCCTCAAATAAACTCCAATCTGTTCAATGATTTTCATGTCGCGTATGGTAAAAGTTTTTCCGGTGGCAGCTCCTTTCTGGGTTCGGTCCGCAGGTTTGGGTGTTGTTCTTTCCATAGTTCTATGTGGCATTGTTTTGGGCATGTCTGTTGTTGCGTATGTTGGAGAAAGTTCTTCATTGATATGAGACGTCGCCTTGCTGGCTGTTGGTTGTGTAGAGGGTATCTCCGATCTGCTTCTGTTGCCCTGTTTCGGATGCTATTTTGCGTCTGACGTGTCTTTGTATCTATGCACAGGTCTTTGTATCATTGCCTAGGTCTTTCTATCATTGCCTGGCTTTTTGTGACACTGCCTAAGTCTTTGTATCATCTACAAAGGTTTTGCTTCTTTCTTTAGGTCTTTGTATCATTGCCTAAGCGTTGCATCTTTCTTTGTATCATTGCCTAGGTTTTTGTACCAGTGCCTTGTATGATTGCCCAGTTTTTTATGATTGCCTACCTAGGCTCTTGTATGATTACCCAGGTTCTTGTGTGATTGCCCATGCCCTTGTAGGATTGCCTAGGTATTTGTATATTTGTCCAGGTATTTTTATCATTGCCTAGGTCTTTGCATCATTGCCTCGCTCTGATGTGGGCAATTCCAGATAAATGGTACAGCTTCTCGACAGGTGTCGATCTCAGGCAGCCTGTTATAATCCTGCACGTCTCGTATAGGCCACGTCGACATATCTTGCGGGAACCGAGTTGAACTACAATAGTGTCGTCTACTCGGCAGCGGAGAAACAGAGAGAAAGGGCCGACGTACGGAGCACATCAGGCTGCGCTCCCCATGTTGTGCTAGTGAGCTTCCGGATGATATTATTCCTAGCACAAACTATGGCCTTTGTATTCTGGCAGTACTTTTGGAAAGATAGATAACTGGTTGATGTCGTAGTACTGGGCCATGCTTTCTAAGGCTGTAGTTTATTCTCGACTTCTTCTAAGCTTTTCCCCTGTGCGGCGATGGCTGTGTCATCCGCATAGATGAAACGACGTGTCTGTTGGGGTGGGTTGGTTGGATATTTGTGTATACGTTGAAAAGCATAGGAGCCAGAATACTTCCCTGTGGTAGAACGTTCCTCTGGTCTCTCCAACGACTCCTTTTTCATTATTGGAAGCAGATTTACTTATCAGTGTTGATTTTTATCAATTTTATTTGCAAATTAACCAAAAAAAAAAGATCAAATTAATAATAAAATTATAACTTTGGTTAGTTTAATTTGTAAATTATAAAGGGAATAAGCGCTTAATTCTAATTTTATATTAAATTAGTAAGTTATTAAACTTACTAAATTATTAGTTAAGAGCAGAAAGACCTTAAGATCGATAGCCCTTTGTATAAAGTATAAATAAATATATTCTCTCTCTCTCTAGTAGTTAAATTACCAAACTATGATTTATATCTAATATTTCGACAGCAGTTTTCTTGCTTGAAATTATTAGCAACACTATACCAGTTGCAAATTTATAATGATTTTACAAAGCAAACACCAATTTTTAGAAATAAATGTTGGAATCAATGCAAACAATCCCTGTTTTCAACATTACGTTGCTGTTCTAAAGGTTGCAATGTCTTTTGGTATCTCTTATAAAAATATATTGGTTGACCTAGATACCCGAATATGAAATGTCGAATATATTGTCGCAATGAAAGATCATAGCTATAAATTGATATTATTTTCCTATTTAGTTTGCGAATAATTCAATTGCAATTTATTGAGAAAAACACATTTTAAAAACGTTTTCCTTAATTTAAATTTTGTAATGAAAAAAAAATGCTGTCACTTTCACGTCACTTTTTGATATTGAGGTCTTGATTGTGTTTATTTTATTTATTTAATGAATATTGCGTGCGTTACTCAAGTTATGTGGTAATACTACCAAAAGTGACATTTCTCGCACTAAAAACGTGCGCCAAGATAGTAATTTTAATGCATGAGTAATACAAAATATATAATAGATCAATAATATAAAATAGTTTAATTTCGTACAATTTTATAACAAATTTGCATATTTTAGTAATATTGCGCAAGAATAAGCAATCTTAATTCTATGTCAAAACTATGTCAAAATTTGACGAATGAAAATTATCAAATTTAATATTTAGTATATACTGATAATCTAAAATTTAAATATCAATTTTATTTAATATCTTAATATTCGAATATTTTCTTCACCGATAAAACTATTTCTTAGTTTATTTAAAATTAAAACTGAAACTTTCACATTCAAGTCAAACTAGTTTTACGTAAATTATGACTATATTAGTTTTAACGAATTGCACATACTTAGAGATCCTTAGATATCCTTATTAAAAAAGTGCAGACGTCGATAGCATTCTGTATGTATGCTTTCAATAAATATATCTTCTTTTCTATAGGAAAAATATGCAATACGCCGACGACACGGTCTATCCCACCACAGTAACCTTAAAAAGACCATAGACCAACTAACTACAAATCCTCACAGAGAAAACCCTTTCATAGTTTAATCGATGGAAACTTTCTGCTAACCCCTCCAAATGCCAATTCCTTATCCCCAACCGTAGAATATCTTCTAACTCTCCTCAACTCCAACTAGGCACCATAAACATAACACCGACTCTACATGTGTAATACTTAGGACTGACTATCGACCATAAACTTCCCTTCAAGACCGACGCTACACTACGAAAAAAAGCTGTGCAAAGGAGCAGATATTTCCGATGTCTGTCTCATAGTAACAACGGAATCTCCACACAAACCGCCACCAAAATATATAAAGAGCCATCCTAGATACAGAGCCATCCTAGGCTATGGACATATACTTATGACTAACGCACGAAAAAACACCAACCGACATACTCAACATAGCTGTAACTACATCGTTACGTCTAATAACAAAATTAAGACATCCTAATAACAAACATCCTCCAAAACCCACCCAACCATCTCCTATACCCTGACCAAAATTCCAAAAATCTCAGACCGACATAAACAACAATCAACCAGATTTAAAGACAGATACATTCATCGGACTATCATTGACTCACTTTGTATAAAACGCGAAATAAAGACACCACACCCGCAGACATCCCTCAAAGACTATATACGAAACACTATATGACGACTAATCATCCGATATCACCCCATATTTTTTTCAAATTATGTATAACAAACGAATTGTAGTCTCTGACAGAAAGACCTTGTTATTGTTGTTATTATTTATACTTATTATTTATACTTGTTGGTTTCACAATATTTTTTTTGCTTATAATTTGTTGTAAATCAAGATAAGTAAATTCTACATATTAATCAGCTTAAAAAATGTAAAATTTTTACTTATAATGTTTCTCAATTATACCTTTATTTAGATAAGATTTAAAATGAGGCTTACAAGATAAATCCAGTTCAAATAAAATATAATAATATGGAAATTGTTAATATTTAATTTAATAAAAAAATGTTCATTATTACCTTTTTTCTTTAAATAATCTTATTAATAGTTTATTTAAGGAAATTAAAAGTAATATTTGATAGATTATTTAAGGAAATTAAAAGTAAATTAACCATTTTCATATTATTATATTAAACTTGAACTTAATTTATCTTTTAAGTTTCATTTAAAAATAATATGTAATAGTTATTTACATTAGAGTGCAGAAACATTGATTTTACAATGCAACAGCTCATTTGGGGAACGAGCCCGTAGGGCCAGTTTCCCATTTGCTGGAGCATTGTAAAATCATTTCCGCACGAAATTTGTATTTGTAAGATTTTTTGGCCGACAATTATTATTTAAGAAACAAATAGATTAATTACAATATTGGAAATTATTTAATTTTTTAATGTTGGTACTCACAAACTTGACATTTCTAATAATTCAAATTTATTAGGTACATAATATGTCATTTTTCCAAATGTCAGACGCACAGTAAAATTTTAAAAATCACTTTTATTTTCTACATTATCGTGACAAATATGGTGTAAAGTAGCGTTTTCTAAATTAGATTTTATTGTCTTAAACTTAATTTATTTTGTAAGTGTCCCTGAAAGGTTTAATTTACTGATCACTT
Source organism: Phosphuga atrata (assembly GCA_944588485.1). Classification (NCBI taxonomy): domain Eukaryota; kingdom Metazoa; phylum Arthropoda; class Insecta; order Coleoptera; family Silphidae; genus Phosphuga; species Phosphuga atrata. The sequence continues at coordinate 13,822,753 of OX155895.1, read as the reverse complement.
TACCGCATCGTAGCCGTACTTTACAACATTGTGTGTAAAAATCTAGTTTCGCTGGACGTATACACGATGTCAAAGCTAGCTTTACAATTCTGGAGGCCAAAAAATATATTTCAAATTGGGAGTATAACAAAAATTAGAGATTGATTGATTCAGATTGAGTTCAAACAAGCCAACAAATTTAATTAGTAAATGAAAATATTTGCTCCAAATATAACAGACAATTTTCAAGTTAATAATTTATCATGCAATTTATTACTGTAAAAGCAGACTGGTTGGTTTGAATATCCAATTTAGATGCCATTTGTTATTCTATTACACGGAAATATTCTTATTAATAAATAATTCTCACGAAACATAAATTCACATTAATACTTACATTTCCATGAAATATAAATAATTATCCAACCTTCTCATTAGTTCTATTCCTATATTTCTCGAAATATTCAAAAATCATAAGGGGTTAGGCCACTCTAGGATTTTCAAAAAATCGATTGTTTTTTCACCTCAAAAATGATATCTCAAAAGATTATGGCCGGGAAATATCTCTAAGTACTTGTTTTTCGAAGTACAGTACGATAGTAAGTATGCGGTTGATGTTTTTGTAACTATTAGCAAAGCGTTTATCTTAAAATTGGATTTTTCATGTTGGCCGTGTACCCATAACTCGTACAATCTACAACCAAATCACTTCAAATTTTAACTATATCGTTAAAAATATATTGTCTAAATAAGTACAGAGGATTTATTTTTTGTATGGCATAGTTCATTTGTTATTAACAATTTTCTGGCGATTTTTCTGCGAACTTTGAAAGTTTGACTGTGGAAGTGAGCCATTCGGCCAAAAATTAATATATCAAAAATATCCTAGGTGCTTCTCTAGCTGTTGTAATGTACAATAACTGGTGGTACCGGCACGGCCGTGGCCCCATCCAAAATAGAGAGGCCATTTGAGAAACGCTGCACAGCCGCCATTTTTAAATAAATGATTCTATAAAAATGTTGTTTTACAGTTAATCATATGTACAAAAAACTTATAACTTTGTAATCTCGATTTATTTCATATTTTCCCTGAAAAAAATATGACAAAAAGCCTATTTTTTCGGCTTGTAGAGTTAACACCTTAATACGAAAGAAATATTTTTTTCTTATTTTTGTTATCTTTTTAATGAAAATTAAACGGTTGCGACCGTTACTACGTGGAAATCCATTCTAACTGTATGGAATTAAATTATGAATTGAAAAATTCACTATGTATTTACCATTAATTTTTACTTCACTTTGTCACATCGGTGCAATCGTCGTAATTTCTAGCAAATATTTCTAATCTTCAGTTTTACAGAATAATGTTATATGCATTTTCGATAGAAATGTTATATGCAATTTTTTTTCTTTTTCACTTCGTCGCATCGGCGAAGTACAATGTTTCACATATCTTTCCGATTTTTAATTTTATAGAAAAATGTTATAAGGATTTTCGTTGGAACTCTTAAGAGTTATAGTGGGAACTTCAAACAGAACTACTACGCGATTTTTCTTCTTCACTTCGTAGCATCGGTGAAGTTTAATTTTCGCAAAACAATGTTTACAAAACAAACTTTATAAAACTTTTTTAATAAAAATTCAAAAATATCTTTACAAAACAATGTTATTAGGATTTTCGATAGATCACTAAAGGGGCTTGCACACGATCAATATTTTAACGGCAATGTGTGGCCGGCAATAATGGCTGGGCAACATTGCTCAATATTTAGCAACATTTCCGGCAATATGTACGTATGGATCGGCAATATATCCGTGTTTCCGGCAATATGGCCCGTATTGCCACTACTTGCCCACATGTTGCTTTTGATATTGCTACCGAAACGACCACTAGTCAAAATTGCTATTTTTGTAATATAAGTGTCAGTGTCAGGCAAATGCTAACGAACATTGAGTTTTCCTGGTTTTGAAAATATATACTACAATCAGTTCAACTATAAGTTTCTTAGTACGAAGATACTAGAAAGATTTCAACTCCTACTTTTCATTATGAATAAGTCGCCAGTAGACAAAAATCTTTGGTTGATAGCCAATCTTGTAGTGATTGGTACTGCTCTTCTCATAACTGTGTCCTTTTGGTAATATTCGGGCCGATTTTGTAATTAAATACAGTATAATCTTGATAATCCGGTGGTTGGTTAATCCGAGACGTTCAGTACTCTGGGGCTCTGGGGAAACATGTGTCTTTTCTTTAGACTGTTCGGCGCCGGATATAAACCTGGCGCACAGAAGAAACAAAGTCAAAAACAACACCTTCCAGTGTTCTTGGAAAAAGGTCTGGTCAACACACCCGGCTTTTAACTCTGAAAACTTGATTGACGATTCTGAGCAGGCTAACTCCACTCTACAATTGTCTTCTTATATGTTCTAAGTTTGTACATATTTTTGTGCATGTACACGTTTACCTATATAGATGCGTATTTTATTTTTTCTGAAATACAATTGAACATAAAATATGTAAAATTGTTTACTTTTAATCCTGATAATCCGGAATTTTTTTATAATCCGGTGGCTGACTGTCCTATAAATGTCTGATTATCAAGATTATACCGTACTCAGAGTCACCCTTTGACTTTCTATTGAAATTTAAAAATAAGTAATCATCAAGTATTAATTCATTACTTAAATTATGAAGTGTCTCTAGTCTATTTAAGTAACGTCGAATCCAAAGTTTTCGCTTTTTCTCTTTCTTTTTATTAAAGTACTATGTATGCTGCAGTAACAAGTACGTCTTCACTGTAGACCATAATTGCAGAAAGTGTGCGCGCGAAGTCTCGGGCAGTACTGTTGTCACAATATTGCTGAGACATACCGGGCTAACCATTCCCTATAGCAATATGTCGGCAACACATTTTCCAGCAACATTGGGCCATCATTCCAGAAACATTGCCAGGCAATGGGCATTTGTTGTTGCTCGTGTGTAATGCGCCATTAGAGTTCTACCGGAAACTGCAAATAGAACTATTGTGCGATTTTTTTTCTTCTTCACTTTGTCGCATAGGTGAAGTCTAATTTTTCGCAAATCTTTCGAATTTTTAACTTTACAGAAAAAAGTTATTAGAATTTCCGATGAACTCTAGAAGTAATATCGTCCTGGTGCAGAAATATGTTAAAAACACACAGTTTTTATCAAAGTGGTTGCTAGGTCATTATTGGTTGTCCATTTTTTCGCGAAATTATGCAGAACTATTGAAATTTCAATAGTATTATATATAAAGTACTCTAGAACGATTTCATATCTACCAGGAACTCCGTTGTAATATTATATTTGTAATATTATCCAACTTCAGTTGCTAACTTCACAGGACTGAAATAATATAATCAATTAATGTTAATCAATTTTACAATGCAACAGCTCGTTTCGGGAACGAGCCCGAAGAGCGAGTTCTCCATTTGCTGGAGCATTGTAAAATCATTTCCGCACGAAATTAGTATACAATATTTACAATATTGAAAATTATTTCATTTTTTAATGTTGGTACTCACATATTTTGACAGTTTTACTAATTCAAATTTATTAGGTACATGATATGTCATTTTTCCACATGTCAGAAGCACAGTAAAATTTAAAAAATCACTCTTATTTTCTACATTATCGTGACAAATATGGTGTAAAGTAGCGTTTTCTAAATTAGATTTTACTGTCTTATACTTAATTTATTTTGTAAGTGTGCCTGAAAGGTTAAAATTTACTGGTCACTTTACCACATCGTGGCAACATTGACTTTGCAACATTGTGTGTAAAAAACTAGTTTCGCTGGACGTATACACGATGTCAAAGCTAGCTTTACAATTCAGGAGGCCAAAAAGTAAATTAAGTATAAGACAATAAAATGGATTTTAGAAAACGCTACAGTACACCATATTTGTTATTATAATGTAGAAAATAAGAGTGATTTTTTAAATTTTACTGTGCGTCTGACATGTGGAAAAATGACATATTATGTACTTAATAAATTTGAATTAGTACAAATATCAAAGTTTGGTTAAATTTTAATTATAATTAAATAATATCCAATGTTGTAAATAATCTAATCTATTTGTTTCTTAAATAATAATTGTCGGCCAAAAAATCTTATACAAATTTCGTGCGGAAATAATTTTACAATGCTCCAGCAAATGCGGAACTCGCCCTTCGGCCTCGTTACCCAAACGAGCTGTGCATTGTAAAATCAACGTTTCCGCACACTAATGTAAATAACTATTCACGTCAAGCAAAACTAGATTTTTACAACAATGTTGCAAAGTACGTCTACTATGCGGTAAAGTCACTTTACCGCATAGTAGCCGTATTTTGCAACATGGTGCCAAAAAAATTAAATAATATCCAATATTGTAAATAATCTAAATCTATATGTTTCTTAAATAATAATTGTCGGCAAATTTTATACAAATTTTATGCGCAAATGATTTTACAACGCGACAGCCGTCGCGTTGTAAAATCAATTTTTCCGCACTCTAATGTAAATAACTATTGTTGAGAAAATATTGAGACTTGTAAAACGGCCTTTTTGATAAAGTATTAGATTGAGCTTGCGAGGCAGTCCCTTATATGTAATATATATATATATATATATATATATATATATATATATATATATATATATATATATATATATATATATATATATATATATATATATGTTACGGTAAAAGTACGTAGTTTGGAAAATGTAGACATTTACCGGCATATGTACACATATACCTTCTTGGTTGGTAAATGTAAGTTCAACTTACATTTACCAACTATTTCCGGCAAATGTGTACATGTTATTTGCGTTATTCACTAGGACAAATATGTACATGATTTGGCAAATGTATAGGTTTTTAAAAACACCTAATATTTCCTTTTTTGGGCGTGATTCAGGCTCATATATAATGAATTTCGTATTACAATAAACAAATATATTTATTATACGAGCGGATAAAATTATAATAAATGGGTATAACCGAGGGGCCATCCACTCTTGCAATACATGTTAATATTTAGATGCATTACCGCACATTACTTTGCTTTCCTTAGCATTACGTAAGTATTATACCGCAGTACACAAAGTACTCTTGCATTCCTTGAAATACTCTTGTATTCCCTGAATTACGTTCAAATTATATTCGCATTACGACCACATTAGCTCCCCACTACACCCGCATGAGCTCATCATGCGCCGTGCTGCAGTAGGACAGTGAGCTCCTACTAAACTCAATAGAAAGAAGCCGATGCCATTTGAAGTAAATTGAAATTGGTTTAAAATTAGGTAGAATAATGTTAATAATAAAATATTAACATTTAATAGTAATATATAGTCCTATAAAGTTAGCTACCGAATTTGCAAAAATATAATATTACATCGAAGTTCCTGGTAGATATCAAGGTAGATAGTTCATAGTACATATGGGTAGATAGTTCTAGAGTACTTTGTGCAAAATTTCGCGCAATAGTTCTATTCGCAGTTTTCGGTAGAATTCTTAAGAGTTCTATCGAAAATCCTTATAATTGTAAAAATCCCAATTTTACTGTAAAGTTGATGAAAAGATTTTCGAAAAATTGAGCTTAACCGATGCGACGAAGTAAAAAAAAAACGCGCAGTTCTGTTTGAAGTTCCTGGTAGAACTCTTAGATTTCTGTCTTCCAAAATCCTTATAAAATTTTTCTGTAAAGCTAAAAATTAGAAAAATATGCGAAAAATTAAACTTCACCGATGTTACGAACGGAAATAGAAAAAAAATCGGGGCGAGCGAGCGGCGTTTTGAATGTTTCTAATTTGTCGGCGAATAGAGCGGCTTTCTTCTTTGTCGGCTGCACGAAAATCCACGCGCCGAGGTTGTAGTAAATATTTTTAGTTAGAAAATGTGCATATGTTTTACAGCAAACCAACGAATTCACATAGGAACAGAACTGTTGCGCCACTTTTTTTGCACTTCATTGCTGAACTCCAACTTCATTAGTAAACTTTTTTTCGAATATCTTTCCAATATTTGACTTCACAGAAAAATGTTACAAGGATTTTCGATAGAACTCTAAGAGTTCTATCGGGAAATGCAAACAGAACTATTGTCCGATTTTTTTCTTCACTTCTTCGCATCGCTGAAGTTTAATTTTTGTATATATTTTCAATTTTTAACTTTGCAGAAAAATGTTATAAGGATTTTCGATAGAACTCTAGGAGCTCTATCAGGACCTGCAAACATAACTGTTGCGCGATTTTTTTAAATTTTCATTCCAAACCTGGGTCCCTTATTATTGAAAATATCTTTTGAACCAAGGTTTCGATCAAAATATGTCAAAGGGATCTTCGATAGAACTCTTAGGGTGTTATTTAGATCCGCGAAAAGAACTGTTTTTGCAATTTTTTTAATTTTATTCTTGCAGAACTTTTTGCAAAATTTACTTGATCAATTTTGCAAAAAGTTCTGCAAGAATAAAATAAAAAAAATTGCAAAAACAGTTCTTTTCGCGGATCTAAATAACACCCTAAGAGTTCTATCGAAGATCCCTTTGACATATTTTGATCGAAACCTTGGTTCAAAAGATATTTTCAATAATAAGGGACCCAGGTTTGGAATGAAAATTTAAAAAAATCGCGCAACAGTTATGTTGACCGAGGTGCAGTAATATGTCAAAAACGCACAGTTTTTCTCAAAAGTGTTGCTAGCTCATATTTGGTATTTTCCATTTTTTAGTACTCTAGAACTATTTCTTATCTACCAGTAACTCCGATGTAATATCATATTTTTGCAAATTCGGTTGCTAACTTCACAGGACTGTGACATATAATTTAATATTGATAAGCAATACAAAAATGTGAAAAGGTAGTTTAGAGTATTGTAATTTTGTTGTATTTCAGTCAAATTTCAATAAATGTATAGAAATTCAACACACTTGTTATTTAATGACGATACTACTAACGTGATGTCTTCTTCATTACTTGCACTCTTATCTTACAGATTGCACATAGTAATAACAAGTAAATATACTCCAACGTTCAGTGCATTAGAAATTATTTAATTATTTAGAAGTAAATATTTCAAATTTCCTTCCTTTACGTGGGTGGCATCACTTTGCAGTACCTCAGCATTTCAAAAATTATCTGACATTACGCATTACACTTGTGATTTTTCCCAGTACTTCACATTAGCATAATTACGTGACATTATTACTCATTTCGCTAGTAATTTCTTCGAGTACCTCGAATTACCAAAAAAAATCAGGAAATTGCGAATACAATGCCACATATCAGGTAGTGGATGACCCCTCGGATATACATAATAACAAATGTTTTTATATCCTATTTTAATTGAAATCGATTTTCCAACTTTTCTCTAAGTGGTACAACATAATGTGACGTATAGTTTTGATGCAAAATTTAATTTCCTAATTCCATGGTTAATTTCCTAATTCAATTGAAGAAATATATTATGAGAAATGTCAATTAAACGTCAATTCAAAGGGCAAATAATGAGGGCATGGACTTAATAAATCTAATAAAACAGTTTAAATAACATTATCGCTTATGAATGCAATAAATCGTTTAAGAAAAGAACAAAAAGGCCTCTTCGTGCATAATTCCACAGTTCAGAGTAATATTCTTCTTTCTTTGATAAAATTAAAACAAATATATTAATAATTTTATTAGTTTCAAATCTAAATTTTATCTTTCAACTTAGAGCTAATTAATATTAAATTGGGAATAATCAAAATCAAATTGGTAAATATCAAAATCAAATCGGTAATAATCAGAAATGTAATTGGGAATAATGTAATTATGTAAATTACGTTAGTAAATTTAAAATATTGAGTGAAATATTGAATTACATTTAAAATATTGAGACATGTAAAACAGCCTTTCTTAGGACGTTTTACATGTCAAATTTTTGTTTTACAAAATATCAGATTGAGATTGCAGTCAATAGCCTTTATGTTTAATATCTACATAATAACAAATATGTTTTTTACATCTTATTTAATAAAATCGACTTTCCAACCTTTCTCCAAGTGGTGCAACATAATTTGATGAATAAATGCAAGTTTTTCATGTACATTTTAATTTCCAAATTCTAATAAAGAAATATATTATGACAAATATCAATTAAACGTCCAATTCAAAGGGCAGATAATGTACCTAATATATCTAATAAAACAGTTTAAATAACATTATCACTTATAAAAAAATGTATTAAATCATTTACGAAAAGAACAAAAGCCACTTGGTTGATAGCTCTCTATAAACCGTTAAATATTTTTTATTTTCTATACGAAATAAAATATTTTCGACATAATGTTAAATAACAAAATGTTAGTTTTCATGCAAAATTAAATCAAAGTTTCTAAATGTAATCAAAGTTGTTTTAAATTAATCTAATAAACCATTTTTTAACTTTTTAAACATGGGCAGCCAAAGAAGTAACTGTAAACAATTATTAAGATTTCATGTAACTGTTTCAAAAGAAAAACTTACGTGTTGGGATAGCATTCTGAAAATGGAATTGGTTCCGTTTGTCCGCATCTCCTTAGGACGACGTCCCTCGCCTTAAAAACCTGTGTATCCTTCAAAGAAAACCGTGCAGAGTGTTTGGTGACTTCTCGACTCCTCACCGAAATATCTTCAATAAGTTTGTCGATGGGGCTGTGCGAGTCTTGCAGACTATCGGGAACATAACCTGTCGACGATACATACGTGCTTAAACACATGCAAAGCAACGAGTTCTCTTTCCCCAGATTCATACAGCACACAATTATTCAATGATTTCTGTGCACTTCACAAACGCGAACTACGACGTACAGAGAAGCACAGAAACAAATTTATAAACGAAACGGAATAAAAACGTAGCACGCGTGACTCGTTTATGAGTCAGATGCAGATTGGATAGATTTCACCAAGGTCAATCTAGTGTATACCATTTTGTTAGGTCGTGTACATCATGCGCATGTTCTCTTTTCGTACGGTTTTCCCTCCAATGGTCGATTCTTATTACATATGCAACTTGTTTAACAACATTCATTTTTAAATATTTGTATTATTTAATTCCTTTAAGAACATTAGATTACAAAATTACATACGATAAGATTACATTAAAGCTAAATTATAATCACTAATACAACCTACAAAATGCGTATTTTCTTTAGTTTTAATATCCTTAGTATTCATAATTTAGTATTCATAAATCTTAAACAATGACTTGAAAAAGAGAGTAATTCAAAAACAAACAACTTATATATTCACTTTTTCCTCAATTTTAAAAGAAATTTAAAAAAGATTCTTAATTCTCCAAACTATTTTAATAAATTAAAATGTCGTCTGCACAAATTAAGTAATATTAGAACTAATTTAATAATACTCTGGAATAAACTATTCAATTGCAATTTGATTTAATATCTTATTATGTGCTTAATACCCAAAAAAGGGTTATATTTAAATGTGATTAACTGGTGATAGGACAAGCGCATTGTCCTATCGTTACCAGTTAATTCCACATTTTAATATCTTCTATATTATTATTATTAACAATTTGTTTTAACAGTTGAATAAAGGCAAAACTAAAATAATTAAAGCTGTTATTTCTTTTTATTTCATATCGTATAACTAGTTTTACAAACCAATTGTTTGTAGTATTTTGTAATAGCTTATATTTTGGGTCATTTCACACTTTGCAAGCGATCAATTTATTGTTTTTTCTCTAGTAGCATCGGACCTCAACCAATTGTTTGTAATATGGTTATCAATTTATCAAGTTTATATGAAATTAATTTAATTTTAAAACTGTTGCAAAGTTTAAAACTTTGTAAAGATAATTTAATTGTACGAAAACCAATTTCCAAAAATACAAGAACTTTTAATTAAAACTTCTCGATTCTAAACATTTTCTAAACCTGAAGTTATAGAACGATATTTCTTTAACATTTTCTGATATTTTTACAAATCGATTTTCATACATTTTATTTAAATTTATTATTCAAAAAAGAATACTAATAAGTATGGATTACCACGTAGAAACGGTCGCAACCATCCTATTCGATAATAATTATATGCATGAAAAATCCGTAAAATATGCGCATATATATGCCGGTATTTTTACAAAATTACCCACAAGATATTAAGAAACATACTCCAATATATGTCAAATATACATCGATATGCAAAACTTTTAACAATAAAAAATCAGTCCTATTCTTTTTTCTATTTTGCGTCTGTGATGGACTCATGACAGCACTCATATGCGTGCGGTTATGACTCGCCGAGTGCGATTCAATTTTCTCAATATGTTTCGGCGATATTTTTATTTTGAAATGGCATAAAAGGGCGCAAAATAGAAAAAATATTATAAAAATCTTGTTCCTAGAGCGTTTTTCAGCACTTGTCCATTAGAAAACTCTGTTTGCTGTAAAATCGGGCTTTCTGAACTCGTCCTTTAATATACTATAGTATTCAGTCATCTTCATTTATATTATATAAGTCAATTCCAATTTAATAAACACAAACATATTTATTATTATTATTATACATTTTAAAATACAACATTTAGCAATATACTTAATATTCACAAAAAATAACATTTTGTTATTCTGAGATTAAAAGACGGCCAGCCACACACACAATCTATAATGATTATTAATTATTAATAGAAGTAATATATTTAAAACAATGGCCCAGAGCTTAGCACCTGGGAAGGGTGGGGTGGACAGGGCTCCTTAGCCGTAGTGAAGGCGACCTGTCTAGGGGTGACAACCCCAAATAATAAATCTCCCAAGCTAACAACTTGGGTAGAAACTTGGACAGTGGCCCGCCACTGTCCCACGAAGAATATTCTTCAACTGATCATGAAGGAAAATTTCACTAAGTGCACTACCCCAGGTGGTAACCAATCCACCGTCACCTATGGTGGCGTTAGCGGACCTTCGGATTCTGTCCGCATCAACATGCTTTAAGAACGAGTCGGAGCATCCTGAAATCACCGGACGTACACTCAGACCAATTCGGCAAAGCTTCTTCGCAACATTTAATGCAAACTCACTGCTAAAAGTAAGTAAACTGAAACATATGACTGATTCACTAACACGACACAACTGACAGCAGTACAGGAAACCAGATTTACGGACAAACATGCCTTCGAGTCCCAAGGCTGCAGAATCCTCAAAGGAAAGGTGGGTCAGCGGGTAATGAAGAACGTACCCCACTTAGGTACAGGATTCATAATCAATCACAGGATACTGGATTCAGTTACCGACTTATCCTCCCCGAGCAGTCGTGTATCCATCCTATCTCTCAAATGTGCAAACAAGCGCAACAATATAGGCAATGTGCATGCCAATGTACAGACGCAATCCAGACCGAACTGATAAATTCTGGGAAGACTTAGAAGATATTATCTCTAAACTTCCAGAGAGGCACACCGTCATACTGCTTGGTGACTGCAATGCTCAATTGGGAAGAGAGAAAAAAAACAGAAACATAGTGGGCAATTATCCGACCCATAAGCGAACCAACAGCAACGGAAAACGATTGATGGATCTGTGTAGGACTTTTAGGTTGCTCATGAAGTGCCTTCAAACACTCGCCAAGGAAGCAGAAGACTTGCATTTCGCCTAATACCAACCTAGATGAATTCCAGATAGATCATGTGGTCATTTCACGAAACTCTCAAAAGGAAATACAAAACGTGAACTTAAGAACAGTCAAGAAGTAAGTCAGAAACTGAACAATACAGATCTAAACAGCTGGGACCAACTGAAGGACACTCTTGATAAGGCTGCCAATGAACTAGACCTCTCGCTAGAAGAAGAAAGCATCCGTGGTGGACTGAAGACTGTGACAAAGCAATAGCCCAAAGACAGGCAGCCTGGGTGAAGTGGAATTCTAAAAAGACCAAGGAAAATTGGCATACATTTTTTCAACAAAGAATGCCAAGATATTTCCAGGAACCTAACGAAACCTTCACACAAAACAAACTAAGCCAAATCGAAGAGAGCTTTGCTTAGAATAACTCTAGAGATTTCTTTGGAACCTTCAAGCAAACACTGAAAATACGCTCCGCCAAGCATCCACTTCAGAGACTCACAAGGCAAACTGGCTTTTAACGACAAGGACAACTGCCACCTTTTAGCTCAATACTTTAAATATCTACTCAAATTTTATCCACCCAGCGAAGACTTCGACTATAAACAAACAACACCAAACTCAGACTCGCTGGCCTTCATTGGAAAAAGTTAGCCAGATCATTCAACTTCTTAAGAATAATAAGGCAGCTGGAGAGGACTCTATCGCTGCTGAACTGTAGAAAGGTGCTGGAAGCAATGCCGTGGGCAAGCTAACCGAGACTATCCAGGACATCTGGGAAACAGAGAAATTAACACCCGATTGGAAATCGGCTCTGATCCATCCGCTTCACAAAAAGGGAGATTTTACTGATCTAAACAACTACCTGGAATTTCTCTCCTCCCGGTAAAATACAAGATTCTCTCCAAGGCATTACAAACAAAGGCAGAAAATTGGTTAGATAGTCTACTGGGAGAATATCAGGAAGGCTTCAGGAAGACCCGATCCTGTGTTGAACAGATCCTCAATCTTAAAACTGTACTTGTATACTCCAAAATGAGAAACCGCAAGGTGGTCAAAAAACTTTTTGAAAAATCCTTTCAAAAATTCAAAACCTTTGTTGATTTTAGGAAGGCCTACGATTCCATTGATAGAGAAACTCTTAACGATGTACTCCAGGAACTAAGGCCAGACAAAAAAACCCGCAGACTCATCCTAGAAACCTTGACCAACACCCATTCCAAGGTTAAATTTAGAGGCGCTATCTCAGAAAGCTTCGAAATAAAAACTGGAGTGAGACGAGGAGATGGACTTTCCCCACTTCTCTTCAACTGTGTCTTTGAAAAGGTAATGAGAGAATGGCGCAAGGAGCAAGGAGCTACCTAGGACGTAAGAATGATGGACTGGTTGTAGATTGCCTGGCCTTTGCAGATGACATGGCACTGATTGCTGATACTCATGAGATGGCAACAATGCAGGTAAATTGCCTCAGAAAACAGGCGGCCAAAGTGGGCCTTCAAGTGTGTCTGGAGAGAACAGAATTCTTCACCAACGTCAAAGTAGCAAACAGAGAGATGTTACTAGAGCAGGAAAACATCAAGAGGACTGAGAAAATTTAAGTGTCTCGGCGAATTAATTGAACCCAACTTATCAGAAAGAGCATCATTCTCCAAGAGAGCCAGCAAGTTAGAACTAGGCTATCGACTGACTAAGAACAACTACAACAAGAAATGCCTGTCACGCAACCTGGAACTTAAGCACTACACATCAGCCTTACGACCAGATGCCCTGTATGCCATGGAGTTCTTCCTGGAACCGAAGAGGTCTGGTAGAGAAATTTTAAGTCAGAGAGGAGAATCCTCTGGAAGATCCTAGGCCCGGTAAAGGAATGTGGGGATTTCCGAAGGTGACATAACTCTGAGCTCTACGAATATATTGAGAGGCTCTCTGACTGTGCAACGAAAAGAAGGGTAGCTTTCTATGGCCACGTTGTAAGATTGCCTCCAAATCGACTAACCAAACGTCTCTTCACCTTCTGGTAAAACAAGAAGGTTCGTACCACTTGGTTGACAGAAACCGAGAAGGATATTAAAGAACTGGGAATAACAGATCTCCAAAACAGGCAGTTTGTGAGAAGCACCCTGAAGTACGTGAATTTCAGGAAAAACCCCGAAGGAAAGGTACCCCCTAGACAGAAGAGAGAAAGAAGTTACTCCGGGGCAGAAAATGCGACAATACTGGGCAAAGATCAAAGCCAAACAGTTGAACAAGCGTGGTCCAAAATAGGTCTATTCGAAACAAGAAGAAGTAAATATATTTATATGCCTATTTATTATTATGAAAAAAATTAACAATTAGATATTTCTCTAAATTTTCGATTTTAAACGAATGTCGTCGGTTGTCTAGTAAATGTTTACACATCAAAAATGATCGTTGAACATCGACGGAAGTAATGGGCGCATATCTTAAAGTAGCTATCGCCCGCGGCTTCACTCGCGTGGCGATAGGCAGTTAGTATTTTGTCCAAAATCCAACGAATATGAGTTGGGGTTGTTTCAACTTAATGAGCAACTATTTATTGCAGACGTAAGGCTCCTAGAAGTCATCTCTGTTTTATAGTCAATATGCTTTGTATCGAGATGACTTAACTATATTAGATTTGCAAAAAAGGGCATTAATGTGTGGGTATCAAATAATGTATCTTGAGAACCACTGTTAAAATCAACAAAATGGCAAACTTACTTTATGAGGAACAGTCAAAAGTTTTACTTTCCCAACACGTTCGCTTTTTGAAAGTCTAGTATGCAAATACAAAATCTTCCATCACTCAAATATTTCGATTGCATTCTAAAACACGTGTTTTTTTTATTTTTAAAAACGTAGGGGAATTACAACGTTATCAACATACAAAGCTTTGCATCTGTAAATTTTTCGGTTTTTAATACTTTCTCATACAAAGTCTCATTTCTCATTTTGTGTTTCATTTTTAAAGAAGAAACATTATTCCAATTTTCACGTCCGTAACATTTTTTGTTTTTGAGCCAAAGCTATCCTTATTAAAATTTTAAGCCCGATTTTCGTCCTCTTAGGGAAGGAAATTCACAATATACTTCTTTAACGATTGCAATCTATTATAACCTTCGCTATACCTTTGATATACCAAATTATTTTGATTCCCTTTCTTTTATTCTTCAGTAGAATACAGTATAATCTTATTAATCCGATACATACAGGACCAGACAACCGCCGGATTATCAAAAGTCAGTATTATCAGAATTGAAACAAAACAATAACAATTTTACATATTTTATCTAGAATTGTATTTCAGAATTAAATATGTATCTATATAGATAAATGTGTACATGCAAAAACATATATACAAACTAAGAACAGATAGTATTAAACAAAAATATTATACAAAATAATTTTGCTTTGTGTGTCTTGCCTTAAACATTTTATAAAAAACGCACTATGGCAACCTTTTTCGGACTAACACATCATCACTAGCGATAGCGTTTTCTTATGGCCAATTTCGAACAAACATTGATACGTTAAACGCGTCACCGTTTACCACGCTTCGCAGAATTCAAACATTCAAGTCATTGTTAGCTTCAACGGCACCCGTGGAACAAATTAGGCTGACGATTTCATCCTAGGAAAAGAAATGAAAATTTTCCTCGCTTGTGCCTTGAAGCCAAGCATGTCATCGTTTGTCAGCGTAATATCCATTCATATTTGTAGGAAAGCTCTTGTAAAAATTCCGAAGACAATTATTGTAGAGTTAGCTTGGTCAGAATCATGAATCGTGAAGTTTAACGGTGTCCCTTTTGACTTTATTTCAGCAGTGCGTGAGGTTTATATCCGACGCGGGACAACGAAAAAAAAAGACACGTGTTTCCCGAGAGCGCCGGATTATTCCAAGAGCCTGATTAACCAACCGCCGGATTATGAAGATTATACGGTACTTTCTTTTATACAGAGATAAGCTGATACATAGAGATCAGAACGGTCAATGCAAATATTTTGAAGATAGTCACTGTTCTACAGGGTTAAATTGATTACCAAATTTTGCGTAAATTTCAACTCATATAAACTTATATATTGTTACCATCACAATAATGGGACATTATAAAGGATGCATGCCAGTTGTTAACATTATCTACTAATTGTTCATGTCCTCCCTTAGATTTCCTCTACAATTTTGACATACGAGACATACTGATGCTCCTTACGTTATAAGAAGCATCAGAAATAGGCACGATCTATCGCCTACAATAGTACGACTGTACATAGAGTCATCAAATCTCATTCTTTGCTATTTTCAATTTAAATTGTAATTATATATTACTCAAGTGACTGTCAGATTTGCAAGTGAGCATAATTTTTTTAAATAATTCTTTTCCACTTAATTTAACTGGATTTTCGTAAAATAGTAATACAACTTATTTTACTATTGGTAAAACCATACTACATTATAGACAATCATATAAACTTAATAAAGTCGGAACACAGCTTGAATATATAAACATATTCAACCTTTCCGGAGCTCTATAATATTTTTTAGGACTACCAAAACAAATCTCATGTGAAATTCATTTGCCAGTCATTTACTGGCAAATTTCATGGGTTATTAAAATATTAAATCACCAGTTTTCAGCGCCCTTAATTTAGTTTTCAAAAAATGGTGAAATACGTGCCTATTTATTTTCAAATGAGAATTTTAATACCAAATTGAATATCAGTAACATTTACCGTTTCTGAGATATTGATATCATAGTAGAAGACTTTCTGGCCCCCTTTTTCACCCCCTTAGAATCGAAATTCACGAAAACCAGGGCACGCGGAAGATTGAAACTGTTAATATTGCAGTCCTCAAGCGTGACCTTTGTTCTTAGTAGTTATAGGTCCAGCTAACCTAAACATGTAATCTTGTATCTTGTAATTATGCTGATATAACATATTGTAACTTGTAACTGTGCTGTATTTTTTTTGGAACAATGTATTAAAAAAAATAATCCAAAAATCCTTCCTTAGTGGGTGCTTATGTCATAAAGGCAACGTCCCTTCCAAATTTCACGTTCCTAGATAAAGCTGTTTGAGCTGTGTGTTGATGAGTCAGTCAGTCAATCATTCAGTCTTGTCATATACCGGGTGTGTCAGAACTCCACCGACAAACTTTCAGGAAAGATTCTATGATCCAAAATAAGCATAAAACTCTTAATACATATGGGGTTAAAAACGCTAGTTTGCGAGATGCTCGATAAAAAAAAATTTAGAAAAAAAACCGGCAAAGAAAAACGGATTATAATACACAAAACATAATTTGAAGCGATTAATTTGAAAATTTAAGAGTTTTATGACAGATACAGGATGTGATCGGATCGCATTGTAGCATTTGAGAAACAAGTCTTGGATGCTGTTGCCAATAATCCGAGACCTATACCTTTTCAACTTCAAATTGGGAAGAAACAATTTCAGATTGGGAACAAACAGTTTCAAATTTGGAATATATTTAATTGATTTAATATGAATGACTACAAAATTTAAGTGAATAGCCAAATCTATTCACTTAATCTAAAAAGAAAGAAATGATCTTATAAACAATGTTATTTATCTGGTTTTCGTTTAGTGACACGAATGTGTACCGGGGCTAGTAATAACATACAAATGTCTGTTGTATAATTCAATATTCTGCGTGGTACCAAGGGAAGTAGTTGTTTCAACATGGGATTTGTTTGGTAGCTTAATAAGAATTAATATTATAGAGCTATCTGATAGATCTATTATATAAGCTAGATCTTATAAGTTATATTTTCTTTTTTTATGAGAAACGATGGTAAATTATTTTTAGTTTATATTCTTAGTTTATATTCTTAGTTTATGTGAAAGTATAAACACAAAATATACATTCTTAAATAAAACGATAGCAAAGCTTGGTCTATGTTTTTATTATAGATTGGGATAGTAGAAACTGTGAAAAGTTAATTTCCAAAAAACTAACAATGGGCTCGCGAATTTATAAAAAAGTTAACAATGTGCTCGCCAATTTATACAAAACTTAACAATAGACTAGCGCGAGCCCCCGTGAGCCCGCTCCAGTACACCACTGCGATCGTTACTACTGGTACTTGCGACCTTTACTACTTGTTAATCCATACCTACTTACACTGATTCGAAAAATCGCTATGTGTTAAGCACACTTAATTAAGTAATTTTTCAAATCAGAGTATGTGGTGATGTGTGATTTTTTTTTGTAAATCAATGAAAACCATTTGAAAATCGGATGAGGACTTAGCGGAAATAGTGCGATTTCAGATTGAAGGATTTGTGATTTCAGTTTTCTGTAATTAATGGAATTTTTGCAAAAATCTTGAGATAAAAGTTGTGAGGAATTACATATTTTGCATTTGATAAAAAAAGGTTTGTAAATCTGATGGGAAATAGAGATGGGAAAAACTGGAAATATGAAGAAATGTTTTAGATAGTTGATAGTTAGTTGTATGTTTTAAATTAGAAAAAGATTTGAAAATCGGTTGATAATTAACTATGATGTTAAAAATACGAAATAATCTAAACAATACAAAAAACAACGGTTTTCTCAAAAATTTAATCATCGTAAACTAACACATTTTTGTAAATTTTTCCTAAAAAGATAAATTTAATTATTAAAAAAAAAAAATGAAATTAATATTAATACAAAAATTACAATGTTTTGTTAACTTTCTCTTGTCAGTCCATTTATTCCGATCTAGTCCCGTTTGTTTTGGTAAGCGGGAGACCCGGGTTGGAGTATTCACTAACCGTCCGGCCTGCCCACCCTGAATGAATGAGAAATATGCGACACCAGGGTGGCGCATACCAAAAGCCAAATCGGAGTAGGGGGTTTAGTCTTGTCTTGTCAGTTTAGTTTTATCTATCTTGTTTTATCTAGTTTTGTACGTTTTCTCTAGATTAAATCATATATATCATAATCATAAATACCTAATATATATATATATATATATATATATATATATATATATATATATAATATATATATATATATATATATATATATATATATATATATATATATATATATATATATATTTATTAGGTATTTATGATTATGATATATATGATTTGATTATGTGACGAAGTAATAGTTATTGATTGTCAATTCAATTTAAAGTACTTATATGCCCTTATACGCCTCCGTGCTCGCTGTCATTCCTTTCTTCTTGATATGATCTTGTATTTATGAATTTATCAATCTAGACCTATTGTTACTTATCAAGTAGAATAGATAATATACCAATAGTAATTTAAAAATAATACATTGTCATCAGTCTAGTCTTGTATGTCTCAACTAGTCAAACTGCTCTAGTCTGGTTGGTATAGCTTATTTCGTCCAAATTAATTGCGTCTACTTTTAATCTAATTTGCATAGATTATGTCTGCTTTCTCTATTAGTCTTGCCTTCGTCTAATATTGTCTGTCTCTTGTAAATACATTACAAGCTAACCAAACACATAGAATTAAACGGTCCTACAAATTCCTTCCAATCTTATAAAACATCCAACTTTAAGACCTTGACTTGTTCGTGTTCTCTCTCCAACTTACATTCGCCCCCTTATTCCAAAATATGCTGTTCCGATTAAATGTTAGCTTTGCCTGCGTGTGTTCTCATGAAAATATTTTATAACTTTTAATGAATAATACAGAGAAAATTATACATAATTCTCGGTAACATAAATATTCCAGATAATTATTTCCAGTTAAATCCCATTAAAGATTATTTTAATTTGCCTTTACTTTGTTGCTCCTACTACACCGAAAACGAAATGAAATCGAGAAACTTTCTAAAATTTCTTCGGCCATTTGCATTTCGGTGTTATTTGTTTTGGCTTAATGAGTTGTTATATAAAAAGGCGTAACGTGGTTATGTTTGATAAAGTTTGCATAATTTATTTTGCTTCGTAAGCGAATATTCAACACCGTGTGGATTAGCATTTCCTTGAACGGATCAAGGAAGATTGTGTGAACATCAAGGTTTTTATATGCAAAATTATCTGTGTTGGATTGATTATTCACGATTTGTAATTAATATTTTTAAAATGTTTACGGAATTTTTGTAAAATGGAAGTTGTTTGATGTTATTAAAAAAACGTTTTGAATAGTGTTTTTTAAAATATGGTTGGTAGATAAACTCTCCATATTAATAACAAAAAGGACTGTGTTATATAATATATATTTTTTTATTAAAATGGATTTTTTGGGGATTTTTTCCGCTTAAAACCCCGCATGAAATATTAGGAGAGAAGGAACATGTTGGAAGTTTTACTCCCTTTAGAAATGTGTACATATTATATAAAAGCTGCAAAAAGAACATTTTACAAGAAACTTCTTGGTTTTTAATGTACCAAATTTCTTAAGATCAAACTTGATAATAAATATGATCCTGTTTATTAATTATTAAATTACAGTAACAATAAATAGTTAAATGTGAATGTTATATGTTGATTATCGATGAATAAAATGTTAGTTATAATTTCAATTTTAAACCTTTTTAATTAACCTAATTTTTCATTAGTTTTTAAGGCATTTTTCTTTATATTTGAACATATATATGTTAAGAAAATCTTATACAGGGCGTTAGGTAAACGTTCGGCAAAAATTGAAGAGGTTATTCCTTGGCCTATTCTAAGAATATTTTGTCTTGTGATGGTTTCTGAAAAAGCCTTTGTTTCGAAGATACAGGGTGAACAAAATTTGCGACAGTAACAACATTTTATTATCAAAAAGTACATCCAAAGTTGCTCAATTATTTAAGTTGCTTATTATAATCAATGTTCGAAATGAGTTCCTCCAGCCTGGATACAAGCATTCAATCTTCTCGTCATTAAGTGCCGAACTCTTTCAAACACACCTAGGTTGTTTATAATTGAGTTACACTCAGAAATTATCCGATTCCGCAATTCGTCTAAATTGTCCACTGGAGTAGTGTAAACTAATGACTTCAGATAGTCCCATAATAAGTAATCCGGGGGGTTTAAGTCTGGCGATCGAGCAGGCCATGCGTGTGGCCCACCTCGACCAATACAGCGATCTCCGTATGTTGCTGTTAAAAAATCACCAACAACCAAACTGAAATGTGATGGCGCACCATCGTGCATAAACTACATTGCAATTCATATCGCCAATGGTACATCCTGCAGAAACTCGGGCAGTGTTTCTTCCAAAAAGTTGCGATACATCGCGCCAGTAAGTCTTGCTAATAGAAATACCGGTCCAATTTGATAGCCACCTCCAATTCCAACCCAAACATAAATATCGATCTTCGCAAACCTCATACGGATTTTCATCTGCCCACATATTGTTGTTATGAAAATTCTTTTCTTTGCGTTTCTTAAGAAACTGGCTTCATCGGTGAAAATAATCTGTGCTAGGAATTAAGGGATTAGAACTAATGTTTGCAAAAACCATTGACATAATACAATACGTGGACGATAAGCGGCAGGTGGTGGTGCCTGATTACGTTGAATGACGTATGGATACAACAAATTTCCCTTAAGAATTTTCCAAACTGTCCAATGACTTTTCAAAGCATTGGCATCATGATTCAAAGCATTGGCTTTGGTTTCAATGTGCCCGTTTTACGAAGACGTCGATGAATGTATTGAAAGATTTTTCGGTCGGGGATATTATGGCTAGGAAACCGTTCAATGTACAGGGTGAGCAAAACTCGATGTCTCAGCTCTAATATAAGAAAACGAGAAACGATAAAAAAAATCTGAAACGGGGTTCTTAAAAGGGATTGAGTAAGGACCATTTTAAGCCAAATTTACATATTTATCCGTATTTGGAAACTGGAGTAATGACGTCATCGAATTTTGTTTTCCCAGAACCATACCTATATTTTTGCATATTTGAAAAAAGCTTATAAAGAAAAAAAATTGTTATCTTTTTCCGTCAAAAAAATATAAGCAAGTTTGTGCCGTTCGAAACCGGCGATAAACTGCTAGGTCGCGTATATTAGTGGATGATAGCGTTCCACAAGTATGCGCGAGAGGTTGCCTAAGCTCTCGGAGAGTATGGCATCTTAAGAAGATAACTAATTTTACAAATGAAAACTTAATGAGGTTAAATGCATTTTTTATTTTTTTTTAGTTGGGAATACCGGTAATTGAGAGGATCTAAGGTATTTCTAATGGAATTATGGATAATAGGTGGTTAATGCGGGATTTTTTTATGATACTTTATTTTTACAAATTTGCTTATAATTTTTTAACGGGAAAATATAGCAATTTTTTTAATTAATAAAGACAAGGGAAGACAAAATTCGATGACGTCATTACTCCAGTTTACAAATATGGAAAAATATGTAAATTTGGCTTAAAATTGTCCTTACTTAATACCATTTAAGAACTTCTTTTCAGATTTTTTCTATCGTTTTTCGTTTTCTTATAATAGAGCTGAGACATCGAGTTTTGCTGACCCTGTACAATCATTTAGCTTGTAATAAATTGGCATCAGCAAGTCCATATATAAAGTGCATGTCAGTCATCTCGGCGTTCGTATACATGGTAGGGGACTCCACAAACGATTAAAGACACGTCAAACAGCCGAACGTCACTCAATGTACAACTGCGACTGATACAGGTGATGATCACTGACGAAACGTATTCAAATGAAATCCACTTATATGTTAGTAGATAAAACAGCCGTTTCAAGTTATCCTCAACAATTTTTTGTACCTGATAAACTCATTAATTTTTTGTACTTGATAAACTCATTGGCGTATTGTATATATTATTGGCGTTATACTTTTATTTACATTAAAGATTTCAACAAATATCGAAAATGGTTGTAGCAAATTTTGTTCACCCTGTATCTTGAAACAAAGGGGTTTTTCAAAAATAATCATAGGACAAAATATTCATAGAATAGGCCAAGGAATAACCCCTTGAATTTTTGCCACATGTTTACCCAACACCCTGCATTATACGTTAATATAAATACTAACAAGGTTTCCTAGATCAATTATTTATCATTTCATTTTAAAGGGTGACTAATTAAGAGTGTCCCTATTTTAAACTGCTATTATCAAAACACGAAATAAGTTGGACACCATTTTTTTTGTTGAACAGTGTTAAGAGTTAAATCTAAAGTTTAATAGCAAGTTAACTGCTTAGTTTTAAATTAATACTTAAAAATTACATCGAATAGATTCCAATTTCGGACCTCCGTTTGCTTCGATGCATAAGTCAGATCGATGTAACATTGAACGTATTGCACGCTGGCACATTTTTGGCGAAATCTCACCAGTAGCTTGTGTGAACTCAACATGAAACCTATACCTGCAGATTCTTGAGAGGATTCTGAGCCCATCAGTAAAAAAAACCGGCCTAGTGCGAGTTGTGACTCGCGCACCGAGGGTTCCGTACAAACTTGTAAGGTATTTTTTTTTTTGTGGAGGACGTAGCAAGCACATTCAGTTAACTTGACAAGTGGCCCTCCTGAAATCACGACCATCTTAGTACCGCTGCAAGCATAACCTCAACATGTCGCTGTCGCACGATGGAATTCTACCGTATATTTTATTACCATACATTCCCCATTCACTATGAGTGTTTAGGGGTTCTGGAACTTCACTATTTGTTTTTACTGCTCAATTTTGCCTGTATACCTATATACCCTGTATAAAGGTAGACAGGGTATTTTTTTTTAATAACGCGAATATTTTTAAACTTATAAAAAGAAAACTTTATTTTAGTATTACACTTATTCACTAACTTATATTAAGATCTAACTATTTCTGTATCTAATATAAACTAATATATTAACTCTAGAAATAGTTAATATATTAGTTTATATTAGATCTAGAAATAGTTAGATCTTAATATAAGTTAGTGAATAAGTGTAATACTAAAATAAAGTTTTCTTTTTATAAGTTTAAAAATATTCGCGTTCTATTAATCTATTTCGATACTCTTAACATTCAGTTGTTCAATTGACTGCGTTTGGGCAATTGACTACCAAAAAATATAGGGCGTACGTGATTTAAGTATATGTAGATTATAAAGAAAAATTAGACGAAATATAATATATACAGGATGTTACGGGACTTGAGTATGTCGCATGTCGGTTATAAACAAGCAAAATTTAGACATAGTATATACCCTGTATATATTATATATATAGAGCGTACGTGATGAAATGCATAACGAATATAAACAAAGAAAATTCAGAATAAACAACTTGGTGCCGACACATACTTTTTAACCTTCGGACCTAACCGAGGAGGACCTAACTGTATGCAACCCATATGCTTCTGGTGCCTGACAATACCACGCAACACATTAGAGTATTTTCATAAGTTTCTAATAGTAAATTCGCATTTTTCTTGTAATTAAACTACATATTTACGGTTTTCAGATTTTTCCCTTTACATGTGCTGTAAGACACCGCTTCTTGCCAAATTTCATGATTCTACCCGAGTATTTGATACAAATTTCAACTTGTTACCTCTACGCGTTCCTGAGAAAAATGCTCTTGACAGACAGACAGACGGACAGACACACAGACAGACAGACGGACAACAAAGTGATCATATAAGGGTTCCGTTTTCGGTACGGAATCCTAAAAATGACCGAATGTTGAGTTGGACCTTCGCATTCACAACGCTTCAATTTTATAGAAAGATTTACTGTTTCGACCTTACAAATGGCAAAATGCCCAAAAACTTATTCCAATAGACTGAAACTTACGTTCAGAATTCAGTGGATGAATTGAAACTTCTAGATCGGATCGGTTCTGATAAACCCCAGATTTTACTTAAGAAATATTCCAAAGCCAACAAATCCGGAAAGCGAGGAGGCCGCAACTGATCCCCGCGCTGTGAAATTAGACGACCAGGAAAGAACTCTCGTAACAGTACCATATACATATTGGATACATAAGGCCTTGCACCACCTTGGTGATACCAAATATTGTTTATTGGTAATCAGAGTTGAGCGATGGCATACATTAAGAACGTTTGAAGGATCTCCACATAATGTTCACTATTGACAATTCTCGAAAATTGAGGCGTTGCGAATACGAAGGGCGAACTCAACATTGTGTCATTTTTTTACTGATGAGATCAGAACCCTCTCGAGAATCCGCAGGTATAGGTTTCATGTTGAGTTCGCCCTTGTTTCCATCTCAAAGTAAGCAGATTGATACTACGCTGCTGGCGGGAAACTGCTAAGAATCTGCCATAGGCGATACGAAGGGCGAACTCACCACCGCTCCCTACCCCCTCCTCTTATCCCTCCCTCCACTGGATGTTGCAATGTTTTGTTTATTTTGCTCTTGACGCTTATTCCGTGCATTTCATGTTTGTTATCGTGATTTTACTGTGTGAAAAGGGATGTAAATGACAATATTGCATTTCCTGGATACTTAAGAAAACGACAGACAAAGGAGAAGACTTGGAAGTCCGCGATCGCAAAAAAGAAAATTGTGATTGTTTTTCAAAAGTAGGCCACGATAATATTCATCTGGTTTTTAATGCTTTTTGAGAAATGGGTAATTACGACTTACAAAATTCGTGCTTATCAGTTTGTGATAAGCAAAGAAAAAGAGGTCAATAGTAAAGGGAAGGCCGAGTCATACTTTACTGCGTCTTGATTATATTGTACAGGTAAACAATGAGAAATATAGCATGCACGGTATTTCCGAAAAACGTGTACGAAGTGCTATTAATAAAACTACTCCGACTGGAATTGTTATTTCTGACAAAAGAGGGAAATAGATATCAGGTCGTAAAGTGCCAGAAGAGAAGAAGAATATAGTGAAATCATGTCATTGCCAACTGTGTCAAGCCATTACAGTCGCGCAAAAAGTCCTCATCGCAAGTACCTCCCTGTAGATTTAAACATTCGTTCACTGTTTTCAATGTACTTGGGAGTGGCTACATGAAAACTATCCAGGAACAGAGCCCGTCACCGTGCATTATTATCGTGACATTTTTAATTCAGAATTTAACATTGGATTTACCTACTAGTAGTGAGTGACGTGTAACTTTTGTGATAAAATTGACACTAAAAATTGACACTACTTTAACTAATCTGAAAAAAGAGATCTGATGCCCTCTACTGATGATAGAATAAAAAAAAATCGAAGCTGAAAAATTGTTGCATCTTATGCAAGCCAAAGCTAATCAACGACTACTAAAATCATTGAAAGATGATAAAGATGACGGGATCCGCATTTGACCTACAGCAAGCCCTCCCCATCCCCCAAATTGACCAATGGTATCCAGTTTTATAAACGTAAACTCTGAACATGCAACTTCTGCATCCATAACATTAAAACAGGAGTCTCAATGTACTTGTGAGACGAAACCACAGCAAGACGAGGGTCTTGTGAAATAGCGAGTTGCGTTGTTCATTAGTTGTCAACTGTCGATGAGTGTATTAAAAAGGTCATAATGTTTAGCGACAACTGCTTCGAAAAATAAAAATCTGAATTTAGTTTTGGCCAACGTGCCTTTATATGCCTTCCATAGAGACAAACTTGACGAAATCAACCATGTTTTATGACGCCTGGTCATTCCAATCTTCCATGTGACCGAGACTTTGGCCATGTCGAAAAAGGGTTCAGCATGCCAACGTGTACACCAAATATCATTATGATTACTTCATTAAGAAATGCTGTAAAAAAAAAAACAGTTTACGGTAGTGCCAGTCACCCAAGATATGGTTTTGAACTAGCATTCTTCAAACATCTACAACGAAGACTCAGCTCCAAGGTGCCAAATTCAAGGATAGTGTTATATTGGAGTTCTCCAAAGAATGCAAGCCGGGGGAAAGAATGCAATTCAACCTCAACAAAATTTACAATTTTGGTGTGAAATCAGCAGTCAAATTTCAAAAAGGAAAGGCTCTTATGATCCATCCAAATTCAATTTGGCAAATATTAAAGTAATGCAGCTTTGCGATTCTCCTCTGCCTGTGACTACAGCTAAACTTAAAGATGTCAGAGATCTCCTGCCATACTTTACATTACCGTACATACTTCGAAACTATTATTCAAAATAATCAATCACCTTTGCCCATGCCCGACGAGGAATTGGAGGATGGCCAGTTCGATTTTGTTGACGAAATTATTGTAAAATTTCAAAATGTGACTAGAGTGGGGAAAGCTAACAAATTTGACCAGCTGCGACAATGACAGGAGAGCATGGGTTCAAAAACGTCGTGTGACTAATTTTTTTCAGAGGAATTAGCTCTGTTCAGCGCTTATTGTTTTAAAAATCAATCATACGCCAAAAATAACATCAAAATCGACATCAGCCTTTGCTGAATTCGCCCTTCATCAGCATTCGATTAAAAAAAAATCAAATGCGTTTTTCTCGAAACCACCATTTGTTGAGTTCGCCCTTCGCATTCGCAGCGCCTCAATTGTTCTTACCGACTCACGTGAAATTCCTACTTGCTGCGATAAACGTCGCACGGATTGATTGTAATTTTCTTCAATTCTGTTCTTAACTTGCAAAGTATTGCTTTGCTAACAACTGCTCTAGCAGTTTACTTCCTGTACAAGCATAATATCCTTAACTGAATCTGTTCGACCATATTTTTCGACCCATCTGCTTTTCTGGCCCAACAAAATGTTGTCGAAGCCATCTCTGAGTTTGATTAATGGAGTTCGTTCTAATAAAATGCTCTACACAAGAAATCCTTCTGTCCAATCGGCCACGGCTCCATTTTAGAAAAAACTAAAAGGTTTACTGAGTTATCGAGTATACTGATAAAGAAATTGAAGCTATCAAGTTTATAATTTGTGGCGACAATGTTGCTGCTACCAATCTTATTCGCGGTAATTTCGAATATCGGAAACTTTGAGTTAACGAGTTTTAGGCGAAAAATAATGACCATCATTCTCTAGTTGCAATTCATTCATTAAGATCACCTATATTCATTTCAAATGCATTTCAAATCACCTATAAATGATATAGGAAACGGGTAGGCAAACATGTTACCGAGTTTTTCGTCTTAACAAGCTTCGAGTTATCGAGTTCAGTGTATCTGAAAATTATGAACTTAAAATAAAAATACAAAATTTTATTTAAACTGATTAGATTCAGATTAGAAATAAACTTTATATTATTGATCTCAAAGAAAAATTATTATCACTGCTTTAATCTATCACAAGACATATCGTACTATCGTACTACTACATATCGAATTATATAATGAAATTAATTTAATAATTATTATTCAATTAAAATTGAATTATAAACCGTAATTTAATTTTAAAACTTTCTCTATTTATTAATTAATATTATCCAGACGTGTTTTTACCAGCAACAGATTTGATCTACCTAATATTTCCTATTTCTTGTCTCGACAAGTTTCATTATAAAATAAATATATTCGAAAGCAATTTGAATATTCTGGCAGTATCTACAAAAGATAATTTATATTTTATGAATCGTTAAATTTATGTAAGGTTTAAATCTATTTATGAGGTTTTAAGTATTATTGGTTACAAGATTAGTGAAGAGGGTAGTTTGACCGGTTGAGCCGTAATGCGGTTAAAAGGAAGTTGAAACGAGTTTTAAAGGTTTTATGTATTTTAATATTGTATAATTTTAAAAAGGAATTTGTAAAGGTTTGATTGACCATTCAGGAATGAACGTATAAAAAAAGAACGTTAAAAACGTTAAATATTTTTTTTAAATTAAAAAGCGAAAAACTGAATATGTTAAAAACTTATAATAGAAGTTTATTTTCAATGGAAACGAAATTTTTTATTTAAACTTCCCAGGGCACCCTATTTTTTTAAGCACAAGGCACCGTGGGGTTATGTCGGACCCCAAATTTCAAAACTGTTTTCAAAGGGACATTTAAATGAGAAAATCAATATTTTGTATGTACTCTAGAGCAGCGGTCGGCAACCTTTTAGGTATTGCAGACCACTAAATTCCCAACTGAAACTTTCGCGGACCCCTAATCAACGCCTGATTGTGTTTTCTCCAGGAAATGGCAAAAGAGTTAATTAAACGCTTGAGCTAGAATCAGTCACAGTAGTCAAGTCACGGTAGCAATTTGTATGAAATCAATTCGCAATATAGTGTTGTTTTATTTTACATAGAGCCTTAACAACATTTATTTTTGATAACAAATTTTATTACATGAGCTCAACGAATATAATATCATCTGAATATATTTACGGACCCCTAAAATTTCGCCACGGACCATTAGGGGTCCGAAGATCCTCGGTTGGGATTTAAAAACTACTAACTACAAAATAAGAAAATAATAATTATATTTAACAAAAAGAAACCTGTATGAGGGAACCCGTATGAGATAACAGAACACTTCTCTTCAACTGGGTCCTTGAAAATGTTATGAGAGAATGGCGCAAGGAGCTGATCAACTTGGGTGAGTATCTACCTGGTGTATGTTCAGAGGGGTATCTACCTGGGACGTAAGAACGATGGACTGGTTGTAGATTGTCTGGCCTTTGCAGATGACATGGCACTGATTGCAGATTCTCTTGAGATGGCAACAATGCAGGTAAATTACCTCAGAAAACAGGCTGCAAAAGTGGGTTTTCAAGTGTCGCTGGAGAAAACAGAATTTTTCACCAACATCAAAGAAGCAAACAGAGAGATGTTACTAGAGCAGGGAAACATCAAAAGGACCGAGAAAATTAAGTATCTCGGCGAATGGATTGAACCCAACTTATCAGAAAGAGCATCATTATCCATGAGAGTCAACAAGTTGGAACTAGCCTATCGACTGACTAAGACAACCTACAACAAGAAATGCCTGTCACGCAACTGTTTGCAACACGCAACGTTTAACACTACACATCAGTCTTACGACCAGAAGCCCTGTATGCTATGGAGTGTCTTTTCTTGAACCGAAAAGGTCTGGTAGAGAAATTGGAAATCAGAGAAAGGAGAAATCTCAGGAAGATCCTAGGCCCGGTAAAAGAAGATGGAGAATTCCGAAGGCGACATAACTCTGAGCTCTACGAACATATTGAGAGGCTCTCTGACTGTGCAAGGAAAAGAAGGGTAGCTTTCTATGGCCACGTTGCAAGATTGCCTCCAAACCGACTAACCAACCGTCTGTTCTCCTTCTGGCAAAACAAGAAGGTTCGTACCACTTGATTCACAGAAACCGAGAAGGATATTAAATAACTGGGAGTAACAAATCTCCAAAACAGACAGTCTTTGAGACGTATCCTAAAGGAAGTCCGTGGATTTCGGGAAAAACCCCGAAGGAAAGGTATCCACTGGACAGAAGAGAGAAAGGAGTTACAACTGCAGAAGATGCGACAATACCGGGCAATGATCAAAGCTCAACAGTTGAACAAGCGTGTTCCAAAGTAGGCCTATTCGAAACAAGAAGAAGAAGAAAATCAAACCCTTAATGCTTTCTCTCTATGAAGATGAAAAAAAAAACTGAAAAATTAAAAAAATAATGATTAGCCGGATGACCAAATTAACACTGATCGTCACACCTCGTATGCTGCATAAACTTTTTGTATTTCTGTCCTTTCCACTAGGGTAGAACGCACACCCGACTCTTTTCGCCAAAACTCTAGGTTCCTCTACAGAGTCTACAGCATCAGACACCTCCAAAATGTCCATTATTTAAGATTTTAGTTTTCTGCTTAGAGTAGTCAGAGTAGTCTTAGGAATTTCTAACCGAACTTTTAACAATGGCTCGATCAACTGGAAGGTTAGTTCATTAAAAAAAATCTTCCATTCATTTTGAGCTCATCATTGGCTAAGTTAAGTAAAACAGCAGCATTTATACCGCTGTGATCTAGCATACCACAGTAAAATCTCATTGGCCATCTTCGGGTTGCTCTTTGTTTGTCAAAAGCATCAGTACCACCCTTGGTACTATTATAGTCCATAATCATTTATCGCGTCTGAGTAGGGCATTGTGGACAACAAAAGAACGATTCTATTTTCATTTGGTACAAAAGATACAAGACTTTTATTGTTATCAAATGCAAGTTTTGATGTACCTTTCACTTATCCATCATAAAAGAGGAAGGTACTTCTCTATTGTTTTTCCGCAATGTTTCAATCATAGTAATCTTATATTCAATTATCATTTTGTTGAATAAGTTCACCGAAGGAAACCAGTTCATCCACAGTGATGTTTCTATCCGTCCCACAGTGGGGCCGAATGCATGATTTCTTGGCAAAAATTATTTGAGCTAAATTTTGACTATGAAATGACAAGTACAAATCTTTTTAATAATAATACAAAGTTTAATATGTATTTTTTTCTGAACTATATATATGTATGTAAATTTATGGAAGTGTCCAACCAGTTTTTATAAGAACCTGTCAGTCATGTTTTCTGTTAGCTTTTTGCCATCTTTTCTTAAAATCAGCTACAAAAAATGAAATATTTTTATCAAGATCCGGAATTAGGTCTTTAGGACACTTTGTACTTGTTTCAACGATTTTTTTCATAAAGTTTAATTTACTTCGGTTCTGCGCTGTCAGCAGTTAGACCAAATCAGTGAAAAACACGTCTTACGCCCATGCAGATATCTTGACCACTTCACATTGTTTTGCTATACAAAAATTCAAGGATAATGTTGAACGTATAAATAAACTATGTGTGTGAACAGAATATTGATATCACTAACCATTTTTCCACAAAAATTCGTGAAAACTTGATATTCTTTTGCGGTCTAAACCAGCATTATCTTCAATTGGCGCAAACATGCGCAGCTTTTTTTTTCAAATTAATCGTGAACAACTAATCCAAAAACAAAACAAAATACAACTGCAAACATGATAAGCACTGATGTCAACTAAATTCGTACAAATAAACGTTACACCCTTTAATTATAATTTTCATTTACGCGTCTTTGTTAATTAATATTATAACATATTACTAAACACCATACAATTAAAATTATATATAGTAACCTGCAGGTAAGGATGCCATACTGGTAAAACTATTAAATCTGAGCCACGATGGTTACTTCTGAAATGAACTTTATGAATATTTTATGAAGCTTCAGCAGCTTCAGGCAAGTCTAGTCGCTGAAAACAAATGCTAGATCGCGGCTGCTTGATAGCATGCGGTAACATGTTGAAACAGGATGACCCGTGTCGTGTGTACACATGTATACGCTCGCCGAGATCTGCAATGATTTTTCGCAAATCTTGTGAACGTGTTAATTCTTGATATGTACATATATCTAGTTTTAAAAAAATACATATTACACTTTGTATTATTATTCACAAACGTTGTATTTATCAATTAATATTCAAAACTTAGTTAAAATAATTTTTGCCAAGAATTCATACATTTGGCCCCACTGTGGCGTCGGTCCCATGAATGCAATCAGAAAGTTTTCTTACATAAAATAACGGAACTGTCTGTTGATTTTCAGTTGATACTTCTCCTACATAAGGTAAAGCGTTGACCATATACACGTTCTGAAGTTCATTCATCATTACTATTTTGATGCCTTATTTATCTGGTTTATAAGCTAGGCAAATACGAAATGGACATCTGCCTCTATATCTCATTAACTGTTTATCCACTGTTGTTTTTTTTTGTGGCAAGTTCAAAAATGGAGAGAGAGCTAGAGCTAGGTTTAGGTTTAAGAGACCACATTACGAATCAGGGCCTACGACAGAGGACCGGGGTGACAGACATTATCAAAAGAATAGAGACATCAAAATGGAATTGGGCCAGTCACGTGGACAGAATGAAGGACGACAGGTGAACGAAAAGATTGTTGGAATGGAGACCACGCGCTGACAAGCGAAACAGGGGAAAACCACCTACACTCTGGACCGATGACCTAAAAAGAATTGAAATCAACTGGATTCAGGCGGTTCAAGAGAGACAAAAATGGAAAGCCATGTGGGAGGCCTATGTCGAGCAGTGGACGTCGAAGTTGATGATGATTGATGATGTTTATCTATTCTGCAATAAGAGTGAGGTGTATAATATTTTACACAGTTCAAGATAAATTTGTCCCATATTTCCCTGACTGGGGCTAATTGGGCTAATTTATCATTCACTCGTCGTGCTGGTCTTTTTATCGTCAAAGCGTAAGCAAGAAGTTGAAGCGTTCTAGATACATTGTTGCTCTAAATAATGTCATTCCAAATTTATTGGACCACAATTCTTCAGTAGTAAATTGGGACGATTTTTTTACTCCAGATAAAAAAGCAAGCCAATCAAAGTACGAATATCTGTCATATCTGTGTTACTATGTATTTTTGATTGATGATTTTCCCAGTAATTTTGTAGTAATTTCTTCATTAGTATGAACAAGAATTAAAATGTTCTAAATCTAAAATGTCCTGATGAAATAAAAGAGACCATGCTTTTAATGGAGTTTTCACATGACGGGCCTCACCTTTTGATCCTGTCATAAATGATACTGTATTTTTTATGGGCGTCTACCTCTGTTTTCTGGAACTTTTACACTCCATCTGTGCTCATCCTTGCCTTTTATTACTGATAAAGTCGATTAGCTGTTGATAGCTGTTCCTCTTCTAAATAAATGTTCGTCACTCTGTCCCCGTTCTGAAAGTTCTTATTCTTCCACATAATCTGAGTCCTCGTCGATATCTGTATCGGTAAGAAAATCCTTTCATCTTCAAGCTCTCGTTCCGTCAAAATATATCGACGGCCAGAGTTTTCACCAGCTTGAGATATGATGTGGATTGTATGCTCTAATAGCTTCAAATACATTGTAAATTGCCAAGTAAGAAATAAAATGGTTAGTTAACAACTCGAAAAATTTTAAATATGCAAAAATACGTGAAAGACACCCTGGGGTCAGACAGACCCCCCATACACTTCGAGATGTACATTGGACACTGAATACAATTTGACAAAACGCCGGAAGATACAGTTGACATAATAACTATATAAGATATAATAACTTATAGTTACAAGAAAGGGTGCAATTATATCCTTTTTAGGATAGGGTCCGTGTGACCCCACGATGCCTTTTAAAGGTTAAAGATTTTTTTTGAGTATGGATGAGAAGATATTTTCAATTTAGTTTTGAAATATTTTTTGGAAATATCATTTACTGAAATTCTAAACAATCGTTTGCTTAATGTGCAACCTAATTATTATGAAGTACAGTCGAACTTCCGAACGTTCCGTCGAAACTTGTTTGTTTCGCCTTGTTTTTTTAAGTCAGCATTTCAGTAACAATTTTTTATAGTTGCTTGCTGAACATCGATGTCCCACGCTTTTGTTAAATTTGTAATACCATCCCATAATGTAATATGTTCGGGTTGATTCTCCTCTAGTTTTTCATGGAAACCTTCTTCTATAGTGCAATTTTATATTGTTAATAATTCCTTGGTCCATAGGTTGTAACTTTGAAGTCATGTTTGGCTGGAGAAAAACAACATGAATCGATTTAAGCTGCTTGGTAATTTTTGGGTGTCAGAGAGTTATCCACAAACAGCAGAATTTTACGCTTTTTGACATTGAATTTATTGTCTAAACTAGCAAGCCATTCTTCATAAATTGCGCTTGTCATCCAAGCTTTTTTGTTGCTTGTATATGTCACTGCTACAAAAAGGTTAACCTTTAAAGCATCGCGGATTTTTCGATTTTTCAATCACCAACGGTATCAGTTTTTTAATATCACACAAATTGATTATCCCCACCATGGTGGTGAATCTTTCTTTGCTGTGTTTTCCAAGAAGACCTTTTCGTCTTTAAATGTTAACATTTTATTAGGCATTAATTTAAAATTAATTTAATTCTTAAAAAATAAAGCCGTCTCGTCCGCGTTAAAAATGTCTTTTTCGTGATAAGATGCTAAAAGTTCCGGCAAGATTTTGTTGCACCACTCTTCACATTCATGTTCATTAACGTCTGCTCTTTCACCATACATAACTTTTTAAATAATATTATGACATTTCTTAAACTTATCTAGCCAATCTAGACTCGCGATAAAATCAGTGTGTCCAGACTCTCAGCAAAATAAAGAGCCTTTTCTCTAATAAGTGATCCAGACATTGGCATATTTTTATCCCGCGCAATTTTAAACCATTCCAAAGTCGCTTTTATATACTTTTTCAAACGTTTGCGATCATTAGTTGCACCATTTGCGGCTTTTTTTCAGAATTTCTTCGCGATTTCTTATAATTGAAGAAAGTGTACTTGGAGGAATCCCAAAGTCTTCGTATTCTTTTAATACAAGTATTCTTTTCTCGCCATTCATACATATTTGCAATTGTAACGGCAGAGGTAAGAAGAAATAATGAATTTAAACTCTAAAATTTCATTAAAATATAGCACCTTTACTATAACAAACTGGATACGCTTTATGATAGGCAATATCCGGCACCATAAATTTTGGAAAATTCGCAGCGGTTAAAAAAATTGGAGTTATTCAGATTATTTTGTACGAAAAATTTTACCATTGTACACATTTTTACTACGAGTTATGGAAAAAATCGAGTTAAGGAAAATAGAAGTTGGAAGTTAGGTTATGGAAGTTCGACTGTAGTAGTAATCAAAACATCTGTAATAGTTAATTCATATTTCAATATCAAAGATAAAAACATAAATTGTTTTTAAGTTTAAAATTTATTGTATAAATACAAGGTACACCAACATCGTTGCTTCTTCAGCTAATGTGTATAAACTATAAACTCCACAATCAATCAATTAATTCACATTTCACTGAAATTACAATAATTATTAATGCGAATTTTTTCACGAAAATTATGCAATAGAATAGTTTGCGCAATAGAATAATAAATGGAACCAAATTATTTAAATCGGTCTGGTTTTACAATGATAAATTGTGTAATAAATTATTAACTTGGAGTATTATTCGTCGGAGTCTGTTATAATTAAGTTGAAGCAAACATTGTTGTTACTAAATTACATATATAATTGATTGAACTAAATTATTCTAGTTTATCACATTCCTATTTAACTTTAAGTCATTAATAAAAATGTTGCAATACGTTCGTTAATTATCTATATTATCTATTACGTTCGTTAATTTTAGTTCGAAGTCTGTTAAATGAAGTCTGAAAATTAGAAATACATTTTGTAACTAAATTACATTTAGAAATGGTTCGTATGTGTTGTCTTCTTTTATAGATACTTTTTACTTTTTACAAGGTAAAAAAATGTTAATAAAATAAAATTAGACAAGAACATTATAAAAATATTTTGAAAAACGTATAAAATAGCACATACTACTCGAAATAAAAATGACTGTGTGTCTCGCCTGAATTTCGAAGAAGTTCAGACTCGCCACACAAAGTGAAAGCTTCATTTTGCTCCCCTACATTTGGAAATGATAAAAGTGGTGTAACTCCATGTTTTTAAAATTGTTATTTTTTTGCTTAATGGTATCACATTTTGTTATATCTTTCATTATACAAGTGAAGCAACTTCAATAGTTCCATTAAAATCCCATAAAAGGGCGTTACTTGTTTTTACGGGGAACTAAAACTCTAAATATTCATTATAAAAGTGAAGTAAGTCCATAGTCATTTTAATAGTGCAATTAATATATATTTGTGTGTGTGTGTGTGTTTTAATAGTTTATTTTGATGGATTTAGAGGATTTTAATGATTCCGGGTGGAAGAGGTTCTGAAGACATAGCAGCATTTCTTCTTAAGCACTTAAAAACTCATGCGTATTTAAAAAAGCATGTCATTATGAATTCCGATTCTTGCACTATACAAAACCGGAATATACATTTTTTTCCCTATTGAAGCTTGTACAAGATCCTGAAACTAGTATTGATACCATAGATTACAAGTTCATGGTATCTGGACATTCTTATCTTCAAATTGATGGGGAATTTGGAATAATAGAGCGCTAGTCGCCGCCGTGGAAAATTTATAGCCCAGACCAATTGGCCCAGACCGCTATTATAAAAACAGTTAAACCCAAAAAAAAAAACTTATTTTGTTGTTACTGAAATGAAAAACGCCTAATTTTTAAGTACCTTAAGTACTGTCTTAGAAAATTCTATTACAAATAGATAAAAACAACTCGCAGTTACGACTTTAATTGGCTAAATAGAGGTTTGAGAGAAATTATCCCTTACAATTTCAATTTAAAGAAACACTAAATCCCGAGACACCCTTATATAAAGTAGATTTATGCAAAAAAGTAAGAACGACCGGCCCACTTGTACAATATTTGACAAGACCTACTCTATCCATCTAACGACTAGTTACTAACGCAAAAAGAAATATATTCTTGATCTTCTACCACACATTCCGCCAATTTACCACCATTACTACAAAAATCTGCCCATAGAAATAGCAAATCGGTAAATCATAAATAATCCAGAGCGTTCATCTGATGACGAAATTACATATGATTAAAACACTATACATACACACATGTCACTATAACAGTGATGTAATTCCAAAAAAAAAGTTTAAGTTCATTTATTAAATTAGTTTTATTTTGATTTTCTACGTAACTTATTAAATTATTATATCTTCGATTTTTATTAAACAATAAAAAAAAAACGGCCAAGTGCGAGTTGTGACTCGCGCACCGAGGGTTCCGTACAAACTTGTATAGTAAAGTATTATTATGTAGATTATCAACATATTATGTAGATTATAAAGAAAAATTAGACGAAATATAATATATACAGGATGTTACGGGACTTGAGTATGTCGCATGTCGGTTATAAAAAAGCAAAATTTAGACATAATATATACCCTGTATATATTATGTATATAAAGCGTACGTGATGAAATGCATAACGAATATAAACAAAGAAAATTCAGAATAAACATAGAATAGGACCTAACTGTATGCAACCCATATGCTTCTGGAGCCTGACAATACCACTACGACAACATTAGTGAATTTTCATAAGTTTCAAATAGTAAATTCGCATTTTTCTTGTAATTAAACTACATATTTACGGTTTACAGATTTTTCCCTTGACATGTGCTGTAAGACACCGCTTCTTGCCAAATTTCATGATTCTAGGTCAACGGGAAGTACCCTATAGGTTTTGATTCCCTCGTGAAATCGCAAAATATGCGACATAAACGGTCATATCTTTTGATCGCGTTGACTTACAAGTTTGATTTTTTCACAGCTGAAAGAGACCGCAGACTCGAGTATTTGATACAAATTTCAACTTGTTACCTCTACGCGTTACTGAGAAAAAGGTCTTGACAGACAGACAGACGGACAGACAGACAGACAGACAGACAGACAGACAGACAGACGGACAACAAAGTGATCCTATAAGGGTTCCGTTTTCGGTACGGAACCCTAAAAAAGAGAAAACATTGAATGAATACCTATATGTTTTTTACTACATTTTAATTCGCAAAAAGCTCGTTATTTTAAAATTCAGTTTCAAGGAGATAATTAACTTTTACAATGACCTACACATATGTTGTCTTCTTTTATAGATATTTTACTGTATTGAAGGTTTATAATACACTGGCGAGCGAAGAATTTAGGTCACTTAAGAAATTGCAACTGATTGTAAGACTGGCCTGATAAGCAGAAGACCCGGATCCGGATGAAAAAGAGTCACCACCGAAAGAGATGACCGGTTTTTGGTGTCAAAAAATGGAATTTTTATTGCAATTTAGCTTTCTGCGAATTTAAGGAACTTGTTCTGAAAATAATATCGCAATAAGTGTTGAAAAACATTTAGACTCATTTAGTATCAGTCTCAGAAATGATATTGTGAGAACTACACCTGACGCTGACCGGGTAATTAAAAAAATAGTACAGTGTGTCCTGCTGAACCACAAATTTGCATTAACCATACAATTTATCTAGGGTTTCTGAATATACGCAGTTTTTCAAAACCGCGGTTTTCGAAAATTAGAAACCGCGGTTTCGGTTTCGGGTTCGGTTTTTAAAAACTTTTGGTAGTACTGTCTGATATTTGATGAATTTGATCATTTGTATAACTAATTTGGTAAATAATTTAAAATATAGAATACATATTGAAATTTAAATAGATTAGTGTTTAAATACAAGTGCAACTAATTGTAAGTAAATACATATGTTTAGACTTTTAGCGCTTGTAAACATTGGAGTTCGAAGAGCACTAATTCCGTGTATTTTATTTTTAGATATTTTTAGATAAAACCGAAAACCGCGGTTCTTTATGGCGGTTATGCGGTTTCGGTTTTTGCACAGAAAACCGCGGTTTTGCGGTTCGGATATATCCGAACCAGAAACCCTAAATTCATCTCGCTGTTTGCGACACTTTTTACAAGAAATTATCTCAAGCAGAAAACAGCTACAGCAATGAAGGTGAAGATTTTATCCAGACAACAATAAGGTTGAAGTCGAAGGTGAATGTTCGGCACATTCAGAAGAATTAGAAGAAGTGACCAATCCAAACTATTCCTTCCAAGACGAAGCTCCAAAAGCTATTCAAGAAGTATTAAACAAACATATTTATATGCAAACAAATCGCTATCCTTATTCTATGAAACAGGAGATTGCTACATATAAAAGAACTTCTGAGAGAACAAAAGATTAAATATTTTGTTTCAAGCACTCTCTACAATTAAAGCTACATATTTAAGCTACTAAAAAAACATATGAAAATTAAAATGAGATCACTTAAAACAAAATGCGTGTTTCTCGGGACCGACGATCGCGCCCAACCTCTCTTCCCGCGTGTTTGAGGGCTGTTGTCGACTTAAGCCCCCCATACACGTGCGAACAATTTGTGCAAATTCGGTGTTTGTGCAAACAGTTTAACCGTCTATGGGGCTGTTTGAATGGTTGCGCAAACTGTTTGAGTAAAATCGGTTAGGATCGAAATAATTTGTACAAATACTCCTTGTTTTAGTACTTGTTTGACGTGTATGGTACGGTTTGTGCAAACTTTGGGTTAGTCAACTCCTGCTCCTAGACACTGTCAGGCAGTTTCCTTTCTATTCCGTGGTTGAAAACGTAGTTTTTGTTTGTAGTTTTTGTAGTCTGCAGCTGACGTTATTTTGAGCTCAGTGACCAGGCGGTCATGACTGAATTCGTTCCTCTTCTGGAACCAACTCTTGACCCACACTCTTCGCTTTCTTTTTCTTTTAACTATTCGTTTCTCAGCCACTAGGGCCAGAATAATGGCGGCACAGCAATCGTCCGTATATGACAT
Organism: Phosphuga atrata; assembly: GCA_944588485.1. NCBI lineage: Eukaryota > Metazoa > Arthropoda > Insecta > Coleoptera > Silphidae > Phosphuga > Phosphuga atrata. Next base: position 13,783,045 of record OX155895.1, on the reverse strand, counting down.
GTTCAACGAACAACACCACAAATCGAAATGATGTTTGCGCAATAGGTTGCTACGTGTATGTGCTAGCGTATGTACAAACAGGCGTTTGTACAAACACCGAATTTTCGCAAATTGTTCGCAAGTGTATGGGGGGCATTAGGAGAATACACGGAATCTCAAGGCGCTGCGTTAAATACGAAAAAAGATACAAAGGCACAAAATTAAGTCACCCGGATGTAAAAACCAAAAACGAAACCGGAACCGCGGTTTTCAATTTTCAAAAAACGAAAACCCAGGTTTTGAAAAAGTGCGGATATGTAGAAACCCTAATTTCACCTGTGTTGATCAATTTGAATACCAAGATTTATTAATTGAGTTTACTTTAGAAATGTTATCTTTAAAACTACAGTGTGTTATTTGACAGTTACTATTGTGAATTATTAAATGGCTTTCTAAGGAAGGTTGACCGTTATCATACATAGAATATGTAATGTAACTTAGTTTTTTCTATATTTATTGTTAATTTATTTATGTCCATCCATTTTTAATCCTATTTAAGCCAAGCCCTGCAACTGTTAAGCACTGGTACCAGGATCGTTCATGAATACCAGGAACAGCACTGGACCGGGAACAGTTACTATCTGGTATCAGGTTACAATCTGGTACCAGGAGGGAGCAGAGAATAACAATATTGAATCATCGGCAAATAAATAGCATTTGCCCTGGATTTCCTCCTCAAGTGATGCTAGATCGTTCATGAGCACCAGGAACAGCACTGGACCGAGAACAGTTACTTGAGGGATACCGTAGTTAGTTCCAACAAAGGTAGAACTTTTTAACTTTACACGTTAATTCCTTTCGTGCAAATAGCTCTCAGACCAGTCCAGCGCCGTTCCAAGTCCTCCCACCTGTTTTAATTTATTCACTAGCAGGGCATGGGACACGGTATCAAAGGCCTTAGCCATTGATAAGCTACTTCCATTTGGCGGTGGCTCGGTTATGGTTTGGGAACGAATTTCTTCACGAGCACGCACTGAGTTGGTCTCCATACAGAATGGTTCTCTGCCAGTTCGCAGATACATTCCGGAGGTTCTAGACGATCATGTTATGCCTTTTATGGTCACTATGCATTAGCATGGCACTTTTATGAAAGATAAATGCTAAACCTCACGCAGCCAGATTTGTCGGAGAATATCTGGACGAGGTGGTAATTAGGCGGTTTGAATGGCCAGCACTCAGTCTAGACATGAATCCCATCGAACAGGACTGGGATGAGTTGGGACGATGTATCCGAATGCATACAAGAACCAGCTACAAGAACTGCTCAGGAGCTAAGAAGGAGCTTTTGCAGGAACGGGATAACATTGACCAAAATTTGATTATTAATATAATTGAAAGTATGCCTCGTCGCTATTCACGTTATTAATGATTATTCCAATTAAATTATTTTTTTAAATAAATTAAATTATTCTGATTATTAAAATAATCCTAATTTATGTATGTTTTTCATTTTCTTAGTTCTTCATAACAAAATATCAAAAAAATAACATTTTAAAAGCAAATTTGTCGCATTTTCATAATAAATCATCAACAACAAAATATGCTTTCCAATGTAATACTAATTTAGCTTGCAAATTTAGTCATCACTTTCATTAAACATTCAGGAATAATAACCGTTTTAAAAAATTAACGTTAATTTATTTTGTAATTGAAAAGGAAACTGAATGAGTTAAACTTTATTTTCAATGTTTAATTTTATTTTCAATGTTTTAGTTTATTCTCAATGGAAGATTTTTTAATTCGAATTAGAAATTTTACGATACTTTATATATTGTACTTTAATTTGTCCATACTATTAGATGATTTATATTAATTTTAAATTTTTGTTTTTTCTCATATTTCTCACGAATTCTGTTTAGTTTCATGAATTCAGTTTATTTATTTATGTATTTATTCTGGCTTGACACATTTTATTCACAATCTGGGGGCACAGCAGTGCGCCTGCCAAGTCGAGCACATCCGTACTACCTTTTCTCGAAGCGACCCACGGCACTTTTGACCCCCTGTAACTCCATTGTGTAAAAAGCAAGAAGTTTGAATTTTTAGATATCAAGAGACATACTATAATTGGCTATATTGCCAATATTCGTAATAATTATACCTTATAGTTTACGAAATATCGCCAGTCCAATTTCTTAATATTGTAAGTGACCATTCACCGATCATCAAAATTCTAATGTACTTCTAGCAAACTTACAAACTCCAAAATTTGAATTTTAGTTAGCCTTTAGCCTACAACGGATGGAAAAAATCAAAAATCCCGAAATTTCATAATCCATTAATTGAAAAAATAATACTTATTCAAAATTTGGATAATTGATTAGATAACAATTTATAACAAAGTTGTTGAATAGCTGCCTCCATAGACACTAACTAAAATAACTGACTTGGTCTTCCATGGGATCTCACAACTTCTTTTAGCGAAAGAACTGCGTTACGAGACTTGGCATTCTTTACATTTTATGTTTTCGATGGGATTAGATTTACTGTATCTTAAATAAGGAAATAAATATATTTGATTTGATTTGGATGAAAAGATAATTTAAATTTTGTTTTGAAATATTTTTTTAGGAAATAACATTTACTAAAATTCAAAACAATCGTTTTGAAAAATGTGTGTTGAAAAATTAATGTTTGGTTAATGTGCAAAATAAGTAAATATATATTTTTCTATAAACACTGTATACTTAAAAAAAGAAAAACGTTTATAATTTATGTTTATGCAAACAAATAAATTTTTCTTTGTGTATTTATTTTGCATCGAAGCTCTGTAAATATTTTCAACTAGGATGCTAAATTTAAATTCGTTTTATTTTTACACCTCAAAAATGTTTTCCTAATAATATTGGCACGGATATAAAATTATCGAGAAAACTAAACTTCGTTCCAAAAAAATACGATAAGTATATATAAAAAAGTTTTCAAATGATAGTATAAAATAAACGTCAAATTTAATCCCCAAAAAATCAAGCATGATAAATCATGATAAGATGAAATGGTATTAAGAAATTAATTCGTGTTTGTAATGTTCCTCAAATATTGCATTAAAATAAGATAAGATTTAAAATAAAATTTAAAAGAAAACATCCAAAATAAAGGGTGAAAAGTCTAATATAAAGGGTGGCAAATTAAGAATTTTTTTCTGAAAACTTGTCCTGATTTTAAACTGCAATTATCAAAAAACGAAATAAGTTTTAAAAGAAAGAAATTTTTCATTGAACATTGTAGAGTAAAATCTAAAGTTTAATAACTAACAAGTTAAATGCTTAATCCTAAATTAAAAATTAATACTTAAAAATTGCATCGATTACATGACCTCCGTTTGCTTCGATGCATGACTACTATCTAAGCAACAATGAACGGATTGCACGCTGGCACATTTCTGGTTAAATCTCACCAATAGCTTGTCGAATGTTGCGTTTTAAATCTTCCGGGGTTTTAGATCGGTTCTGATAAAGATTTAACATAACCATGAGAAATAATCCAAACCGACAAATCCTGAGAGCCAGGAGGCCACAACTGATCCCCACGCTGACGCTGAGAAATCAGACAACCAGGAAAGAACTCTCGTAACACTCCCATTGCCATTTTGGGTACATGATCTTGCATCATCTTGCTGATACCAAATATCGTTTATTGGTAATCGGAGTTGAGCGATGATATCAATTAAGAACGTTTGTAGCATCTCCACATAACGTTCACTATTGGCTATTGACTGCTTTTCCCATTTCATCTTCAAGAAAATACGGTCCCAATACTCTAGCTGCGCATATTCCACACCATACAGTTACCTATTGAGAATCTCTTCTCGCTCTTCTTCGAATATAACTTGAGGGTTTTCTACAGACCAGCAACGTAAAATTGTGTTTGTTCCTCTCCCTATGCTATAGAAAATGTGCCTCGTCACTTATACTTATTTTGTTGACAAAATTATCCCCTCTGCCCAAAATCCATCGACTGGATTCTAAATGTGAGTATCGGTCAATTGGATGAATTTTTGTGCCTTGTGCCATTTGTAAGGCCGAAAGAGTAAATCTTTCTTTAAATTGTTCTTACAGACTTACGTGAAATTCATACTTGCTGCGATAAACGTCTCACTGATTGATTGGAATTTTCTTAACTTGCAAAGTATTCCCTTGTTCTTCTATCAGTTTTTCCCTCTCTGCAAGTTTAGTATCCTTAAGAGAGCCTGTTCGAAGGTATTTTTCGACCCATCATGCAATTGTACTGCAATTTGGCGGCGCTTGAAAATGAAATTGTTGTCGAAACCACTTCTAAGTTTGAATAATGGAGTTCGTTCTGATAAAAATGCGTTCAATAACGCAGTATTTTCTTGAAGATGAAATGGAAAAAGCAGTAGTTGCCAATAGTGAACGTTATTCGGCTCTACACAAGCAATCCTTTGTTCAATCGGCCACCGCTTCATTTTCAAAAAAACTTTAAGGTTCAATGAATATTAGACAGTTAAAATTATGGCAAATAAGTCCAAGGGCGTACTCAGCGAGGGGCAGGGAGTGGGGGGCAGCTGCCCCCTCTAGAACCCACTTCTCGGCACAGAAATATCTATAACATTATTAAAACCTCATCCTGACGTCTTCGGGTGCAAAGAGCATGGCGAAGCATTTCTGAAATGGTACGACAGATGGATACTTTCATAATGCATAACTCATTTCATAATCCTCGAAACAAATATGAGCTGACCCCCTCCCCGCCCCTAGTTCATATCCTGGGTACGCTCTTGAATAAGTCATTCCTTTTTTTGTTTTTATTAAGTAAAAACAAGATAGTCTTAATTTGTCACCCTTTATAGAGTTTTCACATTAAATTCGCCCTATTGCAAATAAATTTCACTCTTTTACAAATAAAATTCACCTTTTTGCAAATGAAATTCAACCTTTTGCAAATGAAATTTAACCTATTGCAAATCAAATTCACCCTTTTGCAAATCAAGTATTTTACATAAATATTATATTTTAAAAAAACATCAAATAATGTTAATGTGCATAGTAACAAATCAAGTTTTATTATAATTTACACAATTGCATTATTAGAGTGACCCGTATCTGACCAACACAATCACGCACGTGAATTTAATTTGTAAAAGGGCGAATTTCATTTGCAAAAGGTTGAATTTCATTTGCAAAAAGTTGAATTTCTTTTGCAAAAGGTTGAATTTCATTTGAAAAAGGTTTAATTTCATTTGCAAAAGGTTACATTTTATTTGCAAAAGGTTGAATTTTATTTACAAAAGGTGAAATTTCATTTGCAAAAGGTTAAATTTCATTTGCAAAAGGTTGAATTTTATTTACAAAAGGTTGAATTTCATTTGCCAAAGGGTAAATTTTATTTGCAAAAGGTGAATTTCATTTGCAAAAAGGTGAATTTCATTTACAAAAGGGTGAATTTCATTTGCAAAAAGATGAATTTCAATTGCAAAAGGGTGAATTTGATGTGAAAAACCTGTATTATGAAAATGGTTCAAATTTATTTTTCTTCGTAGATTTTCGTACTATTGTGTCAAAAATCCATTTAATCTTGAAATAAGTAAAATATACGGAAAATAAGAAATATGAAAGATTTAATGTAAGACTAACATTTAATGTAAGATTCATGAGATTGGGAGAGTTGAGGTACATCTTTAATATGGACCTCAACTCTCCCAATCTCATAAACCTTCCCTGCATTCTCCAATAATCCGACGACACAGCCCTCATTTCAAATGCCAAATTTCTTCCAGAAGCAATTATTAACTTACAATCACTTACAAATGATACAATCAATTGGTTCAACAAATAGAAACTAGGCCCTAACCCTTCCAAATGTCAACTCCATTTACCCTTCCACCAGATCTCTAATAACTTTCCATATATTAAAGTTGGCCTTACTATAGTTAACCCCACATCAACAATTAGTCCAGTCATCTAAGTATATCACCCCGGAATCTAACGGAAAAAGCTGAATTTTTGTATAGACCTTTATTTTAGCATTCAAAATGTTGTCTCAAAAGTCACATATGCCAACATGTGAGCGTCCTTAGATATTCAAGGTCAAAGGTCGCAAAAATCAGTTTTTTGAGAATATCGCGTTTTTTTTTGCCTCCTATCGTATTTGCATTTATTATGAAAATAAAAAGGTTTCAGATGAAATTTGTGGAGAATTTTATTCTCAAGAACTTTCAAAACGAGATGTTCTCAAAAAACTGATTTTTGCGACCTTTGACCATGAAAATCTATGGACGCTCGCTCACATGATGGCATATGTGACTTTTGAGACAACATTTATAATGCTAAAATAAAGGTCTATACAAAAATTCAGCTTATTCGTTAGATTCCGAGATTGACCCCTTTTTTTTGACAAAGATGACTAAATCAAATCTTTAGGCATCACATTCCACGGAGCATTCAAATTTAATTTTTGCTCATGTAAAAGATAGCAAACACGAAATAATCAAAAGATCAAAAGACTTTCGGTCAGTGACCTTCCGTAATCAGGGAATTTCCACAAAGATTGCGACGACAATTTACAAGACCACCATCGACGTAGCATACAAATTGCCGAAAGAACCGCACTGAGAACTCGTCATCATCACAAATCACAAAAATTCGTCATCCAAACAACCTTCTACACAATCCCTCCAATACACTCTATAAATACATACATTTGAAAATACAATAACAGAAATTCACGAATTTACTTTCTAAACTGACACACAAGGATTCCTAAACTACACATCTACCATGCTCTGTTGAAGAGAGTCGTTTCTACCGGTCCCTCCTTATTTCAATACAATATGTTATATTTTACAAATTTCGGGGGAGTTTGAACCCCTCCGGCTACGCCCATGGCCAAGGTAAACCAAGCTTTATCTTGCTGAAAAATGGGGTTATGCAAGGCATTTACATAGGGCACTAACAGTGGCTGTAAAATGTAGTGAATATGCCGAATCTCGTTAAGACTTGCTTCCAAGAGGAGACCGACTAACATACACTATCGCCCCCCCAAACCATAACTCCCTATGTAAGGGCCGTATGTCTTTCAACAGCAGATTGTAAAATTCTGCGTTCACCGAATCGACGTCTCGCTCTTCTGCGACCATCATAAGCCCATAAACAGAACCGAGACTCATCGCTGAAAATAATGTTATTTCATTCATGGCTCCAATGTTGTCTTTGCCGGCACCAATTAGTCTTGCTCTGCGATGCTGCGGAGTAAGAGGTAGACACAATTGTGGACGGTAGGATCTAATACCAAAACTGTCGATTCTTCTGTAAACAGTAGCCATGTTTACTCTTTGGTCATTTACAGTCAACCAGTTATTTCCCAATGCTCGCAACGTTGTAAATCTGTCTCATTAAGTTGTAAGACAAAGAGCTCGATCTTCACGTTCAGTGGTGCTTCTTGGACGTCCTGATCCAAGTCTACGTCGATTCTCCCTAGCTTCGGACCGTCTAGACCAGCAGTAGTAAGAACTGAAAAACCCGCTTCTCACATACCAATAATGCGACCCCTTTCAAAATCACTTAGATGATGATATTGTGCACGACGACGGACACTGGGCATATTTTTAAGTTTTACATGCATGTATATGTTTTATCTCACTACTTCTTTAATGACCAGAGCCTAGAGCCGTTTATACGTTTAGTATAATAAAGATTATAAATTATTATTATTATATGTAAGACTAATTATTAAAAATTGATTCAGCAATTTAAACAAGTCAATTAAATTTAATTAGTATATGGAAATATTGGCTCCAATTTCCAATTAGCAGACAATATTTCAAATTAAAAATTTATCATGTAATCAATTACTGGAAAACCAGACAGGTTGGAATATCCAATTGAGTTTTCATGTTTTGTTCTATTAGGTACACTAAAATATTCTTATTAATAAATGATTTTCGTGAAATAGAGAGAGAGAGAGAATATATTTATTGTATACTTTATACTTTCGTGAAATATTAATTCATATTAATACTTAATTTCAGTGAAATATTAATAATTCCTAATCTTTTCGATTAGTATAAATTGATATATTTCTCAAAATATTGAAACAAATTAATAGAAGGTTAAACAATTAAAAAAAACTAAAAGAATTTTTATTTTGTGCTATTTTTTTTAAACAATAAAACATAATTTTGAAAAATATCTAAAATAAAAATATTTTGATTATTTATTTTTTATTACTCGTGAGAGATAAGTACTATCTTGACGCCCGTATTTTAGTGCGACAAATGGCTGTTTTTGTCAATTCAATTATTACCACATAACTTGGGTAACGTACGCAAATATTTAATAAAAATAGCTAAGTTACATTAAGAAAAACAATTGAATAAATAAAATAATATACTAAATTTATTTAGTATAAATAAATAATAAATTTTTAAGATAGTTACCCCTCGCATAAGGAATAAAAAATATTATCTGCAACTCGTGCGGTATTGTCAAATGGTATTGTCAATGATCTGAATGAGTGCAACTTCGTTCGGGCGCCTAATTTCGCTCTCGTGAGCTATTGACAACTTACCGCCCTTGTTGCACAATATACTATTGTTATTGGGAATGATTCTCATTCTCATTCTCAATATTCTCATTCTCAATAACAAAATAAATAATTAAAATTAGGGATGATATCAACCAACATATAATTTGATTAGTTTCAAACCTAAATGTCATCTTTTCAAATTAGGACTAATCAACATCAAATTAGGGATTATCAACATCAAATTGGAAATAATCAAAAACATAAGAGTAATGCATGTATTTAATTTATATTTTTAATTCACTATTTACGCCGTTATAATACTAGTAAAAATATAAATACTGTTTAAAAATGCGGTAATTAAGTTTAAAAGAGAGAATTATTTTGTGCTGTTTAAACACTATTTATGCGCGCTCTGTTGATGACGTCAAATACTATATCCAGTGACAGTCCAGCCCATTGTTTACTACAGGTGTTCTCGTTCTTAACTTATTTCACCATAAAAAAGCTCAAAAACCAGTTTATAAGTATTCCATTGGGCCTGAACGCAAAAGCACTACTAAACACAATCAGGTTATAGTGTAAGGTTATTAGAAAAGATGAAGTATATATACAATATATACAACAACGTGTTTACATTGTTGTGAAGACCAATTTAATATAAGTATGACGTATTTCGATACCTAATATAATTTCACTCAATCAGAAGTTTTGTATAGAAAATCACAAAGCAGTAGTATAATTAGATATAACTATATCTTAATCCAGTTTACAAAGTTTTGTAATTTCGTCTATTATTTTTCACGGAAACAAAGAACAATAAAACATTTTACTATTCAGTTCTGATTCTAAGTAATTCATCCCTTGACTTTTTTATTTTGTTATACCTAATTAAATATTTTGTTTTTATATTTACAATATATCTTTAAATACAGATAGAGGATACAGACAATGTTCAATACAACATGAAGTAGAAATGTGTAAATGTGAAGCAGAACTCCTTTATTTAATCATAAATAAAGGAGTCAGAACTCCTACACGATGGTACGAAACAAGCACGATAACTTTTAATATTTGACATGTCTACTACAGCTACTGTATCAACAAAGTTATACGCGGGTAAAAATTAACCTTCTTACGTCACAACGCGACCGACCTGTTTTCGGTACCGAGTTTAAAAATATATTTTCAATTTGTTATAAGTAGGCCCCGGATTAATATGTAAATACATATTTTTCATTCAAATTATTTTCGGTCTTTATTTTGTTTTCTACATAAATTAAGATATTTGGAAGGAGAAAATGTAATCTTTAATTTCCATATTTTTTCATATTTCAAAGGTAAGTCTATATTTTACAAAAAAATTAAAATCATCCATATTTTTATTATTTTACGACGGAACAGCAATGCACAAAATTCGCGTTTGCGCCACTTTGATATCGCGCTTGCTATGATATTGTGCGTTTATACTGTGTTTTTATTTAAACCTATCTATCTATATATTTGAATAAAAATGCCCAAGAATAAACAATCATTGCGGTTCAAATTGGAAAAATATATCGAAGATTTTCCAACTTGATTATTGGTCGATTTCCAATAATGTGATTATTGGTCGTCTATTTGAAGACCAACAAATCCTTTTTATTGGCGTGTGAAGAACTTCCTAAATGCAAACATCAGCGAAGCTTTTTAATGATGCTATGGGTGTTTTGTGGTCTAATGGAATTAGAAATGAACAAGTTTTCTTGCTGCTCCTTATATGGTTAAAGCAGCAGATGCTCTCAAAGTTTTATAACCCAAAATGATCCCATGTAACGTGCACAGAACATGGTATAAATAGATTAGCCGAATACATAAGGTCCCAGCTTAAAAGATTGATAGATTAGTATCAAATGTGAAGAAAATCTTTTCGAAAGCACCAAATAGAATCTCCAAATTTAAAGAGATATATCCCCGATCTTCTTTTGCCGCCGGAGCCAGTACTGACACGCTGGGGTGCATGGCTGACAGCAGTTGAATGTTACACTCAGCATTTTAATGCAATCAAAACAATTATTTATGAATTAGAAGATGATTGAGTTGCTAGAATTTTAGTCTAAAAAGAACTTCTTGAGGATGAGACTGCGAAACGATTTGGTCTACATAAAAAGCAATTATTGTTTTTTATCACACCAGATAAAGGCACTAGAAAATCTTTCAACGTCACTGAATGACAACCTGAAGATTATTAATACAATAGAAAAAAAAGTGTCTGGAGCAGAAGGCCTCGTTGCTGACGGGGTTAAAGAAAAATGAAGTTATGTTTACTAAAAAAATAAAGGATTTGATAGCCTAAAAAAAATAATAGCATGCTGGGCGCAAGATTAGAAGACAACCTAGACGTGCACTTACTTGCAGAATTGTGCAAATTTAACTATGCTCCAGTGACATCCTGTGATGTTGAAAGATCATTCAGCCAGTACAAAGCATTATTTCGACACCACCGTGGCAGAGAGCTAAGCGGTGCTTAGCAGAGTGGCAGAGCAAAGTCGGCGAAATCGCATTTAAATTTTTTCAAAATAAGGTGCTTTTTTGGTGCTGCAATATTTAATTAAGTGCTCAAAATAGTCATTAAAAAATTTTAATGACTAAAATGCACCGCTGACTAAATATTAAGCTAGCAGAGTCGTACTAAAAATAGGTTGAAAAATATGGCGTAAACACGTGTAAATGGCGTGTATAAGTATAGTGGATCAGATGTATGAAAATTTACTAAATAATATCGAGCACTTTAGTGCACTGCCAAAAAAAATTTTATGCTAGCAATTCCCTATGAAAGAATTCATCTTTACAAATAGGTAAGTGGCTGAATTAAAGTGCTTTTTAGGTGCTATCATGGTGACAGTGCAGTTAATCGCATGCATTCAAATTTTGCGAAAAGTCGAGAGTTGACTGGTGCAGCATGGTGAAAAAGTCAAGCGGGCAGAGCGTAATAAAAAAATACGTTTGGAAATATAGCTAAAGAAATATATTTAAGTGCTTTTTAAGTGCTCTAAGTATATTAAAACAAAGGATTACTAATATCAGAATATTCTCTTAAAACATAAATCCCTTATATATTATAGCTTAATAGTTTTATTTACTTTTATATAAAGCTATTATTACAGTGCTGCCTCTGTGACATCCGAACAACTAGGTTTTGAACCCAGCTTCGTCTGTTAGAAAGCAAATGTTCTACCGCTAGGCTATCCAGACTTATATTGGTAATCGATAAATTTGTTCATAAATATATGGGTGATTCAACAAAAAATGGGTAACTCGCTGTCATCAGTCAATATATACGACATTTTATTACATTTTGTGAAAATTAAATTTTATTTTAAAGTAATTAAAAGTCCTTTATTTTTCCACCCAATTTCAGCTATTTATTTTAAAAACAATTTTGTAAAATAGCACAAGAAATCCTCAAAACGTCAGTTCTTTGTCACGTCACAATCCCAAATACGCGCAATGAAGTTGCTGTATAATAGATATTACCATTAATTTCGGAAAACTTTTTATTTCACTAAAACCTGTAATGTACTTAATAATGCATATCACAACTCTCATCATGTAATATTCTCTCTGTTATTTAAAAAAAAAGTAAGAATCTTTGGGTTCAGTTTCATTCGTCAGTCCGTTGTGCGTTGTTAAAATTTGAAATTTCTGCAAAATATCGCTGACAAGGTCAAATCCTTGTCAAAATTTTGAATGATGGTAGTCAAGTTAGCTGTAGACCACGCCATTTGACGGCTTTTATTACTGTACCAGTCCTAGAGTCGTGGTTATCACTTGTACTTGTGCAGATCCAGTCAAAAAATCAGTACTGTGGTGCGTCTATAACAATTAAGTATATATAACGCATTTATGTTTTTAGAGAATATTCTGATATTAGTAATCCTCTGTTTTAATATACTTAGAGCACTTAAAAAGCACTTAAATATCTTTTTTGGCTATATTTCCAAACGTATTTTTTTATAACGCTCTGCCCGCTTGACTTTTTCACTATGCTGCACCAGTTAACTCTCGACTTTTCGCAAAATTTGAATGCATGCGATTAACTGCACTGTCACCATGATAGCACCTAAAAAGCACTTTAATTCAGCCACTTACCTAATTGTAAAGATGAATTCTTTCATAGGGAATTGCTAGCATGATATGTTTTTTGGCAGTGCACTAAAGTGCTCGATATTATTTAGTAAATTTTCATACATCTGATCCACCATATTTATACATTGAAAGCACCTAAAAAGCACTTAAATATAGTGTTTACACCATATTTTTCAACATTTTTTTAGTACGACTCTGCTAGCTTAATATTTAGTCAGCGGTGCATTTTAGTCATTAAAAATTTTTAATGACTATTATGAGCACTTAATTAAATATTGCAGCACCTAAAAAGCACCTTAAAAGCACCTTATTTTGAAAAAATTTAAATGTGATTTCGACGACTTTGCTCTGCCACCGCGACGGAGGTTATTTCGACCAAACAGAAAGAGTTTTAATTTTGAAAATGTATGTGATTGTATACTGCAATAATTTCAATAATGTGAACGAAACGGAAGGCGAATAAAATTGTTCTTATTTATTTTTCACATTAAACTGTGTTTTCATTAAACTATACTTTAAAGTTATTGTTATTTTTAACTCCATGTTTTTCCATATTTTAGATTTTATGGTCCATATTATATGTACATATTTTGTAATTTTTAATGCATATTTATCCGAGCCCTGGTTATAATTATTTAATTACAACAAAAAAAAAAAGAAAACAAAAATAGTTTTGTTAAGAAACTTAAATATGAGCTTTCGATTTATGACAAAAAAAAATTATTCAAATACCCCATTGTTAATTTTTTTCATAATAAGAAATAGGCATATAATATGTATATAAATATATTACTTCTATTCCAGAAACTCGTTTCATTGATGAATACCACTTTGATATGGATGATTATCGAATATACAAAGGGAAACCCTCTATAAAAATTAGAACGGGTCCCACGCAATTTGGTACAGCGTTTGCCATCCACAAATCAATTGTAGACTCACTCATTGACTTTACGTCTATATCGGAACGCATCTCCACTCTATCAATGAAATCGGCGATCAAAACGTATACTCTCATCAACGCACACGCTCCCACAAACGACTATAATAAGAAAGATCCTAAAACATCGGAACTGGGAACAGTTAGTAGAAAAAAACAGTAAAAACCAAATTCCACCACATCACGTCAAGATTTTGTTAGGCGATTTTAACGCACAGTTGGGTATAGAGAAACAATTTAGGAAAACAACAGGTATATACACAGCACATAAAAGAACAAATAAAAATGGCGAAAGACTAATAAATTTTTGTGAAAATTTCCAACTTAAAATCATGTCAACACAATTAAAAAAAAAACAGATATAAGCTTTGCACTTGGAGGGCACCCAACATCAATATGGGTGAATTTCAAATCGATCATGTTGCCAAAGCTCATACAAACCAAAAGTAGGTCCTTAATGTAAAAACGAGGAAAAGTTTCTTCGATTCTAATCACTACTTGTTACAAATTAAAATTAAACTAAAACCCGACAGGAGAAGACCACGACAACCACGAATTTTTAAGCCTAAGCCTGAATATTTAAAAATAAACAGGGACAGTATTTTGCAAGAAATCAACACTCAAACAAACACGACACAACAATCAAACACGACAAACTGGACAGAATAATCGGATGTTCTCAGGAACGCTTTGAGGATAGGCCAACCCCCACGTAAACGTAAGCACAGATGGTAGAACAGTGTATGCGACCGAGCAATAGAAGACAGACTTAACACTTGGAAAAAATTTCATAGCAACAAAACGCCAGAAAAATGGCAGGAGTTCATGTGCATTCGGAAACAATCATCAAAACTAATTAGGCAAGAAAAACGTAGTTATGAAAAAAAAACGACTAGAGGAAATAGAACAAGAATTTTCAAAGTATACTAATAGAAGTTTTTACAGAATTTTTAAAGATAAACTGACAGGATATATATCTGATGGTTCCATGGAGACAAACACCAATACGAATTGTCAAATTTTAGCTGAGTACTTCAACAATCTTCTCAACTGTGACCCCCCATGCAGCAAGTCTATTTTTGAACAATCTGAATCCAATCCAGATTCCGTGCCGCCTTCCTTCCAGAAGATAACTTAGATCATTCATTCATTGAAAAACTATAAAGCCCCTGGAGAAGATGGAATCATTGCAGAGTTATGGAAACTGGCTGACGACAACCTCATTCGCAGAATACACAATATAATATGTGATATTTTGGTGACCGAACATATCCCCCCAGAATGGAAATGTGCACTTATACACCCGCTTCATAAAAAATGTGATAAGATGGACGCGAACAACCATAGAGGCCTATCCCTCCTCCCAGTAACCTACAAAATTCTTTCGAAAGCTCTCTTGAATAGACTTGAACCTCAAGTAGAACCACATACAGGATCAGGCAGGTTTTCGTAAGGGGCGCTCATGCACGGAACAAACTTGGAATCTGAAGACAATCTTGCAAATACGATCTTGTAGAAACACCGTGGTTACCTTTGTTGATTTCAAAAAGGCCTACGACTCCGTCGACAGACCAACTCTCTTCAACATTCTGTAAGAGTTCAAAATTGATAGGAAACCAGGGCATTAATTAAAGAAATTCTCATTGATACTACATCAAGGGTTAAGTTTTATGGAGAAATTTCTCAACAAAAAAAACGAAAAACGAGTTTTGTTATAAAACTTATATATGAGCTTTCGATTTATGACAAAAGAAATTCAAATACCCAATTGAGGATGTTGGAGCACTCGTCAACAGGAAATGTCCGTGACGAATTGACACAATGTCCGGTTCTTTCTTTCACTGCAGGAGAGAATGTGATATTTTTCAGCAGGCGAGTTTCAGAGGCGGCATATGGAGACTTCCACTGCTTGATATATTGTCGGTTGACACATAGGAGGTGGTGAAAGCCGTGCCAGGTGGTGCGAATTAATCTGTGTCGCTGTTTTTTATTTGCACCCTTGCATCCGAGTTTTTATAACGCTGCGCCATCGGTATATCTCTCAACCGTAAACACCATATTTTACTCTTCTATTTCCTTCCTGTATGCGTCCTTTGTTGAAAGTGGTACTGTTTGGAAACCTTCTTGAATATTCTCTGCCGTTGTCGCAGAACCTGATAGGTGGAATGTGAAGGTATTTGATGTGTTTTTAGGAAGGCCCATTGCACATTTAAGATATCTTGCTTTAATTTAGGTGGTTGGGTGTTTAGGTTGGGTTAGGGTGGTTGGGATTTTTTAATGCAGGTGGTTAGATGTTAGAAATGGGCTCATAGTTTTGAAGCAATAGGTTATCGCCGGCCAGAGTTTCATGTTAAATAATTTTGCTGCTGTAGCTAGACTTAGGTCTCGTATATTCATGAGGGATCCAATGGTTTGAGCTGCTTTTTTGCTTTTTTCTTAAATGTGTGGAAAAGGTTAGCTTCGTCTGGAGGCTTACAGCAAGGTACTATAACTATTGACGAATTCCAGCTGGTGCTCTCCTACATTAACTTTTCTCGCAATTTCGGAGCCGACCGCCTTTTCTAAATTCTACTGCTTTACTTTTCTCATAGTTTATAGCCAATTTGTTTAGGAGTCACCATGTGTTCATATGATTCATATTTGGAGTATATAACCAGGTTGTCGGCGAATATTAGGCAGAAAACCCCTGGTACTATGATGTGGGTTGGTAGATCATGGACGTAGATCAGAAACAAGGTGAGGTTCAGTGTGTCACCCTGGAGTACCCCTAGTTTTGGGGAACCTGTGTAGATAATTCCTTTCCTTTGTCGATTTTTATAAAATTCGTGGTACGGACAAGGTTGAATGATTTCCCCTTGACACCTACTTCGATTAGTTTCCTTGATTAGTTTCCTGCACAAACTCTGCAAAATCTCAGTGTACAGAGTCATAGGATCCTTATGAACCATATGGAAGTGGACAAATATAGCATAGAATGATCCGAGTGGCAGCGTCAGGGCAGTTCTATTTCAGAGGTTAGTTGGCCAATTGCTTCCTCGCATTATTGAGGCGGGTGCTGATGATCCTAGTTAACAGTTTTTGCCAATTGCGTTGATAATTGGAAAGAAAAGAAGACGACATCATGAATGAATGTCTTCAATGATTTCTAATCTCGCTAGGTTGCAAGAATTACACTTAACACATTCGTTCCTAGTTATATCTCTAGAAAACCACCTTTTTCATATTTTATTTCGTGAGACCTAGCGATATCTTCTTAAAACCATCTAGTTAATAGGATAAAATTTATATCATATTTTAACAATTATGCTAAATTTGTGTGTTATGTTTGTTTCATTTACATAAAAAAAAATCAAAAATATTTAAAAATTAAACTTATTTTGGGCTTGAAATAGTTAAACAATAAATGAATTAGTTTGTTATTATGTTTTCTAATAAAAAGTCTGCAATACCATACAAATGTAAGGAATACTAACTTGTTGATATAGTATTTGACGTCACGTTTCGTTTTAACCAATGGTGTTGCGTTTTACAAATTCGAATTTCCCTCGCTTTTTTTTATTTTTTTTTATTAAGTATTGATCCAATGTGGATGTCGGATATTAAACCTTCAAACACTGCGGCCTACTTGTGGCCTATTGTATTTTGCATTCACATTCACTTATAGGCCCAGAAACCTAGTTGTTATTATAAATTGCGGTAATTAATTTTTCACTTTTAATTTGTCTTCTGGTACAAATGCGGCCGGCACTAGTGATAGAACTCGGGAACTCCATACCTGTTAGTTAGCGCACTAACATGAGGCCACGAGCGTCACCACTACACCACTCGCGCCGACCTACACCACTCGCGCCGACTTCCCTCGCTTAATTTGCACTTTACATATTTAATTTGCACTATTTTGCTTAATTTACACTATTTATTTATATTAAGTGACTAAAAAATGCCAATTTGACAAAGCCATCTTTGCTGAGTGGCAACAAAGATGGCGTCCATCATTTCGGAACTGGCTTTGTAATACAGGAATACCTATTGGATGCAGTAATGGACTTTGTACCCATTAATGAAAGAATATGTAACATTAGACTACTCACTACAACTCAACTATTACACAACTACTCACTAATACCGGTACACGCGCCAAATTACCATATATGACCAAATTACCAGAATTCTCGATTCGACCCCCAAGCAAGATATGATAGTGGTACTGGGCGACTTCAATGCAAAACTGGGTAGAGAAGACTGCTTAAGACCACATGTTGGACGACATAGCCTACACGATATAATCAACAACAACGGACTACGGGTAGCAAATCTAGTAGGACTCAACAATCTTATGGTCAAATCTACTATGTTCGAACACAGAGACATACATAAACAGACATAAGTATAACGATGGTGTCACAAGAAACCAAATAGATCACATCCTAATAGATGCTAGGCACGCAAATAACATCATAGACGTCATAAGTAAAAGAGGAGCTAAGGCGGACTCGGACCACTTCCTAGTATGTGCCAAAACATGAATAAGGATCAAAAAACAAAAGTCAGGTCTACAACAAGCAAATAAGACAGCTAAATGGGACACGGAGAAACTTAAGGAAAAGGAAACCCTAGCTGACTACAAATCTAAGATTAAACGTGCATAAACGCAACTAAAATGCGAGATATACCGAAACGTGTAAGGATAACGCCAACACCACGTGGAATGCTATACAGACGATCATTCTGGAAACAATTTAAACAACTATTGCAAATCGCGAAAGAAGAAAGAAAAATACGATACGGATTGTGAAGACATACAGAACCAAAGACACCGAGCTAGGACTCAAATGTTACAGGATCCTTCACAGGACAACATAGATAACTTTAACAATGCAAGACGTAGAGCAAGAAAACTTATTAGGGAAAAAGAGGATGAAAATAGGCTTTCAACAGCAAACAAGTAATATAATACGGAAAGATAATTGTGAACTCATCACCGGTATTACAGAGATATTAAAAACATGGATAGAACATTTTCAGAAACTCCTCAATGTAACAAAGGACGACACAACAAATATACCGGTGTACCTAACCGCCGAAATAGCAACCGAGAAACCAAAACTAGAAGAAGAGACGAAGGCCATACAACGCCTAAAAAACAATAAAGCGCCAGAAAATGATACTATCCCCTCTGAATGCCTGAAAATGGGAGGTCCAGCCCTCTATCAGAGGATTTATGAGTTAATCTTACTAATTTTGGACAGTGAAACATTACCGGAAAATTGGAAGCAGAGTGTTATTATACCCCTACATAAAAAAGGAAGCTATCAGATGTGCAAATACTACAGAGCGATATCTCTCATCAACACCGCATATAAAGTGCTTGCAAACGTAATTCTAACTCGCATAACACCATACGCGGAAGAATAGATAGGTGACTATCAGTGCGGCTTTAGACTGGGCAGGTCAACGATGGATCAAATCTTCACTATCCGCCAAATCCTCGAAAAACACTGGGAATTTCATAAGGACCTCCATCAAAAATTCATCGACTTCCAACAAGCCTATGATAGTGTGATAAGAGACCACGTATGGGCAGCCATGGCAGTATGTGGAATCCCAAAGAAAATAATCAATATTACAAAAGTGTGCATGGAGGGCAGTCGGTGCTGTGTTAAAGTTGGGAACAACATGTCAGAAAACTTTAAGGTAGACAACGGGCTGAAACAGGGTGATAGTTTGTCTCCAATACTGTTCAATATCGTTTTAGACGCAGCGATCAAACGGGCTAACATCGACGTTGAAATTTTTCCAAACAGTGGACCAAACCTGATACTGGCATATGCAGTTGATATAGACCTTGTCAGTAAAACAACCATTAAAACCGAAGAGCCTCCTTTTCTATTTTTGTTTGGAAAAATAGAAAAGGAGACAGACATAGTAGGATTACTTATTAATGAAGACAAAACAAAATATATGTATAACTCCCGGAGACAGGGAAGAGATCGACTAAGGCAAAACAGAACCATTAGCACCTACTATTTCGAACGGGTTTCAGAATTCAATTACCTCGGCGCAGTCATCACAGCAGACAACAACATGAATAAAGAAATGATGGCCCGCATACAGAGCGGTAATAGATGCTATTGTGCACTAAGAGAACTGTTCCAATCGAGAATAATGTGGCGAGCCTCAAAACTAAAATTACTATAATTACTATTATTATTACTATAAGACCGTTGGTCACATACGGATGTGAAGCGTGGACCCTAACTAAAGCAAACGAAGACACCCTGCGAAGGTTCGAGCGAAAAATACTTAGAAAAATATATGGACCAACCCAGGAATAAGAACAAACGCGGAGTTAGAACAATTGTACCAGGGAGATATTGTGAGCGAGCAGTCACAAAGATTGAGATGGGCTGGACACATATGCAGAGCACCGGATGACAGAATGCTGAAAATAGCGTGGCAGGAGGCACCGACGAGCAGAAGACCACCGGGAAGGCCTACAATGAGATGGATAGACAATGTTCTATCGGATATGCGGAAGATGAGCATCGAAAATGAACAGGAAGCAATGCTAGATAGAAGTCGTTGGAGGCAAATTGTACTTGCAGCCAAGACCCACATAGGGTTGTAGTGCTACTTGAAGAAGAAGAAGAAGACTAAAAAAATATTAATTATTAAAATAATGGTTATTTGAAATGTTTGGCCAATAAAGATTCAGAATAAAAAATATTTGAACTAAATTTATTGAAAGTGATAAATTGGAAATAATATTATTAGGTATATTACATTTATTAAGAAAATATTAGTGACTTTTAAGACGGGTTGAAGGCCTTTCTGATAAAATTAGTTTGTATTGTATTGATATTGTGAAGCACACTCAATAGCATTTATGTGTAATATAATATATAATTGTTGTCGTTCATGTGCCTTCTTTATCTTTTGTATAATAATTCCTCGAATACCACACAAATAATATATAATGACTGGATCTATAAACAAATTATTTATAGAAGAATTTAGTTTAAACTTGATAACTACTGGTCCGATCTAGACACGGCCCAGACTTTGCATTGAGTACAAGACCGTTTATCGTTATCAATTGTATTATTATCTGAATTTATTCCAATGACTCTATTTTTAATGTATAAAAACAACAATGTTTAGTAATTTTTGATAATTTGAGGTTTTAAATAAAAACTGAAATTTACGCTGATGACTAATTGAGAATGAAATCACCAAACCATTTGCAAATAAGTAATTAAAAATACGTTAGTTCAACACGTTAGTAATTTTAAGGCGTACAAACAATATTTCACTTAAAAAAGTTGTATGAATCACGATTTAAGTAATGCAAAGAAGTTATTGATTATTTAAAAAAAAAGACCTTGGATAAATATTTTGTATGTAAATAATTCATAGTATTATTCATAATTTATTGTAATTCGTGTTGTTAAATTTAATAATAGTGTCCTATAGATAAAAAAAAAACACAATCAAAAAGTCTAGTTAATAGTTGATTCATATTTCACTGAAATCAATTATTAATACGAATTGTTTCACGAAAATTGTTTATTATTAAGAATATTTCAGGGCAATAGGAACCAATTATTCGGAACCAATTATTTAACTTTAAGTCATTAATCAGAATCTTGCAACACGTTTGTTAATTATTTATATTATCTATTATGTAGTTAGTATTTTTTAGTTCGAAGTCTGTTTTAATTGAAATTTTAAACACATCTTGTAACTAAATTACATTTGGAAATGATTCATTCGTATTGTCTTCTTTAAAGGGGCTCGTACACAAGCAATATTTTAACGGCAATGTGTGGCCGGCAATAATGGCTGGGCAAACATTGCTCAATATTTAGCTACATTTCTGGCAAAACGTGCGTATGGATCGGCAATATATACGTGTTGCCGGCAATATGGCCCGTATTGCCACTACTGGCCGGCATGTTGCTTTTGATATCGCTGCCAGAGCGACCACTATTGTCAACATTGCCGTTAATTTTTTAATGTTAGTGTCAGGCAAATGTGAACGAACAACAATCATAGTTGGGCAAAAATTAATTGTGAAAACAATTAACAACTAACAATTAAATTGCCAGATTTAATTGCAACTAACAACTAAAATAATTAATTGTAATTGCAAGATAACACAATTAACAATTAATTAATTGTTAATTGTAAAATTTTGCAATTACAATTAATTGTTAATTGATTTATGCCCGTTTACAATTACGGTTAACAATTAATAAATGTCTAGAAGATATGTTTATTATACTCCATTGTATCAGTTGCCACAATGCGTAACTGAAATAGTTATTTACATTAGAGTGCGGAAAGTTTGATTTTACAACGCGACAGCTCGTTTCTCCATTAGATGGAGCATTAGCTTGGCCGACAATTATTTTTTAAGAAACAAATAGATTTAGAGTACGGAAAGATGGTTCGTTCTGGACCCTCCACCTCAACTTTCCCCCAATTCAGGCTCATACCCCATTTCCGGTTCCCACCACCACTTCCGGTTCCATAAAGTCACCTACTTCCGGTTCCGGAACCGGAAATGTGGGTGGGAACCGGAAGTTGGCGTAAGAAATGGAAATAGGGAGAACCGGAAGTGGTGGTTGGAACCGGACGCGTAGTGGGAACCGAACGTGAGGTGGGAACCGGAGGTGGGGGAAACCGGAAGTGGGGGCGTGGTAGAGGCCGGAAGTGGAGGTGGAGGGTCTAGAACGACCATCTTTCCCTATTGTTCAAGTTTTTACATTCATCAAATAGTTTTAATTGTTATAATAAACAATTAATGATTAATTGCAATTGAATTAATTGTAAACCACAATTAATGGATTTAATTGCAATTGATTTCAATTGTATCTCACAATTAAACACTTGATTGAATTAAATTAATTGCAATTAATTTAGTTACAATTAAAATTGTAATTGTTTGATTCAACAATTAAAAAACTAATTGAATTATGCCCAACACTGACTACAATCAGTTCAGCTATAAGTTTCTCAGTACGAAGATACTAGAAAGATTTCATCTCCTACTTTTCATTATGAATAATTGGACAAATGAAAAAATATTCGCGACTTGACTGAAATACATTTAAAACCTGTGTTATGGGACGTGGAGTCACGGGAATATAAGGATAGAATTCTTAAAAAGGATGCTTGAACCTCAGTGGCTAATAAATTTGATATAACCAAAGTTTCTGAATATCCGCACTTTTTCAAAACAGCGGTTTTCGGTTTTTGAAAATTAAAAACCGCGGTTTCGGTTTTTAAGAATTGTTAGAATCATCGCTGCTTAATGATATTACTGCTACGCTTACTGTAGATAAAGTTTCATAGCAATTGAAAATTGACATTTTCAATTAAATGCACTGAATTTAAATCTATTAGAATCACTAATATTACGACTTTTAGAAGAATAAATTCTTCTTATATTGATTCAATAGAAGACCACCTTTTCTTGATGTCCATTGATAATTCAATTTCCTTTTCAAAAAGAGCTTTTACGTTTCGTTGTAGGAAACTGATTTTATCGGAGATAAACGAAAATAATTCACAAGTTTTCTTACCATTTGTAAATTACTTTTAATTTCAGCATCTTCTTCGACGTAATACTCATGATCCACATCTTATTCATGCGATTCTTCAGGATATAGATCTTCATCTTTACTCCTGCAGCTGTTTTCTACTTGAGATGATTTCTTGTAAGAAATGCCACACACAGCGAAATGTATTGTACGGTTGTTGCAAATTTTTGGTTCAGCAGACCAATCTGTACCATTTTTTTAATTACCCGGGCCTCGGCATATGTAGTATCTTACTCAATTATAATCCCACGGCAATAAATCTCAGACTCAATCAAACTTTGAGGTTTTTGCGACCAGAAATTGAAAACCGCGTTGAAATCGCTCGATAACTAACGCCGCGACGGCCCGTCAAAGTTAGATCTAGCGAGGATTGGTTGCATTTATTTTTTCGAAATTTCGCAGCTGCCGCAACAAATTCGACGTTTTGTTAGAGCAAAATGTGGTCGGAAAGCGAGACTGAAAACCGCGTTGCAAAATCTTTGACAGCGGAGTCGCGACGCCACCGGAAAGTTCAATTTCCTAATGCGACTGCTGGTTTTTCCGCCGTAGTTTTCGTAATATTCAAGCTAGCGAAATAAGTTTGACGTTTTGTGAAAGGGAAAGCTTGTCAGGAAGCGATAGTGAAAACCGCGTTGCAAGATCTTTGACAGCGGCATCACGACGTCGCCGCAATGTTCAACTTGCTAATCTAGTTTCAATTTCGGGAACAGGCGTTGATTTTTCCGCTGTAGTTTTCGCAATTTTGCAGATAGAGAAAAAAATTTAATGTTTTGGTGAAGGGAAAGCTTGTAATAAAGCGCGACTAAAAACCGCATTGCTAAATTTTTGACAACGGCGTCGCGATGTCACCGCGAACTTCAACTTTCTAATCCAAGTCACCCACAATATCATTTCTGAAACTGATACTAAATGAATTTAAATGTTTTTCAACACTTATTATGATATTATTTGCAGAACAAGCTCCTTCAATTCGCAGAAAGCCTAAATTGCAATAAAAATTGTTTTCTCCATGAATATTTATCTTTAAGTAACTTCGGCGTCTCAAACTAGTACACTCATCTAGCGTAGTACTCATTTTTTGTCCATTAGCTTTTAATTCTTTAAACTTTAAAATCATTTCTTTCTTCGTATTCCTTTTGAATTAAGATCATAACACCTGAAGAACATTTTGGCAAGATTTGGTTGGGAAATCGGCCAGCTATTGCTTTCCGAATAAATGCAGATTTTGAAATTGCTCGAACACATATACCATCGGTGGTTGCCATTTTTGCAACAACAGCTTGCAATGTTTGAAAGAGCACTAATTCAACGTATTTTATACTTATCTATCTTTAGATAAAACCGAAAACCGCGTTTTTTTATGACGGTTTTGCGGTTTCGGTTTTTGCAGAGAAAACCGCGGTTTTGCGGTTCGGATATATCCGAACCAGAAACCCTAGATATAACCAATGATCATGCCCATAAAACATTGCAAAAAGGTTGCGTGTACTATGTATGCTGCACTAACAAGTACTTCTTCACTGTAGACCATAATTGCTAAACCTGTACGCGCGAAGTCTCGGGCAATACTGTTGTCACAATATTGCTTAGATATACTGGGCTACACATTGCCTAGCAATATGTCGGCATTACATTATCCAGCAACATTGCCGGGCCATCATTTCAGAAACATTGCCCGACAATGGGCATTTTTTGTTGCTCGTGTACAAGCCCCTTTATAGATATTTTACTTTCTCCAAGGTTACAAAAATAAAACAATAATAAAGATTTATTATAAAAACATTTTGAAAAACGTATAAAATAGAAAATAATACTCAGAATGAAAGTGACTGTATGTGCCTCGCCCGCATTTCAGTTTAGCTCTAGTTAGCTCCCATACGTTTGTAAATGATTCATATGTATTGTCATAGATATTTTACCGTATACAAGGTTATAATATTAATAATCAAGAATATTATATAAATATTTGAAAACCCAACAAAGATGAAATCAAACGTCACATTGCTCGACTCAAAAACAAAAAGGCACCAGGAAAAGGCTCTGTAGTTGTAGAACTTTGGAAATATGCCCCTGAAGAAGCAGTTGAAATCTTACAGAAGCAAATAGAACAAATCTGGACAGAAGAAATCCTACCAGTAGATTGGAAAACAAGCATTGATCCATCCATTATACAAGAAAGGCAGCATGAAAAAAGTCCACAACTATAGAGGAATATCCTTGTTACAGGAAACATACATGGGCGTAGCTAGGGTGGTCCATGAATTTCTATACAGTCTAAAGCATTAGTTTCTATACAGTCTAAAGCGTTAATAAGTTGATATGTAGAAAATCGCCCGAAAATAGAAGTAAATGGTGCAGAAGTTGGCGAAAACTGTCCACAGTCGATAACCACAGGCAAATCAGCAGATTTACTCGCAAACCCAGAAGTAGTTGCAAATCGTCGCAAACGCTTGAAGCTTCAGAGTTTGTTAGTAGTGAAAAACGGAATAAATTGGGCACCTTGCAAGCTGTACCATCACAGCCCCGTATAAAATTGGTAACAACTTCTCTTTTGTACGAATAATACATCTGGTTGGAGTATAACACTGAAGAAGATAAAGTCTACTGTTTTGTATGCATTACAAACTGGAAAATGCTGCAAAGAAGGTTGCCCTACAAATTAACGAAGATAAAACAAAATACATGACAACAACAAGAACAGAACAACGAGACAGGATAGGACAAAATGTGACAATGGACCCCTATAATTTAGGGTCCATGAGTAAATATTTGGGAGCTACAATCACCGCAGATAACAATATAACACAAGAGATTAACAGAATTCAGGGAGCCAATCGCTGCTGTTTTGGACTACAAAAAATAATGAAATCGAAAAATGTAACCCGCCATACGAAAGTAACAATTTATTATGCAATTATAAGACCTATAATGACATATGCATGTAAAACATGGGCGATGACAAAACAAAATGAGAACCGACTAAAAATCGCAGAACGAAGAATTCTTAGAAGGATATATGGACCAATCAAGGACAACGCCACACAACAATACAGAATTAGAACTAACACGGAAGTGCAAGAACTATATAACCAACCAGATATAGTAAAAATAATAAAGGCAGAGAGATTGAGATGGGCCGGACATGTGAAGAGACAAGACCAACGTGTCGTAAAACTGGTGTGGAAAGAGACCCCGGTAGGAAAGCGGCCGCTGGGAAGGCCAAGGATGCGGTGGAAATATAATATTGCGGCGGACTTACAGACCCATGTCCAACGACCAGAAGAACTTATGATAGACCGCAGTAAGTGGACGCAATTTGTAATGTCAGCGAAGACCCACCCCGGGCTGTAAGCTACAGAGAGAGATAGACTTCATTACAGGGATTAGGAATTAGTGATCAAAACGAAAAATTTGTAAAAAACGGTTACAACAATTGGAAGAAAATTGGCGAGAGGTTAAAAAAACACGCAGAGTCTTCACTTCATGTTGAAAGTGCACAAAAATATGTATCCTACAAACAATCTCTGCCAACTGGAGATGTCCATCAATAAGTTTTAAAGCAACAGGAGCAAAATGTTATTCATAATAGAGAATACTTATTGAACCTAATTCATACAATACTGATCCTTGTCCGTCAAGGTTTACCTTTAATTGGACATCTAAAAATAGAGGTGATTTTTTTGGAAATAGCTCAACTTTGCTCGAAATATGGCGAAAACTTTTCCGCACATTTTGAAAAACATTTTAATTATAGCAGTCCAGATATTCAGAATGAAATTGTTGAAATAATGACATGCCTAGCTAGAGAGGCAATTGTAAAAGATGTGAAAACATGTGGATTTTTTTCCTTGAGTGTCGATGAAGCAAGATGCTATAAAGAAGAACAGTTGTCTATTTCATCGTATGCTCAATGCCTAGGGACGCTCAAAGATTGGCCACGCTTATTTGGGAAGCACAGAACAAAAAAGCACATGTTCCAATTCTTGCACAATCTTGTGACGGTGCCAGTGCTCAGGGGAAAATAGGGGCCTACAAGCAATTATAAAAGAAATACACCCTCACGCTATATAAAATTTTAGCGCCAAACTTTATCGAAATCCATTTTTTCATTTAATCCAAATTCCAATTCCTTTTTTACTTAAAATATTAATACAGATTTAGATATTAGACTGTCAATTTTACTGAGGAGTTAAGACGTCACGTGGTAAAAAAGAGAGCGAAGGAAGTGCATTATTATTTATTATTAGGCGTAATTTATGATCTCTCATTAAATGACTAGTTGGTTCAGCTGGACGACTGCCCCCCTAGACAAAATCTATAGCTACGCCCATGGTAACATACAAAATACTCTCACTTGCTACCCTGGAGAGTTAACAAGCTGAAGTAGAGCATCAAATAGGCGAATACCAAGGAAGGTTCAGAAAGGGTCGTTCAACTACCGAACAAATCCACAGCCTCAAAACGCTCATCAGATATTGCAATCTCAGTTCCAAACCGTATGTGGACTTTAAAAAAGCCTATAATTCAATAGACCGCGGCTTCCTGCTGAATATCCTCAACGAATTTGAGGTTGAAACTGCTGGCACTAACTAGAGCCACCTTATCGGAAACAAAATCCAAAGTAACGTTCCTAGGATGTCTATCGGACTCTTTTGAAGTCAAAACGGTAGTCAGACAAGGTGACGGGCTCTCTCCAATGCTTTTCAACTGCGTTCTCGAAAAGATCATTAGGACCTAGCGAACACAATTATTAGAAGCTGTATATATAGCCCTATAAGAACGGGAATAAAATCCAAGGGGATTTTGGTTGACCGCCTAGCATTCGCTGATGACATCGCCATTCTGTCAAATGACATAGAAACTGCTAGGATGCAAATCGACCTTCTAAAATAAATCGCGGATTTCGCGGACAAACTGGCTTGTAGATATCATTTGAAAAAACAGAAGTAATGACCAACATCAAAGATGCCCCAGCAAAACTCCAGACAAAATACGGGAGGATCAACCGAGTGGGAACATTTAAGTACCTGGGAGAGATCATCATGGAAAGTGGACTGGACAAAAAGCACTTAAGGAACGAGTACGCAAACTCGAAATAGCCTATCAAACGTCGCGCTCAATCTACAACAAAAAATGCCTGTCCAAAATTACCAAACTCCGTCATTATGAAACTGTTCTGCAACCAGTAGTTATGTATTCAGCCGAACACCTATCCTGAAATGCTAACAAAGGACTCCTCGAAGAACTAGAAAAGAAAAAGCAACATCGTTAGAAGTGAAATGGGATCGAACTACAAGAATTACATCCAACATTAAAAATCCAACAAAGAAGTCTACAGTGAAATAGAGAAAATTACAGAAACGATCCGTAAGAGGCGGGCACGGTATTATGGTCATCTCAAACGAACGGACGGAAACAGGCTGACAAAACAGATTTTTCACAAAAAAAAATTTGACTCCAAACACAAAACCACTATGCCCTGTTTTATAAATACCAAAGAAGACCTCAAAATACTGTATCTAAAACCAGAGGACGCCTTCAATAGAAATCTTTTCCGCAAAAAGATATTGACGAGTGGGATAAACCGAGATGAACCAAAATGAAGACAAGGTACCACCTGTACATCGGAGTGCAAGCTGGTCCACTCACAGAGAATGAGGGAATTCTGGACACAGAAGCGACACAAACTGACAAGTGTAACAAGACTTAACGTGGTCCTAGCCCCAACGAATAATAATAATAATATTTGAAACAAGTATAAAATAGCAAATGCTACTCGCATTGAGTTTGTGTGTCTCTTTGTGTGCCTAGCTCGAATTTCGAACAGTTAAGTCTCGGCACACAAAGAGTATCGGCTCCCGTAATATAGTTCCAGTATAAAATATTTGTTTTAATGTAATTTTAATCTTATTTTGATAAAATATTTCAAAGAAATTACAATTATCACTTTCTTACAGTTTGTGAGTAAACAGCAATTAACCCGTTTAGTGGCGAATTCAATTTCATTTTACCGTATCAATATCAATTTTTTTCTTGAAAATAGGTACCTACTCATTTTTTTTTAATTAATTATAAAATATATTAATAAAGGCCCTAGGGGCCTTTATGTATGTTTTATTTATTGAATGCAATAAATCTTATGAACTTATATAGCTGTTAATTTTTTTCATAAGAGCTCCTATCGGCCCCAAAAACATATTAAATTTTTAGATTAATCGATTCAGCCATTACTGAGAAAAAAAATTTTTACGTTTTTGACACATTTCGCTTTTCTCGAAAACCAATTGAGTTAGCGATCTGAAACTTTCAGGATCTCATTATTTAATTAGCACCAAAATATATTCTGAGAATCATATAAATATCTTTCCGGGGCCGAATCACCATACTTATACCCCTAGGGCCTTTCTTCAAATTTTTATTTTATATATAGTCAGTGGGTGTATTTTAAAGGGCATATAATAATATATTTATTTTTCATAACAATAAATCTATTACACAATTATATTTATCTACTCGCACAGCAAAATGAACACATTAGTAAAGTATTGTTTGTGAAGGATGCCATTATTATAATCGTGTGTAAAAGTATCCATGTCGTACTATGGCAACAACTCGCGTCACTAAACAAAAAACATAGACGTAGAGAAAATAAATTCTCTGACGTATATTTAAATTGAAATAATTTTTCTGTGAAAGGCTTTTGTGCACTCATTGCGATTAAATTGCTTTAAACTTCGCATTTCTTGCACAAAAGCCCTTCATCACACACTTGTTTTATAAACTACTATTTTCTATCTCCAAGAAAAATGCCGAAACAAGAGACAGCACATAATGTAGTATTGCAATTAGAGTCATCCTTTTTAGAGCAACAGATTTTGCATAATCCTGTGGGCTTTTCTTTCTTTCCTGTTGGAAGAATGTAGGCAGGGAAATGTCTACCTATAAGTCTTAGTGGATTTTTCGATGCACTAGGTCGTCCCCTTTGAGGTTTCACTTCATCTCTAAAATGTTCTTCTTCTTCTTCTTCTCGCGGATGGGTCACTTAGGACCACGCGGAATCAACTTATGCTGAGCCTTCCTCCTTGCCCAACAGCTTTTCATCTTCATGGATTGTTGTACTTTCTGTTCCTCCGACCATGCACGTCGTGTTGGTTTATTCAGATCTTCCTCAAATCCCCTTGTATGAACAATATTCCTGATCACATTTCTATTCATGAGATCTGGCGATCCCATCTCCACTAGGTCCCTTTCCACTTGTTTGTACCTCTTTGGTCTTGTACGTTTGTTCTGTAGAAATTTGTGGATTCGGTAAGTAAGCCTCGTATGATTCATTCTTTCCAAATGACCCAAAAATTGAATTCGTCTCATTCTCATGGTATCGGTAATTTTTGAATTTTTTCTATATATTTCCGAATTGGGTTTGGGATAGTGTTATATACTACTACCACCCTTAATTCTGGGCCCTAAGATCTTTCTCATAATTTTCCTTTCCTTAATATTTAATTGTTCCTTTAATGTTTTAATTTGTAAATTTAGCGTTTCTGAAGAGCTTCCGGTTTAATCACTGTTAAATAATGACGAATTTTACTATTCCATGACAGGCATTGCTTGTTATAAACATTTTTGGTGTATTGAAATGCAACCTGCATTTTCTGGATTCTTGATGTTACAGATTTATTTTCATTTCCATTTTCTGTAACCCATTCGCCTAAGTATTTAAATTCCTTTACTCTAGCAATTTTGTTAACGTTAATATAAATTTCATGTGGCGCATTTTTTATGTTAGTCATAAATTTAGTTTTTTCATAAGAGATATGAAAAGCCCTATTTTTGCTGCTTGTTCTGCCAAGATAGTAATCTGCTTCTGTGCATCAGAGATGTCTTCAGCAATTAGTGCCATATCATTAGCAAATGCTAGGCAGTCTATTTGAATACCCTTAATCTTTGGCCCTAGTCGGTGAGATGGTGCCCCTGCTTTTCTCCATTCCCTAACAACTTTTTCCAGGGCACAATTGAAAAGTAATGGAGAAATTCCATCACCTTGACGGACGCCTGTATTTATTTCAAACTCTTCACTTAATCCACCCATAAATTTTACTTTAGCCTTTGTCTCCGTAAGTGTGTCTTTGATAATATTTCTTGTTTTTTTGGTCAAGTCCAAATTCTATTAAAACACTAAAGAGTGGTAAGCGGTCTATACTGTCGTATGCTTTCCGGAAATCCACAAACGTTATGACATATTTTTTGTTAGTTGTGTTGCGAAAATATTGTATGACGTTTTTCATTTCAAAATGTCCTTCTATTATAGTTTCCACTAAATTTTCTTGGAAAAGTTGAAGTATCAAATTTCCATAAGCGTAATATTTGCAAATGAGTACATAAGCGTTATGCAATGGCTAACATATGATATTTTTTTACCGTCTTTCTAGCGACGCTATAGGACCCCATACATTGATCAAACCTATCTACCCCTCCCATGGACAGGTTATAATCAAAGACGCATTTAGACTTATCTATTTCTTTCTTTCTTGTTTTTTTATTCATTTTACCTTTATGTATAGTTGATAGGATTCTAATTTGTTTTTGTCCATCCATTTCATCGCTAAAACTTTTCCTGATGATGTTAACATTGTTAACGAAATGTATAAATATATTAAAAATGTATGATCTGAAGAAAATATTCAAAGTATTTCATTTCTTAATAAATGCTTAAACAATATTTTACTGAAATTGGTTATTACTAAGAAATATTTTATACTAATAGAATAATAAATGAAAATCAAATTGGATATTTAAATCATGTACCCAATAATAAGCTTGAAATATCCGTTCATAAATTTGTTTTAATTAGAAGTAGAAGCAAATATGTCTGCTAGTTACCTTAAATTTAAAGTTGATAAAACTACATACATCTTTTCATTTAGTTCTACATTAAATGTAAATCAAGATGCACGCAATGCTATTTCACTATCACACTAGCTAACAGGGTAGAAGATGGTATTGATTCTAATAATTTACAGTGTTTTGCACTGTAAAATAGACATAAAACTTGTAATAAATAAGTATGTAAAGCTAGATGGGTATCATTTATGTGTAGTTTTAGTCCATAAACAGGAGAAAGACAAATGTTAATATGTTACACAGATTAATTGCTATTACAGTTCTGTAAGTCTGGATTTTGTGGTTGGGGATGGATGAAGTCCATCGTTAGATGGACAACGTTAGTTTGTGTTATGAAATCAAATAAAGCTTGAGGCTCTAAATTATATTTAAAGTTTCGCTCACCTAAATGAAAATCACCCACCCATTAATAAGTAAATTATTGTATGTAAAAGGATGCCATTATTATCTTCGCGTACAAAAGTATCAGAATCGTGCGTAAAAGTCCAATGTAAATCAAGTCGAGTTTCATTATTAAATGATTTATGTTTGTTGTTACTATGGCAACAACTCGCGTCACTAAATAAAAAATATAGACGTACAAAAAATAAATTCTCTGACGTATATTAAAAATTATTTTTTCTTATTTTGAATCTAGAAGTCTGGATTTATCTGGCTCTAATATAACTAGACCTAATAACCATAACCTAATCTAGATTAATCTAGATTACAACGACAAAGACCAAATAGTGTTCCCGTTACTGTGTGTTTTTACTTGTTAGCAATTTTTGCCACGGAGGCGCTGAACGTTCTAATCTTAAGCGGCCCATACACTATACAACTTGTTGTACAAGCAAGTCTTACAACGTGTTGTAACTGTAGGTCCTACACTGTCATACCAAGTCTTCCAACATTAGTTTTGAGCTGAAATTTGATATGCACGGATCTTGTGCTAGCTGTGCTACAATAATATTTCTTGAGTACTTACGTATTTATGCCACCACCTCTATATATTGGATCGAGAGTTCGCGCTGCCGTGCGTATGTTGTCTTGATTTATATGTCCGCTTCGCGGCGGGCAACCGTTTGTCAAAGTTTATTTTTTTTTTAATTTTAAGATGTAGATTGGCGGCATTTAAAAATGTAGCGGTGGTGGCGTTAATACGTAAGTGCCATTTCTTGGCCACTTAATAAATCATTTAATTCATCTAAATACCATAATGTTGGCTCGTATACATCATCAATTCCTACAACAGATTTTTAGTATTTTCCATCTTTTTCAGTTTCCTTCCATAACAAGTCCTCACATTGTTTATTCTTTTTTTACAACTTCCAAAGATGCATTTTCATCACTTTCCTTTAAATTAGTTAAAAGCTTTATAATATTTCTTCACTTTTCATTCTCAGTTATATTTGCCATTATTTTAATCACTTATGGTAATAATTAGTTTTGAAAACCTCAAAGAATATGCATTCAAAAACTAGAAACACAATTTAAATACAACGATGTGAAGGAGACAAGAACAAGATGTAAACTGATGTTGGTAGTGAAGTTGTACAACTGTCCAATACACTGCCAGAC
Organism: Phosphuga atrata; assembly: GCA_944588485.1. Taxonomy (NCBI): domain Eukaryota; kingdom Metazoa; phylum Arthropoda; class Insecta; order Coleoptera; family Silphidae; genus Phosphuga; species Phosphuga atrata. Next base: position 13,749,391 of record OX155895.1, on the reverse strand, counting down.
AGATTGGCCAACATTACGGCACGCCCACAGAAAATCAAAAGTAATTTGATTTTGTCCAACCAAACCGTCCAACCAAAATCTGGTTGTACAGCTGGTATGTGTAATACACTGTCCAACTTTTCGTACAACCGAACCAAGTTGTACAACAAGTTGTATAGTGTATGGGCCGCTTTAATTTGTCAGTGATTTGAAGTATTTTTTCTGTCAAAATTACATTTTTTCAATATTATCAGTAAGAAACAATTTTTTGTATATTCATAATAATGTGGTTAAAACGGGGTACCACACGACGCTGCATCCAGTTAGCGTCCCATAGCCTCTCCTACCCAATTCCGACTCTCACCTCCACGAAGCCTCAGAGATGAGGCGGTGAACACTGGAAACCTGAGCAACCCTGGTCAAGATGCGATACTAACCCGTATGGAGACTATGGTCAGGGCTAACGAGAGCGGGAGAAATGATCCTACGAAAAGGGGGTTAGGCGTAGGGCCAACGACCCAACTCTGTGAAAAACAAACACCTTACGAAACCTAAAAACAAGCTTCGGAAATCGGATCTGAAGAAACGGCAACGACCATCGCAATACATTAAGAATACAGGAAGTCCTAAAAGTTCGAAATTGGATGGCAGCTGGAGAAGACAGATACAATTGGAAGGAGACAGTTAGGGAAGCCAAAGCCCATTTTGGGCTCGAGAGCTAAAAGAAGAAGAAGAATAACAATAATGAATTCAAAATAATGTATGCTACGCGTGTGTGAAAGGCTTTTGTGCATTAGTTGCGAAGTAAGACTTTAAACTTCGAAACTCATGTACAAAAGCCCTCCTTCACTCACTTGTACCATACATGTATCATACACATATTTGTGTAAATAATGTAATTAAATAAAATTGTATTAAAAAAAACATTAAAAAATAATTTCAAATTTGTGATTATATATTCGTGTATAATTTACTTAGTCTTAATGGTTTTAGTAAATGGCAAGTTTCGTAGTAATTGGAATAAGTTTCTTCTCTTGTGACTCATCTATTTCGCAAACTTTCTAATTTATTTGAAAATACAACTAAATAGTTTAAAGCAATAAATTAAAATACAATTTCTTGGTAGAGTTAAAAAACATTTGCTTAAAATTTTGCAATAAAACTTCTCAAAATCTCAATAAAAAATACGTTTTGTTCCACCTGAAACATTTTATGTTTGTGTTTCTAGAAAAAAAGATTTTATATTTGCAACTATATTCGAAAATTATATTATAAATAAAACATAAATATTGTTATAACGATTGTAAAAATAAATTATTGTGTAAAAAATAGGATAAGCAAAGATAGAAAACAATTGTTAAGAATCGTTGCTTAAGCCGACAGATAAAATCGTAAGAAAAACACAAATAAGCGACACATAAAAAACATTTAACAAACATTGATGTCAACATAAATTATCATTGACACAAATATTGCAAATAAAGTTACAATAATAAGCACACAAACAAGGCTAGACCAATAATAAACCAGAACAGATTCATCGTTAACTAGAATAACCTCAAGATTTTCAATAATTAACATCTCTGTGTTAATTTTTCTAAAATTAACACACAAATTGGTTTTTAAGTAACTCAATAAAGTCAACCAGGTCCAATTTAGTCCGATGGACGAATACAATTTAATGATTTTTTTCAATGATCTTACTAAAATGTTAAATGTTAATAGTAGTTTATGATACAAGTATGCACAAAAGCCTTTCTCATACCTACGTGTAAAATACATTATTTTATCTACGACCACTATCGAAAATGCCCATTATTGTACAGTTCGTGGACTATGCAAATAAATCATAACACGCACGTATGTAACAGTGCGCGATTAATGATAAGTTATGATTGATAACACACACGTGCGTTTGGTTTACGATCCGTTGATTGGTTGAGAGCTGTTATTACGTGCTCATACGTTCAGCGCCCCCCGTGCCACAATTCAAACTAACGGAAATTGACATTGCGTAGATTGGGTTGCCTATATCAATGAGCACTCTTATTCCAGTTTAACTCAAATAAGTATTAAATAATAAGGTATGTAACCATTAAGAAAATATGGTATGTATAAATACGTAACCATTAATAAATAAATTTGTTACATCAAACATATTTTTCTTATTAAACATAAACAAATTAGTGTGGTCGTAGATAAGTATGGTGTGCTCAAAGTATAGTGCATAACTCGAGTTGTAAGGCAATTACGTAATATGCTTCTTACAACGCTCGTTACGTAATATACTATTATCTACGAAGCATGGGAAAATACTATTGAATCTACTAAAAAATAATTGTTTCTCAGCGATAATATTGAAAAATCGTAATTTTGGCAGACAAAATACTTCAAATCACTGACACAATAAGGTTAGAACGTTTAGCGTCTCCGTGGCAAAAATTACTATCTAGTAAAAACGCACAGACGGGAAAACTATTTGGTAGTTGTTGATGTAATTTAGGTTAACCTAGATTTAATCTAGATTTTGTTGTGGTTAGGTTAAGTTATATTAGAGCCAGATAAATCCAGACTGAATGACCAGACTTCTTTATTCAAAATATGAAAAATTAATTCAATTTTAATAAACGTCAGAAAATTTATTTTCGCTACGTCGTTTTTTGTTTAGTGACGCGAGTCGTTGCTATAGCAACAACAAACAGAAATCGTTTAATAATGAAACTCCATTTGATTTAGGTTGGACTTTTACGCACGATTTGGATACTTTATACACACGATTATAATAATGGCATCCTTCACATACAATAATTTGCTTATTGTGTTCAAATTCAAATTTATTCCCAGAAAGATGTATATTAGTCCAGTGATTTAAGCTTAAATCAGGTAAGAATCTCGGAATTCGAGATACGCAGCTGTAAGTCTGTAAATACTTGTATATTGATTGACACTCTAAAAGTTGTCTCAAAACCTACATATGGTAGGTTATATATACCATATGTAGGTTTTGAGACAACTTTTGGGGTGTCAATATACAAGTATTTACAGACTTACTGGGTATCTCTAATTCCGAGGTGAACTTACTATAATGACTGGACTATATACATATAATACATATGGGTTCTTTAAAGTGATTGAAGTAAATCTTCAAAATCTTGATAGTTATATATACATGTAGAGACAAGTATTTCTCTAAGTTTTATTCTAAATTGTTTGTAGGACTTCTCTCCGGTGAGACTGGTTGGGAGTTTATTGTAGAGGAGGATTCCATTAATATTTGGGCCCTTGCTGCATATCGTCAGTCTACATCTAGGAGTGCACAGTTTATTGTGTGCCCTGGTGGGATAGTTATGCTTCTCCATATTTTTGGGCAGGGTATGTTTGATTTTATGGATGTGACTGCTTGTTTCCGTAATGTATAGGCCAAGGACATTTAATATTTTCAGTTGCACGAAGAACTGCTTGCATGAGACATATGTTGGGAGGTTTAAGAGTAACCGAATTATCCTCTTTTGTGTTTTTAAGACCCTTTCCAGTTCCCGTGATGTACCCCACACTATTATTCCATAGCTTAGTTTAGATTGAATTTCTGCGTAATAATAGTTTATTAGATCGGGGATGTCAAGGAATTTTCTCAGCTGGCAAAGGCAGTATGCTTTTTAATTTAGAGACTTGCATAACTCTTCGATTTGATTGTGCCATGATAAGTGTTCTTGTACGTTTAGCCCAAGAAATTTAGTGTATCTCGCTCTTTTGAAAGGAATATTATTAAATCTTAATGATATAACTTCTATATACTTAGCTCTGTGTGGTTGGAATACGACAAATTCAGTTTTCTCCAAGTTGATGAATAGTTTATTAGGTAAGAACCAAGAGTTTAAAGATTTCAGGAGGTTATTTGCCTCTTGCTGGCTAGGTATCAAGTTGCATTCAGATATAAGAAAGCTAGAGTCATCTGCATAGAGGGTACAGATATTGCCATAGATGTATGGAACTCGATCTGCTAAGTAGAATAGAAACAGGGTCGGCGAAAGCACACTTCCTTGAGGAACACCTGTTTTCAAAGGTAATTTAGGTGAGATGCTAGATTTAAGGTTTGAAGATATCTTTACATATTGAGTTCTGTCTTTCAAGAAAGACTGTAGCCAGTTTCCAGCCTTTCCCCTTATACCATATCTATAGATCTTGTTAATTTTGGTTTGTGTTCATTTTGGTGTGCGAGTATATTATGAGGGACAGTAGTCATTATACAGGGTCCGCCAAAAGTATTGCACAAGGCGATGTAGAATTATAGTTGCAGCAGCCACCCGATGGAGTATTAAACTTGAGTGATCTTCACGTGATTTTCGGGCGAAGATTCCCTTTTGGTCATTGCAAACGCTTTTGAAGCGTAGATCACGCAGCAACGTGACGTAGACGTAGATCACGCAACTTTAAACCAGTCGGGTTACTCATGCGCGGGGTTTTGAGGGACAAGAGAGAAGACCTACCAGACATGTCTGGTCGCAGCAACGAAGACTCGCTCAATCGCTGCGCATAAGGAGTTATTGGGCAAACATCAAGGCCAATAAATATTGATTCCGCGTGGTCCTATAGTTTCCGCAGCCACCCGATGGAGTAATAAACTTGCGTGATCTTCACGTGATTTTCGGGGGATGATTCCCTATTGGTCAGTGCAAACGCTTTTGAAGCGAAGATCACGCAGCCGAAACTTTAAACCAGTCGGCCAGTCCGGTTGTATGCCACTCGCTCTCGAGTTTTTAGTGTTTCTGTCTTAGTTAAAATTAGTGATTACATTTTATACATAAATAAGTAAAATTTGGCAAAGCAGTGTAAATCAGGCTTTTTACAACATCACTACGAACTATCAAGTGAACGCCGCGTGATCACACACACAAGAATTGTTTCCAAGTGGTGGCGTCACATACGTTTTTTTAATGACATCGTCATTTTTCGTTTTTGGTATCATTGGATAGACATTATTGAGGTCGGTCATCTTCAGATAATTCCTGAACTATTTTTTTAATAATCATCTCACTGACGTTTTAGAGATATCATGGTCTGACTGATGGAATCTGAGCTGAATGAAATTACTGACTGAAACAGGGGCGCGTTTACATTACTTGTGGCCCTAGGCGCAAGGTGACTATGTGTCCCTACTCTAGGGAGTCCCAATTCTCAATATGCGAAATTATAGTAAAATCACATTAAAAAATAACAATTAAGTACGTAAGAGTATTTTACGATACGTGTATCGTACAAAGTTTCACCTACTATATAAATTAATAATTTACTTAGATTTATAAAAAAAGCAATAATTTGATAAATGCCAAGCATGGCTTTTAATAAATTAATCAATGAAACGTACACATTTCAATCGCGAATTGTTATGACATTTTTTCTATTTTGCGTCTGTAATGGACTCATAGCAGCACACATATGCGTGCGGTTATGGCTCGCCGAGTGCTGTTATGAGTTAATTTTTTCAAGGTTGGTACTGAAATTCAGAGCTGTCAGTGTTAAATTTTCGACGAGATAGTTGTGAGGTTAAGTGATGTGTGGAAATCGCGAATACACAAATTTAAATAATTAATGGTAATAAACGATATAACACATATTTAATTTAAATTCTGTCCATCAATGGTACTATCATTAAAAACGTTTATAGTGACATTGGATGTTTCTTGTCCATTAGAAAACTCCTTGCTACGCTTGTTGTTTTGTAAACTTGGACGACGTGGTGGAAGGAACATGAACTACATTCTTTGGGTTTGAATACTCTGTAAGATTCTGTGGTGTCCTTTAGTAAAAACAGTCAAGCAGTCAATTTTCAATAACAATACAAAAATAAAAACAATGTAATGATAATTTTTAGTTTTTTTTTCTGAATATTTTTTTCACTATTAACCAACACAAAGTGCCAATTTATTGACCACACTTTGTCAAATTTTGCCGCTTATTGTCGTCAACCGCTCCGTCAAAAGTTGGTTTGACCTTGCTTAGTTGGAAATTTGTGGCCCCCTAAAATAGGAGGCCCTAGGCGCGGGCCTAGTGCGCCTATGCCTAAAAGCGCCGCTGGACTGAAAGCTGACTGATGGAATTCTGTGCGCGTTCGGCTATATCCAGCAAAATATTTAATACCCTATCAACATTTGTTGCCGTCCTAAGTCTACCAGAGGAACTACCATTTTCACACTTTTGGTTTCTTCAAATTTTTTAACGGTTCGAGTCACTCTGGACCTACTGACAGGGATTATGTTTGGATGAGTGTCACTAAATAAATGACACGCTTCCGCGTCGGTTCTCTTACGATCCAGAACTTCTATCCTTTCTGATTCTGTTAAAATCATTTCTTAAACTCGATGTGCTAACGGTATTAAGCTTGACAAGATTTCATGTGTATCACATTTATATTTCTATTCATTCTAAATGAATAGAAGAATAATAATAATGAATAGAAATTTCGATTCATTCAATATTCATTTTTCCATTTATTTCAATCATTTCTTTTTTAAAATTGTGTTATGTGACCCCACATTTTTGATAGACTCCTATTCCTAAAAAAAATGTCTATCCAATGATACAAAATCGACCCATGGTGTCATTAAAAGAAAACTTATGTTGCGCCTCTACCCGGAAACAATTCTTACTAACAAATGAAAAATATCGTCAAAATATGCACTGTTGGATACTCTATGCAACCTTAAAATATCATGTCTTAAATCGCACGCGTATTAATTCTACATTACTTGGTGCAATACTTTTGGCATACTCTGTATAAGATTACGGATTGAGTGGATGATTACGTATAAAAAAGTAAAATATAAAATTAGTGAATAAATGAATAATGCCTGAGCTAATGTACACTATCAAAACAAAAAAATAAGCGATTCTTCCTGATCTTTGATTACAATTGCGTAAATTAATTAATTTTATAATAGTATTCTTTGTTTGTATGCGACGGAATTGCAAACTTTCTCGCGAGTTTCATTAGAATTCTTTTACATTCAAACACAAGTAGATGTTTAATTAATTTTCTCGTGTCTAGTTAGCGTTTTGTTGTGCATAAATTTATTTTTGCAAAACACACGATTTGCTTGATAATGGCCTGTAGAAATTTCAATGTTACGCAAAAGCACCTAACTGTAAAAATTCCAAATAAAAAAGCGTTTTAATTTCTTCTTCCACGAAGATTTAGTCTTAATTGATAAATTTGTGTTTGTTTTCACTTTTACTTTCACTTTTTTATGGGTTTGTTGTATTATGAATTATTGTAATATGTTTATTACGTATCGAGAATATTATATCATCCAACAATACAACCAGAACAATTTTAATAAAAAATACATCACGTTATTTTTTCGAAAACAAGTGCAGATTATAGGTATAGATAACACTAAATAAACAGATAATAAAAGAATATCAATATTTACTAAACAAATTTGTCACGATTTTTTAATCAATTTTATCTTGTATTTTTTGGATTTTATTCTCTCACAAAAACAACAATCTATAATTAATAAACTTCCTAATTTAAATAATCCATAGAACAAAGTTTTGTTTTGTTGGAATTTAGGCCATTCAAATATGAACAGTGTAAGTAATCAAAAACAACTCATCGGCTGAGAAATATACTGTCATAAAAAAGCAACACCAAGAAGGGGTAGGAATTTTTGGACCAAACTTGGCAGAAATGTTTTACCAGTCAAATGTAGTAATTGAATAAAATTTAAAAACAATTAAACAAAATATAAAGGCATTTTTTATTAATAATGTGTTGGACTACCCCCAATTATTTGTATTTGTATTATTTGTTATATATTATTTCTGGACTTCAAGTAAGCTTACGGTCAACCGTACAAAGTTACTCGGTCAACCACACAAAGTTGTACACGACGCTTAAGAAACTCGGCATGCCAGGTAAACTGACAAGACTTGTACGCATGGCCATGGAAAAGTGTACGGCAAAAATGCGCGTACAAGAACAACTAACCGAAGAATTCACATATGCGCAGGGACTGAAGCAGGGAAATGGATTAGCACCGACCCTCTTCAACCTGGCGCTAGAACGGGTAGTCAGAAAAACCGGCATCGGCAGAAACAAATTACTTACTAACAAAACTGTTCAGCTAGTGGCATATGCCGACGATATCAACATCATGAGTCGAACCAAAGCCGCAGCAGAAGAAGCGTACACCCTCCTGAAGGAAGCAGCCAGGGACAAAGGGCTGAAAATTAACGTAACAAAGACTAGAAAGTGCTAATGCGACAACGGCAATGGCGATAACAACACAAGACAACTTACACCAAGTCAGCAGCTTCCGCTATCTCGAGGTGACCCTAGAAAACAATGGAAGCAAAGAAGCAGAAATAAGAGCCAGAACCACAGCGGCAAACGGAGCATACTTCGCTCTCGCACATATCTTCCGATCAAAACACGTGCACAGAAACACAAAAATAAGGGTGTACAAAACAATTGTCAGACCAATACTCACATATGGCTGCGAAACCTGGGTCTTGACACACACCAGTGGCAACAAAATAGATATATTTGAGAGGACAGTATTGCGTAGAATACTCGGCCAAATCCAAGACGAAAATGGGTACAGAATACGATACAATAATGAGCTGTACCAGGCCTTGCAGGACCCGCCAGTATCCGCATATGCAAAGGCCATACAGGTGATTGCAGGCACGACACCAATCCATCTGCTGGTAAAAGAGCGTACCTACGATAAAACAGGAAACAAAAAAGAAGACAAAATAAAGACTAAGGAGGCTACTCTAAATAAGTGGGAAGAAGAATGGTCGCAGGATAGTACTACCGCTACGTGGACGAAGGAACTAATTCCCGAACTAAAGCCATGGATTCAAAGGGAACACGGAGAAGTGGGATACCACCTTACTCAGTTCCTTAGCGGACATGGCTGTTTTAATAGCTACCTATTCAGATTCAAATTAGTCCCAATCGAAGAGTGCAGATACTTCGGTCAACGAGATACGCCGGAGCACGCGGTCCTGTGGTGTTATAGGTGGCAGACTATAAGAGAAGAAGCCGTAGACAAAATAGGAGAACAACTCACAAAGAACAACATAATAAAGATAATGCTAGAAAGCGAGGATAAATGGGATGCCGTAGAAGGAGCAATCAAGGAAATAATCCGAAAGAAGGAGGAGGAAGAAAGGTAAATGAAGAATGAAATATGTTGAACGAATTTGTGGATCTCAGCGTAGTTATGCTTCAAGGCAATTCCACTGATTTCCATGTAACCGAGGAGGGGTTTTTAGTGGGTAACCTATCCCGACCATCTGGATAGGGAGTCACACACTCTCCAGGGAAACCTCGAGGTCGTACGTAAAGTATTTCCCCCTCCTCCCCAAAAAAAAAAGTATTCACATATGCAAAGATACAGAGGTTAAGATGGGCAGGCCATGTAACAAGAATGGAAGAGGAAGGACTGCCAAAACGAACAAAATTGCCCACCAAGGCAAAATGGTAGGGAAGAGACCGAGGGGTAGACCACGGAAACTATGGGAGGACGCGGTAGAAGAAGATGCCAGAGGGTTACTAAGGATTAGAGCCTGGAAGACGGTAGCAATGGACAAAAGCGTCTGGAGGAATAAACTGAGGAAGGCCGAACCTTGGGCTGTAGAACCATAGGGTAGAGAGAAAAAGAGAGACCCCCAATTAGTTTCACACTCCCGCAGCCTTCTGGGCATGGATTCCACCAGGTCGTCGATTTCTCTCTGAGGTATTGCATCCCAGGCAAACTGTAGTTTATGTCGGAGAGCTTCTAGTATCTGTGGCGAATGGCCTAATTGCTTGAGTCTCTCTTGAACGAAAGGTCGGGAGATCTGGGTGGCCACTGCAAGATATTGACGTTAGCCGCTTCGAAATACGCCATACAATGTCATGTAATATAGAAATGGGCATTATCCAGTTGGAAAATCGAGTCCTCCAGCTCCTGGAGGAATGGACGGATATGGGGTTCTACCACTTCATCAACATATCGGTGGGCATTCATATTGCCTCGGATGAATACCAACTGAGAGCCGCTTCCAATAACAATAGCACCCCATACCATAACCCCCACTGTGTGCTGCACATGCCCCTCAACAGATAACTGCTCTTGGCGACGTTCTCCACGTCTACGTCTGACCCTATTGCGACCATCGTGCATTCCCAAGTAGAATCGTGATTCGTCACTAAAAACCACTCTATGCCATTCCATGTCCCAATCCAGTCGCAAGGTACACCACTCCAAACGTTGCATTCGATAACGAGCTGTCAGCGGAAGCACAAGATGTCGATAGGACTGCAAGCCAAAAGCTCTAGTTCGTCGGTAAACTGTATGTAGTATTAGAGGACGTCCTTCGTTTCCAAACCATGGATCGGCTATTGATCTTGTACTCGAAAATCGTTCGGTTAATGCTAGTAATCCGAGATGGCGGTCCTGCACCACATTTAACTATGCCATTCCACATCCCAATCCAGTCGCAAGGTACACCACTCCAAACGTTGCATTCGATAACGAGCTGTCAGCAGAAGCACAAGATGTCGATAGGACTGCAAGCCAAAAGCTCTAATTCGTGGATAAACTGTATGAAGTATTACAGGACGGCCTTCGTTTCCAAACCATGGATCGGCTATTGATCTTGTACTCGAGAATCATTCTCTTAATGCCATTAATCGCAGATGGCGATACTGAACCACATTTCTCTGTCTTGGCCGTCCACTTCTTCCACCTCTTCCACGACTTTCTTGACCTTCTGTAGACCATACTTGATAACACCGTACTACAGAAAATTGGTTACGGTCAAGACGATTTGCAATTTCCCTGAATGAAAAACTACCTTCGACCTCTGTCGACTTCAATCAGTTGTAGATAATTTTAACGTTGCCGTACTATAGGCATAATCGCAACCTCAAAACGCAAAGAGGACCTCAAAAAGAAAAGATTTGGAACCAAAAACAATATCGAAATCGACTTAACCTCGCAAGAAATAACGATTATTGACATGCATAATTCCGATTGTTGACATGCTAGACCAACTAAATACAGCATCACCATCAGTAGACTGAAAATGAACTTTGTGCTTTGTGAAAATAAACCTGAAATGAAATAAAAGACCAAAATCACCCAAGAAGTTGGAGCCCATCCGCACCAAATGGGTGGGCAGGAAATCGAACAAGTGACATATACCTAGGACATCAAACAAAACTGGGAAAGGAAAATCAGGCAACAGAAATAACCAGAAGAATAAGTCCGAGCTAGCTGCTTTCGGCAAACTCAAACACATTCTCAAGAACCCAGACATACCGCACTGCCTAAAACGAAAAGTATACGACATGTGCATATTGCCCGTTACGACGTATAGCCTGGAAACGATGACATGGACAGCAAAGAGCGCAAACAGATTAAAAACCTGCTAAGCTTAAGAGACAGAATAACAAACCAGGAGATCAGACTGCGAACCAAAGTCAAAGACGTGATTGAACGAAGCACAGAACTTAAGTGAAGCTGGCTAGGACACGTAGCCAGGGAAAACACCGACAAATGAACCCATATGATTACTGACTGGAGACCAATAGTCACAAAATAGCAGGGAAAAATGGCATCAAAACTTCAAATCTCAAAAAGAAGAGGCGCATGGAACGAATTGAAGGAGGCCAACATCCAGCAGTGGACAAACACAGGCTGAAGTGAGAGAGAGAAAGAGAAATTCCGATTGTAACAACAAGTAAGACGTCCAATTTGCCATGGCTATTTTGAATGAAATTTTAATCAATTACTACCCTTGACTAGTTCATTTCAGCCAAGTTTGGTCCATTCCAACATTCCTACCCCTTCTTAGTGTTGCATTTTCTATGTCACAGACTAAAGCTACGTACACACGGTATAGGAAACTAGTGTATAGTCTTGCTATAGTTTGACTATAGATGAGTGGCCGCTTTGTATAGTTCAACTATACCAATAGTTTCGGAGCGGCCACACAGCTCTAGTCAAACTATATCCGGACTATACGCTAGTTTTCTATACCGTGTGTACGTAGCTTTAGGATATGTATTCTTGTATTTTACTCATTCTTTGTTGAACTTTTCAGGAAAAAGTTCAGGAGAAGAAATTTTTAAAGGACTAGATGTACGTGGCTAAAATTATGACAAGTACGATTCTGGCGCCGAAATGTTTCAAGTGACAAATCGTACACAAGGTGGTGATTGCAAATCTTTATGTATATATCCACTGACACTTATATTTGAATGTAGTATAATTCGGTTAATATTTTGTTGAATATTAGAAGTTTTCAATTAGTTTAGTAAGATTAAACACACATATGAGATGGACAAATATTATCCAATGGTACTATATCGAAAATAAACTGCTGAAAAATTTCACATTCAAAGCTGCTTTATTTTTCTTGGATTGCTTTTGCTAATAGAGGTCGGGCTTCATTGTGTTGCAATGTGACGTAGGACCTAAATGTCTTGAAATGTCCGGATTCATTAATAATGTCTTTGCACTGTCAACCAAGTGGATTGAAGTGTGTCGACAATTTCTTGCACGGTCAATCTTGGATCCGACTCACCCGGTAAGTTTGTATCATTACCGCATTCAAAATAAGTATTTGTATTAACAAATTCAGAAGGTTACTTACTCCGAACACTATCAGATATGTTATAACCACCAACGGCAAGTTCTCTGAACTAATGATTGGTACTTTCCTTTCAAGACAACCACATCAAATTTTTGCTTGCGGTTGTTTAAAAATATAACATCCTATGGTGTGAGTTCTGAAAGTTTGTGGTTCGCCATTTTGTGAATCAATAGGGAATATGCATGAAATTTAAATTTGGTTCAAATTTTTTTTTCGAATCTTTATTTACCGGACATTTGAACCAAAGCATTATTTTTGTAATTAATATCTTTTTAATTACGTAAAAATAATAAATAAACGCGAATGCAAATTAAGCGAGGGAAATTTAAATTTGTAAAACGCAACACCATTGGTTAAAACGAAAGTGACGTAACATCCGATATAAATAAATCCGTATTTTTTACACTTGTATGTCATTGCAGTCTTTTGGTAAGAAAATAAACATAAAAAACGTCAAGTTAAAAATGAAAACAGCAGTAGTAAACAATGGACAGTGATCTTTGACGTCATCAACAGACCGCGCGAAAATGGCGGCGTTTAAACAGCTCAAAATTTTTCTCAATTTAAATTTTTGTTTTAAATTTAATTACAGCATTTTTAAGCAGTATTTATATTTTTTACTATGTTATAACGGAATAAACAGTGAATTAAAAACAAATTAAAAGAATTAATAAATATTCCCTATTAGCAAAAAATGACATACAAATATTTTCCAAAAAGCCAAAGTTCATTTATTTTTGATCGACATAAAAGTGATTACTTTCATTTGAGGCATAAAACTGAACACTTTTATGTTTGGCCGTAATCACTGTTGTGTTAAAGCGAGTCTTACGTTATCAACCGGGCCATAAAAGATTTTTTGAGAAACAATGCTCAAAGTAAAAAGATAGAAGTAGAAAAATAAAAACTAGATTAATGGCACAGATCCATTTACTCTAGCCTTGGGATAAATTTACATTTATATAGTCACATAGCCTTGTTATTTTTAGTCTTATAAAGCGGTTAGTCTTTATTAATCTTCATACAATTCATAGATAAGGCTACACGACGCTAGACTAGACACAACTAGACAAAACAAGACCAGACAAGAGACAAGACAAGGCAAAACCAGGCAAGACCAGGCAAGACCAGACAAGGCCAGACAAGACCAGACAAGACCAGACAAGACCAGACAAGACTAGAAAAGATTAGACAAGACTGGACAAGACTCGATAAGACTAGACAAGACTAGACAAAACTAGACAAGACTAGACAAGGCTAGACAAGATGAGACAAGACTGGACAAGACTGGACAAAACTGAACAAGACTTAACAAGACTAGACAAGACTGGACAAGAATGGACAAGACTGGACAAGACTGGACAAGAGTGCACAAGACTGGACAAGACTGGACAAGGCTGGACAAGACTGGACTAGACTGGACAAGACTGGACTAGACTGGACAAGATTGGACAAGACTCTACAAGACTGGACAAGTGTGGACAAAACTAGAAAAGACTACACAACAAAATAAATTGTTTATTATTGCAAATGAGGCCTATATTTTTTTATGAAAAAACCTCACAAAACAGGAATATTAAATAAATCAAATTTGGCACAAGAAGCAGACATGAGCAAAAAAAGGCCAGTAAAAACAAAGCAATCCGTCTCCTATATTTATGGAAATAAATGCGAACAAATAATAAACAAATCGATAAACATTTCCAAGGATTCAATAATATTATTTTTCACAGTTCCATAGAATTTTATTTATCTGGTATTTTCCAAGTCGCGGTTTTTTTTATTAATGTATTTCTAGTATTATCAGTACACATTATATAGAAGGTTGTAATTAAGTTTTAAAGATAATGAACGATAAGTTTTCAACGATAAGATAATTTAATATTTTTATCAAAAATATCAAAAAACATATAGTTGATTTACAAAAGAAAAACGCAATTTAATAAATCCATTTGAAATGTGTTCGTAATTTGTTATCTCTTATTGATATTAATAATTTGTTCCGACTTAAGTTTAAAAATCTGTTTTTAGCACATTATGTATACACATTATGTATTGTTACTTATTTCAGTCAATACTACAATAACAATATTGACTGTAGAAGAAAGCCGTGGAGAAAGAAACTCAAAATGTTTGGTGTTGATATAAATTATTTTCAGTTCGAAAAGATTTAAAAATATTCCACAATTATTTTTTTAAACGACATAATAAATGTAGCTAAAAGTATCTAATTTTTAAATAAATCCTCCTCCTGTTTACTATCTTATTTAGAGATATCTTTAGAGGTCCATTAAACTGTATTGCTTAGACTGTATAAATAGATTAAATTGAGTCAACCTCACCATAAGACTAAATAATACAAGGACTAGGGGATAGGTAAAGAATACGGGCTTGTTTTGAAACTTAGTGTTGTGGACTTTTTACCAGGTTTAACTGTTGGTTATCGTCTTTGGCACTCTTTAACTAAGATCCGAAAGCATAAATTAAGTTTCCACGTTATCTACGTTGGTTCAATAAATATTCGTTTGTTTAAAATAATTGTTAATATTTTCGAGATGACAGATAGTAAATGCGAAATGAAAAACTAACTCGACGTTGCCATGTTTATTTTGGGTTATATGCCCGTTTATATAAAAAACTATAATTTTGGCAACATATATACAATCTTAAGCATCGCATTGAAGTTGCATTCATATTGCAACGAACAGCCACAGCACAAACAGCTACAATGTCTCGAGTTAATTATTTAGTGTCCTGGATATCCACCGGATTCTTTTTTTACTTTTTGTAATAAAAACATTTGTATCTTCAACCAAATAACTGACGTGTATGACTGGTCATGTAACTGAGAATGTAGAGATGGGTCAGCGTTGCCAAAATTAATTTTGACAACATATAAATTATTTTAATTTTTCTGCGTCACATGTTGGTGTAAAGTATATACAAAATTGGCTTCCAGAAATTATTTGTCTATTATGAATATTCAGAATATTTTGATAGATAAAACAATTCAACTAAACACGACTAAACAATTCAAAAATTACTTGAATGTAAATTGACACCAGACGAGTTGGTTAAACCAACGTTCCTTGCTACATTGTGCTGTATTATATCGAGAGTTCGCGCTGCCTACCGTATGTGGTCTTGATTTACCTAATTCACCGGGATTAAACCAACGGTCCTTGCCGCATTGTCCTATATTGGATCGAGAGTTCGCGCGGCAGCGCATATAGGACAATATGGCAAGGACCATTGGTTTTACCCCGGTTAGATTAGCTTGCCCGCCGCGAAGCGGGCAGATATATCAAGACAAAATTCGCGCGGTAGCGCGAACTCTCGATCCAATGTAGGGCAATGTGGCAAGGACCGTTGGTTAAACCCCGGTTAGATTAGGTTGCCCGCCGCGAAGTGGGCAGATAAATCAAGACAACATACGCGCGGTAGCGCGAACTCTCGATCCAATGTGGCAAGGAACGTTGAATCAATCAATAATAATAAACGTGGCAACGTCGAGTTAGTTGTGTTCGCATCTACTGTCATCTTGAAAATGTCAACAATTTTTTTCAACAAGAAACACTAATATTTATTGAACCAACGTAGACAACGTAGAAGCTTATTCTTTGCTTTCGGATCTTAGTTAAAGAGTGCCAAAGACCATTAACAACAGTTACACCAGATAAAAAGTCCGCAACACTAAGTTTCAAAACGACTTGTCTGGTCTAGTCTGATCTAGTTTCGTTTGGTCTAGTCTGGTCTTGTCTGGTCTAGGCTGGGCGAGTCTGGTCTACTATGCTTTAGACTGGTTTAGTCTGGTCTAGTCTAGTGTAGTCTGGTCTAATCTGGTTTAATCTGGTCTAGTCTGGTCTTGTCTAGTCTGGTCTAGTCTGTTCTAGTTTGGTCTAGTCTGGACTAGACTGGTCTAATCTGGTCTAGCCTAGTCTAGTCTAGTCTAGCTTTAAATACTTATTTATTATAAGTTTTATGTTTAGTTTACACTGAAAACAATTATTAAATATCCAATTTCAGTAAAATATTGTTAAAGCATTCTTTTTTTTACATTTAATTGCTTTTTACTAACAAACTGTAAGAAATTAATAATTATAATTTCTTTGAAATACTTTAACAAAATATGATGATTGAAATTACATTAAAACAAGTATTTTATAATAAATAGTATATTAAAGAACGAGGTCAATAAGCGCGATTTTTCAGTATACGCGTATATGTTCCATGTACGCATACTAATGGACATGTGCAAAAAACGCCTTATGAACGAGTTTTTTATAATATCTTATTCTATTTTACGCCCTTTTATGCCATTATGCCATTTCTAAATTAAAAAATCGCCGATACATATTGAAAAAATTGTATCGCACTCCGCGAGCCATTAACGAACCCATATAACGGTACATAAATATAAATCGGCACCGAATAAGTCGGCACCGGAGGACTTAGCACTTCCAACTCGGCACCGGGAAAACTCGGTACCGGATAAGTCGGCACCGGGCAAATCGGCACCAGTCATCAGAGTATGAATATATAAATTTTCTATTATAACTTAAGTTTTGGTAATATCAAAACCAAAAGAAATCTTTTTATAATTAAAGAATGTAACGCACGCCCCTTGCATGAAGGAAATTTAAACTATCTATTTAGTCACCTTTTAGCCAACAGTAGAATTGATGTTGACATGAAAACAGCGTTAAATTAAAAACTAATAATAAAACATAAATAACTCTATTAAAGGTTAAAAGGATAAGAGCTTAAAATAAAATTAAAAATACGAGTGCTGAAATGTCTCGGTGCCGTCTTATCCGACGTCAAATTTTCCCGGTGCCGAGTTGTCCGGTGCCGATTTGGAATTGCCGAGTCGTCCGAGTCCGCCCATATGAGTGCTTTAATGACTTCATTATAGACGCAAAAAAAAACTATATTATAGAAGCACAAGCTAAATGACCTATGTGTGGCGAGACTTAACTTGTTCGAAATTTGGACTAGGTACACAGAGTTATTTTTACACCGAGTAGCATTTGCTATTTTATCTGTTTTTCAATTATTTTACTGTTTTATTAAAAAAAATACCTAAAAAAAAACAAGAAAAATGAATCATGATGAAAAATGAACCAAATGTAGAGGAGCAAAAGTGATGTTTTGGTTAAACTTTTTGTTAAGTTCGGGTGAGGCACGCAAAGGTTCCAGTACTGTGGGGTAACGTGGACTAGATAATAAACAAAACTGCATCAAACGAATAGACAGTGTGAACAGAGAAACTATACTATAATAATAAAAAAATGAGCTTAGAAGATATTATCTCTAAACTTCCAGAGAGGCACACCGCTATACTGCTTGGTGACTTCAATGCTCAATTCGGAAGAGAGAAAAAATACAGAAGCATAGTGGACAATTATACGACGCATAAGCGAATCAACCGCAACGAATAACGATTGGTGGATCTGCGTAGGACTTTTGGGTTGCTCATGAAGTCTACAGCCTTCAAACACTTGCCAAGGAAGCAGAAGATTTGGGTTTCGCCTAATACCAACCTGGGTGAATGCCAAATAGATCATGTGGCCATTTCACGAAAATCTCAAAAGGAAATACAAAACGGGTACTGAAGGTACTAAGAAGCGCCAATCAGGACTCAGACCACTACCTCTCAAAGATCAAAATAAGACTCCAGCCTAGAAACACTAGATTAAACAGAACCTCCACAATGGTAAGATTTGATGTAGAGTGACTCAAGAACAGTCAAGAAGTAAATCAGAGACTGGACAATACAGATCTAAACAGTTGGGACCAACTGAATGAGACTCTTGTCAAAGCGGCCAATAAACTCACCCCTCTCGCTATAAGAAGGAAGCATCCGTGGTGGACTGAAGACGGTGACAATGCAATAGCCCAAAGACAGACAGCCTGGGTGAAGTGAAATTCTAAAAAGACCAAGGAAAATTGACATAAATTTTTGGAACAAAGAAAGGTTACAACCAAGATAATTCGACGAACAAAACGAACCTTAAAAAAAAACCAACTAACCCAAATCGAAGAGAGCTTTGCTAAGAATAACTCCGGAGATTTCTTTGGAACCTTCAAGCAGACACTCAGAAAATACGCTCCGCCAAGCCTCCATTTCAGAGACTCACAAGGCAAACTGGCTTATATCGACTAGGACAACTGCCACCTTTTGGCTCAGTACTTTAAAAATCTACTCAACTGTGACCCTCCCTGCGAAGGCTTCAATTATAAGCAAACCACACCAAATCCGGACTCGCTACCCCCTTCATTGGAAGAAGTTGGCCAGATCATTCGACTTCTTAAGAATAATAAGGCAGCTGGAGAGGACTCTGTCGTTGCTGAATTGTGGAAAGGTGCTGGAAACAATGCCGTGCGCAAGCTAACCGAGATCATCCAGGACATATGGGAAACAGAGAAATTACCACCCGGTTGGAAATCTGCTCTGATCCATCCGCTTGACAAAAAGGGAGATTTTACTGATCTAAACATCTACCGTGGAATTTCTCTCGTCCCGTTAACATACAAGATTCTCTCCAAAGCGTTACAAACAAGGGCAGAAAATCAGTTGGATAGTCAACTGGGAGAATACCAGGAATACATATATCTTGTGTTGAACAGATCCTTAATCTTAAAACTGTACTTGCATACTCCAAGATGAGAAACCGCAAGGTGGTCTTCACCTTTGTTGATTTTAGGAAGGCCTACGATTACATTGATAGAGAAACGCTTAACAAAGTACTCCAGGAACTAGGGCTAGATTACAAAACCCACAGGCTCATCCTAGGAACTTTGACCAACACCCATACCAAGGTTAAATCTAAAGGTGAGATCTCAGAAAGCTTCGAAATAAAAACAGGAGTGAGACAAGGAGAGCACTTCCCCACTTCTCTTCAACTGTGTCCTTGAAAAGGATATGAGAGAATGGCGCAAGGAACTGATTAACTTGGGTGTTCAGAGTGGTATCTACCTGGGACGTAAGAGCGATGGACTGGTTGTAGATTTCCTGGCCTTTGTAGATGACATGGCAATGATTGCTGATTCTCTTGAGATGGCAACAATGCAGGTAAATTGCCTCAGAAAACAGGCTGCCAAAGTAGGTCTTCAAGTGTCGCTGGAGAAAACAGAATTTTTCATCAACATGAAAGAAGCAAACAGTGAGATGTTACCAGAGCAGGGAAACATCAGAAGGTCAGAAATTTAAGTATCTCGGCGAATGGATTGAACCCAACTTATCAGAAAGAGCATCATTATCCATGAGAGTCAACAAGTTAGAACTAGCCTATCGACTGACTAAGAACACCTACAACGAGAAATGCCTGTCACGAAACCTGAAACTTAAGCACTGCATATCAGTTTTACGACCAGAAGCCCTGTATGCCATGGAGTGTCTTTCCTGGAACCGAAGAAGTCTCGTAGAGAAATTGGAAATCAGAGAGAGGAGAATCCTCAGGAAGATCCTAGGCCCGGTAAAGGAAGATGGGGAATTCCGAAGGCGGCATAACTTTGAGCTCTACGAACATATTGAGATGCTCTCTGACTGTGCAAGGAAAAGAAGGGTAGCTTTCTATGCCCACGTTGCAAGATTGCCTCCAAACCGACTAACCAACCGTCTGTTCACCTTCTGGCAAAACAAGAAGGTTCGTACCACTTGGTTGACAGAAACCGAGAAGTATATTAAAGAACTGGGAATAACAGATCTCCAAAGCAGACAGTCTGTGAGACGCACCCTGAAGGAAGTCCATGGATTTCAGGAAAAACCCCGAAGGAAAGGTACCCCCTGGACAGAAGAGAGAAAGGAGTTACACCGGCAGAAGATGCGACAATACTGGGCAAAGATCAAAGCGCAACAGTTTAACAAGCGTGGTCCAAAGTAAGCCTATTCAAAACAAGAAGAAGAAATTGTTTATTTGTTTTTTCCAATTTAAAATTGTTTATTCTCATTATAATTGTTTGTTCCCAATTTTAAATTTTTCCCAATTTAAAGTTGAAAAGGTTTAGTTCTGTCTTCTCAAGCCTTATCGAGTCCATTCTGGTCTTGCCTGGTCTTGTCTAGTCTTGTGTAGTTTGGTCTAGTCTTTCCTAGTGTTGCCTCGTCTAGCATTATCTAGTAATTGTAATAAAATAAAGACTATAAAATAAATAAAGACCACTATAAAAGGCTAAAAATATACAAGGCTATGTGACTATATAAATGTAAATATGTCCTAAATAAATTATTTGTATTATATATTTACTTATAATATAAAAATATTGAAATTATCTATTACATTTATTTTTTTTGTTAATGAAATAAACTGGATAATTTGATCTGAAATTATTCTGTGAGATAATTAATATATTAAAAGGATGATGTAAATAAACATATTAATATCTTGGGAAAATATAATTAGGTAAGTGTATATAATTATATTCTAATGAATAATAAGGAATCTAGTGGGTACGCACGAATTCATTGGGTTGAAGCCATAAAAAAATACTATAAATATATTCGAATATAAATTTAAGTCCGTGGCAGAAAAATAAACATTTCCGCTTAATATCTTACATAAAGCGTGATAAAATTACGAGGACGTTCGAATTAATATAAGAAATTGAGAAAACAAACTGACTGGAGACCTTTAAAAAAATAACGGGTTCCAAAGTCCAAATGATTTTTGTATTGAAAAGAATTTAAATTTATCTAAAAAAAAGCAATAACATAGATTTAACGTTTCGCAAAAATAATTACATATTTTTTTGTTTTTCTGGGTCAGGTAACAGGTTCATATTTTTTGTAATGAAAAAAAAATTATATATATATATACAGAAGGAAATTACAATTTAAGAGATGTGTGTCAATCATGACTTACTTATCTCTTAATTACGGAATTTCGCAATGTAGTTTTTAAATTCGAATTTGCAATTTTTATTAAAGAAATAATGCTTTGTGTACACGAAAGTAATAATAAAGCGATGTAAAAATAAATCGACATACTGGTTTCTGCTTACAATTAGTCATGTCTATATAGTCAAATACATATTTATAATTGTTACTTGTAATATCTATTAATGGCATAATCTTTAGTTAAAAAAAAACATATAACATTTAAAAAAACAAAGAAAAAAAAACATATAATAGCATTCTTTATAGTGTTAGATATGAATTATACAAATATAAATAAATATTAAGTTATTCAAAAATATTCTATTTTTCTATTTATAATATTATCTTAAGTATTTACATAACATTTCTATTGCCAATTGCCATCGGCTAGATTTAGAAAGAATTTAATTATTATACAATGCGCTTATTATAAAAATGCAAAGATAAACTAAATTAGACTTTAATCGCGATAAAAAAAAATAATTTTCAAACTTGATTGCTTTAGACTGAATTTAACTAGTAGGAACTAGACAATAAGCAAGGTTACAAAATTAAAATGAGAAAAGTCTGGTTTGAACAGGTTCTTGCAGTGGCGTAACTAGTTGTGTATGGCAGGCATGACACGTGCTATGGGCGCCAACTGAAGGGGGGCGCGAAAAAGCTCCTAACGTAAAAATATTTATATAGATATAAATATCAGTATTAAAAAACTACGTAGGCAAAATATAGGCATTACGAGAAATGGAAAATACAATATGAAATATCTTGTTCCTAAAAAAACATCATAAATCTACGTCATATTGAACGGGACCTCTCAAGAAGGTTAAGGGCTAAGGGTTTTACTAAATTACTAACAGATGTTCATGTATAAATTTGCTGAGTACAATTACATCCAGGCCATTTCATAAATACTTCCCTCCGTGTTCAACATCAACTTAATTTTTTTTCTACATATAAGGTCGGCCAAGTATGCGCGCGTTTTTCAATAGTACATTTTCGAATGAAGCTGTAGCCCTTATTATCATTTATTTGGATTTAAAATTTTAAATGTAAGGTCTTTAAACATTATTCTTTTGGATCGAGAAACAAAAATATGAAAGTATAAATGGAATAACGATAATTATTTTTTTGTTAGATGTGTAAAGGGCGCGCACATCCCCGGCAAAGTGGGGTAAGTGCGAGTTCGGCCCAGACCCCCTTTATACTATTATGTTTATACGGGTGGGGCACGTGCGTAGAATCAGCATTTCATCCTGAAAAAAATCCTCCAAAAATTTTAAAATTTGATGCACGGACAGGCTTAAAATGAACTTGGTAAAGGACAGTAGCTGGCCATAGGCTTTGCACTATTGATTGGCCAACCAAGTAAATTATAAAAGATAGACTTTTTTCTCATGTTTTCTTCTTCTTCTTGTTTAGAATGGGCCTACTTTGGACCACGCTTGTTCAACTGTTGGGCTTTGATCTTTGCCCAGTATTGTCGCATCTTCTGCCGGTGTAACACCTTTCTCTCTTCTGTCCTGGGGGTACCTTTCCTTCGGGTTTTTTCCTGAATTCCACGGACTTCCTTCAGGGCGCGTCTCACAGACTGTCTGTTTTGGAGATCTATTATTGCCAGTTCTTTAATATCATTCTCGGTATCTGTCAATCAAGTGGTACGAAACTTCTTGTTTTGCCAGAAGGTGAACAGACGGCTGGTTAGTCGGTTTGGAGGTAGTCTTACAACGTGACCATAGAAAGCTACCCTTCTTTCCTTGCACAGTCAGAGAGCATCTTAATATGTTCGTAGAGCTCAGAGTTATGCCGCCCTCGGAATTCCCCATCTTCCTTTACCGGGCCAAGGATCTTCCTGAGGATCCTCCTCTCTCTGATTTCCAATTTCTCTACCAGACCTCTTCGGTTCAAGGAACGACAAGACTGATGTGTAGTGCTTAAGTTCCAGGTTGCGTGACAGGCATTTCTTGTTGTGTGTTCTCAGTCAGTCGATAGGCTAGTTCTAACTTGTTGACTTTCTTGGATAATGATGATATCTAATAAGTCGGGGTAAGATCTAATAAGTTGGGTTCAATCCATTCGCCAAGATACTTAAATTTATCAGTCCTCTTGATGTTTCCCTGCTCTAGTAACGTCTCTCTGTTTGCGTCTCTAATGTTGGTGAAGATTTCTGTTTTCTCCAGCGACACTTGAAGACCCACTTTGGCAGCCTGTTTTCTGAGGCAATTTACCTGCATTGTTGCGATCTCAATAGAATCAGCAAACAGTGCCATGCCATCTGCAAAGGCCAGGCAATCTACAACCAGTCCATCGTTCTTATGTCCCAGGTAGATACCACTCTGTGCGCCCAATTTGATCAGTTCCTTACGCCATTCTCTCATTACCTTTTCAAGGACACAGTTGAAGAGAAGTGGGGAAAGTCCATCTCCTAGTATTACTCCAGTTTTTAAGTGAATCAGTCAAATGTTTCAGTTTACCCACTTTTAGCAGTGAGTTAAGCGTTAAATATTGCGATGAAGCTTTGCCGTCTTGGTCTGAGTATATGTCCGGTGATTTCAGGATGCTCTGTGATTTCAGGAAAACATGTTGGTGCGGTCTCCCCAGGATCCGAAGGTCCGCTAACGTCACCATAGGTGACGGTGGTTACCAGCTGGGGTAGTGCATTTAGCGCAATTTTCTCAGTTTCCGCAATTCCTTCATGCTCAGTTGAAGAATATTCTTCGTGGGACAGTGACGAGCCACCGTCCAAGATACTACCCAAGTTGTTAGATTGGGAGGCTTATTATTCGGGGTTGTCACCCCTAGACAGGGTTTCACTACGACTAAGGTGTCCTGTCCACCACACTTTCTTCTTTTTTATTGTATTCAATCATACTTAAAAACCATATATGGTTTGGGACCTTAGTGTAGGTGTAGAACTAAGTCTGAGAGAGGCCGGAGCCGTTTTTAAAAATAGAGGAAGTCCAATTCTGGCACTGAAAACATGTTCCGAGTTTTGCTGGTCTTCTTTGGTTCATTAATATGGGACACCAGTGATTTCCCTTCATTTCACTTCATTCCTTGATAATCCATACCCCCAGCTCGCCATTGTTTTTAGTCCATCCGCAAGTTGAATTTCCTTATCCATAGGAATGTAAGTCCCTCGAGTTTAATTCTGGCTTTTCTTCCCTCTGCGTCCTTTCAAATGATCCCTTAAAGTTGTTTATGGAATATCATAATGCTTTGCTGCCCCTCTAATTGTTTTATTTTGATTTCTCACCATCCTCACCATCATCATCATCCAGGGCTGTATGTAGTTCTGGGGTTGTAAGATTAACCCCTTTCAGTTTTTCTCACATAAGAACATAACATTTCTCTGAATGTAAAGAAATACTTAAGAACTCATTGCATGAGTACTCACATCAGAATTTTTAGGGCAGGTGCGTGACGGAAGGCGCACTAACCCCAGCTTAAACACGCAATTACCCCACATACAGAAAATGTCGGGGCAAGTGCGATTCTACCTCTCAAATTATAGTAGAAAGAGTTTTAGACAAAAATAGGTTTAGACTCACTAATTTTAAAACAATTATGGTATAGTAAATCAAAATTTACATAATAAACACAACTGATTGAGGGAATAATTTAGGATAAAAAATACCTCTAACTGTTTCGATGGTCCTCAAACACTGTGTACCATTTTCAAGTCTGCACTTTTTGCTCAGGCGTACGAATGAATTACATAGCTGCTACAATAAGAAAATTTTCTACGAATGCAAAACTTTAGCGCCAAGTTTAAAATAATACTTAGAGTCCTGGAGCTCAAACTCGCACTTACCACTTACTTATACTTTTTTTATATTTTTTTATTGTCATGCGATGCCCTAGGCGAGGCGACCACCTCAACTACCTCTGCGTAAATGAGCCACTTCTCCAGCGCGTAGGACATAGGCATTTTCAGGCGTAGCATATGCGTCGGTATTCTAAAAGCTTTTTCAAAAATCAAACACAAACACGACTTCTTCAGAATGTCCTGAAAATACTATAAATTCTAAAGAATTAGAAGATGCTGGGTTAAGTTCCGAGAAGGAATTTGTTACGGCATCTAATGATGCAGAAAAGATATCTGAAAATATGTTGACAAGGTATTCAAAGAATTCTAATTCTAGAAAGTCTGCTTCTTCTAAAGAATTAGAAAATGGATCTAACAGAGAAATAGATATTGATGACGTTGAAGTAAATAAAAACTTGATGTCCAAAGACGCAGAAAATATTAATTTATTAAAATCCCAAATCTACAGCGATTGTAGAACACGGCATCGGCCTTCTTAAGTTTAGTGAAGAATCGGGAAAAGCATTTGTAACTGATGCGTTGAGAATAGAAATAATAAAACTCGGTTCTAAGCAGTGTTCCTTCTATTTTTGTGTGACCTGTGTGCGCACTTTTTTAAGTGTGTGCAATTTTTTCCAAAATAAAAAAAAATGTGTGCGCCAATTAAAAAAAGCGCATATAATTAAAAAAAAGAATAATAATTAATATTCAGCTAAATTTTGTAGAAACGAAAGAAACTACTCTAAAATAAGTCAAATTATTAGTTTGTAAAGACAATTTAGCTAATTACTGTGGCTTCCCCTTTCCATTCAAATGGGAAATAAGAAAATTTAATAATTACAAATATTTAAATTAATATATTTAATATATTTAATTTTATATATTTAATTTAATAATCCTTTACCATAGTCGATAGCCCATTGTATCATGTTTTTTTGTTTTCTTGTGTTACAATAAATACAATTATTATTATAATCCTTTACCCAAGAATTAAATAAAATATAATTTAATAATTACGTTGTCTGGTCTAAATTTTTCAATTAACACATTTGACAAAACAAAGAAACAAGAACAACAATTCATAAATACTTATTATTGAACAATTTTATAATTAAGGATTATATTTTTAATTAATGGTTTTTATTTTATAATTTCTCTCTCCTGTCTTTTGGTTTTAACCACTCTCTATAGACTTTACTTAAATTTCCATTGCCTCCGTCATTCATATATGATTTTAATCTTATCAGCATAGCGTTTTTATGCAACCGATTTCTTTGGTTCGTTTTTCTAGACCAGGGGTCTCCAAAATACGGCCCGAGGGCCACATCCGGCCCGCGGACAGATTTTGTCCGGCCCGCGGAGAGCTAGCATACTTGAAAACTCCTTTTAGAGAACATATTTTTTATAGCAAATTAAATTTAGTTTACTGAAGTATTCTAATTTTATGTTAAATAATTATTAATATGACATCTACATTGATATGGTCATGGGATAACTACTCATAACATTGTTGTAGGCTTATTGTTTTTGTGATAAGTTGGATAAAGAAACACAGAATTGTAATGAGTAAAGACATGTATAATATGCAGAAAATTTAACTTCAGTATATAATAACTAACAAATTATTGAAATGAATCCAACTAACATTTTATACATTTTAAATAAAAACATAACTTATAACAAGCATAATGACATATGAAATACTAATGAGTTTTATGTAATTGAGATTTTCCACTGACAATAGTTTGTAGTTGTGGACTAATTTTACTTGTACCAATTATTAAAAGAGATTTAAGATGCTCATCAGTTAATTTAGATCTGTAAACATTTTTTGTGTACTTCATTTTGGAGGTCTTCTCACACAAATAAGTAGTACCAAAAACAGAAAACAGCCCACGAACAAATTTATGCAAATTATCAAATTGTGTCAGTGGAAGACTCTTATAAAATTCCCACAAAGATGAGTTTTGATATTTGTTCTTAATTATATCACTGCACTGTAGATCAATCATTTCTTTTTGAAGTTCCGGGGCTAGGGTTTCAATGTCAGTATCAAAAGGATTCTGAAAAATCTTAATTTGATTCGCAATGGCATCAAAGTCCGAGAAACGAGTATCAAAATTTATTTTCAAAGCACTCAAAGTTTCGATTGCAAAATCGATAGGAAACTCAGTCTCAGTGGTGTGGCTGAATATTTCACATGTTTTAAAATGTGAAAAATATTTACTTCGTAGTTGTGATTGAAACAGTATCAATTTCTTCCGGAATGATTTGATATTAGTGTATAAATCAGGAAGATGCTGGTTTTCTCCTTGCAATCTCAAATTCAGTTCGTTCACATGTTTTGTCAAATCCACATAGAATGCTAACTTCCACAGCCATGCGTTGTTTTGTAATTCAGCGATGCTTTTCATTCAAAAAAATTTCGATCACTACTCCAAGTTCTAAAAAGCGCTGAAGAACTTTCCCACAACTAAGCCAACGTACGGCAGTATGATAAGGTAAGTCATTTTCTCCAATCTCTTCAATAAATTGTCGGAATTGTCGGTGATTCAGCCCAAAAGATCTGATAAAATTTACAGTTGATATATGACTGGTTTCAGAACTTCAGACATATCCAAACATTTTCCGCACAAAGACTGTTGATGAATGATACAATGTAAGACTAATGGTTTTGAACCACCGTCATTTTCTACAGCCTTTGACACAAGAGCGACCACTCCTTTATCTTTCCCTCTCATGTTTTTGCCTCCATCAGTTGTAATACATTTCAAGTTTTTCCATCGAAGGTTCTTTTGATTAATGGCCATTTCACCTCCTTTAAAAATATCTGTACCAGTAGTTGTGCCATGAATACTATACATATCAAGAAGTTCTTCATGCACTTCATAGCTTTTATCTACTCCTCGAATATAAATCAACACCTGAGCAGTATCTGACACATCCGTTGACTCATCCAAGGCCAAAGAAAACCACTCAACATGTCCATTTTTGTCGAACAGTTGAGAGGATATATTTTCAGCGATGTTTTCTACCCTTCGAGCCTCAGTGTTTGCTGACATACTGACAGTTTTTAATAAATTTACCTTTTCAGGGCACATTTCTTCGGCTACTGCAATTATGCATTCTTTGATCATTTCTCCATCGGTGAATGGTTTTCCACGTTTTGCAATTTCAAGAGCCACACGAAAGCTGGCACGAGTTGCAGCCTCTTGTTCAGTTTTGAGTTTTGTAAATGAAGATTGCTGCGATTTCAATCCGCGCTTCATAGCTTCGAATTTTTCTGTCCGCAAACTTCCTGTATATTTTGAGTAATTTTGAAAATGTTTTGTTTCATAATGACGTTTAATGTTATATTCCTTGAGAACGGCTATGCTTTCATTGCAAATCAAACATAGCGCCTTGTTACTGGACTCAATTACGAAATACTGAATGTTCCACTGATCTTTCAATTTTCTGCATTCGCTATCAATTTTTCGCTTCTTTTCCATACTACTAAATCACACACAAAAGCAACAATTCAAATCAAAATACTGTTACAAAGATGTCTTAAACTTAAACACGCACAAACACGTTTTAAGGAGGTACGCACTATTTTATTTCACAACAGTGTCATAGGAACTGACTTGTGGTTGCGCCACTAGCCTTCTTATATATTCCAATTACTGCCATCTAGAAGTGAGTGGAAGACACCAGAACTTTCTCGAGACCAACCAAAGAGATTATTCTGTACGTGCTATTAGCGCCATCTGTTAGCGATAGAAGGTACTACCTATTTCCGCTTGTGCCCACCAGATGTCGTATCACGTTACTCCTCATTGCTCGTACTCTACGACTAATCTAGAAATTACAGATAATGACAGGAAAATTAATAATATGCAGTGTTGCCGTTTTGCGGACTTTAGTCCGATTTACAGCCTTTTTTAAACGTTGCGTACTTTTTCGGACTTTTTTTTTATCAGTGGACTATTTCACTTTTTAATACCGGCAACAATGATAATATGGTTTTGGCCCTCGGAACTTACTGGAGTAATCAGTATGGCCCTAAGGCTGGAAAGTTTGGAGACCCCTGTTCTAGACCATCATTAAAGTATGGTCATCCAACTATCAAATGATATCCAATTTTCTACTTTATCTGTTGGAAACATATCATCTGTTTTTATAGTTATATTTAAATCATTAGCTTTTTTTAAAAGCACGCTTATTTTATTGCACCCTGCCATGTTTCCAATATATTTTTTCTTGATTTTATTAATTCTTATTAATTCAAATTAAAAAGAATCTATGGGAGTTAATTCACGGCGTTGAAAAATTTGACATAAAGCACTGAGTTCTTCTAAAATTAAAGACACAAGTTCTAAATTTATTTGAAATTCAATGTTGTTTAACTTTTTTAAACAAAATTTGGAAATTGGATCATCTTTATCTTGATTAATATATTCAATTAATGATTCATAATTTGTAATAATTGCTTCCATTGCAAAATGTCGTGACAATCACCTCACCTCATTAATAGCTTGAAAACCTATAGAGTTACTTTGTAAAGCTTCAATAATCTCTCTAAATTTACTGGTTTTCGTCGAGGATCTCAAGAATAATGTGTAAACAGTTCTGACCACTGTTTCGATTTTTCTTGTGACTTTTACTTCTTTCCATGCATCCGAAGTACATAAATATTATCGGTATGCAAGACAATGTTGTAGCAAATGTGGTACATTTTGCTTTAATTTAGCTGCTACATCAGGGCTGGGCAAATAGAGGCACGCGGGCCGCATGCGGCCCCTGGCGACATTTTATGTAGCCCACGATGCAGTTTAAAATTTACTTTAATTAAAAAATATATCTATGTATAATATAAACAAGTTGGTTAACGAAAAAGGGCTGGTTTCTTGATCGAGGCGTGTCAACATATTACTTCACTGAGAAAGCAATTACAAATTTATCTATACATAGCACCCACAATGAATGATCTTAATTCATATTCCAACATAACCATATCTACAAAAAAATTCTAAAGCATGTCTATGCCCACTGCCACTACCTTCTAATCTTCTTCTTTAGTCATTAGGTCCATCGTTGGGCATAGGCCTTTCTCAATTGTTTCCATCTTTTCCTATTATGTGCTAGTTGGATCCATGCTAGTCTGGCTGTCGCTATGATGTCAACATACCATCTTATTCTATGATTGACCTGTCCCATCTCATCCTATCACTCCTTGCAAGGTAACCTGCGGATCTTCATTTGAAGATTGCAATTTTCTCTCCAATATTGATCCCTTCATTTACTGTTCATATTCTCTTTCGTTTCGCTATCTGTACCTTTTTGTAATCCCCATCATTGACCTCTTCATTGCCCTTTGTGCAGTTTCTAGTGCCATATGTCATCACAGAGAAAATACACTGTTAAAAAACTCCTGATTTAGTTGTTTTTTAGGAGCTTTTTCTTTTTTATTATTTTATATTTCGCAGGATGAATAATAGTTTGGCGAAAGCCACCCATCCTAGCCTTATTCTCCTTCTTTTTTCCTTCTGCTTGGTATGGTTCATAGTAAGTTTCTGTAGTAGGTACATGTATTCTTCCACCTTTTTGACTTCCGGTCCTCCCACTATTATTGGTTCTGTACCTAACCAAACCCAACCTAAGTAAATTATCTGGGTTTTTGAAAGGTTCATTTTCAGCTCTATTTTTTTTTTGATTCTCTTTGTTGATCTGCAATTATTGTTGATTTAACAAATATTCTCTACAAAGTGCCAAGATAATAATATCATCAGCACTTCTTAGATTGGTTAGTGGAGTTTCATTGACGTTGATAACTTTGTCCTTCCAGTCAGTTTTCGAAAATATCTTTTCCAATGCTAAAGTGGAGAGTTTTGGAGATAAGGAGTTATCCTTATCGTACCCTCTTTCAAGTTGGACAGGTGTTGATTTTTCGTGGATAATGTAGGATGCTTCTTTCTTGCATTCTTTGTTGGTATTCGTCGAATTTTCTCTCTTGTCTGTTGGTAATTATTTTTGTAAGCAATTTGTATACATGTGACATTACACTGATGAATTCCAATTTCATTAATTCCAATTTTAATCTTGTTGATATCACCTATTTGTAGATCAGAACCACGTTAGCTTTTTTCCATTGTTTTGGTATTTTCCTCGTCTTTAGGCATTTGTTTAACAGTTTTGTACTTTTCTTTATAAGATATTCTCTTCATACTCGTACCATTTCCACCGTGATATTCTCATCTTCAATTGCTTTATTGGATTTCATGTTGTTCAAAGTAGTTTTTACTTCCTCTATAACCCCCTTCTAATATATTTGCAATAATTTTATAGACACCTCACATTAAAATTACTAATAAAATATATTCATTTTTAATGCGGCACGTGATTAAATTTTCATCAGCAATGTGGTCCAAAAGATTTGCTCACCCCTGGGCTACACCATCTCGTTTTCCAAGCATTACGGACGCGTCATCAGATGGAAGCATAACCAGCTTGTGCAAATCAATTTGGATATAAATTGGAATTAAAAAGTACAAACGTTCGTTTACAAGAAATTAATGGAAAGTTTCGATTTCTTCTTGATATGGAAGGGTTGTATTTTATAGCCGAGAAGCCTACAGTTGTGATGTGGATGGGCCAGAATTATATTAAGAAATTTTTCATTTTAGAATGCTGCTGACAATCCCCGAACAATTACTTAATTTTTCATTACTAATGCGGGATAAGTACTATCTTGGACCCCGTTTTTTAGTGCGACAAATGGTTGTTTTTGTCAATTCAATTATTACCACATAACTTGGGTAACGCAAGCAAATATTTAATGAAAATCGCTAAATTACATTAAGAAAAATAAATGAATAAATAAAATAATCAAAACTTCGATATTAAAAAAGTGACGTAAAAGTGAAAGAAATGTTGTTTCATTACAAAATAAAAATAAAAATGAAATAAAACGTTAAATTCTATGGTGATACCGGAGACTGACGAGAGTTCTTATGACGAATCCACACCACCGGAGACAGTTGAAAAAGCAAATTCTTCATTTTTTATTCAATTTTTTTTGGATGGTTCCTGGACACCAAACTTGTATGATACGTCCCCTCGCATGTGTAATAAAAAATATTATCTGCAACTCGTCCGTTATTGTCAATAGGGAATATGCAAGTGATTTAAATTTGCTTGATTTTTTTATCCCCGATACCCTATGATCTTGCAATTACATCTATACCATTATTTTCTCATTTAGTTTATATTTAATGCCATAAAACTTAAATCAAAAAGTCCAAAATATTCGAGCGAAATTCAAATTTGCCTAACGCATCACCATTGGGCGTAATGGTATGTGACGTGCACGTTGACATTTATCGGCGTCGATGTAGGTAGGGTGGACTATACACATCGATTGGGACTTTGTCAAACACTTTATCTGGTGATTAGGGTAATTTAAATCAGGTGTTTGGACAAATTCTTTGAAGTATTGCCTTGTAGCCTTGAAGCCTACAAAGCCTTGTAGCCTTGAGAAAAGCCTAATGTAGGTCGAAACGTTGGTTTAATTTAAATAAAAATACTTCAAAGAATTTGTCCAAACACCTGATTTAAATTATCCTAATCATTAAAACAAGATGGACGTTATATCAAAAAAGAATTACTTTATCTGGTGTACTTATAATAGCGTTTTGCATTCCGGTACTATACAATATCTATAAAATGGTTTTCTAGCTTTTTCTTTTGAATTGTCTTTGCAGATAATCAAATTTGCAGAAACAAACTTTCCTTTAATAAATGAAATTTTAATTTGTTG
This sequence comes from Phosphuga atrata, assembly GCA_944588485.1. Classification (NCBI taxonomy): domain Eukaryota; kingdom Metazoa; phylum Arthropoda; class Insecta; order Coleoptera; family Silphidae; genus Phosphuga; species Phosphuga atrata. The sequence goes on along the minus strand of OX155895.1, from coordinate 13,716,280 downwards.
CTTTAATAAACCTAATATATATATATATATATATATATATATATATATATATATATATATATATATATATATATATTGGACGGGTTGAAGAGCCACACAACGTAAATAACAGAGCCGCATGCGGCTAGCGAGCCACGGGTTACCGACCCCTGGTCTGGGTGAGCAAGTGATGCGTTCATGGTTACTTTATTCACTTTCTAAAGAAGAAATGGAAAAAGGTATGAAAGGGACTGTCGACCGTCTATTCAATGAATTAAAAAGTAGAAGTGTTCGTTTAAAAGAAATTGATGGAAACTTTGAATTTCTTTTGGATATAGAAGGGTTGAGTTTTAAATCCGAAAGAAGCTACTTGAAAGAGCTTTGTGAAAATTTTGGAGAAGCCTACCGTTGTTATGTGGATGGGCAAGAATTTTATGAAGAAATTTTGGATTTTTAAACGCTGCTAACAAGTCGTACCGAAAAAATATCCAGCTCCGAACAATTACTTAATTTTTTATTACTCATGCGGCATAAGTACTATCTTGGCGCCCGTTTTTTAGTGCGACAAATGGCTGTTTTTTCCAATTAATTATTACCACATAACTTGAGTAACGCACGCAAATATTCAATAAAAATCGCTAAAGTTCGCTTAAGTTAAATTAAGAAAGATAATTGAATAAATACAAGCGAAGTGTCCACTGGCAAGTAACTTCCGCAATTTCTAGCAATAGTCAATTGACGACTGTTTCCACTGACTGCAATTTTTCTATTTGCAAGTCGCTTTTAGAAGGTAGTCGAAGTTAACTTCTGCAAGATCTTGCAGAACCGTTTCGACAGGAATTGCATACAAATTACTTGAGCAAGAGCAAACAAGATACCTAGCTGCAGATAAATACGAGTTGCGTCTATTGTGTTTTTATGTTTTACTTAATAAGTAGTCAAATTTAATTGAATTTGAAAATCTTATTGCTCTTGATGAGCAAACAATTGGAGAAAATAAAGTCAAATTTATATAAACCCAATTTTATTTTTCACTTTCTGTTATATTAATTTAATTAAAACGTATCCATATATACAGAGTTATCCAGGATTTTATTGAATTTTTATATAGAGGGTGACAAATTAAGAGTGTCCCATTTTTAAGGGTTATTATTATAAGACTTATTTGCAATGATTTTAACTGTCTAATTTCAGTGAACCTTAATCTTCAGTAAAGTTTTCTGAAAATGGAGCGGTGGCCGATTGAACAAAGGATTATTATGTCTAGACTCTAGAGCATTTTATTAGAACGAACTCCCTCATTATTCAAACTCAGAGGTGGTTTCGCAGAGGTGGTATTGTTTTTTCTTTACCTATTGTTTGTAAGAATTGATCGAATGCAGTTGAGATTACAGGATCCTAAGATTTTAAATAAGCGTTCCATGATCTTGATTCATAAGTGACAGAACTTGCGACAATAGGGAATATGCATCAATTTTTTCTATTTGCTTAATTCACTTTTTACTTCGTTTTAAACATAGTAAAAAATATAAATACTGTTGAAAGTGTTTCAATTAATTTAAAAAAATATAGTAGTATATGAAATACCGATTACATTTGACCTGATTGAAAGGTCTCATTTATCGCGCTCTTTGGATGACGTCGCATAACACATGACATTCAGTGCTGCATAGCATATTTGCATAGACAGTTAAGGATTTTCAGTTTGAATTTGCTATTTTGATAATGGAAAAAGCTAAAAAAACATTTTATAGATATTGTATAGTACCGGAATGCAGAAACACTATTACAAGCACACCAGATAAAGTGTTTGATAAAGTACCTATCTAGGTGTATAGTCCACCCTACCTACATCTGTGAACATCGAGGCCGATAAATGTCAACGTGCACGTCACATAACATATGACCAATGGTGATGCGTTTCGCAAATTTGAATTTCGCTCGCATATTTTGGACTTTTTGATTTAAATTTTTTGAATTAAATACAAACTAAATGAGAAAATAATGGTATAGGTGTAATGTCAAGATCATAAAGTATCGGAAATAAAAAAAATCAAGTAAATTTAAATTTCTTGCAAATTCCCTATGTCTCTTTGAAAAATGACATACTGATATAACAATCCGTTACAAAACGCATTGAAAGCATGCATGAAAAGCATTCTAGATCGTCTGCAGCAAGAAATAAGTACATGATTTACGCGACTAACAATAAGAGATCTTAATTCCAAATTTGGATTTGCCGAAATATGTGATTCGTCGCAATATTTCGCAAAATGTTACTCCACAGTAGAAAAGAAATTGAACCTAAAATGTAACCTTAGCCTTTGTACTTATTTATCCCAATAAACAGTAAGTGAGTACAATATAAATAATGACAAATTAAAGCCACTAGGTGTAAGTTTCACAAATGAGTTTTATTAAACACTTTATCGGTTTCGGCTTCTTAGGCTTTCGCCGGAAGATTACACACAATGCAAGAATGTTTTTAATACTATTTACCATCTGTGAGGGATAATGGGATTACTTAGGAAATTCCCTAATTGGGGAATGCCAAATATTGGAATGAATTAAATCTACCTGGTCATTCAGGATGTTTGAACCGTTCGTAATGGCTTTTTTATTTCATATGCTTCTAGGAAATCCATCATCGGGCCTTAAATTTTCGAAATTAAAAAATAATCTAAAATTTTTAGATTTCTCTTATGGCAGGTATGATTCATCTCATTCAAATATTTGGCTAAATTAGAGTCTAATTTCTTATTTTTGTAGGATCTTATATGATCATTGGACCTTATATTAAAATATGAGTCCTTTGACCTATATAAGAGGCATTGCAATCGTTACATTGTATTTGATAAATTCCACTGCGTTCATTTCGATCTGTCTAATTTGGTTTATTGTTTACTACAATGTTTTTTACTGTATATTTATTATAAAAGACTGTAGTTATATTACATTGATTCAATTAATGTCCTATTTTCCGACTGATATTACCAATAGCTAAAATCTATGATATTGTTTAATATCTTCGTTTTCTAATCTTTTGTTATAAATTTTATTTAAGATTATTCTTTAATTCTTTCTAAATATAAGTTTATCAATGATAATAGGACCTTAACCATTATTTTTGGCAATTTATTTAATGCTTTTAATTCCAAATTATAGTTTTCGTTTCATAATGAGATATTTAGTAATGAATAGTATAAAATTTTCATGAATGAAAAATACTATGAACATGGCTGTTAAAGGCAGCCATTTTTATGTTATAAGGATGATTGGAGTGTACAGGAATAACAGCATCCGAGTAAGCAGGTTTTCGAAATATTTTCAATATTTGCTATAATGTTTCACCTAGTGCCTGCAGCTGAATCTTTAAATTTGATGAAACAAGTATAATATATTCTAGAGGCGTAGTTAACTATTCCTAATATACAGAGTGTTAGGTAAACACGCGGCAAAAATTTAAGGTGTTATTCCTTGGCCTAATCTAAGAATATTTTGCCTTTGATGATTTCTGAAAAACTCTTTTATAATAACATTTTATTACCAAAAAGTACATGTAAAGTTGCACAAACCTAAATAGATGTTCGAAATGACTTCCTCGAAAAGACACATATTCAAATGAAACCATTAGTACGTTAGATAAAATAGCCGTTCCAAGTTATCGTCAACAATTTCTTGTACTTGATAAACTCATTAATATCTTGTACCTACTTGATAAACTCATTGGCGTATGCCGAACATTTATTTTCATTAATGATTTCAACAAATGGACCGTTTATTTTGAAAGTGGTGTAAGTCCATTTTTTAAAAAATGAGATATCACTTAATTCATGTTAAATTTAATGTAAATTTGTCATGTATAACTAGTTCGTATTTAATTTCTAAAAAAAATCCCATATTTTGCACAATTTAAAATTGATCAGTAAATGAAATCCCTTAATATGGATACGGTCACTATAAATGTTGATAGGTAATTGATTAGAATTAGAACAATTTATAACAAAGTTGTAGAAGAGGTGCTTCCATAGACACCAACTAAAATAACTGACTTGGTCTTACAAGAGATCTCACAACTTTTTTTAGCGAAAGGAAAGCGTTACGAAACTTGGCATTTTTTACATTTTATGTTTTTGATGGGATCTCATTTCTTTTTGTAGGTCATATTCCTTTTTTTCTCGGGTAATATACCGTGTCCGTAAGCTACTGATTATCTTAAAGCCCACTCCCTGTCTCTGTTTTAAAGTTAGCAACCATACGCACAAGCGTGATGCGTTCGTTGAATATTCTTCTTCTTCTTTCGAATAGGCCTACTTTGGACCACGCTTGTTCAACTGTTGGGCTTTGATCTTTGCCCAGTATTGTCGCATCTTCTGCCGGTGAAACTCCTTTCTCCCTTCTGTCCAGGGGGTATCTTTCCTTCGAGGTTTTTCTTGAAATCCACGGACTTTCTTTGGGTGCGTCTCACAGACTGTCTGTTTTTGAGATCTGTTATTCCCAGTTCTTTAATATCCTTCTCAGTCTCTGTCAACCAAGTGGTACGAAGCTTCTTGTTTTGCCAGAAGGTAAACAGACGGTTGGTTAGTCGGTTTGGAGGTAATCTTGCAATGTGGCCATAGAAAGCTACCCTACTTTTCCTTGCACAGTCAGAGAGCATCTCAATATGCTCGTAGAGCTCAGAGTTATGCCGTCTTCGGAATTCGCCATTTTCCTTTACCGGGCCTAGGATCTTCCTGAGGATTCTCCTCTCTCTGATTTCCAATTTCTCTACCAGACCTCTTCGGTTCAAGGAAAGACACTTCATGGCATATAGGGCTTCTGGTCGTAAGACTGATTTGTAGTGCTTAAGTTTCAAGTTGCGTGACAGGCATTTCTTATTGTAAGTGTTCTTAGTCAGCCGATAAGTTAGTTCTAACTTGCTCACTCTCTTGGATAATGATGCTCTTTCTGATAAGTTGGGTTCAATCCATTCGCCGAGATACTTAAATTTCTCAGTCCTCTTGATGTTTCCCTGTTCTAGTAACATCTCTCTGTTTGCTTCTCTAATGTTGGTGAAGAATTCTGTTTTCTTCAGCGACACTTGAAGATCCACTTTGGCAGCCTGTTTTCTGAGGCAGTTTACCTGCATTGTTGCCATCTCAAGAGAATCAGCAAACATTGCTATGTCATCTGCAAAGGCCAGGGAATCTACAACCAGTCCATCGTTCTTACGTCCCAGGTAGATACCACTCTGAGCACCCAAATTGTTCAGATCCTTGCGCCATTCTCTCATAACCTTTTCAAGGACACAGTTGAATAGAAGTGGGCAAAGTCCATCTCCTTGTCTCACTCCAGTATTTATTTCAAAGCTTTCTGAAATCTCGCCTCTAAATTTAACCTTGCAATGGGTGTTGGTCAAAGTTTCTAGGATTAGTCTGCGGTTTTTGTTATCTAGTGCTAGTTCCCGGATTACTTTGTTAAGCGTTTCTCTATCGATGGAATCGTAGGCCTTCCTAAAATCAACAAAAGTGACGACCACCTTGCGGTTTCTCATCTTGGAGTATGCAAGTACAGTTTTAAGGTTGAGGATCTGTTTAATACAGGATCGGGTCTTCCTGAAGCCCCCTTGGTATTCTCCCAGTTGACTATCCAACTGATTTTCTGCCCTTGTTTGTAACGCCTTCGAGAGAATCTTGTATGTTACCGGGACCAGAGAAATTCCACGGTAGTTGTTTAGATCCGTAAAATCTCCTTTTTTGTGAAGCGAATGGATCAGAGCAGATTTCCAATCGGGTGGTAATTTCTCTGTATCCCAGATGTCCTGGATGATCTCGGTTAGCTTGCGCACGGCATTGTTTCCAGCACCTTTCCACAGTTCAGCAACGATAGAGTCCTCTCCAGCTGCCTTATTATTCTTAAGAAGTTGAATGATCTGGGCAACTTCTTCCAATGAAGGCGGAAGCGAGTCCGGGTTTGGTGTGGTTTGTTTATAGTCGAAGTCTTCGCTGGGTGGGTCACAGTTGAGTAGATTTTTAAAGTACTGAGCCAAAAGGTGGCAGTTGTCCTTGTGGTTATAAGTCAGTTTGCCTTGTGAGTCTCTGAAGTGGAGGCTTGGCGGAGCGTATTTTCTGAGTACCTGCTTAAACGTTCCAAAGAAATCTCTGGAATTATTCTTAGCAAAGCTCTCTTCGATTTGGGTTAGTTGGTTTTGTGTCAAGGTTCATTTTGTTCCTCGAATTATCTTGGCTGTAACCTTTCTTTGTTCCAAAAATTTATGCCAATTTTCCTTGGTCTTTTTAGAATTCCACTTCAGCCAGACTATCTGTCTTTGGGCTATTGCATTGTCACAGTCTTCAGTCCACCACGGATGCTTCCTTCTTCTAGCGAGAGGGGCGAGTTCATTGGCCGCATTGACAAGAGTCTCCTTCAGTTGGTCCCAGTTGTTTAGGTCTGTGTTGTTTAGTCTCTGACTTCCTGACTGTTCTTGAGTCGCTCGACGTCAAATCTTACCATTTTGGAGGTTCTGTGTAATCTAGTGTTTCTAGGTTGGAGTCTTATTTTGATCCTAGAGAGGTAGTGGTCTGAGTCCAGATTGGCTCTTCTTAGTACCTTCACGTTTTGTATTTCCTTTTGAGATTTGCGTAAAATGGCCACATGATCTATCTGAAATTCACCCAGGTGGGTATTAGGTGAAATCCAAGTCTTCTGCTTCCTTGGCAAGTGCTTGAAGGCTGTAGACTTCATGGTCGACCCAAAAGTGCTACACAGATCCACCAATCGTTCTCCGTTGCGGTTGGTTCGCTTATGCGCCGGATAATTGCCCACTATGTTTCTGTATTTTTTCTCTCTTCCCAATTGAGCATTGAAGTCACCAAGCAGTATGACGGTGTGCCTCTCTGGAAGTTTAGAGATAATATCTTCTAAGTCTTCCCAGAATTTATCAGTTCTGTCTGGATTGCGTCTGTTGTCCTGGTTGATTGGGGCATGCACATTGACTATACTTTAGCCCTTATTTGGGCATTTGAGAGAGAGGATACACGACTACTCGGGAAGGTAAAGTCGGTGACTGAATCCAGTATCCTGTGACTGTGGCGAGCCACTGTCCAAGATACTACCCAAGTTGTTAGCTTGGGAGGCTTTTTATTCAGGGTTGTCATCCCTAGACAGGTCGCCTTCACTACGGCTAAGGAGTCCTGTCCACCCCATTCTTCCCAGGTGCTAGGCTCCGTGCCATTGTTTACCAAAGATGTTTAAGGGGTACGTATTATTATATTAATAGGTCCAGATCTGTTTTAGATTTGTTTGTTTATTCATAATTTCTAGTAGGTTTCTTTTGTCAAATTATTTAAACGTCAAATTTAGAAAATCATTTCAAAATAGAAATCACTAATTCACTTTGTTTTTACACAATTTTTTCATCCAACACCAATCCAATGTAATTCTACTAATTCCACTAATCCACTAATTGTTTTTCACTATAAACTTCTCTCCGTATGAACTTTACGAAATTAATAAACGAAAACGAAATTCTCTCGTTTCATTTCATGTAAAATGAATTTATCATATCTACATTGTGTTATTACATGGTGGCATTATTTGGTGTGTACATAAAATTATTTTTTCGCAATGCCATTACTATGATGCCAAAATCTGCATCGTTCGGAAGGTATGAATGCCCCGAGAGTATAAATTCAACCACTCATGGGATCAATGCCATTTGTAAATTTAGATTTTGCCCAGTACACATGTCACTGTAGGCAATAACATGGTAATGGGTCGTTACATTTTCTAAATGTTTCAAACAGCAACAGTAACTCTTGACACATATAAAACAAATGTAAAATAAAAGGGTACTAATCGCCAAGCATCGATATATCTGCCAATTGGACTTACACCACTTTTATAATCGATGATTACCCAATCTGGGGGCACGGCAGTGCCCCCGCCAAGTCGAGCACTACCGTACTATCTTTTCTCGAAGCGACAGACGGCACTTTTGACCCCCCTGTAACTTCGTTGTGGATAAAACAGGAAGTTTGAATTTTTAGATTCAATCAAGAGACATACTATAACTGGCTATATTGCCAAAATACCTAATAATTATATCTTATAGTTTACGAATTATCGTCAGTCAAATTTCTTAATTTTGTAAGTGACACACTCACCTACGATCAAAATTCTAAGGTACTTCTAGCAATCTTACAAACTTCAAATTTTGAATTTTAGTACGCCTTTAGCCAATAAAGGAAGGAATTATTTTTTTTGAACAAGTTAGACGTGCAAAAATTTGCTCGTGAAAATTGTGTATTTTGAGTGGTGTAAAAACTCTTAAAAATGCGATTAAAAATACAGATACGAAAAAACACTAATGGAGAACAGGAAAATTGGTTGCAAATATGTTGGATGATGTTTCTCAAAAGTGCACCATACACTATTTTATATAAAACATCGATGAAGAATAAAGAATTTAAAACTATAAATTTATTACCTACACGTCCTAGAAGACCGCTAAAATTTGAAAAATCGCCCTGGCCCTTTTGTACCAAGATGCCAGGCTTATTACTTATGAAAAATATAAAGACATCAAGCATTTATTACCTTATATACCTCCGGTGTATCATGCATATTTCGAAACACTGCCACATGCAGAGCATAAGTAAAGACTATCAATATCTTGTAATTTTAACAATGTAATTAGCGTCTAAAATTAAAAATACTACTTCTATTTTATGTCGTGTCATTATTTGTAAATAAAATTGGATTAATTTGAATTATATATTAAGTGATATTTGATTTTTCAAAATTTAAATTAAACGATTTTTACAATTGTCTAATTTTGAAAAACCATCAAAAGTGGTGCTTGAAAAGTCTTGAAAGTCCATTTGCAGTCCGTATGCATATCGCAGCAAACTATACATATAGTTTAGTAAAATACGCCTAAAACAAATTTATATAACCAAATTACATATTGATAAAACAGTAGAAACATTGCCAGACTTCATATAATTTGCCTACATTTTCTAATTATCGGATATGTTAACCTTCAATTTTCTCGAAACAAAGAAAATGGACTTACACCACTTTCAAAATAAACGGTATAATATCGAATATGGTTGCCGCAAATTTTATTCACCTTGTATCCTCGAAACAAAGCTGCTTTTCAGAAATCATCATAGGACCAAATATTCTTAGAATAGGCCAAGGAATAACACCAAAGGAATTTTTGCCACATGCTTAAACCTATAAAACCTAAATCTATAAAAACTATAAAAAACTATAGATTTTCCAAGAACAACCAAGGAAAACACATAAATTTTTATTCTGAAGTAACTTGTTACTAATATATTTAAAATCATTAAGATTTTATAATACGAAATTTTGCTGGTTTAAGTCCCATTGTGAGTTTAAAATCGATATGGAAAATATTATGCAATAAAATTTTATGTGATGTCTTAAGCTTTATGTTTAATTATTAAAGCAGCAGTTGAATTATCAATGTGCAATGAATTTATTATAAACAATTTAATTTCAAAACAGTTTTGATCCGCTAACGGATTCCATTAATACCATTTTTAATTAATAAACTAAATAATAAGTAAATTCGTTAAAAATCAAAAAACTTAGGCCACAGCTGCGTGAAGATCCCCAAAATTGAAAAAATAAAAAATTAAAATGGGATACGTTTTACTATGATTGACCACCAAATAGTTTTGTTTGCCCATATTCCGTTCAAAAAATATTATAAAAAAATTATTGGGGGCCTAGCTCCCCAAAATGTATTTTTTCTGTATTTGAGAATGGCATCTTAAAAAACATGGTTTGAACATCTTTGCCCACCATTTTTTTTAAATGAAATTTTTATAATTTTTATTGTTTTTTTTTTCGTTTGGTGTTGAAGAACTTCGTTTGACCATGTTTGACCATGTTTTTTTTAACACAAAATATTTTTAAGAGCCCCAAAATCAATTTTTTTAGTGTGTCATATCCATGAACAATATGAGCGATTCCCCAAAAGAAATGCATACTCGAAATATACTGCTATATGTGCTAATTCCCCTGCGATTTTCTATCAAACGGAGAATAAGCGATCCTTGATAATTCGTAGGATGACATTTCACACATGCTAAAACAGCTTTTGACGTATGCCCACCCTTAAGGAAACGTTTTATTTGCATACGGGGTGAAAGATGCAGGTGTTGAATTTAAGGAAAATGTGCAAACCTCAAAAATTGATTAAATGATATTGCGCATATACTAAAATACTTTTTCACGTTTGCCATGTTTTTCACGTTTTTTCACGTTTGTCTTTTTTAAAAAAAAATTTTAATTTTGGTTTCTAAAGGTTTTTTAAATTAGATAATAGCAGATTACGGTAAAGATTAGATTAAGATTACGGTAAAGCGGTACCAACATCTGGTCGTGGTGTCGTGAATGGTAATTTAGCGCCTTTTTTAAGCTGTTTATGACACTGTGCTTGGATACTGTTGCTACTAATGATTTATTACTATAGATTTTCGTGAAATTTTCATGCCACTACCCAATTAATAATACTTATATCTAAAAATCGGAAATTTAAATATTACATTGGAAACTCATTGGAAAACCATTAGTGGTCATGAACAGTGTCCAAACACAGAGTCATAAACAGCTTAAAAAAGGCACTAAATTACCATTCACAGCACATATTTGCCGCATTTATTTATTTATTTAAAGATTATTTGCCGCATTTTTCGAGTACGAAACTTCGTGTATATTCGATTACCATCGGAAAGGTTCGGCAATCCATTTCTTTTGGGGAATCACTCATGTTGTTCATGGATATAAAACCCTAAAAAAATTAATTTTGGGGCTCATATTAATAGAGTCTTGTCCAGTCTTATCAAATCTTGTCCAGACAAGACTTGTCTAGCCTTGTCAAGTCTTGTCTAGTCTTGTCCAATCTTGTCCAGTCTTGTATAGTCTTGCCTAGACTTGTCTAGGCTTGTCTAGTCTTGTCTAGTCTAGTCTAGTCTTGTCAAGTCTTGTCTAGTCTTGTCTAGTCCTGTAAAGTCCCGTCTAATCCTGTCTAGTCCTGTCTAGTCCTCTATAGTCCCGTCTAGTCCTGTCTAGACCTGTCTAGTCCTGCCTAGTCTTGTCTAGTCCTGCCTAGTCTTGTCTAGTCCTTTCTAGATTTGTCTAGTCTTGTCTAGTCCTGTCTAGTCCTGTCTATTCTTGTCTGGTCTTGTCTAGTCTTGTCTAGTCTTGTCTAGTCCCGTCTAATCCTGTCTAGTCCTGTCTAGTCCTGTCTAGTCCTGTCTAGTCCTGTCTACTCTTGTCTGGTCTTGTATAGTCTTGTCTAGTCTTGTCTGGTCTTGTCTGGTCTTGTCTGGTCTTGTCTGGTCTTGTCTGGTCTTGTCTGGTCGTCTGCTCTGGTCTGGTCTTGTCTGGTCTTGTCTGGTCTTGTCTGGTCTTGTCTTGTCTCGTCTTGTCTCGTCTTGTCTCGTCTTGTCTAGTCTTGTCTAGTCTTGTCTAGTCTTATCTAGTCTTATCTAGTCTTATCTAGTCTTATATAGTCTTGTATAGTCTTGTCTAGTCTTGTCTAGTCTTGTCTAGTCTTGTCTAGTCTTGTCTAGTCTTGTCTAGTCTTGTCTAGTCTTGTCTAGTCTTGTCTAGTCTTGTCTAGTCTTGTCTAGTCTTGTCTAGTCTTGTCTAGTCTTGTCTAGTCTTGTCTAGTCTTGTCTAGTCTTGTCTAGTCTTGTCTAGTCTTGTCTAGTCTTGTCTAGTCTTGTCTAGTCTTGTCTAGTCTTGTCTAGTCTTGTCTAGTCTTGTCTAGTCTTGTCTAGTCTTGTCTAGTCTTGTCTAGTCTTGTCTAGTCTTGTCTAGTCTTGTCTAGTCTTGTCTAGTCTTGTCTAGTCTTGTCTAGTCTTGTCTAGTCTTGTCTAGTCTTGTCTAGTCTTGTCTAGTCTTGTCTAGTCTTGTCTAGTCTTGTCTAGTCTTGTCTAGTCTGGTCTAGTCTTGTCTAGTCTAGTCTTGTGTAGTCTTGTGTAGTCTTGTGTAGTCTTGTGTAGTCTTGTGTAGTCTTGTGTAGTCTTGTCTAGTCTTGTCTAGTCTTGTCTAGTCTAGTCTTGTGTAGTCTTGTGTAGTCTTGTGTAGTCTTGTGTAGTCTTGTGTAGTCTTGTCTAGTCTTGTCTAGTCTCTTCTAGTCTTGTCTAGTCTTGTCTAGTCTTGTCTAGTCTTGTCTAGTCTAGTCTTGTGTAGTCTTGTGTAGTCTTGTGTAGTCTTGTGTAGTCTTGTGTAGTCTTGTCTAGTCTTGTGTAGTCTTGTGTAGTCTTGTCTAGTCTTGTCTAGTCTTGTCTAGTCTTGTCTAGTCTTGTCTAGTCTTGTCTAGTCTTGTCTAGTCTTGTCTAGTCTTGTCTAGTCTTGTCTAGTCGTGTCTAGTCTAGTCTTGTGTAGTCTTGTGTAGTCTTGTGTAGTCTTGTGTAGTCTTGTGTAGTCTTGTCTAGTCTTGTCTAGTCTAGTCTTGTCTAGTCTTGTCTAGTCTAGTCTTGTGTAGTCTTGTGTAGTCTTGTGTAGTCTCGTGTAGTCTCGTGTAGTCTTGTCTAGTCTTGTCTAGTCTTGTCTAGTCTTGTCTAGTCTTGTCTAGTCTTGTCTAGTCTTGTCTAGTCTTGTCTAGTCTTGTCTAGTCTTGTCTAGTCTTGTCTAGTCTTGTCTAGTCTTGTCTAGTCTTGTCTAGTCTTGTCTAGTCTTGTCTAGTCTTGTCTAGTCTTGTCTAGTCTTGTCTAGTCTTGTCTAGTCTTGTCTAGTCTTGTCTAGTCTTGTCTAGTCTTGTCTAGTCTGGTCTAGTTTTGTCTAGTATTGTCTAGTCTTGTCTAGTCTTGTCTAGTCTTGTCTAGTCTTGTCTAGTCTTGTCTAGTCTTGTCTAGTCTTGTCCAGTCTTGTCTAGTCTTGTCTAGTCTTGTCTAGTCTTGTCTAGTCTTGTCTAGTCTTGTCTAGTCTTGTCTAGTCTTGTCTAGACTTCTCTAGACTTTTCTAGTCTTGTCTAGTCTTGTCTAGTCTTGTCTAGTCTTGTCTAGTCTTGTGTAGTCTAGTCTTGTCTAGTCTTGTCTAGTCTTGTCTAGTCTTGTCTAGTCTTGTCTAGTCTTGTCTAGTCTTGTCTAGTCTTGTCTAGTCTTGTCTAGTCTTGTCTAGTCTTGTCTAGTCTTGTCTAGTCTTGTCTAGTCTTGTCTAGTCTTGTCTAGTCTTGTCTAGTCTTGTCTAGTCTTGTCTAGTCTTGTCTAGTCTTGTCTAGTCTTGTGTAGTCTAGTCTTGTCTAGTCTTGTCTAGTCTTGTCTAGTCTTGTCTAGTCTTGTCTAGTCTTGTCTAGTCTTGTCTAGTCTTGTCTAGTCTGGTCTAGTCTGGTCTAGTCTGGTCCAGTCTTGTCGAGTTTTGTCTAGTCTTGTCTAGTCTTGTCTAGTCTTGTCTAGTCTTGTCTAGTCTTGTCTAGTCTTGTCTAGTCTTGTCTAGTCTTGTCTAGTCTTGTCTAGTCTTGTCTAGTCTTGTCTAGTCTTGTCTAGTCTTGTCTAGTCTTATCTAGTCTTATCTAGTCTTATCTAGTCTTATCTAGTCTTATCTAGTCTTGTCTAGTCTTGTCTAGTCTTGTCTAGTCTTGTCTAGTCTTGTCTAGTCTTGTCTAGTCTTGTCTAGTCTTGTCTAGTCTTGTCTAGTCTTGTCTAGTCTTGTCTAGTCTTGTCTAGTCTTGTCTAGTCTTGTCTAGTCTTGTCTAGTCTTGTCTAGTCTTGTCTAGTCTTGTCTAGTCTTGTCTAGTCTTGTCTAGTCTTGTCTAGTCTTGTCTAGTCTTGTCTAGTCTTGTCTAGTCTTGTCTAGTCTTGTCTAGTCTTGTCTAGTCTTGTCTAGTCTGGTCTAGTCTTGTCTAGTCTAGTCTTGTGTAGTCTTGTGTAGTCTTGTGTAGTCTTGTGTAGTCTTGTGTAGTCTTGTCTAGTCTTGTCTAGTCTTGTCTAGTCTAGTCTTGTGTAGTCTTGTGTAGTCTTGTCTAGTCTTGTCTAGTCTTGTCTAGTCTTGTCTAGTCTTGTCTAGTCTTGTCTAGTCTTGTCTAGTCTTGTCTAGTCTAGTCTTGTGTAGTCTTGTGTAGTCTTGTGTAGTCTTGTGTAGTCTTGTGTAGTCTTGTCTAGTCTTGTCTAGTCTAGTCTTGTGTAGTCTTGTGTAGTCTTGTGTAGTCTTGTGTAGTCTTGTGTAGTCTTGTCTAGTCTTGTGTAGTCTTGTCTAGTCTTGTCTAGTGTTGTCTAGTCTTGTCTAGTCTTGTCTAGTCTAGTCTTGTGTAGTCTTGTGTAGTCTTGTGTAGTCTTGTGTAGTCTTGTGTAGTCTTGTGTAGTCTTGTCTAGTCTTGTCTAGTCTAGTCTTGTGTAGTCTTGTGTAGTCTTGTGTAGTCTTGTCTAGTCTTGTCTAGTCTTGTCTAGTCTTGTCTAGTCTTGTCTAGTCTTGTCTAGTCTTGTCTAGTCTTGTCTAGTCTTGTCTAGTCTTGTCTAGTCTTGTCTAGTCTTGTCTAGTCTTGTCTAGTCTAGTCTTGTGTAGTCTTGTGTAGTCTTGTGTAGTCTTGTGTAGTCTTGTGTAGTCTTGTGTAGTCTTGTCTAGTCTTGTCTAGTCTTGTCTAGTCTTGTCTAGTCTGGTCTAGTCTGGTCTAGTCTGGTCCAGTCTTGTCGAGTCTTGTCGAGTTTTGTCTAGTCTTGTCTAGTCTTGTCTAGTCTTGTCTAGTCTTGTCTAGTCTTGTCTAGTCTTGTCTAGTCTTGTCTAGTCTTGTCTAGTCTTGTCTAGTCTTGTCTAGTCTTGTCTAGTCTTGTCTAGTCTTGTCTAGTCTTGTCTAGTCTTGTCTAGTCTTGTCTAGTCTTGTCTAGTCTTGTCTAGTCTTGTCTAGTCTTGTCTAGTCTTGTCTAGTCTTGTCTAGTCTTGTCTAGTCTTGTCTAGTCTTGTCTAGTCTTGTCTAGTCTTGTCTAGTCTTGTCTAGTCTTGTCTAGTCTTGTCTAGTCTTGTCTAGTCTTGTCTAGTCTTGTCTAGTCTTGTCTAGTCTTGTCTAGTCTTGTCTAGTCTTGTCTAGTCTTGTCTAGTCTTGTCTAGTCTTGTCTAGTCTTGTCTAGTCTTGTCTAGTCTTGTCTAGTCTTGTCTAGTCTTGTCTAGTCTTGTCTAGTCTTGTCTAGTCTTGTCTAGTCTTGTCTAGTCTTGTCTAGTCTTGTCTAGTCTTGTCTAGTCTTGTCTAGTCTTGTCTAGTCTTGTCTAGTCTCTTGTCTAGTCTTGTCTAGTCTTGTCTAGTCTTGTCTAGTCTTGTCTAGTCTTGTCTTGTCTTGTCTAGTCTTGTCTAGTCTTGTCTAGTCTTGTCTAGTCTTGTCTAGTCTTGTCTAGTCTTTCCCAGTCTTGTCAAGTCTTGTCTTGCCTACTCTTGTCTCCTTGTCTGTATCTAGTCTTTTTCTTTCTTGTCTTGTCTATGTAAACTACTAAATTAAAATGTACGTAATTTAATTAATTCTCTACAATGCTAACTGAATTGGACTAGATGGATTAGATTGTGCTTTCCATGGTCCACTTAATTATAATAAGTTATTAGTCTAATTCAAGTTTAAGTTGTTCCAACTTGAAGTTGTCACAACATGAAGTTGTTTCAGCATGAAGTTGTCGCAACATAAGGTTGTTTAAACGTGAATTTGAAGATGAAATGAGGATTCGAGGTGAAAAAATCTCTTCTAGTGGTTGAAACTAGATAGATTATTTCGACGAAGTCGGTTCAACATGAAGTTGTTGCAACATGAAGTTGCCGCAATACGAAGTCGCAACATTAATTTGTCGCAACATGAAGTTGTCGCATCATGAAGTTGTTTCAACTTGAATTTGTTTCAGACAAGACAAGACTAGACGGACAAGACAATACAGACAAGACTAGGACATAGAAGACTAGGACAACCAAGACTAGGACGGACAAGACTAGGACAGACAGGACTGAGATATACAAGACTAGGACAGACAAGATTAGGACAGACAGGACTGGGATGTACAGGACTAGAACAGACAAAACTAGGACAGACAGAACTGAGATAAACGAGACTAGGACAAACAAGACTAGGAGATACAAGACTAGGAAAGACAAAAGTAAGACATACATGACTAGGACAGACAAGCCTAGGGCAGACAAGACTAGAAAATACAAGAGTAGGACAGACAAGACAGGGGCACACAAGACTAGGACAGACAAGACTAGGACATACAAGACTATGATAGACAAGACTAGGGCAGATAAGACTATGACATACAAGACTAGGACAGACAAGACTAGGACAGACAAGACTAAGACAGACAAGACTAGGATATAAAGAGTGATTTTTTTAGCAACTTTCTTTTTGGCAACACTGTTTTCAGCAGCACAGCTGTTTTCGTGTAACATGTTAATGTCAAACATGTTCAGTTTGGTCTACAATTTAACCAAGAATCGACTTACAAACGGACAACGCTTGCAGATTATTGAATTTTATTATCAAAATTCATGCTCGGTTAAGATCGCAGCAATTGGGCCTCTGTTGCTCCACTACGTGAAAAAAATTGCGGAAGTATTTTGGTGTAAAACCTTTTAAAATACAGCTGCTGCAAGAATTGAAGCCACACGAGCTACCATAACGGGTTACTTTTGGTGAATGGGCGCTGGCAAATTTGGATGAAGACCAACTTTTTTTATCGGAAAATTGTGCTGAGCAACCAAGTCCATTTCTAGTTGAATGGATACGTGAACAAACAAACTTGCCGTATTTGGTGTGAAGAGCAACCAGAAGCATTGCAAGAACTGCCAATGCATCCCGAAAAATGCACTGTTTGGTGTGAATTATGGGCCGGTCGCATCATGGTCCAATGATGCCATCGGCCCATAATCCACACTATACAGTGCATTTTTCGGGATGCATTGGCAGTTCTTGCAATGCTTCTGGTTGCTCTTCACTTTTTCAAAGACGACGAAGGCAGGAACGTTATTGTGAATGGCGAGCGCTACCGTGCGATGATTACAATTTTTTTTGCCCAAAATGGAAGAGCTGGACTAACATGTGGTTTCAGCAAGACGGTGCGACATGCCACACAGCACGCGAAACAATGGTCCAATTGAGAGGCGAGTTCGGTGAACAGTTTACTTTACGTTTGGGGCCAGTCAATTGCCCCCTAGATCGTGCGATTTAGCCTTTAAACTATTTTTTGTGGGGCTATGTTAAGGCTCATGTCTATAGGGACAAGCCCGCAACGGCTGACGCACTGGAAGCCAATATTGAAGAATTTATTCGTGAGATACCGGTCGATATGTTGGAGAGAGTATGCCAAAATTGGACCCAGCTTATAAACCATTTGAGGCGTAGCCGCGGTCAATTTACTTGAAATCATCTTTAAATATTGAATTATATAGATCGTTCTATCGACTCAAATAAAGATTTCATACATTTCTCTAAATTTTATGTCTTTTTTCCTTAAATCAAATCCGAAAGCTCTTAAAAAATCACCCTATACAAGACTAGGAGAGACTAGGCAAGGACATACAAGACCATATATAACAGACAAGAATGGGACAGACAAGACTAGGACATACAAGACTAGGACAGACAAGACTAGGACGGACAAGACTAGGAGAGACAAGACTAGAACAGACAAAACTAAGAAATACAAGACTAGGACAGACAAGACTGGGACATACAAGACTAGTAGGACATACAAGACTATGACAGACAAGACTTGGACAAACAAGATTTAGAAATACAAGACTATGACAGACAAGACTAAGACAGACAAAACTAGGTTAGGTTAGATTTATGATTTAACGTAAATGACACGGCAAGGACAGACAAGACTGGGACATACAAGACTAGGACATACAAGACTAGGACAAACAAATCTGAGACATACAAGACTAGGACAAACAAGACTAGTACATACAATAATAGGACATGCTAGGATATACAAGCCAGGACAGACAAGACTAGGACAGACAAGACTAGAGCAGAGAAGGGAAGGACCGACAAGACAGGGACATACAATACTAGGACATACTAGATTAAGACAAACAAGACTGAGACAGACAAAACAGAGTAGACAGACAAAACAGAGTAGACAGACTAGACAGACTAGATAGACTAGACAGACTAGACAGGCTAGACAAACTAGACAGACTAGACAGACTAGACAGACTAGACAGACTAGACAGACTAGACAGACTAGACAGACTAGACAGACTAGACAGACTAGACAGACTAGACAGACTAGACAGACTAGACAGACTAGACAGACTAGACAGACTAGACAGACTAGACAGACTAGACAGACTAGACAGACTAGACAGACTAGACAGACTAGACAGACTAGACAGACTAGACAGACTAGACAGACTAGACAGACTAGACAGACTAGACAGACTAGACAGACTAGACAGACTAGACAGACTAGACAGACTAGACAGACTAGACAGACTAGACAGACTAGACAGACTAGACAGACTAGACAGACTAGACAGACTAGACAGACTAGACAGACTAGACAGACTAGACAGACTAGACAGACTAGACAGACTAGACAGACTAGACAGACTAGACAGACTAGACAGACTAGACAGACTAGACAGACTAGACAGACTAGACAGACTAGACAGACTAGACAGACTAGACAGACTAGACAGACTAGACAGACTAGACAGACTAGACAGACTAGACAGACTAGACAGACTAGACAGACTAGACAGACTAGACAGACTAGACAGACTAGACAGACTAGACAGACTAGACAGACTAGACAGACTAGACAGACTAGACAGACTAGACAGACTAGACAGACTAGACAGACTAGACAGACTAGACAGACTAGACAGACTAGACAGACTAGACAGACTAGACAGACTAGACAGACTAGACAGACTAGACAGACTAGACAGACTAGACAGACTAGACAGACTAGACAGACTAGACAGACTAGACAGACTAGACAGACTAGACAGACTAGACAGACTAGACAGACTAGACAGACTAGACAGACTAGACAGACTAGACAGACTAGACAGACTAGACAGACTAGACAGACTAGACAGACTAGACAGACTAGACAGACTAGACAGACTAGACAGACTAGACAGACTAGACAGACTAGACAGACTAGACAAACTAAACAGACTAGACAAACAAGACTAGACAGACATAGCTAGACAGACAATACTAGACAGATAAGACTAGACTGACAAGGCTAGAGGAACGAGTCTACACAGACAATAATAGACAAGACAAGACGCAAATTATTTTGTCGTTTTTGTTCGATTTTGACATAAAACAAAAGAATTTCGCAAAGATTGTCCAATCAAATCTACCAACAAAAAAAAAACAAATTTTGCTTCGAATAGATTTTGGTTTTTGAAAATTTGGCAATATTCGCAAATTATTGCAAATAATACAAAGTTATAAAAGTATTCCGCACGGACAATAATGTAATATTCGGAATATTGAGCACACAATCACATCAGTTCAAAAGAGTAATTCACAGCGAAAGGGTTAAGAAAAAACTAAAAAAATGGGGGGCTAGACAGACAATACTAGACAGACAAGACTAGGACGGACAAGACTAGGAGAGACAAGACTAGAACAGACAAAACTAAGAAATACAAGACTAGGACAGACAAGACTGGGACATACAAGACTAGGACATACAAGAGTAGGACATACAAGACTATGACAGACAAGACTAGGACAAACAAGATTTAGACATACAAGACTATGACAGACAAGACTAAGACAGACAAAACTAGGTTAGGTTAGATTTATGATTTCACGTAAATGACACGGCAAGGACAGACAAGACTGGGACATACAAGACTAGGACATACAAGACTAGGACAAACAAATCTGAGACATACAAGACTAGGACAAACAAGACTAGTACATACAATAATAGGACATGCTAGGATATACAAGCCAGGACAGACAAGACTAGGACAGACAAGACTAGAGCAGAGAAGGGAAGGACCGACAAGACAGGGACATACAATACTAGGACATACTAGATTAAGACAAACAAGACTGAGACAGACAAAACAGAGTAGACAGACAAAACAGAGTAGACAGACTAGACAGACTAGATAGACTAGACAGACTAGACAGACTAGACAGACTAGACAGACTAGACAGACTAGACAGACTAGACAGACTAGACAGACTAGACAGACTAGACAGACTAGACAGACTAGACAGACTAGACAGACTAGACAGACTAGACAGACTAGACAGACTAGACAGACTAGACAGACTAGACAGACTAGACAGACTAGACAGACTAGACAGACTAGACAGACTAGACAGACTAGACAGACTAGACAGACTAGACAGACTAGACAGACTAGACAGACTAGACAGACTAGACAGACTAGACAGACTAGACAGACTAGACAGACTAGACAGACTAGACAGACTAGACAGACTAAACAGACTAGACAGACTAGACAGACTAGACAGACTAGACAGACTAGACAGACTAGACAGACTAGACAGACTAGACAGACTAGACAGACTAGACAGACTAGACAGACTAGACAGACTAGACATACTAGACAGACTAGACAGACTAGACAGACTAGACAGACTAGACAGACTAGACAGACTAGACAGACTAGACAGACTAGACAGACTAGACAGACTAGACAGACTAGACAGACTAGACAGACTAGACAGACTAGACAGACTAGACAGACTAGACAGACTAGACAGACTAGACAGACTAGACAGACTAGACAGACTAGACAGACTAGACAGACTAGACAGACTAGACAGACTAGACAGACTAGACAGACTAGACAGACTAGACAGACTAGACAGACTAGACAGACTAGACAGACTAGACAGACTAGACAGACTAGACAGACTAGACAGACTAGACAGACTAGACAGACTAGACAGACTAGACAAACTAAACAGACTAAACAGACTAGACAAACAAGACTAGACAGACATAGCTAGACAGACAATACTAGACAGATAAAATTCGACTGACAAGGCTAGACGAACGAGTCTACACAGACAATAATAGACAAGACAAGACGCAAATTATTTTGTGGTTTTTGTTCGATTTTGACATAAAACAAAAGAATTTCTCAAAGTTTGTCCAATCAAATCTACCAACAAAAAAAACAAATTTTGCTTCGAATAGATTTTGGTTTTTGAAAATTTGGCAATATTCGCAAATTATTGCAAATAATACAAAGTTATAAAAGTATTCCGCACGGACAATAATGTAATATTCGGAATATTGAGCACACAATCACATCAGTTCAAAAAAGTAATTCACAGCGAAAGGGTTAAGAAAAAACTAAAAAAATGGGGGGCAAGACTTGATTTTTACAAAGTTAATTAAAAGAAAAAACGTGTACTAATATGCCTCAATACTAATTAATATGTCTAATATGTCTGAATCTACAGCATTATGATATATATACACATACATACATATTATGATAGTACACGTTTATTTTTAATAAATTGAATTTGTTAAAATTATGTCTTACCCCCTTTTTTAACGTGTTTTAAATTTATGTTGTTGTTAAACACGTTTCTTTTTTACTGTAACATGTTAATATCTTGAAAATGGAAATAAACATTTCCGAAAGCTCGACTACTTAACAAAGAGTTTCTTTCAACCCAGCCTAGGGTTTGACTGCATCCTCAATTAAATTTATATATGTTTTCCTTGTTTGTCCTGGAAAATATATAATTTTTTGTTTACTATTCAGTCAAAAAACAAACTATTTTTAAATTCTATATATTATATTAGCACGTGTTTCTGGGGAGAGGGAGTGGGGTGCCAATAAAGTGTCGTGCCCCGGCCGCCAGTTATGCTCATTACACCACTGATTAGGACGGCTTTGAACAACAACATCCCTCTCCCACAGAAACAGCTTTAGTTTTAATTATTTCTATTATTAAATTTAAATGTACTCATTCTATAAATTTTGATTGCGGTCATTTTATATTGACCTGGTGAAGATTTTCGGTTGGACATTCCTGCTATAGGGTACGAATAGGCTGGGAACCTTCAATCCAAGGTAATCAAAATATTTTAAATTTAAAACAAAATTTAGTTTACTAATCAATAATTGTTTGTTGTAGACAACCATCATATCATTTCTAATAAAAAGCTGTTAGTAAAACTACCTCTAGTTTGATATTTGATATATTATTAATAAATGATATAAAATATGCTGAACAGTTAATAAATTGGTTAAATTGTCGTCTACAGCATATAATTATTTAAAATGTATTTTTAGCTAATTGTAAGCCAGGCTTGTGATAGGGTTTGCATACTTTGATGTATACAAATAAATGCGCAAAAGCGGCAACATTTTTAGTTTTAGTAAGCAAAAGGAATAAGCGATTTATTAGTTTTAGACAGATGGATTTAAATTATTTTAGGTAAATATGCAATATTTATTTAATAATTTAAATAAATATCCAAATTTTAAGAATGTAAACAAGATATTTAATTTTCGTGTTTTTCAATTGTTTTTTTCTTTTTACAGTTTGAAATTTCAACAAAAAACAGACGAATATTAGTGCAGCAAGTAAAAACTTATCATATCTTCATGCTAGGATTGAAGTTTTTGAGTGACAGTTAAATGTAAAAATAACATTAAAATGGTACTGGATTACATCAACTAACAACAAATAATATAGAAGTATCAGGACAAAGTTAATGTAAAGATCTTATCAAGAACCAAGAGTAGAAGAATTTTAAATAGCAAAAAGGTACTTTTTTAACACATTTATAAACAATTTATTGGTTATTGTTATGAATAATATATGTGATGTTGATGAAAACAATAAACAAAATGATAATCAAAGTAATATGACACCAACAATTACTAATACTAAAAGAATTCATTACAATACTAGACTTAATAAAACTTCTACGGAAAATACAGTGGTGTCTGGTTGTCAAACTTATTTGCAATATACAAAACATATAAGTAAATTAAACAAAATAAATAAAAGAAAAAGAAAAAAGAAAAGAAGACAAGAACGGAAACGTGAAGCTTCTAGAGGAAAAACAGTGTCTGGTTGTCAATCTAAAATGGAATATCAAAAATTTATTGAACAATTAAACAAAATAGGTAAAAGAAAACGAGGAAAAGAGACAAAACAAGATCTAAAACGTTTGAAACAAGAAGCTAATAAATATAGCCAGCTGCAATTGCATTGCAGTAAAAGTGGTTTTGATTTTGAAAATATGGGGAATGCAATAGAAATCAAACTGAATCCTTGCAACTGTATTAATGGAATTTGCAGTAATGCTATTAATCATTTACCTGTTTCAGAAGATAAAGAACAAAAATTAGAAACAGATTTCGAACAGAACACTGCTCAAAGATGTTCAAATATTTTAAAAACACCTAATAAAATTATCACAGATAACAATCCAATACATGAAATTCCAACAGAAGAAATCAATTTACAAACTCCAATGCATTGTAAATTTTCAACAAACAATAACAATCCCATATGGGGCACTTGTATAATATCTCCAATTTGCCCACAAAAAGAGATAAAGGTTCTACAAACTCCGCTAAAAGCGAATTTTAAAAACATTTCAAAATTTGATTCACCAATCTTTTTAACAGAAACCAAAAAGAAAATTGTTCACTCAAAAGCAGAACTATTAACATCCACACCAATTAGGAAAACTGAAAAAGAAAATACAATTACCAAACAAAAGTTGGAAAATAAATTGTATAACCCAAAGAAAATATTACGACAACCAATATTACAAGATGTAAGTAATTTATTTCTTGAAAATTGCAATGATATAGTGGATATCGATTTTTCTGAAGATATTATTCTTAAAGACATGAAGCAACAAGTTTCACAAATGAATTCTGATTTTATTGTGGTTAATAATATGTATCCATCTTATAACAATGTTCTAAGTGAGGAAGTGAATATTAATAACACTATTATAGATTGCACCCCATTTCATAAGTTAGAAGATGATCATTGCATGGATAATATTGAACCAGACATATCTAGTATGACAAAAATTGAATATCAAGATGAATCTAAATACAAATATATAGAAAGCAATTCCGCTAATGTAAATCTAGATAAGTTCGAAGATGATTATATTCATGATAAATCTCTAAGTTCAACTTTAATGAGCTATATACTTCAACAAAATGAGCATGATCCCTCCAAAAATTGGCTCTATACAAAGAATATTACATCTGATGAAACAATAATATACAATGAAGATAATTTGAAAAATATTTCTTGTAAAAGGCTAAAAAAGAATGATCTGAGTACCACCCTATTCAACTACATTCTTAATAAAAGTAATTCAGGAAAAGAATATGATTCGCTCATAAATGAATCAGCAAATGAAAATCATGAACAAGATGTTACTCTACAACATCCAATTTTAAAGAAGCAAGAACAGCTTTACCAATCGATTTTAGTTACCAATGATTTAGAAAATGCAAGAAAAAGATTATTATCATGCCTAGATGAACCTACAGAAAAAAGACGAAAGATTTCTGAAGATTTGGATGCTACAAGAGATGAAGATACTAGGAAAAATGAAGAAATTGAAGAAAAGAAGATGAAGAGCAGTGATTTGGTGGTGCCTGAATTAGTGTTTGACAAAAATAGTATTATGGCTAAGGATGAAAAAACAGAAGAAATTAAGACAGGACAATCACTCTTGGTTTCAGAGTCTTTTATTACCCATGACAGTGTTGTACATATTACTAAAAATGGAAATGGATATGAATCAAAGGTAGGTGATAAAATGGATATTGAACCTGTTAATCATACAAATATTGATATTAAAAATAAAGTGATGGAAGTGATTACAGAAGATAAACAAAAGGAAGATAAGCAGATGAATATTGCAGAAACAAATTATATGATTGTCAATGAAAAACTATTAAATCAAAAGGAAAGGAAGATTCAATGTAATGATTTTAATGCTCATGACCAAACTAAAATTGAAGTAATTGCTATTACTCAAGAAGCATCTGAGAGAAGAATGAATGAGAATCAGAATACAAAAAATTATGATATAATTGAAATAAAAGATATTAGAAAACATGTAACTTTTGACTCAGATGAAGACTTTGTTATCATTGATGAAAGTGATAATAAAGAAAAATTAAACAAGAATGAAAATAAGGACACTAATATGCAACATATAGACAGTAATCATCATAATAATAAAACTGACAAATGTGGTTCAACAGTACTTGTTCAAACTAAAGAGAAGGTAATATATGACATAATAGATTTAACACTTGAAGAAGATGACTTCCAAAAAGATAATAACTCCAAAGAAATAGTTAATATAAAATTTGCTGTTGAATTGCAGAGTGATAATAATTCTAAGAAAATTCATAATAAGGCAGTGGATGAATTGAAGAAAACCGATAATTCCAAGGAAGCACTTGATAGACTTAATAAAGATAAAAATTTAGAAAAAGCAGTTAACATAGAAGAAGCATTGCTAAAATCTAAGGAAGCTCTTAATAGAACAATAGAAGAATGGAAGATAATTGATGATTATAATGAAGCACTTGATAGAGAAACCCAAGATAAAAACTTCAAGAAAACAGTTGGTATACAAGAAGAATTTCAAAAAGATATTCTTCATTCCAATGATGTTCTTAATGAAGAAAATAAAAAATTGGATATTATTGAAGATTTTAATGAAGTACTTGATATACAAGATAACGATAAAACCTCCAAAGAAGCAGTTTGTATACAAAAAGAAATACAGAAAGATAATGATTTTAAAGATGGTCTAAATAAGGCAGAGGAAGAACTGAAGAAAAATGTTTCCAAAAATGCACTGAAAAATCAAAAACAATTGGATGTTAAAATCAAAAAAGACCATAATTCTAAAGAAAAACTTGATACACATAAACAAGAAACAAATGTTAAAAACAGAAATAAACATAAAAAAATTCTTTATGATTTAGCAACACCAAAAAACGAAAACAATAGAGAATTAATACAAAAATATTTAAAGAATCCAAAACCATTATTAGACCACTCAAATATCATAGAAGATGTCATATTTGAACCAATCAAACAACAACCAGATTTCATAAAAATCCTTTTTAAACACAGAAGCAATACACCTGATTTAAAATATTGGCAACCAATGCGTCCGAACACTATATATGAATTTATTCGAGTGCACCCCAACAGTTGCGAAGCAAGATTCATAATAGATTATTTCCAACAAACTAGTCCATACTATGAAATATACGATTTAGAAAGAATCCAAAATCCTTACTTGATGGCTTCTTATTTATTAAACAAAGAACGTGTAATTGAAGAATATGGAAGGTATGTAGAATCTCAATTACTTTATCATGGAACAACATCTGAGAATTGTTATGGTATTGCTCTAAATAATTTTGATTGGAGAATGTATGGACATTCAAGGGGTCATAAATATGGCAGAGGAGTGAATTTTACACCAAGTGCCCATTTTGCCACAAATTTTTGTGATAAACGAGATGAAATCAAAGTCATTATATTGGCTAAAGTTTTAGTAGTCAAATCTTGTAAAGGTGATGAGAATTCTGTTATTCCCCCGGGGGGTTACGATAGTACAAAAAGAGGGGATGGACAAGTCATTGTTAAATATAATGATGATACATTTTACCCAGCCTATAAAATATTGGCCAGACCAATATATAGATATTAGAAATTTATGAAAATTATGTTTTTATTATTATAGATATATTTTTATTGGAAGTGTCTTTCCTTTAAATTGTAGATGTATTTACTGTATTTTTTTAAGAATTTATTTTAGTGAATTATATAAAAATTGCAGAATGTTTTGTTGGTTTTGTTAAATTTATTGTGATTTCTATAATGCCAAAGTTTTCATAAGAATGTATTATTTTTTTTATTTCTTGTACAAGTTTATTAACTTGTATTTATTAATAACAAGAACTTGTTTATAAACATTATTTTTTTAAATAAATATTTGCCTAAAATATTGTTATTATTTTTTGTCTTGATCGAGCAAATTGACTATAGCATGGACCTTACTTTCTAAATATTTCCTTATGTTAGTTTGATCGTTTACTTGCAGGGGTAATGCTAATTTGGCTCTAGTCCTAAAAGATTGCTTGTGGTCAGATGTGAATAACTTTCAGAAACTGTCTAGACCCAACAAGTACTAATTGCTAAACACGGACATACACATAGGTAATATAGGAACACAGATATATCATAAGTTGTACTAAACACCTAATACTAGAATACAATAGTTCGGTCCTTCAACTAGCTATCAAATACAGACAATATACCAGCCAATTATATATTAATTATACAGCCAACATACTGTGCTTGGTTTTAGTCCCATGATTTGCCAAGTGTTCTTTTAGTCATCATTTTACACTTGTTGGTGGCTTTCTTAAGGTGTTGATTCCAAGTCTGTTTGTTATCCAGGATTATACCTAAATACTTGACTTCCTCACTAACTTTAGATGCTGATTGTAGAAAATTGGTAGCCATAGCCCCTCAATTTTCTTCATTTTTTCGAATGGTACAACAGTGGATTTTTGGGGATTTACTTGGAGATCTACATCCCTGCACCACTTCTCTACCTCGTTCAGCGCTTTTTTGCATGAGCTCTGTTATATTAGGAAATATATTAGGAAATTTCCCTCTGATGAGAATGACGAATGAAGTATCAACATTTCTACCTTGCAGCATGGATCTTATTCATCTAAGTCAGGGGTCTCCAAACTTTCCAGCCTTAGGGCCATACTGATTACTCCAGTAAGTTCCGAGGGCCAAAACCATATTATCATTTTTGCCGGTGGTAAAAAGTGAAATAGTCCACTGATGAAAAAAATGTCCGAAAAAGTACGCAACGTTTAAAAAAGGCTGCAAATCGGACTAAAGTCCGCAAAACGGCAACACTGCATATTATTAATTTTCTTGTCATTATCTGTAATTTCTAGATTAGTCGTAGAGTACGAGCCATAAGGAGTAATCTGGTGGACACAAGCGGAAATAGGTAGTACCTTCCATCGCGAACAGATGGCGCTAATAGCACGTACAGAATAATCTCGTTGGTTCGAGAAAGTTCTGGTGTCTTCCACTCACTTCTAGAGGGCAGTAATTGGAATATATAAGAAGGCTAGTGGCGCAACCACAAGTCAGTTCCTATGACACTTGTGAAATAAAATAGCTCCTAAAACGTACCTCCTTAAAACGTGTTTGTGCGTGTTTAAGTTTAAGACATCTTTGTAACAGTATTTTGATTTGAATTGTTGCTTTTGTGTGTGATTTAGTAGTATGGAAAAGAAGCGAAAAATTGATAGTGAATGCAGAAAATTCAAAGATCAGTGGAACATTCAGTATTTCGTAATTGAGTCCAGTAACAAGGCGCTATGTTGGATTTGCAATGAAAGCATAGCCGTTCTCAAGGAATATAATATTAAACGTCATTATGAAACAAAACATTTTCAAAATTACTCAAAATATACAGGAAGTTTGCGGACAGAAAAATTCGAAGCTATGAAGCGCGGATTGAAATCGCAGCAATCTTCATTTACAAAACTCAAAACTGAACAAGAGGCTGCAACTCGTGCCAGCTTTCGTGTGGCTCTTGAAATTGCAAAACGTGGAAAACCATTCATCGATGGAGAAATGATCAAAGAATGCATAAATGCAGTAGCCGAAGAAATGTGCCCTGAAAATGTAAATTTATTAAAAACTGTCAGTATGTCAGCAAACACTGTGGCTCGAAGGGTAGAAAACATCGCTGAAAATATATCCTCTCAACTGTTCGACAAAAATGGGCATGTTGAGTGGTTTTCTTTGGCCTTGGATGAGTCAACGGATGTGTCAGATACTGCTCAGGTGTTGATTTATATTCGAGGAGTAGATAAAAGCTATGAAGTGCATGAAGAAGTTCTTGATATGTATAGTATTCATGGCACAATTACTGGTACAGATATTTTTAAAGGAGTTGAAATGGCCATTAATCAAAAGAACCTTCGATGGAAAAACTTGAAATGTATTACAACTGATGGAGGCAAAAACATGAGGGGGAAAGATAAATGAGTGGTTGCTCTTGTGTCAAAGGCTGTAGAAAATGACGGTGGTTCAAAACCATTAGTCTTACATTGTATCATTCATCAACAGTCTTTGTGCGGAAAATGTTTGGATATGTCTGAAGTTCTGAAACCAGTCATATCAACTGTTAATTTTATCAGATCTTTTGGGCTGAATTACAGACAATTCCGACAATTTATTGAAGAGATTAGAGAAAATGACTTTATGATATGACCTTATCATACTGCCGTACGTTGGCTTAGTTGTGGGAAAGTCCTTCAGCGCTTTTTTGAACTTCGAGCAGTGACGCCCTCTTACTGAATTACAAAACAACGCATGGCTGTGGATTTGACAAAACATGTGAACGAACTGAATTTGAGATTGCAAGGAGAAAACCAGCATCTTCCTGATTTATACACTAATATCAAATCATTCCGGAAGAAATTGATACTGTTTCAATCACAACTACGAAGTAAATGTTTTTCACATTTTAAAACATGTGAAATATTCAGCCACACCACTGAGACTGAGTTTCCTATCGATTTTGCAATCGAAACTTTGAGTGCTTTGAAAATAAATTTTGATACTCGTTTCTCGGACTTTGATGCCATTGCGAATCAAATTAAGATTTTTCAGAATCCTTTTGATACTGACATTGAAATCCTAGCCCCGGTACTTCAAATGGAAATGATTGATCTACAGTGCAGTGATATAATTAAGAACAAATATCAAAACTCATCTTTGTTGGAATTTTATAAGAGTCTTCCACTGACACAATTTGATAATTTGCATAAATTTGCTCGTGGGCTGTTTTCTGTTTTTGGTACTACTTATTTGTGTGAGAAGACCTTCTCCAGAATGAAGTACACAAAAAATGTTTACAGATCTAAATTAACTGATGAGCATCTTAAATCTCTTTTAATAATTGGTACAAGTAAAATTAGTCCACAACTACAAACTATTGTCAGTGGAAAATCTCAATTACATAAATCTCATTAGTATTTCATATGTCATTATGCTTGTTATAAGTTATGTTTTTATTTAAAATGTATAAAATGTTAGTTGGATTCATTTCAATAATTTGTTAGTTATTATATACTGAAGTTAAATTTTCTGCATATTATACATGTCTTTACTCATTACAATTCTGTGTTTCTTTATCCAACTTATCACAAAAACAATAACAATAAGCCTACAACAATGTTATGAGTAGTTAGCCCATGACCATATCAATGTAGATGTCATATTAATAATTATTTAACATAAAATTAGAATACTTCAGTAAACTAAATTTAATTTGCTATAAAAAATATGTTCTCTAAAAGGAGTTTTCAAGTATGCTAGCTCTCCGCGGGCCGGACAAAATCTGTCCGCGGGCCGGATGTGGCCCTCGGGCCGTAGTTTGGAGACCCCTGATCTAAGTGATGTGATAATTGCACCATGACTGAGGGCTGCATTGACTATATTGTCGAATGAGGTGTTATCAAACACTCCTTTGATGTCAAGGAAGGCCCCAAGTGTCAGTTTATCAGTATTGGCACCCGCGTTTCTTTTCCCTGCCACAACAGAGCTGGAAAGACACCATTGGCCAGCTGCTTTGTATGGACAAAAGTACGTGGGGCTCAAAAAGGAGACAAAACTAGATCTAAAATGTTTGAAATGAGAAGATAATAAATATTGTCTGATGCAATTGCGTTCCAGTAAAAGTAGTTCATTGGATTTTGAGGATACGGGGAATGCAATAGAAATCAAAATTAATCCTTGCAACTACATTCATGGAATTTGCAATAATGCTATAAATCGTTTGCCTGTTTCAGAAGATAAAAAACAAAAATTAGAAACAGATTTCGAACAGAACACTGCTCAAACATGCTCAAATATTTTAAAAACACCTAATGAAATTATCACAGATAACAATCTAATACATGAAATTCCAACAGAAGAAATCAATTTGCAAACTCCAATGCATTGTAAATTTTCAACTAACAATAACAATCCCATATGGGGCACTTGTATAATATATCCAATTCGCCCTCAAAAAGGGATAAAGGTTTTACAAACTCCACTAAAAGGGAATTTTAAAAACATTTCAAAATTTGATTCACCAATCTTTTTACCAGAAACCAAAATGAAAATTGTTCGCTCAAAAGCTGAACTAATAACATCTACACCAATTAGGAAAACTGAAAAAGAAAATACAATTACCAAACAAAAGTCGGAAAATAAATTGTATAACGCAAAGAAAATATTACGACAACCAATATTACAAAATGAAAGTAATTTATTTCTTGAAAATTGCAATGATATAGTGGATATCGATTTTTCTGAAGATATTATTCTTAAAGACATGAACAATAAAGCAACAAGTTTCACAAATGAATTCTGATTTTATTACAGTTCATAATATGTATCCATCTTATAAAAATGTTCTAACTGAGGAAGTGAATATAAATAACACTATTATAGATTGCACCCTGTTTCATAAGTTAGAAGATGATATAGCATGGATAATATTGAACCAGATATATCTAGTATGACAAAAATTGAATATTAAGACGAGTCTAAATACAAATATATAGAAAGGAATTAGAATTAGAAAGATGATATTCATGATAAATCTCTAAAGTTCAACTTAGAGCTATATACTTCAACAAAGTGACCATGATCCCTCCAAAAGTTGGCTCTATACAAAGAATATTACATCTGATGAAACAATAATATACAATGAAGATAATTTGAAAAATATTTCTTGTGAAAGGCTAAAAAAGAATGATCTGAGTACCACCCTATTCAACTACATTCTTAATCAAAGTAATGCAGGAAAAGAATATATCATGAATGAATAAAGAATATATCACTAATAAATGAATCAGCAAATGAAAATCACAAACAAGATGTTACGCTACAACATCCAATTTTAAAGAAGCAAGAACAGCTTTACCAATCGATTTTAGTTACCAATGATTTCGATAATGCAAGAAAAAGATTATTATCATGCCTAGATGAACCTACAAAAAAAAGACAAAAGATTTCTGAAGATTTGGATGCTACAAGAGATGAGGATATTAGGAAAAATGAAGAAATTGAAGAGAAGAAGATGAAGAGCAGTGATTTGGTGGTGGCTGAATTAGTGTTTGACAAAAATAGTATTATGGCTAAGGTTGAAGAAACAGAAGAAATTATGACAGGACAATCACTCTTGGTTCCAGAGTCTTTTATTACCCATGACAGTGTTGTACATATTACTAAAAATGGAAATGGATATGAATCAAAGGGAGGTGATAAAATGGATATTGAACCTGTTAATCATACAAATATTGATATTAAAAATAAAGTGATGGAAGGGATTACAGAAGATAAACAAAAAGAAGATAAGCAGATGAATATTGCAGAAACAAATTATATGATTGTCAGTGAAAAACTATTAAATCAAAAGGAAAGGAAGATCCAATGTAATGATTTTAATGTTCATGAACAAACTAAAATTGAAGTAATTGCTATTACTCAAGAAGCATCTGATAGAAGAATGAACGAGAATCAGAATACAAAAAAACAATGCGATTATATAATTAATAATGATATAATTGAAATAAAAGATATTAGAAAACATGTAACTTTTGACTCAGATGAAGACTTTGTTATCATTGATGAAAGTGATTATAAAGAAAAATTGAACAAGAATGAAAATAAGGACACTAATATGCTACATATAGACAGTGATCAGCATAATAATAAAACTGACAAATGTGGTTCAACAGTACTTGTTCAAAATAAAGAGAAGGTAATAGATGACATAATAGATTTAACACTTGAAGATGACAAAAATAAAAGGCAGTGGAAGATTGAAGAAAAATAATAATTCTAAGGAAGCACTTGATAGAGTAAATAAAGATAATAATTTAGAAAAAGCAGTTAGAAAGCAACATAGAAGAAGCATTGCTAAAAGATAAAAAATCAAAGGAAGCTCTTAATACAACAAAAGAAGAATCGAAGATAATTGCTAAGTCTAATGAAGCACTTCATAAGGAAACCCAAGATAAAACTTTTGGAATACAAGTTGGTATACAAGAATTTCAAAAAGATATTGATTCTAAGGATGTTCTTAATGAAGCAAATAAAGAATAGAATTAATTTAATTTAATGAATAACAATGTGAAGTAGCTAGGATCATATTTCCTTATTTTGCTCGGATTATCTTTGGTCGTGAGTTGCGTTTTCGCGAACTGAGGCAGACGAACTTGAATGATTTAGACTCGCAGGTGTCTGCTGGGATATTTCGTCTCCTCCGACGTTGCTGGTTGTCTTTGAATCAGTCGCTTCAAAAGCTTCAGTGAGTTCACCACCTTTCTGTTTTAAAGACTCAGATTTTAGCCAATTGTCCATAATTCAGCAATAAAAGTAAAAACTCGCATTCATTTACCTCCTCATGTAATTTTCTTTTAACATTTTTTACATTTCTTGATTATTGCTGCGGCACCCCAGGCATACTCTCGCGGCATCCCAGGGTGCCGCGGCACCCAGTTTGAGAACCACTGGTATAGAGTAAACAGTAATGGTCCCAACACAGAAGCCTGCGGCGCACCACCATTTACAACTAAACTTTCAGAGATATCATTTTGTAAAGTAACCCTATGGCTTCTGCCCCACAAGAAACTAGCAATAAACTATTTAGAACCATATGCTGTTTTTTGCGCATTTTTTGTAATTGTTACCATGGGTAGCTAGCTATCTCTATCTAAAGACATGTTGGTGTCCCGAAAGATACATCGAAGACAATTAATGCAAGACAACGCTCGGACCCACACATCTAAAATTGTGCAAGAATACCTGGACCACGTTGGTATTCCTGTTATGCAATGGCCAACCAGAGGTTCCAACTTGAATCCGATTGAGCACCTCTACGACGTTCTCGGAAGACAAGTACGATACCTTTCACCAACCCCTGTTTGAAATTAACACACTTAACTGCTCTTGTTCAAGATTATCCCCACATTTCCACTAATGAATTCCCTAGGTTGTTAAGGGATACCTAGGGAATGCATTAGTGGAAATGTGGGGATAATCTTAAAAAAGAGCGTTGAGTGTGTTAATTTCAAAAATGGACCGTCGAAGGTCTACTGCAAAAACAGGAAACGGCCTAAGTTGATGATTTTTTTAAATTTTTGCGTTGATTATACTGCCATCCTAAGCCAAAAAGGCGTATTTCAACATATTGTGCTTTTGAGATATAATACATTTTGTGAATTGTAAAACAGCACCTAATACTATTCCGAAATTTTATGTTTTTTATCGGTAAGTACAATAAGAATTGCGGCAAGAAATTACGTGTAGTTGAATTTTCTTGAATACACTGTTATTTTGTTTTTAAACTGACAATGAGATGCGGCTAATTGGCTAAGGATTTTTTTTTTAAATTGATACGTCTCTTTTACTAATGATCGTAGGTATGTACCCTCTATCGTTCGGGCGTAAAGTACGTATCCCGTTCGGCATAAATGTCAGAAAGATGTCGTAATGTTATCAGAATGTTATCAAATCCTTAAAATGTTATCTTTAAGAGATCTTTATGGCATGTTTTGCCGAATGGGATCACATTCAATTTTTTTGATATTTCGTTGTTATTATTTTCGAGTAGGGAGAATTGATTGACAAAAAAATTTAAACTATTCAAAACATGTTTATTAACACTATATTGGAACCAAGAGCAAAATACAATTATTCATAACCAGCGGATTTGCAACCAAAGAAAATTACAAATTAATACATTCAATTTTTCAGTTTTCGTCGGAAACTCGAATATTTTCCCAGAATTGTAACCGATTTTTCATAATTCCAGACAAGTTTTTGAGTATATTAGCTTTCTTCTGCAAGGAAATTCCAATAAATGTTGTTTGTTTCTTGGGCGGCGACAAATTTAGATTTTTTGTTATTTTAGCGCTTAAACAATTAAGGTCAAATGATGGACCATCAAAATCGTTTTTATATGTATGTTTTTATATCGTTTTTATATGTGATATTATAAGATCATTTATAATATAAATTAAAAATGAAAAAAATGTCCAATTCTTATTTTGAGCCGTACAGTTGTCGAGCCAAAATGTTATTTTCAAAATGTCTCTCTTAGAAATCAAAAACTGATAGAAGTACTGATCAGCTCTTCTTTGTTCCGTTTGAACAAACCTTCATGCCAGAGAGCTGCAAATGGCTTATCTGCTTTTTTGTTCCCAACTGGCACAAAACTTTCATTGTACACAGTTAAGCGAGTAGTGAAAATGGCACTCTTAAACATGTCAAGCCTTGACAGCATAATCACTTTTTCCAAATCTGCACAATAAATTATCTCCCCAATTTGTACCTGCCTTTCAGCATCTTCCCGATATCTTTCTCGAGATTTCTTGGCTCTCGCATTATGTTTGTTCCATTTACTACAGATATCACAATTTTCAGCCTGATTGTCTTCTGTATGACTTTCGTCATGTAAGTTGAACTCCTCGCAATTCTAGCATTCCTCATGGCCAAGGTTAGCAAGTGAAATATTCGTTTTCTTTGCTACCGTTCTGTATTTTTCAGAAGAACATTTGAAAGTTGGGTTCTTGGCTACAAAATCTCTATACATTGCAGTAAATGTGAGATCACTTGGCAGATAGAGACGACGTGGGGCATGCTCTCTTCGATAATGTGAAATGGTGGGATTGAATGAGGTAATGTGTTGACGAATTATTTCATCATTTATTTTATTGTGAGGTGTTTTAGTGCATCTCATATCCGCTACAGGCACCACAGATTTTTTTGCGTTGCATAACGCTGTACGAATCACCTTGTCGTTATTTGTATTAAAACCAAGGGTCGTCAAAAAAAATATTTTACATACAGTTTGTGAGGTTCCATTTTCATCCTTAAGCATATAATTAAATGAATTATTTCTCCGAAAATTTTCTTTGCCTGCATCAACATGCAACGTTGTCCTTTGCTTTACAGGAGTTG
Organism: Phosphuga atrata; assembly: GCA_944588485.1. Classification (NCBI taxonomy): domain Eukaryota; kingdom Metazoa; phylum Arthropoda; class Insecta; order Coleoptera; family Silphidae; genus Phosphuga; species Phosphuga atrata. The sequence goes on along the minus strand of OX155895.1, from coordinate 13,680,251 downwards.
ATGATATGTGATGCAATATAAAAGACTTTCTGTCTTTTCCATTTGCCATTTTCCAAAACTCACTATTAATAAATTGTCTTCTTGCCCCAGATATTTTTTGAATACATTTCTTTAGACACTGTTCCCCACAACCATCCTTCACATCATGTTTGTCTACAAATGAATCATATTTCCTCCTTTTTCTTTCGCTTGCTGATATTTCATACTTGTTTCTTTTCCGCACTGTACCTTATTTAGTAAATTGTACATTTATATCGTTCTCGCTACTTTCCACTTCCGTTACTTGAGTTTCCAATGCATGTTTAGCTTCCGCTTCTACCGGTTTATTTGCTTCCGAGTTATTTGGCACAACATCGCTTTTAATAGCATGGGCTTGATCACATGTATTATTAGAACTAGAATAAGATGTGACCACTTTAGTAAGTTCATTGTTACATGAAGATGACCCCTGGGTTATATTTATACTTGCTTGACAAAACCCCAGCATTTTTGAATGAATTGTCGTAGGCATTATCGGAAATTTCGTCACTATCTTCATAATTGGAAGGTACGTACTCTTCTGTTTTCTTATTTATAGCCAGCATAACTAACTGATGTCCCCTAAATCCTGTAGATTTGTCCATAATTCGGTCTAGAACAAAGTAAAAACTTTAAATTCTCAATAGCTTTTCTTGGGCGGAATTTGCCTGGCATACAATAGTTTTAATTAATTTAATATTAAGGTACTCACCGTATGTGCACTAACGTCTGGAATTACACACTTTCAAAGTCTCGATAATTTCACAAAACTATCGGCTCTCACAAAACACAGATTTTTTTAACCACGTTTGCACACTGTCAAAACGAGAAAGCGCGGTAATGCGGCAAGTTGAAGTATTAATGAGCTAAGCGATGTAGGCGGATCTTAGAAGGTCGGATTACAAACTGCCCGAAATTCTAAGCGAAACGGCCGCATCTCAGAGATGCGCCCATTTTGCTTAGAAATATGAGTTTCGTCCAAATCGCTTAGGTTTTCGTTGTATTTTTGAGATGCGTCTTATGCTGAAACTAAAATTGTGCACTATATGATAGATATATGTCCATTTCGCTAAGGAAATCTGTTGAATATAAGCCACTAGTTCCCAATGTGCTGAAATAAGCAATTCATTAAAATTATGAGATACGCCTTTTTGGCTTAGGTGGCAGTATAGTTAATTTGTATAAAATATGGTTAAGCATTATCTATGAATAAACGAAGTTCATTACATGGAATACTTTAAATCAGGGGTGGGCAAATCTTTAAAATGTCGGGCCACATTGTGCATCAAATATCGGCAAGCAGGCCGCATTAAAAGAAATTCTATTTTAATAGTTATTTGTATACCACGAACGCCAAATTACTGTTACTGTTATTACTGTTAGCGTACCGAGTAATTATTGCTACCGAGTAATTATTGCCAAAGCCGCTTGCGGGCTTAGCAAGATAATCTCAAGATAGCTGAAATATTACTCGGTTGTACACAATATTTTTATGCATATGGGTTCTATGTACGGGTAAATTGTAATTGCTGAAGTAATATTTTAGTAGGGCACGATCACAAAACCACCTTATTTTTTGTTTTACACAGTTTTTATTAGACACAGATTTTTTTTTAAATTAAAGTAACTTATAAAATGTCGACACGGGCCGCCATTTGCCCAGGTCTGCTTGAAACAATATTGCGAATGATACTGCTTCGTAAAAACAGTTATTTTTATAACCAATAAGTAAGAATTAGTATTTCAAAAATATCCAGTCAGCTTTTAATTTACAGGCACCAAACCATTTATTTTTTTTGTTATTTTCATGTTGTTAATTTATACAGTACAATCTTATTAACCCAGCGGTTGGTTATTTCAGTAATCCGGCACATCCGGCACACGTGTTTCCCCGGCGCTCCGGGGAAACACGTGTCTTTTCTTGCCGGCGCGTCGGATGTAAGCAAATAGGCCCCCGCGTGCTCTGTCGGGACTGTTAAAGTTAAAACACGTGATTAGCGTGAAATGGAAAATGCCTTATTCACTTGGTTTATGCAAGAGCGTGCCTGGCATACGCCAATATCGGAAGATATCCTCCGTGAAAAGGCAAAACAATTTTACGAGAAAATAGCCAACAAAGATGATATTGGAGCAATTTCTTTCGATGGCTGGCTTGATAATTTTAAAAAAAGATTTTTTATTCGTTTCTTAACTGTGACGGGAGAAAAAATATCAAGTGGTGTTTCGGCCGTTGATCATTTTCAGAGGAAATTGGAATTCAAAATCCAAGAATTAGGTCTCTTACCAGAACAGGTTTACAACGCAGATGAAAGTGGTTTGTTCTGGAGGATGCTTCTGCAAAAGACCTTTGTATACTGTTCCGAAGAAAGTGCACCAGGAGAAAAAAGTCAAAGGACAGACTGACATTCATGCCTTGTACAAATTCCAAACGTTCCTAATTGGTTGTAGGAAAAGCCAAACATCCGCGGGCCTTTAAAAACGTAACTCATTTACCAGTTACTTAATAAAAATCAAACCAATGGGTTACTCGAGATGTGTTTAAAGAATGGTTCAAGGAAGATTTTATTGCGGCGGTAAAAGTTTTTTTTCAAATGTTGCCTGCTAAAGCTATGTCTCTTCTGGATAACGCTCCTGGACATCCTAAAGAAGGGGAACTTCACTCGAAAGACCAACAAATTCAAGTCCTCTACATGCCTCCAAATACAACACCACTATTGCAACCCATGGATCAAAATGTAATTCAGCAAATAAAACTGAATTACAAAAAATATCTACTTTCAGACATAATCAAACAAACTCCATCAGTTTGATATGTGATTAATTTAAAAAAAAAAAAAAAAACATTAAATACGTCGTTTTTAATCTCGCGCATAGCTGGAATAAAGTCAAAAGCGACACCATCCAGTGTTCCTGGAAAAAGATCTCTCCAACACATCCTGCTTTTAACTCGGAAAACCTAAAACCAAACTATCAATTCTGAGCATGCTAACTGAACTCTACAATTGTCTTCGGATTTTTTACAAGAGCTTTCCAACAAATGTGAAGTGGATGTTAAACGATGACAAAAAGATTGGCTTCAAAACACAAGCGGGAAAAAGTTTACGTGTTTTCTTCAGGCTCATCATGTACGTGTCCCAAGTGCAAACAGAAGCTTGTGGATGTGTATATATAGTCCCTGTAGTCCTTTTCTGACGAAGAAATCCCCAGCCAAATTTGTTCCACGGATGACGACGTAGCTAGCGATGACTTGAAACATTAGTTCTCAGCGAACTGTAACCAACGGTGACGCATTCAACGTACTCAATGTTTGTACGTTGTAGGTAGAAGAAAACGCCATATCAAGTGCTGATGTGTTAGTGCTACAAAAGTTGTAGCATGAGTGCGTTTTAATAATAAAATGTTTAATGCAAAGAAAAAAATAAATAAAACATATGTAAAATAATACATATGTACTATGTGTTCTTACGTTCTTAGTATGTAAATATTTATTTATATGTACACATTTACCTATATAGGTACATATTTTATTCTTTTTGAAATACAGTTGTACATACAATATGTAAAATTGTTATTTTTTCGTTTAACTTCCGATAATCTGGAATTATTTGATAATCCGGCGGTTACGTGGTCCCATATGTGTCGGATTATCAAGATTGCAACAACACGTTACAACATGTTGCAACATTTCGTTTTTAATAACAATATATAAAAATCTATGTCGTTGTTTTATTAAAGTTGTTATCATTAATTCAGTAATAAATTGATTATATCTACGTTTGATTATAAAAAAAAAACGATATCTTAACAATTATGTTGACCAGACACGATAGAACAGGTAAACAAGAAGTCATTAGATTTAGTTTTACAGTCCAACCTCAGCCATTTGGGGTTGGATTTTTGACACTCGACGAATGTTACCCTCAACGAACCCCACAATTTTCATCATTTTATATTTCCCAACAAAAATTTTCAGAATATTCCAAAATAAGAGATTTTGTTTGATTTAAGCATTTAATCTTAATTCTAAGCTTTCATTCACAGGCTGAGGAAAAAGCAAACATTCTCATCCATGTGTTAATTATACGAAATAATAACTCACCCTTTCCTGATTTGCTTCTGGTATTGGTCACTTGTTTAACTCTTGGTGCAGCGGGAGGTTCAGGAACAACTCTGATCGATTGACGAAACAAGGAGGACACATCCACAAGCTTCTGTTTGCACTTGGAACACGTACATGATGCACCTGAAGAAAACACGTAATTTTAACGAGAATAAAAAAGGACGTAATTTCTTTTATATTTCTTAAAGTCCATAGAAATCTCTTAGTATTAAAAGGAGTTACAATTACGTGAATGGAGTTTGTCCGCGATAAAGCCATGTCTACAAAAGTATAAATCTATCACCCACATTAAACAAATAATACGAAAATTTTGTTGATAAAAAAAACATTGACGGAAGAAATACTGACATCTACTCACTTTAGATTTTAAATAAATATTTTTTCTAAAAAGACTTTTTAAGGTTTATTATTAAGGTAACACTAATCATATTTATAAAATCAGAAATCCAAACCTGCATTTTTTAAATAACTGTAAGAAATAAACGGTTTCATTTTTTTGATATCATGTTAATCTAAGTTATAAATCATTTAAGAAACATGAATCATTTGTTCAAAATAACATTATTAAGGTGTCGTCCATCTCGTTCGATGCATTCTTGCAGGTGAAGTCTAAAATTGTTCAATACATCACGGAGCATCTGATGAGGGATTCTTTCGATTTTCTGAAGGATGTCCTCACCATAACAGTATGAGGATTTTCATAATTCCATCTCGTGCAAAGGTTGCTTCATCTGTGTAGAGCACCCGACAAAACTAAAGATCTTGGACACAACAAAGCAGTAGCCATCTACTACAATTTTGTCGATTAGGATAATCTATTGGAATTACTTTTTGATTTGCGGTACGGATGCAACTGATGTTCGTAAAGAATCCGTCAAACTTTCGAATGGGGTACTCATATAGCAGCAGCAACTTTTCGAGTACTTGCCGCTGGATTTGCTTCAACAATCTTCAGGATCTACTCTTCAACATCAGGACTGCGGGCTATTTGTCCCCCAAACGCAATTGATTTCAATCGACCGTGTTCCCACAAACGCCTATCGACGGCCTCAAAAGTTTGTCTAGCGGGTATTCTTCTATCAAGGTGCGTTTCATGGTAAAGTCGCCTGGCTCTAATTGCGTTTCCCTCAGCCAGACCATACATGAGATGCATGTCTGTGTACTCAGCAGTAGTTAAAGCAACCTTTACAAAAATTCAGAAAAGTGTGATACTAAATGTTTTCTATGATGGACTAACACAAATTGCCAAATTTTAAAGCTCCACTAAACATTTGCTTCTTATTGTTTCATTTAAATTTGTAACTGTTCCAATAAAAATAGTAAATTTGGAGTAAATAAATAGTAGCGATTTGTTTGTTGTTATCACAATATCATTCACAAAAAAATACGTTTTAATTTTTGTTCGCAAACTGTTATCTTGAGCGACAGAAACAAAGAGTACCTTTTCAGTGTAGTTTTTACTTGTGAACGATTACATCTAGTCAAGCATTTCCTAAATGTGCAGATGAAAAAAATATTTTCAAAAATACAAAAATACGGTCCCCGTATGTATCGCCACTGGTTGGCTATCAAGACGAAAACAAGTACAAACGGTAGTTCGGCACCAGCAACGAGTACACACAAAATTTGAATCAATTATGATTAGTTGCGAGATATTAGCTAAAATGTTGTATGAGGTCATCCTCTTTTAAGGGCTCTACCTCAGTTAGTCTTCACAATCCTTCTAAATGGAATGGAGGTATGGACGTTCAAAAAACAAGATACGGATAAAATCCAAGCGTTCGAACTATAGGTGTACCCACGTATGTTAAGAATAGCATGGACCGAGAGGAAAACAAATGAAGCAGTATTAACCGAGATGAATAAAGAACGGAGAGCTCATTGAAACAATAAAAAACAGAAAACTTCAGTATCTGGGCCACGTCATGCGAGGGGATCGTTATGAATTACTACAACTCACTATGCAGGGAAAAATATCAGGAAAGAGGAGCCCGGGAAGACGACGGACCTACTTGCTGAAGAATTTGAGGGAGTGGTTTGGTTGCTCCTCTATAGACCTGTTTAGAGCAGCTGTGTCAAAAATGAGAATTGTCATTATGATAACCAACCACCGTTAGGAGAAGGCATCCTTAGAAGAAGACCTCAGTTAGGAAGCGTTTTTGGACACATCTTTATGGGGACTTTTTTTATTTTAGGCTCTAGAACACGCCCTAAAATTTCTACCGGACATTTATTAACACCCTGTATATGGCAATATAATTCTTAGATTTACTTTAAAATATCTAGTTGAATATTTACCACAAACATTTGGAATCGGCCGACAATCCATAGATTCTTTTCTAAATGCAGCCATAGATCTTCGATACAGCTTGCCAGGTTTGATCGCAATCCTTTTTAGCACAATTAACTCTTCTATAAGATCATCGTCTTCGGAATCACTTGAACTGTCTTCACGGATGTCGCTCAACGTGCCATCCCAACCCAGAAAGTCACTTTTACCACTGATTCTCTGATGTCTTGCTATATGCTTGTTATCTTCAAAGTCTGAATCGTGAATATCGATTAGAACAGAATTACAATCTTCTATTCTTAAATCCAATTCTTCGATACTCGAGACTGTGTCATCTATAGTTTTTGATAAACAATCGTCAAAAGAATCTCTTGCAGATTTGTCAATAGTATTCTCTGTTTCATTCATTTCAGAATCTTCATTAACAGTTTCACTTGATCTCACTGAAACATCAGGAGGAGTTTCATGATGACTATAATTTGAAACATCTCTTGCAGATTTGTTAATAATACCCTCTGTTTCACTCGTATCCGTATCATCATCAACAGTTTCAATTGATCTAAGTGAAACATCAGAGAGAGTTTCATGATTGCTGTTATTTGAATAGTCTCTTGAAGATTTATCAATAATATTCTCTGTTTCATTAATTTCAGAATCATTAATAGTTTCACTTGATCTATTTAAAATGTCAGGAAGAGTTTCATAATGACTCTTATTTGAAGAATCTTTCGCAGATTTGTTAAGAATATTCTCTGTTTCATTAATATCATTAACAGATTCAATTGATCTAATTAAAATATCAGGAAGAGTTTCTTGATTGCGGTTATTTGAAAAATGTCTTGCAGATTTGTCAATAATATACCCTGTTGCATTTATTTCAGAATCACCATTAACAGTTTCCATTAATCTAACTGAAAAATCAGGAACAGTTTTGTGAGCGCTATTATTTGAAGAATCACTTGAAGATTTATCCATGGTATCATCCGTTTCATCAATATCAGTTTGATCATCAACAGTTTCAATTGATCTAAGTGAAACATCAGGAAGAGTTTTGTGATTGCTATTATATGATGAATCACTTGCAGATTTGTCAATAATATCCTTTGTCTCATTAATATCAGTATGATCATTAACAGTTTTAAATGATCTAATTGAATCATCAGGAAGAGTTTCATGATTTCTGTTATTTGAAGAACCTCTTGCAGATTTTTCATTAATATACCCTGTTTCATTAATTACAGAATAATCGTTAACAGTTTCACTTAATCTAACTGAAATATCAGGAAGGGTTTTGTGAATGCTAGTATTTGAAGTACCTCTAGCAGATTTGTCAATATTATTCTCTGTTTCATGAATATTAGTATGATCATTAACAGTTTCAATTGAAACATCAGGACGAGTTTTATAATTGCTAGTATTTGAAGAATCACATGCAGATTTACCAATAATATTCTCTGTATCATTAATATCACTATGATCATTAACAATTTCAATTGATCTAACTGAAACATCAGGAAGAGTTTCATGGTTTCTGTTCTTAGAATACCTTGCAAATTTATCAATAATATACTCTGTTACAATAATTTCAGAATAATCATTAACAGTTTTACTTGATCTAACTAAAGCATTAGGAAGAGTTTCATGATGAGTTCCTTCTGAAATATTTGATTCCTTAATATATTGTGATGTAAGATGCGATCTTGATGTGTCATAAACAATTTCATCAGATTTAGAAAATGATTTGTTTGTTTTTATTTGTCTTCCATTGTATTTTTTTGTCTTCCATCTGGTTTGAATTGGGTCTGAATACCTTAAACTATTTTTTGATTTAGATATATCTGTACTTTTATCTGGGATGCTATAGACGCTTTGTTCTTGACTCATATTATTGTAGTTACTAGTATTTGCATAAGAATGGATTTCATAAATATTAATATTACTTACAAATCTCTCAGAATCCAAACACATTGGTTTTGAGCTTAAAATTCTCTGTTCATTAAAAGTTTTATAATTTTTATCTATTTCAGAACTATCTAATGCAGTTTCCTGCCGAGTACTTTCATGCAATTTTTCTGTTGCCTGTTTACTGTTAACTGTATTACTTACAAAATCATTTGAAGGCTCTAACTCTCTTATTTTTCTTTGTTCTTCTATCATTCTGTAAACAAGCTCATCTGGCAAAGCTTTAATTTTAACAACTAATTCTTTGCGTTCATTGTGGATGCAATTCAATTTTTTACTCAACTTCCTGTATTTACTACCTGAACTAATACTATCATTAGACAAACTAAGATTAATTTTTCTTTTCCTGGGAGTAGATTTACGAATATTTCTAGGTTTTATATCAGGTGGTTTGGAATTCCATTCATCAATCTGCTGCAAACTCTGTTGAAACAAAGATTTTGTAGGAATTGGAGATAGTGTTTCATTAACAATCTTTTTGGTTTTTAATAAAACTTTTGGAGTGCTGCTCATTAAAACCTTTCTGGTATTAAAGTCATCATAAAGACTTTTACTGAAGACAGGTTGAAATATCTTACTTTGTTCACCAATATCACTGTTTGTTAAGGCTAAAGTTTCGAGGGTTCTCTTTTTGGCTTCAACTTCAAGCTCAAGACTTAAAGTAATGGATTTATCCAATGTTTTTTCGATAACTATTTTTGGCTTCACTGTGCGATATTTCCTTTTCCTTACTCTTGAGGGTGGGAGAATTGAAGGAGACTCAACCGATTTTGAATTTTCATTTGGTGAACTGTTTTTAACACTTGCTTCATATTTGTAGATAACAGGTTGTTGGAAAGTTTCATCTCTGAGATTATCAAACGTGTCATCTTTTCTTACTTTTAAACATTTTGGTGTGTGTAATATGCTGCTGTTTTTATCAGGACTTGGCAATTTTTTGAGAATTTGTTCAATTTTCCTTGTATTTACTTTGGTTCCATTCCGTTTGCACAAGTTTTGTGCAAACAGTGAATTTACTGCATCAGAAGATTTTCGTGTGTAATTTTTCCTACTGTAGGTCCTTAAAACTGGAGCCATTTTCTTGAAATACTTATTATAAACTTTAACACTTCACATTTTTCACTTGTTTAGGTTAACACTATTTTGAAATTGACATGTTTTTTTTTTTATACGTTTGGTAACTATGTTTATTTTGATTTCAAAATAATCTTAAAATTTAATTACAAAATGTAATTCTGATTCACAATGATACTATTATTATGAAAGTTAGTTACCCGATTAAACAAAATACATTAAAACTAAACTAAACAATTGAAACTAAATCATTTTAATTTTATTATCAACATGGTTGCCTTTTTTAAGCGCTATAATCTTTGTGTAGTCAAGGAAGATATATTTTGAAATTCAGTATAAATATAATAATAAGTTATTTTAAAAAACACAATTGAACATTATTTAATTTATGAAACAAAATTTCTTTAAACTTTGTCAAGTTACAACAACTTACACAAAAATAATTTAAAATCTGCATAGTTGCAATTTTGTATGCTATATGTTTCAAATAAAGATTTAACATATTTATTAAAACACAGTAAAAATCTATAATTTATTGCAAGTACTTGTTATTTCCCAAACAATAAACATTGTTTTTTTTTCATTGTATTCATTGTAATTTTGTTTAAAAATATATATTTACAAATTTTTAATTAATTATGTTGGTATGATTGAAATATATTGCGCACATGATCATATGTTATTTGACGTTTGGCATTGACACTCGTTTAGATAATGTGAACGGAGATGTTTTCGAAATTGTTCCCGAAAATCTCGTAGAAAGCAATGAAATTAAAATGAATTTGGAAATCGAGGAGAATATCAGAAAGAATGTGCCATGGGCGCAACTTCCAGCACACGTAAAACAGGTAAAAAACACAATAAACAAATAAACCCTCTGTTATCATAAGTAAACAAAGGCAATACTCATGTTTTTCGCTTCGTTTTTCAGATGCTTGTAGGAAACTCGAAAAGTTATGATAAGGTTGTTATTTCCTTTAGCATTAAGAACCAACTCAGATATAAAGGGAATTTAGGTAAATATAAAACATTATTTTTCCTTTATTTGCTACTATATAGTCCCATATTTAGAAGATAATACCTTAATTAGTTTTAATTGCTATTTAAATAAACTTTATAAATCTATTTGAATAAACACTGATAAATGTTTCAACATTTTACAATAAGAAAACAAAATGAATTAAACTTGGATAAAAGGATGAATTTTATAAATCTTATTATTTTGTAATAGCTTATATTTTGGGTCATTTCACACTTTGCAAGTGATCAATTTATTGTTTTTTCTCTAGTAGCATCGGACCTCTTTATAAATCTTATTATAGAAACTGTTTAAATTATTATTCCAATTTGGAACAAGAACATCTTACATAATACTTCTGGTACATTAAAAAATATCTTACACATTACATTTGAAGGAAAATGCAATTTGAGGAATTAATTGATACCCTTGTGATATTTTTAATTTAAACAATAGTCGACTTCACCTATTAATGTGTAATTTAAAATGTTAATGCTAGGTGAGTGATGTTGGGAGTTATGGCGTAGTATGTATAAGCACTGTCTAGACAACTACATTTCTTCATTCCTCATGAAAGACTCGTGTAATTAATAGTAAACTATCTTTAATTAATATTAGTTTACCAGATTTTACACTGAAAAGAAAACATGAATGAGCCACTTCTTTTAAGAGAAGTTCCAAATTTGCCATGGCAAGTGTTGAGACTGTTTCACTTTATAGAGTCTGAGTGGTTCTTCTTCTTCTTGTTTCGAATAGGCCTACTTTGGAGCATGCTTGTTCAACTGTTGGGCTTTGATCTTTATGCAGTATTGTCGCAGATGTCACATCTGCCAGTGTAACTCCTTTCTCTCTTCTGTTCAGGGGGTACCTTTCCTTGTCAACCAAGTATGAACCTTCTTGTTTGATCAGAAGGTGAACAGACGGTTGGTTAGTCGGTTTGGAGGCAATCTTACAACATGGCCAAAGAAAGCTACCCTTCTTTTCCTTGCACACTCAGAGAGCATCTCAATATGTTCTCAGAGTTATGCTGTCTTCGAAATTCCCCAACCTCCTTTACCGGACCTAGGATCTTCCTGAGGATTCTCCTCTCTCTGATTTCCAATTTCTCTACCAGAACTCTTCATTCCAAGGATAGACACTTCTTGGCATACAGGGCTTCTGGTCGCAAGACTGATGTTTAATGCCTAAGTTTCAGGTTGCATGACAGGCATTTCTTATTGTAAGTGTTCTTAGTCAGTCGATAGGCTAGTTCTAACTTATTGTCTCTTTTGAATAGTGATGCTTTTTCTAATAAGTTGGGTTCAATCCATTCACCGAGATACTTAAATTTCTCAGTCCTCTTGATGTTTCCCTGCTCTAGTAACATCTCTCTGTTTGCTTCTCTGATGTTGGTGAAGAATTCTGTTTTCTCCAGCGACACTTTGCAGCGCACTTGAAGGCGCACTTGCAGACCCAGGCAGCCTATTTTCTGAGGCAATTTACCTGCATTGTTGCAATCTCAAGAGAATCAGCAAACAGTGCCATGTCATCTGCAAAGGCCAGGCAATCTACAACCAGTCCATCGTTCTTACGTCCCAGGTAGATACCACTCTGAGCACCCAAATTGATCAGTTCCTTGTGCCATTCTCTCATAACCTTTTCAAGGACACAGTTGAAGAACACAGTTGAAGACACAGTAGAAGTGGGGAAAGTCCATCTCCTTTTCTCACTCCAGTATTTGTTTTGAAGCTTTCTGAAATCTCGCCTCCAAATTTAACCTTGGAATTGGTGTTGGTCAAAATTTCTAGAATAAGTCTGCGGGTTTTGTTGTCTAGCCGTAGTTCCTGGAGTACTTTGTTAAGCGTTTCTCTATCAATGGAATTGTAGGCCTTCCTAAAATCAACAAAGGTAAAACGACCACCTTGCGGTTTCTCATCTTGGAGTATCCAGTACAGTGCAAGTACAGTTTTAAGATTGAGGATCTGTTCAACATAGGATCGGGTCTTCCTGAAACCCCCCTGTTATTCTCCCAGTTGACTCTCCAGCTAATTTTCTGCCCTTGTTTGTAACACCTTCGAGAGAATCTTGTATATTACCGGGATGAGAGAAATTCCATGGTAGTTGTTTAGATCAGTAAAATCTCCCTTTTTGTGAAGCAGATGGATCAGAGCAGATTTCCATTCAGGTGGTAATTTCTATGTTTCCCAGATATCCTGGATGATCTTGGCTAGCTTGCGCACAGCATTGTTTCCAGCACATTTCCACAGTTCAGCAACGATTTAGAGTCCTCTCCCGCTGCCTTATTATTCTTAAGAAGTTGAATGATTTGGCCAACTTCTTCTAATGAAGGGGGCAATGAGTTTGGGTTTAGTGTGGTTTGTTTATTGTCGAAGTCTTCGCTGGGTGGGTCACAGAAGATTCTTAAAGTACTGATCCAAAGGTGGCAGTTGTCCTTGTCATTATAAGCCAGTTTTCCTTGTGAGTCTCTGAAGTGGAGGCTTGGCGGAGCGTATTTTCTGAGTGTCTGCTTGAAGGTTCCAAAGATATCTCTGGAGTTATTCTTAGCAAAGCTCTCTTTGATTTGGGTTAGTTGGTTTTGTCTGAAGGTTCGTTTGGTTCCTCGAATTATCTTGGCTGAAACCTTTGTTTCTTCCAAAAATTGCCAATGAAAAAATTGCCTGTTTTTCAGAATTCCACTTCACCCAGGCTGTCTGTCTTTGGACTATTGCATTGTCACAGTCTTCAGTCCACCACGGATGCTCCCTTCTTCTAACGAGAGGGGCGAGTTCATTGGCCGCCTTGACAAGAGTGTCCTTGAGTTGGTCCCAGCTGTTTAGATATGTATTGTTCAGTCTCTGACTTACTTCTTGACTGTTCTTGAGTCGTTCTACGTCAAATCTTACCATTCAGTTTAGATTGCCGCTTCTTAGTACCTTCACGTTTTGTGTTTCCTATTGAGATTTTCGTGAAATGGCCACGTGATCTATCTGCAATTCACCCAGGTTGGTATTACAAGAAATCCAAGTATTCTGCTTCCTTGGCAAGTGTTTGAAGGCTGTAGACTTCATGAGCAACCCAAAAGTCCTACACAGATCCACCAAGGTTTCCACCCTTGTTTGCGCATTTGAGAGAGAGGATGGATACACGACTGCCAGGGGAGATAAAGTTGCTAACTAAATCCAGTATCCAGTGACTGATTATAAATCCTGTACCGAAGTGGGGTAGTTTTTCATTACCCGCTGACCCACTTCTCCTTTGAGGATTCTGTAGCCTTGGGACTCGAAGGCATGTTCGTCCGTATATCTAGTTTCCTGTACTGCTGTCAGTATTATGTTGTATTGTGTTAGTGAATCAGTCAAATGTTTCAGTTTACACACTTTTAGTAGTGAGTTGGCATTAAATGTTGCGAAGAAGCTTTGCCGTCTTGGTCTGAGTTTACGTCCTGTGATTTCAGGATGCTCCGACTCATCCTTAAAGCATGTTGGTGCGGACTCCCCAGAATCCGAAGCTCCGCTAACGTCACCATAGGTGACGGTGGATTAATTATTAATTACCTGGCGTAGTGCATTTAGCGAAATTCTCCTTCATGCTCAGTTGAAGAATATTCTTCGTGGGACAGTGGCTAGCCTCTGTCCAAGATACTACCCAAGTTGTTAGCTTGGGCGGCTTATTATTTGGGGTTCCACCCCTAGACAGGTCGCCTTCACTACGGCTCTGAGTGGTTATTGATTGTAGATTAATTTAGTAATTAAAATTTAAAAACATAAGGTTATCGACGTTTATATCAAAACTGAAGTCAGTTAATAATTTGAAATCCTCTGCAAAACTAGCTCGTATAGAACAGTTCCTTGTGGAATCTGTATCTCAACAATACACTGAAGAAAACAACAAACAGTCTTAGTTAAATGGATCTTTAGTACCTATACAAAATTGTAACTACGCAACAAGATCTAGAAGAACTGATTGTTAACAGGGAGGACGTGTAATATTTTGAATTTAAACTGAAGTAACTCCATCTGTTAATGTGTAATTCTAAATGTTAATGTTAGGTGAGTGATGTTGGAAGCTATGGCATAATATGTATAAGCATACTACATAGAAGTGAGACGTGCAACGTGCGTGAACCAGACCAGATTCACGCGGAAACCTTGGTATTGCTTGTCAATTCATATGATAGGGGCCTAAACCTTCTTAAATCTTCATTCAACTAAATATATGAAACTGGGAAAATACCATCGGACTGGCTGAGGTCGACCTTCATCACTTTAACACTTTCAAAACTGAACGCCAGAAGCTCATTGAGATTCTTTAATACACTGGAGTCAATGAGGGAGATCTGAACATCACACAACTGTATGCAACTGTAGACATCACACTGCATAGTTTAGGATAGAGGGTTTAACATCTGAAGAAACAGAAATCAGGAGGAGTGTTGATAACACTCGTGACACTTGACTGTGAATAATGTCTTGTCTATTACTGCTCAGGTATTTTATTTGATGCTTTGGAATTATCGTCATTTTTTCAATTTTAAATTTTATTGGTTAGGCCGTTTCTGTTTTTCTGGCGCTAGATAGAGGCTTTTGGATTTCAACCATTTAATGATTTGCTCTATAAGTGTGGTTTGCCGTCTTAATCTTTCTTATCTTCTGGCTGTTACTAGTAGAGGCAAGTAATGTCGTCCGCAATGGCAGTCTTAATTTCAGGACATCGTCACAAAGGACGTATCAAAAGGTTGGCCCTAATATCGATTCTTCTGGAACACTGCTGATGCTTCTCTCTTCCTTTTTCCAAGCCCCTTTTAGAATTCAATTTTTACGGCCAAGGTAGCTCCTCACTATGCGAAGTAAATATGGTGATATACCTCTTGATGATAGGCCTTCCATGATCTGCTTCCAGCTGAAGCTATTAAATGCGTTTCTAACATCGAAGGTGCGCTGCTAACGTTGGACACAGTCTTCTTGTTCCTTGCATGCCAGACTTGGTTTTTTCAGCAATCTGTAAAACAGATCTGAGCTTCAATTGTGGATTTTCTTTGCCTGAGGCCAAATGGTTTTTCTTTCAGTCCATACCTGGTCCCGGTTCTCCTTTTATCTGCTTAATAAAAGTTCCTCTAATAGTTTCCAGATACTTCCATTAGGCAAATAGGTCTATGGAATGTGGGGTTCCCTATTTATTAATCTCATTTTCTGATGAGGATGAGCTTTGCCCTTTTCCTACAAAACAAGACAGGGCTGAACAGACAAGACTGAACACAGAAGACTGGACAGATAAGACTGGATAGACAAGACTTGACAGACAATACTGGACAGGCAGGACCGAATGGACTAGTCCGGATAGACAAGACTGGGCAGACAAGACTGGACAGATAAGACTGGAGATACAAGACTGGGCAGACAAGACAGGATGGATAAGACTTAAGAGACAAGCCTGGAAACACAAGACTGGACTGGTAAGACTGAATGGACAAGACTGTATAGACAAGACTCTACTGACAAGACTGGATAGGCAAGATTAGATAAACTAACAGAACAGAAAAGACTTAACAGACATGGCTTCCCTAATGGCAGTGTTAATCTCAGCACATCATCATAAAGGATATATCACAAGGTTGGGCCTAATGTCGATCCTTGTGGAACACCGCTGCTGATGCCTCTCTGGACACGTCCAGTTGGCAAATAGGTCTATAGAATATGGGGTTCCTATTTATTTATCTCATTTTCTGATGAGGACGAGCTTTGCCCTTTTCCATCTTGACGGAAAGTTAACCGCGGACATATAAGATTGGACAGACGTGACTGGACAGACAAGACTTAACAGACAAGAGTTTACAGACAAGACTGGATAGACAAGATTGGAGAGATAAGACTGGACTGACAAGGCTGGAAAGAGAAGACTGGAGAGACCAGACTAGACGAACAGGACTGGATGGACAAGACTGGACACAGAAGACTGAACAGACAAGTTTGAACATAGATGTCTGGACAGACAAGACTGGACAGATAAAACTGGAGAGACAAGACTTGACAGACAAGGCTTGATAGACAAGAATGGAAAGACAAGACTGGACATGCAGGACTGAATGGACAAGTCAGGATATACAAGACTGGACATACAAGACTGGACAGAGAGACTGTACAGACACACAAGACTGGACAGACAAGACAGGATAGATAAGACTTATAATAGACAAGCCTGGAAAGACAAGGCTCGAGAGACAGGACTGGACAGGCTGGACTGAGCAGACAAGACTGGACTAAAGGGGACTTTAGACAAGACTAAACGGACATGACTGAACAGACAAGACAGGACTAACTAGACTGGACAGACAAGACTTTTTTTAATTTTGAATTGGGGGAATCTCTCTAAACTTCCTTTTCCATTTGACTTACAGTATTTCGCGTATTTCGCATTTCTTCAGGGTGGGCAGCCCGGACGGTTAGTGCCGCCCTGGTTAAAAATGTCACCTCGGCGGGAAATTGAACCCCGGTCTCACGCTTGTCAGGCGGGTATGGTGGCCACTAACATGGTGACATGACAAAAGTGTGTCCTGTCCTCTCTCCTCTTCAATATATACTCGTAGGCAGTCTTCCGAGAGGCACTGGTGGATGTGAAAAGGGCATTAAGATCAACGGGACCCATATTAATAATATACGATTCGCTGGCGATACAGTCGTGCTCGCCGGCAGCCTCCCACATATCCAGAATATGATGGACTTTATCATTTAACATAGCACACAGTATGGTCTACCCATGAACGTTGCCAAGTATTATATAATTTAACATAGCACACAGTATGGTCTACACATGAACGTTGCCAAGTATTATATAATTTAACATAGCACACAGTATGGTCTACACATGAACGTTGCCAAGACTAAGGTGGTTGTATTCTCCAAAACACCTAAACGGACAGTTCTTCAAATTAACAACCAGGTCGTGGAACAAGTGCGGTCCGTTAAATATCTTGGAGCCCTCGTCCACGAGAACAGTGACCGTAAAATGGAAATTAGATCGAGGGTATAGCAGGCCAGAAGGACATTCATCTCCATGAAGAACCTCTTCACTAGTAGAGACCTGAACCTACAGCTTCGCATACGTATATTGAGTTGCTATATCTTCCCAGTGCTACTCTATGGCTCCGAGAGCTGGACATTCAGCCAATCAATGGAGAGCCGCATTGACGCGTTTGAGATGTACTTGTATCGCCATATACTGCGTATATCCTGTGTAGACAGGATAACCTACGAGGAAGTACTGAGGAGAATAGGTAAAGGTAAAGAGCTGATGACAACCGACAAAGAACGAAAGCTCCAATACATCGGGCACGTTGAGAGGGGAGAACGTTACGAGATTCTTCGACTCGTCATCGAGGGTAAACGATCTGTGGGTAGACGGCAGAACTCTTGGCTCGGACGGACGGACATCGGACATCTATAGAGATTTTTAGAGGTGCGGTTGATGCACCTTATAGCCAGTTGGATCGCCAACCTTCGATGGGAGACGGCGTCATAAGAATAAGAATATATAAGCGGTGTCTACTCAACGATTACAGTTATGTCCTTATGAAAGACTCGTGTAATTAATAGTATCTACCCCCTAGTAACCTATCTTTAATTCATATTAGTTTACCAGACTTTACAATACTAAATTCTTAATAATGTGACACAAGAACTGCATATCATTGTACATTGTGTATCATATCATTGAGTACTGGAAATATCATTGTGTAATATCATTGTGTACTGGACTAGTTTAAACTTGACTGCAAGTTTTATTGCTTAGGATTTTTAGTATATTAGCTCTTTGTGTAACAGTAACAGTGCGCTGCAGTAACAGTGCTGCTAAAACAGTCATACATCTACTAACATAATTTTTGAAAGCAACAGATTTATAAAACGTTGAATATTGAAAATGTAATGAAACTATAACATTGTAATGAATCTATATGTATATATTCAGTACATAAATGAAAGTTTTAAAAATCGCTATTCATCATTCTTTTTCAAAACATTTTCTTCACAAATAATTTGATTCAAATTCTTAATTTTTTATAAGAAAATGCAACTTGGCTATAAAAAAAAACGTCAGGTAATAATAATAATAGTAAAGTAACTAATGCTGTATTACAATATTATTTATCTACGACCACTATTGTAAATGCCCATTATTGTACAGTTCGTGGACTATGTAAATACATCATACCACACCCATATGTAACAATCCGCGATTAATGTTATGTAATAATTCAAAATCACCCTTGCTTGTTTGGTTTACGATTCGTTGAGAGCTGCACGTTGATACTATTTTTAAATATAGTACTCCGTGAATTCCAAACAATCATTAAACGTCACATCATTCACCTAGAAGCTGTCATTCATTTCGTTTTTTCACGTTTAAATCTAACGAAAACTACAAATAAACTAAATAAAAAGGTATGTAACCATTATGAATGTATTTCTTTTCATTTCTATCAATTTTAATAAGGTCGAAGGTGTTACATCAAACATATTTTTCTTATTAAACAGAAACAAATTTGTGTGGTCGTAGATAAAGTATAGATCATAATTCGAGTTGTAAGGCAATTACGTACGCGCGTAACTGTTCCGCTCTTACGTAATAAGCTTCTTACAACTCTCATTACGTAATATACTATTAACTTGGCTATAGAAATAACGTCACACGGCTGGCAAATTGGAGTACATTTCGGGGGTATGACTTTAAACAGTGAACAGCCAAATAACATTGGAAATTCAATCAAAATGCATGAAAATACACGTATTAATTCTTCTTCTTCTTTCGAATAGGCCTACTTTGGACCACGCTTGTTCAACTGTTGGGCTTTCTTTACCCAGTATTGTCGCATCTTCTATCGGTGTAACTCCTTTTTCTCTTCTGTCCAGGGGGTACCTTTTCTTCGGGGTTTTTCCTGAAATCCATAGACTTCCTTCAGGGTGCGTCTCACAGACTGTTTGTTTTGGAGATCTGTTATTCCCAGTTCTTTAATATCCTTCTCGGTTTCTGTCAACCAAGTGGTAGGCACCTTCTTGTTTTGCCAGCAAGTGAACAGACGGCTGGTAAGTCTGTTTGGAGGCAACCTGCCAACGTGCCCATAGAAAGCTACCCTTCTTTTTCTTGCACAGTCAGAGAGCATCTCAATATGTTCGTAGAGCTCAGAGTTATGCCGCCTTCGGAATTTATTCTCCTGAGGATTCTCCTCTCTCTGATTTCCAATTGCTCTACCAGAGCTCTTCGGTTCAAGGAAAGACACTCCAAGGCATATGGGGCTTCTGGTCGTTAGACTAATGTGTAGCTAAAGTTTCAGGTTGCGTGACAGGCGTTGTAAGTGTTCTTCGTCGGTCGATAGGCTAGTTCTAACTCGTTGACTCTATTGCATAATGATGCTCTTTCTGATAAGTTGGATTCAATCCATTCGCCGAGATACTTGTTCTAGTAACATCTTTCTGTTTGCTTCTCTGATGTTGGTGAAGAATTCTGTTTTCTCCAGCCACACTTGAAGACCCACTTTGGCAGCCTGTTTTCTGAGGCAATTTACCTGCATTGTTGCCATTTCAAGAGAATCAGCAAACAGTGCCATGTCATCTGCAAAGGCCAGGCGATCTACAACCAGTCCATCATTCTTACGTCCCAGGTAGATACCACTCTGAGCACCCAATTTGATCAGTTCATTGCGCCATTCTCTCATAACCTTTTCAAGGACACAGTCGAAGAGAAGTGGGGATAGTCCACCTCCTGTTCTCACTCCAGTTTTTATTTCGAAGCTTTCTGAAATCTCGCCTCTAAATTTAACTTTGGAATGGGTGTTGGTCAATGTTTCTAGGATGAGTCTGCGAGTTTTGAGGTTTTTGAGAAAATATATGGCCAGTGTTGAAAAAAAGAAAACTAACAAAAGAGGACAAGATCCACCGATCCAGCAATTTCGAAACTTGGACTGAACCACTCGGCTACCGCCATCTAATACACGTTGATGCTACGCAAATGTATATATTCGAGACGGAAAGCATCGAAGAGAGAAAAATGCAATTTTCTCGAATATGCAAAGTAGTACGCCTTACTACTTGCACATTATGTCCTTCTAATGAACTACTAAAAGTGTACAAAGTTTGAAGAAAATCCGTGATCCAGACAGCGGAAGTTCCCCTTGTAAGTAGAATACATAAAAGACATTTTGGAGGTGTCTGGTGCTGTAGAGGAACCTAGAGTTTTGGCGAAAAGAGTTGGCTGTGACAAAAAGACAGGAAAACAAAAAGTTTGTGTTGCATGTGCAATCATCATCGCATGATTGCACGATCATCGAGCATCGATTTATCGTGACTGCACAAAATGAAAAGTGTTAATTTGATCATCCGGCTAATCTTATTTTTTTTTTCATTTTTATAGAGAAAGTTTTAAGGTTTTGATGTACCAAAAGGGAGATTGTGTTAAAATTCACTATTCTTCTACTTTTTGTTAATAAAAGTTATAAAACCATTAATTTTTGTAACGCCAAAATTGAATTTCATTTTATGAATGAATATATGAATATGCTGTACTGTACATAAAAATTATTTGTTTTCTCTTTTAAATGTCCCTTTGAAACAGTTTTGAAATTTGGGGTCCGGCAGACCCCTCGGTGTCCCAGTGCCTGGGTGTGCTTAAAAAAATACGGTGCCCTGGGCAGGTTAAATATTGTTCATATTAAATGTAATTATATATGTCTGGGACTGTATATGTGAGTGAATTGTTTATAAACATCATTTATAAACCAAGAATACGTAGTATGCAAAATCGAGGCTAGCTCATCAAACAATGGTTAAAATCGTTTTTTTGTTAAAATGCACTAAAAATTAGAAAATATTTTATCCGTGATCACCAGAAATAGATGTAGAGCGCTAAAATATATTCGTTATCTTTATAGACACTCCACGCTTTTATTTATAAAAAATTTCTCCTTTTTAGTGTTTTTAATAAAAAACGTGGTTTTAAAAAGTTTTTTCTTTATATATTGTATATTTTATTATTGATTTTTATTCGTACCAGTACGTGATATTTATTTAAAATGTTAATGTTAAAATGAAAGTTGTTCTTTAACATTTGTATTACAATCATATGGTGGTTTTGAATACACAAATATTTGTATTTAAGTTAAAAATGATGTCATTGTGCACTTTCTTTCTATTAATGTGTATGAAAAATGAATATTTTTCTCTCAATAGAAATTTAATTAAGGCACTTCTATAGGCAAAATCTACACCTTAAGTAAAAATATATTTTTTAGTAAAATGTTACTACAAAACAATGCTGGTGAATATAAAATATTGATAATTCTATAATGCATCGACTAAATGGATTATGAATTAAATCTCTTATTATCCAAACTGTTTTGTTATTACTCTTAAGTTACATTTTGTTTTGCAGTGAGACATATATTGAAGGATGAAAAACGGTACTATGAGCGCATCGTTGCATTTAGCAGAGAACGGTTGATGCTGTTTCCATATCATTTAGCAGACATGGTAGTCAAGGGATTAAGGATAACTCCGTTCAATTACTACGTTTCCGTGGTCGAGAGATTAATGCAGGCAGAGAAAAGTTACGATACATTACCCAACTTCACAGCTGCTGACTGTAAGCAAATATACAATAGTAATTTGTTCTATTCTATATAGATAAACACACATAATAAGGCTTGGGAAGGCTGGAGTATATAGGGTGTTTAATAAATGTCAGGCACTGCCGAATGAAGTGAAAACTTTGAAGTGAGTGTGTTTTTCTTAGAATTTATAAATTGTAGTATGAAGTTATTAACATTAGTCTGGTTTTCACATCTATTTTCACTCTGAGCAATATTTACATTTTCACATAGTTTATTTAACAATAATAACATATGATGGGCTGCGCCTAGTACAGATGGGCAAGCCTAGTACAAAATATAAATACAACTAATTGAAATAATGATTAATATATACTTATATAATGTATGCCTTGCCAGCGCCGTCGCTTGGATTTTGAGGCCCCGGGCATATATATTGAGGTGGAGCCCCCCAGTAAATAAAAAAAAGTGAATAAACAAATAAATTCTTTAATTTTTAATACATACAAATATAATATAATATATATATATATATATATATATATATATATATATATATATATATATATATATATAGATATAAAAGATAAACAAAAATGATCTTTATTTTCCCTGCTTTAATTTAAGCAAAATGGGGGGGGGCAGAGCCTCTGTGGGGCCCCCCCTAGCCCGTGGGCCCCGGGCCTTCGCCCGATTGACCGACGCTACTGTGCCTTGTAATAATTTTGGTTCAAAACGTGTGAGTTCATCCAGTTTTGGTCGATTCATGCGGTAAAATAAAGTACGTTAATGTCATAAACACAAATTCAGGAAAATTGCGGCCTAGTCCGCTCTTGTCCTCATCATTTGATTATATTCTAAAGAAGGAACAATGAAGTCGTAAAAAGTCGTTAGAAGCGCTGCGTTCTGTCAACACTGCCAAAAGCTTTGACTATTAAGTTTGACGTTCAGAGCATTAAATATATGCGTATAGATGTGTTCTTTTGCGCACATGCGTATAAATAGTGTATAATAGAAGAGTAGTAATATAAATTTTCTATAGAACGCAGCTAATGCTAACGATGACGAGAAACTATGAGTTTGCCCTCTACCCAAAACTCGTTCTGCGCGGCTAAAGAAGTTTTCGCTTCAAAAATTCCCTATAAATATGTGTCCCAAAGCGCTTCTTAACTGAGGTACAGCTCTTAAAAGGGGGTGGCCTCACACAACATTTTTGGTAAAATCTCAGACGCAACTAATGATAATTGATTCAAATTTTGTATGTACTCGTTGCTGGTGTCGTTGCTGGTAGCCAACCAGTGGCGGTACATACGGAGAACGACCTTTGTATTTTTGCAAATATTTTTTCACATTTGGTGTCTAGGCAAAAGTTGCACTTCATCCAGCTTCTCCGGTAATACGTCCTGGTAGAATATGGGTACCGATTACATACATAACAGTATGAGGATTTTCGTTCGTCCAGCAGTTCATGTTATGGGAATCCATAATTACATCTCGTGTAAAGGTTGCTTCATTTGTGAAGAGCACCCGACTCTCAAACAAAGGATATTGGGCACAATATCCTCCAGGATTTGCTCTTCAACATCATAATTGCAGGCTATTTGTGCCCCAAACTCAATTGGTTCTAATAGTCCGTGTTCCCTCAATCGCCCATCGACGGCCTCAATAGTTTTTCTATCGGGTATTCTTCTATCAGGGTAGCTTTCTTTGTAAAGTCGCCTTGCTTTAATTGTGTTTCTCTCAGCGACAGAAACAAAGAGCACCTTTTCAGTGTAGTTTTTGATTTCGAACAATTTCATGTAGTCAAGCATATACTAAATGTGCAGATAGAATAAATATTTGGAAAAATACAAAGGTTGGAGTGTACTCCGACAGTGGTCGATATATCGCGTTAAATTAGTGTGAAAACTCGCGCAGCGATTTAGATAGATTAGCGAGTGTGTAGAGTGTGTTTGCACGTTTCGTCTCGGCCGGCATACGACTACGCTCGTTTTTGTTGATTGGAATTCTTCGGGGATTTGGCCAATTCTAGACGATCTGCGTTTCAAGGGTTCTCCGTTATCCTTGTCTTTTATTCCAACCCGTTTCCTCCCTTAAATTAGTTGGCGACAGGAGGATCGTTTCAACGGAGCAGGCCAGAAAGACATTGTAGCTAGAAGGTAAATGGCGAAATTACCCCGAGTTGTTGTCCAAATTTAAAATTTATAGTTGTTATATGCAGTCCAATCAAAGGTCGTTCCCCGTATGTACCATCACTGGTTGGCTTTCAAGACAAAAATAAGCACAAACGGTAGTTCGGCACCAGTAACGAGTACACACTAAATTTGAATCAATTATCATTAGTTGTGTCTGAGATATTAATAAAAATGTTGAGTGAGGCCATACCTCATACCTCAGTGAAGCTATACCTCATTTAGGAAGCGCTTTGGGACACATCTTTATATGGACTTTTTTCTTATTTTTGAGCTCTAGAACACGCCCTAGAATTTCTGTCGAACATTTATGAAACACTCTGTATATGTTATTCGTAAATTGAAAATTCAAAATCTTGAATGTCTCCCTGTATATTGTTCCGTTTATTTGTTGTGTTATTTATTATTAATTTTGTGTTTAGGTTTGCGTCTGTTAGGGATCGGTAGAAATGAGTATATTGAGCTAATGAATAGGTCTAGATCGAATAGAGGAAAACTGTTTGGTAGAAGAAATGTTAAGGGTTTGTTGCCACCTGTACCTTGCGAAATTCATATTGACCCTTGGTGGAGGGTTGAAGTTGGAATGGTCCTTGAAGAAGACATTCGAGTAAGTAAATTTTTTGTAATCTTTTTTATATTCACTAGAAACTTAATTTCGTGAACTAGTCATAGGAGAATTATATAATTATAAGACTACATAAACAGGATTATTCTGAACATGGCCGTAACTAGTTTTCTTGGGGTCCTGGGCAAAAATTTATCAGTGGACCGCTCCTACACTAAATTTTATGAATAGCATAAAACTACTCATATGCCTAAAATAATATACTATTTTCGGACAGGTTCCCAAAAAACTGTTGAAAGGCGCACGTTTTTTCTAATTTATTATGATTTTTTTTTTATCCTTTTTGGCCCTCTTCTGTCTGGGCCCAGGGTGCCCCTGTTTAGTTGCGGCCCTGAGACTGAATAACTAACATGAAATGTAATATGAGCTATATATAGGAGGCGTCCCTAAAACTGGACAGATAAAATTAGATTCATAATGTTACGCAGGAACACCTATAGATAAGTTTAGATAGATCAAATGTAAACTTAACTAGGTAAATATAAATAAACCACATTATACAGGGTGTTGGGTAAACATGCGGCAAAAATTCAAGGGGTTATTCCTTGGCCTATTCTAAGATTATTTTGTCCTATGATGATTTCAGAAAAATCCTTTTGTTTCGAAGATACAGGGTGAAGAAAATTTGCGACATCCATATTCGATATTAGTTGAAATCCTTTATGTAAATAAAAGTATGGCGTACGCCAATGAGTTTATCATGTACAAAAAATTAATGAGTTTAAAAAAATGTTGACGATAACTTGTAACGGCTGTTTAACCTATTAACGTACAAGTGGATTTCATTTGAATACGTCTCGTCAGCATCACCTGTATCGATCGCAGTTGTTTACATTTAGTGAAGGTTGGCTGTTTGGCGTGTCTTTAATAGTTAGTGAAGTCCTTTACCATGTATACAAACGCCGAGATGACTTACATGCATTTCATGTATGGTTGATGGTAATTCATTACAAGCTAAACGATTTTACATTGAACGGTTTCCTAGCTGTAATAGCCCCAACCGAAAATTCTTCGAAAACATTCACCGTCGTCTTCGTGAAACAGGCACATTGACACGAAGTGGAGGGCCAAGAAGATTAATGACAGTAAGAACGGTGCAACAGGAATAGAATTTGCGGGACATGATAGTGGAAGATCCTAGTACCTCTACGCGACAAATTGCCAATACTTTGAATGTAAGTCGTTGGACAGTTTGGAAAATTCTTAAGGGCAATTTGTATCCATACCACATTCAACGTATTTAGGCACTATTACCTGCTGATTATCGTCCACCTATTGCGTTATGTCAATGGCTTTTGCAAACATTAGTTCTAATTCCTGACACAGATTCTTTTCACCAATGAAGCCAGTTTCTCAAAAAATGCAATAAGGAATTTTCATAACAACTGTGTGTGGGCATATGAAAATTCGCATGAGGTATGTGATGATCGATTTCAACATCAGCTCCCCTTGAATGTTTGGGTTGGAATTGTGGGTGACTATTTAATTGGAACGGTATTTCTACCAGAAAGACTTACTGCCAAAATGTATCGCAATTTTTTGGAAGAAACACTGCCCGAGTTTCTGCAGGATGTACCATTGACGACAAATTGCCATGTGGTTTATACACGATGGTGCACCACCACATTTCAGTTTGGTTGTTCGTGATTTTTTTGACCGCAGCATACGGAGATCGGTGGATTGGTCGAGGAGGGCCACACGTTTGGCCTGCTCGCTCCCCAGACTTAAACCCCCTCCATTATTTATTAATGGGCTATATCAGTGGTTCTCAAACTTTTTTTGCCGCGGCACCCTTATCGGGCTAAAAAGATCTCGCGGCACCCTTGTCGGGCTACAAAACGACTCAAATACCCTAAAAACGTTTGAAAACTTAGGAAAATAAAAAAAAACAAAGCAAATTTAATGCTCAATTGTCTTTAATGGGATGAATGATTTTTTTATTATTCCCTTTAAGTTTATCGGAAGTTTGGATAATTTCACCCTCAAATCAGTTGATGCAGAGGGATTGCTTTTGTACATGTATTTAATGTAAGCGTATGTTGAGAATGCAACATTGAGAGAAGTGGCGTTTTAATTTAGTTTTCCAATACGACATTTAAATCTTGCGGCATCCTTCTCGTTGCCAGAGAATGTCGATGGATGACATAGTGACTGGTGGTGGCATTGTCTGCCACTTGCTTCATTCTAGAAACGACTCCCTTTACTTTTCCAACCATTGCAGCCGTTTCATCGCTTCAAATATCAACACACTTGCTCCATTTCAAATCATTTTTCTGTATATATTTGTTGATAACTTTGAATATTTCCTCGCCAGAGGTGTAAGTTTCAAGCTATTCACTCATCAAAAATTCTCTCCACCTTGGATGACCCTGCCTAAAGAGATAAAGTGCGGGGTTTGAAGATTTCTTCACCTTTATGTACCAAATTAGAATGATTGCATTCCAGATGTCTTTTTAATTTAGATGGAACCAAGCAGCTGTTAGCAACAATTTTATGACAAGTAATGCATTGCCCTTCCGGTGCTTTTCGTTCCCAACAGAAACAAGGCCAAAGGTAGCTCGGGCCATATTTCCTTATTTTTAACCGGATTATCTTTTGGTCGTGAGTTGCGTTATCGTGAAATGAGGCAGACGAACTTGAATGATTTAGACTCGCAGGTGTCTGCTGGGATAATTCGTCTCCTTCTTCAGAAGCTTCAGTGAGTTCATCACCTTTCCGTTTTAAAGACCCAGATTTTAACCAATTCTCCATAATTCCACAAAAAAATAATAATTTAACAACTCAAATTCGTTTGCTTCCTCATTTAACATATTAGTTTTAACATATTTTTTTACATTTCTTGATTATTGCTGCGGCACCCCAGGCAGACGCTGGCGGCACCCAGTTTGAGAACCACTGGGCTATCTGAAGTCATTAGTTTACTCTACTCCAGTGGTGAATTTGGACGAATTGCGAACTCGGATAATGCCGAAATGAGTTCGGCAGTCAATGACGAGAAGATTGAATGTTTTTATCCAAGCTGGAGGAAGTCATTTCCAACATTTATTGTAGATTAAGGGACTTTACATGTTCTTTCTGATAATAAAATGTTGTTTCTATCGCAAATTTTGTTCACCCTGTATCTTCGAAATAAAGGTTTTTTCAGAAATCATCATAAGAGAAAATATTCTTAGAAATGGTCAAGGAATAACCCCTTGAATAGTTGCTGCATGTTTACCTAACACCCTGTATAAACTAGAAAAACAAAAGTGGTGAAACATTTAAGTTAAGATAAACTAATAAATAGTTTAGATGAATGAATAGGTAGTATACTTTAGTGCCCTAACCCAGTGATTCTTTACCTATTCTTTAACTAAATGAGGTAGCAAAACATATTTCTTGGGTTGTGCAAAGGTGAACCAAAAAAGTTTTTAATTGTAAATAGGTTTTTTGGAAGAAACACTGCCCGAGTTTCTGCAGGATGTACCATTGACTACAAATTGCCATGTGGTTTATACACGATGGTGCACCACCACATGAACTATATAACCATATATTATTATGTTTTGATTATTCATTAAATTTTCCTTTCATTGACCTTTGTTAATTTTTATTAATATTTGTTTTATATGTGAGTTAAAATGTTCATTATTGTAAAATTGAAGAAAATCGTTTAAATATACTCCAAAAAGGTAATGAAAAATGTTTGGTATTATGGGTCGCGGCTTAAAAAGGTTAAGAATCACTGCCCTGGCCTACATTAATTTATCATTTTCGATATGTCTTAATTCTAGTTTCAATTTTATATTTTTAGATGGTAAATGAAGACGAATTGAAACTTATTGATAACTTAATCGATTATGGCTCGCAGACAGCAGGAGAGTTAAATTATTACACAGTTTTAAGTCTATACAAGTAAGTCAATTGAGCCGGTTATTTTTGCGTAAGTGACCTAAATTATTTAAAAATATAAATAAACTTGCGTGCATAGAAATGCGCCCACTGTAAACATTTGACTTTAATTATTTTTTTTAGAAACTATTTATGAGATGAAATAAAGAAATTGCCGTTTGAAAGACAATTTAATATGCTTTAATATGAGTTTAATTTGATTAAAAATTATTTATAAATAAAATTCATTTTCTTGTGTTTAACATAAAAAACTTAACTCTTGAAACAAATTCACTGAAATGAACTCTTGAAACAAATTCACTTTTTTTTATTCCTAAAAGAAATATTGTTATGGACATCTAAATTAAGAAGAAGAATTTATTTATTCATATAGGTTGCCCTAACATTTACATTGATTCTAAATCAAAAATTTAACATTTAAATATAAATCATAAATAATACTATCTTAACTAATATATATAATCATAAAAATAATATATCTTAAAATTAAAAATATTAAAACAAATTATATAACATAGAAATTCATTAACAAAAAGAAAATTATTATCATTAACAATACATATATAAATACACACACATACATACCAGTTAGCTTTATATAATAATATGTGAAATAACATGTGAAATATGTACTGTATAATATCGTATAATTTTTACATTTAACATTATTATTGGTGAAGATATTTCCTAATTTCCTTTTTGAATAATGTTAGAGTTTGGCTACATTTAATTTGATTTGGGAGTGCGTTGTAATCCTTAAAACCTTTGGAAAATAACGATTTCATTGAATTTTGTCTGTTTGTTTTTTTTATAAATAAATTTGCATTATTTCTTGTATTATATTGATGTACCTCAGAATTTAATGTAATATACTCATACAAATAGGAGGAAGTAAGATCATTAATAATAATAAATTATTCTTAAATTATTAATGATAAATTCTTCTCCAATGTAGTCGACGTAAGGTACCACATGAACTGCTAAAATCTCCTCAATGTACCTAGCACCCGTTAAACCTCCTCTCCTGTGCTCAAGGGCGTCCCTAATGATGAAAGCAGGATCGGTTCATGCTCCCATAGAAATTGCACCCCAGATCATGCAGGAACCATCTCCAAAAGTAGTCTGTTCTTCAATGCAGCATTTTGCAAATTGCTCTCTTGGTCTCCGGTAAACATTTCTTTTTCAGTTGCTACCTTAGAGGCATATTCTGGACTCATCTGAGAACAGAACAGACCCCCATTATTCCAACGTCCAATTTAAATGATCACTTGCAAAATGCAGGCGCGCTTGACGATGAGCTGGCGTAGGTTTTAAAAAAAACTGCAGGTGTCTTAGGGGTCAAGTTACTTTCCTGCAGTCTTCGTCATATTCAATACAGTCCACTACAGTTGAACAGCATTATGGTGACGATTTCTTAATGATGTTGACACAATAAAGCGGTCATCCCGAGCCGTTGTAAATCTCCTTCTGCCTGTATGGTAGTAGTCTCCCCATAACGTTGGAACACTCTTCGAACTTCGTAGTCGAGCAACAATTCGCTGGCTAAGTCCATTTTCGATTAGAACAAAAACTTGGGCGGCTTTTTGAGGTGTAGTATGCATTAAACTAACATTCTTGAAAACTAATCAAATATAGAAAACGAATCATGTGCAAATTTCAATTGCAACGGCAATAATTGCAATCTTTTACAAGTTTGTTATTCTCATTACAACCATCACATAAATACGTTCGTTTTTGTTATCCCGTTGCTAAGCCTATAAACGATAAGCATTATTGATAAAATTTAACTCATATTAAAGCATATTAGTTTTGTCTTTCAAACGGCATATTTCTTTACTTCATCTCATAAATAGTTTCTAAACAAAAAATAGTTAAAAGTTTACTGTGGGCCAATTTCTATGCACGCAAGTTTATTAAAATAATTAGTTTTTTTAATGGACTTAGGTCACTTTCAAAATATACGGCTTAATTATTAAAATATGTTTTAATAATTTTGTTTAAATATTGTTTTTCTATTACAGGTTTTTCACATGAAATTAAAATTAAATTAAATACCCTTTTGCAAATGATATTCACTCTTTTTCAAATGAAATTCAACTTTTTGCAAATCAAATTCATTGCATACATATTATATTAAAAAAAACATCAAATAATGTTTTAAATAGATGGTAAAATATCGAAAGTTTTGTTATAATTCACATAATTAGAGTGAGCCTTACCTAACCAACACCATCTCGCACTTCTTGCGTATTATAGATAATTGCGATATCCAGATTCAAACAAACTTGGTTCAGATTACTGTCTTCCAATCTTTGAAGCAACCACTTAAGAAAGTCGCTCAAAATACAAGTACTCTACTCTTTATTTAACAACCTACCTGCTTAGAAACCACTCATTGTCAGACATCAGACAAGTAACTCTCCAAAATGTCTCTCTTTATAAACCGATCACGTTTAGGAGTGAAATAAAGCATAAACGTCTAATTCACTTGTAATTCTAAATTTTGAATTGATTGAATTTTATTGGCTAAAGGGTGAATTTCATTTATAAAAGGGTGAATTTCTGCAAGAGGGTGAATTGCATTTGCAAAAGAATGAATTTCATTTGCAAAGGGTGAATTTAATGTGAAAAACCTACACTCAAGAGCATAACATGCTATAGCACCAGATTTTCCACAGGAATAAGTAGTTGCAAAGATTAGAATAAAGCAATAACAGTAAATCTGAAGGAATGTACAAAATTAAAAAAAAATGTAATTCTCTTTAGTTTTAAACGAACTTGTAGCATGTGCATAACTATAGCACCTACCAGAAATACATTATATTTTGAAAAATAACAATTAAAATTTGTAATGTGTAGGATCTCCATTCTTTCGAGTCAATCGAAAATGCGAGAATGCATGCTTTCGACTAACGATCTAATTGTGTCTGGTATTGATAATGGCTTAACTTCTGAACTGTTTCGTATTGGCGGTTAACTCCATAGATCGTTCTAACGATGATTTCCCAAAGATTTTCAATGGGGTTCATATTTGGTGAATAAGCTGCCCACTCCAATAACTGAATATTGTTACGTTGAAACCAACATTTAGCTTCTCGACTGCCATGAATTCTTGCATTATCTTGTTGATAAATCCACAAATTCTCAGCTCTTTCTTCATTATCAAGAAATGGCAGGAGGTTAGCTTCCATCACTTCAATGTACTCTGCACTGTTCATTCTGAATGAAGGAAACCCTAATCAAAGTACACCTTCTTTGCAAAAACCTCCCCAAAGCATTAAGCCAGTGTTTCTCAAACTTATTTGTCTCATCGCCCACCTTTGATATGCTAAAATTAGAGAAAAAGTATTTTGACTTACCAAGTATTTTATAGAATAATGAAAATTTTTCAGTTTTATCGAAATTTTTATTATAAAACAACGAAAATACTTAAATATTCACTAGAAATCTAGCAACGTTGAAAGTACAACTTATATATCAAGAATACACGCGCTAGAGACAACAAAGCCGCAATTTCATGTAACATCATCATTCAAAATAAATTATAACTTTAGATCTGAAAACCAATTGAGATTAATAATAAATGCATTCTTAAATAATTAGCAACAATAATTGTGATAGTTTCTGAAATATTTAAAAATAAAAATTAATATGCGAGGATGTACACCGTGACCTGTACGAAGAAATATTCGTGAAAAGAAAGAAAATTAATAATAATTTTATTTTCAGAAAATTGAAAAGTTGGCAGATTTTTTTTCAAGGTAGTAGATTTGGACAAGACACTAAAAGGTGGTAGATCTACAGAAAAGTTGGTAGAGTTAGTAACGCTGGCAGTGTGCATGCGATTATCGATACTCTACCAGCAGCGAATAGCAGACAAGCGTGGCCGGTTGAATAATACTGAACACGGAACAATTTTGTTGAACGTATTTGTTTGTTTTAAATTATCAGAAATACATTGTATAGCTCGTGATACCTACCGCCCCCTATATCGCCCCCTGGCTACCTACCGCCCCCTATATCGCCCCCGGCCACCTAGCGACCCCCAAAACAACGTCATCGCCCACTGGGGGGCGATATCGCCCACTTTGAGAAACGCCGCATTAAGCCATCACCACCAAAATTACGTTTCGAAAAATATCGAGGTTCTTTTCTCCGATCTCTCCAGTAACAATTAAATCCATCGGGACCATATAAATTAAACTTCTTTTCAATCAATAAATATGCGATAAAAAAGAAATGGAATGAATACCTGGGACCAGTTGCGATTCATGTTTCTTTGAGCAAATTCCCAACGCGCTTATTTCTTGGGCATTGTAAGTTTGGGGGTTGTTTTAATTTGTTGTCTTCTAATTTGGGACTTCTGTGTATAACCCTAAGAATAGTCCTCCGTGACACATTGACACCACACTCATGTGCCAATTTGCTGCAACTTTTGGTACTGTTGCTGCTCAAATTTATCAGGAGACTGTTCTCTGACCCATTTTCTTTTTTAGACCCCCTTTCTTATTTGTGCCATACGTTTCGGAATTTCTTAAGAAATTTGAATGCACTTTATGCGATCTTGTAATTTTGCGAGTGATTTGTCCATATCCTTCCCCATTTACTGCGATTATTTTTCCTTTTTCAGTTTCAGATAAATAAATAAGTTCCACGGCATTTTCTCAGTTTTTAACAATCAAATTATTGTCACAATTAATACACTATTTGATGTTTGAAAAGAATGCTGCGGCATTGTTTTTCTAAGTCGACTAACAATTGCATAAAATGTACTGGTGTTATAGTTATTCACGATACTTACGTACTAACGCCACTGCAGCTACAGATTTGAACAAAATGGATAGTTAGATTAGATTATAACGGAGCAGATAAATTTAGTTCACATATCGCGCGGTAGCGCGACATCTCGATCCTGAATCAGAAAAAATATTGGATAAGGGTTAGATTAGGTTATATTAGAGCAGATAAATCCAAACAACATATCGCGCGGTAGCGAGACCTCTCGCTGCGGTGGTGTTAATACGTAAGTACCTTATGCACATAGTGAAAATTCGATTTACTTTTATTGTTTAATTAAAGGAAGCCAGATTATCTTGAAAATTGACAGCACTGATTGAATTTACCCCGAATGTCTTATGCCGATCTATAATCCAGATTCAATTATCAGGAAAATCTAAATTTTTAGCTGGTGCTATAGATATACTCTTGAGTTTATATATTCAATTCGCGACAATTTGAATTAAATGTATGCTAATTGATTAATTACATCTAAAATACAGCGTATTATTGACTACAGTGTATTATTGTTTGTTATTAGTTCTTGTTTTTTTGGTATTTGCATAATGTAAATTGTAATTCTAGAAAAGGACTTATTTACATCGACGTGCCAATAACTGCAATGGATCGAATTCAAGTCCCACCCTTACAAGGATTCGTCATGAATCGCGTCCTGGGCGACTACTTTGAAACATTATTGTACAAAATCTTCGTCTCGATAGATGAACACACAACAGTTGGTGAAGTAAACATACATATTTTCAGACATATTTTATGAAAAAACATTTTTAAATATTATATTCAAAATGACATTAGCCTTTAATAACTCATACTAACTATATATAATAGGTCTAGTAATTCTAATTAAGTCAGTCCATTAATTACAGTATTAGTCGTAGCATTATCCACTAAATTGCTTGTATTTGGTCCAAAAATAATAGCTCTTCATCTCTTATAGTGAAATGAAATTTGTATTACTGTCTATTGTTGTCATTCTTGAGTATCGTTGGATATAACATCTAAAGGCCGATTCTCATATACGCGACACTCAGCTACGTGACGTCACGCGACATCGCCTGTTAAATAATGATTACATTGTTTTAAACGGGCACGTTCTCACTATGGCTACGCGACGTACCCATTTAAAACAATGTAATCATTATTTGACAGGCGATGTCGCACGATGTCGCGTACCTGAGTGTCGCGCATATGGGAATTGATGTTTTGTATGAGTTTAGTGGGAATAGCAACAACTACTCGGCATATTAAAAGTTTTTTGTCGTCATTTAAGAGTCGCGCAACGGAATTTGGAAGCCATTTTTCGTGGGACATCTCAGGTTATTACAGGGTCAGATGTTGTCAGTAACATATTCAGTAAATCTCTGTTCGTGGCAGCTTGTGAGTATTGTGTTGGTGAAACCTTCTATAGTCCTTGTTTCGGGCTTGTTAAGCTTCCGCGTAAAGTTGGACGATAGACAACAAAGCAGATGCGATAACTTCTGAATTGTCAACAAAGATCACCTGGACACTTCAGCAGTGCAGGTTAGGTCACTAGCACTTATGGACTAGATAAGATCATAGATCCGTCTACGTTTTGTTTAAGGCTTGATTCCGTGGACTCTTTTATAGGCCATGGTAAGCGTTCTTTAGAAGTAGTTGACAACAGGTTGCAATAGGGATTTTAAAAGACATATTTTAACCCATTAGCTACTGTAGAATATACTACATTAAAATGAAAAAAGCAACGAAAAACAACAATTTCAAAATATTCTGTTCCGGTCTATCAAAGGGAAGGGTTACAATGCACAAAATGGAAAACAAACAAACTTAGGTTATCACAGATAAGGTTAAAATCTCGGGGATTTTCGAAAAAAATTGCCATAATCTTTATGAACGTGCAGTTCCACCTGGAGGCGATCGGGGGGCAACTAGAAAATGCATCCAAAATGTGGGATCCGAGAAGCTCCAAATGATCGACAGGGCGGAACTGGAAACAGCATTGGGCTAGTTTAAGAAACGGCAAGGCACCTGGTGAGATAGAGTGACGGGGGAGAAATATTAAAACAAGCAATGAAGGCAAAATTCCTGACCCTTGCTCTTCTTCAAAAAGGGCGACTGTACGAATATCGAAAATTATGGACCAATCAGCTTACCCTTTATAAGCTGTTATCCAAAATTATAACCAATCGTCTTACCCAGAAATTTGACTTTTACTTCAGGAGGAGATAACTTCAGGAGAGAGTTCCGCATGCCCAAATGCATCCACCACCATCCCAAGAACTACATCGCTTTGATGCTGATCAAGCCGTTCCGTTCGGTCTACCTCGCCCGGCTGCCCGACGTCTCCAGTAATGACTCCATCATCTACCTCTACATGGACTTGTTGGGCTTCGACCCCAAAAACAAGATCAGCAATAGGAAGCTGATGGTGCAGAACGGTTGTGTCAATGTGCAGCATTTCTGCCTGGAGGACCAGGAGAATTCCACTTCAACATAATCGTGGGTGGTGTGGAGAAGGTGGGAAACATGACATGGCGGAGCGGGTTTATATTCGGATCGAGTACATTTCGGCGATCATCGGCAGCGGGGCTCGGGGCTCGGCTTGGAGGATGCGTGGCTGAGTTTGACAGTTGAGACTCCCTGATGGTTGTATTAAGTGCACAACAGCTTAGGATTGGAACAAGAAGACTGTTGTAGTGTTGAATATTTTAAGATTATTGTAATAATTAATAGCTTAAGAAGTAGACTAGGTAGAGCAATACAAATAGTCTTGGTTTGTTCGTTAATCCATAAGACGCCATTTGACAATATTACTAGAAGTAAATATAGAAATAAAACTAGATTTTTTTCACTATTAATTAATTAATAATAAAACTTTTATGATTAATTATAATTGAAGTTAATTAAAATGTTTACTTAATACACATTCAACTTGTTATAGTAAAGTAATTGTTTTGTCCAGTTAGCAGGTGTACTGCAGGTGGAAACTGAACTAGTCAAACAAGCCGTCTCCTTGTATTGCCGTTTGAGATTCGCACGGAAACTAGACGCAGATGTGGATCAAGTCAAAATTAAGAGACATCCATCTTGGACCAATCAACCATCACCTGGTGTCAAGTAAATATCATTTAACGCAACTTGCATGTTTAATAAATTTTATTAATTTTTTGTCTTTCAGAAATGTAGACATAACTCCATTAACTTTAGATTTAAGTGGAAACCTTACCGGAAATCTAATTGATGATCTCCAATCACCTCAAAGTGACGCACCAGACAGTCCAGCCAATAACACGCTTTCCCGAAGTGGACAAAGAATCGCATTTCTTTTTGATTCAACATTAACGGCGTTCCTCATGATGGGAAACCTCTCCCCAGTAAATTAAATACTTAGAAATAATCAATTTCTAATTAAATATCGATTATTTTAGGGTTTGAAGAAACATGCGGTGACAATGTTTGAAGTGGGAAAGTTGTGCGATGAGAGTATCGATAGTTTTCTGGCAGAGTTGGAGAAGGTCTCCGTTTTAGATGCGGAAGGGGAGGGCGAGGCACGGAGATACTTTGAACATGCCGTTCTGTTGCGATCGACAGTTCTGGCTTTGAAGAAACTGCCCAGTCCGGGACTGGATCTAGTGAGGCTAGAAAGTTTACATTCACTCGACGAGGCTACATGTTTGAGGCTTTTACAAAAGAAATACAAGTGAGTATTTGGTAATAAACTAGCTTTATAATATTGTGACATCGCTTTTTAAATCATAAGCGGAACTAAATTAAGACGGGTAGTTGTAGACATTTTCAACATTTATGGATTTAAAAATTTACCAAAAAATCATAATGATTAAACATTATAAACTAAAATATGTACAATAGATTTTATAGGTCGCAGTAGTCGTCACTACCGAAATCTACAATCTACCAAATTTTTATATGAACTTGCGTGCATAGTAATCGGCCCACTGTAAACTTTTGACTTTAACTTTTTTTTTTAAACTAGACTGTTCAAAACAATTAGCGGGTCACTTGTGCTTCCATAAGTAATTTGTGCTTCCATAAAATTCGACGGGAAATTACATGCAAATAAAATTAAAGTCATCTGAAAGACGATCTATTTAATTGGCACATATGGAAGTGTCATCATCACGTACTTTTAAAGTACCCGTAATAATTAACAACAACTACTAAAACCAAAGTGCAAAACGTATTTGAATTAATTGTTAATGTTGATATCTTTTGTACATAAAGGTGGTAACTTAATAACGAGTATGTGCTCCCATAGCACGAATAACGGCTTTACATCGTCTTGGCATGCTTCGCAAAAGTCTTCTTCACCTTGCTCGAAGGTCTTCTAGTGGTATAGCGTCCCATTCTTCAATAAGAGCTAACGGCGGCTCTGTTGGATGGTCTGAGCAGGTTGCGGGCTATATGCTACATGCTCTATGGGATTTAAATCACGACTTGATGCAGGTCACACCATTGTTTCAATTTCCAGTTCTTGTAGGAAGTCTAAAGTGATTAGCGCAGTATGTGGTTTTGCGTTATCTATTCAATATGCCACAGTTTTCTTAACATGTCAACGGAGAGATTGGCGTTAAGATTTCCTGGAATTTCAACAAGGTCGGTTCTACTGTCGATACTGATCCCACCCCAAACCATAACTGAAACACTTCCAAATCTTTCGACTTCCTGGATAGTAGCTACTTTTTTTTAGCTATTTTTTCTTTTATTTTATATACAGGGTGTTAGGTAAACATGCGGCAAAAATTCAAGTGGCGATCCTTTGGCCTATTCTAAGAATATTATGAGTTACGCTGATTTCTGAAAATCCTTTGTTTCGAAGATACAGGGTGAACAAAATTTTCCATAGTAACAACATTCTATTATCAAAAAGTACATGTAAAGTTGCGCACTCTACAATAAATGTTCGAAATGACTTCCTCCAGCCTTGGATACAAGCATTCAATCTTCTCGTCATTGGTTGCCCAACTCTTTCAAACACACCAGGTTTTTTTTCTAATTCAGTTACCAGCAATAATCCGACTTCGCAATTCGTCCAAATGCTCCACTAGAGAGGAGTAAACAAATAACTTGAGATACCCCCATAAGAAATAATCCAGGAGGTTTAAGTCCGGGGATCTAGCAGGCCATGCGTGTGACTCAGCTCGACCAATCCAGCGTATGTTATGTCTCCGTATGTTGCTGTTAAAAAACCACGAGCAACCAAACTGAAATGAGATGCACCATCCCGCATATTACAATTACACAATTACTTATTACAATTACAATTCTTGTCGCCGGTATCCTGCAGAAACTGGGGCAGTGCTTCTTGCTGGTAGAAATACCGGTCCAATTAGATAGTCACCCACAATTCCAACCCAAACAAGAAGAACTGATGAAATCGATCTTTACATACCTCATGCGGCTTTTCATCTGCCCACACATGGTTATTATGAAAATTCCTTATTGCATTTCTTGAGAAATTGGCTTCATCGGTGAAAATAATCTGTGTCAGGAACGATAATCAGCATGTAGAAGTGTCTGAGCACGATGAATGTGGTATGGATACAACAGATTGCCCTTAAGAAATTTCCAAATTGTCCAATGACTTACATTTAAAGTATTGGCAATTTGTCGCGTACTTGGATCTTCCTCTATAATGTCCAGCACATTCTGTTCCAGTTGTACCGTTCTTACTGTCGTTAATCTTCCTGACCCTTCATTTCATTTCAATGTGCCCGTTGCATGCCTGTTTTTCGAAGATTTTTCGGTCGGGGATATTACGGCTAGGAAACCGTTCAATCGTCTAACTACTAATGTACAATCGTCTAGCTGCAGGGGTCGGCAAACTCTATGAACGTAAGAGCCTAATTGTTATTTTAAATGATTTCAAACTGTATCTAGAGCCACGCATGATTTTTTTCATAGTCATATTTTCGTATTTTCTTTAAAATTGGCTATGATTAAGCGCCTTTGCGACAATATTATTGGTCGCCTTGCCTACAAAATTCATAACTTTAGCAATATTCTCTGGAAATATTTGTGCGTCAAGTGCTTCCTGGCGAATTATGCAATGGAAAGATAACACGTCATGATTAATTTTCTTTAAATTGTTTTCTAAAATTGCGAGAAATCCTTTTTTATTACCCACCATACTTTAGCTCCATCTGTTGCAATTGACACAATTTTAGTAAGTGGAATGTGATTTTTCTTCAGGCATTCGGTCACTGCATTTTCAACATCTTCTCCTCTGACCCTTGAGTGGCAATAATCCCAGTTCTTCTTTGGGACCATCTGTTGAAATATAATGAGCAAAGAGGACAACTTGCACAGTATCCTTTTTGTCACAAGATTCTTTTGATTTTATTCATAATACCTATCTGATTTATTGTTAAAATTGTGAAGTGAATTGTGAGTGAAAAAGTGTGACAGCCCCATTTATAAAACAACTTTTTATGTACCCACCATCAGTGAATGGTTTTCCGTTTTTGACGATTTCGTGACTCACGACAAAGCTTGCCAATTTAGCATTAGTCTGCATTCAGTTGTAGATTGCATCCAACAGTTTAAAGATGAACTTGTCTTTTTCAAAGTAAGTTCTTCATTTGCTTTCTCTCTTACATCATGGCAAATAAGACAAGTTTTTCATGGCAAATAAGACAAGTTGGAAGACCAGCTGCATTAGGCACCAACGCAAACGATTCAGTCCATTCAGTTTGGAATTCACGATGTCGATCGGCAATTTTTTTTTTTCTTCGAAACCATTTTGAGAGGAATTTTGAGTTTCTGAATTATGTCCAAAAAAGCACAATTTTGAACTATGCACTGACTTGACTGCGAGACAATAACTAAATGAAACAATCGAGATCTGTGCTGTGACTGTGAGTTATAAAGAACTTGCCGGCCGCGGTCGTAAGACTTCCGAAAAGGGACAGTTCTGTTTCTTTTTTTGTGATTTTGCGATGTTTATATATATTTCCCAAGAGCCAAAAGCTCACACCAAAAGAGCCACATGTGGCTCGCGAGCCACACTTTGCCGACCCCCTGGTCTAGCATCTCTGCGTTTGTATACATGGTAAAGGACTTAAATAACTATTAAAGGCACGTCAACAAGCCAAACGTCACTCAATGTAAACAACTGCGACCGATACAGGTGATGATCACTGGCGAGAGGTATTCAAATAAAATCCACTTGTACGTTAGTAGATAAAACAGCCGTTCCAAGTTAACCTCAACAAATTTTTATTACTTGATGAACTCATTAATTTGCCTCAATCAAAAAACACAAATCACAAATTGCCTCATCGGCATACGCAATTCTTTTATTTACATTAATCATTTCAACAAATATCCGAAAAATTCAAAACAATTGGGTTTTTTAGAAATCATAGGACAAAATATTCTTAGAATAGGCCAAAGAATAACCACTTGAATCTTTGCGGCATGTTTATCTAACACCCTGTGTTCGGACCATGTCTCTCCAAATTTCATAATTTCCAAACAAAACACAGGCTGGTTAGATCACTTACCTGTGTGGGCTGCCAGCGTCTCCGCCACGTGGAATCGTCCTTCGGGGACTATTCCGGAAGGGGGGAAATGGGAAAAAAAGGTAGATGGATTCCCCATAAATCGGCGTTTTCGGGACGTCCGGCTCCGCTTCAGCCCTTGGGGCTCGTGATCACCCCTGGTTAATTTGGTCTAAACTACGCACATGTGCCAGTCGGCGTGGGTTTCACGTTTTTCGTTCGCACTCGCCGAGCGTGCTTAGTCGACTCTACGCAGCGAACTGATTAATTTAATCAATTCGCGAAAAAGATTATTAATTCGCGCGACTTCGACACCGATCACCGATACACCTTTGCCTCTTCGATTGATTGGAGCCGAAGTTAATTCAAATATAACAATTTTAAAATCTGGATGCGTTAAATTGGCGCGAACATCCCGCCGCCCCTGAAGTAACCCACTTCAGAACAAAACTGAGCAATAATAACCCAGGATGGGCCAAATCAAATCCAGATAGAAAAGAAAATAAACAAACTTCTACCAACAAAATAAAGGAAAATGAAGTCAACTTCGACAAAATCGAAATAAGTGACATAAAATCAACTTCTACAAAATAGAAGCAAACGACAGGGTCCCAAATTTTAGACAAAATAAAAATAAATGAGACCACTGAGACAATTTTCACCCTCTGGGTGTTTAAAACAAACAGTCAACAATTCAAAAAACAAACAAAAGAAATTCCGAACGACCAACGAATGGGGCTTTAGTAGACATACTTTGAACAGAAGAGTCACGAGGACAGCTCAGCTATGTCCGGCATACAATCGCTCAATTCTGAAACAGCACCAAGGATGTTAAAGTGCAATAAATAACAAGATCAGCCAATCACTTATGCTATTGATCTTGACAGACACGTTGACAACAATAACAGCGGAGATGCACAACGGAGATGTTTACACTGACAACATCTTTTATTTTTCGGATTCAGAATAATGATCGCGGGCAGAGAGGTGAACGAAACAAGGACAATCAACCTCACTCGCCGAGATACGGAAATCTTATTAGACTTTGCGCTCACTAGACCAATGAATTACGTCCCGAATGAGCTTACGTCACGAGTACAAGTGGTCGCGACAAAAACAAAAGCAAACACAAAAACAAAGTGTTTGTCCTTAGTAAGAGAATCGC
Source organism: Phosphuga atrata (assembly GCA_944588485.1). Lineage (NCBI taxonomy): Eukaryota > Metazoa > Arthropoda > Insecta > Coleoptera > Silphidae > Phosphuga > Phosphuga atrata. Next base: position 13,638,028 of record OX155895.1, on the reverse strand, counting down.
GACAAGGATCAAAGAAAGCAAACACGACAAGTGTTTGACCTTGTACAAAATGATCGCAACAAAGATCAGAGAACAAACAAACACAACAAAAAGTGTTTGTCCTTTAACAAGATGATCACAACAAGGACCAAAAAGCGAAACAACGACAAGTCTTTGTCCTTTAACAAGATGATCACAACAAGGACCAAAGAAAACAAACAGAATACCAAAGTGTTTGTCCTTGGACCAGATGATCACGACAAGGACCAAAAAAGGCCAACACAACAAGTGTTTGACCTGGACAAAGTGATCGCAACAAAGATCATAGAACAAACAAACACAATGACAAGTGTTTGTCCTTGGACAAGATGATCACGACAAGGACCAAAAATAGCAAACACAATGACAAAGTGTTTGTCCTTGAACAAGATGATCACGACAAAGACCAAAGAAAACAAACACAACAACAAGTGTTTGTCCTGTACAAAATGATCGCTATAAGGACCAAAGAGAACAAACACAACTACAAGTGTTTTACCTTGTACAAAATGATCGCTATAAGGACCAAAGAGAACAAACACAACTGCAAGTGTTTTACCTTGGACAAAGTGATCGCAACAAATATCAAAGAACAAACAAACGACAAAGTGTTTGTCCTTGAACAAGATCAAGATCACGACAAGACCAAAGAAAACAAACACAACCAGTGTTTGTCAAAGGACCAAAGCGAACATACGAACAATAATGGAATGCTAGTAAATGCTAAATCCTTTCAAAACGGCATCATCCATCCACATCCGAAACAAAGCAAATAAACAGGTCAACAAGCTCGAACCCTACAATATCGCAAGACGAAATCGAGACCCCTACTTAACTATTCACCGTTTGTAAGACGGTGAGTTATGGCGAAATATCACGACACAACCTATTTTTATTGTAGCAGACTAGGGACCGCGGGGTCAGAGGAAAGCTCAAGCGCTACACGTGACAAGGGGGGGGGGGGTGCAGTTATAGCCTACCGCTAACAATAACCCTGCAACACAAGACCTTGGAACATAATACTTGATAATACTTGACCTCTGACTTAAACAGATCTGAAACAAATGTAGACGAGGCATTTGGTAAATAGGTTACACATGACAAGGAGATGCAGTTACAGCCTACCGCTACCAATAACCCTGCAACATGAGACCTTGTAACATATGTCGATTCAGATCTAGGGGACCGCGGGTGCCAAAGAGGTACTCATCAACGACTAGGCACTTAAGCCAAGGAAATATTCGAGAAACTATTCTATCGACCAGCTCAAGCGAAGAAAGGCACTTATGCATGAAAATTCTGAAACAAACACACGAGGTGTAAAAAGTGTTATTATCGCCTAACTCCCAGCGTCTTATGCGATGCGCTGGCCATGGTTAGGGCAGGGTTGCGCCCCGCTCGGATACACAGTGATCCAATAAATCAACAACGATGAAGACTGTGTTCCGACAATAATCGATTCAGATTGGAAGGGCACAAATACAAACGGAAATCTTCAGTAACATTGGATCTGCCAGTGCCAAACAATTACGCACACAATAAACAGAAGCAAGGACAGAACAAACAGAAGCCTACTTGCTGCAAACCAATGGAAAGTTACATGGAAACTGCCGATTGTGGTACCCTCCCCCAATAAAAAAGGGTTGTAAGGCCGTTCTTATTTACTCCATGACAAACTCAATGGAGCAGAAGGTGTTGATGGTGCACTAGCGAGCGCTGGAGGCGGAGCCCTCAGACAGTTATCAGGGTCGAAAGAGTCCTGGAACTGCACAACATATCTTCCGTCCCGGGCACGTTTGACCGATGAGGAAGACGGTTTCTCACATTCGCGGTCCTCTTTAGATACTGTATCCTCTAGAGAAGAGGGGACTTCTTTGATCTCCCGGAACCGTTTCAGGGTATTGTCCACACTCTCGACTTCCTCTGTGGCGACCAACGAATGCCGTTCAGTTCGTCCATACTTCGGGATTGCTCCCATGAGCATGTAACCGAAGGGAGTCCGGAATGCAACGGGCAATTCGGGCGAAGCTATAACTCGTTCACCTAGTACCACCAAAGGAAACAATCCCGCTGCGATGATGCCTTCAATTTTCCCCGATTGGCCGCAATTACTATCGGCTAGGGGCACATCTGCTAAATGGCTCAACCCCGAAAGATCTAGGCTGTGTGGAGGTATATTGCCCGCAATATTCGACAAACGCGTTGACAGGAAGAGTCATACGAGCATCAAAACGCGACCATATCGCCGTCGTCGTTTGACCGACAACGGCACTTGTCGTTCTGCCAAATCAGATGACCGATACATCGGACTTTTCCACGGGTAATCCTAGTCTTTCACAGACCCCTCGACATAGGAAATGTGCCTCGCTTCCGCAATCCAATAAAAAACGTACGCAGTGCCGTTTCCCCGTAGGATCGGGAATTTCGGCAACAAAGGTAGGCAACAATGCGGAGGAAGCCGTTGACTTGGCCAAACCGGTATTTCCCCTTGCGCACAATGCGTTCGGGGAAACGTCCGTAGCACGTAGTTTCCTCTTGCCATAATGCAACAACGAATGATGGGTGTAAGGACATTGAGAACAACCAGGGGTATCCGGGCACCTCGAGATCGAATGTTGCGGTGAAAAACAACGCACGCAAAGTAAATGCGATTTTACTATCCCATATCTCGACTTGGGAGTTAAATCTAAAAATTTGGGGCATACCGGCAATTTATGATTGCCCGCTTTGCAACAACAACAAAGCGAAGACTTGGGACCAACTGGCCGTACCACCGTTTGAACCATAAAATTTCTCGTCGTCGATCGAGCCTTGAAGGATCTTTGGGACGCCCTTTAGGAAACATCTGATGTCGGCAACGTCCGGTCGCCAACGTCCGTCGATCGAGCCTGGAAGGATTCTTTGGATACCCTTTTGGAAACATCTGATGGCGGAAACGTCCGGAGATGTCTCTCTACAAATTTAACAAAATCCTTGTAGGTCGGTACATCTGTTTCCCGCAAAGCGGCTTCAAATGCCCGCTTGGTGCCCGGGTCCACGACCTGTAACGCCCGGTTCAAAAAAATGAAATCCGTCAAATCGGCGAGACCCAGCCGGTGTAGCGCAGAGATAGGAGCACAAAACTCATCCAGAACGGAACTTAATCCCTGGCGAGACTCCATCTGAAGCGGTTTAAATCCAAAGATCTTTTCAAATAGACGTCACCGAGCGCTCGAGGATCATTATACCGGTGCACCAAAGCTTCCCAGGTGGGAAGATAGTTTGCCCCGGTGGGCGTAACATGTTTACAGATGTTCGGTGCAGGCCCTGCTAAACTGGTCACAAGGTACTACTGCATTTTACTTAGGTCAGACAGATGAGGATTGTCGTGCACCAAATTACGAAACAATTCGTAGAACGGAGCCCACGCCTCCGAGGAACCATCGAACTTGGGAATTTCTAACCGTTTCAGTTGCGGGGCATCTATCCGCGATGGAGATGGGACCGATGTTGACGTTTCCGGGGTACCACAGACAGTCGAGGCCACCTGCTCAATGCAATCTGCTAAGTCCAGAATGGCCATATCGAAGGAGGGGACAAATTCCTGGTTCAGCTCCAATTCTAAATCATTGATACGCATCTCCAGGTCATTATACTCCGTCAAAGATTGAGACAACCGGGGGTACGATGTCTTGAAATGGCTAAAGATGTGGCGTCGCTGATTCGAGTGGAAAAATCATAAAGGCGTTGTACCCTCGCAAATACGTTTTCTTTCTTGCTAATCAAAATTTTTAATGCTCTCTCACGCTTATCCATTATGAAAGGCGACGAACAATTATGAAAATACTAAGGAAAGAATGAAAAAAAAACGAAAATTGACAAAATAAGTCAAACAAAATCGAACATCCCAAAATACTGAACTTTCAATAATTGAATAAACCAAAATCGAACATTCAAAGGAAAACTGTAGACTCTCTACAGAATCGGATATTCACAAATCGAATATTCACAAACTAGAATATTCAAACGAAAGCTGAAAATAGCCAAAATCGAACATTCACAAATCGAATATTCACAAATCGAATATTCAAACGAGAGCTGCAAACAGCCAAAATCGAATATTCACAAATCGAATATTCACAAAATCGAATATTCACAAACGAGAGCTGCAACCAGACAAAGTTCAATAATCAACGAAATTGAATAATTAACGACAAAATGAATAACTAGATAACCAATTAATTATAACGACGAACCTGGATAACCCGATAAAATTAAATAATCTACGACAAATGAATAACCTGACCACAGCTGATTATTCCGACGAAATTGCTAAACCAGATGAAAATTAATAATTAACGAAATTGATTAACTAGACAATCAATTAATTATTACAACAAACTCGGGATATCCTTCAAACTTGATAATCAACAACGAAATGATTAACTATATAATCAGTTAATTATTACAACAAATGGAGTACACCCTGTAGGTTTCCGCCGGGACCGGAAACAAAATGGCGAATCCCACAGCGCCCGAGCACATGGACGTATTCAACTAACTGACCCCGATCCGGTTCGAAGGACCAATGTTCGGACCGTGTCTCTCCAAATTTCACAATTTCCAAACAAAACACAGGCTGGTTAGATCACTTACCTGTGTGGGCTGCCAGCGTCTCCGCCACGCGGAATCGTCCTTCCGGCGCTTCTTCTAACGGAGGAAATGGTAATAAAAGGTAGATGGATTCCCCTTAAATCGGTGTTTTCGGGACGTCCGGCTCCGCTTCAGCCCTTGGGGCTCGTGATCACCCCTGGTTAATTTGGATGGGAAATTCTAAACTACGCACATGTGCCAGTCGGCGTGGGTTTCACGTTTTTCGTTCGCACTCGCCGAGCGTGCTTAGTCGACTCTACGCAGCGAACTGAGTAATTTAATCAATTCGCGAAAAAGATTATTATTAGATCGATACACCTTTGCCTCTTAGATTGATTGGAGCCGAAGTTAATTCAAATATAACAATTTTAAAATCTGGATGCGTTAAATTGGCGCGAACACCCTGTATAATAACAAAATGCAATATCAAAAAACAAGTTATTTCGCACTTTCCTCAAATGTCGTGGTTGAAATACTATGATCATTACAAATAGGTAACTCGCATACCGAACATGATTTACGTGTTTTGCGACGTTTTTTGAATTTGCTCTGGAGACAAGCATCTAACAGTAATTTGTTCCCTCAAGGTTGAATCGCGATTCGCCTGCGGTTTTGAAGATTCAGATGATGTTGGCTGCACATATAAATAGACCCTTTGCGGGGTATTGGCCGCTCCTTTCTGGAGCTCTTTGACCCTTTTGTTGCGGTGGATCAATCCGCCTATTATATTTTCCATTCATAGGTTCTTCTGTTTTTTTTCTTGTACTATTTTCTTCCATCTGCCACTGTCTTCCTTCACCTTCTGCCATTCTGTGACTGACCATTTTTCGCATTTCTTCGTGTATTTGGTCCTGCCGTTTTATTTTCAGCCTTCATCTTGGTCTACTGAGCAGTGGTTTCCAGTTTGTAATTGTCTTCGTTATTTTGTCTTGGGTTTTTCTTTGTGCATGGCCATATCAGCTGAGTCTCCGTGATTTTATGAATTTCACTAGATCTTCCTCTTCTAGGATATTTTTTATTTAATCGTTTCTTAGTGGTATGTGTTCTTGCCCTTCTGTTTTCTTTGGGTCTATTGTTCTTCTTATAATTCTTCTTTCCATTATTCCCATTCTTTCTTCGTCTCTATATAGGTCGATTCGCATATGCGTCGCGCTCAGCTACGCGACGTCGTGCGACGTCGCTTGTCAAATTATGATTACATTGTTTTAAATGCGCACGTCGCGTAGCCATAGTGAGAACGTGCCCATTTAAAACAATTTAATCATTATTTGACAGGTGATGTCGCGTGACGTCGCGTAGCTGAGTGTCGCGTATTTGAGAATCGGCCTTTAGTCGGGCACATTGTCTCTGCTGCGTATGTTATTACTGTTCTTATGTTGGTTTTGTATATTTTTATTTTCGTGATTGTGCTGAGGTTTTTGTCTTTAAGTAGCTTATGGTATTTCCGGAAAGCCTTTTCTCCTGCCTTTATTCATTCTCTAATTTCGATACATCTGTCGTTGCCTCCGTTTACAGTGACTCCTAGTTATTTGTAGCTGTTTACCCGTTGGAATATGTACTATGCTATTTTTATCTGTGCATGTTGACCTTCTTCATGCGTACGTGTACTATGCAAGCACTTTGTTTTGCAAGCACTCTTTTGTGTACCTTTTTGATGATTGTGGCCATAGGTTTGTCTAGGGTCTTTTCGCTTGTTACTACCAGTGCGGGCCATCTGCGTAACCCGTGTTAATAATTATCTGTGTTTCGTTTTGTATTAATGATTTGTTGTTTCCCACTATGCTTATTATGCCTTCTAGCTTAATGTTAAAAAGTACTCTTGATAGTCCGTCTCCCTGTCTTACTCCTTTTTCTACGCTCACCTTATTTCTTTTGCCGTCTCCTGTGATAATCTTTGCTGTTGTTGTTCTTTGTCATTTTTGTTTGGTTTATCAGCTTGTTCGGAATTCTCATTTTCTACATTTCTTTTATTAGTTGTTCTCTTTTTACGCTGTGAAACGCTTGATATGAAGGAGCATTTCGAATTCGTAGTTTTTTTTCTATAATTCGTGTCAATACGTGAATGGCGTTTATTGTAGATTTTCCTTTTCTGAACCCGTTCTGGTATGGGCCTATCTTAGATTTCGTGTGCTATCTTAGTCTATTTAACCTTATATTAAAAACTTATCAGTTCTGTTTGTATATTGTAAGGTACTTTGTTACATTGTTTGTCATGAATTTATAGCTCTCCCAAAAAAACAATTAATCGCCATTTTTGTTGTAAACTGCCTAATAATTTGTGCATTATGCGAACGATTTTCAACGAATGGAGCACACAGTTCTCTGCTCAGTTGTCGATAAAACAATGATCTTTTATAATTTTTTTGAAAGCTCTTTGTTATTCTCATATTGAAGAATATATGCCGCAAGGCAGGCGATATCGAGAATATAAAAAATGTAATTATAAAAAAATGCAAAAGGCCACCTCCGCGTGGATCTTCATGTCCACTCCATATGGGGATTGCAGCAATGACCCGAACTATTTCCTTGTTGAAAGTTTTTCTTATAAACGGCCCTACTCTCGAGTAGTTTCCGCTACTCTCGAAGAGGTTCGAACCAAGTTCGAATGCAATAAAAAATAAGTAATTTCCAGAATTGCTTTATAATGGACCTGATTTTATTAATTAATTATTCTTTTTTTTGCACGTGCTGGAGGTGAAAATCTGCAAACAGACCTACCAGACCCGTGCCGAGTGGTATTGTGGGGCGGCCCACTAATTCAGACCCCGCAGCCAATACAAGAGAAAACGTGATGGAATCCAAAATTTGGTATAACTTCATCACGTTCCTCCCCTTTTCATTTTCAAAGCATTCATCCACATTCACTCTTGCCGGGCGTGCCGTTATTCGCCAGTTGACCTGCTCGTATACCCTGAGATTTTGCTGAAGCTCTTCGCCAAGATATCTTACACTCCTATATCTTGACTTCCGAGCCGGTACGTCAACTGTCCCCATTCGCACGGTCAGTCCACGCAGCTTTCTTAATTAGCAGGACGGTCTCGGTTTTGTGGGCAGCCAGGGCAAACCCTCTTTCCCCTATGCACCGGCCAATCCCACTAATTGCCCCATTCTTCTTCTTTCGAATAGACCTACTTTGGACCGCGCTTGTTCAACTGTTGGGCTTTGACCATTGCCCAGTATTGTCGCATCTTCTGCCGGTGTAAATCTTTTCTCTCTTCTGTCCAGGAGGTACCTTTCCTTTGAGGTTTTTCCTGAAATCCACGGACTTCCTTCAGGGTGCATCTCACAGACTGTCTGTTTTTGAGATCTGCTCCCAGTTCTTTAATATCCTTCTCGGTCTATGTCAACCAAGTGGTATGAAGCTTCTTGTTTTGCCAGAAGGTGAACAGATGGTTGGTTAGTCGGTTTGGAGGCAATCTTGCAACGTGGCCATAGAAAGCTACCCTTCTTTTCCTTGCACAGTCAGAGAGCATCTCAATATGTTCGTAGAGCTCAGAGTTATGCCGTCTTCGGAATTCCCCATCTTCCTTTACCGGGCATAGGATCTTCCTGAGGATTCTCCTCTCTCTGATTTCCAATTTCTGTATTAGACTCCTTCGGTTCAAGGAAAGACACTCCATGGCAAACAGGGCTTCTGGTCGTAAGACTGATGTGTAGTGCTTAAGTTTCAGGTTGCGTCACAGGCATTTCTTATTGTAAGTGTTCTTAGTCAGCCGATAGGCAAGTTCTAACTTGCTGACTCTCTTGGATAATGATGCTCTTTCTGATAAGTTGGGTTCAATCCATTCGCCTAGATACTTAAATTTCTCAGTCGTCTTGATATTTCCCTGTTCTAGTAACATCTCTCTGTTTGCTTCTCTGATGTTGGTGAAGAATTCTGTTTTCTCCAGCGACACTTGAAGACCCACTTTGACAGCCTATTTTCTGAGGCAGTTTACCTGCATTGTTGCCATCTCAAGAGAATCAGCAAACAGTGCCATGTCATCTGCAAAGGCCAGGCAATCTACAACCAGTCCATCGTTCTTACGTCCCAGGTAGATACCACTCTGCGCACCCAAATTGTTCAGTTCCTTGCGCCATTCCCTCATAACCTTTTCAAGGACACAGTTGACACAAGAGAAGTGGGGAAAGTCCATCTCCTTGTCTCACTCCAGTTTTTATTTCGAAGCTTTCTGAAATCTCGCTTCTAAATTTAACCTTGGAATGGGTGTTGGTCAAAGTTTCTAGGATGAGTCTGCGGGTTTTGTTGTCTAGTGCTAGTTCCTGGAGTACTTTGTTAGGTTAGGTTAGGTTTTTTAGGCGTTTCTCTATCAATGGAATCGTAGGCCTTCCTAAAATCAACGTGACGACCACCTTGCGGTTTTTCATCTTGGAGTATGCAAGTACAGTTTTAAAATTGAGGATCTGTTCAACACAGGATCGGGTCTTCCTGAAGCCTCCCTGGTATTCTCCCAGTTGACTATCCAACTGATATTCTGCCCTTGTTTGTAACGCCTTCGAGAGAATCTTGTATGTTACCGGGACGAGAGAAATTCCACGGTATTTGTTTAGATCAGTAAAATCTCCCTTTTTGTGAAGCGGATGGATCAGAGCAGATTTCCAATCAGGTGGTAATTTCTCTGCTTCCCAGATGTCCTGGATGATCTCGGTTAGCTTGCGCACGGCATTGTTTAAAGCACCTTTCCACAGTTTAGCAACGATAGAGTCCTCTCCCGCTGCCTTATTATTCTTAAGAAGTTGAATGATCTGGCCAACTTCTTCCAATGAAGGCGGAATCGAGTCCAGGTTTGGTGTGGTTTGTTTATAGTCGAAGTCTTCGCTGGGTGGGTCACAGTTGAGTAGATTTTTAAAGTACTGAGCCAAAAGGTGGCAGTTGTCCTTGACGTTATAAGCCAGTTTGCCTGTGAGTCTCTGAAGTGGAGCGCCAAGCCTCCACTTCAGAGACTCACAGGCAAACTTTCTGAGCGTCTTTTCTGAGTGCCTACTTAAAGGTTCCAAAGAAATCTCTCGAATTATTTTTAGCAAAGCTCTCTTCGATTTGGGTTAGTTGGTTTTGTGTGAAGGTTCGTTTGGTTCCTCGAATTATCTTGGTTGTAACCTTTATTTGTTCCAAGAATTTATGCCAATTTTCCTTGGACTTTTTAGAATTCCACTTCACCGACGCTATTTGTCTTTGTCACAGTCTTCAGTCGACCACGGATGCTTCCTTCTTCTAGCGAGAGGGGCGAGTTCATTTGCCGCCTTGACAAGAGTCTCCTTCAGTTGGTTCCAGTTGTTTAGGTCTGTGCTGTTCAGTCTCTGACTTAGTTCTTGACTGTTCTTGAGTCGCTCGACGTCAAATCTTACCATTTTGGAGGTTCTGTGTAATCTAGTGTTTCTAGGCTGGAGTCTTATTTTGATCTTTGAGAGGTAGTGGTCTGAGTCCAGATTGGCGCTTCTTAGTACCTTCACGTTTTGTATTTCCTTTTGAGATTTTCGTGAAATGGTCCATAATTAATTAATTGCCCCATTCATTATCGCTTTCAGTCTTTCTTCCGTTCTTGCGACAGCGACAACCACTAAGTCATCTGCTTACCCCACGAGTGTAACCCCGTTTGGCAGCCTCAATCTCCAAACCCCTTCCCTCCTTCATCCGGCCAACTGCACTCTGCAGCTCGGCCGGAGTGAAAAGACGCCGAACTCCATCCCACGGGTTCCAGCCAGTTCACTCGCTAATGTAGTGGAAACAGTTTCTTGACTTCCGTCATTAGGCTCTCCGTCGGAGAGTATTAACCCTTTGCGCAATTTTCTTGGTGACGATCTTATAGCTGTCACCACAGATGTTATTATTCACCTCTTCGCAGAGCACGCTCCAAGCTTCTCACTTGGATGCCTCTGCGATGTTATTCCTCCTTCTGCACTGCTCACGCACTTCCTCATTAGCTCGCCTATTATTCTTTACCATACATCTCCTCTCACGCAAACAGGTTTTACGCTTTTCAGTTACCTGCTCATTCCACCAGTAAACTGGATTCCTGCCTCTGACGCCCCTCCGTTTTCTCTCAAACACCGCATCACGGGTCCCGTGAAGAACTGCTTCGCATGAGATCCGCAGTACATTTTCGGGGCCTGTCCTTTCATCCAGCTCTTTCATGACGTCTTCCAATCTTTCTAGTGGACTCTTGTCCACTCTCCATCCATTCGTTCCAATTGCAACCGGTCACTCAGAAACATCCTCTCGTACGTCGAAGAGAATATCCGGGTGATCACTCAGATTCTCTCCCTCTCTGACACGCCACTCTTTCACCCTGCCTGCAAGCCGTGAGGTGCTAAAAGTGTTGTCTATGAAATACATACTTTCCCCCCGCACGAAGATTGGCACATTCGCCCGGTTGTGAACCACCAGGTCCTCCTCTGCCAGCCACTCGTCCATCATTCTACCTCTTTCATCTTCTCTAGGGCAGTATTTCCCAAACTTTCTATCCACGTGTACCCCTTTCAAATATTTTTTAACACTTCGTACCCCTTGGTAGAAAATTTCTGAGATATATTATTAAAAATAAAAACTGTAGTTGTCTTTTTTCCGTAATATACAGTCCCCAGATTGGGGTTTCAAAAATAAAAATATAGTTATTTATTCGCTAGTACATACAAACTTTTAATTAATTTTGCTTTTCATTTAACAATTTAAATACAAAGCAAAGTTCAATTTTTTTTTTTTTTAAGAGAAGCATCGAAGTCGTCGCCCATTATTGTATTGTTGTCATGACAACTATAACATTGTTGATTCGTATGTCAAAATCTTGTTTAGTGTTTAATTAATTTGAGTTTTATTAATCATAAATGTATACATCCTAAGAATTGTTAAATGGTGACGCAATTGTGGAAATATTACTCCCGCGTAAATCAAGACATTTATACAAAAAATGTGTAATAAGTTTTGTGATTGGGTATCAAAAAAGAACATCAGCGAAGTCAACATATAGGGTTGTGTTTACGGATCCCACAAGTGAATTATTTTGATGCGTTGCTATCGATACTTTTATTTCACTAGCGAAATTAAAATTTTATTTCATTAGTGAATAAACCAATGTTACTGATCCGCATCCAAGGAATTAAACGTGACTTTTTAAGATAAACTCGCATCCAAATTATTACAAATCTTAGGAAAAATGTTATTCTTTATGAGTTCACTTTAAGACAGTTTATGCTTTAAGATAAAAAATCGCATCTAAATTATTACAAATCTTAGGAAAAATGTTATTCTTTTTGAGTTCACTTTAAGATAGTTTATGCTTGTCTTTATGTACGTAAAAACAATCTGCAATCATTTTAGTGTGAGCAGTTAGTAAAATAATATATTGGTTGTATTGTATTAATTAATTATCAAAGATGTTGAAGCTGAATTATTTTTAGATTTCAAACACTTTATAAAAAGTAAAGTTTGTTGCACTATTTTTTGATGTAATTTTAATATTGTTATTTTTATTACTCATGCGGGACAAGTACTATTTTGGCGCTCGTTTTTTGGGTGCGACAAATGGCCGTTTGTCAATTCAAATTCAAATGATGCTTCGCGCACGCTAATATCCACAAAAAATCGATGTTACATAAAAACAATTGAATAAATAAAATAAACAATCAAAACCTTAATATAAAAAGTGACGTGAAAGTGACATTTTTTTCATTACGAAATATAAAATAAATTAAACGTTTTAAAATGAGTGTAAATTCTATGGTGACAACCGGACACTGAGGAGAGTTTTTATGACGAATTCACAACACCGGAGACAATTGAAACATCAAATTCTTCATTTTTACAATCTTGTAAGGTACCTCCCCTCGCATGAGTAATAAAAAATATTTTCTGCAACTCGTGCGGTATTGTCAATTGCGAAAAACGAGAGCCCAAAATGTTCGTGAGCCCAATTTCGCTCTCGTGGGCAATTGACAACTTACCGCCCTAGTTGCACAATATACTATTTTCATGTTATATACACTTTGGCACACATAAAAAATGAATATATTGACAACAATCTCTTTGAACTAACTTTTCATACTGGTCCTTAGCGCAACCATAAATGATACAAACCGCTCTAACGTTATTTTAGGCGAGATGTAGCACCCATACAATACATGAATTATTAATTGTTCTGATTGAACTGTTGTCATGCGAATTTATTTGCAAAATTATAGCTCGGCGCATTCGGCCGGTATGGCAACTGAGGCAGTCGGTGGGTACTCGGGTGCCCGTTTATTGAACGAATGGTAAATCTTTGCTTACTGACCGGACGGTTAAATTGCCTTTCAAACTGCATATTTCTTTATTTCATCTCATAAATAGTTTCTAAAAAAAAAATAGTTAAAGTTTACAGTGAACCGATATTTATGCACGCAAGTTTAGTTTCTATCGACTATTTAAATATGTTTTGATTTAGGTTGTTAGTTTCTATGGCGCCGTTAAGTAAAGAAGTTAGAGCGATAAGTAGTTTGTCTCCATCACATTTGGGCCCGTCTGTACCTGAAGTAAATTCTTTATGGTTTAAAATCTTTATTTATCACATGACTGGATATGGTCCGCCATCGTTACTTTTAATCAAAGGTAAATCATTATTTTCAAAATAATTTTTTATAACAAGTTGTATGTTGTAGGTACAGTATTGAAACAGCTGCCTAGGCTATTTTTAGGTTTTTCCAGGCTGCTGGTTACAGCCTGGATGCACGAACCTGCTATTATACCAATAGCAAACTTTTTACATGTAAATTCTGCTTTGCAATATTCACCGGTACTTATCCAAGCATATGGAGTGCATCAAGTTGCTCAAACTTGCATCATTCCGTTTCCAATGAAACCAGAAATCAAAGTATCAGGTAAAAAATGTGCAGAAAATCATAAGCTAGTATATAAAATGTAATTCTAACATTTATTTGGCTTTTTTATTTAATGTTTTTTAAACTTTTTAAGGGGATTGCAATCCTATTGTAAAGAAAAATCATCCTGCATTAAAGAATGTCAAAGGTCTTTTAGACCTTGAACACAATTGCGGTTATTTGACATTCGCGGACATTGGTGTACCAGATTTCGGTTGTGCGGACCACGATCCAATGGTTCGTTTAGGAAAAATCAGTAAAAGTTCCACAACGTCAAGCTTGGCCAAAAAAGATCCAATCAACAATAATTCCATCTCAAAATCGACAGACATTTCAATAGTTAACGAAAACTACTCTTTCAATGATAAAAGGAAGGTTGTAGACGAAGATATCTTGCAGTCGCCTGTCGAATCTCATTTCGCTTTGACTCCTGTCACTAATAGCGAGACTTCTTCTCCCGCTAATGGCTTCACCAGTCAGGATTGTACGGATATTTTAAGGGAGGAATTGGATCAATTGGAGGAAGATGCGTTAAAGGTGGAAAGTTGTGGCAAGGATATTGGCTTGAAACTGGAAAGCACCTATTCATTCGATACTCTGTTGAGTCCTTTGGATGAAAACATTAGTATGTTTAGCAGGGAAGGTGAAGTGAATTTGGAGAAAGTTGGAGAAGAAGAAAAATTGAGTGACGATGAAGTAGACAAAAATGGAGAAGTATGAAAGTTTATTTATAGATAAATATTGTTTTTATTTCTATTTTTTATTGTGTAGATTTGGACATTACTTGATTGTCATTTTGGAATTCCGTTGTTCGACGTCGACGCAAATACAAAAATCTGTGATAAAATAGTCTTTGGGGGCTTAACTGATACTGATAGGTAAAAGTTTTATAATAACAACACATTTCTAGCAATATTAATAAACCGGTTTTAGTCTTGAAAAACTTACAGCAAGTAGTCGGATACTGAGCACGTCCTTATTAGACTTCATATCACAATGTCAGGTAATTATAATTCTTTTATTCAAGGCGTTTTCATTATAAATTTAGAAACATTAAATGTAGGAATCAGTAAATCATTAAAGGTTGCAAAACTTTAAAGTTATTAAAAATATATTTGTTTTAACCCATTAAAGCCGATATATCATTTTTTTTAACTCTAGTAAATACATGCTGAAACTCATTAAATAGGGGTCCCTGATCACGATTTTATGGTTTTTTTGTAAATTCATTGTAAAAAATGCATGTTCCCATATGGTACCTTTAGGCTTTAACTGGGTACAAAAGTTTGGTACTTGGGAAAATAGCGGCCCGCGGGCCGCATGCGACCCTTGACGATATTTTATGCGGCCCACGAAGCATTTCATAATTTACTTAAATTAAAAATATATCTGTGTATAATATAAGCAAGTTGGTTTACAAAAAAAAAAAAAAAAAAAAATAGGTTGGTTTCGTGATCGTGTTGAGCCAAAATATTACTTCACTGAGAAAGCAATTACAATAGTACATTGTTCAACTAGGGCGGTAAGTTGTCAATTGCTCACTTCGATCGTGCGCTCGTTCGCTCGAGAGGGCAATTGACAATACCGCACGATTTGCAGATAATATTTTTTATTACTCATGCGAGGGGACGTTTCTTACAAGTTTGGTGTCCAGGGGCCATAAAAAAAAAATAGAATCAAAAATGAAGAATTTGATTTTTCAATTGTCTCCGATGGTGTGGATTCGTCATAAGAACTCTCATCCGTCTCCGGTATCACATTAGAATTTACACTCATATTAAAACATTTTTTTTATTTTAATTTTTATTTTGTAATGAAAAAAAAAACACTTTCAAGTCACTTTTTTAATATTGAGGTTTTGATTGTGTTTATTCAATTGTTTTTTTAAATGTAACTGCGATTTTTATTGAATATTTGCGTGCGTTACCCAAGTTATGTGGCAATACAGCCAAAACAGCCATTTGTCACACTAAAAAATGGGCGCAAAGATAGTACTTTTCCCGCATGTGTAACAAAAATTTATCTATACATAGTACCCACAATCAATGATCTTAATTTATATTCTAACACAAACATAACTACAACAAATCCACTACCTTCTACCACTACCTTCTATCTTCCAATATTCTTCTTCAGTCATTAGGTCCATCTTTGGGCATATGCCTTTCTCAATGGTTTCCATCTTTTCCTACTCTGTACTAGTTGGATCCATGCTAGTCTGGCTGTTGCTATGAGGTCATCATACCAACTTATTCTATGATCTCCATTCTATGATTCGCCTGTCCCATCTCATCCTAACACTCCTTGCAACGTAACCTGCGCGTCATTTGAGAATTGCAATTTTCTCTCCAATATTGGTGACTTTAGTTATTGCTCATATTCTTTCGTTTCGCTATCTGTACCTTTTTGTAATCCCATCATTGACCACTTCATTCCTCTTAGTACCGTTCCTAGTGCCATATGTCATCACAGGTAAAAGGCACTGTTCAAAATCTCTTGATTTAGGTGTTGAGCTATTTTCTTATTTCACAGGATGAATGATAGTTTGGCGAAAGCCACCCATCCTAGCCTTGATGGGTATCCAGTCTTTGGTTTCTCAGATCGTCTTACACTTGTTTCAACCATGTCTTCTTTTGTCGCGTTTCTTTGTATTCTCCAGTCTGGCGGTCGCTCCCGCCAAAGGAGTTTGCGAAGAAGCCGGGTGTTATCCATCCGGCAGACGCACAGTGGTTTGAAATCCCAAAAAGCTGGCCAAAATATGAAGGAACCATCCAAATATCGTGATTTTTGATCTCCTTGCGTTTTTGAGGTCGCTGATCCCGAAACTCAAAAGAATTTCGAAATTCAAAATGGCGGACTGCCGGATAATTTTTCGAAAAAAGCATTAATTTTGTTGAAAGTCGAGATTTAGCGGCTGTAAAAGGCACCGATCACGAAACTGAATTCAAAATTCAAGATGGCGGCCAATAGAAGGCGGATGATTTTCCCTAAAAAGTATTTAATTTTAGTAAAAAACAGCACTTTGCGGTTTTTGACGCCACTGATTGCGAAACAAAATTCAATATTCTACAATTCAAAATTGCGAATCCAATATGGCGAACAATTTTTCGAAAAAAGCATTCAATTTGGTCGGAACTCAAGATTTAGGGGTTTTTAAGATCACTGATCACGAAACTAAAGTTGAAATTTTAAAATTCTGAATGACCACCAGTGTTTGTGTATATGTGTGTATTCTAGTCTAGGACAATTCGTGGACGGAAAAAAAATATTTCGTTCCTACTCGCTTGTTGCCACCTCTTTTATAATTCCGATATCAATCTACCAATGGTAAAATGTATGATTGTTTGAATTTTTTTGACACCTCCATCTCAACAATGTCAAATGTTCAATACCGATTTCACAAATATGAAAATTTCTTGTGAAACAAATTTCTTCGGTATTATCCACATGCCCTGTACAAAATGGAAGAATAATATTAATAGGAGAATTACCAATTTCCTATAAACAATATTTCATACGCAAAAATTACGAAAAACTGCAGAAGGTGCACCACACATCATCGCATAAAAATTATAACCGAAACCGAACGCGCAGTTATGTTTTGGATATGTTCTGAATTAATGTCTGAGCAACAATTTGAATTTGGTTTAAGAGCCCCGGTCGACCAGGGTTTTGACTTATTGCTAAAATATACCACTATTTTCATTAATTATTTACTAACTCGTACATCGTTAATATTAATTTCGAGAAACACATTCAAATTGTAGTTACTATCTAGAGAAGAATCAATTTTTCAGAATCAAAATTCGTTAAGTTTTCCCGACTCTACAGCCGTTTGAACTTCGTGTTACTTACGACGACCAACCAGCAAATAATGCGGCAGGCCAGACGCGTGCCGGTTTCACGATTATAATACATACTAGAATACGGCTAAAGGTTATAAGTCATAATACATACTAGATGTACCACTGCAACTATTCCAACCATTAAAAGTCGCTAGATTTGTTTTTTTTCACTTTTGGCCAGCTTTATGGAATTTCCGACCACTGTGAGACGTGGCCAAACGACGTTGGTTTTCGCTTTTGTATTTCTTCTATGATCGGTGTCTGTTGATTGCAGCTTTCTCTAATCGTCTCGTTTCGGAGTCGGTCGCGGATGGAGACACGGAGTATTTGTCTCAAGCATCGCACTTGAAAGACCTCGAGCTTGTTTAGATCCGGTTTGAGCAGTGTTTCCACCACGTTTCTGACCCATAAAGAAGAGTAGGAAGGATTAACGTTCAGTATAGGCGTATTTTGGTTTTGTTGGTGATATTCGTCTGCTTCCATATGCACCACTTGAGCGAGGTTATGGTGAATGTTGTTGTTACTTGACCGATCCGGCTATGAACATCGGCCGTCGACGCCAATTCATTCTCTGTCACAAGCGATCCTAAATACTTAAACTGATACCTGTTCGATTTAGGTTTCATCGAGGTAAACCCTCGCTTCCGATCCATCCGTTATGAGCACTTTGGTTCTATCCGCATTGATTTTTAATCCGTATGACTGTGTGATGCGGGTAATGTACAAAATGTCTGTTGCTTCGGCATCCGTGTTGGCGCGGACGGCGCTGTCGTCGGCGAACATCAGATCGCTTATGAAGTCGTCGTCGTAACGGATTCCTCGTCGTTCATCGAATGCTTTCCGCATAATCGCGTCAACCACAACGTTAAAAAGTAGTGGCGGGGCGACGTTATCTTATCGCACCCCAGTTCGAATCGGAAACTCCTTGCATAAGTCATTTCCGATACGAACACTGCTGGTTGAGCTGTTGTACGATGCCTGAAGAAGTTGAATGATTTTCAGCGGCACGTGTTCGGTCTCTAGGGTTCTCAAAAAAGTGGCCCAGTCGATGCAATTAAAGACGGATTTGGAGACGATGACGGTTCTTTTGCCGCATCGAATTATTTCTTCCGTTAGCTAACGGAGAGCGTATATCTGATCGATGCATCCTCGATGTGGTCTAAATCCAGCTTGTTCTTCCCGGCTCATTTGCTCTTGATGTTTCTTTAGCCTCGATGATATGATTTTCATAAATAGTTTACAGACGATCGAGATGAGACTAATAACACAACGATCGCTTACTTCCACGCCGACGAGATACGATCTGAATGCCATTCAAATATTAGTTATGAGAACGTGAAGTTGTTGCAATAAGACGTCTTCTCCGGCTTTTATTATCTCGGCCGTTACTTGATCTCCTCCTGGCGCTTTACCTCCGTTGTTCAGCGATTTTATTGCCGTCTTTACCTCGGTAATTGTGGGTTCGGTGTCGGGGAACTGATTCGTAGGCTGCTCGATAATCGGTGGTTCGGGCGCTGGACCTTGTGGCGGATCGTGATTGTACAGTTGATTGAAGAATTCTCTCCACAGTTGCAGGCGCCCGTATAGAGAGGTCACGAAAGTTCCGTCCGACTTTTTGATGTTGTCGTTCGTTGATGTTGTGTTGCCGTATAGCCGTCGGATTGTCTGGTACAACCTCCGGTACTCGTGCCTCGACGCTGCTTCTTCCATTTCGGCCGCGACGCTATTCCAGTACTCTTCCCGTTGCGATTTCATTTTCAGTCGTACTTCTTTGCTCAATCGACGATATTGCTCGAAATCGACGTATTTCATTTGTTTCCGCAGGTTAACGAGGTCCAGACAGTCGTTCGAAATCCACGGTTGTGTCTGTCTACGGAGCTCCGTTGCGCACTCCACTGTGGACCCCGATAATTGCTTTTTAACAGAAACATAAACTACAAAAAATCTCGAAAGCATGTCTATGCCCACTGCCACTACCTTCTACCTTCCAATCTTCTTCTTTAGTCATTAGGTCCATCATTCGGCATAGGCCTTTCTCAATTGTTTCCATCTTTTTATATTATGTGCTAATTGGATACATGCTAGTATGGATGTTGCTATGAGGTCATCATACCATCCTATTCTATGATCTCTATTCTATGATTCGCCTGTCCCATCTCATCCTATCACTCCTTGCAACGTAACCTGCGCATCTTCAATCGAGGATTGCAATTTTCTCTCCAACATTGGTGACTTTAGTTATTGCTCATGTTCTTTCTTTTCGTTATTTCTACCTTTTTGTAATCCCCATCATTGACCTCTTCATTGTTCTTTGTGCAGTTTCTAGTGGCATATGTCATCACAGGTAAAATGCACTGTTCAAAAACTCTTGATTTAGGTGTTGAGCTATTTTCTTATTTCACAGGATGAATGATAGTTTGGCGAAAGTCACCCATCCTAGCCTTATTCTCCTTCATATTTTTTTCCTTCTGTTTGGTTTGGTTGATAGTAAGTTTTTGTCCTGGGTACATGTATTCTTCCACCTTTTTGACTTTCCGCCCTCCCATTATTATTGGATCTTCTGTTTCTAAGTACATTTTTAAAGGCCCTATTTTTTTACATTCTCTTTGTTGGTCTGTAATTATTGTTGATTTAACAAATATTCTCTACAATGTGCCAAGATAATAATATCGTCAGCATAACTTAGATCGGTTAGTCGAGTTTAATTTTTTTTTTAATCTGTAGCCGGCGATTGCCCTAACAACCATACGCTGCTGTCGGTGCAGCAGGATTTCTTGCTCCATTCACGATACATTTCCACTTTTTCCGATCGATTGCGATGTCCTTGACTTGATGGGTGTCCAGTCTTTGGTTTCTCAGATCTTCTTCCTCTTGTCTCAACCATGTCTTCTTTGGCGCGTTTCTTTGTATTCCAGTCTGGCGGTCGCTCCCGCTAAAGGAGTTTGCGTGGAAGGCGGGTGTTATTCATGCGTCAGACGTGGCGAAACCAACTTAGTCTTCGTTTTTGTATTTCTTCTACGATCGGTGTCTGTTGATCGCAGCTTTCTCTAATCGTCTCGTTTCGGAGTCGGTCGAGGATAGAGACACGGAGTGTTTGTCTCAAGCATCGCATTTGTAAGACATCGAGCTTGTTTAGGTCCGGTTTGAGCAGTGTTTTCACCACGTTTCTGATCCATAAAGAAGAATAGGAAGGATTAACGTTCAGTATAAGCTATTTTGGTTTTGATGGTGATATTCGTCCGCTTGCATATGACCCACTTGAGCGAGGCGAATGTTGCTGTTGCTTGACCGATCCGGCTATGAACATCTGCTGTCGACGCCAAATCCTTCTCTGTCACAAGCGATCCCAAATACTTAAACTGTGGTACCTGTAGGATTTGGGTTTCATCGAGGTAAACCCTCGCTTCCGATCCGTCCGTTGTGAGCACTTTGGTTCTATCCGCATTGATCTTTAATCCGTTTAACTATGTGCTGCGGGTAAGGTCGTACAAAATGTCTGTTGCTTCGGCATCCGTGTCCGCGCAGACGACGCTGTCGTCGGCGAACATCAGATCGGTTATGAAGTCATCGCCGTCGCCGTAGCGGATTCCGCGTCGTTAATCGAATGCTTTCCGCATAATTGCGTCAACCACAACGTTAAAAAGTAGTGGCGAGGCGACGTTTCCTTAACCGTTTCCGTACTCCAGTTCGAATCGGAAACTCCTCGGATAAGTCATTTCCGATACGAACACTGCTGGTTGAGCCGTCGTACGATGCCTGAAGAAGTTGAATGATTTTCAGCGACGTGTTCTGTCTCCAGGGTTCTCCTCAAACTGTCCCAGTCGATGCAATCAAAGGCGGATTTGAAGTCGATGAAGACGATGACGGTTCGTTTGCCGCATTTAATTATTTCTTCCGTTAGCTGACGGAGAAGCGTATATCTGTTCGATGCATCCTCGATGTGATCTAAATCCAACTTGTTCTTCCCGGCTCGTTTGCTCTCGATGTTTCTTTCTCGATGATATGAGTTTCATAATTACTTTACTGACAATCGAAAGGAGGTTAATACCGCGGTAGTTTTTGCATTCTCGAATGTCTTTCTTTCTTCAGAATAGGCAGAACGATTGCTTTCTTCCACGCCGACGGTATACGATCTGAATGCCATATATTCGTTATGAGATCGTGAAGTTGTTGCAATAAGACGTCTTCTCCGGATTTCATCATCTCGGCCGTTAATTGATCTCCTCCTGGGGCTTTACCGTTCTTCGGCGACGGTTCGTTTGCCGCATTTAATTATTTCTTCCGTTAGCTGACGGAGAGCGTCTAAATCCAGCTTGTTCTTCCCGGCTCGTTTGCTCACGATGTTTCTTTAGCCTCGATGATATGATTTTCATAAATACTTTACAAACGATCGAGAGGAGGTAGTTCCAGGTAGGAGCTAATACCACGTCAGTTCTTGCATTCTCGACTGTCTCCTTTCTTCCAAATAGGCAGAACGATCGCTTTCTTCCACGCCGACGGGATACGATCCGAATATTCGATATGAGATAGTGAAGTTGTTACAATAAGACCTCTTCTCCGGCTTTTATTATCTCGACCATTATTTGATCTCCTACTGGCGCTTTACCGTTTTTCAGCGATTTTATTGCCGTATTCACTTCAGTAATTGGCGGTTCAGTGTCGGGGAACTGATTCGTAGGCTGCTCGATAATCGGTGGTTCGAGCGCTGGATCTTGTGGCGGATCGTGGTTGTACAGTTGAAGGAAGAATTCTCTCCACCGCTGCAGGCGCTCGTGGGAGTGGTCACGAAGGTTCCGTCGGATTTTTTGACGTGGTTGTTCGTTGATGTTGTTTTGCCGCCTAGAGGTCGGATTGTCTGGTACAACGTCCGGTACTCGTGCCTCGACGCTGCTTCTTCCATTTTGGCTGCGACGTTATTCCAGTACTCTTCCCGTACCGATATCATTTTCCGTTGTACTTCTTTGATCAATCGACGATATTGCTCGAAATCGACGTGTTTCATTTGTTTCCGCTGGTGAACGAGCTCAGACAGTCGTCCAAAATCCACGGCTGTGTCCATCGACGGAACTCCGTTGCGCACTCCACAATGGGCTCCCATAATTGCTTTTTGACATAAACATAACTACAAAAATATCAAAAGCATTTCTATGCCCACTGCCACTACTTTCTACCTTCCAATCTTCTTCTTTAGTCCATCGTTGGGTTAGGCCTTTCTCAATTGTTTCCATCTTTTTCTATTCTGTGCTAGTTGGATACATGCTAGTCTGGCTGTTACTATGAGGTTATCATAGCATCTTATTCTATGATCTCCATTCTATGACTCGCCTGTCCCAACTCATCCTATCACTCCAATATTCTCTCCAATATTGGTGACTCTAGTTAATGCTCATATTCCTTCGTTTCGCTATCTGTACATTTTTGTAATCCCCATCAGTGACCTCTGCATTGCTCTTTGTGCAGTTTCTAGTACCATATGTCATCACAGGTAAAATGCACTGTTCAAAATCTCTTGATTTAGGTGTTGAGCTATTTTCTTATTTCGTAGGATTAATGATAGTTTGACAAAGCCACCCTTCCTAGCCTTATTCTCCTTATTATTTTTTCCTTCTCTTTGGTTTGTTTGATAGTAAGTTTCTGTCCTAGGTACATGTATTCTTCCACATTTTTGACTTCCTGTACTGCTATTATTGGTTCTTCTGTTCCTATGTACATTAACTGGGTTTTTACAAGATTCATTTTCAGTCCTGTTTTTTAGATTCTCTTTGATGTTTTTTTGTAATTTTTTTTACCTTTACCTTTGTTGGTTGGCAATTATTGTTGATTTGACAAATATTCTTTATGTGCCAAGATTATAATATCGTCAGCATCTTAAGGCCGGTACAGACGCTCCGTTTTGCATAACCTTTTGTCTGCGCAGTTCAACACGTTGCAGATAAAACGTTGCATGTAGACAGGAAAACTGCGCAGTTTTGAGAACTGCGCGGAGACGGTACAGTTGCAGCGATAACTGAGCTAAAGAGAGTAGATATCCATGAACTGTGCAGTTAAGTCGGCTCATGTAGACGGTAGCTCAGTTTTCAGATTCATTTTGTTGCTCAGTTTCTTTGTACGTGTATATTTAACATATTAATATTATTAAATTATATCTCTATAAAGAGCAACTTATATTATTGCTTATATATTTCCGTTATTAAATTATATATCCATAATGAGATATATATTTTAACATGACGGACAATTTTTTTTGACGGACGGACAAATTCGGGATTTTCTCGCAGAATTTATTGCATTATACGAAAGTTTCCCATGCATTTGGCGTATAAAATCCAAGTAGTGACAGGAATAAAAAGGGGCAGGCTTATGATAGTTTAGTAGAAAAATTTAAACAAAATTGATGCAACCGCAAACAGAGAAACAGTTGTAAAAAAAATAATTAAATGTTTACCGTAAAGATTGACAAAAGTTAGTTTATTTTCACAAAAAATAGCTTCACATGTTTCGGGAATGATTTCACTTAACAATTGTTTCGATATAATTATGGTGAATTCTAGGTCTTTGTAACTTCGGCCAGTAGCCAAAAATCTTAAAGTTGCTGTTAGCCTTTCATGTGGTGATATTGCTGTTCTCATACAAGTATTTTCTTTGATGATATGCGGTGTCACTAATTCCAATAAATAAGTGTACATGTCTATGTTCATTCTCAAGTAGTTCCGCCAATCATTAGGTTTATCACGTAATTCACGCAGTAATCTAATATGCGAAAAGTGCTGCCTTTTTAGAAGCCACTTCCGCGACCACATTGAACGGCGGATACTTCTCAGACGTTCCAATCTTTTATTTTTCTTAACAAGACAGCATGCCGAAATTGACCGTAGTATTACCTCCTCATGTCACTAAAACTTTGAGAAATATACAGATATATCTGCACCGCGTGGACGCTCTACAAATTGCAACGTTTTCATTCCGTCTTAAGACTGCGCAGACAAAAGGTTGTGCAAAACGGAGCGTCTGGACCGGCCTTTAGACTTGTTACTCAAGTTTCATTGATGTTGATAACTTTTTCGTTCCAGTCAAATTTTCTTAAAAGCTGTTCCAATGCTGAAAATGAAAGAAAGTTAAGTAAAGAGTTTTAGAGATAAGGAGTCACATTGTAATACTCCTTTTTCAAGTTGGACAGGTTTAGTTTTTTCGTGGATAATGTAAGTTGCTTCTTTGTTGCAATCTTTGTTGGTATTCGTCGAACTTTCTCTCTAGTCTGTTGGTGATTATTTTTGTCAGTAATTTGAATACATGTGGCATTAGACTGATCAGCCTGTAATTTTCTATATTGTTATCATCTTTTTTGTACAAAGTTTTTATAGTTTTTTTGTATTTTCCTCGTCTTAAGGCATTTGTTTAGTAGTTTCGTAATTTTTTTTTATTAGATATTCTCTTCATTCTCGTGTCATTTCCACCGTAATATTCTCATCTTCAATTGCTCCATTGGATGTTCAAAGTAGTTTTTACTTCTTCTATTACCTCCTTCTAATATACCTCCCGCAATTTCATAGACACTGCACATTAAAATAACTAATAAAATAGGATTTTTTTTAATGTGGCCCTACAGCCAAAATATTTGCGCACGCCTGGTGTAGCCCATCATAGCGAATGTCATTGCTTTGTCGCTCCTTCCGCTTTGGGTACCCTCCCAGGAGCCCGTGGCGCAACCTGGTATCTCCTGAGGTATGTCTAAAATTATGTTATAAGAATCAGGTCAAATATTCATCTAATAGTGAAACATTTTGTAATAAATACCTGATAAATATTTCTTCGTAATTCTTATTGAGTAATTTTTCGGAAACTTTTTCTACAGAGTCCATGCGTTCTGTATTGCTGCGCTTCTGTTCATTAGATATGTGAATATTATACCATTTCTTTGATCGTATTCCTAATTCCTACATTCTTAAAAATAAGTTGGGTAATAAAGTAAATAAGTTGGTAATTTATTTGACCTCCACTATTAGGATAACATCTTACAACGATATATTATTGTCCATCTGATCGACACCACCCCATATTTTTGTTATACTGCATTATAAGGTCCGGCCTTGAAATTGCAACGGATTTCTTATCAAATTCAAAACAGTTTATTTCATAATTTAAGCACGTAAATACATATACAATAAAATGAAACATATATACATCCTACATGAAATGTGTCAAACAGGTATGGTTAACATGAAATGCCGATATTTGCGTTATTAACCTTTGAAAAAACTCTTGTACATTATAGGGTTCAATACTAATTAGCAGTTTAAATAACTGCATTTTAAATTGTTTGCTACTGTGCAAATGCTTAATATACCTTGGTAAACTGTTAAATAATTTCATGGTATTATATGGGGGATTTCTATCCGTAAGTGTTAAGGCATGCTTTGGTAGCTGAAACAGTTCTTTATTAAATCTCGTTCGCCGTTCAGTAGGTTTGCAGAAGTTACTGAAAAGGTATGTTTTCGAAGAAATACGATGTTTTCATGAATAAAGACGCCCGTTACGGTCAAGACATTTGCCCTTCTAAAGCACCCCCTGCAAGATTCGTGGTAGACTAAGTTACTTAGTATACAGAGGGCTTGTTTTTGAATCCTGAATATAGTTTTGATGGTTGTTGAATTTCCCCAAAACATGATACCAAACCTAAGAATGCTGTGGAAATTGGCGAAATACACTAATCGAAGAATCTACATATCGCTGGAGGATCTCAATGCGAAAACAGCCTTGTTTAGCTTCCCAGTCACAAAGGTTATATGACTGGTCCAGTCTAGATACTGGTCCAAATGAATACCAAGCAACCTAACGGACTCTTGAACCAACACGCGTTCGTTGTCGATTGCCGATTCCTCGGGGTACAATAATACGCTTTGTCTTAAAGAATATTGGCTGTGTGTTCTCATTGTTTCATATCAGTCTATTAGACCCAAACCATGACGTCAAAGATTCGATGACATTATTTATATTCGTAGAAATATCATCCATTGTCTTATGTAGTAATAATACTGATGTGTCGTCCTCGATGATGTGTAATAATTATGTGGGGTGAATTAATAGATGTCAAATGTATCTCATTTATAAATAGTGAAAGGGTCCAATCGTGCTCCCCTGTGGGATTCCTATGTTGATCGTACATGGGGGGGGGGGGGTATTGCACAAATCCGTGCGGAGTATAAACCCTAGTGACGTGTCCTATTTGTTAGAAAGGATTTGATCAAATTAAGCGCGACCCCCCTTATGCCATATTTTGAAAGTTTTATTAACAATATATTATGGTCAACCATCATAGGCCTTATATAGGTTCTTAAGAAGTCTTAACTACTAACTATGAAGTTATCCACTAACTAAGAAGTCTTGTCCTACCGGGATCCTTCGGGATTAAAGATTATCAATTACTAGTTTTGTGAAATGATAACACGCAGTTTCAATACCTCTGCCCTTTACAAAGCCATGTTGTTGATGACTTATTATTTTATATTTATCTAAGAACGATAATATTCTTGAGTAAATTATTTTCTCAAAGATCTTAGAAAACATAGATAGAACACTTATGGGTATGTAGTTGGGTGTTATAATCGCCACTTTTAAGTTTTCTGGAAATTTGGCCGTCTCTAAGACATTGTTAATGATATATTGTAGAGGAATTAATATTGAAGGTAGCACATTTTTTCAAACGATGGAAGAAATATCGTCTATGCCCGCACTTTTTGTATTTTTTAAGTTTGTAATAACATTATAAAGCTCTTCCCGGCTGATTGGCATTAAAAATGTTGTATTATTGTTGAAAACGATCTTATCCTTGTAGCACACCACAGGTTGAGAGACTGCTAAGTTTTTTTGCTCTGTTTGTGAAGAAACTATTAATTAGTACTAGTCGCACTCACTAGAGGATCGTCAGCACGAATCAACAAATGTATCACTTTTCATCTTTTTTTCGGTAATTCGTCTTACTATATCCCAGGATGTTTTTTTGCCGATTGAACGATGTTTCTATTTTCATTCTAAACTGTTTTCTCTTTTCGTCTCTTAACAGCCTAGTATAATTTCTACGTAGGTTGTTATACAGGTTCTTAAATGGGGGATTATAACGTGATATCGTCTGCAACAGAGATGTAAGTCCATTTTCTTTAAACATGGGTTATTAAAAGAGCGTTGAAATTTTTTAGTGATGTGAACGGGGACTCTAGGAAGCCCTCGTTGAAATTACGCAGAAATATGTCCATGAAAGCGTTCCATTGCATGTCGACATCCTCCGGTTTCACTTTAAAAATTAGGTTCCACGTTGCATTTGCCATTAATTCCCTGTGTTGTTCAATATTATTTCGGTTGAACAGTCTAGCTATTTTTCTTGTGCGGACCGAAGCTCCGTTTTTGTACTCTACTGTAATGATTTGAGCACAGTGATCAGACATGTGGTAATTTGTGGTTTCGATAGTGTATTCCATAGTGAACTATTATGTTGTCAATACACGTACCGGACTGCGGTGATGGTCGCATTAAACGATTCCAACAAGGATGTGAATCGTTGACTTGTGTTAGAGTCCTTAAGGCTATTGCTATTGAAATCGCCAGCTATAATATATTGATTATTGCCATTGCAGAGTACTAGCAAGAGAGCATGCATCTTCCGTAGGAATAATTTAAAACAAGCCTAGGGCTCCATTGGCTATGCATAAATGCCAATAATTATTATTACTTTGCCGTTTAGGACTGACTCAATTGCAGAGCATTCAAACACATGTATTTCTGCCAATCCGTTTAAGTCTTGTCTAGGCTTACAGTTGATTCCGTTCTTGCAATAAATTGCCGAGCCTCCGTGAGCTCCAGCTTATCTTTTCTGTTAAACCTGTTGTAGGGACATCACAGTTGCATGGTTGTTATCATGAAAAAACAACAGTCCTGTAGGAGATCATAGTTGCCCGGTATGGTAGTAACCATGGAAAACAAAAGGGAAAATAAAATAAGAAAAAAAGATCGACTGTTCTTAAGACGCGAGACAAACCACAGATAGTTTTTATGTGTTGTTACTTTGGCGTATTTGAATTTTTATCTTTAATAAATAATTTTGTTTGTAATTATCCACGAGCACTAAAATTGGTGACCCCGACGTGATAGATCGCCCGAAAAGAGAAAAACGGCCGAGGAAGCTCAACAAGCCGCTCTAATCACTGAATTGCAACAGCAACTTGCGAACGCAAGAGCTACGCTGGATGGTCGACAATAACAACGACAAACGTTAGCACAACACTTAGATGAGCTGATGGACGTGAAGCTGCCGACATTCTCGAAAAGAGACCCGGTATTGTGGTTCGCGCAAATCGAGGCACAATTCAATGACTACCAAATAAAGTCAGATAACAAGAAGTACTACACCGTGGTGAGTGACCTCGATTGTAATATCCTACAACAAGTTTACGATGTCATCTTGAACCCTCCAACCACGAATAAATACGAAGCGTTAAAATCTAAGCTTACGGCAGTATTTTCGGATTCGCAAGAGCGGCAACTACGCCAACTCCTAACAGAAATCGAGTTAAGAGATCGGAAACCATTGCAGTTACTAGGCGAAATGAGAGCACTCGCGGGTACGAAGATAAATGAAGAAGGCCTCATGAAACTGGATGCAGCGGATGCCGACGAATGTCCAGCTAGTTCTTTCGGCGAGTGAAGGTGTCTCTATTGAAAAAATGGCTGCGATTACAGACAAGGTAACATAAATCAACGTGTTTTTTTATTTTGTAGATTTGGATACATCGATACCAGCTCCATCGCCGCGGTTATAAAACTACCGCTGATATGACAACTGCGCTGACAGCAAAACAGGTAGCGCAGTTGACAACCCGGATTGATACCGGGAGTTTACCAGATGTTGCGGGAGCAATTCTACAAATGGCATAACCCTATCAATCGTAACAGGGTTCGAGGAGCCATAGCCGAATATGACATATTTATGACACTTGTTATTATCACCATCGTTTTAGTGATAAGGCAAAGATATGCCAGCCACAATGCAGCTAGAGCCCGGAATCGAAAAACTGATGTTTCCATCCACACGGGGCAGTGTGCGATGGTATAACAGAAGAAACACATCGCCTTTATGTAACAGACCACAAATTGGGAACTTGTTACTTAATCCACACGGGAGCAGACATATCGGTGTTACCAAAAAAATACATCGCAAATGCAACTGGGAACTCTTCTGCAAACACTATGTTTGCAGCTAACGGCACCCCTATCGAGACTTACGGCTAGAGGTTATTATCCCTCGACCTAGGACTTAGAAAATCGTTCAAATGGATTTTTGTCATCGTCAATATAGGACATCCTATCAGGTGGTTGTCACCAAATTTAGTGTTTAATTACAAACAAAATTAATTATTTATTAAAGATAAAAATTCAAATACGACAAAGTAACAGCACGTAACTATCTGTGGCTTGTCTCGCGTCGTAAGAACACTCAATTTTTTTTTCTTGTTTTGTTTTTCATGATTACTAACATACCAGTCAACTATGATCTCCTGCAGCTCTCTTGTTTTTTCATGATTACAACCATGCAACTGTGATGTCGCTACACTTTTAACTGGTCTGACGGGTTCTACCCCAAAACAGGTAACAGCGATTGTGACGATTTTGATATCCATGCACTTTACATACATATTAGGCTAAACCGGAGACCCGTGCATGTTAGCCGCGGCAGAAATTAGAACTAACGTATAAAAACAGTGTTTCAACCCCCATCTAATTGATAGATGTCGTGTGTTTATTAGCACGTAGTCTATTTGATTCTTTGTCAGTCCGTCTGACCAGGTCCTTAGTAGTTTCTTTTAGAAGGTAAAATATTGATACCGCAATGGATAAGTATTCCAATACAGACTTTCAGTTCTTGGATGGATAGTTGTGGGTTCGCACTGTTTTTCAGTAAGGCGTAATAGACCTTTTTTCGGTTAGTTAATCGAATGCTCATCCTTCAAATTTGAAAGGCGGGAATATGAAAGTTTCGGGCACATATTTAGTTATACGCAAGAAGTCAGAAATTTTTGAAATAACAGCTTCCAATATCTTGAAGAAGGGACAGTTCAATTCGAGGATATTAAAAAATATCATTGGGTGACATTAAAAAAGAAGATTTTATGGGAATATGTGGAAAAATCTTATTTTATATATTACAGTACATAACAGTAAAATAAGAAATGCAGATATTTTCTAAAAAGCGGGATATTTTTAAAAATCGGCGGGACGCGGACTTGTCCTACAAAAAGCGGAACTGTCCCGCCAAAATCGGGACGTGGGGTCACTATATATGCATCCTTATGCCATTATTTCAATCGTGTGTAAAAGTATCCAAATCGTGCGTAAAAGTCCAATCTAAATCAAATGCAGTTTCATTATTAAGCGATTTCTTTTTGTTGTTACTATGGCAACAACTTGTGTCACTAAACAAAAAACATAGACGTAGTGAAAATAAATTTTCTGACATACTTATATTAAAATTTAATAAATTTTTCTTATTTTGAATCAAGAAGTGTCGGCCTCTCAGTCTGGATTTATTTAGCTCTAATATAACTTATCTAGGTAATCTAGGTTAGGTTAGGCTTACCTAGATTACATCGACAACGACCAAATAGTGTTCCCTTCACTATGCGTTTTTACTAGTTTTAGTCACAATTTTTGTCACGGAGACTCATTGCGATTAAAGCATTTAAACTTCGCAACTCGTGCACAAAAGCCCTTCTTCACACACTTCTATTTAAACTATTATTTTAATCTTGATAGGAAATATTTGCGTTGTGAAATGTTCAGCAGCACCTCTGAAAAAGGTGAAAATGTGTATCTTAAAACGAAAACGTACTTTTCTCATGTAATTTAAACAATCGAATGTAATTTTTCTAAATGTCTTTCAATCACTATTTTAATAAAAGAAAGTTTGAATTCTTCCAATAATTTGAAACTTAAAATACATGTTATGGGCGAATTGAAGAGCCACACAACTTTAGAAAAGAGCCGCATGCCGCTCGCGAGCCACAGGTTAGGTTACGTTAGAAAGACCCCTGGTATAGGGTAACGACGAAAGCTCCCATTTGTTCCCAAATGTTTACTCTAAAATTTTTAGCGATTATGACGATAGTGTACAAATTATTATACAAATAGTGTACCAAAAATCACATACAATTCTGGTGTCACACTAATTGTATGCTAACGTATACATTATAATTTTCTTCTAATGCAATATAAAGAAACACCTCTGTAAAACACGAAAATGTAACGAACAAGCACCGATTTGTGTGCGACGTACTTGTTTACCATTACTGAGTAACAACAATCAATCTAATACGCGCCAAATCACACCACGCACCATTCCCACCCTTCTAAAAATTAGGTCAATGTTTATCGGTTCCATATGGGATCGTTGACTTTAATGGGTTAATAACTAAATATTCAAGCGAGGGCAAAGAAAAGAAATAATGCATTTTCGAGAAACTTCGCAACTAGTATTTACTGATTCTTGCAGGTTTCCGCTGTGAATTGAAAACACGTTATCTGCAAAAATTTCAGCAAATTATTATTATTTTAGTACTATCCTGGTGAGAAAATGGGAATTTTAAAACGTGGCCGTCTAATTCCATTACCAAAACACAATTTAGTTTTTGATAATGGTAGAGTAAGTGAGTGGTTTGGAAAGTAAGAAAAGAAACATTCCTATAATTTATATACATATATTTTATTATTAATGTTTATGTTTGTTAAGTTTTTAAATATTTTATCAGAGATAGAATTGCTACCAGTAACTAGGATGGTGGTTTTTAAGAATAATTGCCAAATAGAGTACATGTTTGGACCAATTAAGATTTTATGTTTTCGAGGCTCAAAACAATACCATCACTATTTTTTAATTATATATCATATTTATTTTTCTTCAGTATTAAGTGTACTTACTTTTCATTCCAGTAAAATAAAATTAACAATTTAATCTTAATTTTATTTCAAACATTTCCCAAAACTTCTTCAAAATATAAATCCATGACGAATAGGTTAAAGTAAAACAAATTAATAACAAAATGTGATGTAATTAATCACCATCCAATCGTTTTCGATATCTATATTTTAAATCGAAATTTAAATCGATTTCGGCATCGAAAGAAGGAGACAGATGTGTCGACCTGCGCCGAAATCTCGCGATTTTTATTAATCACGTCGCGAATTGATATTTCCAACAGTATACTTCGAGTAAAGAAAGCGAGAAGGCACAAATTAAAACGCGAACTAAGTTCGACCGACACGTGCACGTATTGCAAAGTTTACGTCAAAAACGTTTAAGTTTATCGTCAAGTTAAATCTGGACCAGGGTGGTGCGATCACGATCCAGAGGGCTGCAGCGACAGTTAGCGTCCGGAAAGACATATTTTAAGGGTATCCCTCTACAGATCTGATATCTATTGTTTTTCCTATTTTTTTCTCTTAAATAGGCGACGGAAGGACGATCCAACACGGGGCGGAAACGCAAGCAACCCTAAGGTAAGTGACGGGACCATCCCAATTTAAAGTAGAAAACAAATTATTTTTTCGTTAAATACAGTCCATACACATACAGATCCCATTGGTTCAATCTACCCCACGTCCTCGCTGGAATTTTGCTAAAGCCGCATGAATATATACGAAAAGGAAATGGATGCCGGGGTTAGGTTCATCCCAGCAAAAGCTATCCATTAAGCTTTGTCAAACTTGTAATCTCAACAGCAAAAACGCACATCCCCAGGGGATACAGGAAAGACTACATAACAGGGTGGAGCGCAGAAAGTACTCGCTTATTTGCAGAATTTGAACGAAGTGGTAGCCCGGACATAGCCGATGATCAGCTAAGATCGTTAGACAAAACCCGGCTAGAAAAATGAGAGACGACCATGCAGAATCTCGATTTTACACATTCTAGCCGCAAAACATGAAGCCGTGTGCGGCAGTATCATAAAAAGGGTATCTTGGCAAGTCTAGCATCAATAAAACTGGTAAATCCAACATGAAGGCAGATATGATAGCGAACCGAATTCAAAAAGTGACCCGTGTTCCATCTGATAAACACCATTCAACACGCGTTAAAAGAGTTGAAGGCCTTGAAACAACAATGCCCTGCACAATCCATTTTCTCTGAAGCTTTCTCAACCGGTGAAGTAGACGCTGCGATTAAAATGACCAACAATGGTAAAGCTGGCGGGTATGTTGGTATCTATCCCGAATTTCTAACGCACTGCGGACCAAACACAAAGCGTTGGCTTGCTGCTCTCTTAGAAATATTGCATACTGAAAAATTGCCGGACTTGTTTAAGATTACCAAGACTATCGCTTTAGCTAAGCCGCTTGATAAACCCGAGAGCTACCGCCCAATCGCCTTACACAGTGTCTGCTATACACTGCCAGAACGTCTCACCTATAATCGAATTAGCGGCACTGTCGACGCAAGTGTTCCAATTGAACAAGCTGGCTTTCGTGCGGGCCGTAGCTGTGCGGACCAAGTACTATGTCTCACAACCCATATTGAGTCTGGTTTTGAGAGAAAGATGAAGACATCAGTTGCATTCATCGACTTGACTGCTGCCTATGATACGGTTTGGAGAGAGGGACTGTTTAAACTTATTAAGGTGATCCTTTGTCGCAAGATAACAAAGCTCAAACAAAGACTGTTTAAACTTATTAAGGTGATCCCTTGTTGCAAGATTACAAAGCTCGTAAACAATATGTTTTCCAATCTTTTTAATTTCAATTACATCTGAACGATGACATCAGCACTAGGAGAAAATTAAGCAATGGTCTTCCGCAAGACTCAGTTCTCGCACCGCTCCTATTTAACCTTATATACATGATCAACCAGCGGCGGTGTCCAGAAAATACGCACAAGCAGACTATATGGCGATTGCAGTGCAACGTAAAGAAATTGCATCAACCGAACACGCACTCAATGCTGACCTTGAAACAATGTGGACCTACTTCAAGCAATAACGCCTACGTCCAAGTATGCAGAAAACGGAAGTATGCTGTTTCGACTTGTGCGCCAGATTCTTCTTCTTGTCCTGCGCATATTCATTAATAGATGTTCGCGACTACATGTCCCATTTCTACAAGATCCCTAGCTGTGTGGATCAAACTTTCCACAGTTCGGAGTTCAGTATTTAACGTAGGTGCAATCGGTGCGTAGCACCGACGGACCCCAATGCGGGCGGGCCCCTGTGACAATACTTTACAATACCATGTGTATTGTCTTTAGAATCTTTAGATAAGTTTAGTACAAAAACAGAAAACACTGACATTAGTGAGGGAGGAACCAATAATACGGAGGAAGTCGAGGATGAAACTTTTAAAACGAAATTTCTTTCGGAACACGCCTTATTTAAAAGTGAAACACTTTCCGAAAGTAAAAAACTAGATTTAGTACGCGTAGGAGCTTGCCAACCACGAGGTATTGCCTACCCTAAAACCAAAAATCGCAGTTTTTCAGAGAAATACTTCAACTTTAAGAATAGCTTAGGTGAGAAACGTAGCAGATGGTGGCTTTCATATCCATCTCAAATGCCATACTTATTGCCGCCATACATGTTGGTTATTTGGAAAGGAAAACGTGGTTTTGTGGAATAATTGGGGACATCTATCCGCCAAAATTCATGAATATTCCCGAAGTACAATGGCTACAATTGATGCATCCCTTAAAAGAGAGTATGACGCAGAGCAGAAAAGATGAAAAGAAGTTCTCACGTTGCAATTTGATCTCCTGCGGACAATTACATCACTAACTTTACCCTTACGAGGTCATTCTAGTGAATTGTGCTTGAATCGTGCCGACTGTTGTGTATACCTAACGTTTATTACATTTCTTTCAAGATACTGTCCACAATTGCAGAATCATTTAGACACTGAAACGAAAATAATGTATTTAAGTGCTTCAATAATGGAAGAACAAATAGGACTTTTGGCAGCTGTTACTAGGACTACATTGTTGGAAGAAGTTCAAAACTGTCATTTGACAGTGTGGTAATGAAGAATTGTTGATAGTACCACTTACATTTCGAAAACAGACTAAGTGGCTTTATTGATTTGTTATGTACATTACATTACATTTAGATATTCTAAATAAGAACGTGCCAGTAAAAGAAGTATTTCTAGAATATTTGAATTTGGACAACCACCATGCTCCTGGATACATTTCGTTATTGTTAGATGCATTTAAACGTCATAATTTAAATACGGACATGGTTGGGCAAGCGTATGATGGAGCCAGTCTGATGAGTGGTGGTGAAAAAGGTGTCCATACCCTATTGGGTAAAGCTATGAGTCGGGAAAATCATAAAGCTTTTGCTCCCTAAAACCACACGGCTGAAAAAAACCGCCTCAACACAAATACTGATTTTTTTGCATTTCCAAAAATGTTACAAATTTCGACGCCGATGGGCTATGCTAAAGGCAGCTTGTAATGATGATAGAATCTTTTCGGATATGGAAACGGAACATAAACAAAATGAAGAAGATGAAGTATTTTGAAGAAAGGAAAAACAACACACACTTAAAGATCTGTCCAACACAAGGTGGTCTGCAAGAACAAAGTCAATAAGTGCTTCATTACAAAATTTTAAATCAGTTCTTTCGTGTTTAGAGGCAATTGTAGAGATAAGGCACGACCACGATGAAGTGGCTACGGCCTCAGGACTTTTAAATTGTTTTACATTAGATTTTTTGATGATTTTAATTTTTTGGAATGATGTTCTGCAAACTATCTATGTTACATCAAATATATTGCAGGAAAAACATGGATTTATTGCATGAAAAAATCTAAAAATAAACTTGCATTACTAAGAACTAACGCTTATTTTAATTTTGGAACTCTCCAAGTCGAAATAGCGTCAATGTGATATGGAAGAAGAACACATGCATCAGTGGTTCTCAAACTTTTTTTGCTGCGGCACCCTTTTATCGAGCTAAAAAAATCTCGCGGCACCCTTGTCGGGGTACAAAAATTTCACGGCACAGCCTAAAGACGGTTTGAAACTTGAATGATTTAGACTTGCAGGTGTCTGCTGGAATTTCATTTCCTCCGACGATGCTGGTTGTCATTGAATCAGTCGCTTCAGAAGCTTCAGTGAGTTCATCACATTTCCGTTTTAAAGACCCAGATTTTAGCCAATTCTCCATAATTCTGCAATAAAAGTAGGAACTCAAATTCGTTTGCCTCCTCATGTAATTTTCTTTTAACTTTTTTTTATATTTGTTGATTAGTGCTGCGGCATCCCAGGAATACGCTCGCGTCACCCCAGGGGGCCGCGGTACCCAGTTTGAGAATCACTGATCTAAACAGAAAAAGGATTCGAAGAGTTAAAAAATTTCACCATGAAATGAGTAACCGAACATTAAGGTGTTATCACAAATGAGTTCTCACCCCGATGAAATAAATGCTTTTTTGTTAAATTTGTTACTTTACAATGCGTCGCAATAAATTAATGCCATCTGGTTTTGGAGTTTACAGAACTTTCAGCGTGACGCCACAATGTGTGTCAAAAAATTGTCGACTGGGACTCTTAGTGATGGTTCTTCTATGTACGTTTCTCTTCTCTGAGAGCGAGCCCTGCCAAAAACGTGCACAGAGCCGCTGAATAACTTAAAAATGCGCCTGTCCGCAACCAAGACATCTTTTTTCTTCCTATACCCCTTTTTCCATCAATTTTGCCTTCAATTATTAATTGCAGTAAATGGTACTTTTGGTTCTGCATAATGTGAGCCAGGTACGCGGTTTTCCTTCTTTTTATTGTAATTAATACTTCGTGGTCTTTGTTAATTCGTCTGAGCACTTCTCCGTTTGTGATTCTTGTTGTCCAGGGGACCTTAAGTATTCTGCGGTACAGCCACATCTCAAAAGCTTCAAATTTGTTCATTGATGCTGTTTTCAGTGTCCACCCTTCCTGGTCGGTTTTTCTTTACGGTATGAAAGGAAAACCGACTATATATAACACTTGACGAGCCGCAGATAGAGGTTGATATCAAAGTCAGTGTTGGTGAAGACTTTTTTAACTTGGTAAATGCGCTACGTGCATTTTCAATTCTGCATTGTATTTCGATGTCTGATATCCAATTATCAGTGAGCCCAGATATTTGATAAGCCCAGAGCCCAGAGAATGTACCCAGATATTTAAATTTGTTCAACCGCTCAATTGGTAACTCGTCAAATCTGTCATTCCTCGTTGCTACAAGAATGCGAAACTCTCGGTAAGGTTCAATGACACATTGCTGGTTCATAATCGAAACTATAAGTATCTGCGGGTTACTCTGGACAGATCACTAACATATAAAATGCATATGAATAAAACCGCTGGAAAGCTAAAAAACGCGAAATAACATTGTTCAGAAACTCTCCGACTCTTCCTAGGGCGCGTGTGCTTTTCCACCCCGAACAGCGGCGCTTGGCTTGGTCTACTCTGTAGCCGAATACTGTGCACCTATGTGGATGAATAGCGCTCATGTAAGCAGAGTTGATGTCCAATTAAACAACACGATGCGCGCATAATCACTGGGACGATACGAGCGACCCCCTTCCAGTGGCTACTGGTTCTATGTAATACGTGGTCTGTTAGAAAAGTATCCGACCTTTAGCCGGAAAAAAGAACTGGCATACCTGGAGCATTGGAAACCTAATCACCCTCAAAGTAGTCTCCTTGGGAGTCCACACACTTCTCCCAGCGGTGCCGCCATTGTTGGAAGCATTTCGAAAAAGCCTCTTTCGGAATCGACTTTAGCTCGGCTGTCGTTGCAGCCATAATGTCCTCTCTTGTCTGAAATCGTGTTCCTTTCAATGGCCTCTTGACTTTGGGGAATAGCCAGAAGTCGCGGGGGGCATATCAGGAGAGTAAGGAGCCTGTCGAACCAGAGGAGTCTGGGTTTTCGCCAAAAAAATGTGAACCAAGTGCGAAGAATGTGCTGGAGCATTGTCGTGATGGTGTTGCCAATTTCCTGATGACCACAACTCTAGTCGCAATTTCTCGGATAGTCACACGACGGTCCCGCATCCCGTAACTTAGCGATATTGAATATTTGCATGCGTTACTCAGGTTATGTGCAGACAATGCGAAGTGGCATTTCTCGTATTAAAAAATGTGCAGGAAGTACTTCGCGCGCATGAGTAATAAAAAATAATAATTAATCTTAATTTTATTTTAAAATCCAACATTTGTTTTACAAACATAATTCCTATCACATTTTCCTTAAGGTACTTATTCCAAGACTAACTGATCCGTAGCGCCATTTGAAGTTCCTCCACCACTAGTGCTTTGTCTAGTTTTACTAGTGCCATTTGCAGCTCTATACAGATTAGATGTTTTAACAGCTGCGTACAAACTAAATAATAAGTGCAAAGATTGAATGCGGTTTTCATAAATTGGGATATCAAAAAGACTGCAAACTATATCTATGTAGCGGGAGAGCGGTCCTCGCAAGGTGTAGCTGGGAAAACCGTGAATTTTCAAAAGATTTTCCATGTTTTCTGGCCACTCTTCCATTAATTCATCAAGATCTGGCATTGGACTAAAACATTAAAATTATATGAATCTTAAAGAAACGTCATTTCTTGTAAACTATTACTTTGTGTACTTAAAAACTGGTGAAGATTTGCTCCTATGCAAGTCAGAAATATCCTTAATCCATTTATCAACAGTTTTAGAATTTTTCTCCAGATTATCAACTTTCTTAATTACCTACAAACATTTATTTGTGTTAACCAGGAAAAAATAATAAAACTTCCTATTTACCATTTCTGTGGTGTGACTAACGTTTACAGACGATGCCCGCAATTGAAGGTGAAGTACTGCGGGATCGCTTTGATTGGCTGCCGGTTCGTCCAAGACAACTATTCCAAGCTCTGATTGGTCGATAACCGCTGGTTCTCCGTTGATATTCACGTCTGGGGGAAAAACTTTCAAGAAGGCGTCGATGTCTCCAACGGCAGGTAAAAAGTCAGGAATGAAAGGTTTGAATTTATAATCTTGACCCAAATGTTGAGGAACATATCTGCATTATTTATTCGTAGATAGAAAAATGATTAGAAATATAAATGAAATTCAATCTTTATAATATAACTACTATTTTGATGAGTGCCATAATATATTTTTCATATGCAGGGGTAAACTGCGGCAAAAAATCAATGGGTTATTCCTTGGCCTACTCCAAGAATATTTTGCCCTATGATAATTTCTGAAAAACCGAAAATACAGGGTGAACAAAATTTGCGACAACCATATTCGATATTTGTTGAAATCATTAATGAAAATAAAAGTGTTTAAAGTTTAACGTTTAAAGTGTGACGATAACTTAATCTACTAACGTACAATTGTTTTTCTTTTGAATGGACTTGGTCATGGAGTTGCTGATGGCAATTCATTACAAACAAATTAGACGATTGTATATTGAACGTTTTCTAGCCGTAATATCCCCGACCGAAAAACCTTGGAAAACATTCATCGTTATCTTCCTATAACAAGCACATACACGAAATGGAGGGCCAGGAAGATTAATGACAGTATAGAGGCTGGACATGATAGAGGAAGATACAAGTACTTCTACGCGACAAATTGCCAATACTTTGAATGTAAGTCATTGGACAGTTTGGAAAATTCTTAAGGGCAATTTGTTGTATCAAAATCACATTCAACGGGTTCAGGCACTACTACCTGTTGTTTATCGTCCACGTATTGCGTTATGTCAATGGCTTTTTCAAACATTAGCTCTAATCACTCAATTCCTGACACAGATTCTTTTCACTGATGGAGCCAGTTTCTCATGAAATGTAATAAGGAATTTTCATTCCAACAACCATGTGTGGGTAGATGAAAATCGGCATGGGGTATGTGAAGATCGATTTTAACATCAGTTCCCCTTGAAAGTTTGGGTTGGAGTTGTGGGTGACTATCCAATTGGACCAGTAGTTCCAGTAGTTTCCAGTAGGACCAGCAAAACTTACTGGCGAGATGTAACGCAACTTTTTGGAAGAAACACTGCCCGAGTTTTTTGCAGGATGTACCATTGGCGACAAGAATTGCATTGTGGTTTTTGCACAATGGTGCACTATCACATTTCAGTTTGGTTGCTCGTGATTTTTTAACTGCAACATACGGAAATCTCTGGATTGGTTAAACCCCCTGGATTAATTCTGATGCTATCTGAAGTCATTAGTTTACGCTACTCCAGCCGAAAATTTGGAGGAATTGCGAAAACGGATAATTGCTGGGTGTAACTCAATTAGAAACAACTCTGATGTGTTTGCAAGAGTTCGGCACTCAATGACAAGAAGATTGAATGCTTGTATCCAGGGTGGAGGAAGTCATTTTGAACATTTATTGTAGATTGAGCAACTTTACATGTACTTTTTCATAATAAAATGTTGTTACTGTCGCAAACTTTGTTCACCCTGTATCTTCGAAACAAAAGCTTTTTCAAAGACGGAACAAAGCTTGAATATATAAATATACTCAACCTTTCCGGAACTCTATAATACTAATGAGTCTTTTTAGGACTACCAAAAACAAATCTCTTATGAAATTTGTCAGTTATTCTATAGCTTTCAGTCCACCTTCGTGGCACTCAACAAAAACCATAAAAATAACATTGAGTTTTAAGATCATGTCTTTCCGATACCTTGAGTGGATAGCCATCTGTGGACGCGTTTCGAGATCTATCTCTCATCAGCACAGCTCTGCTTCCATGAACAATATTTTGTAAATCACTCACTTGAAAACCCATGTGGTGTTGGGGTTAGATGTTTTTAATTTTGACATTTTGTGAGAGAGACGAACTTAGCAGGTTATTGATATAAATGATAAATTTTGAATTGGTAAAACCATACAACATTATAGATAATCAGATAAACTTAATAAAGACGGAACAAAGCTTGAATATATAAATATACTCAACCTTTCTGGAACTCTATAATAAGACTCAAACTAAAAAAGACTCATTAGTATTATAGAGTTCCGGAAAGGTTGAGTATATTTATATATTCAAGCTTTGTTCCGTCTTTATTAAGTTTATCTGATTATCTATAATGTTGTATGGTTTTACCAATTCAAAAGCTTTTTCAGAAGTCATCATAAGACAAAATATTCTTAGAATAGACCAAAGAATAACCCCTTGAATTTTTGCCACATGTTTACCTAACACCCTGTATATATTTGATCAAACATTAACTTACTTTGCAATATATTGAAATATCTCTTTAATGTCGCCATTGACTTCCATGTCTTCATACATTTTAGGATTGTATTCTCCGGGAATGTTTGTTTTCTGTTTTTTCTCCATCATCATCTCACTGTCGTCTGAATCGCTTTCGCTAGATAAATGCATGTGCGGTGGCGGTCGAATCTTCGTAACCGTTTGTCTTCCATTTGATGGACCAGCAGGTAAACTGAGACTCATATCAGGTACCTCATTATCTTCCATCTAAAGATAAAAAATCTAAATTAATGAATTGTAAATTTCATGATTTAACCACATTTAAGATGGAAAAATATTATATAGCTTTCACAGTTATACAGGGTGTTTCATAAATGTCCGGCAGAAATGGCGTGTCCCGGTTGGCTACTTCTACTCGTTTACTACGAACGGTACTTCGGCAAGACAAATGATGACTAGTAACGAGTACACATACATTTTTTCTCAATTGGCATTAGTGGCATCTGAAATGTTAGCATAAATATTGTCTTAGGACAATCTTTTAAGGGCTGTACCTCAGTTAGGAAGAGTTTTCGGACACATCTTCATAGGGGCTTTTTTTCTTATTTTGGGCTCTAAAATTTCTGCCCTAGAATTTCTGCCCTAGAATTTCAGCCGGACATTTATGAAACACCCTGTATAAATTTAAATATTTCACACCATTCTAGTTTTCATACATTCTAGTGAAGGTCATTTTCAAGTGGTTTATAAATTGATGATTGATTGTATTTATACTAGGGGTTTTTTGTCGGGGGGGAGGTGCTTTTGGGAATTAGCTGGAGTCGATTGTGCAAGATTAAAAACTTGCGAAAAGATTAAGTCAGCTCCTAGTTAATTCGTTTGATGGATAACGAGCAAACCGACTTAATCTTTTCACAACTTTTTAATTTTGCACAATCGTCTCTAGGTAATCCCTAATTGCAGGAAGCCTTGTCGAGCTAAAAAAAAAATAGCGGTACCTTGTGAAGCGTCATTGCTGTGTGTAGATAATTTTCACACTTATTGTAAGACATTTGAATTGTTTGTAAAATATTGAAAAAAGCAGTTGAAACATTCACACATGACAACATTCATCTCCTGTTTGAAGAAACCCAACTAGCTCAACCACGTGACTCTGCAGGTCCAGGTATACTCCGGATTGTTGAAGTGGTGAGTGGGTCCCTTGTACACTGGTGTTTTCATTTGTTTGATTTTCCGCATAGAATTTTCAAATATTTTTTTCCCATAATCGTACGCAAGTACAGATGGTAATGGCTATTTACAGGCCACACCAGTACCCTTAAAGCGGTTTAAATACTTAGGAAAAGGAGAAAAAATAGTGCGAATTTAATTAGATCGTCTTGTGATGTGATGAAAATTGTGAATGAAATTGTTTGGATAAATTTTTAATTATTTCTTTGTTTGTGTATGGGAAGTTTAGCTAATTTTGCCCTTGAATCACCTAACCCAGATAGTTTGCATTTGTATCTATTTGATTGACCAAATCCCGATTGATTTGACCCAGTTAGGGAACCCTCAGACTAGAGCAGGGATCGCCAACCCGCTGCCCGCCTTGAACATTTTTCCAGCCCGCGAGATTCATCACACTCAAAACAATATATATATATATATATATTGTAGTCATATAATGAAATCCGTCAGATTGTGTAAAACCGAGTTATTGCATGATCTGCCGACAGTTCGTGTATTCTATTTGAAATACTCGATATGACTAGCTAGTTCGTGAAACCATCTCAAATGTTTCTTTATTTATCTTTTTATAATAGGTCTGATAATTAACACATTTTGAGTGGGCATCCTAAAATATGAAACTATGTTGCGTAGCGGTTGTAATTTTCGAGGCTTTATTTTATCAAAAGTTGGGTATTTGAACGATTGTATCCCGAAAAAGGATATAGGATACTTTATTCTTAAAAAAAAACAGGAAGGGATGAAATAAGGGATGAAAGTTTGTATGATGAACCCATCATTTCTCAAGTTAGGTTAGGTAGGACATAACCTAATGACAACCTGTGACAACCTTCCTGGAGGGTCATCTCTTCTGGGTGTACCTGATGTACCAGGAACAGGATGCTCTGCATTCACATTTTCCGGAATGGGTTCGCTTATCCACTCTTTTGCCACATCATGTAAAAATATTTTGTATTTTTTGTTACAATGAGGATTTAATGTTTTATACACTCTAAAAGCATTAAATAGTGCACAGTTGATAATAAACATCACAGTTCTCTTTTTCCATTTCTTCGTACGACGTACAATGGAGTAATATGATAAATATTGATCGGCGCGATCTACACCTTTCAAAAATTTGTTGTAATCCACTACGCATATTGGTTTCCACTTTTTTTCTTTTGTCATCCAATCAATATTATGGCTTTCTACAATATCAGCTGAATGTATAGTCGAAATCATACGCACAGGCCTTTTTTGATTGCCAACATTGTAACAAAATGTTTTGTCGCCGACGAAACATAGATTCCCCCTATTTAATTTCGCGTTTTTTAAACATTCCTCTCTGTTTTTTTTTATTCTCCTCTGTTTATGCGAATAGTGCCACAACTCCGAAATCTATATTGTAGAAGTATTTCACAAGTGTCCACACTATTGTAATAATTGTCCACATATATGTGATGCCATAAGTTTACATATGGCTGAAGAAGATTTAAAATTGTGTGTTGCAGGCGATTTCCTTCACCACAGTATATGCGGAAATTACATATGTTGCCGGTTTTCGCTTCACAAACCATTCTTATGAGTATACCATATTTCTTTATTTTTGAAGCATTGTAGACTTTGAATGATATCGTTGACGACGTCTCCATGGCATGATGCTTTCATCTAAGGACAATTCCGTCTATGGTTTGTAAATTTCTTGAAATTTGGCTAATATGTACAAAATAATGGGGCGGATTTTTTTAAGGCGATCTCTGTCAGCGTTATTGAAAAAATGCCATGAATACCAGATTTGCCTAAATTAATCCCTGCTCAATATTTTTGGAA
Organism: Phosphuga atrata; assembly: GCA_944588485.1. Classification (NCBI taxonomy): domain Eukaryota; kingdom Metazoa; phylum Arthropoda; class Insecta; order Coleoptera; family Silphidae; genus Phosphuga; species Phosphuga atrata. The sequence continues at coordinate 13,593,428 of OX155895.1, read as the reverse complement.
AAATTTTGGAGTCTCAATTGTTTCATCTGTCGACCAGTATTCATCCCTTGTATCCTTACGAACTCTTCCCATTAGTAGACGCAATCCGAGCATTTTTTTAGTTCTATCACAGATACATCCTTCCACTTTACGGACTTAGCACGATCTCTAAATAAATGTACATTCTGTGTATGATAGCGATTTGTTTGTCGCCATATATTCAGATAAGTCATCTCCAATAAATAACTGAACCACATCAATTACATTTTCTGAATTATGGCATCACAAAAAACTTGTCATCTTTGTCCTAAGATCTTCGATAATTGGCACATTATTACTTACCGACCAGTCCAATACTTCACCATCACTTTCTTCGTCGGTAGACGGTATTGGCAAGATTCTGTTTCTTCTTGGTCGAAACAATTCTTCTTCGTCACTTTCGCACCCGCCTTTAATGTGTTAAGACACGTAGCTTTATACTATCAGATGACAGCACTTAGACATTTCTTGAAACTTCGAATCGGTAAGTAGGTAATATAGTGAGTGTAGATTCCAGTTAAAGTGCCTCAGCAAATAGGCGATTTGATGAGTTACACGAATTAGATGAACTACATGAACTGCCGACAGATCATGTAATGGCTCAGTTTTACACAATCTGACTCATTTCTCTATATGACTACGACATATATTTATTTTATAATGACCAAAATTGTGAAAAATGTTTGGTGCAGCATTACAGGAACCTTCTAATATTACTTACTCTATATACTTCAATCAAGTCAGATGGCCAGAAGTCGTAGAAGATGTTTACAGCGGTTTTATGAGTTATGAGATGAAATTGACTTGTTTATGAATGGGAAGCAAAAACGCGTACCAGAATTAAGAAATGATGATTGGATTTTTGCTTTTTAGTGAATATTGTCGAAAAACTCAAACAATTAAATATATCATTGCATGGAAAGATAATAACCTGATAATCAATACATTTAATCACATCAAATGAAAACATTTTTGGATGGCAAAATTAATGAAAGAATGATTGGGTTTTCCTTGTACAAAAAAACTCTTTTCAGAGTTTTTTCAAAATAAACTGTTTTCGAACATATCTTCGAGCATATCTCGGCAAGCATTTCAAATGAAATTATCTCAAAACTGTCCGACAGAATACAACAAACTTTTAAATATAGGATGATTTTTTTGCTATTTGGTTTTTCTGTGTAAATTTTTTCAATATAAAAAAAAAGATTCGTTACATTTGGCAAAGCAAAAATGCTCAGTAAGGTTTGCCATTTCAACATGAATAGACTATCAAACGAACAACACTTGCCAATCATTGAATTTCATTATCAAAATTTATGCTGTGTTTCGTAAATTACGTGTATTTTATGATCGTCATAATCGACCCACAGAACAGGCTAGTCCACCAACCCGTTTGCGAAGAGTGCGTACCGAGGAAAATATTGCTTGTCAATGAAGACTTTTTGCCCAAAATGGAAGAATTGTACTTGTTGACATGTGGTATCAGCAAGACGGTTGCCACGTGCCACACGGCACGCGATATTACGAACCTATTGAGAGGCGAGTTTGGTGAGCAATTAATTTCACGTTTTGGATCATGCTATTTGACGCCGCTAGACTATTTTTTGTGGGGATACGTGAAGTCTCTCGTGTAAATTGATGAGCTAGCTACAATTTCAGTCCTGGAACACAACATTACAGTTGCCATTGCGTAGATATCGCCGAAATCGCCGCGGTAAAAAGTATGCCAAAATTGGAGCTCACGGAAAGACCGCCTACGGCTTAGCCGCGGGCAACGTTTACATAAAATAATCTTTAAAAAGTAAATTAATTTATCAGGTAGGCATTCATTTATCGGCCCAAATAAATATTTCATTCACTTTTGCAAATTTTCTGTGCTTTTTTAATTTTCAAAACCCAACAGTTCAAAAATCACCCGTTATATTTATCTTCCTTTCATGTTGAAATCGAGTTGGCCCCAGAATGTGTCTCCAAATGGAACTGGTTGACTTACAGTGCAATATTTAATTAAAATACATTTTTGAAAAATAGATTTTTATCTACATCAACACTTACGTCACAAAAGAGAAACTTTCCAGTTTGAGAAATCTAGCACAAAAAGTTGTTCGAGCTTTTGGTTCAATTTACATCTGCGAATCGTTTTTTTTTTTCGAAAATGAAATTGACCAAACATAAAACACGCTCAAACATAGCGGACTCAATTAGGACGTGCAAATACCCAAATTTCATTTACTCTAGTAAGTATCGTTATTGTTATAACATGCAACAAATTGCTATCGACCCAACATCTTTCTGCCAAAATAGGTACTATATACAAGAATAGTACAATGCTTATGATATGGTAAATTTCCTTTATATTTATATATTCTTCTTCTTTCGAATAGGCCTACTTTGGACCACGCTTGTTCAACTTTTGTGCTTTGACCTTTGCCCAGTATTGTCGCATCTTCTGCCGGTGTAACTCCTTTCTCTCTTCTGTCCAGGGGGTACCTTTTTTTCCTGAAATCCACGGACTTCCTTCAGGGTGCGTCTCACAGACTCTCTGGTTTTGAGATCTGTTATTCCCAGTTCTTTAATATCCTTCTCGGTTTCTGTCAATCAAGTGGTACGAAGCTTCTTGTTTTGCCAGAAGGTGAACAGACGGTTGGTTAGTCGGTTTCGAGGCAATCTTGCAACGTGGCCATAGAAAGCTACCCTTCTTTTCCTTGCACAGTCAGAGAGCATCTTAATATGTTCGTAGAGCTCAGAGTTATGCCGCCTTCGGAATTCCCCATCTTCCTTTACCGGGCCTAAGATCTTCCTGAGGATTCTCCTCTCTCTGATTTCCAATTTCTCTATTAGACCCCTTCAAGTCAGGTCGTAAGACTGATGTGTAGTGCTTAAGTTTCAGGTTGCGTGACAGGCATTTCTTATTGTAAGTGTTCTTTTCTCAACAACAAATCGATAAATTCGGAAAATGTTAACCGTTTAGTATTCAGGGCAAAAAGGGCTTTCAAATGAGGTAGCACCTAGTCCACCGTACCATTTAAAATTATAGGGATTGTGGTCCCAACGCGAAGGGATTAAGTGATTTGGCTACAGATTTTCTTGTATAACCTGACTCCCTCGCAAACCAAGTTGACGTATCCGAGGGTTTTTAAAAAATTAATCTTTAACTATCCGAAAATCCGTCTGTTTCATTTTCAATGGCCTACCTAGTAAATCGGCAAATGTGAACATTTGCCGGTATATGTATACATCTACCAATTTGATAGGTAAATGTGAGTTTAAATTTGAAATCAGCTTCATATATTTACTTTTAGCGGTAAAAGTACACGTTTTCGAACGTATATAGGTAAAAGTTACAAAAAAAAACAGAAATAAAATATACTTGAATATTAAGGTTAAAATGTATTTGAAATAATTTATATTATTTTATTAAACATAATAGTCTATTACGTAATGAGAGTTAAACGACCCGCGTAGCGGGGAGCGCGTAATTCCGCAAGTACGTAGTTGCCTTATAACTCGAATTATGTACTATACTTTATCTACGACCACACTAATTTGTTTCTGTTTAATAAGAAAAATATGTTTGATGTAACACCTTCGACCTTATTTAACTTGATAGAAATGAAAAGAAATAACATTCATAATGCCCTGCTTAAACAATCCTATTGGGAGAGGTAAGTTCAATGGGAAAATTGCATCGGAAATTTCCTATTGAATCCTATTGAAGGTGTATTTTCCTATAGAAATCTCCTGAATCCTATTCAGTTGTCCTATTCAGATACGCTAAATCCCATTCGATTTCCCAATAGGATTTGATACTATTCAATAGGAATATTGTGATCTGAGAATTTCTTATAGTATAATCCAGAATCCTATTCGATTCTTCAATACGATTTTAATAAATTGAATAGAACTTCTCATGTTATAATTCCCCTATTGAAAAGAGGCAATTCCTTTTAGATGCTCCAATTGGATTTGATACTATTCAATGGGAATATTGCAGTCTTAGAATTTCCTATAGAATAAATCAGAATCCTATTTGATTCTTCAGTAGGATTTTAATAACTTGAATAGGACTTCTCATATTATAATTTTCCCATTGAATAAGGTCAAGCTGTATGTATTAATTTAGGGCATTTTTAATGATCATAAACCACTAGTAAGTTGAAATTTGGATTTGGAAGTCGTATTTCCCTATTAACAACTAACTATTCATCTCCTATTGGACCAAACCTATTGAATAATGCAGAATCCCATTGCGAAATTTAGAAATAAAGATAAATTTTCGATTTGCGTTTCGAATGCGTAAATGCGAAAGAAATTCCCGCAGCCACTTACATCAATAATGACAGCTTTCCCCTCAAAAATTGTTTGGAACAAAGAGATTACAGAAAGAAGCTGTGGGTACAGGAAGAAGTTTGGAGCCAAAGAGAATCCAGGAAGAAAACTTGAGGTCCAGGAAATTCCAAATGACAAGATGAAGCTGTGGGTCAGGAGAGTCCAGGAAGAAGTTTTGTGCCAAACAGAATCAGGGCGAAATCTTGGGTGCAGGAAATTTATTTGAAAAAACTCCCTGGTCTGTTTCAAAAGCAATGACTTCTTTCCACCATGTGAATCCATCCTTCTGCTGCATGAAATATTCCAATGACTTAGCTTTGGAAGAAGGTGAAGATTGCAGGAATGAGGTACATCTCAGAAACATTGATCTGAAAGATGAAGGTATATCAAGGTGCCTGCCTTATGGAAGGAACTGCAAGCTTTGCAACTGAAGCTGTAGTTCAGGAGAGTCCAGGAAGAAGTTTTGAGCCAAAGAGAATCCAGGACGAAACCTTCGGGTCTAGGAAATTGTCCAGGATATTTATTTGAAAAAACTCACAATGACTTCTTTCCTCCATGTGAATCCATTCTTCTGCTGCATTAAATATCCCAATGTCCCAGGTTTGGTAGAAGATGAAGATTGCTGGAATGAGGTATATCTTCTGAAAGGCATTGATCTGAAAGAGGAAGCTATATCAAGGTGCCTACCTAATGGAAGGAACAAGATTTACAACTGCTTTTCTTGAAAGAATTGGAAAGAAGAGGAATTGTAATTGGTGCCACACCAATGATTATAGGAAGAGGATGAGAAGATATCTAAGGTCACAGTTTAAGATAGAATTTTACTTATGGAAGGAACTCCAAGATTTAGCTTTTCTTGAAAGAATTGGAAAAGAAAGAGGAAATGTAAATGGTGCTGCACCAATGATTGTAGGAAGAGGATGAGCAGATATCTAAGGTCGCAGTTTAAGATAGAATATTACATTTCTACAAACAAATTGTGATAGTAAGCCTTGTCCAATATCACCTATTCTCCCAGAAGACACCAAAACGTAGAGATAGATTAAATATACCTTTATTTGCTATTCCATTTAGCTATCTACCTTAGTTTAACTAATATTAGTAGTCCGATGAGAATCCGAGGTAAAAGTTGTTTTGTTGGTGAACTTCCCTTGGGGTAATTCTGAACTTGTTTCCTTCCACTGCTAAGATCATCAGCTACTGCTTCACTCGGATGTTGTGTACCCTCTTGTAGGAACTTCCTTATGTTTAAGCGACGATGCATTTCACCAGCATCATTGCATACTTCAAGCCTGAGTTGTAAAAAGGAAAGCATGTGTAAAGGAAAACTATTTCTGCTAACAGTTTAGATTTTGATGGTTCCAAATTCTGTTTTGATCTGTTTACCTGTACAGTTAAATAGGTATAAGGGCGTCGTTTGCTGATTTCTGTGCTGGTCGAATTTGATTTGTTTGACGATCAGGTATATTCCAGTCACGCTGTGTAGAAAAGCAGGAACAGTCAGCAAATACTTGAACGCGATCCGGGTGTAGTGATGGTGTTTCAAAATTTTCGACGAATACCGAAACTCTGTGTGGAATTTCGATATGGTCCTCGTTATCAGGTAGGATGGTGTGCAACATCTCGCATTTCCGACTGATTTCGCGCTGTCATAACTTTTGAACGGCTCACCACAGAGACTTCTCGTCTTCACCAATCGATTCAGCGTCCCAAAATTAGTCGAAAAGCGTATATAATATTCCCTAAGAGGGTTTCAGTTAAGAAATATCATCGACACGGGGAGTCTAGACCGCGAAAACGAGGAAATGCGAGAAAATCGATATTGTCAAAATCGTTATTATTTGAGTTACAGCAAAATTTAAAAACGTGTCTGAGAGAATTTTTACTGCTGATTGCTGATATGTAAATTATATTGCGCTAGCTCTTTCCGTTCACTATTGCCTGCAAGAATTGAAGAAATTTTTAAAGAATTTCGGCGCTCGAGTAGAGATCTCGGAAAGCCGTGAATTTCCCGCGGACAATCTTAGTGTATTAACAGGAAAATGACCTTCTGAAAACGATGGCGCTATCCGTTTTTGATTACCTGCAACCGTTTCCGAGATATATACTTAGCAACTCGAGAATCGGGTGAATTACAGTTTGAAATTTTTGGACGAATTATTGAACCTTTTCGGACAACTTACACATCCATTTGTTTGTCTTGTCGGGTAGTTTCTGTGTGCCAAAAATGTTTTTGCTGCCTTTTACCGTTCTATAGAAAATCGAAAAGAACCGAAAAAGCTCATATTTTTCGAACGAAATGATGGAAAATTTTTGTTGAAATTTTTTTTGGAAATTTCTTTCGTGTTTTTTGTGCTGTAAACGGTTTTCTTCGCTCTAAAGTTACAAACAAACAAGTTTTGAATATTTTTTCGCTGTACACCATCTGTCATAACTTTTGAACGGCTCACGACAGAGACTTCTAGTCTTCACCAATCGATTAAGCGTCCCAAAATTAGCCAGAAAATGTATTTAATATTCCCTAGGAAGCTTTCAGTTAAGAAATACCATCGACACGGGGAGTCTAGACCGCGAAAACGACGAAATGCGAGAAAATCGATATTGTCAAAATCGTTATTTTTTGTTACAGCAAAATTTAAAAACGTGTCTGAGAGCATTTTTACTGCTGATTGCTGATATGTAAATTATATTTCGCTAGCTCTTTCCGTTCACTATTGCCTGCAAGAAATTTTTAAGGAATTTCGGCGCTCGAGTAGAGATCTCGGAAAGTCGTGAATTTCCCGTGGACAATCTTAGTGTATTAATAGGAAAATGACCTTCTGAAAACGATGCCGCAATTAAGCATTTACGCATAGTCGCATTATCCTATTGAATCACTGGTTTCCTATTTAGATCTCTACTTTCATTTTCTATAAAAACTCTTCATTTCCTATAGAATCGCTAACTTCCTTTTAGAATCATCATAATCCTATTCAGTTGTGTCAATAGGAAAGCTCTAAATCCTATAGGTTAACAATCATCATTTTATTTCCTATTCAGATTTGTATAATCCTATTAGGCATTTTCCGGTTGCCAGAAGTTTCTTAACTTTTCCTATTCAAATATGATATTTCCTATACAAATTCTGAAAAAGCATATAGGATTTAACCTTTCCCAATAGGAATGTTTAAGCAGGGTGGTTACATACCTTTTTATTTAGTACTTATTTGTAGTTTTCGTTAGATTTATACGTGAAAAAAAACGAAATAAGTGACAGCTTCTATGTGAATGATGTGACGTTTAATGATTGTTTGGAAATCACGGAGCACTATATTTAAAAATAGTATTAACGTGCAGCTCTTAACCAATCAACGAATCGTAAACCAAACAAGCAAGGGTGATTTTGAATTATTACCTAACATTAATACCGAATTGTTACATATTTTTGTGGTATGATGTATTTACATAGTCCACGAACTGTACAATAATGGGTATTTACAATTGTGATCTTAGATAAAAACAATTAATACATTTTGAACTTATTCGTTATACCTATACTTTATAATTTTATCGGCTTGTATAATATTTTTTTTAATTGTAATTCGAAATTCATTATTTATAAGACCTAAAAAGAGATATACATTTGCCATCATTAGGTATATGTACACATTTTCCGGAAATAGATCGTAAATGTAAGTTGAATTGTGAAAATTTTAATCCTATTTAATTTACATTTAAATTTATGAAAATTTCATTGTTGTGTAAAGTATTCATTCACACAAGGATCAACATTCCTTATGAAGTATTTTTTATGAGTACTTTAACTAAAATGTTTAGGTAGATATTTTTTAGAAAAATTAAATTGTTAACTTTTAGACTACTATTAAGGCTAGGCAGTAAAATGTCAGTTAGACGGGTCAGGCAGTGGAATTAAGACGCTGTTTACTTGTAAAACGAGGGATGTTCGGTTACTAAGGTACATTTGTGAATTACAGATAGATTACTTTATTTAAAGAAAGTGAAAGCGCGAACCGTTAGCTACTTTTGGACATAATCACCGCTAATGCTAAGGCACTTATCCCAGGACAAGCTTCTGTATAGGTACCCTCTTCGTAAATTGTAGTGAAATACTATACCAAGCTATTCGACAGAAACGAAAAGTTAGGTTGACGAAAGTCTCAGGTTATTACACGACAATCCAATACCGCACAGCTCAAATCAGACCAGAAATCAGACGAGGGCCCCACTTTAGAGACGCAACTGGGAAGTTATTGTTTATTCGCCCCAATGTGCAGACTAGGCTATTTCTGATTTTCATTCGTTTGCACCGTTGAAAACTCATTTGTCGGGCAATAGGTTCGAAGTCGAACTATCCGGAGCGCACATTTTAATAATAAATTGTATTCGCTCTATCGCTTACAATTATATATAAATAAAAGAAAAAATATAATTTTCATATATGATTGACAAGAAAATGCAAAATTTAACAAATTCTAATTTGGATTCCACAAATACAAAGGTACTAAAGATGCAGTAAGTTGTTTATCTGACAAAATTTCTTAGAAACTTGATAAGAGCAAATACATTGTTGCCACTTTTCTTAAACTAGCAAAGGCTTTCGAGACTGTAAATCACGAATTTCTACTTCAAAAACTTTATAATCATAGAATTAGAGGAAGTGTGCATAAGTTCATGGAAAGCTACTCAAAAAAAAGGCAAAAAGTCAGGGTAAATGATACGTACAGTACTTTTTAGAAAGACACTACATATTTACCGCAAGTCACTCTACTCTTTGTAATTTATATCAATGATCTACTTAGTGAAATGCACTATAAATGTACTATAATTTCTTGCGCAGATGATACAGTAATACTCTCGATAGAAGATTCATTGTGCCTAGCACGTGATACTATGAATAAGCTCCTTAATAGAATATCAGTTTGGATTAGAGATGGGCATAATCGAGTGACGATTATCGACTATTCGATTATTCTAAATCATTCGAGTTCTCGATTACTACACGTGCGGACGAGTGATGAATGATCACTCGGACTAGAGCTGAATCATTCGAATTATTCTGGATCATTCGAATAGTCAATTATCACTCATGCGCATGAGTTACGAATGACCACTCTGGAGTTGAGAATCGAAATCAGCCGTTAGTAGTCGTCGGCTGTGCCGAGATGCGCATAATCGAAATATTTTTGTATTCGGGTGGAGTTCGTGCATTCGTATCTAGTTATGAGCATAGACTAATTTGCACCCGTGCCTAGTTGAAATAATGGCCGCTTGGCGGCGCCTGCTTCAATCTGCGCGCGCAGTTTACGCGCTCTCTGTGCTATTTCCGTTACTTTCTTTGTTCTCTTTGTATGCTGAAACTTGGCCGCTTGGCGGCGCCAAGAATTTGGGCGCGAAATTAAAATACTTAGTTGAAATAATTTGATTCTAACAAGAGGAAATTCTTGAATTTTAAAGTGTTTTCTAGAATGATTAACTTATTTTTTTTCTAAGAAATATTTTTTGTTGTTGGGAGTAATTGTCCATTTGGGTGGAATAGTTGTTAAAAAGAAATTTATATTATAAGAAATTTATTATCTGGGAAATTTATTATATGCTCCCGCCAAGTCGAGCACAACCGTACTATCTTTAATCGAAGCGAGAAACGGCACTTTTGACCCCTGTAACTTCGTTGTGAATAAAGCAGGAAGTTTGAATTTTTGGATATCAAGAGACATACTATAGCTCTGGCTATATTGTCAATATATCTAATAATTATACCTTATAGTTTACGAATTATCGCCAGTCAGATTTCGTAATTATGTAAGTGACACACTCACCTACGATCAAAATTCTAAGGTACTTGTAGCAATCTTACATACCTCTAATTTTGAATTTTACTTAGCCTTTAGCCTATAACGGAAGGAAAAAATCTAAAATCCCGAAATTTCATTATCCATTAAATGACAAATTGGGGAGGTAGGGGAGAGATGGGCACTTATTCACATGATAGGTAATAAAAAAGCACTTTTATAATATATCAAATATGTATTGCCTAGGTCAAGTGCACCATACATTTGGCAAGATTGTTTGCAAATAACAGTCTAAAAATGATAATCAGTCTCAAAGTTACAAGAGAATTTCTGAAACATGTCAATTGTGCCCAATCCCTATGGTAGGGAGGTTCAGGCACCCCCTGTGGGAGGTTTGGGCATGATGTTTAAAAAACCCAATATCCATGATATAAACCAAAAATAAAAAGTTAAATAATCTTAAACAGTGTATAAATCACAAACGTAATCAACAAAGTTGATTTTTACAAGTTGCAAGTTTGATCAGGGATATCATATTTAACAGCAGTTGTTTTTATCTTACCACCTTTTGCCACTTCTTAATATTATGTCTTTTTGAATTTCGCGTCGCTTACCCTTATTTTTTTACACGAACGGCATTTTTCTGCGGCATTTTAAATAATTTGAACATTTTAATTAAATCAGGTAATTAAAGATGGGAGCATTGGGCATGCCCAAACCTCCCTCAAAATAACTGCCCCTTGCTCCCTCTACATACTTTTTCAACTTAACTCTGTCATGAAGTTTTTTTGTTAGATATTTTGGCGTAACTTACGGCTTAATTTATGCGTTAGTAAATAAACAATAGAAAGAAAATAAAAAAAAAATCTTATACCTTTCGCTGGTTCTTCGTTTAAAATATTTACATTGACGAGCACCTCATCTTATAAATTGTTTGAACGCGACAATTGAACGAAATCTCAAATAGTATATGGATAAACAGAGGTACCAGTGAACAAAATAAAATACCAACCTAAAGATAAAATAAAAACTACTATTAAATTGAAATTACGAGGGGGTGCCCATGTCTCTCGACTGTCCATGTCTCCCCTATCTCCCCTAATGATTATTTAAAAATTTCTTAATTTTGTCACTGATCATCAAAATTCTAAGGTACTTCTAGCAATCTTACAAACTCCAAATTTTCATTAATGAGATTATCCATTAAAAATAATGATTATTTAAAAATTTCTTAATTTTGTGTAGCTTGTGTTTCTTATGTATAGCCTATGCTATCTATTACCATACACAAAAGTCAAGGGCTAAGTCTAAACAGTGCACTGATGGACATTGGTTCTTCAGTGTTCACATGTGGTCAAGCATACGTGGCACTTTCCAGAGTGACAAGTCTGGGTGGATTACATCTAATTAACGTCGATTTTGGTAGTATCAAAACTCAGGGGTTTGCAATCGTTAAATATAATCGACTAAGAAGCATTTACTGTCCAGAATTGTCAAAAATTGTTATATCAGCCCTAAAAGCCTCAGAGAAAAATCAATAGAGACAGAGATTGGGCTTTAAGAATATCAGTAGCTGACGGACAAGAAATTTTGAATAATCATTATTTTTCATTTAATGGCTAATTATATTTCGGGATTTTCCATTTTTTCCTTCCTTTACAGGCTAAAGGCTAACTAAAAGTCAATATTTGAAATTTGTAAGATAGCTAGCATTGATAGCTAGCTATCAATTAATAAATAATGAAATTTCCAGATTTTTTCCTTCCTTTGTAGGCTAAAGACTCACTAAAATTCAAAATCTGGAGTTTTTGTACGTAACATTGCTAGAAGAACCTTAGAATTTTGATGATCGCTGACAAATTAAGAATTTTTTAATAATCATTATTTGTCATTTAATGGATAATGAAATTTCGGGATTTTTTATTTTTTCCTTCCTTTATACGCCAAAGGCTAACTAAAATAAAAAATTTGGAGTTTGTAAGATTGCTAGAAGTACCTTAGAATGTTGATGATCGGCGACAAAATTAATAATTTTTTAATAATCATTATTTGTCATTTAATGGATAATGAAATTTCGGGATTTTTGACTTTTTCCTTCCGTTATAGGCTAAAGGCTACCTAAAATTCAAAATTAGAGGTTTGTAAGATTGCTACAAGTACCTTAGAATTTTCATCGTAGGTGCGTGTGTCACTTACAAAATTACGAAATTTGACTGGCGATAATTCGTAAACTATAAGGTCTAATTATTAGATATATTGGCAATATAGCCAGCTATAGTATGTCTCTTGATATCTAAACATTCAAACTTCCAGCTTTATCCACAACGAAGTTACAGGGGGTCAAAAGTGCCGTTTCTCGCTTCGAGAAAAGATAGTACGGTTGTGTTCGACTTGGCGGGAGCACTGCCGTGCTCCCAGATTTTAAATTTCTTATAAGAATATAAATTTCTTTTTAACAACTATTCCAGCCAAATCGACAATTACTCCCAACAAAAAATATTTCTTAGAAAAAAAAAGTTAATTATTTTAGAAAACACTTTAAAATTCAAGAATTTCCTCTTGTTAGAATTAAATTATTTCAATTAATTGTAAGTATTTTAATTCAGTGCCCAAATTCTTGGCGCCGCCAAGCGCCCAAGTTTCAGCATACAAAGACAACAAAGAAAGTAACGGAAAAAGCACAGAGCGCGCGTAAACTGCGCGCGCTGATTGAAGCAGACGCCGCCTAGCGGCCATTATTTCAACTAGGCACGGGTGCAAATTAGTCTATGCTGTGCAAATTAGTGTATGCTGAATTATTTCGTATCGAGTTACTAATGTTCATTCGGACTGGGAAAGCGGAATCTGGCGTTAGTAGTCGTCGGCAGTGTCGAGATGCGCAATCGAATGACTTTAGTATTCGGAATCTGCAGGCGCCACTACTAATACCTTTGTTACAGGTTTTTTGTTTGAGAATGAAGAAACAAATTCTAGTTTTTGAAGTAGAATCTTTTAAGCAGTGATGGGTCACACTATTTTAAAACTTTCTAACAAGTTTTAGTTTGAATCTTTTAACAAAAGCTAGGTTGGTGATAAAGTCATAAAATTGCATTAAACAACAAATCATATTTAGAATCCAATATTATTTAAATTTATTTATTTTACTGCCATAAAATATGCTAACGATGGAATACGATTATAAAAGATTTCTTTACATTTTTCTTCATTTTTAACTTCATCTCACGTTTGTTTATAAAATGCCCAAATGTTTGTTTGGGAGAAACAGCCGCTGGAAATGTTGAAACCTCTCTATAGATGCACATGCATTTATAATATTTTTATATTACAATTATAAATTACTAGGATTGTAATAGAGTGCAAAAATGCAATATTCTCTCCATACGCGTTAACTTCCGCGAAAACTGTCCGAAAATGCGTCAAATTATTAACGAAACTGGCTTAATTTACATAAATTGCATTCTACAGGTAATATTACAGCTTCATGCAATAATAACTGATACAAATATGTTTTAGGGTAAATCGAGAGATCATTCGATTATGAAATCATTCGATTATTGAAATCACTCGATTACTAATCATTCGATTATCCAAATCATTCGATTATGCCCATCACTAGTTTGGATTGCTTTAAACAGATTGTCTTTAAATTTAAACAAAACAGTTTTCATGACGTTTGGAAACAAAGAGGACAGTGTCCCTAATGCAATAAATATAAGAATCGGGAATTATCAGTTAGACAGAGTTTTAACTTTCAAATACCTTGGTGTTATACTCGACTACAATATGAAATGGAAACGCCATATTGAAGAAAAAAAACTAAATATCTAATCTTTCTGTTTGCCAAACTCTCCAGGTTCATGAATAAATATATCCTCATGAAAATCTATTATGCGCTTTACTACAGTTACATTAATTATAGTATAATTGCAAGGGTTAGTGCTTATGAAAGTCATGTAAATATGTTACCGAAGCTTCAAAATAAGGTGCTAAAAATAATAAATGAAACAAATAGTTTACTAATATAAAATTATACAGACCCAACTAAGCATAGAACAATCCTACATATTGGAGTCAACTGATTATCACTACAGATATTTGCTAAATTTACATATGCAGTCACGATACGAGAGTACATAGTACTACGAGAAATAAGAGTCTATTATTACCTAAGGTAAACTTAGAAATTGGGGAAAAAATAATATTTAAGCGGCAACTATGACTTATTCACTTTCAGTAGATTTGAAGAATTTGCGTATTTATAGAATTACTATAAAGAATAAGTTAAAAAAGTGCGTAAGACTAAATATATATGATGGGTTTGAATTATGTTTTTCGCTTAGGAGATTTATTGCTGTTAATAATTGCTACATTTTCTTTTCGTCTTTTTTTACAATGATTTAATTTATAATATAAGTATTTCTGTTTGTTAATCGTTGTATCCAAATTTTTAATTATCTTTTCACTTGAGAGATTTATTGCTGCTAATCATTGCTAGATATTTTGTATTATTATTTAATTTATTATATAATAAGTATTACTGTTAATCGTTAAATGAATACAAATTTTGAATTATGTTTTCATTTTGGAGTTTTCATTGCTGTTAATCATTGCTAGTTTTTTTTTTATAATTATATAATTTATAATATAATAAGTGTTACTGTTAATCGTTAAATGTATAAAAAATATATTTTCCTTTATGTAACCAGGCCTATGTACTGGTATTTGCAAATACCTCTGAATTCTACAATGAATACTACTACTTCGAATGTTACAATGTAAATTATCTGGTTTAAATACAAATAAATAAATAAAAATGAGGAAAAAAAAACGAAATACACGGGAAATATATAAAAATACACTATTGTTTTGTCGATATTCAAGATTAGTTTGTTTGTTCAACACCAATTATTAAATTGTACGATTGTTTCCACTACCTTTGCATGCAATTCGTTCAAACGTTTCTGTGCCATGGATAATATAAATAAAAGGAACAGAAGAGGGCCAAGGACAGATCCCTGTGGTATACGTATTGACACGTTCTTTTTATTTGAAACAGTGGAATTAATTTTGACAATTAAATATCGGTCGCTTAAAAAGGATCTTAAAATATTCAACAAAATTGCACATAATCCATAAAATTCTAATTTTTAGAATAAATGGCCTAAATTAACGGTATCGAATACTTGAAATAAATCAATAGTTATCGAGTTTCTCTGAGCCACATTTCGGTACTTACATATTAAGACTTACTTACTTATATTGATATGTGGTCTGAATTTATCTGCTCTAATATAACGTAATCTGACCCTTTTCCAATATTTTTTTTTATTTCGGTTCGAGAGGTCGCGCTACCGCGCGATATGTGGTCTGTATTTATCTGCTGCGTTATAACCTAATCTAAACATTTTGTTCAAATCTGTAGCTGCGGTGGCGTTAGTACGTAAGTACTCATATTTCATAAAGATCGAGAAAGATGCTTCCACCATTTTTTTTAGTCTAAGACCATGCTGGAATTCTAATATGTCAGTTTTTAAAGAAATATTCTATGGCATTATTAAAAAGCTGCGTTAGTGGAATAGCCAAAGGTAACGAAAAAGCTTCGGTTCCTGTGGAGTCTTTTGAGGATCTGTTTTAGTCTTATCTTGAAGATAGCGTGTTATAGATCAACGGTATCGACAAGTGACATGCATCATGAATATGGAGGTCTAGTTTTCGGCATAGTTCATTGATGCAAGAAGGGTGATGGAAAAAAGCATTTAATATGTTTAAAGCAACGGTGGGAAAATAGTTAGCAAATTCATTATCAACCTGACATGAATTTAAAATGATATCTCAATCTTTTAAAATAATACCTTATCATTATAGCGGCGATTTTGTTAAAAAGTAACCAATAGTTCGCGTTTTTACTTAGTATATGTTTGATTTATATAGATAAAGTAATCTGTCTCTAAGGCCTCCCGCGCACTAGGCAGCCTAGTTGCGCAGCCAGTTTGCGGCGGACGAAATATTTGAGCAGCCAATCGACGTATAAAGTTCATCGTAAAAAAGTTTCGGAAAACAAAATACGTCTGACTGCTAGGACAAGTGCGTGGAGCCGACGACAGCCATTTACATTCGCTACACTCGCTTTGGCTGCGCGCAGCCAATGGGCTGCTGTTAGTCAGACGTGTTCTCTAATTCTTAGCCGTCTAGTGCGCGGCCTCCCATACGCCGTCATGTGTTAGACTGGCTGCGCAGCCAGACTGCCGGTGTAGCGTATGCATCTAGCTGCCGTCAGTATCCACGCACTTATAGCAGCCAGACGTATTTTGTCCTTATCGCTCGACGAAAGGGTCACAAATTGTTGGCGATTGGCTGCTCAAATATTTAGGTCGCCAATAAACAATTATTAAACTTAATAAAGTCTGAACACAGCCTGATTATATAAATATTTTCAACCTTTCCGGAGCTCTATAACACCAATGAGCCTTTTTAGGACTAACAAAAACAAATCTCATGTGAAATTTGTCAGTTATTTAAGAGAAGAAGAAGCTATAAAAGACTGAAAGCTATATCAGTCTTTTATAGCTTTTTCTTCTCCACGAAACCATCAAATCAATTTCAGCATCAGAAAGAATTTTTGGCTTTGTACCAAAATTTTGTGAATCCCAGATTGGATTCAATAATACGAGGTCTTATCTTTAATTTCTAGCGTTCCAGCAAAAGCTATCCAATCATCACCTCTGATAGCACAATTTACTATCCTTTCACTGTCTTTCACGCTTTTTTTGTATTTTTTTCTTTCAATTACATCCTTTCCAATCATTATTGTTCTGCAGATAGGACAAGCACTATCTACAACATCGATTATAGGTTGTGCGCACTTCTTGTGGAATAAATGTAGACATGGCAGCCAGGCCCGGACTTAGAGACCCAGGGCCCCTAGGCACTTTTTACATTTGACCCCTATTTTGAAAGCTATTTTGGAAAGTTAGTAAATTAAATGCACTAGTACAGAACATATAATTTTTAATCGACTTTAATGACTAATAAACATCAGAATAATAGAGTCTATGTTACTATAGGTTATAATATACGTTATTCTATAAAATTTTTAGAATCATACGACGGACTTTCTTCTGTTCAAAAGAACGAATGACGTCATCATAGTCAATTGACTGCATTATTTCTGACTCTATGTACGTTACAGAGAGTGAACTGAGCCTTTTCTCCTATGTTAGATATTAAGTAATTCTTTACTCTCTTTAGCGCTGAAAACGACCGTTCTGCTGAGCAGTTTCACGCTGGTGTACACAACAGCATTCGGAGCGCAATTTCTACGTTTGTATAAATGTCCAAAAAGCTCCGTTAAGTATTTGTATAGCTTCAGTGACGATAACTCCATAACTTCATCATTCGATGACAAATGAGATTCCTATATATTCCTAAATAGAGTCCTATCCAAATCCCCGGGAAAAAAAGTTATAAGGTTTCTGGCTCCTTCACGGATGTCTTCAGATTCCACATGATGTAGTTTCGTAAGAAAGTCAAACTAACTCCTCATAAGTAGATCCGCGTCTTCGTAGTTCTGAAATTAGTCTATCCATAATGACGCTAAAAATGGTAACTCTGAATCTGTCCCTGCCAGAGAGTTCGGTCTCGTTTCCATTTACTTCGTCTAACTGGACTTTAGGCTTACGTTTCCTCTGCATATCATATTCAAAGCAATTTTCACCGAATTTTTTAATAACTTTCGACTCGTTATGATCAAAGGTACAGATACTGCGTTGCCTTATGTGTTCTGGGTGTGTTCCAAAGACTGATACAGTTCAACGATCGTACCCAGGCCGATGTTGACAAATTGGAGAGATTTGCTTACTGTGTTGAACCTTTTCAAGATGTCAGTCCAGAGAAGTGACAAATAGCAAGTTTCCATCGAGTCTAATGAATTCAGAAGACCTGAAGCCTTAGAGCGGGTAGATGGTTTTTCATTTGCATCATTGGAAATTATCTGGAGAGTTGACATGATCTCATCCCAGGAGCAACATAGACTTCGGCGGGCGTCAGCTCGAGCAGATCATCTTGTCTGAGAAAGACTCTTCAAGACTGTTGAATTTGACTTCAGTTTCGACAGAAAAAATTCCCATCTGTGTGTTGATGCCGAAAAAAAAGTATATAATGACTGCAAAATACCGAAGAAAGATACAGCAGCTTGAAGACTCGGCCGCACAGGATCCAACAAGATTCAGTGAGTGAGCCGAACAGGGAACGAAATCTATCAAAGGGTTCACTTGTTTTATTCTTGCTTGAAGACCAGAATATACACCCGACATATTGTTAGCATTGTCGTAAAACTGCCCCCGGCAATCGGAGATATCCAAGTCGTGATTTTTCAATGTCTGTAGGACGACTGGAATGAATTTCAAAAATTGGTCGACAGGACATCCGCCTTCAGACACATATCTCACTATGAAAGAAAGTTGATCTACATTATAAATGTCCGGAGTAGAGTCCACAGAGATAGAGAAATATTTGGCATACTTTATCTCAGTCACAATTGTGTTTATTACCTTTTCTGTCATGATATTGATCATTTCATCGCATATTTTTGAGGAATTTTGAGGAAAGTCGTTTTAAGTGTAAGTCCAGAAAACTCGTCCAAAAAAGAAAAAAAGAACTCAGCCAAAGGTTCTAGGGTCATAACATAGTTACCACTATTTTTTTATCCAAATCTCTCATGGGAACATCTAATCGGCAATCCGCGTGCAGAAAGTGACTTCAGAACAGCCACAATGCGCCTCAAAACCTCATGTCAGTATTTTGTTTCTTCTTCCGTTTGAAGAACAAGACTCTTGTCAACTCTACCGCCAGCATTCTTCCTAGCTAATAGTGTCGCAAGTGCTGACCTGTGTTCGTCCGAATTATCAACATGTTCCTAGAGTATAGAGTATAGAGTAATGTAAAATCCGTATTTCATTCCTTCATTCTTGGAACTGCGTTTTTCCAGTCGTTGTTCCCTACATTAGCTAGCGACCCCAATTTGCCAAACATCTTACAAGGGGCGCAAAATACTGCACCCTTGCGCTTCGAAAATATGAGCCAAGTTCGAAGTCGTATTTTCTCTCTCTCTCCGCGGTGCTACAGTCCTTTATGGACCCGGGCCTCCCTTAATTTTCTCCTCCAATTCTCTCTACTTCTGGCTGCATTTTCCCAATTTCGGCTTTGTAGAATTTGTTCCGCATCTTTCTCGACATTTTCTGCCCATCGACGACGTGGTCTTCCTCTGGTTCTGGTGCCTTCCAGTTGTGCCTTATATACCTTTTTTGGGATTATTTCTTCTGGCATCCTAATCATATGTCCAGCCCACTTTAATCTGAGGATTTTTATATGTGTTACCACATCTGGATAGCCGTATAATTCCCTTAGCTCGTGGTTATATCTTATTCTCCAGACGCTTTGTTCTTGTAATGGGCCGAATATCCTTCTAAGTATTCTTCTTTCAAATCTTAGGAGCATTTCTTCCGTTTTCTTTGTCAGGGTCCAGGTTTGGCATCCATAGGTCAATATAGGTCGGATTATAGTCTGGTATATTTTAATTTTTGTACTTTTTCCTACTATATTGGATTTAAACGTGTTTTGGAGGGAGTAATATGTTCTGTTGCTTGATATTATTCTTTGTTGTATTTCTTGAATTATTTCATTATTTTCATTTAGTTGTGATCCTAAATATTTAAATTGTTTCACCACTTCAAAGTTGCGATCCTCTATTGTTAAGTTTTGTCCCATTCTTCTAGATGGTTTCATGGCTGGACATTTGGTTTTCTCCTCGTTTACCTCCAACCCTACTTCATGTGCTTTGGTTTCTATCTTGTTATACGTTTCTTTAAGGGCTGTTATTGATCTTGTGATAATGTTTAGATCATCTGCATAGCCAACGATTTGTTGAGATTTATTTGCTATGGTACCGTTCGTTTGTATTTTCGTTTCTCTGATGGCCTTTTCCATTAGTAGGTTAAAGAGTATAGGGGCCAAGCTGTCCCCTTGACGCAGTCCTTGATCCGTGTCGAATTTCTCTGTTAGCTTATTTTGTATCTTTACTTGGGAATTGGTGTTGTTCATCGTTGTTCGGGTTAGTTTTATAAGTTTATGTGGTACCCCGAGTTCTTCCATGGCTAGATACAGCGCCTCCCTGTCTACATTATCATATGCTTGCTTAAAGTCTACATATAATTGGTATATAGGGGTGTTATATTCCCAGCATTTTTCCATGATCTGTCTCCCTGTAAAGAGTTGGGCTGTGGTTGACCTGTTCTTTCTAAATCCAGCCTGATACTCCCCTATAATTTGCTCAACATAATCCATTATGCGTTTTCTTATATTAGTATGTTCGTAAATATTTTGTAGGCCACGCACAATAGCGATATTGGTCTATAATTCTGGCAGTCCAATCGGTCTCCTTTCTTATATATTGGGCATATTATGGCAGTGGTCCATTCTTGGGGGATTTTTTCTTCTAGCCATATCTTTTTAATTAAGTGTAGGAGTTCGGCTAGTTGTTCGGACGTATTTTACCATTGCTTAATGTTCGGCTAAAAAGTGACAGCGATGGATACCTGGTGTTATCTGCGTACTGACGCCTTGAAGAAGAAAAGTCGGCATCAATATTCTGTTTCACGCAATTTTGGATAAGAGCTAGGCTTTTAAGCTTATGTAAAGATCCCGCCACCGGGGCCCCTAGGCTGACAGGGCCCCTAGGCCCGGGCCTTGTAGGCCTAGGCAGAAATCCGGCACTGATGGCAGCAATCCTACTACTGGATTCCTTGTCATTACAGATTGGTAATTTGCGCAATTTTTCAAAATTTTCCGTTTTTTTGGTTTATGCAAAAATTGGGTTTTGAACTTTTAAATTAATTGTGTTAAATTGTTATATAAATGAATTATTAATATTTATAATTAATTATTTCTGAATTACAATTGACTTTTTCTTACAAACAATTGACGTTTTTTTTAATTACAATTAACTAATCTGAATTACAATTGACGCTTTCTGCATTACAATTAACTATTCTGAATCACAATTGACGCTTTCTGAATTACAATTGGAAAATTGGTGTATTTTAACATTCATCGAATAATAATTGTTACTTAATTATTAACTTAATTATTACTGACAGTAAAGGAAGAGCATGTGTATGTTCTACCTTATTTTTATTTATATTTTACCTACAATTTGTGTTCACCTATACAGTGTGGAAACTTTAACTGGACAATTCATAACTTCGATATAGGCGATATTTGAAAAAAAAAAATCTCGAAACACGTTACATATTGTTTTTTCTTGCCCTCATTTCTATGTAGGTATATGCTGTTTGTTTATCTGTTGCCGGAAATGCCCAAAAACCACCTCCGACCTTTTTTTTAAATATTAGAAAGGTATGTCAAGAGACTCCTCGTTTGAAAGATCTCTTCGCAAGGAATACAACACACTATTTATTTCTTGATTTTTTTCTCATTTTCAAAGCCCACGTGACAAGAAAAAGAAAGCCAAGTTTACAACTTTAATACTATTTTATGCAAAACATGTTCAAAATGGGCACCGTTTCTTTATTGGCAAAGTACAAATCGAAGATAACATGCATCTCTAATATTTTGTAACATTTCTGGTGTTCCGTATTTCATGCCTAATACGTTGCTTAAGGTCCTCAATGTCGTTCGTTTTTGTTACATATATCTTACTCTTGAGATATCCCCACAAAAAAAGTCAAGAGAACTAAGATCCGGAGATCTCAGGCCATTCAATAAGACCTCTCCTTCCAATCCATCTATGCATGATCTAGCATAATGGGGTGGAGCTCCGTCTTGTTGATACCATAATCGTTCATCAGGTAAATCCGGATCTAATGGATTTGGAAATAAGTGGCTAACGCTGGCATGAGGTCGTTTTGATGAAACATAATATATGTTGCTCCATCAAGATTACCATCTAAGAATACTGGTCCTAAAATCTGATCACCTATTAGCCCATACATTGATTTTTTTGCGGGAACTGAGAATGAGTTTCTCGCATCCAATGAGAGTTATGGTTAGGTTAGGTTAGCCAAATAACGACAATTTTGACGATTAACGTCACCATGTAAGGTAAAAGTAATTTCGTCCGAAAAAGAATTTATGCTATTGAAATCTGGTTATTGTCGATCAGGTTCATCATTTGATCGCAAAATTCGTTTCGGCGGTCCTAGTCATCTTCCATTAATTCTTGGAGTACTTGCATCTTGTAAGGAGGCAGCTTGGCTGATCCAAGAATTTTCAGGACAGTAGCACGACTAATCTCGTTGTTACGGACCAGTTACCTGACTGGAGTCAACGGATTTTTTTGAAGAGTTATAAATACGTTTAGCCTGGTAACTGCTTTAAAAGTGGGATTTCGCTGTTTGGGCACAACCATAACATTACCCAAATTGTTGTACTGTGTCGCATCCGGATGCTGTTCTCGAAATAACTGAGCAACCTCAAGCTGACTTCGTTTTTTGTTACCATATTCCAGGGGTCGGCAAACTGTAAACTTAAGAGCCAAATTTCTGTATAAAATATTTTTAAACTGGATCAAGAGCCACGAATGATTTATTTTCCAGAAAGTCATATTTTTTAATTTTTTTCCTAATTGGTGATTATATAGCGCCTTTGCGACAATATTATTGGTGATCATAAGTACCAAATCCATAAGTTATTGTTAAACTGTTTGTGTGCAGAGTGCTTCCTGATGAATTATGCAATGAAAAGATAACAATTCGTGATCAATTTTTCTCCATCTGTTGCAATTGACACAATTTTAATAAGTGGGATGTGATGTTTCTTCAGATATTCGGTCACTGCATTTTCAACATGTTTTCCTCGCGTTTGAAGAAACCACAGAAATTCTTCTTTGGGACCATCTGATGAAAAATAGGGAGCAAAGAGCACACCTTGCGCAGTATTCTATATGTCACAAGACTCATAGACCGCTATTGATAAGGCTGATGCTAATTTTACGTCCTCAACGTTGGCATACATTTAAAGACATTTTTGGACCTCTCTGTTACAGTTTTGGCAGACAAAGATTAGCTTTTGATTTTATTCATGAAATCTACTTTATTGTTAAAATTGTGATAAAGTGTGTCAGCCACATTTAACTTCCTCTTCTTCATTTATTGAATAATTGTTAATGTTTTGTTTATTGCTGGTTGGCACATGTCACCAAACTTTCTGATTGCGGTCTAGTTCCTGATGTTCCTCAGCCATAATAGCTGTTCAAGTACGATGCCCATTCAGCCTTGTATCTTTCCTTTCCGAGTATGAACTGGGGTTATATGAACCCGATCTTGTGCTGTTTTATAGTATTGAATAGTAATCTGTCCACTCCTGCTCTTCTCAGCACCTCCTCGTTGGTAATGTGGTGCACCCATGGGATACGGAGCATTCTTCTGAGTGTCCACATTTCGAACGCCTCGATCTTGTTAATGGATGCTAGTTTTATCGTCCAGGTTTCTGCTCCATATAGTAGGACTGGCCAAACGTATCATTCTTTTATCATTTTTCTTCTATATTATTAGGCTTTTATCGCATAGCAAGTTTGTTGAATGCCTGTCTGGCTTGTTCTACCCTACTCTTGATCTCTTGTAGTGGGTCCCATCTGTCGTACTAGTGTGCCTGGGTATTTCGTGCTGGTAGTTCTTTCGATTGTTTCCCGCTCTACCGTACTGGACGCTCCTGCCTGATTATTACGGCTTATAACCATGAATTTTGTTTTGGATCTGTTCATTCTTAGTCCGGCCTCTGACCCTTTTCTGTTGTTCATTAGTAGCTGTAGGTCTTGCTGATTGCTTGCTATGATCACTGTGTCGTCTGCGTATCTTATATTGTTTATTGTGGTACCGTTCACTTTATGATCTTTGCATTTGGTTGCTGCTTTCGTTTTGGGAAGCATTGTGTCATAGATGTTATTTTATAGTTTTACAATTATGTTTATGTTTTCTTACTGTATCTGCTTGAAATATTCTGCGTAGATATCGTCTGGACCAGGTGTTTTGTTGTTCTTTGCAATCTTAAGAGCGTGTACTACTCTTTATACAACTTTTTATGTACTCACCCTCAGTGAATTATTTTCCGTTTTTGACGATTTCGTGACTCAAGACATAGCTTGCCATGTTAGTATTATTTGCAAACTGCATCCAGTACTTTTTATGTACTCACCCTCAGTGAATTATTTTCCGTTTTTGACGATTTCGTGACTCAAGACATAGCTTGCCATGTTAGTATTATTTGCAAACTGCATCCAACAGTTGGAAGCGGAACTTGTCTTTTTAACATTTTTAACATTTGTCTTTGCAAATGCGGCATGTTTATTTTCGAAATGTCTCTCTACATTAAACAGTTTGGTTGTTTGCTGGTTTTTCATGCCAAATAAGGCAACTTGGAAGACCAGCTGCATTAGATACAAACGCAAACGATTCAGTTCATTCGGTTTAAAAGAAACAACCGAAATCCGCGCTGTGACTGTGAGTTATGAACTTGACTTCTCTCTTTTTTTGTGATTTTTTTATGTTTCAACTTATTCCGGAAGAGCCATAAGCTCATACCAGAAGAGCGACATGTGGCTCGCGAGCCACACTTTGCCGACCCCTGCCATAACTGATCATCAGAATCTCGATACGGAGATTTTCGATTAAATACAGCATTTTAGAAACTACTTTAACAACTTGACGATCGTATGTGGCTGCTTTGGAGACAATTATTATCACTAGTAACTAACCAACGTGGTTCCAAAGCATCAAAACACATATCACAAACGTATACCTTTACGCCGAAACGTGTCCAACGTAAACATGGTTTTCTTTTTTTATCAGGTGGGCTTTGAAAATATTCAAGAAATAAATAGTGAGTTAGTTGTATTCCTTGCGAAGATATCTTTCAAACAAGATATCACATGACATACCTTTCCATTTGAAAATAGAGGTCGGAGGTGGCTGGGCACTTCCGGGAACAGATAAACAAACAGCATATTTTTTTGCAAAAATCGCCTCCATCGAAGTTATGAATTTTATTCCAGTTAAAGTTACCACACTGTATAACAGAAATACTATTAGTAATTCATAGAAGTAATTGATTCATTTACGAAAATATGTTACATAATTTGTTTACACTTATTAATCTAATGTAAACAAATATATTATTCACACATATGTGTTACATATATACCATAGGTAGTATGAAGAAATGAATTGTTGTTGAAACTAAAAGTTTTTCTCACATTGTAACTCTTTACTGACCAATATTTTAAATGATGCATAAAATATTGCATTTAGTATTCTAGCAAATCTATATTATTTATCACCGTTTAACTAAATGCAAGCCATATAGATTTTTTTAAATTACAACAATTAATATATAAATTTTTATTTTACGCTTATAGCTAAATGCAGCTTTGAATTCAAATACACCGTACGAAAGTTTTTTAATCGAAAATAATGTTAATTTTACCAACAAAATTGTATCTAAATATTTTAGTTAAAGTACTCCTGCAAAAATACTTCACAAAAGAATGTTCCTACATAATAAGCGAAGACATTTTCATGGATTTAAATTTTAATCAAACAGGACTAATGTTAAATTTCCACAATTCAAACGTTGATTTAAGAGATCCTTTATACATTTTCGGATGCCAATATTTCATAGTTTACTCGAACCAGCCAAGAAGAATCTTGGAATACATCGAACATACAATATACTTCACTGAAACAACTAAGTTCCAAAAACGACGATACCTATTTATTCCAATAAGTGATTATCTAGATAATATTTTCGAGAGTGAAACATTGGAATACATTGCAGAGGTTTTGTTAATAAAGACGATTGTTAATGAAGGATTCTTCGAGTTGGTTACCCATAAATATGTGGGCGTTGATGGTCACAAGGACGAGATTCTGTTAGATAAATGGTTTTATGGAAATGAGACGTTTTTGTTTGGAGTTGATTTATATCCAGATAAGTTTAAGGATCAAATGGGACGAATTCTGAGAATATGCACATTTGATTACAAACCTTATATAAACATAGGTAAATAGTAATTCTTAATGATGTTGACATTTGATATCTTTTTCAAATTAAAATTTGAGCTTTTTTTTTTGAAAGTGGTATAAATAAGTCCATTTTTTTCATATATTGAGATATTTAAGGGTTTGCGTCAATTCGAGTGATGTTTTTTACACTATACACCTTTTAAATATTATTATGAAATAATAATTACTAAAATTATTTGAAAAAATAAACGATTTTTTTAGTACCACATGAACTTATACCACTTTCAAAAACAACATATTAGAAGAAATAAAAACAGGAGCAAATTTAAGTCCATATTTTTATAGACATAAAGCGTGAAGACATGAAGACATAAATACACGAATAACCAAATTTATTAAGAGTTTTTTTCAGTTATATTAAAAATATAAAAATGAAAATTACTTCGTTAAGATCTTTAAATATAAAAAGATATTTTATACTTAGTTTTTTTTTACAGTTAGCATATTGAAGTGGTAACATATTAATTTTGCTGAGGTTTTTTGGTCTTCCCTTTTTTCCGAATAAAAAATTGTTTTAAATGAAGCAGTTTCTTCCATACTAATTTTCCAAAAAAAATTGCGAGGTTCAGTTCTTTTGAACCTCATCCAACATATTTTAAGCCAGTTTACAATTTCACCGTCCGTATTTTTTTTTTTTTTTGTTTGATATTGCCTCTTCTAGAGATTTGGTTGAGACAAAGTCTTCTCTTTTCATTTCATACAAAATGTTTAATTATAACTTTAATAACTTTAATTTTTTGCTTTAAAAGCAGTTATATTTAAATAATACTTCCGCTTCAATCTATTAGTATAAGGACCAAACAGTAGGACTTGCGAAGGAGAACTAAACAAATCCCAAAACCTAAAATAATTGCTAATTTACTAACAATAAGAAAGTTGTTTTAATTCTGATTATTAGGAATGGACTTATTCCACTTTAAAAAGAAATATTTGTGCGATAGAATTGTACAGCAAAACTGTTTTTATTTATTTTATATCAAGATAGAAGTCTATTGAAACTATGGAGAGAAAAAACTATGGAGAGAAGGTCTATAGCTCATTAAAATTACCGTTAACTTAGTTTTTTTTAAAAGTGGACTTTATACCACTTTCAAAAACACCAGCTCATTTATTTGTGTTGTGTTTTCTAGGTTTACATTTTGGTACTGTAAATTTGTAGATTTCGGTCGTGACTTGTACTGCGACATTCATAGATCTATTACCGCACTCTCTTCCTTTAATCGTTGGAATAATTACCCATTTAGAGCGCCTCCTATAGTCGTGATTCCATTAGGAATTTCTGGATTTGGGCGTGATTCAAGGATTGCCACTCCTCTGCGTCCAAGCAGTGGACCCTAAGGTACATATGTCTCTTGCAGTGCTTCGCAGTCTTTGAGCAGATATAAGGGGGTTTCCTCTGCTGAACCACATAATCTGCATCTGTCATCTTCCTCTAGGCCTTTAGAGGTATTTTCTACGTCTGCAGTGTCCCGTCAGGACTCGTCCGAATTCTAAGCTTGTTCCTGTTTACTTTTAGACAAGCTTTTGTTCGTTTCTGGTGAAAAGATCCCAGCATTACTTTGGATTGTTTTAGCCCTGGAATTTCTTTCCAGGTTTTCATCCATTGTCTTCTCATTTCTTCATCTAAACGTTTGGGAATGGTGTTCATATTCCTACCGCAAAAGGGTTCCGGATCTATAAAGGGATTATTGGATCCCTTGTTAGCTAGGTGATCGGCTTTTTCGTTTCCAGTGAGTCCTTGTACCCAGCATAGCATTACTTTATTTTCTCTGCACTTCCCACACAGTTTTACATTTACATTTCATTTACATTTTTACATTTCCCACACAGTCCCATACCAGTTTGGATCTGATGGTGTATGAGATAATATCTTGATTTTGATTATCAGCTTGGCTATCTGACAGGATAGCAATTTGTTTTTTGCGATAGTTCCTGTCAGGTTAAATTGTGCACATCTTTCGATTGCATGTCTTCGACTGCTTGGAAGATACTTGGGTAGATTCCCATGGATTCAAAGTATTTGGTACGAGGTCCAAACACACCTGCATCAGTACCTTCCTTTGTCTTGGAACCATCCGGCTACCACTTGATAGCACTTTGCTCTATGTGGTATGCTGAGAATCAGTCGTTGCAACTCGACTTTACTACTCCACATTGCTGTGTAGTTTTTCTAGAAATTATATTTACCATTTCATCTATTGGTTCTTTTAGCCAGGGGATCTTGCCAGCGAGGCTGTTCTGATCTCTGCATCCGATTATTTTACCTCTGGCTATTCCTTCCTTGCTGAACCTTACAATCGCCGATCTGGCGCGCCCTCCACGACAATGTGCAACGGAGTCAGATCCAGCAGCAGTGCCATTGCTGCTGTCGGGCGTGACCCCATTGCCCCCGTGATGCAGACAGACGCCAATCTTTGAATCTTCTCAAGCTGCTTCTTCATAGAGACCAGCTTGGTTCTACTTCCCCGCGCAACTGCCCCGTAAGTGATCGCAAGTCTCAATATCATGGTGTACATCCATCGCAGGATTTTGGGGTTACGTTTTCACTGCCAGATTTTTGCACACCATTAAAACGCGTTTGGCTTTTCCAACCACTTCTTCAGCGTGCCTGTTCCATAGGAGTTTGCTATATATTGTTATAGCCAGATTACCTTATCTTCCGTTTGTATTCTACTGCCCTCCGATCTAACAGTATGGCTGTGGGCAGTTTAGTCTTCTCTTTTTATTAAATTGTATCACCGTGATTTTGATCGGGTTGTATTTCAGTCCCACTGTATGACACCATCTATTAGTTAATTTATTGCTTCTCTGTACGATTTCACAGAACGTTCCCTCAAACTTCTCTCTGCCTATTATGACTATGTCATCGGCGTAACCTTAACATTTAATGTCTAGGTTGTTCAGCCTAGTCAGTAATTTATCAACTACCAGACTCTACATCAGTGCTGATAGCACACGTCTCTGTGGCATCCTCGAGTTGTGGAGATCTTGATGGTGTTTTTTCTCACTTACGTACATCGGCCGTTCTAGTTCTCAGCTTTTTTCCCATCCACTTTGAGGTAATGCTGTCGATATTCCTTCTCTCTAGAGCCGATTTGACAGCCCTCGTGCGAGGTGTTGTCAAAGTGCCACACTTTGTATGGCAGACCCGTATATGTTAATTTTATTTAAAATACAAAGTACTTTTTCTCCTTGGTTTTTATCTATATTTTCACTCATTTTTGAAGCATTTTTGTTATTTATTTATTTTGTCTCTATAGTTTTAGCCTTCCAGCTTTGTTTACTTAATAAACTTTTCGAATTTTTCTCTGTTTATCAACATATATGTCACGTCCAGGTATTGTCCCAGGGCCTCAAATGAAAATTTTCGATCGTGTCACATGTGGCACGCGTGTCATAGGTTACTCATACGTGAAGAAGACTCGGACGAAAAACACTTATTTGTTATTATATTTAAGCAATATATTTTATTCTAAATAATTGTATCATAACAAATTACGGTATAATTCGTTTGAATCTTTTTGTTTATTTATATTGCTGCTCTATTATTAATTTATTACAATGATAACGAATGCTGTTTTTTAGATTCTGAAATTGGAATAGAGCTAATGATGGCAAAAGAATATACAAAACTTCGCAACATGAGTACCAGATTAGTATTAGAAACGGATTATTGGGGAGTTATAAATGAGACGGCGCACACAGCTAATGGAGCTAAGGGAACAATGATGACTGATGGAGCTGACGTTTCCTTGGGTAAGACTTGAGAGGCTAAAAGGTTTATAATTAAAAAATTTAAACAGTTTAATATAGTACCAGAAATTTGTCTATAATAAGCTCAAATATTCGCTCCGTTTATAACCGCGCTTAGCCAGTGGCCAAAAAGACAACTTCGTCTCCTATTCAATAAATTTTTGTATCGGTTAACTGACGCTTCTGATCTCTGCAATGTCTTTGCTGATTTGTCAAATTAAGTCGGATTATAACTTGGGCCTTCTGGATTTTCGGACTTTTTATTGCCAGCAAAATGATAATCACAAATTCTACTCCGCTTATTCGGAATCCAAAAGCGGCTACCAAGATGCTTACAAATAGCATATTTACAACCAGCAGGGAAAGCACTTTCAGACACACTCTGAAATTTTTAATTCATTTGATAAATAGTAATATATAGTAATTCATAAGATAAAAAGTAATGATTTTCAGGAAATACATTTTCTCATATCATAACTTTTGAACGGCTTCACAGAGACTTTTAATTGACACCAATCGATTCAACATTTTCAAAATTAGTTGGAAAACGTATATCATATTCCTAGGAGGTTTTTAATTTAAAAATACCATAACAATCACAAGTCAAGATTGCGGAAACGATAAAATGCAAGAAAATCGATTTTGCTAAAATTATTATTTTTGAGTCATAGCAAAATGTAAAAACGTTTCCGAAAGCATTTTCGCTGCAGATTACAAATATGAAAATTACAAATATATTTCGCTAGCTCTCTCCGTTCACAATGGCATGCTACAATTTTAAGACATTTCGGAATTAGAGTACAGATGTTGGAAACTAATGAAATTCCCGCTGATAATCGGAGTTTTAATAGGAAAATGACCTTCTGAAAACGATGCCGCAAACCGTTTTTAATTATCTATGACAGTTTCTGAGATATCGACTTATCAAATCGACAATCGTAAAATTTTAATTTGAAATTACTCAATGAAAAATTGTATCTTTCCAAACAATATACACATCGATTTGTTCGTCTTATCGAGTAGTTTCTGTGTGCCTAAAATGATTTCATTGTTGTTTACCGTTTTTGAGAAAATTGAAAAAAAAAGCAGTTTTTCGTCCGAAATGAAGAAAAAAAAATTTTTACGCGAAAAAAATCGTAATAAAAAAAACGTAATCGGTCCGCGGCACTTCTGCTAAGTAGTGATGGAAACATTATCTTAGACCTTAACGAAAAGCTGGAAGAGTGGAAGAAGTATGTCGAAGAATTTTTCGCTAGCGACCGTCAGCAGATGAACATTTGCGACTACCCCTGTGAGGGCCCA
Organism: Phosphuga atrata; assembly: GCA_944588485.1. Lineage (NCBI taxonomy): Eukaryota > Metazoa > Arthropoda > Insecta > Coleoptera > Silphidae > Phosphuga > Phosphuga atrata. Next base: position 13,562,143 of record OX155895.1, on the reverse strand, counting down.
GAAATAACACACGCGGAGATGGTTCACGCAATCAAGGCAGCTTAAACTGGAAATTCCGCTAGACCAGACGATGTCTATTATGAAGTACTCAAGCTTTTCAACGACCAATCCACAGATAAATTGGTCAGCCTCTTTAACGCCGTCTATGTTTCTGGGAAGATACCAAAGGATTGGTTGTAGTCTGTATTCGTCACACTATCTAAGAAGACGTGGCCAAAAACATGCGGAGATTACCGCATGATAAGCATAATGAGCCATTCGCCGAAGCATTGGACGAAGCACGGGAAGAAATTGTTGTCAACGGAGAAGTAATAAATAACTTGTGTTATGCGGACGATACAGTTCTGCTGGCAGGAAGTGCTGATGATTTGCAGGCGCTACTGGATAGGGTTGCGGCTAAAAGTAAAGAAAGAGGGCTCAAGCTATGGTTATTAGCAAAAATGGAGAGCTCCTAGCAAACCTGAGTACAGGCAACCAACAGATTCAGCAAGTCTCGAGCTTCAGATATCTGGGATGCTTGTTGAGCAGTGAGTGAGATAACAAGCAGGAAATAAGGTCCCACCTCGAGCAGGCTAGAGCAGCATTTAGCAATATAAAGAAGGTTCTTACATCCCGAGACTTGTCAATACCTCTGCGTATTCGATTACTACGGTGCTATGTATTTCAAATTTTGTACTATGGAATGGAAGGACGGACTTTAACAAAGGCAATGTGTGACCGACTTGAAGGGTTCGAGATGTGGTGCTACCGCCGTCTGCTGCGAATAACATGGGTAAACAGAGTCCGAAACACCGAGGTGCTTGCCCGTCTTCAGAAGCAAGTAGAAGTCATGTTTACAATCAAAAAACGCAAGCTGGAATATTTTGGACACGTTATAAGAGGGGAAAAGTACCGTATCTTGCAGAATATCATGCCAGGCAAAATCCAAGGTAGAAGAGGTTCAGGAAGAAGACGCACGTCCCAGCTGAAAAACCTGTGAGAGTGGTATGGTGTTAATTCTACTAGCCTGTTTCGTGCCGCTGCTGATAAAATAAAAATCATTATGATGATCGCCGACGTCCTCGGAGGACATGGCACGTAAAGAAGAAGAAGGAAATCGATGTGTCGAAAACGATTTTCGAGTTTATTTCGCTCTAAAGTTACAAATAAGCAAGATATAACCTATATCTTGGTTATTTTGAGCATTTGCACCGAATATACTGGAAAATCGTGTTCAGCAAATATTTTTTGAAAACCCTAAAATTTTCTGAAAAAATCGCCAAAAAAATCAATCGTTTTGATCATGCATTTTCGGTTCTCTACGATCCTCTCGGAAACAACAAATCCCAGAGAAATCATTTTCGGCACACAGAAACTAGACGATAAGAATAGAAAATTGATGTATAAATTGTTTGGAAAAATAAATTTTTCTTCTACGAAATTCTGAACTCAAATTTTCCAGAATTTCGACTTCACAGGTTCGTATCCCGAGAACGGCTATATATGTTACGGTAAAAGTAGAAAATCGCCAAATGTGAACATTTACCGGTATAGGTACACATCTACCAATGTGATAGGTAAATGTGAGTTTAAATCTGAGATCAGCTTTATATATCTACTTTTACCGGAAAATGTTTACTTTTTGTGTGTTACAATATCACGTGTGTCTTGTTGGACAGCCAACCGATTAAAAACCGATTGCGGCATCGTTTTCAGGTCATTTCGACGGCTGCACTCAGACTTCGGTTCTCTCCTCGGGCGACCAAATTTCGCGAAAATTCGCTAGATTTTTTCCAAGTGATGAATCGTGAAAGGAAGCTGTTAGCAAAATGCAATTTTTATATTTACAACCAGCAGGGAAAACGGTTTCAGACACACTTTTAAATTTTCCATTCACTTATTAAATAATGATTTTAAGGAAATATATTTTCTCGTAATTCGGTCAAGTGGGATGCAAATGGTTGGTAAAAGGGTCCCTGGGGTAGGCTAGCGTGCCAATCACTAGGCTACAGTAAAACTCAGAGAAACGCCCACAGTTTATCCAAGACAAACCGACAAATCCTACCTCCACGTCCGTGTTGTGCACCCCGGGCAATGCAGTGCACACACTAATGTGTGCGTAATGTAGCAAACAGGGTAGGGTGAAAGCGAGCTTCAGACGCCTTAAAATCGGAACCCATTAGCTAAGGAATAATAACTCCGAAAGAAGAGGTCCTCCAAGCCTGGGGGTTGGGCAGGTTTTTTAATATGTATTAAAAAAAAAAACAAGGGACAAAAACAGTTAAGATACAATACAGCTGCATAAAAGGACGAGACAGTAGTGGACTCATACAAAAACTATATCACAACACATTTAAATATTGATAAATCTACACAGTCGGTTGATGATCTCTGGGATAACTGAGAAACCACAATAAATAGGCAGCAGAGAATATTCTTGGGTTTGAGACATTGAGGCCAAGAATTGATTGGTTTGAGGAACAATACCAAGAAGTCATTGACAGAAAGAACAGGGTATATAAAAAGAAACTACAGCGCAGAACCAGGAAATCTGAAGAAATGTACAGGAGAATGAAAAGAGAAGAAAAAAAGGTACATAAAAAGAAGAGAGAATCCGAGAAAAAATCATAGAAAAGAAATAGAATAGAGATAGAAGTACTCAGAAGTCGAAACGAAACTCGAAAATTCTATCAAAAGATCAACAAAATGAGAAAGGAGTTCAAACCAAAAGAAAACATGTGTAAGAATAAGCAGGGAGATATACTAAACGACAGGAATGACTTTCTTCTCAGATGGGTAGAACATGTTTCAGAACTACTAGGAAGTAACGAAAACGTAACACCATTGATGGAACCAAAGATGGAATGCCCTCAGAGCTGCACAAGCAGGGTGGAGACATCCTAGAAAAAGCGCTACTTGAAATAATATTAAAAGTATGGCATCAGAAACGCATGCCGGACAAGTGGCAGGCTGGACTGATCTGCCCAATACGCAAGAAAGGGGATCTACTTGAGTGTGGTGACACATAAAATGGCATAACACTACTAAACACCGTCTATAAAATACTATCATACGTCATCGCAGAACGTATCCAAGTATACGCGGAACCCAGACTTGGAACATATCAATGTGGTTTTTAGTCCTGGCCCCTCAACAACGGATCAGCTCTTCATTTTACATCAAATTCTAGAAAAGACCAATGAATTCAACATAGATACCTTCCATTTCTTCATCGATTTCAAGGCAGCTTATGATAGTATATTACGGCCGAAGCTTTATGAAGCCATGAATGAGCTTGTGATACCAGAAACTCTCATAAACCTCTCAAAAATGACAATGTCTAGGGTAGTATGCTGTGTCAAAATACAAAATGATATATCGAACCCGTTTGAAACGGAGGTTGGCGTGAGACAGGCAGTTCGAGAGGCCCAACTGAATAATAGAGGCACTATCTTCCACAAATCTACTAAAATCCTGGCCTATGCAGATGATGTAGATATTATTACTAGAACCATACGACAGGCCAAAGAAACATTCACAACTTTTGAAGCCGCAGCAAACAACATGGGACTACACGTAAATGAACAATAAACTAAATTTATGGCGGCAACAAAAAACCAAAGAGTGCGAGACATTGGACAGAACATACAATTAATGATCCTAGTTTCGAATGGGTGAGGGAGTTTGAGTATCTGGGTGCGAAAATAACGGTAGATAAGAAAAAACAGTGCAGAAATCAGAAGACGTATTATGTTGGCAAATAGCTGCTATTTTGGCCTTTCAAAGTACCTTCGCAATCGTAATCTATCAAGAACTACAAAAATCAGGCTATATAGAACACTCATCGTACCAGTCTTAATGTATGGATCGGAGACCTGGACCCTGAGAAAAAGAGATGAATCTCTGTTGATGGTCTTTGAAAGAAAGATATTGCGAAAAATATACGGTGCAATCCAAGAAGAAGGTATGTGGAGACGCAAGTATAACTTCGAAATTTACAACATCTATAGACAAGCCGGTAACAAGGACATACTAACTACAATAAAAATCGGCAGATTACAATGGGCAGGCCATGTGAACAGATAAATTGACAATATCCTGCAAAAAAGATCCTTAAAGCAGAACCCATAGACACAAGAGGGCGAGGAAAGCCAAAGCTGCGCTGGAAGGATGGTGTAAGCGAAGACGCACGAAAGATAGGTGCACCGAACTAGACGATGAAGGCCACAGACAGGAATGAATGGCGAAAGAAGCTGGAGAAGGTCGAGACCCTACTATAGGCTTGTATGGCTATTCATGATGATGATCATTTTCGTCACCTTTGGTGCTAGTGCTATTGCGCTCGGAGCGAATAATTGACTCATAAAAAGCTGGTGAAATCCCTTAAAGTTGATCACTGTTTTCAGTGCCTTATGTAAGGTTTTGGTTTAAGTGCTGAATCAATAAATCGAAATACTTTTTTAGTTTGAAACAACGCTCTTCCCGATCTCGGGAATTTATTTCATGATCTGATTCGTATGTTGTTATTCGTATGTTTGTAAACATAGCATCAACTAATTTCTTTTACTTGTAAATATATCATCAATTGAATAGGATGGTTGCGACCGTTACAACGTGGTAATCCATTCTTACACTGAATTATTAAATTCACTATGTTTTAACCACACTTATAACATGTAAAGTTATTATATAAATTGTTAATCGCAGTTATTGAAATTTAAACCCTTAACACGATTCGCGTTACGACTGGTGAAAGTGATTTTCAAGTGTGGTCACTTGAAAATTACCATCACCATGTTGAGTGTTTAAGTTTATATAACTCTGAGTAATAAGTTATATAATATTTTTAAATTTTAAGTGTGGTTAAAACATAATGAATTTTTCAATTCAGTGTAAGGATAGCATCAATTAATTCAATCATATTTTAAGGGTCCTGGTATCCCCTACCAAACTACACGAAACATTTTGATCTGACAGAACCAACAGTTAGAATTGGAGTCACTTTTTTAGTACCCATACCAAAGTATATACTAATATTTACTACATAAGTATTTACTTTATTGCTATCTCTTTATTTTAGACTATCTGGTGGATGGTTCACTCCATTTTTAACTTTCTCACCGAAATTATGGATTGGATTTATAGTATCATATTTTGCTATAACTACCTGCTTTTTTGGATGCAATTACACTTACAAATTGTAATTTTTGTAATATACTGAGTAGTTATGTACAGTTAACTAATATGCTGGGTGTGTCAGAACTCCACCGCCAATTTTTCAGGACTGCTTCTGTGATCCAAAATAAGCATAAAACTCTTAATACATATAGGGTGAAAAACGCTTTACCAACGCTTTACCAAAAAGTTTTACCACCAACACAAGCAATGGGGTGGAATTTATTGGTAGAATGTACAAATATAAATAAGAACTATGTAAAGTCTTGAATGTTTCACATTGTCTAGTACACCGCGTCGTAATGAAGATCGACGATTTAGCATTACACTTGATGAATGGACGAGTATGAAAGTTCCAACATATCTTAATAATTAACAATTATTAAAATTGCATGGAATTGACTCTGAAATGTATAATCTGGGTTTATTGAGAATTTTTAACTCATGTAGGTACTGCTATACAATTAGTCGAAAAAGTAGAACAACACTTAAAGACATTTAATATAAAATTAAAAAAACATATAGTTGGTTCAACCGGCGACGGTGCAAGTGTAATGATTAAATTTGGACAAGAATCTTCTAGTCTTTATAATTTCTGTTTGAATCACACTATACACTTATCTGTTTGTGATGTAGTATATAAAAAGAAAAATATTACCGGCTTGCAAGATGAAAATGACCATGGTCTAGATGGTATATGACGATCAATTCATGAAAACGATCCTAAGCACGCTATTGTTTTTTTCAGTGATGAAGCCCATTTTCACTTAAGTGGATACGTGAATAATCAGAACATGTGCTATTGGGCTGACAAAAATCCCCTAAATTTGCATCAAACGTCTTTACATTCACCTAAAGTCAGAGTGTGGTGTGTCAATTTCCTCAGCTGGGATCGTTCGTCTCTGGTTTTTTGAAGAAAATGAGATCACAACGACAATGAATTGGGGCCGGTATGCGAACATGTTTAAGGAATTCTTCTTTCGACGACTTGATGAATTAGACTTAGGGGACATTTGGCCCAAGGACTCTACAAGACCTGAAGGCCAATATACGGGCAGACATTGCCGACATACCCGCTGATATGCCGGTAAGGGTCATGGTTAGCGCCAGAACTCGACTTAGTCTATGTATGGACCATGGAGGGCAGAAAACAATTGTGATTCATAAAATGAGTTTTGTAATTTCTTCAAAAAAGGAAGCACCCTTTGCAATTTACAAAAATTAATCCAAATTTCGCCCCCCGTATTCAATGCACAGCCAATACAACACCGATGCAATACAGAACTACGAACGCATCCAAACACAGTTTGGGTATGTTTCTAACCGTTCGACACGCTCGACAGTTATACGTGGTTGTAGTTCCTCAAGTGCCCTGACTGGAGTTTCGTATACCATGATTTTCAGGTGACCGCATAAAAAAATCCAGGGGAACCAGATCTGGGGAGCGGGCCGGCCATGGTATCGGACCCTTCCAGCCTTGTCATTTATCAGAATACCTCGCATCGAGACATGCACGAGCCTGGCGACTAAAATGTGCTGATGCATCGTCCTACATAAACCACATTTCATGTCTTTGTAAGCCGCCCCCGTTAAGCGATCTGGCAACGCAAACGGACCCATCAAATAGTTGCCAACAATCCCACACCAAACATTAATTGAAAATCTGTGATAACCTCCATTATTGCTAACCTTATGTGATAACCATATATTGCGTGAGGATTTTCTTCAGCCCACAGGTGCTTGTTATGGCTATCGCAGCATCCATCGGTAAAAAGTATCAACTCTGGAAACCGTTCTTTTTGTTGTGTGCTGTTTTTCTCGAGTATCTCGCAAACTAAGCGTTTTATGCTAATTTTGGGTCATATAATCAGCCCTGAAAGTTTGTCGGTGGAGTTCTGACACACCAGGTAGAACGAGTTTCATAGCGCGTTTGCATAAAAGATAAAATATTTTTAATTGATTGATGAAATCTGTTTAAGACTATTGAAACACCGAAAACCAGATTCTCTAAAAATCTTCACAAATTCGCTGAATATAACAACAGTAACGTTGTTTCTTCAACAACCAATGACTTTATTTTTGCTGCCGAAATTCGCACATTTTCGTTTAAATTTGACTATACTATTAATATTAAGCCTAATTTATGCGGCTGCATATACTGGTGGCTTTGCAGCTGTACTCACCGTTCCAATGTACGAAAGAGGCATCAGAAACTCTGAAGACTTTGAAAAGAGTGGATTAAAATGGGGTGCAGTACATCCAGCACTACTAGATGGCTTCAGAGATCTTGTAAATAAATTTTATTTAATCGACAGATAATACTTTATATAGTTATCCTTATCTGTATAAATCGTACCCCGACAACAACGGTGACACAACTTAAGAAACATCTAAAAAGAAAGAACTAAAAATCAATTGTCAGAAAAAGAACCAATCATTATTGTGAAGAAATCGTAATTCTGAATATTTACTTTGTGACATAAAAAATGCAACACTGATTGTAAGAAGAGATATTTTCTTCCTCCAACCATCCCTGTCCTCCGCCGCCCATCTCCAGTTTGGAGTTCCGAGCATGGATCGAGCGACCCCCTGGATTTTGTCTGCCCATCTCACCCCTGGTCTTAAAATCTGTCTTTTACCTTCCGGCTTTTGGTTGAAAATCCTCTTGACTACTCTTGACTCTTCCATCCTTGTCCCTGTAAATCCCAGTAAATGCCCGGTCCATTTAAGTCTTTGTAATCTTATTGTTGTTGCTAGGTCTGCTTCTGCGAAGAGCTGGTAGATCTCGTTGTTGTATCTTGTTGTCCACTGTTCGTTTTCTTGGACCGGTCCATATATTCTGCGTAAGATCTTTCTTTCGAATGCATTCACCATTGTTTCCGCACATTGTGAGAGCGTCCAGGTCTCGCTTCCATAGCATAACACTGGGCGTATTATTGTTTTATAAAGTTTCAGTTTTGTTTTCCTGTGTACATTCCCTGATCTGATTATGGTCGAAATATGGTAGTATACTTTATTGGCATTACTGATTCTTCATGTTTGCTGGATATGTTACAGCCTAGTTAGGAAAAGTCATTGACCACCTCAAAGTTTTGGTCGCCTATTGTCATGTTCTGGCCTCTCCTCCTATTGCTTCGGGTCTGTATTAATACTTTGGTCTTATCTTCATTCACTTTTAGGCCCACTTCTTCAGCCGCGCCTTCTAGTTGTATGTAAGTTTCTTTCATTGATGTTAGGTTTCTTCCAAGTATGTTTATGTCATCTGCATATCCTGCTAGTTGGGTGGATTTGTGTAGCAGCGACGCGTTGGTGTCTACCGTAGTTTTCCTTACTGCGTATTCTAATGCTAGATTAAAGAGCATTGGGGCGAGTCCATATCCCTGCTTGAGCCCTTGGTTTATTTTAAATGGATCTGTTAGTTTTCCTTGTATCTTCTCCCGGCTTTCAGAGTTCTCCATTGTTAGTCTTGTTAGCCTTACTAATTTTCGTGGTATGTTAGTCTAGCATGATGCCTATCTGAAATCCACGTAGAGTTGGTACACATCAATGTCATATTCCCAGCATTTCTCCAGAACTTGTTTTACTGCGCATAATTGGTCTGTAGTCGATCTTACTGGTCTAAAACCCGCTTGGTATTCGCCTATGATGTTTTCGGCTAGTGGTTCTAGTTTGTTTTGGAGGATAGTTGTAAAGACTTTAGGTATATGTTGTGCTTAGGCATATGTTGTGGTAGGGATATTCCCCTATAATTTTTAGATTCCAGCTTGTCGCCTTTGTGGATTGGACAGATGATGCTGGTTCTCCATTCGTTCGGCATTTTTTCGGTTCTCCATATTTCTTTGATTAGGTCCGCTACCGCTTTCGCGTCAGTCAAAGGTAGTAATTGATTAAAATTTCATTCAAAATAGTCCAGTAACCATGGCAAATTTGACTTTTTACTTGTTGTTACAATCGAAATTATCGGGGGTATTTCTTGCGAGATTTATTCCATTTCGAAATTGTTTTTGGTTGCAATTGTTTTCTATTAAAGATCTTTGCGTTTTGAGGTTGCGATTATGGCTAGAATACAGCAACATGAAAATTATCGACAACTGAGTGAATTCCACAGAGGTTTTTGGCTTACGTGAAGGTGTTTATTCATTCTGAGAAATTGCTAATCGTCTTAACCGTAAACAATCCTCTGTAGTATGGTGTTATCAAGCATGGGCTACAGAAGGTCAAGAACGTCGTAGAAGAGGAAGTGGACGGAGGTTATGGTATGGTGTGCTACTGTTTATGGAAGCGGCTCTCAGTTGGTATTCATCCGAGGCAATATGAATGCCCACCGATATGTTGATGAATTGGTAGACCCCATCTCCTTCCATTCCTTCAAGAACTGGAGGGCCTGATTTTCCATCATTATAATGCCCGTGCCCACATTGCAAGACATTATATGGAGTCAATATAACGTCAATATCTTGTCGTGGTCACCCGGATCTCCGGACCTTTCGCCCATTGAACATATGTAGGCCCTGATGGGTAGAAGACTCAAGCCATTAGCGTATGCTCCACAGACACTAGAAGCTCTTCGGCATGAGCTATAGATTGCCTGGGATGCTATACCGACAACCTGTGCGGGAGTGTGAAACTAATACGGGTGGTCCAACACAATATTTTTAATGCCTTTATATTTTGTTTAATTGCTTTGAATTTTTAATCAATTAACTACCTTTACAACTACTATTACTAGTATCAATTACTACTAGCAAAACATTTCTACCAAATTTTGTCCAAAAATTCTCACCCCTTTCTTGGTGCTGCATGTCAAAGAGAATATATATATATATATATATATATATATATATATATATATATATATATATACATATATATATATATATATATATATATATATATATATATATATATATATATATATGTATATTATGAATGATATTTTCGTTGCAGTTCTATTTTTTCAGCTACTGACTAATTGATTTTAGTTCTCTCTGTTTAATCATTTTTTTAGTTGTGTCACTATTGTTGCTGGGCATATTGTTCGATAATGTGAAAAATTTACAATGTGTATGTAGTCTACAATTCTCTATGTTTATCTGTGTATTAATTTATATTTAACATATTTTTTGTAGGCAAAATATCAAAATATAGTTAAAAATATAGTGATATTGAAGGACGAAAAAATTGGAGAAAGAATGAAATTGCATGGTTTTGCTATGATAGCTGATAGAGCTCCAAATGGTAAATACTTTAATCACATATTTATGTATTAACTGATATTCTCACTGATATAACTCCTAGCCCCGTCATATTACGACGCGTATTGTCTACGTACCATGGGTGTAGCCAGGGAGGCAGGGGGATGGGGGCGGTTTGGTGGTTCACCCCCCCCCCCCCCCCCGAAATATGCAAACCCGTTAAAATTGGTGCATTTCTGCTACTGTATTTTCTTAAAACCCCCCCCGAAACTAAATCCTGGCTACGCCCATGCTACGTACAACATATGTACCTGGTACTTAACGAACTTAGACTTAAAACTTAAATTGAAAACTTAAGATTATATATACTAACGTATATTGATAATCTGTGGTAAAATGCGTTTTAAAAATTTTTTTTTAGTTGGGAATACCGGTAATTGAGAGGATCTAACGTATTTCTAATGGAATTAGGGATAATAGGGGGTTAATGCGGGAATTTTTATTTTTACAAATTTGCTAATAATTTTTTAACGGTAAAGGATAAAGAAATTTTTTCTTTACAAAATTTGTTCAGAAAAATTAGCTTTTTTCAAATATGCAAGTAGGGAAAGATAGTATGTTCTAAAACCTCCTCCTCCTCAAACCTCCCCTGACCTTGACCCCTAACCTAACCTTGACCTTGACCCTGACCTTGACCTGGGAACTTCCGGTTTCGACTTCAGGTTTCCGGTTTTGACTTCCGGTTTCGACTTCCTGTTTCCTGTTTCAACTTCCGGTCGCCATTTTCGGAACTTCCAGATGCGCAGGAAAATCCAAAAATTCGACGCGAGGCGGGGAAATTCAAAATTAGATGCTGGCGGAGGCAAATGAGATGTGTAGTTGGTTGCATACATCAACGGGACTAAATACATGAGACTAGACAGACGAGGCTAGAGCCATGGGACCATGCTAGAGCCATCGTCAGACATACGAAGCTAAATACATGAGACTAGACAGACGGGGCTAGATACATGAGACTAGATAGGCGGGATTAGATACATGGAGGCTAGATACATGAGACTAGATACACGGGGCTAGATACATGAGACTAGATAGACGGGATTAGATACATGAGACTAGATAGACGAGGCTAGATACATGGGACTAGATACATGAAACTAGATACATGAGACTAGATACACGGGGCTAGATACATGAGACTAGATACACGGGGCTAGATACATGAGACTAGATAGACGGGATTAGATACATGAGACTAGATAGACGAGGCTAGATATATGGGACTAGATACATGAAACTAGATACATGAGACTAGATAGACGGGACTAAATACATGAGACTAGATAGACGGGGTTAAATACATGAGACTAGATAGACGGGACTATGTACATGAGACTAGATACATGGGGCTAGGTACATGGGGCTAGATAGACGGAGCTAAATACATGAGACTAGATAAGACTGAACTAAAATATATAAGGGGCTGTTTAATTTAACTTAATAATCTACGTTTTAATTTTGATTACTGCTCTGACTTGTTGATTAGGTTCGACTGAATGTTTGCTAGCAATAACAACTTGCTGTTATCTTATCAGCGGTGAGCGAGTGTTAGTTTCCAAGAGAATGAAAGGTTGTAAAATAAAGAAAACTCCACATAAAATTTATGGTTTTATTAAATTCTAATAATAATACATTTAAATTTACATCAATACATTTAAATACAAATAGTGGTCATGCTTTGGATATGTTATGCGTTCGGAAGAAGCAGCTTAAGCAATAATGACTTCCACACATATTACAGCGAAACTTTACACAACTAGTTTTACTTGAGGCCTTTTGTCTTCCAAATATCATTCGGTTTTCTTTATAACAACCAACACACCGTCTTTTAACGTCCGCTTTTTCGAGGGAATGTTCACTATCTTTAGCATTGGATGAACAAACAGCTGATTGGTTTATTGAATCAGGAACATATGCATTCAAACTCTCAACTTTATTCTTTTGACATTTAACATCCGTTTTCTCGAGGAAATGTTCACTATCTTTAGCGTTGGATGAACAAACAGCTGATTGGTTTATTGAATCAGGAAGATGTGCATATTTTTCTCTATTATTATCATAGTCACCATTAAAACTCTCAACTTTATTCTTTTGACGTCTAGGAAGCGTCTCATATGATGGTGATAAACTAGGAGATATTCTAAGTGGAGTCCAATAGATGGTTTTATTACGGGCATGCTTCTCGCCAAATACAATCCCCATCTTGATAGTAAAACACCAGCGTTAACACTAAATTATAAATGCTATCCAACCCTATTTATATCGTGCAGAGTTCTTTGCATCAATGAGGGTGTGAGGTCTATGTGACCTCACACCCTGTTTAGCGTGGGGTCACATAGACTTTACACCCTGTTTAGTGTGGGGTCACATAGACCTCACACCCTCATTGATGCATTGATGATGTTGATGTATGCAACCAACTACACATCTCATTTGCCTCCGCCAGCATCTAATTTTGAATTTCCCCGCCTCGCGTCTAATTTTTGAATTTTCCCGCGCATCTGGAAGTTTCGAAAATGGCGACCGGAAGTCGAAACCGGAAACCGGAAGTTGAAACCGGAAACAGGAAGTCGAAACCGGAAGTCAAAACCGGAAACCGGAGGCTGAGACCGGAAGTCGAAACCGGAAGTCCAAGGTCAGGGTCAGGGGTCAAAGTCAAGGTTAGGTTAGGGGTCAAGGTCAGAGGAGGTTTGAGGAGGAGGAGGTTTTAGAACATACTATCTTTCCCTACTTATGCAAAAATATAGGTATGGTTCTGGGAAAACAAAATTCGTTGATGTCATTACTCCAGTTTCCAAATATGGAAAAATATGTAAATCTGGCTTAAAATGGTCCTCAATGGTCCTCTGTGAAAACAAAATTCGTTGACTTCATTACTTCAGTTTCCATATATGGAAAAATAAGTAACTCTGGCTTAAAATGGTCCGGCTTAAAATGGTACTCAATTCCATTTAAGAACCTCTTTTCAGATTTTTTCTATCGTTTTTCGTTTTTCTTCATCACTTAAATGTTTGTCTCCACATGATAGACGCATGCGCAGTAACGCTCTGAAATTTCCATCATTCCACATGGGCTGTTGCAAAGTTAGTGGTCCAAAATCAGAAGTTCCTGGTAGATCTAACTCTTGACGTCCACATAAGATAATTGTCTAAATTATAGGTGTCAACTTTCTTATATTTTCAGGAATTTGCTTAGGACGACTTGAATCGAGTTGCATCATTATATCTGGGGCAGATTTGTTGGAAGTTGCAATTAAATTATCTAATAAAACGGAACTATTGTGGTAGTCAGTTTTACTGTGGCGAACAAACACCTCAATAGCATCTTTCCAGTTATTAAAGGCTTTTGCTAATAAAGGGTTAAACTAATGCGTTAAGCTTTTGATGAGATCCTTTTCCACTAAATTCCTGTGCAAAAACTGCACAATATTTACACACTGCACCTTAATCATCTTTGGCGGTATAGCTGAGCCATTGAAAACGTTTTAACCGACCCAATTGAAATTTTAGGTTTCTTTTTTGGAAATGGGAAACTGATATTTTTCATCTGGAACCAATACAGACGTCAATAGTTTATATTTAAGTTCATCATTTAGTTTTTGATCTTAATCAAAACAACAACCAATGTCCAGTTCACTAATATTTTTTTTTCATTTTTGAAGTCTGTGTGTGAGACACTGTGAGTCACAAGATAGCTGAAGCAAACAATAACATTGATAAACTCTGCAATTATTGAAAAAGTCTCGAGATCCAGTGCTCTGCACAAAGTGTAGAAACATTTTTCATCAAGGCTGTGTGGCCTACTCAAGGAAATCAAAATCAGCTACCTGCAATCACGTAATTGAAACCTCAGAAGGAAACCTTGAAGATCCCACCAGACTTCAATAATTGGAAAAGGAGATCGTGTTACTGAGGCAACTGCTTTTAGAAACTCAGGATGAAAATCAGATTTTGAAGGAGTATGTAGAAACCTTAAAAGATAAGCTATAAACTTTAACCAACAAAACACTGCACACTGAATATGTTCACTTCGCGCCAACTGTCGAAAATTTAGAACAAAATAATGTGGTACGAGTACTGGGAAACAACAATACGTCAAACACCGAAATTAAAGGGCCAGCGGCCAACGAGAGATCCAACGCTGGACCCAACGGCAGATCCATCCGCCCGCAGATGAGGAATTTACAGTGATAACCAGAAGACGGAAACGAACTTCATTAGGGAAAGCGAAAATAACAAATTTAGAAAAGAGACAGGCTTTGCTGGGAGGAAAACAGAACCAAAGAGAATCTGGCTACACAACTACACATATCACGAGCCAAGGAACATGTCATCGAAGAGGTTGTTACTAAGTGTTTGGAGGAAACTACGGGAAGGCCTAATACATCTTTCGTGGTACAACAACTGACCCCCAAGAAAAAAGTTTTGGATAACAACTCTTTTAAAGTGGGATTTGACCTAGATCTGCTAGACAAAGTGTATAAACACGATTTCTGGCCAGAAGGGATACGGTATGAGAGATTTAAGTTCCGCCTGACAGACCGACGCCGTACGGCAAATTTTCAGATAGCTCACCAAGACAGGGAGATAAACTAAACAATATCAAGACAAAGCAAACGAATTGGATAGTCTATCTAAATATAGAATCTCTCATAAAAAAGATACCTGAGCTGGAAATTTTAAGTTTCAAAGAAAAGCCACACTTTATCTGCGTCACTTAGACTTGGATGAAAGAGGAAAATATAACGATAGTCCACCTAGAAAATTATAAACTGACTATAGTCCATTTTTTTTAAGAATGACGTAACTAGATACCTGATTTACACTATGACAAATGTTCAATATTGTTACATAATTTGGCGCTTAATTCAAATATAGTTACTTGAATTTAAAATTGGTAATTTATTAATGGTTTGATTGAATATCTATTAAATACACCAAATGGCAACAATAGTAATAAAATACAAACAAATAAATGGAGAAAACGCACGAAATCTAAATGATACAAAGAGATCAGATGACAATAATTATTGTGAATTGACACGGCTGCCATTGACAACTAACAGCTGAACATGCATTGGCGTACGAAAAAAATATACATGGTTTTAATTAATTTTTTTTTATCTAAATTTAAAATTGAATATTAAATTATATATAACGGAAGACGTCGGAGAGCGTTATAGAACCGATGTATAAAAAAAAGGTGAGCAAAGTCGCAAAAGAAAAATAACTCAAAATTAAGACCGATTTTTATTGAATTCGGATTTTTCGCAATAGAGTTTCTCCGGCGAAAGACCTTGTCTCAGGCCCTTCCTCACCTCAAAATGGTCAGACTCCCAATCGTCCACTACTGCCTTACATACGGTTTCCTCGTAAAAATCCCTGACGTTCCTTCTAACATTCTCTGAGATACCTAACTTGCCAAAACACGCATCCAATCTTCTCCTGTTCACCGAGTCATATGCAGCTTTAAAATCAATGAAAAGAGCAAACAGTCATCTTTTCTGATTTCCTGGTCTATGATGACTCTTAAGTTCACCAACTGCTCCACCGTTCTCCTTCGTTTACTGAACCCCGCTTGTATTTCCGGCAAAAGATTCCTTTCATAGATTCCCTTCCTTAAGCGACAATCCAGCAAATATTTTGTACGAGGAGTTCATTAAAGTTAACCCTCTATAATTTGTTAGCGCGTCTCTCGTTCCACTCTTAAAGACCGGTTGAATTATCCCTACTTACCAGCTGACTGGTATACTTTTGTCTCCCCTCCCTATCCTTTTCAATTCCTTCGTAAATCACTCCTTACAGATTCTAGGTGCTTCTTTCCACACTTCATTTCCGAGCCCATCCAATCCTTCAGATTTTCTTGGCTCTAGGAAATTAATATCATCTTCCATCTTCCTCGGTTCGTCCACAGTCCATCTTCAATTTCCCTATCTTTCAGCTCGCCGTCTATGCCCTCTCGCCCGCTTCTTCTTGGTCTGACCCGTCTTCTTCTGCCAATAGGTTGCCAGTTCATCATTTTGGGATTCTCTGTTCAGGCATTCGTTGCACATGGCCGTACCATATAAGTTGTTTATCCCTAATATCATCTGTGATTGTGTGTGTAATCCCCATTATATCTCTGATGCGCTCGTTCGTTATTCGTTCTGTTCTCGATCTTCCGGCAGCTCTTCTCCAGAAGTCCATTTCCATCGCTCTCAGTGTCTGTTGATGCTCTGATTTTCAGGGCCCATATTTCCGAGCTGTATGTTGTGACGCTTTTGATTATGGTGTTGTATATTCCTTTTTTGTTTTCCTTTGTGATATTCTTATCCCATATCACGCCATTCAGTAAGGAGATAGCAGTTCTTCCCATGTTGTTTCTTTTCTTTATTGCTGTGTCCATTGTACCGTCTCGTGAAATAGTTACTCCTAGATATTTGTATTGTTTGCAATGCTTAATGACCTTTCCGTCTTCCACTTCCATATCCTGCTGTTCCCCCCTATACACATGTACTCGGTCTTTCTTATATTCACTTATAATCCCCATTTCCCGTATTATTCGATGAGTTTTCGTGTCATATAATTGAGATCGTTATAGTCCTGGCCGATTACCACCTGGTCATCCGCGAAGCATAGCGTGTAAAGTAGCATATTGTCAGTGATGGGCATCCCCATGTTTCTACATTTGTTTTTCCAAGTTCTTAGGGCTGCTTCTAAATATACCTTAAATAATGTTGGTGACAGACAGCAGCCCCGTTTGAATCCCTTCGTTACTATGAATCCAGGTGTGACCTTTTTACCGATTTTTATTTTTGTTATGGGTTCGTTGTATAGTGTCTGGACCGCTCTAATTAATCCGATGTTTATGTTGGTTCTCTCTAATGTTTCCCAAAGCCTTTCTAATGGAACACTGTCATATGCTTTTTGTAGGTCCACGAAAAGTAGATGTACTTCTTGATTTCGTGCTATCTTCTTCTCTATTAACTGCGTTAGGGAGAAGAGATGGTCTATCGTAGATCTCCCAGCTCTGAAACCTGCCTGTTCTTCTGCTTCCATTGTTTGGTATTTCAGTTCCATTCTGTTCTTTAGTACTTTCCCATATACTCTGCTCAAAGAGCTCGTAATTGATATTCCGCGATAGTTTTCGCATTTCGTTTTTACCCCTTTTTTATGTATGGTTGTCATATATGATACTCGCCATTCCCTTGGTGTTTTTAGTGTGTTGATACACTTTTGGAATAGTGTTCTGAGTTGATTATATAATTCTTTTGTACCATACTTTAATAGTTCCCCTGGGATTTCTCCAGGTCCTGCAGCTTTCCTATTTTTTAGTGTTATGCATGCTTTTATTATTTCTTCATATTTTATTCTTATTGGTGATGCTACGACGTTAATATTCTGGTTGTTTGTGTCTTCCCGGTTCTTGAATTCTTGCCGATGCTCCGTTAGTAGTCCTTTGAAGTATTCTTCCCAATCTTGCGGTTTTATAGTTGTTATAATATCTTTATTCTTGGTGTTTTTTATGTTTTTTTTATTATTTTCCAGCTCTCGGAGCTTCTGCTTCCTCCTAAGTACATATTTACTCTTTGACAGTTTCTTTCCCAGTATTCGTTTTTCTTTCTACATATTTGTTTCCTCACTTTTGTTTGGGCTACTTTGTATTCTTGTTTATTTCCGTCTTTTTTTGAACTTAAGTATTTCTGATGTTTTATTCGCTTTTGCTCTATGTTGTCTTCGATATCTTCATCCCACCAATATGGCTTTTCTTTTGTTATTCGCTTATATAGTCCTACCGGTTCAAAAGCCGCTTCGTGGATTGCCTTTTTAATGTATTCATATTGTTGCTCTACATCATAGAATTCTTGTTCCAATTTATTATCCAGTCTATTTTGGTATAATTTTTTTACGCTTTCCTCCTCCGGGATCACTATGTTGTATTTTATCTCCTTAAGGTTTTCTGTATAGTCATCTTCTTTATTTTATGGTGTCTCTTTTCCTTGTTGGGAATATCATTTGCCCCAGCACTAAGTAGTGGTCGCTACCGCATGTTGCGCCCCTGTAGACTCTTACATCTTGGGTTCTTATTTGTGTTTCTTGTTTTAGCATTATGTAATCGATTATTGATTTGAAGTTTCTTGTTTCTTGTGTCCACGTGTACTTGTGTATTGATTTATGTTGGTAAAATCCGTTTAGTATTTTGAGCTTGTTTTGACTACACAGGTCTATAAGTCTTTCTCCGTTGTTGTTAATTACTCCTTCTCCGTACTGTCCTACTACCTTATCCAACTCTCTTTGTCCTATTCTGCGATTGAAGTCTCCAAGGATTATGATCTCACGCGATCCCCCAATTTTTCCAATTTCTTTATTTAGTTGTTCGAAGAATTCATCTTTAGTTGCTACTACTGCATCATCATTGATAGCATATATTCCCATAACAGTGATTCTGTATCCCCTTATACACATGTTCACTTTGATTATTCTCTCACTTGTTGCTTCCCATGTTGTTATATATTTTCTATGTTTTTTGTGTATCATTATGGATACCCCTTGTTGTGCTCGTTTCGCTTTTGGGACGCCGCTGTAGAAATGGTCATATTTTCCTAAGTTTTCCGATCCTTGTCCCTTCTTCTTCGTCTCGGTAAGTACAGCTATATCTACTTGTAGTGTTGCAAGTTCATTTATCACCTCGTTCAGTTTGGTTGCGAGTCCTTGCACGTTTCATGTTCCAATAATCGTTTTCCGTTTTCGTAAGTTTGTTCGTCTTCGTTCATCCGTCCTATTCCGAGGCTGGTCGCTTGGTTTTTTAACATTTTATGTTTTTCCCGAGTATCGAGGAGTTAGCCTGATGCCTCAACTCCCATTTTGGAGGGCCATACATTATTGAAAAAATGTATAAATTTTGGAGTAGAAACATTTTGACAATTCACTTTGAATTGACGAGTCAAGCCTACTCTCACTTTGCTCATCGCGCCTGGTATATTGACCTATATCCAAGTACGTGTTCCACAATCGCTGTATAACAGACAGACTTACGTTGAAGTTCCTTAAAACTCTTCGACATGCTTTCGTTATTTTCAATTAATTCTCCAGCACGAATAACTTCCACTTCGTTGAGATGACTCATTTTCACTTACAATTAGCTTAAGTTAAACTGCAAGTTGCTGCAATATGTATGAACTAATAGCCTTGAGCCGCTTGACTGTCTGATAAGATATCAATTCGTTCTTTGTGATAGTTCCTGTCGAGATAAATTGTGAAGATCTTTTGATTGCTTGTACCTCTGCTAGGAAGATACTTGGATAGATTCTCATGGATTCAAAGTATTTGGTTCAAATATATACAATATAGTATATCTTCCCATATTTTTTATATAGGGTATATTTAAAATAAGGGGTGTTTATTCTAAATATACCCTATATACAAAATTTGTATGTAATGTAGTACTAATAAATTTAGAATTATTTTTATACATTTACGTGTACATATGTCCATATGCATCGTGGAAAGTGAAAGAAAAAAAGAAAAAAATTAAAAAGAAAAATTGAGGTTGTGTTAATTTAGATTTTTTATGATAATTGAATATTGAGGAAACCATACAAATTATATTATACAAATATTATTAGCATGTTATTACCAGCACTAGTACATTTTCATGTCAGCCGAAAGCATATAAAGGATTTCTTATATATATATATATTTAACTTAAAAATTTAACTTGAGGTAAAAATTTAAATCCTATTTAATTTACAATTAAATCTATGAAAATTTCATTGCTGTGTGAAGTATTCATTCACAAAAGAAGAAACATTCCTGTTTGTAGAAGTATTTTTAGGAGTACTTTAACTAAAATGTTTAGGTAGATTTTTGTTAAAAAAATTAACATGTTATACTACTTTTAAGGATAGGCAGTAAAAATCCTTGCAAATCAGACGCTGTTTACTTGTAATACGAGGCATGTACGCTTACTCAGGTACATTTGTGAATTACAGACAGATTGCTTTATTTATAGAAATCAAAAGAAAGTGCAAACGCGAACCGTTAGTTACTTTTCAACACAATCTCCGCTAGTGCTAAGGCACTTATCCCAGCGAGGCACAAGCTTCTGTATACCCTCGTCGTAAATTGTAGTGAAATACTATACCAAGCTATTCTACAGAAACGAAAAGTTATATTAGAGCCACGCCGCGTGT
Source organism: Phosphuga atrata (assembly GCA_944588485.1). Classification (NCBI taxonomy): domain Eukaryota; kingdom Metazoa; phylum Arthropoda; class Insecta; order Coleoptera; family Silphidae; genus Phosphuga; species Phosphuga atrata. Next base: position 13,541,563 of record OX155895.1, on the reverse strand, counting down.
CGCAACGTGTGGGATTGCAATCGGTTACATACATTTAGTATGAACGTGGGTGGTTACATTAGCTCAGTCCCGCGTGTCGCCGTGCAAGCTGACGCCACGCAGACCACTCGATTTCGATCGGCGTGGCATCGCTGGTGGGGAAAGTAAAGCCGGGGTTATATTAGAGCCGCGCCGCGTGTCGCAGCGCTGCCTGACGCAACGGGCTGGTGATTATACTACAGTGTCGCGTCGCCGCGCGTGCTGATTAATTTTTGTATCAGTTCAGTGGCGACCGCGTAAACGTCCGCACCTATTTGCAATGTTTTATAGCAAATTTTATAAATTCGTTAAAATAATTATTTAAAATATCTTAGCCTTTTGCCAATTGGGTGTAAAGCTCTTATTTCCTCAATTTTCTTTATGAAATATTTGCATACAGAAAATAATAATGTTATTGCTACAAAGTCCAGAGATTAGGTCTTCAGGGCATATAATTTCCGAGCTTTAGGGCATACGTATTGCGGCTTTTCACTATTGCGGATTTCAACAAAGTTTATTCAACAAAAACGATACAAGTATGTATTTTAGAAATAGATGGTTTAATGATTATTCCAGAGAGTAGTTACCATCGTATTATATTCTCTCAAATTATATTCTCTTACTAGCTCAATAAGTTCGTCGGCGGACATCTTGCGTGGGAACTGAAATGTGGCAGACGTCTGCTTGCTTGCTCGTCAACACACTGCGCCGGAATGCGCGTAGCCTCGTGGTTATTATACTAGCGCGGAGCGAATCAACGCGTTACTTCCCCCACCAGCGATGCCACGCCGATCGAAATCGAGTGGTCTGATGTAATGATCTAATGTAATCACGTTCATACTAAACGTATGTAACCGATTGCAATCCCACGCGTTGCGACACGCGGCGTGGCTCTAATATAACCTTGGCTTAACGCGATGGCTTGTTCCGCGCTAGTATAATCACCACGTGGCTACGCGCATTCCGGCGCAGTGTGTTGACGAGCAAGCAAGCAGACGTCTACCACATTTCAGTACGCGCGAAAGATGTCCGCCGACGAACTTATTGAGCTAGTAATAAGGTGACCAGCCGTACTGTTTTAGCCAGTACAGTACTTCTTTGATATATGTACTGATACTCTGTACTGTCCAATTTTTAGGCACTGCATTTGTACTGCCTTTCTATAAGATGTACTGCTTTGCATAATATTGTAAAAATAAATAATTTTAACTGTGATATTATGCATTTTCAAAGCGAGCATTTTGTTCAGAATTCAGTATTGCTAATAGTAGCAAAGCGGCAATAACAAAACATTGCAAGAGTGATAAACATAATTCCCAGGTTAATGCAGCAGCTTCATCGTCAAATATGACTGAGTATTTAAAAAATATAACTTTTTCACCAGACGAAAAAAAAAATAGCAATATCTGAGGGAACATTTGCATTTCATATAATACGAAATAATCATAGTTTCCTTAATATTGATTGTATTTCAAATTCAGTGATCTCTTTGAAAAAATAAAAAATTGTGGGCGAACAAAATGCGAAGCAATAGTAGTTAATGTACTCCAAAACTACGCAATCGAATAATTGAAACAATAAATACTAATAAACAATTTGGAAAATGCAAACTATATTACAATTTTATCAGACGCATCAAATCACAAAGAAATGTTTTTTCTTTACATCCCATTTAAGTACTATATTATAAGTACTATATTATAAGTACTATATTACTATATTATATGGCCATTTATAGTACTATATTATAAGGCCATTATAAATTAGAAAAAAATTACGGAAGGATTATATATAGGTTATAATACATGCTCTAAAGCTAATGTTTCAATTTCTCATCATTTTCCTCAATGTTTCATCCAAAATTAGGTAAGCAGTGAACGCTAACTTTCAATTCTAGAACGTTTGACCTTGAAAGTTTTCAAAAATTCTCCTACGCCGCTATTTTAAGTCCCCATATCTCAAATACCTTATGTACTGCTTTCGCGTTTAAAAAATCTGTTCACTAGTAAGAGAGTATAAATTGCTCTTGTCTGATCTTGTCTACTCTTGCCTTGTTGTAGATGGTAACTACGCTCCGGAATAATCATTAAACCATCTATTTGTACAATATTTGTATCGTTTTTGTTGAATAAACTTTGTTGAAATCCGCAATAGTGAAAAGCCGCAATAATTATGCCCTAAAGCCCCCGGAAATGATAGGCCCTGAAGCCCTAGCCTCTGAACTTTAATGACATTAATATTTTCTGTATGCAAATATTTCATGAAGAAAATTGAGGAAATAAGAGCTTTACACCCAATTGGCAACAGGCTAAAATATTTAAAAAAATTATTTTAACGCTTTTATAAAATTTGGTATAAAAGAGTCGGAAGAGAACATTGAAAATAGGTGCGGACGTTTACGCGGTCGCCACTGAACTGACAATGACTGAAATTAAATAGCACGTGCGGCGACGCGACACTGTAGTATAATCACCAGCCCGTTGCGTCAGGCAGCGTTGCGAAACGCGGCGCGGATCTAATATAACCCCAGCTTTCAATCTTTTCTATGCAACAGGAAATGTATAACCAAGCTTCAAACTCTGCACGGGTATGTATGTCTATTCCTCTGCGAGAAGTATTGATATAGGAATCCCTCAAGGAAGCACAATTGGACCTCTACTATTCACATTATTTATAAACGATCTACACAAAATATCGATCACCCCAGAGCATGTTATGGTTTACTCTGCGGACGGCACGACCATACTGATAAGCAACCAGACAACAGAGGATATTAGCCAAAACGCTAACAGTGTCACATCTGCCCCGATTTCATGGTTTGAAAGAAATAAACTAAATGTAAATAAAGAAAGACCAATACAATAATTTTTCAAACAAGGAGCAGTAACTTAACATATCCACAAGGAATTGTTATTGGAAAAGAACATATAGAAATGCTACACTCTGTAAGACTTCTCGGAATCCATATAGATCAATCTCTTGACTGGACAGTGCATACTTATCTCGTCACAAAGAATCTTAACAAGGCAGTTTTTGCATTACGGTCACTTCAGAGATATTTGAACTCAGAAGCTATTAGGATGGTGTGTGTACTTTGCTAATTTTCACTCTTATTTGAAATTCGGCATTAGTTTCCGGGGAAGCGGTAGTCATTTTAGAAATGTCTTTAGGATTCAGAAATAAGCCATCCGCATTTTGATTAATCTACAATTTCGAGAGTCCTGCAGAGGCCAGTTTAAAAACGCAAATATTTTAGCAACAACGGGCACGTACATATACGAGAACGAGAACATACTCTTTATTGTGAAACATCGTTCTCTATTCACGAATTTTAACAAGCCAACCCATAGATGAACTAGACACAATAAGGAACTTTACCAATTACGTAAGCATCATATGACGATGACAGAAAAAAATCCCGCATATATTGCAATATGAAAATCTATAACGAGCTACCAAGGAATATTAAACAATTAGAAAACTCCAATCACCTAAAAAAGGATCTGTACAAACTATTGATTGAATTGCCATACGATATGGAGGAATTCTACTGGAATGTGAAGAAACTGTGATATTCACTAATAATAATAATTAGAAACTTAGAACTGTGCGCGTATGCTTATATGTTAAGAATGTGTGCATGCATGTATTTTATATATTTATTTATTTATTTATGTGTGTGTGTGCGAGTATATGTGTATGTATGTGTGTATGCTTGTGTGTTTGTATGGGTATATGTATGTATATATTGTATTCGTGCGTGTACATAAATTTATAAATATATATTTTCTACTCTTATACATATTTCATTTAGAAGATAGTTGTACTTAGATAATGAAATAAATATAGTTGATTTTGATTTGATTTGATATATGTAACATATATATCTGAATAATATATTTAGTTCCATTACATTAATAAGCGTAAACTAGGGTTTCTGGTTCGGATATATCCGAACCACAAAACCGCGGTTTTCTGCGCAAAAACCGAAACCGCATAACCGCCATAAAGAACCGCGGTTTTCGGTTTTATCTAAAAATAAAATACATTGTATCAACTTATTACCGCGGAATACAACTTGAATATATAAATGTATTCAACCTTTCCGAAGCTCTATAATATTGTTAAGTCTTTTAAGACTATAAAACAAATCTCATGTTGCAACACAATAGATATTTGTTTTATGCAATAGGACTTTAGAAAACTCTTCGTGACACTAAAACAAGAAACTAGATAAATAACATTGTTTTTAGGGTTCCGTACCGAAAACGGAACCCTTATAGGATCACTTTGTTGTCCGTCTGTCTGTCTGTCTGTCTGTCTGTCTGTCTGTCTGTCCGTCTGTCTGTCTGTCAAGACCATTTTCTCAGGAACGCGTAGAGGTAATAAGTTGAAATTTTCAACAAATACTCGGGTCTACGGTCTCTTTCGGCTGCGAAAAAATCAAACTTGTAAGTCAACGCGATCAAAAGATATGACCGTTTATGTAGCATATTTTGCGATTTCACAAGGGAATCAAAACCTATAGGGTACTTCCCGTTGACCTAGAATCATGAAATTTGGCAAGAAGCGGTGTCTTACAGCACATGTAAAGGGAAAAATCTGAAAACCGTAAATATGTAGTTTAATTACAAGAAAAATGCGAATTTACTATTAGAAACTTATGACAATACACTAATGTTGTCGTAGTGGTATTGTCAGGCTCCAGAAGCATATGGGTTGCATACAGTTAGGTCCTAAGGTTAAAAAGTATGTGTTGGCACCAAGCTGTTTATACTGAAATTTCTTTGTTTATATTCGTTATGCATTTCATCACGTACGCTCTATATCAGGGATGTTATGGAGATCCGTAACCGTAACCGAAACTATCGGATATCCGAAATAAAAATATATCCGTAACCGTAACCGAATCCGATATAAAAGTTTCGAATAATTTCGTATAATTTTTACTGATATGTTGTAATAATTCCTATAAATATATTTCAATATCTAATAGAAAATATATAATAGACAAAAAGGAATAATGTTGTTTTTGTTTATTATAATTATGATTTTGCATTTTTACGTAGATAAAACTTATAAATATTAATAACTTATATATCTTATATGACATATAATTGTAGTACCTACTTATATTGTTGTACTTAGTTGTATGACATATGATTGTAGGTAGTACAAATAATAACATAGAAATAAAATCATTTTTTTTACAAATTAGCATTCTACTTTTACCATTCCTTAGAAATCTGATATCCGTAACCGAAACTATCCGAAACTAACAGATTATCCGAAAAAAATTCTTATCCGTAACCGTATCCGAAACCGGTATAACATTATTCCTATATCCGTATCCGCATCCAGATCCGAAATTTCATATCCATAACATCTCTCCTCTATATACATAATATATACATAATCCTCCTCTATATACATATCCTCTATCTCCTCTATATACATAATATATACAGGGTATATATTATGTCTAAATTTTGCTTGTTTATAACCGACATGCGACATACTCAAGTCCCGTAACATCCTGTATATATTATATTTCGTCTAATTTTTCTTTATAATCTACATAATATGTTGATAATCTACATAATAATACTATACTATAATCTACATAATCTACATAACATGTTGTAGATAATATGATTTAAGTATATTATACTTAAATCACGTTCGCCCTATATTTTTTGGTAGTCAATTGCCCAAAAAGCAGTCAATTCAACAACTGAATGTTAAGAGTATCGAAATAGATCTAGAAATAGTTAATATATTAGTTTATATTAGATCTAGAAATAGTTACATCTTAATATAAGTTAGTGTATAAGTCTAATACTAAAATAAAGTTTTCTTTTTATAAGTTTAAAAATATTCGCGTTATTAAAAAAAAATACCCTGTATACCTTTATACAGGGTATATAGGTATACAAGCAAAATTGAGCAGTAAAAACAAATAGTGAAGTTCCAGAACCCCTAAACACTCATAGTGAATGGAGGATGTATGGTAATAAAATAGAGGGTAGAATTCCATCGTACGACAACGACATGTTGAGGTTATGCTTGCAGCGGTACTAAGATGGTCGTGATTTTATGAGAGCCACTTGTCAAGTTAACTGAATGTGCTTGTAACGTCCTCCACAAAAAAAGATACCTTACTTACAAGTTTGTACGGAACCCTCGGTGCGCGAGTCACAACTCGCACTTGGCCGGTTTTTTTTAGATCAGATCTTTCTATTTAACCCAAAGTCAATAGGCATCTGCAGACGCGCTTCGAGATATACGACTCATCAGTGCAACTTTGCTCTTTTGAATTATAATATGGAATACACTTACATTAGTTTGAAAACCACGTGCTGGGCTGTTTTAGTGTCACAAAAGTGAACTGAGTCCTAGTGAATAACACAAATATCTGTTGTCTTTTAACTTGAGACTTGTTTTATAGTCTTAAAAAGAGCTTCGGAAGAGGTTGAATATATTTATATATTCAAGCTCTAATAAGTTGGAGAGTTCCGCTATAATAAGCTGGTATGATTGTATCTATAATTAGTTTAGTTTCACCCTATATTAAAATAAATTGATTTGAGTGCTCTTTCGAGCTACAATGTTTACAAGCTCTAAAAGTCTAAACTTATGTATTTGCTAGACTAGGTTTTAAACATTTTCTCACGTTGTGAGAACCCTTTTGTGAGAATTTATTGTTGTTTAGTTTAGTTTGCATCGTTGCATCATTGAAATATAGCATTTAATTGTAAATAATAATTTTCAATTGTTATGTAACTTAAAAGAATCTTCATCTCCAATAATCGTAACAACATTAAGCCACGATGATTCTATAGTATATTAAAGGACAAGTTCAGTAAGCGCAATTTTACAGCACGTGTCCAAGTTTGGATAATAGACAAGTGGTGAAAAACGCCTTATGAACGAGTTTTTTATAATATTTTTTGCGCCCTTTTATGCCATTTCTAAATAAAAAAATCGTCTATACATATTGAAAAAATTATATCTCACTCGGCGAGCCATAACCGCACGCATATGAGTACTGTTATGAGTCCATTACAGACGCCAAATAGAAAAACATATTTCCACACAAGGCACAAGGTGTATTGGATTCTTGGAAAAAATTTATGACAAAAAACTTATGAAAAAAAAATTATGAAAAGATTAAACTAATCTAACCTTACATATTTACAGCACAAGGTGTAATAGGATTTTTGGAAAAGATTAATTGGTTTTGATATCAGAAAACTATCATGGAAACTTTTGTAGACCCGTGAAAATGTGGAATTAACAGAATTTTCTAGATGCTTTTAGATCCTTCGAAAGTTCCAAAAAAGTTTGTTTTAATATTGGCCGAAAATCCTTTTGAACGATTTTATCCATTCAACAATAAAGTTGAAGGGGAATATTCGGCAAATTCAAAAGAATTAGAAAAAGTGACCAATCTAAACTATTCCTTGCAAGACGAAGTTTAAAAATCTATTCAAGAAGTATTAAACAAAAATTCTTATATGAAAACAAATCGCTATCCTAATTCTATGAAACATAAGTTTGATAAATATAAAAGAACTTCTGAGAGAACAAAAAGATTGAATATCTTGTGTCAAGCACTCTCTAGAATTCAAACTACATCCATCTACGTCAAAAGGATTTTCCCTAAGAGCCAACTTTTTTATAAAACTAAAATCTTGTTTAAATATCAGACACTACAACCAAAAGTTCTTACAAACCGAATCCGAAACCGAAACCGCGGTTTTAATTTTCAAAAACCGAAAACCGCGGTTTCGAAATATTGCGCATATTGAGAAACCCTAGCGTAAATTAATTATATATATATATATATATATATATATATATATATATATATATATCATATTTTCGTAAATGAATTAATTACTTGTATAAATTACTAATAGTTTCACTGTTAAATAAGTGAATACAAATTGTAGGTAAAATAAAAATAAGGTAGAACATATTTGTTCTACCCTTACTGTAATCTGATAGTCAATCCACGAGAAATAAGTATTATTCGGTAAAAATTAAGTAATGTTAAATCAGTCTAACACACGCCTGACAAAACGGCAGCCCATTGGCTGCGCGCGGCCAAAGCAAGTGTAGTGAATGTATGTGGCTCCTGTCAGTTTCCACGCACTGGTCGTAGCAGCCATACGTATTTTGTCCATATCGCTCGACAAAAAGGTCACAAATGGCTGGCGACTGGCTGCTCGAATATTTCGGTCGGCACAGCCAGGCTGCCTAGTGACCGGGAGGCTTAATGTACCTTAGTAAACGGATATCCTATTGTATTGCAATAAAAAAATTGTACAGGGTGAACAAAACTCGATGTCTCAGCTCTATTATAAGAAAACGACAAATCTGAAAAAGGTTTTTTAAATGGGATTGAGTAAGGACCATTTTAAGCCAAATTTACATATTTTTCCATATTACATATTTTTGACGTCATCGAATTTTGTTTTCCCAGAACCATACCTATATTTTTACATATTTGAAAAAAGCTAATTTTTCTGAACAAATTTTGTACAGAAAAAAAATTGCTATCTTTTCCCTTTAAAAAATTATAAGCAAATTTGTAAAAATAAAGTAGTATAAAAAATTCCCGCATTAACCCATTATATCCAATTAATCCATTATAAATACATTAGATCCTCTCAATTACCGGTAATTCCCAACTAAAAAATATTAGGAAAACGCATTTAACCACAGATTATCAATATACGATAGTATATATAATCTTAAGTTTTCATTTGTAAAATTAGTTATCTTCTTAACTCTTATGTCAATACCCAGTCGTTACTACGTTGTTCAATACCCGCATGGGTTTTTCATTCAATAAAATAATTTGAGTACACGGAGACTTTCACATTACAACTCGGGATTACCCATAGAGTATTTCACTACCCGAAAAACCCTATTTCTATAAATAAAACCGACGGGTGGGCAAAGTATGGGATCAAAATATGGTGGATAAGCGACGCCAAAAATTCATATCCATTGAAAGGTCAAATTTACACTGGCAAAATAACAACTGGCCGTGAAATAAATCAAGGCGAAAGAGTGGAAGAGAGTAAACGATTTAGCTGCAAAATATAAAGGATCTGGAAGAAATATTACAATGGATAATTTTTTTACTACTTTACCTTTAGCAAGGCATTTATTGTATGGAACCTAACAATAGTAGGAACATTGAAAAAAAAAATACATTCTAGTAGACATGTTAGCATCTAAAGGTCATGAAGAATTCTCTTTTCTATTTGGGTTTCATCAAAAAGTTACTCTATGCTTATGTTCCTAAAAAAAAGAAAGTTGTTATACTTTTATCTACGTTGCACTCAGATTTGCAGCGAAGACAAAAAAAGAAACCAGAAATTGTTCAGTATTATAATAAACCAAAAATTGGTGTGGATATAATGTTGTAGAATCATGTCATATTTGTTACCAGGATGTCTATAAAAAAAACGGAAAAAAACTCGAAAATCGTGTAAAGAATGTTACAAAAACAATTCAAAAACAATTGTAAAATGTGACGCATGCTGCCAATAATCAATTGTATATAAAAATATTTTATGTATAATTTATAACAAGTTTTATAATAAAATTAATTAAAAGTTAAATAAATCCGTTTATTTATATATTAAGTAATATTTTTTATCCCTTGAAATAAGTTTAATTATTTATTTATATATGGGTACCCGGGTACCCCGGGTATTGAACAACGGGGTATTTGACTTTAAGTCCAAAAAGTTTATATATTTTTTGGCATATTTTATTATTTATGTATATGAATCGATGTCAATAGACTCAAATAACGAGGATCTGAAAGGATTTGTTGATTTTTCGTTAAATAAAAAAGATATGTAAGTTAGAACATGCAAAAGGGTACCCGGGTATTGACATAAGTGTTAAGGTGCCGTACTCTACAAGGGCTTAGGCAACCTCTCGCGTATACTTGTGGAACGAATCATCCACTAATATACGGGACCTAGCAGTTTATCGCCGGTTCCGAACGGCACTAGTTGAGAGGATATTATACTGTTCACGCACAACGAAAAAGTCCACATGTTATTAGTTTATGGCTAATCTTAAAATATACCTTATAGAAGAGCAGTTCAGTTATACGCCCAGAGATATCCCGAACGTGTTATTCTAAGCTTAAAAATATATGCAAGATTTAACACGAAAATTACGCAATTTACGTACAAAAGCGAGGCATTTTATTCCCGAAAGGGAAGTAAAATTGTTAAAAGGGTCAATTCTGACAATACTGTTGCCACTATTTTGCTGTATTTTGAAGACCATGCAATGAACTCGATTCAGCAAGCCTGTCGTGTGTTCAATTTAAGTTATAGTTCGGTACGAAACATTTTGAAAGAAAATGGTTATCACTATTATAAAATTAACAACCTAGAACACTTGTCAGATCAACATCAACAACGAAGAATGAATTATGTTACCCAAGTGATGGTAAACTTAGAGATGAATGACAATCGGTTTCTTCAGCATGTATTGTGGACGGACGAAAGCCGTTTTGTTAGTAACGGTAAGCCCAATAAAAAAGAACATTTTTGGTCTATTGAAAATCCGCATTTTGTCAATCCCATTGAAAACTAAGGACACTTCGGAATTAACGTTTGATGTGGTATTATTAATAGGCATTTGATTGGTCCATATTTTTACGAGAGAGTTTTATATGGTGAACGATATTTGCATTTTCCTCAAGAACAACTTCCTGAGTTTCTCGAAAATGTGCCATTACAGCTGCGACCTAACATTTGTTTCCAACATGACGGAGCTCCACTGCACAAAGCAAGAATTATCCAACAATATTTAAATGAAACATACAAAGAAAATTGGATAGGTATAAATGGACCGATACAGTAAGCGCCTGGGGAATTTTGAGAAATTAAGTTTACAGAACACCATCTGTTAACTTGTAACATTTAGTTTTGAAAGTTCAACTTTTCATAAGCAGATGCGTTTCCGTAGTTCTGTAATTAGTCTATCTATAATGACGTTAAAAATGGTAACTCTGAATCTGTCCTTGCCCACTTTGGCAAGGACAGATTCAGAGTCTTTCGGTCTCGTTTTCTTTTACTTCGTCGAACTGGACTTTACGCTTACGTTTCCTCTGCATGTAATAAGCATAGCTATTTTCACCGGATTTTTCAATAACTTTCGACTCATATTGACCAAAGGTACAGGTACTGGGTTTCCTTATATGTTCTAGGTATGTTACCAAAGACTGATACAGTTCAATGATCGTACTAGGGTCGAAGTTAATAGATTAGAGAGGTAAGCTTACTTTGTTGAACCTTTCCAATAAGTCATTCCAAAAAAGTAACAAAAAGTAAGTATCCATCGAGTCTAATGAATTCAGAATACCAATGCTCCTGACTCTCAGACCGCGTATATGGTTTTTCATGTGCATCATAGCCAATTATCTGAAGAGATGCCGTGATCTTATACCAGGAGCAACATAGACTTCGACAGGTGTCAGCTCGAGCAGACCATCCTGTCTCAGAAAGACTTCACAACTTTTGAATTTAACTTAAGTTTCTCCACCGGGGCCCCTAGGCTGGATGGGCCTTGTAGGCCTAGGCAGAAATCCGGCAATGGTAATAGTAGTAAAATATTAGGTGTTTTGTAATGTTAAATTAATAATTAATATTAAATTAATTAAATAATGAAGAATATTCTTCAACTGAGCATGAAGGAAAATCTCGCTAAATGCACTACCCCAGGTGGTAACCAATTCACCGTCACCTATGGTGACGTTAGCGGACCTTCGGATTCTGGGGAGTCCGCACCAACATGCTTTAAGGATGAGTCGGAGCATCCTGAAATCACCGGACGTAAACTCAGACCAAGGCGACAAAGCTTCTTCATTCAAACTTCTTCAAACTCAGTGCTAAAAGTGGGTAAGCTTAAACATTTAACTGATTCCCTAACACGACACAACATAATACTGACAGCAGTACAGGAAACCACATTTACGGACGAACATGCCTTCGAGTCCCAAGGCTACAGGATGATATAAATGCTTAAAGGAAAAGTGGGTCAGCCGGTAATGAAGAACCTACCCCACTTAGGTACAGGATTTATAATCAGTCACAGGATACTGGATTCAGTCACCGACTTTACCTCCCAGAGTAGTCGGGTATCCATCCTCTCTCTCAAATGCGCAAATAAGGGCTACAGTATAGTCAATGTGCATGCCCCAATCAACCAGGACAACAGACGCAATCCAGACAGAACTGATAAATTCTGGGAAGACCTAGAAGATATTATCTCTAAACTTCCAGAGAGGCACACCGTCATACTGCTTGGTGACTTCAATGCTCAATTGGGAAGAGAGAAAAAATACAGAAACATAGTGGGCAATTATCTGGCGCATAAGCGAACCAACCGCAACGGAGAACGATTGGTGGATCTGTGTAGGACTTTTGGGTTGATTATGAAGTCTACAGCCTTCAAACACTGGCCAAGGAAGCAGAAGACTTGGATTTCACTAATACCCACCTGGGTGAATTTCAGATAGATCATGTGGCCATTTCACGCAAATCTCAAAAGGAAATACAAAACGTGAAGGTACTAAGAAGCGCCAATCTGGACTCAGACCACTACCTCTCTAAGATCAAAATAAGACTCCAGCCTAGAAACACTAGATTACACAGAACCTCCAAAATGGTAAGATTTGACGTCGAGCGACTCAAGAACAGTCAAGAACTATGTCAGAGACTGAACAACACAGACCTAAACAACTGGGACCAACTGAAGGAGACTCTTGTCAAGGCGGCCAATGAACTCGCCCCTCTCGCTAGAAGAAGGAAGCATCCGTGGTAAACTGAAGACTGTGACAATGCAATAGCCCAAAGACAGAGAGCCTGGCTGAAGTGGAATTCTAAAATGACCAAGGAAAGTTGACATAAATTTTTGGAACAAAGAAAGGTTACAGCCAAGATAATTCGAGGAGCAAAACGAACCTTCACACAAAAACAACTAACCCAAATCGAAGAGAGCTTTGCTAAGAATAATTCCAGAGATTTCTTTGGAACCTTTAAGCAGGTACTCAGAAAATACGCTCCGCCAAGCCTCCATTTCAGAGACTCACAAGGCAAACTGGCTTATAACGACAAGGACAACTGCCACCTTTTGGCTCAGTACTTAAAAATCTACTCAACTGTGACCCACCCAGCGAAGCCTTCGACTATAAACAAACCACACCAAACCCGGACTCGCTTCCCCCTTCATTGGAAGAAGTTGGCCAGATCATTCAACTTCTTAAGAATAATAAGGCAGCTGGAGAGGACTCTATCGCTGCTGAACTGTGGAAAGGTACTGAAAACAATGCTGTGCGCAAGCTAACCGAGATCATCCAGGACATCTGGGATACAGAGAAATTACCACCCGATTGGATATCTGCTCTGATCCATCCACTTCACAAAAAGGGAGATTTTACGGATCTAAACAACTACCGTGGAATTTCTCTCGTCCCGGTAACATACAAGATACTCTCGAAGGCGTTACAAACAAAGGCCGAAAATCAGTTGGAGAGTCAACTGGGAGAATACCAGGGGGGCTTCAGGAAGACCCGATCCTGTGTTGAACAGATCCACAACCTTAAAACTGTACTTGCATACTGCAAGATGAGAAACCGCAAGGTGGTTGATTTGTTGATTTTAGGAAGGAATTTGTTGACCTTTGTTGATTTTAGGAAGGCCTACGATTCCATCGATAGAGAAACGCTTAACAAAGTACTCCAGGAACTAGCACTAGACAACAAAACTTGCAGTCTAATCCTAGAAAGTTTGACCAACACACATTCCAAGGTTAGATTTAGAGGCGAGATTTCAGAAAGCTTCGAAATAAAAACTGGAGTGAGACAAGGAGATGGACTTTGCCCACTTCTCTTCAACTGTGTCCTTGAAAAGGTTATGAGAGAATGGCGCAAGGAACTGAACAATTTGGGTGCTCAGAGTGGTATCTACCTGGGACGTAAGAACGATGGACTGGTTGTAGATTGCCTGGCCTTTGCAGATGACATAGCACTGTTTGCTGATTCTCTTGAGATGGCAACAATGCAGGTAAACTGCCTCAGACAATAGGCTGCCAAAGTGGGTCTTCAAGTGTCGCTGGAGAAAACAGAATTCTTCACCAACATTAGAGAAGCAAACAGAGAGATGTTACTAGAACAGGGAAACATCAAGAGGACTGAGAAATTTAAGTATCTCGACGAATGGATTGAACCCAACTTATCAGAAAGAGCATCATTATCCAAGAGAGTCAGCAAGTTAGACTAGCCTATCGGCTGACTAAGAACACTTACAATAAGAAATGCCTGTCACGCAACTTGAAACTTAAGCACTACAAATCAGTCTTACGACCAGAAGTCTTATATGCCATGGAGTGTCTTTCCTTGAACCGAAGAGGTCTTATAGAGAAATTGGAAATCAGAGAGAGGAGAATCCTCAGGAAGATCCTAGGCCCGGTAAAGGAAGATGGCGAATTCCGAAGACGGCACAACTCTGAGCTCTACGAACATATTGAGATGCTCTCTGACTGTGCAAGGAAAAGAAGGGTAGCTTTCTAGGGACACATTGCAAGATTACCTCCAAACCGACTAACCAACCGTCTGTTCACCTTCTGGCAAAACTAGAAGCTTCGTACCACTTGGTTGACAGAGACCGAGAAGGATATTAAAGAACTGGGAATAACGGATCTCAAAAACAGACAGTCTGTGAGACGCACCCTGAAGGAAGTCTGTGGATTTCAGGAAAAACCTCGAAGGAAAGGTACCCCCTGGACAGAAGAGAGAAAGGAGTTACACCGGCAGAAGATGCGACAATACTGGGCAAAGATCAAAGCCCAACAGTTGAACAAGCGTGGACCAAAGTAGGCCTATTCGAAAGAAGAAGAAGAAGAAGAAGGAGAAATAATACTACTTAATAATATCAAATTATTATATTACATATGCGACTTTGACATTTGTTTCCAAAGGCTACTTGTTTAAATCGTGATGATTGCGACTTTGTGATATTACTTTTTACTCCTTTAATTACTTTATACTTATTTGCTTATATTTTTTAAAAGATAGCTAATTTTTTTCTTTACCAAAATTGTTCAGAAAAATTAGCTCTTTCAAATATGCAAAAATACAGATATGGTTTTGCGAAAACAAAATCTGATGGCGTCATTACTCCAGTTTCCAAATATGGAAAAATATTTAAATTTGGCTTAAAATGGTTCTTACTCTATCTCATTTAAGAACCTCTTTTCAGATTTTTTCTATTTCGTTTTCTTATAATAGAGTTGAGACAGTTTTGCTCACGCTGTACAAATATTGGACATAAATTAAAATGTTGATTTTAAATATATTAAACTGTTATTTTTTTGTTAATATTTGTAATATTTGTTTTATTTCCAAGTTTCACAATCAGAAAAAAGATTTGGCCTGCCCGCATACGCTTACTTTTACTACCTAGAAATTACTTTAATCAAGCATATATTACTAAATGCAAATGAAATACAACGCAAATCAAAAAAAAACATAAAATAAATATATATTTAATATTGAATACTGAAAATAGATATTAAAAAATAAAATAATAATATTATTAATAAATATTTTATTTATTAAATATTATTTTAATTTTTTTATTTTAATATTTAATATTTTATTAATTTTTCAATATTAAATATTTTCTGTTTTCTACAAAAAATATTTAATATTATTATTAAATAGAAAAATATTTACGGTAATTTTTTTTCACAAAATGACTTAAATAATTTTTGACAATGACATTTTTGATTAATTAAGCATTAAGCACTTTATTATAGATGATCAATTATACTCACTAATTTGTGAGATTTTAGTAACAATTATACTACTGATACTGTTGTGATCTCGCGATTTTGGTTTCAAAGAATTTCAGTTTCTCACGAGTCGGCAAAGAAAACTAAGTGGACACCCGATTAGTTTTTGTTTATTTAGGACCATTAGTCTGCTTTATCTAAATCATGCGGGCAGACGCTCGAACTTAGGGATCGTGCCGAGACGCCGAGAGGATTTTGTTTTATGAGTTTTGGAAATTTTCCATAAAGATTAGGGGAGGACTCACACCAAGACCGAGGTGATGAGGGAGAGGGGAAGTTAAAAAGGGGCAGGCAGAATTGAGCAAGGAAGAGAGTAATTTGAGTTTTGAAGACGAACCTCCGTATTTTCATTGAAGTAAATTCCGGGTTTCGACCATAAGTTTCGTAGAATTAAGTGTATTGTTTATTATTTATTATTTTCAAGTTAGTTAGTAATTATTGTAATAAGTTAGCGATTAGTTGTACATATTGTAAGATATTAACAGATAAGTAGTATTTAATTACATATAAAGGACATATTTGCGTGTAATTAATTCATCCATTGTCCTGATCCTGGAGCAGCACCATACCAAATTACCAGTTCGCAACAGAGATACTATATTTTTGTTGGCAGCGGTTAGATCCAGAAGAATCCGAAATTGGTGGAATTCCTAGGAATTAAAAATCGGTTAGATCCAGAAGGTATCCAAAAAGGAATTGGAAATTTGGTTGCCTTTGGTCGCAGCAAGTTCCGTCCAGGTCTACGTCAAATGCAGTGAATCTACGAGTGTCGTTTCGCCGTACATCACGCAGCTCCACAATAGGACAATTCGGTTGATTAGATACAAACTACGTCTGAGATTTCGTAAAAAACTGTAAGTATATCTTTGTTTCGTACGCAAAATATTTCGCATAATTGTTGACGAATTGCACGTTATAATAAAAATGGCTCTTATGACGTTAGATGTAGCAATGAGATATATTAAGTAGTACGATGGACAGGCGGGTAAAGTGCAAGATTTCATAGAATCTTGCGATTTGGCGATGGATGCTGTAGCTTTTGACGCCCGAGATATATTATTTAAGATAATAAAAACATCTAAATTAATAGGTAGGGCTAGAGATTTGACTAGGTACGGAAATTTTTCGACATGGGGCGAATTAAGGGACTATTTAAGGGACAGATTTTTAGAAAAACGTTCAATTTCCTGTTGTCAAATGGAGTTACATTCAACTTACCAATATAATGGTGAAGGTGTAATTGACTATGCTAATAGAATTGAGAAATGTTTGTCGAATTTGATTGACGCGTCTGTGGTTGGCAAGACTTTAGCAATAGCTAAAGAGATCAACGATATTTACGATATTCAGGCATTAAATGTATTTTTACAAGGCTTGTCGGATTCTTTAAAAATTATAGTAAAGGCACAAAGACCAAATTCGTTAAAGGAGGCGGTTGAGCTTGCCCGATCGGAAGAGTGTCAGTTAAATAGTGCATTTAGTAGAATAGACATAAAACGTGGGGTAAAATCTTGCGATGTTTGCAATAAGAGCGGTCATTTAGGGAAGGATTGTCACTTAAGAAATAGAAACAGCGAACCACCTCAAAATTACAATACCGTTCGAATAAAAGGTGAAGGTTCAGTATACGGCCCACAGATATCCA
Organism: Phosphuga atrata; assembly: GCA_944588485.1. Lineage (NCBI taxonomy): Eukaryota > Metazoa > Arthropoda > Insecta > Coleoptera > Silphidae > Phosphuga > Phosphuga atrata. The sequence continues at coordinate 13,524,003 of OX155895.1, read as the reverse complement.
AAAATTCCAGAGCTATTTCCCCGATTATATGTTTTTATTGTAAGAAACCGGGTCATAGAATTTCCGAGTGTAGGAGAAGAATTTACAACGAACAAAACCGGCAGACAAATGTAAGCGAAGTAAACCAACAATTTACTAAAGAGCGTCATTCGTATAACATTGCTAGTGATTCGGGAAACGCACCGGGTCCGACAGTAAGTTCCGTGTCGTCGGACCGAGCAATTTAAGCCCGGAACATGTTCAAAAAAAATCGAAAATAAATTTAGTGAATTAAAAAATGTACATTTACCGTTACAAATTTCGAAACAAGGTTTTGCAACATTTCTGTTAGATACGGGAGCCGACATAAGCATTATTAAATTAGGAATTTTAAGGAATGAATTAAATTGGGATAGTGGCAGGAAAACGAAAATTCGGGGCATTACAAATGGTTTTGTGGAAACATTAGGAGCCATATTCGAGAAATTAGAGGACAAAAATCAATTATTCCACATCGTTTCAAACGATTTCCCTATATGTTTCGATGGTATTTTGGGAAGTGATTTTTTTGAGTTATTTAATGTTAATTTGGATTTCGGAAAGAAACGAATGCTTTTCGGAGAAAAGTGTTTGAGTTTTAATGAAAATTTAGATATAAGGGACACTAATTACTTGACGTCTCCGCGTCAAGGTCGCATTGTTGAAACTGAGGTCGGTTTAGATAATTTAGAAGGAAACGTATTAAACATACCTCCTCGGAGTGAAAATATATTTCAAGTTTCGTGCAGGGTAGACAACCCTGATTCATTCGTCTATATTTGTGAAGGTCGCCAAATCAGCGACAATATTTTTATTACTAATTCAATTTCGTATGTTAGGGAAAATAAATGTTTCGTGGGAATTCTGAATACGTCAGAAGATTCGGTCAATTTCAGTCTCGAGCCAATAGATTTAGTATCAATTGAGTCAGATAGTTTCGATTCAGTTATTTATAATTGTAATAACGTAGGATTCGATCAGTTTCGAAATAGAAGTTTCGAATTATTAAGGGAATCGATAAAACTCGATCAATTGAATGTAGAGGAACAGAAGGCTATCGGTGAATTGATTTACAGATATTCTGATATTTTCCATCTCGATGGAGAAAAGCTGACTTGCACCGATGCAGTTCAGCATAAAATTCCATTAATCGGTGATTCACCTCCCATTCATATTAGGCAGTATAGGTTACCAGAAAGTCAAAAGAGCGAGGTACAGAGACAGATTGATAAAATGTTGGATGATAATATCATTGTAGAGAGCGACAGCGCTTATAACGCCCCATTATTAGTCGTACCGAAGAAAGCAGGTGCGGACGGTAAACTTAATTGGCGCGTTGTTGTAGATTTTAGGAGGCTAAACGAGTCTACAGTAGGATTTTCGTACCCAATTCCCAATATTAGCGACATTTTAGACAAACTAGGGAATTCCAAGTATTATTCAAAGTTAGATCTATCGAACGCGTACCATCAGATAGAAATGCATCCGGATGACAGGCAAAAACGGCATTTTCACATCAATTTGCTCACTATAAATTTAAAAGAATGCCTTTCGGTCTAAAATCAGCTGGAGCATCATTTCTACGCCTTATGAATAGCGTGTTGTCGGGAATACAGGTAATTCGCGCATTTGTTTACCTGGATGATATTATAGTATTTTCAAATAATTTGCGTACTCATTGTGAAAAATTGCAAGAAATTTTTGAAAGATTACGATCTTTTAACCTAAAATTAATTCCGGAAAAATGCGAATTTCTAAATAAAGAGATTGTGTACCTAGGTCACAAAATTACTGATGAAGGAATTTTGCCTGACGAAGATAAAATCTTAGCGGTAAAAAATTTTCCTGTACCAACATGTCAGAAACAAGTAAAGTCGTTTTTAGGTTTGGATTCGTACTATAGACGATTTATTAAGGATTTTTCAAAGGTTGTTTCCCCGATAAATAACTTGTTAAAAAAGGATGTGCATTTTCAATGGTCGCAACGTCAAATTGCATTTGATGAATTAAAACATTTATTAACTAATTCGCCAATTTTGATTTATCCCGATTTTTCAAAACCGTTCATATTAACGACCGATGCTTCAGATTATGCTATCGGTAGTGTTTTGTCGCAGGGTAAGATAGGTCAGGTTCTGCGCGTCGCTTACGCATCAAGATCGCTCAATAAGGCCGTAAGAAATTACAGCACATGCGAAAAGGAATTATTGTCCATTGTTTGGTCTTGCAATTATTTTAGACCGTATTTGTTTGGCAACAAATTTTTCGTTCACAGTGACAATAAGGCATTAGTTTACCTAAAAAATATTAAGTCCCCAAATTCCCGTTTAACTCGAATGAGACTCAAATTGGAAGAATTCGATTTCGAAGTTAGTTACAAGCCCGGCAAATTCAATAAAAACGCGGACGCTTTAAGTAGAATAGATTGGGATCAAACAATTATCAGAGAACCCAGTTGTAGTATTAATTTGACAAATAAAGTAATTAACGATTACGAAATTTTTTGCAAGTATTTAGAAGGTAATGTGATTATACCCGACGATGTATTCAAGAATGCCAAGATTCACTTCTAGATGATTTGCCTGCTAACGCAAATTTTTGTTTAGAATTCGACGAAAATGCGAGACCATTAGAACCCTATGTTGACGTCGTAAATAAATTACAATGTCAAGACGACCTTGACAAACTTGACGTACAACGGGGAAACGTTTATTTAATGAATATCACTAATAATAGGAAACTTATCTGTCTCGTACCCTCAGTCAATTCTCTTTTGAAGGTTTCATATGAGAATATATTTTATATTTTGATAAAATTAAAAAAAAACTTATTGAACATAACATAACAAATATTTATGCAGGGAGTAATTTTGGTAACAATTTGAAGTGGTGTAAGGTTAGGCTAATGTTAAGATATATATTTAAAAATTCGGGAATCAAAATTTGTGTGTGCCATAACAAGGTCCGGAAGGAAAACTTTAGTGAAAATGAAACAAATACAATTTTAACGGAATATTATGACCTGCCCACCGGAAGACACCCAGGTATAGGCCGAATGTACAAAAGAATTAGGCGCAAATATAATTGGGATAATTTAAAATCAGATGTAAGAGAATTTGTTAAAAAATGTAGGCAGTGCCAACAAAATAAGGTTCAAAATAAGACTCATAGGGCACCCTTAATTATTACAGATACTCCCGAATTAGTGTTTGAAAAGTGTTACCTTGACTGCGTAGGACCGTTACCTATATCCGAACATGGCAACTGATTTTTACTAACGTGTCAGGATGCCTTGAGTAAATATTTAATAGCAATCCCGGTTCCCAATATAGAATCAGCTACGATAGCTACATGTTTTGTAAATGAAGTTATTTGTAAATTCGGTATAATGAGCGAAATCGTCACAGATCAGGGAAGTAATTTCATGTCGGAGCTATTCAAAGATGTTTGCAAACTTTTGAAAATAAAGAAATTAAATTGCACTAGTTACCACCCCGAATCAAATTCGGTCGAAAGATCTCATCGAACGTTGGGCGAATACTTGAGGAATTTTGTTAATAAAAATAAAACTGATTGGTGTAGCCATGTCCCTTACTTTTTGTTTTCATATAATACTACACCACATTCAACCACCACGTTTATGCCATTCGAATTAGTGTACGGCAAACAACCTATTTTACCAAAGTCAATTACAGCTCCACCAGAATTTTCATACAATTACGACGATTATCTGACGGACTTGAAACACAAATTACGCGTGACTAGACAAGAAGCTAGAGACAACCTAATCAGAAGGAAGGAAAGGTCGAAAGTTTTATATGATAGGAGTAGTTCAAATATAGAATATGAAGTAGGAGATTCGGTTTGGCTATTCGATGAAAGTACCAAAACGAACAAAAGCAAAAAATTACATTCAAGATATTTAGGACCATTTAAGATAGTTTCTATAGATTCAGATGTCAATTGTACGCTTAAAATAAAAGGAAAGTACGTCAAGGTGCATAAAAATAGAATAAAAAAATGCCATGTAAATATCGTGGAATCTCGAGTTTAGTTTCTCTTATTGTTAGTTTAGATGTTTAGAATCTTGAGTTTGGAACTCTATTATTCATGAGCCTACCTGCGAATAAGTTCATAATTACAGAGCCTGTCGCGAAATATTTTGCCGTTAACGTTACACAAAGGTATACATGTTTCCATCTTGTTGTTTTTGTTAAGTGTTAAGTGTAATATGTGACAATATGTTTGTAAATAAAATTGACTAATATTTCTGATACAAATAGTGAAATGTGTGAGACGAACTTTTTAGCGGAAACAAGAGAGGTCTGTGAATATTATAAAACATCGTTGAACCGTCGACCGGCCGTTACTAATCGTAAGATGCAAAATTGGAAGGAATCATATTCATCAGGAGAGGAACCGGCGACTAGAAATTATTCGTACGACAACGACAACGCGGTGGCAAAATATGAAAAATTTGTCACTTTGAGTAGCGCCAACTTTTTATTAAGTGAGGGAGTGTTGTGATCTCGCGATTTTGGTTTCAAAGAATTTCAGTTTCTCACGAGTCGGCAAAGAAAACTAAGTGGACACCCGATTAGTTTTTGTTTATTTAGGACCATTAGTCTGCTTTATCTAAATCATGCGGGCAGACACTCGAACTTAGGGATCGTGCCGAGACGCCGAGAGGATTTTGTTTTATGAGTTTTGGAAATTTTCCATAAAGATTAGGGGAGGACTCACATGAAGACCGAGGTGATGAGGGAGAGGGGAAGTTAAAAAGGGGCAGGCAGAATTGAGCAAGGAAGAGAGTAATTTGAGTTTTGAAGACGAACCTCCGTATTTTCGTTGAAGTAAATTCCGGGTTTCGACCATAAGTTTCGTAGAATTAAGTGTATTGTTTATTATTTATTATTTCAAGTTAGTTAGTAATTATTGTAATAAGTTAGCGATTAGTTGTACATATTGTAAGATATTAGCAGATAAGTAGTATTTAATTACATATAAAGGACATATTTGCGTGTAATTAATTCATCCATTGTCCTGATCCTGGAGCAGCACCATACCAAATTACCTGTTCGCAACAATACAAACAATACATTAATATAAATAATACATAAAAATTGATTTTTTTTCCAAGAAACAAACATAATTTCCATGTTTTAACTCTGGTTTAATATCACTTAATTTTTACCGAATAATAAATATTACTCGTGGATTGACCATCAGATTACAGTAAAGCTAGAACATAAATGTTCTACCTTATTTCTATTTATATTTTACCTACAATTTGTATTCTAACCTATACAGTGTGAAAACTTTAACTGGAATAAAATTCATAACTTCGATATGCGATTTTTTTTAAATATCCCGAAACACGTTACGAATTGTTTTTTATTGCACTCATTTCTAAGTATATGCTGTTTGTTTATCAGTTGCCGGAAGTGCCAAAGCACCTCCGACCTTTTTTTCAAATGGAAACGTATGTCAGCTGACACCCCGTTTGAAAGATCTCTTCGCAAGGAATACAACACCCTATTTATTTCTTTAATATTTTCGAAGCCCACGTGAAATACAAAAAAAGAACCAATTTTATAACTTGAACACTATTTAATGCAACAAATGTTCAAAATGGGCACGGTTTTTTCTTGGCAAAGTGCAAATCGAAGATAACATGCGTCTCTAATGTCTTGTAACATTTCTGGTGTGACTTGCCGTATTTAATGCCTAATACGTTGCTTAAGGTCCTCAATGTCGTTCGGTTTTGTGACATAGATCTTTCTCTTGAGATATCCCCACAAAAAAAGTCAAAGGGATTAAGATCCGGAAATCTCGCCGGCCATTCAATGTGACCTCTTCTTCCAATCCATCTATTGGGAAAAACTTCGTCTAAATATCTACGAACGATCACAGCATAATAGGGTGGAGCTCCGTCCTGTTGATACCATATATGTTTATCAGGTAAATCCGGATCTAACGGAAGTGGCTAACGCTGGCATGAGGTAGTCTTGAAGGAACGTAAGATATGTTGCTCCATCAAGATTACCATCGAAGTATACTGGTCCTACAATCTGAGCACCTATTATTCCAGTGCATACATTGACTTTTTGCAGGAACTGAGTATGAGTTTCTCGCATCCAATGAGGGTTATGGTTAGCCCTATGGTTAGTTATGGTTGAATAACGTCAACACCATGTAAGGTAAAAGTTCTTTCAACGAAAAAAAGAATTGATCTAATGAAATCAGGATATTGTAGATCAGGTTCATCATTTGCTCGCAAAATTCAATTAGGCGGTCTGGGTCATCCTCCGTTAATTGTTGGAGTACCTGCATCTTGTAAGGATGCAGCTTTGCTGATCTAAGAATTTTCAGGACAGTGGCATGACTGGTCTCGTTATCAATTTCCAGTTGTCTGGCTGGAGTCAACTGATTTTCTTGAAGAATTAAAAATACATTTAGCCTGGTATCTGCTTTAAAAGTGGGATTTCGCTATCTGCTCACGACCCCGACATGACCAAAATTGTTGTATTGTATCTCGATTTTTCTTATGGTACCTTGGCTAATGGGTGGTATATCCGCAGGGCCGGACTTAGAGACTCAGGGCCCTTAAACACTTTTTACATTTGGGCCCCGCCCACCCCATCATCTCGAAGCTATTTTGGAAATTTAATAAATTAAATGCACTAGTACAGAACATATTATTTTTAATCGACTTTAATGACTGATAAACATCAGAATAATAGAGTCTATGTTACTACAGTTACGTTATTCTATAAAATTTATAGAATCATACGACGAATTTTCTTCTGTGCAAAAGAACGAATGACGTCATCATAGTCAATTGTCTGCATTATTTCTAACTCTATTATATATACATTATAGAGAGTGAATTTAGCCTGTTCTCTACTATGTTATATATTAAGTAATTCTTTACTTTCTTTAGCGCTGAAAAAGACCGTTCTGCTGAGCAGTTTGACGCTGGTGTACACAACAGCATGCGGAGCGCAATTCCGATAATTGTCCAAAAAGTGTTTTTCCGATATGTATTTGTATAGCTTCAGTGACGATAACTCCATAACTTCATCATTCGATGACAAATGATCTTGCAGGAGCAGACACTCATTTTCCAAAGTCTTATCCAAATCCCCGGGATAAAAAGTAATAAGGTTTCTGGCTCCTTCGCGGATGTCTTCAGATTCCAAACAATGAAGTTTCGTAAAAAAAGTCAAACTTTTTACTTAACTCCTCATAAGCAGATGTACGTCTTCTGCAATTAGTCTATCCATAATGACGTTAAAAATGGTAGCTCTGAATCTGTCCCTGCCAGAGAGTTCGGTCTCGTTTCCTTTTACTTCGTGGAACTGGACGTTTCCTCTGCATGTCATATGCAAAGCTATTTTCACCGAATTTTTCAATAACTTTCGACTCGTAATGATCAAAGGAAAAGGTATTGCGTTTCCTTAAGTGTTCTAGGTGTGTTACCAAAAGCCTGATACAGTTCAACGATCGTACTCAGGTCGATGTTAACAGATTGGAGAGATTTGCTTACTTTGTTGAACCTTTTCAAGATGTCAGTCCAGACAAAAAGTGACAGAAAGCAAGTTTCCATTGAGTCTAATGAATTCAGAAGACCTGAAGTCTCAGAGCGCGTAGATGGTTTTTCATTTGCATCATTGGAAATTATCTGGAGAGCTGCCATGATCTCATCCCAGGAGCAACATAGACTCCGGCAGGCGTCAGCTTGAGCAGACCATCTAGTCTGAGAAAGACTCTTCACGACTGTTGAATTTGACTTCAGTTTCGAGAAGAATTATGTGTTGATTAAAAATTACCGAAAAAAAATTATACAATGACAAAATACCGAAGAAAGGTACAGCAGCTTGACAAGCCTCGGCCGCACAGGACAACAAGATTCAGGGAGTGAGCCGAACAGGGAACGAAATCTCTCAGAGGGTTCACTTGTTTTATTCTCGCTTGAAGACCAGAATATACACCCGACATATTGCAAGACAAAGATTGCCCCCGGCAATCGGCGATATCCAAGTCGTGATTTTTCAATATCTCTAGGACCACTTTAGCCAGGTCTTCCGCTTTATTGCCACAATTTGGAATAAATTTCAAAAATCGTTCGACATTGCATCCGCTTTCAGACACATATCTATCTCACTATGAAAGAAAATTGATCTACATGAGAAATGTTTGGAGTAGAGTCCACAGAGATAGAGAAATATTTGGCATGCTTAATCTCAGTCACAATTGTATTTATTACCTTTAGTAATATAAAAAGATATATGAAACATATATGACGTTGTGCCACTTCCTTTGTTCCTGTGTCGTTTTAAGGGTAAGTCCAGAAAACTCAGCTAAAAAAGAAAAGTCAAAGTTATAGGGTCATAACATAGTTCCCACTATTTTTTTTTTATCCAAATGTCTCATGGGAACCTCTAAACGGCAATCCGTGTGCAGAAAGTGACTTCACAACAACCACAATGCGCCTCAAAACCTCAGGCCAGTATTTTGTTTCTTCTTCGGTTTGAAGAACAAGACCTACCGCCAGCATTATTCCCAGTTAATAGTGTTCATTCTTTGAACTGCGTTTTTCCAGCCGCAGTTCTCTTCATTAGCTAGCGACCCCAATTTGCCTCTTCGAAAATATGAGCCAAGTTCGAGGTCGTATTTCACCATTGCTTAATGTTCGACTAAAAGGTGACAGCGATAGATACCTAGTTTTATCTGGACAAGAGCCAGGCTTTTGAGCTTATGTAAAGATTTCACCACCGAGGTCCCTAGGCTGGCAGGGCCCTTAGGCCCGGGCCTTGTAGGCTTAGGCAGAAATCCGGCTCTGTATATCCGGATGCTGTTATCGAAATAACTGAGCAACCTCAAGCTGACTTCGTATTCTGTTACCATAACCGATCATCATCAGAATCTCGATACGGAGATTTTCGGTTAAATAGAGCATTTTAGAAACTTCTTTAACAACTTGACGAGCGTATGTGACTGCTTTGGTGACTATTATTATCAGGCCAAGACTAGCCTACTATCCTGGCGACCAGTGAACGATAGAATTATCGTTTCCCGTTTCCACACAAGCGTTAGAAGTATAAGTATCATCCAATGTTACGCACCAACAGAGACAAACCCAATTGAAGCAAAGGCCACGTTCTACGAACAACTGTCTACCACCTTACACTCCATAACAAAGGGCCACATAATCATCCTAATGGGGGACCTAAATGCTAAAGTTGGTTCCGACAGCACCAACTTAGAAGAGGCAATGGGTAACCATGGAATCGGAACGGTAAACCAGAATGGGGAAATGCTGGTCGATACGTGCTTGGAACACAACCTGATAATTGGCGGCACGCTCTTCCCGCATAAGAGGGTACACACGGAGACTTGGATCTCCTGACCAGCGTTCAAAAAACCAAATTGACCACATTATATCATTCAAAAAGAGTGGAGAACATCACTATGCGACATGAGAAACAAAAGAGGTGCAGATATGGCCAGCGACCATTACCTTGTCGTTGGCACGCTTAAACTAAAGTTAACAACACCAAAAAGACAAATTACGTTAGCTGCTAGCATAAAATTCGATACAGACAAGCTTAAAGCAACCGAAGGACTAGCCAGTTTCAAGACGCAACTGCAGGAAAATACCACTAACATGACAAAGGAAGATCGTCGAGAATGGAAAGCAGTCCACGAAGTATTGCTAGAGACTGCCGACAAGACCTTGGGTAGAAAGCAAAGGAATAGAGAGGAGTGGATCTCGCAAGAAACATGTAAACTAATCGAAGACAGGAAGGCAGCAAAAGCTACTGGAATTAATGGAACATTAGCTACTGGAACATAAACCGCAAGGTAAAACGGAGTGACAGAAAAGACAAACGTAGATGGGCGGAAGATCTCGCAGCGAAAGCCGAACTTACTTAAAGCAGACCTAAAGGTGGTAACAAAACTGCTCCACCCGCTAATAGAAGATGCATGGGAGTTTTAAAATGTGCCACATGAATGGAATGAAGGAGCCATAGTCGTTCTCCCCAAAAAAGGTGATCTTACAGACTGTGGCAATTGGAGAGGGATTACAATCTTAAACACTATCAACAAAATAATTTCTCACTTTTTACTGGATCGACTATTCATCTCCATAGAGCCCAGTCTGCGTCAGGAACAAGCGGGTTTTCGCCCAAATAGATCCTGTGTCGATCAAATTAACACAATGCCTAATCATCATAGAGCAGTCCATGGAATGGAGGTCTACAACATACGCGGTCTTCGTCGACTTCCGTAGGGCCTTTGATAGCATCTATATTAATGCAGTCTGGAAAGCGCTGGAAGAAGAGGGGGTACCGGAGAAGATAATAAACCTAGTAAAGGAACTATACCGGGACGCATCCTGCTATGTAAAACACCAAACTGCTAAGAGCAGCGACATTATCATCAGCTCGGAAGTCAGACAGCGCTGCATACTATCGCCCTTACTATTTAACATTCTGTTAGACTCAATAACGGACAAAGTAGTGTCAAGAAGTGAGGGCATTAGATGGACGTTAAACTCCTTCCTGGAAGATCTGGACTACGCAGACGATATCTGTTTCTTGGCACACACCCACGCCGACAGAGCAAACTCGACCGACTCTCTGCAGAAGCATCCAAAGCAGGTTTAAAAATCAACATTGGCAAAACCAAATCGCTTAGAGCCGCCGCGAAGAATACCCGCGCCTTCCGCATTTATGACGAACAAATAGAGGATGTAGACGAATTCACGTACCTGGGAAGCATAATTACCAATGAGGGCGGCACAACCACCGATGTCTCATACCGAATAAAGAGGGCCAAACAGGTATTTGGTATGCTCAGGCTGGTCTGGACCTCCAGACTGTGTTCCATACGAACAAAACTAAGAATATTCAACTCAAATGAGAAATCCGTCTTGCTGTACGAGTGCCAAACAAGGAAAATCTCCATAACAATAGTAAATAAACTTCAGGTATTCATAAACAAATGCCTATGCAGTATACTGCGCATTTTTTGACCAGATACAACACGCAATGTACACTTATGGCACCTGACAAACCAACAAGAGATACAAAAAGAAATAAAACACCGCAAGTGGAAATGGTTGGGCCATGTATTGAGGAGAGACGAAGAAAACATCACTAGGCAAGCCTTACAATGGAACCCGCAGGGTTCTCGTAGAAAGGGACGTCCAGCTAACACGTGGAGGAGGACCATAGACGCAGAATTAAAGATCGCAGGAAAAACGTGGAACGAGGTGAAACGCCTCGCTCAGAATAGAGTCTGATGGAAGGTCTTTGTAGAGGCCCTATGCTCCGCGTAGGAGTTAGAGGACAACATACACGGTTTCGAGTGCATGTTGATGAATGTCCCATGGCTGGAGATCCGTTTTATTGTTGCCCACTTTGGCGTTAAAATCGCCATGGACGATTTTTATGTCGCCATTGCGGGACCCAGCTATAGTAGCACTGTAGAACGCGTCTCTTGTCTCGTCATCATCCGGTTCGGTGGGAGCATAGCATTGGATGATGATGATGTGCTTGAATTTGGAGTGGAGTCGTGCCATAATTATTCGATCCGGAATCAGTTTGAATTCCATTAAGGATTTCTTGGTTTTAGATGTAATAAAGATTCCAACTCCGTTCACTTGAGCGGTGTCCCATATAATCATGGTCAGTTCGTTCGATTTTGTGTGTTGTAATAATTCGGAGATTTGGGAATAAGATTATTTGATTTCATCCTCACTCGATTCCGAAGTTGGAGCATACACTTGTATGATGTTTATAGAGAATTTATTTTGGAGCATTGTTCTATCTGTGTTTGGTATAAAAGCAGTTATAGAATCAGCTATGTAGTTTGATAAAACGATACCAACACCTCTTCTATATCTATGAGTATCATTTCCTGAGTAATATATAGTTTTGTTTTCTGATTGAAGTTTACATGCACCTGGCCATAATATTTCGCTTACTCCAAGAATGTCAATCTTTTCATTTCTCTGATAATGTTTGGGAGTTCACCTGCTTCGTAAAGGCTACGAACATTCCATCCTCCCACCTCCGGCTTATCGAGGGTTCTAAGAATCCCCTGAGGTAAAACAAAAAAATACATTTAAATCGGGACTTAAATGTATTTTTTTGTTTTACCTCAGGGGATTCTTAGGAACCTCGATAAGCCGGAGGCTGAGAGCCGTGTGTCAGTTGTAACTTCCATGTGACTTTATTCCAGTTCGTGGGATATTGCTTCAGTGGTTTCCTTCTGAAGGGTTTATAGTTTTCCATCTTTAAACAGTCGCCCTTAACGTAGGAAATAGACGCTGTTACCAGCTTATCATATCTTGGTACTGTCGCTGGAGTTTGTTTGGTGCGCGGGTGGTATTTCATTTTCCACCTACCCGACATGTCTGCCGAGCATTCTCCTATCCACCACCTGGGGACGCGCCCGATGTGAGTTGCTATCTCCGCACGGGATTTAAATAATCTCTGTGCATTAATTATTTGGAATTTTTGAAAAATTCTTTTTGCAAAATGAGGATAATACTGTGTCCTAATAGATGCTTATCTTGGAAATTTTTATTCTATTATAAGTAACTAAGCAACGTGGTTCTCAAGCATCAAAACACAGGTCAAAAACGTACAAATGTACGCAGAAACGTGTTCAACGTAAAAGTGGTTTTCGTTTTTTTATAACGTGCGCTTTGAAAATATTCAAGAAATAAATAATGAGTTGTATTCCTTGCGAAGATATCTTTCAAACGAGGTGTCACTTGACATACCTTTCAATTTGAAAAAAGGTCGGAGGTGGCTGGTCACTTCCGGGAACAGATAAACACAGATAAACAGCATATTTTTTTGCAAAAATTGCCTATATCAAAATTATGAATTTTATTGCAGTTAAAGTTTCCACACTGTATAAAAGAAAAACTATTAGTAATTTATACAATTAATTATTTCATTTACGAAAATATGTTAGATAATAATATTACGCTTATTAATCTAATTTAATCAAATCTATTATTCAAACATATATGTTACATATAGCTATATAGATTTTTTAAAAAATTACAATAACAACTTTTAGAAACATGCTTAGTTTCAAATTTCCAATAAACAACAATTAATATATAATTTTTTATTTTATGCTTATTGTTAAATGCAGCTTTGATTTCAAATACACCGCACGATTTTTTTTTAACGGAAAAAAATGTTAATTTTTCCAACAAAAATCTATCTAAATATTTTAGTTGAAGTACTCCTACAAAAATACTTCATACAAGAATGTTCCTACATAATAAGCGAAGATATTTTCATGGATTTAAATGTAAATCAAACAACAGCAATAATATTAAATTTCCACAATTCAAACGTTGATTTAAGAGATCCTTTATACATTTTCGGATGCCAATATTTCATAGTTTACTCAAACCAGCCAAGAAAAATCTTGGAATACATCGAACATACAATATACTTCACTGTAACAACTAAATTCCAGAGACGACGATACCTATTTATTCCAATAACTGATTATCTAGATAATATTTTCGAGAGTGAAGCATTGGAATATATTGCAGAGATTTTGTTAATCAGGCCGATTGTTAATGAAGGATTCTTCGAGTTGGTTACCCATACATATGTGGGAGTTGATGGCCACAAGGACGAGATTTTGTTGGATAAATGGTTTTATGGAAATGAAACGTTTTTGTTTGGAGTTGATTTATATCCAGATAAGATTAAGAATCAAATGGGACGAATTATGAGAATATGCACATTCGATTTCAAACCTTATATAAACATAGGTAAATAGTAATTGTTAATGTTATTGTTAAGTGATACATTCAGTAATACATTAAGTGATTTCATTTTACTTTTGTCTGTCTAAATTGTAAACATTTATCCGTGTAATTTTGTTTACTAGATTTAAATTTTTGTACTGTAATTTAATAATTTCTTACGTTATTAGGAGTAAACGTTAGGTTAGGTTGCTTTGTAGGGATTTGTAGATTTCGGTGGTGACTTGTACTGCGACCTTCATCGATCTATTGCACCCCACCCTTTTCCTCTAATCGTTGGTTTACTTACCAATTTAGAGCGCCTCCTCTAGTCCTGATACATTTGTCTTTTGCGGAGCAGTGCTCCGCAGCCTTTCAGCAGATTTATGGTGGTTTCGTCTGCTAAGCCATAGAAACTGCATCTGAGGTGTTTTCTAAGTCTGCAGTGTCCCGTCAGGACTCCTTTCAGAATTCTAAGCTAGTTCCTGTTTACTTTCAAGCAAGATTTCGTTCTTATCTGCTTAAAAGATCACAGCATTACTTTGGATTGTTTTAGCCCTGGAAGTTCTTTCCAGGTTTTCATCGTCGTCTTATTTCTTCATCTAAACTTTTGTGAATGGTGTTCATACTCATACCGCAAAAGGGATTACTGGATCCCTTATTTGCTAGGTGATCGGCTTCTTCGTTTCCATTTATACCTGTGTGTCCTGGTACCCAGCATTGCGTTACTTTATTTTTTCTGTCGAGCTTGTATCTCTCTCCCACACAGTTCCACATCTTTTTCTTCTGTCGGCGCTGCGGTCCATGTAGAACCTTGGCCTGCTCAATTACTTACTTCCATTTCTCTCTATCTAGAGCCTTTCTCCTCCAACTTCTTATTTTCATTTCTCTTAGGTCATTTTCCATATCATCGCTCCATCTTTTTCTGGATCGGCCTCGCTTCCGCGTCTCCTCTGGTTTTTTGTCAAATGCCATTTTTGGACCGTGATTATTTTTCATTCTTATTACGTGTCCCAACCATTTCAATCGTTGGGACGTTACTGTGGCAACTACATCTGGGTCTTCATATAGGTTTCTTAACTCGTGCTTCATTCGTATCCTCCATTCCCCTCCTTCTTGCACTGGTCCGTATACTCGTCTTAATATTTTTCTTTCAAAGATACACAGGTTTTTTTCATCTTCTTGTTTTAGAACCCACGTTTCGCTTGCATATGTTACTACTGGTTTTATTATTGTTTTATATATTCTCTTTTTGATATTTCTTGATATATTTCTTGATTGGAATATCTTTTTCAGTGCATAGTAGCTTCTATTTCCTGCTGAGATTCTTGTTTTTATTTCTTCGCTTGTTTCATTGTCTCTTGTGATTTTGCTTCGTAGGTATTTAAATTTTTGTTCTTCTTCGAAATTGTGATTATTTATTTTTATATTCGTCTGTTCTCTTCTCATGTCTCTCGTCGTCAGCATGTACTTGGTTTTTTCTACATTTACCTTTGATCCAGCCTTTCTTGCTTCTTTTTCTAATTCACAATATGCCGTCTTCACGGCTTTGTTCTTGTTAGTATTACAACGTCATCTGCGCATGCTAGATATTGGCAGGTTCTGTTATAAATATGCCCTCCTGGATTCGTATCTATATTTCTAATACATCTTTCGAGTACTAGGTTAAATAACGTAGTAGACAGAGGGTCGCCTTGCCTTAGTCCCCTTTTCACTTCGAACTGTTGTGACAGGTTCCCTCGGTGTCTCACTCTATTTTTTGTTTGTTATATTGTCATTTTCTTTAGGTTAACTAGCTTTTCTGGGATTCCAAATTGTTTCATTGTCTGTTCTACATATTCTCTCTTGGAGCTGTCGTATGCCTGCTTAAAATCTATGTAGAGTTGGTGGACATCGATATTGTATTCGTAGCATTTTTCCAGGCTTGTTCTTATTGTGAATATGTGGTCCTTGTGTCTGTCGTCGATCTTCCACTTCTAAACCCTTATAGGTATTCGCCCAATGTTTCTTCTGCATGTGGATTTATTCTTCCCGCTATTGTAGAGGCCATAATTTTGTACAAAACTCCTAATAGATATTCCTCTGTAACTATTGCACTCCAGCTTATCTCCTTTCTTCTTATAGATGAGACATATTATTGCATTTGACCAGCCGTCTGACATTTTCCCTTGTACCCATATCTCTTGTATTAGCTAGTGTATTTTGTCTCCTAATTATTCCCCTCCATTCTTTATTAGTTCCGCTGTTACCTCATCTTCTCCGGGCGATTTTTTTGTTTTTTAATTTATTCACTTGTTGTTTAACTTCTTTCCTCGTTGGTGGCTCTACGTTTATGTGTGGGCCGTAGTACTGAGTATCTTTATTATCGTCATCTTCTTCTGCTTCCTCTTCTTCTTCACTGTCATTAGCCTCTAGTAATTCCTCAAAATATTCTTTCCATCTTACACTTATACTTTCCTCGTCTGCTACTAAATCACCTGCTTTGTGTTTACATATGTTTGTTCTTGCTTGATATTGCTCTTTTTCTTCTTTCACTTTTTGCTAAATGCTCGCATACATTGGTTTCTGGATTCTTGTTCTAGTTCCCTCTCTTATTCTCGTAGACTCTTTTCTTTGCTCTGCACAGGTTATGGGATGGCCTTCTCTTATTTTGATATTCTTCCATATTTGTTCTAGTTTTTCTGTGTATTGTTTTCTTTCGGGCTTCGTTTCTTTCCTTATGCGCTTCTCTACATTCTTCGTCGTACCAGATATTACGTTTTCGTATTTGTCTTTCCCTTAAAATTTCACTTGCTGCTGTGTGTATCATCATCATCATCATTTCCTTTACTCCTCGTGGGAGCATAGGGCATCAACAAACGCTCTACATCTGATTCTATTCTGAGCCAGGGCCTTTACCTCGCGCCACTCCTTTCCGCTTGCCCTGGCTTCCTGTACGACTGTCCTCCGCCACGTGATTTTTGGGCGGCCTCTCTTTCTTGAACCTTGGGGGTTCCAGTCAAGAGCTTCTTTTGCAATATCCCCCTCCGGCTTTCTAAGTGTGTGTCCGATCCATTTCCACTTCCTTCTTCTTATTTGGGTTTCAAGACGCTCCATATTTGCTTTTTTCCAAAGTTCAATATTTGCTATGGTATTGGGCCAAAATATTTTAAGTATTCTTCTCAGACACTTGTTAGTGAATACCTGAAGTTGTGATACTATGGTGGTAGTCACTTTCCACGTTTCGCTACCGTAAAGAAGAACTGATACTACATTAGATTTGAAAATTTGGAGCTTTAAGTTACGGGAAGTTTTTGTTGAGTTCCACAGATTGTTAAGCATTCCGAATGCCTGTCGCGCCTTCTGTATCTGTTGTTTTACGTCTTTATCAGCACCACTATCCTGTGAAATAAGGCTTCCAAGGTAGCAAAAACTATCTACTACCTGTACTTGCCTGCCATCTATCTCCAGGTTGCAGGGGGCTGTCGCATTGATCTTTATCAGCTTGGTTTTATCGACATTGATTTTCATTCCCACCTGCATTGCGTACTTTTTGAGAGCCTCCAACTTTTTTTTCATATCTACTTTCGTGTGGGACAGGAGACAGATATCATCGGCAAAATCTAGGTCTTCTAAATGCCTCACGAGCGTCCATCGAATTCCCCTTGTTTTTTTATTTGTTTTCTTCATGACCCAGTCTAAGACTATGGTAAACAGAAGTGGGGAGAGCGTGCATCCCTGCTGTGTGTATAGCTGTAGTTATTCTTTCCCACTTCTCTTGACTGTTCATGTCACCCGTGTTTTCGTTCAGAAGTGCTGTGACCCTTTTGTTGGTATCTGATTTGAGTCTCCTCGTCTTTTAGTTTTTCATTATCATAAACTCTTCGCTTATTGCAGTTATTACCCGTTTCCATTATTGTTATTCCCTGTTTATATTTCCGTTTCACTATAAAATGATCTGAGTCGCAGTTTGCCCCTCGGCAACTTCTAACATCGATGATGTTTGATGCGTGTCTTTTATCTATGAGAATATGATCTATTTGATTGCGAGTGTTTCCATCGGGTGTTGTCCAAGTCTCTTTATGTATCTGTTTGTGTGGGAAGCAGGTGCTGGAGATTATCATATTTTCCCCCGTCGCAAAATCTATTAATCTTCTTCCGTTTTTGTTGCTTATATCGTGTTTGCTATCTCTGCCTACGGTTGGTATGTAGCCTATTTCTTTATCGATGTTAGCATTTAAATCTCTTAGGATTACTTTAATGTCATGTCTAGGGGCTGTCTCGTATGTCCATACCAGGGTTTCATAAAAGGTATCTTTAATTATTGTTCTTTCTCTTCTGTAGGTGCGTGGCAGGTTATGAATGTCGTGTTGAAAAATTTGTATTCTTATTGCGCAGATTCTCTCATTTACCGCTTTGAAATCTTTTACCATGTGCTTCATCTTTGTGTTGACAAGGAACCCTGTGCCGAGCGTATTATTTCTATTACCACTGCTAATTAGTGTAAATTCTTTTAGATCCATTATCTCTTTTTCCATCGTATCTCTTGAAGTGCTGTAATCTGTACTTTGTACTTTCATTTTTAGCTTCTTACATAGCTCTGACCCTATACAAGCTTCGTACATTGCATGAGGATATAATCAAATCATTCTTCATTTTCCTTTTCCATTGCCGAGGTTGTCTCCGTTGATAAGTCTGGTTTTCATAATATTTTTTATTACAGGGCAGGGTTGTTAACCCTGCGCCCAACCCTTCTCCTTTATCCGGGCTTGGTACCGGCAACGGGCCGCTGGGCTACTCAATCCACCCAGCAGTTCCGCAGTCACACATCACTATAATCACTTGATGGTATATAAGCTAATAGCCTTGATGGTTGCTTCGCTATCTGACAGGATAGCAATTCGTTTTATACAATAATTCCTGTCAGGTTAAATTGTGCACATCCTTCGATTGCATGTACCTCTGCTTGGAAGATACTTGGGTAGATTCCCATGGATTCAAAGTATTTGGTACGAGATCCAATCACTCCTGCACCAGTACCTTCCTTTGTCTTCGAACCATCCGTATACCACTTGATTGCACTTTGCTCTGTGTAGTATGCTGAGGATTCGTCGCTCCAATCGGCTTTTCTACTACAGATTGCTGTGTAGTTATACTCGAAATGGGATTTGCATACCATTTCATCCTTAGACCAGCCAGGAGATCTTGGCAGCGAGGCTGTTCCGTCTCTGCTCCCGATTATTGGCTATTTCTTCCTTGATGAACCTTACAATGGCCGATCTGGCGACCCCCTCCACGACAAGGTGCAACGGAGTGAGATCCAGCAGCAGTTCTATTGCTGCTGTCAGAAATACCCCATCACCCCCGTGATACAGACACACAGCAGTCTTTGAATCTTCTCAAGCTGCTTCTTCATAGAGACCAGCTTGGTTCTACTTCCCCGCGCAACTGCCCCGTAAGTAATCGCAGGTCTCGCAGGATGGTGTACATCTATCGAAGGAAAGGATTGTGGGGTTACAACACCACGTTTGGCGCGTTTGGCTTTTCCTACCACTTCTTCAGCGTGCCCGTTCCATAGGAGCTTGCTATCTAGTTTTATACCCATATACCTTATCTCCTGTTTGTATTCTACTGCCCTCCCATCTAACAGTATTGGCTGTAGGCAGTTTAATCTTCTCATTCTAGTAAATGGTATCACCGTGGTTTTGATCGCATTGTGTTTTAGTCCCACTGTTTGACACCATCTATTAGTTACTTTGAGGCCTCTCTGACGATTTCACAGAGCGTTCCATCAAACTTCCGTCTGGCTTTAATGACTATGACATCGGCGTAACCTTGACATTTAATGTCTAGGTCGTTCAGCCTAGCCAGTAATTTATCAACTACCAGGCTCTACATCAGTGGTGATAGCTCACCTCCCTGTGGGCATCCTCGAGTTGTGGAGATTTTGATGGAGTCTTTTTTCACTTGTACTTCCGCCGTTCTATTTCTTAGAAAGAAAATACACAAATCATACACTCATCCACGGAAAACAACACTCATCCACCCATTACACAAAAAGGCAACAAAGCAGACGTAAACAATTACAAAGGGATCTTACTACTTCCGGTAACATACAAGATCCTATCATCGTGCCTCCTAAAAAGAACACAAGAACAATTGGAACCAAAAATAGCAGAATTTCAAGCAGGTTTCAGACCAAACAGATCGTATACAGAACAAATTCACAACCTTAAAACAATACTAAACATCAAGGCAATAAGAACAGCCAATCACATGCACATTTGTAGACTTCAAGAAAGCATACGACTCCAAGACAATCACTCTTCACCACGCTAGAGGAATATAGACTAGACGAAAAAGAAGAAGATTGATCGAACAAACACTGACCGACACACAATCCAAAGCAAAATTTGTAGGCGAAATCTGAAGTGCATTTGACATAAAAACAGGGGTAAGAGAACGGGACGGACTATCACCGCTACTATTTAACATAATACTGGGCAAAGCGAGGAGAGAACGGGAGAAAGAACTAAATAAGAAATCGAAGTTCACTCCAATACACCTGGAAAGAGGAAACAAAGCAGTCGACATACCCTACCTGGTCTTTGCTGACGACCTAGCAGTAATAACGACGAGCCCAAAGGAAGCGATTGAACGGATAGAAACATTAAAACACTAACACTCAACCTGAAAAGACAATTAGAAGAACTGAAGAAAGAAGAGAGGAAAATCATTCGTAAAATATTAGGCCCTAGAAAAACAGAAGAAGAATATAGATTACAAACGAGAAGAACAACAGAAAAACACTCAAACATTGAAATAAACATAAAGAAATGAAGGGAAAAATTCTATGGTCACATACAAAGGCTACCAACAACAAGACTGACGAAACAGATACATGATATAGCAACACCCTAAAAAGCACAACCAACTGGGTAATACAAACACAAAAAGACCTCCAAAAAGCGAATATAACACAAGACATCAACAGAGACACATTCAGGAATAAGATATACGAATGTACAGTTGAACCAGAACCCGACAAACCGAAACAATACATACCCAAATGGTCAGATCAAAGAAAACAAGAGTTCAACCAGATAATGAAACAACGCTGGCAAGAAAGAAAGGACAAAAAATGAGTCAACATTGCTTTGCGTCTTCCTTCACGGAAGTTTTACAGCCTAAATAAATATATAAATTTTATTATAACAAATTACGATATAATTCTTTTGAACGTTTTTATTTATTTATATTGCTGGTCTCATTTTATTTTTTTTATAATGATATGAATGTTTGTTAGATTCTGAAATTGGAATAGAGCTAATGATGGCGAAGGAATTTGCAAAACTTCGCAACATGAGTACCAGATATGTATTAGAAACTGATTATTGGGGAGAAATAAATGACACGGCGCACACAGGTAATGGAGCTGTGGGAACAATGATGACTGGTGGAGCTGACATTTCCATAGGTAAGACTCGAGAGGCTAAAAAGTTTATAATCAAAATATTTAAACAGTTTAGTATTGTAACAGAAATTTGTCTATAATACGTTCAAATATAAGTGTCATCCACTGACTCATAAAAAGCTGGTAATCCCTTAAAGTTGATCATTGTTTTCAGTACCTTAGTTAATGTTTTGGTTTAAGTGATGAATCAATAATTCTAAATACTTTCTTAGTTTGGAACAACACTCTTAGTTTCGTGATCTGATTCGAATGTTTGTAGACACAACATGAACTAATTTCGAATTGGTGAAACCATCCTACATTATAGAAAATCATACAAAATGTTTGTGTTTGTATGATTATCTATAAAGTAGGATAGTTTCACCAATTATATCTTATCAGTTAAATCAATAACCTGCTAAGTTTATGTCTCTATCACAAAATGTCAAAATTATAAACATCTAACCCTAAACACCACATGGGTTTTCAAGTGAGTGGTTCAGGACAATACTTTGTAATTGTTCATGGAAGCAAAGCTGTGCTGATGAGTGATAAATCTCGAAACGCGTCCACAGATGACTATCCACTTAAGGTATCGGAAAGACATGATCTTAAAAACAATGTTATTTTTATGGTTTTTGTTGAGTGCCACGAAGGTGGACTCAAAGTTATAAAATAACTTACAAATTTCATGTGAGATTTGTTTTGGTAGTCTTAAAAAGACTCAAAAATTGTTATAGAGCTCCGGAAAGGCTGAATATATTTATATATTCAGGCTGTGTTCCGTTTGTTTTAACTTTTTGAACCAATTTCTTTTACTTATAAACATAGCATCAATTGAATTGGATGGTTACAACGTGGAAATCCATTCTAACACTGAATTAATAAATTCACTATGTTTTAAGCACACTTAATATGTAAAAAAATGTTTAATACCCAAAGAAATAGACCCCGCAATTCGGCAAATGAAAAACAGGCGCGATCCAGGGGAAGATGGCGTGCTAGCGAGATGCTTAAAATAAACAAACAACCGATGTGGGATGCCGTTGATACTCTCTTTACAAGATGTATCGTTGAAACCAATGCTCCCTCAGCCTGGAACAATGCCGTTATAACTCTTATCCATAAGAAAGGAAACATAAGAAATCTGGTTATTTATAGACCATTAGTCATCTATCTCACCTATGCAAGGTATTACCTAGAGTAATAGTTAGCAGAATAGAGAATAAACTAGACTAAAGTGACCACATTTTCATTCAAACAAAGCGGAACAAATGGGATGAAATGGGAATTATAATTTAGTTATAAAAGCAGACCAATAATTCAGAAAAATATTTGTTATTGTATAATTATTGAATTTTTTCCGGTGAATTGAACAGAAAATTAGGTGTTTTAGATGAGCATTACAAAGGTCCGCCCCCGTAGGGGGCGGCTGTAAGTGCGTTTTAAATTTTTCATTTTTTCCTCTAAAAAACCGTTCCTCTTGCGCGTCGAAACGGGAAATTGTCATTTTCGGTTGTAAAACTGAACGTGCTCGCAAGTCCCACACGGCGTCCTCCAGGTACCAAAAACAGGAAATCGTTTCTAGCACCTTTGGGGAGCAATTTTGGTCCGCGGCTCGATTTTTTTACTGCATTATCTTGTCGATTTCACGTTTTTTGACGTCATGCGAAAAAGTACGCGATTATCGATTCGCCCGGTGCAGCGGAAAATGTAAGCGAAAAAAAAACGTTTTGTCGATAATATCTGTGGACGATCTGTTCCCTTGATTGAAGAGTGTCGTGTCTCCAAACCGGTTCGTTCGATGCGAGATGTTTACCCGCAACGGGCGGAGGAAATATCTGGGACCTGCGGCATCCTATTGCTGCTCTGGGTCAAATTTAACACAAAAATCGCATTTACGAGTTTTCTGCTAGAATAGTTACACATTGAATTTGCAATCTAACGGTATATTCCGTGTCTTCCTAGCGTATATAACAAAAGAGTTATGGTTGGAAAACGTTCAGCCCTACCACTTGACGGCTGAAGGAACAGCCATCTCGAAATTTTCCCGGATTTTCTTTTTAAAACCGAATAGTGCTCATCGAGGCCTATTGAAATGTGCTTCATGAACTTTTTGTAGCTGATAGCCTCAATGATGAGCGTTTAAAAAGTCTACTTTTCTGCTTCACAAATGCCTCATTTCCTTGGGCTTCCAAAAAATAGTTTTAACACAGGTCGATAGAGCGCACTTTATTTAAAAAAAGACATTAATTTCATGGCTCCCCTGTTAATTGGTTGCTCATGGGAGTTTTTTTCATTCCGAATTCCGAATTCATTCTCCATTTAAACACATGTAAATTGTAAAACCAAATTCAGAGAGTGTGGTACCCATTGCATAAAATATCTTTTCACATTTTTCACATTTGTGATAAAATCGAAAGACTATAAAATTATCGAAGAATACTTATTTGTAGGTACCAGTATTCCATATACAGTGCACCAAGTCCCTATTTTCTGTTTCTGGACTCTGCAGAGATATTTGCCAAAAACCTCGAACACTAAAATAATTTCCCGCGCTGTCCCCGATGGCGACGGAACATTGAATTATCGTCTGTGTACTTTTTATGGGCATCCATTTACAGTAAAAATTTAATTGGAATCCCTCAAAGGTCAATGCAACTTTTCGCAATTTTTGAATATTTTGAAATTTCCGTGTTCGGTTTTAGTTACAATTCGTGATTTCTTGTTTGATTTCCTTAAAAAATTGCCTTTGTAGGTTCCACCCTACGTAGAACCATAAAATTGTACACATTTCTACAGGAGGAATCATTTTATGAAATCAATGTGTCCTTTTAGCAAAATATTTTATCTGGTGGCGGCCATCCCTTCAAAGGCAAATCGGAAGCGAAATCAATAAATTCAAATATCCAGAGGTTGATAACTGTAACAGATTTTTACAAAATTCTTTCAGTTCTATATAGTACGTAGTTATTTAATATTTTTCAATGGCCCTTCTCTTAATCTGTATTTTCAATTTACTTGGGGTTAATACAAATACAACTTAAGCTGATGCTGAAAGATTTGTTGGAGATTTCTTAGTAACCATTTGGTACACGTAGCGTTCTTCTGTTTTTATGTCCCCATTTTCGTCTGGCATGTCGATGGTATATTTGAGATATACTACTCTACCAGCCTTTGGTGCCTGCCTTCGCGTTTCCTCGGGCCTTGCATAGGCCACCGTTAGTGCCCTTGGCACTGCCTGGTCTGGGAACATATTCTCGTCGACGCACCACACAATGTCCCATTCCGAGGTTGTCGCTAGCGCATGTCCATGGCCCTCCTTCACTTTTGTGAAGGTTTTGCGCGGCCATTCTTTCTCTGCAATCTCGACGAACTCATCGAATGTCCTGCCGTTTGATATTTGATCACGCAATGCTTTTATTTCGGCTTCTTCCTCGGTGCTATTTGTTTGCATGCTGGCGTTGCCACCTTTTTACCAATGACACCTCATCAAAAAGAACATTTTCGCAAATATTATTTTTTGGAAAATGGTTACTAATATATTCAAAAGATTTTCCACATAATCCTATAAAATCACCTTTTTTAATGGCGCCCAATGAAAATTTTTGATATTTCATTTCATTTGCGATATCTTGAAGAATGGACAGTTCAATTCGAGGATATTAAAAATTTTCATTGGGTGACATTAAAGGAGATTTGGGAGATGGGAATTAGTGGAAAAATCTTATATTATATATTACAGTACATTTAAAAAAATAAATGCAGATAATTTGTAAAAAGCGGGACATTTTTAAAAATCGGCGGGACGCAGGAGTGTCCTCCAAAAAGCGGGACTGTCCCGCCAAAATCAGGACGTGTGGTCACTTTAAACTAGACTACTTTCAACCGCGAGAACAAGCTGGCTTTGGACCAGGATTCGGCACAAATTACCATCTCCAAACTCTTAAAACCATCATTGACAAGTGTGAAGAATACAATTGCAGAGAAAGAATGGCCGCGCGAAACCTTCACAAAAGTGAAGGAGGGCCATGGACATGCGCTAGCGATACAAGCTTTAAAATTCTGCTTACCCTTTCACATACATCACGTTCCACATATATAATGTGGGGCTGAAAGCGTCACAAGTGTCGCGCACCCGAAAATTCTATTCTAACTATTCCATATTCTAACTATTCTAACTATTCCATTCTTTTCGATTCTTCCATCCACAATAACTATTTCATTCCAAAAAATACGATACACATGTACTAGTTGGTAACTATAAAAATATTTATGAAAAATAATAATTTGAACATTATGATTTTTAATTAATTTAAATTTTATTTAAAAGAAAATTATGATTTTCTTTCACGTTCATATTTTGGATCCGAGTGAATACTTTGCAATATATTCGGATCATTTATTAAAATGTCGTAAAATTTCTCACTTAAATTGATAAAATTATTGTTAACGCTTAATATAGATTTTAAAGTTTAATGTTTAATGTTCAACTGCGTTTTTTCAGTTGTCCATAATTTATTGATAGTAGTTCTTCAAGTGTTCTTTCACTTTCTTTTGCTGCATTTGTTTCTGGTGTATTCTACAATTTTCAAAATATTTTGATAATATTTATTATTTTGTTTAAAATGAAGCAATAATTAAGCACCGTTAATTTTTTTTGTCTGTTTCCACCTTTTCAGAAAACCAACATTTAATTTTTTCATGAGTAACGTATCTTTTTACCAATGACACCTCATCAAAAAGAACATTTTCGCAAATATTCTTTTTTGGAAAATGGTTACTAATATATTCAAAAGATTTTCCACATAATCCTATAAAATCACCTCATTTAATGGCGCCCAATGAAAATTTCAGATATTTCATTTCATTTGGGATATCTTGAAGAATGGACAGTTCAATTCGAGGATATTAAAAATTTTCATTGGGTGACATTAAAGGAGATTTGGGAGATGGGAATTAGTGGAAAAATCTTATATTATATATTACAGTACATTTAAAAAAATAAATGCAGATAATTTGTAAAAAGCGGGACATTTTTAAAAATCGGCGGGACGCAGGAGTGTCCTCCAAAAAGCGGGACTGTCCCGCCAAAATCAGGACGTGTGGTCACTTTAAACTAGACTACTTTCAACCGTGAGAACAAGCTGGCTTTGGACCAGGATTCGGCACAAATGACCATCTCCAAACTCTTAAAACCATCATTGACAAGTGTGATGAATACAGAAAGCCACTTATTCTAATGTTCGTTGATTATGGAAAGCGACTTTTAGAATGTTGGGTAGTAGAGCAAGCATTGATTAGCTGTCGAATAGACGTGAGATACATCCAAATACTGAACCACCTCAATTTGAATGCCACAGCTTGTGTTGCCCTCCATAATAAAACTAAGAAAATCCGGAACAAAAAAATTTGTTTAATACCCGAAGACCTCGCAATTCGCCAAATGAAGAACAGGCGCATTAATAAATTAATTAATAAATGAATTAATTAATAAATGATGAAGAAGATAAATTAATAAATTCACCATGTTTCAAGCACACTTAATATGTAAAAAATTCTCGAAGAAATAAACCCCGCAATTCGCCAAATGAAGAACAGGCGCGCGCTCCAGGGGAAGATGGCGTGCTAGCGAGGTGCTTAAAATAAACACCCAACCGATGTGGGATGCCGTTGATACTCTCTGTACAAGATGTATCGTTGAAACCAAAGTTCCCTCAACCTGGAACAATGTCGTTATAACCCTTATCCATAAGAAACGAAACATAAAAAATCTGGATATTTATAGACCATTAGTCTTCAAAATCACCTATACAATCGTATACCAAAATTCGTATACCAAAGAATCTATTTCCTTAAAAATATAGTCTGTGATCGAAGACTTGGGACAGGAATCAGCAACAGCAGGTCATACAATGAATACCTCCAAAACTAAAATTATGACCAACATGTCAGACGTAGTAAACTACAGGCTACCAGTGGAAACACTAACAGAGTACATATTACCTTCGTCATAAAATAACTTTGGGCTACGAAAACCAAACCGTGGAAGTGGAACTTAAAGTTACACAAGCTTGGGCAGCATTCGGTGCAAACAAACATACACTACGTGGTAAATTGTACACCTCAAAGTCAGAGTTTTCGAGCAGTATGTCATGCCCGTGTTCAACTAAGACACAGATACCATGACACTCACCAAAAAAAAAAGAGCAGAGAAGTTCAGAGTGGCGCAAGGAGGTATGGAGAGAGCAATGCTTTGAATAACACTACGAGACCGAAACGTAACGACTGGATTCGAAGCAAAACTAAAGTGAGTGACGTGATGCGCATCATAGCAAAGAGGAAGTGGGTATGGGCAGGACACATCGCCAGAATGGACGCGACACGTTGGACCAGGAGAGTTTTAGAGTGGTGACCCAGAGCTGACACCCGAATACGAGGCCCCGGTTTGGTGGTCAACTGTTGAGTACACGACGTCAGACAACACGGAGAACGTGACCGGATAAGACGGGTACAGGACCGCCAGGAATGAAGTAGAAGGGATGAGGCCTATATCCAGAAATAGAGCACGGAGGGGCCGCCACACAATGAATAGCAAGTTATATAATAACAACTGTGGAAAACAAGTTATATAATATTTTTACATATTTATCCTAACAATGACCCTGACAAGAACAAAGTGGAGAAGTTCTGGTCACAGCTAGAACGGGCACTCAACAAGATCCCTCAACATCATATAAAGATCCTCCTCGGAGGTTTCAATGCACAAATCGGCAGAGTAATGGAGCACAGGCACATCACTGGTAATTTCTTGGCATACAAAAAGACAAATGCCAATGGACATCGCCTAATGAACATATGTGGAATGGCTAACTTCCAACTAATATCCACACACTTTAAGAAACCACCACGCAGATGACAACCTGGAAATCACCAATCAACTACATCGGGGAATACCGAATCGATCACGTAGCGATAACCAGAAAATCCTCCCCAGAAATCATGAACGTGAGGGTACGCAGGGGTCACGTGGAGTCCGACCATTATCTTTCACAAATTAAAACCTGCTCCTTACCTAACAGAAGGAAGTGTCAAAAATCTAAATTCCCGCGTATAGATCCAAAATACCTAATAAGAGAACACGCGGAGGACTTCGCACAATCACTACAGACCGACACACAAACATGGGGCGAACTTCTTCAGACAATCCAGCAATCAGCAAGGAAACTCGGTCAACCGCCACGAAAACGAAAACACAGATGGTGGACATTGGAATGCGACAGGGCCCTTGAATCCCTTATGCTTGCGTGGAAGTCTTGGCATAGTAACAAGGCACAAGAGAATTGGCAGAATATCCTAAAAATGCAGAGGGAAACATCCAAAACGATCAGACGCAAAAAACGGACATACCATTTAAAAAAATTTGAGGAAATCGACAATGAGTTCAAAAGAAATAACACGCGAAACTTCTACAGATAATTTAGGAAAGAACTGATGAACTACAAGCCACCGAGCCTCTGCTTCCGTCGGCCTGATGGAACCCTTGAAACCAACACAAAAGCGAACTGCGAAATACTGAAACAGTACTTCGAGAAGCTACACAACGGTGAACCCACTGAAGAAAGACTCCAATGCCACATAGCCGCCCCAAACCAGGACTCTGTTCCACCAACACATGAGGAAATACGAAACATCATTTTACACCTAAAAAACAACAAAGCACCAGGGGAAGACGGCTTAATCGCTGAAATGCTCAAGATCGGAGGTGAACTCTTGATTGACAGTCTGCAAGCTATCATTGGAAATACATGGAAGAGCGTCATCTTACCAGCGGACTGGAAAAATGCTTTGATCCACCCACTACACCAAAAGGCGACAAGACTGATCCAAACAATTACCAAGGCATTTCCCTTCTATCAATCGCCTACAAACTTCTCTCACGTGCCCTCCTCATAAAACTGGAAGAACAGACAGAACATCTGATCGGTGAATATCAGGCAGGTTTCCGACGGCACCGATCATGCGCGGAACAAATCAGGAACCTGAAGATGACACTGCAACATCGCCAGCCCAACCACATAGTTGTCACTTTCGTAGACTTCAAGAAAGCCTAGGACTCGATTGACCGCTTAACTCTGTTTAATATACCTCATGAATACGGTGTGGATAGTAAAACAACCATGTTAATCGAACAGACTTTGTCAGGCACAACATCTAAAGTTAAATTCATGGGTGAAATCTCTGAGCCTTTTCAAATCAGTGCTGGAGTAAGACAGGGTGATGGATTGTCCCCACTCCTCTTCAACCTGGTACTAGATAAGATAATCAAAATTTGGGAGAAAGAAGTACCTGGAGTATATATGGGAACAAAGGACAAATGAATCAACATAAAGTGCCTCGCTTTTGCTGACGACCTTGCAATAATCACCCGGACTACTGAAGAAGCCAAACACGCCATCGAGGAACTTCATGAAATCGAAACAAAACACGCAGAGTAGAGTGTGATAGTTAGCATTTTCTTCCAATGCTTCATTGATGTTGTCATAGAAAGCATCCAGATCCACTAACTCGGAATAAAACTTTTTTATTATGCCGAATGGAATGCCATCAGGACCTCGGGTTGTTGAATATTTGAATTTGACTCTTAGTCTTGCTATTTCTGCAGATGTGAATTCCTCCAAATGAATATATAAATTGAAGATTTTTTTTTGTTGAAGAATATATGATGCTCGGAAATAACTTGACGTATTACGTTCTTTTTTTATTTCTTCAGCAGAGTATGTAAAAGAAATGTTGAATTACGTGGCGATCTCCTCCGGACAGGTTATATTATGTTTTTCTTTTTGTATTCTCTATATTTTTGTTTTGTTAGTCAGCTCATTTATTGCTTTCCATATAGCTTGCCAATCGCTGTTATTTTGGGCCGTCAAAATACTTACGTAAATCGAGCCTTTCGAGGCACAAAGATAAGAATCTATAAGACGTAATTTTGTACCAGTTTTAATCTATGGCTCGGAAACATGGACCCTAACAAAAGCAGATGAGACAATACTATCAAAATTTGAACTGAAAATCCTAAGAAAGATTTATGGTGCTGTCCAAGAGGACAACTTCTGGAGAAGAAGATATAATTTTGAGCTTTATAACTTATACAGAGGGTCAGGAAACAGAGACATAATAACAAAAATCAAGATTGGCAGGACATGTAGCACGCTATGACAACAACGTACCAACGCGAAGAAACTTTGAGGCCATACCAACCGGCAGTAGAGGCAGAGGGAGACCAAGGCTGAGATGGAAAGACCGCGTTTCTAAGGGTGCCAGAAAAATTAGTGCAGCTGACTGGAAGGTCCTTGCCAGAGACCAGAAAAGATGGCGGACGAGACTGGAGAAAGTCGAGGCCCTGTAGGGCTGTAGCACTGCTGATGATGATATAGCTTTCTGCTTGTTGGCAGCAGGTTTTCTATTTTGTTTTGGGAAAAGTGTTGTTTAGTATTTTTTTGTGTCTCTTATGATTTATTTTTTCTTGAGAGTATATATTAGTTTTAAGGTTTAAAGGTCATAACATAAAGGTCATAAAAGGAGATAACTTTTCTCAACGCCCTAACTTGTCATAGAATTAAATCTAGAACAGTTTGGGAGTGCTTTCAGAACTTAAAACGTTTGCACAGCACAACAGCGTTACGCTTGCGTGGGTGCCAGGCTGCATAGGTCTGAAAGGAAACAAAAAGGCTTATAAGAACGCACTTGTAAGAGAGGGCGCTGGTGCAGCGTTTCCGATTGCAAGGGAGAGGTCCTACGTCACCAAAACCAAGGCTCGTAAAATAATAACAAAGTGGACCAATAAAAGTCACCAATTACAATAGGTCAGCAGAAGTGGCCAGCAACACGTAACAGCTGAAATCTTACAACTGTAGGAAGCAGATTGCAACTGTGGCAGGTCTCTTAACGGAACGCTGCACATTAAGAGGATACCTGCAGAAAATGGGCATCTGGAAATATGAATTACTATGTAGACTCTGCAACGAAGCGGACGAAACTGCCTCTGACCAATCGTACACAGTAGAATAAAATTCGACATTACAGCCGAGAGACTCCCGCCGAACCACAAGTCACGTTGTCTTCTGAACCTAATACATGGTCTAGATCTATTTTCTTGAATGGAACAATGTGGGGGAATACAATAGGCTTATAAGTCCGCAGTGTTTTTAAGGGGTGTAGGTCACTGAACCCACATTGGGATGAGAAAAAAAAGTATTCCGTTACCATTTCAATCAGACCGTAGGCCTGGAGTCAGTTAATAAGATTCATTTGAACTTTGCATATCACAGCAAAATTTATATTGAAATCACCAGCAAGGACAAACAACGTAAGTTGATTTATTGCATCTAACGAATAAAACGTTCTCTGATCAAATCATGAAGCTTGTTATGCATCCAGTCATGTTAAGTGTTTAAATTTAAATAAGCGTGAATAACAAGTTATATCATATTTTAAGGTATTAAATGTGGTTAAAACATATTGAATTAATCAATTCGGTGCAAAGGTAGCTTTAATTAATTAATTAATTTTTAAGGGTCCTGGTATCCCCTACCAAACTACTCGATATATTTTGATCTGACAGAACACTCAATTAGAATTGGAGTCACTTTTTTAGTACCCGTACCAAAGTAAATATTAATATTTACTACATAAGTATTTACTTTATTCTTACCTCTATATTTTAGACTAGCTGGTGGATGGTTCACTCCATTAATAACTTTCTCACCGAAATTATGGATTGGATTTGTGGTATCATATGTTGCTATAACTGCCTGCTTTTTTGGATGCAATTACACTTACAAATTGTAATGTTTTTAATATGAGTTCTTATGTGCAGTTAACTAATACACCGGGTGTCTCAGAACTCAATCGACAAACTTTCAGGGCTACTTCTATGATCCAAAATAAACATAAAACTCTTAATACATATAGGGCAATACCGCTGCAATACAGAACTACAAACGCATCCAAACATAGCGGACATGTTTATTACCGTTCGACACGCTCGACAGTTACACTGATTGGAGTCTCGTACACCATGGTTTTCAGATGACCCAATAAAAAAAATCTAGGGGATTCAGATCTGCGGGTCGGCCACGGTATCTAACCGTTCCAGCCTATTCATTTATCAGAATACCTCGCATCGAGACATGCGCAGGCCAGGCGACTAAAATGTGCTGCATCGTCATACATAAACCACATTTCATGTCTTCGTTGAGTAAGTCCTTTTCCAGAAAATTTGTGTAAGCCGCCCCCGTTAAGCGATCCGGCAACACAACTGGGCCCATAAAACACCAATCATTAATTGAAAAGCTGTGTTGATAAACTCTACCATGTATTGCGTGAGGATTTTCTTCAGCCCACAAGTGCTTGTTATGGCTATCGAACATTCGTTCCCTTGTAACCGCAACATCATCGGTAAAAAGTATCAACTGTTAAAACCGTTCTTTCTGTTGTGTGCTGGTTTTTGTCGAGTATCTCGCAATCTAAGCGTTTTATGCTAATTTTGGGTCATAGAATCAGCCCTGAAAGTTTGTCGGTGGAGTTCTAACACACCAGGTAGAATTAGTTTAAAAACATAACGCGTTTGCATAAAAGATAAAATATTTTTAATTGATTAATGAAATATGTTTTAGACTATTGAAACACCGCAAACCAGATTCTTTAAAAATCCTCACAAATTCGCTGAACATAACAACAGTAACGTTGTTTCTTCAACAGCCAATGACTTTATTTTTGCTGCCGAAATTTGCATATTTTCGTTTAAACCTGACTATTCTATTAATATTAAGCCTAATTTATGCGGCTGCATATACTGGTGGCTTTGCAGCTGTACTCACCGTTCCAATGTACGAAAGAGGCATCAGAAACTCTGAAGACTTTGAAAAGAGTGGATTAAAATGGGGTGCTTTACATCCAGCACTACTAGACGGCTTCAGAGATGTTGTAAGTAAATTTTATTTAATCGACAGACAATACTTTATATAGTTATCCTTATCTTTACATACCGCACCCCGGCAACAACAGTGACACAATTTAAGAAACATCTAAAAAGCAATTGACGGAAAAACAACCAATCATTACTGTGAAGAAATCGAAATTTTAAATATTTACTCTGTGACATAAAAAAATGCAACAAGAAGGGGTAGGAATTTTTGGACCAAACTTCCCAGAAATGTTTAACACGTTAGAACCGGCGCATAATTAGGTATTTTGTTTTATCGGGCGGCATTTTCAAGTGTTGCAATTTTTCACTTAATCTTATGAAATTTTACGCGTACGCCTATGGATGTTATTGTTGCTATGGTAAATATATGAGTAAATATATACCTGACACATTAATTGTCAAATAAATTTGGTTATATTATGCGAGACATATTCACATTTCGTTTTTCAGATTTAATAACTAATTTAGGCGAATATTTTACATTGTAAGTAATTTTTATATTTTGTACATACGTCCTGAATGCATCACAAAAGAAATGTTTTTTTTTGACATTTTATTATTTTTGTTTGGACATCTGTCTCATAATAATGATACTTTCTTTTTATCAAAAAGCAATAAGGCCAATTACCCTAGGGGTTGAAAATAAATATTACTGGCGATAGTTCTTCCGATGAGTCAGTTATTAAAAGATGCGCAAGGAGAACTAGACTGCGATTGCTTTCGTCCTCTTCAGAAGAGATCAGTATTGATAGTATCAAAGACTTGCTTTCCGATGATGCTGATTGTTGAATCTTCTGATGATTCAGTTGGTAATGTAGAAGAAGTATCTAGCTAACACTAGAGAATCGACACCTATTACGGAAAGAAGAAATCAAGATATTAAATATGTACGGAATGTTAAATTACTCGAGATGAATGTAAATTACTATGATCCATATTCTCTCCGTAAATTATTTTTAACCGACAATATATTGCAAATTATCATAGATGAAACTAATAGATACGCCTCCCAAAGCGAGGAGGAAAGTCGCAACAGTTCGATAATAAATCGTAGAAAACATCTGCAGTGTTGCAAAGTAGTCACAATGCAGGAAATTTTTTGGAATTTTGCTCATCATGGGCATTTCACAAGCTCCTGAAATGTGATTATATTGGTCGAACAATACAATGTATATAAATTTGTGCATCAAAAAAATTATGACACGAGATCGTTTTTTGAACATTTTGAAATATTTACACTTTAGCGACAATAGTACCGCAAAAACTGTAAATCGTCTGAATAAATGTCAAAATATTATAAACAAAATTATCAGTAGATTTAGGAAAGTCATCAAACCAGGAAATAATATTGTTATAGATGAGAGTGTGATACCATGGAGAGGTCGTCTTAGATTTCGACAATATAAGCGGCATAAATATGGAATAAAAATATATAAGTTATGTCTTCTTGGTGGTTGTACCTATAATCTTGAAGTTTATGCTGGTAAAAATGGCTAAATCACAAACATTGAACATTCGCATGACGTAGTAATGCGCTTGGTAGACGACATGCTATATACAGAACGTACACTCTTTACAGACAGTTTTTATGTGTTTAAGTGTACCATAAGCAGATTTTTTTTTGCAAAAGTCAACTTTTCTGTGTGGTACCGTAAATGTTAACAGAAAATTTCTGCCGCCTGGAGCGAAGCAAAAGCAAAGACGTGATACCATATCCAGTTTGATAAATCGACAAGACGTTAATTTATTAAAGTGGACAGATAAAAGGCCAGTCTCCATGTTAACATGCAACCATCATATTTGCGCTATGATTGAAGACAATAAGGGAAAACTAAAACCTGATGCTGTCTTCGATTATAACAATAGAAAGCAAGGAGTCGATTTATCAGATCAATTGATATATTATGACTGTTTACGTAAAACTATCAAATGGTATAAGAAAATCGTTATAGAATTAATTTGTGGAACATCCATTGCAAATGCGTGGTATATTCATAAGAAAATGGGAAACAAAACAATATGATTTGTTGAAATTGCAAGAAAAAGTAATTCCTAGCCTGTTGAATCATGAAGAACCGGAGCTACCAACCAAAGAAAAACATTTTATTCGGACGTACTCTGGAACAGCGAGGAAGGCAAGAAAACGATGCTCGGAATGTTATAAAACAGTAGCTGCTCGAGAAGGTAGTGCTATTGCTGCCAAAAAAGCAAGAAAAGTTGCAACATATTGCTAACAGTGCCCTTATCGATCGACATTGTGTACTATGTACACAATGTACATTTGTATGTACACTTTCAATGTTTTGAAAATGTCCATAAAAATGAATAAACTTTTTTTGTGGCGTAATAATATATTTTTTACTTTGTAATGAATCTCAAGTTATCTAACTATATTCTATGTGTTAATAAATAGATTTTCGTAATCATGTGATTTGAAAATTTGTGTTATTCACTAGAAAAAAAGTATGGAAGGTCCAAGGTGCGCAGTTCTTACAAAAAAGTATTTTATTGACTGACTGCTGTTTCACCTTCCCATTCCAGGGCAGTGGCACACCCAAGGGAGGGGGGGGGGGGTGCTTCAGGGCTTGAGTCCACCCCAAAGGGGGCCTAGGATAAATTTTTATTCGAGAATATATAACTAAGAATCAAATTTTGTGATATAAACCAGATAAATTCACAAGGCAATATTTCGGATTACCATTTGGTTTCTCATTAGGTTTCCGAGCGCTTAGACTTCTTTGTAACCAAGCCGGGCTTGGCAAGCGCACCCGCCCCGCCATACCCCAACAATCATATGGGTGCACCACTTTTCAGGGTATTATCTGGTCAAGACTACAAATGTACACCTTAAAATATTTGATAAGCACTTGTACCTAAATTTAACTATGCAGCTTAAAGACGCCGAAGAACGGCCTATAATAAATACATCCAAAAAAACAATTTTAATCTTGATAAATAACTGCGGTTTGTAAAAGATGTGCCAAATTGTTGACAAATCCAGTGGCGTACATAGAATTTTGAATTACAATTTGATTCATGACCCACCGGTGGGTCATGCCGCCCGATGAAGCAACACACGCCGGTGTCAACGTGTTAACTATAGTCCATTTTTATAAGAATGCAGTAACTAGATACTTGATTTACACTATCACAAATGTTCAATCTAGTTACAAAATTTTGGCGCTAAATTCAAATATAGTTACTTGAATATAAAATTGGTAATTTATTAATGGTTTGATTGAATATCTATTAAATACATCAAATGGCAACAATAGTAAAAAAATACAAACAAATAAATGGAGAAAAACGCACGAAATCAAAATGATACAAAGAGATCAGATGACAATTGTGAATTGACACGGCAGCCATTGACAACTAACAGCTGAACATGAATTGGCGTAGGAAAAAAATATACTTGGATTTAATTATTTTTTTTTATCTTAAAATTAAAATTGAATATTAAATTATATATAAAACATTATTCAATAATATAGTACTTATTATCCGTATATACAGAAATAATTCGTAGAATTGTATTCATTTAATTACATATCAATAAATTCTACGCCAGTGACAGATGAGACAAGAGAGAAATGGAGAAATAAATATCGCCCGTGTGAACTTCTCCTCGATTTAAGCCAATCAGAGAACAAGGTCAAATAAGCCCTATCTTCTCTGTACTGCATTCTTAAAAAAAATGAACTATAGATTCAAAAATTTCATTCAAAATAATCCAGTAGGCTTGGCAAATTTGACGTTTTACTTGTTACAATTGAAATTATCGGGGTATTTCTTGCGAGATTAAGTCGATTTCGATATTGTTTTTGGTTGAAATTGTTTTCTTTTTGCGATCTTTGCGTTTTGGATTGCGATTTTGCCTAGAGTACGGCAACTTGAAAATTATCGACAACTGAGTGAATTCGACAGAGTTCGCATTATTGGCTTACGTGAAGGTGGTTTTTCATTCAGAGAAATTGCTAATCGTCTTAACCGTAACGAATCCTATGTAGTACGGTGTTATCAAGCATGGTCTTCAGAACGTCATAGAAAAGGAAGCGGACGGCCAAGACAGACAAATCTGGTCCAGGGCCGCCATCTCCGATTAATGCATACCGATGTTTTGTCCAAAAATTCCCACCCCTTCTTGGTGTTGCATTTTTGATGTCACAGAGGATATATTATGAATATTTTCGTTGCAGTTCTAGTTTTTGAGCTACTGGCTAATTGATTTTAGTTCTCTCTTTTTAATAACTTTTCGAGTTGTGTCACTATTGTTGCATGGTATATTATTTGATAATGAGAAAAATCTACAATGTGTAATCTACGGTTCTCTATGTTTATCCGTGTATTAATTTATATTTAACATATTTTTTGTAGGAAAAATATCAAAATGTTGTTAAAAATATATTGATATTGAAGGAGCAAAAAATTAGAGAAAGAATGAAATCACATGGTTTTGCTATATTAGCTGATAGAGTTTCAAATGGTAAATACTTTAATCACATATTTATGTATTAACTCATATTCCCCTAGCTCCGTCATATGGCGACGCGTATAGTCTACGTATAACTTATTGACCTGGTACTTAACGAACTTAGACTTATTCGAAAAATTTTCCCAGCTTTGGTAAAGAGATATTTAACTTCTATTATTGATTACTCTCGGTCAGTATTTGATTAAAGGTAATTCACCACTTGCCGCGAAACGTCTCGAATTGCTGTTTGGCCTGAGCGAAAAAAGACTAAAGCGCAAAGGGTTAAAATTCTTTTACATATTTATGACAAGACTAGACAGTAAAAGTAAGTAAATGTTTATCTAGTTTATCTAGACAGACAAGATTAGATAGTCAAGTCTGGACATCCTCCTAGATGGTATAGTGGACAACATACCCGCCTGAGAAGAGGGTGACCGGCTTTCGATTCTATGCCGAGGAGGCATTTTCAACCAGGGCAGCACTAACCGTCCGGGCTGCCGGGTGGGCAGGCCAAAAGGATACGAAATAAGCGATACAGGAGTGGCACATACTAAAAGCCAAGTGCAAAAAGGGGTTAAGTGAGAGGTTGCACCAAATAAAAGAAAGACGAGTCTGGACAGACAAGACTGATAAAGCAAGACTAGAAAGACAAGTCTAAACAGACAACATTAGACAGATAAGACTGGACACACGAGACTAATCATACAAAACCAGACATACAAGACTAAACAAAACTAGCTAGACAAGATTAGACATATAAAACTATACAGACACGACTGTAGTGGTTTAAGTGGATAAGTAGATTTATATTGAATAAACTAAAGACGAAATCCATAATTTTTCAAACGAAAAGATCCACAGCCATCTACCCGGATGAAATAGTAGTTGGCGATAAACCGTAAAAAACAGACAGTGAGACTTTTGGGTCTACATATCGAAAACACTTTAGACTGGATATCGCATATTAGCAGAGTTATAATGAAACTCAATACTCAAGTATAAGTATAGAAAATGGTATATTTTGCAAATTTTCATCCCCACATTAAGTTCGGGATTATTTTCTGGGGGAATGGAATCCATAATAATATAAATAATGTTTTCAGAGTGCAAAAACAAGTGTTGCTGATTCTCCTCCATCTACCTTTTAGAGAATTATGTATAGGACTTTTTAAAAAGACTAGGATTCTTACAACGGGTTTATATTTATATTTATTTATATATATATATATATATATATATATATATATATATATATATATATATATATATATATATATATATAAACCCGTTGTAAGAATCCTAGTCTTTTTAAAAAGTCCTATTTAGTATTAAAGTATTATTTATATTATTATGGATTCCATTCCCCCAGAAAATAATCCCGAACTTAATGTGGGGATGAAAATTTGCTTTGATGAAAAATATACCATTTTCTATACTTATACTTGAGTATATATACACCACCTCTCAATTTCTAGTTCCCTGGAACCGCGCGGTACAGTAGGTGAAATGCCTCTGTGTGTTTGGTTGGATGGCCTGGAGAAGTTGCTGTAGCTGTTCTGCAGATAACGCCATCTTTCCGGCGATTTGGCTCCTTGTGATTGGAATTTTCCTTGTATTAAGCTGCCTCTTCACAGCCCCACGTTGGGCGCCAGTTTGTGGGGGTGTCATGTGTCCTGTGCTGATTTGGCGGTTTTGAGCTTTCGCCCAGCTATCCCGCCGACTTGGGGTTTGGTTGTCGGTGTTTTTTTTTTTGGTCTGTTTGTCTGTGTCGTCTGTTGTTTGCCTTTCGTTGGGTTTGGATTTCGTTGGCTTTACTTGATTACAGTTGGGTCCTGTTGTCTCGGTGTGGTTCTCGGTTTTCTTCGTTGCTTCTTCTGTATTTCATCTTCTGTGGTTGTTCTCCAGTGGCCTGTGGTCCTGATGAGCTTGGTCTTATCGTTGATGGTGATGGTTTCATCTTGGTTCGGTTTACGCTTGGGGGTGGCTTCGGAGGTGATGTGTGTGTCCATCTGTGTGGTTCTTCTCCGTCGGGCGGCTACAGTTGCTCTTTTGGAGGCGGCTTCATTTGTCTCCTCGGGGGCGGCTTCAGTTATCTTTTCGGCGGCGGTTTCGGTTTTCTTTTCGGCGGCGGATTCGGTTTTCTTTTCGGCGGCGGCTTCGTTTGTTTTCTCGGGGGCGGCATCAGTTGTCTTCTTTGGGGCGGCTTCGGTTGTCTCTTCGGCGGTGGCTTCGGTTGTCTTCTCGGGGACGGCATCAGTTGTCTTTTCGGCGGCGGTTTCCTGGGGTTTCTCGTTGGCGATTCGGGTCTTTTTCAGTTCAATTATGTAGTTCATCATCTGGACGAGGACGCTGTCGTCCACGTTGTCCAGGTAGTCGGGGTCGAGATATATATATATATATATATATATATATATATATGTATATGTATATATATATATATATATATATATATATATATATATATATATATATATATGTATATATATATATATATATATATATATGTATATATATATATATATATATATATATATATATATATATATATATATATATATATATATAGGGCATTCCGCGTCAACCGGATCACCTTTACGACCAAAATTGAGGCCCAGTTAAACAATTTCCCTTAGCTGGAGAAATTACTTCAATATATCTATTTTATAATGTCATGTGCCCTTTTTAAAAAATCTAACATGACGGCTTTAAAATGGCCGTTTAATTTTGAAGAAAACGCAAACTGTAACGGGACGTACGCAGCGGCGGTAGTACCAGAGCGCTCCGTACTACCCTTACTGCATGCGCCGCCGTCGCACCCCCAAACGCACCCCCATACACACACCACTGCAGCAGAGGGAGGAGCCACACCCTCACAGAATCATATAAAAGCTAGCCACTCATCCACCCCCACACCGAACCAGGAACCAACACCAGGACAAACCAAGGACCAACAACGAGAAGAAGAAGAAGAAAAAAAGGAAAGAAAACCGTTTATGAGTGAGACAGAACAAACAGAAGAACAAACAAAAAAAAAAAAAAAAAAACACACAGAAACAAACAACAAGACGACGGAACAGCTGAGCGGAAGGCTCACGACCGTCAGAAAGCAAAGGACACATGACACCCCCACACACAAACCGACAAACAAGCAAACCGACAAACAAACAAAAAAACCGACACAAAAAAAAAACAGAGACAAACAACAAGGCGACGGAACAGCTGAGCGGAAGACTCAATGACCGTCGAAAAGCAAAGGACACATGACACCCCCACACGTTCACTCGCTCCTCCGCTGTCACAAAACGAACATGTTTATTCCGACAACACCCAACGAAGCTCTTTCAGCAAAATTCCTCGACCCCGACTACCTGGACACCGTGGACGACAGCGTCCTCGTCCAGATGATGAACTACATAATTGAACTGAAAAAGACCCGAATCGCCAACGAGAAACCCCAGGAAACGGCCGCCGAAAAGAAAACTGATGCCGTCGCCGAGAAAACAACCGAAGCCACCGCCGAAAAGACAACCGAAGCCGCCCCAAAGAAGACAACTGATGCCGCCCCCGAGAAAACAAACGAAGCCGCCGCCGAAAAGAAAACCGAATCCGCCGCCGAAAAGAAAACCGAAGCCGCCGCCGAAAAGATAACTGAAGCCGCCCCCGAGAAGACAAACGAAGCCGCCTCCAAAAGAGCAACTGTAGCCGCCCGACGGAGAAGAACCACACAGATGGACACACACATCGCCTCCGAAGCCACCCCAAGCGTAAACCGAACCAAGAAGAAGAAACCATCACCATCAACGACAAGACCAAGCTCATCAGGACCACAGGCCACTGGAGAACAACCACAGAAGATGAAACACAGAAGAAGCAACGAAGAAAACCGATAACCACACCGAGACAACAGGACCCAACTGTAATCAAGTAAAGCCAACGAAATCCAAACCCAACGAAACTCAAACAACAGACGACACAGACAAACAGACAAAAAAAAACACCGACAACCAAACCCCAAGTCGGCGGGATAGCTGGGCGAAAGCTCAAAACCGCCAAATCAGCACAGGACACATGACACCCCCACAAACTGGCGCCCAACGTGGGGCTGTGAAGAGGCAGCTTAATACAAGGAAAATTCCAATCACAAGGAGCCAAATCGCCGGAAGGATGGCGTTATCTGCAGAACAGCTACAGCAACTTCTCCAGGCCATCCAACCAAACACACAGAGGCATTTCACCTACTGTGCCGCGCGGTTCCAGGGAACTAGAAATCGATAGGTGGTGCAAGACTTTCTGGACAGCGTGGATTTTTTCAAACAGAGTGAAAATCTAAGTGACGAAAACGCTATTCAAGGAATGTGGATGCTATTGGAAGGACCCGCAAATACTTGGTGGACAGGAGTAAAAACCGTGTGTTTTACTCCGCAAACATGGGAACAGACAAAAACACTAATAAAAAATGAATTTGCGCCGAACCGGCCGGCATACAAAACTTTCATAGAGATTTTCTCCACATCACAGGAACCAGCGGAAGCCACGTGCGATTTCCTAGTCAAAAAACGAGCGCTATTCGCACAGCTAGCAAACCAGCTACCGGAGGAGACACAACTGGACATGTTATATGGATTACTCAATTATGGCATCAGGGATAGGATCCCAAGATCCGCGATAAATATGTTTCGAGAGTTGCTAGATCAAGCAGGACCGCTAGAAGCACACCTGCGAGAAAAACAAAATTCCCAACCAGAAATCCAGAAGTCTCGCACTAGGTGCACATTTTGTAAATTCCACGGACACACCTTGGAAGAGTGTAGGAAAAAGGAAAAAGCCGACAAACGCACACAGGCCAACGAGAGAAGGAGCACAGAACTAAAATGCTACAGATGTCAGATGCCAGGATATATAAAAAGAAACTGTCCCGAATGCCCGAATCACCAAGACCGGCTGCACGAGATTCATGCTGCAAGATGCCATCACACAAATAGATATGGAATGGGACTTACATTTAGCCTCCCTGAAACTAGAGGAGATTCAACTACGACCCGAGGACGAGGCAACGGAACTAGGCCACACCGAGAGGAGTCAACTAAACCACCTATTAACCAAACACAGCAAAAGATTAGCTAGAACCGGCCCTCCCACAGAGGCCGTAGAATATGCCATCCACGCCGAACAACACCTCCCGATCGCACAGCCACCGTACCGACTGTCACCGATCAAAGCCGAGCTCCTAAAAAGCGAACTACAGAAACTCCTGCAGGAGGGCATAATCGAAGAATGCGAAAGCGCCTGAGCCGCGCCCGTGGTACTCATTCCAAAACCAGATGGGAAAGTTCGAGTATGCATCGACTATCGAAAGTTAAATGCCATCACCAAGCCAGATAACTATCCACTGCCGAGAATCGACGACACTCTACACGCCACCACAAAAGTAGCCCTGATTTCCACTCTGGATTTACAATCCGGCTTCCACCATGTGAGAGTCCGGAAGGAAGACCAGGACAAGACGGCTTTTATCACACCTTTTGGCCTCTTCAGATATACTAGAATGCCGTTCGGAGTCTGGAACGCACCCGGTACCTTCCAACGACCGATGGACCGCGTGAAAACAGGACTAGAACCCACAAGGATCCTAGTCTACCTGGATGACAAAATCGTCCTATCGTAAACATTCCAAGACCACCTCGTAGACTTAGAAAAATTGTTCAACAGACTGGATCACTTCAACCTCCGAATAAACCGAAGAAAATGCAAATTTGGCAGCCCCACGGTTAAATATTTGGGCCATATAATCAGTCCCAAAGGCCTCCAGCCAAACCCAGACAAGGTGTCTGCCATCCTGCAGAGACCAGCGCCCAGGAACCTGAAACGGCTACAGAGCATCCTACAAACCTTCAGTTGGTATCGCAAATTCATAAAGGACTTTTCGAAAATCGCCAAACCT
Organism: Phosphuga atrata; assembly: GCA_944588485.1. Lineage (NCBI taxonomy): Eukaryota > Metazoa > Arthropoda > Insecta > Coleoptera > Silphidae > Phosphuga > Phosphuga atrata. The sequence continues at coordinate 13,480,358 of OX155895.1, read as the reverse complement.
CTAAGCGATTTGACAAAAAAGGACGCACCTTGGACCTGGGGACCACGGCAGCGGGCAGCTTTTCAGATGCCAGTGCCTACGCATTAGGAGCAGCCCTGATGCAGGGGGAGGGTAATGACGAACGCCCGATAGAATATGCTAGTCGAGTCCTCACTAAAGCGGAAACCAACTACAGCACTACCGAACGGGAGGCATTAGCTGTCGTTTGGGCCGTACAACGTTTTTGGGGATACATAGAAGACAGCCCCGCCATTGTCCTCACGGACCACCTATCACTGCGATGGCTGATGACCATAAAATCACCCAGCGGCCGCCTCGCACGGTGGGCCTTGCAACTTCAGCCATTCAACTTAAAGATCGAATATACGCCGGGGAAAGCAAATGTAATCGCAGATTTCTTGTCAAGGCCCCCCATAGACGAAATCCCAATCAATTACGTTAGCCTCGACCTGCCCACCTACGCAACAACTACGGACAGAACAGCTAGCCGATGAAGAAATAAAAAAGATAATGGACGTCTTCGAATCCGACAACCCCGAACAAACCAGAAAGTGGACTGCCAGGGGCTACATAATGAACGAGGGGATACTCGCGGAATACAGATACTCGCCCGATGACGGGACCGACGAACCCCAACTCATCATCCCGAAGGCAAACCGGACAGACATCCTAAGGAAATTCCACGACCCCACCGCTGGTCACTACGGAACAGAATGCACTCTGCGGAAAATATTATAGAAATAATTACTGTCCAGGAATCCGACACGACGTCGCTGACTATGTTCGCCACTGTCAAGAATGCCAGAAATACAAAACAGCCAACAGCAAGCCACCTGGGTTGCTCCAAACTCCCGTAATGAATATAATATTCGAGGTATTAGCCATCGATCTGTTCGGCCCCCTACCAGAAGGACCCTCAAAGGAAAAATGGATTTTCATAATCGAGGATACTGCTTCCAGGTGGATCGAACTATTCCCGCTAGAAGCCTCCACCGCCATCGCCTGCGGTAAAACCTTAACAGAAGAAGTATTCTTACATTATGGACTGCCGCGACGCCTTATCAGCGATAATGGCACGCAATTCATAAGTGTCATCATGCAACAGATCACGCACTAATTCGAGATAGACCACCCTGCTGCCAACCCAGAAGAAAGGAAGAACAGAGACTTAAAAGCACAACTTGCCATCCAAGTCGGCACAGCTCATACCGATTGGCCAAATAAGCTCCCTGCGATCCGATTCGCAATGAACTCTGCCCACTGCACCTCAACCGGGATGACCCTCGCATACCTCACGTTCGGACGGGAACTCCGAACTCCCAGCGATGTAGAACATGACCTCAGGGATATCATGAAGACGGATATCCACCTACCAGACATCACCATCCGACTAACCATGCTGATCAACGTTTTTTATACAGCCCAAGAACGACACGAGAAAACGCAAGATCAGAGGAAAACGTATGCAGACAAAAAAAGAATTTCCGCAGACCCATACCTGCCCGGAGAGCTGGTATGGGTTACATCGCAAAAGAACGGCAAAATTTGCGCCAAAACGGGACGGACCGTACGTAATCCTGACAGCCAAAGGACCCTGCTCCTACGAGGTCGCAGCCAGAGATGCACCATCCATCCCATTGGCCACATACAACGTGTCTGCATTACGAAAATGCAACGAGAAAAAAGGACTTCCCACCTACCCAATACGAAAGAGAGGCCGACCCCGGAAAATCCAGGACCCTCTGCCGGGACGTCTTACGGGTTCTGAGGGGGAGATTGTAACGGGACGTACGCAGCGCCGGTAGCACCAGAGCGCTCCGTACTACCCTTACCGCATGCGCCACCGTCGTACCCCCAAACGCACCCCCATACACACACCACGGCAGCAGAGGGAGGAGCCAAACCCTCACAGAATCATATAAAAGCTAGCCACTCATCCACCCCCACAAAACTAATTTATTAATCTGTTCTGTACAAAAACTTGTATGACCAAAAAATTATTTTACAACCTTAAAACATTTATTCATGTACCTGCTTCAATAAATTACTAAAAAAATTCGAATCCAATATGGCGGCTACAAAACTCAAAAATAGCAAAAAACAGCGTTTATTAGAAGCGTTGTATTAAAAATCCACTCACAATCTAAAGATTTCATTATAGCTGGAGATTTCAACATTGTTGTGCTGAAAAAAACAGCTATAAATCAGCAATTTGAATCTCTATTGGAGAACCATGCATTGATAATATTGTTGTAAATACGAATATTAACTATAAAGTGAAAACGATGCAATACCATATATCTGACCATTGTGCCCAGAAAATAATATTTCAAATAAAATCCAATACAATAGCACCGAATTCGCAGATAATACGATTTTTCAACAAATTTCGCACTAAACAGTTCATAGACCACTTAGACGCAAAAGAAAATTGGCACCAAGTCCTCGATATAGAAGGAAAAGGTGTGAATGAACAGTGGAAGGCATTTCTGGGTATATTCCTTTCTATCTTCAATGAATGCTTTCCTCGCGTCAGAACCTTACAGAGTATACAACAATTTACGCAGGAAGTATAAATCAATGTTAAAAGAAGCGAAGAGAGAGATTATGCTAATCAGATTATAAAGGCGGTTAACCCTCAGAAAACAACATGGAAAGTATAAAAATAAGTGGAATTAAAGAAACTTATGAAGGCTTATGATAAGCCAAGATTAAGACCCAAATATCAAAGCTGTGGACAGGGCGCGGATGCTACAAGAAGGCATGCCAAAAACAGAATATGAAGATAGCATATGTGAGAACTCAAATTCTATTTTTTTATACCCTACAACAGCAGAAGAACTTAGTGACACAATCAAGAGTCTGAAGAATAATAATAGTTCTGGTTACGATGAAGTGACAATTTCATTAATAAAAAGTGTCAGTGATCAGATATCACAACCATTAGTGCACATATTCAATAACTTGTTACAATTTGGTATTTTCCCCGAGAAGCTGAAAATATCAATAATAACTCCGATCATTAAATCCGGAAACACCAAGAGTTAAGAGATAACTACAGGCCAATAAGTCTACTGTTCAGCTTCTCCAAGGTATTCGAAAATCTTATTGAATTGAGATTAAATGCATTCTTGGACAAGTACAATTGTTTAAATAACAAGCAACATATGGTTTTACTAGAGGATAAACACACACAGCATGTTTCAAGTTCATTTCAAATATATTGGAGCAAGTAGAAAATAACACAACTCCGACCGAATTTCTATTAGATCTATCTAAAGCTTATGATCTCTAGTCTCTAGTCGATCATAATAATACTAATAAAAAAGCTATCAAAATACGGAATACGAAAAATGGCGTTAATTCTAAATGCATCGTTCTTAAGTAACCGAGAACAAATAACAAAATTAAAGACGCCACAAGGTTATGTAAAATCTACTTCTAGAACAACCAGTATTGGGATTCCGCAAGGTAGCATAATAGGTCCGCTGCTGTTCACGCTGTTCGTAAACGACTTACGTCAAAATATTGTAAATAGAGAACACGACATAATACAATATGCTGATGACACCAGTCTGTTACTAACTAAAAAGTCTGCGGAGGATATTGGTTACAATACAGATATGATAATGAACGTGCTGGACAAATGGTCTACGAAGAATAAATTAATCGTAAATAAAGCTAAGTCTAATTTAATAATATTCAAGACCAAGCGGAGTGTTTTAGAGCACCCAGAGAAATACAAAGTAGGAAATGACACATTAGAAATAAAACAATCGGCTCGTTTTTTAGGCATTTATGTTGGTAGTTCTCTGGATTGGGCATCTCACATACAACAACTCAAAAGCAAACTAAATAAAGGCATATTTGCACTGCGAACTTTAAAACCATATATAGATGCTACAACATTAAGACAGGTGTATTATTCAAATTTTCACAGCATCCTCAGATTCGTTATCACATTCTGGAGTACTGGCAGAGATATGAAGATTGTATTCACGTTACAAAAATAAGCTTTGCGTATACTTCTTAACTTGAAGTACAGACAGTCCTGCAGAGGAAAATTTAAGGAAGCATTTATACTAACCACGACTGGAACATACATTTACGAAAGTTTAATGTTTATATTAAAACATAAAAATCTGTTTAAAAAGTATGAAAATAACTCTGAGTGGGATACAAGGCATACAGAGAACTATATGCTTTTCCTCGGCATAAACTGACTCTGTCGGAGAAAAATCCACCCTACAGTCTACTAAAACTGTACAATAAACTGCCAAAAGAGTTCAAAATGATGCACATAAAAAAATCTAAGAATACAATTATACCGGTATATCCTGGAAATTGAACCGAACAATATGGATGAATATTGGTCCTCGGTGGCTTAGCCTCATTAATAAAGAAATCGATTTATTGTAAATAAACTTGTTCATTTTGTTTGAGGAATTTTTCCATTATAAATCTTATTTTAGGTTTGAAGTTTATCTGTAAATATTTATTTAATTTTCACAACTATTTTATTATTAGTATTTTTTTTTTCTCCTTCTTGACACATTTCATTTAGTTTCTTGTATTTTTCACAATGTAACTTATTTTATAGAAGACAGACAAGACTAGACAGACAAGACTAGACAGACAAGACTAGACAGACAAGACAAGACAGACAAGACTAGACAGACAAGACTAGACAGACAAGACTAGACAGACAAGACTAGACAGACAAGACTAGACAGACAAGACTAGACAGACAAGACTAGACAGACAAGACTAGACAGACAAGACTAGACAGACAAGACTAGATAGACAAGACTTGACAGACAAGACTAGACAGACAAGACTAGACAGACAAGACTAGACAGACAAGACTAGACAGACAAGACTAGACAGACAAGACTAGACATACAAGACTAGACAGACAAGACTAGACAGACAAGACTAGGCAGACAAGACTAGACAGACAAGACTCACCAAATCCCCTATTCCACCTTGGCTTTTAGTATGCGCCAGCCCGGTATCGCATATATTGCATTCATTCAGGGTGGGCAGCCCGGACGGTTAATGAAAACCGCACTAGTTGTCGCCTCCCCGACCAGGATTCGAACCCGGGTCTCCCGCATAGACAGACAAGACTAGACAGACAAGACTAGACAGACAAGACTAGACAGACAAGACTAGAGAGACAAGACTAGACAGACAAGACTAGACAGACAAGACTAGTCAGACAAGACTAGACAGACAAGACTAGACAGACAAGACTAGACAGACAAGACTAGACAGACAAGACTAGACAGACAAGACTAGACAGACAAGACTAGACAGACAAGACTAGACAGACAAGACTAGACAGACAAGACTAGACAGACAAGACTAGACAGACAAGACTAGACAGACAAGACTAGACAGACAAGACTAGACAGACAAGACTAGACAGACAAGACTAGACAGACAAGACTAGACAGACAAGACTAGACAGACAAGACTAGACAGACAAGACTAGACAGACAAGACTAGACAGACAAGACTAGACGTCCTCCTCGGTGGTGTGGTTGACAACATACCCGCCTTTCAATGCGGGAGACCCGGGTTCGATTCCTGGTCGGGGAGACAACAACTAGGGCGGTTTTTCAGTTAACCGTCCGGGCTGCTCACCCTGAATAAATGCAAAATATGCGATACCAGGGTGACGCATACTAAAGCCAAGGTGGAATAGGGGGTTTAGTGAGACAAGACTAGACAGAGAAGACTAGACAGACAAGACTAGACAGACAAGACTAGACAGACAAGACTAGACAGACAAGACTAGACAGACAAGACTAGACAGACAAGACTAGACAGACAAGACTAGACAGACAAGACTAGACAGACAAGACTAGACAGACAAGACTAGACAGACAACACTAGACAGACAACACTAGACAGACAAGACTAGACAGACAAGACTAGACAGACAAGACTAGACAGACAAGACTAGACAGACAAGACTAGACAGACAAGACTAGACAGACAAGACTAGACAGACAAGACTAGACAGACAAGACTAGACAGACAAGACTAGACAGACAAGACTAGACAAACAAGACTAGACAGACAAGACTAGACAGACAAGACTAGACAGACAAGACTAGACAGACAAGACTAGACAGACAAGACTAGACAGACAAGACTAGACAGACAAGACTAGACAGACAAGACTAGACAGACAAGACTAGACAGACAAGATTATACAGACAAGACTAGACAGACAAGACTAGACAGACAAGACTAGTCAGACAAGACTAGACAGACAAGACTAGACAGACAAGACTAGACAGACAAGACTAGACAGACAAGACTAGACAGACAAGACTAGACAGACAAGACTAGACAGACAAGACTAGACAGACAAGACTAGACAGACAAGACTAGACAGACAAGACTAGACAGACAAGACTAGACAGACAAGACTAGACAGACAAGACTAGACAGACAAGACTAGACAGACAAGACTAGACAGACAAGACTAGACAGACAAGACTAGACAGACAAGACTAGACAGACAAGACTAGACAGACAAGACTAGACAGACAAGACTAGACAGACAAGACTAGACAGACAAGACTAGACAGACAAGACTAGACAGACAAGACTAGACAGACAAGACTAGACAGACAAGACTAGACAGACAAGACTAGACAGACAAGACTAGACAGACAAGACTAGACAGACAAGACTAGACAGACAAGACTAGACAGACAAGACTAGACAGACAAGACTAGACAGACAAGACTAGACAGACAAGACTAGACAGACAACACTAGACAGACAACACTAGACAGACAAGACTAGACAGACAAGACTAGACAGACAAGACTAGACAGACAAGACTAGACAGACAAGACTAGACAGACAAGACTAGACAGACAAGACTAGACAGACAAGACTAGACAGACAAGACTAGACAGACAAGACTAGACAGACAAGACTAGACAGACAAGACTAGACAGACAAGACTAGACAGACAAGACTAGACAGACAAGACTAGACAGACAAGACTAGACAGACAAGACTAGACAGACAAGACTAGACAGACAAGACTAGACAGACAAGACTAGACAGACAAGACTAGACAGACAAGACTAGACAGACAAGACTAGACAGACAAGACTAGACAGACAAGACTCGACAGACAAGACTAGACAGACAAGACTAGACAGACAAGACTAGACAGACAAGACTAGACAGACAAGACTAGGCAGACAAGACTAGACAGACAAGACTAGACAGACAAGACTAGACAGACAAGACTAGACAGACAAGACTAGACAGACAAGACTAGACAGACAAGACTAGACAGACAAGACTAGACATACAAGACTAGACAGACAAGACTAGACAGACAAGACTAGACAGACAAGACTAGACAGACAAGACTAGACAGACAAGACTAGACAGACAAGACTAGACAGACAAGACTAGACATACAAGACTAGACAGACAAGACTAGACAGACAAGACTCGACAGACAAGACTAGACATACAAGACTAGGCATACAAGACTAGACAGACAAGACTAGACATACAAGACTAGACAGACAAGACTAGACAGACAAGACTAGGCATACAAGACTAGACAGACAAGACTAGACATACAAGACTAGACAGACAAGACTAGACAGACAAGACTAGACAGACAAGACTAGACAGACAAGACTAGACAGACAAGACTAGACAGACAAGACTAGACAGACAAGACTAGACAGACAAGACTAGACAGACAAGACTCGACAGACAAGACTAGACAGACAAGACTAGACATACAAGACTAGACAGACAAGACTAGACAGACAAGACTAGACAGACAAGACTAGACAGACAAGAATAGGCATACAAGACTAGACAGACAAGACTAGACAGACAAGACTAGACAGACAAGACTAGACAGACAAGACTAGACAGACAAGACTAGACAGACAAGACTAGGCATACAAGACTAGACAGACAAGACTCGACAGACAAGACTAGACAGACAAGACTAGACAGACAAGACTAGACAGACAAGACTAGACAGACAAGACTAGACATACAAGACTAGACAGACAAGACTAGACAGACAAGACTCGACAGACAAGACTAGACATACAAGACTAGGCATACAAGACTAGACAGACAAGACTAGACATACAAGACTAGACAGACAAGACTAGACAGACAAGACTAGGCATACAAGACTAGACAGACAAGACTAGACATACAAGACTAGACAGACAAGACTAGACAGACAAGACTAGACAGACAAGACTAGACAGACAAGACTAGACAGACAAGACTAGACAGACAAGACTAGACAGACAAGACTCGACAGACAAGACTAGACAGACAAGACTAGACAGACAAGACTAGACATACAAGACTAGACAGACAAGACTAGACAGACAAGACTAGACAGACAAGACTAGACAGACAAGACTAGACAGACAAGACTAGACAGACAAGACTAGACAGACAAGACTAGACAGACAAGACTAGACAGACAAGACTAGACAGACAAGACTAGGCAGACAAGACTAGACAGACAAGACTAGACAGACAAGACTAGACAGACAAGACTAGACAGACAAGACTAGACAGACAAGACTAGACAGACAAGACTAGACAGACAAGACTAGACAGACAAGACTAGACAGACAAGACTAGACAGACAAGACTAGACAGACAAGACTAAACAGACAAGACTAGACATACAAGACTAGACAGACAAGACTAGACAGACAAGACTAGACAGACAAGGCTAGACAGACAAGACTAGATAGACAAGACTAGACAGACAAGACTAGACAGACAAGACTAGACAGACAAGACTCGACAGACAAGACTAGACAGACAAGACTAGACAGACAAGACTAGACATACAAGACTAGACAGACAAGACTAGACAGACAAGACTAGACAGACAAGACTAGACAGACAAGACTAGACAGACAAGACTAGACAGACAAGACTAGACAGACAAGACTAGACAGACAAGACTAGACAGACAAGACTAGACAGACAAGACTAGACAAACAAGACTAGACAGACAAGACTAGACAGACAAGACTAGACAGACAAGACTAGACAGACAAGAGTAGACAGACAAGACTAGACAGACAAGACTAGGCATACAAGACTAGACAGACAAGACTAGACATACAAGACTAGACAGACAAGACTAGACAGACAAGACTAGACAGACAAGACTAGACAGACAAAACTAGACAGACAAGACTAGACAGACAAGACTCGACAGACAAGACTAGACAGACAAGACTAGACAGACAAGACTAGACAGACAAGACTAGACAGACAAGACTAGACAGACAAGACTAGACAGACAAGACTAGACATACAAGACTAGACAGACAAGACTAGACAGACAAGACTAGACAGACAAGACTAGACAGACAAGACTAGACAGACAAGACTAGACAGACAAAACTAGACAGACAAGACTAGACAGACAAGACTCGACAGACAAGACTAGACAGACAAGACTAGACAGACAAGACTAGACATACAAGACTAGACAAACAAGACTAGACAGACAAGACTAGACAGACAAGACTAGACAGACAAGACTAGACAGACAAGACTAGACAGACAAGACTAGACAGACAAGACTAGACAGACAAGACTAGACAGACAAGACTAGACAGACAAGACTAGACTGACAAGACTAGACAGACAAGACTAGACAGACAAGACTAGACAGACAAGACTAGACAGACAAGACTAGACAGACAAGACTAGACAGACAAGACTAGACAGACAAGACTAGACAGACAAGACTAGACAGACAAGACTAGACAGACAAGAGTAGACAGACAAGACTAGACAGACAAGACTAGGCATACAAGACTAGACAGACAAGACTAGACATACAAGACTAGACAGACAAGACTAGACAGACAAGACTAGATAGACAAGACTAGACAGACAAAACTAGACAGACAAAACTAGACAGACAAGACTAGACGGACAAGACTTGACGGACAAGACTAGACGAACAAGACAGACGGACAAGACTAGACGCACAAGACTAGACGGACAAGTCTAGACATACGGACAAGATTAGACGAACATGTCTAGACAGACAAGACTTGATAGGCAAGACTAAACAGTCTTGAATGTAATGCAGCAAATCATTATCTTTTATTAGTTACGCTAATTTAGTTACATAGTTATAAGTTATTTTTGATTTGATAAAGCAAATTTTACTGCAATCTATTTTTAGGACTAGTTGTAGGTAATAAAGTGGATGCGAACGATGTTAAATATTATCGCACATTAGACGACGATTTAGTTTCATTTTTCTGCGTACTTCTGGTCAGAAAAAGTTCCATATTAATTCCAACAATTCGGAAAGAATTCTTAGCCATGAAAGAGGGAGGTTTACCCTATATTTGGGAATTACAAGTAACTAGCTATGCATTTACTATCAATTTGTTTTCAGCTTCAATTTAATTACTTTTATTTGCATAAGTTGATATAAAAAATGTTTTATTATAGTTTCCGGGTTCTTCGTGTTCGTGTTTTGTAAAGATTTTTATCTACGACCACTATTGTAAATGAACATTATTGTACAGTTCGTCGACTATGTAAAAACATCTTTTTCGCTTTTAGGCTTTTTTTGAGGAAAATTACAAAGCTCAGATAGCATTAAAACTGAAAGGCGACTCGAAACAATTCGTAAATCTGGACTGGAGGGATGTCCAAGGAATTTTTGGAATTTTTGCTCTTGGTATACTGGTAGCAACAGTGTGTTTCATGTGTGAAATTATTGCAAATTTTCGCTAATAATCATTTTTCACAATTTATTCTAATAAAAATTAGTTAAAAAGATATGTTATTAGCTATAACACTGTTAGCGAGTTCTGTGTTAGATATATTTATGTTAATTATCTAATGAAATAATACTCTATCACCAGCAATAAAAAATTGTAATTACAAAAAAATCTTAATGGGAAATTCCCACAATTATTTTTCTGAATTATTTTTACCTGTATCAGATTTTTATTTGGACTCTCATCACTCGATGCATTGTCTCTCCCAACTTCCTTCATCTTTTCTATTGAACTTTTAAATATATTTATATTTGGACTCGATTTACTGTCATCGGGTGACTCGAAATCTTTACCGACTCGTAACTTATTCGTTACACGTTTAGCACCAGCAGTCTGATGACCGCCGACAGGACTAATCAATCCATGTATGCTTGCGTTATCCAATCCATAATCATCACTATTATCATCATCATCGTCGTCATCAACATCCTAATTAATATAAACATTAATTTAATTCTCTATAGTATTTTCTTTATTAATATATGCACTGCTCAAAACAATTAGCGGGTCACTAATTTGTGCCTCTATAAAATTAAACCGAAAAATTACATGCAAATTAAATTAAGAACATCTGAAAGACGCTCTATTGAATTGTTTTAATTGGCACAAATGGAAGTCTCAGCATCACGTACTTTTAAAGTACTAGACAGGTAATAATTAACAACAACTACCAAAACCAAAGTGCAAAACGAATTTAAATTAATTGTTAATGTAAACTGTTGTACATAAAGTGGTAACTTAACTACGAGTGTGTGCTCCCATAGCAGTAATAACGGCATTACACCATCTTGGCATGCTTGGCAAAAGTCTTCCAAGGTCTTCTTGTGGTAACGCGTCCCATTATTCAATAAGAGCCGCCGTTAGCTACTGGATGGTCTGAGGAGGATGCGGGCGACCACGGACACGCCTGTCGAGCATATCTCAAACATGCTCTATGAGAACATTGAATTGAAAAATTCACTTTGTTTTTTACCACACTTATATTATGTAAAAATGTTATATAACATTTTTACATAATATAAGTGTGGTAAAAAACAAAGTGAATTTTTCAATTCAATGTAAGTATGGATTACCACGTAGTAACTGTCGCAACCATCCTATTCATGCTCTATGAGATTTAAATCAGGATTTAACGCAGGCCACACCATTGTTTAAATTGCCAGTTCTTGTACGAAGTCTGAAGTAAATCACGCAGTATGTGGTCTTGCGTTATCCTACATTAACAACAAATTTGGACCTATTTCATATATCACAGAGACAACATATTCTCCTAGCACAATGTCAACAAACAAATTAGCGTTAAGATATCCTGGAATTACAACAAGATCGATTCCACTATCGATACTAATCCCACCGCAAACTATAACTGAACCACCTCCAAATCTTTCGTCTTCCTGTACAGTAGCAGTCGCGTAGCATTCTCCTGGGCGTCTGTAAACACGTACTGGCCCTTCGCAACGAGTAATACGGAACCTGGTTTCATCCGTGAAGAGCATAGACTTCCATTGTCGAAGTGGCCAAGCGACATTTTCAGGAGCAAAATTCATCCTTGCTATTCTGTGACGTCGTGTCAAAGAGGGTTTTTGGGTCGTCTTGCTCTTAAATATGATTCCATCAACCTATTCCTTATGCCACATATGGAACTGGTCTGATACAGTGATGTGTTATCACAGTTACGAAGGTGGAGGAAGTTATTAATTCCCTAAAACTAAGAAAATCGGAAGGATTTGATGGGATCGGACATGAAGTGTGGAAAGAAGCACCTGGATTCTGTAAGGAGAAGTTAATTGAGGAATTGAGAAGAATAGGGAGGGGAGACAAAAGGATACCAGTCAGCTGGAAAGTAGGGATAATTCAACCTGTCTTTAAGAGTGGAACGAGAGACGTGCTATAACTCTTCATATAAAATAAATAAAATAAAATATTTGCTAACTCCTCATATAAAATATTTGCTAAAATTCTGGATTGTCGCTTGAGGAAGGAAATCTATGATAGGAATCGTTTGCCGGAAATACAAGCGGGGTTCAGTGAAGGAAGGAGATCGGTGGAATACTTGGTGACTTTAAGAGTCATCATAGACCAGGAAATCAGAAATGGATGACTGTTTGCTCTTTTCATTGATTTGAAAGCTGCATATGGCTCGGTGAATAGGTGGAGATTGGATGCGTGTTTGGGCAAGTTAGTTATCTCAGAGAATGTTAGAAGGAACGTCAGGGATTTGTACGAGGAAACCGTATGTAAGGTAGTAGTGAACGATTGGGAGTCTGACCATTTTGAGGTGAGGAAGCGCCTGAGATAATGTCTTTCGCCGGAGTAACTCTATTACGAAGACTTGAAATCAGTAATAGTTGGTCTTGATTTTGGGTTATTTTTCTTTTGCGACCTTGCCCACCGCGCCTGGTATATTGACCTATATCCAAGTACGTGTTCTACAATCGCTGAATAACAGACAGGCTTTCGTTGAAGTTTCTTAAAACTTGTCGAAGGCTTTCGCAATTTTCAATTAATGCTATAGCACGAATAACTTCTACGTCGTTGAGATGACTCATCTGCACTTACAATTAGCTTAAGCCAAACTGTCAGTTGCAAACATTTTCGTCTGCTTATTGATCTGAACAAGAGCTTTGAATCAAAGGGATACATTATTTCACTTTAGTTTTGGTAGTTTAATTATTACGGATAACCCCGGGAAGTAAGCGATGCTGATAATTTCCTATGTGTTAATTAAAACAATTAAAACATCGTCTTTCAGATGTTCTTAATTTTATTTGCATGTAATTTCTTGATTGAATTTTATGGAGGCATAAATTAGTGACTCGCTAATTGTTTTGAGTTTTGAGTGATTGCCATTTTATGTATAAAATTACTGATCAGGAAGGTTGTTCAAAAAAGAAAACTTGAAATTGACATGCTTGCTTTCACTCTACTCTATTGTCATTCCACTGCCTTTAGTCCATTCAATTATATTCATGTTAATAGCAATAACTAACAATTATAGGAATTAAACCTATATTTTGACAAATGTTTAACATTGCGTTAGTGCTAATATTGAAAATGGTTCTCATAATGGAATCTGGCAAACGTCCACTATTTTATGTTTCTCACGAAAAATATCAATAATAAAAGGTCCCAGCATGACTGAATTGTTCTTTCCAGGTTGTTATTCACTGTTTCCTTGTTCCCTTATCTAAGCCTTTGAGGTGTTCATACTCATACCAGAAAATGGTTCCGGACCTGCAGTGGGACTACTGGATCATTATTTCCTAGGTTATGTCTAAGGCTTCTTCATTTCCCTCGATAACAGAATGTCTTTTTATCCGTTATAGTGTTACTTTCATCGCTCTGGTATTGTGTTGCGTCAGCTTTTCAGGTCGACGAGGTAGTTTAGTTTTTCCACGCAGTCCCATACCAGTTTGAATCTGATTATGTATGAACTAATAGCCTTGATAGCCGCTTGACTGTCTGACAGAATATCAATTCATTTTTTTCCAATGGTTCCTGTCGAGGTTAAATTGCGCAGATCTTTTGATTGCGTGTACCTCTGCTAGGAAGATACTTGGATAGATTCCCATGGATTCAAAGTATTCGGTACGAGATCCAAATTCTCCTGCACCTGTGCCTACCTTCATCTTCGAGCCATCTATATACCACTTTATATCACTTTGCTGATTGTGGTATGATGAGGATAGTGTTTGCAAAACATTTTGTCTATTGATACTTTCAGCCAGGGAATCTTTGCAGCGAAGCTGTTGCTGTCTCTATTCACAACAATTTTACCTGTAGCTATTCCGTCCTTGCTGATCCTTAAAAGCTCCGATCTGGAGGTCCCCTCCACGACAAGGTACAATGGAGCCAGACCCAGCGGCAATTGCTGTTATTTGTCGGGTATGACGTCATCACCCTCATGATGCAGACACATGCCAGTCTTTGTAACCTCTCAAACCCTGTACGCTGCTTCTTTATTGAGACCAGCTAGATTCTTTTCCCCACTCAATCGCCCCGTAAATGATCGCAGGTCTCACTATCATGATGTTATGATGTAGATCCATCTTAGGGTCCATCATATTAGGATTGTGCAACCCCGAGCTTTTCATGCAAGATTTTTGCACACCATTAGAACGTGTTTGGGTACATTTCTCAGGAGTTTGCTATCTATTATTATACATAGATATTTTATCTCCTTTTTGTATCCTATAATATCATTACCTTTACTACTGACCTCTACTTTTTGTAGATATATGACCTGGTTCAAGAGGGCGTCCTTTGTTATTGTTGGTAAAAATTCTCGTCGACCTGAAGAGCGTGATGTTAGTGTGTTATCTTGACACACTACCCGTATGAAGAAATTTCTCGATAATTACTAATTTATAATTCTACTGTTCTGAAATTTCTACTGTTTGAAATGTGGGCCATATGAAATCAGTCCATTTCCATATGAGCGGAAATAATTTTATATTATAAACACTTTCTGCTCAGTTGTGAGAACCATTTTCAAAACGATTTTAGCACCAGCGCAATGTGAATGTGACAACAACATATTGCGAAAGTAAATCTATAGCAGTCGCAACTAAAATTCGAGTGGATATAACATTTTAGCGAATACTGTATCAAGATTTTGACCATTATATTTTTTGCAAACTAATAACTTATTTCAACTTATACAGGGTGGGAATTTCATAAAGGTCCGGCAAAAATTCTAGGGCGCTTTCCAGATCACAAAATAAAAAAAGTCCCAATAAAGATGTGTCCGAAAACGCTTCCTAACTGACGTATAGCCCTTGAAAGGGGGTGGCTTTACCTAACATTTTTGCTAATATCTCGGGTGGAACTAATGATAGTTGTTTCAAATTTTGTGTGTACTTGTTAGTGGTGGCGAATTACAGTTTGTGCTTATTTTCGTCTTGATAGCCAACCAGTGGCGGTACATGCGGGGCACGACACTTGTATTTTGCAAATATTTAATTTTTTCCATCTGTACATTTACAAATGCTTGACTAGATGAAATCAATCGTTCGCAATCAAAAACTACGCTGAAGAGTTATTTTTCTCGTTTCTAGCGTTCGAGCGTTTCTATCGCTCAAGATAACAGTTTTCGAGAAAAATACGTTTTTTTTTTGTAATGATAAAAAAAATCCACTCAAGAAAACAAACAAATCTTTATTTCATGTTTTAATTAGCACATATACTTAATAATTAATTCACAATAGTCAAATTTCCGTCGCTCAACCCCAACATAAGCTTGAGCACGTGCGGTGTCCTGAATCGTTGCACATCCATTTTACACACGACGCTGCAGTTCTGCGAGATCCGCTACTGCAGTTCAACTTACTAAGTTTTTTAAGTGACACCAAAAATAGTAGTCCAAGGGGTTCATGTCCGGTGACCTTGCTGTTCAAGGAAATGGACCTATCCAACTTAATGGATAAGCGTTATGTAGGTGAGCTCTAGTTAACGCACTAAAATGCATTTGCACGGTCGTGTATGAACCACATCTCACCGTAAACGTCACAATGTTGATGCAAAAAAAGAATAGGATCGCCATCTTCGAATACCTCTTCAAGAAGGGAGTCATGATAGCCAAGAACTACCATGCGCCTAAGCACCCTGATTTGGTGAACATCCCCAACTTGGAGGTTATCAAGGCCCTCCAGTTACTGAAGCCAGGGGTTTCGGCAAGGATTAGTTTGCATTTTTAGTTTTATTTGACAAACGAAGGTATCCGTACACTTTCGTACATACTTGCATCTGCCGCCTGAAATCGTGCCGGTCTCCCTCAAGAGGCATGTCAGGCCCGAGACGGCTCGTCCGCGCGCCACAGCCATGAGATGCGATACCTCCAAGCCCTCGGAGGACCTTGCTACATACATGACACCCGGAGGCCCAGCCGGCGGAGACAAGAAGGACGATGTTGGCGCCGGCAATGCCGATCTAGAATTCAGAGGAGGTTTCGGAAGGGGAAGGAGCGCAACTCAATAATTTCTATATTATTTTATAATAATAAAAAAAAACATTTAAAATGAAAAAACATTTGGCATCTAGTCAATAGGGGTACTTAATCCAAAAACCCTTTCAACATTTCTGTTAAAAAAATGTCGATAAACATCTCCTGTCAGCCGCCCTGGTAGAATATGTGGACCGATTAATACATCGCCAACAATACCACACCAGACATTAATAGAGAATCCTTGCTGATGATCTCTCACCATAACAGTATAAAGATTTTCGTCCGCCAATCAGTGCATGTTATGGGAATTCATAATTTCGTGCAAAGGATTAGCTTCATTTGTGAAGAGCACCCGACTCGCAAACAAAGGATTTTGGTCACAACGAAGTAGAAGCCATCACCTAAATTTTTGTCGATTAGGATAATCTTCTGAAGTCAATGTATACACTTTTTGATTGTGCTACGGATGCAACTGCTGTTCTTGGAGAACCCTCCAAACTTTCGCACGGGGTACTTCTATTGCAGCAGCAACTTTTCGTGTATTTTTCGCTGGATTTGCTTCAAAAATCTCCAGAATCTGCTCTTCAATATCATAATTGCGGGCAAAAAAAATCGAGCAAAGAAAATACGGAATATCGATTATAGCACTATCGGAACTACGAATTACGGAATCTGGGCAAATGGTCGTCCATTCACCGAATATCGATGATGCGATGACATTATACTACTACGGCGGTGACAAGCGGGAAGCCGGAGTTGGCTTCATGATTGATCGTGTAGCAGCCAGCAGCATCGTCGCCTTTCAATCAATATCAGAGCGGGTGGCAACCAACACAATCAAGGGGACGATCACCACTCACGTCATATCCATTTACGCCCCGACTGAAACGAGCGCCGATGTGATAAGGGATGCTTTCTAAAATCAACTACAACTCGCACTGGACACCATCCCCCAAACTGAACTGATTATACTAGCGGGTGATTTCAATGCGCGATCTGCGCCCGTATGATCGAGCAGGTTGGGAAAAACTTTAGGCAGATTCGGATACGGTGACATATATGACACCGGACTGCGCCTTCTATCATTCGCAGCGTCGAACAATCTGCTCATCGACAACAGCCTCTTCCAGCATCCGCTCAAACATCAACTTACCTGGCGAAACCCGTTGGGGATAGATTCGGCGATGCTGGACTTGCTTGTTTTGATCAATTCGCGATTTCAATCGAAGCTCAAAGATGTACTTGCGATGCGGGGACCAGATTGTGGATCCGACCGTTATCTCTTACTAGCCACATTACAGTTGTGATTACAACGAGCAAAGACGAAAGCACCACCTTTGGTCAAGAGAAACTGGGCATGTTTGCGAGATCCTATCATCGGTTAAAAATTCCAAATCGAGTACGCAATAAATTTGCAGTGCTTGAGCAATCGGACGATATCGACGAGGAAGAAAAGCAAATGTCGGGTTCAATCATGTAGTGTGCCGCTCAGCTATGTCCGCCGATTCGTCGCCGGACACAAGCCTGGATTACGGACGAGTGTTTGGACTTGGTAGATCAACGGAAACGAGTCAAGCATGTCGATTTTAAACAATACTGCCGATTGAATAAACAAGTACGTCTTTGGATGAAGATGGAACGAGAGGTGTATTGGAACAATGTCGCGGCTGAAATGGAGGAAGCAGCATCGAGACACGAATACCGAACTTTATATCAAACCATTAGAAAGTTGAGCGGGAAGACAAAATCAACAAACGATGATATCAAGATAGCTGATGGAATTTTCGTTAGTTCTCCAGCCGAGCGTCTGCACTGGTGGAGCGAATTCTTTAATGAACCGTGCAATCACGATCCGCCACAGGGACCAATGCCGACAACGCTGATCATCAATAAACCAGTGATCTCCTTCCCCGATGGCGACCAATCGATTGTTGAAGTCAAGACAGCAATAAAATCTCAGAAAAATGGGAAAGCGCCAGGTATCGATCAAGTTACCGCCGAGATGATCAAAGCCGGAGGCAACATATTGTTACAACGTCTTTATGTCCTCCTAATTCAAATTTGGCATTTGGAACAAATACCGTCAACGTGGAAGAAAGCGACGGTAGTCCCCATATTGAAGAAAAGCGATAGCCGGGAATGCAATAATTACCGTGGCATCAGCCTCCTATCAATTGTCGAAAAGGTATTTATGAAGATCATTCAATCACGACTACAGAAACATCGAGAGGAAACAAGTCGAGAGGAGCATGCAGGATTTAGGCCAAATCGTGGCTATATCGATCAAATATCGATCAGCTTCGACTGCATCCACTGGCCTTCTTTATGGTCAGTATTGGAAGTAGAGCATGTGCCTTTAAAAATTACATATCTTCTACGAGCGGCGTACGACGGTTCAACCAGCTGCGTACGGATCCGGAACGAATTATCGGACGGTTTTCTGATCCAAACGGGAGTTTGACAGGGAGACGTCGCTTCCCCACTGCTGTGGTTATAGACGCCATTACGAGGAAATCATTCCGATCTGGTGTTCGCCGATGATAGCGCTATTTTTGCCGATACAGATGCTGATGTAACAGATATTCTCTATAACATTTCCCGGATCGCCAAATTCCATGGACTGAAAATAAAAGTGAACCAGACGAAAGTCCTGACGACGGACAGATCGCAGGCCAATGTTCATCTTAATGGTACTGAAATCGAACACGTGAAAGAATTTAAATACTTGGGCTCACTGGTGTAAGAGAAGAAAGTTGCATCGGTCGCTGACATTCATAGCCGGATTGGTCAGGCATCAGCAGCGTTTGCGTCGCTCAAATGGTGCATATGGAAGAAGACGAGCATATCCACTAATACCAAACTTCGTCAATTCCGGACGCTCATCCAAAACCTACCAATTCTTTTGTATGGAGCAGAAACGTGGACACTACTTCAATCGGACCTCAACAAACTCGAGGTGTTCCAAATGCGTTTCCTAAGACAGATTATCTGTGTTTCAATTCGCGATCGCCTGCGGAATGAGGAAATTCGAGCTAAATAAGATCAGAAATCACCGATTGTGGAACAAATACAAACACGCCGTATACGATGATATTCGGTCACATTTGCAGAATGAATGAAAATCGGCTTCCACTCAAACTACTCTTGCGGAAGCGGCCGCCCGACTGGAGGATTAAGCGATCATCGGCGAAGAAGATATGGATAAGACATGTAGAAGACGCCCTCAAGAACCGACAACTGGACCTCGATGAGGCCAGGGATATTGCCATTGATCGGAAAGTGTGGAGGCGAATCGTGAATGAAGCAAAAAATCCAGCGGCACCGACAGCAGCGTATTGGTTACGAGAACGACGTCCTCGACAATCGCCAGCTACGGATTAAAGAAGAAGAAGAAGAATTCCGGGCTATTTTTGCTGAAAACCAATCGACCGTGTTCCTTCAAACGTCTATCGACGGCCTCAAAAGTTTCGGGTATTCTTCTATCAGGGTACCGCTCTTGGTAGATTCGCCTGGCTTTAATTACGCTTTCCTCAGCCAGACCACATATGAGATGCATGTACACAGACATCAGCAAACTCGGCATTAGTAAAAGCAACCACTGCAAAGTTACAGAAAAGTGTGACACTTTTCACACGAAAACAGTTTTCTGCGACGGACTGACATAAAATACCAAATTTTAAAGCTGCACTAAACATTTGTTTCTTATCATTCTTATCACATTTAAATTTGCACCTGTATTAAATAGTATATTAAAGAACGAGTTCAATAAAAGCGATTTTTCATCACGCATCCATGTTTAGAGAACGACGAGCGAGAAAATAGCCAATACATATTGAGAAAATTGTATCGCACTCGGCGAGCCATTAACGAACCCATATGACTGCCTTAATGACTTAATTATAGACGCAAAATATAAAAAAAAATAGTAAATTGGGATTGTAGAAATAGTAGAGATTTGTTTGTTTTTATCATAATATCTTTCCCAAAAAAAATACGTTTAAAGTTTTTTCTCAAAAACTGTTATCTTGAGCGACAAAAACAAAGAGTACCTTTTCAGTGTAATTTTTGATTGTGATCAATTTCATCAATAGTCAAGCATTTGCTAAAAGTGCAGATAAAAAAAATATTTGCAAAAATACAAAAGTCGTTACCAGTATGTACCACCACTGGTTGGCTATCAAGACGAAAATAAGCACAGTGGTAGTTCGACACCAGTAACGAGTACATACAAAATTTGAATCAATTATCATTAGTTGCGTCCAAGATATTAGCAAAAATGTTGTGTGTGCCACCCCCTTTTAAGGGCTCAGTTAGGAAGCGTTTTCGGACACATTGAATTTTTTTTCTTATTTTGGGCTCTAGAACACGCCCTATGATTTCTGCCCAACATTTATGAAACACCCTGTATTTGTCTCGTCTTATCTGCTTGAGGCTTTTTCGACATTTCTGGCTAGTCCTGTCTCTCTAGTTCGAGGGTATATAGTATTGTCTGTACTAGATTTCTAGTCCATCTGTCTAGTCTCCATAGCCTGGCCTAGAGCATCAAGTCTTATCTGTCTAGTCTTGTCTATTCACGCCTGTCTAGTCACGTTTCTTTATACTTCGTCTGTTTAAAATGTTGCTATTACTACAATATTGTTATTACCTTGGTCAGTTTTTTGATTGGACTCAAATGACTTTCATCAGACGACTCGTATTCTTTACTAATTTGCTGCATCTTGTTCATTGCAATTTTGCGTTCGGCGGACTGTCCACCGCCGAGAGCGCCAAGCAATCCTTCAATACCAGCATTATCCAATCCGTAATCTTCCTCGTCATCTTCGTCCTGAGCAACACGAAAATGTTACACCACAGAAAATTTCAATGAAATTTGATTGACTCACGTCTACTATGGAAAACGACAATTCTCTTCTGGTCATTTCAAGGAAATCACCAAACCTTTTCTACAAGGGTTTCCAAAAACTCTTAAAAAATGTTAAATTCGTTAATTTTGTGATGACAGTGTATGAATGTTTGTAATTGTTGCCCTAGTAACGTAACTAGTTAAAAGGAAGTACGGGTTGCATAACACGTAAAAAATGATAAAATTAAAACGCATGACTAAACACGCAATACTGGACAGAGTATATGCAGGGCTAGTTAGGTAGTATTAAATAGGCTAGATGGACCAGAGTAGACTAGGCAAACAAGACTAAACAGACAAGATTAAACAGACAAGACTTGAAAGATAAGACTAGACCGACAAGACTAGGTAGATTCGATTTGACAGACAAGACTAGACAGACAAGACTATACAGATAAGACTTGACAGACAAGACTAGACAAACAAGACTATACAGGTAAGACTAGACAGACAAGACTAGACAGAGAAGACTAGACAGAGAAGACTAGACAGACAAGACTAGAGAAACAAGACTATACAGGTAAGACTAGACAGACAAGACTAGACAGAGAAGACTAGACAGAGAAGACTAGACAGACAAGACTAGACAGACAAGACTAGACAGACAAGACTAGACAGACAAGACTAGACAGACAAGACTAGACAGACAAGACTAGACAGACAAGACTAGACAGACAAGACTAGACAGAGAAGACTAGACAGACAAGACTAGACAGACAAGACTAGACAGACAAGACTAGACAGACAAGACTAGACAGACAAGACTAGACAGACAAGACTAGACAGACAAGACTAGACAGACAAGACTAGACAGAGAAGACTAGACAGACAAGACTAGACAGACAAGACTAGACAGACAGACAAGACTAGACAGACAAGACTAGACAGACAAGACTAGACAGACAAGACTAGACAGACAAGACTAGACAGACAAGACTAGACAGACAAGACTAGACAGACAAGACTAGACAGACAAGACTAGACAGACAAGACTAGACAGACAAGACTAGACAGACAAGACTAGACAGACAAGACTAGACAGACAAGACTAGACAGACAAGACTAGACAGACAAGACTAGACAGACAAGACTAGACAGACAAGACTAGACAGACAAGACTAGACAGACAAGACTAGACAGACAAGACTAGACAGACAAGACTAGACAGACAAGACTAGACAGACAAGACTAGACAGACAAGACTAGACAGACAAGACTAGACAGACAAGACTAGACAGACAAGACTAGACAGACAAGACTAGACAGACAAGACTAGACAGACAAGACTAGACAGACAAGACTAGACAGACAAGACTAGACAGACAAGACTAGACAGACAAGACTAGACAGACAAGACTAGACAGACAAGACTAGACAGACAAGACTAGACAGACAAGACTAGACAGACAAGACTAGACAGACAAGACTAGACAGACAAGACTAGACAGACAAGACTAGACAGACAAGACTAGACAGACAAGACTAGACAGACAAGACTAGACAGACAAGACTAGACAGACAAGACTAGACAGACAAGACTAGACAGACAAGACTAGACAGACAAGACTAGACAGACAAGACTAGACAGACAAGACTAGACAGACAAGACTAGACAGACAAGACTAGACAGACAAGACTAGACAGACAAGACTAGACAGACAAGACTAGACAGACAAGACTAGACAGACAAGACTAGACAGACAAGACTAGACAGACAAGACTAGACAGACAAGACTAGACAGACAAGACTAGACAGACAAGACTAGACAGACAAGACTAGACAGACAAGACTAGACAGACAAGACTAGACAGACAAAACTAGACAGACAAGACTAGACAGACAAGACTAGACAGACAAGACTAGACAGAGAAGACTAGACAGACAAGACTAGACAGACAAGACTAGACAGACAAGACTAGACAGATAAGACTAGACAGACAAGACTAGACAGACAAGACTAGACAGACAAGACTAGACAGACAAGACTTGACAGACAAGACTAGACAGACAAGACTAGACAGACAAGACTAGACAGACAAGACTAGACAGACAAGACTAGACAGACAAGACTAGACAGACAAGACTGGACAGACAAGACTAGACAGACAAGACTAGACAGACAAGACTAGACAGACAAGACTAGACAGACAAGACTAGACAGACAAGACTAGACAGACAAGACTAGACAGACAAGACTAGACAGACAAGACTAGACAGACAAGACTAGACAGACAAGACTAGACAGACAAGACTAGACAGACAAGACTAGACAGACAAGACTAGACAGACAAGACTAGACAGACAAGACTAGACAGACAAGACTAGACAGACAAGACTAGACAGACAAGACTAGACAGACAAGACTAGACAGACAAGACTAGACAGACAAGACTAGACAGACAAGACTAGACAGACAAGACTAGACAGACAAGACTAGACAGACAAGACTAGACAGACAAGACTAGACAGACAAGACTAGACAGACAAGACTAGACAGACAAGACTAGACAGACAAGACTAGACAGACAAGACTAGACAGACAAGACTAGACAGACAAGACTAGACAGACAAGACTAGACAGACAAGACTAGACAGACAAGACTAGACAGACAAGACTAGACAGACAAGACTAGACAGACAAGACTAGACAGACAAGACTAGACAGACAAGACTAGACAGACAAGACTAGACAGACAAGACTAGACAGACAAGACTAGACAGACAAGACTAGACAGACAAGACTAGACAGACAAGACTAGACAGACAAGACTAGACAGACAAGACTAGACAGACAAGACTAGACAGACAAGACTAGACAGACAAGACTAGACAGACAAGACTAGACAGACAAGACTAGACAGACAAGACTAGACAGACAAGACTAGACAGACAAGACTAGACAGACAAAACTAGACAGACAAGACTAGACAGACAAGACTAGACAGACAAGACTAGACAGACAAGACTAGACAGACAAGACTAGACAGACAAGACTAGACAGACAAGACTAGACAGACAAGACTAGACAGACAAGACTAGACAGACAAGACTAGACAGACAAGACAAGACAGACAAGACTAGACAGACAAGACTAGACAGACAAGACTAGACAGACAAGACTAGACAGACAAGACTAGACAGACAAGACTAGACAGACAAGACTAGACAGACAAGACTAGACAGACAAGACTAGACAGACAAGACTAGACAGACAAGACTAGACAGACAAGACTGGACAGACAAGACTAGACAGACAAGACTAGACAGACAAGACTAGACAGACAAGACTAGACAGACAAGACTAGACAGACAAGACTAGACAGACAAGACTAGACAGACAAGACTAGACAGACAAGACTAGACAGACAAGACTAGACAGACAAGACTAGACAGACAAGACTAGACAGACAAGACTAGACAGACGAGACTAAACAGACAAAGCTAGAGAGACAAAACTAAACTGACAAGACTAGACAGACAAGATTATGCAGAAAATACTAGACAGGCAAGACTAATCAGACAATAGTAGACATACAAGCCGAGACAGAGAATATTATAAACACAAAAATGAATAAAGAAGTCGTTGAAATTTGAACTGGTTAGTTAGATGGAAATCAAAAACAAAATTATATTTTAATCTCGTGTATTGTTGGTTGCATTGTTTGTTATTTAACGTCCAAACGACATTGTCAATATCATACCACCAATATTGCAATATGTTTCATTGACAGTAGTGAAATTGTCAAAATATTCCGAATGTTAAGTTTAAATTTATAAGTTATAATGAAATAAATTAGTGTCTAGTGTAATAAATTAGTGACTGAAAAGGCTACGATGTGGTTTTTAACGATTTTAACGTACTGTGCCATATTTATACAACTATGTTTTGTGACTATTGCAATTGGTGAGGTTATAATGTAACAGATTTTCAGAAATGTGGTGATAATTCTTGTTCTTCCAGCTGCTGGGTTGTATTATGTAGCTGAAATGGTTGAGGAATATACTGTACTTACGAAGAAAATTATTACGTGGACAAATTTGGTAATGTTTATGTTCAATAACAAATCCAGAATCATGGTTAATACACTGCTCAAAACTATTAGCGGGTCACTAATTTGTGCCCCATAAATTTCAAACGGGAAATTATATGCAAATAAAATTAAGATCAACTGAAAAACGGTTTATTTAATTTTTCTAAATGACACATAGGGAATTATCAGCAAAACATACTTCCAGAGAGCATACATTAGTTATCACAAGGTGTGGAAGAAATTTTTCTTGTATTGATGAATATAAATATTTTTTTCATAAATACAAAAAATTATAAATCTACAAAATATTTTACATTCAACGTTACCTAGACCAGGTGTGACGAACCTTTATATAAAGTTTAATAATGTAAATGTAATGTTAAATGTTTAATGAAGACATAGATGTGCCAAAGTGTGATGTGCTAATAACTTTGTCTTAGTAATTATTGGGAAAATATTAATACAATACTATGAACTTAAAACCTTTATTTACTCCCAAAAAATACATTTTGCAATATATAATAACAAATGTTTCAGTTATATGCATAATTGAAATGAAAGTAACATTAGTGTGACTTCTGTTGTTGCAGAGTAGATGACAAATTACTTATATTAGGGTTGTAAGATGTTACTTTTAGCAGAATACATGCTGAACTGTCAAGTAGTTTCTAAGCGAGTCTTCAATGTTATTCAAACCCCCATAACATCCAACAACTGTGGGTATTGTCCAATTTTTCCCTCATTTTGCAGAAACGGTCTGATTTCTTACGCTTCTGTAGCGTAGGATCACTCGCGTTCGTTCATAATATAACATTTCATATTGAACTTGGTTGTTTTGAACTTGAATGTAAACTGTTTTGATGGTGTGCCCAAAATATTCTGTCGCGTGCCATCAATTGCATGAGTGCCATTGGTTCGCCATCCCTGACACTTAGGGTTAACAATGTGAAAGTGCTGATAGGATTTTTTAAATAATAATTTACAAAATTAAATTAGATAGCCACTTAATTTTTTATTAGGAAAGTAGGTACGACTGCTTCTATATTTTTCTCTTCTTGCATATTTCATTGTACTTCTCTCATTCAAAATTATTCTTAAAAGCCGTACACAATAGTAAACTTCTCTAATGATTCCCTGTCTAAGCTTTAGCAACACACATTTTCTATTTGAATATGTGAAAATATTTAAATTTAATATTAAAAAGATGACACACATGTAAATCTGAAAGATTGTCTTTACTAACTATTCAGTGCCAGAATAATAAGTATACTTTTATCAACTACCATGCTCCCATCAACGAAGACAACAAGCATAACAACCAGAAAGTGGATGATATTTGGGATCTTCTGGAAACTGAAATCGCCAGGATACCAGCAAATCACACAAAAATCCTTCTGGGATATTTCTACGCACATGTAGGGACAGAGAAAAAATACAGAACTATAATTGGAGACTACCCAGCACATAAGAGGACTACATTGTGATAACCAGAACAAGCACCAGAGAGGTGATGAATGTCAAAGTGATCAGAAATAGTGAATTCGATTCGGACCACTACCTCTCCAATGTTAAAATCCGTTTTCTCCCGTCCAATCAAAAGAAGTACACACCCAGAATGACCAGATACAACATTAACCGTATAAACATCACAGAAGATATTATTAAGAACTTTAGAGAAGAGATCTACACAGGAAGATGGTTCACTTGGAACAATTCAGTTGTCAAAGGAAGGAAACATCCATTGTATTTCGACAGTCAAAATGATCATTTGAGAAGGCACAGTTGGAAGACCTAGTTGGTAAGACCCCATTGTTTCTGGTGAAACTAATTTCACCAGAAACAATTCCAGAGATTTCTATCAGACCTTTATGAACAAACTTAAAGGATACCAATCACCAAGTATGAGCTTCAGAAATGAACACGGAAAAATCGGCTTGAACAACCAAGAAAACAGCGAGATACTTGCAAGGTATTTTTGAAAACCTCTTAAACTGCCCACCACCAACCTCCAAACTAGAACTTTTGCCGCTACTGGAGGACCATGGAGAGGACTTACCACCAGCGAGGGAAGAAATTAAGAATGCCTTACGAAGTCTGAAAAACAAGAAGGCTAGTGGCGAAGACTTGATAATGGCAGAAATGTTGAAATGGGCGGAAAGCCCATGTTCACCTCTATAAGAAAAGGGACAAAAAGGTCGTCAATAACTATAGAGGCGTCTCCTTACTTCCGGTAGCCTACAAAATTCTCTCTGATACTTCTGAATAGAATAGAGGAGACCCTTGATAAACAACTTGGGGAGTACCAAGGAGGGTTTCGAAAAGGTCGCTTCTGCGCAGCGCAGATCTTCAATTGAAATCAATAATCCGCCATAGAATGCTGAGCACCAAAAAAATTGTAGTATCTTTCATAGATTTCAAAAAGGCTTTTGACTCAGTGGACAGAGAAACCCTGTACGGTATCATTCGAGAATTTTGGGTGAAACCAAGTTGGCAAACCTAATCAAAGATACATTAACAGGCACAAAATCCAAAGTGAAGTTCATGGGAAAACTGTCCCGGTCGTTTGAAATCAAGACAGGATTAAGACAAAGCGACGGACTTTTACCCATACTATTCAACAGCATTCTGGAAAAGATCGTACGAATGTGGAACTTTGCGCTTATAAATCAAGGAATAAACCCAAACTGCTTAGGGAGGCAGATGACTTTGCGATACTGTCGGAAAGCCCAAGGGAAGCTTTCACTCAGATTTACCTCTTAGGAAAGATCGACAGTAAGACTGGTCTCAGGATCTCGGCAGAGAAAACAAATTTCATGATAAATTATGCACAAGGACCAAAATTCCTTGAAATGGAGATAGGAGGCATGCGGAGAGTCAAGAAATTTACATATCTCGGTGAAACGATACAGGACAATGGTCTTGAACAGTGTTTCCCAAAGTGTGGTACGCGTACCCTCTGGGGTACGGGAAGAGTTTGCTGGGGGTACGAGCTGCGCGCTTTGGCTGCGCCTGATGTAACAAGCAGCTTACTTTTGTTTTCGATGACAAACAGACAATTAATAAAAAAACTTCGTTACTTTTTAGTATTGCGTATGTGTGGTTTTATATGTATACGTAGCTGTGGCGTCTCCGGACGCTGGAAATGGACGAGAATAATCCACCTTCAATTGAACCTGTTAAGAAAAAAGTAAAGAAAACTCGTAAGTACCACACAAAGAATATCTTAAATTTGGATTCTCAAGGACTGGAGATGAAAAAGAGCCTATTCCACTTTGCGTCTTTTCTTCTGAAAATCTATCAAATGAAAGCATGAAACTTGAAGCTACATTTTGAGAGAAAACACAATCAGAACAAAGATAAACCAATCGATTTTTTTGAAAACTAATTTCAGGATTTAAATCAATCTCGAAAAGTAATGCGGGGTTGGACAGGAGGACAAATCCTAGAAGCTTCTTATCGCATGTTGCTTTTAATTACGAAATGCGGTGCAGCGGAGACGATTGGAGAAATTTTATTCAAGACAGCAGCGAAGATAATGGCAGAAGCAATGATAGGAGATAGGACAAAACAGACTTTTGACCGTATTCCCCTCTCAAATATTACAGTTTATCGACGAATCATTGATATGTTTAATAATGTGAAACAGATGTTATTGTCTGATATTTCTCAATGTCAAGTTATGCATTACAAGTCGATGAGTCCACTGATATTGCGAATTTTGAAAATCGTTTGGCGTTGTTAGATACGAAAAAGATCAAGAAATACATGACGACTTTTTATTTTGCCAGCCATTATTAGGCCATACAACAATATCTTATGAATAAATTTATGAGAACACAATTGATTGGAATAGATGTGTTGGAATACAGCACAGATGGAGCAAAAACTATGGTCGGAATTAATAAAGGACTCGTTGCAAATATTAAGAATGTTGCCCCGAATGTCATATCCACACATTGTTGCATACACAGAGAGGCTTTAGCAACACGTAAGATGCCCGCTGATCTACAGAAAGTTCTGGATGAAAGCGTGAAAATCATTAACTACATTAAAGGTCGTCGTAAATACACGACTTTTTCGCAAATATGTGAAGAAATGGGAAATAGTCATACTCAGCTTCTTTTTCATACTGATGTTTGTTGTCTATCTCGAGGGAAAATTCTAAACTGATTATTTGAACTTAGAAATAAACTTCAAGTTTTTCTTAGTGATGAATTTGAGCTGAGAAACTGTTTACATGACTGGAAATGGCTCTGTAAATTAGCATTATTAACAGATATATTATCTGTTCTAAATTGTCTCAACTTATCGTTGCAAGGTAAATAAACTTCTTTGTTTTACGTTCAAGATAAAGTGAACGCTACCATGGAAAAATTCAATTTGTGGCAAAAGTGAGTTGATAATGGAGAAGTGGACTTAGTCACTTCTCTTCATGAGCTTCTAAAGTTCGGCTGATAAAATTGATGCTGTTACTCTGAAATGTATAACACAGCATTTAGAAAATTTGAGTGGGTCTGAAAAATTATTTTCATGATTTAAATAAAAATATTGAATGTACAATAATGCGAACCCCCGATAATCCGAACGACCCCCCCTGCGCGTGCAAGTCGATGTCTCGCAGAATATCGCAGTGCCACGTAGGGCTGTCTCATTCACTTTAGGTGAATCAATCGTCGAATTCTCGTTCACCGCGCATCGTTTGGCTAATTTGTGCTTTTCTCTAAATATTTTTGTACGTTTTGAATCATGGCTTCAACATCAAAGAAACGAAAACATGTAACATGTGACATTCACAAAAGTGCGAGATTTTAGACAAGATTAAAGAAGATTTTTCGTTAACAACTCTTGCGCATCAGTATAACGTTGGAAAATCGACTGTTTTTGATATCAAAAGCAAGGAAGACAAAATACGGTCATTTGTGATAAATACAGAAAAGGGTCCAGGCGCTAGAAAAATTTTAAAGTTGCCTGAAAACTCCCAGCTTGGAGATGCATTATTTATGTGGTTTTTAGAGCAGCGAAGATAAGCTGTTCCCTTGTCAGGTGACATAGTGATGGAAAAAGCTAAATTTTTCCATGAAAGACTTGGAATAGGAGAAATTGTTGCTAGTAGAGGATGGTTAGACAAATTCAAGAAAAGACATGGAATGCGCCAACTCAAACTTAGTGGTGAAAAACTGTCGAATAATAGAGAAGCTGTGAAACCATTCCAGGAAAAATTCATAGACATAATTAGGAAGAAAGACTTAACTGCCGATCAAGTCTATAACGCGGATGAATCGGGCTTGTATTGGAAATTGTTACCAGATAAAACTTTGGCTTCTGGGTCAGAGAGTAGTGCATCAGGTTCAAAGATGTCGAAAGAAAGGATCACATTTAAAGCACAAAGCACAAAGCACAAAGACCACGTGCATTTGCGTCAATTAAAAAATTGCCAGTTCATTGCTCAGGTCAAAGAAGTGCTTGGGTTACAAAAGCAATATTTTTAGACTGGCTGAAGGTGCATTTTGTTCCTGAAGTAAAGAAATATTTATCGAAAAAGAACCTACCTCTAAAGGCACTTCTGCTTCCTGATAATGCACCAGCGCATCCACAAGAAGAAGATCTTCAGTCGATTGACGAAAATTTCGCTGTTCTATACATGCCCCCTAACTGTACAGCCTTAATTCAACCCATGGATCAAAACGTAATCCAGAACATTAAAGCAACATACAAAAAAACACTCCTATTACAAATTTTTGGTCAGCAAGAAGTTGATTCAGAATGCACATTATCTGAAATCCTTAGAAAAACCACCATGAAAGATGCTGTATTTTCTCTGGCTCAATGTTGGCAGCAAGTGTCCTCGAATCTGATCAAAAAATCTTGGAAGCCTCTGTGGCCCTCGTTATTCAAACCAGAGGAAACTTCTGGCCAAGATCTGGATGACTTTGACCCTGAAGATGATCTTCCATTGAACATTTTCCGTAACAGAGGCTTTTCAGAAGAGGAGATTAATAATTTCTTATCAAGTAATGACAATATTGATTGTCAGGAGCCCTTAACTGATGAAGACAGAGTAAGACAAATACTAAATTGAAAGGATTCCACATACTCGTTGTGTCTGCATTAAATGAATGTTTGGAATGGGCGGATCAAGTAGATATTTCAATTTCAGAAAAAATGTTATTGCGTAAGTTGAGGCATTTACTTTGTCATTAAACACCACTCGTCAAAGTACTATGCTAGATTTTTTTTAAAAAGTGTAATACATATGTACCTACTTAATGATTAAAATTTGTATTTACTTTAAATTATAAAAATCTTTGTTTCACTTCAAAAAAGACCTTTCAAAATATCTACATACTATAATCGAACGCCTCATTAATCCGAACAGGGTATAAATTTTGGGTGTTCGGATTATCGAGGCCCTACTGTATAAGATATACTTTCATCATTAATACAACATCCATGCCAGAAGGTTTATCGCATGCAGAAGAAGACCAATAGTTCGAATTAGCTTTAGAATGATTTAAAAAAAAATAAACATATGGAGTGCACTTTAATTCCATTCTGATTGCAAATGCAACATGTTTATCCAGATTTAACAGAGAAAGTTCTGAAATATATCTTGCCTTTTTCAACTTCCTATCTATGTGAAGTTTCTTTTCTAACTTCCTATCTATGTGAAGTGACGTAATATCTACAAAACAGAGACATTTGTAGATATGAAGTCAAAAAAAGGAATAGGCTAATAGTAATTCTAAAAAAAGGAAACAATAAATATACCTTGATTGTTGATGAAAACAAAGCTTTTGAATCATTTAATCGTAAACTTAATTTTCAATTTAAGCACGTTTGACTGAACATTTTAAAAAAAATCGGCTGCGACGCATTTTGGGTGGCTCAAGGGGTACTTAATATTACTACTATAATATTATACAGATGTTGAAAGTTTGGGAAACACTGGTCTAGAGAAAGCTGCGGTAGGCGATAGGATCTAAAAATGGAGCGAGCGTATGGGCTTACAAAAAACATCTATAACAAGAAATGCATTTCCTGGAATAAAGCACTACGACACTGTAGTCAAAACAGAATGCCTGTACGCCTGTGAATGTCTTTCAATTAACTACATGCTAGAGAAGTTGGAGATCCTGGAAAGGAGAATCCTCCGGAAAATTATGGGCCTAATCCACACGGAAACCGGATGGAAACTTCGGAGCAAAGCCGTAGTCTACCAGAATTTAGAAAAAATCTCTGCGATCATGAGGAAACGGAAGCTAATATATCTTGGGCACATGTACAGACAGATGTAAACCAAGCAGTTATTTAACTACTTCTGGAACAAAAAAAAACAACTACATCATGGATTAAAGAAACTCGGAAGGACCTTGAAAGATCTAACATCCCAGAGGCCCAAATGTTGGAAAGGGATACGTTTCGAAACAGTATACACAATTTGGAAGGGTTTCATGACGAGACACGAGCTACAAAGACCGGAAGAGCTTGGACGGCCGAACAACGGTAGCAGTACAGCGATCGTATGAAGGAGTACTGGAGGCAGAGGAAATTACAATTAAAATAGTGAAATTGTAGCGTGATCCTAAGTGGCCAAGTCGCAAGTAAAAAAAAGATGACACATTTTGTGTATAATTTCTTCAACACACCCGTTTTCTTCTTTCGCTATCGATAGATGTGCCTGGACAGACGAGCTTAGACAAGTTAGCTTAGAACTGAACAAGTTTGTTTTGAAAATAGACGTGCTATTACCAGATTCCCTCTCTTCTTCTGCACCATGCGATAACTAATTTAGCTCTTCCGGAGTATCCGTAATAATTAACAAGTAAAACTACCAAAACTAAAGTGAAATAATGTATCCCAAATTTGATTCAAAGAGCTAGGAAGGTCTTCTTCAGATCAATACACAGACAAAAATGTTAAAGTTAAGTGAAAATGAGGATGATCTCAACAAAGCGGAAGTTGTTCGTGCTATTACATTGAAAAGAACCTGTAAAAAAACCTGCAAAATTACGACATTTTAATACAGCTGTTAGCCCAGTCATCTTGTACGGCATAGAAAAAAAATATAACCGGAATGGAGAATTTGCTCAAGATAGAAAGAAGAATTTTAAGAAGGATTTATAAACCTAGGAAAACACAGGAAGGTTATAGACTGAGACCCAATGCAGAAATTTATAGTAAAATTGACAACCTGGAAGTGATGATCAGAAAACGGCCACTTCAGTTCTACGGACATATGGTCCGCATGGATTGCTCAAGATTAAACAAACAAATTTTTGATAAAATCCGGAATTATAAAGGGCAAGGGGGCTATGTAAAACAAATGAAGGAAGAACTTCAAAAATTCAAAATTACTGAAGAAGATTGTCTAAACCGAATAGAGTACAGAAAAAAAATGTTGGCCTCAAAATTCTTGTCGGGGAGAAGAAGAATCTCAATAGAGGAGAATGGACTGCTGAAAGAAGAGCTGCGCAGTCGACCAGGATGAAAGACTTCTGGAAGAGAAAGAAGGAAACTAGACCTACAAAGAAATGATATGTTGTCAGCAAATGCTAAATTGAAAAGGGTGAAAGCCTTCGACAAGTTTCAGGAAACATCAACATAGGCCTGTCTTTTATTTAGTGATTATGGAGTAGGTTCTTCGATGCAGGTCAATATACCAGGCACAGTGGCAAGGTCGCAAAAAAAACAACTCAAAATCAAGACCATTTTTTACTGATTTCGAGTCTTCCCAATAGAGTTTCTACGGCGAAAGACCTCTTAATTCCCCTCAGGACGACACACGGGGTCACTGTATCAGACCAGACAATTAGGAATAGATTCAAGGAATCAAATTTGAGGGCAAGAAAAGCTGTCAGAAATCTCTCTTTGACACGACATCACAGAATAGCAAGGATGTATTTTGTTGCCCATGAACATATCGCATGGCAACTTCGACAATGGGTGGTCTGTGCTTTTCACGGATGAATCAAGGTTCCGTATTACTCGTTGCGATGGCCGAGTACGTGTTTACAGACGCCAAGGAGAACGCTATGCAACTGCTACTGTCCAGGAAGTCGAAAGATTTGGAGTTGGTTCAGTTATGGTTTGGGGGTAGGATTAGTATTGACAGTAGAACAAACCTTGTTGTAATTCCAGGAAACCTTAACACTTGACATTATGTTGTAACTGTGGCATTTTGAATAGGTCCAATTTTTTTGTTAATGCAGGATAATGCTAGACCACATACTCCACGAATCACTTTAGACTTCCTACAAGAACTGTAAATTCAAACAATGGCGTGGCATGCGTTAAGTTCTGAAATAAATCCCATAGAGCATAATTGGAATATGCCCGACAGACGTGTTCGTGGTCGCCCGCATCCTCCTCAGACTATCCAGTAGCTATCGGCGGCCCTTATTGAAGAATGGGACGCTATACCACAAGACCTTAAGAAGACTTTTGCGAAGCTTGCCAAGACGGTGTAATGCCGTTATTTGTGCTATGGGAGCACTTACTTATTATTAATGTTCCACTTTATGTACAAAAGTTTACATTATCTGTGTATAACAAAAATTGAAAGTTTTATGTTAGGTTAGGTTAGGTTTTTATTTTCAAATAATAAAAGTTCATATTGTACAGGGTGAGCAAAACTCGATGTCTCAGCTCTATTATAAGAAAACGAAAAACGATAGAAAAAATCGGAAAAGAGGTTCTTAAATGGGATTGAGGAAGGATCATTTTAAGCCAAATTTACATATTTTTCCATATTTGGAAACTGGAGTAATGATGTCATTGAATTTTGTTTTCCCAGAACCTGTACCTATATTTTTGCATATTTGGAAAAAGCTAATTTTTCTGAACAAATTTTATAAAGAAACAAATTTGCTATCTTTTTCCGTTAAAAAAATATAAGCAAATTTATATAAAGTAATTAAAGAAGTAAAAAGTAATATCACAATGTCGCAATCATCACGGTTTAAACAAGTAGCCTAAATTTTTTCCTGTAGGAAACAAATGGCAAAGTCGCATCTGTCAATAATTAGAAATTATTAATTAGTATTATTTATTTTTTTTGATCGCGGACAGGCCAACAAGTACCACGCAAATATCATTTCTTTGTAGGTCTAGTTTCCTTCTTTCTCTTCCAGAAGTCTTTCATCCTGGTCGAAGGCGCAGCTCTTCTTTCAGCAGACCATTCTCCTCTATTGAGATTCTTCTTCTCCCTGACAAGAATTTTGAGGCCAAAAATTTTTTTTCTGTACTCTCTTCGGTTTAGACAATCTTCTTCAGTAATTTTGAATTTTTGAAGTTCTTCCTTCCTACCATTTGTTTTACATAGTCCCCTTGCCCTTTATACTTCCAGATTTTATCAAAAATTGTTTGTTTAATCTTGAGCAATCCATGCGGACCATATGTCCGTAGAACTGAAGTCGCCGTTTTCTGATGATCACTTCCAGGTGATTCCATATCACTTCAGGTTCAATTTTACTATAAATTTCTGCATTGGGTCTCAGTCTATAACCTTCCTGTATTTTCCTAGGTCCATAAATCCTTCTTAAAATTCTTCTTTCTATCTTGAGCTTTTCCATTCCGGTTATATTTGTAGTTTCCATGCCGTACAAGATGACTGGTCTAACAGCTGTATTAAAATGTCGTAATTTTGCATTGATAGACAGGTTCTTTTTATTGTATATATTTTTTTACAAAAATTTAATCTTTCCAATTTCCCTTTTTTGTCCTCAATTGCCAATTTATCCGTCCCATTGCTATTAATTAAATTTAAATGATTATTAAAATTAAATACATCAGGGTCAGTGACCCTGATGCTCCCATATTTTGTTTTTATTATTTTCTTAGTATATTTCTGATCACTTGTCATCATCTCTGTTTTTACCATCATTTTACCAATCTGTAAGCCCGCTTTTTTTGCTGTTTCTTTTAACTGATCAATTTGGTTAATTGCTTCTTGTTCTGATTCAGCAAACAGCGTCAGCAAATGCTAAACCTTTGAATTCGAGGTTCTGATTCTTTCTACCAATTTTAGCACTTGAATCGTTCTTCTCCCAAAACGTCCTCATGACTTTATCCAAGACCAAATTGAAAAGCAGTGGTGATAGACTGTCCCCTTGTCTTAGCCCTGTTTTAACCTCGAAGGGCTCGCTAACTTCACTTAAAAATTTGATTCTGGAAATCGTATTAGTTAACGTAAGTTTTATTAAATTTATGTTTTTTTATTAACTTGATATTCCTTCAATGTGTCAAAAACAGTATCCCTATCCACTGAATCATACGCTTTCTGAAAATCCACGAATGAGATAAAGATATTCTTTCGCCTGTTGTTGTAATATTTTAATATCAATTTTACACTAAGAATTTGTTCTGCACACGATCTATTCCTTCTGAAACCACCTTGGAACTCGCCAAGCTGTGGTTTGATCTGTGGTTCAAGTCTGTTTAGAAGCAGTTTGGCAAATATTTTATATGTGATAGACAACAATGAGATCCCCCTATAACTATTGACATCAATTTTTGAGCCTTTTTTATGTAGTGGATGAATTAAGGCGATTAACCAGTCTTCTGGAATTGCTTCCTCCATCCAAATTTTCTGAAATAGATAGTCGTCGCTATTAAAAATGCATCATCTACAAGTTTCCGTATCTGTGCAATTATCCCATCCTCACCTGAGGCTTTATTATTTTTAAGTGAGTTGATAATACCTTTAACTTCGTTTACATCTGGTGGCGTAGAGTAAAAATTTTGTTTTGTAAATTTGAAACTCAACTTGTCTGTCGGTTTTGGATAGTTTAACAACTTCTCAAAATACGCAGCCAGGATATCACAATTTTCCTTGTTGTTCAATGCTAGCGTACCATCTTCCCTTTTGAAGTTTAAACTCGGCGATGAATATCCAGTAATTTCATTCTTAAATGCTCTATAAAATAATCGTGACATTTTTCTTAAAACGGTCGTCCATTTCCATTATTTGGTCCTTCATTTATTTTCTTCTAATCGTTCTTAAAGTCTGGTGGGCCTTTTTCCTTAATCTTTGTACTTCCTCTAAATTTTCTGGAGTCTTTCTTGTTCCCGTTCCACTTGTGCCAAGCACAATGTCTTTCTTTGATCACTCTTTCACATTGTACATTCCAGCAAGCATGTTTTCTATAGAAGTTCAACGGTGCAATTTCCTGAGCTGGTTCAAGAAGGTTATTAGTAACATCATTCCAATTGGTTGGTATTTTAAGTTTTCCTTGAAATTCTATCCTTTTTTCATTTGTAAGAACCTCTCTATTAATTTTTGGAATTTTAATTCTAGTTGTATTTTGTTTGCGTGTAAAAGGTATAAAATTTTGTAATTTTGATTTGAGAAAGTTAATGATCTGAAGTTACATTAATGGATTTTCTGACCTTAACATTTTGGATTTCTTTGTAACAATTTCTAGAAATAGCTACATGATCTAAATGAAACTCACCCAGCAACGCATTTGGGGAGACCCACGTTTTCTTTTTACTTGGTTTTGCTTTAAAATGTGTGGACATAATCTTTAAGTTTAGATGTTCACAGAGCTTAACCAATCTCTCACCATTCCTGTTGGTTCTATTATGAGTGTGATATTTATCTTCTTCTTCTTCTTCTTCTTTCGAATAAGCCTACTTTGGACCACGCTTGTTCAACTGTTGACCTTTGCCCAGTATTGTCGCATCTTCTGCCGGTGTAACTACTTTCTCTCTTCTGTCCAGGGGGTACCTTTCCTTTGTGGTTTTTCAGGAAATCCATGGACTTCCTTCAGGGTGCGTCTCACAGACTGTCTGTTTTTGAGATCTGTTATTCCCAGTTCTTCAATATCCCTCTCGGTCTCTGTCAACCAAGTGGTACGAAGCTTCTAGTTTTGCCAGAAGGTGAACAGACGGTTGGTTAGTCGGTTTGGAGGCAATCTTGCAACGTGGCCATAGAAAGCTACCCTTCTTTTCCTTGCACAGTCAGAGAGCATCTCAATATGTTCGTAGAGTTCAGAGTTATGCCGCCTTCGGAATTCCCCATCTTCCTTTACTGGGCCTAGGATCTTCCCGAGGATTCTCCTCTCTCTGATTTCCAATTTCTCTATTAGACCCCTTCGGTTCAAGGAAAGATACTCCATGGCATACAGGGCTTCTGGTCGTAAGACTGATGTGTAGTGCTTAAGTTTCAGGTTGCGTGACAGGCATTTCTTATTGTAAGTGTTCTTAGTCAGCCGATAGGCTAGTTCTAACTTGCTGACTCTCTTGGATAATGATGCTCTTTCTGATAAGTTGGGTTCAATCCATTCGCCAAGATACTTAAATTTCTCAGTCCTCTTGATGTTTCCCTGTTCTAGTAACATCTCTGTTTGCTTCTCTGATGTTGGTGAAGAATTCTGTTTTCTCCAGCGACACTTTACTGCAGGCAGTTTACCTGCATTGTTGCCATCTCAAGATGTGCAAAATGAATCAGCAAACAGTGCCATGTCATCTGCAAAGGCCAGGCAATCAACAACCAGTCCATCGTTCTTACATCCCAGGTAGATACCACTCTGAGCACCCAAATTGTTCAGTTCCTTGCGCCATTCTCTCATAACCTTTTCAAGGACACAGTTGAAGAGAAGTAGGGAAAGTCCATCTCCTTGTCTCACTCCAGTTTTTATTTCGAAGCTTTCTGAAATCTCGCCTCTAAATTTAACCTTGGAATGGGTGTTGGTCAAAGTTTCTAGGATGAGTCTGCGGGTTTTGTTGTCTAGTGCTAGTTCCTGGAGTACTTTGTTAAGCGTTTCTCTATCAATGGAATCGTAGGCCTTCCTAAAATCAACAAAGGTGACGACTACCTTGCGGTTTCTCATCTTGGAGTATGCAAGTACAGCTTTAAGATTGAGGATCTGTTCAGCACAGGATCGGGTCTTCCTGAAGCCCCCCTGGTATTCTCCCAGTTGACAACCCAACTGATTCTCTGCCCTTGTTTGTAACGCCTTCGAGAGAATCTTGTATGTTACCGGGACGAGAGAAATTCCACGGTAGTTGTTTAGATCAGTAAAATCTCCCTTTTTGTGAAGCGGATGGATCAGAGCAGATTTCCAATCGGTAATTTCTCTGTTTCCCAGATGTCCTGGATAATCTCGGTTAGCTTGCGCACGGCATTGTTTCCAGCACCTCTCCACAGTTCAGCAACGATCCCTCTCCAGCTGCCTTATTATTCTTAAGAAGTTGAATGATCTGGCCAACTTCTTCCAATGAAGGGGGAAGCGAGTCCGGGTTTGGTGTGGTTTGTTTATAGTCGAAGTCTTCGTTGGGTGGTTCACAGTTGAGTGGATTTTTAAAGTACTGAGCCAAAAGGTGGCAGTTGTCCTTGTCGTTATAAGCCAGTTTGCCTTGTGAGTCTCTGAAGTGGAGGCTTGGCGGAGCGTATTTTCTGAGTGCTTGCTTAAAGGTTCCAAAGAAATCTCTGGAATTATTCTTAGCAAAGCTCTCTTCGATTTGGGTTAGTTGCTTTTGTGTGAAGGTTCGTTTGGTTCCTCGAATTATCTTGGCAGTAACCTTTCTTTGTTCCAAAAATTTATGCCAATTTTCCTTGGTCTTTTTAGAATTCCACTTCACCCAAGCTATCTGTCTTTGGACTCTCGCATTGTCACGGTCTCTCTCATTGTCACAATGCTCCCGCATTGTCACAGTCTTCAGTCCACCACGGATGCTTCCTTCTTCTAGCGAGAGGGGCGAGTTCCTTGGCCGCCTTGACAAGAGTCTCCTTCATTTGGTCCCAGTTGTTTAGGTCTGTGTTGTTGAGTCTCTGACTTAGTTCTTGGCTGTTCTTGAGTCGCTCCACGTCAAATCTTACCATTTTGGAGGTTCTGTGTAATCTAGTGCTTCTAGGCTGGAGTCTTATTTTGATCTTTCAGAAGTAGTGGTCTGAGTCCAGATTGGCGCTTCTTAGTACCTTCACGTTTTGTATTTCCTTTTGAGATTTTCGTGAAATGGCCGCATGATCTATCTGGAATTCACCCAGGTTGGTATTAGGTGATATCCAAGTCTTCTGCTTCATTGGCAAGTGTTTGAAGGCTGTAGACTTCATGATCAACCCAAAAGTCCTACACAGATCCACCAATCGTTCTCCGTTGCGGTTGGTTCGATTATGCGCCGGATAATTGTCCACTATGTTTTTGTATTTTTTCTCTCTTCCCAATTGAGCGTTGAAGTCACCAAGCAGTATAACGGTGTGTCTCTCTGGAAGTTTAGAGATAATATCTTCTAAGTCTTCCCAGAATTTATCAGTTCTGTCTGGATTGCGTCTGTTGTCCTGGTTGATTGGGGCATGCACATTGACTATACTGTAGGAGAAGATGGATACACGACTACTCGGGGAGTTAAAGTCGGTGACTGAATCCAGTATCCTGTGACTGATTATAAATCCTGTGCCTAAGTGGGGTACGTTCTTCATTACCCGCTGACCCACTTTTCATTTGAGGATTATGTAGCCTTGTGACTCGAAGGCATGTTCGTCCGTAAATCTGGTTTCCTGTACTGCTGTTAGTATTATGTTGTGTCGTGTTATTGAATCAGTCAAATGTTTCAGTTTACCCACTTTTAGCAGTGAGTTGGCATTAAATGTTGCGAAGAAGCTTTGCCGTCTTGGTCTGAGTTTACGTCCGGTGATTTCAGGATGCTCCGATTCATCCTTAAAGCATGTTGGTGCGGACTCTCCAGAATCCGAAGGTCCGCTAACGTCACCATAGGTGACGGTGGATTGGTTACCACCTGGGGTAGTGCATTTAGCGAGATTTTCCTTCATGCTCAGTTTAAGAATATTCTTCATGGGACAGTGGCAAGCCACTGTCCAAGATACTACTGAAGTTGTTAGCTTGGGAGGCTTATTATTCGGGGTTGTCACCCCTAGACAGGTCGCCTTCACTACGACGGCTAAGGTATATTTGTGATATTTACTAAGTGATATTTACCTATTATATCAGAAAATTTTCTCTCGGATCCAAGCTGAGCATTGAAGTCCCCAAGTAAAATTTTTACATGAGTAGTAGGAATTTTGAGAATTTCAGCTTCTAATTCATCCCAAAATTCATCAACTTTCTCTGGATTCGTTTTATTTTCCTTATTTATAGGAGCATGGGCGTTGATTAGCGTGTATCTCTTATTGAGAGATTTTATAGTTTATATAGATTTTATTATAGGAAAGATAGTCTGGCATTCACACTTCTAAAAGCGATAACTGCGTCCAAAAATGTTTTGTTCACCATAAAAGCTGTTCCCAGATGTGGGATGTTCTTCATCACTCTCTTCCCAACTTTTCCTTTGAAAATTCGGTAGTTGTCAGATTCAAAGGTGTCCTCATCCAAGAACCTGGTCTCTTGAAGGGCTAATATTGTAATGTGATGTCTATGAAGTTCTGTTGTTAGTTGTTTTAATTTTCCAACTTGAATTAAGGAATTCACATTGCATGTCCAAAAAAATTTTTTTCTCATTTTCTTGAATCTCGAACTGTTCTTGTGGTGCTCCGATTTACGCCTAGCATTCAAGTTTTCAGGGTAATCATTACCATTAGAAGCCAAATCCATAATATTAAAGTAAATGTAGTGACAAATGTGAATGTAGGACAAAGTCCAACGTTATACAACTAAGATTGTGAGCCCTAGAGGTTGCCCCAAGATGTGTTCTGGCTATTATTTTACATTAATTATTAGTATTATTTATTAATTTAACATTACAAAACACATAATATGTTACTACTATTACCAGAAAAAAGTTATGTAGGCAATCACTACAACACATTTTCAACTCCTACTTCTAAACACTTAACCAATTTCCGCCTTACTTCTCTCACTGAAGCCTTACGAAACATTTCCCTACAAGTTCCCTACAAGAAGAAGTCTAGTGGGGTTAAGTCCGCTAATTTAGGCACCCACTGTATCGGCCCATTTACACATATCCAAATTGCATGTTTCATTTTAATATTGTTGGATAATTCTTGTTTTATGCGG
Source organism: Phosphuga atrata (assembly GCA_944588485.1). Lineage (NCBI taxonomy): Eukaryota > Metazoa > Arthropoda > Insecta > Coleoptera > Silphidae > Phosphuga > Phosphuga atrata. The sequence continues at coordinate 13,437,647 of OX155895.1, read as the reverse complement.
TGGAGCTCCGTCATGCTGGAAACACATGTTTGTTCGCAGCTGTAATGGCACATTTTCGAGAAGCACCGCAAGTTGTTCTTGAAGAAATTGCAAATATCGCTCAATGTAAAACTCCTTCGTAAAAATCTGGACCAATCAAATACCTATTAATAATACCACACCAAACGTTAATTCCGAAGTGTCCTTGGTTTTCAATCGGATTGACAAAATGTGGATTTTCAATAGACCAAAAATTTTCATTTTTTTATTTGGCTTACCGTTACTAACAAAACGGCTTTCGTACGTCCACAACACATGCTGAAAAAACCGATTGTCATTCATCTCTAACTTTACCATCACTTGGGTAACATAATTTATTCTTCGTTGTTGATGTTGATCCGACAAGTTTTCTAGCTTGTTAAGTTTATAATCGTGATAACATTTTCTTTCAAAATGTTTCGTACCGAACTATATTTTAAATTCAACTCACGACAGGCTTGCCGAATCGAGTTCATTGTTGGTCTTCAAAATACTGCAATATAGTGGCAACAGTATTGTCAGAATTGACCCTTTTAACAATTTTCCTTCCCTTTCGAAAAGAAAATGCCTCGTTATTTGCACGTAAATTGCGTTCCAATCTTGCAAATATTTTTAAGCTTGGAATAACACGATCGGGATATCTCTGGGCGTATAACTGAACTGCTCTTCTAGGTATCTTTTGAGAATCCCCATAAACTAATAACATGTCGACTTTTTCGTTGTGCGTGAACATTTTAATAACCTCTCAAGTAGTGCCGTCCGGAAGCGGCGATAAACTGCTAGCTCCCATATATTAGAGCAGCTATTCTCAACCGGTGGTCCGGCGGACCACCAGTGGTCCGCGGAGAAATTTTACTGGTCCGCAGACAATTTTTTCTATCCGAGAAAAAAATGTACTAATTTTAATTTTATGTAATTTATGATTAGTACGGCACTGAAGAAAAAAAAAAATGAAAAATAATTATATATCTTTACATTTAAATATTATTGTAAGTAAATTATAATAAAAATGTTACAATTAAATTGGTTAATTCCTAAAATCAACCCGACTGGTACGTGGCAGAAAATGCAACTAATGTGGCAGCTCAGTGGCGTTGCGCGGGAACACACTATAGAATACATTCCCAAGTTTAACTATTTCAAGAAAATTCCTTATTTTTCATAAGTTGAATTAGATAGAGACATTTTTAATACGTTTAAAATGGAATTATGTATTGTTAAATTAAGGGAGATGCAAGAGAGTGGCAGAATGATTGAATGGTTGATGGATCTGGTATTGTTAGCGAAAAGGTATATTTGTATTGAGTAAGGAGATGATATGAAATTGGTGAAAGCAAAAAGTCTAAAGGATGGGTGGGTATGGCGGTGAGATAAAAGCAAGGCGAAGGTGGGTATGCACAAAAGGGTTACAAGGAGTGTAAGGAAGGGTGGTTGGTTTGAATGTAGTAATTTATCATTAGACCAACGGTCCTTGCCACATTGTTCTATATTGGATCGAGAATTCGCGCTGCTGCGCGTATGTTGTCTTGATTTATCTATCCGCTTCGCAGCGGGCAACCTAATCTAGCCAGGGTTAAACCAACGGTCCTTGCCACATTGTTCTATATTGGATCGAGAATTCGCGCTGCCGCGCGTATGTTGTCTTGATTTATCTGTCCGCTTCGCGGCGGGCAACCTAATCTAGCCAGGGTTAAACCAACGGTCCTTGCCACATTGTTCTATATTGGATCGAGAATTCGCGCTGCCGCGCGTATGTTGTCTTGATTTATCTGTCCGCTTCGCGGCGGGCAACCTAATCTAACCGGGGTTAAACCAATGGTGCTTGCCACATTGTTCTATATTGGATCGAGAATTCGCGCTGCCTCGAATTACGCGATTACCTTACCCCCTTTAATATATAAAATATATTTTATTACTTGTCACAAAATATATTCAACTTATTTTCACTACGCCTCTGTCTCCCATTGTAATGCGCATGTCCGAATTTGTAATGCGCATGTAGGAAATTTAAAAAAACCACACCAGCGCCACTATGTACCAGTCGGGTTGATATTAGGATTTAACCAAATTATGTAGGAATTGAGGTTTTTGCAGATAGATACCTGTGTTGTATTGTTTTCTCGGGGATTCCGCGTTGATGCTGATATATATATATATATATATATATATATATATATATATATATATATATATATATATATATATATATATATATATATATATATATATATATGTATATATATATATATATATATATATATATATATATATATATATATATATATATATATATATATATATATATATATATATATATATATATATATATATATATGATAAATGAGGATAATAACGAACTTTTGTTACACACTAATGTGCGTTGGCTCAGTGTCTATTTCTCTTGCGGTTTCTAGAGTTATTAGAAGACTTAAAAAGTATCTCTCTGAAAGAGGTGACAGTTACGCACAGTTAACAAACAAAGAGTGGTTATTTGATATGTCATTCTTGGCAGACTTTAGTTCAAAACTAAACGATTTGAATCTTGAACTACAGGGTAAAAGCAGAAATGTATTAGACATGATAAGCTCGATAAGAGCTTTTCATTGTAGCATTTTCCAAGCATTGGAAATTATTTTCACACACATCCACATCTTGACTCTGCTCAATTTAACCCTAACAAAATTTTAATAAACTAACACGATTTTTTAAATTGAAGTTGTTGAAAAATAATTTTAGACAAGATTTCAAGATTTTGGTTTTTGGGATTAAAAATATTACACTAATATAATATAATTATATTACTTGTTCAAATGTGTTTCAAAAAGATATCAACATAGAAGAAATTGCATGTCAAATATCTACAATATTTGAAGCAAATCAGGATAAACTAGAATTGCAAATAATCAAACTTCAAAATGATATGTATTTGAAATCCAAAGATTGTATTTGGAAATACACTAAAGAAAAAAACCTAATCTTGACAAATTCGGCACAAAAATTGATGCCTTGCTTTGGCTCGACGTATTTGGTGGAATTCGGCGTTTCTGATATGAATGTGTTAAAATCAAAAATAAGAAATTCATTAATTGATGAACATCTTGATCAATGTTTACAATTATCTTTTATCGTATGATCCCGCCTTTGAAGATATTGCCAAATCCATGCAATGCCAACGATCTCATTAGTATTAGTCTTGTGTTAGTATTTACTATGTTCCTAATTAGAGATATTATATAAATTTCAATCCTTTTTGTTCCTGCTGAAATGTTCAATAAACATTATATAATAGATGTTGGTTATTTATTATCATCCCTATTATTCATCGTTTGTTTTTTTGGCAATGGGAAATGAAAAGGCTTTTTACAAGTTAATATTTATTCACCTGACTAGTTTCGGTGTCTTACTATTATATAATAGATTCTCACGTTTTCCAAGAGTGATAGATAAGTGGCTGCAATTAATTTATAAAAGTACACCGAAACAAAAAAACATTATCTTAAATTCATTGGCTATCAGTTTATTATTTGGCTAAAAATACAGCCCTGAGAATTTAAATAAAAAATAATAATTCCGATTTTCTATTAGGTTATTTTTATATGAAAAACAGCTTTAAAATGGCAATATGTTATGCATTTTCTCAAAATTTTCTCACCCCATGAGAGGTGCACTCCATGACCCCAGAGCCGTCGGTGGCCCGCTACGCGTTTTGGTCGATCTTGGCAACAATATATACCAAAAAGTAGATCGTCACTACAAAAAGGTTGGACAGCCCTGATATATACTAACGTATATTGATAATCTGTTGTTAAATTGCGTTTGAAATTTTTTAGTTGGGAATACCGCTAATTGAGAGGATCTAATGTATTTCTAATGGAATTAGGGATAATAGGGGTTTAATGCGGGAATTTTTTATACTTTAATTTTACAATACATTTTAATAATACTTTATTTTTACAAATTTGCTTATAATTTTTTAACTGGAAAAGATAGCAAATTTGTTCAGAAAAATTTGCATTTTGCAAATATGCAAAAATGGTCCTTACTCAATGCCATTTAAGAACCTCTTTTCAGATTTTTCTATCGTTTTTCGTTTTCTTATAATAGAGCTGAGACCCTGATGATGGCTAATTTTTTAATATAATAAAGCCGGAACTACTTGGAAATAATATAAATTATTCCTTTCCTTGAAGAAAATCAAGTATATTAATAAAGCAAAACAAAAATACAAAAGTTTAAATTAACAATTAATTTAAATTCGTTGTGCACTTTGGTTTTGGTAGTTGTTGTTAATTATTACGGGCACGTTAAAAGAACGTGATGCTGACACGTCCATATGTGCCAATTAAAACAATTTAATAGAGCGTCCTTCAGATGTTCTTAATTTTATTTGCTTGTAATTTCCCGTTTGCATTTTATGAAGGCACAAAGTAGTGACCCGCTAATTGTTTTGAGCAGTGTATCTTAATGCTAGGGTTTTTGAATGAAAGCAGTAGACCTCCAAATATAATATTTGAAAAAAAAACCACGGCAATAATGAAGGGCTCTAATGTAATATAATACACTGAATTCTGTAACCATCAAAGACTCAAAAAGTTTTCACTAAGTTTGATAATTTGCACCCTATTGAACCCCATCCACAATAATGGGTATTATTCAGTAATCATTTTTATTTGTTGATAAAATTAATTTCTGCATCAATTTAATAATCTTGATATTGAATTTGAATTAAATAACTATTCTTATGCTAATTTGATGACACAAAATAATATCAAGTTCAAGGTTGTAGTCCTTTAGTCCTAGTATTATGATTTATGAAAGAACATTTTATAAAAATGATTTTTTAACAAGTAAAACTTAAAAAAATCGTGCAGATCTAATCTATACTGTTGATACCAACAAAGCTTGATTCCTTAAGGGGGGACATCACAGTAAAATTTAGAAAAAATCGATTTTTTTAATTCGTTTAAAAGTTGCTTTAGGGTTTTAAAAATAACATACCAAAAGATGGAATGCGGCAAAATTGTCTAAATGCCCAAATTTTCCATTCTGCCGCAACGCTTCTCAGGTATGCGCCGAGCGCCTTTTGTGATCCCGGGGCGAGCTTTAATTTTCGAGTACGGGAGCAGGTATAACGGTAGTCGATGGGGAGAGACCTGCCCTCCGAAAAGTCTATAGTATTTAAGAGTGTCACTATATGTACTATACATTCCAAGAATAGGTGTGTAGCGTCAGTTGGCGTCAGTCAGGCGTCAGAAATTGTGAATCAGTTGAACAAATGAAGAAAGCTATAAGGGCCACATTGCTTCACAATATATCTACGAATGACAATCCGAAACACGACGATTGCCCGATTGGAGAAAATTCATGGTGCTCGTGGCAAAGTGCGAAATCTTCGGACACTTTGGATGCTTATACGCACAAAGCACCAATGCGTGATGAAGTTTATGAAGCTATTCAGCCAGTTTATCTACAACTCACTACGGATGATCTTCTCACTCGCTGCATTGGGGGTTTCACACAAAACAGCAATGAAAGCTTCAACTCGACAGTGTGGGCGCTGGCTCCAAAAACTACTCATTCTGGCAAATCAGTTCTCGATATTGCTACAAACAACACTTCGTGTGTTTTTAATGACGGGTTAATATCAATTCTACGTATAATCCAGGTCATGGACATGAAAATTGGGTTAAAAAGTCACCAAGTATGCATGGACCTGGATGAGAAACGCATACAGAAGGCGGAGAGATCACTGAATATCGGCGTAAAACAAGCCCGCATCGATTTAAAAGCAATTCGGATTAGCAAAAAAGAGGAGGAGATAGATTTAGAAGGCCAGTTATATGGTGCAGGCATCGCAGATTAGAGAGGTTAAAATATTATATGATTTTACAGTACTTAAAACTTTAAACGCGTTTTTCTCGAAACCAGTTTTTCTTAACTGGGCGGACACATTGCTCGGGCAAATCTTCACCGATCGATCTGAAATTTCGGTAGTATATTCCAAAAACCTAACTCTATCGAGCCACGTAGGATTTTTTTTTATACTACTTGGTATTTTTTTTATGAACAATTTAATGACTTTTTTTTGGTTAAATTTTCAACTTTTTTTTAAAACGTGCACCATTTCGCCAAAAATCAATATATTGAAATAATCCAACGTGGCTCCATAGCTGTTGATATATAGAAACTAAAAAAAGATTTTTTGTTAGATGTGAAAAATTAAGGAGTCTAGATGTCCGCCCGTGGACCTCCTTCCAAAAATTGGCGTCTTCGGACAAGTGCCACACAGCCGCCATTTTGTGTCAAAAAAATTTGAAAAAAATATTTTTTGTAGTTTTATAATAATATTATTAAACTTACTTTACCGTTTTTCGATGGATCTTTTCATTGAGACCAAAAAAAAAACGAAAATATAGCTCCTTTACCGTGCTCTACTGTGTTGTCCCCCCATAATTTAGTAATATGCTTTGATAAAAAGCATTTTTCATTTATCTATGTTCTCATTGGTTAAAGTGACCCAATGTCCTGGTTTATGCAAGACTATTTGATTGAGTTGTTTGTTCACGTTGAAAAGTGACCTAAATCTGACAACACGAAGTTTATACAAACATAGACTAGATAAACCCCACTCGACAGACTGTATGAAACCTTGTATAGATAGGCCTTTATGAAACCTTGAATTACGAGGAGACAATCAGACGTGTTAATAAAGGATTTTGGACTGGAAAACATGGATTTTGGACTAATTTGGATTTTGACTTCATGGACCTGGCTAGCGGCTTTTCATTCAATGGTTCTTCCTTTCCAAGAAAATTGCTGTTAAAGTTTCATGCGTACCTTCTATTCTCTGGCGTTATACAATTTTAACAAGTGATAGTAGCACAGAGAGTAAGGTTGACAAACACGTTTTGGACAACATGCTGCCAATATGGCTTCAAATCCTATACAAGTATATATTTTTCATATGAATCAGTGCTCTAAAGTCTTTGGGAAGATGTGTGAGAATTTCCTCTTTTTTTCAATATTATCTTACGGGATATCAAAAAATAGTATAGGTTATTGCGATATCGTTATACCGGCCCGGAGTGAAGATGGGCTAAGACATACTTTGGGCGTGCTTATACAGGAAACAGAAAAAGTAAGACACTGTTAATGAGGGAAAGACTTAATACCTGGAAACAGGCAGAAGAGTAAGAAGAACAAAGAGCAATTAGAATAAATGAGCATATCTTTGAAAATGTCAACTCTATTTGGGGTCGTTCATTAATCACGTGATGTTTTTTATGAACTTTTTAAGCCCCCCCTTCGCCGCGGTATTACGTGGTGAGGTTTTAGGTTAAGCCCCGGTTTTCGGTTTAAAAATCGCGCGAACGAAAAAATAAATACACGTGATATCTCACTACACTTACCATGGAGAAGGGAGCTAATGCTGTCTATATTACTTCTTTCAAGAGCCGCTTTAGTCGCTTTCAAGAGCCGGTGGTATTCATACCAGCACTAGATATAAAAGAAGTAGCGATATGTGCCTTCTTGGAAATAGAAGGAGCCTTTGACCAAGTCTCGCACGAGGCTGTCAAACCGGCTCTTGAAATAAAGAATATCGACAGCATTAGCTCAAAGCGGATGGGAGAAATGCTGAGAACTAGAACGGTGGAGGCACACGTGGGAAAAGGCACCATCAAGATCTCCACAACTCGAGGGTGCCCACAGGGAGGGAGGTGTGTTATCACCATTGATGTAGAGCCTGGTAGTTAATGAATTATTATATAGTCATGCCATAGAGGAAAGTTTCAGGAAACGCTCTGTGAAGTGGTACAGAGAGGCCTCAGAGTAACTAGAAGATGGTGTCAAACAGTGGGACTGAAACTCAACCCGAGTTTCACCCGACTCCACCCAACAAAACCATGGTGATACACTTTACTAGAAAGAAAAGACTAAACGAAAAAGCCAAACGCGCTCTTATGGTGTGCAGAAATCTGGCAGGGAAAACGTGGAGTTGTAACCCCACAATCCTGCGATGGATGTACACCATGATAGTGATCTGCGATCACTTACGGGGCAGTTACGTGGGGAAGTAGAACCAAGCTGGTCTCTATGAAGAAGCAGCTTGAGAAGATTCAAAGACTGCCGTGTGTCTCTATCACGGGGGCGATGGGGTCGTGCCCAACAGCAGCAATGGAGCTGCTGCTGGATCTGACTCCCTTGCACCTAGTCGTGGAGAGGGCCGCCAGATCGGCGATTGTTAGGTTCAGCAAGGAAGGAATAGGCAGAGGTAAAGTAATCGGGAGCAGAGAGCAGAACAGCCTCGCTGCCAAGATCTCTTGGCCGGAAGTACCGAGAGACGAAATTGTATGCAAATACCATTTTGAGAAAAACTACACAGCAATGTGCTGTAGTAAATCCGGATCGACGAATCATCAGCATACCACATAGAGCAAAATGATATCAAGTGGTATACGGATGGTTCGTAGACAAAGGAAGGTACTGGTACAGGAGTGTTTGGACCCCATTACTTTCAATCCATGGTAATCTACTCAAGAATCTTCCAAGCATAGGTACAAGCAATCGAAAGATGTGCACAATTTAACCTCGACAGGAACTATCGCAAATAACAAATTGGTATCCTGTCAGATGCCAAGATGCCAAGCAGCCATCAAGGCCATCAGTTCGTACACCATCAGATCCAAACTCTACAATCTACAACTGAAAATGAAAGAAAGATGCTTAGAGTATGGGAAAGAGTGTGCTAAGTACAATATTTGGTGCTACACAGTATGACGGCGGTTATTGGAAAATAAAGATTAATCACGAGCTCAATATCCCAATAAACGGAACGGACATACTACGCTTTATAAATGGCAGACGCTTGGTGTGGTATGGGCATTTGGCGCGCATGTATGAGGACAGAGCACCTAAAAGAAATAATAACTGGGTACCATAGAAAGCAATAGTGAGAGGAAGGCCAAGGAGAAGATAGAAAGAAAATATATTTGAAGACAACAAATACACAAATACGCCGCACTAGTCCAGGACCAGATAAGATGGAAGTAAGTGGTCGAGCAGGCTAAGTCCAACATAGGGTTGTAGCGCCAAAGGAAGAAAAGACTACAGTGGCAGGTGACACAATGAAAGTGTCTGTTGTCACTGGATCCTAAGGATGGGGTTCTATCTACACTCCTGTGGGACATGGTTGTCAGTAACCTACTTGTGTCACTAAACCGGTAGACCTTTCAGGAGGTTCCCAATTTTCCACAATGAGTGTCTGAGAATAGGCAAGGAATTTAAGTATTATATAACCTTAAGAAAGCTACCAATAAGTGTAAAATGGCATTAATGATGACCAAAAGAACACTTTCCGAATCATGGGGACTAACACCAAGCATGGCACACTGGTTGTCTACCACTGAACTTAGATACATTCTGACATATGAACTAACCACCATGGTATGGTGGACCAAACTACAGCAAAAACAGTACCAACTGCAGCTGAGAACTGTACCAACTGAAGCGCTAGAGATCATGCTAGGCCTTCCTCTCCTAGATATCTTCATCATGGGTGATGCAAGGATGGGAGCCTTTAGATGCAAATGTAATGGTACTTACACCTGTGTACCTGTGTACTGTGCACCTGTGTAATGGTACTCACGCTCTGGCGAGGTCAGAACACCCCACGATAACGATTGTAATATCAGAGCCATACCTCAATGTTGAGGAAGACTCAATGCTAAAAACGCTACTCAATTCCCTATAGACATAGGTCGTCTGTTGCCCTGTCAATGTTGAAAAGATAATCCCTAAAGCTACCGTGGCCAGTCAGTACCTAGAGTAAAGTAGTAACTAGTTTCGCCGAATTTTCTATTTATCCAAGAGGATATATTTGGGGTTAGCGCTTGGGTCCACTGTCCTCTGTCGCTTGTAGCTGCCACACTGTCCGTTGCAGCTATCATCTTTTTTGCCATTCCTCGACAAGCTCTTGGCCAGTTGTTTTTTTTTACTTGCTATAGCTTTTATCGTGCAGCTTGTGCGACTTGGGCGGCCTCTCCTGAGACCGTTCGGTAAGCGCTACATGTACGTAGTGCCATTCTCTGGTTCTTTGGGCCATATTGTAGCTCCATACAACATAGTAGACTGGACTACGGGACTGAGTATTTTTCGATAGTTGCTCTTAGGCGCCCGTACTTTTGGCATGATTTGCTGAATGCCTGCTAGTGTTCCATTCCCTTTCCTGCCGCTTCGGTAATGTGCGGCATGAAAGATAGCTTTTTATCAATCACTGATCCGAGGTATTTGAGAGTTTCTCTCGGTTTTATTATTGCCTCTTCGACTTAAAATTTTACGGGGCTAAGTTGACTTAGCCCTGTGAGGAGGACAACCTCGGTTAATTCTGGAGCTAGACTCAGGTTCTTCGATTTAATCCACGCGCTGACCATTTCTGCTTCTTGATTTGCCGTTCGCATGAACCCTTACTCTGTTCTTGCTGTGGCAACTAGTGCGATATCGTCTGTGAAGCCCATTACGGTGGACCCAAGGGCAGCCTCATTGTAAGTACTTCTTCATATAGCACGTTCCACAGGGTAGGGGCTAGTATCGAACCCTGTGGGACGTCACTGTTGACTTGTCGCTCTTCTTTTTTTTGATCTCCTAGTAGTATAATACTTCGACAGCTGAGGTCGCTTTTTAACATGCGAAACAGATACAGCCCCCTTCTAAGTCAGACTGTCCATGATGTGTATCTAAGATGCGCAATTAAAGGCATTTCTAACGTCAAGTGTGAGGTCTGGTCACATCTGGTCTACACATGTGTCTGGTTCTCTGGGTTCCGCATTTAGCCTTTTCTGCGATCTCCAGGACAGCGCTTATGACATTGATGCCAGATCTACCTTCTCTATACCCATATTGGTTTTCGGACAATCCGCCTCGAGCTCTCCCTTTAGCCTTAGTAGCAAGAGTTGCTCTAGTAGTTTACCAGACACATCCAATAGGGAGATGGATCTATAGGATGTGGGATCTCCTATAGGTTTATATCTTTTTCTAATTACAGTAGAACCCCTCTATTCAGTCACCTTTGGGACTAAGGGAATTGTCCGAACGCAAAAAAGGTCGGATTATGAAAAAAATGCAATATTCATATCATATAAAGAGACATTTTTACGGTTAAATAAGCGATATATGAACTTAAAAACGTATATATGCATTGTTTTTACAACAACAAAAACAGTACATACGTAGTAAAAACAACAAAGAAATCACAACACAGTACTTGAAATAAAAAATCACAAATTAAAAAAAATACTAGAGAAAAAGCCAGATATAGATTTTTGATTAGCAGATGAAATTCTAGACTTAGCTACAATGTCCTTCCTTTTCTTGATCCACAAAATGTCCATTGCAGTTGAGGTCGTGTTTTGCACGATATATTGAAGGGCGACGTCGAAAGCGTTCTTGACATCGGTGTGTGATATCCGGGTAGGGGGCTCGTCTTCCTCGCCATCTGAGTCCTCGTTCGCAGTTTCCTCACCATAGTTTTCCATAACAGCGGTAACAATATGGTCGTCATTGAGCTCTTCATAGGTTTCACAGTCTTTGTCACATTCGGTAATCCACTTTTCAACTTCATTGGCTGAAACGTTTGGCTCTAGAATTTGTAGATGTTTAACGATTTCCTTTGTGTCGTTTTTCCCATCTTCAGTCTGCTCAATTTCAGTCATAACTTCTGGCCAAAGCTTACGTCATGATTTCCGAAGTGTGTCAGGTTTCAATCCCATGACGCAGCGATTGTGTAGATAGCATCCTTGATATTCAGGGATTTCATAGCCTCAAATATGTTACAACCTTCTTCAGATTTTTCTGTGATTGAACTGATGTACTTTCTGCGATATTGTCCTTTTTAACCATTAGATCACTACCTGATCCATTGGCTGGATCAGTGAAGTCACATTTGAAGGCAGAAAGATAGCTTTTTGTCTTCTTTCACTAAATCTTCTTCAGATGGATGTGATGGTGCGTTATCCATCAGCAGTAGAGCACGAATAGGCAGCTTCTTTAGTTTCAAGTCATTTTCGACCGATGGGACAAACTCATCGAAAAATCCTCGATTTGAAAAGGTTGCAGTCTATCCAAGCAGATTTTTGATTGCGGTAATAAACTGGCAAAGAAGATGGGTTTATGTTTTTGAATGCCCTAGGCTTCTTAGATTTGACAATAATGAACAGGGGAAGCTTGTGCGTACCACAATCTGCGTTGTTACAAGGATTGACTGTTATGCTATCTTTTATAAGTTTCGTTCCAGCCACGGATTCATTTGAAGCTGCGAGTGTTTTGGATGGCAATATTTTAAAGTTTAGTCCTGTCTCGTCGGTGTTATAAACTTGGCAAGGCAACATTTCGTTTTCTTTTATAATTTTTTGGACCTTTGCAGAAAACTCCTTAGCAGCCTCGGCATTAGCAGATAGTTTTTTACCTGAAATTGATACAAACCGGACACTATGACGGGTTTTCCAGCGAACAATCCAGCCCTCACTAGCTGCGAACTCACTTCCGGCTTCCAGTTTCTTGTGCAAAACTACTGCCTTTTCTTTTAATATTGGCCCAGATTTTGGGGTTCCTTTAATGCTTTTTTGACAGAACCACATCCACAATGCGCTATTGAGCAGTTCAAGTTTAGGCTTTTTTAGTGTTTTGCGATTCTTAAGAGCGTTTTAACCATCAATTGTAGTTGTATATGTTTCAATGTATTTCCGATTTTTTCTCCAATCCTTAATTGTTGTAACGTCTTTAAGTTCCTTTGATTTTTTTAGAGCGATTCTCCTTTGTCTAGTCTTTGTAGAACTGCTAATTTTTCATTTAGCGATAGAGTAATCTGTTTTCGTTTTCTTCCTGACATGTTGAAAAACAAACGACTGTACACACAATGAATCTAGCAAACTATGTACGTACACTACTATAGCAAACACAGAAAAAAGCGAACAAAGAAGAACAGTGTTTTAAAATAAACAAAGCATAAAACTGCACAGTACATACATACAGTTTAAATACACGATGGCACAACACTAAAGCGGTTCGCAACAAGTTCGCCAGCTCGAGCATGGTCGGATTAACCGGAGCGTCGGACCAGCCGAGGGCGGATTAGAGGGGTTCTACTGTAGTGAGTCTTGCTTGCTTCCATTCGACTAGGAAGTTCCCGACAGTTAACAACCTATTCATTACGTCTTAATTTTTTTTTAACGTAACGTCATAATAAATTTAGAATTCATGTTGATGTCTAGCGGATAACATGACAATCTCCGGTGGTAAGCCATCAGGCTCCCTCCGGTGTTCTGCCATTTCTAATACGTTTGCTCAGCAGCGATAGTTCCTCTTCCGTAAAGGGGGTGGGGCGCTGTGTAGACTTCAGGTTGTACCCAGTCAAAGGGTGTATGTTTCTGGAATAGTACGTCCGCTACCTGTCTTACTCCTTCCATAGTGAGACAGGACTAATATGGAAAAATAATTCTTATCAGACAAGACTAAAAGGACTATTTATTTTGTCTGCACACAAGGTTAAACAAATGAAGCTAATTTGACAAGACTACACATAGCTACCTAGATAAACAAGACATAAGTCAATGGTAAAGGAGCATAATCAAACAAGTGTTCAGCATTTTTAATGTCTTATAGCCTGTATATAATAATGTATAAATGGTCTTTCTATTTAAATTAAAACAAAAATTTTCACATAATTATATCAAGTTACATTTGAACTTATTGAATATTTTTTCAGGCAACAACAATAATATATATTTTACTGTGGCTATTGGAAGGTTTTCCTGGAATGCTCTCACTATGCGGAATCTTAAGCCAAATAAACCATTTTGCAATTCTCCAGAGTTTCCCTTACATAGGTTTTATATCGCCAACTTTTATCTTAGCCATAGCGTTTATATTAATCAATCACTATTTAGCTTTCCAATACTTTGGCAGTGTATATTATTCATTCTCTGAGGTAACAATTACACGACATTTTTTAATAAGAATAATAAATATGTGTTTGTAGGTGATGGCATATTTTACGGTGTGTCTTTGGATTGTTCCTTTTGCTCTCTTTGTTTCATTATCTGCTAATGAAAATGTTTTACCAACAACAACAGAAAGAATGGGTAAATTAAAAAAATCATTAATTATATTGAATTATTTTATTTGTTTCTGTTTAAATACCAATTGTTCAAAATTTATTATTTAATTTTTATATTATTCATTGATAATTTTGTTTGAATGTTTTTAGATGGCGATGTGGTGACGAATTATTTTTCTAAGAAAGGTAAAAAGTACGGTTTGTTGTCCCTGTTCAATTATGCCAAAGATTCCTTGTTGCCGACGCAAAGGAAAAAGGGATTTTAAGAACTTCGTTTTAGATTTATGGCAGCCCCTGTATATAAATAAGAATACTAATTTATTGTAATTGTAATAAGATGGAAAAAAATGTAAAAAGACAACAAGTTTGCTAATAAGACGTATTTTTTTTTGTTCCCAAAACAAGTAATTGTATAAAAATTAGATTATTATTATTACACACGTTAGAGTGCTTTTATCAGACCACGCGAAACATTCATGACTACTTGTTCTTCCTGTTCTTCCAATACCCCTTCATTCTTGCACTAAAGGCTCTCTTCCTTTCTTCAGTCAACTCTTGCATTTGGGCTTTAGGTGCTGTTTTCTCTTGCCACATGTATACCTTGTGCCTAAATACGCCTTTGTTCTATAATTTCCTCTGAGTCTATCTTTGGTCCTTCCAGATCAATATTCTCTTGTGTCATCCAGGGTGTAGTGGTCTTAAGGCTCTGGATCTACCTGAGGATTCTGTTGGTGAGTCTGGTCTGTGGAAGTCTGCTGATGTGTCCATAAAATTTTAGTCGCGTCTTTCTAATATCCGCTGCGATGTTGGAGAACTTCTCTGTGATACTCCTGTAGTGAATCCTATAGCCTTCGTCTGTGTGTTTTGGTCCAATAATTTTCCTCATGATTTTTCTTTCCTGTGTGAGGGTGTTCTCAATCAGTGTTTCACTGGCGTATAGCACCTCAGGTTTGATTACTGTCTTGCAGTGACGAATTTTGGTGAAGGTGGACAGTCATTTCTTGTTGTAGATACCCTGTGATTTGTATAAGGCTCTCGTTATTTTCAATAACCTAGTGTTCTGCGCGATTTTATCTTTTCCTGTTGGTTCGATCACTATTCACCTAGTCCGAGTCGCTTCACCGAGTCGGTCGCCGACACAATTGGCAAAACGTTCCAAAAAAGAGGATTTGGAAAAAAGAGAAATGAGTGTGGGTATGGGAGGAGCTTTGGAGAAGATCTTTGAAGAGCTACGGGAAATGAGGAAGGATTTTAAAGCCGTCGAGAATAAGATGGAAGAAATGAGAAGAGAAAATAAAGAACTCGAAGAAAAATTGGAAAGGGCTAGGAGGGAACAAAAGGAAGTACAGGAGAAGGAAAGGGTGTGGAAAGAGGAAATGATATCACAATTGAAAGCGATAAGAAACGAAAACACCGATATCAAGGGCAGGATAAAAAAGTTGGAGGACGACTACAGAATAGAGAGAGAAAACTCCGTCAGAAGTGGGGAGAATAGTCAAGACTCACTAAGAGAGGAAGTAAAGCAACTAAGAGAAATGGAAGAAAGGAGAGAAAGAAAGGAAATAAAAAATAATATTGTGATTCATGGGGTTAAAGGAGAGAGATGGTTAGAAGCCGCTAAGAGGTTATTGGAAGAAAGATTTGGAGTAAAAGAAGGTGTAGGAAGTATGTTCAAGATAGGAGATAAAGGTTCTAACCAAAGGCCAATTGTCGCAAAATTGCTACGTTGGAAGGTAAAGAGAGTAGTTATGCAAATTCAAAAGGATTTGCGACAGAAAGCAAAGATCATAAAAGATAGAGGGCACCAAGTGAAGATCGGTTATAAGAAGATGGAAGTGGATGGAAATTGGATAACATGGAAGGAGTCACAGAAGATTATGCAAAAAAACTAAGGAAATTTTAAAATTTTATTTTGGAACGTGGCAGGATTACTAAGGAAACTGGGAATAGGAGAGGAAGAATTTGGGGCGTTCTTGTCTGATTTCCAAGTTATTAACTTAGTGGAAACTTGGACAAAACAAGAGGAATGGGAGGAGTGCATTAAGAGGTTGCCGGAAGGCTATAGATGGAGGCCCCAATTTGCAAAAAAGATTCTAATTTTGGAAGGGCAAAAGGTGGAATAGTAACAGGGCTGGACAAGGCTCTGAGGGAAAAAGCTTCCGAAGATATACCCAGAAGAGAAAAAGATACGACAAAGAATATGTGTGAAGGTCTGGCGATGAGGGAAATAGAAATTGAAGGGCAATTGTGGGGGTGCTGACGGTGTATAATAATAATAGATCTATGGAGATACAACAACAAATGGAAGATTGCCTGAACGAAGGGGAACACGAAAAACTACTGATAGGAGGAGACTGGAATGTAAGAATTGGGGAAGGGCAGCCGATGGGGATTAGCAGTAGTGAAGGTGAAATTACGAGGAAATCTAAGGATAAAGTAAGGAATGCTCAAGGAAAGCTGTGGTTGGAGTGGGTGAAAGAAAAATCAATGGGAAGTGCTAAATGGGTGCTGTGTAGGAGACTGGGACGGGGAATTTACTTTTGTGGTAGGTAGTGGTGAATCCGTTATTGACCTAGTGGTTTTTTTGAAAAACACGAAACAAGGGGAAGTGGGGAATGGATAATATATAAATGGGATCAGCCCGCACAAGAAATATATGCACGAGGCTAGCAAAAGTTGATTGGAAAAACCTCAAAGATATGAAAGAAATAACGCATTGTATGAGAGCGTCAATGGTGGCAAAAACTATGAAGATAACTGGAACCAATTCCACATGGTTTGATGAAGAATGCAGGAAAGAAAAGAAAATGCTGAGAGAGGTGATAAACAGATGGAGAGAAGGAAAGGGTGTCAAAGAAGAAATTAAGAAACAAAAACTGCAGCTTGAGAGAGTTATGAAGACAAAAAAAGAAGATGGGGAAAAGAAAAGGGTGGAACAGATATCAAACATTAATAATGAAGCTGAGCTGTGGCGGTTCCTAAGGAAAAACGGAGATCGAGGACAAGGAGTGAGATGGTATCGAGCGGCTGTATAAAGAAACGTGGTGTAGGGTCAAAGTGAGAGAGAGTAAGTCGAGCGCTTTCAAAGTAGATATGGGTCTGAAGCAAGGTTGCCCGCTTAGCCCGGCACTCTTCAATATATATGTGGCAGATTTGGAAAAGGTCTTGGCTGCTGGACAAGCAGGGGGAGTGGTGGTGGGGAGGAAGAAAGTGTGGAGTCTGGCGTACGCAGATGATGTGGTAATACTGGCAAAATCGGCAGGAGCATTGAAAGAAATGATTGAGAGATTCTTTGATAAAAGGAAACTGACTGTAAATGTAGATAAAACAAAATGGATGATGTTTAAGAAAGGTGGGGTGTGCAGGAAGGAGAAGTTCGAATGGAAGGGAATGGAGATAGAGCAGGTTGGGCATTTTAAGTATTTAGCGTTTGTATTTGGGAGTGGGTGTGGTAATAAAGAGCATATAGAGTACGTAACAAAAAGAGCGTGGGTGGCGGCAGAAAGGTTCTTGAAGGTATGGGGAAAAGAGTTTAGCACAAATTACCGGGCGAAGGGGATGATAAGGCTTGTTGGTGGAGTATATTGATGTAAGGAGCTGAAATATGGGGGGTGAAGGAAGAAGGCGTGGAAAAAGTGCAACTACAATTCTTTAAAAAGGCCCTGAAATTTGACAGATCAACTCCTTCCTACATAGTACTGCAGGAGCTAAATGCATTTAAATTAAGAATTGAAGCAAGCCGACGAGTAGCAAGGTATGAATGTAAAGTGAAGGGAATGACAGAGGAAAGAATTGTAAAAGAAGTGTTCAGGATAGCAAGTTTGGAAGGAATGAATGGTAGGAGAGAGACAAATTGGGGAAGGAATAGAAGGAAATTGTATGAAGGAGGTGGTATGTATGTCTATCATGGAAATGGAGAGGCTTAGGAGGGAAGGCGTGCGAGACGAATGGCTAGTGGTAAGGCTGAAGGAAGTTGAACTGCAAGAACGTCAAAGGAAAATAATGGAGAGCAGATATAGTAAGGACTATGTGAAAATACAAATATTTGGAGATCTACCTAAATACTTAAAATCAACAATGGGCCTGAATGCCCAGTCAGTAATTGCCAGGTTTAGATGCGGCTGTGAAGTAAGAGGGCGAAAGTATTTAATGGATGACAAGTATAAGAGTTGTGGTGTATGTGGGGTAGGGAAGGACGTGTGGGTGCATTGGTTTGAGGAGCGCAAAAAAGGAGAGTGGTCCGAAAGACAGAGAGTGTTAGGGTCGAAATGGAAGCAGTGCATGAATGAAGATGGTAGTGGTTTGGTAATGATGGGAAGGATAAAAGGATGGAAGGAACAAGGGACGGAAACGGAGGAATAGCCCAGTGTAGTTTTTTTTTCTCTCTCTCTCTTTTAACTTGGACTTTTTATGGTGTGCGAGTATTGATTTTTATATATATATATATATATATATATATATATATATATATATATATATATATATATATTTGGTTGGTTTTGTTTTTCTTTTTGTTGTTTTTTGGTATTGTAAGAGGAAAGGTTTATGTTTATTTTAATTTTATGTATGTCAATAAAGGTTATTGTATGTATGTAGTGCCAGATCGTCCGCGAAGGCTAGACAGCCTCTAGCTTGTCGATGAGCTTGAAGAGGAGCCGTGAGAGTTCATCACCTTGGCGAACGCCTGTCTTGATCTGAAAAGGTTCGGAGATTTCCCCCTTGAACTGCACCTTAGATGTTTTGTCTGTCAGTGCGGTCGATATGCGGAGTCATATGCCGGGATGCCACATAAGATGCCACATAAGACTGGAGTGTTCCTGAGGGCTTTGATTTTCAGGGTAGTCTTTGGGTAGACGTTGGAACAATGGTCGATATGCGGAGTCATATGCCTTCTTGAAATAAACGAAGGTGCATATGACTGGAGTGTTCCTGAGGGCTTTGATTTTCATGGTAGTGTTGGGGTAGACGTTGGAACAATGGGGGTATGTTCTGTTTGCAGATGAGATCAGAATATGCCTCTATGGCAGCGAAGAAGAAAAGTATAGATGCTGCATTGAAGAGCAAACTGATTATGGAGGTGGTTCCTGCATGTGGTGCAATTTCTATGGGAGCACGAACCGACCTGCTTTCATCATTAGTGACACCCGTGGTCACGGGAGAGGAGGTTTAACGGGTGCTAGGTACATCGAGGAGATTTTATCAGTTCACGTGGTATCTTACGTCGACTACATTTGAGAAGAATTTATCTTTAAACTTGACAATGCGAAGCCGCACACCGCAAAAATCGCAAAGATTATATTACAGAAATGGTTTTCGGGTTAGGAAGTGGCAGCATGCAGTCTTGACCTAAATCCGATAGAATATTTATGGGATGAACTTAAACGAAGAATTCGAGCTAGGCTTTCTGCCCCAACCTCGATCCCACAGTTTGTTGTTACAGTAGAAGAAGAGTGGTTTAACAACCCCCAAGAAACAATAGCGAACTTGATTAGATCTATGCTTAATCGTATGAGAGATGTTAATAGTGCAAGAGATCACGCCCATTATTAAAAATTAAGTGATAATTGTCAATAACAATATTTCTTTTAGTAATAAAGAAAAGTTAATTTGTTAATACTCAAAGTGTGCTCTGCGGAGCCCTAGGGTACTGCAAAGCTTCTGTGGGGCTCCTCGAGAATACTGATAATAATGAGAAAAAAATCAAAAATACTCCTCTCGTATCTACGGACGCGGCGCGACGGAGGCGCAGAGGAGATAGCCGAACAGTGTTCGTCATTTTCGTACATCCGTTCGTCATTCACGTCACATGTGTTTTGCGCAACATCATGTTTGTTGTTTTGAAGTCCTATATCTCGTGAAAATATTATTTTATTTATGTAAGAAATGTAATTATTGAAAAGTCAAGAAACTATAATGTATACGACCCAAACTGTTAAAGAAAAGGCCACGGGGGCATCGTATTTAGTTAGCTAATGCATTGCACAAGAACGTGAAGCGCGTGTGTTAGACAGTACAAAATGTATGCTCGACGATAAATCTGCAAGACATCTTTCCACTGTGCCGCTAGCAAACGATACTGTTTCGCGCCGAATTCATGATATGTCAAACAAGAACAGGTTACACGTCTACAAAAAAACACAATTCGTCTTGCAAATGGATGAATCGACTAATGTCCCTGGTCTGAACATATTGCTGGTTTTTGTGAGATATTCATATGAACATTCTTTTGAAGAGAACATGTTTATGTGCTTATTGATGCCCACAAACACTACCAGAGATTAAATTTTTAATAAATTAAATATATTTTATTTGAAGAAAATTATCTCAATAGCAATGATTGCGACATTTTTACAGATAGGGACAAGCCGATAAAACAGCAGGAGCAGTATCACGACTAAAAAGTAGAGCGCCGATAGTTTCAGCCATTGTATCCTGCATAGACTGGTACTCGCCATGAAACAAATGCCGCCAAATCTAAAATTGGTTCTGGCTGAAGCGGTAAAAATAATTAATTTCATCAAAATACGTCCACTACAACCCTCTTTGCTCTCATTATTTTGTGAGATTATAGCAGCAAACATAAAACACTACTGCTCCACACAAAAGTGAGATGGTTATCTCAGGGTAAAACTTTAACAAGGCTTCTTAGAGCGGAGTTTCAAACATTTTTTACAGATGTTTCTTTTAATTTGATGGGCCGCTGTATGATAAAACTTGTTTTCTTCCGATTCTTCCGACTGTCTTTTATGGCATATCTTTCAAAAACTGAACGTATTAAATTTATCATTACAAGGTAAACAGACAACAGTGTTCCAGGCCTGTAACAAAATAACCGTCTTCAAAAGAAAATTAGATTTTTGGATTAATTGTTTTCTTGTATTAATGAATGGAACGGAAATATGGCCATGGAAAGAACAGGATGAGGGGGAGGGAGTTCAAGAGAAATATCTGAGATGAGTGCTAGGGGTATACAGAGAGACGCCGGGATACATAGAGAGAGAGAGGAATGTAAGAGAAGCAAACTGTCAGTGAAAACGGGGAAGAAAGCCACTAAATTCGTAAGTAGAATGATAGGAAGGGAAGATTGCAAGGTACTGATCGAATGCTGGAAAAGTAAAAAAGAGGATATAGAAATGAATGGAAGAGAAGAATATTATCGAAGAAATGGATATGCTAGTAAGGAAATAGAGAGGTTAAGGGCTGAAGGCAGGTAGATGAATGGAGAAACGAGTGAAAGAGACAGGCAGGAAAGAAGAGAAACAATAAGGGAATCCAAGTACAATATGAAGTATGAGAGATATATGATAGAAGAGATCCCGAATTACCTGGGAAAAGAAAGTGTGAGAGAAAGGAAGCGTCTGTCAAATGTACTTAATTTTATTTGAAAATTTTTATGGATGCACATATTAGTAACCCGCTAATTGTTTTCAGCAGTGTATTTAATGGGTATGAGCACTGATGTGTAAAAGAAAGATGTACGTTGCTGCCGACCGCTTGAATAAAGAGGAATTGCAATCCTTGAATCCCATCCAGATCCTGAAATTTCTAAAGGAATCAGGAGTATAGTAGGCGCTCTACATGGCTATGTATAGTAACGTTAAAAGCAAGAGGGTGGGGTGTACAATCTACATCTCCGAAAATAAGCCTCCGACGAACTGCGTTTAAACTGAATATAGGTGAAACCAATAGATTCAATTCATTAGAATTGAACAGTTGACGTATGGATTTTTACTGATACTCCGTTCATACAGTATATACTGTTTATCAAAGGCCTTTTTCAGAGACTGTATGACCTGGTCAAGAACGCATCTTTGATTATTGTTTTGATTATTATGTGCTAATTCAAAACTGAAATAAAGATTTGTTTGTTTTCTTGAGTGGATTTTTAATGTGTGTGAAGCAGTAGTGTTTTATGTTTGCTGCCATAATCTTCACACAATAATGAGAACAAACGGGGTTGTAGTGGACGTGTTTTGATGAAATTGATTATTTTTACTGCTTCATCCAGACCAATTTTATATTATTTTCATGGCGAGTACCTGTCTATGCAGGATACAATGGCTGGAACTACCAATAGGCGATCTACTTTTTATTCGTGATAGTGCTCCTGCTGTTTTACCTGCCATCGGCTTGGCCCTATCTGTACAAATGCCGATGCAATCATTCCAATTGAGATGGTTTTCTTCAAATACTATTTATTTATTTTATTAAAAATGTCATTTCCAGTAGTGTTTGTAGCGGTAAGCACATGCCTTCTTCAAAAGAATGTTCATATGGATATCCCACAATAACCAGCACGATGGCCAGAGCAGCGACATCAGTGGAGACGAATTGAGTTTTTTGTAGACGTGTAACTAGTTCTTATTTGGCGTAACTTGCCGTACATGAATTCGTCGTGAAACAGTGTTGCTTGATAGCGGCACAGTAGAAAAATATTTTGCAGTTTTATCGCCGAGCATACATTTTGTTATGTATAACACACATGGTTTTATCAAATTCTCAGCGATAGTATTACTTGCGTACCTACTTGCGCAATGCAAAAGCTAACTAAATACGATGCCTCCGTGGCCTTTTCATTGTCAGTTTGAGTCGTATGCATCATAGTTTTTATCATATTGCCAAAAAATACATTTTAATGTTTTTCTCGAAAATTGTTATCTTGAACGGCAGAATCAAAAAATACCTTTTCAGTGTAGTTTTTGATTGACACTACCTCAGTTAAGGAGCGTTGCTGGACACATCTTTATAGTGACTTTTTTTTCTTATTTCGTACTCTAGAATACGCTCTAGAATTTCTTCCGCCCATTTATAAAACACCCTGTATAATAACATAGAAAATAGTATAGAGAAATAAATTAATCTTTATATTAATTAGGATGTTACATGGATGTTCATGATGTCCATGGGATTAGCCAATCCCATGGACGTTTCTGTATGCTGATGATATCGTGTTAGCTGAAAACAGCAAACTTGAACTCTAGCACCAAACACAAATGTGGAGTGACCGATTAGCTAAATATGGCCTGCGACTCAATGAAAGGAAGACGGAGTATATGACTTTAGATTCCCAAGAAGTTGAGACCATCAGCGTTGATGGAGAATATCTCCCTCGTTTAACAAAATTCAAATATCTTGGATCTACTGTCTCTGACAATGGCAGAATAATTGACGAGGTCAATGCAAGGACGCAGGTATCTTCTTTGAAGTGGCGTGCGACGACAGGTGTCACCTGCGACCGCCGGATGAAAGACCACCTTAAATCCAAGATCTACCGCGCTATTATCCGTCCAGTCACACTCTATGGTACAGAGTGTTGGCCCACTACAAAAGAGGTGGAACATCGGCTAAGCGTCATGGAGACAAGGATGCTTAGGTGTATTACAGTTAGGTAGTAGATAATAGTTATATTTTTCTTTTTTGTTTGGCAACACTGTTGCAAGCCAATATGTATAAGCAAGGAGATATAGTTATGTTCATGTTGAATAAAGATCGTTTTCAAGGAGCACGTGGTCATGTTTATTTTAAAATACTTTAATATAATTTCGTCGATTATTAAAGACTGAAGACCGATTATTATTTGCAATATTAAAACACCGATTATTATTTGCAATATTAAAGTGTCGTGATTAAAAGTTAATAAACAAAACAAAATCTCATTAGTGTTTGGGGTTAGGAAAAGTGTTTAACATTGTATTAAAAGTTTTGTAGTTGGTTTTTTATGTAGTTTAGATATTACTTTCGAGTGTATTATAACTTTGAACTAAGTTACTTCTTTTTCGTTTTTTAAACACATAAAACCCTTGGCAAGTAAGTCTGATTGGCCAGTTTGGAAACGAAAAATAAGAGATCTTTTAGATTATCACTAGGGTGCTCTAGATGTGATTGATGGCAAGTTAGTAAAACCTGAACAGCTTGCAGAAGAAGCTTCAGAGGCCACAATAAAAGAACACAAAGTTAAAAGAGATTTGTTTAGAAAGTCAAATAGTTATGCTCAGTCAATGGTTGCAAGTTCTGTTAGTGATTCCATGTACCAGAAAATTATGGATCAAGAGACTGCTTTTGACGCTTAGAATACATTGAAGCAACAGTTTGAGGCATCATCAAAAGATCAGCTATTTAAGATTTCTGCAGATTTTTTTTCATTTAACTGCATTGATGGTGAAGATGTTTCGATGCATATAGCTAAGCTAAAGTCACTTTGAAACTAAATATTGGTCTAAAAGCTAGAAATGAAAATACCTTGCCTGATATATTGTTAGTGTGTAAAACTCTCCATATTTTGCCCAGTTCATTTACAACATTCAAGTCGAGCTGGATGTTATTAAAAAGTGAAGATAAAAAGACTTTTGATGATTTGACAGTCCAGCTTTGTTCTTTTGAAAGAAATTTTATGAAGCGGGAAATCGGTTCTATTTCTCAGGAAGCTTTAGTATCAGATACAAAGCATAAAATGAAGAATAAGGGCAATATTAAGCAAAAGACTAACAAATATAACTGTCACTATTGCAAGCCGGCTGGACATTGGGTTAAGGATTGTAAGAAGTGGATATCTGATGGAAGACCAAAGAAAACCCAAGAGGCTTCAGCAGTTGATACTGAAGGCCTTATGTTCATCGAGGTTTCAGCTATGTCAGCTGAGTCGTCTACCTATCCGTACACATGGTTTATAGACAATGGGGCCACTAGACATGTAACTAACAGTGATTTATATTACATGGATTTTAAGAAATTTGAGACTCCATATGGTATAAAATCAGCAGGAAAAGAAATCCTACCTGTATTAGGCACGGTAACAGTACGAATAAAAACCTTGACCACTGGGGAAGAATTTTTGCTAAAAGATGTCTGGTATGTGCCAAACTTGTGCAAAAACTTATTTTCTGTTCTAGCAGCACATGGCAGGAATCCAAAAAGTGTTTTTGAGTCAACTGCGACAGAGTGCTGGCTCACAAATCAGGGAAAGCTGTTGCTGAATGGTACAAGAGATGTCGGCGGCACGTTATTTGAGGCAAAAAATTAAACCAGTACTACCGAAAAGAAACCCTGAAGTCAATTTTTTTGATAATAAATTGCAGTTGTACCATGAAAGATGGGGCCATAAACATAAAAGACATGTGCAAGATAAGATGCAAAGAGAGTTGAACATAAAAAATTTTAATAAAAAAAAGCAATTATGTGAGCCTTGCATCTATGGAAAGGCTCACAGGCTGCCATTTGGTCATAGAGAAAAATCAACAAAACCAGGTGAATTGATATCGGCCGATGTATGTGGACCATTTAAAGATTCTTTCAAAAATAAAAGGTATGTAGTTGTATTCAAGGACAATTATACAAAGTTTCGATATGGCTATCTGATGGCAGAGAAATCCGATGTCAAAGAAATGTTAAAGCAGGTGCTTCAACATGCAAAGATGTTGGGTCATTCTGTCCGAGAAATAATTAGTGACAATGAAGGTGAGATGGACAACAAGGAGATCAGAGAGATTCTAAGTATAGCGGGGGTAACGCAAAGGTTCACAGCCCCATATACGTCTCAGCAGAATGCAAGTTGTGAACGATATTTTCGGACAACAATTGAAATGGCAAGAACTTCCAACGAAAATTTAATTTTTTAATTTTTATGGCTGTCTATATTGAATATTCCAACGAAAATTTAATTTTTCCAGAAGCCATGTGGGCAGAGCTTGTAGCAACATCATTGTACATCCTAAACAGAACTGGGAAATCATCTGTAGATGGTATAGGTCCCTATGAACTTTGGATATTTTTGGATATTTTAAGTCCCTATGAACTTTGGATACTTTCGGTTTTTTACCAAGCAAGAATATAACATTTAAGAATAATTGGTTCAGTCTGCTATGCCCACATTCCTGATCAAAAGCGTAAAATGGATAAGAAAGCTATAAAAGGATACCTGATAGGATATGATGGAGATGAGCGTTATCGTATCTGGGTAAAAGAAGAAAATAAAGTTATTCTAAGCATAGATGTCATATTTGAAGAAAAATTAAGTCAGTGCGAGTACGTAAAATTGCCAATGGAGGACACCTCAATGTCCGCAAAGTGAGGGAAATCAAGAGGACCCAGAGGTAACTGAAGAAACAGAAGGTTCTGAGGAAGAAGGATCACAATCGTCTGAAAGTGAAGAATCTGAGTCAACAGATGAACAAAGTGAAAACCCACTCTCATCCAAAAATTTAAGGGACCGTTCAAAGATGTCAAAACCGGCACATTTAAAGGACTACATAATGCTTGGGGAACAAGCAATTTTTCAAGTCACCACACCTGAAACATATGAAGATGCTATGAGTGAAAATAATAGAAAACATAGGAAAATGGCAATGGACAATGAAATCAAATCTTTAAAGGAAAACCATACATGGAAACTTACAAATTTGCCTAAAGGATCTAGAGTGATACCATGTAAATGGGGTTTTAGAATAAAAATGAATCCTGATGGTTCAGTAGATAAGTACAAGGCGAGACTTGTAATAAAGGGTTTCAGTCAAAAATATGGTGAGGATTTTATTGCAACATTCAGTCCAGTAGCAAAACTTAGCACGATACAAGCTATGCTGAGTATTGCAGCTACAGAAAAAATGCATTTCATTCAGTTTGACGTTTCAACAGCATTTTTATATGGATATCCAGATGAAGACATATACATGGTGCAGCCGGAGAGTTATACCGATGGAACTAAAAATGTTTGTAAATTATTACGAAGTCTATACGGACTCAAACAAGCTCCAATATGCTGGAATGAAAGATTCAGCACTTTTCTCAAACAAGCAGGGTTTAGAACAAGCGAAGCTGATCCTTGTCTTCATATAAGAGGTAGTCACAATAAAAAAGTTATGATAGCATTGTTTGTAGACGATGGGTTAGTAATGGGAAATGATCCCAAAGAGGCTGAATCCTTTATGGAGGAACTGAAGGAGGAATTTAAAATTACAATTAAACCAGCATCGTACTTTCTTGGCTTTGAAATTGAACATTTTGAAGATGGTTCAATAAAAATTTGTCAACAAGCTTATGCAAGAAAATTGTTAGAACGTTTCAATTTCAGCGAATGCAAACCTGTGACAACTCCTATAATTAGATTAGGGGATTCTGATGAGGCCGATCAGGAAAGAGACAAGCAACATAATTTTCCATACAGGGAAGCTGTAGGTGCACTAATGTATCTAATGGTAGGTACTAGACCTGAACTGGCCTACAGTGTTAGTGTTTTATCAAGAAATTTAGACTGTTCAAGTACACAAGATGTAGCAAGACTAAAGCGGTAATTTTGATACATTGCTGGGACTTGTACTTTAGGAATATGGTTTAAAGTAAAAGATAGCTGCAAGATGGATTGTTACAGTGATACAGACTTTGGTGGTTGCCTCAAGACTGGACGTTCCACTTTTGGAGTTGTAGTGACATATGCAGGAGAAGCCGTGTCATGGCTTAGCCAGAGACAACAATTAACTGCTACTTTGACAACTGAGGCAGAACTAGTGGCTGAAAATGAGGCAGTAAAAGAAATTATATGGATGTCTAGATTGTTTGAAGAAATGGGTTCTCCAAAACAAGTACCTACTCTTCAGATGGACAACCAGACAACGATTCGTCTTTGTCATAATCCTGAGAACCATCATCGCACTAAGCATATTAGAATAAAATACTTCTTCATCAGAGAAAAAGTGTTAGAAGGAGCTCTCAAAGTTGAGCACATCCCGGCGGAAGACCAGGCTGCTGACATCATGACGAAGCCACTGCCCAGACCACGACTAGTGAATTTAAGTGAGAAGTTAGGACTGTATTATAAAGTATTAAAGTTAGCTAAAAATAAAAGAAAAAAGGGAAAGTATTACAGTTAGGTAGTAGATAATAGTAATATTTTTCTTTTTTGTTTGGCAACACAGTTGCAGGCCAATATGAATAAGCTAGGAGATATAGTTATGTTCATGTTGAATAAAGATCGTTTTCAAGAAGCACGTGGTCATGTTTATTTTAAAATACTTTAATATAATTCGTTTCAAATAATATAAAAAGGTGGACAGGTGGCGTCACTAGAATGGATCATGTTACCAATGTTGATATAACGAAACGTTTCGGAGTGGCGCCGATCCATTAGAAAATGCGGGAAGGCCGTTTAAGCTGATTTGGCCATGTGCTGCGTGCAGAAGAAGACACAATAGCGACCAAGGAAGGGACGGTCAAGGCAGAGGTGGGTTGATACGATCCATAATGACCTGGAGACTGCACATCTACACCCAGATATGGTTCAAGACCGAAAGAAATGGAGACAACGAATGCTCACAGCGGACCCTGCCACAGGGCGGGACAAACGCTAGGAAGAAGAAGAAGATGATTAATTAGGATATTGATGACGACGATAATGATGATAATAGTGATATTTATGGATTGGATAATGCAAGCGTATAAGGATTGCTTAGTCCTGTCGGCGGTCATCAGTGTTCTGGTGCTAAACGATCAAATAAGTTACGAGTTGCTAAAGCTTTCGAGTCGTCCGATGAAAGTAAATCTAGTCCAAATATAACTAAAAGTTCAATAGATATGATGAAGGAAGTTAGGAGAGACAATGCGTCGAATGATTAGAGTCGAAATAAAAATCTAATGCAGGTAAAAATAATTCAGAAAAATAATTGTGGGAATTTCCCATTAAGTTTTTTTTATAATTAAGAAAAATTTATTGCTGGTGATAGAGTATTAGTTCATTGCTTAATTTACATAAATATTTCTAACACAAAACTCACTAACAGTGCTATAGCTATTAACTTATCTTTTTAACTCATTTTTATTAGATTAAATTGTGAAAATCGATTATTTGCGAAAATTTGCAATAATTTCACACAGGAAACATACTGTTGATGCCAGTATACCAATAAAAAAAATTCCAAAAATCCCTTGGACATCGTTCCAGTCCAGATTTACGAATTCTATCGAGACGTCTTTCAGTTTTAATGCTATCTGAGCTTTGTAATTGGCCTCAAAAAAAGCCTAAAAGTGAATAAAAACGTTTACAAAACACGAACACGAGAAACCTGGAAACAATAATAAGACCTTTTTTATATCAACATATGCAAATAAGTAATTACATTGAAGCTGAAAACAAATTTATAGTAAATGCATAACTAGTTACCTGTAATTCCCAAATATAGGGCAAACCTGCCTCTTTCATGGCTAAAAATTCTTTCTGAATTGTTGGGATTAATATGGCATTTTTTCTGACCAGAAGTATGCAGATAGCTGAATATAAATCGTCGTCTAATATGCGATAATATTTAACATCGTCTGCATCTACTTTATTACTTACAGCTAGTCCTAAAAATATATTGCAGTAAAATTTGCGTTATCATCTAAAAAACTAATAAGTAACTAATGTAGCGTAACTAATAAACGATAATGATTTGCTGTATTACATTCAAGTTTGTTAAGTCTGTCTAATCTTGTCTGTCTAGTCTTGCCTTTTTTTATGGGACGTAGCTGGCAAAATATAATTGCACAGACAAGTGGTCACCATGAAGTTGCTGTCGCTTGTAAATATAATTCAAACAGGAACACCCTGGAACCGCCCTTGGCATTACTTTGGGGTGTCTGTTAGGTTTTCTACCTGTCTTGTATTAACCTTGTATCTGTAACTTCTTCAATATTGCCATCCATTTCTAAGTCCGGTTCTGTTTTTCTTGCCTTTCTTTTCCTTTCATTATGTCCCTCGTCATCGTCGTGATTGCCTTCCGGTCTGTTTCTGTTCTGAGGAATAAGTCTACCACGTTTGTTGTTCAAACTACTGTGCCGCATAACTGATTTGCTGTTAGTCGGTAGTCTGCTTATTTTACGCACTGAAAGATATAATGTTCGGCGGTGTCGATCTCCAAACAGGTTATCTTTTTTTTGATTCTAAAAAGGAATGATCCAAAGACCCCATGTCCAGTAAAGGTCTGGGTGACATAATAGTCAACCTCTCCCCACTTTATTTCATTACACCGCCTCACGTCCAATAAAAGTTTTCGTCCATCCGTCGTAGCTTTCCCATCTCTGCTGCCATGCATCCATGTATTTGTTTTTTGCATCAGACCTACTATTCTTCCAGTGGCGATGTATGCTTACCATCTCCCGAACCCTCAGTTCGATAGGCGCAAGTGAGGCTAAAGCTGTTGCTGCAGCCGTGGATACGGTTCTGTACACCGATATCACTCTAAGAGCCATTTTTTCTGTTAAGGGCTTCTAGTTTATTTCGGTACAAGGAATATTTAAGCGCCTTTGATTGGTGACCAGTACATGATAGTTGAGAACGCAGCGATCATAAGCAATCAGCGTTTCAATCGGATTTGGGGTGAGCCAATTCCGAGGCAAGTCTAGGGGCTTCCTAGAAAGCCCCTAGACTAGACAATCATTAATGTCTCTCACAAGAAGCCCCTTCCGGGGCTTCTAGTGAGACCCATTAATGATTTTTTTACTTTCTCGCACTTGATTTTCATGTGAGTGGTCATTCGAGTATTTTTAACCAAGTATACACCCAAATACTTGATAGCCGGCTTGCTTCTAACCATAGTATCCAATTCACAATCCACCAATTTTTAAAAACAGACTTTTAAGTTTACTTCTGCCTGAAAGAATTACCATTTCGGTCTTAGCAGATTCCATTTTAATACCCATTTGTGTCAGCTGTTGCTGTATTATTTCTACAGCATTTTGAGCGGCTTCTGCAAGTTTTGATGTATTCCTGTCGCGGACGATGACTAACAGGTCGTTGGCATAGGCCACCGAGGTTACGTGTTTTCCTAGGTCTAGCTGTGGAATTTTGTTAAAATATATTCCATAAAATAGGTCCTAATATGAAGCCCTGAGGAACACAGCAAGTTGTTTCAATTTTTGATCCTTGGTTGGTGTATTATAATATAATAATATAAGTTGTATTATAAACAACTATTATTAATATGTTTTATATTTACAATGTTATTTAATACGAGTTAACACTAATGTATATCTAATAATAATGGAGAACATCTCGTTGATCAGGGCTACCAACTCTTGGAGGGAACCCCGACGCATGAGCAGCTTGGGCGTTCCATTACATCCCCCTTTTTTAGCGGTAACGCAACAGCACCTTAATGACACGACCGCTACTAGTCGTACTCAGGGTTGGTTCGGTGGCATCTGTAACTGGATGGCTGGCAGGCGACGGTGGTGTCGTGATCAGCATCGGTATTGGCTGAGCAGTCGCTGACTCAGTGTCGACTGGGTTCTCCTGAAAACCTGTAGAGGGATGCTCATTGTCTGACGAGTTCGATGGTCCAGATGGTTCCAGGACTAGCGACATGTTTAGGATGCCAAGAATTTCTGCGATAAGTTGCTCCCTCATTAGTTTTGACATTGTAGGATCTGGGTGCTCCCTGTTCTCTGTTTATCACCTTGGCTGGAATCCAATTTTTGTGATCTTTTCGTAGTAGTATATATCCTCCTATTATAAATTGTTCATTTTCCTTTTTTCCCCTATCTGGATTTTCCTTTTCTTTCTCCTTTATTGTTTTCAAATTCTTAGTAACATTTCTTATAATTTTCGGTTTAAATAACTTCTCGTTGGTAGGTAATAAAGTCTTGGTTCTTTTATTCATTAGTCGTTGATGGTGATTCTAGGTCGAGTCTGGGCGTATTTCTGTGGTGTAGCAGAGCTAAGTAAATATCTGAGCTATTTTCTGAACATTTTTTGAGTAGATTTTTTGTTTCTTGTACATATCTCTCAGCTAACCCATTGGATCTGGCAAAATGTGGACTTGAAATTCGGTGTTCGAACTGCCATTGTTTAGTAAATTCTTTGAATTCATGACTGCTATACTGTCTGCATCCATCTGTTTGAAGTGTGTCTGGTATTCCAAATGTAGCAAACCATGCTTTCAAGACTTTGATAATAGTGGTGCTATTTGTCACATCCACTTGTTTGAAGTCAAAAAATCCTGAGTAAGCATCTGCTATTAGTAGATATTCATTTCCTTGAAAATGGAATAAATCAGATGCGACAATGCTCCAAGATCTTTTAGGTGGTCTCTGTTGTATCATAGGCTCCATTGGATCATCTTTCTGAATTTTATTACAGGTTATGCAAATTCTTACATATTCTGTAATGTCTTTTGTCATTCCAGGCCAGAAAACGTTGTCTCTAGAAAATTGTAGCGTTCCTTGTACACCCTTGTGACTCAGATGGCAGTGCTTCATTATTAACAGTACCATTGATGGTGGAATTAATACTCTGTCGCTTTTGAAAATCAGGTTATTAATGACGCTCAGCTCAGTTTCTCTATATGTCCAATATTTTTTTAAGTTATCTTTGACTTCTTCAATTTTGTCAGGCCATCCTTCTAAAATTATTTATTTTAGTTCTTTTAATTCATTGCTATTTTCTGTATATCTTTTCAAGTCTTCTTTACGTGATTTGGTGAATGGAACAACGGCACATATCTGAAGCGTTCCATTGTGCATTTCTTCGCAGCTTAGATTCTGGCAGTCTCTACTTAGTGCATCGACGACGTACATCTCTGAGCCTTTTCTATAAATGATTTTAGTGTTATACGGCAGTATTTGATATAAAATTCTTTGTAATCTGGGCGGCGCTTCCGCGAGGGACTTCTTAAATATTGTTTCTAAAGGTTTATGGTCAGATTCGATGGTAAGATTTTTACAACCCCAAATGTAACTGTGAAATTTTTTACAAGCTACCAATATGGCATTTGCTTCTTTATCCAGTTGACTGTATCCTATTGCTGTGGTAGTAAAAGACTTGGCGCAGTAGGCAATAGGTTTTCCTTTTTGAATCAATACTCCACCGCAGGCATAACTACTTGCGTCCACTGAAAGTAGTATAGCCTCTTTTGGATTATAATATCCCAAAACGGGGGGCTTTTTCAGTAACTCTTTCAATTTTAAAAAAGTCTCCTCTTGCTCGTTGTTCCAATACCATTCTGTGTCATTTTTCAGTAATACTCTTAATGGTCTAGTTACAGCAGCCATGTTTTTCATGAATTTTGAGAGGTATGTTACTAAACCAAGGAATCTTTGCAGTTGTTACATTTTCAGGTCTCTTTATTTTATTTATCGTTTCTAATTTTTCTGGGTCTGGCTTCAATCCTTTGTTCGTCACAATATGTCCTAAGAATTTAACTTCTTGTGTACTGAATATGCATTTTTCTTTATTTAGTTTTAACCCTGAATTTCGAAATTTATCAAGCACTTTTTGTGTATTTTTTTCTAATTTATCTTGTGTTTCAGCATGTAAAAGTATATCATCCATTGATACCTCTGTGTTTTCTATGTCCGTGAGGAGTGAGCATGACTTGTTGAAACACTTCAGGCGCAGATGCTAAACCAAATGGCATTCTCAAGCAAAAGTATCTTCCAAATGGCGTGCTGAATGTTAAATATTCTGATGTTCTTTTTGTGACTCTAAGCTGCCAAAAACCCTCTTTTGCAATCTAATAAAGTGAACCATTTTGATCCGTGTATTCTTGAAGTTATTTCTTCAACCGTGTTTAGAGGGTAGTGCCTTCTTAGGTTTTTATTTATGACTGGTGGATCTAAGCAAAATCGTATTTATCCATTTTTTCGTACTACTACCATAGGTGAAACTGCTGGTGTTGGTTCTGTGACTGCTTTTATTATTTTTTGTTCGACCATACTCTCCAATTCTTTTTTTTACTTGATCTGTGATTATATGTGGTACCTTTCTTGGTGGGCATACCGGCAGCAGTGGGTTGTCTATCAGGTCTATATGGTATTTAAATTGTTTCAGGCATCCAACTCCATCAAAAATATCTTCGTTTTTCTTTGACAATTCTTCAACTCGTCTCACTAAGTTGAGGTTTACACAGCTTGTTTTGCCGAGTATTGGTGTAACTTCCTTCTCTACTATTATATATTTGGCGGCTAACTTTTTATTTTTAATTTTTGTTTCGATCCAGGCATCTCCTAATACAGGCATTTTGTGGTTAGAAAATGACACCAAATACCTGGTAGTGGACTGCTCTATGTTGGCTCTAGTTTTTTCAGCTATACTTTTACTGCATACGTTGCATTGGCTACCTGCATCAAGTTTAAATTTTACCTGAATTCCTGACAATCTTGCTGTCTCAAACCAGTTCTATTCGTGACCTGTGTCCTTTCCGATTGCAGAGAAATAGTAATCTGCATCACTTATTTCCTTTTCTTCTTCCATTGTTTGTACATTCTTGTTTCATTTCTTTTACAGTACTTAGTGAAGTGATTTCTTCTATGGCATATCCTACATGTTTTTCCAAATGCTGGGCATGCCCTAACTACATGTCTCGTACCACATCTTCCACAGTTAAATTCTCTTTCTTCGAATTCACTTTTTTTTACACTGTCTATCTTTATCACTATTATTAATATAATTATTTTTCCTTTTATATGTAACCGTTTCTACTGACGCTGTATTCTTCATATTTTTCACTTGTTGTTGAACCTTTTCCACTGAGTGACAGATAGCTACTGTTTTTTCTAGGGTTAATTCATGTTCAGCCAGGAGTTTTTCCCTTGTAGTGTCACTTTCTATGCCGATTACTATTTTATCCCGAATTATGCTGTCTTCAAGAATTCCATAACCACCATTTTTAACTTTGGTTTTGAGATTAGTAAGAAATTCATCAAAATATTTTCAACTTTCTTGGGTCATGAGGTTGAACATATATCTTTCATAGGTTTTATTAATTCTCGGTGTACAGTAGTTTGTAAATTTACGTTTAATAATGTCGAGTGATTGGGACTCAGTTACAGATAAGTTAAAGGTATTAAAGATGACAGCAGCGTCTGGACCAATATTTGTCATGAAAATTGCAACCTGTACTTCTGCTTTCTTTTTACTTAAGTTAGTTGCAACGGCGTACCACTGTTGTAGCCACAGTTTCCATGCTTCTACGATGTTTTCTATCGTTGTAACGAAATATTTCGGCGGTTTTATATTTGCACTATCTTCCGACATTTTAACTTGGTTTCGGCACCATGTATTATAATATAATAATATAATTTGTATTATAAACAACTATTATTAAAATGTTTTATATTTACAATGTTATTTAATATGACTTAACACTAATATATCTAATAATAATGGAGAACATCTCGTTAATCAGGGCTACCAACTCTTGGAGGGAAACCTGACGCATGAGCAGCTTGGGCGTTCAATTACAGTTGGTAATAATGTAACGGTTGGTGAGGTACGACTGGATCATTTTTACCAGGTATGGACTAATGTTTGCTGTGATTAACGCGTTTATTATTTGATCCCACGGAGCCGAGTTAAATGCGTTTTCTTCGTTTTGAGTAATTAGTACAGAGAACTCTTACTCTTGTATTTGTATGCTTTTTCTCTGTTTGAGTTCAGGGTTTCCATGACTTTAGAAATTGCATCTATAGTCGACCTGCCCGCTCGAAACCTACCTCTTTTGTTGCTAGTTCGTCTTCTAGGCGTGGCTGAATAAGCATTTCTAAAAATTTACCTGGGCTGTCAACTATACATATTGGCCGATATGTTGTTTCGTCTGCCGGGTCTTTTTTTAGGATTGTCAATAAGAACGAGTCGTGCCACCTTCAAAATATCAGGGAATTCTCCCTTGTATAGGCAGTTATTCATCACTCTTAAGACATATTCGGGTTTCTTATTTACTAACACTTTAAGCACGTCTGGGGATATACAATCAGGTCCGGGGAGTTTTCCCTACCTTAATCCGTTGCGGAGTTGCTAAAATTTCTTCTAGGTCAAAGGGATTTATTTCTATGTGTTCGGGGTCCACCCAATTGATTTTTTGGTCTAATTGGGAACAATTTTTTCACTTGGTTTATTATGTTTTCCTCGCTCAGCGTGATTTTTGTCCTTAGTTTTAGTTTGCCCGATATGATTTTAAAACCTTGGCCCCATATATCCTCTTCTAGTTGATTGCAGAGATCCTTCCAGAGTTTTTTCTTCATCATCATCACCATGGCCTTTTGGTGATCCAATCTTGGATGTAGGCCTCTTCCCTCTTCTTCCACTCTTGGCGATCTTGTGCCCGTCTCATTCATTCTCGACCTCCGTGCCGTCGATCATGTAGTCCATCCAGCGCGGCGGTGGTCTTTGATCCTTGAGTATCCGGTCTGGGTCTTCATTCAAGGACTCGTCTCGTCCAGCGACTCGTTCATTCTCGGTATATGTCCTGCCTATGTCCACTTTTTCCTTGTTATGACAGCCATGACTTTTTTCACCTTGGTCTTATTCCGGATCCATTCGTTAAGATTCCGATAACGAACGGTGGTCCCGAGCATCGCTCTCTCCATGCCCCTATTCGCGACTCGGAACTTCTCGACAGTCTTCTGCGTAAGGGTCATGGTCTCTGTACCGTTGCTGAGCACGGGCATGACACACTGCCCGAAGACTTTCACTTTGAGATCCAGGGATATTTTGCCACGTAGAATCTACTTATTCGCACCGAACGCTGCCCAAGCCTGCGCGATCCGCCTTTCCACTTCCACTACCTGGTTCTCAAAGCCCAGTATAACCTTTTGCCCCAAGTATATTTTACTCGGTTACTTTCTCCACTGGAAGCTGGTAGTCTGTGATTTCGGGAATATTGGTCATAATCTTGGTTTTCTCCATGTTCATTTTAAGACCCGTCTTCTCGGATTCCACTCTCAAATCCTCTAGCATCGTCACCATCTCCCCAATGCTCTCTGAGACCAGAACCAGGTCATCAGCAAACCTCAGATTGGTCATTCTCTCTCCACCAATCATCAGCCCCTTCCCTGCCCATTGCATCTGTTGGAATATAAATTCTAGTGCTAGGGTAAACAGCTTCGGTGATATTGTGTCCCCTTGCCTGAGACCTCTCTCTAGATGAACTTTATTGGTTTTCTTGTGCAGGGAGACACATGCAGTTACGTTCTAATGCAGGTGGTTGAGGATCTGTATCTTTCATCGATACGGCATTTAACTAGAGCTTGCTCTATGGCCCATCACTCTATGGAGTCGAACGCTTCCTCGAGTTTGAAAGTGATCATTGGTGCTGAAGCCTGAGCGAAAGCCTGCCTGTTCTCTGGGTTGAAAGAATTCTAGCTTCCTGTCAAGTCTGTTAACTAGAACCCGAGAGAAGAAGTTGTAGACATTGACAGTAGACTGATAGGTCTGTAGTTTTCCAGCCTCTTGATGTTCCTTTTTTTGTGGATTAGGGTGATTACTGCGTTATGCCATGATGCAGGTACTTTACCTTCCGAGATGCACTTTGTAAATAGATTTGCCAGCACTTCACTAAGTACCTTGTCGTTGCTTTTGATCATCTCTGGTAATATAATAGATGAATAATTTTCACAAGTAGCATGCAAATTCCCAGTTTGCCATACACTGTCATCCTTCAAAATAATGACACCACACTCCTGCCAGGCTCCACAGAAAGCTCGGTTTGTATCAAAATTAAGTATCAAACATATTAGTAACCCGCTCTGAATGCAATTACATTCGTATAATTTTTCAATCAGCATCGATTTTTCTGTTAGTTTAACATGAAGTCCATGACTTGGATGTACAAGGTTAAACAGCTGTAGAAGAATAAATTGGAAAATGTTTCCTAATTTATTAAATTTGACAAAACGTTTCTTTAGTTTCCAAGATTTTAGAATATTTGACAAGATATTTCTGTCTATTCCACGATTTCACATTATCATCTAATAAGTCATCTTCCCCAGGGGCTCTTCTATTCTTAAGTTGTTGTATAGCGAGCATTATTTCCTCTGGAATAACATCCGGAATTTCTTCGAATCCGATGTTTTCGACAGGTGGTCGTGTTTCCCCTCGAGGTGTCAGTGGCTGACTGATACTTTGTTTTCGTAGAGTGTTTCATAGAAGTCCTGTACTATTGCAAGCAGCTGCTCCTTGTTTGAAACTACTTCTCTATTCCCGTTGATATGCTTCTTGCCCTCACTCAGCTTCAGCCTTAGAACTCTTTGGCTGCTGTTATTTGCTCTTGTTTTTTGAAGAAGGTGTTCATAGCATACGGTGAATTTGCTTGTGAGAAGTTGAGAAGCATCTGTCCTCGGGCATTTCGTACTCCGACTCCGAAAGTTCCTATGCTAGTTTCGCCGCTGTTCTCCTTTCTGCCAACTCTCGCGTTGAAGTCGTCCATTTTTACGGTAAACTTGGTCTTTACTTTATCGCTCAGAGATCTTAGGTCTTCGTACAACTCTGCTACAGTTTCATCAGGATGATCTGATGTTGGCGCATAAGCCTGGAAAACTTTAAGTTTGTACATTTTGCTGAGTCTTAGTAAAATGTACGCAAGACGATCCGAAATTCTGTTTACTTCAATCACACACTCTCTTATGGTTTGGTTTCCCATAAAGCCAATTTACCATCCGGGAGTTAGAGAGTTATTTCTTACGAGTATTTATAAGAGTCTTCGAATGTGTTTTTGAGTCACCGATCTGTGCATCGGTTGAGTTTGTTTTATTTATCCTCACCAGCACTCTTCGCTTCATGATACATTCGGCTCTTTTTGCTGCTATTGTTGTTGTCCACCAGTATACAGGTTGATGACAATGATTTGGTTGACGTCGTTTTGGAAAACATTTATCGCACATTTGTCTCTCTAGTCTTATTTGTCTGGTTATGTTGGACAAGTCTTCCCAGTTTTGTGTGTCTAGCCTTGCCTGTCAAGTCTTGTCTGTCTAGTATTGTATCACTAGTCTTGAATGCCTAGTGTTGTATCTGTAGTCGTGTCTGTATAGTTTTGTATGTCTATCTAGTCTTGTCTGTTTGGTTTTGTATGATTAGTCTTGTGTGCGTAGTCTAACTCTCGAATCTTGTGTCCCCTTGCCTGACACCTCTCTCTAGATGAACTTTGTTGATTTTCTTGTGCAGGGAGACATATGCAGTTGCGTTCTAATGCAGGAGGTTGAGGATCTGTATGTATCTTTCATCGATACGGCATTTAACTAGAGCTTGCTCTATGGCCCACCACTCTATGGAGTCGAACGCTTCCTCGAGTTTTAAAGTGATCATTGGTGCTGAAGCCTGAGCGAAAGCCTCTGACTGTTCTCTGGGTTGAAAGAATTCTAGTTTCCTGTCAAATCTGTTAACTAGAACCCAAGAGAAGAGGTTGTAGACATGGACCGTAGAATGATAGGTCCGTAGTTTTCCAGCCTCTTGAGGTTCCCTTTTTGTGCATTAGGGTGATTACTGCGTTATGCCATGATGCAGGTACTTTACCTTCCAAGATGCACTTTGTAAATAGGATTGCCAGCACTTAACTAAGTACCTTGTCGTTGCTTTTGATCATCTCTGATAATATATCATCTTGCCCAGGGGCTCTTCTATTCTCAAGTTGTTGTATAGCGAGCATTATTTCTTCTGGAATAACATCCGGAATTTCTTCGGATCCGATGTTTTCGACAGGTGGTCGTGTTTCCCCTCGAATTGTCAGTGGCTGACTGATACTTTGCTTTCGTAGAGTGTTTCATAGAAGTCCTGTATTATTGCAAGCAGCTGCCCCTTGTTTGAAATTACTTCTCCATTCCCGTTGATATGCTTGAAGATGTGCTTCTTGCCCTCACTCAGCTTCAACCTTAGAACTCTTCGGCTGTTGTTATTTGCTCTTGTTTTTTGAAGAAGGTGTTCATAGCATGCAGTGAATTTGCTTGTGAGAAGTTGAGAAGCATCTGCCCTCGGGCATTTCGTACTCCGAGTCCGAAATATCCTATGCTAGTTTCGCTGCTGTTCTCCTTTCTACCAACACTCGCGTTGAAGTCGCCCATTTTTACGGTATACTTGGTCTTTACTTTATCGCTCAGATATTTTAGGTCTTCGTACAACTCTTCTACAGTTTCTTAGTGTCTTAGTACAATGTACGCAAGACGATCCGAAACGCTGTTTACTTCAATC
The DNA here is from genome assembly GCA_944588485.1 of Phosphuga atrata. NCBI lineage: Eukaryota > Metazoa > Arthropoda > Insecta > Coleoptera > Silphidae > Phosphuga > Phosphuga atrata. The sequence continues at coordinate 13,397,598 of OX155895.1, read as the reverse complement.
ACAAACTCTTTTATGGTTTGTTTACCATAAAGCCAATTTACCATCCGGGAGTTATAGAGTTCTTAATTACGAGTATTTATAAGAGTCTTCGAATGTCTTTTGAGTTGAGATATTCATTTCTCGCCGCTAGCTTCTGTGCATCGGTTGAGTTTGATTTATTTATTCTCGCCAGTACTCTTCGCTTCCTAATACATTCGGCTCTTTTTGCTGCTATTGTTGTAGTCCACCAGTATACAGGTTAATGACAAAGGTTTGGTCGACGTCGTTTTGAAAAACATTTATCGCACATTTGTCTCTCTAGTCTTATTTGTCTGGTTTTGTTGGCCAAGTCTTGTCTTCCCAGTTTTGTGTGTCTAACCTTGCCTGTCTAGTGTTGTATCACTAGTCTTGCGTGCCTAGTGTTGTATCTGTAGTCGTGTCTGTATAGTTTTGTATGTCTATCTAGTCTGTTTGGTTTTGTATGATTAGTCTTGTGTGCCTAGTCTTATCTGTCTAATCTTGTCTCTTTAGACTTGTTTTTCTTGTCTTGCTTTATCAGTCTTGTCTGTCTAGACTCGTTTTTTATTTGTAGTTTGGGGGAACCTCTCACTAAATCCCCTGTTGCAGTTGGCTTTTAGTATGTGCCACCCCGGAAACGCGTTTTTCGCATTCCTTAAGGGTGGACAGCCTGCACGGTTAGTGATGCCCTGGTTGAAAGTGCATCCTCTGTGAAGAATGGAACCCCTCTTCTCAGGCGGGTATGTTGTCTACTACACTACAGAGGGAGACGTCCAGACTCGACTATCCATAGTCTTGTATGTCTAGAGAACTAGATAAACATTTACTTACTTATTTTGTCCAGTTTTGTCATAAATTTGCAAAATAAATATTAACCCTTTGCGCTTGAGCCTTTTTTCGCTTGGGTCAAACAGCAACTCGAGACGTTTCGCGGCATGTGGTGAATGAATTACCTTTAACCAAGTACTGTCCGAGAGTCATCGTTCGAGTTTCAGACAAAAACGTATGTAATGAGTAACAGTCACCTCACGATTTTTTTTTATCAGCCGGCATTAATCCACTCATGGACATAGGCCTCTTCCATTTCCCTCCATGTGGACCTGTCTTGTGCTGGGAGCATCCAGTTCTTTCCCGTTCTTCTTTGTATGTCATCTTGCCATCTTAGCATGGGTCTGCCTCTGCTTCCCTTTGTTTTCCGTGGTCTCCACTGCATAATGATTTTTGTCCATTTCTCATCATTTCGCGCAACGTGTCCTGCCCAACGCCACTTATTTTTTGCATTTTGTTCTATGACGACGCTTACTTTAGTTCTTGCCCTGATATCCTCGTTTCTTTGTTTATTCCTTAAGCTAATTCCCAGCATCGCACGTTCCATCGCACGCTGACAAACCCGTAGTTGTTGTGCACTTTTCTTTGACATGGTGACTGTTTCGAGTCCGTATAATATAACTGGCAGTAGGCAGGCATCGTATACTTTCCCTTTCAGATTAATTGGTATCTTCGGTTCTTTGAGGATATATGCGAGTTTTCCAAATGCTGCCCATTCCAACCTGATCCTCCTCCTTACCTCGGTTGTCTGGTTGTCTTTGCCTAGCCTGATGCTGTGTCCCAGATAAATATATTCTTCCACTAGTTGAAGTGTGTGGTTATCGATTTTGACATTGATGTTGGTGTTGTTTGAGCTCATGATCTTCGTTTTCTGGAGGTTCATTTCTAGTCCTACTTTCTGTGACTCAGGCATATCATGGTGTTAAGTTCGTCCTGGTCGGTGCTCATGATCACAATGTCGTCGGCGAATCGGAGATGACTCAAAAATCTCCCATCTATGTTGACGCCCTTTTGTTGTCATGTCAGATTCTTACACACGTCTTCTAATGCCAGGGTAAATAATTTTGGAGAGATTGAATCTCCCTGTCTTAACCCCCTCCGTATAGAGATTTTTTGGGTTGTTATATTTTCGTCTACTTTGACATGTATTGCAGCATCCTTGTAGATATCTTTAATGAGGTTGGTATATCTTGAATCAATCCTCGCATTGCCCATTGCCTCCAGTACCGCCCAGGTTTCCAGCGAATCGAAAGCTTTTTTGTAGTCGACGAATGCGAGGTGTAATGGAATATTATATTCAGTACACCTCTTAATAAGAGTACGTATCGTTTGAATGTGATCCTTCGTATTATAGCCGCTTCGGAAACCGGCTTGTTCCACTGGTTGGTAGAAATCGAACTTCTTGTTGAGTCGGTTTGTTATGATTTTGGTTAGGAGCTTATTCAAAACGGACAAGGGACTGATAGGTCTATAGTTTTCGATGTTGGTTCGATCTCCTTTTTTGAAGAGAATTATTACTTCGGCATTTCTCCAGGCGTCGGAAATTTTTCCCTCTCCATACATTTGTTAAGAAGAATTATCATTGCTTTTTCCAGAGTTGTTCCTCTATTCTTCACCATTTCTGTTGTAAGGCGGTCTTGTCCTGGGGCCTTTCGGTTTTTCATCAGCTTCAGTGCCATTCTCAGCTCTGCAGTATCAATCTCCAGGATGTCCTCGGAGCCTACATTCGGGACTGTCTGGTCTATACGGTTTGGCTTAGGTACCGATTGCCTGTAGAGTTCCTGATAGAAGTGTTGGATGTGATCTGTTTCCTTTCTGTCACATCTTGTCCTTGTTGGTTCTTAATTTTGTATATGAGCGACCTTCCCTTTGTCCTTTTTGATCGAAGGACTTTCATATTCATGTTGTCTTTTATGGCTTCTTGTATGATCTTTGTGTTATGAGATCTTATGTCTTTTTTAATCACTTTCTTTACTCGCTTGTCTAGTTCTCGGTATCCTATTGAGTCTCTGTCGATTTTTCTGCGTTCTGCTAGGAGTGCGTTTGTGCTCTGGCTGAGTTTCATAATAGTTTTTTCTGCCCCTGTTTTTTCTCTCACCTCACGAATGCAAATGGTTAATAATTAGTTGTTTTTTCAATAATCTATAATGTCTTTGTGCAATTTTTCACAAATTGCACACTCAATTGTTGCGAAACTAGATAACTTACTGGGTCTAAATGATTTAATATAAGTTAAATAAATCTTTACCAAAGCTGGGAAACTTTTTCGAATAATGTGACTAAAGTATTTACCATTTGGAACTCTATCAGCTAACATAGCAAATTTATGCGATTTCATTCTTTCTCTAATTTCTTCTACCTTCATTATCAATATATTTTTAACAACATGTTGATATTTGTCCTACAAAAAATATGATAAATATAAATTAATACACAGATAAACATAGAGAATTGTACACATTGTAAATTTTTCTCATTATCAAATAATATGCCAGGCAACAATAGTGACAAAACTCAAAAAAAACCGGCCAAGTGCGAGTTGAGACTCGCGCACCGAGGGTTCCGTACAAACTTGTAAGTAAGATATCTATTTTTTTTTTTTGGCAGGACGTAGCAAGCACATTCAGTTAACTTGACAAGTGGCCCTCCTGAAATCACGACCATCTTAGTACCGCTGCAAGCATAACCTCAAGATGTCGCTGTCGTACGATGGAATTCTACCCTATATTTTATTACCATACATCCCCCATTCACTATGAGTGTTTAGGGGTTCTGGAACTTCACTATTTGTTTTTACTGCTCAATTTTGCCTGTATACATATATACCCCGTATAAAGGTATACAGGGTATTTTTTTTAAATAACGCGAATATTTTTAAACTTATAAATAGAAAACTTTATTTTAGTATTACACTTATTCACTAACTTATATTAAGATCTAACTATTTCTAGATCTAATATAAACTAATATATTAACTATTTCTAGATCTATTTCGATACTCTTAACATTTAGTTGTTCAATTGACTGATTTTTGGGCAATTGACTACCAAAAAATATAGGGCGTAAGTGATTTAAGTATAAGAGAATATTAAGGAAAATTAGACGAAATATAATATATACAGGATGTCATTTGTCTTTTTGGATACATTTGTCTTTCTGGAACAAATGCGGCCGGACGCTGGGTATAGAACTCGGGCCTCTATACTCGTCAGTTAGCGCTCTAACATGAGGCCACGAGCGTCACCACTACGCCACTCGCGCCGGCAAACATATTATAAGTGTGTATGTATTACATATTATAAGTGGGGTATAACATAGTGAATTTTTCAATTCAACGTAAGAATGATCTGCTTCACGAAATGTTAAACCAACGAAATCAACTCAAAAAAAACCGGCCAAGTGCGAGTTGTGACTCGCGAACCGAGGGTTCCGTACAAACTTGTAAGTAAGGTATCTTTTTTTGTGGAGGACGTAGCAAGCACATTCAGTTAACTTGATAAGTGGCCCTCCTGAAATCACGACCATCTTATTACCGCTGCAAGCATAACCTCAAGATGTCGCTGTCCTACGATGGAATTCTACCCTATATTTTATTACCATACATCCCCCATTCACTATTAGTGTTCAGGGGTTCTGGAACTGCACTATTTGTTTTTACTCATCAATTTCGCCTCTGCATCCGCCGTTGTTCGTTCTTTTTGTGTAATAATCTCTCTTGTCATGTTCTCCGTGTATGTCCAGTATTGTGCTGATTTAAGCATAACATCTACCAGGGTGTGTATCTAAGACGTATACTAGAATTATTATAGTGTAGCTGCAATTTTATTGTGGTTAGTTCCTAGCAGTGTTACTAAAATTAGAAATTAAAGTTATTTGATTACTTGCTTAAGTTTTAAATCTGAACCAGATTTGTAAGTGGTGACTGAAAAAGGAATGCATGGTACCGCATTGTATATCGTGTTATTAACGTTTCCACTTAGCTTTTCAGTATGCGCCACCCCGGTTACGGGTATTTTGCATTCTTTTAGGATGGTCTGCCCGGACGGTTAGTGCCTCCCTGGTTGAAAATGCCTCATCGGCGGGACCTAACCGAGGGGGACCTAACTGTATGCAACCCATATGCTTCTGGTGCCTGACAATACCACGCAACACATTAGTATATTTTCATTAGTTTCTAATTCTAATTAAACTACATATTTACGGTTTTCAGATTTTTCCCTTTACATGTACTGTAAGACACCGCTTCTTGCCAAATTTCATGATTCTAGGTCAACGGGAAGTACTCTGTATGATTTGATTCCCTTGTGAAATCGCAAAATATGCGACATAAACGGTCATATCTTTTGATCGCGTTGACTTACAAGTTTGATTTTTTCACAGCTGAAAGAGACCGTAGACCCGAGTATTTGATACAAATTTCAACTTGTTACCTCTATGCGTTCCTGAGAAAAATGGTCTTAACACACAGACAGACGGACGGACGGACAGACAGACAGACAGACGGACAACAAAGTGATCGTATAAAAACGGCACAAAAAAAGTGCGTGTTGAGTCACGCGTAATGTAAGGTTCCGTAGTTGCCATTCTTACTCTTATGACTTAAGACTCAAATGTCTAAAAAATTATAAAATAACTTAATCGGCTGACATTGATATTCGGCTGACATTGTGAGTTCATATGTGACGTCATATTTCAACATAACCAATAATATATTGCTGTTATTCGGCTGCCGTTCTTTTTGTCACTTTTTATAAATTGGTCGACTATTACTAAACTCGAAAAGGGGGGTAATGGGGTAGTAAGCGAATATATAAGGCCGCCTCCGGATAACTCCGAGTAACCCAACTGGAGACCAACTGGAGAACCCAACGGTAACAAACCCGGGTGGAAAGATGGGTCAGGAACAAACGAGAGCGGGTGAAATGGCCCCGCGGAAAGGGGGTTGGCAGTGGGCTAGCAACTTACTCCGTAAAAAAAAGGCCGTCTTATAGCCTCGGAAATCAATTGCACACACGGTGTGCAATTGGTCTCGAATGGGTTAAAGGATAATGATTTAAAACTCTTTTCATGAATGTTCGAACCCTATACCGCAATGCGTCTCTTAGACTTCTGGAAGAACAAATAGTAGGATATGGAGCTGACGTAGTTGCAATACAAGAAATGCGCTGGACTGGCAACGGAGTCATACATAAGAAAAACTTGAATCTATACTACAGTTGTCACCCCTCTTAACATCAATTTGGTACTGGCTTTGTGGCAATGGAAAGATTTATGCAGCTAGTAATAGGCTTTAAAGCTATTAATGAGAAATTGTGCGTGCTTAGACTAAAAGGAAAATTCTTCAACATTAGTATAATTAATGTACATGCACCTCCATCATCATCGTTGGCACTACAACCCTGGGTGGGTCCTAGCCTCCTCAAGGATCTTCCGACATCCGTTTCTGTATTGGGCTTTATTCTTCCAGTTAGTTACACCTATGCTTCTCAGGTCTTTTTCTACCCCGTCTATCCATTGCAATTTTGGTCTACCTCTTCCTCTATTTCCATCAGGTTCTGATCTAAGTGCTCGTTTTGTGGGTCTTTCGTCATTCATCCTCATTACATGTCCAGCCCATCTTAGTCTTCCTAGTTTTATTATTTTTACTATGTCGACATCTTCATATATTTGGCACAGCTCGTGGTTGTATCTGCTCCTCCATGCCTGGTTTTCTTGGACGGGGCCAAATATTTTTGTCAATATTTTCCTTTCAAAGACTCCCAGGAGGTTCTCGTCTGCTTTGCTTAGGGTCCACGTTTCTGAAGCGTATGTTAATACTGGCCTTATTAATGTCTTGTATATTATACATTTTGATTTTCTTGTCAGGTTCGGAGACCTCAGTTGTGTTTAGATTCCATAGTAACATCTATTAGCTGTGATTATTCTTCGCTTTATTTCTTCTTCGTTTTTTCATTCATAATTTATTTGGGAACCTAGGTATATGAAATCCCGTACTGTTTCTATATTATAGTCGCCTACTGTTATGTTTTGACCTATTCTATTTCTCCCGCCTCTATTACCCGTTACGACCATTGCTTTTGTTTTTTGTTCATTTATTTCTAGACCCATTTTTCGATCTCCTCTTTCTAGGTTGTTAAAGGCCTCTATGTTTTTCCGTTTTGTTCTACTTATTATATTGATGTCCGCGTATGCCAGTATTTGAACTGATTTTGTGAAAATTGATCCAGACGTTTCAATTTTTGAATCTCTTATTGCTTTTTCGAGTACCATATTAAACAGTAGGCACGCAAGAGCGTCCCCTTGTCTCACTCCTTTTCGTGTTTTAAAAATTGTTGTTTGAAAACAAAATTGTTGTTTGAAAAATTTGTGTTTTTAAATTGCCTGGATGTTTCGTTTTGTATCTTGACGGCACATATCACTTGTTTCATTGTAAGTCTCGTGAGATTTATAAGCTTGAGTGGTATTTCAAGTTCTTGCATCGCGTCATATAGCGCCTTTCTATTTATGCTGTCGTATGCAGCTTTGAAAGCCACGAATGTGTGGTATGTATCCACCATAAATTCAGTTGTCTTTTCTGGGATTTGTCTAGGTATGAAGATTTGATCGGTTGTCGATCTTCCACTACGGAATCCACATTGGTAGTTTCCAATTATCTGTTCGACATAGCTTACTATTCTGCTATGGATAATGTTTGATAAGATTTTGTAGCCTGTGTTTAAGAGTGTTATGTTATTAGTGCTTATACCTCTGTAATTTGTGCAATTTAGTTGGTAACCTTTTTATGCAGAGGGCATATCAGGCCTATGTTCGATTCTTCCGGTATTATTTCCAGCTTCCATATGTTTGTTATTAGTTTGTGTATGACCTGTGTTAGTTCTTCTCCGCAATGCTTGATGAGTTCGCTTGGTATATTGTCAGACCCAGGCGCTTTATTATTGTTCATTTCCATTATTGTTTTTTTAACTTCTTTCAAAGTGGGAGGTGGTTGGTTCTCATCTGTTATAGGATTATTGTTGTTTTCTTCATCTTCTGGTTTATTTTCATCAACTCCGTTAAGATGTTCGTTGAAGTATTCTGCCCATCTGTCCAATATCTTGTCTTTCTCATTTATGATTTGTCCATTTTTGGCTTTGCATATTGATATTCTTGGTTTGAACTCTTTCCTTATATTATTTATTTTCCTATAGAACTTTCTGCTCTCATTTTGGTTCCGTAGTTTTTCGAGTTCCTTACTCTGCTCGTTTTCGTGTTTTTTCTTTTTTTGTTTATGTATCTTTTTCTCTTCTCTACGCCTATCTCTATATTCTTCTATCATCGCTCTTGTCCTGTACTTGCTTTGCATTTTTAGATATACTTCATTCTTCTTTTTTGTGGCCTCCTGGCATTCTTTATCAAACCAGTTATTCCTTGTGCGTGTTTGCTCTTCTCCTATCACTTCCTCTGCCGACGCTTTTATTATCCTTTTACATACTTTCCACTGTTGGTTAACTTCGGTCTCTGCTGTGGGTTGTTCCTCTTGAATTCGTTTATTGATGCTCACTCTGAATTTAGTTGCTTCTTCCAGTATCTTCAGCTTTTCCGTATTATACTTTTTTTGTCGCTCACCTCGTACTTTTTGTACGTCCGATATTCTTGCCCTGATTTTAGTTTCTACTAGATAGTGATCAGAATCAATATTTGCTCCTCTATATGTTCTCACGTCCATAAGGTTTGACTCATGCCGCCCATAAATGAGTAGGTGGTCGATCTGATTAAACGCATTGCCATCTGGGTGCTTCCATGTTGCCTTATGTATGTCTTTATGTTCGAACTTGGTGCTGCCTATTACCATGTTTTTGGAGGCGAAGTTGACTAATCTTAGCCCGTTTTCACTAGTTTCATTGTGCAGGCTATACTTTCCTATTTGAGGGTATAGGGCGGGTTCTTTACCTATCTTTGCGTTCATGTCTCCTATTATTATCTTGATGTCATTATTTGGGCATTAATTATAGGTTTTTTCTAATTCGTCGTACAATTGGTCTTTTTCGTCTTCTGCTTTCTCTTCTGTTGGCGCGTGCGTCGTTATAATGCTTATATTGAAGAACTTTGCCCTAACACGTATACAGCATATTCTCATGCTTACTGGTGTGAATCCTATTATTAGATTTTACGCTTTTGCTAACAATAAACCCTGTCCCAAACTTATGTTCATTTTTGTGGCAGCTATAGTATATATCGTGTTTTCTTTTCTGGATTATGCCGTTCATGCACCTACTGAAGATAAATCAGAAGAAGATCTATACTATGATGATAAAGACCTATACTATGATCAGTTAGAAAGTGCCTATGATCAAACCGCAACCCACGACATTCAGATAATTATCGGTGACATGAATGCTAAGATTGGCAAGGAGTAAATATACCAAGAGCATATTGGTAGACACAGCCTCCATTATGAAAGTAATGACAACGGGAACAGGGTTATTAAGAACATGGTAGTGGGAAGTACAACGTTCGAACATAAAACAATACACAAGGTTACATGGGTCCCCCAATGGAGAAACTGAAAACCAAATCGACCATGTACTTATAGACAGCAGACACTACTCCAATCTCATGGATATTAGAACGTACAGGGGAGCAAACATTGGCTCGGACCATTAACTGATTGGTGCGAAACTAAGAGCCAAAATTTCCAACGTGAAAAAGGCCAAAGGACGTAATGAACTAAGATATAACGCAGATGCCCTGAAAGAAGAAAAAACACTTAATGCATACAAGACCTATATTGAAGAGAATATAAACATCAGGGATGATGAGCCAGACGATGTCATAAAACAAGTGACAGAAAACATCCTGGGCTATGAGAATAAAACGCCAAAGAAAACAGCAACAAAAAACAAGAGATGCAGAAGAAACTTACAAGAATCTCAGAACAGAAGAAAAGAGGATGCATAAAAGAAAGAAAAGAGAAAATGAAGAAAAACTCTTGTATCAAATAGAACGCCTTAAATTCAGTCGCAATCAAGAAAGTTTTACCAGAAGGTTAACAATATAAGAAAGGAGTTCAAACCAAAAGTAAATATTTGTAAGAACAAGAACGGACAGGTTCTTGCCAATAAGGAAGAAATACTCAACAGATTGGTGGAGCATTTCTTCGAACTCCTAGGCTCAGATAACCAAGAAGCAGAAGAGCTAGAAGAATTAAATGATGACCTGGTCGAACCGCCCAACTTGCAGGAAATCCAGGATGCCATAAAGAAGCTAAAAACCACAAAGGGATTTGATTAATAATGGAAAACGTAATATCAACGCAAGAACTCATTAAAGCTGGTGGAGAAGTATCGGAAGAAACTATGTTACAAATCATCTGAAAAGTCTGGCGTGGAAAACAAATGCCAGAAGAGTGGAACTTACTACGCACTACTACGTACTACGCTAGATGCTCGAGAAATGCTACGAATGCAATATCGACACGTTCAACTTTTTCATTGACTTTAAGGCAGCTTATGATAGATTTCTAAGACCAAAGTTATACCAAGCCATGAATGAGCTACAACAGCATTACAAAACAGTCAATTTGATGTCAGCATCTACAGCATCTACAATCGCATTCCAAAAACCTTAATTGAATTGAAAGAAACGACAATGTCAAAAGTTGTGTGCCATGTAAAAATACAGAATGAAACCTCAGATTCATTCGAAACAACTGTAGGCGTGAAGCAGGGTGACGCGATGGCGTGTCTCCTGTTTAACATAGCACTAGAAAAAGTAGTTTGAGCTGCGGAACTGGATACTAGAGATACTATCTTTAATAAGTCATCACAGGCGCAGGCATACACAGACGACATGGACCTGACCTCTATAACACGATGACATTCGAAATGCAAAAGAAATCTTTGTAAATTTTGAGAATGCCGCAAGAAATATGGGACTACAAATAAATGCAAATAAGACAAAGTTTATTGCTGCCACAAAAGAACGCAGGGCGAGAGACACGGGTCAAAATATCACAATTCGAGAATATAACATCGAAGCAGTGGATGAGTTCGTATATCTAGGAGTCTTGATAAACCCGAGTAATGATGTCACCAAACAAATAAAAAGGCGCATAATGCTTGCCAATCGCTGTTATTTTGGGCTTTTTTTAGTCAAAATATTTACGTAAATCGAGCCTTTCGAGTGTACAAAGTACAAAGATCAGAATCTATAAGACGTTAATTGTACCAGTTTTAATCTATGGCTCGGAAACCTGAACCCTAACAAAAGCAGATGAGACGTTACTATCAACATTTGAACAAAAAATCATATGAAAGATTTATGGTGCTATCCAAGAGGATAACTGGAGAAGAAGATATAATTTTGAGCTTTTGGAGCACTGGACTAACAAAAATTAGCACTTTAATGCTTAATATTTCACAAACGGTTCTCTTTATCGAAATATTGTTTGCACATACCTGTAATATTTTTTAAAGACCTATCCAACGACATCCAACACCTTGGGGTAGACGGGAGGGAAAAAAAACGTCTCCACTTAACGTGTAGAAGTGGTACCTACCCGAATTTTTTTTTTTTCAAGATTTTATTTTACCTCTTTGTCGACGAGACTAATCTGTATATCCATGCCAAATTAAAGCTTTATATTTCTAGTCTCTGAGCTAAATTGTCGATTTCTCCCAGAAGTATTGCATCCCAGGCAATCTGTAGCTCATGCCGGAGAGCTCCTAGTGTTTGCAGTGATGTCTTGCAGTCTTTTCCTAGTGATGGGCGAAACGTCGGGAGATCTGAATGGCCTCGGCAAGATATTGACGTTAGCCTCTTCGAAGCGCGCCATAGAATGTCTTGCAATGTGGGGACGGGCATTATCTCTTCTTCTTATGTTGGCTTTATAACCCGCGGTGGGTTTTTGCCTCTACAACAATCTTCTTACATTCTGTCCTTTCGCCGGCTTTCTCCCTCCAATCCCTTACTCCCATCTTTCTAAGACTTTCCTCCACGTCTTCCATCCATCTTTTCCTTGGCCTGCCTCTTTTCCTTGTTCCTACTGGCCGCCAGTTGTACATTTTCTTGGCTGGTCTGTCGTCATGCATTCTGTACAGGTGTCCCAGCCATGCTATTCTTTGAGCTTTTACATATCTCACTTTGTCCGCTTCGTTTATTAACCTGCTTAGTTCATGGTTCATTCGTATCCTCCAAATTCCATGCTCATTTAGGATCGGTCCGTAGATCTTTCTTTCAAAGATGCGTAGCGCGTCCTCCTCTGCGGTGGTTAGGGTACAGGCCTCGCATCCGTACGTTACTACTGGTCTTATGAGTGTTCGGTATATTTGAAGTTTGATTTTGTGACTCAATAACTTGGACTTCATCAGTTTTTGGTATCCGTAGTACCATCGGTTTCCACTAAGTATTCGCGAGCTTGTTTCTTTAGCTATTACGTTTGTTCTGTTGATTTCTGTTCCCAAGTAGACACAACTTTCAACCTGCTCAAAGCGATACTCGCCCAAGTTAAGGTCATTGTTATCGTGATGTTCTCTTCCAACATGTATTTAGTTTTTACATCATTTATTTTCAATCCCCTTTTTTGCGTTTCATCGTCCAGCATCAATAGTGCTTCCTTTAGCGCGTCTTTGCTTCTACATGTCAAATTGACATCATCTGCATATGCAGCAACCTGTGTTGATCGGTTGCCAATGTATCCCGTTATATTCAGATTTCTCATGCATGCCTCTAATGTTAGGTTGAATATCATGACGCTCAGGGCATCTCCCTGCCACACACCGATTTCTATTTTAAAGGCGGATGTAAGTTGGTTGTCTACTCTAACCGTGGCTTTCGAACCGGACAATGTAGCTTTTATTAATTTTACGTATTTACGGGGTATTCCTAGCATCAGTAGATCATCAAGGATCGTGTTTCTTTTGACGGTATCTAATGCCTGCTTAAAGTCTACGTAGAGGTTGTGCAGCGATATATCGAACTCATATGCTTTCTCCTGCATTTGCTTTATGATCTATATGTTGTCTATCGTTGACCTATTGGCACGAAATCCACTCTGATATTGTCCTAATATCTCTTCGTAGTAGACGGCAAGTCTGTTATAAAGAACGCCTGTTAGAACTTTGAATGTTACGTTAAGGAGCGTTATCAGCCGGTAGTTGCTACAGATCGTTTTGTCTCCCTTCTTGTGTATTGCCTGTATGATACCCAGTGCCCAATTCTCAGGTATATTCTCTTGAATCCCAGATTTCATTAATCAGGTGTTTTAGTCTTACCGTTAGGTGTTCGACGGGCATTATACTGACGGAAAATCGGGTCCTCCAGCTCCTGGAGGACTGGAAGGATATGGGGTTCTACCACTTCATAAACACATCGGTAGGCATTCATATTGTCTGGAATGAGTATCAACTGACAGCCGCTTCTATAAATACCCCATACCATAACCCCTTCTATGTGCTGCTCATGTCGCCCAACAGAAAACTGCTCTTGGCGGCGTTCTCCAAGTCTACGTCTGACCCTCATCGTGCATTCCCAAGCAGAATCGGGATTCGTCACTGAAGACCACTCTATGCTATTCCACGTCCGAATCCAGTCGCAAGGTACACCACTCCAAATGTTGCTGTCGATGACGTCAGCGGAAGCACAAGATGTCGCCGATAGGACTAGAAGCCAAAAGCTCTAATTCGTCGGTAAACTGTACGAAGGGTTACAGGACGTCCTTCGTTTCCAAACCATTGATCGGCTATTGATCTTGTAATCGAGAATCAGTCTATTAGTGCCGTTAATCGGAGATGACAGGCCTGATACACCACATGTGTCTGTCTTGGCCGTCCACTTCCTCTTCTAGGACATTCTTGACTTTCTGTAAACCATGCTTGATAACACCCTACTACAGAGGATTGGCTACGGTTAAGACGATTAGCAATTTCGCAGAATGAAAAACCACCTTCACGTAAAACAATAATGCGGACCTCTGTCGAATTCACTCAGTTGTCTATAATTTTCACGTTGCCGTACTCTAGGTATAATCGCAACCTCAAAACGCAAGGAAGATCTCAAAAAGAGAACAATTGCAACCAAAAACAATTTCGAAATCAACTAAATCTCGCAAAATACCCACGATATTTTCGATTGTAACAAAAAGTAAAACGTAAAATTTGCCACGGCTACTGGATTATTTTGAATGAAATTTTAATAAATTACTACTTATGGCTAGTTGAACGTTTCTGCCAAGTTTGGTCCAAAAATTCCTACCCCTTCTTAGTGTTGCATTTTTTATGTCACAGGGTAAAGATTCACAATTACGATTTCATCACAATAATAATTGGTTCTTTTTCTGTCAATTGATTTTTAGGGTTCCGTACCGAAAACGGAACCCTTATAGAATCACTTTGTTGTCCGTCAGTCTGTCTGTCCGTCTGTCCGTCCGTCTGTCTGTCTGTCAAGACCATTTTTCTCAGGAACGCGTAGAGGTAACAAGTTGAAATTTGTATCAAATACTCGGGTCTGCGGTCTCTTTCAGCTGTGAAAAAATCAAACTTGTAAGTCAACGCGATCGAAAGATATGACCGTTTATGTCGCATATTTTGCGATTTCACAAGGGAATCAAAACCTATAGGGTACTTCCCGTTGACCTAGAATCATGAAATTTGGCAAGAAGCGGTGTCTTACAGCACATGTAAAGTAAAAAATCTGAAAACCGCATATATGTAGTTTAATTACAAGAAAAATGCGAATTTACTATTAGAAACTTATGAAAATTCTCTAATGTGTTGCGTGGTATTGTCAGGCACCAGAGGCATATGGGTTGCATACAGTTAGGTCCTCCTCGGTTAGGTCCCGCCGTGGAGGCATTTTCAACCAGGGAGGCACTAACCGACCGGGCAGCCCATCCTGAAGGAATGCAAAATACCCGTAACCGTGGTGGCGTATGCTGAAAAGCCAAGTGGAAAAGGGGGTTTAGTGAGAGTTTCCACCAAACCGCAATAAAAAAAAGTTAGAGACAAACTAATCCCCAAAATGCAATTTCATAATATTTCTCCTCTAAAGGCATGTACTTAATAATACACAAACATTGCACAAACACTGCTAGAACTATCACAATTATAGACAACGTTTTTCCTTGTTTTGTGTGATACGCCTGAAGTAATGATTATTTTTAAACTTATAAAAAGAAAGCGAACAAGACGATTATGATTATTGTTTGACAGTTTTTCAAACCCGGTTTTAAAAAAACCGTTTTTTCAAATAAATAATAAATATAAAATATAATAAATTCGAAAACCGGTTTTTAAATTAAGAAAACCGATTTTAAAGCAAATTACTATGAAAAATTATTTTAAGTCCGTTTATGTTCCGTACGATGTTATTTTACCGATTCCGACCCTCTTTACTCCCTGCGCAGCCGACACTTTTATGGTATTTGCTAACAACACGATAATAAATGTAAATTCGAAAATTACGGCCGATTGTTTATTTGCATTAAGCTTAGTTCGCATTAGGCTAGTAATTTAGTAGAGTAGCGAGTAATTTAGTGTCTAAATGTGTGCGAACCACGAAAAATTAGTCAAGTGGTTTAGTGAATGATTAAGTCGAGTCGATCCATTTTACTCTATTTTATCGGGCGAGTAGCGCCTCCCACCACGCGTTCGTGCTCACTGGTTCACCGGCTAAACAAGTCCGAACCTGTAGATTAGCCGAGTTCATTAGTGGCCGCAAAAATATCGTTTCGCTGGACCGAAAATTTTAACTTAAAATTAGTTTCCAAATACGTCGAACATAAATGCTTTTTGAATATAAAGTCCCCGCATTATAAAAACAAACAAATGAAACAATCGGCATGCCTGGATTTAGAAAATGCAATAAATATATCAGTTTATTCATTCTATTGCGTTGCAGCCCGTCCATCTTACAAAACACTTGTGTACTGTACTACACCGAAATGCGAACGGTTTCTGTACAGTAGCCAGTAGTTTAGCCACAAATTACTCGCTACTCTACTAAATTACTAGCCTAATGCGAACTAGGCTTTAGGGTAAATAAATTTAGTATTAGTGTGTCTTTGTGTGTCTATTAGTTTGTCAACGAATAAAATAACCAATAACTTGAATATTATTTATATATA
This sequence comes from Phosphuga atrata, assembly GCA_944588485.1. Lineage (NCBI taxonomy): Eukaryota > Metazoa > Arthropoda > Insecta > Coleoptera > Silphidae > Phosphuga > Phosphuga atrata. The sequence continues at coordinate 13,381,673 of OX155895.1, read as the reverse complement.
AAATAACCAAAATAACCAATGATTTGGTATTTGATGCTCAGAAAACTATAAAACCAAGCTCAGTAGCTAGTGAACGAGTATTTTCAATTTTAGTCAATATTGTGTCCAAAATAAGAACAAGACTTTGCGACCGTTCAGTGGATATTTTATATTTTTTAAAATACTATTTCCTCAGGAGAAATTATTAATATTTAGTGAAATAAATATAAATACCATTTGAATTTTTGTTTAAGTTTTCGTTATTTTGTGTAAGTAATGAATGTGCAATCCTTATTTTTTTTATATTTTGACTTTGATATTGATTTAGTTCTTTGTTATTTTATATAAATTATATAAAATATTTTTTCCTTCTGACAAAATTTCGAAAACCGTTTTTTTTCGGTAAATCGGAATTCGAAAACCGGTTTTTCAAAAAGTCGGTTTTTGTATAAACCCCAATTATGATAAAACTTTATTTTACTTATATATCACACATTATTATTTGTGGTAAAAACATACCGAATTTTTCAATTCAGTGTTTTTAAGAATGTTTTCAATTTGTGATTTGTTTTCAACTTGTGAGTTACTCTTCCCGATAATTTATTCATAACGGTAAAAACTTTTGATTAAATATTTGTGTAAAAAGTATGTGTCGGCACCAAACTGTTTATTCTGAATTTTCTTTGTTTATATTCGTTATGCATTTCATGACGTACGCTCTATATAATATATACAGGGTATATATTATGTCTAAATTTTGCTTGTTTATAACCGACATGCGACATACTCAAGTCCCGTAACATCCTGTGTATATTATATTACGTCTATTTTTTCTTTATAATCTACATATACTTAAATCACGTACGCCCTATATTTTTTGGTAGTCAATTGCCCAAAAGCAGTCAATTGAACAACTGCATGTTAAGAGTATCGAAATAGATCTAGAAATATTTAATATATTAGTTTATATTAGATCTAGAAATAGTTAGATCTTAATATAACTTAGTGAATAGGTGTAATACTAAAATAAAGTTTTCTTTTTATTAGTTTAAAAATATTCGCGTTATTTAAAAAAAAAAGTAATAGTTAGATCTTAATATAAGTTAGTGAATAAGTGTAATACTAAAATAAGGTTTTCTTTTAATAAGTTTAAAAATAATCGCGTTATTTAAAAAAAATAAATAGTTAGATCTTAATATAAGTTAGTGCATAAATGTAATACTAAAATAAAGTTTTATCATAATCGTCTGTTCCTTTTCTTTTTATAAGTTTAAAAATAATCGCGTAATTCAGTTAATTCTTAATATAAGTTAGTGAATAAGGGTAATAGAAAAATAAAGATTTATCATTCGCTTTCTTTTGGTAACTTTTAAAATATTTTAGTTTTGACTTGGAATTTGAAATACATAGGTCTCTCGTCAAGAATTTCATATCATATAAGTAAGTAAGATTTCGTGTTTGAGTACCTAACTAACTACTCAGTGACCTCTTGTATTTAGGATAAAACAAGACGCGCACGAGCAGGGCGACGCGGGGTAAGTACAAGGGCGGCAGGTCGACCCAGGTCGGCCCTTTTGTAGTGAGCAGCAGAAATACGAAATTTTGTTTTGCAATCAATAACTTCTTACTCCTGCATATCCTTACTGACTTAATAAATTATGGCTACAGTTCATTTAACTGTTAACGACATCATTATCGTACACGATGTAATATTTATGCCCGACGATGGCAGTTGCTTGTTTCATGCTATAGCTTTTTCAATTTATAATTCAACCAATTTTGGACAAAGACAGCTTTTGAGAGCTACAATAGTTAACTATATATATGATAATTGGGACGAGTTTTGTTTGTTTACTAGCAACGCCTTAACAAGTTAACTGAATGTGCTTGCAACGTCCTCCACAAAAAAAACGGAACCCTGGGTGCGCGAGTCACAACTCGCACTTTTTTTAAACTCGCCGTTTTTTTTTTAGTTCTTTCTTTTTAGTTGCTTCTTAAGCTGTGTCACTGTTGTTGCCAGTGTGCGATATGTAAAAATAAAGATAACTATATAAAGTATTATGTGTCGATTAAATAAAATGTATTTACAAGATCTTTGAAGCCGTCTAGTATTGCTGGATGTAAAGCACCCCATTTTAATCCACTTTTATCCAAGTCTTCAGAGTTTCTGATGCCTCTTTCGTATATTGGAACGGTGAGTATAGCGGCATAGCCACCAGTATATGCAGCCGCATAAATTAGGCTTAATATTAATACTATAGTCAGATTTAAACGAAAATATGCGAATTTTGGCAGCAAAAATAAAGACATTGGTTGTTGAAGAAACAACGTTATTGTTGTTATGATCAGCGAATTTGTGAAGATTTTTAGAGAATTTGGTTTTCGACGTTTGAATAGTCTAAAACAGATTACATCAAGCAACTAATAGTATATTTTACAGCAAGAGATGAAAGGCGTTTTTTTGGTGAGGTGAGAGTTTGCTAACGACGCCAGCGAGTTAGCAATCACACCGAACCAAAAAAAAAACTCTTTCATTTCGAGTAGTGAATGCAATTTTTTCTACTGATTTCGGTTGTAGAATCCATAATTCGACTTTAATAAATCCAATTCGAAGCGAACTGTCTGAGAATTGCATTCTCATAGAAGGTGATACTTTTCAAGTCAAATGTCCTAATTTTATTCCGGTTTTTTAAATAGTTTCAGGCTCGTTTTACGTTTGTACATAAAATATGTGATTGAAATTGATGTAATTAATAAGAAAGTCCATTCAAATTTGTTTAGTTTAGTGTTTAAATCGAGAAAATCATAAATTTAAAATGCTCATTTTCGTCTCTAGATGTGAAAATATTTTCATCTCTAGAATGAAAAAATGTCACTTTCATGTAGGGTAAGCCGTGGAAAAAATGCCATTTTCACATATATCAGTAGAAAAACATATTTTATCTTTTACCCAAACGCATTATGTTCTACCAGGTGTGTCAGAACTGTACCAACAAACCTTCAGGGCTGATTCTATGACCTAAAATAAGCATAATACGCTTAGTTTGTAAGATACTCGACAAAAAACAGCACACAACAGAAAAACGGTTTTCAGAGTTGATACTTTTTATCGATGAGGCTGCTTTTGCAAGAAACGAATGTTCGGTAGCCATAACATGCACTTGTGGGCTGAAGAAAATCCTCACGCAATACATGGTAGAGGTTACCAATACAGATTTTCAATTAATGCTTTGGGATTGTTGGCAATTATTTGATGAGTCCATTTGTGTTGCCGGGTCGCTTAACGGGGGCGGCTTACACAATTTTTCTGGAAAATGACACTCAACGAAGACATGAAATGTGGTTTATGTATGACGATGCAGCAGCACATTTTAGTCGCCAGGCCTGTGCATGTCTCCATGCGAGGTATCCTGATAAATGAATAGACGAGAAATTGTACATAGTTCTTCTTTTTATTTGTACATTCTATCAATAAATTCCACCCCATTGCTTGTATTACTGGTAAAACTTTTTTGTAAAACGTTGGTAAAGCCTTTTTGACCCTATATGTATAAAGAGTTTTATGCTTATTTTGGATCATAGAAGCAGTCCTGAAAGTTTGTCGGTGGAGTTCTGACACACCCGGTATTTTAGTTAACTACTCAGTATATTAAAAACATTACAATTTGTAGGTGTAATTGCATCCAAAAAAGCAGCCAGTTATAGCAACATATGATACCATAAATCCAATCCATAATTTCGGTGAGAAAGTTAATAATGGAGTGAACCATCCATGAGCAACTCTAAAATATAGAGATAGAAATAAAGTAAATACTTATGTAGTAAATATTAATAATTACTTTGGTACGGGTACCAAAAAAGTGACTCCAATTCTAACTGATTGTTCTGTGAAATCAAAATATTTCGTGTAGTTTGGTAGGGGATACCAGGACGCTTAAAAAAATTACTGAATTAGTTAATGCTATCCTTACACTGAATTGAAAAACTCTGTTTAAACCACATTTATAAAATGTAAAAATATTATATAACTTATTAGAGTTACATAAATTTAAACACTCAACACGACTCGAGTTTCAACTGGTGAAGATCATTTTCAAGTGACCACTTTTCATACATCATTTTCAAGTGACCACATATGAAAATGACTTTCACCAGTCAAAAGTCGTGTTGAGCAAAGTTCCACTAATTTTTCCGACCGCGCACTAATTTTTCGAAAGTTGCGCAGCCGTTTTTGTATTCCGCGTACAATGAGCTTGTTCATCTTGTCAACAAAATTTAGAGGGTCAAACTAACTTTAAAAATCGGACATTTATACTTTTAAAGAAATATCTTTCGTTTACATCAACTACGTCATCGAGCATTTGCTTGGTTTGCTTTATGTTAACACATTGTTTGCGAGAAACGACTTAAGTCCTCGTATACTTTATTAGAGAACGGGTGTTGACAAAACTTAGCCTGCGTACCGACGTGGATTGGGGCAAAATTACCCGCATACAAACATACCTTCAAAACAGAATTTGGAGATATTTTGAAGAACACACAGACAGTGCTTCTATTTCGGAAAAAAAAATATTATTTTGATAAGAAATTTTATCTAGACATTAAAAAAATGGTTACATTTACATCGGACGGAGCAAGTGTTATGCTAGGACGGAAAATGGAATTGGCGGCATTTTTCAAAAAGGAAATACATTATCTTACTGAACAACATTGCGTTGCGCACCGAGAAGATTTGGATTTGGATGATGCATGGAAACATGTATCTCTTATGCAAGATATTGAGACCTTCCTTAGGACAGTTTACACTATATTCAGTAGATCACGAATTAAAAAATGAAAATTTGAAAAAAATGGCTGCTGTTATGGATCTAAATTCTGTAACATTTAAACCAGGGTTGTCCAACACGCGTCACATGTCATAATATCACGAGGGGTATTTATTTGCATTTTTAAAATATTTATCAATCCTTTTAATTTCAGTATGGCTTTCACAGCGAAACAAAAAGAAACCGAACGAAAACGAAAGAGAAAAATCATGGAACAAAGAAGATTATTCAACAAAAAGTGGAAAGATGACTACTTTTTTGTTGAGGCAAATACTAAGGCAATGTGCTTAATCTGTCGGGATTTTGTACCTGTTTTCAAAGACTACAATTTGAGGTAACGAGGTATTATACGCAAAAACATGCTAGTACATTTAATTCATATTAAGGAATGTGTCGTAAAGATAAAATAGCAGAATTGAAAAAAAGTCTATCATCTCAACAAAAATTAAAAAAAAAATACAAATCAAAAGGATTCTACCGTAAAAGCTAGTTATGTGGTTTCAAATTTGATAGCAAAAAACTCCAAACCATTTGCTGATGGTGAGTTTATTAAGCTATGCATGGAAAGCGTTACAGATATCACTTGTCCTGATTAAAAAAGAAGAATTTTCTAAAATCAGTTTGTCTCACCAGACAAGAGCCAGGCGAATTGAAGAAATCTGAAAATCTGTCGAAGCAGGTTTGGAGAGTAGAGCAGCTAATTTTAAATGTTATGCTTTGGCGATAGACGAAAGTACTGATGCTACTGACACAGCTCAATTGGCAATTTTTATTAGAGGTATTGATGAAGAATATAACGTCGCTGAAGAAATGGCTTCTTTAGTGCCATTAAAAGGCACGACTAAATCAAGAGATATGTATGAAGCGGTGAAAACTACACTAAACCGATTTTCTTTGTCCGTTGCGAATATGTCTGGAATAGTAACTGATGGTGCTCCGGCAATGGTAGGTAAACGAGAAGGACTTGTAAAATTAGAAGAAGACGATGCATTTGCCGCCCAAAATTTACGTATTATGAAATATCACTGAATAGTACATCAGGAAAATTTATGCGCAAAATGTTTAAAGATGAATAACGTGATGCTGATTGTCATCGACGCTGTAAATTTTATAAGAGCCAAAGGATTGAATTATCGTCAATTCCAGGAATTTCTTAAAATTTTGGATGCGGAATATGGGGATATCATTTACTTTTCGGCAGTTAGATGGTTAAGCCGGGGAAACATGTTGAAAAGATTTTATGATTTGCGAAATGAAATTAAGTCATTTATGGGATCGAAAACGAAATTTGTGCCCGAACTTGACAATGAACACTGGCTCACCGATTTGGCATGTTTAGTAGACTTGACCACTCATTTAAATGAGTTAAATTCGCGTCTTCAAGGTAAAGACCAACTTATAAATACAATGTTTCAAACCATATCAGCATTTGAAATGAAACTGAAATTATGGCAATCACAAATTAAGGCAAACAATTTTATGCATTTCAAAACGTTGGCGAAACACGGTCCTCTGAACAACGAAAAATATGTAACTTTGCTTTCCGATTTGATACAGGAGTTTTGAGAACAGGTTTCAAGATTTCCGGAAAAATGATCTACTTTTTGGTATATTTGCGACTCCTTCTTCAGTCGAAATTAACTTGTTACCAGCCAATTTTCAAATAGAATGCATACAGTTACAATCTGACATTCAACTGAAAGAAAAATTTCATCAAGTCTCTTTACTCGACTTTTATAAGATATATCTTCCAAAAGAAAAATATCTCTCGCTTCACAACCATGCCCTATTTATGTCATCGTTATTTGGAAGCACCTACATTTGTGAACAGTTATTTTCACGGATGAAGCACACAAAGAATAAAAATAGAATGAAACTGTCTGATGAGCACCTTGAGCAATCACTAAGAATCGCAACTACTTCCATCGAAGCAAATATTGACGCATTAGTATATCCCAAACAAAGTCAAGTGTCTCACTAATTTCTGAATTTGGTTTTGCCTTTACTTTTGGAATAAGAAATTAATAAATATATAAAATTCATAAATATGTTAACTATATAACATAAGTTTTATTTTCTCATCAGCCATTATTAGTGTTAGTGAATTTTTTTTGTGTGGCCCAAAACAACTCATCTTGTGTCTAATGTGGCCCAGGGAAGCTAAAAGGTTGGACACCCGTGATTTAAATCATTAAACGGGGTGGTGCGTTGGTTATCTCGTTATTTTGGATACTTTGATTAAAAATTTCGAAAACCTAATAGAATACTGTAATGAACAAGTCGAGTTGCAAATAGTATTTTTTATAACTCATGCGAGGGGACGTATTTATAAGTTTGGGGTCCAGGGGCCCAGAAAAAAAAATGTAGGCAGTCAGGCACTGCCAACTGAAGTGAAAACTTTTGAAAAAAAAAACAGCTTTAAAACTGGTTTTGAGGATTTATCAGTATGTTAATTAATAAAATTTGGTACATAGTTTGTTAGTATTGTTTTATGTAATTCTGGAACATAACTCACTTCTGAAGGAGAATGACTGACTCATATGAATATGAATTTGAATCCGGAATGTTTGGTTGATTCGGTGTTGATAGGTCAGCAAAATGAATTGGTGGGATATACCTATGGCACATTTCTTGTTGATGGGTCTGCAATTTGTGAGTTATGGAAATTTTGACTTTTAGAAACATGCCTTATAACTGCTTTTGAAGATTTATCTGTATGTAAATTAATTTTTGTTTGGAATATTCTTTACGACGTTTAATTTTTTCCTCCTTGTCAGCTGTGATTCTTCGATGTGTAGAAATTTCTGAATTAACTATTGCAAGAGTTTTCTTCTTATTCTTATCTCTATATCGCTGACTATTAATTTTATTTTGGAGTTTCCTTCCTTTGGAAAGCACACGAGTACATTTGGTTGCCTAAAACTTTGATGAATCTGATTCGTGATTTACCATGAATTCTTCGATACAATCCAGTAATCTGAACATTCCAATAGTCCGGCACTAGTATATCTACTAGTACATCCGTCAAAAGTACTTACTCTTGTACTGCACACTGATTATAGGGGTTGATATTTCCTTAGAGGCGCTGCGTTCTGTCAACAACTTTCCAATAATGCGGCACTAGTACATCTATTATTACATCCGGTAAAAGTACTTACTCTTGTACTGCACACTAATTCTACGGGTTGATATTTCATTATAAACGCTACGTTCTGTCAACACTGCCAAAAACTTTGACTATTATGTTTGACGTTCATAGCCAACTTTAAACATATGCGTATAGAGTGTTCTTTTGAACACATATTTGAGTAATAGAATTGTTTTCTATAGAACGCAGCTATTAATGACGATGACGCAAATGTATGATTTTACCCTCTACCCAAATGTCATTCATCGCGGCTATAGAAGTTTTCACTTAAAAAAAATAAAAAATTAAGAATTTTGTTTTTCAATTACATCTCCGGCGGCGTGGATTCGTCATAAGAACTCTCATCAGCATCAGTATCCAGTATCACAATAGAATGTATGCTTATTCTAAAACTTTTTTTTAATTTCAATTTCTTAATGAAAAAAAATTACCACTTTCACGTCACTTTTTTAACATTGATTTTGATTGTGTTTTTTTTTAGTTACTTATTCCATTTTATATTGAAAATTTGCGTGCGCCAAGCATAATTATATGCGATAAGTATACTTGTCGCACGTAAGTAATTGAATTGACAAACAGCCATTTGTCGCACTAAAAAACGGGCGCAAAAATAGTACTTGTCTTATACTTGTCCGAGCATGAGTAACAAAAAATCATTTAGTGTCAGTGTAGAATGTACTACAAAATTCGGAGAAATATAGCGATACTTTATATCATAGTAATTTTTCAAGCTTCTAGTGTTGACTGCGAGAAAGGATTCAGCTCAATGATTCTAATTAAATCCAAACTTAGGAACAGATAAAATGCGTATCATTTAAGTGATTTGATGAGAATTAAAATATACTTGGCAAATACTATGACAAGTATGAAAGACATGCACTACAGGAAAAAATGCAGCACTTAATGCTGCTTATGTGTCTTAAATATAATTAATTAATTCGTATTGTAATTATAGATATTATTAACATATTATAGCATATTATAGTTAATAATATGCTATAATAATTTTTGGAAATTTCGCTATATATTAAGCTTGATTTACATCTAGAAACTTAATTTAACAACAATACGCACCCTTTTGCACTTTCAAAACCTTTCGAAGATTTTTGCACAATCAAACTTTTGTTCCGCGCAGTCAGTGGAAAAATTAGAGGGAGTCATTGGTGTTGAGTGTTTAAATTTAAGTAACTTTGAATAATAAGTTATATAATATTTTTATATTTTAAAAGTGTGGTTAAAACATAGTGAATTTAATAATTCAGTGTAAGTATGGATTGCCACTTAGTAACCGTCGCAACCATCCTATACAATTGATGCTATATTTAGAAGTAAAAGGAATCAGTTGGTGCTATATTTACAAACATACGAATAACAACATACGAATCAGATAAGAAACTAAATTCTCGAAATCGGGAAGAGCGTTGTTCCAAACCAAAAAATACTATTATTAGTTAGGATTATGGCTTAAGTGCTGAATCAATAAATCGAAATACTATTTTTTGGTTTGGAACAACGCTCTTCCCGATTTCGCGAATTTAGTTTCCTGATCTGATTACCAGCTACCAGATACCAGCTTTTTATGAGTCAGTGGATGACGCTTATATTTCAACGTATTATACATAGACACATTTTCGATACAAAATTAAATTGTTTAAATATTTTGATTATAAACCTTTTAGCCTCACAAGTCTTACCCATGGAAATGTCAGCTCCATCAGTCATCATTGTTCCCTTTGCTCCATTAGCTGTGTACGACGTGTCATTTATAACTCCCCAATAATCAGTTTCTATTACTAATCTGGTACTCATATTGCGAAGTCTTGCATATTCCTTCGCCATCATTAGCTCCATTCCAATTTCAGAATCTAACAAACATAATTAATTATCATTATAATAAATTAAAATGAGACAAGCATGAAAAGTTTAAAATCGAGAAGTTAAACTAATCTAAACAAATCTCTAAGGCTAAAACTATAAATAAAAACAAAATAAATAAATAACAATGCCTCAAAAATGAGTGAACATATAGATAAAAACTATAGTAAAAGTACTTTGTATTTTGCCGAACTGTACTTCGCTTGTCAGATAAAGATGTAAGGCCTTGCCATACAAAGTGGGTCACTTTGGCAACACCTTGCACGAGGTTGTCAATTCGGCTCTTGAAAGAAAGGATATCGACAGAATTACCTCAAAGAGGATGGGAAAAATACTGAGAATTAGAACGGCGGAGGTACAAGTGGGAAAAGATACCATCAAGATCTCTACAACTCGAGGATGTCCAAGGGAGGTGTGCTATCATAACTGATGTAGAGTCTGGAAGTTAATAAATTATTGGCTAGGCTGAACAACCTAGACATCAAATGTCGAGATTACGCCGATGACATACTCCAGGGGGAAGTTTGAGGGAACGCTCAGTGAAATTGTACAGAGAGGCCTCAAAGTAACAAATAGATGGTGTCAAACGAATTACAACCCGATCAAAACAACTGCGATATTATATATACCATATATTAGATAGAGAAGACTAAACTGCCTACAGCCTATATTGTTAGATGGGAGGTCAGTAAAATACAAAAACGAGATAATGTATCTGGGTGTAACACTAGTCTATCGAACTCCTATGGAATAACCACGCTGAAGAAGTGGTAGTAAAAGCCGAACGTGCTTTAATGGCGTGCAGAAATCTAGCTGGGAAAACGTGGGGTTGTAACCCCACAATCTTGCGATGAATGTACACCATGATAGTGAGACCTGCGATGACTTACGGAGCAGTTGCGTGGGGAAGTAGAACCAATCTGGTCTCTATGAAGAAGCAGCTTGAGAAGGTTCAAAGACTGGCGTGTGTCTGCATCACGGGGGCGATGGCGTCATGCCAGACAGCAGTAATGGAACTGCTGCTGGATCTGACTCCGTTGCACCTTGTCGTGGAGGGGACCGATAGAGGTTAAATAATGGGCAGCAGAGACCGGAACAGCCTCGCTGCCAAGATCCCCTGGCTGGAAGATCCACCAAAAGATGAAATGTTATTCAAATACCATTTCGTGAAAAAATACACAGCAGTGTGTAGTAGTAAAACCGATTGGAGCGACGAATCCTTAGCATACCACATAGAGCAAAGTGCTATCAAGTGGTACACGGATGGTTCGAAGACAAAAGGAGGTACTGGTGGAGGAATGTTTGGACCTCGTGTCAAATACTTTGAATCCATGGGAATATACCAAAGTATCTTCTAAGCAGAGGTACATGCAGTCGAAATATGTACGCAATTTAACCTGACAGGAACTATCGCAAAAAACGAATTGCTATCCTGTCAGATAGCCCAGCAGACTATTAGCTCATACACCATCCGATCTAAACTAGTATGGGACTGTGTGAGAAAGCTAAACAAGCTCGGCAGAGATAATAAAGTTACGCTATGCTGGGTACCAGGACACTTTGATATAGATGGAAACGAAGAAGCCGATCACCTAGCAAACAAGGGATCTAGTAATCCCTTTAAAGGTCCGAAACCCATTTGCGGTATGATTTGCCCTTTTGCGGTCAGTCGAGTCGCGAAGCTCGACGCGAATGGTTGTCACCGCAGCGCAAGTTTAAATGTAATACAAAATAATTGCTCAAAACTTTCTTGAAATTAAATTATTTTATTTTTGTGAATACATATATAAAATATAAAACCTCATTAGGCGTGGGGTACTACGATCGAACACCCTCGCAGAGACTCAAAGTGAGAATTTACCGTCTTATTTCTATAGTGCTGAATAAAACAATTTAATGTGCGCAATAATCAAAATAGAGGTGGAACCCCTATTAGACAAAATATAGGAACTCACTGACGAGTTAAAAACATTGCATAAGGAAAATTACAATTAAAATACGCTAATGTTTCTGAACGTGATAATATCTCAATTTCGTCTATTTCACCAACAATTTCAACTATAGAAATAGAACAGAATAAATGCGAATACGATATGGATATAAATACACCAGATAAAGAAACTAGAAAAAGTGATCAGAGAGGTGAACGTATCGAAACAAAAAGTAAAGAGTTATCTCCAACAGCTGAAGAGGAGATAAGTCCAATAAATAATAACACAAACAAGAACACATGGGTCTCCCGAAACCACAACAGAAGATCGAATATAATACACGGAACAAACGTAACAAGTGCGAAGACGAAGACCTGCATGTCTATATATATATATATATATATATATATATATTAGACCCTAATTTGTCAGGAGGAGATATCGTGAAGTACTTACACGACAAAAACTTTACCACAGTAATTTGTAAGAAACTGTTATCTAAACATCCGGAAGAATACGCATCTTTTAAATTATCGGTTCCGATAAAATTTTATGAAAACCTAAAAGAAACGGAACCTTGGCCAAAATATACATCCCTAAAAAATAAGGGAGAAGTTTTATAAAATGATAAAAATCCACACCATACGGTAAAAACGTCGGCAATAATACCCTAACAAATAAGAAATCATAAAGCCAAAATGTAGTTAAGACGTCCAAAATTACCAAAATACACATTTAACCAAAATACACAGTCAATTGGAAACAGTATTGACCGAATAGAACACATGCTAGAACAAAATCCAGACTGCAAATACTTAGAGCTCACTGAACACTGGAAAAGTGAAATACAAATAAAAATGACGAAGTTAAAACACTGTAATTTGGCATCATATTACTCCAGACCTACAGGAGAACATGGAGGAGTTGCAATATATTGCGAGGAACAAACTAAATGGATGGTGCGAATCGACTACAACAAAATGGCTACAAAATACGTTCTTGAGTGCGCGGCAATTGAAACAAATTTTAAAGTACAAGACATCATAATTATTGCGATATACAAATCCCCCTTAACGCATAATATAGTATTCTTAGAAATTTTACATAAAATTCTAATAAAACCATCTGCGGAATTAACTCTATTCATAATAGCTGGAGATTTTAATATAGATATGCGGAAGAAGCAGCAGTACACGGAAAAAATTCGTATCCTAGCTGGAATCATTCAACGTAACCGTAACTCTTAAATACATAAGCCACCCAGTTTCGAGTACATGCTTAGACAACATTTTGGTTTACACTAAGTTAGAATATAAAACGAAAACCATGGAATTCCATATATCAGACCATTCGGCACAAGAAATCAAGTTTTATCCGGAAAATAGTATTACAAAACCACAACATAAATACATAAGAAGTTACAATGAAGAGAATAAAAGACAACATAGAGACTAACTAAAAAAGGAAACTTGGAAAGAAATCTACGAAATAGAAGATAGTGCGGTGGACAGGCAATGGAACGAATTTATGAGAATATTTCTATTCTACTTCAATGAGTGCTTTCCCCGAATCAGAGTTAACAGCAGATCTGGAAAATCCAATAAAGGCAACAACACACAATTGGAGAAAAATGTGCATTGAACTGCAGGTGATACAAATAATTTCACGCTATGATCACAATTTTAAAAATATTTACAATAACCTACGGAGGCAGTATATACACTTACTAAAAATAGAGAAAAAAGAAAAATTCCAAGAACAACTAAGAAAATCGGAAAAACCTACAAAAAACAACTTGGGACATTATAAGACAGATAGCCGATTTAAAAAAATCACAGTCTACTTTTATAAATTATAAAGAGGATCCACATGAGATAGTTGCGAATATTAATAATTACTTCGCCGACAGAGCAAATCTATTTCAAGAAGAAATGCCTCAGACACAATATCATGACAACATAGTAGTAAACAACAGGTCCATGTTCTTACATCCAATCACAACCGAAGAACTTTTCACAGCCATTCATAGTCTTAAGAATAAAAAAAGTGCGGGTAACGACGAAATACCAGTTAGTGTGCTAAAAAACTCCTATGAATATATCTTACAGCCCTTGGAATCGATATTCAATAATGCGATACAGCATGGCATATTCCCAAGCACGCTAGAAATCTCATCAATAATACCCATCCACAAGAGCGGGGAAAAAAGCAATTCTGAAAACTATCGACCAATAAGCATATTATCAATTTTCTCAAAGTTATTCGAGAAACTTATCGCTCATAGGCTATTGGATTTCTTCGGAAAATACAATGGCATGAACAAAAATCAACACGGGTTTACGAAAGGCAAACATACAAACACCGCACAGTTCGATTTCATTAGGAAAATTACCGATAGTTTAGAGAGTCAAATAATCCCCTGCGGAACGTTCATGGATCTGCCCAAAGCCTACGACGTCGTTGATCATAACATATTGCTAGTAAAACTTGAAAAATATGGAATCAGAGGGACAGAGCTAAATTAGATAGCATCCTTCCTTAGAAACTTAGCAAAGTTAGAAACCGTTAGCAAATAACAAAAATAACGAGGCCACAAGGATATGTAAACTCTAATATAAGAACCATAAACATCGGTATACCACAGGGAAGCATTCTGGGACCATTACTATTTAACATATATATACATATATGTATATATATATATATATATATATATATATATATATATATATATATATATATATGTATATATATATATATATGTATATATATATATATATATATAAATATATATATATATATATATATATATATATATATATATATATATATATATATATATATGTATGTGTCAAATAATCCCCTGTGGAATGCTCATGGATCTGTCCAAAGCCTACGACCTCGTTGATCATAACATAATACACATACACATACATATATATATATACCACAAGGAAGCATTCTGGGACCATTACTATTTAACATATATATACATATATGTATATATATATATATATATATATATATATGTATATATATATATATATATATATATATATATATATATATGTATGTGTCAAATAATCCCCTGTGGAATGCTCATGGATCTGTCCAAAGCCTACGACCTCGTTGATCATAACATAATACACATACACATACATATATATATATATATATATATATATATATATATATATATATATATATATATATATATATATATATATATATGTTAAATAGTAATGGTCCCTGAATGCTTCCTTGTGGTATACCGATGTTAATGGTTCTTATATTAGAGTTTACATATCCTTGTGGGCTCGTTATTTTTGTTATTTTCTAACGGTTTCTAAGGAAGGATGCTATCCAATTTAGCTCTGTCCCTCTGATTCCATATTTTTCAAGTTTTACTAGCATTATGTTATGATCAACGAGGTCGTAGGCTTTGGACAGATCCATGAGCATTCCACAGGGGATTATTTGACACATACATATACCTGCCCAAAAACCATATAGATATCGACAATGAGCTAATTAAATATGCAGACGAAATATGCCCAAATATTAACGTTGCTCTGACAATCACATCACTGTTAAATTGGTTTAACAGAAATAAACTAATTGTCAACAATAAAAAAAACTAGTGTTATCATTTTTAAGACTACACGAAGCATGATAAAATATCCCATAGAGATTAAGCTAGGAAATCTTTTGTTACCAATTCAGAAGTCAGTAAGATTTTTGGGAATCCACATTGACAATACGCTGGATTGGTCAGACCATATAACAAAGATGACGACAAAACTAAATAATACAGTTTACTCCTTGAGAATGTTAAAACCATACGTAAACATAAAAACTTTAAGGCTGGTATACACAGAAAATTTTCACAGTCACCTGCTTTTCGGAATCCCATTCTGGGGTAAAGCATCGCAGATAAAAAACATTTTTCGAATTCAAAAGCAGGCAATACGCATTCGACATTCCCTAAAATATAATGACTTGTGCAGAAATAAGTTTAAAGAGGCAAATTTACTAACAACCACGGCAACATATGTGTACGAAAGTATAATGTTTTTTATCCAACTACAGACATTTATTCAAAGATTTTCTAAAACACAATGAAAGGGACTCTAGGCAGAGCACTACATTCTTCCCAGACATAAGTTAACAATCACAGAGAAAACTCCACCATATAGTATGATAAAACTATTTAATAACCTGTTTGAAAAAGAAGGAAGGACCTTTTTCTCTTTCTTAAAAATATGGAACCATACATGTAAGAATATGAAACCGGAATTAAGCCCGACAGATAATTCTTTTTTTTTCAAACGGTGTCATTTCGTGTAATTATTATTTATTTTATTATTATTTTATTATATTTATTATTTATTTGATTATTTAACAAATTCCATTTAGTGCGATCGCTACTCTATTGTAACCGCAGGAGCTTAAATAATGAAACAACGCATTTTGATTTGATTTGGTTTGAGTATGAAAACCATTCACAAAAGTTTAGATAAACAAATAACAGGACAATGGATGGAAACCTGGAAAGAACTTCCATTGCTAAAACAATCCAAAGTAATGCTGGGATCTTTTGACCAAAAAAGAACAAAAGCTTGCCTGAAAGTAAACAGCAACAAGCTTAGAATGCTGACAGGAGTCCTGACGGGATAATGTACACTTAGAAAACACCTCAAGGCTCTAGGCCTAAAGGAAGATGACAGATACAGATTCTGTGGCTCACTAGAGGAAACACCCATACATCTGCTCAAAGACTGCGGAGCACTGCTCCGCAAGAGACATATGTACCTTGGGGCCCACTGCTTGGACGCAGAGGAGTAGCAGTCCTTGAATCTCACCCAAATCTTGAAATTCCTAATGGAATCACGACTGAAGGAGGCGATCTAAATGGGTAAGTATTCTAACGATTAAAGGAAGAAAGTGCGGTTCAATATCTATGAACGTCGCAGTACAAGTCACGACCGAAATCTATATATTTACAAATTTCTACAAAGAGTAACCTTTAGTCCTAGTAACGTAATAAATTATTAAATTACAGTACAAAAATGTGAATCTAGAAAACACAACACAAATAAATTTGAATTTGAAAAAGATATCATTATTAACATCATTAACAATTACTATTTACCTATATTTGCATAAGGTTTGTGATCAAATGTGCATATTCTTAGAGTTCGTCCCATTTGATCATTAATCTTATCTGGATATAAATTAACTCCAAAAAAAAACTTCTCATTTACAAAAAGCCATTTATCCAACAAAACCTCGTCCTTGTGACCATCAACTCCCACATATTTATGGGTAACTAACTCGAAGAATCCTTCATTAACAAACGGCCTTATTAACAAAATCTCTGCAATATATTCCAATGTTTCACTCTCGAAAATATTATCTAAATAATCAGTTATTGGAATAAATAGGTATCGTCGTCTCTGGAATTTAGTTGTTGGAGTGAAGTATATTGTATGTTCGATGTATTCCAACATTTTTCTTGGCTGGTTTGAGTAAACTATGAAATATTGGCATCCGAAAATGTATAAAGGATCTCTTAAATCAACGTTTGATTTGTGGAAATTTAATATTACTGCTGTTTGATTTACATTTAAATCCATAAAAATATCTTCGCTTATTATGTAGGAACATTCTTGTGTGAAGTATTTTTGTAGGAGTACTTCAACTAAAATATTTAGATAGATTTTTCTTGGTAAAATTAACATTTTTTTCGATAAAAAAAACTTCGTACTGTGTACGATTTGAATTCAAAGCTGCATTTAACACAATAACCATAAAATAAAAATTTATATATTAAAATTGTTTATTGGAAATCTGGCACTAATTGTAAGCATGTTTTTAAAGGTTGTTATTGTAATTTAAAATAATTTATATAGCCTGCATTGTAGCTGGAATACTAAATGTAATATATTATGCATTATTTAAAATATTGGTCAGTAAAGTGTTACTCTGTGAGAAAAATTTCAGTTTCAACTATTTTATATGTAACATAAATAATATATGTTATATATGTAACATATATAGTATATATGTAACATATATGGTATATATGTAACATATATGGTATATATGTAACATATATGGTATATATGACATATAACATATATGTATAACATATATGTAAGCGAAATCTAATTATCTAACATATTTTCGTAAATGAATTACTTGTATAAATTACTAATAGTTTTTCTGTTATATAGGTGAATACAAATTGTAGGTAAAATATAAATAAAAATAAGGTGGAACATATAATGGGTGTTTTTTTAAGAGCTTGAGAACTTT
The DNA here is from genome assembly GCA_944588485.1 of Phosphuga atrata. Lineage (NCBI taxonomy): Eukaryota > Metazoa > Arthropoda > Insecta > Coleoptera > Silphidae > Phosphuga > Phosphuga atrata. The sequence continues at coordinate 13,363,596 of OX155895.1, read as the reverse complement.
AAATAATAATACAAGACAAAAATATTGTTGGAATTAATTTTTTATGATTATAATCTGGTAGATAATTTCATGGCATTTATTTTTTAAATATGATTACCGACATATGTCCACCGCGGCTACGAGTTACATAGTCCATTCGATCAGTTCAATTTTTCACTACTTCTTCCAATAAATCTGGCTGTATGGCGTCAATGGTGGCTTGAATATTGGCTTCCAATGCTTCAAGAGTTACTGATTTGTCGGAATAAACCAGTGACTTAACATAGCCCCATAAAAAGTAATCGAGAGGCGTTAAGTCGTACGAACGAGGGGGCCAGTTAACAGGACCACTTCTGGAAATATAGCATGGCGAGTTGCGCCGTCTTGTTGGAACCAAATGTCTTCGATGTTTAGCTGATTATCATAACTAATACAATTCTTCGGTAAAAAATGCTCATCTTCGGCCAGTTTCAAATTAGCCCAATCAGCAAAAATGCGACGTAAACGATGGCCATTTGGATTTAATTCTTACAGGAGCTGTATTTTATAGGCACGTAACCTAAAGTCCTTACGCAAAATTTTCCACGTAATCGAAGGACAATGGCCAACAAGAGAGAACGGCGACGAATCGACATTTCGACGTCTTCTTCAACACTTAGCGCTACAGCAGCAATATTCTCTTCGGTACGCACATTTCTTTGTCTTGTTGATGGTTTTGAATCCAGAACAGTAAAATTTGTGCGAAAACAATCAATAAATGCACGAATTACTTGCTCACTAGGCCGATTATGTTGACCGTAAAATGAACGATGTCCTCTATGAACTTCGCGAACAGATTTTTTTTTCAAATTAAATGTCCACAATTTGAAAGGGTTGTTCTGGCGTTAAACGATTCATGATGAATTGCCAAACCTTACTGAACAGAAATGTCAACACAGTTTGACATTCTCAACTGGCAAACCATATACAACAACCATCGAAACTTCTCATGCAGCTAAAAAAACACCCATTATTATTTACTACCATATATTATTTAATATATATTATTTACAATTTACTGTAATTTTCTTTACTAAACTCTATCTTTACTGTAATCTGATGGTCAATCCACGAGTAATAATTATTATGCGGGAAAAATTAAGTAATGTTAGAGTTAAAACATGGACATTTTTGTTTTGTTTCTTGGAAAAAATATCAATAATGTCTTTTGGATTTTTATGTATTAATTTTATTAATGTACTGCTTGTATCAGTGGTGTAATTGTTTATAAAATCTTACAAATTAGTGTGACTAATTAATCATCTATAATAAAGTCCTTAATTAATCAAAAATTTCATATTTGATAATTCATTTTGTTAATTCAAAATGACGTGTTAATTTTGTGAAAAAAATTTGCATTAAATATATTTCTTTTTCAATAACAGTATTAAATACTACATTGTTCTATAAAATTTTATTTTCATTTGAATTTTTTTTTTTATTTGGATTTACTAATCTTTTCTTCACTTTCAGCCGTTATGCGCCCAGAATTGAGCATAGGCCTCTCTTAGTTTTCTCCATCGGTCTCGATCTTGAGCAGTTCTCATCCAGTGCAGTCCTGCCACTTTCTTAAGATCATCGTACCACCGTAAGATTGGTCTTCCTCTTGATATTCTACCTGTCCATGGTCTCCAACGCAATAACTTCCCATTCCATCTATTGTCTTTGATACGGGCGATATGTCCTGCAAAGTCCCATTTGAGTTGAGATGCCCTGTCCACTATGTCGGTCACTTTGGTCTTGTTTCGAATGTATTCGTTTTTCTTTCTATCTCGTAGTGATAGACCCAACATTCTTCTCTCCATGGCCGTCTGAGATACTCTTAGTTTGTTCACAATTTGTTTTGATAAGGTCCATATTTGTGCTCGGTATGTTGTTATTGGTAGGATACATTGGTCATATAGCCTTGAGCGCAGTTGTAGGGGTATCTTTTTGTTGGTTAGTATACCTTTGAGTTTTGAAAATGCCGCCCAACCCAGTCTAATTCTCCGTTCAATTTCCATGTTCTTGTTATCCTTGTCCAGGGTTATTTGCTGGCCAAGATAGACATATTCGTTTGCGTTTTCTATCCTTTGGTTGTTAATTATTATATTTGGATCTTGGAGACACATTGTTTTTGTCTTGTTTATGTTCATTTTTAGCCCTATGCTTTTTGATTTTTCCTCCAGGTCTGTTAACATTTCTTTCAGATCTAGGGAGTTTTCTGCGAATAATACGATGTCGTCTGCGTATCTTAGGTGTGTTAGCTTTTCGCCATTTACGGTAATTCCTCGATTTGACCAGTTGATTTGTTTAAAGACCCCTTCGAGAGCAAAAAAGTTGAACAATTGTGGTGCGATGGTGTCACCTTGTCTGATTGCTCTCTTCACCTCAAATATGTTTGTTTTTTCGTGGGCTATGACCGACGCTTTGGGATTCTCATGGATTTTTTTGAGAAGATTAGTGTATCTGTGATCGATGCGGGCTTCCGTTAATTCGTTGGTTATAGCCCAGTGTTCTATAGAATCAAAAGCTTTTTCGTAGTCAACAAAGGCCATATGGAGTGTCATGTTGTATTCGGTCATTTTTTCATTTAGAAGTTTTACTGTTAGTAGGTGATCGTTTGTGCTTAACCACTTTCGAAATGCCGCTTGTTCAATTGATTGGTAGTCCTCAAGTTCTCTATTTATACGGTTTGCAATTACTTTGGTGCAAAGTTTATAGAGTTGTGACAGCATACTTATTGGTCTATAGTTTTGTAGGCATGTTGCGTCCCCTTTTTTGAAAACTAATACTATTGACGTTTCGTGCCATTTTTCAGGGATGTTTTCCTCTTCAAGGCACTTATTGAAGAGTAATTGTAGTCTTGGTATGATTATGTCTGTGGCTTGTTTTATCATTTCGATTATTATTTCATCGTTTCCTGGAGCTTTGTTGTTCTTCATCGATGTTTGTGCATATAGTATTTCATCTACTGTTATTTCCTGGATTTCCTCAGAACCGACACTCACGACCCTTTGTCTTTCCTCATTTATTGGGTTTTAGTCCTCGACCGGTATAGTTCGCTGTAGAACTTTTCTATAATTTTCAGCATTTCGTCCCTGTTTCTGGATTCCTTCCTTTCGGAATTCTTCAAGCTTATGATTTCTCTTCTTCCGTCTGTTCGTCTCAGGCATTTCAATTTTTTATTATCTTCTATCGCGTTCGTCACTTCCTCTTCATAATGTGTTTCCAGATCCTGTCTTATCATCTTCCTTGTTTCCCTCTTTATCTCGCGGTATTCAGGTGTGTTTTTACTTTCTCTGAACATTGATCTTCTTTTTTCGATCATATGTTTTGTTTCTTGTCTCAGTTTGCTTTTCCTTCTTGTATCTTTTTTGGCTAATTCAAATGCTGTTGTGGTAATTGTTGTTGTTATTTGTTCCCCTAGCTTGTTAATGCCTAATTGGTGGTCGTGCTTTTTAAATTTACTTTCCAAGACCGTTCGGTAGGTATCTTGTTTTTCTTTAAGGAGTTCATTATCTGTTGTATGTAGGAGTCTTTTGGTTTTTCTTTTTGTTTTCTCTACTGAAATTCTTGCTCTTACTAGCCGATGATCGCTACCGGTGTGAAATGAGTTCAAAACGGTTATGTCTCCCACTATTTTGTTAGACGATGATAAAATATAGTCAATCTCATTCTTAGTTCTTCCATCAGGGCTCAACCATGTCCATTTTCTTTGCGGTTGTTTGCGGAAGAAGGTGTTCATTGCGAATAGCCTCTGTCTTTCTAGTAAGTAACATAGCATACGCCCTCTGTGGTTTCTCACACCCAGTCCGTGTTTTCCTATGTAGTGCTCGTCTTCAGAGAGCTTTCTTCCAATTATTGCATTGAAGTCACCAATTATAAGGTCATTTATCGACTTCTAGGACTTTTTCTATGTCTTCATATAGGGTTTCCACTACTTCGTCTTCGGAACTCGATGTTGGTGCGTATATTTGTATTATCTTGATTGTACACTTATTGGAAAATTTTAGTGTTAAGTAGGCAATTCTCTCTGATATTCCGTGGTAACTCTGAACACATGCTGCTATTCTTGGATGTACTAGAAATCCTACTCCTCTTTGGCTTTCGTCCTCTTGTCCTTTATAGCAGAGCATTCTTCCTGATTGTAGTTTTAGTAGGTTTTCTCCGTGTCGCCTGACCTCACTCACGCCAAGAATATCGCATTTTATTTTATCCAATTCGTTCTATAGATCAAAGAGTTGTGTGTCTGTTAGTAGTGATCGGCAGTTATATGTTGCAATTTGGATAATGTCTTTGTCGGGGGTACTTCCATGTTTGCGCGAACTTTTGCCTCCCCCATATTCTTGAGGCAGACCCTCGTATCGAGGGTGTGGGGTTGGGAATTGATTTCCTTACCCACCTGGGGACTTTTTCCTTTGTGTTTAAAATTCGCCATCTAAGAGGTTTTTAGGATTTATTCCACCGTGCTATCCTACTGCATGTTGGTGGAAGTCATTTCAGCCGCTCCTGACGTGGAGAACAGACGCTGTTTGCAGCCGCCCACTCTGGATCAGACGCCGCAGTGCTAGTTTTGGTCCGCCCCGGCTATTTGATTTCACCGGTATCACCCATATCTGGGAGACGTTCCCCTATCCGCCACCTGGAGAGGCGCCTGATGGGGGACTAGCAACCCCGCATGGGCTTTACTAATATATATATATATATATATATATATATATATATATATATATATATATATATATAAATATAAAATAAGGTGGACTATATTGCCCCGGGACTATATGCTATATGTATGCTTGATAAAAGTTATTTCTAGGGGTGCATTTGCGTTGTGCGCTCATACGCTTTAAGCACTCACGCTTGTAAGATCAGATTATAGGTGTTTTTGTTGGCCTATGAGCGCTTAGAATCAATAAGAAAATTTCGTTCGTTCTGGACACTATGATACCAGTGCCGGCACGTGCGCCTGGTCGGATAGGCTATCGCCTTACGGCGCCATATTTTAAGGGCGGCATATTATAAGCCCAAATATGATTTTATCAGAATCTGTTAAAATATTAAATAGTGTAAATTTGTTTCTGATGGAATTTCGTATAAATAGTTTTGAGCAAATAATTTGTAAAGCTAAAGAAATAGCCAATGAAATGGAAATAAATGCAGATTTTGAAAGCAGTCTTTCAATAAGAATTAGACGTAAAAGCAAATGATTTATTTACGAAGGTACAGATAAACCAATAAAAAATCTGTCTAAAAAATTTGAACTTGAAGTTTTTAATTATCTCTTAAATATTTGTACTAATTCTGTTATAGATTATAAGATTTACACAATTGTAATGTCATAATGAAATTGAATTGAATTGAATTTTTATATGATATTCCATCATTAGAGCAAAAAAAATCAGACGAAATTCTTAAAAATTGAAACGAAATTTTACATTAAAAACGAAACAGGGATTTTCGGATAGTTATTAAAGGTTTCTCAAAAAACGCTCGGACACGTACATTTTCTTTATGAACGGGATGGATACCTTTTACAAGAAAATTTGTAGCCAAATCACTTCGCGCTGGGACCACAACCCCTACAATTTTAAATGGCACGTGGGGGTAAATTAAACCTCATTTGAAAGCCCGTTTAGCGCTGAATACTAAACGGCTAACATTTTCTAAATCTATCGATTTGTTTTCGAGATTATTTAATTTCAAGTTATGAACGCGTTTTTAGTTTATGTCGTTGAAAGAAAATGGCCATCGTTAATTAAAATACCATTCAACTTTTCAACAATATGGAGCTCCACCACATTATACGCAGGCTGTTCGGTAGTTTCTGGGCAGACTTTTCCCGGGGTAATCGAATGGACGAAGAGGTGCATTGGAATGGAACTCACCTGATTTAAGTCCCCTGGACTTTTTCTTGTGGGATCATCTAAAGAGTAGAATTTATACTATTTATAGTTTATTTATAGTAAATTCAGAGCCTCTGGAAGAGTTACGTCGACGTAATATTGAAGAATGCCGTTAAATTACGCCACAGATCCTCCAAAATGTAAGAGAACGTTTCGAGCGGAATTTGTATTTATGTATAGAATTTGGTGGCGCACAATTTGAGCATTTGTTAAGCTAATAACAATCTTTTCTGGCGTTGAATTGTGATTTTTTTCCTTCACTTTTGCAGTTTTTGTAGGGACAGATTGAACAATTTTACTTCCTTTCAACGACATAAAAGAAGAACGCGTTCGTAACTTGAAATTAAATAATCTTAACCGTTAAGTATTCAAGGCAAAAATATTTTTAAATGAGGTATCACTTACCACACCGTGTCATTTAAAATTATAGGGGTTGTGGTCCCAGCGCGAAGGGATTAAGTGATTTGGCTACAGATTTTCTTGTAAAAGGTGTCCTCCTCACAAACAAAGTTTAGGTGTCCAAAGTTGAGCATTTCTTGAAAATTAATCTTTAACTATTCGAAAATCCTTCTGTTTAGTTTTCAATGGCCCACCTAGTATAGAAAGAAATAATTTATCTGAAAATGTTCCTAATGTTATTATTTGCTTAAGAATAAATTAATAACAATCTCTATCTCGAAATTAAAAATAATTAAAAATTATTGGCGATCTTCTATGGCCGAACAAAGATTAATAAATTTATCTATATTAGCTATAGAGCATGAGATAACAGAGAAAATAAACTACATCATTAATAATTTTACAAAGGAGAAAGCCAGAAGAGTAAATTTTATTTTTTTTTCGTTTTATTTTTGTATAAGTTTAATATATAAGTAAGTAATATATAAATGTCTATACCACGGCTGTCCAACCTGTCGATCGCGATCTACCGGTCGATCGCGGCGTGATTTTGAGTTGATCTTTGAGTTTTCTCACGCTTCTATGTACTTACTTAAAAATTAATTTCGATAAATATAAAGTAAAAATTAAAACACGCTTCTCGCTAGCCTATGTTTAAATGTAGCTTCATGAATCTCAAGTCCATGAGCCCAAAGAGATGACAGTTACCCACAGTTAACAAACAAAGAGTGGTTATTTGATATGTCATTCTTGGCAGACTTTAGTTTCAAACTAAATTATTTGAATCTTGAACTATAGGGTAAAGGCAGAAATTTATTAGACATGATAAGCTCGATAAGAGCTTTTCAGCAACTAATAATATTGTTGAAAGCGAAATGATTCTCGAAATTGAAGTTGTTGAAAAACAATTTCAGACAAGATTTGATGATTTTGGTAAGATTGAAAATATTGCACTATATTTTTCAAATGTGTTTCAAAAAGATATCAATATAGAAGAAATTGCAGGTCAAATATCTACAATATTTGAAGCAAATCAGGATAAACTAGAATTGGACATAAAGCGTACTTAAGGCGACCTGTCTAGGGGTGACAACCCCGAATAATAAGCCTCCCAAGCTAACAACTTGGGTAGTATCTTGGACAGTGGCTCGCCACTGTCCCATGAAGAATATTCTTCAACTGAGCATGAAGGAAAATCTCGCTAAATGCACTACCCCAGGTGGTAACCAATCCACCTTCACCTATGGCGACGTTAGCGGACCTTCGGATTCTGGGGAGTCCGCACCAACATGCTTTAAGGATGAGTCGGAGCATCCTGAAATCACCGGACGTAAACTCAGACCAAGACGGCAAAGCTTCTTCGCAACATTTAATGCCAGCTCACTGCTAAAAGTGGGTAAACTGAAACATTTGACTGATTCACTAACACGACACAACATAATACTGACAGCAGTACAGAAAACCAAATTTACGGACGAACATGCTTTCGAGTTCCAAGGCTACAGAATCTACAAAGGAAAAGTGGGTCAGCAGGTAATGAAGAACGTTCCCCACTTAGGTACAGGATTTATAATCAGTCACAGGATACTGGATTCAGTCACCGACTTTACCTCCCCGAGTAGTCGTGTATCCATCCTCCCTCTCAAATGCGCAAACTTACTACTGACTATAGTCAATATACATTGACTATAGTCAATGTAATTGCCCCAATCAAGCAGGACAACAGACGCAATCCAGACAGAACTGACAAATTCTGGGAAGACTTAGAAGATATTATCTCTAAACCTCCAGCGAGGCACACCGTCATACTGCTTGGTGACTTCAATGCTCAATTGGGAAGAGAGAAAAAATACAGAAACATAATGGGCAATTATCCGGCACATAAGCGAACCAACTGCAACGGAGAACGATTGGTGGATCTGTGTAGGACTTTTGGGTCAATAATGAAGTCTACAGCCTTCAAACACTTGCCAAGGAAGCAGAAGACTTGGATTTCACCTAATACCCACCTGGGTGAATTCCAGATAGATCATGTGGCCATTTCAAGCAAATCTCAAAAGGAAATACAAAACGTGAAGGTACTAAGAAGCGCCAATCTGGACTCAGACCACTACCTCTCAAGGATCAAAATAAGACTAAAGCCTAGAAACACTAGATTACACAGAACCTACAAAATGGTAAAATTGGACGTCGAGCGACTCAAGAACAGTCAAGAACTAAGTCAGAGACTGAACAACACAGACCTAAACAACTGGGACCAACTGAAAGAGACTCTTGTCAAGGCGGCCAATGAACTCGCCCCTCTCGCTAGAAGAAGGAAGCATCCGTTTTGGACTGAAGACTGTGACAATGCAATAGCCCAAAGACAGATAGCCTGGCTGAAGTGGAATTCTAAAAACACCAAGGAAAATTGGTATAAATTTTTGGAACAAAGAAAGGTTACAGCCAAGATAATTCGAGGAACCAAACGGAGCTTCACACAGAACCAACTAACCCAAATCGAAGAAAGCTTTGCTAAGAACAATTTCTTTGGAACCTTTAAGCAGGTACTCAGAAAATACGCTCCGCCAAGCCTCCACTTCAGAGACTCACAAGGCAAAGTGGCTTATAACGACAAGGACAACTGCCACCTTTTGGCTCAGTACTTTAAAAATCTATTCAACTGTGACCCACCCAGCGAAGACTTCGACTATAAACAAGCCACACCAAACCCGGACTCGCTTCCCCCTTTCATTGGAAGAAGTTGGCCAGATCATTCAACTTCTTAAGAATAATAAGGCAGCTGGAGAGCACTCTATTGTTGCTGAACTGTGGAAAGGTGCTGGAAACAATGCCGTGCTCAAGCTAACCGAAATCATCCAGGACATCTGGGAAACAGAGAAATTATCACCCGATTGGAAATCTGATCTGATCGCTTCACAAAAAGGGAGATTTTACGGATCTAAACAACTACCGTGGAATTTCTCCCGTGCCGGTAACATACAAGATTCTCTCGAAGGCGTTACAAACAAGGGCAGAAAATTAGTTGGATAGTCAACTGGGAGAATATCAGGGGGGCTTCAGGAAGACCTGATCCTGTGTTGAACAGATCCTCAACCTTAAAACTGTACTTGCATACTCCAAGATGAGAAACCGCAAGGTGGTCGTCACTTTTGCTGATTTTAGGAAGGCCTACAATTCCATCGATAGAGAAACGCTTAACAAAGTATTCCAGGAACTAACACTAGACAACAAAACCCGCAGACTAATCCTAGAAACTTTGACCAACACCCATTCCAAGGTTAAATTTATAGGCGAGATTTCAGAAAGCTTCGAAATAAAAACTGGAGTGAGACAAGGAGATGGACTATCCTCACTTCTCTTCAACTGTGTCCTTGAAAAGGTTATGAGAGAATGGCGCAAGGAACTGAACAAGGTGCTCAGAGTGGTATCTACCTGGGACGTAAGAACGATGGACTGGTTGTAGATTGCCTGGCCTTTGAAGATGACATGGCACTGTTTGCTGATTCTCTTGAGATGGCAACAATGCAGGTAAACTGTCTCAGAAAACAGGCTGCCAAAGTGGGTCTTCAAGTGTCGCTGGAGAAAACAGAATTCTGCACCAACATTAGAGAAGCAAACATAGAGATGTTACTAGAACAGGCAAACATCAAGAGGACTGAGAAATTTAAGTATCTCGGCGAATGGATTGAACCCAACTTATCAGAAAGAGCATCATTATCCAAGAGAGACAGCAAGTTATAACTAACCTATCGGCTGACAAAGAACACTTACAATAAGAAATGCCTGTCACGCAACCTGAAACCTGAAAAGCACTACACATCAGTCTTACGACCAGAAGCCCTGTATGCCATGGAGTGTCTTTTCTTGAACTGAATGGGTCTAATAGAGAAATTGGGAATCAGAGAGAGGAAAATCCTCAGGAAAATCCTAGGCCCGGTAAAGGAAGATGGAACTGGGAAAACAGAAAACAGAACTGGGAATAACAGATCTCAAAAACAGACAGTCTGTGAGACGCACCCTAACGGAAGTCCGTGGATTTCAGGAAAAACCTCGAAGGAAAGGTACCCCCTGGACAGAAGAGAGAAAGGAGTTACAGCGGCAGAAGGTGCGACAATACTGGTCAAAGCCCAACAGTTGAACAAGCGTGGTCCAAAGTAGGCCTATTCGAGAGAAGAAGAAGAAGAAGAATTGGAAATAATCAAAATGAATTGTTTTTGCAATCCAAAGTTTGTATTTGGAAATACACTAAAGAAAAATACCCAATCTTGACAAAATTGATGTCTTGCTTTGGCTCGACGTATTTGGCGGAATCCGCATTTTCTGATATGAATGTATTAAAATCAAAAATAAGAAATTCTTTAACTCTTAATCTCTTTCATCGTATGATCCCGCCTTTGAAGATATTGCCAAATTCATGCAATGTCATCGATCTCATTAGTATTAATCTTATGTTAGTATTTACTATGTTCCCAATTTTGTTATTTTATATCAGATTTGTTATTTTATATAAATATCAATACTTGTTGTTCCTGTTGAAAAGTTTAATGAACATTATATAATAGAATCTTTTTTTATAAATCTAAGGACACTCAAACAATCAAAACTAAAAACGATAAAACGCTCGAAAACTAACCGCCCGCACAATTGCTCACGTTTGTTAGAGCGAGACAAGTCTTAAATCATCTTAAATCCGTTGGCGATCAATTTATTAATTGGCTAAAATTGGCTAATATGCATAAAAAAATTAATTAACATTTTCGTATTAGGTTATTTTTACATGAAAAACAGCTTTTAAATGGCAATATGTTCATTTTCTGAAAATTTTCTCCCCTAATGGGGTGCACTCCATGACCCAGATCCCAATTTCATTCGTTTTTTATTTGTCAAGTAAATAAAATAAATCAACGGTTTACTATTTTTTTTTAATATGTTGGGCAGTGGGGTGGCGGGGGCGCCGAAAGTTGTATTCGCCCTAGGCGGCATATTTTGACGTGCCGGCCCTGTATATGTACTGTATATGTAATGACAGTCAATTAGCGAAATGTTTATCCATTAGTAAATCATATATTGAAAATTATCAACGATGAATCTGATGAATATGATATGATTGAAGATAGTGATGATGAAATGAAATGGAAATATTGCAATATTTATTTAAATTTATCTTGTAGAAAAGAACGTTTAGGGGGACTTTAAAAATTTGTTGAAGAGGTTATACCATCTTTTACTGATAAAGAATTTAAATCTCACTTTGGGTGATTATTAAAAGTTTAACATTTAATATTACAAAATTATTGATCATTACCTTCTATTTTAAATTTATAGATTAAATTAATTACATTCAAATAAATGTTTCAATAATTTTAGGATGTGTCGGTCAACATTTAATTTTGTTTTTGATACAATTAAACCATCCTTAATAAGAAAAATCACAGGATGTAAAATGGTACCACCTGATAGGTTGAACAGTTATTCTTAGCTATATGGAAAATGGCAACTCCAGATTCGTATCGGTAGAATAAGAAAATATTACTTAAATTTTGGATAACTTCATTCAGCATAAATAAAATATTAATACAAAATATAAATTAAAATTGTTTTCCCTATTTATTCAAAAACAAATTTATCCATTGTTATGCTGGTTCTGTACATGACGCACGAGTACTCCGTTTATCAGAAGTGAATGATTACCTCAACGATCAAGAGAAATTTCCTAACGATGATCATTTAAATAACCTAAAATAAATTTAAATAATTTATGTTTATTGAAAGAGGATGAATTTCCCATTGACGAAGTAATCGAAGAAAATGGAAATATTAATGAAATAAAAAATATTGCAGAAAATAAAGTTCTATGTGCTGAAGGTGTTGATAAACGAAATCGTATATGTGACCACCTAATTTTTCCATAGAGAAATTTTTCCACTCTTAAATTTTGACTGTTGCTTTTGGTATTCATCAGTAAGCATAGGAATTGCTTCATGAGGCCACTTATATACTACTGTAACAAACAATTTACTGTAGAATTATATTTATTTTCATTAATATATTGATTTGCTTTGCTTTTTTTTGAATCCTGAATGAAATCCTGAAAAGTACCTGAATCTTCACTTGCAGTAAAATACAAAGCTTCATCCGTTTCCATGACATGTGTCATGGTAAAAGTTTTTATGACTTGTACCTATCAAACCTATAAATGTTTGGTTAGCTTACGCTCACATCGGTATTCGTTTTGATAAATAGTGAAGTTTGGCGCTCACGCTTTTGCTGCCCTACCTATGTAGCGTGAGCGTCTGCGAGCGCGAAATCTGTAACCCGAAGTTAGCCACGAGCGTGATTTTTTGACGCTCACAGCATCAAGTCGAAGGCTGAAAACTACGTTTATGTGCGCTCAAAGCGTGTAAGCGTCCAACGGGAATGCACCCTAGGTGGTAAAAGTAAGCGTGTACCGCCAGGCTAAATCAGTTTTTAAGTGACTTGGAAATAAAACGCTTTTTACAACAAATATTAAAAAAAAACAATTTTGCAATTTTTTACTTAAATGTCCAACAATTGTACAATGTTCTTTATTGAAATACCAAGGATGTCCGTTTACTAAGCTACCCTAAGCCTCCCGCGCACTAAGCAGCCTGATTGCGGCGACCGCTGTAGCTCTATCAACTTAGCACCCGATTTCTTTAAAATAATACTTGGAACCAATTTTTATATACCATTTCGTTCGTACTTGAATGTAGTGAGAGTCATTTTTTTTAACCTTTACCAAAAAACGAAAAATCTTCATTTAGAAAAAGTGAGCACCCCCTTTTAAGGGAGGCGATTATTTTCTAAGGTACAAACAATTCAATTGAATGTAATTTAATGACCCTTTGTCAAGGGGTGGGCTGCCAAATTTTGAACAACCGGCTCGCTATTATTTCGAAGAAAAAAAACGATAAATGAGTACATTGTTTTCATTTATTTTTGTACAGTATAATTCAGCTTCTGAACTGCTAATAGCAATTGTGGTTGCTATTTTTTGGCCCTTAAAATTGAATTAGATAATATTTTTCAGTTGTAGTTGATAATTTTCTAACCATTTCTTCGCCATGGTAACATAATTTTATCTAATCATCAGGTAGAAGGATATAAAATCTCGAAGAGCTGCACAAATTTTTCACAGTTAAGTATAAGTGTCATTCTTCTCATTCTTATCATCATTATCCACACTATTATGCCACACGATTATATTTGGTCACATTTCAGTTAATAAATATTGGTTATTATTATCCCTGTGGTTTATCATTTTTTTATATTTTATTGGTAATGGGAAATAAAATACCATGGTAATTCCCATTACCAATAAAATATAAAAAAAAATGATTTCAGTTAATTTTGTGTCTACTCCAGATTTTCTTCATAATATTGACGATGCACTATCTGAACATAATTCTATGAGATTTCTTTGTAAATAATTTTTATCAAATACATTTTACGTACGCACATGATGTGTGTAGTGTGTTGCGCACATGATATGTTTGCGAGTGTTTGGCACATCAGCGCGATGTGCATATTTTGCATAAACATACTCAATGTGGCAATACTCAAAAATGGCTTATTTTTGGATTTAGGGGTAATTTAACAAGCGGCTCGCCGAGTTTCAAATATTTTAACAACCGGCTCGCGCGAACCGGACCTAGCCGGCTCCAGCCCACCCCTGCCTTTATCGATTTTCATAAAACACAAATAGTGCTACTGATATATTTAACAGTTATTAGTATGGCGCACAGGAAATTGATAAAAAATACTTAGATTATACTTAGATAACTTAAATTATTAAGTTTAAGGAGTACAAAGTTTGAATATTATTTGTATCTATTATATTGTACCATAATTGAAATAATTATATTATAAATAAAATATAATTTGTAAGAAATAATAAATATTTTGAATCACTAACACGACACAACATAATACTGACAGCAGTACAGGAAACCAGATTTACGGACAAACATGCCTTTGAGTCCCAAGGCTACAGAATCCTCTAAGGAAAAGTGGGTCAACGGGTAATGAAGAACGTACCCCACTTAGGTACAGGATTTATAAGCAGTCACAGGATACTGGATTCAGTAACCGACTTTACCTCCCCGAGCAGTCGTGTATCCATCCTCCCTCTCAAATGCACAAACAAGGGCTACAGTAGAGTCAATGTACGTACCCCAATCAACCAGGACAACAAACGCAATCCAGACAGAACTGATAAATTCTGGGAAGACTTAGAAGATATTATCTCTAAACTTCCAGAGAGGCACATCATACTGCTTGATAACTTCAATGCTCAATTGCCAAGGGAAAAAAATCCGGCGCATAAGCGATAATATCCGGCGCATAAGCGAACCAACAGCAATGGATAACGATTGGTGGATCTGTGTAGGACTTTTGGGTTGCTCATTAAGTCTACAGCCTTCAAACACTTGCCAAGGAAGCAGAAGACTTGAATTTCACCTAATACCAACCTGGGTGAACTCCAGATAGATCATGTGGCTATTTCAGGAAAATCTCAAAAGGAAATACAAAACGTGAAGGTACAAAGAAGCGCCAATCTGTATTCAGAGCACTACCTCTCAAAGATCAAAATAAGACTCCAGCCTAGAAACACTAGATTACACAGAACCTCCAAAATGTTAAGATTTGACGTAGAGCGACTCAAGAACAGAAAAGAGACTGAACAATACAGATCTAAACAGGTGGGACCAACTAAAGGAGACTCTTGTCAAGGTGACCAATGAACTCGCCCTCTCGCTAGAAGAAGGAAGCATCCGTGGTGGACTAAAAACTGTGACAATGCAATAGACCAAAGACAGACTGCCTGGGTGATGTGGAATTCTAAAAAGCCCAAGGAAAATTGACATAAATTTTTGGAACAAAGAAAGGTTACAGCCAAGATAATTCGAGGAACCAAACGAACCTTCACACATAACCAACTAACCCAAATCGAAGAGAGCTTTTTTTGCTAAGAATAACTCCAGATATTTCTTTGGATCCTTCAAGTAAACATTCAGAAAATAAGCTTGTGGGCCCTAGGGCCCCGGCATAGCCTAAGACAACACTGAACACACGAACGAAGTGATTCGCCTTTACGGATTCTAAGGTGACATCTGTCAGTGGACAACACTCATATTTGTATTAATATGAGTGTTGTAAAGTACAATTACTTAGTCTAAAGCGGGGGTTCCCACAGCTTTTCTTAGGCGGGCCAGTTTAATATTTAACTATTTCTTTTTTCATTAGTATGCTAAATTTAATATATCTACTTAAATACAAATCTTTAATTACATATTTATTAAAACAAAAAAATAACTAAAATCCATCTTATTATATTATAATATAAATCTTTAACTGTATCAACAAATATTATAAAATCACGCAATATATTATCACGAAAGTAAAATCACTCTTATTGTAAATACAGAACTATAACTATAGCAACAAGTATTACAAACTAATAATCTATTATTTATTTAAAAAAATCAAATGTAACTGGAACTAAACTTATAATTATAAATATAAATTTTTTATCATTGCAACAATGAAAAAACTTGTAATAAATTTATTGTGCGACTTGTGTAGTTGTTTTAATTTAATGTCATTAAATTTTGCTTGTATGTTCCTCGAATGTATTCTTAATACTGCTTGTAAATGATTATCACTCAATTTTGATCTTAATTTCGACTTATTTATGCCATAATTGAAAAAGTTTTGTTCGCAAATAAGTGCTCCCAAAATATGAAAACATTTGCATCATTGAAAAAATGAATTCTTAGCATCGATATTTTCCTGTAATTCTATCAATTCAAATTGCATGTCTTCAGAAACGTCTCGCGGATTGCAAGAAAATGAATCTGAAAATAAAATGTAGTTGTCTGCGTGACTCTTAGAATCAACAAAACGTTTGTCAAAATCTTCTAACAAACTCTAAATCATATAGAGTTTGTTAGAAGAGAAGAGTTTGGTAGTACTATTTTAGTTTGGTAGTACTATTCCGATTGAAGAATAAAATAATATTGAAGAATAAAAAACTGATGCCTCGGTATTTTAAGCTGTTCTTGTAATAAATGAAATGTTCATATCCAAGAAGATCATAAATAACCATTACCTTGCAGTTTTAAATTTAATTCGTTCAATTAAAAACACCAATTAGGTACGTCTACTAGAAATGTCAAGTTGCATAACCAGTTAACACGTCAACGCTTTGACGTTGACGTCAAAGCGAAGTTCACTTTGTGGCATGACGGCAATAGCCGCCCAAAACAAAACGGTCGTTTTTAGACACTGCGACTATAGCAGCACAAATGTGCATTTACCGGCATATCAGTAGAAGCCTAGTGTCATGTTTTGGAAAAAAAACTTTAGGTTGAATTTAGTTTAACACCTGTTACACGACTTCCAGCTTCAGTATGCACATGGTTGTGAACAGAGTACTGCGATTAGTCATTTATTTATTTTTGTTTGATTATGAACTAACGTTTCGTGTAAAACTCCCAAATACTTTGTAGCAAAAAATTGCTTATTTGAGTCAATAAACCTGTCATCTACGTTTTTAAATTTTTGCTGTTATAGCCGCCGTCGTCCCATTACTTAGTGTTTAGAGTCCGCTGGCGCCATGACGGTTATATCCGCAACCTAATTAAAGGTGCTGAATTAATCAAAATTAAGTTAATTTAAACAGAAAGAGTGAAACTATACTTGTAATATTCTAAAAATTACATAATAGAGTGTCAATTTTCGAACTTCACTTGTTCGCACTGTCCGTCAATGTGTTAATATCTTGTAATGAAGCAACATCACGATTTTTTTCAGTTAAAAGTTCTGTAATTTCTTTTCTTAAACTGAAAACCCTTTTTAATGTTTGTTCTCTCGAAAGCCATCTGACTTCTGAAAAATATATATAACGTCTCCAAATGGAGATTTAGACTCCTTAGACCAAAAGTTTTAAATTGGCGGTAATTGGCTGGATGAAAATCATGCTTTTGATAAAATTGACTGTGTTAATATCATTCATGACATTATGCATTTTTAACACCTGAGCTATAAGATTTTCCTGATGAATAATACAGTGATAATGATGCAATTTATTGGTATTGTTAGAGTCCTTCAACTTGTTTTAAAAAAAAATTAGAATGCCTGGTCTGTGTCCCATCATAGATGGAGCATCGTCTGTAGCTACTTCTACCAAATTGTCCCAATTAATATTCTTCGAATCAAAAGCATGTTCTACCGCGGAAAATATACCACATCCCTTTGCAGGGTCTTTTAAACTTTCCATTGACAATAACTATTCTTCTTCTAAGGATGCCTTCTCCTAACGGAGGTTGGTTATCATAATGGCTATTCTCATTTTTGACACTGCTGCTCTAAACAGGTCTATAGAGGAGCAACCAAACCACTCCCTCAAATTCTTCAGCCAGGAGGTCTGTCGTCTTCCCGGGATCCTCTTGCCTGATATTTTTCCCTGTATAATGAGTTGTAGTAATCTATAACGATCTCCTCGCATTACGTGCCCCAGATATTAAAGTTTTCTGTTTTTTATTGTTTTAATGAGTTCTCGTTCTTTATTCATCTGGGTTAATACTGCTTCATTTGTTTTCGTCTCGGTCCATGCTATTCTTAACATACGTCGGTACACCCATAGTTCGAACGCTTGGATTTTATCCGTATCTTGTTTTTTGAGCGTCCATGCCTCCATTCCGTATAGAAGGATTGTGAAGACGTGACATCTTACGAGTCTGATTCTGATTTCCATGTTAAGATCTCTGTTGGTTACAAGATTTTTCATTTTCGTCAACGCTGTTCTCGCCATCTCTATTCGGGACCTTATCTCTTGTGTTTGATTGTTATTTGCCATGTTTCCCAGATATTTATAAGAGCTGACTTTTTCTATATTGATGTTGTATATTGTTAAATTTTTCAAGAAGATTTTAAGTGTGTGGCTCATGAGGCTTATAGACCTGTGTTCAGAGGAGTCCTTGATTTCACAGGATTTCAGACAATCTCGAGGTATTTTGCCTGTTGTGTATATCGTGTTGTATAGATCAATCAATTGTTGTAAGTTGTCTTCTTCGATTAATTTGATGATTTTGGTGAAAACCTCATCCTGTCTTGCTGCTTTGTCGTTTTTCGCGTTGTTAATTGCGTATTTAACCTCTACTATAGTTATTTTTAACGAAGGCCGGCGGAACTACATTATTAAATGCATTATTAAAGTTATTTGATGCTTGCCTACAAACTGGGACAACACCTTCGACAACACCAAGTGGCATCGGGCAATAATTATAATACTGCATTAGAAAGGAGATATCACCAAGTTGCAAAATTACAGTCCCATTAGTTTACTATCGCATATATATATATATTTATATATTAGGGTGGTTCTTAACAATTTTTTTCCTCTCAGAAATGCCCTCCCATGGTCCGAAAGTGTTCTAATGAATGAAAAAATATGACGGATAACGTGACCCGATGGTTCCCTTATCAAAAACCCAAAGTTTTAAACAAAGTTGTCTTATTTCAGAAATAAGACATTTTTCACTTGAAATTTCATCACTTACTGATTACAAAAACATGAGTCATGATGATTTTGCTAACCTTGGAGTCAGATAGACATCAAGTATTGACGATCCGTCAAGAATGAATTCCTTTAAAATCATCATTGAAATAAATAATTTGGCAATGGTTTTATAATAAGAACGTCATGAATTTATAGAATATTTTATGACAAAAAGCGTATTTTTTTTTAAATAAACAAGTATGCAATGTTGTGATTCATTAAAATTACACAAATATGATATTATAATAGGTTTTTTCTTAATGAAATTTAACTTGAATAATATTTAATAAATTTTCTTAAGATATTCTTGCAATAGCGTTTTTTTATTAGAGTCTTTATACAATTTATTATATGTTATATGTTCTGTATCTTTGGTAAAACTATTTTTGTAAGCCTGCACTAACTTAATGCCCCTTTCAGCAGTATAATTAACAACTTTCATATTTTTGACGATATTTCTTGCTTCAATGTAATTTTTATTTTTCGTCCAGTGCTTAGGATTATATTTCAAAAATGTTATATCAATTGAAAATCTTTCAAATAATTCCTTTGATTTCGAATTTATAAAGTGATCTAATTCAATGTCTTTATAATTGACAATATCTCTAGCTTGGATAACGATTCTCTTATCACATACAAAACTATCAACCACATCCAATTTTGAAAACCATTCTTTCTATCATTCCAGTAGATATTTCTTCATCAAAAAAAGCTAGAGCAGCGGTTTCTGGTATTAAAAACCATAGATGGTTAATAAACTTTTTAAGTCAATAGACTCATATTTCAGAAGTTGTTTTAAAAATGACAAATCGTTATTTGCGGCCGATGCTGCAATGGGTGATTTGAACCAAATTCTTACATAAATTAAAACAATAAAAACACAAACTTCTTTCAAACCTCTCTTATCCTGAGTGGATAATTGAAATTGCTCTCTGAAAAGATAAATTTTCAAAGAATATATTGCCTTCGACATCCATCTGGTGTGATGCATTGCTCCTGGAGGACGAGAAAGACTTGTGTCTGAATCTCTGATACCAGGCATATTCATCATGTTACGAGTAAAAGAATAAATCTCTTGTATATGATCTGTAAGAATACTTTGTATTGTAGGGTCTACAATGCCACTTTCAAAGCTAGTTCTTCTCAATTGACTCCAATTATCTTTGAGTCTTTTGAATAAAGGGTTCCTGTGGTACCTGGAATTTTTTTTCGAATACAGCTCTTTTCTAGATTCATTCTAAATAAATATAAATTCTAAATTCATTCTAGACGGATCGTCAATACTTGATGCCTATCTGACTCCAAGGTTAGTCAAATCTTCACGACTCATGTTTTTGTAATCATTAAGTGATGAAATTTCATGTGAAACATTTCTTATTTCGAATACTTTTGTTCGAGGTGCATAGGGAAGGCTGGAATCGCCTGACACGATTATGTGGCTTAGTTTCTCAGTACACCTGATAATGGAGAGCATTTATTGTCAATATTTATGTGCCGATGAAAAAACTGATGATTTTTACCGACCCTCAATAATTTTTGACTGATTCTTCATTTTTAAGCTGAAAAACGGTTTTTGGGCTCTAGAAGTGGGTTCTTGATAAGGGAACCATCGGGTCACGTTATCCTTCATATTTTTTCATCAACACTTTGGACACTTTGGGACGATGGGAGGGCATTTCTGAGACGAAAAAGTTGTTAAGGACCACCCTTATATATATATATATATATATATATATATATATATATATATATATATATATATACATATATATATATATATATATATATATATATATATATATATATATATATATATATATATATGCGATAGTAAACTAATAGGTCTGTAATTTTGCAAGTTGGTGATATCTCCTTTCTAATGCAGTATTATAATTATTGTCCGATGCCACTTGGAAAGTGTTGTTCCAGTTTGTAGGCAAGCATCAAATAACTTTAATAATGCATTTAATAATGTAGTTCCGCCGGTTTTCATGAGTTAGTCATTCATGAGAGTTATGAGAGTAAGTTATTCATGGGAGTTATGAGAGTAAGTTATTCATGAGAATAATTAACAAGAGGTTGACAAATAAATTCGACCTATATCAACCCCGCGAGCAAGCTGGCTATCGAGCCGGATTTGGCACAAATGACCTACAAATAGTCAAGTCCCTTAAAGAAAAATGCATCGAATACAATAAACCCCTAAATAAACCATCTGCACAATCTTATTACGAAATAATAGTCGATTACGAAAAGGCACAATAAACCAGCATAAAATGCTAGAAGCTCTTGCTGAATGCCCTATCGATCATAGATACATCGAGGTCATCAAACACGTGTACCAAAAAGCAAAAGCTTATGTTAGGTTGCAAGAGGATTCCCAAGACTTTGATATTGCAAGAGGTGTACGCCAAAAAGATGTCATATCGCCAAAGTTATTCACAACCCTCCTAAAACATATGTTCAAACAGCCCAACTTTGGTGACATGGGCATTAACATATATGGCGAAAAACTAAACCATCTGAGATTCTCCGACAATATCTTAATTATCGCAGATAGTATCGACGAAGCAAAACAAATGCTACGGAGGCTATGGGAAACATCGAACTCTGTTGGATTCAAAATCAACACCAACAAAACTCAATACATGAATCTTCTTATGAGTGAGGCAATCAAGATAGGCGGAGTATGCATAGAACAAGTAAGCTCTTATTGGTCACGGAATCTCTATACCTTTGTCACGAAGGTACCTTGGTCACGAAATCTCAATTGGAAGAAACAACCAAACCTGTGAAATGTCGAGAAGAATAGGCTTAACATGGGCGGCCTTTGAAAAGCTGCGCAATATATTTAAGTTAGACATTCTGTGACCTTACCAAAGCTTTCGATTGTGTTTCACACAGAAATCTGCTCGATAAACTAGAAAGTTTCGGAATCAGAGGGAAATGTGGAAGATGGCTTGACTCATACTTGCTAAATAGAAAGCAATATGTAGGAATAGAGGAGAGCATATCTACAACAGTTGACATTGAAATGGGTGTCCCCCAGGGAAGAGTCCTTGCACCTCTTCTATTTTCTTTATATATTGCAGATCTTCCACGGTATTTAGAGAATGCCAAATGTGTTCTTTATGCCGATGATGCCCGCTTTCTAGTTTCAGAGGATTCGATAGAAACAATGCAAATAGCAGCTAACAACTTTCTCAATGATCTCAACAAGTGGTTCGCTGCAAACAACTTACACCTAAATATAGAGAGAACCTATTACACAATATTTTAAACCAGGCGCAGAGTCAAAGCATATGACTACGCACTAAAAATAGACGATACACTGATAGAAAGAAGAAATACTAAATTTCTAGGAATTTTTCTTGAAGGATTTCACTGGAATATCCATATACAGCATATTGCCGCTAAAGTCAACCAGAAAGCCTTCATGTTAAAAATACTCCGTAATTACATAGACCTACCCCTCCTACTACGAATATGCCACCCGGAGGTTCAATAAATTATTGCATATGCGATCATAATATGGAGGCATCTCCGCACTTACAATTAGACGTCCTATTCAAGGCACAAAAGAGGGTAGGCCGGCCATCAAGGGCATATCCAGATCAACGTCGTTTAGGCCACACTTCAAAGAACTACACCTTCTGACAGTCCCGTCCATCTACGTTTGGGAACTAGCTTGTTTTATTTTAAAAAATAAGACAGATTTTCTAAAAAATAGTGATCGACACTCACATAACCCTAGAAACAAGAATATGCTACAAACACTATTTGCCAACTTAACACTGTGTACCAAAGCTCCCTCGCATATTGAAATTCAAATTTTCAACAGCTTACCAATTAATTTAAAAGAAGAATCATCATATAAGTTATTCCGCAATAATCTGAAAAATTACTTAATCAATAAATGTTTGTAGAATATCGATGATCTTTAACGTTGCTTATATGGATTTATGTACATCTCAAAGCCAATAAATTGATTTTATTTGATTTGATTCCAATATGCTTAAAGAGAAAAGTATTCGATCAGTGCATGTTGCCTGTGCTTACATACGGGACTTAAACACTTACCCCCACAAAGAACACTACAAATAGAATAAGTATCGCGCAGAGGAAAATGGAGAGCTCGATGTTAGGTGTATCAATAAGAGACAGGATCCCAAATATAACATTAAGGAAGAGGTCCGAAGTGACGGACGCGGTCACCCGTATAAGAACCTTAAAATTGAACTGGGCTGGTCATGTGGTGCGACTTACGGACAATCGCTGGACAAAGAGGATACTTGAGTGGAGACCGCGCCAAGACGCATACAGAAGTAGAGGCCGTCCACCAACCAGATGAACCGACGACATAAGGATAAAGACCAACTGGATAGAGGCAGCACAGGATCGGCCAGGATGGAGAAAGCTACGGGAGACCTATGTCCAGCAGTGGACGCGATTGGTCGCTTGATGATGATGATGGTGATAGTTATTTTTAATGCGCGTGTTTCAATATTTATACTCTTCCCATCTCTTTATTTTAAATTTGTCCAGGATTATGTTACCGTCTTTCTCTTTCAATAGGCCACATTGCCTCTTTTTTCCAAGTCCTGTAAGCTCTTTGACTTTCTTGTGCAAGTTGAATCTATCGTCAGTTTGTCTGCAGTGCTTCTATTTCATTGCACCTATCCGTCATGTATTTCTCCTTTGGTTCTCTGATCATTTTTCTAATTAGTGTACCTATGTATTTCTTTGTATTTCGAAATACCGTTGTTTCTATTTTTGCGGCGTGTGTCCATTAATCCGAGTATTTCTGGTGTCACTCATTCTTGCTTTCTCTTTAC
This sequence comes from Phosphuga atrata, assembly GCA_944588485.1. Taxonomy (NCBI): domain Eukaryota; kingdom Metazoa; phylum Arthropoda; class Insecta; order Coleoptera; family Silphidae; genus Phosphuga; species Phosphuga atrata. The sequence continues at coordinate 13,339,870 of OX155895.1, read as the reverse complement.
TGGTCTGATATTAAGTTTGTCATTTGCTTTGTGCATTAGTGCTTTCTTGATTCTTTCCCACCTGACATTTGCATCACCGTTGGCATCATTTGTTTCGGCTTGGATTTCGTGTAGTTTTTCCTGGATATCTTGTTTATCTCCGATACAATGAGATTATCATTTAGTAGTTCTCGATTTAATGTAGATATATTATTTTTCTTTTGGGTTCTTTAGTCTGATATTAAGCTTCGCCACTATTGGGTTGTGGTCTGATCCAACATCCGCACTCGGATTTGTTTTTGCAGAAAGAATTGAATTTCTGTAGCGCTTATTAATTAGTATATAATCGATTTGGTTTCTGATTATTTGATCTTCGCTGTGTTTGGGAGATGTCCATGTGTAGAGTCTGCGTTCGTGTAGTTTGAAGTAAGTGTAAGCAATGATTAATTGGTTAATTTGACAGAATTCGACATTAACATATCAATAACTAATAAAAAATCATACAATTTTCAGTAACTCCACGAATAAATATTAACTGTTGTGCCGAATCGCAGATATCGGTAGTTTCGTCCAAAGCAATGGAAAAAGCAGTTAACACATTTTAAATTTCTTGTAAGTGATGTAATATATTCTCATCAATATCTTCAATTCTACGAGTAATGGTCATTTGCGAGCAACTAATATCATTGAATAACGACTTTTTATCTGGGCACACTATGTCAACAACTTTCAACATACAATTTTTTTAAATTCTCCTAAAAATGGTTTACTATGCTTGGCAATTTCTTGCGCAATAACATAGCTAGCCAAAACGGCTATTGTTTGAAAAGATTTTTATACACTCATTTCTGACTACTAAAGGACTTTTGTAGGGATTCATATTTTATTTGTCTTTCATTACCAGTAATATCATTATAATTACTGTGATGCGTATCGTAGTGTCGTTTTGAAAAAAGTCGGGTGTTATTCTTTGAAAACAGACACGTATATTTGTTGGCATATAAGCTCGGCGCAATGGGTAGGCAGGATAAGTTCTGGGGTCTGGTGGTAAGTTGTAGTGTACGTGCCGCACAATACAACTGCGCACATCATTGAAGTAAAAAACGATAGATTCGTTAAGGGGCCCATACACTAGCAACCTAGTCAACAACCTTGTCGTCAACTTGCTATGTTGACGACAAGGTTTAATAGTGTATGGGCTTATTGAGGACAACATTTCAGGTTGAGTACAAGGTTGAATAAAATCAAAGTAACTTGGATTTTTGGTGGGCTGAGTCTGATGTTGACAACCATGTTGGGGAGTGTGTGGGGAGTGTGACTTGGTTATAAACATCAGTTGTAAACTTGTGAAGATTCTAGAATTCTTGTTTGTGCAGATGACTTGTGTAAGCGATTTTTATTTTTTCAGTGTTTTTGTAATTTTTAATTGCCCGTCTTAATAGTTATGGCTAATTAATATACCGAATATTCCTTATGGGTGGAATTTTTTTAAAAGTTCCCAAAGCTGCCTGAGTTGTGGAAAGTAAAGTCGGAAGTTTATAAAGATTGTTTATAAAGGAAGTAAAGGACACACATTTATAACATTTAGCAGAATCCGAACTCTAGACGCCAGTATACCAAAAGCATTTTCAATAATTCTCCTTGCTCTTGACAATCGAATATTAATTCATCGTTTAAAAGTAGGGTATTGGCTAACGGCGACGGCAGCGAAGTTAAGGGAATCGTTGACGAAGTCATGGGGTTCTGTTGTGAGGAACTGACCGGCCCCGCTGGAGGACTGATCGGCCTTTCTTTTAAACTAGAAATGTTATTATATCAATTTCTGAAAATGATTTATCGTTGGTCCAGATGAACAAGGTATTAACTCAAAAAAGTCTGAAGAGTGATTTTCAAATCAATAGTTTTCAAATCAATTCAAAAGTTTTCAAATCAATATATTTCAATTTCTGTAAATAATTAGTTAACCTCACCTATAATATAATATCTTTTAACCCTTTGGGTACATTTGGGTACGGCTGAGGCTCGTCATACATATGTTTGGCTTGACGTGCATTCTCTAAATAAATCCGTACCCAAAGGGTATTAACTAAATTTATTGATAACGTTTTTGTTCATTTCATGACTTTGTCAATTTTGCTATTACTGAGAAAAAAATATAACATAACGAGTTAATACCCTGTTCATTCAAAGAAATGATAAGTTGTCAGCTGACCTGTAGCCCTTCAGTAGGACCAAATGTCGTGGATCTTTGGCATAGTTTTTGGTCTGCGAGGCTCCTAAATCACCACCAGCCTTCTCAAACAACTTGTATAATGAGGGTATTTTCCTCGGGGAAATCACGGATAAATTAACACCCCTCTACGAAAAATTGTAAACAATGCAATTAAAAGAAATTTATATATTTAAGAGAATGGAACACACAAGAGAGAATGGAATAGAGAGAATGGAACACACAAGGGTAACGAAGATAATAACCGACTGGAAGCCAGTGGAAAGCAGAGTAATGCCCGGCCTACACACAACGGTCCACATGACAGGTCTTTTATTTACCTGCGCAGGTAGACCGGAGCGTGTGTGGGAATATACCTGTGCAGTTTCTTGCGTACAGTTGACCTGTGCAGGCAAACCTGCACATGTAACCTGTACGATAGACCGTTGCATGTATGGCGGGCATAAGAGGAAAAAGATGGATAGATGGAGTGAAGGAAGATCTCAAAACACTCGGAATGATAAATTGGAAAGAAGCAACAAATGATAGAGTGGAATGGAAAAAGTTCGGCGAGCAGTCTAAAACTCACTCAGGGTTGCAACGTCAAAAAAAGAAAAAAATATATTTAAGGGTTATTACTTCTTGTAGGATAGCTGCGAGTTGCTCAGTTGTCTTGCCCGGGAAGCTCTGAGATTCCATCACAGGCAACAAGTACGGCGGTGAGTTACAGACTAAAATGCAATGTTTTTGAATGTTTGCGGCCGGATCGCGTTTCTGCTGCAACTCTTCGAAACATTGCAAAGCTGTGGCGAGACCTTCCGCCACATTAGCATGACTCTCACCTTTACCTCCAATTAATCTAAGAACAAATATACGATTCAAAAATTCAAATTCTAGTTGGAATTATCTTACTCGAGCTTATCCAATGCGTTTAATAACTTGGCAGGGCTTGAAAAGAAAAGCAGGGCTTAACACTGTAGGGTTTCATGATATTTTTTGCAAAGGGAATGCAACATCTCCCACAAATACGAATGGCATTTTTTCAGTAAAATTATGATGAATCTGCCCTGATTCAGGAATATTAAATTTATTTGTCTTAAAGTTTTCATAAAATTTGCTGTTAGATAGTACTCCTCCATCAGATACACGGCCATCAGCGCCAGCCTCAACCACTAAGAACTCGAAGTTCTCATCAACAAAAGCATGTAAAACAATGCTAATTTTTTTTTATATAATTACAATAATAAGATTCTGAATTGTCGGGTTTTTCTATTTCTACGTGTTTCCCATTGACAGCCCCAATGCCGTTTGGAAAGTTCCATCTCCTTATAAACTGTTGGACACTATCACCCAATTTTCTTGTGTTCTTGGAACCTGAATATACTCTATCAAAACTTTGTTGATAGTTTTGCTAGTATCTATGATAATTCTCCCAAGACTTGTAGCGATATAGCTCTAAGAAATTTTAGGTCCTCAAAGCTCTGTCCACTCGCCAAAAAACGCAGTGTTGCAGATAGCCATTCATTTACAGCAGGGCTTCTTAAACCTTTTTCATTCATTTCAATTATGTACCTATTTTTTCATGAAAACAGCATTTTTTGCGTCTTTGAGTTAATCCTTTCGAATATATTTGAGCGCAGCCGTTAAGTGGTTAAATATATAAAAATTAAAGTAAAAATAGTTTTTAATGAGACGGATGTGCTTGTTTTTTACTGCATAACAAACTAAATCTTGGTGTAATATTTGACACTGCTGGACGTAAAATCTCTTTTCAACATTTTTTAGCGATGAACGATATTGGGATTTGATATATGTTAAAGCTGAAAAAGTAATTTCACATAAATATGTAGTGTTGAAAGGCAGAAGAATATTTAATGCGATATGAGAGATTGTGCGAAATTCAGTTCTAGCTCCGATCCAGAATTCAGTTAAAGGCTTTTTTTATATGTCTAGTTGTAGGTTAGACTCACTCGAAAGAACTTCTGATTAGCTCAGCAAATTCTTCTTGCGCTTTATATGGCAGGTAATCAAACTCATCAATGCCAATCTAAAATGGTTTTTGAATAAAATATAACTTTTTAAAATCAATATTGGATGTAAAATATTTACGAAACTGTGTTTCTAGCGCTTTTAAGTGAACTATAATAATTTTTGAGTTAAAAGTTTTGCAATAATTGCAAATAATTGTTTTGCAATGATTTGTCTCGGATATAAAATTGTCCATACTGGAAAACATTTCTAACGAATTCTTCTCTACCCTACTTTTACAAATGTTGATCTTTTTAATAAAACATTCAATTTTATCATTCGAAGTAAATATATTACTAATTTTTCCTTGAAGAGACAAGTTCAGATCGTTTAATTTCTCGAAAATATCTGATAGGTAACACAGCTTGGATAGCCACAGGTCATTTTGAAAAAAAGTAGCAAGATCATATTTTTGTTCGGTTAAAAATATTTCGATTTCGTCCTTAATTACAATAATCTTCTTAAACTTTGACCTCTTGATATCCATGTTATTTCTGCATGTAATAATAAATTTGTATAGTGGGAATCCGTATCCTTATAGAGATTTGAAAATAAGCGGCTGTTAAAAGCATATCGTTCAATTCTGGTGATATTTTTCTTTTTTAGCTGCGAGGGCCTCCCGAAAAATAAGGCAGTGAGTAAAAGTTAAATGATCATAATGAGCAGCTTGAAAAAATGATTTAAAACCAATATTTTGGCCCGTCATCGCTTTTGCACCATCCTTGCATACTCCGCAGCAATTTTTCCATTCTAAACCTTCAGCTTTTAAAAATTCGTCAACTTTACAATATATGTCTTTCCCTCTAGTATAGTCTTTCAAAGGACGACAAAATAACAATTCTTCCTCGACGTTTGCTTTATAAACATACCTGACATATACTAACAACTGATCTAATTTAGTAAAATCAGTTGTTTCGTCCAACTGAATTGAAAATTTTGGGCTTTCTTTAATTTTTGGGATAAGTCGCACTAATTGATCCTTGTTAATTTCAGAAATTCTATTCGCGACAGTGTCGTTTGACATAGGAACTTTTCGAATATGATCGCCATTTTTACTTCCATGTAGTGTTTCTACCATATTAATAGCAGCAGGTAATACAAGATCTTCTCCAATCGTGAAAGGCTTTTTATTTTTAGCAATACAGTATGAAACTTCATATGACGCGAGTAAATATTTTTCATTAACTGTCATATTTTTTTCAAAAGATTTGATATCTTTATTGGAAGAGTCTTTTAAATAGTCTCAAAATATTCATTTGGTTTATTGGCATACGAAGTATGCTTTGATTCAAGTTGCCTTTTTAATTTTGATGGTTTCATACTTTCGGTAGCCAGTAATTCATTGCAGATCAAACAAATAGGTTGTTCATTACCATTACAATTTTTAAATGTAAAGTCAAATTGAAGAAAAGACTCGTTATATTTTCTTTTTCGCACATTAGATGCCTGTTTGTCAATAATAAATCCTGTTTGTGAAGACTTTGTGGCATTGTCTTCTGCAACTTTACCTTTCTTACTTAAGTTCAGCCAGATAATAATAAATAAATTAATTACCGAATAAATAAATAAAACTGTATTATTCTTGCGAGGTTCACTCTCGTACACTAGAGTCAATGTTGCTGAATCCTTGTCTCTAGGGTTGCCATTAACTACAATTAGTGTTGATGAATCGTTGTTTAAATATTTTACATTAAAATCTCGCGACCCCAAGATTTTGCTAAGCGACCCCATTTGGGGTCGCGACCCATAGTTTAAGAAGCCCTGATTTACAGTAATAGCACATCTCATTTTCGTGTTACTTTTTTCAATGAAGGGTCGCACTTTATCCAGCAATTGATCATAGGTTTTAGTGTCCATTCTTAAAAAAAATTACTTAAATTATTAAAGCTTACTCATTTAACAGGAATGCGAAAATTGGCTACGATTTTGGAACCACTCTTTCGCCCACATTTTATTCATCTTCAAAGGACCCATATCGTCCTCACACAACTCTTTCAAAACTATATACATCATCATATCTTCATTCATTATTTTTAAATTCTTCGTGAAAGCTCTACTCCGACGAATAAACCGAACAAAAACTACGTGCAACTGATACTAATGTTTTCAACTTGGTTTTCTAGTGTGTGGGCAACAACCTCAATCTTGTTGACGACAAGGTCGTTGACTAGGTTGCTAGTGTATGGGCCCCTTTACTGACTCCTTGAAATTGTGTGTTGCATACATGTTCCGTGGCGGATTTACAAATTTTCCGCCTTCTTCTTCTTCTTTCCAATAGGCCTACTTTGGACCACGCTTGTTCAACTGTTGGGCTTTGACCTTTGCCCAGTATTGTCTCATCTTCTGCCGGTGTAACTCCTTTATCTCTTCTGTCCAGGGGGTACCTTTCCTTCGAGGTTTTTCCTGAAATCCCCCCTTCCTTTAGGGTGCGTCTCACAGACTGTCTGTTTTAGAGATCTGTTATTCCCAGTTCTTTAATATCCTTCTCGGTCTCTGTCAACCAAGTGGTACGAAGCTTCTTGTTTTGCCAGAAGGTGAACAGACGGTTGGTTAGTCGGTTTGGAGGCAATCTTGCAATGTGGCCATAGAAAGCTACCCTTCTTTTCCTTGCACAGTCAGAGAGCATCTCAATAGCAATCTCAGAGTTATGCTGTCTTCGGATTTCCCCATCTTCCTTTACCGGGCCTAGAATCTTCCTGAGGATTCTCCTTTCTCTGATTTCCAATTTCTCTATTAGACCCCTTCGGTTCAAGGAAAGACACTCCATGGCATATAGGGCATCTGGTCGTAAGACTGATGTGTAGTGCTTAAGTTTCAGGTTGCGTGACAGGCATTTCTTATTGTAAGTGTTCTTAGTCAGTCGATAGGCTAGTTCTAACTTGCTGACTCTCTTGGATAATAATGCTCTTTCTGATAAGTTGGGTTCAATCCATTTGCCGAGATACTTAAATTTCTCACTCCTCTTGATGTTTCACTGTTCTAGTAACATCTCTCTGTTTGCTTCTCTAATGTTGGTGAAGAATTCTGTTTTCTCCAGCGACACTTGAAGACCCACTTTAGCAGCCTGTTTTCTGAGACAGTTTACCTGCATTGTTGCCATCTCAAGAGAATCCGCAAACAGTGCCATGTCATCTGCAAAAGCCAGGCAATGTACAACCAGTCCATCGTTCTTACGTCCCAGGTAGATACCACTCTGAGCACCCAATTTTTTCAGTTCCTTGCGCCATTCTCTCATAACCTTTTCAAGGACACAATTGAAGAGAAGTGGGGAAGTCCTTGTCTCACTCCAGTTTTTATTTCGAAGCTTTCTGAAATCTCGCCTCTAAATTTAACCTAGGAATGGGTGTTGGTCAAAGTTTCTAGGATTAGTCTGCGGGTTTTGTTGTCTAGTGCTAGTTCCTGTAGTTCTTTGTTAAGCGTTTCTCTATCGATGCAATCGTAGGCCTTCCTAAAATCAACAAAGGTGACGACCACCTTGCGGTTTCTCATCTTGGAGTATGCAAGTACAGTTTTAAGGTTGAGGATCTGTATAATACAGGATCAGGTCTTCCTAAAGCCCCCCTGGTATTCTCCCAGTTGACTATCCAACTGATTTTCTGCCCTTGTTTGTAAAACCTTCGAGAGAATCTTGTATGTTACCGGGACGAAAGAAGTTCCACGGTAGTTGTTTAGATCCGTAAAATCTCCCATTTTGTTAAGCGGATGGATCAAAGCAGATTTCCAATCGTAATTTCTCTGTTTCCCAGATGTCCTGGATGATCTCGGTTAGCTTGCGCACGGAATTGTTTCCAGCACCTTTCCACAGTTCAGCAACGATATAGTCCTCTCCAGCTGCCTTATTATTTTTAAGAAGTTGAATGATCTGGCCAACTTCTTCTAATAAAGGGGGAAGCAAGTCCGGGTTTGGTGTGGTTTGTTTAAAGTCTTGTTTATAGATTTTTAAAGTACTGAGCCAAAAGGTGGCAGTTGTCCTTGTCGTTGTAAGCCAGTTTGCCTTGTCAGTCCCTGAAGAGCGGGGGCTGGGCGGAGCGTATTTTCTGCTTGTACCTGCTTAAAGGTTCCAAAGAAATCTCTGGAATTATTCTTAGCAAAGCTCTCTTCGATTTGGGTTAGTTGGTTTTGTGTGAAGGTTCGTTTGGTTCCTCGAATTATCTTGGCTGTAACATTTCTTTGTTCCAAAAATGTATGCCAATTTTCCTTGTTTTTTTTAGAATTCCACTTCAGGCAGGCTATCTGTCTTTGGGCTATTGCATTGTCACAGTCTTCAGTCCATCACGGATGCTTCCTTCTTCTAGCGAGAGGGGAGAGTTCATTGGCCTCCTTGACAAGAGTCTCCTTCAGTTGGTCCCAGTTGTTTAGGTCTTTGTTTTTCAGTCTCTGACTTAGTTCTTGACTGTTCTTGAGTCGCTCGACGTCAAATTTTACTATTTTGGAGATTCTGTGTAATCTAGTGTTTCTAGGCTGGAGTCTTATTTTGATCTTTGAGAGGTAGTGATCTGAGTCCAGGTTGGCGCTTCTTAGTACCTTCACGTTTTGTATTTCCTTTTGAGATTTGCGTGAAATGGCCACATGATCTATCTGGAATTCACCCAGGTGGGTATTAGGTGAAATCCAAGTCTTCTGCTTTCTTGGGAAGTGTTTGAAGGCCGTAGACTTCATGATCAACCCAATAGTCCTACACGGATCCACCAATCGTTCTCCGTTGCGGTTGGTTCGCTTATGTTTCTGTATTTTTGCGCCCTCTATGTTTCGGTATTTTTTTCTCTTCCCAATTGACCATTGAAGTCACCAAGCAGTTTGACGGTGTGTCTCTCTGGAAGTTTAGAGATAATATCTTCTAAGTCTGGCCAGAATTTATCAGTTCTGTCTGGATTGCGTCTGTTGTCCTGGTTGATTGGGGCATGTACATTGACTATACTGTAGCCCTCGTTTGCGCATTTGAGAGAGACTAAAGATACACGACTACTCGGGGAGGTAAAGTCGGTGACTGAATCCAGTATCCTGTGACTGATTATAAATCCTGTACCTAAGTGGGGTATGTTCTTTATTACCCGCTGGCCCACTTTTCTTTTGAGGATTCTGTAGCCTTGGAACTCGAAGGCTTGTTCGTCCGTAAATCTGGTTTCCTGTACTGCTGTCAGTACTATGTTGTGTGGTGTTGGTGAATCAGTCATATGTTTCAGTTTTCCCACTTTTAACTATGAGTTGGCATTAAATGTTGCGAAGAAGCTTTGCCGTCTTGGCCTGAGTTTACGTCCGGTGATTTCAGGATGCTCCGACTTATGCTTAAAGCATGTTGGTGCGGACTCCCCAGAATCCGAAGGTCCGCTAACGTCACCATAGGTGACGGTGCATTGGTTACCAACTGGGGTAGTGCATTTAGCGAGATTTTCCTTCATGCTCAGTTGAAGAATATTCTTCATGGGACAGTGGTGAGCCACTGTCCAAGATACTACCCACGTTGTTAGCTTGAGAGGCGTATTATTCGGGATTGTCAGCCCTAGACAAATTTGCCGCCTATTATATTTTAAAAACTTTTCAAATGCAAGCGCAGCGACCAAAAAAAGCGAAATTTTAAGGCCACGTTATTTACAAGTACTTTAAAATTACGCTTTTAATGAAAAATGTGCAAATCTGGCAAAAATAATTAATAAAATACAAATTACGAAAATAATACAAAAAGCTTATTAAAATCAAATAAAATGCAATAAAAACTTCATTTCAACAAAATATAAAACTTAAATAATATAACATTTTATAAATATTCAACTAAATATAAAATCATTTTTTCTTTGGCTTACATTACATATTTTTTCTGAATTAATTTTTTACAAAAATTATCAAAAATATATCATAAAATAAAATCGAATTTTCAATATCAGATTCAATTGATAAAACTGCTAAATCGCTTAATCTGCTGGCGTACATCGTTGAACGTAAATATGTTTTAATTCGTTTTAAATATGAAAACGAACGTTCCGATGAACAATTGCTGACAGCAATTGATTTGTATATTCTTAAAATAATATCAATATTAGGAAAAATATCAAACAAATTTTGATCCCTAATTAAATTGCACATATTGTTGATATTCATATGTTTTTATCATTTAATGCCAAATACTCTTTGATGTGCAAAATCTCTTCAACTAGATTATCTGAAACATCTTGTGAATAAATATAATTTAAATGCTTCATTTTTTATTTCGCGATCAGAAAGTTCCCAAAATTCAAAAAAGACGTAGAAAAAACACTCTGTCGTATGCACATTTTCGTTTAGTTTAGTTCTGAGATTAATCGATCGACAATTCTAAAAAATACCTTTATTTTAACTATCCTGAGCACCAAACAGATCTTCATCATCGTTGGTTTCATCATAATTTCACTTTCTTTTTTTGGTTCGCTTGCATTGTAGTTTTGAGTATCAACCAGCGCCTTGGCCTCTTCTTTATACGTTGTAAAGTTCTCGCGGGAGATGAAATAATTGAAATTAAAGATTTGTATAAATCGAAAACCAATCCAATATCTGCACCTTCCGTTTGTAGTTTTTTACTCAATACGTTGATACGATTTAAAATATTACCCAAAAAAATAGTCATGAGCGCAGTTTCAAATTTTGTCAATTTATTGCAAAACCCTGCTGCTTCTGCCTTTGTAACCGTTTTCTCAGAACTGTCGTTTGAAATTGATTTTAGAATATCATGACATTCTTTGCCAGACATTAATAAACTTTCGCAGGCATCATCTCTGCATGGCCATCATCGTAATCGAGATCCTCTTTGGTGTTATGAGTACATTGCTGTTTTGCAGTTTTTCCCAAAGCATTGTTGATGCCGAAAAAAAGTCATAAATTGCTTGCAAAAATGAAAACTAGTTAGTGGATTCATTACAGCAACTAGCCGCCGCAGTTCCAACTAAATTAAGAGAATTTATATTTATAAGGGAATTTATACTATGTGCAGCCCGCCCGCACATGGTATAAATTCCGCAAACTTGTTGGCATTTTTAATTCTGGTTTGGAGAACAGTTTAAGCGCCTGACATGTTTGCAGCATTATCGTACGACTGATCTCTACAATTTTCTAAATTAATGTTTAATTATTGTTTTACATTTCTTCAGATTTGTGTCCAGTATTTGGAACAAAAGTTAGAAATACGTTCCACATTCGTTAACATATCTCATAACAATTGATAACTGATCTAAATGTGCTATGTCTGGTGTAGAATCAACAATTTTAGAAAAATATTTCGCCGCTTTTATTTTGGCAGATATTACTTCTCTGCACTTCTGAGCCATAAGATGAACTATTTCTTCGTACATTGTGGACGAAAGATAATTAGTTTTACCGCAACCCCATCTTCTATGTTTTCTAAGATGTTCCTTTAAGAATGGATCAAATTCGGCTAAAAGTTTTACGGCCATTAAAAGTTACCATTATAACATGATCCTACAACTTCATTAGAACTTCTTAAGAGAAGACCACGACGATTGACGACCACTTGCGTCCAATGATTTACTTGAAATCCTTGCCCTCAGAGCAACGACAGATTTTTTGTGATTTATTTCTCGTTCGTGCTGTTCTAGGCATTGTTTCAAGTTTTTCAAATCATTAAATCCTACTTCCGTGCAAAAAGATAAACAAAATTTAGATAACAAACAATACCCACAATAAACACTTCGATTTGATTCAGGGTAGATTATCCATTGCCGACTTGAAACTTCTCCATTCTGAAGCACCCGTTTAATTGAAGCATCCATTCTGAAGCACCCGTTTAGATTTCTCTAAATCAAAATCTGCGTTTTGAGAATAACCATTTCGCGCAACAAAATCTATCAACTCATCATTAACTACCTACTTTGCAGGATCTACGTCCAATATAAAAACTTGAGACAATATTTCCGATAAAATTGGTTGATCTTTTTCTTCTCGTTCAACATGATTAACTGTAGCATTTTCATTTTCACACAAAGCAGAATTGACACTAGTTTCTGTTTTTTTTTTGATGTACTAGGTACAGCAAGATCTTCAGGCTCTTCAATTGGAATAGGTGATTGCGGAACAATTTTAGCAAGATTCTTGGTGAAGAAAAAATCTTTTTTTTTTTTTGTTTTTTTCCAAAGTTTCTTTTTTTTTCCTCTGATTTCTTTTTGTATTCCCATCCGCCTAAACGTTTTCTACCATCTGCCATTTCTATTTGTACGTATTCGATCTATGAAGTAGAGAAATAATTGTAGTATGGTAGAATTATTATTATTATTATTAAATCATTTATTGTCCTCCATACAAAGAAATATACAAATGTACAGAAATGGAACAGAATGGAGAACAAAAGGACTTATTCAAGAAATTAACAAGAATTTCTCAATCTTCCATAAGCCCTTATTGTTATGTTTAGGTAAACCTTACACCGACTAACATAGGAAAAATAAGTAGACGAATATTAGCGTTCATTTTTCTAAATGCTCGCTCTATTTTGCACACTGTATTCTTTGCCTTTTAACATAATTTTTATACTGTTCAACGCTCGCTAGCCTTAATTTCATTGGTAGATTGTTAATGATGAACGTTATTTGGTTAGTGTACGAAGATTTAAACTTGGAGGTATGGTGTATAGGTGGAGTCAACAAGTCCTTGTTACGCATATTAATTGTATGAACGTCCGTTCTGAAGGTTATTTTGTTGTACAGATACCTGGGTAATTGGCAGTAAAGGATTTTTTTTAAAAGACATGTAAGCTGAAATTTTCGAAGTTTTTCCATATTAATCCATTTGCATCGAATTTCCGTGGATATTTTTTGGTGAGGTCTTAGGCCATGTACAAATCTGATACACCTAATTCGTGCTCGTTGTATTCTGGCGCAGTCTGCATTATTTATGAAACTAGTATACACCGATTCAGGATAACTAAGCATTGAAAAAACATAGGCTATCACTAGTTTCATTCTTAAGTTTAAAGATAAGAGACGCCTACAGGAATACAGCACTCTCAATTTTATATAAACACGCTTTAAAAGTGTTGATACATGTGATGAAATTTTAATCTGTCATCAATTAATAGTCCAAGATTTTTTGATTAATTTGTTATGTTCAGGCGCTGATCATGCATGGTAATTGTCAGTTTTTCCTTAATAGCCACTTGTTTTCTTTTTGAGGCAAATACCATGATTTTAGTCTTGCTCGGGTTGATCGTGAGGGAATGTTCAGTGGTGAATTTAGCTATACTTCTCAAGTCATCATTTATAAATCGTTCAGCGAGTTCAAGCTTATCAGAAGGGAAAGTATATATTAACTGTGTGTCGTCAGCATACTGATGATAAAGACCATTCTTTATTGATGCTCCAATATTTATAGTGTATAGAGTAAACAATAATGGTCCCAACACAGAACCCTGCGGCGCACCACCATTTACAACTATACTTTCCGAGATATCATTTTGTAAAGTAATCCTTTGACTTCTGCCCCGCAAGAAACTAGCAAAAAACTTTATAGTGTTTTTGGACATTCCTATATAGTGTAAAATATTAAGAAGCATACGATGATTGACCGTATCAAAGGCTTTGCTGAAGTCCTATAGTACTAGTACAGCTACATTGTGGCTATCAAGCGCCCTTGCTATTTCATCAACTACGTCCATTACTACTGTAGTGGAGCTATGACCTTTTCTAAAACCGGATTGAGTCGATGGAGAGATTTTATTTACTTCAAGAAACTTCCTAACTTGCAGGTCCACCACTTTTTCAAGGATTTTGGAAATGGTTGGCAAAATAGAAATGGGCCTTAGATCAGTAATTAAGTTAGGCCATGCGATTTTGGCAATTGGGTGGACATACGCATGTTTCCATGCGTCCGGAAATACGCTGTCTAGTAAGCAACAGTTAACTATATGAGTAATAATTGGAAGTATCTGAGGCAAGCAAATTTTTATCATGTTGATATTTATTCCATCAGAGCCCATAGCACTAGATTTTATATTGAGAATTATTTTGTGAATATTAGTTTCAGTTACCGGCTTTAGGTTCAATAAATCTGACATTTCCCTTATAAAAGAATATTGATAACTTAGAAGAGTATTTTCATCAACTTCTTGAGCGAGTTGGTTAGCAGACCCTACAAAATAATTGTTTAGATCATTGACACTACCCAATGATACTGGCAGGCCTGGTTTAGTCTTTGGGCAGGTAGTGTTCATGTTTTTTAAACCTTGCCAAATAATCTTTTCATCACTTATAGTTGTGATACTTTCCACATACGCTCTTTTTTCTTGACGCGTGGTAATTCTTGCAAGTTTTTGCAAATCCATGAAACATTTTCTCGCAGAAATACACCCAGTCTTATTATATTTAGAATGTGCATCATTCTTCATCTTATAAATCTTTTTTAAATTTGGTGTAATCCAAGGTTTTTTGGCTTATTGATTATTAATTGTTTTATAGGTGCATGGTGATCAAACAGAAATATTATTCTCTCAGTAAAGAAAGAATCAGACACAGATTAATATACAAATAAATGTGCAAATGTAACTTTCAAATTTACACTTTATTCGGTAATCTTCTTCTTTTCTTATTTTAGCGTTTATATCTGGTACTATATAGATATCATCTAGTCTTAAAGCTGACAAGTCCATTTTAAATTGATTCATGATAATTTTGCTGAGTATACGCCTCATATATGTTGTTTTCGCCAAAATACTATCACTATACATCAGCTTACAACCTACCAAGCAGTGATCCGACATATTCACATCTCTTACGTAGCCATTTTTCACAATATTGTGATCATTAACCAAAATAAAGTCAATTAGGGACGAGCTTGTGTGACTAATTCTCGTCGGATCACTGATTATTTGGTGAAAACCACATGCATCAATTATGTTATTGAACTCTATGACCTTATTATTTGTGAGCCGTGAAATGTCAATATTAAAATCTCCCTTACACAAGATGTTGTCATTTTGCATCTTCAACCCTATTAGTAAATATTCAAGTTCATTAATGGAATCCATAATTTTACCACCAGGTAGTCTATATACAGCTCCAACAATAAGTGAATTATTACCGTTTCCAACTCTTATCCATAAAGATTCACAACATTCTCCACCTTTATTAACAATATTACACGCACTCAGAGTAACAGCTACAAGAATTGCAACTCCACCACCTCGTCTGCCATCCTGACTGTCATGCCTATATAAGTTATATCCATCGAATTGCAGCACATCATCAGGTATTCTATGAGATAACCAGGTTTCTGTAAGACATATTATTTCGTATCTCTCGCTGTTAATTAGGCATTTAAAATTGCTTAAATTCGCACAGAGTGAGCGTACGTTCAAATGTACAACATTAATTAGTTTGAAATTTTTAGTTCTTTTCACTTTAACAATATTAATACACTACAACAATATAACAAAGAGATCATGAACCTAATAATAGGATAGGTTATCCAGATCATTTTCGCTTCTTATTCTGATAGGGTCTGTAGACTCGTCTTTGCGAAAATACACACCCCGATGCCAAATGAATTTATAATTAAAGTCCCTTAGGGCTCTGGCCTTCCTGAATATATCCTGGGTCTCACGTGGCAAGTCTTCATTTACATAAATTTTGTTGTCACCACCAGGAATGCCACATTGTGTGGAAGAAGAAAGAATCAGACACAGATTAATATACAAATAAATCTGCAAATGAAACTTTCGGATTTACACTTTATTCGGTAATCTTCTTCTTTTTTTTCGAATGGGCCTACTTTGGACCACGCTTGTTCAACTGTTGGGCTTTGATCTTTGCCCAGTATTGTCGCATCTTCTGCCGGTGTAACTCCTTTCTCTCTTCTGTCCAGGGCGTACCTTTCCTTCGGGGTTTTTCCTGAAATCCATGGACTTCCTACAGGGCGCGTCTCACAGACTGTCTGTTTTGGAGATCTGTTATTCCAAATGCTTTAATATCCTTCTCTGTTTCTGTTAACCAAGTGGTACGAACCTTCTTGTTTTGCCAGAAGGTGAACAGACGGTTGGTTAGTCGGTTTGGAGGCAGTATTGAAACGTGGCCATAGAAAGCTACCCTTTTTTTCCTTGCGCAGTCAGAGAGCATCTCAATATCCAACATCCTCTCTCTGATTTCCAATTTCTCTACCAGACCTCTTCGGTTCAAAGAAAGACACTCCATGGCATATAGGACTTCTGGTCGTAAGACTGGTGTGTAGTGCTTAAATTTCAGGTTGCGCGACAGGCGTTTCTTGTTGTAAGTGTTCTCAGTCAGTCGATAGGCTAGTTCTAACTTATTGACTCTCTTGGATAACGATGCTCTTTCTGATAAGTTGGGTTCAATCCATTCGCCGAGATACTTAAATTTATCAGCCCTCTTGATGTTTCCCTGCTATAGTAATATATCTCTGTTTGCGTCTCTAATGTTGGTGAAGAATTCTGTTTTCTCCAGCGACACTTGAAGACCCACTTTGGCAGCCTGTTTTCTGAGGCAATTTACCTGCAATGTTGTCATCTCAAGAGAATCAGCAAACAGTGCTATGTCATCCGCAAAGGCCAGGCAATCTAAAACCAGTCCATCGTTCTTACGACCCAGGAATGATTGATTGGCCAGTTCCTTGCGCCATTCTCTCATAACCTATTCAAGGACACAGTTGAAAAGAAGTGGGAAAAGTGCATCTCCTTGTCTCACTCCAGTTATTATTTCGAAGCTTTCTAAAATCTCGCCTCTAAATTTAACCTTGGAATGGGTTCTGGTCAAAGTTTCTAGGATGAGTCTGCGGGTTTTGTTGTCTAGCTCTAGTTCCTGGAGTACTTTGTTAAGCGTTTCTCTATCAATGGAATCGTAGTGCTTCCTAAAATCAACACAAAGGGGACTACCACCTTGCGGTTTTTCATCTTGGAGTATGCAAGTACAGTTTTAAGATTGAGGATCTCTTCAATGCAGTATCGGGTATTTCTGAAGCCCTCCTGGTATTCTCCCAGTTGACTATCCAGTTGATTTTCAGCCCTTGCTTTTAACGCCTTCGAGAGAATTTTGTATGTTACCGGTACGAGAGAAATTCAACGTTAGTTGTTTAGATCAGTAAAATCTCCCTTTTTGTGAAGCAGATGGATAAGAGCAGATTTCCCATCGGGTGGCAATTTCTCTGTTTCTCAGATGTCTTGGATGATCTCCGTTATCTTGCGCACGGTATTGTTTCCAGCACCTTTCCACAGTTCAGCAACGATAGAGTCCTCGCTAGCTGCCTTATTATTCTTAAGAAGTTGAATTATCTGGCCAGCTTCTTCTGTGGTATTTGTTTTTAGTAGAAGTCTATTGAGTAGATTTTTAAAGTAATGAGCCAAAATTTCTATTCGGTATTATTTAAAATAAAAAATAAGCATATCGTACTTACTTGTTTGACCTCACACAATTCAATAAATAATTGGCCTGCATAACATTTATTGCACACACACTATTTATATTATATTTATAAATAATATCACACTGAACTTTTAAATTTGAATTGCACACGCAGTAAGTAGTGTTTGCTTTTTAAATGATCTGATAAGCAAGCCACAAACAATAATTTTCACATTCATATTTTTCAACGCTATATTACAGAATATGTTATCAATTAAAGACTTGTGGTTACCTTGAGAGCGTGAAATACCAAAAACATACTGGTAGAATCCATAAAAATTCATTCCAGTCAAATTAAATGCAATACAAAAAATAAAGTTTTCTAAAGAAATATTTAATATTGTTATTGAAAATGAAATATACAGTATAATTTTGATATTCCGGCGGTTGGTTAATCCGGCACGGTTAGTAATCCGGCGCTTTGGGGAAACACGTTTCCCTTCTTTTCACTGCACCGCGCCAGATATAAACCTCGCGCACAGAAGAAATAAAGTCAAAAACAACACCGTCCAGTGTTATTGGAAAAAGGTCAACACACCCAGCCTTTAAGTCAGAAAACTTGTTTGAAACTGACCAAGTTAACTCCACTCTACAATTGTCAATTGTGTATGTACATTGTACAATTGTGTATGTACACATTTTTTACCTATATAGATAAATATTTTATTCTTTCTGAAATACAATTGTACATAAAATATGAAAAATTGTTATAGTTTTCTTTTAATCCTGAATCCTGTTTTGTGTCATATGTGTCGGAATATCAGGATTATGCCCGTATATCAGGAAAATCCGTCTGCGTCTGTCTGTAATGGAGGTCTAAAGCAAACTTTACACATCAAGCTTAATTTAATCTTTTTCAAGGTTGCAATTTAAATAATTCAGTCAGCTTAAACGTTGCGAAACTGAAATTTAGAATACTAATTAAGCGCACTATACACTTAGTGTTTGCGAAATTTTAACCCAAAATATGTCTCTGTCTGTCTGTAATGGACGTCTAAAGCAAACTTTCGACATCAAGCTTAATTTAATTTTGATCGCAGTTCCAATTTAAATGACTTAGTCAGCTTAAAAGTTACGAAAATGAAATTTGGTATACTAATTAAGCGCACTATAAACTTAGTCTCTGAGAAATTTTAACCCAAAATATGTCTCAGTCTGTCTGTAATGGACGCCTAAAGCAAACTTTCGACATCAGGCTTAATTTCATTTTGTTCGCAGTTCCAATTTAAATTACTTAGTCAGCTTAAAAGTTACGAAACTGAAATTTAGTATGCTAATTAAGCGCACTATAAACTTAGTCTCTGCGAAATTGTATCCCCAAAATATGTTTCTGTCTGTCTATAATGGACGTCTAAAGCAAACTTTCGACATCAGGCTTAATTTAATTTTCTTCGCAGTTCCAATTTAAATGACTTAGTCAGCTTAAAAGTTACGAAACTGAAATTTAGTATACTAATTAAGCGAACTATACACTTAGTCTCTGCGAAATTTTAACCCAAAATATATTTCTGTCTGTCTGTAATGGACGCCTAAAGCAAACTTTCGACATCAAGCTTAATTTAATTTTACATTGAATTGAAAAATTCGTGATATGTGTAGAAATTTATATAACTATGAATAATAAGTTGTATAACATTTTTACATAATATAAGTGTGGTAAAAAACAAAGTGAATTTTTCAATTCAATGTAAGTATCCATACTTCTACCATGTAGTAACTGTCGCTACCATCCTATTCATAATTTAATTTTGTTCGCAGTTCCAATTTAAATGACTTAGTCAGCTTAAAAGTTACGAAACTGAAATTTAGTATACTAATTAAGCGCACTATAGACTTAGTCCTTACGAAATTTTGACCCAAAATCTGCCTCCGTCTGTCTGTAATGGACGTCTAAAGCAAACTCTTCCCATCAAGCTTAATTTAATTTTATTCCAAGTTCCAATTTAAATGATTTAGTCAGCTTAAAAGTTGCTGCGAAACTGAAATTTAGTCTACTAATTAAGCGAACTATAAACTTAGCCTTTGCGAAATTTTAACACAAAATCGCTCTCCGTCTGTCTGTAATGGACGTTTAAAGCAAAGTTTCCAGATTAAGCTTAATTTAATCTTGTTGAAGGTTCCAATATAAATGATTTAGTCAGCTTAAAAGTTGCGAAACTGAAATTTAGTCTACTAATTAAGTAATTTAAATAATAATGTAATTTTTTTTCAAAAAATTATTTTTTGAAATAATTATCGACTATGAAATATTTGATTAATTAAAGACATTATTATAGGTGATTAATTATTCTCACTTATTTGTGAGATTTTAGTAACAATGACTCTACTGATATAACCAGTACATTAATATAATTAACACATAAAAATTCAATAGACATTGATATCTATTGAAATATATATTATATTTCCAAGAAACAAACACAATTTCCATGTTTTAACTCCAGTTTAACATTACATAATTTTTACCGAATAATAATTATTACTCGTGGATTGATCATCAGATTACAGTAAAATTAGAACATATATGTCCTACCTTATTTTTATTTATATTTTACCTACAATTTGTATTATACAGTGTGGAAACTTTAACTGGAAATAAATGTTGGTTATTATCATCCCTATTATTATTTATCATTTTTTATATATTATTGGGAATAAGATATAAAAAGTTCTTTTATAATTTAATAATTTATTTGCCTTACTAGTTTCGGTGTACAACTAACACCTTAATCATAGGCTAAAAGTTATAAAGAAACAAAATTAATTACAAACTATAATTGAAAACATTAACATTTTTTTTAGCGGGTTTCCTACAGCTCCTGCAGCTTCCCTCACTTCAATCTCCATTCTCTTCTATTTTGCCAATCTCCTTCTATCATTCCCCTTTCCCTCATGGTTTCTTCTATTCCATTTATCCAAGATGTTCTGATTTCCTATATAGTGTTTTTTTATATGTTTTTCTGATGTAGTATTTATTAATGTTAGTCTAATGTAGTACTTCGAACATTTTATTAAGGGGCACGTTATCGTAGGCCTTTTCCAAATCAATAAACATCAGGTGAGTGCTCAAATTCCTTTCCGGTCTTTTCTCTACTAATTGTTGTAGAGTACTAATATTGTCTAGGCTTGATCTATCAGACCGAATACCACACTATTCTTCAATTTCTTCAAAGCAGTTCTCTATTCTTGTTTTAAGGATCCAGCCGTACAGTCTTCCTACAGAACTGGTTATCATTATGCCTCTTCTTCTTCTTTCGAATAGGCCTACTTTGGACCACGCTTGTTCAACTGTTGGGCTTTGACCTTTGCCCAGTACTGTCGCATCTTCTGTCGGTAACTCCTCTCTCTCTTCTGTCCAGGAGGTACTTTTCCTTCGAGGTTTTTCATGAAATCCACGGACTTCCTTCAGGGTGGGTCTCACAGACTGTCTGTTTTTGAGATCTGTTATTCCCAGTTCTTCAATATCCTTCTCGGTCTCTGTCAACCAAGTGGTATGAAGCTTCTTGTCTTGCCAGAATGTGAACAGACGGTTGGTTGGTCGGTTTGGAGGCAATCTTGCAACGTGGCCATAGAAAGCTACCTTTTTTTCCTTGCACAGTCAGAGAGCATCTCAATATGTACGTAGAGCTCAGAGTTATGCCGCCTTCGGAATTACACTTCTTCCTTTACCGGGCCTAGGATCTTCCTGAGGATTCTCCTCTCTCTGATTTCCAATTTCTCTATTAGACCCCTTCGGTTCAAGGAAAGACACTCCATGGCATACAGGGCTTCTGATCGTAAAATTTATGTGTACTGCTTAAGTTTCAGGTTGCGTGACAGGCGTTTCTTATTGTAAGTGTTCTTAGTTAGCCGATAGGCTAGTTCTAACTTCCTCACTCTCTTGGATAATGATGCTCTTTCTGATAAGTTGTGTTCAATCCATTCGCCGAGATAATTAAATTTCTCACTCCCCTTGATGTTTCCCTGTTCTAGTAACATCTCTCTGTTTGCTTCTCTGATGTTGGTGAATAATTCTGTTTTCTCCAGCGATACTAAAAGACCCACTTTGGCTGCCTATTTTCTGAGGCAGTTTATCTGCATTGTTGCCATCTCAAGAGAATCAGCAAACAGTGCCATGCCATCTGCATAGGCCAGGCAATCTACAACCAGTCCATCGTTCTTACGTCCCAGGTAGATACCACACTGAGCACCCAAATTGTTCAGTTCCTTGCGCCATTCTCTCATAACCTTTTCAAGAACACAGTTGAAGAGAAGTGGGGAAAGTCCATCTTCTTGTCTCACTCCAGTTTTTATTTCGAAGCTTTCTGAAATCTCGCCTCTAAATTTAACTTTGGAATGGGTGTTGGTCAAAGTTTCTAGGATAGGTCTGCGGGTTTTGTTGTCTAGTGCTAGTTCCTGGAGTACTTTGTTAAGCGTTTCTCTGTCAATGGAATCGTAAGCCTTCCTAAAATCAACAATGGTGACGACTTCCTTGCGGTTTCTCATCTTGGAGTATGCAAGTACAGTTTTAAGATTAAGGATCTGTTCAACACAGGATCGGGTCTTCCTGAAGCCCCCCTGGTATTCTCCCAGTTGACTATCCAACTGATTTTCTGCCCTTGTTTGTAACGCCTTCGAGAGAATCTTGTATGTTGCCGGGACGAGAGAAATTCCACGGTAGTTGTTTAGATCAGTAAAATCTCCCTTTTTGTGAAGCGAATGGATCATAGCAGATTTCCAATCGGGTGGTAATTTCTCTGTTTCCCAGATGTACTGGATAATCTCGGTTAGCTTGCGCACGGCATTGTTTCCAGCACCTTTCCACAGTTCAGCAACGATAGAGTCCTCTTCAGCTGCTTTATTATTCTTAAGAAGTTGAATGATCTGGCCAACTTCTTCCAATGAAGGGGGAAGCGAGTCCGGGTTTGGTGTGGTTTGTTTATAGTCGAAGTCTTCGCTGGGTGGGTCACAGTTGAGTAGATTTTTGAAGTACTGAGCCAAAAGGTGGCAGGTGTCCTTGTCGTTATAATCCAGTTTGCCTTGTGAGTCTCTGAAGTGGAGGCTTGGCGGAGCGTATTTTCTGAGTGCTTGCTTAAAGGTTTCAAAGAAATCTCTGGAATTATTCTTAGCAAAGCTCTCTTCGATTTGGGTTAGTTGGTTTTGTGTGAAGGTTTGTTTGGTTCTTCGAATTATCTTGGCAGTTGCCTTTCTTTGTTCCAAAAATTTATGCCAATTTTCAATTTGTCTTTTTAGAATTCCACTTCAGCCAGGCTATCTGTCTTCGGGCTATTGCATTGTCACAGTCTTCAGTTCACCACGGATGCTTCCTTCTTCTAGCGAGAGGGGCCAGTTCATTGGCCGCCTTGACAAGTGTCTCCTTGAGTTGGTCCCAGTTTAGTTCTGTGTTGTTCAGTCTCTGACTTAGTTCTTGGCTGTTCTTGAGTCGCTCGACGTCAAATCTCGCTATTTTGGAGGTTCTGTGTAATCTAGTGTTTCTAGGCTGGAGTCTTATTTTGATCTTTGAGAGGTAGTGGTCTGAATCCAAATTGGCGCTTCTTAGTACCTTCACGTTTTGTATTTCCTTTTGAGATTTTCGTGAAATGGCCACATGATCGATCTGGAATTCACCCAGGTGGGTATTAGGTAAAATCCAAGTCTTCTGCTTCCTTGGCAAGTGTTTGAAGGCTGTAGACGCCGGATAATTGCCCACTATGTTTCTGTATTTTTTCTCTCTTCCCAATTGAGCATTGAAGTCACCAAGCAGTATAACGGTGTGCCGCTCTGGAAGTTTAGAGATAATATCTTCTTAGTCTTCCCAGAATTTATCAGTTCTGTCTGGATTGCGTCTGTTGTCCTGGTTGATTGGGGCATGCACATTGACTATACTGTAGCCCTGGTTTGCGCATTTGAGAGAGAGGATGGATACACGACTACTCGGGGAGGTAAAGTCGGTGACTGAATCCAGTATCCTGTGATTGATTATAAATCCTGTGCCTAAGTGGGGTACGTTCTTCATTACCCGCTGACCCACTTTTCCTTTGATGATTCTGTAGCCTTGTGACTCGAAGGCATGTTCGTCTGTAAATCTGGTTTCCTGTACTGCTGTCAGTATTATGTTGTGTCGTGTTAGTGAATCAGTCAAATGTTGCAGTTTACTCACTTTTAGCAGTGAGTTGGCATTCAATGTTGCGAAGAGGCTTTGCCATCTTGGTCTTAGTTTACGTCCGGTGATTTCAGGATGCTCCGGCTCCGGCATCCTTAAAGCATGTTGGTGCGGACTCTCCAGAATCCGAAGGTCCGCTAAAGTCACCAGAGGTGACGGTGGATTGGTTACCACCTGGGGTAGTGCATTTAGCGAGATTTTCCTTCATGCTCAGTTGAAGAATATTCTTCATGGGACAGTGGGAAGCCACTGTCCAAGATACTACCCAAATTGTTAGCTTGGGAAGCTTATTATTCGGAGTTGTCACCCCTAGACAGGTCACCTTCACTACGGCTAAGGAGTCCTGTCCATCCCACTCTTCCCAGGTGCTAGGCTCCGTGCCATTGTATACTAAAGATGTTCAAGGGGTGCGTATTATTATACTACTAGGTCCAGATCTGTTTTAGATTTATTGTTTATTCATAATTTATAGTAGGTTTCTTTTATCAAATGTCAAATTAATTAAACTTCAAATTTAGAAATTCATTTCAAAATAGAAATCACTAATTCACTTTGTTTTTACACAATTTTTTTTACACTAACACTAATCCAATTTTTACTAATTGTTTTTCACTATAAACTTCTCTCCCTATAAACTTTACACCACTCAAAATACACAATTTCCACGAGCAAATTTTTGCACGTCTAACTTGTTCGGCGGTTGCCTAGCACTTTCCATTACGTCTCTATAGTTAGAGTTATCTTTTTATTGGCTTTTCTATGTATGGAACTGAGATATCCTATTTTCTAGTCATTTAGATAGTCGTCCCCTTCCAAGAGGCATTTGTTATATACTTCCACCAGTTTCTCTAGCAGGACGTCTGGTCCATGCTTCACCAACTCTATAGGAACACCTCCCTGTACAGTAGTTTTCCCATTCTTCATGTATTTTAGGGCCTTTTTAGTTCCGTGACATTGATTTCTTCTATATTACCTATTATATTTTCCTCCTCCGGTATTGGTTTCGTCATAAACTGAGGCCTGTCTTCTTTTAGTAATGATTGGTTCCCATTCGTTCGTTTGTATTAGTGTGATGTTTTTTCCGAGATTTTTTATAGTTTTCCATGCCTCGGATTTTCTTGTGCCACCCATATATCGATTGATTTGTTCTTTATCACTTTTATTTACAGAATTCGTTTTTCCTATTTTGGACTTTCCTGTTTATTCAATCTGATGTATTCTTTTCTACCCTCATAAGCTGTTAGCCACTTGAAGTACCACAATTATTACTAATTGGATTGCTTCTTTGAGTTTCTCCAAACATTTCTGAGTGAATTTTCTGTTCTGCATAAGAGGTACATTTTGCAGCTACCCCATTTTTCTTTCCAAACATGACATTATCTCCAGTAAACATTATCATATTTTGAAGTTATGTTCAATATTTTTATTTAATTTTGTTACAATTGACTTGCTGTCACAAAATACTTTCAAAATACCAACAAATATAGTTTAGTAATTTATATCAGTATCAAGATATTTAAATTCCAAAATTAGTACTTTTTGTACTGAAATATCGGTGCTATCGTCTACCATTAATGTAAGGAAGGTTGAATTTTCATTTCCTTAAAAAAAAATTCCATGAAATTGTTTATAAATTAGGTGGATTCAAAAGGATAATTTTGACTTCGCCAGTTATGTGGCAATTTAATTTTTCCATGTGTTTATGTATTTTAAGAACGGAATTCATTGATACGTATTCGTTATTCGGTTAAATTATATAAATTATAGGATGTGGCTATTTATACATACAGTATGTATACGCAATTGGCTATTTATACATACAGTCTGCTTTCAGTCTGTACCAGATATAGTGTTGAATTTTTATAGAGGTAAAATACAAAATGGACACTAATAAAAATGTCACTTAATCATAATCATACAATCCGGAAAGAAGAATATGGATATTATGGCAAAGCAAAAAAAAAATGATTATAATCATTTATTTTGATATAATTTGTCTAATATCTGCTTGGTTGTACTTTCGATTTCTTGTATTGACGAGCCCGTAATGATTATGCTAGTGTCGTCTGCGTACATAATACAGTTATCTGCTCCAATGTAGTGGATAAGGTCAACTGTGTATAACGCAAATAGTAGTGGGGCTAACATAGTTCCTTGTGGTACCACGACGGATGTGTTTGTTGTACTCGCTCTAGTATTCCCTATTTTTATAAATTGATTTCGGTTTGCTAGATATGATTGGAGAAAGCGTTGTGTTTTGTCTCTAAATCCATAGTTTCTCTAGTAGTGTATTGTAAGCAACACAGTCAAATGTCTTTGACAAATCACAGAAAATTCCCACTGCGCAGCTTCCTTGTCAATAGTTCCAGTGTCAATAGATATCCTCTTAGACCTTTTCAACATCATCTACGATAAAGGAGAAATCCCTAAACAGTGGCAAACGTCGACCTTTACACTTGTTCCCTAGAAAACGAACGCAAAAGAATGCTCAGAATACAGAATAATCGCGCTCATGAGCCACACACTGAAATTGTTTCTCAAAATAATTCATAAGAGAATCTATAAGAAACTCGAGGAAGATATAAGCAGCACACAGTTTGGATTTCGTGCGGGACTCGGAACAAGAGAAGCGCTTTTCGGGATCAACGTTCTATTCCAACGTTGCTTGGATATGAACCAAGATGTGCTGGCATGTTACATTGACTTTGAAAAAGCATTTGACAAAGTAAGACACGACAAACTACAACAGATATTAATTAGCAAAAACATCGACTTGAGAGACGTAAGAATAATTAACAACTTATACTGGGGCCAAAATGCAAACATAAAGGTAGAAAATCTACTAACGGAGGAAATAGAGATTCGCAGAGGTGTAAGACAAGGATGTATTTTATCGCCAATGTTATTTAACCTGTACAGTGAAGCTATTTTTACGGAAATCATGGAAGAGGAAATGACGGGAATTATTATAAATGGAGAAGCGATCAATAATATAAGATATGCTGACGACACAGTCCTATTAGCCAGCAATATAACAGACATGCAACAACTAGTCAATAAATTAAATGATCGTTGCAACGAATATGGACTGAAAATTAACTACAATAAAACCAAAATAATGCTAGTCACAAAATCTTTACAAAACCAAAACCAGATAAATCTAAGAATTGGAAACACCATAATAGAAAATGTACAGACATATAAATACCTAGGGGCATGGATGGAATAAACGGGAGACATAACAAGAGAAATTAGATCGAGAATTGTGGTAGCAAGATCTTCCTTTACGAAAATGAGGAAGTTATTCATAAGCCGAGATATTAACATAGAGCTTAAAATAAGAATGCTGCGATGCTACGTTTTCTCCACGTTGCTTTATGGCGTGGAAGCATGGACGCTGAAAAAATGGCACATGGACAAACTGAAAGCTTTCGAAATGTGGTGTTACCGAAGAATGTGGAGGATCTCGTAGACTGATAGGGTTACCAACATCGAAGTCCTAAACAAAATGCAAAAGGAATGCGAAATCTTTCACACCATAAAAACGAGAAAACTACAATACTTAGGACATATAATGCGAGGCCCCAAGTACGAACTTCTGCAACTGATAATACAAGGGAAGATAAACGGGAAAAGGAGCATCGGCAGGAGACGAACGTCTTGGCTCAGAAACTTAAGAGAATGGTTTGGCTGTACCAACATCCAACTGTTCAGAGCTGCCGTCAACAAAGTTTGCATTGCCATGATGAGAGCAAATCTCCGATAGGAGGAGCACTAGAAGAAGAAGAAGCTTCCTTGGTCTATTTCATTAATTAATTTTGTGTATAGATTTTCTATTGCTGTTATTGTTGATTTATCAACGCAAGCCACGTTTGTTTACGAAAGCCACGTTGTTAATTCGAAATTATCTTGTATTTTGATATGAAGAATGTGATTCTACTTTAAATTTTTTCAAACATTCGGGAAAAGTGTCTGTTTTGAATGAACAGTTCACAATGTCTAAACTTGATGGTGTCAATTCTGGTAGAACTTATTAATCTCTGAAATATGAGAGTAATTTCTGAGTCGGTCATTTCTGCCAAAAACATGCTATTATATAATTTGGGGATATGATCATAATTAATGTTTATCGGTGTTTCTCGTTATTTGTATCGCATTTTTGCATTTTTTTTTTAAATCGTTGAATTTTGTTGTTATATCTTCCTCATGGAGATGATTTGGTTGTTATCTATTAATGTGATTGATTCTTCGAGGTTTTGTTTGTTCTTTACCTTGTTAATGATACGCCATTGTTCTCTTTGTTTATTTGTGGCGTTATTGATTCTATCATTATAAAATTTTCATTTTTGTTTTGAAAGTCTCTTATGTTTTTTCTTCGCGTTCTGGTTTTTTCGTTTCAGTTCGGTTCGCGTTTCACTTTTTAGATCTGATTTTTTTTTTGTATGGAGTATAGCTTATGAAGTTCTTTGCTTGACTTTTTGATTTCTTCCGTTATCCATGGCTTTGTAATTATTTTAGCTTTTTGATTGGGTATGCTTTATAAACATGTTTTTGAAGATTTTTATGAATTCTGTTGTTTTCTGATTGCAGTTGTCTTCATTTAAGTTGCTTTCCCAAGATTCTTCTTGTAAGGCTAACTTAAATTTAGATTTGTTCGTTTCGCTAAAGATTCTTTTGAATTCATATTGTGTTCTGTCTGTATGGTTTTGGATGTTTCCGCCAAGGAGAATGAATCTGTGGTCTGATAATCTTGTATCATGAACCCATGGTTGTCCCACTCGGCATGTCTGAACAATGTCTGTCCCACTCGGCATGTCTGAAACAAACTCGTTTTGTCAGTACAGTGACGGGGGCTAGTTTGTTTGTTTTAATTGTAAATACTACAATTGAAACTTTTGATGAAGTATAATGTCGTTAAAATGTGACAATGAAAAAACAATTAAATTTGTTCAAATATATAAAGTGAATCCATGTCTGTGGGACTCTAGTTCACAGGACTACAAAAATAAGCCAAAAAGAGATGCGGCAATCTATGCAGCAGAGTACGTATCCATTTCAAGGTCTAAGCATCTTAGTGCATTTTTGAATCAACCTTTTACTATCCAACATGATCACTGACTGACTCACCCGGCAAAAAAATTAAAGCGTGTGAACACCTACTCGCCCACTCTACTCTCTCGGCCGAATGACATTTTACTGTCTCGACACTGTACTCGTTACGTGTGATCAAGCCATAAGGTACCTAAATCTCAAGCAGTTACAGATGCCCTGTTCCCAAAACACTATGTACCACAGTGGAATTTACCGGAAATGACAGAATCCGAACATTTTACGCTTGAGGAATTAGAAAGAGCCAGCAGACGACAAGGGATAATAAAGCGCCAGGACCCGACGGTATACCGCCGGAAGCTCTTAAAATTGCCGCAAAGTTATGCTGCCTGATTTCATATAAGAAACTGCAAACACAGTAATGAAGGGTGGAAATTTCCCTGATAAATTGAAAAAATCCAGATTGGTCCTTCTAAGAAAAGGGAACAAACCCATAGAGAAATCGTCTTCCTATAGGTCCATATGCCTCCTAAATGTCGCAGGGAAGCTATTAGAACTGATACTCGAGAAAATTGCAAATGAGCTCAGGTAAGGCAAAGGACTCTCGGACAGACAATTTGGGTTTAGAAAAGGGCTATCCACCAACGATGCCATATTAAAGGTGCTAAAGGAAAAGCTGCAGCGGAAAAGGAAGATATGTGCGCTGATCACGTTAGACGTCAAAAATGCCTTTAATTCAGCTGCATGGCAGAAGATCGTAGAAGACCTGATAGCCAGAAGTATCCCCCTGCCTCAAACTAGTGCGCAGCTATCTATCGAAGCGCTTTATCACATTGGAGGCGGATGGTAAAGCAGTCGAAAGAGAAGTTTACAGTGTTGTTCCGCAGGGCTCAGTGATGGTATCCACACTGTGAAACATCCTGTATGACGGTGTTCTAAGGCTGAGGTTACCAGAGGGCGTTGACATAGTAGGAAACATGGAGAAGTGGGCTACTACCTGACATAATTACTGTCCGGCCACGGGTGCTTCAAACACCACCTGAGCGGCATAGGCCGAGCCTCAGACGGCTCCTGTGTCTACTGTGGGGAAATGGACAGTGTACAATTCAGTGAGGAAATGGACAGTGTCTAGTCTAGTCTTGTCTGTCTACAAGTTCCGGATGGCTCATGAACAAACAAAAAGATGCAGCGATTTGGACGAGGGGTAGCAAATTATCCGTAATAAAAACGTGACATGGGTCAGGTTTCGTGTGGGGGAAGCTGCGCCATCTCATTATATATAGTATAGGTATACCTATCTTCCAACGCAACTATCCGAATATCTAGAAGCCCTTAGCGAGAGCATCAGACAGCAGAATAAAATGGACAAGATTATAGCAGGGGACTTCAACGAGAGGAGATATAATCACCGACTGGGCAGCAGAACTAGACATCGTACAAAACCAAAGAGATAAACTCACCTTTGGGAGAGGAAACTCGCGCTCCATCTTAGACCTAATATTCTTGTCGAACTCAATAGCAAACAACATCCGGGATTGGAAAATTCTCAAGAATGAAACCGTGAGCGATCATCGCTACGTAATAGACAACATGAGGGAAAGCGTAGAGCAAAAATACAAGAAGCACTCTCCAAAATCTGGCTGGACCATAATCAATTTAAACGAAGAGAAAATTAAAATATGTATTTAATACGAAATATAAAAAACCCACAAGAAAGCGTCGATACATAGAGTATAAAAGTAAAAAAGGAGCTAAGGCAACTTATAAATAAAACCAACCAAGACCACTGGAGAAAACTCTGTACAGACCTAGAGAACGACAAATGGGGCGATGCCTTTTAGATCGTCAGGAGAAACTAAAACTTCGTCCCACAAATTTACCAATAACAATGGAAGTAGTTCGCCAAGTTTCCGAAGTGCTATTCCCACATCACACTCCTTTTGACTGGGCACAACCCGATGTAACCAACAATCCCAATCTCTGGCTACAAAGCGAATTAGAAGCGGCAAAGCCCCGGGATCAGATGAGAACAGCTTCGACATCATTCCGATTTCGTCCTGGACTGCATGAACTCACTGCTAGCTGCCGGAAACTTTCCAGATAAATGGAAGCGAGCAAAGCTCATCCTCATAAGAAAGGGGGACAAACCTATAGCGAACATCATACAGACCTATCTGCTTACTGGATGCATCCAAACAAGAACGATAAGAAGCTATCTTAGTTGCGGGAGTCATGATACTGCAATCTGGAAGGCCGACTGAAGTGCGTGAAGTCAATAGTGCGGTTCCACAGGTATCGGTACTGGGCCCTACTCTAGAACGTATTATACGACGGGGGTCTAAAGAATGAAACTTTCACTGGGAACGACTATTGGATTCGCTGACGACCTAGCTCTAGTGGTAACATCTAAAACAGAATAGGGGCTCAAGGCAACGGCTAACAATGAAATAAAAAAAATCTGCGATTGGATGAAGTCTAAAAACTTATGTTTAGCTCCTGAGAAAATCTCCTCATTGGCTTCAGGAAGCACAGCCCGATAAAATTTTCGTTAGAAAATAAATTATTATTCCCAAAAGAGCAGCCCAAGTACCTGGGAATATTAATAGACAAAACGCTCTCTTTCTCAGCACACATAGCAGAAGCAGCAGCGAAGGGGATGAAGACGATGGCAGCTTTGCAAAGATTAATGCTGCTCAACTTGGGGATAGCTGAAAGTGGTAAATGGGGGTTGCTGGGCTTGGTGGCCCATTCTACTATGACGTACGGTGCTCAAATTTGGGCCGATGAACTTCCAAAAAGAAGTAACGCACACAAACTCGCAGTTGTACAACGGAAAGTGGCCCTCCGTCTGTGTAGCTCATACCGATTGATTACCGGTTGAATTGACAACCTACCGCCCTAGTTACAAAATATACTATTTACTAAGTATCGTTGCAGGCAGCACTTGTATAAAGGTCTCCGCACACCAATGCCTCAGTGCGTTGCGGTTCGTTATCATTCGTGCGAGCGTAAAAATATGCACTGCACACACCAAAGCGTTAAATAGATTGCGTATTTAGTTAATTTTTAAGGTGGACTGAAAGCTAAAAAATAACTGACAAATTTCACATTAGATTTGTTTTTGGTAGTCCTTAAAATACTTATTAATATCATAGAGCTCCGGAAAGGTTGAATATATTTATATTTTCATGCAGTTTCGACTTTATTTAGTTTACATCAAATTTAAATTTCTAAATACAAATATATCGCTTTATACTGATACAAGACTTTACTAATATCTGCGCGTATATGCGAATTCATTATGTGAAGTTTTATGGTGTCAAAACTTTTATGGCATTTTTATGATGGTGTCGGACAATACCGGACAAAGCCAAACAAAATCACAGGACCGGACATGACGAGACTGGAGCAGACAAGAATGGACAAGATGACAACAGGCTATCCAGCATTAGACAAGAGTAGACAAGCTTATACAAGATTAGATGAGATTAAACGGGACTATAAAAGGCTGGACTATAAAAAGCTGGAAATAACGGGACTATATAATGCTGGAAAAGGATGGTAATGAAAAAAGGCTGTATTTAATCAATGACGTCAACAAAACTCCTTTAAAAATACCCTGTAAATGCAAACCCCAGAAAAAAAAAATCACTTTACCTACGTTAACGATTAAAAAACGTCTACTGTCGATCCAGGGGTCGCGACAAAATTTTACACAAAATGAGGGGTCACCAATGAAAAAAGTTTGCGCACCACTGGTCTAGTACACCGCGTCGTAAAGAAGATCGACGATGTAGCATTACACTTTATGAATGGACGAGTATGAAAATTCGAACATATCTAAATATCAATTTGCATGAAATTGACTCTGAAGTGTGTAATCTGGCTATATTGAGAATTTTTACCTTATGTACTGCTATACAATTAGTCGAAAAAGTAGAACAATTCTTAAACACATTTAATATAAAATTTAAAAAACATGTAGTTGGTTCAACCGGCTACTGCGCAAGTGTAATAACGAAATTTGGACGAGAATCTTCTAGTCTTTATAATTTATAATTTATGTTTCAATCACACTATACACTTATCTGTTTATGATGTAGTATATAAAAAGGAAAATATTACCGGCTTGCAAGATGAACCCCAGGGTGCACCCAGTTTGAGAACCACTGATCTAGACCATGGTTATCGGTCTAGATCAGTGGTTCTCAAACTGGGTGCACCCTGGGGTGCCGCGAGAGTATGCCTTAGGTGCCGCAGCAATAATCAAGAAATGTAAAAAGAAAATTACATGAGGAGTTAAACGAATTTGAGTTCCTACTTTTAATGCAAAATTCCTTTTGGTTTTTTTTGAGCAAAAATATTGTCAATAATGCTGCTTGATGTTTGCGTTACTTGTGTATGTTGGAAAATTTGATCTTTAAGTCTATATGATCTCACGAGTTCAAGTAGATAGAATCTTTCTTTTTTATTGGATTCGAAATGGATGTTGAAATCTGCTACTATTATTATTTCGTCATGCATGTTGAAAATTTTGTCCATGCTCTTTTCCAACAATGTCATAAAAGTGGTTAAGGATCTTAGCAGGGTTAATGATTGCTTGTATTTAGACTTAACAACATATGCTATAATTAATCATAAGTCTGTATTAGCAAACTAGTTTTATTTTATTTTTATTTGTCGAATTTATCCATTGGATCCCACATATTTCTATTTGTTTTTCTATTGACATTAGGTTTGAAATTTCTTTACATTTATTTACATTTTTGTTGGCCCAGATTGCTACTCCGCCCCCTGTGGTAACTCTGCGGTGAAATGAGCTGATAAGTGAGCAGTCATCTATTCTTATTTGTGTGGACATGATGTCATTTAGCCATATCTCGGTCATATATATATATATATATATATATATGTATATATATATATATATATATATATATATATATATATATATAAAATCTGGTTTCAAATCAACGCCTAAAATTTCGATTTGGTTGGTTTTTTCTTTTAAGCTTTGGATATTTGTGTATAATGATAATTTGTGATTTTTTTCTGGAACTATTTGTAAATTGGGCTTATTTATTATGTAGTCGATGGTTTTCTTAGCTTTGAAAAAAAAAACGATTGACGCGTACGTATTTGGGCCATGTTTCAGGGTATTTTATTTCAGTTAGTTGTTCAAAGGGAATCGTGATTTTAAAAGATGAGTATGCTTCTGTAAATTTTGAATTCAGTTTCATGCATTGTATGTTGGTGAACCCTTTATTACTTAGGTATTTAATTACTTCTTCTTCTGTTAGTGTTCGGTGATGAGATTTTGTTGATGATAATAATTGATGAGAAGCATAAATTATTGTTTGAATTCAAGAAATACTTGCATTTGCAAACATATGTAAGAATATGAAGAGCAAAAAATAGAATTTTTGGAAATTTGTAAATCTGTACAAGTTTTTATAGGAACAAAAGATAAATATGTAACTTAAGGAACAATTCCTTAAAAATTGGGATAGTTGTAAAGAAATGTGGGTACATTGTTGGAAATTGCAGAATACATTTACCATTAATGGGAGGCACTACAACAAACAGAATTGAAGGATCATTTTGGACCCTTAAACAATACATACAAACTAAATTTCATAGTTTGCCAATAATTTACGCATGTATTATGGAAATCATAAACTGTATTGATATTAGAATAAATATAATATTAGCGAAAAATAAACAAAAAGTTTTTTAAATTATGGAGAGTGATATCGAAATAAAAAATGTACTTGAAGGATGTTCTGAAGCCCAAAACAAAATTCAATCAAATTTTTCATAGACAGTTAAAATTCAGATTCCCATGGTTTCAAAGTATTTGGTACGACGTTTTGGACAAACACTCCTGCACCAGTACCTTCCTTTGTCTTCGAACCATCCGTGTACCACTTGATAGCGCTTTGCTCTATGTGTTATGCTGAGGATTCGTCGCTCCAAGACAGTTAAAATTATTTATAACTTTAGATTCAAAAATGAGAATTAAAAACAATGGCATTCAGGAAAATCGTGATAGCAAAATATAAAAATTTTATAATACATCGGTAGAAACATGTTTGTATCGTCATATTCTTTTGATAAGAAAATATAATAATTTTACATATTTTCAAAAACTTGTTTTCATGCAAGATATATTTCAACTACAAATGCACTAAATATAGATACAGATGTTTTAAATGGAAACATTGATGATTATATTGAAAATGAACTTGAGAGTAGTGGGCTTAGTGCAATTAAACGAGAAGAACCTGAAAAACAAATTCGGTCTAATACCTAGTCAATCGAGCCATCCAGCCCCTCAAATCAATCAAATAAAAACTTACAATTCAAATCTAAAAGAAAAATCAAAGGACGTCCAAAGATATAGACTAAGCACACCCCTTTTTACAAAACAAAATACAGAATAAAAAATGATATACCTGTATTTATTTTACTTTATACCATATTTTACCTACTTTAAATGTAATTTAAACCTATATTTCACTGATTTAGTGATACTTTGAATTTTATTTATGAGTTTATTGCGCAAGATTGCAAATGAACTTTAATAAATAAAATTATAATTACTTATAATTGTGTAGTTATTACCAAAATAGTAACTCCAATATTTGTATATACAGTCAGAATGTGCAAATAGTCAATTGCGAATGCAGAGTGTATGTATAAATAGCCAATTGCGTATACATACTGTATGTATAAATAGCCAATTGCGTATACATACTGTATGTATAAATAGCAAATTGCGTATACATTAGGGTGGAGCACGGATGTATGCAAAAATATTTTTTTCGAGATTTAAAGTTGTAATAGGGGCGGATTGGTGCATTATTTTAATGTTAAAATAAATCAAATTTTTGAATTAATTTAATGAATATCTTCTGTCTCCGCACTGACCTCAAAAATTTAAATATAATAATAAAAGTCTAGTACAGTTATTGCGAAATATTAAGCATAATTTAATGATAAATGGGTGATAAATGATACGCAATATATAATTCAGATATATATTAATCACCTTTAATCAAAAATACATTTTTTGAATAAAAATATTATTTTTTTGTAATTAATTTGCTCGAAAATCTCTTTTTGTCTCAAATTTAGACATTACGTTTCGTGATTCCAATTTGGCTCTTATTGCACCGAATCATGACTTTTTTATGCATTGAGAAGTGGCAGCCATCGTCGTCAACTTTATGGAATATGGAAGTGGCATGGAAGCCTTAAAACAACACTCTCACCACCTGATTAAACGATAGACTGAATTTCTTGGTCAGGTAAGTTTTTTATAATCGGTGGTTCACTTAATATTTCTTGCCAATCTATTAAATCAATATATGTTGAAGCATTGAAATTTATATGCGGCACTATAGACGACGCAATCGCTGCAACTGCTCTATCTGATACAACATACCGTCGCAGGTCTTCGATAAAGTTGGAAAATCGACGCATACTTTTTTTTCGGAAAGCTTTTGTTTATGGTGTTAGTGGAATTATCTGAGATACTACGACTTTCAGACGCTGACGATACCGGAGAAGTACTAAATTCTTTAACAGATAACGAAGTATTTACGGCTCTAGTTGGGCGGTTTTCTCATTCCTGTTTTCCCTTTAGGGTCTTTTGCAACTTCTTCGTAACACTTACGTCGATTTCACCTATTATCACACTTCGAGAGGTTCTTTGATTAATTAAAAAGGTATGTTCTTGTTTGGGAACCTTTTTATCCTTACGACAGATATATTGAGGGAAATCTTTATACTTGCATGCAATATCAAAAAGTACTTACTACTTTGTCGAAAACTTTCTAACTTTTCCGGAGAGACCTTTTGACAGACTTGAGTAGGTTTTTGCATTTTAAATGGTATGCTTTTAACATCTGTAGGACCCTTGTTGGTGTTACTATCGGAATAGATGCAGTTTGCCATATATTTTTATTTCTGGATGTCACTATATCTGCAATTTTTGAAAATCTGGGCTCTTTTGCAGTTCCCATTGCAACTTTAGTAGACGTCTTGTTCATTCATAGTATTTTATTACATCCTCGTAAGTAGGTAGAACATTGTGTTTTATCTCACAAATATCACCAAAAATAGGACATTTAATAAGTAATTCAAGCCAAAACCAGTAGTCCACTGACGAGGCGACAAGTGTTCAAAGTGTCCCCTCCTGCGTTCCCTGACACTCCTTATTTTATATTATAAACTAAACATCATGCATTTTTTTGGTTTTGTATAGAAAATAAACTGTAGTTATAATAATTTCTGGGAATAAAATACGTCTGTTCATTAAAATTTCAATTAGTCTAAAAACCATATTTCTTGAAAAATTCAATGACGTTGCGGAGGCTATTACTATAATTCTAATCAAATAATATTTTGCATGGATTAATTTGAGTCTAAAAGGCACCGATTTTGCTTCATCCACATACCACCTCCCTTTGCTTATGTGTTTCCTATTTGGTTCGCTCACCAGCAGAATATCGGCAGTCTCTTCATAGGCCAGCTGAAAAAGGCAATCGTGGGCCGTCTGACTGCGATTGAGGTTTATTTGAATAAATGACGCGTCTGGATTCTTCAACTTTCCCTGGTCCTGCTTTCCTGGACTGTTCGCGACCTTCTGAGATCTAATTGGATTTGTTAGAATGTTTGGGTTTCGTAGCTATGATTACATTCTTTTCCTTTCTCCGCTTCCGTACTTGTTCTACCGCTTGGAAAATGGTCTGGTCGATACACTCTGCTTTTTATTCTTGTTAAAGATGACAAATAACTTATAGCTGTTATAATAACAAATGGCAATTGACTGTAGCTGTTAGGTTTTTGTAGCTGTAGCTGTTTTTAGTAGCTGTTATAGTTACAGATGACAAAAACAGTATAATCTTGATAATCCGGCTGTTGGTTAATCGGCCACCTTCCGTAATCCGGCGCTCTGGATAAAAACGTGTCTTTTCTTTATGTTGCGCCCCGCCCGATATAATCCTCTAATCCTCAAATAAAGTCACACCATCCAGTGTTCTTGGAAAATGGTCTGTTCAACACACCTTTGCTTCTAACTCTGAAAACTTGTTACAGATGACAAATAACTTGTAGCTGTTATAATAACAAATGGCAAATGACTAGTAGCTTTTATAGCTATTGATGACAAATACAGTATATTTTTGATAATCCGGCGGTTGGTTAATCGGGCACGTTCAGTAATCCGGTGCTCTGGATAAACACGTGTCTTTTCTTTATGTTGCGCCCCGCCCGATATAATCCTCGCGCACAGAAGAAATAAAGTCAAAAACCACACCATCCAGTGTTCTTTGAAAATGGTCTGGTCGACACACCCTGCTTTTAACTCTGAAAACTTGTTACAGATAACAAATAACTTATAGCTGTCATAATGACAAATGACTATTAGCTTTTATAATTACAGATGACAAATACAGTATAATCTTGATAATCAGGCGGTTGATTAATCGGGCACGTTCATTAATCCGGCGCTCTGGATAAACACGTGTCCTTTCTTGTTGTTCGGATATAATCCTTGCGCACAGAAGAAATAAAGTCAAAAACAACACCATCCAGTGTTCTTGGAAAAAGATCTCTCCAACACACCCTGCTTTTAACTCTTGATTGACGTTTTTGACGAAAACTTAATTGACGTTTCTGACCAAGCAAACTGCAATCTACAATTGTCCTGCTATCTTTTCTAAATTTGTTCATATTCTTTTGTAAGGCCTAGACCGCACTACAGCTAAACCGCCGCGGTTTTCAACCGCGTGATTTTATGACTCAAGTAAGTTAATACAAGCGGCCTCACTTACGGTTTTTTTCCCGCGACTGATTTTTCCCATAACGTACTGTGTGTTTCTCGAGCGGTTTCGCGGTTATAGCGGTTACCCCTCGCGGGGAAAAACCGTAGTGCGGCCTCGGCCTAAGTACACATTTACCTATATAGATACTTTATTCTTTCCGAAATACAATTGTACATAAAATATGTAAAATTGTTATTGTTTTGTTTTAATACTGATAATCAGGAATTTTTCGATAATCTGGCGGTTGTATGGTCCCATATGTGTCGGAATATCAACAGTAGCGTCGCTAGCGTCGGTCAATCGGGCGAATGCGCGGGGCCCACGGACTAGGGGGGCCACACAGTGACTGCAGATCGATTCTGACGTGTGGCGTTTCGCGAATTTTACATGGGGGACCGCACCACGTGGGTTTTAAAAAGGCTCAAATTTGACATTTTTATGCCGCCGTAAGCGGCAGATCTTGAGTATTTTATCCGCGCGTTTTCGATGACTTAACTGTGAATGTCCGTCCGCACGTTCCCCTGCGGGGATCCAAAACCCATTCTAAAATCGTGGTTTTTGCGGAAACGGCTCGACGGAAGCGACGGCGGAGGTGCAAAACGGGAATGTACATTTTTCCGGAGTAGAACCGAGATCCCCGTCGAGCGGTGCCGTTTTCGCGACTCAACTCCCCCAGGTTCGGACGCACCAGACCGAAAACTAAAATCACGATATTTTACTTTTGAGGCGCATTTTTGGTTGGATCCCAATTTTGTTTTCCCGAATCCTCTAGCCGCCGCCGCGCCACGTTTTTAGAGCCCTCGCTCGCCGTCCTGCGACGTCCCGTTCACCTGGTGCAAGAGCAAATAAATTATTTTTTTTGCCGATTTTGAAATCACTTCCACGGACGCCCAGGAATTATTTGATGGGCTCCAGGTCGCCGGTTGGGTTCGTTCTCTTCAGAACACTCGCCCCCAACCATTCCGGCAAGAATTTTTACACTGCGACGACTTTTTGCGAATCTGCGGCAGTTTGAAGAGAAAAATGCGCAAAACGTGAGAAAAACCAGAGGCGTTTTGCGGGGGTACATAGAACTTCGGAACCAATTGACGAATCGGAACCGGACCGGTGCCGTTCGATCGGCCATAGAACCTTTTAGTTTGTTGGGGAGTTTAATCCCGATTTTGCCCAAGATGGCGTCGCGACGCCATTAAAACGACGTTTTTTGGACATCCAGGTAAAGTTCCACGGAACCGCCAACTTGCACTCTGCGGGAACGGCTTCGCGCGATTCACACAGGGAATTGAACGTTTCATCTCTTACTGCAAGCGGCATCGCGCTGCGTCGTTTGCAACCGTCGCGACGCCCGCCCAACTCGCCGTATTTTATTTACTGAGGGCCCCACCTCAATATATATGCCCGGGGCCTCCAAATCCAAACGACGGCGCTAATTATCAAGATTATACTGTAACTAGTAGCTGCCATAGTGACAGATGACAAATAACATGTAACTGTCATAATGACAAATGGAAAATGACTAGTAGCTGTTATAGTTACAGATGACAAATAACTAGTAGCTGTTGTTTCAGATTGCAAATAACTTGTAGCTGTCATAGTGATAGATGGCAAATGACTATTAGCTGTCATAGTGACAGATGACAAATAACTAGCAGCTGTCGGACTTGATTGACGTTTTTGACGAAAACTTAATTGACGTTTCTGACCAAGCAAACTGCAATCTACAATTGTCTTGCTATCTTTTCTAAATTTGTTCATATTCTTTTGTAAGGCCTAGGCCGCACTATGGCTAAACGGCCGCGGTTTAAAACCGCGTGATTTTATGACTCAAGTAAATTAATACAAGCGGTCTCACTTACGGTTTTTTTCCCGCGACTGATTTTTTCCATAACGTAAAAAAAATATTTCGCTCCACCCTAGTATACATACTGTATGTATAAATAGCCGATTACGTATACATACTGTATGTATAAATAGCCACATCCTAAATTATATAGCCAATATTATAATTTCGATTAATACAATAACTTTCACAAAATCGATTTTGACCGTTCTTGTTTTTCCATTTTTTCAGTGACGTTCTTCAGGTGTTTCCATTAAAATTTTTACATTTTTGAAACTAATTTTTTTTGGTTTATTGACAGCTTCTCTATGTTGTTTTTGAATAATATCTCTTTTATACTTAATATATTAATTAAAATAATTTGTAACAAAATTAACTTATACACTTAATATATTAATTAATCTTCTTTTTTCCCAAATTTCCCCGTAAACCTCATAACGTAAGTGCGCGGAAACTAAATTTATCTACGCAGATTTTAAAATATCACGAAAACTACTGGGCATCCGCGCAGCTTACAGGGAACCTTGGTCATAGGCCAGTTGCCTGGCTGGAGTCACCGGATTTTCTTGAAGAGTTAATAATACGTTTAGCCTGGTATCTGCTTTAAAAGTGGGTTTTCGCTGCCTGGGCACAACCTTGACATGACGCAAATTGTATTGAATCTCAATTTTGCTTACGGTACCTTGGCTAATGGGTAGTATATCCGGATGCTGTTCTCAAAATAACTGAGCAACCTCAAGCTGACTTCGTGTTCTGTTACCATAAGCGATCATCATCAAAGTCTCGATAAGGAGATTTTCGGTTAAATACAGCATTTTAGAAACTACTTTAACAACTTGACGAGCGTATGTGTCTGCTTTGGTGACTATTATTATGACTAATAACTAAGCAACGTGGTTCCAAAGCTTCAAAACACATGTCAAAAACATAGAACTTTATACCGAAACGTTTAAAAGTTTCACTTTTTTTATCACGTGGGTTTTGAAAATATACAAGAAATAAATAGTGTGTTGTATTCATTGCGAAGAGATCTTTCAAACGAGGTGTCACTTGACATACCTTTCCACTTGAAAAAAAAAGGTCGGAGGTGGCTGGGCAGAGATAAACAAACAGCATATACATTAGGGTGGGTCGTTTTTCAAAAATTCTCAGCATTAAAAAGGTGTCAAATAGTGCCGTTAATTGATATAAAAGTTTCATTAACTTGTATTAAGTTTTATTTCCTCCGGACTATCATAGAACGATTGAACTAAAGTAGTTTTTTGGTGGGGTTGTGGGGGAAGTTGCGGACTTCAAGTACTGAATCGGTGCGTAATACTAAAAATGCAGTTGATTATACGTTGCTATCGAAAACATGCGATAGATTTGAAGTGCCAGACAGGGCAGGAGCAGTAATTGCATCAGCAGTTCTACATGTAGCGAGTTCTCAAGTAATAGACAAAAGTAAGCTTCGGCGCGAACGAAAAAGCAAACTAGAGAAAATGTAATTTCACAACAAACTGTTTCACAAATACACTTTGATTATGTCTGAAAGAGGTGGGAAAAAGTATAAGATCGCATAGGCACTGCAAAGTGTATAGATCAAGAAATATTCAACTTTTTTGAAAGCGGATGTGTTAATGGATCATTTCATTGCAATTGTATGTGATGGCACAAATGTAAATGTTGGCAAATACGGCAGTAATACACGGATGCTAGAAATGAAATTATTTGTTTATTGCACATGAATGACCTGCCATTTAGACATATGTTTCAACCCATTGATGGCAGTACGTCTGAGCCAAAAACATTTGTAGGGACAATTGGTTAAGAACTTGAGAACTTGTTAACTCGTGCCAATAGAATTCTCCGTCTGTATGTTTCAGTAGAAACTACAGCTGAAAATCTAATAACTCCTAATGTTGTCAAGGTGTGTTCAGCGTATGTTGTCAAGGTTTATGCTCCTATATGGGTTTCTATAAAAACTCACTCTAGCGATAAAGATGGATAGCGACACTTGTTTAAACTCATCGAGCTAACTAGATATTTACTAACAACGTTAAAAACCGTTATCGAACTTATTGCTTGCAATGTTTACAGATACCCAGCCGCACGTCGAATTTTAAAAGCTAGATCAGAAACTCCAAAAAAATTTCATCTGTTTCAGTTA
The DNA here is from genome assembly GCA_944588485.1 of Phosphuga atrata. NCBI lineage: Eukaryota > Metazoa > Arthropoda > Insecta > Coleoptera > Silphidae > Phosphuga > Phosphuga atrata. The sequence goes on along the minus strand of OX155895.1, from coordinate 13,297,256 downwards.
CCAAAGATAAACTTTAACGCATCAACATATTACGATATTTTGAATTGGGAAGAAAATTTCATTGAGCCACCGTTATTAAAATAGGTAATTGAAGAAAATCTCCGATTGTTTATTCAACTAAAAGGAGAAGGAGAATTGGATTTATTACGCCTTCCGTGTGACACACAAGCAGTAGAAAGATCAGTTGAATCTGTGACCGAAGCTTCAGCCACTTTATGCAATAAAACAATTAGAGAGGGTTTAATCAAAGCCCAGATAGACGCGAGAAAGCAACGCAGAAAATTCGACAGCAAAAAGGATTTGGCCACTAACTAAACCCACTTACTTTGATAATTATTCTTTATTATTTTGGTTGTAAAAAATTGTTTCCTTTTTAATAAACCTATCATTACTATTGATTTAAGACTTTCATTTATAAATATTGTACATTAGTGTAACTTTGTGTGTCTTACTGTTAAATGGCCTCTTTAAACCATATTTGTTGACACTTTCCACATGAGTCCGGAGGCAAAAGATTAATTCCGATTGAAATGAAACTTCATAATCTTTTTACACTCATAATTTAGCACCGTTTTGTTGTGCCCGTATAAAAATGAAACTTTTTTTTCTTCATATATAAGTCACTCACCCTAATATACATAGAAATGAGGGCAAGAAAAAACAATACGTAACGTGTTTCGGGATTTTTTTGCAAAAATCGCCTATATCAAAGTTATGAATTTTATTCCAGTTAAAGTTTCCACACTGTATAACAGAAAAGTATTAGTAATTTATACAAGTAATTGATTCATTTACGGAAATATGTTGCATAATTAGTTTACGCTTATTAATCTAATGTAACTAAATATATTATTTAAGCATATATGTTACATATATATACCATGGGTAGTATGAAGAAATGAATTGTTGAAACTAAAAGTTTTCTCACAGAGTAGCACTTTACTGACCAATATTTTAAATAATGCATAAAATATCGCATTTAGTATTCTAGCAAATCTATATTATTTACCACCGTTTAACTAAATGCAAGCAGTATAGATTTTTTAAAATTACAATAACTTTTAGAAACAGTTCAAAATTTCCTATAACTATTAATATATAATTTTTTATTTTATTCCTATTGCTAAATGCAGTTTTGAATTCAAATGCACCGTACGATTTTTTGTATCGAAAAAAATGTTAATTTTACCAGCAAAAATCTATCTAAATATTTTAGTTAAAGTACTTCTACAAAAATACTTCACACAAGAATGTTCCTTCATAATAAGCGAAGATATTTTCATGGATTTAAATGTAAATCAAACAGCAGTAATATTAAATTTCTACAATTCAAACGTTGATTTAAGAGATCCTTTATACATTGCCGGATGCCAATATTTCATAGTTTACTCAAACCAGCCAAGAAAAATGTTGGAATACATCGAACATACAATATACTTCACACCAACAACTAAATTCCATAGACGACGATACCTATTTATTCCAATAACTGATTATTTAGATGATATTTTCGAGAGCGAAACTTTGGAATATATTGCAGAGATTTTGTTAATAAGGCCGATTGTTAATGAAGGATTCATCGAGTTGGTTACCCATAAATTTGTGGGAATTGATGGTCACAAGGACGAGATTTTGTTGGATAAATGGTTTTTCGTAAATGAGACCTTTTTGTTTGGAGTTGATTTATATCCAGATAAGATCAAGGATCAAATGGGACGAACTCTGAGAATATGCACATTTGATCACAAACCTTATGCACACATAGGTAAATAGTAATTGATAATTTTATATTTTTTTCAATTTCAATTTTATTTGTGTTGTGTTTTCTAGGTTTACATTTTTTACTGTAATTTAATAATTTATTACGTTACTAGGAGTAAAGGTTGCTCTTTGTACAGATTTGTAAATTTATAGATTTCGGTCGTGACTTGTACTGCGACATTCATATATATTGTACCGCACTCTCTTCCTTTGTTCGTTGGAATACTTACTCATTTAGAGCGCCTCCTCTAGTCGTGATTCCATTAAGACTTTCGGGATTTAGGTGGGATTCAAGGACTGCTACTGCACTGCGTTCAAGCAGTGGGCCCCAAGGTACATATGTTTCTTGCGGCGCAGTGCTCCGCAGTCTTTAAGCAGATGTCTGCGAGTTTCCTCTGCTGAGACACAGAATCTGTAACTGTCATCTTCCTCTGGGCCTAGAGCATTGAGGTGTTTTCTAAGTCTGCATTGTCCCGTCAGGACTCCTTTCGGCATTGTAAGCTTGTTGCTGTTTACTTCCATTCAAGCTTTTGTTCTTCTCTGGTCAAAAGATCCCAGCATTACTTTGGATTTTTTTAGCCCTGGAAGTTCATTCCAGGTTTTCATCTATTGTCCTCTTATTTCTTTATCTAAACTTTTGTGAATGGTTTTTATACTCATACCGCAAAAGGGTTCCGGACCTTTTTTTTGAAGGTTTAACATTTATTAAAACACAGCATACATGAATAAATATGGTGGAGAATAACATATGTCGACCCTCTCCATCGCGCACATCTCGGAACCGCTCGTCGGGATGGCGTTTCGTCGATTGGCGATTTCTTCGGGATGGCGTTAGACCTATATGTGTTCTGCTTCTGTTTTTTGCCGAGCCCTTTCGTCGCATTTCTGTGACATGATATTGTATATTATACTATCCATCACTTGCCACTGTTCTTCGGACTCGAGCATGTATTGTACCATTGTTGCTGAATGGATCCTATTTTTAATTTTTTCGCGCTCCGCATGCCACCTGTTGCACTCGAAGATGGTATGGGCAACCCCATCCTCCTCTCCGCAGTATTCGCAGAGACTGTCTGTTGCTTTGCCAATTCTATGGAGGTAATCCCTATAGCACCCGTGGCCACTAAGTACGTGGGTTCCGGAACTATAAAGGGATTACTGGATCCCTTGTTTGCTAGGTGATCGGCTTCTTCGTTTCAAATTCAAATTCAAATTAAATTTATTTCTCTAGTTTAGCCATACATCTATAAAATATACATTGTTATAAAATATACGCTAAAAGAAATATGTCAACAAAAGTAAATGGGAGTACATTTTAACTTAACAAAACTTTATCCTGTATAAAATTCTTCAATTGTATAAGGTTCAATATCATTTATATGTTTAAAGATTTGATGCTTATATATCTTGATGGTCTTGAGTGTTTTAAGATGTCGGGGCAGATGATTGTATAATTTTATACAATTATAGTACGATCCTTGTTCTATTAGTGATAGCTTATGCATTGGCAGTATGTAGTCTACTTTTTTTCTTCGTGTAAGTGTATTTTTGTTTTCTTAACTGTCAAAGTATTCTTTATGTTTGATTATAAAAACGAGTGCTTCATATATATATAGGCTCCTGCTAGGGTTAATATGTTGTGTTTTTTAAAAGTCCCTCTACATGATTCCTTGTATTTAAGTTTAAAAATTATACGAATTGCCTGCTTTTGTAATCTAAAAATATCGGTGTTGTTTCTTCCATTTCCCCATAAAATTATGCCAAACCGTAGATGAGAGTAGAAATTTGCATAGTAAACCATTTTTAGAACATCTATGCTTACATGTTTTTGCAGGATACGCAGAGCATATGTAGTTCTATTCAATTTTAGAGCTACATTTTTTATATGCGTATCCCAGCATAAATACATATCTAAATCTATGTCTAGGAGTTTTGCGTTTCCACTAACATCTATCATGTTTTCGTCTATGACGACTTGGCTTGGATAATTTTTTGTTGACCTTTTTGTTCTGAAGATCATTAAATTTGTTTTTTTTTGCATTGATCGATAATTTGTTCGTGTGGAACCAAGTCCTTACTAATCTAAAAGCAGCATTAGCACGTATAATGACTTCTTCCGTATTATTCCCAGTTACTAACAATGTAGTGTCATCTGCAAAATTTATTAGTCGAGTTGTATGTTTTATTGCCTTCGAGAGGTCATTTAAATAAATTGAAAATAAAATCGGCTCAAGTATGCTACCTTGCGGTATACCCACTGTTATGGTATATGAATTAGACTTCACGGCGCCATATTCTCTGCTACATAGTTTTGTTTGCTGAGTTCTATGTGATAGATAAAATCTAAATAATTTGAGAGCAACTCTTCTTACGCCACACTTCTCCAGCTTTTGAAGAAGTATGTTGTGATCGACTGTATCGTACGCCTTTGAAAGGTCAATAAATATACCACATGGAATTTCTTGGGCATCCAGGCTTTTTAAAACATTTTCTATGAAACAGAAGCAAGCAGTTTCTACACTTTTCCCTATTGTGTAGCCATGCTGGGTTTCACAAAATAAATTATGTTTATTAAAAAATGACAGAGTTCTATTCGCAATTACTTTTTCAAAAATCTTGGAGAATGACGATAGTATGCTTATTGGTCGGTAATTTTCTAACACTTTGCTGTCTCCTTTTTTAAAAATTGGCGTAATAACTGAATGCTTTAATCTATCCGGGAAGATTCCAAATTAAATATTAAAGGTTCAGCAATTTCTGCGTAAACCTCCATTATCAGATTGAGTGATAAATCATCATCTCCATGACTTTTTTTGTTTTTAAAATGCATTATCACATTGAATATTTCTTCAGTCGATACGGGTTCCACATAAAAAGAATTGTGATTCGTGTTTATATTGTCTCTATAACTGATGTTTGGTATTTTTTTTTGTTAATTCAATTGGATTATTTAAATAGAACTCATTAAAATGATTTGCCTTTTCCAGTATATTACCCTTTTCGATGGGATACATCGTATCTTTTTGTTTATATTTTAAATTAATTATTTGGTTAACAACATACCAGGTTGTAGCCATTTTGTTTTGTGATTTCTTTATCTGTTTTTCTAAATGGTTTCTTTTTATCTTTTTGAGTAGTAAGTCATAATTCCTACGGATCTTGTTATATTGTTTTTTACTATTTTTATGGTAGCGTGATATTATTTGTAAAATTTCCATATGTTTTCTCATTGATGCTATTTTCAAGTCTTTGTAGATAGGCTTATTTTTTGATTTTTTATTACGTATGATTTTTGGATAGCAGGTATTAAAAACCATAAGGAACGAATCCATGAATGTATTCCATTGCCTATTTACTTCACTTAATCTCAATGAATAGATTTCTATCCACGATTCTTTTTCTAACGCCTGTTTAAATTTTGATAAATTATCTATCGAATTTTCTCTGAAAATCTTATATTCCTTAGTTGTATGTTTAGTCTCAAATAGGGTTATTATTTGAGTCCGATGGTCAGATATATGGAATTGATCTGTCTGTGTGACATAATCTAACTCAGTTTTTATTATAATATTATCAATGCATGCAGTTAGACGACTTGGTTCTTTAATAGTCAATACTGCATCAAATGACTTGAGCAAGGAAATAAGTTGGTTTGTTTTTTTACCTTTTTTTATGATGTCAACGTTGAAGTCGCCCGCAATGACGTAATCGATGTTTATTAAGAAAAAGTAGAAAACTAGCCTGGGGTGGACGATAAAGAGCTACAATATTAAATTTTCTGTTGTTTATTGAAGTTTGTATAGCTGTCATTTCAAATAATGCTTCTTCTGCTAAATTATTAATATCTAATATAATATCTATAGTTTCCATCTATACCAGTGTGTCCTGGCACCCAGCATAGCGTTACTTTATTTTCTCTGCCGAGCTTGTTTAGCTTTCTCACAAGTCCTATACTAGTTTAGATCTGATGGCTTTTTTTTCCTTTGGCGTTACAACCCTGTGTGAGTTTTAGCCTGCTCGCCGATTTTTTTCCATTTCGCTTTATCATTTGTCGCTTCTTTCCAAATTCTCATTCCGAGTGTTTTGAGATCTCCCTTCACTCCATCTATCTATCTTTTTCTAGATCATCCTCTTGCTCTACTTTCCACTCGTATGATTCCATATCAATTAATATATTCCGTATATCCTATTTAAGTTTATTAGAATTCGTTGTACATTTTATTCTCTTCGGTAGTGTGTTATATAGTTTAATATTAATATATGGAGGTCCCATCTCGGTCATTGTTAATCTATGTGTAGGTATTGTATTGTTATTAGTTCTTGAATTTATATTACCATTCCTATGCTTTTCAAATAGGTTTTTGTATTTGAAGGAAAACACTAGTGTTTCATATACGTATAATGCTGTTATTGTTAACACACGTGCCGCTTTAAATTTTCCTCTACATGTTTCTTTATATTTCAAGTTTTCTATTATTCTTAAGGCTTGTTTCTGAACTTTAAAAATTTTGTTAACACCACTTCCTCCTCCCCAGAACATTATGCAAAATTTTGCATGGCTCTGGAAATTGGCCAAGTAAACTATCTTGAGGACCTCTCTCGAAATATATTTCTGTAGTATCCTTAGGGCTATCCTGAATTCGTCGTACTAAACACTCAATTCAAGATGCCCCCAAGGAAGCTCTATACTTGGAAATCTTCACTCAGCAGGCCAGACCATCTCATCAGAAATCATGATTTTATACTGATAAATAAAAGATTCCGAAATAGCTGCACTTGTGCTAAAACATCCCCGGTGCCGATATTAACTCCGACCATGTACCAGTGGTAGGGGAATTTAAAGTTCGGTTTAAGAAAACAAAGGCCAAAAGCTATAAAAAATATAACATGAGAATACTGAAGGATCCTAACATCAAAAGAGAGGTAGAAAAGGAACTAAACGAGAAAATCAATAAAGAAATTGATGAAACCGCGTCAGTAGAACAACAAATAACAGTTTTAAATAAAATCAGCCAAAATACCAAGAAGACACATATGAAGGAGGGAGAAAATAAAAAGAAGAAATCATGGATGACAAACGAGATACTAAAATTAATGGATCAGAGACGTGAACAAAAGAACAACAATGAAGAATACAGAAAAATAAACAAGACAATTAGACAAGAAATTAGAAAGGCAAAAGAGAGAGAAAGAGAGGAAGCATGTCAAGAGATAGAACAGCTGCAGGAAAGATATGATGATTTTAACGTGCATCGAAGAATTAGAGAACTGACAGGCAAAACAAGAAAAAAGAACTTTGGAAAGCTGGTGAACAACGAGGGAAAAATCATCATAAACTTAGAAGACAAAAAGAAAACGTGGAGGGAATATCTCAACAAACTATTTGAAGATGAAGAGAGAATAGCAACACCAATCATCGAAGGAGAAACGGGACCGCACATCTTGGAAGAGGAAGTAGACGTAGCAATAAAACGAATGAAAAATGGGAAGGCGGCGAGGCCGGATGATATACAAGTTGAAATCCTGAAACTGCTAAGTGACAAACATATCAAAATACTTACCAACATCTTCAACAAAATATACAACTCGGGCAGCATACCAGAAGAGTGGTTGAAGTCGGAATTCATCGTATTACCAAAGAAAGTAGTATCAAAACGGTGCGTGGAATATAGAAGAATCAGTCTCATGAGTCATCTTCTCAAAATATTGCTAAATATAATACACAAGAGAATTTATAACAAATGTGAAGAACAAATATCAGCAAATCAATTTGGATTCATCAACGCCGTAGGCACAAGGGAAGCGCTTTTCTCAGTGCAGGTGCTCTTTCAAAGATCTAGAGACGTAAACTGCGCTATCTACGTATGCCTAATCGATTATCAGAAAGCGTTTGATCGAGTGCAACATCACAAAATGATAGACATCCTTAAACAAGTGGGAATTGACGCCAAAGACCTACAAATCATCACTAACTTGTACTGGAAACAGACCGCATCCATGAAAATTGAAGAGGAACAAATAGAAGACATTGAAATAGCTAGAGGGGTAAGGCAGGGGTGCATTATTTCTCCGATTCTGTTCAATCTATACTCCGAACAGATCTTTAATGAAGCGCTGAACGGAGTCAGATTGAATAACATCCGATATGTCGACGACACAATGGTATTCGCTGACTCTCTTGAAGGACTCTAAACACTAATGAAGAGAATTGTAGCGGCTAGTGAAAAATATGGACTTAACATTAATAACAACAAAACAAAATTCATGGTCATTAGCAAAGACAATATAGCTAATGCAAATCTCTACGTTCACAACCAACAAATAGAGAGAGTGAGACAAACAACATACTTAGGTACACTTGTGAACGAAAACTGCGACAATAGCCAAGAGATAAAATGTAGAATTGGAAAAGCCCGAGCTGCCTTCAATACAATGAATAACCTCTACAAAAATCACGAACTACATCTTGAAACCAAAGTACGCATGTTGAGGTGCTACATTTTCCCAATATTACTTTACGGAGTCGAGTCCTGGACACTAAATGATGCAACAACAAAAAAGCTTGAAGCCTTTGAGATGTGGCTATATCGACGTATCCTGCAAATATCTTGGAAAGACCGGGTAACAAACATCGAAGTCCTCCACAGGATGAAGAAAGAGAAGGAGATCATGGACACCATCAAAACCCGCAAGCTCCAATATCTAGGCCACATCATGCGGAACGAGGACAGATACGCCCTATTACAAGCCATCATTCAAGGCAAGATACACGGAAAACGAAGACCTGGACGGAGGAGAATTTCATGGTTGCAGAATCTCAGGGCGTGGTACGGGAAGACTTCGAACGAGCTCTTCAGAATAGCAACCAATAAAGTGAAAACAGTCATGCTCATCGCAAACATCCGAAATCGGCTATGCACATGAAGAAGAATCCTTAGGGCGAATACTGTTCAGTTTGATTTCTTGGATACTTTATGTATGTGTTGTGTCTAGTCCAAGTTACTGTCAATAGTCAATCCTAGTAGTCGGATTTGTTTTTGGAACGCTGTCTTTTTGTTGTTGATTGTTACGTCTATTGGGTATCTTTTTGTGCTTCTTTTTGTCTTGAAAACAATAACATTGGTCTTCTTCTTGTTTTCAATTAATTTATTTTCCGTAAACCATTATCCGTATTAGGTTTGCCATAATTGAGTTTATGTTCGTCGCGTATCGTCTGCGTAGTTAATGATTTTGTGTGGTGATGTCTGTAATGTTTTCGGAAGGTCATTTATATACAGGGTGAACAGTATTGGCCCTAGGATACTTCCTTGTGGTATTCCTACATTCACTAGCCTGGCAGATGATTTTATTTTCCCTTGTGTTGTGCTTAATTGTGTTATTTGCTTCCTGTTAGATAGGTATGACCTAATCAGCTCCGCTACGTTTCCTCTCATTCCATATTGTTGTATTTTATTGAGCAATATATTATGGTACACTGTGTCGTATGCTTTCGAGAGATCCAGGAGTATGCCGCTGGGGATATTATTTGCTTCTAGGTGTGTCAGTATATGATTCACAAATTCAAAACACGCCGTCTCTATTGATCGACCTTTAATAAATCCGTGCTGCTCTTCGCTAAGAATATTGTGCTTTGTAATAAATTGTGTAATTTTATCTGTAATTACCTTCTCAAATATTTTAGACAAGGCCGATTGTAAGCTTATATGATTGACCTATAATTATCAATATTATTTCTATCTCCCTTTTTGAATACTGGTACAAGTAATGATACTTTTAGTTTATCCGGGAAAACTCCGTATTCAAATGAATTATGAATAATATACTCTAATAGCCCTATTATTTCCTCACATGCTTCATTTATTATCATTATAGGGATATTGTCAAATCCAGTGCTTTTTTTATTTTTTAGATTTTGAATGATTCTTATTTCGTTTTCAGTTCTGGGGAACAGGAACATTGGACCTTGTGTTGCCGTCTATCTTGTTCTGATGTTCAACAATTGGTAGCTTCCTTATTAGCTCTTGTGCTCTATCAGCGAAGAAATTGTTTATATTTGTGACTTCAGTTTCTGCATTTTCTAGATCCTGATTCTTAAGACCTTCTTTATTTTTTCGTTTATATGGACTATTTGTCTTACTGTCTTCCAGGTTGTTTTCATCATATTATCGCTTTCCATTATTTGTTTTTCGAAAAATTTTCGTTTTTCTTGCTTCAGTTGTAATATATACTTTCTGTGTGTTCTATTGTATTTTCTTGTAAGGGTATTGTCGTAACGTGATAATATCTGAAGTAGTTCTAATTCTGCTTTGGTCTCTTTAATTATTGCATTATTAAATACTTCGTTGTTTCTTTGGTTATTTCTTTACCTAATCTTGGGGAAGTACTCGTTGAGACCTATCATGAATATTTCTATGAAACGTTCCCATTGACTTCCGGTTGACGTCTGATTTATTAAGTTGTTGTAAGTGGTCCCATGTTACATTGTGATAGCATAGGGGTAAACAGTATCATTCGGTCATTTTAGAAATCGAACAATGAAAACAATAAATTGCATGCTTGTATAAAATGAATTTGCGAATTATTATAGTGCTAGTAATTGTAAAAAACGTCACTTTTCTATTTAAATAATAATTCGAATCAAAAATTTAAAATTTCATAGAAAATAAGAAGATAAGTATTTGATTCATCAAAAAACATAGTTATCGATCATAAGAATGTAGTGATTGTCTAGTGGATTTACAGTAATTAGTCAATGCTTTATAATGAATAAAAGTTGTTGAAGGTGCATTACTAATTTGAGAAGTAGATGGCGCGTGTTCGATTGTTGGAACTGTGTCGCGCGTGTTTACTGTATTCTTCCTAGTATAGATGGTGGGGTTTGTTTTCATTGCGGTTTCTACTCCGGCTGTTTGTTTACTTATCTCCGGCGTTTTTGCGGCCATTAGCATTTCTATTTTGTTCTTGAGAAGTTCTGCGTTCTCCATTAGAATCCTGTTCTTATCTTCCATTTCCGCTATTATCCTCCTTAAAAGTGATTCTTACTTCTTCAGAAATGTGTTTTCTATCTCTAAAGCGGCGTGGGTGTTACTTGCCGGGATTTCTGTGTCCTCTATGGTGATTATATCCGATTCCAGGAAATCGTGCACGCATAGGCTGCTCCTTGTCTTCCTCACCTTGGGTAAGCAGTTCGGATGGAATATTAGTTTACACTTTACACATGTAGCACTTTCTTTCGCTATTTTTCCGCAATAATTGCAGAGGTTCTCACAAGTTTCTCTTCTATCGGCCATCTTTTCTAGTCTTTACAGTCTTGACGTTAGTAGTTTTTGATACATATAATATCCTCTGTTTCGTGCTACTATCCTGCTCTTGATTTCTTAGCTTGTTTGATTTTGTATGTTCAATTGTGCGCCAAGATAACAGAAGTTGTTGACACAATCGAAGTTGTAGTCTTCTATGTTTATGGGTTGTAGGTTGTTGTTATTTCCTCTAGCTAATTTCATGTATTCCGTTTTTTCTCCGTTTATTTTCAGTCCGGATCTTGTAGTTTCTTTGTCCATATCTATTAATGTTTCCCTAATAGTTATTTCGTTCCTCCCTATGATTACGATATCATCTGCGTATGCACATATTTGCCTTGTTCTGTTGCTTATGCCTCCGTTTATGTTAAGTTTCTTAATTGCTCCATCAAATACAAACAATCTCATGGCGCTACAACCCAGGGTGGGCCTTGGCCTCCTCCCACAGCCTACATTTGTGCTTGGTGTCTTGATTTTAGCCACAAGTGTAGGGGAGCCCTTACAGTATTTAAGGTGGATGGCGAGCGAACTAATCGGAGAGGTTTCGAGGCATATTTTCCCGCGATGACTTTTCCAGATTCACCATCTACATGAGAACGGTGGCTTATTTTTCACAATGTCCAGGATTTGAACCCGGGACTTGCAGCTTCGAAGTCTGACACCTTGACTAATTACATCAAGTCTATCTACATCAAGTACTAGGTTAAATATAAGTGCTGTAAGTGCGTCGCCCTGTCTCACTCCTTTATTGAACTCGAAAGCTTCCGACAGTTCGTTTTGTACAGCTACTATCGCTTTCGATTCGTGCATGGTGACTTTCACCATATTAACTAGTTTTCGTAGTATTCCCATAAGTACCAGGTCGTTCAGCAGCTTACGGCTGTTTACACGGTCGAAAGCTTGTTTGAAATCGATAAACAGGCATGAATTGTGATATTGTGTTCGTAGCATTTTTCCATTATCTGTCTCATCGTATGAAGTTGTTCTGTTGTTGATCGGTTTGGTCGGAATCCGCACTGGTACTCGCCCAAGATCTCCTCCGCATATCTTGTTAGCCTTTGGTTGATTATACTTGAGAGTACTTTGTAGGTGACGCTGAGCAACGTTATCCCTCTTTAGTTGTTACAGTTATTTTTATCGCCCCTTTTGTGAATGGGCCGTATAATTCCTAGCTTCCATTCCTCTGGCATCTTCTCTTCTTTCCATACTATCCTGATGAGCAAATGTATTCTTGTCCACAGTAACTCGCCACCGTTCTTTAGGAGCTCTGAAGTTATCGCACCTGTCCCGGAGGCTTTGTTGGTTTTTAGACATTTGATGACATCTACTACCTCATCGTATGTCGGTTCTATGTCCTGTGGTTCTGCTGACTGGTATTCTAAGTTGGTTTCATCTACTTCATCGTTTTCATCGCTCTTTAACAAGCTCTCAAGGTACTCTTTCCATCTTTTTATTACTTCTTCATTTTCTGTCAGTATTTTCCCATTTTTATCTCTGCATGACGTAATTTGTGGTCTAAACTCTTGTTTTTGTTGCCCGATTGCTTTATAGAATTTACGATTCTCCTTTTTCTTGTTGGCCAGTACTATCTCCTATATTTTTCTGTTGACCATATCTCTTTTCGTTCTTCTGCACATTTTTGTAGCATCTTTTCGTTTGGTTTTATAGTGCTCATCATTTGCTCTGGTATTTCTTTGGAGACATTTATTCCTTGCTATATTTTTCTCTTTCATAACTTCTTTACACTCGTCGTCGTACCAATGCTCAATTCGTTCTCTTTTGTAGGTGTCTATTGTTTCTTCTGCGGTTTGTATTATTATATTCCTAATGTTATTCCATTCCTTATCTATTTGGCCGGACGGCTGAAAGATATTTAGTTTTACTTCTAGACTCTTCTTGTACTCATCTCTTACTTTTTCTTCTTTAATTTCCATGAATTCCATTTCTTTGGCTTAGTTGTTTTAGTCTTTGCTATATTGGAAATTCGTTGTCTCATATACGTAACAACTAAATAATGGTCAGAATCGCAGGATCTGATAGTGTATGAGCTAATAGTCTTGATGGCTGCTTGGCTATCTGACAGGTTAACAATTCGTTTTTTACAATAGTTCCTGTCAGGTTAAATTGTGCACATCTTTTGATTGCAAGTACCTCTGTTTGGAAGATAGTTTGGTAGATTCCCATGGTTTTAAAGTATTTGGTCCAAAAGGTCCAAACACTCCTGCACCAGTACCTTCCTTTGTCTTCGAACAATCCGTGTACCACTTGATAGCACTTTGCTCTATGTGGTATGCTGCGGATTTGTCGCTCCAATCGGTTTTACTACTACATATTGCTGTGTAGTTTTTCTCGAAATTGTATTTGAATATCATTTCATCTTTTGGTACTTCCAGCCAGGGTATCTTAACAGCGAGGCTTTTGCGGTCTCCGCACCCGATTATTTTACCTCTAGCGGTCGCCTCCACGACAAGGTGCAACGTAGTCAGATCCAGCAGCAGTTCCATTGCTGCTGTCGAGCATGACCCCATCGCCCCCGTGATGCAGACACACGCCAGTCTTTGATTTCTCAAGCTGCTTCTTCATAGAGACTAGCTTGAGACCAGCTAGAGACCACCATTGCTAAAATGAGGTCGTTGCCTGTGCACCTGACCCATGTCGGTGCAGGTCAGCAGGTGTGGAAGATTTTGGATTTCTCCGCAGGAACACTGAAGGGTTTCGTCCTCTGATAGCATTCCCCATTTTTGCAGGTTTTCTCTGCACCTCGAGACTCCTGTGCAAAGTCTGTTGAGCGTTCTCCAGATTTCATATAAGTAGGATTTCGTATGGTATGGTTTGTGGTAGCGGATAAGTACTCCCTGCGGTCCCTGCAGGGATAGACCTACTTCAGGAATGCGACACTGCCCACGCGAGCCTTGGTTTCTCTCCCACTCACAAATTGCGGGAGGAAACCATGTCCTAACCTAATTCTACCATAAACTGAAATTTATACTTCCTATATCCCCCCAGGTCTGTCCCAGATTGGGCAGATTGCACTGAGGGAAAAATCCTCTTCACCAAAAAAAGTTCCCTAGGCCCAGTGGCGCGAGCCTAGGTCGGACAGCCTTTAAAATTATGACTATGCTTACAAATAAGGAAAATTCGTTTACGGTGCAGAGGAGAGATACCTCAGTGCCGGTCGGTGCAGGGAGTGTGCGAGCGGGCTCTCCCTGACCGTCATCTATCGACCGCCCAGCACTCCTGGTAGGTGACCAGGCCGGAGTGCAAGATACTGCTACTGCTACAACAGGAAGAAATATAAGTTCTGAGATAATCGTTTTCGAGGGACACGACACCAAAGTGCCTGCATACAGTAGGCTTAACATGAACGGTGGACACCAAAGGTGTAACTCGCTAGGTGGGGGACTTCTCTAAAAAACGGAAATTGTTGAATATATCATTTAAAGAGCCGGAACCTACAAGGAAAGTAGAGAGCCCAAAAGCCTTCACCCTAATAGAGGCAATAGAAATAATTACGAAGCAAATTAAAATCTTCGAAAAGATTGTCTCGAGCTATTGTCTTGACTAGCTATAAGAATGAAAAAAAAACATAGACACCATGAACAGAAGTTCCGTACAGAATTGGCTGGAAAATCAAAAATGGGAAAAGTCCGAGGCGCCGACATACGACCAGGACGTGCAGACAGACAAAAATATTCGTGAAGAAAGCAGCCCAAGAGTCATAATGAGCAGCACAAGCACGCAAACACTCCCACCAAAGCAGGAAAAACAACTGACAAAATTGTTACAACAAATTGATCAAGGAACGACATACGAGGACTTCCAAGTGGTGTCCAGTATGGATTAGCCTCTGCTAGCATACCGAAAGATAAAGGAAGGGCACGGAAACGCCCTTAAAACCTCCACGGAGTGGGATATTGCCTGGTTTGTCGACACGAACCTAAACCCGGACCAGGGGGTGCCAAAAAATCTGACAACAATATACGCGGGGCCAGAAGAAACAGCCAAGCAGAAGCCAGAACCAGGTAAAGTCGTTTACTTGAGACACTCCATCGACATTCCCGACGATAAGGGAGACATGACTACCAAAGCCAGGTTTGTCTA
The DNA here is from genome assembly GCA_944588485.1 of Phosphuga atrata. NCBI lineage: Eukaryota > Metazoa > Arthropoda > Insecta > Coleoptera > Silphidae > Phosphuga > Phosphuga atrata. The sequence continues at coordinate 13,282,095 of OX155895.1, read as the reverse complement.
CCAGATTGTCACAAAAAATCCAGACGCCGCCACCGATCCAAAGGACCTCTTTGACTGTACTACGGCGCTAAGGACCACCATGGAGAAAAATGGATCAAAAAATCTGGCGATCCATAAGACGAGAACCGAGGACTGGCTCATGAAAAAAAAATGCTGGAATATATATTCGCTCGCTCGGATATAACTATTAGAGTCTACTGCCCCCAAAAACCGCAGCCTGCTATGGGAACGACCCAGGCACAGCAGTCCACTTGGTCCGAGATTCTAAAAAGAGCTCCGCAACCCTCAACCACGGGTCCTCCTCCAAGGTCAAACGACAAAAGAAGGACCACAGAGGCCGTTATCATACAAGCCGATGGAAGTTATCAAAAAACCTACACAGACCTACTAAAAATGGTGAGGGCAGAGGTCGGCCCTAACCTTTCAGAAGTTTCGATAACTAAAGTCAAGAAAGTGGCTAAAACAGGGGACCTCCTCCTGGAAGTAAGAGGTAAAAATGGTCGGACCCTTAGAGACCACATCAAAGGAAAGCGCCCGGATCTCGACATACGTGTCATTTCTGACGACACCGTTCTCCACATAAAGGGAATGGACGCTATCACGACCAAAGCCGAGATCACAAGCGCAATAAAAAGCGCGCTAGGCGACTCTAACCTGGAAATAACGATCCGTAGCCTGAGACCGGCCTATGGCGATAGTCAGGCTGCAACTGTCCTACTGCCGGAGGAGCATGCAAACACCCTTATCAAAAAAGGTAAGATCATCATAGGAATGCTCGAGTGCAAAATCCAAAGGAGACTCAACCTAACAAAACGCCACAGGTGCTGGCTGTATGGCCCCTGGCGAGGGACTGCACTGGATCCAATAAGCTGAAGATGTGTCTCCGATGTGGACAGGAAGGACACATTGCGCAGGACTGCAAGGGCGAAGAGTATTGCCCTGTATGTGAGATCCATGGACATCGGGCGAACTCGGGAAATTACCCCGCCTTCAAAAAAGCGCCCGACCGATAAACAGAAATGTTCAAGTTCCTGCAACTTAACTTAAATAGATGCCGCGAAGCCCAGGACCTATTTATCGAAATAGGTCCAAATACAAAGCTGACGTGCTACTAGTAACGGAGCCAAATAAACACCACGTGAGGAACAACGCCTGGGCAGTAGATGCCCAAGCCGATACCACGGTCAGAGTGTACAAAAACATACCAACAACCTACGGTAGCGGCAATGGATCATCCTGGTGCGAGGAAGCGGGTGTCACAATCTATTCGTGCTACGTGTCACCAAACATCACCAAGAGCGAATTTGAGGACTACCTAAACGAACTATCTGAGACTATCCGAAACCAAAATGGCACAAAAATCATCTCTGGAGACTGTAACTCGAAAAGCCACTCTGGGGGCCCAAGTACGAAGATGCAAGAGGATCCATCCTCAAGGACTGGCTATCATCACTCGACCTTGTTACTGCCAACACGGGCAACGCAGCCACATTCATTCGCTGCAACAGCCAAAGCACAATAGATGTGACTTTCTCCACAGAGGACTTGACCGATAGTGTGAGAAACTGGCTGGTACTTCAGGAGGAAACACTGAGCGACCACCAGCTTATCACATTTGATCTCGTCATAAACCCCGGGCAACAACTATCACTGATGGCAAACTTGAGCGCAGCAAACATGTGGAGGTATAAACCCCATAAAGAGGACGCAGTCAAGGAAAGTCTCCAGTTGGAGCTCAACAAGCTAGCGCTACCCGATGTGCTTACAATCACTGCGGCTTTATCCAAAACATGTGCCGCCGTCCTATCGAGACCTGGACAGAACCGAAGAAAAGCCGTCTACTGGTAAAACCAGGAAATCGCGACCCTTCGGAAAGCTTGCGTCGGAAAAAAAAAAAATCGTGGACAATACTAAAAGCAACTCATAATGTAGATCCTTTACAATTAGAAATCAGCCATGCCGTATACGCCAAGGCAAGGAAAGAGCTGAGGGCCAGCATTGAAAAAGCAAAGTTAGCCTGTTGGGAAAATGTCATACAGGCTGTAAATGGCGATGTTTGGGGAAACGGTTATAAGAAAGTGTGTAAAAGAATGGGCATACGCACCAAACCGAATCTAAACACGAGAGAGCAAACTTAAAGCTGATGAAGAGCTGTTTCCGCAAAGGCAACTAATTTCCTGGGAGATGGAATCTGGGGACACTGTATAAAATCCAACAAAGCTCCGGGCCCAGATGGCATTCCACCGGAGGTGACACGGCTGGCTGCCCTCCTGCAAAAGGAGCTGTTTGCAGATATGTTTAACGCCGTCATCCGCACAAGAAAAATCCCCCAAAGCTGGAAGGAGGCCAGACTGGTCCTGGTACCTAAATCTGGTAAGCCCCCCGCTACATCATTTTGCCCAATCTGCCTACTAGACACCATCGGCAAGCTCTTCGAACGAATAATAGCCAAGAGGATAAGCCAGGAACTCGATCTGCATAGGATCACATTCCAGTATGGGTTCCGAGAGGTAAGGTCGATAACTCACGCCATCCAGGAGGTGATGAAGATTGCCCGTTGTGCTAACCTGGAAAAAAAGAAGACACAGAAAGATATGCTTAGCGGTCGCGTTGGATGTAAAAAATGCATTCAATACTGTGCCTTGGCGGAAAATCGTGGATGCACTTAGACGGAAAATGGTTTCTGCCTATCTTATTGATTTAATCAAAAGCTATTTTACGGACTGGACCCTAAAAATAGTTGACAAAATAAGACCGGTATCTTGCAGTGTTCCTCAGGGATCGGTTCTCGGGCCGCTGTTGTGGAACATCCTATACGATGGCGTCTTGGACCTGGTAAAAACGAACGACCTGAGAGGCTGCAGACTGATCGAATTTGCTGAAGACCTAATTGTGGTGTCGATTGTTGTGTGTGGTGCCTAATTGTTGTGTGTGTAGTTGACACAAAGGAGGCTGTAGTAGCGAGGGCCGAATCTGCAATAAAAGCGATGCATACATGGAATGAGATAAACTAACTACAAATAGCTCCAGAAAAGTCTGAGGTCATTGCGCTAACGGGCCACAAGAGGATTGAACCCATGTCAACATAATAGGTAGGCTGGTTCCCGCGACACCGACAATGAAATACCTCGGCGTCCATATCGACCAGCGGCTTTCCTGGAGCAGGCACGTATAAAATGTAGCAGTGAAAGCCGAACGTGCAGGTACAGCACTTCGTAAGTTGATGCCCAGAATAAATAGCCCAAATATGCACGCAAAAAGGCTACTAAATGAGGTCGTTAATTCCATCCTCCTTTGCGCTGTACCGGCCTGGGTGGAGTCGCTACATGCAGCCACAAACAAAAACAGACTAATAAAAACACAACGCAGCATGTTAATAAGCATATGCTGCGCTTACCGCACGGTGTCAAATGTGGCGCCACAAGTCATAACGGCTGTCCCACCGATTGACCTAATGGCTGAGGAACGGGCCAGCAACCAAGGCACAAATACAGAAGGGAGGGCTCGACACAGAAGTGCACTCATGAGCAGATGGCAGAAACGGTGGAACGCCGCCAAGGAAGGGAGCGGACACGGAAGTATTGAGCGGACACGTAAGCTTTGGCTCATATGTTAGGAGGATTGGAAAGGCTGAAAGTGACAGCTGCAGATACTGGCAAAGGACAGACTCAGCTGAACATACTACTTTCGAATGCCCGCTATGGGCTGAAATCAGAACTACAACAGAGCGGGCGGTGGGAGAGCCTATCAAATCCTATAATATGGTCCAGCTGATGATTAAAGGCGAGGAGGCGAGGAAAGCAGTAGCAACGATGTGTGCCACGATACTTCGAACAAAAGACGAAGATGAAAGAAAGGTCAGGCTGCTGTCCAGGAACGGCCAGCCGTGATGGAAAGGATCACCACTTTGAAGTAATGCTAACGCGGTCCCGAAGTGGAGTACTGATCCCGGGGGGGGGGAGGTGGTTTTAGTGGGTATACTATCTCTGGAAGAGAAGAAGTCCCACACTACCCAGGTAGTGGGTGCGTATGAAAGGTTTCCCCTTCCTCGGAAAAAAAAAAAAGATTTCGTATGGGAGGAAATGTCCCGCTGCCAGCTCCTCTTTTTGTTGGGTGAATGGGTCTTGGGTCTTGGGCCTCAGCGCGCCATTTCTGGAGCCTTCTGGCTTCCTGAGAGACTTACAAAGGTGCTGTTCTGGCCAAAAAGCTGTGGCGGGATCGGAGTCTGGGTCTAGCTAGTTGCTGGCCATAGATCGGGTGCCTTGGGTCGGTCTCGGTCTCTTCTGTCTCAGCGGCTACCTCTCTCCTGATGTGAGGCGGTGCTATCGCAGCGAGAGAGTATACCTGATGAAGTGACGTAGGGTTCAGGCAACCTGTTCTGAGGAGGACTAATTGATTCCAAGGCACGTCGATTTGCTCTGCGTGAGTGGATGCACACCATACTGAAACTGCGCATTCGGCTGCAGAGAAGCTTAATGCAAGGACTGAGGTTCTCAATGTTTCTGGCTGTGCTCCCCATGACCTACCAGTCAGTTTCTGTAGAAGGTTGTTTCTTGTTGCTACCTTTTTTCTGGTGTTGAGGCAGTGGCGCTTATATGTGAGAGCTCAATCTAGTGATACCCCGAGGTATTTTGGAGTTGGGCAGTGTTCCAACTGTTGGGCACACCACAATTTATTCATCTCCTTGCCTCCCTGTTGTGAAAGTGGAAGGCGACCACTTGAGTTTTTTCTGGATTCGGTCGGAGGAGATTGTGATCGGGTTGTTCCCCACGCAACTGCCCCGTTAGTCATTGCAAGTCTCACTTTCATGGTGTACATATATCGCAAGATTGTGGGATTACAACCGAACCCTGCCAGATTTCTGCACGGCATTAAAGCACGTTTGGCTTTCCTACCACTTCTTCTACGTGCTTATTCCATAGGAGCTCGCTATCTAGTGTTACACCCAGATACCTTATCTCATGTTTGTATTTTATTGCCCTCCTATCTAACAATATGGGCTGTAGGCAGTTTAGGCTTCTCTTTCTAATAAATGGTATCACCGTGCCCTTGCTCGGGTTCTGTTTCAGTCCTACTGTTTGACACTATCTATAGTTACTTTCCGTCCTCTCTGTACAATTTCACAGAGCGTTCCCTCAAACTTCCTCCTGGCTATGATGACTATGTCATCGGCGTAACCTTGACATTTAATGTCTAGGTTGTTCAGCCTAGCCAATAATTTATCAACTAACAGGCTCTACATCAGTGCTGATAGTACACCTCTCTGTGGCATCCTCGAGTTGTGGAGATCTTGATGGTGTCTTTTCCCACTTGTACATCCGCCGTTCTAGTTCTCAGCATTTTTCCAATCCACTTTGAGTGACAAGTGAAGTACAGTTCGGCAAAATACAAAATACTTTTACTCCTTGGTGTTTATCTATATTTTCACTCATTTTTGGTAAAGTGAGTGACAGAACAAAACAAATAGCTCCAAATATTAAATCCAAAATTAGTAGGTAACGAGCAAATAAAGAAGGAATAAGTGATAATAGTGAAGAAGTGAGATAAGAAATAGATAGGTGAAGAAAGTGGAAGAATAAAGTAGATAAAGAGCACAAACTAGGAAAGTAATAAAATCAAAGCAGTAAGTAAAAGCGGAGCAGAGATTAGGTTAATTTGCACTAACTCCGAGGAGTCGATCTGGTTAGGCGCAATATCGCGAATTAAGAATAGACAGGGTCGCCTTAAGCAGATACAAGAGTACCAGAAAATGCATTACTCGGATATTGAATCATCTGATGGAGACAAAAGGAAGAGAGAAGCTGAAAAGGAGTGTAGTGAAGATGAAACAAAATCATTCTCCAAAATGCAGAAAAACAATCAGATCACCAGAAAAACCCATACAAAAGTACGAGGATAAAATAGATAAAATATTAGATATACTGAAAGATTTGAAAGCGGATGTGAATCAAATACGACTAGACCAGGACAAAAATAATAGAGAAATAAGGGAAATAAAGAAAGTAAATGAGGATCTAAAGAAAGAGAATAGTTGCATAAAAAGGAATATATAGAGATTAAAAAGGAGTTAAAAGATTCAAAAACAAGACTTGAACAATTAGAAAAGGATAAGAGACGGAACAACACAATATTATCAGGCCTTTCTATAAATCAGTGTTTCTCAAACTTATTTGTCTCATCGCCCACCTGTGATATGCTAAAGTTAATAACGCCCCCCAAATATATATATATATATATATATATATATATATATATATATATATATATATATATATATATATATATATATATATATATATATATATAATTAATGGGAAGGATGCGATGTTGCGTTATCAATTTATCTGATATTGTTCGTGAGAAACAAACTCAAAATTGCCACGTTTCATAATATTCAGTCTATTTCTTTGTTTTGTTACAAGCTGATAAATAGCACTGAACCCTCGTTCGACTAAGTATGAAGTTAGAAAAGCTATTAATAATTTCTTAACGACTTTCCACAAAAGAATAGTGGTCAATGACTTCTTTTTGCAACCAAGAATGCAACCAAAATCTTCATATGAGTTTTAAATGTTGCTTTTAAGACTATATGATTTTGCAACTCGACTCATCATTCTTCCAAAACAGGGTCTGCGTTTTCATAACTTTAAAATGGTGTTATTATCCAATCAGGAACTTCCAAAACATACAAATCTTTGAATCTCTTTCTCATGTCATTATGTAACATCTCCAAATTATTTGTGAATATTAGAATATGTTCATCAGATATTTCTTCAGTTTTCTGAATTTCCATCAGTTTAGGGAATTGGTAAAATTGCCGACGAGTCATTTTTTTTAACTAATAATTTTTCAGTAAATGCTGAAATTAATCGACTTTGTTTTAACACATTGCATGCCACGTCGCTCATATATGAGAGACACCAACATTTCCCAGAGGGCCACGTCGCTCATTTTTGAGAGACACACATTTCTCACTATCTGGCCACGTATATCAAATATGAAACCCGCTACCGTGTATTTTAAATGAGAAATCATGAGCATGGCCTCTGGGGAAAGTAATATGTGGCTTGGTTTGAGCAATATTGGAAAGATAGTTTTAACACAACAAAATGTTTAAAAAACATTTATTTAAAAAAACTCATTCTGAAAAAGCTTATTTTAGAATTTAACACAAAACTTATTTTGGGAAAACTAATTTTTAGAACTTAACATAACAAAGCAAAAATCAAAGTTACATTTTTTTTAACAACAAAGAAAAAAAATTAAAAAACTTCTAAAATTAATGTTTTTCATTAAAACATAACGCACACATTTGCGGCTGTCCCGGGCACTTGTCGCAATAATTCTATGTCAATTTGGCTTTAGATTTTGCAACTACACGTCCTGATTCTTTCTGAATTTTTGCATAGCACATCGAACACCTGCGACGGATTTTTTTTTCATTTTCCCCGATTCTCACAAGTAAATGGTGATATTCCTTTGGCTTTTCTGGCAACTGCTCTTTTTTCCGATTTGCGATATGTAGTAGCTCTGCTATAATGTCACGAAAAGCACGAATTTTTATTTTCTTTTTGGTGACTTGTTTGTACAGGACCCATGCATTTACCACCGATAGTCCCAGAAGCAATTCTATTCCTAACTTCCTATACCATTTTACACCCTTTCGAAGCATAGTTGCATAAGATGCCATCTGGTCTGACAAATCAATTCCAGCTTTGCCTTTATTATACGCCAGAATGGCATCTGGCTTCTCTTTGGGTTTTCGGGACTTTTTTTTACTGGGACTGTCTCCTGTATGTCATTGGACAGACGCTTCTGGGGGATCGTCTGAATTTTCAGATTCTTGAATTGCCTTCAGATCTTGAGCATCATTGGATTCCTGGGTCTTAATAGTCGGTTTATTTTTAGCAATCCTTGGGTTAACTGGTACCATAATTGGGGCATGCTTTGTTGAGAGCAGTTTAACATCCCGCGTGTCTTTCCATTTTAAGACTACTATTCCATTTTTGTCTTCGCGAGATACCATCTCTACCCTTTTTATCTTGACTTGAAGGACATCTTTTGGGATATTTTCTTATTGGCTCTTAGGGTTCCAACAATATGTGTTTGCTTTTCGAGCATTGTTTTAGCTAACTCATAGCTTGTGTAGAAATTGTCTACGTATAGAGTGCGTCCTTGATAGAGAAGCTTCTCGCACAAGCTCAAACACACATTTGAAGCTAGTCCAACTTCGCGTTGCCCTGTCGCTGACTTTCCAGAGTATACTTCAAGTGACCATGTGTAACCATCAATTGAACATAGTTTAAACAATTTGATACCATATTTGTGGGCCTTGTTTGGTATATATTGCCTAAAAATTAGGCGGCCCCTCCATGGTATTAAAGTTTCGTCTATTACCATGTCTTCGCTAGGATAAAATAGAACCTGAAATTTATTTTGAAGGATATCAATAAGAGGATTAATTTTTGCTATACGATCTCCACTTTCAATTGTCTCGTTATCCTTGAAATGCAAAACACTTTCAAAACACACAGCAACTGATATCTGTTTCTTGACATAGTTGCTCTCGGAATATCTAGGCGATAAATACCCTTGGTCGCCCAATAATCGAGTAATGCACTTAGTCGAACCAATCCCATCCAAAGTGTCAAACCCAAGAACTTTTTTATTTCTTCTAGATTGGTCGGTTTCCATTTTTTATTCGGGAATATTTTTTTGCTTCCTTCGAAGCAATGGTTTGTTGCGCGAATCTGTTGGTTTCAGTGACAACAAGGTCTATGACCTCATCATCGACAAGATGAAAAAATGCCTGAAGCGGAGTCATTTCGGGGGAAAAATCTTGTTGCAGACCACTAGGACCGGTAAACTGGAATTTCTTGTGCCGTCCAACATATTCGCTCCAATCAGTGGAAGGTAGCGTATCTTCATCTCCTTCACTCTCTTTAGCCTCATCCTCTTCCATGACCAAATCTTGAAGAACCTCTTGAATATTTACGGCTTCTTCGTTATCCTCTTCATCAGATGACTCAAATCGATTCATTGGAGCTGTGGGGTCAAGATCAAAATCCGGATCTTTGATGGAGTCATCGGAGTTAAAGTCAAACTGGTCATCACTATCCAAGTCACTATCGTTATCAAGATCAATTTCAAGTGCTGCTTCCTCCAATTCGGCCTGTGTCAAGAATCGACGACGTTTAGACATTTTTTCTTATTCAGTCGGTTCAATTGTCAATCCTCAAACCTGCAACAAAAGCAAAAACCCTAGAAAACATGTGTCGATCATATTTGAGAGACGTGGCCAGCAGCTTAAATATCACGCATTTTTTTCTAGAGGGCCGCGTCGCTCATATATGAGAGACATACAAAAACTACAAAAAAAAATAACTTAAAACCACAAACAAAATACAAAAGTGTCAGAAAAACATTATTAAGTTTATTTAGTTAATACTTATTTTAGTTAATACATACAAATAGAGCAAAAATGTGATTTTGGCCAGCGTGGCACGCAATGTGTTAATTAGAGTGACTTTTTCACCTTGTAGTTTTTAATGGTATTTTTGGTATTAAATTTTTCAAAAAAAACTGAGTTTCTTTGGAAACGGTAACAGATACTTTATAACTTGCAAAAAATTCAATAATCGTTCTATAAAGTTCATAAAATCGTTGAAAACTATTCCCCTTCGTTTAAAAGCCATCGAACTTCAGTATGGAGTAATAAACGTCTGTAGTTAGTTATCTTCATTTTTATCGCACAACTTACGAAATAGCCGATCATTCAATGAATGTGCCTTTATCTTGTTTATTGCAGTAATAACAAGCTGCATCGATTGGTGAAGGGGTTCACTTATATTTTTGGCAACTAGATGTTGGCGATGTATGATGCAATGAACGATTATAATATTTGGAAGAGTTTTGTTAAGTAATCCTAAAAAACTTATATTAGAGCCGACCATAGCAAGTACTCCATGAGTCGTACAAGTAAAAGTTTAATAAGTGGAATTTTATTGTCATTAAAAAATTGATCAATTACTCCAAATATTGATTCCCCTTTGGTATCTGTTTCTAAATATCTTGCAAATAATAATTCCTCTTTCATTTGTTCATCATGTACAAACCGAACATATCCTACCAATAATGATTAATTTCCAGGTAACATACTTTCATCTATTTGCAAAGAATATCTGTAAATCGCAAAATGTCATAGAACAATTCTGCTGTATTTTCACCCATTGCATCAATCCCTCTTTGAATAGTGTCATTACTGAGAAGAATTGATTTGATTACGTTTAATGGAGATTTGTGCAACACAGTACTGATTACCTCAGCAAATGCAGGCAAAATTAATTGTTCTCCAATTGTATGGGGTTTTCCCGTCTTTGCAATTAGTAGTGATAACTTGTATGAAGCACGAAGTCCATCTGTATTTTCTTCTTTGCGAGCTGGTAAACATTGCTTTTAAAGTCTAGCGTTTCTCAAAGTTTTCTCACAAACGTTGGAAATATGACACAGCTTGATTCTTTGTATGGGGATGCATGTGTTGTAAATGTTCTAACAATCTGGAAGGCTTCATAGCTTCATTCGAAAATGTTTTATCGCAAATGAGGCTCATCGGGAGCTGGCTATTATGTGGTGATGGTATAAAACCATATTTTATGTATTCCACAGAATATCGTCTGCATTTCTCTTTGTGTTCTGACATTTTTCCTACAATAATTTATTAAAATATGTATAGTTCATATCTATACATATTTTAATAAATTATTGTAGGAAAAATGTCAGAACATAATGAATTTAAGTTATAGATTGTATAAGCAAACGCATTTATCATTGAATTTTATTTTGGACAAAAATATTAGTTTAAATAATATATTATGTTTTCTATTTAAAAATATTTAATATTAAAATAATAATTTAAAATGACTTACCGGTTTTTAAATAAGTATGTAGGTATATTATATGTACGTATAGTTTGTATGAATAACTATGTATTCGAACGAAGTGTGGCTTGCGGTAGGTCTAATTTGGGAAAAAAGTAATAAAGATATTTTGCCGCTCTTATTTTACTCGCTCCCATAGATCATATCGCGCGCTCTCTCTTTCTCTTTCCCTTTCTAGTGTGCTGTGTTACCAACCCAAAATTTGCCTTGGAGGTAGATAAAATTTCAAAGTTGGTAGTTTTGAAAAAAAAATCATCTCGTTTTAGGAAGAAACCAATAAAAAAGCTGAGTTACTGATCGTTAATATTTAAAATAGGAATCGAAAATATATAATAAAACGTATAATACTGAATACGGAACAATTTTTTTGAATGTGTTTGTTTTAAATTAACAGAAATACATTGTATAGCTCGTGATACCTATATCCATATCGCCACCCATATCGCCCCCTGGCTACCTAGCGACCCCCAAAACAACGTCATCACCCACTTTGAGAAACACTGCTATAAATGGAAACAAACCAACGGAAATTAAAGAAGGAATAAGCGGATTCATTAAGGAAAAACTAAAAACTGAGGTGAGGATCAAAGCTACCCATAAAATGGGACCAAAAATTTACCTAGTACAACTGGAGAATCTTGAAGAGAAAATGGCGTAAATGAGGAACAAGAATAAATTAAAGAATATTAGAGGAGAAAAGATATTTATTAATAATGACATGACAAACCAAGATAGAGACATCGACAAGCTTCTCAGGACCAGGGTATGGGAAGAAAGAGAAAGAGGAAAAGACGTTAAAAGCGGCTACCACAAACTATTCATAGACGGCAAGGTATGGAAATTGAATAAAGTAAAGGGAGCGCTAGAAGAAGAAAATAAAACAAAACAATACAACATAACATATCACGATTCAAAAAAGTTAAGACTAAAAGAAATGATCATAAGTTGACGAACACGGCAAAGGAAAAGGACATGGGAGCAGAAATAACAAGTCAGGAAGGGAAAGAAAGAATATGGAAAGTAGGAACATGGAATACCAGAAGCTTAGCAGCCAAAGAAAAAGAACTAGAGGAAGAATTCGAGATAGCAGGACTTGATATCAGAAATATATAAAATAACAGAACCAACAGAAAATAACAGAAATTGGGAATAACAGAAACCAAAAAGAAAGGCAACGGAGAGATAGAATTTAAAAGAGGACATATTCTGATATACAGTGGGGTAGAGATCAAGCATTAAGTTAAAAACGGAGTTGGCTGTATAATAAAGAAAGAGAACGTAAAATACTTACACAAATGGAATGGGATCTCCGAGAAAATACTGAAGATAGAAATTGGAAACGACTCGCAAACAAAAACAAGTCATAGTGGCATACGGTCCAAATGAGAATGAGAGTGTAAAAAAGAAGGACAACTTCTGGGATCAGCTAGCGGAAGCAATATAGGAGGTTAAAGGAAGACTAATAATAATAGGAGACTTAAACGGAAGACTAGGCAAAAAGGACGAGGAAACAGGAGAAGCAATAGGATTCCATGGAGAAGATACCAGAAATAACAATGGAACAAGACTGATCGACTTTTGAATACAATACAATTTAATAATGACGAATATACGCGCACAAAAATATACATAAATATACTAGAGAAGCAAAGAGCAAAGGGGAAAGATCGATAATAGATTTTATAATAATACACAGAGAATATAAAAATGAGGTAAAGGATACAAGGGTGGAAAGAGCTCCAGAAATATATCCGGACCATCATTTAGTGCTGTCAAAAATACAATTAAAATTAGAAACAAGCAATCAACCAAATAATACAGGAAAAATACGAAACAAGACCAAAGTAAAAATAAAAACATATAAATTAAAAGAAGAGGAGACATCTAAGGAATTCAACCAAAAAGTAGAAGCTGAGTTAGCTAAAAACTTAATTAACACATACAATGCAACGCTGGAAGAATTATGGAAGTATATCAAAGATATGCTATTAAAAATAGCAACAGAAGTATGTGGAACAAGAAAATTTATCGAATTTAAGAAGCAAACGAATTGATGGAATGAGGAAGTAAAGAAAGAAGTAAAAATGAAAAAAACAGAAATGGAAAGACTATTCAGGAAACGCAATAATAGAAGTACAAAAAATACAAAGAACAGAGGAACACAGTCAAGGAAATGGTGAAACATGCGAAACAAAAATCTTGGGAAGTATTCGGTGAAAAGATGGAAAGAGACCGATTTGGAAACCAAAAATTAATCTATAAAGTTATCAAAGGTCTGCGAAAGGGAAAACCAGTTAGAGTCAACCATATAAAAACTAAGGACGGAAGAATACTTGGAGACGAAGAAGGCATAGCGAGGAGATGGGAGGAATATTTCGAGGAAATGTTAACGATAGAGCAAACAAGAGAAATACCTGAAAGCAAAAAGAGGGAAATAGAGAGTAATGTAGAAACACAGGAACAAAATATAAAGATCGAAGAAATAGTAGTAGAAGCAGTGAAAAAATTAAAAAAGGGGTGAAGCAGCAGGCCACGATAGAATAACAACAGATATGTTTAAGAGCCTGGGAATCAAAGGTCTAGAAATATTAACTAGGTTGTTCAATAAAGCATGGGCAGAAGACAAAATACCGAAAAATTGGGAGCTAGGGATAATACTACCACTCCACAAAAAAGTCGACAGAAGAAAATGTAATAACTACAGGGGAATTACTATGCTATGCATAATATCAAAATTATATGAACGAATACTAGAAGGAAGGTTAACGAAGGAACTGAAACACAACTAGAGGGCTCGCAGTGCGGGTTCAGGAAAGGCAGAGGGCTGCAAGACCACATATTCTCCATAAAACAATTGATAGAGAAATATCAAAAAGACTTCAACACAGTAAATGGAGAACTAACAAAGTCACGTATAATAACAGAGATAAACTAGCAAAGAAAAACCGTGAAAATTAGAGACACCACAACGTCGGAAGAAAAATGGGGAAGCATTAAAACAACTCTAAAGAGTACTATCGACAACTGCATACCAGAAGAGACAAGGCAAAAGAAACAAGCATGGATGACGGACAACATAATTGAATTAATGGAAGAAAGAAAAAAGTATCGAAATAAGGAATTGCAAAAATATAAGGAAATTCACCGAAAGATCAAAAAGGAAATTAAGAAAGCGAAAGTAGCAATGCTTAACAACAAATGTGACGAAATCGAAGAACTGGAGAGGAAACACGACACCTTTAACTTGCATAAAAAGATAAAAGAAGCAGCAGGAACACGAAAGCAGCAATCATGGAATCATAGAGTATGGGAATGGAAAGACAATAACAGACAGGGGCTCAACTTGCGAGATGGAATGAATACGTGGAAGAAATGTGTGACGAGAACCAACGGGGCGACAACGGGAAAACCAAGTCAGATATTGAAGGTCAATCGATTACAAGGGAGGAAATTATTCATGCAACAAAGCAGCTAAAGAACAAGAAAGCAAAAGACGGGGAAGACGGTATACCAGCTGAGGTTATCAAACTCTTTGCTAATCAATACATTAACGATAAAAAACAATATAGCAGACAGTATCAATATAAAGAAAGGAGTAAGACAAGGGTGCATTCTGTCACCTCTACTGTTTAATGTATATTCGGAGGAAATATTTAAAAAAGCACTGGAAGACGCAACAGATGGTGTTATTATCAACGGCGAATGATCTGCGATACGCGGATGATACGGTGATCATGAGCAACAGCGAAGAAGTATTGCAGCGGCTAATGAACCGAATAGTTACCGTTTGCGAAGAATATGGCATGAAACTAAATATAAATAAAACCAAAACAATGGTAATCAGTAAAAACCCAGATGCTAGCGCTGAAATAACTGTAAACGGGAACACCATGGAAAGAGTGAGGAAATTGACATGTCTGGGCTGCGTGCTCAATGATAGCTGGGATCATTCGGTTGAGATAAAGGCTAGAGTGGAAAAGCCAAGAGCAGTATTTAACAACATGCGCAATGTGCTGTGTAATCTCAGGCTCAACCTAAAAACCAGGCTCCGTGTTCTGAGGTGTTATGTTTTTAGCACACTGTTTTATGGTGTGGAAACGTGGACACTAACAGAAACAACGCAAAGGAGAGTGGAGGCCTTTGAAAGGTGGTGCTACCGCAGGATGCTGAGAATTCCTTCGACAAGCGATACTACCAACATCGAGGTCCTACACCGCATGGAGAAACAAACAAAAATAATGAATACTGTCAAACAGAGAAAAACAAGCTACTTTGGACACATAATGAAAAGCGACAAATTCAGAGCGCTTCAACTCATAATTGAAGGAAAAATAGACGGAAAAAGGGGGCCAGGCAGAAGAAGGATTTCATGGCTGAAAAACTTGTGACAATGGACGAATATGACTTCAGCTTAACTGTTCCGAGCTGCAGTGGATAAAGTGAGATGGGCTAATGTGATCGCCAACGTCCTGAGAGGATAAGGCTCATCGAGAAGAAGAAGAGAAATATTGCAAGGATAAGATATTCGTGCCTTTCATAGACCTAGAAAAAGCATTCGACAGCGTCACAAGGAAAACTCTGGGGAACGGCTTAAAAGGGAGAAGAGTGAACAATTAACTACAGCGATGCATACAAAGTATATATGGGAATACAAGGAATATTGTAAGAACAGGAAACAACTAGGGAAGGTTTAAGACAAGGAGGAATCCTCAGCCCAGCCTTGTTCAATATAGTTATGGATGATATTTAAAAGGAAGTGAAGAGTAAAGTGAAGAAACTAAAGGTCGGATATAAGAACATGCAAATGGTAGAAGTATCAGAGAGTGTATTTGCTGATGACCTGGTAATATATGCGAAAAACGAACAAGATAGAAATGTGAGAATGAATGCAGAAAAAACCAACGTAATTGTGATAGGAAAGGGAAGACCTGGAAATATCAATAATATTAAATGAAAAACAATTAAAGCAAGTGCAAACATTTAAATGTTTGGGAGTGAAGATTCACAAAAATGGAAAGCTCGACGCAGAAATAAATGATAGACTGGAAAGTGCTGCTAGGTTATATAATTCACTGAACAACGCCTTCATAAGGAAAAAAAAATATCCAGCAAATCAAAAATTACGGTATTCAAAACTATTTTTAAACCCGTATTAACCCGGGTGTTATCCAATCAAGCAAAAAGCAAGATCCAAGCAATGGAAATGGGGTACCTACGAGGAGTGAAGGGGATTACACGAAAAGATAGAATCAGAAATGACTTAGTAAGAGAAGAACTGGAAGTATAACCCATCATAGAAAACCAAACGACAACAATTAAAATGGTTTCGACACCTAGTGAGGATGAAGGAGGAGAGATCAACAAAACAAATATGGCAGGCGAGACCACACAAGACAAACATGGGATGATGCGGTGACAGAAACTTTAAGCGAGAAGGGACTGTCATGGAACGATGAAAAAAGGATCAGTAAGGACAGAAAGGAATGGGCTAGACTAGTCCACAACTAATATGAGTTTGTCATTTCTGTAATACTGTACCTGAGCCTATACAGGGTATCCCAACGAAAATTTGACCCCCCCTATAATTGGAAAACCGAATAATATTTCAAAATTCGCCGAGACCCGTCGATTTTTGTTCTTGGGGGGAGCTTTTTTGACAGTCAAGCCAACTCGATATGTTCATCCCCCTAATGCCTAGCAACCCCAACTTAAAAATTTCAAATGCAACTACCCCACTTGTGGTACATCATTTTAAAGCCCTTTTCATTGCGAATACAGTGACGTACCGTTTTTAGAAATCGGTTGAGATTTGACAGAATTATTGGTTACAAACGAAAAGATGACAAACCAACTTACGCGTAGTAATATCTACACAAATGCCCACCACTAATAAGTTTATCTCTACACATGACTTTTAAATCTACTACACATGGCCGACCGCATTCTTCTTCTTCCTTTGACTCTACAAACCTTTATGGGTTTTGGCCTCCTCTACTATTTTATGCCATTCTCCACGATCTTCTGCTGCTCTTTTCCAATTCCTTACTCCTAGTGCTTTTATGTCTTCTTCTACGCTTTCCTTCCATCTTCTACGTGGTCTTCCTCTTGGTCGGCAATTGGTGGGTTTCCATTCCATGATAAGCTTGGTGTTTCGATCTTTTTCCATTCTTTGCACATGGCCTATCCACCTCAGTCTCTGTGCCTTTACATGTTTTACTATGTTGTTGTTTCCAATTAGAGATACTAGTTCGTGATTCATTCTTATCCTGTATGTTCCGTCCTGTTCCCTTATCGGACCATATACTTTTCTTAATATTTTTCTTTCAAATGTCTTTAGTTCTTCCTCACTTTTCTTAAGGAGGGTCCATGTTTCACAGCCATAAGTAACTACCGGTCGTATTAGGTACTTATATATAGTTATCTTGGATTTGTGACTTAGTAGTTTGCTGGTAAGTAGTTTTCTGTTCGCATAGTAGGTTCTATTTCCTTTTAATATTCGTATCTTTATTTCTTCACTCTCGTCGTTGGTTTGATTTAGTTGAGATCCCAAATACGTGAAATTTTTAACTTTTTCAAAGCTGTGGTCGCCTACTATGTATCTATCTTCATTTTGTGGTGCAGTTCTGGACATCATCATATATTTTGTTTTTTCTTGATTGACTGTCAGTCCTACTTTCCTTGCCTCTTTTTCGAGGTCCTTAAATGAGTCATTTACTGCATTTGCCATGCGCCCCGTGATTTCTATGTCATCTGCATAGGCTCCGATTTGTCTACTTTTTGATGTTAAGTTTCCCGTTATCTTTAGTTTTTCTATAGTCGCATGTAATGTTAGGTTGAAAAGTAGAGCGAATAGCGCATCACCTTGTCTGATAATGGCGAATTTTTCGGTTTTATCGTTTTATATTACTACTGCCGCTGACGTTCTTTCTAATGTTAGTTTAATTAGATTGACAATCTTTTTTGGTATGCCCATATGTATTAAGTTCAGGTATAACTTATTTCTATTGACTGAATCGAAGGCTTGTTGAAAATCAATGAAAAGGCAGTGTATATCAAAATTGTGTTCGTATCCCTTTTCTAGCAGCAGTCGCATTTGGTGTATTTGATCTGTTGTTGATCGGTTAGGTCGAAATTCACATTGATAGTCATCTAGTATATCTTCTGCATATACGTTCAACCTTTTGTGAATGAGGCATGAAATGATTTTATATGTTACATTTAATAATGTAATTCCTCTGTAATTTTTACAATCTGTTTTGCTTCCTTTCTTGTGAATAGGATGTATAAGGCCTAAATTCCACTCTTCTGGCATTGTTTCTTCCTCCCATATTCGTTTGGTTAATTGGTGGTTACGGGCCCACAGTTCTGGGCCTCCTGCCTTTAGTAGCTTTGCTGTAATGTTATCGCTACCAGGCGCCTTATTATTCTTAAAGGCAATTATGATCTCAGTTGTTTCTTCCAGTGTCGGTGTTTCAACTTTTGGTTCAGCTGTTTTGTACTGAGTTTCTGTAATTCTTCTTCTGAGTTTGTTTCATTTTTATTATTAAGCAGGTCGCAGAAATATTCCTGCCATCGTTTCAGGACGTCTGATTTCTCTGTTAGGATCGTTCCATTTTTGTCGTCGCACAACATTTCTTTCGCTTTGTACTCTGAAGAATGTAGTTTTATTTCTCGGTAGAACTTTTTGTAATTTTTTCTGTTATTGCTCTCGTCTATTTCTTCTATTTCCTTGTTATAGTATTCTCTTTTCTTTCTTCGTCACGTTCGGTATGCTTCTGTTCTTTTTCTTTCATAGTCTTTCCTTTGGCTTCTCGATTCACGCTGGAGGCACTTGTTTCTTGCTTCATCTTTTATGTCTATCTTCTTCCTGCACTCCTCGTCAAACCATTCTTCGTTTCGTATTTTTTGCTTTTCTCCTATCTTTTCAGCTCCTTTTAGAATACTATCTCTGATGTGTCTCCATTCATTCTCCACATCGTCTTAGCTTTGGTTTTTACGTAGGTGTTCCAGTATTGCTTCTTGATATTCTCTTTTTCCCTTTTCACTTTTCAGTTTTTCCACATTCCACTTCTTTGGTTTATCTCCTCCGCGTTTTTGTATGTTGCTTATTCTCTGCCTTACAATTGCTATTACCAAGAAGTGGTCGGAATCGCAGTTAATTCCTCTGAACGAGCGTACATCTCTTATATTTGATGTCCATCTTCTTGATACTGCGACATAATCGATTTGGTTACATTTTCTCGTGCCCGGAATTTTCCATGTTCCTTTATGTATGCGCTTGTGCAGAAAGAGTGTACTACTTAATATCAAATTTTGCATTTCTGCTAGGTGGCATAATCTCTCTCCGTTTGGGCTTGTTTCTGTGTGCAAGCTGTGTCGTCCAGCAACACTCCTGTACCTCTGTTCTTGTCCTATCTTTGCATTAAAATCTCCCATCAATATCAAGATGTCGTGATTGGGTACTTTGTCGCATTCTTGTTGGATCCTGTCATAGAATTGGTCGATTATCATTTCGTCTGTTTCTTCCGTTGGAGCGTATGCGTTTAGAATGGTTATATTTGTAAATTTTCCTTTTAAGCGGATCTTGCACATTAGTTCGTTGATTGGTTCGAAGTGCATAAGCGTACTTCTCGCTTTCTTGTTTAGTATGAATCCAGTTCCATATGATCCTTGTTTTTCACTCCCGCTATAGTATAGTGAGTATTCTCTTTTTCGTACTTCGCCCTGTCCTTTCCATCTGATTTCTTGCAGGGCTGTTACATCTATATTTTGCTTTATAAGTTTTTCGGCAATCTCCTGCATTTTTCCAGGTCTTAGCATGGTTTGTACATTCCATGTGCTTATTTTCATTTCCAATCTCTTGTCCTTTTTTCGTTGCGTGGTTCGTTGTCGTGGTTCCAGTCCGGTTTTATTTCGTGGAGTTTTCGTAACAAGTTTGTTTTTCCGGTGACGAGGAGTTAACCCGTCGCCCAACCCCCATTTCGGAGGGTCATTTCGCCTGCTCTCGTTTGCCCTCATTTCCGCCCTTGTCCATACGGGTTTTCACCGCATCTCAAAGGGTGTCCATGAGGTTACCAGGGATCACCAAGCGTGGAGGTGAGAGTCAGATTTGGGTAGGAGTGGCTATGCAACTAGTTCATTCCCAATGACTGTTGTGCGGTACGCATGCACTACCCCCTTTGATACCCCCTTTGAGACCGACCGCATTACCTAATTGTTATTGATGTGTCTATCAGTTTACAAAAAAGTCATAAATGAAATAAAAAAGCTGAAGCAAATAAAACTAGATACTAAAATAGTTATTAGTAGAAGATACTTAAGATAGGAATTCAGAACTTTTCAAAATAACAAAAAATCAGTACTACAAAAAAAGTCGGTGTTTTTTGCTTGTGACCAAGAAATCGTTAGTTTCAGCCGTTATTGAAAGTATTAACGTGTGTTCGAAATGGTTTATTCTATCGCGGAAAGAGTAGAAACTGTTGCAATTTATTATCGAAATCACGATTGCGCTAAAGCTACAGCACGAATTTTTAATGCCAATCATCCTGAAAAAAATGTAAACCACCAGTACGTTAAACACCTGCTTGACAAATTTGTTGCAACAGGTTCGCTTTTAAACAAGAAACGTGAAGTAATTGGGCCAGTTGGAAATGAAGCAGTTGAAGTGACAGTTTTGGGTCATGTACAGGTGGACAATAAGCAATCGATTACAACTGTGTCTCAAGCTTCTGGCGTATCCCGTTTCAGTGTTCATCAAATTTTGAAAAAACACAAGTTTCATCCATTTAAGATGACGCTGGTTCAAGAGTTACATGAAGATGACGTTGATCGCCGTAACCAATTTTGCGAATAGTTTAGTGAACAACTTCTACTGAATCCATATCTTCTCTACAATACATGTTTCTCCGACGAATGCACATTTATGTTGAATGGCGAAGTGAATAGACACAATTGTCGTTATTCGAGTGATACTAATCCGCATTTAATCAGGGAATTTCAAACTCAGAAATTGAATGTTAGGGCAGGCATTTTGGGCGACCATCTTGATGGACCATTTTTCATCCAAGGTAATCTCGATGGAAACACCTATCTAGAATTATTGGAAAGTACAATTGATCCTAGGATAACAGAGATTTTAGAAATTTACTAGAAAATGAAATAACCTTCCAACAAGATGGTGCGCCCCCGCACTATGCTGCTGCTGTGCGACAATTTTTGGATGACCATTTCCCGGGGCATTGGATTGGCAGAAGAGGTCCCGTCGAATGGCCACCAAGATCTCCAGATCTGTCCCCTTTGGACTTTTTTCTGTGGGGTCATTTAAAATCACGAGTGTACGCCACTCAGCCGGAAACATTGCAAGTGCTACGTCAGAGAGTCTTTAATAATGTTCGAACAGAATTTGAAAACAGACTGTATTATTGTTTTGAAGTTAACGGTCATTTTGAGCAATTCATCAAATAAATCTGATTTATTATTTGCTTCAACTTTTTTATTTCATTTCTGACTTTTTTGTAAACTGATAGACATAACGATAAAATACACTGATAGAAAAAAACCTAATACGACCGGTAGTTACTTATGGCTGTGAAACATGGACCCTCCTTAAGAAAAGTGAGGAAGAACTAAAGACATTTGAAAGAAAAATATTAAGAAAAGTATATGGTCCGATAAGGGAACAGGACGGAACATACAGGATAAGAATGAATCACGAACTAGTTTCTCTAATTGGAAACAACAACATAGTAAAACATGTAAAGGCACAGAGACTGAGGTGGATAGGCCATGTGCAAAGAATGGAAAAAGATCGAAACACCAAGCTTATCATGGAATGGAAACCCACCAATAGCCGACCAAGAGGAAGACCACGTAGAAGATGGAAGGAAAGCGTGGAAGAAGAAATAAAAGCACTAGGAGTAAGGAATTGGAAAAGAGCAGCAGAAGATCGTGGAGAATGGCATAAAATAGTAGAGGAGGCCAAAACCCATAAAGGGTAGAGCCAAAGGAAGAAGAAGAATGCGGTCGGTCATGTGTAGTAGATTTAAAGGTCATGTGTAGAGATAAACTTATTAGTGGTGGGCATTTGTGTAGATATTACTACGCGTAAGTTGGTTTGTCATCTTTTCGTTTGTAACCAATAATTCTGTCAAATCTCAACCGATTTCTAAAAACGGTACGTCACTGTATTCGCAATGAAAAGGGCAATGAAAATTTTTTTTTCAAAAAATGATGTGCCACAAGTGGGGTAGTTGCATTTGAAATTTTTAAGTTGGGGTTCCTAGGCATTAGGGGGATGAACATAGAGTTGGCTTGACTGTCAAAAAAGCTCCCCCCAAGAACAAAAATCGACGGGTCTCGGCGAATTTTGAAATATTATTCGGTTTTCCAATTATAGGGGGGGTCAAATTTTCGTTGGGATACCCTGTATAGATTATTACCTTAACACCTAGCGGTACTCTAAGGTTTGGAATGAAAAAAAAAAATACAAAATTTCACTCATTTTTGAGGCATTGTTACTTATTTATTTTGTCTTTGTTTATAGTTTTTGCTTTCCAGATCTGTTTAGTTGATAAACTTTTCGATTTTTTCTCTGTTTATCAACATATATGCCACATCCAGATATTGTCCCAGGGCCTCAAACGAAAATTTTCGAACGTGTCACATGCGACACGCGTGTCATAGATTATTCATACATGTACAAGACTCGAACGACAAATATTTATCATTAAATTTAAGCAATAAATTTAATTCTAAAATATTTTATTTTAACAAATTACGGTCTCATTTTAATTTATTATAATGATAATGAATTCTGTTTGTTAGATTCTGAAGTTGGAATAGAGCTAATGATGGCGAAGGAATATGCAAAACTTCGCAATATGAGTACCAGATTAGTAATAGAAACTGAATATTGGGGAATTATAAATGACTCGTCGTACACAGGTAATGGAGCTAAGGGAACAATGATGACTGATAAAGCTGACATTTCCATGGGTAAGACTTGAGAGACTAAAAGTTTTATAATTAAAATATTTAAACAATTTAACAGTTTAATGTTGTATCAGCAATGTGTCTATAATACGTTCGCATTTAAGTGTCATTCACTGACTAAGAAAAAGCTGGTACAATCCCTTTAAGTTGATCACTGTTTTCAGGGCCTTAGGTAAGGTTTTGGCTTAAGTGCTGAATCAATAAATCGAAAAACTTTTTTAGTTTGTAACAACGCTTTTCCCGATTTCGCGAATTTACTTTCATTATCTGATTCGTATGTTGTTATTCGTATGTTTGTAAACATAGCTTCAACTAATTTCTTTTACTTCTAAATATAGCATCAATTGAATATGATGGTTGCGACCGTTACTTCGTGGTAATCCATACTTACACTGAATTATTAAATTCACTATGTTTTAACCACACTTATAAAATGTAAAAATATTATATAACTTATTATTCAGAGTTACATAAATTTAAACACTCAACACGACTCGAGTTTCGACTGGTGAAAGTCATTTTCAAGTATGGTCACTTGAAAATGATGTATGAAATGTGGTTACTTGAAATTGACCTTCACCAGTCGAAACTCAAGTCGTGTTGAGTGTTTAATTTATGTAACTCTGAATAATAAGTTATGTAATATTTTTACATTTTATAAGTGTTTTTAAAACATATAGGATTTAGAACATAAGGATAGCATCAATTATTTCAATCATATTTTAAGGGTCCTGGTATCCCCTACCAAACTACACGAAATATTTTGATCTGACAGAACAAACAGTTAGAATTGGAGTCACTTTTTTGGTACCCATACCAAAGTAAATATTAATATTTACTACATAAGTAATTACTTTATTTCTATCTGTATATTTTAGACTAGCTGGTGGATGGTTCACTCCAATAATAACTTTCTCACCGAAATTATGGATTGGATTTGTGGTATCATATGTTGCTATAACTGCCTGCTTTTTTGGATCTGATTACACTTACAAATTGTAATGTTTTTAATATACTGAGTAGTTATGTGCAGTTAACTAATATACCGGGTGTGTCAGAACTCCACGGACAAACTTTCAACACTGTTTCTATGATTCAAAATAAACATAAAACTCTTTATACATATACATAGCGTCAAAAACGCTATACCAACGCTTTACCAAAAAGTTTTACAAGTAACACAAGCAATGGGGTGGAATTTATTGATAGAATAATGTACAAATATAAAAAAAGAACTATGTACAATTGTTCAAAATTCCGCCCTTCGTTTTCAATGCACAGGAGACAACGCTGTAATACAAAAGTATGAACGCATCCAAACACAGCGGGTAAGTTTGTAACCGTTCGACATGCTCCACAGTGGGCCAAACTCAAAAAACCTGATCATAAATAGAAGGTGATGTCCAATCTTCAAGAAATTTGGTATATGGGGATTTTCGAGGACGCTAATGACAAATCCGATATCAATTTTTTCAAATACAAAATGGCTGATCCAAAATGATGACTATCAAAAAATGTGATTGATTTTCTTCAAAGTACTTTTAAAGGTTTTCCCAGGTCGCTAATCACGAATCTGATATTAAAACGATTCTGATATAAATTTTTGAAAAACAAAACGACTGACCCAAAATGGCAAATGACTTCCCCAAAAAATGTGATTAAGTTTCTCCAAAGTACTATATTGTGTTTTTTTGAGGTCGCTAATCACAAATCTGATATTTCAATCTTTCAAAAACAAAATGGCTGATTCATGGTAGATGACTTCCCCAAATATGTGATTGATTTTCTCCAAAATAGTATAAGAGGTTATTCGAGGTTGCCAGTCACCAGTCACGAATCTGAAATTAAATTTTTTGTAAATCTAAATTGTGAATAGAAGATGGTGAGTGTTTTTGTTCTTCTTCTTCTGTCATGTGCCTTGTCCGGTCTCCCTGACGTTGGCGATCACCATGGCAAAAGCTGTACGGTCCTCCGCCAAGCGAAAAAGTTCTCAAGCTCTTCTTTTGCCGGTCCAGTCTCGATTATTTATGAGCCACGACTGTTACTTTCTTCTAATTCCACGGCGCCCCTCAATCTTGCCCTTTAGTTCCCTTTATGAGCTGTAATAGACTATATTTGTCACCTCGCAAAATATGTCCAAGATATAATGTCTTTCGGCATTTTACGGTCGTCAAAAGTTGACTTGCGATGTTTGCTCTTCATAGTACATTCTCTTTTGTAACATGTTGTGTATACGGAATACGAAGCATTCTTCTGTGAAGCCACATTTCGAATTCCTTTGCTTCATCGTCCTTACCTTCAGAGTCCACGTCTCTACTCCGTACAGCACTACCGAACATACATAGCATTCAACCATGCGTTGTCTCAGCTTCAGAACGTTCAGAACATTCCCTTGGGCATAGCGTCAGACAGATCTTTGCTCTTCGACTCAGCGGATAACTCGGTATCAGCCAAATCTAGCTCCTCTTCCGGCTCCTTCTTCGGCTTCTCCTTCTTCACCTGCTCCATCTCGCCCTCCTTACCGCTCTTACCTTGTTACCCTGTTGCTGATTGGGGTCGACCTTGGCGACCCCAATCAGCAACTTTTTCGCAGTGACGGGTGGGGTCGGCGACGAACTGCGGCTGGTTGACGACGGTGAGGAACCAGCGGTTCGCGTGCGGGAACGCCTTACGGAACTCGGGGTAAATCGTCTTTGTGTACAGGTTGAGTAGGTTGCAGGCCCCATTGATGTCGACCAGCCCGATCCGCTCGCCGACCAGGAACGTCCTGGTGGCCAGCTGCTGGTTCAGCTTCTGCAGCACCGCCCTCGTGTCCCCCTTTGCCTTCTCAAAACTTTGGTTGTATGGCATGATGTCTAAGACGGGGAAGATCAAAGCGCAGGCGGCGGGCAGGACGTCGTTGTCGGCGAAGCTGCTTCATTGGACGACCTCGGCCCTCTCGAAGTCGGAGGCGCCGCGCAGTTGCTGGTTGGAGACGTAGTAGGCGATGCCGTTGCTGTCGCTCAGGCACTTGCTGTCCGACGTCTCAAACGCCGACACTTTTCCAGTGCGGAACTTCTTGAGGAAGGCGTCGGTGCGGTTGGTCTCGCCGAAGACGAAGTCCGGGGAGATTTTGACGCAGGCGGAGGCTTACTGAACAGCGAACAGGGTCTTGTACGCGCGGACGTTTTCCTGGTAAGTGTAAAGTGTACCGGCAGCCATCGTGATCGCTTCGATGGACAGAAAGGAGGCCTTGCGGGGCGCGGGGAGGCGTTTATACCCGCAGTCTGACAGCACAACACGATTTATTTTTTCTGTTATCACAGAAATCTCCTGGGATGGACACAGTGGTGTGCTGGAGCGGGCTCGCGCAAGCCCATTGTTAAATTTTGTATAAATTGGCGAGCAGATTGTTATTTTTCTAAAATTAGCTTTTCACAGTTTTCACTATCCCAATCTATGTATGTACAGTGCGTTTGAAAAAGAACTCCCTAGTTTTATTATTTCATAGAAACTGTTCAAAGTGATACACACTATTCTAGTTTGTGGTGTGTGATTCATCAACTAACCAAGTTTAGCTCACCTGCAGCTGGCTCGCCTGCTTGATCTTGAGACGGCGCCAGGGCAAAGTTCGCTTATTTCAGTTCAGGCTTGTGCAGTGCAATGGCAAGTCCGCAACAAAAAGCGCAGTGAGTTATTTGGCTTGCGCAAATTGAATCTGTTATAAGTGCTACGTAATTTTAGACGTCAGTATGGTGTTGAACCTCCTACAGCAGAAACTATCCGTCATTGGCTACAATCGTTCAAGGCAACCGGTAGTATTTTAAAAGGGTAATAGCCAGGTAGACCGAGAACTTCTGAAGATGTTATTAAACAGATCCGTGTTTCGTGTGTTCGGAACCCAAAGATGTCAATGGGTAGACGTTTTCAAGACGTAATCCCATTAGGATTGCCTAAAGGTACCGTGTATGATGTTATCCGTAAAATAATTCATTTTCGTGCCTACAAATTGCAACTGCTAATGATAAACTTTATGATTTAAAAAATGATAAAATCAAAAGGTTAGAGTTTGCTGTTGACTTTCTAAACAGAATTGATGATGATGACAATTTGCTGAAAAATGTTTTATTTTCTGATGAGGCTACATTTCATGTTACTGGAACAGTAAATCGTCAAAACTGCAAAATTTGTGGGTCAGAGCGTCCACATAAATTTATTCAGCATCAACGTGTCTCTCTTAAAATTAATGTTTGGTGCGGCTTGATGGAAGATCGTGTGATTGGTCCTTTCATTTTTGTAGAACAAACAATAAATGGCGACAATCACTACGACATGTCAACAGAGTATGCCTTTACACAAATGTATGATATTGAGGCAGAAAAAGGGCTTATATTTTTCCAACAAGATGGCGCCCCACTTCATTGCATTAACCTCGTGCGCGCGGCTCTAGACACTCGCTTTCCTGGAAGTTGGATAGGCAGAAGTGGCCCAATCTCTGGGCCACCATGAAGCCCGGACTTAACCCCATTGGACTTTTTCTTTTGGGGCCGAGACGTTAATCATTTACGCGAAAGAATCGTCGCGGCGGTTGGAACAGTTACACCTGATGTGTTGGTGAATACGTAGTGAGAAGTGAAATAACATCTTGATGTGAGGGTCAACAAATGGATCGCACGTTGAAGTGCATTAATGTTAAATAAAACTTGAAAGTTCTCTCTTTTATTGTATGTAGTCGTTGATGTAGTTTTTCATTAATTTCGACATTAAATTTATACTTCCAACTAGGGAGTTCTTATATATATATATATATATATATATATATATATATATATATATATATATATATATTTATATATACATAATATATATATATATATATATATATATATATATATATATATATATAAGGAATAATTATATATACATATATAGAAAGGAAACGGAAGTGAGAACTTTAAATATTATACATATATACTCCGGGGTTGATAAAAACCAAAGAGCTAAGGCCGGTATATCCTTAATGATACATAAAAGGATACAAAAGTACATTAAATCCTGGGAGCCACTTAATGAACGCTCTATAAAGGTGACACTACAAATTAGAGGAAGAGTGATAACAATCTTAGGAGTACATGGGTTAAACGACGATGCGACTGTCCAATGTAATGACAACTTCGAAGAGTTCCTCATAAACATCATCGAACAAATTCCTAAGTCTCACGAAATAGCCATAGCGGGAGATTTAAATGCCAGAGTAGGTAGAATTCGAAATAGCCCGATAGTAGGTATGCACGGAGAAGAAACTCTCAACGATAACGGACAGAGGCTAATCAGTATATGCCAGCAATTTTAACTAAAAATAACGAACACATTCTTTGCCCATAACAAAATACACAAGTACACTTTGTATCAACATACACGAGGGCTCAGGTCAATAATTGATTATCTTATAGTAAGACAACAATCGGGTATTAATGTCCAAATCATAAGAGTATAAAAGGGAGAGTCGATTGTGGATCCGATCACTGCCTAGCAACAACAAAAATATACGTACCATTCGTTAAGATGCTTCAGAACCGAACTGACAAAACCCAAAATAACAAGCTCGAAGTACCTAGATACAATCTTGACAGTCTAGAACACTACAGTACAAAATATTTGTACATGAAACACCTAGACAGAAAGCTTATTCAAATGAACAGAACAACGGAAGAAGAGTACGAGCATATTAAAATGTGCATCACAGAAGCGGCTAAAGAAGCACTAGGAACAGAAATACGGAAGAAGAGAACTTATTGGTAGGATGATGAAATTGAGCAACAGATCAAGAAGAAAAAGGAAATCTACAAAAAACTTATACAGAAAGATGACGCAGACACCTGAGAAGAATACAAAAGAGCGAACAGGAAAGTAAAACAGGTAGTTCTCAAGAAGAAGAATATGACGTGGATTAAAAAATGCGACTTCATAGATCAAAACCTTGGGGGAACCGGAAGCTCTGAAGCAAGGAAAACAATAAAATCCATTCGAGCAACAACGAAACCAGGAACCAACTTAAACAGTATATCAAACAGCGAATGGGTACGATATTTCAGGCATCTCCTGGAGGAAAGGCGCCCGCAGTTTATGCAAGAGGATCAATATCAAGGAAGAAGGAATATAATACATTTACAGAGTACCCAGGTTGAAGAAGCTATTAGGACCACTAATTGTAAGTTAAGCAAATCCCCAGAACCTGGAGGAATCTATCCTGAACTTATCAGGTATGGTCCACCGAAACTCATAGAAATGTTGAAAAATATCTACTAAAGATGCTTGAACGGGGAAAATATTCCTACGGAATGGAGAACATCCTATATAATAACAATCTACAAAAAAGGACCTAAGAACGACCCAAAAAAATTCAGAGGGATAGCAGTTATTCCAACAATTGCCAGAATATATTCACGGATCCTCAGAAACTTAATAGAAGCAGATATCCAAAATAAACAGCCGGAAGAACAGGCGGGGTTTCGAGCGGGCCGATCCACAACGGATAACATCTTCACCTTAAAAATAGCCCTAGAAAAACGGACGCAAAAGAACAGAGAAACACACATTGCTCTCATCGACCTTGAAAACGCCTACGATAGCGTCCCTGTGATACAACTTTGGAAAGCTATGGAAGAACTTAGTATAAGACTTACTCTAATAAACGCCACCAGAGAGTACTACAAAAATAATTCTGCTCAAATAAAAGTTGGCGATACACTAACACAGGTATTTATCATAACCAAAGGCTTGAGGCAAGGATGCTGCTTATCACCCACTCTATTTAAAATTCATTTAGACAGCCCTACAAGGGTGGAGGCAGAAATGTAAGAACATGGGGACATGGGAACAAGATTGGGAGATGAGACACTATATAGTCTAGATTTCGCGGACGACCAAGTTGTTTTAGCGGAGGACGACGACGATTTAAATTACATGATTAGAAAACTCCAGGAAGAATATGGAAAAGCTGGACTGACCATGAATATGAGTAAGTGTAAATATCTGTTAGTCGATAACAACGAGTGTAACGACCTACCCTTGGAATCTGGAATAATAAATGGAGTAGTCCAGAGTAAATACCTAGGAGTTATCCTAAACAAACAGGCCAACAGCAATGATGAAATTAGGGAACGGATTACCAAAGGTAGGAAAGCCATTGGAGCATTAAACTCACTCCTTTGGAAGAAAGAAATCAGAAGGGAAACAAAAAGGAGAATATACAAAAGCATAGTGGAGAGCGTGATGATATATGGGGCAGAAGTGTGGGATGTGAGCAAAAAGAATAAATAAAAATTACTAGCAACTGAAATGGATTTCTTAAGAAGGAGTTGCCGAAAATCCAGACTGGAGAGGGTACCGAACACGAGAATAAGGGAAATGATGTGCAAGGAACAGACTGTGGCAGACGAAATCGAAAGAAGACAACTAGTATGGTTTCGACATACCAAAAGAACAGATGGCCCAAGAAAGTTCGGAAATGGATACTATCGGAACGAAGGAAGAGAGGACGACCTAGAAAATGCTGGCGAGACGACATAAAAGAAACAAAGGATGCTAGAAATTTAGAAGAGGAAACTTGTTACGATAGACAATATTGGAAACTGGGGACAGAGAGGCGGCGATAGCTGTAGAAATCTGTGTTTTACACACACACACATATATATATATATATATATATATATATATATATATATATATATATATATATATATATATATATATATATATATGTTATATTTGAGGTTTTCGCGGATAGATACCTGTGTTGTATTGTTTTCTCGGGGATTCCGCGTTGATGTTGAGGGTTGGTTCTGAAAAGAACCGGATTCTCGACGTTTCGGCGGACTAACATTCGCCATTCTCAAGAGATATATGCATCCGTGCGGGTCAACGGTTAGACGCATACTTACATATATATATATATATATATATATATATATATATATATATATATATATATATATATATTTATTTATTTAATCGATTGTTCCCCTTTAGGAGAGCGATTGAACTTGATTATACATGATTTCTTCTTCTGGCGTTTTCCCGCTTCTCTTCCCAAAATCTCTTCATCCTTTCAGAATGCTCCTTCTTCCGCTCAGCTGTCTATTTTCTTCCAAGCTGTCGTGATGGTCTATCGTCAAACTTAACATTTTTGATTTTATTCCGGCACTCAGTGCGATCCTCGATATTTTGTATGTTGATCTGTTGTAAGTCCCTCTCAACCACGGTCAACCACTCAGTGCCACATTTACTCTTTGCTATAACGTTGAGCAATTTCTTCGCCGTTCTGAAGTTTTCCATCCTGTAAATGTGTGTATAAAAGTGTACTCGGCGTTTTCTGAATACGTCCCTTGTCGTGTGGATCTTTTTGGTAGAGTTCGTTTTGAGGTCTCTTCATCCAAATACCGTTAATATTAACTGCCCCATAAATCTTTCTGAGAATTTTTCTTTCCTGTTTTTCTATATCCTTAATTTTGGAATGACCGTCGATAACCATTGTATCGGCTGCGTAAGTTGCTTCCGGAAGAATCACAGTTGTATAGTGTCTTAATTTTGCATCTAGCGAGATGCACTTCTTGTTGTAGTGAGCCCACGTTAGCTTGTAGGCCTTCTGTAGTTTGGTGATTCTTTGTTGATTGGCGATTCGGTTTAGTCTGATCTTTAGTTTGAATGATCTTTTCTAGAACAATATTAAAGAGCAATGGGGATAATCCACCCCCCTGTCAAACTCCAATTTTAATGACAAAGGGCTCCGATATTTCACCTATGAATTTAACTTTGGTCATAGTTCCTGTAAGCGTCTGTTCAATGATTTTTCGGGTCTTTCTGTCTATCCCGAATTCTTCCCTGGTTATAAAAAGAGTTTCACGGTCTACAGAATCATACGCTTTTCTGAAGTCTACGAGTGTAATTACTGTATTTCTACATTTTCTCATTTGTAATATTGTTTTCAAGCTCCACACCTGTTCAGCACATGATCACCCTTTTCTGAATCCGGCTTGGTATTCACCAATTCATCCATCTGGGGTTCTAGCCTGTTTAAAATTGCCTTAGAAAAGATTTTATAAGCAATCGGGAGCAGGGAGATTCCTCTGTAGTTATTGATGGCTGTTTTATCACCCTTTTTGTGTAACGGATGAATTAGAGCATATTTCCAGTCTCCTGGTATTCGCTAAATCATCCATATGTCTGAAATCACTTTATGAAGTTTCTGCGTAAGTGTAGGATCGTTCAATTTCCAGAATTCTGCAATGATCCCATCTTCTCCTGGTGCTTTGTTTTTTTTTGAGCTTTTGGATGATCTCCTGAATTTCTTCTAGCTCAGGGGCTTGTGATTCCGAGTGTGTGGAAACCGGAGGGGTGAATGCAAGTTTTTCTTGGGGTGATTCGCAGTTAAGAAGGGAGTTGAAGTATTAGGCTAATAATTTACAGTTTTCTTTCGCATTAGTTTCCAACGTGCCAACGGGTTTTTTGAAGCACAAGCTGAGCGCCTGATACCCCGTTAAGTTTTCTTTAAATGTATTGTAGAAGTTTCTAGTATTATTTTGTTTAAAGTCCTGTTGGATTTCATTTAGTTTGTTGTTGTCATATCCTCGTTTTTCTTTCATAATTGTTTTCCTCAGTTTTGTGACTGTTAAACTTTTTCCACGCAATCATTCGGTTGTCAACTGCCTGATCGCAAATTGCATTCCAACAGCGATGTTTCCTTGTGCGAGGAGGTTGTCCTACTTTTATGACTTCCTTAATTTTCTTTTTTATTTTCTGCCAGTTTGTTGACGTTTCTTGATGAATTTGCTCTATAATTTCTTCTTTGTGGAGTTTCAGGTACTCCTGAACTGGTTTGATATTTTTGGGTGGGCTTTTTTCTTCCTATGGGGTTGGGTTGGAATTTTGTCTTTGAAATTCTTCGTATTAAAGTGTTCTTCATCTGTGAATCGTGTCTCTTGAAGTGCGGTGATTTTGAGGTCAAATTTTTCGAGGGCGTATGTGAGTTGTTTTAATTTACCTGTTTTAGTGAGGGTGTTCACATTAATGGTGCCAATAAAATTCTTACGTCGATTTGTTAAGAGTTCTTGGGAAGCTCCGATTCTTCTCCGCATGGTGTCCCTGATCCCCGAGAATCCGATGATCAAGTGAGTCCAGTCGACTGGTGCCTGGGGTAGTGATTCTTTTATCGTCTTTTCCATCATGGGCTCAA
Source organism: Phosphuga atrata (assembly GCA_944588485.1). Lineage (NCBI taxonomy): Eukaryota > Metazoa > Arthropoda > Insecta > Coleoptera > Silphidae > Phosphuga > Phosphuga atrata. The sequence continues at coordinate 13,248,954 of OX155895.1, read as the reverse complement.
GTTGAGTTTTGGTTTTTGTGGTATATATATATATATATATATATATATATATATATATATATATATATATATATATATATATATATATATATATATATATATATATATATATATGTTGTATTTGAGGTTTTCGCGGATAGATACCTGTGTTGTATTGTTTTCTCGGGGATTCCGCGTTGATGTTGAGGGTTGGTTCTGAAAAGAACCGGATTCTCGACGTTTCGGCGAACTAACTTTCGCCATTCTCAAGAGATATATGCGTCCGTGCGGGTCAACGGTTAGACGCATACTGGTTAGACGCATAAGTATGCGTCTAACCGTAGACCCGCACGGACGCATATATCTCTTGAGAATGGCGAATGTTAGTTCGCCGAAACGTCGAGAATCCGGTTCTTTTCAGTACCAACCCTCAACATCAACGCGGAATCCCCGAGAAAACAATACAACACATATATATATATATATATATATATATATATATATATATATATATATATATATATATATATATATGTATATATATATATATATATATATATATATATATATATATATATATGTATACACTGCGTTGAAGAAGAACTCCCTAGTTTGAAGTACAAATTTAATGTCGAAATTATGAAAAACTATCAACGACTACATACAATAAAAGAGAGTACTTTCAAGTTTTGTTTTAACATTGATGGACTTGAACGTGCGATCCATTTGTTGTCCTGCACACGTCAAGATGATATTTCACTTCTCAGCACGTATTCACCAACACATCAGGTGTAACTGCCGCAATCGCCGCGACGTTTCTTTCGCTTAAATGATTCACGTTTCGGCCCTAAAAGAAAAAGTCCAATGAGGTTAAGTTCGGGCTTCGTGGTGGGCAGGAGATTGGGACACTTCTGCCTATAGCAGTGTGTATGAGATGAAGATGTGATCTTGTTGGAAAAACATTAGTCCTTTTTCTGCCTCAATATCAAACATTTGGGGAAAGACATACTCTGTTAACATGTCGTAGTGATTGTCCCCAGTTATTGTTTGTTCTACAAAAATGAAAGGACCAAACATGATCTTATTAAACATTAATTTTGGGAGAGTCACGTTGATGCTGAATAAATTCATGTGGACGCTCTGACCCACAAATTCAGCAGTTGTGACGATTTACTGTTCCAGTAACATGAAATGCCTCATCAGAAAATAAAACATTTTTCAGCAAATTGTCATCATCAACAATTCTGTTTAGAAAGTCAACAGCAAACTCTAACCTTTTGATTTTATCATTTCATGTAGCAGTTGCAATTTGTAGGCACGCAAATGAATTATTTTACGGATAACATCATAAACAGTACCTAATTGGAGACTACGTCTGGCAATTACTTCTTTGGGCTCCGAACACACGAAACACGGATCTGTTTAATAACATCTTCAGAAATTCTCGGTCTACCTGGCGATTACCCTTTTAAAACACTACCGGTTTCCTTGAAAGATTGTAGATTGAAGAAGAGGTTCAACACCATACTGACGTCTAAAATTACGTTGCACTTATAACAGATTCAATTTGCGCTAGCCAAATAACACACTGCGCTTTGTTGGGAAGTTGCACTGCACTGCAAGCCTGAACCGAATTAAGCTAACTTAGCTTTGGCGCCGTCTCAAGATCAAGCAAAACTTGGACAGTTGATGAATCAAAAATCACAAACTAGAATAGTGTGTATCACTTTGAGCAGTTTCTATGACATAATAAAACTAGGGAGTTCTTTTTCAAACGCACTGTACGTACATAGATTGGAATAGTGGAAACTGTGAAAAGCTAATTTACAAAAAATAACAATGTGGTCGCCAATTTATACCAAATTTAACAATGTGCTCGCGCGAGCCCGCTCCAGCACACCACTGTGTCCAGCCTAGAAGATTTCTGTGATAACAGAAAAAATAAATCGTATCGCGTCAGACTGCGCGTATAAACGCCTCCACGCGCCCCGCAAAACCTCCTTTCTGTCCATCGAAGGGATGGACACGATGGCTGCCGGTACGCTTTACACTTACCAGGAAAACTTCCGCGCGTACAAGGCCCTGATCGCGTTCAGTACGCCTCCGCCGGCGTAAAAATCGCCCCGGACTTCGTCTTCGGCGAGACCAACCGCACCGACGCCTTCCTCAAGAAGTTCCCCACTGGAAAAGTGCCGGCATTCGAGACGTCGCACGGTAAGTGTCTGAGCGACAGCAACGGCATCGCCTACTACGTCTCCAACCAGCAGCTGCACGGCGCCTCCGACTTCGAGAGGTCGCCCAATGGAGCAGCTTCGCCGAGAACGATGTCCTGCGCGCCTCCTGCGCCTGTCTCTTCCCCGTCTTAGGCATCATGCCACACAACAAACAAAGTTTTGAGAAGTCAAAGGAGGACACGAGGGCGGTGCTGCAGGTGCTGAACCAGCAGCTGGCCACCAGGACGTTCTTGGTCGGCGAGCGGATCACGCTGGACGATATCAACGTGGCCTGCATCCTGCTCAACCTGTACACCAATACGATGGACCCCGAGTTCCGCAAGGCGTTCCCGCACGCGAACCCCTGGTTCCTCACCGTCGTCAACCAGACGCAGTTCGTCGCCGTCGCCGGCCCCACCCGTCCCTGCGAAAAAGTCGCAGAGGTCGACACTAAAAAATACCATCAGCAACAAGGTGAGTGCAGTAAGGAGGGCAAGAAGGAGCAGCCGAAGAAGGGGGAGAAGAAGGAGCAGGTGAAGAAGGAGAAGGAGCCGGAAGAGGAGCTAGATTTGTTGTCTGTTCGACGCTATGCCCAAGGGAACGTTCAATATGAATGACTTCAAGCGGTGCTATTCCAACGGGGATGAGGCAAAGAGCATTCCGTATTTCTGGGAGAAGTTCGATCGCGAGAACTAATCCATCTGGTACGTGGAGTACAAGTACAGCGAGGAGTTGGCGAAGGTATTCATGAGTTGTAATCTGATCACCGGCATGTACCAGCGGTTGGATAAGATGAGGAAGGAGGCGTTTGCTTCCGTTTGTTTGTTCGGGGAGGATAACAACTCGACGATTTCGGGGATTTGTGTGTGAAGGGGGCAAGAGCTGGCGTTCAAGCTGAGTCCGGATTGGCAGGTGGATTACGAGGTTTACGATTGGAAGAAGCTGGATGCCAAGGATGAGGAGGCGAAGAAGCTGTACGAAGAAGGTGCAGCAGTTCTTCGGCTGGATCGGCGCCGAAAAGCAGGGCAGGAAGTTCAACCAAGGCAAAATCTTCAAATAATCTTTTAAGTTGTGTTTTTTGCCCGAGAATATTCCTGAGATTTGGAACAACGCGTTCTTTGTAAAACAAAAGTCTATGACGATGTAGTTCCTGAAAAGTCTTTACGAAGTCGTTAAAAAAGTCTGAACCGAAAAGAGATGTATGGGAAGTCTGCTGTATGGGAAAAATGGGTCCCATTCATTGGCCGCGCAAAATGGGCCGCGCGACCTGGATGGGATGGGATGGAATCTAATCAAATCAAATTAATTTATTAACCACTAGATATATACAAAAGATACATATGGGTACGTCATTATAAGATATTGATATAATCAACAAATTCTTGATGATTATATGGACATATTGAAATTAGGAAATTTCTCATATTTTTTCTAAAATTCTTATAAGAAGGTTCTTGCTTTATACTTACTGGGAGCTTATTATATATATTGATTCCATAAACATCTGGTGCCTTATTGCACATAACTTGTCTTGTTTTTGGTAGATTCATGTGTCCAGGTGTGAGATATTTGTGCTTATCCTCATTTTTGGGTATTTTTACTTTTGTCTTGTGTATATAGCAGTTCTAGCAAATACAAACCAAATACCCTAAGTATATTCAGCTGTTTGAAATGGGTTCTGCATGAGGCATATATAGGTATACCAAGTAGAGCACGAATAATTCTTTTCTGAGCTTTCAGGATTCTCGGTAGTTCTGAAGATGTCCCCCAAGCTATTATGTCCCCCAAGCTATGTCCCCCATACGCGAGCAGCGACTGAATTTCCGTAAAGTAATAATTGAGTAGCTCTTCAGGTGTCAGAAATTTTCGTAGATAGCGAACACAAAAGATTCTTATATTATTCGATTTGCATAGGTTTTCGATAGTGTTATGCCATAACAGATGTTCTTCTATTACAAGACCCAGAAATTTCGATGTATGGACTGTATTTATTTCAACATTTTGTACTTTTATAGAAATGTTTGTTGCATACTCGTTCATGCTAGTTTGGAATACTATGAATTCTTGTTTTTGCAAGTTAAAAAACAGCTTATTAGCGGAAAACCATTTAGAAATCTGTTTCATTGCCCTGTTTGCCTCTAATTGAGAGACTTGCACAGTATTCTGCGATATTAAGAAGCTGGCATCATCGGCATATAGCGTACAGCTACAATCTTGTGTATACGCTACTAAATCTGCCAGGAATAGAATGAATAGTGTCGGTGAAAGAACACTTCCTTGAGGTACCCCTATTTGTGTGACTATTTCTGGTGACACTCCGTTTCTCTTATGCGACTGAATTCTTACGAATTGGGATCGATTATTCAAAAATGATATCAGCCAGTTTCCCGCTTTCCCTCTCAATCCGTACCTATATAACTTGTCGAGAAGTAGTTTGTGATTTACGCAGTCAAGTGCTTTGCTGTGGTCGCAAAAAACTCCTATTGGATAATTTCCTCTATCTATGTCACTAAGGATTTTATTGTACAAGCCTAGGATCGCCGTATTGGTGGATTTTCCACTTTGGAAGCCATGTTGTTCTGCAGGGACAATTTTGTGCTTCGTAATAAATGGTTTGAGTCTATGTAAGAAGCAATACTATAAGATTTTGGAGAGCACAGAAATTAAGGCAATAGGTGTGTAGTTGTTAAGGATCCTCTTGTCTCCCCTTTTGTGGATAGGTACGATCGTGGCTACCTTTAAGATGGAAGGAAATTCTTCTTTATCAAAAGAAGAGTTTATTAGACTAAGGAGCGGTTTTGCCAAATATTTTTGTTCTCCTTAAATAAACTACACGGCAGGCCATCGGGACCGCATGAGTGTTTATTTTTTAGATTTTTATCTAAAATATATAATAATTCATTTTCTGAGAAATCGTCTAGATACATAGTTTCCTCAATAAATGGAATGTGATTGTTAGTCACACAGGTTTGAGGAATGTTCTCATAGGTTTCCTCTGGAACTCTCGTAAAGAACTCGTTAAACACACCTGCAATTTTATCGGGATCCAGAAGTAGACAGTTACCATCTTTTATTTCAATTTGCCCACATTTATTAATTTTATTTGTTTGACCATTGATAATTTGCCAAGTTGCTTTTTGCTTGTTATCGGCTTTTGAAATAATGTTTATAAAAAAAGTCTTTTTGTGTTTTGAAATAATTTTTTATAATTGTACTTTTTTTTTCAAATAAAGTACTCGCAATTCTGGATATTCTAGTTGTAGTATATACAGATCTTCCAACTCTCGGCTTGAGATCTTAGCTTCTGTCGTGATCCAGTTTTTGTTGGATATGTTTACCTGCGTAAGAGGGAAACTGTTATTAAAATAAAATTGCAGAGTGTTTATAAATGACATGGCTTTCTCACTATAGTTGTCATTGTTAAGGATGTCGTACCATGTCTCTTCTCTAAGTAATTTCTCAAACCGCGTTTTATTTTCTTGCGAAAATTTTCGACCAATCGGAGATGGGATGAATGGGATCCCATTTCGGGGATGGGATGAATGGGATGGGACGTAAATTTTAGATTTGTGGGATGGGACAGTGGGACGAAAATGTGATGGGATGGGAGTGATAGGGATCCGTCCCACGGAATGGGATCTGGTACGAGAAACTCGTCGCATACTCATCTGTAATGCACAGGCCTGGCGAATAAAATGTGCTGGTGCATCGTCATACATAAACCACATTTCATGTCTCCGTTGAGTAAGTCATTTTCCAGAAAATTTGTGTAAGCCGCCTCCTTAAGCGATCCGGTAACACAAATGGACCCATCAAATAGTTGCCAAGAATCCCAAACCAAACATTAATTGAAAATTTGTATTGATATCCTCTACCATGTATTGCGTGAGGATTTTCTTCAGCCCACAAGTGCATGTTATGGCTTTCGAAAATTCGTTCCCTTATAAACGCAGCCTCATCGGTAAAAAGTGTCAACTCCGGAAAACGTTTTTTCTGTTATGTATTGTTTTTTGTCAAGTATGTCGCAAACTAAGCGTGTTTTATGCTTATTATGGATCATAAAATCAGCCCTGAAAGTTTGTTGATGCAGTTCTAACACACCCGGTAGAACGAGTTTGATAACGCGTTCGCATAAAAGATAAAATATTTTTAGTTCATTGATGTAATCTGTTTTAGAATGTTCAAACACCGAAAACCAAATTCTCTAAAAGTCTTCACAAATTCGCTGATCATAACAACAGTAACGTTGTTTATTCAACAACCATTGACTTTATTTTTGCTGCCGAAATTCGCATATTTTCGTTTAAATCTGACTATAATATTAATATTAAGCCTAATTTATGCGGCTGCATATACTGGTGGTTTTGCCGCTATACTCACCGTTCCAATATACGAAAGAGGCATCAGAAACTCTGAAGACTTAGAAAATAGTGGATTAAAATGGGGTGCTCAACATCCAGCACTACTAGACGGCTTCAGAGAACTTGTAAATATATTTTATTTAATCGACAGATAATACTTTATATAGTTATACTTTATATAGTTAACTGTGACCCAACTTAAGAAACAACTAAAAAGAACTAACAATCAATTGACAGAAAACGAGCCAACATTATTGTGTAGAAATCGAAATTTATTCAAGTGTGTCATTAACTGGTGACGATAGGACAATGAAAGAACAAGCTGTTTAAATTTGTTACTAGCTACTAGTTATATAAAATACAAAATACAATAAGAGAACAGCAAATAAATTAGGTCATAAACTTAAAATATTTTCACAACATACCACAATTAAAACAGTTCTTTTAACAAGATTGCTACCATTGTTAAAAACGGGGTTCGAAACATTTAAAAAATAGAAAAGGTGAAAACTAAAACAGTTCATTTAAGATGAAAAGTATTCTGACATTATTAGTATAATAAATTTATAAAAATAAATTGAAAAATGCTCGATTAACCAGGCCTACGTCTAAGCAACATGACTTGTTAGACAAGCGGATAATACGCAAAAGAATTTTTTGAAATCTTGTGTAATTATATTTTTTCATTTGTGTTGCCCGTTTAATGAATTTGACATTTTATAAAACAAACCTACTAGAAATTTAACCTAATTCTTATTTAACATATACAGGGTGATTCGGGAGGAAATGGAAGTATTTTAAAGACATGTCCAGGAAGCAAAAATAAGCAAAATAAGCTCATATGTTCAAGTCCGATTTTCATTTGATTCAGAGATAAAGGTTTTTCTTTTTAAAAAGTTAATTAAGTTAAATTTGACAACGTTGTCCTAAATGCCAATTTGAAATAAAATATTAATTAGGCACATGTCATAAAAATTGACAGCTTGTCTTAAAATTGACAGTAGTTTGTTTTACGAGATTATAAAAATGCCTCATATTTTCAGTCATAGAGAATACGCAGATATGGTTTGTTTATGGATTTTGTAATCTTAATTTTGTGCGTTCAGTAGAAGAGTATCGACGTCGTTTTCCTAATCGAAGAATTGCTAATAGGCAAGTGTTTCAAACTGTTTTTACACATGCTAGCGAAACTGGAATATTCCCAAGTGCACGTATTGTTTCTGAAAAACAGCAAGGGATCGGTTTGGAGCTTGAAGAAGATATTCTGGATGTTGTAGAAACTAATCCTGGGATAAGTACAAGGCACATTGCAATCCAATTTGAAATTTCACAAACAATGGTTTGGAAAACATTTAAACGGCAAGGTTTTAAACCCGCTTTTCATCTGCAGAAAGTACAAAATCTTCAAGAAGGCGATTATCCATTAAGACTACAATTTTGTCAATGGTTCGTGAAAACAGAAGATTACTCAAATGCATTTTATTTACTGATGAAGCTCATTTTACTCGAGATGGAATTAACAATTGCCATAATAATCATCGATGGTCGGACGAAAACCCCCATGCCACGCAAAAACACTATTTCCAACATCGGTTTTGTATTAATGGTGCGGAATTCTAAATGATCAATTGTTTGGTCTTTTTGTATTGGATACTTCCAACATGATGCGCGTTTATAAATGGACCTGGTAGCGAGTTTCAGTGATCGATGATTCGCTCTAATTATCGCCACAGCATTAAGAATACGATCTAGTAGCGCATCCCTTGTGTCCACTTTCATGGAATAAACTAATTACTTCATCAATCCCCAAAGACAAAAATCTAGGGGAGTGAGATCCGGTGATCTCGGTGGCCAATGGTGCGGGCCTCTTCTGCCAATCTAGCGATGGCCAAAATGGATATTTGCATAATAAGGAGGTGCTCGAGCACCTGAACATAAACAAGAGCACCTCCTCATTATGCAAATATTGTGAGAAATTTCCTAAATATCCATTTCGGCCATCGCTGGATTGGCAGAGGAGGTCCGCACCCTTGGCCACCGCGATCACCGGATCTCACTCCCCTAGATTTTTGTCTTTGGGGATGGATGAAGTCATTAGTTTATTCTATGAAAGTGGACACAAGGGATGCGCTACTAGATCGCATTCTTAATGCGGCGGCGTTAATTAGAGCGAATCATCGTTCACTGAAACTCGCTACCAGGTCCATTTATAAACGCGCAAATAAATGTATCGAAATGGTTGGTGGAGTTTTTGAAAATTTATAAGTTCAGTAGTACATTTTCCATTTTCAATTTTATAAATTACTATTGTTCAAAATATCTATGAAACGAATGAAAATCGGACTTGAACATATGGTCTTATTTTGCTTATTTTTGCTTCCTGGACATGTCTTTAAAATACTTCCATTTCCTCTCGAATCACCCTGTATAGTGAGTACGTCATGCGCAAAGTACTCGATGAATGGTATGGGGGGGATTGCAGTGGGAGGAAGGCGCATAAGTAATCTCAACTATGCCGATGATACTCTTATATTGGCGGCAGACCAACTCGAGCTGGAAATGATCATGACAAGGCTGGGAAATATAAGCAAAGAGTACGGCTTAAAACTAAACATCAGTAAAACCAAAGGCACGATAGTAGACCGGAAATCGAACAACTCAACGGTTTCGAAGTTTCGAACAAGTTTCGAAGTGGATAAATTTATTTATCTTGGTTCCCTCATCACCAACACAGAAGGTAGAGTAGCCGAAATAAGACGACGGCTAGCAATAGCAAGAATTGACACGCATATGGAAGGGCACGTCAATTAGTAAAGCTACGAAAATCAGGCTGGTCTCTACTTTAATTTTCCCAGTTGCATCATACTCGGCTGAAACCTGGTCGATCAGACAAGCGGACAGAAAGAAAATAGATGCATTTGAAATGTGGGTTTACCGACGAATGCTCCGAATATCATGGACGCTACACCGCACCAATGTATCGATCCTAGAAGAACTTAAAATCGAGGACTGACTGTCCAAGAGAATAAACCGGAACAAAGTGCGGTATTTCGGGCACGTCTCCAGAAGACCGGATGCATTAGAAAAGCTGGTGGTTCAAGGCAATGTCGACGGACGAAGGTCAGGAGGAAGATCGCCAACTCGATAGGTAGACGGAATCAGAAGCTTGACTGGACTCTCTCTCTCTCTGCACGAGGCCACAGAACTAACCCAGAAAAGAGAGGAGTGGAAAATTGCTTTAAAAATGGTAGAAGCATAGTGCCACCAAATCCTTGTAAGGGTAAAAGGATCGAGAGACCCCTTGAACATCTTTGGCAAACAATGGCACAGAGCCTAGCACCTGGGAAGAGTGAGGTGGACAGGTCTCCTTAGCCGTAGTAAAGACGACCTGTATAGGGATGACAACCCCGAATAATAAGCCTCCCAATCTAACAACTTGGGTAGTATCTTGGACATTGGTTCGCCACTGTCCCACGAAGAATATTCTTCAACTGAGCATGAAGGAAAATTTCGCTAAATGCACTAACCCAGGTGATAACCTATCCACCGTCACCTATGGTGACGTTAGCGAACCTTCGGATTCTGGGGAATCCGCACCACTATGTTTTAAGGATGAGTCTGAGCATCCTGAAATCACCGGACGTAAACTCAGACCAAGTCGGTAAAGCTTCTTCGCAACATTTATTGCCAACTCACTGCTAAAAGTGGGTAAACTGAAACATTTGACTGATTCACTAACACGACACAACATAATACTAACAGCAGTACAGGAAACCAGATTTACGGACTAACATGCCTTCGATTCCAAAGGCTACAGAATCCTCAACGGAAAAGAGGGTCAGCGGGGAAAGGAAGACCGTACCCCACTACAGGTACAGGATTTATAATCAGTCACAGGATACTGGATTCAGTCACCGACTTTACCTCCCGAGCAGACGTGTATCCATTCCCTCTCTGAATTGCGCAAACAAGGGCTAGTATAGTCAATGTGCATGCCCCAATCAAGCAGGACAACAGACGCAATCCAGACAGAACTGATAAATTCTGGGAAGACTTAGGAGATATTATCTCTAAACTTCCAGAGAGGCACAACATCATACTTTTTCGTGACTTCAATACTCAATTTGGAAGAGAGAAAAAAATACAGAAACATAGTGGGCAATTATCCGGCGCATAAGCGAACCAACCGCAACGGAGAACGATTGGTGTATCTGTGTAGGATTTTAGGGTTGCTCATGAAGTCTATAGCCTTCAAACATTTGCCAAAGAAGCAGAAGACTTGGATTTCACCTAATACCAACCTGAGTGAATACCAGATAGATCATGGCCATTTCACGAAAATCTCAAAAGAAATACAAAACGTGAAGGTACTAAGTAGCGCCAATCTGTACTACTACCTCTCAAAGATCAAAATAAGACTTAATAACCTAACCTAACCTAACAACCTTGCTCAATAACCTAACCTAACCTAAAAACACTAGATTACACAGAACCTCCAAAATGGTAAGATTTGACGTAGAGCGACTTAAAACAGTCAAGAAGTAAGTCAGAGACTGAACAATACAGATCTTAACAGCTGGAACCAACTGAAGGGGTCTCTTGTCAAGGCGGCCAATGAACTCGCCCCTCTCGCTAGAAGAAGGAAGCATCCGTGGTGTACTGAAGACAGTGACAATGCAATAGCCCAAAGACAGACAGCCTGGGTGAAGTGGAATTCTAAAAAGACCAAGGAAAATTGGCATAAATTTTTTGAACTTTAGAAAGGTTACAGCCAAGATAATTGAAGAAACCAAACGAACCTTCACACAAAACCAACTAACTCAAATCGAAAAGAGCTTTGCTAAGAATAAATCTAGAGATTTCTTTGGAACCTTCAAGCAGACAATCAGAAAATACGCTCCGGCAAGCCTCCACTTCAAAGACTCACAAGGCAAACTGGCTTATAACGACAAGGACAACTGCCACCTTTTAGCTCAGTACTTTAAAAATCGACTCAACTGTGACCCGCCTAGCGTAGACTTCGACTATAAACAAACCACACCAAACCGGAACTCGCTGCCTCCTTCATTGGAAGAAGTTGGTCAATGATAAGGCAGCTAGAGGACTATATCGTTGCTGAACTGTGGAAAGGTGCTGGAAACAATGCCGTGCGCAAGCTAACCAAGATCATCCAGGACATCTGAGAATCAGAAAAATTACCACCCGATTGGAAATCTGCACTGATTTATCCGCTTCCCAAAAAGGGAGATTTACTAAATGTAATTGAAATGGAATTTCTCTCGTTCCATTAGCATACAAGATTCTCTCGAAGGCATTATAAACAAGGGCAGAAAATCAGCTGGATTGCAAACTGGGAGAATACCAGGGAGGCTTCAGGAAGACCCGATCCTGTGTTGAACAGATTTTAAAATTTAAAACTGTACTGCATACTCCAATATAAGAAACCGCAAGGTGGTCGTCAACTTTGTAGATTTTCGGAAGGCCTACGATTGATAGCGATACGCTTAACAAGTACTCCAGGAACTAGGGTTAGACAACAAAATTCGCAGACTCATCCTAGAAACTTTGACCAACACCGATTCCAAAGTAAAATTTAGAGGCGAGATTTCAGAAAGCTTCGAAAGAAAAATTGGAGTGGGACAAGGAGATGGACTTTCCCCACTTCTCTTCAACTGTGTCCTTGAAAAGGTTATGAGAGAATGGCGCAAGGAAATGATCGACTTGGAACGTATGAACGATGGACTTGTTGTAGATTGCTTGGCCTTTGCATATGACTTGGCTTGGCCTTTGCATATGACAGTCGACTGCCAGTCTTCAAGGAGTGTGGACGTGCCTGTTATCGTGGTATAAAAATATACTTAAATAAAAACTTTTTCAATGTGAAACAGTGCGTAGTTACTTAAACTGTTAAACAATGCCTCAACTTAGGTCTCAGATTACTACGGAGGTATCTTCAACAGGGTACGGTAAGAAGGATACGGAAATATTATCGTATCTAACTAGTTCTGAGTTTAAAAACGTGTTAGCTGGCCTTATTAAACAAGAAGTTGAATCACTTACCGTTCTGTTTGAAGAAAAAGTTACACAACTTAACAATAACATCCAACTGTTAACGGAACAGAATAAAAAAACTGCTGCATCTCATACCGCCACTCGTCAATAATGAATCGACAGAATGTTCACAAAAATCAGTTACTATCACGGACAAGGATAGTGGAAACAACTCAGGTACGAAACCTGACAACCGAAAAAATAAACAGAATGCTGATAAGACGGCCGACTTGAGAAAAATAGTGTGATAGAATCCGACACAGATAAAAATGAAGAAATATGGGCAAAATAAGTGCAAGAAAATAAAAACCAAAGATATAGGAAACCCGAAAACATTATTGGAATCTCGCAAACCAGCCAGATTAAAGCTGCAAATAAATATGCCCATTTGCACATTTATAAACTTGAACCTAGTTTAAATGAAATAGACATAATAAACCACCTACAGGGAAAAGGTATCAAAGAAGTATCGTGTGAGAAGCTTGCATCCAGGTATCCAAAGGAGTACTCCTCCTTTAAAATTACAGCCGCTTTCGAACTTCTAAATACGCTTAATTCACCGGAAACTTGGCCGAAATGTACCTACATCAGACGTTTTTATTTAAGCCGGGATATCCGAAAGAAGGCAGAATAAAACAAACAATTGAATCTTATAATGCTAATAGAGTGAATAATCTTTCAAAGTTAGAAGATGTAAAGTTTTGTAGCAACTTGCTGATTTTTCTTAATATCCAAAGTGTAAAACGGAAAATTAATCAGGTAGAGGTGATGTTATCAGAGAACAAACCAATATTTGTGTGTATGGCTGTAGACATAGTTGAGTGGGGATTTTGTCAATCAAATTCACATAGAAGACTATAGTTTAATAAGCTCATTTTGCCGCAGAAACACTAGTGGTGGTGGGGTTGCGATTTTCGGAAAACATGGTTTTGACGGGTTTAAAGAAAAAAGGAATTTAAATTGTGTACAGAAAGAAATATGATTATTTTTATTCCATTCCACTCCACATATTTCTATTCGACCGCACGGTGGACGATATACCACTATAATTAATGTCTTATGATTATTTTTATTCCATTCCACTCCACATATTTCTAAGACATTAATTATAGTGGTATATCGTCCACAGTGCGGTTGTTACAAGTCGTTCATGACTATAATGGAAAAAACACGGCAGTATTATTCATAAATTTAATGAAGTCATAATAACTGGTGATTTCAATATACATTTCGAGGGGTCATCAAAAGAAAAATAAAACATTGAAAATCTAATGCGGTCATATGGATTAATTGGACAAATAAAAGAATATACAAAAACTACAATCAAATCATAAAGTATTATAGATAACATCTTCGCACGGTCAAACTACCTATCAGGCATTACAGTAAAGGATGCAATATGCTCAGATCACAAGCTAATACTCGTTGGCAAATAATCAAAATAAAGGTTACAGTCAAGAAGTGCAGCTCAGAAGAAATTTTTGTACAAAGAACAAGGAAAGGTTCCAAATGAGTCTCAGTGAAGAATCATGGGAAAGCTGTTACGCCACAGAAGACTGCAATGAGAAAGCCTCAGAATTTATTAAAATTTTACAGTTTCATTTCTTTGAATGTTTTCCTCTGAAAAAGATAGGTGAGGGGGTTCTAGGGGAGGGTGTCCCCTAGAACCTGCGTAACAGGCGAAGTAAGAACTTCCAGCAGAAAATTAAAAGATTTGTTTGTTCTACAGAAAAAAATTCCTATATTAAAACAACAATATTTAATGGACAAGAATAAACATCGGATACTCGTAGTTGAAACTAAAAGAAAATTCTATAATAATAAAATAAATAAAGCCTCCAACAAACAGAAAGCGTTATGGCAAACAATTATTGATATATCCAACAAATCCAAAGACAATAGAATCATAAGAATCAAAGAAAATAATAGGACCATAACTAATTTGGAAGAAATAGCTAGAAGATTCAATATATTTTTAAAAAATGCTCCAGAAAAAATAGCAAACAATATTAAGCATACTAACATTACGAATGATCATATCTTTCACAACAACAAAAGCATGTTTCTAGCAGAGTTCTCAAAAATGAAATTACTGGCATCATTCTTAAATTAAAAAATAAAACAAGTTCCGGACCAGATTAGCTTCCATGCAATATTATCAAAGAGTTTTATGAAGAACTAATAGATCCAATAGCTAATATTGTAAACTGTTCATTTAAAAACGAAGTTTTCCCGAGTATCCTTAAAACATCTAAGATAATTCCCTTGCATAAAAAAGGAGACATAACAGAATTGAACAACTACAGAGCAGTAGCCATGGTGTCGGTGCTATCAAAAATCATTGAATACTGCATGGAATGCAGAATAATTCCATTTATAAGAAAACACAATATAATTCCAGTGCAGCAACATGGCTTCTGTAAGTCAAGATCAACCACGACCGCTATTGAACAATGTTACAATATGATTATAAATGAGGTGGATGTTGGGAAATGTCCAATAGACATTTTCTGTGATCTGTCAAAGGCCTTCGACTGTGTACCTCAATTAAATTTGATTGATAAACTTTATACATACGGATTCAGAGGGAAAACGGGTGAATGGTTCAAATCCTACCTACTGAACCGAAATCAATATGTAAGGATTGGGAATAGTACTTCGCCTACAATACCAACATGTGTATGTGTTCCACAAGGAACAGTGCTAGCTCCAATCCTATTTTCAATTTTTACTGCAGATATGGTACAGTACATTGGAGCTGATACATGCACTTTATATGCCGATGATTATAACCAGCGTTATTGTTCGCGGAAATACCATAGAAGATTCAACAAGAATGGCTAAAGTAGTACTAAGCAAAATGGAGATATGGTTTGCTGCCAATAATATACACCTAAATACTGACAAGACAAAATATATAATCTTTAAAACTAATAGAAAGAGAGGACTTGACGAAGACTTAAATCTACAATTATATAACAGTGTGCTACAAAGAACTATTAGTATAAAATTTCTAGGAATTTTTCTAGAGGAGAATCTACAATGGAAGAAAACAGCAGATGCCATCATACATTAAATAAACACTAAAGTTTATATATTAAGGAACCTTCGAGAAATCTTAGACAACTCAATGCTACTGAATATATATAATGCTGAATATATATGCTGAAATTGAATCAGTGCTTACATATGGTATACTATTCTGTGGACATACGACGCACCTTCAACGTGTTCTCATAGCACAGAAGCGAGTTATCAGGGTCTTTGCAAGAATTATGATAACTCAATCATGCAGGCCTCATTTTAAAAACTATAACATAGTTACAGTGCCCTGTATATATACAGGGTGGGGCACATAAAGTGTTACAGAGCAATAACAGTCAAACTATTGATTATATTCAAAAAAGTTTCAGACAAATGTTTTAGGGATCGAGAGGGCCGTCATACTGGACCACTCTATTTTTTTATCGGTGGAGGCGCTGAAGCTACGTCAAGGTCACCTCCACTTTTTTAAATGGAATCATGTATTTTTTTTTCGATAATATTATTGCCGATTTTAAGACGAATTCAACGACCTGCAACACGAGGTCAAAGGAACGAATGAAAATGGCAGATAAGAATAAAAAAGGCACATAAAGTGTTACAGAGCAATAACACACAATTTATTAATAATATCCAAAAATGTTTCATATTAAAGTTTAAGTGTTCGAGAAGGCCGTCATACTGGGCCACACTATTTTTTTATCGGTGGAGGCGCTGAAGCTACGTCAAGGTCAACTCCACTTTTTTAAATGGAATCATGTATTTCTTTTCGATAATATTATTGCCGATTTTAAGACGAATTCAACGACCTGCAACACAAGGTCGAAAATATCGAAAAATATCGGAATAATCACTTTCAAAGGATCGACTAACCTTGGTTTTCTGTTGACATATCAGTTAGTCACGGTTTACTTTCTAATGTGAGAACATTGAATCGCGAAAATGAACGAATTTCAAAAACCTTTTGATATGTTGATGGTGTTGGGCGAATGCCTTAAAAATTACAGAAAGGCCCGAGATTTGTATGCGGCTCGTTATCCGGATAGGCGACAAAAATCGCACATGGCTTTTAAGCGTTTAGCTGACAATTTCTGTCGTTTGGATACAGTGAAACAAGCACGAGTGAAACGTCCACCGATTACTAATGAAAATAATGCGGCTGCTATGTTAGCTTTTGTTGCACTAAATCCACATTAGAGCAGCAGGCAAATGGAAAGAGAGAGTGGAATTAGTAGACGATATGTGTTAAGGATCTTGCATAAACACAAGTTCCATCCGTATCGTATGTCATTACACCAGGATTGTACGGCAATGACTTCCTAAATCGCGTTAATTTCAGTAATTGGATTCGTAGAAAAATGCGCACATATGTTTCATTTTTGAGTCACGTGCTTTTTTCTGACGAATCTAACTTCAGAAATACGGGAAATGTGAATAGGCATAACATGCATTACTGGGCAAATGAGAATCCTCGATGGATGAGAGCTATACAATTTCAACATCCGTGGTCCATTAATTGTTGGTGCGGCATTGTCAGCGATCACGTCATTGGTCCATATTTTTTTGAAGGTTGCTTAACTGGGCAAGTTTACGCAAACTTTCTACAAAACGTACTGTCTGAATTACCAGAAGACGTGCCCCTGTATGTTCGCATGAACATGTGGATGCAACAAAACGGTGCACCACCCCATTATGCTCCGTGTTCAAGACAAGTGATGAATGAGATTTTTGGCGAAAAGTGGATAGGACGAGGCGGTCCTGTAGCTTGGCCACCTCGTTCGCCAGATCTAACATCAGCCGATTACTTTTTATGGGGGTTTATCAAAGATCGCGTAATGGCGGTAGCACCTACCACGCCTGATGACATGAAGGAAAGAATCCGCCGAGCTTGTACCGAAATTACACCACAAATGTAGGCTGAAGTTAGACGGTCTTTTCACCAGCGGATTAACAAGTGTTTACAAGTCGAGGGTCACCAGTTCGAGCATCTTCTGTAGGTACACCGAAACCAAGGTTAGTCGATCCTTTGAAAGTGATTATTCCGATATTTTTCGATATTTTCGACTTTTTTCATACTTTGCATGACTAGAATGACCTTGTGTTGCAGGTCGTTTAATTCGTCTTAAAATCGGCAATAATATTATCGAAAAGAAATACATGTTTCCATTTAGAAAAGTGGAGTTGACCTTGACGTAACTTCAGCACCTCCACCGATAAAAAAATAGTGTGGCCCAGTATGACGGCCTTCTCGAACACTTAAACTTTAATATGAAACATTTTTGGATATTATTAATAAATGGTGTGTTATTGCTCTGTAACACTTTATTTGCTTTTTTTATTCTTATGTGCCTTTTTCATTCGTTCCTTTGACCTTGTGTTGCAGGTCGTTGAATTCGTCTTAAAATCGGCAATAATATTATCGAAAAAAAAATACATGATTACATTTAAAAAAGTGGATGTGACCTTGACGTAGCTTCAGCACCTCCACCGATTAAAAAATAGAGTGGTCCAGTATGACGGCCCTCTCGATCCCTAAAACATTTGTCTGAAACTTTTTTGAATATAATCAATAGTTTGACTGTTATTGCTCTGTAACACTTTATGTGCCCCACCCGGTATAAGAGAACTGGCGTCCTAGGTATACAAAAATAAACAGCGATTTAATAAAAACTTCGATATAAACAACATAAATAGAATAAATTCCTCAAACTACCGGATGCCAAGGAGTTACTTATCACTGTGCAGTGGAGCACCAAATAGATTTGGAATAAAAATTTATAACAATCTGCCCAACTTCATCAAAGAAGCCAAAACTTTTAACTCCTTTAGAAAAATGACTTTTTAAGTGAGAAGCGTTATTACTCCATAGACGAGTTCTTAAAAGTGAAAATTGATATGACTAGTAATAATTAATTAACCAATATTTTCAAATTATGTGTGTTTTGATTTCAACCAATTTTTTATCTGTTTCTTGGGTTTTTTATTTTTAAATATTTTTTTTGCTTTGGGCCATTTTCCGTACCCATATATATTTCTTGTTTTTTTTTCTCTCTTGACGTATCTTATAGATATATGTATATACATGTACCTCCTAATGAATAAATACTTTTTGATTTGATTTGATTTGATAGCACTGTTTGCTGATTCTCTTGCGATGGCAATGCAGGTAAACTGCCTCAGAAAACGGGCTGCCAAAGTGGGTCTTCAAGTGTTGCTGGAGAAAGCAGAATTCTTCACCAACATCAGAGAAGCAAACAGAGAGATGTTACTAGAGCATGAAAACATCAAGAGGACTGAGAAATTTAAGTATCTCGGCGAATGGATTGAACCCAACTTATCAGAAAGAGCATCATTATTCAAGAGAGTCAACAAGTTAGAACTAGCCTATCGACTGATTAAGATCACTTACAACAAGAAATGCCGCAACCTGAAACTTAAGCACTACACATCAGTCTTTCGACCAGAAGCCCTGTATGCCATGGAGGGTCTTTCTTTGAACCGAAGAGGTCTGGTAGAGAAATTAGTCTGGTGAAGAAAAATTAGAAAGAGGATTATCCTCAGGAAGATCCTAGGCCCGGTAAAGGAAGATGGGGAATTCCGAAGGCGGCATAACTCTGAGCTCTACGAACATAATGAGATGCTCTCTGATTGTGCAAGGAAAAGAAGGGTAGCTTTCTATCGCCACGTTGCAAGATTGGCTCCAAACTGACTAACCAACCGTCTGTTCACCTTCTGGCAAAACAAGAAGGTTCGTACCACTTACTTCGTTTACAGAAACCGAGAAGGATATTAAAGAATTGGGAATAACAGATCTCCAAAACAGAGAGTTTGTGAGACGCACCCTGAAGGAAGTCCGCGGATTTCCGTGAAAAAAACCCCGAAGGAAAGGTACCCCTGGACAGAAGAAAGAAAGGAGTTACACCGAGCAAAGGTCAAAGCCCAACAGTTGAACAAGCGTGGTTCTAAGTAGGCCTATTCTAAGTAGTATGGTACCTAAACCTGGTAAGCCCCCGCTACATCATTTTGTCCAATCTGCCTACTAGATACCATCGGCAAGCTCTTTGAACGAATAATGGCCACGAGGATAAGCCAAGAACTCGATCTGCTTGGGGGACTATCAACATTCCAGTATGGGTTCCGAGAGGGAAGGTCGACAACTCACGCCATCCAGGAGGTGATGAAAATTGCCCGTTGTGCTAACCTGGGAAAAAGAAGACACAGAAAGATATGCTTAGCGGTCGCGCTAGATGTAAAAAATGCATTCAATACTGTGCCTTGGCGGAAAATCGTGGATGCACTTAGACGGAAAAGGGTCTCTGCCTATATTATTGATTTAATCAAAAGCTACTTTACGGACAGGACCCTAAAAATAGATGACAAAATAAGACCGGTATCTTGCGGTGTTCCCCAGGGGTCGGTTCTCTGGCCGCTGTTGTGGAATATCCTATGCGATGGCGTCTTGGACCTGGTAAAAACGAACGACCTGAGAGGCTGTAGACTAATCGCATTTGCCGACGACCTAATTGTGGTGTCAGTTGACGCAAACGAGAAAGCTGTACTGGCGATGGCCGAATCTGCAATAAAAGCGATACATACATGGATGGAGATAAACGAACTACAAATAGCTCTAGAAAAGTCTGAGGTCATTGCGCTAACAAGAAATAAGCGCAATGACCTCAGACTTTTCTAGAGCTATTTGTAGTTCGTTTATCTCCATCCATGAATGTATCGCTTTTATTGCAGATTCGGCCATCGCCAGTACAGCTTTCTCGTTTGTGTCAACTGACACCACAATTAGGTCGTCGGCAAATGCGATTAGTCTACAGCCTCTCAGGTCGTTCGTTTTTACCAGGTCCAAGACGCCATCGCATAGGATATTCCACAACAGCGGCCAGAGAACCGACCCCTGGGGAACACCGCAAGATACCGGTCTTATTTTGTCTTGTGAAATATCCTGGCCGCAAGAGGATTGAACCCATGTCTGTCAACATAATAGGTAGGTTGGTTCCCGCGACACCGACAATGAAATACCTCGGCGTCCATATCGACGAGCGGCTTTCCTGGAGCAGGCACGTGAAAAATGTAGCAGTGAAAGCCGAACGTGCAGGTACAGCACTTCGTAAGTTGATGCCCAGAAAAAATGGCCCAAATATTAACGCAAAAAGGCTACTAAATGAGGTCGTTAATTCCATCTTCCTTTACGCTGTACCGGCCTGGGTGGAGTCGCTACATGCAGCCACAAACAAAAACAGACTAATAAAAACACAACGCAGCATGTTAATAAGCATATGCTGCGCTTACCGCACGGTGTCAAATGTGGCGCTACAAGTCATAGCGACAGTCCCGCCGATTGACCTAATGGCTGAGGAACCAAGGCACAAATACAAAAGTGAGGGCTCGACACAGAAGTGCACTGATGAGCAGATAGCAGAAACGGTGGAACGACGCCAAGAAGGGAACTGGACCAGAACTCTCATCCCAGAAATTGAGCCATCGCTGAAGCGCACTCATGGCGAGGTTAACTACCACTTAACACAAGTGCTGAGCGGACACGGAAGCTTTGGCTCATATGTTAAAAGGATTGGAAAGGCTGAAAGTGACAGCTGCAGATACTGCCAAAGGATAGACTCAGCTGAACATACTAATTTCGAATGCCCGCTATGGGCTGAAATCAGAACTACAACAGAGCGGGCGGTGGAAGAGCCTATCAACTCCTCTAATATGGTCCAGCTGATGATTAAAGGCGAGAACAACTGCCACGATACTTCGAACAAAAGACGAAGATGAAAGAAAGTTCAGGCTGCTGTCCAGAAACGGTCAGCCGTGATGGAAAGGATCACCACTTTGAAGTAGTGCTAACGCGGTTCCAAGTCTAGTACTGATGGGGGGAGGTGGTTTTAGTGGGTATACTATCTCTGGAAGGGAAGGAGTCCCACACTACCCAGGTAGTGGGTGCCTATAAAAGGTTTCCCCTTCCTCCTAAAAAAAAAGTAGGCCTATTCGAAACAAGAAGAATAACTGTATTATTTTTCACCTTTTCTATGTTTTTAAATGTTTCGAACCCCGTTTTTAACAATGGTAGCAATCTTGATAAAAAAAACTGATACTTGTGGTATGTTAAATTGTGGTAAAAATATTTTCAGACCTAATCTATTTACTGTTCTCTTATTTTATTTTGTAGCCTGATGATGGCGAAATTTTCTAAATAAATCGCCGAAACTAGTAGCTAGTTATAAATTTAAACAATTTTTTCTTTCATTGTCCTATCGTCACCAGTTAATTATACATTCGAATATAACCGTTTTTGAACATTAATTACATAATATCGAAATCGGAATTGCGAATATTTTTTCTGTGATATAAAAAATGCAACACTCAGAAGGAGTAAGAATTTTTGCACCAAACCTGGCAGAAATATTTAACTTCAAAGGTATTGATTGATTAAAATTTCATTAAAAATAATCCAGTGGTCACGGCAAATGTGACGTTTGAATTGTTGTTACAATCGAAATTATCGGGTGTATTTCTTGCGAGATTTAGTCGATTTCGAAATTGTTTTTGGTTGCAACTATTTTCTTTTTGCGATTTTCTTTCCTTTTAGAGGTTGAGATTATGCCTAGAGTACGGCAACGTGAAAATTATCAACAACTGAGTGATTTCGACAGAGGTCGCATTGTTGGTTTAAGTGAAGGTGGTTTTTCATTCTGAGAAATTGCTAATCGTCTTTACTGTAACCAATCCTCTGTAGTACGGTGTTATCAAGCTTGGTCCACAGAAGGTCAAAAACGTCGTAGAAGAGGAAGTGGACGGCCAAGACAGACATATGTGGTCCTGGACTGGCATTTCCTATAAACGGCATTAAAACACTAGATTCTCGATTAGAAAATCAATAGCCGATCAATGGTTTGGAAAAGAAAGGACGTCCTGTAACCCATCGTAGAGTTTACCGACGAGTTAAAGCTTTTGACTTGCAGTTCTATCGACCACATCTTGAGCTTCCGCTGACGGCTCGTTATCGACAGCAACGTTTGGAGTGGTGTACCTTGGGACTGGATTGGGACGTGGAATGGCATAAGGTGGTCTTCAGTGACGAATCCCGATTCTGCTTGGGAATGTACGATGGTCGCATGATGGTCAGACGTAGACGCTGAGAACGTCGCCAAGAGCAGTTTTCTGTTGAGGGGCATGTGCAGCACACAGTGGGGGTTATGGTATGGGGTGCTATTGTTAATGGAAGCGGCTCTTAGTTGGTATTCGTCCGAGGCAATATGAACGCCCACCGATATGTTGATGAAGTGGTAGAACCCCATATCCTTCCATTCCTCCAGGGGATGGAGGACCCGGAAGACATTCTATGGAGCGATTTTTTTTTTGGCTAACGTCAATATCTTGACGTGGCCACCTATCTGCCGTGGCCACATATCTCCCGACGTTCCACCCATCGCACATGTTTAGGAAATGATGGGTAAAAGATTTAAGCAATTAACCTATCCTCCACGGACACTAGGAGCTCTCCGGCACGAGCTACAGATTGCCAGGGATGCAATACCTTTGGGAGAAATCGATAACCTGATGAAATTCATGCCCAGAAGGGTGCGGGAGTGTTAAACTTTTGGGGGTGGCCTTTAACGCCTTTATCTTTTATTTAATTTGTTTGAAATTTTAATCAATTACAAGCTTTACAACTAGTATTAATAATATCAATTACTACTAGTAAAACATTTCTGCCAAGTTTGGTTCAAAAATTTCCACCCCTTCTTGGTGTTGCATATTTTATATCACATGGTATATATTATGAATATTTTCGTTGCAGATTTAGTTTTTGAGCTACTGGAAAATTGATTTTAGTTCTCTCTTTTTAATCATTTCTTGAGTTGTGTCACTATTGTTGCTGGTCATATTATTTGTTAATATGTATTTTTTGTAGGATAAATATAAAAATGTTGTTAAAAATATATTGATATTGAAGATCGATGAAATTAGACAAAGAATGAAATCGCATGAATTTGCTATGTTAGCTGATAGAGTTCCAAATGGTAAATACTTTAATCACTCAATTTCCATATAATATTTTTAATAATATAATAGAGCTTCGGAAAGGTTGAATATATTTATATATTCAAGCTGTGTTCCACTTTAATAAGTTGGTATAGTATGAATAATAATAATAATATATTTAATTTGTATAAAAGGCTATCGACCCTAAGTCTTTTGGCCCTGGTAATTACATAATTGTTAGGAAAAATTAAATTATAACAAACATAAATATAAGCGCAAACGCTAACGAAAATATAAGCACAACATAGAGAAATCTAACATATTAATCGTAAACAGTTTCCATAAGAGTTAACGATGGATGTTTTTTTTAAGATGTTCTGTTGTTCCTCTTTTTCCATACTTGTTCCATTATGTTTTTGTTTTTACCTCGGTCTTTAAATTTTTGTCGCAGCATGTCATATCTTTTAAGGATTGGTGTTAATTTGGTTCTTACGTATAGCAGTTCGTTAGATGGATTGTGTATAGGGTTGTCTGGGTGTCGCATTTTTGTTATTATTCTCAGTGCGGTTCTTTCGGCAATTTCCAATCTATGTCAAGTCGTCCTGTTTGTGTTTGTCCAAATAATGTGTCCATAGTCCAAGATCGGTTTGCAAATAGTTTTGTAAATAGTGGTCGCTGTCTTCACGGAAATCCCCTGATCACGGAAAGTCAGGGACCGAAAGTCTTTGGCTCTTTTTATGATTTCACATTTGCGTTCTTTTATGTGAATGTTAAATTTTGTTGCTCCATCGAATGTGATGCCCAAATATTTAATAGTAGGTGTTGGGTTAACTGTGGTAAGGCCAACCTTTATGTGTGGAGAGTTACTAGAAATTCGGTGAAAGGGTAGAAGAAGCTGACATTTGGAAGGGTTTGGGCCTAATCTCCATTTGTTGAATCAATTGTTTGATTAGTAAGTATTTGTAATTTTTTAATTGCTTTAGGAAGAGATTGTGCATGAGATATGAGGGCTGTGTCGTCGGCGTATTGGAGAATGTAGGGATGGTTTATGAGATTGGGAAAGTTGAGGTCTGTATTAAAAATGTCGTGGCAGAAAGTGTTGTAAAGTATGGGTGATAATTGTGAACCTTGTGAAACACCTTGGCGAGGGGTAAATAAGTTAGAGTGAGCGTCGTTGACTTTAATGCATAAGTTTCTGTCATAAAGGAAGTCTTTGAACATAAAAAGAAGATAAAAGGGGGTGTTTAAATTGTGTAATTTGAAAAGCAGTCCGTCGTACCAAACTGTGTCAAAGGGTTTATTTATGTTAAGAAAAAGAGCAGCAGAGTGTTGATTAAGAAGGTTTGTATATTGTTCGTGAGGATGAAAAGTGGATGTATAGTAGAATGTGAAGGTTTAAAACCAAATTGGAAGCCGGGGATCTGATTGTCCAAACAGGTCCAAATACGGGCTTTTAGAATTTGTTCCAAGTTTTTACCTAAAACGGGAAGTAGGGTGATTGGTCTATAGCTTTTAGTAAGTGTCTTGTCCTGGCCTGGTTTTAATAGAGTGATGATTGTGCCAGATTTCCAAGAAGGGGGAAATATGCTGTGTAATAGGCAAAAATTGTATAATTTAATTATATGCTTGTGAATTTTGGTCTGATAAGTAGTTTCGATATGTTGTCCCTACCAGGAGCGCTGTTTTTACCCAAAGCAATGATTGAAAAGTACTCGTCGTCTGTGATTTCAACAGGGGCCTGAAAATTGTTGTTTTCCAAACCAGTGTTGGACCAGTTGGATACTAAGTTAAGATTTTCGTCATCAAAGTCGGAATTATGAGTGGGTGTGAACGCTTTTTCGAAGGTTTTTGCGAAAAGGGAGGCTTTTTGGAGGTCTGAAGGAGTGGAGTGAGGAAATTTGGAGTCTATGATTTGTGGCGATTGAATTTGGTTTTTGTATTTACTTAATTTTTTAATTATGTCCCAACAAGTTTTACCGTAATCCCGTTCAATCTCCTTGCAGACATTAAGCCAGGAATGACTTCTATGTTGGAATATGTGAACTTTAATTTGTTTATTAACTTTGTTGAATAATTTTTTCAGGTCAGGTTCGTCTGTGTGTATATATTCCCTGTATATCTGTCTTTTGTATTTGATGAGTCTGATTATGAAAGGGGGGACACTTAGTGTGTGGCAGTGTTGCCAACTTTATTTTGCAGGGGATCGCACCATGCACTTGGAAAAATCGTATTTTGCAACGAATTTTCGAAAAAAAAAATAGTACGCGTAGAAACAAACAATACTAAATGATTTATATACGTAGTATAATAATATTTAATATTTAGGGTACAAAGTTTTAATATTTGCTATTTAGATACGAACAAGGAATGATTTTCTTGACCGTGGTTACCAGAATTTGGACACAAATTTGTCCACTAAGAAGTTTATATATACACTGCTCAAAACAATTACCGGCTCTCTCAAGAAAATCTGAAATACGCTCTAATTAATAGTTTTAATTGACACATAAATAATTATCAGCATCGCATACTTCCGGAGTATCAGACGGAAATGCTTACCACAGACGGAAATGTTTACCACTGACATTTTGACTTGTAAAAGTGAATGAAAATGAGTCATCTCAATGAAGTGGAAGTTGTTCGTGCTATAACATTAATTGAAAATGGCGAAAGCCTTCGACAGGTCTGTTATTCAGCGATTGTAGAACAGGTACTTGGTTACAGGTCAATATACCAGGCGCGGTGGGCAAGGTCGCAAAAGAAAAACAACCCACAATCAAGACCGATTTTTAATGATTTCGAGTCTTTCGAAAGACCTCTTCATTTCCCTCGGACGACGCATGGGGTCACTTTATCAGACCAGTCAATTAGGAGTAGGTTGAGTGAATCAAATTTGAGGGCAAGACGACCTGTCCGAAAACCCTCTTTGACATGATGCCACCGAATAGCAAGGATGAGAGCAAAGGTAAATGCCATACCCAAACCTGGGAAGAATCCCGACCTGCCAAACAGCTACCTCCCAATATCATTATACCATTTCTTTAAACTCTACGAACGGCTAATCCACCAGCGAATTCAAAAACATATACCCCCTGTTAATACCCCAACAGGCAAGCTTCAGACCTGGAAAATCATGCACTGGTCAGGTACTAAATCTCACAGAACGCATAGAGGAGAAATTCCAAAATAACAAGAGCTGTGTTCATCGATCTCACAGCCGCCTACGATACAATAAACCATAAAACCCTGCTTATCAAAGTCTATAAAACCACAAAACACTACAAACTATCGAAAGCAGTTCAATCAATACTCCAAAACAGAAGGTTTTATGTGGAAATTCAAAGAAACGGGCTCCCACAAGGAAGTGTTCTGGCACCCACTCTATTTAATATATACATCAATGATCAGCCTATAATAGAAAACACCAAGCACTACGTGTACGCTGACGACCTACTTGTCACAGTTCAAGGTAAGACATTCGGGAAGATAGAGGGCTGTAGAACGCAATGGGAACTATGTCTAAATTCTTTCGGAAAAACTCGCTAAAACCGAACGCATCAAAAACCCAAGTAAGTGCTTTCCATTTGAATACCCCCAAGGCTCAAAACAAACTAAACGTGTCCTGGGAGGGCAAAGAACTAGAATACACCGAAACATCAAAGTATCTGAGTGTAATCTTGGATAGAACACTAACTTACAAACAGCACTGTCACAAAACCAGACAAAAAGTAGTTGCTATAAATAGCCTTGTACAAAAACTAGCCGGAAGCAAATGGGGTACAAAACCTCAAGTTTTGAGAACATCTGCGCAAGCTCAACTGCAGAATATGCCTGCCCAGTCTGGTGCAGATCAACAAAACCAACTGAAGGAATAATGGCTATAGAGCTCGTAGAAAAATTTACTCAAACCTTCGTCGATCGCCATGTCCTTTATGGCCAAAAACAACAACGGAAAAGGCTCAAATCAAGAAAAAAATTTGCTACCATGGGACCGCTCGACAACTTCCATACCAACGAAAGCCCATGTGCAGGGTCAAATTTGCACTGGAAGACGTGTAGAACGCTAAACAGAATACGAACCGGCGTGGCACGCGTAAAAACAAACAAACTAAAATGGAAAATTGAGGAAGACCAACAATGCCTCTGTGAATGTGGGGAAATACAAAACATGGACCACCTGCTGGGATGCACATTATGCCTTGCAATGTGCTCCATCGATGAGATGTGGATTGCAAATGAAAATGCCATAGCCGAAGCCCGGTACTGGGCAGTAAAACTTTGAATGGAATGATTTTGGACTCGAAAAAGTAAAAGTAAAGTAAGCAAGGATGAATTTTTCTCGTGAACATGTCGTATGGCAACTTCGACTGTGCTCTTCGCAGATGAATCAAGGTTCCGTATTACTCGTTGCGATGGCCGAGTACGTGTTTACAGCCCAGGAGAACGGTACGCAGCTGCTACTGTCCAAGAAGTCGAAAGTTTTGGAGGTCATTCAGTTATGGTTTGGGGTGGGATTAGTATCGAGGGTAGAACCGACCTTGTTGTAATTCCAGGAAATCTTA
This sequence comes from Phosphuga atrata, assembly GCA_944588485.1. Classification (NCBI taxonomy): domain Eukaryota; kingdom Metazoa; phylum Arthropoda; class Insecta; order Coleoptera; family Silphidae; genus Phosphuga; species Phosphuga atrata. Next base: position 13,220,748 of record OX155895.1, on the reverse strand, counting down.
ACGCTAATCTCTATGTTGACATTGTCTTAGGAGAACATGTTGTCCCTGTGCATATGGAAAAGGTCAAAGTTTCGTGTTAATACAGGATAACGCAAGTTATCAACCACATACTGCTTCGATTGCGGCAAATCGATTGGAATCGTCGTATAGGCGACGAGTTGACAGGATAGTACGCTGCGTATTTCTAAAGCGCGAGTGGTACAGAGGGTTTAAAAAATTATTGCATGTCATCATTGAAAATCCAAAGAAGAAGTTTATGGCCTGCTCAAGTCGTTTGTTTGTCGTTGTTTTTCTGTTATTTTATTATGAAGATTGAAAGATTTGGAAAGATCGTATATTTTGCGTACGATTTCGAATACATGATCGTACAACGTGTCAGCTCAAAAAAAGTCGTATAAATACGATTTAAATCTACGGTTGGCAACACTGGTGTGTGGTGTTTGGGTGTTAGAGGAAGGTGCAGTGAAGGGTAATAAGGTTTGAAAAATGTGTTTGGAAATCCTCAATATGTTGAATCGAAATGTCTTTGTCGTTTGTTGAATTTAGGTAATTTGTCATGTCTGAATTAACATTGTCAATATTTGTTTTTTTGATGTTAGGTCTCGGTTTACAAGGAGATGTGTTTGCAGGGGGAAGGAAGAGTGGTTAGGATAGAGAATTTTATTGCCAAGTGATGGGATCCAAGATCCGGTATAAGTTGAATGTCGTTGATGTAGTGTGAGAGGTTAGAGGTGTGAAGAAATATGTCAGGAGTAGAGTCAGGATTGTTGGGCATAATGAATGTTGGAGGAGTGGGTCTTCTGATGAAATTTGAATTTTTGAGAAAATGGTTGAGAAGTTTAGTTTTAGAAGGATTGATGTTTAAGTCACCGATAATAATTGAATAGGGATACAATGGATACAAGGGATACAAGGAATATTTGACGAAGATATTTTGCTCAATACTGGAATGACGGTGAATATAGACCAAGAATATGTGGATTTTGTCATTTTTGAAGAGTAAAGTGAAGTGAAGGCAGTCATTGAGTGAAGGGAGCGTTGGCCTTACCAAGCTTATAAGCAGGGCGTAGATGAACTAGAGCACCCCCCTGGCTTTGTTGGTGATTGGATTTCCGTGAATCTGTATGGTGTTCCAGTTACTGAAAATTATTTCCTTGTCCGTCTGGGTTTTCGTCTCTACAAACATGCTGCAGTCAATATAATGTTTGTCAAGTGTGTATTCTATGAGGTGTTTTTTGTTGTAGTAGCTGTTTAGGTTGGAGTATATTACGTTTAATTTAGCCATTGTTTATCGAAATTACTGTTTGCGTCACGTCGTCGGTAGATTGTGTGGCGGGTACAAGATGAGGGTTTATTATGTCAAACATAATGATGTATAATTTATTCCCGGCAAAAAATGGTTGTGTATTGATTTCAAAATCGGTTGCGAAACGGCGGTGTAGTGTCTTTAATAATTCATCTCTTTTGGTGTTGGGAGGATCGTTTAGTTCATGTCTGTAAGTATTGATTATAAAGTCGTGTGTTGTCATAGGTGCATGAATTCTTGAATTCTTAGTGATGGTGGTTGGTAGATCGGCGGATTTTTTGTTGCTTAATTTAATTTTTACGTTGGGAACTCCATCAATGGGTTTGGTAGGATGTTTTGGGCACAGAGGAAACCATGTTACATGCTCAGTGCTGTTGCATGTTGCACATTTAGGAGGCAGTGGCGATTTACATAGATGGGTTTCATGTGCACCTGAACATTTTAAACATTTTTGGGGGCAGTGCAATTTTCTGTGGAGTGTTCAAATGACTGGCATTTTCCACAAGGACGAAGTATGGGTGCAGGGGGATTACTAGGCGAGACGGGGTAGTGTCTGTTCATATAGGAGAGCCCGCCTGACGCTAGAAGTTTCTCGAAAGAGGCAACATCACTCGTTATTATTCGAATTAATCGACACGGTTTATTATGGGCCCTGAATATTATTCTCTTGCAGTATCGTATATTCAGGTTTAGATTCGAATGCAGGTGAGTTGCAATGTCTTCATCTGATATTTCTAGTATTATAGCGATGATATAGCGATGATATAGCGATGTTCCACATTTTCAATTACTGCAGAGTAAGAAGGAGGTCTAGGTGAGGTCGTTTTGGTTAGATGTTGAGGGCGGTAGATCTTAACGGACTTAATGACGTTTCTGTTGCAAAGTGCTTTAAGTGTATCTATTGTAAGGGCAATCCGATTTAATGAGGTAGCCGGTAGAGGTTTTAATGATTATGTCCCTGTTTCCGGGAGCACTTTCCAGCCAAATGGAGCAGAATTGAATTCTAGACATACTAGAATCTTGAGTTGTAAAGGAGTAGTTGTATGTAAGGAGTCGATGGGCTAATGGGTCTAGATGCAGTGGTACAGGCTGGGTTGGTTTTATTTTTATCTATGAATTTCGCTTCCTTTTCTTTAGGTGGGTGTAAATAATTTTTTTTTCCTCTTGGTTGTAAAACCTTCGTCATCCATGTCGGATACTTGGGAGCTACAAGCCCCATCCATTAAAACGTTCAGTAAAATTACAATTTTCTGAAAATTTGCATGTCAACTAATTTTTCTAACAACGTCAAAAATTTCCAAAAAGTGATATAATCTCTAAGAACCTGTTGTCCAGACGAATTATTGGCTAAAACGATTCCACTCTCTTCTCTGAAGTGTTCAACACAAATTTGGATGCTATTGAAGTTCTTGCTATTTCTCTATTTCTATTTTTTATAGCACTACTATTTCTCAACTCTCGTACCTTTCGTTGCTGCGATAGGTATGGTATGATTATATCTATAATACTGCTTTACTGCTTTTGGGATAATTGCTCGGACCCGTCAATTTTATTTTCCAAAATACAATACCAACTTATTAAAGCGGAACACAGCTTGAATATATAAATATATTCAACCTTTCCGAAGCTCTATAATATTATTAAGTTTTTTTTATGACTACAAAACAAATCTCACGTTGAAACACAACAGATATTTGCGTTATTCAGTAGGTCTCTGTTAAATTTCTTGATACTAAACACGAAACTGGATTGTTTTTAAGATCAGATCTTTCTACTTAACCCAAAGTGAATAGCCATCTGCAGACGCATTTCGAGATCTATCTCTCAGCTTTGCTCTTTGGATTAATAAAATTGAATACACTTACATTAGTTTGAAAACCATGTCTCCTCGACAGCTCCTCACATGGTTTCACAAGTCTAGACAGACAAGAGTAGACAGGCAGAACTAGACATACCAAACTAGACAGGAAAGACTAGGCAGACATGACATTTTTTCTTTGGGGTGGGGACATAGCAAGCACAATAGACGTTAACTTGTCAAGTGACCCCCCTGAATCACGAGCATCTTGGTACCGCTATTAACATTTCCTCAAGATGTCGCTGTATATGTTTTATAGTATTTGTCTATTCCTACATCCCCCATTCACATCAGTGTTTAGGGGTTCAGAATTTATTTCTATCTACGTCTTGTTTCGTTCTTTCGTCCTTCTCTTTACCGCTGATTATGTTTTGTAACATGTCCTCGGAGTATGCCCAGTCGGTAGGCGATCTAAGCATTATGTCAACTAATTTTGTCACTTTTACTTCGGATCGTGTCTGGTTTATCCATATATCTCTTTCCGGAGCCCATCGATCGCACTTTTTTTTAGGTGGGACTCCTTCTCTTCCAGAGATAGTATACCTACTAAAACCACCCCCCACCCCCCCCTGCGTTAACATTACTTCAAAGTGGCGATCCTTTCCATCACGGCTGGCCGTTCCTGGACAGCAGCCTGACCTTTCTTTCGTCTTCGTCTTTTGTTCGAAGTATCGTGGCACACATCTTTGCTACTGCTTTCCAGTTGTCCTCGCCTGTAATCATCAGCTGGACCATATTAGAGGAGTTAATAGGCTCTCCCACCGCCCGCTCTGTTGTAGTTCTGAATTCAGCTCATTGCGGGCATTGGAAAGTAGTATGTTCAGCTGAGTCTGTCCTTTGGCAGTATCTGCAGCTGTCGCTTTCAGCCTTTCCAATCCTTTTAACATATGAGCCAAAGCTTCCGTGTCCGCTCAGCACTTGTGTTAAGTGGTAGTTAACCTCGCCATGAGTTCGCTTCAGCCATGGCTCAATTTCTGGGATGAGAGTTCTGGTCCAGTTCCCTTCTTGGCGTCGTTCCACCGTTTCTGCTATCTGCTCATCAGTGCACTTCTGTGTCGAGCTCTCCCTTTTGTATTTGTGCCTTGGTTGCTGGCCCGTTCCTCAGCCATTAGGTCAATTGGCGGGACTGTCGCTATGACTTGTAGCGCCACATTTGACACCGTACGTTAAGCGCAGCATATGCTTATTAACATGCTGCGTTGTGTTTTTTATTAGTCTGTTTTTCTTTGTGGCTGCATGTAGCGACTCCACCCAGGTCGGTACAGCGTAAAGGAGGATGGAATTATGGACCTCATTTAGTAGCCTTTTTGCGTTAATATTTGGGCCATTTATTCTGGGCATCAACTTACGAAGTGCTGTACCTGCACGTTCGGCTTTCACTGCTACATTTTGGACGTGCCTGCTCCAGGAAAGCCGCTGGTCGATATGGACGCCGAGGTATTTCATTGTCGGTGTCGCGGGAACCAGCCTACCTTTTATATTGACAGACATGGGTTCAATCCTCTTGCGGCCCGTTAGCGCAATGACCTCTGACTTTTCTGGAGCTATTTGTAGTTCGTTTATCTCCATCTCTTATCTCCATGTATGTATCGCTTTTATTGCAGATTCGGCCCTCGCTACTACAGCCTTCTCGTTTGTGTCAACTGACACCACAATTAGGTCGTCGGAAAATTCGATCAGTCTACAGCCTCTCAGGTCGTTCGTTTTTACCAGGTCCAAGACGCCATCGTATAGGATGTTCCACAAGAGCGGCCCGAGAACCGACCCCTGGGGAACACCGCAAGATACCGGTCTTATTTTGTCCTCTATTTTTAGGGTCCTGTCCGTAAAATAAGTTTTGATTAAATCAATAAGATAGGCAGAGACCCTTTTCCGTCTAAGTGCATCCACGATTTTCCGCCAAGGCACAGTATTGAATGCATTTTTTATATCTAGCGCGACCGCTAAGCATATCTTTCTGTGTCTTCCTTTTCCCAGGTTAGCACAACGGGAAATCTTCATCACCTCCTGGATGGCGTGAGTTGTCGACCTTCCCTCTCGGAACCCATACTGGAATCTTGAGAGTCCCCCATGCAGATCGAATTCCTGGCTTATCCTCGTGGCTATTATTCGTTAGAAGAGCTTGCTGATGGTGTCTAGTAGACAGATTGGGTTACCAGACCAGGTTTAGGTACCAGGACCAGTCTGGCCTCTTTCTAGCTTTGGGAGATTTTTCTTGTGCGGATGATGGCGTTAAACATATCTACAAACAGCTCCTTTTGCAGGAGGGCAGCCAGCCGTGTCACTTCCGGTGGAATGCCATCTGGGCCTGGAGCTTTGTTGAATTTTATTCTCTGGGCTGCTTCCGCGATTTCTTTGCTTGTAATTTCAGGTGGTACAGTGTCCCCAGATTCCATCTCCCAGGAAATCAGTTGCCTTTGCGGAAACAGCTCTTCAACGTCTTTAAGTTTGCTCTCCGTGTTAAGATTCGGTTTGGTGCGTATGCCCATTCTATTACACACCGTTATAACCGTTTCCCCAAACATCGCCATTTACAGCCTGTATGACAGTTTCCCAACAAGCAAACTTTGCTTTTTTAATGCTGGTCCTCAGCTCTTTCCTTGCCTTGGCGTATACTGCATGGCTGTTTTCCAATTGTAAAGGATCTACATTATGAATTCTTGTCCACGATCTTTTTTTACCGACGCAGGCTTTCCGAAGAGTCGCGATTTCCTGGTTCCACCAGTAGACGGCTTTTCTTCGGTTCTGTCCAGGTCTCGATAGGACGGCGGCACATATTTTGGATAAAGCCGCAGTGATTGTAAGCACATCAGGTAGCTCTATCTTGTTGAGCTCCAACTGGAGACTTTCCTTGACTGCATCCTCTTTATGGGGTTTATACCTCCACATGTTTGCCATCAGTGATCGTTGTTGCCCGGGGTTTATGACGAGATCAAATGTGATAAGCTGGTGGTCTCTCAGTGTTTCCTCCTGAAGTACCTGCCAGTTTCTCACACTAACGGTCAAGTCCTCTGTGGAGAAAGTCACATCTATTGTGCTTTGGCTGTTGCCGCGAACGAATGTGGCTGCGTTGCCCGTGTTGGCAGTAACAAGGTCGATTGATGCTAGCCAGTCCTTGAGGATGGAACCTCTTGCATCTTCGTACTTGGACCCCCAGAGTGGGCGTCTCCAGAGATGATCTTTGGGCCATTTTGGTTTCGGTTAGTCTCAGATAGTTCGTTTAGGTAGTCCTCAAATTCGCTCTTGGTGATATTTGGTGACACGTAGCACGAATAGATTGTGACACCCGCTACCTCGCACCAGGATGATCCATTGCCGCTACCGTAGGTTGTTGGTATGTTGTTGTACACTCTGACCGCGGTTATCGATCGCACTTAAAAATAGTGTGCTGGACACTATCTGTGTAGCCACTGTATATACACAGATTGTCTGCTGTGCTGCCGATGTGGCAGGTGTATTCTTTAAATGAACCATGGCCGCTGAGTGCCTGGCTTATATAATAGTTAACCTCTCCGTGTTGTCTTGTAGCCCATGGTTCTAACTGTGGGATAAGAAGACTAGTCCACGACCCGACTTTAGCATTGCTCCACATTCTTTGCCATTTTTCAAACGTTTGCGTTTCTCAAATGTGCGTTTCTCACTTCTCAAACGTTTCTTGTTTGTCACTGTGGGGTCGTTTCTTGCTTTATGAAACAGGACTCTTTCCTCGATGGTATACTCTATTGGCGGGATACCAGCTATCCCATATACCATCTCTTGATATCGTCCTATACGTGCTGCAGACTATTATTGCTATTTTGAGCTGGAAAGAAGTCAGCATTCTCCTTATGTTAGATATTTCTAGGGCGGTAGCCCATACCGGAACGACATACAAGATGGTAGAGTGAACTACGGCAGCTAGCATTCTTCTTTTGCTGCTTTTTGGACCGCCTACTTTAGGCATTAATGTTTCTAAGGCTATGGTTGTTTTAGCGGCTTTAGTCGTCACCTGTTTGATGTGCTCTTTGAAGGAGAGTTGCCTGTCAATAATTATCCCTACGTATTTTACAGATTCTTTTGGGATTATTGTCTCCCCTTTCACTTTATATTTGATGTGTCCTATCTTCCTTTGGCCCGTAAGGGGAACAGCTTCTGTTTTCTCCGCTGCCAGTTTAAGCCTTTTGTCCTCCAGCCACTTACCCACAATTTTGATGACCATGTAAGCCCTATCTATCAACTCGTTCTCTGTCCTTTCGGTTGCCACAATGGCTAAGTCATTAGCGAAGCCAACAATTTCTATGCCGCAGGGTAGTCTTAGCCTCAGTACGCCATCATATAAGTTGTTCCAATGCATAGGGCCCATAAAGGAACCCTGCGGCATACCGCTGGTTACCTCGCATTCTGCGTATTCTCCGCCTGTTTCTATTATTATTTTTCTGTTAGACAGGTAGCTGCCAATAAGGCGCAAAATGTATGGGGATTTTTTTCTTTCTTGAAGTTCTATCATAATATCTCTCCAGGCTGCCGAATTGAAGGCATTTTGAACATCTAATGTTATGAGCGCACTCATCTTCTTTGTTTTCTGTTTGCCAGCTGAAAGTTTTTGTTGGCTTCTAAGACCCTCAAAACAGCATCCACGGTAGATCGTTCCTCTCGAAACCCATACTGCCTATCTGAAAGATTTTTGCATTTCTTTAGTTTAGAACGAGGAAGGTAGGTTTGTGGGTTTATTCCCTTTTTCTAAGTAGAACCAGTTATATATTTGTTGTTACATATTTCTTGTTTTGTTATATATACATTTACAAATTTGTTTCACTTTGTGGTCAACACCTTTTTAAACCAAGCTTTCCCATATTTTTTGCCTGGGTACCAAATCAAATGCCTTTTCCATATCTATAAATGCTATATATATATAATTTTTTGCCCGTTGTTTTGGCTCTGTTTATTAGAGTTTTTAGTGTGAAGATATGGTCTTGGATACTTTTTGGGCTTTGCTTTTCTCCAACTTTCTGGAAATTTCCCGTCTGTCATAATTTTGTTCATTGTTTTCAGGACGACTTCTGGTTGCATAATTGATGCAATTTTTATGGTTTCTGGTGGGAGGTTATCTAGTCCTGGCACTCTACCATGTTTTAGGCGTTTTCTGGCCCTATTTAGATCTTCTGCTGTGAATTCTGGTATTTCTTTAACTGCTGGTATTTCTTTAATTTTCTTTAACAGTTTCCATGGCAGTTGCTCGTGTGCTGGGAATAGCACCTTCACTACTTCTAGTGCCTTCTCCAGTGTTAATTGGACATTTAATTGGACATGCCTCAGTTTTAATTCCCTGGTGATAATTTCATAAGCATCCCCCAGACATTTTCGATTATTTTGTCGCAGAGTTTCTGCCAGTGGTCTCTTTTTGCCCTGTTAATTTCTATTCGCAGTTCTTTTTTTGCAGCAGCGTAGGCGTTACTATAAACTGCATCTTTGTCTCCCATTATTTTTTTCTTGTTTGGCAATGTTCTCATTCCACCAATATATCTGTTTACTTTTCCCCTGTTTCTTTTTTGGTCTGAGGATAGCATCGCAAGTTTTTTGCAGGCTTAATATGAGTCTTTCCTGTGTACATTCGTTTGTTTTTCCAATTTCCTCTTCAAACCTGTTGGAAAATTCCTCTACTTCTATGTTTTTGGTATGCCATCCCTTGTAGACTTTATATTTGGTCAGGGGATCAGGATATCTTTTTTTGTATCTGGTAGTACAGATATCTGTGGTCGCTTAAACTTTCCCTGTTCAGGACTTTCAGGACATATATATATATATATATACTCAAAACTGCTTTCTACCCGCTAGGCTGTAAGCTATTTCCTATCTATTTTACATTCTTTTTAATTAATTCCTTCCATTTCTTCCGGTCCTTCGCCATCTACTTTGCTTCATTAACCTGTAACCCTCTTTTTTCCATCAATCCTCGCACCATCTCGTCCCATGATTTCCTTGGTCTCCCTCGTCTCTTTTCTTTTGGCATTCTCTTGGCAATCCCAATTGTTTCTCTTCTATGAACTGTTCTATTCCTTTAAGTTCCAGTTCTTTTCTTACACTTCTTATTTTGTCCATTATATTTACTCCATATTGGGCGTAGCCAGGGGTGTTTTGTCTGGATACCAAATCAAAAGCCTTTTCCATATCTATACATGCTATATATAGTTTTTTGTACGTTGTTTTGGCTCTGTTTATTAGAGTCTTTAGTGTGAAGATAAAAGACCATATCTGTATACTAGGGTACTTTTTCCAGGTCGGAAACCCGCTTGTGCTTCATCTATTTGGTTTTCAATTTGTTTCCTTAGTCTTCTCTCCACTACCTTTTCAAATATTTTCATTGTGTCCTTATCAGTGATATCCCTCTATAGCTGGCACATTCCTTCTTGTCTCCTGTTTTGTCAATTGGAAGAATTAGCCCAATCTCCCATTCTTGTGGTATTATAGTCTATTGCTTCTTTCCCCATATATTTTACCATTTCCGTTATTATTTTATCGATTCCTGGGGCTTTTCCATTTTCCATTCCTCTAATCGCCTCTTCTATCTCTGCTTTGTCTATTGTGGTTTCTTCCTGTTCTTTCTTGACCATTTGTTTACTTGTTTCTTCCTCTTCGGCCAAAACATAACCCCTATTTAGTAATTCAGTAAAGTAGTTTCTCCATCTCTCCATAACTTCCTCTTCTTTCATAATCAATTCCTCCTTATCGTTATTTATTTTTATAGTTTCTTCCCTACGGTTGCTTCGTAGGTTCTTTAGTGTTCGGTAGAATACTTTCTGATTCTCCTTAAAGTTATCTTCCATTTTCTGTCCGATTGCTTCCCAGGACTTTTGTTTTGCTCATATAATTATGTTTTTCGTTTTCTGTCTTTCTTATTTATAGATGTTATAGCTTTCTTCCGTCTTCTCGTTTAGGTATTGCTTCCATTTTCGCTTCTTTTCTTTAACCTGCTCTCTAACCTCTTCATTCCACCAAGCAGTTTGTTTTTTGTATTGGTTTTGTTTACTTGTTCCACATATTCTTCTGCCCGCTTGACCTATAATTGTTTTAAATATTCTCCACATTGCTTCTACGTTCTTGTTGTCTTTCACTCCCAAAGTCTGGATTGATTTGGTCACTTCTTTCTCATATTCTTCTGCAATTTTTGCATCCTTTAATTTATAGGTGTTAATTGTTTCGTCATACTTTTTCTTATTACCTATTTCTTTTCTTTGGTTTTCTTCTATTGTTGTCAGTTCGCTAATTATCAGATAATGATCGCTTCCTATTTGCTCTTACATTTTTTATTGTTTTTCTGTTTTCCTTTGCTGTTATTATATAATCTATTATAGATTTTTCCTCCCTGTTTGGTTGAACTCTGGTATATGGATGGACATATGGATGTCTTTATGTTTGTAGAATGTGTTCATTATTATCAGGTCATGCAGCTTGCAAGAATCCAATAGTCTTTTTCCATTGTTGTTGCGTTTGTCTTCACCATATTGTCCAATTGTTTCTCTGTATACTCCATCTCTCCTCCCTACCCTAGCATTTATGTCTCCTAGTATGTATGTCGTCCCTTCGGTTCCCAAATTTCCATTAATTTGTTCCCAATATTCGTCTTTCTTCTCTTTTCGTTCGTCGTCATCAGGGCCGTATGTTATTACCACTGACGCCATCTGATTTCCTATTTTCAGTTCAATTGTCATTATTCTTTCATTTTATTGTTTCACATTTATTGTTTTCCATCTCTTTATAAGTTCTTTTTCTTCTCTGTGTACAATACATGCGACACCTGCCCTTGCTCTTTCTTTCTCTTTCACTCCACTCCATATATAAAGGTGCCCGTTTTTTATCTCTTTTGCTCCATTTTCTTTCATTTTTGTTTCTGTAATTCCTAGCAATTTTAGGTTTGCCTTTTCAAATTCATCTACTAGTTCTACTTCTTTTCCCTTTATACCTCTCACATTCCTTGTTCATATTCTTATTTTTGCTTTATTTTGTTTTTTTTGTTAACTTTCTGTCTTTGTTATTACTTTGGTCTTTAATTTTCAATTCCTTATTCATTGCCTTTGTCTTCTTTGGTTCATGATCTATTATGTTACTTAGTTTTTTTGAGATAATCTATTTTCTTTTTCTGACCATTTCCATAAAGTTTCATTGATCCATCGATCCATTTTTGGTAGCCTACTTTAGTTATATTGACTCTTCCCTTTTCCAGTTTTGCTTTCTCTCTTATTGCTTTTTGGATTATTTGTTCTTGGATTGTTAGGTCATCATCTATGTAGATGTTAATGTTCTTCTCCCTCAGTTTGTTCTTATTCCTCATTATTGCGATCTTTGATTCCATAGAGTCGAGTTCAGCTACTAGCTGTTCAGAACTTGCCAGTTTATAATTTTTCCCACGAGTTCTCCGGTAGTGGAGGTAATTTCCAGGATAGAAGAACTGCTTCCACGCTCAAAAGTGGGTGCAGATCCTTCATTTGCCACGTACAGATCGCCGCATTTGTCCATTGCCGGGAATCCCCAGTAAGGGTAATTTGCATTAAAATCCCCCCCAAACGCTTTAGGCTTTCTTTGCCTCTTTAAGTCTTGACCGAGCGCTCTGAGTGATGCCTCAAGCTGTCGCTGGCTGTCATTTGGTGGCAGATAGCAGCAATAAATTAACACTTCTTGCAGCTCGACCCAGACGAAACCAGGTCCTTTACCAAAATTTAGCACTGTAGGTTTGTATTGTCCAGAATGATTGCCACGTTCTTCTCATCGTCTGTGTACCATTCTCCCTTCAATGACTTTTTGTTGGGTTCACTTAGAATTGCGACATCTATTTCCATTTCCCGCATTGTGGCAATCAGTCGTTTACTTGTTGAATGTATATCGCCATTTTGGCAGTTTATTTTTGCATCTTGCCTCCGACAACGCCTTTTGGAATACCGGGCACGCGCATGAGTCCGCTCTGTGACCTGTTTGCTGGCAGATTGTGCAGAAAACTTTTACGGCGTCTTTTGCAGTTCACAATCTTTTGCAGCGTGACCTTCCTGGTCGCACCTAAAGCACGGATGTCATCTATTTGGACCTTTACATTCTCCTTCTGTGTGCCCTTTTCTTTTCTACATGCAAGTCCAATTCGTGTGCTAACTAGCTTACCTTTTGGGCACGCTTGTTTAATATGTTCTTTAAAATTTAGATCTTGACATTTAATTTTTTCGTTCCCTCATGTAAAAATAGGTCTTCTTTGTATCTGCAATTTTCCAAAAAATAATGCCTCTGATTTTGTAGCATTAAAATTTAACTTGCATTCTTTTGTACATTTTTTTGAGGTTCTCTAGAGCACGATTCGCTTTATGCATTAATTCCAAAATGTTTTCAATCCAAAAATCCAACAGACAAGACTAGACCGACAAGACTAGGCAAACAAGGCTAGACGGACAAAACTATACAGATAAAACTAGACAGACAAGACTAGACATATTCGACAAACTTGAATGTAATACAGCAAATTATTATCGTTTATTAGTTACGCTACATTAGTTACTTATTAGTTTTTTAGATGACGCAAATTTTACTGCAATATGTTTTTAGGTCTAACTGTAGGTAATAAAGTAGATGCAGACGATGTTAAATATTATCGCATATTAGACGACGATTTATATTCAACTATCTGCATACTTCTGGTCAGAAAAAATTCTATATTAATCCCAACAATTCAGAAAGAATTATTAGCCATGAAAGAGGGAGGTTTGCCCTATATTTGGGAATTAAAGGTAACTAGTTATACATTTACTATAAATTTGTTTTCAGCTTCAATGTAATTACTTATTTGCATAAGTTGATATATAAAATGTTTTATTATTGTTTTCAGCTTTTTCGTGTTTTTCGTGTTTTGTAAGGGTTTTTTTCGATTTTAGGCTTTTTTTGAGGCAAATTACAAAGCCCAGGTAGCATTAAAACTGAAAGACGTCTCGAAACAATTCGTAAATCTGGACTGGAGCGATGTCCAAGGAATTTTTGGAATTTTTGCTATTGGTATACTGGCAACAACAGTGTGTTTCCTGTGTGAAATTATTGCAAATTTTCGCTAATAATCAATTTTCACATTTTATTCTACTTCTAACGAGTTGCAGCGTCTTGTTCAGTTTTGAGTTTTAATTAAAATGAATTAAAAAGATAAGTTAATAGCTACAACACTGTTAGTGAGTTTTGTGTTAGAAATATTTAAGTTAATTAACTAATGAACTTATACTCTATCACCAGCAATTTTTTAATTACAAAAAAATCATAATGGTTCCACAATTATTTTTCTGAATTATTTTTATTTGGACTCTCATCACTCGATGCAATGTCTCTCCCAACTTCCTTCATCATATCTATTGAACTTTTAGTTATATTTATATTTGGACTCGTTTTTTTTTTCATCGGTCGATTCGAAATCTTTACCGACTCGTAACTCATTCGTTGCACGTTTAGCACCAGAAGACTGATGACCGCCGACAGGACTAAGTCTACGGCCTGAGTGCCCGCTCAAACAGAGCGTGGAGCAGGGCGTCGCGTGCAGCGTACATCTCAAACACATGGTCTTAGTAGCAGGCGTCCTGAGTAAGTAAGTGAGCGGGACGTTTGGGTTTGCGTGCAGCGGGGCGGGCAGCGTGGCGTGCACGCTCATTTCAAATCAGTTCGTGTTTAGCGTTCCTCTACAGCAGGGGTCTCCAAACTTTCCAGCCTTAGGGCCATACTGATTACTCCAGTAATTTCCGAGGGCCAAAACCATATTATCATTGTTGCCGGTGGTAAAAAGTGAAATAGTCCACTGATGAAAAAAAAAGTCCGAAAAAGTATTTCAAAAGACTAAAGTCCGCAAAACGGCAACACTGCATATTATTAATTTTCCTGTCATTATCTGTAATTTCTAGATTAGTCGTAGAGTACGAGCCATGAGGAGTAACGTGACACGACATCTGGTGGACACAAGCGGAAATAGGTAGTACCTTCTATCGCTAACAGATGGCGCTAATAGCACGTACAGAATAATCTCGTTGGTTCGAGAAAGTTCTGGTGTCTTCCACTCACTTCTAGATGGCAGTAATTGGAATATATAAGAAGGCTAGTGGCGCAACCACAAGTCAGTTCCTATGACACTGTTGTGAAATAAAATAGTGCGTACCTCCTTAAAACGTGTTTGTGCGTATTTAAGTTTAAGACATCTTTGTAACAGTATTTTGATTTGAATTGTTGCTTTTGTGTGTGATTTAGTAGTATGGAAAAGAAGCGAAAAATTAATAGTGAATGCAGAAAATTCAAAGATCAGTGGAACATTCAGTATTTAGTAATTGAGTCCAGTAACAAGGCGCTATGTTTGATTTGCAATGAAAGCATAGCCGTTCTCAAGGAATATAACATTAAACGTCATTATGAAACAAAACATTTTCAAAATTACTCAAAATATAAAGGAAGTTTGCGGACAGAAAAATTCGAAGCTATGAAGCGCGGATTGAAATCGCAGCAATCTTCATTTACAAAACTCAAAACTGAACAAGAGGCTGCCAGCTTTCGTGTGGCTCTTGAAATTGCAAAACGTGGAAAACCATTCACCGATGGAGAAATGATCAAAGAATGTAATTGCAGTAGCCGAAGAAATGTGCCCTGAAAAGGTAAATTTATTAAAAACTGTCAGTATGTCAGCAAACGCTGTAGCTCGAAGGGTAGAAAACATTGCTGAAAATATATCCTCTCAACTGTTCGACAAAAATGGACATGTTGAGTGGTTTTCTTTGGCCTTGGATGAGTAAACGGATGTGTCAGATACTGCTCAGGTGTTGATTTATATTCGAGGAGTAGATAAAAGCTATGAAGTGCATGATGAACTTCTTGATATGTATAGTATTCATGGCACAACTACTGGTACAGATATTTTTAAAGGAGTTGAAATGGCCATTAATCAAAAGAACCTTCGATGGAAAAACTTGAAATGTATTACAACTGATGGAGGCAAAAACATGAGTGGGAAAGATAAAGGAGTGGTCGCTCTTGTGTCAAAGGCTGTCGAAAATGACGGTGGTTCAAAACCATTAGTCTTACATTGTATCATTCATCAACAGTCTTTGTGCGGAAAATGTTTGGATATGTGTGAAGTTCTGAAACCAGTCATATCAACTGTTAATTTTATCAGATCTTTTGGGCTGAATCTACGACAATTCCGACAATTTATTGAAGAGATTGGAGAAAATGACTTACCTTATCATACTCCTTCAGCGCTTTTTTGAACTTCGAGCAGTGATCGAAATTTTTTTGAATGAAAAGCATCGCCCTCTTACTGAATTACAAAACAACGCATGGCTGTGGAAGTTAGCATTCTATGTTGACTTGACAAAACATGTGAACGAACTGAATTTGAGATTGCAAGGAGAAAACCAGCATCTTCCTGATTTATACACTAATATCAAATCATTCCGGAAGAAATTGATACTGTTTCAATCACAACTACGAAGTAAATGTTTTTCACATTTTAAAACATGTGAAATATTCAGCCACACCACTGAGACTGAGTTTCCTATCGATTTTGCAATCGAAACTTTGAGTGCTTTGAAAATAAATTTTGATACTCGTTTCTCGGACTTTGATGCCATTGCGAATCAAATTAAGATTTTTCAGAATCCTTTTGATACTGACATTGAAACCCTAGCCCCGGAACTTCAAATGGAAATGATTGATCTACAGTGCAGTGATATAATTAAGAACAAATATCAAAACTCATCTTTGTTGGAATTTTATAAGAGTCTTCCACTGACACAATTTGATAATTTGCATAAATTTGCTCGTGGGCTGTTTTCTGTTTTTGGTGCTACTTATTTGTTTGAGAAGACCTTCTCCAAAATGAAGTACACAAAAAATGTTTACAGATCTAAATTAACTGATGAGCATTTTAAATCTCTTTTAATAATTGGTACAAGTAAAATTAGTCCACAACTACAAACTATTGTCAGTGGAAAATCTCAATTACATAAATCTCATTAGTATTTCATATGTCATTATGCTTGTTATAAGTTATGTTTTTATTTAAAATGTATAAAATGTTAGTTGGATTCATTTCAATAATTTGTTAGTTATTATATACTGAAGTTAAATTTTCTGCATATTATACATGTCTTTACTCATTACAATTCTGTTTCTTTATCCAACTTATCACAAAAACAATAACAATAAGCCTACAACAATGTTCTGAGTAGTTAGCCCATGACCATATCAATGTAGATGTCATATTAATAATTATTCAACATAAAATTAGAATACTTCAGTAAACTAAATTTAATTTGCTATAAAAAATATGTTCTCTAAAAATATGCTAGCTCTCCGCGGGCTGGACAAAATCTGTCCGCGGGCCGGATGTGGCCCTCGGGCCGTAGTTTGGAGAGCCCTGCTCTACAGCGTGCAGCTGAGATGTGAGAGACCGTCGCGTCGGATGCAGCTGCACGCTGCACGCCCCGCTCATAACTCAGGCCAGACCGCTTATAAGCAGGCCGATTGCCCGCTTAAACTGCACGCCCCGCCCGCCGCTCAACGCACTTTCACTCAGGCCGTAGCCTAAACACAAACTGATTTGAAATGAGCTCATTTCAAATCAGTTTGTCTACGGCCTAAGTGCCCGCTCAAACAGAGCGTGGAGCGGGGCGTGGCGTGCAGCGTGCATCTCAAACACATGGTCTTAGTAGCAGGCGTCCTGAGTAAGTACGACCACCTCTGACCTTGACCCCCTAACCTAACCTTGACCCTAACCTAACCCTGACCTTTGACCCTGACCTCTGAGTCTGACCTTAACCCTAACCCTGACCTCTGACCCTGACCTTTGAGTCTGAACTTTGTCCCTGGCCTTGATCTTGATCTAGGCCTAATCTCAGTGGGTTAGTTGGGTTAGCATTAAGTTAGGTTAGCATTAGGTTAGGGTACAGGGGGTTGGGAATGAAGCGCGCTTCATTCCTAACATCCCGTAACCTAACCTAATGCTAACCTGACCTAATGCTAACCCAACTAACCCACTGAGATTAAAGCTGAAGAGAAGAATAAAAAGTGGACGGAGTGAACGGAAAGCGGACGGAAGTGGACGGAGTGGACGGAATGTGGATGGAAAGTGGACGGGAAGTAGATGGAGTGGACGGAGTTTAGCATGGGGTTACATAGACCGCACACCCTGTTAAGCGTGGGGCTACATAGACCTCACATCCTGTTTAGCGTGGGGTTACATAGACCTCACACCCTGTTTAGCGTGGGGTTACATAGACCTCACACACTGTTTAGCGTGATGAAAAGTGGATACAAGTTGATGAAAAGTGGATGCAAGTAGATAAAATGTGGATTGAAGTGGATGCAAGTATGACTTAATGGAAGAAAGCAGTTTTAATATAAGTGTAGCTGAAGATGTTGAAGCAAGTGTACCCAAAGATCATGATATATACAATGACTTAATGGCGGGAATAAAATAAAACGTCTTAATGTTAGCTGACTCCTTTAAAGAGTTGTTAAATTACCTGGATTTATTGGAACATCGATTTGATATTAGTAATTCTCAAACACCCAAACAGAATACCCCTGCAGGATTTCCAAGAAATTGCACTAATAAGAGAGAAGAAGATGAAGAAAGTATTTTCACAGACTATGATTTAGAAGGGAGCATATCTTACCTCAATGAGAAAATTGCAAGCGGGAAGTCGTTTAATACGTTTATTAGATGGAATGATCCTAACGAATAACTACTGATTTAGAACTCTCAGCTCGGTCTTATATACCCGCTGGAATTTTTATTAAATTATACGAAAAACAAACCTAAGAAATTGATTAGACCCGCGCTTCATAATTTATTATTTCTCTATAGCTTTCTATAATAGCAGGAGTTGTTACAAAGTATGTGTATTAAAATAAACACACAATTTCTAAGAAATTAATTACACTGACATAATTTATTGGTCCCACGCTGTATGTAGCTGATAAGCAAAAAATCTGTTATCAGTTGTACATCTTCAAATCTCACGCATGCGCAGATCTAAAAGTAGGGTCAAGGCTAAAGGTCAGGGTCAGATCAAGATCAAGGCCAGGGACAAAGGTCAGGGTCAAAGGTCAGGGTTAGGTTAGAGTCGAGGTCAGGTTAGGGGGTCAAGGATAGTGGTGGTCAGAGGCAGAGGTGGCGCCAGAACATAGGATCTTTCCCTACTAAAGGAATTAGTTGCGCTGGATTTTTAACAAAGTAACTACGTGTGTTTTTTTGAACTTTTTAAATATGGAGAATATAGTCAAGTATTATTTACATGTAATAATATCAAATTTGTAGAAAGTTTTAATCAATACGGTTAAAAAAAAGTTTTGTTAACGACTATCGTAAATTAAAAAAAAATTGTAATAAACTGCAATAAATTTAAAAAAAAAATTCCGCATAGTACCGTTAAATTAAATATTTTGTAAAACAAAACAAACATACCGGTGTGAAACTGGCAATAACTTCAGCAATACAAATTTTGCGTAAAATTTTTATTTCAAAAGGCTATAACTTTCTTATTGATAGGGATTTTTCAAAATTTTCTTCACAGAACTGTTGCACAGTAAGTCACCTCATAAAATATTAAAACAAAATTTAATTTTCTCTTTACACGTAGGCATAATAATCATATTAAAGATCAACAAATATTCACATTTACTCACTTCTTAAACGCGGAACGTCAAAGTGTATTATTTTCCAAAATTTTCCAACATAATTTCCACCATCTATTAGACCACAGTATTACCTTTATTTATCAAGAAGGAATTTTTCTAAAATTCCTAATAATAAGCGCACAGCGATTATTTAAAAAAGTGCATTCCACGCAGTTGCCATTTAATAGAAAAATCCAAAGAGGTAGTAATTTTCAACATTTCTCAATTTTTCTTTCAAATATCACTAGAGAATGAATGTACCTAACATCTAAATAAAACATTTTTCAAAATATAAAAAAAACAATTGAATAACGACCAAACTTAAAATGCAGCTGCTCCGCGTAGCACCGTTTCATAGCCAGAACGTCAAATTGCAGTAAATTTTAACTTTTCTCAAATTTTCTTTCATACATCACTAGTGAATAAATGTACCTAGACATGTGTAAAAGCTTTTGCAAAAATTCGCAAAAGTAAATGTATTCCACCCCACTTTCGTTCGACGGGCACTGTTTTATTGCTGGACCGTCAAATTGCTCCAAATTTTAACTTTTCTAACATTTTCTTTCATTTCCTACTAGGGTATGAATATATCTACTCAACTATATAAGTATTTAAAAAAATTCGCCAAAATAATTGCATTTGACGATGACTTAATATGCACTCACTGTTTTCGGAAATTCGTCCGAAAGTATTCCGGTAATTACTGTAATGGCCTCGTAAAACTAAAAATAAAAATGTTTCTTGATCTGCTCGAGGATTACATTATCGACCCTCATAAAATATTTTCGGAAATTGTCCGAAAGTAATTGGGTAATTATTGTAATGCCTTCGTAAAACTAAAAATTGAACGGCTCAAACAAATGTTTAGTGCAGCTTTAAAATTTGGTACTTTTGCATCTGTCCGTCGTAGAAAACTGTTAGTGTCATACTTTTCTATAATTGAATGGTTGCAATGGTTGCTTTTACTAATGCTGACTACTCTGAGCCTGGTTGAGGGAAATGCAATTAAAGCAAGCCTGATAAAAGAATACCCGATAGAAAAACTCTTTCGGCAGTCTATAGGCGTTTGTCCCCAAATGCAATGGCTCCAATCGTCTGTGTTCCCTCTGTTGTTGAAGAGTAGATCCTGGAGATTGTTGAAGCAAATCCAGGGACAAGTACTCAAAAAGTTGCTGCTGCTATAGAACTACCCCATACGAAAGTTTGGCAGGTTCTACACGAACAGCAGCTGCATCCGTAAACCTCAATCAAAAAGTGCAGGCATGAACTTAAGCAGATTATCCTAATCGACAAAAATTTAGTCGATGACTTCCGCTTAGTAGTATCCTAGATCCTTTGTTTGCGAGTCTGGTGCTCTTCACCCAAGAAGCAAACTTTGCACGAGATGGAATTATGGGTTCCTATAACATGCATTGCTGGGAATGAACGAAAATCCTCAAACTGTTATGGTGAGAGCTCATCAGCAAAGATTCTCCATTAAAATCTGGTGTTAAAATATGGTATTGTATGTATAGTATGTATGGTATTGCAATGTATTAATCGGTCCCATATTCTACCAGGGCGGTAGACCGGAGAAGTTTATCGACATTTTTTAACGGAAATTTTGCCAGGGGTGCTGGATGAAGTGTCTCTTTTGATTTTGCACATTTTAGCGCTCACACACATAACGCCTATCCATTAAAGTGGATAGGTCGAGGCGGTCCAGTTGCTTCTTCGGCAAGGTTACCGGACATGAGTCTGCCTGAAATTTATTATTCCTAGTTTGCAGTTTTTTTATAATTTCAAATTGAGTATAGCAACTTTGAAATTTATTACTCCCAAATACAGAAATTGCATTTTTTTATTTGCTTAATTCACTTTTTACTTCGTTTTAACATAAATACTGATGGAGGTGTTTAATTAATTTTTAAAATAATACATAAAATACCGATTAAATTTGACCTGTTTGAAGGGTTCCATTTTTCGATCGCTTTAGATTGGTTGTCATTCAGTGCTGTATACTATTTGCATAGACAGTTAAGGATTTTCAGTTTGAATCGCTAATGGAATTATTTCGATAATGGAAAAGGCAAAAAAAACATTTTATAGATATTGTCTAGTACGGGAATACAAAAATACTATTACTTAGTACACCAGATAAAGTCCCAAATCGAGGTAACCCAGTGCACCCTAGTCCTAGACCAGGGATGGCACCTTTTTGAGTAGTGGGTCAAATTTTGTTCATTATATTTTTCGTACTAGCTCGTGGGTCACCATGTCAGTGGCATCATTTGGAAAAAAGGAGGGAGGAATAGTCTTTGTAAAGACTACTTTTTTGTTTTCACTTTCAAAGGCTTTTACAAAATTCTTTTTTATTCCGCTTTAGTTTACATTCTGCTTTACATCATTTATTTCATCTCTTTATCGCTCTTTGCCACCACTACCACATCATCCGCGAACGCCAGACTCCATACTTTCTCTCTATCTATTACACAGCCCGCTTGCTCCCTTTCAAACTTTCAAACTTTCCCAACATTCTTTCCATATCTGCAACATATATCTTACTCAAATCATTGCTCAAAAAAATCATCAAAAAAATGCGCAATATAAAAAAATCTCAAATCATTCTCAAAATTGCTGCATACAACTTGTACCCTGTGTTAAGCAGAGTTATTCCCCGGTAGTTTTCTACTTTGATTTTCTCTCCTTTTTTGTAAATCGGGCATATTACCTTCTCCCCAGTCTGCCAGGAAATCCCTCAACTCTACACACCCTAATCATTAGCTCCACCAGCCTTTCTATCATTCCTTTTATGCCATACATCGACACTTCGTTCTGCATTCCATTTCTGCCCGGTGCTTTTTTCTTTTTTAGCTTCTTGACCTGCTTCTCTACCTCTTCTAATGTGATTTATGTACTCTCTGGAGCTGCCTACGTCTTTCCCATTGCTGTTTTTGCTTCCTCGTCTTCTTTTCTCCCTGCCAGGGGTCTCATGAAATGTTCTTTCCACTCTCTCATCTTTATCTCCTCGCTCAATGTTTCGTTCTCTCCCTTTTAATTTTCTCTGATTTTATTGCTTTTATTTCTCTCTCTTCTTCTCGCTTCTGTTTCTTCTTTTCTCTGCATCTTTCTATGTATCTTCTCTTAATTTCTATAAAGCCACTATTACTTGCTTTCGTCCTTCTCCACTCTTTTAGCGCCTCGGTTGCTTCCTTTTTCAATTCTTATTCGCTTCTTAATCAATTTTTTGTTTTTAAAATCTGGAAATAAAGTAGCACTCTAAAAACGTTTATTTTACAAAGCCTCTTCCTGAAAGATGTTTCTCGTGGCGAGCAATGCAATGGTCAACTTGAAAACTAGCAGCTGTAATGGTGGTTTATCTTTGGCTCACCAAATAAACACATTAATAAGTAAATTATTGTATGTGAAAGTTGCCATTATTATAATCGTGTCTAAAAGTATTCAAATTGTGCGTAAAAGTCCAATGTAAATCAAATGGAGTTTCATTATTAAATGATTTCTATTTGTTGTTACTATGGCAACAACTCACGTCACTAAACAAAAAACATAGACGTAGTGAAATTAACTTACTTGTATTAAAATTGAATTAATGTTTTTTATTTTGAATCAAGAAGTCTCGGCCTCTCACTCTGGAGTTAACTTAACCTAACCCTCTACTAACCTATTCTAGATTAAATCTAGGTTAGCCAAGATTAGATCGACAATGACCAAATAGTGTTCCCGTCACTGTGTCATTTTACTAGTAAGCAATTTTTGCCACGGAGGCGCTGAACGTTCTAATCTTATTGTGTCTCAAAATTACAATTTTTCAAAAAAATAGGTAAGAAAGAATTATTTTTTTGTAGATTCAACAGTATTTGAACATGTTTGGTAGATAAAATAATATATGGTCCACGTGTGTGAAAGGGTGTTGTGGTGACGCAAAGTTTCTTTTAATCGCAATGAGTCTTTCTTCACACACTTGTATCATAAACTACTATTTTTGAATCAAAAATGCTTTTAAAACACATAATGATTCTCTTCTTTCTTTAATGAAAAATAAGTTTTTCTTCCTTCATCTGTTGAAAAGATTCCATCCAAGACATCCAAGATTAAGATGCAACTTTTCAAAATGTTATTTTACATACGTGAAGTAACTTTTTAGTAACAAATTACGCACAGAGTCCATTTATTCGCTTCCATCACACAATATTTATCAAGCCATTCTGTTGTTGTGATCTGGGATATGTATCGTTTGTTTTTCATTTTTAACCGCAGCTGTATTACAGGATAATAACTAAAAACATATTTAAAATATAATAATTTGAGAAGAAATTTCTTATTGATATATTTAATATTCATACTTTTGTGGTTGAAAAACTTTTATAAGAAAATAATAGAAGTGTTGCGTCATTGGGAATTTCTAAAAGTTCTAAAATCAATGCCTGGGTCACTTAAAATGCCTGTGTGGGTCAGTGTCTGACCCGCGGGTCATAGGTTCGCCATCCCTGCCCTAGACCCTAGTCCACCATACCTTCATTTTTTGCGCATGCGATACAAAATATACTGTCATCGTAAATGCATCTATTTTTGGTAGATTGTCCGATTATGCTTTAACAAAACTCCTTTCAGTCATGATAATTTATAATGTCATTATATACCAAAATCCCACTAGGTATTGGAAAACACTACAGAAATATTTCACAGCAAAACAGCAGTGAATATCGACGCCGATAAATGTCATAACTTGCACGTCACGCAGCATGTTTCAATTCCAGCAATGATACGTTTCGCAAATTAGAATTTCGCGCGTATATATTGGACTTTTTTATTTAAATTGTCAAGATCATCATAACATCAAGATCATAAAGTATCGGGGAAAAAAAATCAAGTAAATTTAAATCACTTGTATATTCCCTATTGATGTTTTTCCAAATATGAAACTGATTATTGCACAGTTTAAATATATGACTTATAATCTGAATTTGATTATTCCTAATTTTAAATTGATTAGTGATAATTTGAAATTAATTACTCACAATTTTAATTTGTTTGTTTCAACTATGAAATATCGATTTAAAATTATGAGTAATCTGTTATTGAAAATATTCGAAAAAAATAGGATAGGTTTTTTTTCCCAACATAAATTTGATGATTTAAAGTATTGCCTTATACAGGTTTTTAATTAATAAAATATATTTTAATAAAATTAGAAATTAATTATTTGTCTCAACTGAATTAGATCACATTGTTTCGTGAATTTCCGTAATTTATAAAGTATTCTAATAAAATTTATTTATTTATTTCATTTATTGTTCTTCACATATATGCATACAAACACAGATACTTCAAAATATGTGGAAATATATGTACATACATACACTTGTATAGAAATATATGTACACAAACAAGTCCTTTTGTTCTCTCAAATGTGGGTATGACACACAAAGAACAAAATGACTCGTCGTTTAGGCATTACAGGATTATAATGCCCAGTTTTTCTCGAGCCCTAGTTAAAATTAGAATTACAAATTAAAACTAACTAAAAAAAGTCCAGATTAAAAAAATCGAAATCGAGTAATTAAATAATAACACGTTTCGTATTTGTTTAGATATGGATACGTGTTTAAAATGAAATTCAATATTAAATGGACCTTGACCGCAGATGAATAATTACAAAATTAGTAACCAGCAATAAAAAACGTATTTTTAGCAGATGGGTAATCATCCATGTATAAAATATAAACTAAATCTCTGTTTTATATGTTATGAATTATAATGGAAAATTGAAAACAATTTTTTAAACCTAAATAGTTTTCCCGATATTTGATTAGAAAATTTCAAATTAACTAGATAGTTAAGATAGCAGATCAATAATATAGCTGCTGCACAAATTAATGCAGAAAAGATCGATATAGGGAAGAAAATCGATTAAAAGAAAATTTATCGCGAAGAAATTGTAAGATTAATAACAGTTTTGCAAAGTATCCTAAATTGTAAATCGGTCATAAATTGCAATTTAATTTTTTTTTTAAATTAAAATGATATCAAGTAAGAAACAAAATAAACTAATGGACATAATGCAATAAGATTTGCTTTATTTATTTACTAATAACTAAATTTGCCATTTAGTAATTTTGTGATTAAAAACATTTTCTTTGTTTACTAAAACACAAATTTTTGAGAATCGGTAAATGTAGATTTAACTTATTTAACTTTTTTTACTTGAATAGAATTTTTTTTCTCATCCCAATGTGGATTCAGGGATTTGCATCCCTTGAAACACTGCAGCCTTATAAGCATATTGATCCAGACTACGTATTAGGTTCACAAGTCTACGTGATTTGTACGACAAAAATGCTCAAAAATGTGGATTTTACGCAAAATTTTTATTGCTGAAAGTTATTGCCAGTTTCACACCGGTAACAAACATTGACAATTCTAGAAAAGCAAAACTCCCGTCCAAATCGTTCCACCTTTCGTTTTAACAAGAACCATGCAAATTGGCTCAGTTCTGAGTTTATTATCCCAAGGATATATCCACCTACAAAGGTAGTTCAACTCAATCTACAATCCACTGTTTCTAATACGAGTCGAGGCAGGCCCAGAAATTTTTTTGAAGACAGTTCTGATCGCAGTAAACAGAGAAAAATGAAGCCTCTTGTTGCACGTCTAAGTTGTGAAAACCTATATTCGGCTGCAAAAACAAGTCTGGTGAAATCGGGCAAAAGAAGTGCGGCGGAAGTGCAGGCAATAACTGCAACTCCTAAAATGTTGAGAAGGATGAAAAAGGTTCACTATTCATCACCTTCTAAGCATGTAAAGTCATACACTGCTGATGAAGTTTTATCTGACAAAAGACGCTTATTTGACGATGCGGCTAGGTGCTAAAACTAGAGGAGCTGATATATATCCCTCATATCACGTGGTGATGGAAGCAAAAAAAATGTTATCCATTACATATTAGTGTATCTGAAAACGAAGCTGTGGTGCTGTTACAGGATCTTTTAGATCATACTATCCAAAAGTTATTATCCAAAACATGGACCAAACTAACAACTGTGTTGAAATTAGTTACAAGTGGGGTCTAGATGACAGTGGAGGGCACAGTATATATAAGCAAAACTTTGCTAATAATAATTTTTATGTGGACTCAAATATAATTTTATGTACATTTTGAATTGGTAAAACCATACAACATTATAGATAATCAGATAAACTTAATAAAGACGGAACAAAGCTTGAATATATAAATATATTCAACCTTTCCGGAACTCTATAATACTATTGAAATTGAAATATAATACGTATGAAATTTGTCAGTTATTCTATAGCTTTCAGTCCACCTTCGTGGCACTCAACAAAAACCATAAAAATAACATTGATTTTTAAGATCATGTCTTTCCGATACCTTGAGTGGATAGCCATCTGTGGACATGATCTTAAAAATCAATGTTATTTTTATGGTTTTTGTTGAGTGCCACGAAGGTGGACTGAAAGCTATAGAATAACTGACAAATTTCATACGAGATTTGTTTTTGGTAGTCCTAAAAAGACATTAGTATTATAGAGTTCCGGAAAGGTTGAATATATTTATATATTCAAGCTTTGTTCCGTCTTTATTAAGTTTATAATTTTATGTACAATTGTGCCTCTGGAATTATCCGAAAAACTTGAAAATAGTACAAAAATATTTTGGAAAAATTATGCTCCTTCTTACACCAGATACTGCCGTCCAATGTCTTTTAGATTAAAAAAAGAAAATGATAAAAATTTAAGAAAATGACAAAAATTAAAGACGAAAACGAAGAAGTTAAACAGCAAATAAAAAAATTGCAGCGAACGAATGTCATCCTGGGCGACTGATCAATTCAGTTTAAACATGTGCCCATTTGTACGATGTTAGACGGCAAAACAATTAACGTCTTAACTGAAACAAAAAGCACACAGGCATGTAATGTGTGCAAAGCAACGCCCATAATCATGAACAATATAGGAAAGTTGAAAGAAAGAGACTGTGATGAAAGGACATATAAATTTGGCCTTTGTGTTTTGCTTGCGTACCTACGAAGCTTCGAATACTTTCTGCAAATAGCTTATAAATTAGAATTAAAACAATGGCAAGCAAGAGGACGGGAAGCACTAGAAAAAGTGAAACAGAGAAAGAGTAAAATTGCTCAGGATTTTTATAAGGCATTGGGTCTTGTTGTCGATTTACCAAAAGAAGGTGGTGGTAATAGTAATGACGGGAAGCACGAAAACTTTTCAAAAATTCTGAAGTGAGTTCCATAAATCACAGGTTTAGATAGAGATTTGATTGAAAGAATGTCCAACATTCTAACAGTGATATCGTGTGGACATTACGTCAAAGAGAAAGAATTTAAAATGTATTGTTTTAAGATCGCGGAGTTAGCTACCACACTTTATGGATGGTATAGAATGATTGCGAGTGTCCATAAATTATTGATGCATGGGGCTGATATAATAAAGTCACTTCCATTGCCTGTAGGCCTCCTCTCAGAAGATGCTATAGAGGCTAGTCATAAGTCTTATAAACAGCTTAGACAATACCACTCCAGGAAAACGCCTAGAATTGAAACGAATACGGATATTTTGAACTGGTTTCTTATATCATCAGATCCTCTAATCACATAGGAAAAAAAACATAAAGAAAAATGGAATGAGGCAGTTTTAGGAATGCTTCGAATGCCCAACTATCTCAATGAAGAATATTCACGAGAATTTACTGACGATATCGTCAGTGATGTGGAATTTCTAAAAAAATGTTGCACTTTTGTCATTTAAAAAAAATAATTTTTTCCACTTAAATTTGCATTTTTAATTAATCGTGTACATCTAATATAGACTAATTTTATATTAGAATCATCAGAATGTTATCATAAGGTAATATGTGAGACAAAAAATTGAAACGAACTAGATTTTATTTTTGTCGCCGAAAATTTGTAATCCGTCCCAGTGTGCGGCGGCCTGAATAGTTTTATTAGTTTATTATAATAGTTTATTTAATTTTTATACACGACGCTGCAGTTATGCGAGATCCGCCACTTCCATTACATAGACTTAGGTTAGGTGACCTTACTGGCCAAGCAATTGGACTGCCTCTACCTATCCACCTTAATGGATAGACTCTTGCTAATGCACTAAAATGTGCAGGTGCGCCATCGGGCATGAACCACATTTGGCGCCTAGTCAATGGAGGCATTTCATACAGCAACCCTAGCAAAATTTCTGTTAAAAAGTGTCGATAAACTTCTCCGGTCAACCGCTGTAGTAGAATATGGGACCGATTAATACATCGCCAACAACCATATACCACACCAGACATTAATAGAGAATCGGTGCTAATGACCTCTCACAGTAGGGAAACATGTCATGATCTGGAACCTCCACCTCCACTCCCGGTAAACTTGATAACATAACCTTAACTTGACCACTTCCGGATAGTATAGTAAGTATAGTAAGAAGACAATTGATAGTATATACAAAAAGGCATTAGATATGAAAGCAACTTTCCCAAATGTGGAATTTTTTTTTTTAAATTTTGTTAACCATGCCAATTTCAAACGCATCGGGGGAACGCCCATTTTTTTATTTAAAAGGACTTAAAATTATTTAAGAAATTCAATGTCAGAGGAAAGGCTTAATAATATGGCTATTTTGTATATAGAGAGCGATTTACTGGAAATTATTAATTGTGATGAGATAGTTAAAAAGTTTGCAAAACGAAAAGCAAGGGAAAAAATATTTCAATTCAATTAACAATTCTATGATTTTTTCGTTCATATTTCTGATTGTTCCTCTGATACGTATACTATTATTAATTATAATTATCCTTTTTATTTTCCTATTTAGTTAGGAAGATTGAAAGATTTGGAAAGAAGTATATTTTGCGTACGATTTCGAATATCGTGGATGACAAAACTACATATGGACAGATCACCAGAATAGAAGTTTTTTGAGCCTAACAGTTTACTACTACAATCCCCAAATGTGTGATAATGATAACGATGAGCGATGAGCGTCCAAAGGTACTATAGGAGTGTTTGAACTCCAAGAAAGGCACACTGCTGAATACATAGCAGATCGTTTTAAACAAATTTGTAATGAGTAGGAGATTGACATGAATAAAATATCTGCTACTATAACTGATGGGGCTGCATATATCACTGCCATATCACTAAGGCAGCAGAAACTGCTTTTAGTTGCCTTGTTTCGTCCATGCCCTGAATGTATTATCTACAAAAGCTATTGCTTCTGTTAAAGAACTTGTAGAAATACTGAAATCAGTAAAATCTATTGACACTTGGTTTCACCATAGCGTTCAAGCGATCGATGAACTTCGTAAGCTATCAGAGAAAAAGCTTATTCAAGAGGTGCCTACTCGGAGGAATTCCACTTTTGAAATGTGTCAGAGATTTCTAGAACTTCGCCAGTTTGTGAACGATGTCGTAAATCGTATCTCAACAGCACCGACAATGGTATCTGCATTGCAGATTGAAATTTTGCAGGACACAATATTACAGCCCTTCGAGTCTGCTACAAAGGAAATAAGTTCTGATCTCCACTTATCAAGCAGTGTCGCGATCCCAGTTGCGCTGCTTCTTAAAAACAGAGTGGGGAAATTAACTCAAGTGTACCCAGTTGCAAATACTTTAAAGGCTGAGGTTCTACTTCAACACACAAAAAGGTTTGGTTCAATTGAACAGGCTATATTGTTGGCTGTGTCGACAATTCTTGACCCTCAGTTCAAGAAAGAGTATTTTAAGGACCACGTAGCTTGTTCGAGAGCCATACATTACATTACCAACCTTATGAAATCAAAATTCAGCTGAATCCTCGAGCTCTTTATTTCACGACCACAACAAGAGGATTCAAAAAACGTGGCAGAAGAAAAAAAATATGACATCAGAGAAGAAATAACCACTTTGTCTGAAGAACTGTCCACCCACTAGCGAGCTCCTCCGGAAAAAATCCAGGAGAACCCAATTAAATTTTGGATGCAAGTAACAATGTATCCACTTATTTCAAAGATAGCACTTGGGGGTATACCGATAGTGGCTACATCAGTCCCTTCTGAAAGACTATTTTCCGAAGCAGGCGTCATCATCAGCCGAAGAAGAAATAGGTTGAAACCAGATATGTCATAAAAATTATTTTTTCTAGCCAAGGATAGCCACGAAACATTTTGGCCATAATGCCTATATTAGGTGATTTTTATTATGGCTATATATTTAATTACTTTTTGAACCTAAAATTTGAAATTGTGGTTAGGTATTCAACATACAAAAGTGTAATTATCTTCTTGCTTAAAAAAAGACCATGTGTGTAATTTATAATGTAGATAGTCGGCTTTAGTCTTCGGCAGTATTAAATTACACAGCACTTAATTTTCGTTGTACAAATTCAGCTACATAAGTACAAATAACGTACAATGATTATGTTTAACAATGAAATTGAATTACCGATGTATTCAATTTTAAGACTTAATTGCCTTTATTATTAATCATCGATCAACATCGATGTTTTCACGCCGATGTTTTTTACCCATCGATATTTATAATTTTGATCTACTAAAATATAAAATTGACTTGAACTTGTAACTTGACTACGATATGAAACATCGATTTTTTTTAGTTCGATACCCATCCCTACTCCACTAGACATTTAGATAAATATGCCTAATACATTTTATTTGTTTATATAACGTGGGCCGATCCCGACGGCACTGCAATGCCGGGCCAACCCGTGATAGGAGTGGAGCAAGCCCCGAACTCCTATCCATTTCCAAAAAGCAGTTTAATATACTGGAGCCGCATGCGGGTCGTATCAGATATTAAGCTGATAAGAACAGATACTACACTTTGATCTTAGCCATAGGCCGAGAAGCGATAACCAACCATCCATCATGTGTCCTTTGCTTCTTGACGGTCGTGAGCCTTCCGCTCAGCTGTTCCGTCGTCTTGTTGTTTGCTTCTGTTTTTTTTTTGTGTGTCGGTTTGCTTGTTTGTTTGTCGGTTTGTTTGTTCTTCTGTTGTGTTTCACTCATAAACGGTTTTCTTTTCTTTCTTTTTTTTTGTTCTTTTTTTTTGTTCTGTTTTTTTTTCTCTTCTTCTTCTTCTCGTTGTTGGTCCTTGGTTTGTCCTGGTGTTGGTTCCTGGTTCGCCCTCCTGGCGATTCCTGGTTCGTCCTTCGTTCTCGTGATGGTTCCTTGTTCGTCTTCGTGGTGGGTGCTGTGTCTCTCTGGTTTGTTCGTGTTGTTCCTGCCTGTTTTTGTTCCTGGGTGCTCCGCTGGGTCGGGGATGTGGGCTTTCCTGTGAAAAAGAAAGATCAGTGATTACTTATGTTGTTGAGGTTTTGGATGTTTCCATTTGACGTTGATGTTGTAGTTTGCTGCGTTGTTGATTGTTGGGTTGTAATGCGTTTTCATGCGTTCGAAGCTTTTCGTTGCTAGTTTTTCTATGTGTTGCTTGATTGTCTCCATGTTTAGATCGCTGTGCAGCTGCTCATTGGCCATGTACCATGGCGAATCTGTTATTTCTCTCAGAGTTTTGTTCTGGATGATTTTGAATTTGTAGATTTTCCATTCTTTGGATTGTATCCAGCACGTCGTTGAGTACGTCATTGTCGGCCGTATTATGGACTTGTAGATTTGTAGTTTGTTCCTTATGTTCAGCTTGCTTTTCCTGTTTAAGAGCGGGTTGAGGTAGCCTTTAATTTGTTTTGCTTTTTTCGCTGTCTGATCGATGTGTTCTGAAAATGTAAGAGCTTTGTCTAGGATTACGCCTAGATATTTGATTCGGTTTTCCCATTTTATGTCTGTGTTGTTGATTCTCAAGCAGCTACTGGGTTCGTGCTTAAATTTTTTCTTCGTGAAGATAATTGCCTGTGTTTTTTCTGCGTTTAGTTTGATCCTCCAGGTGTTACACCAGTCGTTAATCCTGTCCAGGTGATTTTTGAGCCGTTTTGTTATGGCCTCGGTCGAGTATCCTCTTGTGAAAATTGCTGTGTCGTCTGCGTATAGTGCAATTTCTGTGTCGTTTAGTTTTGGGATGTCTGCGGTGTAGATGCTGTAAAGAAGGGGGCCCAGGACAGATCCTTGTGGGACACCGGCTGTCATTGTCTGAGTTGTGGAGATGCTGACGTTTATTTTGACTTGGAATGTTCTGTTACAGATAAAGGACGTCACTAGTCTGATCATTGCTGTTAGGATTTTAAATTGGTGCAGTTTGTATATTAAACCTAGGTGCCATACCTTGTCGAAAGCCTTAGAGACGTCCAGAAAGACGGCTCCCGTGGCTAACCCTTTGTTGAAAGCGTCGATTATTGCTTCGGTTATTCTTGTCGTCTGATAGGTGGTAGAGTGCTCTGTTCTGAAGCCGTATTGTTCGTCGGGTAGAATACGTTTGTCTTCAGTTATTTCTGTCAGTCTTTTGTGTATTACTTTTTCTGTGATTTTACTGAGACCTGTCAGCAGACTTATTGGTCTGTAACTGGAGGTGAGGTTTCGGGGTTTGTTCGGTTTCGGGATTAGAATCGTTGTTGCGTGTTTCCATTGGGTCGGAAACACTCCAAGTTTCAGTGCGGCGTTTATGATTTGTGTTATTCTGTCTATTGCGTTCGGTGTTAGGTTTTTTAGCGCGGCGTTGTTGATGTTATCGCAGCCTGGTGCTTTCTTGGTTTTTAGGTTTTTAATTATACCTTTTATTTCTTCCGGTGTTGTTTCTTCTATTTCCGGGTTTTCTACGCTACTATTTAGTACTCTCAGTACGGTTTCGCGTATTTCTTGCCTTTTGCGGAGTGGGTGTGTGTCGGCGTTCGGTTTAAACTGCTGTGCAAGCGACTTTGCGAATTCCTCCATTTTCTCCTCGTCCGTGCTTGCTACAGTGTCGTTTGTTGTTTTCAGTGAGGGAATTGTTCTCCTCTCCTTGTTTCTTGATTCTTGGCTAATTTCCACGGTTCCTCTATTGTTTCGTTGATGCGTTCTAGTTTGTCTTCCCATTCGGCGTTGTGCTGTTCGCGCAGGGCCCATTTCAGTTGGTTTGTCAGTCTGTTTAAGACGTTCTTGTCCGTCGGTGCCAGCGTCCGTTGGAATACCTTGTTAGCTTTGCGCTTTTCTTTTAGTAGATTCCTGATTTCCTGTGGGAGTGTTGTTGTCGTGTTGGCTGTCCGTTTCCTTGTGGCGGCCTCGAGTGCTGCTTTTATTTCGTTTTATATCGTCCGTGCTGCTTCTTCTAGGCACGGGGGGGCTTGTAATTTCTGTACAAGTGACGTTCGTCAGATTATCTTTGAATTTATTCCAATTTATGGTAATTTTCTCGATTGTTTTCCTGGCCGTTTTCGCTTGGAGATTTATGTGCACTGGGTTGTGATCTGAGCTCAAGTCTGTGATACAGACTATTTCCACGTTTGCTGTGACGTTTTTCATGACGGCTATATCCAAAATATCCGGCATTCGCTGAACTCCTGGAAAGTGTGTCGGTTCGCTCGGTGCAATTACTTGTAGCTTCCGGTTTTCCGTGTAGCTTAGTAATTGTCCGCCCTTTGTGTTTGTCACTCTGAAATTCCATTGCGAGTGTTTAGCGTTGTAGTCTCCTGCGGCTATGGTACCTATATATCTGTCGAATATTTTGTCCAGGTCGTCGGCGTTTATTTGTTTTTGTGGCGGAGAGTACAGTGCGTAGAGGACTACGGGTCCGTCGGTTGTCTGTACTTCTACTCCTACCGTTTCCGTGTCGGTGGTTGTTTCTACTTCCGGCAGTTTGTGGTGTTTTATGTTCCTTTTGTTGATGATGGCGACTCCTCCTCCGGCTTTCTCGCCTCTGTCTTTTCTGTAGACTTGGTAGTTTGCTATGTTCAGTTGGTTGCAACGTCTGAGATGCGTCTCGTTGATCAGTGCCACGTCGACGCTGTGTTCGTTTAGGTGTGCTACCAGTTCCTGTTTCTTGTTTTGTATTCTGTTTGCGTTCCAGAATATAAGTTTCAGATTGTCTCTAGTTCTTCTAGTAGTCATTGTTGAGTGTGAGCATGATGGTTGTGATTCTTCGGGTGAACTTTTCTGTGTCCTCTTTGCTGTGTCCCATTTCGGCAAAATCGAGCATCATTTCCGTCAGTTCTGCTCTGATTATTTCGTTGCTATTCCTCTTGTTTCCGCTTGTCTCCGGGTTGGGGTTGTTGTTTTTTCTTACCGGTTTCGGTATTTGGCTAGTTGTCGGTGTTTGGGCTGTTTGTCTCGGTGTTTGGGCTGTTTGTCTCGGTGGGGGTTTTGGCCTCGTTTCCTGTTGTCGTTGTTCTGCTTGTCTAGCTATTTCCGGTCTCGCCGGGCAGTTTCTCCAGATTGAGGTGTGTTCGCCTCCGCAGTTTGCGCATTTCGGCGGCAGTGTTAGCGGTTTCTCGCACAGGTGCGTGCTGTGGTTCTGTCCGCATTTCATGCATCTGTATTCGGCGTTGCAGTGCCGCTGCACGTGGCCGAACAGCTGGCATCGGTGACATTGTACAGTTTCTCCTCGTGTTTTCAGCGGTTCCATTTTCACGTTCAATCCGCAGAATCGATCCATTTGGTAGATGGATTTGTATTCCTTCCCAATTTCTATCAGGACCATTTGGATTGGCGTGGCTTCTCTCCCTTTCATCCTGGTCACTTTTATGGCCGGGTATCCGTTGTCGTTGAGGTTCTCTTTGATTTGCTCCGCAATTCTCCGCAGAGAACTCCCTTCACAACGACCTTCAGGTTCCTTTCCGTGCTCAGTTGGTGCGTGTGAAATTCGTAATTTTCCTCTTTCATTAGTTTGTACATGTTTCGGTAGTCCGTGATTGTTTGGGGCTGGATTCTTATCCCGTCCCTGGTCGATGTTGCCCTGGTGTAGTTTATATTGTTCCTGTTGAGCTTCTTCGAAAGCCCTGCCCATTTGTCCTTGTTTCGTAGAACTATTGGTGTTTTGTTGTTGGTGTTTTCGGTGGGGGTTTCGGTCTCAGTGACTTCGTCTTCGTCGTCGTCGTCGTCACTGTCCCTTGTGTTTAAGCATGCGTAACTGTTCATACTCACCTGCGGTCCTCGCAGGCTTGACGTGGTTGGGCTCGTCAGCTTTGCGGTTGTCTTTGGAAACCGGAAGGTTTCCTCGTCCTCCGGGTCGGTTTTGCGCTTGGGGGCGGCCTCGGTGGTGCTGTCCGTGTTCATCGGTTGGGTTTTCCTCCTCGGGGCGGCTTCGGTGGCTCTCCTCGGGGCGGCTTCAGTTGATCTCTTCGGTCCGGCATCATTGCTCATCTCGGCGGCGATCGTTCTGGTCGCGGCGGTGTCCTGGGGTGGTTCGGTGGCGGTGGTCTTCATCCTTTTCGCTATTTGGTTGAATAGCTTCTTCAGGCCGTCCTCGCTGATGGAGTCCAGGAAGTCGTAGTCCTTGATTTCCATGGAGGCGGCGGTTCCGTTGGCGCTGGTTTGCATGATTGGGTTCATGTTTTCTCGGTTGGGTTTTTTTTTAATTATTTTGTCAAATAATTGCTAAGTTTAACGTCTGCTTCGTTCGAAGTTCGGTTAAGCTGTGACTACGATATGAAACATCGATTTTTTTTAGTTCGATACCCATCCCTACTCCACTAGACATTTAGATAAGTATGCCTAATACATTTTATTTGTTTATATAACGTGGGCCGATCCCGACGGCACTGCAATGCCGGGCCAACCCGTGATAGGAGTGGAGCAAGCCCCGAACTCCTATCCATTTCCAAAAATCAGTTTAATATACTGGACCCGCATGCGGGTCGTATCAGATATTAAGCTGATAAGAACAGATACTACACTTTGATCTTAGCCATAGGCCGAGAAGCGATGACCAACCATCATGTGTCCTGTGCTGGTTTGGCGGTTTTGAGCTTTTCGCCCAGCTATGCCGCCGTCGTGGGGTTTGGTTGTCGTTGTGTTTTTTTTTAGTCTGTTTGTTTGTCTGTGTTTCGTTGGGTTTCATTTGGCTTTGCTTGGCTTTAGTTGCGTCTTGTTGTCCTGGTGTGGTTGTCGGTTTTCTTTCGGCTTCTTCAGTGTTTCGTCTTCTGTGGTTGTTCTCCAGGGGCCTGTGGTCCTGATGTGTTTAGTCTTCTCGTTGATGGTGATGGGTTGCTCTTCTTCTTGGTCGGGTTTGCGCTTGGGGGCGGCTTCGGTGGGGCTGTGAGTGTCCATTGGTGTATTTCTTCTCCTTGGTTCGGTTTCGGTTTTCTTTTCTGCGGCGGCTTCGTTTGTCTTCTCGGGGGCGGCGTCAGTTTTCTTTTCGGGGGCGGCATTGTTTGTCTTCTCGGCGGCGGCTTCGGTTTTCTTTTCGGTGGCGGCTTCTGTTTTCTTTTCGGGGGCGGCATCAGTTGTCTTCTTGGGGGCGGCTTCGGTTGTCTTTTCGGCATCGGCTTCAGTTTTCTTTTCAGGGGCGGCTTCGTTTGATTTTTCGGCGGCGGCTTCGTTAGTCTTCTCGGGGGCGGCTTCGTTTGTCTTCTCGGGGACGGCATCGGTTGTTTTTTCGGCGGCGGTTTCCTGGGGTTTATCGTTGGCGGTTTGTCTCTTCAGCAGCAGTAGGGTAATGTAATTCATCATTTGGTCGAGGTGGTTTTCGTCCACAGTGTCCAAGAAGTCGGGGTCGAAATACCTTGCCGCGAGGGCTTCGTTTGGTGTTGTAGGAATGAACGTGTTCATTTTGCGACAGCGGAGGAGCAAGTGGAGCAAGACCAACCATTCGTTTCCTTAGGTATTTAAACACCTTTTACCAGCCGATTAGCTTACAGAAGATTCTGCAGATCCATCTGTCCAGTAAACGGCACACGACGGGCCAAACTCTTGTCGTATAGGCCAGTGTTTCTCAAACTTATTTGTCTCATCGCCCACCTTTGATATGCTAAAGTTAATAGCGCCCCCCAAATCTTTTTTGTTCTCTTCCTAGAGTAAAAGTATTTTG
This sequence comes from Phosphuga atrata, assembly GCA_944588485.1. Classification (NCBI taxonomy): domain Eukaryota; kingdom Metazoa; phylum Arthropoda; class Insecta; order Coleoptera; family Silphidae; genus Phosphuga; species Phosphuga atrata. The sequence continues at coordinate 13,184,003 of OX155895.1, read as the reverse complement.
ACTTACCAAGTATTTTATAGGATACTGAAAATTTTTCAGTTCTATCGAAATTTTTATTATAAAACAACGAAAATACTTAAATATTCACTAGAAATCTTGCAACGTTGATAGTAAAATTTATATGCAGTCGAACTTCCATAACTCGAACTTCTGAAACTTCAATTTTTCTATAACTCGAATATTTTTAGAAATTGATACGTTTAGATAAGATTTTAAATATAAATTAACTTCCATAACTCGAATTTTCCTCAACTCAATTTTTTCCATAACTCGTAGTAAAAATTTGTACAATGGTAAAATTTAACATACAAAATAATTTCTGTAACTCCAATTTTTTAACCGCCGCGTATTTTCCAAAACTTATGATGTCGGATATTGCCTACCATAAACCGTTGATAGTGTAATCCTCGGGCAGATTACGAAACATTTTATTTTTCATATTTTATGATCACCAAAAACTCAAATAAAGCAAAACTAAGAAATTACCAGCGGGTGTGCTTTAGGAAGATTAGGACAGGATATTATTCTCCCGAGAATCGATAATCCAAAAAGAGACGATATAATCGAAGATCACCCACAAGGTGCTATATATTATGAAAAACAATTAAAAATTACTGACTTTTTCAAAAATTACTATATTAATTAAAATTATTTTTAATTAATTATAATTATATCATATTAATAATGTATACATATTTCTCTTTTGTTTTTTGTTTATAAATATATACATATGTACATATGTATTTACTTTGAATAAATTGTGTATAGTGTATTTTACTCATTTTATAATTATGTATTTCTATAACTCCAATTTTCTATAACTCGATTTTTTTTCATGAACTATGGCAATTCGACTTAGGGAAGTTCGACTGTTTATCAAGAATACACGCGTTAGTGAGGATACGCCGCAATTTCTTGTAACATCAAAATTCAAAATAAATTGTAAGTTTAGGTCTGAGAACCTATTTAGATTAATAATAAATGCATTCTTAAAAAATTAGCAACAAAAATTCTGATACTTTTTGAAATATTTCAAATAAAAATGCGGAGATCCCTGTACAAAGAAAAATTCGTGAAAATAAAGTGAAAGCATTATAATTTTTACAGAAATAAAATTATATAATATTTTTTTGTTATAAATAATGAATTTTTGTGGCCGGTTGAATAATACTGAACACGGAACAATTTTGTTGAACGTATTTGTTTGTTTTAAATTAACACAAATACATTGTATAGCTCGTGATACCTATCGCCCCTTATATCGCCCCCCTGGCTACCAACCAAAACGACGTCAACGCCCACTGGGGGGCGATATCGCCCACTTTGAGAAACGCAGGTATAGGCTATCCAGGAGCAGCCTGTGATCTTTAATAATTAAATATATTTTATATTTGCGACAAGATATTATAAATAACGTATAAATAAAAACGCATATGTGCACCCCATAAGTAATATTGAAAAATTGCCCCGAAGAAAATATTTTTTAACAATGAATAAAGACATATTCAAATTGCCATAGTATTAGTCTCTAATTTAATCCAATATAACTTATCTCATCACTAAACCCCGGATTTTTAGGCCCTTAAAAACGCTAAAATAGGCAGGCACTTAGGCCTTTAACATCCCTAAAATAGGCGGTTTTCTAGGCAGCCTAAATGCAGATAGGCACTATAAAAAGAAACTAAGTAACACAATATTACTTTTTAATAAAGTACTTTATTATAAAAGGAAAATAAACATTGTAAAACAAAAATAAACATTGTAAAACAAAAATAAATATAAATGTAAAAGAAAAATATTGCAGACTTCTTCATATATATTAAAACATAACGATTAAACACTAATATATCAAAATAAAACAATAATTAATCTCTATGTATATTTTGATTCACAAAATATAACAAGCATTTGTTCGATAGAATTTTCTGATAGAGACTGCCGTCGTTCGGTGAACACTTGCTTGTAAGCCGAAACGGTTCGTTCCACGTCACAAGATGTTATAGAGTAAAGTGACCACACGTCCCGATTTTGGCGGGACAGTCCTGCTTTTTGGAGTAAAGTCCCACGTCCCGCCGATTTTTAAAAATGTCCCGCTTTTTAGATTTAGATTTAAATATCTACATTTTTTATTTTAAATGTACTGTAATATATAATAGGGGGTTCAAAGGGGGTAGTGCATGCGCACCACACGACATTCGCACTGAAAGAGTTTGTCGCATAGCCTCTCCTACCCAATTCCGACTCTCACCTCCACGTCTGGTGAACCCTGGTAACCTGACCACTCTAGCCTGAGATGCGGTAACCAACCCGTATGGATGGTAAGGGTGGTCAGGGCTAGCGAGAGCGGGAGAAATGGTCCTCCGATCATCAGGGGGTTGGGCGTTTGGTTAACAACCAGCACTATAAAACAAAACCTGTTATGAAACCTTCAATAATGCCTCGGAATGGACTGGAAATACGGCAACGACACAAGCAACGAAAAAGGGAGAACGATTGGAAAATTGCATCGTGGAATGTTGTAACTTTATCGAGGCCTGGTGGGTTGAGAACTTTAACGGATGCCCTAAAAATCGGCGGAATGGACATAACTGCTGTTCAAGAAACAAGGTGGCCTGGAAAGAACTTACTAACCAGTAAGGAGTACTCATTTTACTACAGTGGTAAAACGGGCGGCAAAAAGGAATTTGGAGTGGGTTTTATTGTCACAGGAAAGGCCAGAGAGGCAGTAATTGGTTTTAACCCAATAAGTGAACGATTATGCTCCATAAGGCTAAGAGGGAAATTTAGAAACGTCACCCTGATTAATATCCACGCACCAACTGAGGACAAGGAAGAAAACGTGAAAGACCAATTTTACGAGGAACTGCAGAAAGCATATCGTGATGCACCAGAAGGAGATATCAAAATCATCCTTGGTGATTTTAATGCTAAAGTGGGACACGAGGAGATATACCGACCGACAATCGGACTGCACAGTCTTCATGCTGAGACTAATGAAAACGGAAGTAGGATGATAGACTTTGCGACGACTAACAACATGGTAGTCAGTAGCACATATTTCCCACACAAAAATATTCACAAAGCCACATGGAAATCACCAGGTGGTAGAGTATTGAACCAGATAGACCATGTGAAGATAGATGGGAGACACTGTTCAAATATCCTGGATGTAAGAGCCTGTCGAGGCCTCAATGTAGATTCGGATCATTATTTGGTAAGGGCGGTGCTTAGGGCTAGAATTGATTGTCAACGCACACAACAGCCGGCAGTTAAGAGATACGATCTGGAAAAAATCAAAACCGATGAGATGAAAGAGAGATTTCAGTACCAAATGCAGGAACGAATATCCAAACAGCCAGAAAACGCTCTAGTAGAGGTCAATGAAGCGTGGCAAAAGATCAAGCAGGACATCGAAGATACAGCAGCAGAGGTTGTGGGGTGGAAGAAGGGACAAAGGCGTAATAACTGGTTCGATGAAGAATGCAAGGAAGCTCTGACAGAGAAGAACAAAGCCAGAGAAAAAGTACTACAACGAAATACTAGAGCGAATGTAGAGGATTATCGAAACAAACGGAAAGTTGAGAAAAAACTCTTCCGAAGAAAGAAATCTGAAAAAGATGAAGAAGATTTCGCGGAAATAGAAAGAATGAGTAATGCCAACGAAACTCGGGGACTCTATCAAAAGGTCAGAAATGCGAGACTTGGCTACAAACAGCAGCCACTTCTATGTAAGGATAAGGACGGCAGAGTAATCGGACACACTGAAAAGTGTATCAAGAGGTGGGGTCAGTACTTCAGGGACCTGCTCAACCAGAACACTCGCGTAGTCCAAGAGGAAAGTATAATGCTAACATCAACATCAATATTAGGGACTGAGCAAGTGCAGGAACCCACCTTAGAAGAAGTAGAGACTGCAGTGCGCAGGATCAAGAACAGTAAGGCGCCAGGTGCAGATGGCATTCCAGGGGAATTGTTGAAGTATGGAGGTAGAGCCCTAATATCGTGCATGCATGATCTCATATTAAACATATGGAGAACGGAAAAGCTACCTGATGAATGGAAGCTAGGGATAATATGCCCATTGTACAAGAAAGGTGATACGTTAGATTGTTCTAACTACAGGGGGATAACGCTGCTAAACATTGCATACAAGGTCTTCGCTAATGTGTTGTACCGTCGCTTACTACCATACGCAGAAGAGAATATCGGTGAATACCAGTGCGGTTTCCGCACAAACAGGTCAACCACAGACCAACTGTTTGGCATTAGGCAGATCCTGGAGAAATGTAATGAGTTCAATATCACGACACGCCATCTATTCGTGGACTTCAGAGCAGCATACGACAGCGTTATAAGACACAAACTTTGGGGGATAATGACAAGTTTCGGATTCCCTGAAAAACTGACAGCCCTAACCAGAGTAACACTGTCTGAAGTATCGTCTGTAGTAAGAATACGAAACAAGTTGTCTGAGACTGTTATAACAGAGGAAGGACTACGACAGGGAGACCCACTGGCAACTTTACTGTTTAACATCGTATTAGAAAAGGCCGTTAGGAGTAGTGGAGTGGATACTAACGGCACTGTGTACTTTAAGTCAACACAACTATTGGCTTACGCAGACGACATTTATATAATTTGCAGAAGCGAACAGGCGACCAAAACTACTCACTCGCTGCTGGAGAAGGAAGCAAGTAACCTAGGACTCACTGTCAACGTAAACAAAACGAAATACATGGTGGCTAACGAAACTCATCGGAAGGTAGGACCAACGCTAGAACTAGACGGAAAGCACTTTGACACAGTAGATACATTTGAACAGCGTAAACCGGATGGGCGAGGAGATTAGAAGGCGGATAACTCTTGGTAACAGGTGCTATTATGGGCTACTTAAACTTTTTAGGTCCAAAACAATCCACCCCAAGCATAAGTGCACATTGTACAGGTCACTGATAAGACCGGTGGTAACATATGGTGCAGAAGCATGAAGCTTAACACAGAGCGAAGAACAGGCTTTAAGTGTATTTGAGAGAAGAATGCTACGTGCAATATTTGGAGCGACCCAAGAAGGAGGAATCTGGCGCCGAAGATATAATCACGAACTATATCAGCTCTACAATCAACCAGATATTGTGAGTTTCATCAAGGTGGCAAGATTGAGATGGCTCGGACACATGCAGAGAATGGGTGATCATAGGGTTCCGAAAAAGTTGTTCAATGGCCAACCAGAGGGAAGGAGAATGGCCGGAAAGCCAAGAGGGAGATGGAAGGATGCGGTAACAACTGACCTACAAAAACTTCAAGTACGGGACTGGAGAACGTTGGCGAGTGATAGGTCCGCTTGGAGAAACATGCTGAAGGAGGCCCAGACCGGCAATCGGTTGTAGTGCCATTAAGAAGAAGAAGAAGTAATATATAATATAAGATTTTTCCACATATTCCCATAAAATTTCCTAGAATATTGTCAACCAATGAAATTTTTTAATATCCTCCAATTCAACTGTGCATTCTTCAAGATATTTCAAGCTGTTATTATAAAAATTTGTCACTTCAGTACGTAAATTGGACGTTTGAATTCCGGACCTGAAATTTTCATTGGGTGACATTAAAAAAGGATTTTATGGGAATAAGTGTTAAAATCTTTTGAATATATCAATGTAGTGTTATTGGTCAAAAGATACGTCACTGATGAGAAAATTAAATGCTACTGGTCTGCAAATGTGGAAACAGACCAAAAAATGGACGGAGTTATTGCTTCATTTTAAACATAATAATATTTCAGTTTTTTTCAGTATCAATAAAATATGGGCAAATGTAAAAAAAAGCAGTTGAACATTAAACTTTAAAATCTATATTTAGCTTAAAAAATAATTTGACCAATTCACGTGAGAAATTTCACATTAAAAAAAAAATTACCGGGAAAGAAAATCATATTTTTTTTATAAAAAAATTAAATTAATTAAAAAGCATAATGTTCAAATTATTGTTTTCTCCTAATATTTTTATAGTTACCAATAATTAATAGTAAATACATTTGTATGTATTTATAGACAAGTATTATATATGAATAATAGTAGTTTTTGATACAAGTGTGTGAGCCGAACTTTTGCGCATTGTGAGAATAAAGAATGGGAAGGCACCTGGCCCAGATGAAATACACGCAGAAATTTTTAAGATCCTTAAAGATGATAGTTCTCTCTCAATAATAGTAGACCTATTTAATAATATATATAGAACAGGTGAAATACCAAGAGATTGGTTAAAATCAACTTTCATCACCTTATCAAAGAAATCAAATGCGAAACAATGTAAAGATTATAGGACCATCAGTCTCATGAGTCAAGTATTGAAACTATTTCTGAAGATCATCCATAATCGTATTTACCGCAAATGTGAAGAGTCGATCAGCGAGTCCCAGTTTGGCTTTCGGAATGGGTTCGGCACAAGGGAGGCACTTTTCAGTGTACAAGTTCTGGTACAACGATGCCTTGATATTAATTTGGATGTTTTTGCCTGCTTTTTAGACTATGAAAAAGCATTTGACACCGTAAACCATAATAAAGTAGTAGATATACTTAAAGAACTAGGATTAGACGGGCAAGATATCCACATTATAGCCAACCTGTATTGGAACCAAACAGCAGCGGTGCTAGTGAACAAAGAACTGTCAGAAGAGGTCATGATTCAAAGAGGGGTGCGACAAGGCTGTGTTCTCTCGCCATTACTTTTTAACCTTTATGCAGAAAAAATATTTCGAGAAGCATTGGATGGCAAGAACATAGGAGTAATCGTAGGAGGCATAGTGATCAATAACCTGAGGTATGCCGACGACACCGTTCTATTGGCTACGAACATAGAAGACCTACAAGAACTAATGACAACCGTTACAGAGCACAGCTTGTCCATGGGTCTTAAACTCAACGTTAATAAGACAAAATGGCTCGTCGTAAATAAAACCAGCGTAAATAACCAGCTGAATCTAAGAGTTGGAAATGAGGTGGTGGAACGCGTCAACTCCTATAAGTACCTTGGCTGTAACGTAAACGACAAATGGGACATGACATCGGAAATTAGAAGCCGCATCGAACAGGCAAGAAGAGCTTTCACCAAAATGAAGAAAGTGCTGAACAACAGGCACTTGGAAATCCCCCTCAGAATCAGATTGTTAAGGTGCTATGTGTTTAGTATCCTGTACTACGGCGTCGAGGCTTGGACACTTACGGAGGCTATGTGTAAGAAGGTGGAGGCTTTTGAGATGTGGACTTACCGTAGAGTGCTGAGAATTTCTTGGGTGGATCGAATTACTAACGTCGAGGTCTGGCAAAGAGTCAATAAGCAAACAGAAGTTCTCAACACAATAAAGAGAAGAAAAGTGGAATACCTTGGTCATGTTATCCGAAATGATAAGTACAGGTTACAGCAGACAATAATACAGGGTAAAATACAAGGTACGCGCAGTCCAGGCCACCGCAGAACATCATGGCTCAAGAACCTTCGCCAATGGTTTGGACAAAGTACAAGATCCCTATTTCGAAAAGCTGCAGATAAAATTCAAATAATGAAATTGGTCGTCAACGCCCTTGGAGGGCATGACACATGAAGAAGAAGAAGATGGATACTGTAAAATTACACATTGAGTCGTTATCTGAAGACGCGCACGGAAACTCGAATTATGTTGCGTGGCGTTTCAAAATAAACCTAAACTTGAAAATACGCGAAGTTTAGGATGTAGCATTAGGGCTGTCACCAATACGGCAGTAAAAGAGTGGATTAAAAAAGACTTGGAAGCACAGACAATTGTAGGACTTAATGTTAGTGGCGCTATTGCGACCAAAATAGCAACTTGTAAGACATGTAAGGAAATGTTAGATAAACTAAATATTTTGTATGGCAAAAGGTCAGATGTCTCAACTGCTGGTCTTGAAAAGAAGGTTCTTTTGTTATGAGTACGATCAACACAAATCTGCCGTGCACAACTGCATGGAGATAATGCAAATCGTTAAGGATTTAGCAATTGATGGAGACAGAATGCGTGACAGCTGGATCATGACACGCATGCTGAACATGCTGCCTCCTAAGTTGCACCACCTCAGGACCGCTTGGGATAACTTCGCCGCTTCTGAGAAGACGATCGACTCACTGATGGAGCGACTTCCACTGGAGGAAAATCGCCTTGATGACAGCCAGCAAACCAAGGGGATGACAGCAGGGAACGCATTATTCGTCAGGACAAGTGGCAAGCAGGGACCTCACAATATCACGAAACAGGACAGCACACAAGCCAGCTGTTTCAAGTGTGGAAAGAAGGGTCATTTCAAGAAGGATTGTCGCAACAAAGCTAGTGACAAGTATATAGCCTACTGCAAAAACAATTACGCCTGTAACACGTGTGGAAAGAAGGGTCATTTCGCCAGGGAATGCCCAAAGGGACAGGACAAGCAAAATGACAACGACACTTCACGCAGGAAGGATCCGGGATCGTCCAACCGGAGAGCACTAGTGACAGTGGGACTGTCAACCGGAAACCTGAGTGATATAAATTTCAAGAAGGACTCAGGAGACTATTGGTACCAGGACTGTGCCGCAACGCAGCACATGACACCGCACGGGTATTGGTTCACCGACTTCGTCGAACTAGAGGATCCGTCAGCTGTACTCATTGGAGATGCGACAAGATTGGAGGGAACAGGCATAGGTAACGTTGAACTGGAAGCTTTCAACAGCGAAAACTGGTATAAGATACTCCTGCAAGACGTTCTCTTTGTTCCCAAGCTAAACTTTAATCTATTCTCGGTGGGTCAAATTCTGGATAAGGGCTATATCCAGAGCGCAGATCAAAACAGATCGATCTTCCAAACGTCAGATCGAAAGGAAGTCATCGCCGTGGTAGTACGTGAAGGAAGTTTGTATCGAATGGAGCTACGACGAGAGGGATTGGAGCAGTGCCTTGCCGCTACTTCAATCAAGACATGGCACGAGAGAATGGCTTACCAAAACATAAGACATGTCAAGGACATTCTCGACAGAAACAAGATCGCGTACACAGACGATTACAATAATCGTGTATGCGAAGGATACCTACTTGGAAAGCAGCATCGAGTATCTCATCCAACCAACGACAAAGTAGCCAAGCAGCCATTGGATGCTTAAGACGTCTCTTGCAGGAGCGAAGTACTTCTTACTTTTCAAGGATGATTTTTCACACTACAGGACTGTCTACTTCCTAAAGTCAAAGGACGAAGCACCTCAAAAGTTGGAACACTTCATCAAACTCGCCGAAAGACAACTGGGAAGACAGGTAAAAAGTCAGACAATGGTACAGAGATCAAGAATTCACGAACGAAGAACCTGCTAGGTGAACTGGGGGTTTTTCACACCTTCTCAAATGCTTACACACCGGTACAGAATGGCAGGATAGAAAGGGAAATGAGGACAGTCGTTTAATCAGTACGGTCGGTCATCCATGCATGCAAGTTAGATGAAAGTCTATGGGCCGAAGCCGTAAATTATACTGTATTCACACTAAATCAGACGGGAACGAGCTCCGTGAAAGGGAGGAGTCCAGCAGAACTTTGGTTCGGACGTCAGACTAAACTCAACAAACTGAGAGCATTCGGCAGCACCGCCTATGTGCTGACCCCAGCACACAAACGGGCAAAGTTAGACCCAAAATCACAAAAGGGTGTCTTCGTAGGATACGACTGAAACTCCCCCTGCTACAGGATCTATCTGCCAAGGGAACGCGATGCTGTCTGCTCAGACAACGTCATCTTCAACGAAGAAGAAGCCAGTGGATCCAAACACACAGAAGTGGAAGCAACCGTGAGGAATACGAGACAAGAGGAGCCACACCCAGATTCAGAAGAATCGGACGTCGAGAGCGAGGACAGCCAGGACAGACAGCACAGACAGAAGGAGCAGCCAACTGAACAAGAGGACTCGCCAGACGAAGAGGAGCCTAGGAGACCAGGACTTCGAAGCTGCCGAAACATACAACTGCCTGCAAGATTTTTCGACTACGTCATGGGTATACCGCGAGAAGGCAGCAACGCCAACACGGCCATGATTGGCGAAATAGAGGAAATACCGATGTCAGAGGCCCTAGAAGACGGAAACGGGATTCGAGCAATGAATAAAGAATTTGAGTCTCTACAGAAGATGAAAACCTGGACACTGACTAAGTGCCCAGAAGGAGTAAGTGACCATTGACGTGCAGATGGATTTTACGCGAGAAGTCGGATGGAAAGTTGAAGGCTCGACTGGTCGCGCGGGGTTTTGAGCAGAAAGAGGGAATTGACTATTTCGAAACTTTCAGTCCAGTGGCTCGCCACGCGTCCATCCGACTGATTCTGAGTCAAGCAGCCTCAGAAGGACTGAAACTCATTCCATTTGACGTGACTACTGCATTCCTGCATGGGGACCTGGAGGAGGACCTATACGTGCTACAACCCGAAGGTTTTGAAGACGGTACATTCAGAGTCTGCAAGCTAAGAAAGAGCTTGTACGGACTCAAGCAAGCTCCCAAACAGTGAAATGTAAAAATAACAGATTTTCTTGAAAGTATAAGGCTGCACAGACGATGATCCATGTGTCTATTACAACGATGATCGAACAATTAATGATGACCTTGTTCGTCGACGACGGACTCATCGCCGGAAGAGACAAACGACAGATCTATCAAGTATTGGACAGGATCAACAGGGACTTCGAAATTACATACAATCGACAGACTCAGAACAAAATATCTTACATTGGAATAGACATTCAAGTGCAGACAGATGGAATTTCTGTGAGCTAGGTAAAGTACACACAGAAAATCCTACAACGCTTCGACAGTATTACGTGCAACCCAGTATCGACGCCAATTGAGAAAGGTATGATTACGGAGGAAACAAATCGTATTAACGATAAGCCTGTGTTTGCTAATACTCCGTATCGCGAACCTATAGGAAGCCTCCTATATCTCACAACAATTTCTCATCCGGATATTGGATTTGCTGTGAACTTCCTCAGTCGGCATTGCAAAAGGCCCATGATAAGCCACTGGAGGATAGTAAGGAGAGTTTTCCAGTACCTGAAAGGAACTATGCACGCAGGGATCTTTTTTGACGGAAGCAGCACTCTGGAAGGCTACTCAGATTCAGACTACGGAGGAGAAGCTGAAACAGGCCCCTCGACTAGTGGACTTCTACTAAGGAGAGGAGGGCCAATCGTATGGTGCACGCAGAAGCAGCACCTGGTAGCTACATCGACGGCCGAAGCAGAATTCAGGGCAGCAGTCGCGGCCATCGGTGAAGTCAATTGGATTAGGAGGATCGGGCACGAGCTAGGTATCCTCGAGACAGACTTGCCCACTACTCTATACGTGGACAACCAGTCAGCTATACACATGTTCCACAACGCACATGAAGGGAAGACATCAAAAGGAAAAAAACACATTGAAATTCCCAGGAAGTTCATCCAGGAGAACATCGGGAAGACTATCAACATTAGACACATTCCAAGCAGAGAGCAACTTGCTGACATATTGACCATGCCACTCAATCGAAATATTTTTGTTAAGCTTTGTCGCGAATTGATTAAGGAGGAGTGTTGAGGTAAATAAATTCGCTAGTTAGTTTTAGGTTGGCAACGAGCCAAGTTATTATATATGTAGTTCTATAGTTGGCAACACTGCGACATGAATTTAATCACTGCATCGACTGTAGTCGAGTCAGTAGTCGCTCTAGACCAGGGGTCTCCAAACTTTCCAGCCTTAGGGCCATACTGATTACTCCAGTAAGTTCCGAGGGCCAAAACCATATTATCATTGTTGCCGGTGGTAAAAAGTGAAATAGTCCACTGATGAAAAAAAAAAGTCCGAAAAAGTACGCAACGCAAGTTTTAAAAAAGGCTGCAAATCGGACTAAAGTCCGCAAATCGGCAACACTCCATATTATTAATTTTCCTGTCATCTGTAATTTCTAGATTAGTCGTAGAGTACGAGCCATGAGGAGTAACGTGACACGACATCTGGTGGACACAAGCGGAAATAGGTAGTACCTTCTATCGCTAACAGATGGCGCTAATAGCACGTACAGAATAATCTCGTTGGTTCGAGATAGTTCTGGTGTCTTCCACTCACTTCTAGATGGCAGTAATTGGAATATATAAGAAGGCTAGTGGCGCAACCACAAGTCAGTTCCTATGACACTGTTGTGAAATAAAATAGTGCGTACCTCCTTAAAACGTGTTTGTGCGTGTTTAAGTTTAAGACATCTTTGTAACAGTATTTTGATTTGAATTGTTGCTTTAGTGTGTGATTTAGTAGTATGGAAAAGAAGCGAAAAATTGATAGTGAATGTAGAATATTCAAAGATCAGTGGAACATTCAGTATTTCGTAATTGAGTCCAGTAACTAAGCGCTATGTTTGATTTGCAATGAAAGCATAGCCGTTCTCAAGGAATATAACATTAAACGTCATTATGAAACAAAACATTTTCAAAATTACTCAAAATATACAGGAAGTTTGCGGACAGAAAAATTCGAAGCTATGAAGCGCGGATTGAAATCGCAGCAATCTTCATTTACAAAACTCAAAACTGAACAAGAGGCTGCAACTCGTGCCAGCTTTCGTGTGGCTCTTGAAATTGCAAAACGTGGAAAACCATTCACCGATGGAGAAATGATCAAAGAATGCATAATTGCAGTAGCCAAAGAAATGTGCCCTGAAAGGGTAAATTTATTAAAAACTGTCAGTATGTCAGCAAACACTGTGGCTTGAAGGGTAGAAAACATCGCTGAAAATATATCCTCTCAACTGTTCGACAAAAATGGACATGTTGAGTGGTTTTCTTTGGCCTTGGATGAGTCAACGGATGTGTCAGATACTGCTCAGGTGTTGATTTATATTCGAGGAGTAGATAAAAGCTATGAAGTGCATGAAGAACTTCTTGATATGTATAGTATTCATGGCACAACTACTGGTACAGATATTTTTAAAGGAATTGAAATGGCCATTAATCAAAAGAACCTTCGATGGAAAAACTTGAAATATATTACAACTGATGGAGGCAAAAACATGAGTGGGAAAGATAAAGGAGTGGTCGCTCTTGTGTCAAAGGCTGTAGAAAATGACGGTGGTTCAAAACCATTAGTCTTGTATCATTCGTCAACAGTCTTTGTGCGGAAAATGTTTGAATATATCTGAAGTTCTGAAACCAGTCATATCAACTGTTAATTTTATCAGATCTTTTGGGCTGAATTACCGACAATTCCGACAATTTATTGAAGAGATTGGAGAAAATGACTTACCTTATCATACTGCCGTACGTTGGCTTAGTTGTGGGAAAGTCCTTCAGCGCTTTTTGAAGTTCGAGCAGTGATCGAAATTTTTTTGAATGAAAAGCATCGTCCTCTTACTGAATTACAAAACAACGCATGGCTGTGGAAGTTAGCATTCTATGTTGATTTGACAAAACATGTGAACGAACTGAATTTGAGATTGCAAGGAGAAAACCAGCATCTTCCTGATTTATACACTAATATCAAATGATTCCGGAAGAAATTGATACTCTTTCAATCACAACTACGAAGTAAATGTTTTTCACATTTTAAAACATGTGAAATATTCAGCCACACCACTGAGACTGAGTTTCCTATCGATTTTGCAATCGAAACTTTGAGTGCTTTGAAAATAAATTTTGATACTCGTTTCTCGGACTTTGATGCCATTGCGAATCAAATTAAAAAAATTCACAATCCTTTTGATACTGACATTGAAACCCTAGCCCCGGAACTTCAAATGGAAATGATTGATCTACAGTGCAGTGATATAATTAAGAACAAATATCAAAACTCATCTTTGTTGGAATTTTATAAGAGTCTTCCACTGACACAATTTGATAATTTGCATAAATTTGCTCGTGGGCTGTTTTCTGTTTTTGGCACTACTTATTTGTGTGAGAAGACCTTCTCCAAAATGAAGTACACAAAAAATGTTTACAGATCTAAATTAACTGAAGAGCATCTTAAATCTCTTTTAATAATTGGTACAAGTAAAATTATTCCACAACTACAAACTATTGTCAGTGGAAAATCTCAATTACATAAATATCATTAGTATTTAATATGTCATTATGCTTGTTATAAGTTATGTTTTTATTTAAAATGTATAAAATGTTAGTTGGATTCATTTCAATAATTTGTTAGTTATTATATACTGAAGTTAAATTTTCTGCATATTATACATGTCTTTACTCATTACAATTCTGTGTTTCTTTATCCAACTTATCACGCCCATGACCATATCAATGTAGATGTCATATTAATAATTATTCAACATAAAATTAGAATACTTCAGTAAACTAAATTTAATTTGCTACAAAAAAATATGTTCTCTAAAAGAAGTTTTCAAGTATGCTAGCTCTCCGCGGGCCGGTCAAAATCTGTCAGTGGGCCTGATGTGGCCCTCGGGCCGTAGTTTGGAGACCCCTGGTCTAGCGGAAGCCATAAAAAAGTTACTAATTGCGACACAGCGACACTTAAGAAATCACTCAAGAAATATATCTCAAGTCTATAAGTTGTATTTTAAATTTAAAAGTGGTGTGAATATTGGTGGTAGATTAATCAGACAATTAACAATACATATTGAAGTGCGCATGTGATTCGTGTGAATTTACTAAGTAATTTTATAAAGTAAATCTGTAGTACGTAAAAAAAATACGTAATTTTAAGCTAGAAAGTAGTTTTAATCAGGGTTGATAAAAATCATTATTTGTTGATAAAAAATCAAAATAATCGGATTTATTTGATTTAAATCAGATTTTTTTTATTCATTTACATATTCCAATCTTTCTTCATTTGGAAGTCGGTTATTATTATTTAAAAAAAACCTCATTGTTTATTTTAATTATATTTTCACTATATTCTTCTAAAATTTCTTTCAGTTCTTCTAAAATTATCAATATTAGTCACATTCAAACAAAAAATCAACAATGAAAAATTTGAAAAAATCTACGACTTAAAATTGACAAAAACCGTTTGGGTACTGGCTGTAGTCGCAGTCACTTAACATATTTTGATATTTATGTTCTTACTGGTTACATAATTATTTTTTGTCATCACCCTACGATTTTTGGCGACTAGAGACTCTTACAAGTCTTTAATGTACTTATTCAGAGTGTCAATTTAAATAGAATTTTAATATATATGGTAATTTTTAATGGCATTTAAAAAAAAACTGATTCTTTTGTGAAAATAAAAATTTCAAATTTGCTGGGAATCTGAAGAGTGAAAATAAATAATAATAAGTTGCAATTATAACTGAAATTTAATTTTTGATGATATTTTTAATGGTATTTTTAAATTTGAAAAAATTGTAAATATACCTACTGTAATTGTACTAGTAAAACTAATTTCGGTTACAGTTTCAATTGAATTTCAATTTTTATTGTACTTACAAAAAAGCATAGGGAAGTCACTTGACATTTTTTGGTTGATTTTGTTGTTAAAAAAGGTATTGATTTAAATCAGCGTTTCTCAAAGTGGGCGATATCGCCCCCCCAGTGGGCGATGACATCGTTTTGGAGGTCGCTAGGTAGCCAGGGGGCGATATCGGGGGCGGTAGGTAACCAGGGGGCGATATAGGGGGCGGTAGGTATCACGAAACGCACCACTGCATATATTTCGTTGCGTGGCCAAATGGGTGTAAAGTTACCGACCAGTTAACGATAGAATAATAATAATAACCCTAAAAACCAAACCAGTAAAGATGCACTTCATTCAAGCATATTTCCCAACCTCTGATGCACCTGATCAGGATATTGAAGATACGTACGGACTCATCGAGGAGCTAATGGAGAGAATAGCCTCCAGGGATATCATGATTATCTTAGATGACTTTAATGCCAAGATCGGGGCAACAAAAGCAGACGATCACAATCGCAGTATCGTAGGCAAGTACGGACTTGGAACGCGGAACGAGAGAGGGGAAAGACTCATGCAATTCGCAACTGACAACAACTTAACAGTTCTGAACACCCTGTTTCAACATCATGCCCGACGCCATCTACTCATCAATCTACTTGGACATCTCCTGATAAAAAGACCAAAAACCAGATTGACTACCTACTAGCAGATAAGAGACGTGAAAACCAAGCCAAGTGCCGAATGCGGCTCTGACCACAGACTATTAATTGCAGACTTTGAAATAAAGCTACAAAGACTCATCAAACCAGATAGCAAGAAAAGAGTAAATGCGCAGCAACCAACGACCTTCCAGCAAGCCCTATCTGAACTAGCACATCCGGGCAATCACAATGACCTAAACCAACTATGGGAAGAAACAAAAAGATGGATTGAACTGACCGCAGCGAAATGTCTAAAACAAGAGCCCAAACAAAAAACGAAACATTGGATGACGGATGAAACACTGGAACTGGTAGAACAGCGAAGAAATATTAAGCTCTCTAACACGGACCCAATAGAGAAAGCTATAAAAACTCGACAATTTAACAGACAAATAAAAACCGAGTCACGCAGGGACAAAAACCAATACATACACAATATATGCATGGAAATAGAAAACCATGCAAAACAGAACAATACGCATGACCTATAAAGCAGAGTGAAATCTTTCTCGTGATTTCAAGCCAAAAACGCAAATAATCCAGGATGAGCAGTGAAACATTATAACCGACCTTAAGGGAATAGCGGAAATATGGAAAAATTACTGCACCAAATTAAACCATGATAACCCCACAACATATGTGGGATCGGAGAACAGACAGTATGAAATGAAGCCGGGTATTCTTAAAACCAAGGTAGAGAAAGCTATAAGGAAACTTGGAGATAGAAAGGCAACGGGGCCAGACAACATTAATGCTGAAACAATTAAAGCAATGGGAGAAGCAGGAATAGACAGTATGCAGTAGAGTGGGCAAAATCTCTGTTAATACCCATATACAAAAAAGGTTCCCCTGCAGACTGTGCTAACTATAGAACCATAGGGCTGGTATCACATGCCAGCAAGATTATGCTACACATACTTAATGCAAGACTAAAATACATCCTGTTGCCAGAGATTGCAGATAAAAAATCAGGATATGTCCCGGGAAAGGGTACACGGGAGCAGATCTTAAACGTAAGGCAAATAATAGAAAATACCAGAGAATTCTAAGTGAAAGCATACCTGTACTTCGTGGATTATACTATATCGTTTGATAAAGTGAAGTAGCGTTAGTTACTGCATGTAATAAGGTTAATCCGACAGCTCTACGAGACCAGTACTGCATGCGTCAGCACAAGTAACACATGCTCCGAAACATTCAAAATACTATCGGGAGTGCGGCAAAGATGCATATTGTCGCCAATACTGTTTAACATTTACACAGAATCCATTATGCGAAAGGTACTAGAAGATTGGAACGGGGGGTCCCTGTTGGAGACAAACGGATAACGAATTTGAGATATGCAGATGATACTGTGATTCTGGCTTCGGAGGAAGCCGAAATGGAGGCTATAATGGTCAGACTCACAGAAGAGAGTAGCGCATATGGACTGGAGATTAATAGAGCCAAAACAAAGAGTATGATAATAGACAGACAAAATGAAAACCTGCCACAAGGCAACACCGTGGCTGGATTTGCAGTGGTGAAAAGATTTGATTATTTAGGATCAGTAGTTACCAACAAAGGTGGATTGAAGGATGAAATCCGCAAACGAATAGCGATTGCCAGAACGTCTATGGCAAAACTGGTGAAAATTTGGAAAGATCGAGCCATTACCAAAACACGAAACTTCGGCTCATAAATAGCCTGGTCTTCTCCATTGCAACTTACGCCTGCGAAACGTGGACTATTCGGACCTCAGACCAACGCAGAATAGGAGCGTTTGAAATGCAGTGCTATAGAAAAATGCTGCAAATACCATGGACAGCCCACCAGACTATAAAGACCAGACAATACCAGACAATAAACCAACGGTATTTGGGATACCTGGGTCATGTGGCAAGGAGGTTCGACAATATTGGACGACTCATAGTAGAAGGCAAAGTCCAAGGCCACCGCCCAAGAGGAAGATCGCCGACACGATGGATAGACCGGACAAAAACCCTGACGGGACAAGGGATACTGGAGGTAATGAGATTTTCCCGTGACACCTGAAGTAATGAGAATTTTTCTTTCGACAACGATCACCGCATGTTAATTTTTATTTGAAATATTTCAAAAACTATCACAATTATTGTTGCTAATTATTTAAGAATTCATTTATTATTAATCTAAATACTAAATAGGTTCTGAGACCTAAACTTACAATTTATTTTGAATGATGATGTTACAGGAAATTGCGGTTTGTCCTCACTAGCGCGTGTATCTTGATATATAAATTTTACTTTCAACGTTGCTAGATTTCTAGTGAATATTTAAGTATTTTCGTTGTTTTACAATAAAAATTTCGATAGAAATGAAAAATTTTCAGTATCCTATAAAATACTCGGTAAATCAAGATACTTTTACTCTAGAAAGAGAAAAAAAGCTTCTTTAAATTGAATTTCAAATTATTGCACCAAAGATGCCATATTATATATATATATATATATATATATATATATATATATATATATATATATATATATAATACGATAGATTTGGGGGGCGCTATTAACTTAGCATATCAAAGGTGGGCAAATGGATGAGACAAATAAGTTTGAGAAACACTGATTTAAATCAACGATTTAAAAAAAAATAACTTGATTTTAATCGCAATTTAAATCACTGATTAAAATCAAGTGTTTAAACATTGTCCGCAAGAAATGAGTAACTTTTCTGCGGTAAAAAGTAGCCTATTTCCGTTTTGAAAGTCCAATTTATTTCTATATAGCAAAATTTATCAAAATTAATTCAACGATTTAAGCGAAAAAACGTAACATACAGACAAACATAATTACTTTCGGATTTATAATATTAGTAAGGTTATTAAATATCTATTTAAATTTAATTCATATTTTTATTGTTTACGGAACAGAATGGCTGACGGTAAATCACGCTTGTTAGGATACCAATATAAAAAACGAAGACTCGAAAAAGATGCAGAGTGGCAAAAGCAAGCAGGGGCTTTAGAGTCCTTTTTAAAGAAAAGTGAGCTTATCAAACCAACGTCACCCATACGAGAAACCGATGTAGTAGCTACGGCGTCGTTTAAATCACATGATGAACATACGCCCGATCCCAATATAATCTGTGAACCTGATGCTTCCACTTCTGGGTCAAGCGCTATAGTAGCTGATGGTGCTATTGCAACTACAAGTGTTTCTGCAGGATCAAAGTCATTTTTAGATGTCGACCCAGCCACGTGGCCCGTTAAATTAACAGATGCAGAAAGAATATATTTGGTAAATAGAGGTTTTCCTGACCCACTGTATGAATTTGAATTTCCACGGGATAACAATGGTCGAAGGTTTACTTCGAGATATTATAAGAGAAAGCTTAACAACGGTGAAGAAATTTTGAGAGATTGGCTTGTATATTCTGTGGCAAAAAATTCGGTATATTATTTTTGGTGCAAAATATTTAATACAACTACAACTTCCGGTCTATCTGAAGCTGGCTACAAAAATTGGAAGCATGTCACCTATATGCTATATCGCCTATATGCCCATAGCATATCGCCTATATGCTTAAATCTCATGAGACATCACGAAACCATGTAGAAGCTGTAAAATTATGGGTCGAACTTTCACGTAGGCTGAAATCATCTCATACGATAGATGCCGAGTCACAAAAAATAATTAAATCAGAAATAGAACACTGGAATGGAGTTTTGTTACGTATTGCTTCAATCATCAAAATGTTAGCCAAAAACTGCTTGGCTTTTCAAGGTACTTCTGAAAATCTATAACAACGGTAATTTTTTAAAACTAGTAGAGTTGTTAGCCGAATTTGATCCTATTATGCAGGAACATGTACGCAGAGTTTTGAAGAAAGAGGAGAGAAAAGCAATCTACTTAAGTAAAACTATTCAAAATGAGTTTATTGATACAATTTCAAACAGCATAAAAAACATATTCTGAAAGCTATCATTAAATCGAAATATTATTCTATTATCTTAGATTGTACCCCGGACGCTAGCAAAACTGAGCAGATGACCCTCATAATTAGGTATATTTCTATTAATCAAACCGAAGACAATCCAAGAACGTCAGAAATTGTAATAAATGAAAGTTTTTTGGAAAGGATTTATACCAATCGAAAAATCTACAGGTCTGGCACTAACAGAAATTATCCTAGAACAATTATCAGCACTTGTATTGTCTTTAGAAAACATAGGAGGGCAACGGTATGATAATGTATCTAATATGAATGGTATTCAAAGTGGCGTCCAAGCCAGGATAAAAAACATCAATCCACGGGCATTTTATGTTCCTTGTAGTAGTCATTATTTAAGCTTAGTGGTAAACGACATGGCAAAGTCCTCACTGGAAGCTACACATTTTTTTAGTACTGTGCAAAAAATATATATGTTTTCTTTTCCTCTTCAACATTGAGATGGTCAATTCTTTTGAAGAATGTAAAAGATATTACTCGAAAACCACGAGATGGGAAAGTCGAATCGAAGCAATAAAACCACTAAGACATCAAATAGGACAAGTGTACGATGTATTGTTTAGTGTTTACCAAAACACAGATACGGATACCTCTACACGAGACGAAGCTTCGGGTTTGTTGGACCAAATTAAACAGTTTCAATTTTTATGTTCTATAATAATTTGGTACGAAACTTTTTTACTAATCGGATAAATCCGGTTAGTAAATTAATGCAAAGTAAAGATTTTGATTTTGTTTCTGTTATTAAAATACTTAAAAATACTCAAGATTTCTTTAAAAACTCACGTTCAGATGAGTATTTTACTCAAGTTCTTGAAGACGCAAAAGTCTTAGCGTCTGAAATTGATTGCGAGGTGTTAGACTATGAAAATTTGCCGTTACTTTGCAAGCAATTTGGTTACGAGTGTAGTGACGAACCAATCATTGAACCTCGTCAAAAATATAAAATCGAAGTATTTTTTCACATTATAGATACATATATATAGATACAGCTATAAACTCCATATAGTTAAGGTTTTCCCAGATTACTGAGCATAGTAAATATTTTGCTTTTTTAAATAACATTTATGCCTTAAGAGAACTTTCAAAATATGAATTGTTAGAGCATTGTAAGAACCTGGAGACTATTTTAACCCACGACAACTCATGTCATGTGAATGCAATAGACCTTTCAGAGGAGTTATCAGTTCTTTGTATGTTTTTAAACAGTAATTTTTCTCCTCAAGACGTTTTAAAATGCATAACAGATTTAAGATTTGGTCCAAATATCAGTATTGCACTCAGCATTCTTTTAACTTTACCAGTTACAGTTGCAAGTGGTGAAAGAAACTTTTTCAAATTAAAAATAATAAAAAATTATCTGCGATCCACCATGACACAGTAGATTGTGTGGATTGGCTATGATTTCGATAGAACACAGATTTTGCGGTGCAAAAAGTGCGAAGAAAATTATTTTAATTACGAGGTAGAGTTTAATATTTACAGGAAAAATGTTTGATTTACCTAATTTGATTAATTTTAATAATGACTGATTCGTTTTGTATCGTTACATAATAATGTTTTTTTACTTGCATTCAATTTAAAAACAAATCATTTCTTGTGTTTTTTTTTATAAGTAACGTATGAACCTTAACTTAAATATTATAACAGTTTGTTCCTAATCTTTTTAACTTATTCAATTGGTCTCCATGACAATGACAATTTGCATGCTTTTATTCATACTTGTCGCACGCAAATGAATAAAGAGCCATTTATCGCCCGAAAAAACGTGCGTAAAATAGTACTTATCCCGCATGAGTAATAAAAAAAATGTTGTTAAAGGGTAAGTTAAAGGGTCATACCTAGGCACAAAGGAAAAGAGGCCTATACCCAGCACTAAGTCGAAAAAAATATTTCAATCCATTCAGTAGTTTTTGAGAAATTTTTTAACAGACATACATATATCCTTATAAACATACTTATACATACATACTCTCATGAACTTTTGTATGCTTGTTCAGAAGCCCCCGTAGACTAACATAGGTGAGTATTATACAATTCCAGCAATATCACATTTCTTTGGAATAGCAAGCTCATGACTTATGTGGTAAATACCTGGGCGACGGTGGTGTAAAGTGCGGCGAATATTAGTTTTGCCCGGAGCGGCTAAATAGCTAGATCGGGCCCTGCACGGAAGTAATGCTTAAACGCCTCAAATCATTCGAAATGTGGGTGTACCGACGATTCCTAAAGATCAGTTGGGTGCACAAAGTCAACAACAATAGAGTTCACAATCGCACGGAAAAAGATCTGGAAATAGTCAAAACTATCAAACGGCGAAAATTAGAAAATTTTGTTCATTTTATAGGCACCCGGAAAAATACGAAATGCTACACCTTATTATAGAGGGAAAAATACCAGGCAAGCGGGCACAGGAAGAAGGAGAACATCGTGGTTAAAGAACTTGAGGCAGTGGTATGGGAAGTCTACGGTTCAGCTTTTCCGGGCCGCTGTCAAGAAAACAATCATCGTCAACATGGTAGCCAACATGATAACCAACGATCATTGAACTGTACTGTCATGGTACCATAAGAAGAAAAAGAAGAAAATTAAAAAGCAATTCGTTAGTTTTGGTATATTTCTTTTATTTTACAAAAATAAAATTTTGG
Organism: Phosphuga atrata; assembly: GCA_944588485.1. Taxonomy (NCBI): domain Eukaryota; kingdom Metazoa; phylum Arthropoda; class Insecta; order Coleoptera; family Silphidae; genus Phosphuga; species Phosphuga atrata. The sequence continues at coordinate 13,161,270 of OX155895.1, read as the reverse complement.
TTCTGTCCACAAAAACAATAAATACAATTTACAATTCATCAAAAAAATAACAATTTTCAAAATACGCAATAGAATACAATGTTTTTATTGTTGTCTTTATCATTACGTGATACAGTGTTTTTTGTTGTCTGTATGTACTTGTCTTTATCTTTGAAATATTTTTCCACGTTTAGCATTTTTCTGTCTCCTTTGTTCCTCTCCGTCGCTGTGTTGACTAAAATGACTAAATTATGAATAAAAAACAATTCAATTAAAACAACCATATACATTTATTTAGCTTCTCTACCTTCATTAAAAAGTACTAAAAAAAATAAATTGTATGATCTTGCCTATAAAAACGATAAATACAATTAAAATTAAAAAAAACAAAGTCAAAAATATTTAACACTTTTTTCTGCTTAAAGTACACAAACATCACTATATACGTAATAAAACAGTCATTAATAAAATCTATAGCAAATCCAAAAAAGTTCTTATAAATATCTTTTTGTGCAATTAAACAAATATATCACACTATTTTGTTTGTTTAATTTTTACTTTCGTCTTAATAATTAAGGCAGTATCCTGAGCGAGCGGCGTAAAATTACAAAAAAATAATAACTTCACTAATAGTCTTCGAACGTGAAAAAAGTTTTCAAAAAAGTTGCAACACGATTACAGTTAAACATTTTCGTTTGGCAGAACGACGTGAACTTCTTCTCAAGCACATTTTTAAAGTCACTTTTAAAGTCGCCGTTTTGTATCGTACGCACTTCCAGATAAATTATTATTTCTTTTAACACGAGCATACTCAACAGCTTATCTTCAGACCTCGTGTAATTATTGTAGAATAAATTGAAGAGTTTGGTTGCGGCTAATAAAGTATGTTCTTCTATGAATATTGACTTGTCTTCATAGTTTAAACCATCTTCCAGTTGCCAAAGACATTTCTTTAGGCATCTCGTTGCTAAACTCGCCATTGGTTCTCCTTCTTCATATACATTTAAGTCCCCTTTATCAAATATCTGAAATTCATATTTTTTGTTTTATTAATAATTTCAGTTATTACTATATTTTATTTCAGTTATTAGTATATCAAAAACGTAGATGCCAATACTGATTAAGCTGTACAGGGTAAGTCTGGTAAACATGATATGTTCCTACCCTTTGGGGGCAATTTGGCCACAAAAAAAGTGGTATCAAAACAAAAAGGCGGGCGCTTAGACTGCACCCAGGCTAAATCAGTAGATAGCCTACGACAGTTCAGGACCAAAATCCTATAAGGATTTACATAGGGGTCTAAATTTACATTTTTTAATTTTTCACCCAGTCCGGGGTGTTGGTGGGTCAAAGAGACCTCAGTTGGACCTCAACTGGAAGAATTTAGTCGTTGACCATTTAGTCGCTTTCAACAATGATAAAAATATCAAGTAGGGGTAGTTGCCACCAAAATTAGTGGGTTGATGAGAAAAATCAAATCTGGTGTTATAACGGCTCTAGCATGCACCCTAAGAGAGATACCGCCCGGCTGCCACCCTCTCAGTAGATGACGTCATCCGCCGCCTCGGATATTACCAAACTATGTTAACCTATACCAAACTATATTATCTAATTATATCGATGCTGATTGGTAGATTAGAGTAATGAATAAATAACTACAGTTGACCGTGTGTTTCAATTTATATGTAATTTTATGGAAAGTGTAAGACGAAGATATAATACAGAATATAAAATATATGAATATTAAAAATTATGAATTGTGGCGCGGATGTTTGTCTGTTGATGAGATTCTAAAATCGCCCGTATATTGGGACAATGCACGCTACTGGATAAACAATGTGAATTCATTGGCGGGGGGGCCAATATACTTTTCGGATATTAATATTTGTACTTCCAGATTTTAAATGTATGCCAAAGAAATAATAACCAATAATTTTTATTACAACTTTTACGATAGAAAATGTATATGTAACGCGCGTCTAGATAAAGCGGTTTAAAAGCTGTTTGAAAGCTGATTAAAATCTGAATCATGTGGACGGAAAGTCAAATTGCTACAAAACATTTTACAACTTGAACAAGTACAACGACGTATCACCGGAATTCCTCCCGAACTGATAGATTTTCCCTATAAGGTTCGCTGCATCAAACTGGGTCTACTATCTCTGCGAGAGAGCCGCCCGAGAGGAGATCGTATCCTGGTTCACAAAATTCTGGGTGGCCACTACAACGTTCTACTCATTTTTGTTCATATCAGTGACCAAAATCATCCCAGTGGACACAGTAGGAAACTTTCCAAAGAAAGATGTTCCAAGCTGTGTCGTAGAAACTTCCTTAACAACAGAGTAGTGTATATCTGGAATCAACTGGACTAGGACACTGTCGACGCGTCCCCACTGATCTCCTTCAAAAACCGTCTAGATAGCAACCTACAGACCATAAATCGGGAACTGGTCAACAAATATTTGACTTGATATTGACTGACATGTCGCTGATGTAGACCAGGAATGGACGCCGATGACGGAACCCTGCGGTTCCATAGTAAAACCCGACTAGGAACGCGACAGTCTCATCGGTTTCCATCTTCTGTTGCACAAAATAATAATAAAAATCGTATAGACCAAAAACCCTAACCTCATTCATATTGAAAACATTAGAGAAACTAGTTGAAAAGTATCTAAGGGAGACCTGTCTTATGGACATGTCCCTACACTCTAATCACCACGCCTATCAACCAGGAAAATCGTGTGAATCTACTCTTCACCAATTAGTGTTAAGAATAGGAAACACATTGGAAAACAGGAAATGGCACTTGGTGCCTTCCTTGACATCGAAGGAGCGTTTGACAACACCTCGTTCGACAGTATAGTCAACGCTGCCCTCAGTCATGGTCCAAATATCACATCAATTAAATGGATAAGATCCATGCTGCATGGTAGAAATATTGATACTACAGTGGCAGGTGACAAAATGAGTGTCTGTTGTCAAAGGGTGTCTGGAGGGTGGGGTAATATCTCCACTCCTATATGACATGGTTGTCAATAGCCTACTTGTGTCACTAAACAACAAAGGATTTTACATCCAAGGGTATGCATATGACAATCATTCTCATGAGAGGGAAATTTCCTACTGTATTATCAGATCTCATGCAAAAAGCACTGAACAAGGTAGAGGTAGAGAGAGACTTCTTCTTCTTTTAGCTCTACAGCCCAGCATGGGCTTTGGCTTCCTTAACTGTCTCCCTCCAATTGTATCTGTCTTCTGCAGCTGCCATCCAATTCCGAACTTTTAAGACTTTCATGTCTTCTTTTATCTTATCCTTCCATCTGGCTCGCGGTCTGCCACTACCTCACATGCCATGATATTTTGCCTGTAATATTTTAGAGGCACCTTTAGGGGTTCTTTCCTTTGTCATCCCTATCATATGTCCGGCCCATCTGATCCTTTGTGCTTTTATGTATCTGACAATATCCTCTCCTTTTATTAGTTCTTGTAGCTCATGGTTCATTTTTCTCCTTATTCCCTCTTCTTCTCGTGTTGGTCCAAAGATTTTTCTTAGTATTTTTCTTTCAAATACTCAGAGAGAGTTTTTATCAGCTTCTGTCATATTCCATATTTCTGAACCATATGTATATATATATATATATATATATATATATATATATATATATATATACATAGAATATAAAATTCTTTTTACAATATATTGATTATATATATATATATATATATATATATATATATATATATATATATATATATTGTAACTCGGTGAATAGTTTATTAACAAAAACTTTATTTACAATTTACATACAGTAAAACAGAGTAACAATAAATGGTGTAGAACTTTCTGTCAGAATCTCGTAATAATCTTGTCCAAGGACGGACATTGTAAGAACAGTTGAGATCTGGGTGAAGATCGCGAATAGTCTTGTAAGGACGGACATTGTAAGAACAGTTGAGATCTGGGTGAAGATCGCGAATAGTCTTGTAAGGACGGACCTTGTAAGAACAGGTGAGATCTGGGTGAAGATCTCGAATAGTCTTGTACGGACGGACCTTGTAAGAACAGTTGAGATCTGGGTGAAGATCTCGAATAGTCTTGTAAGGACGGACCTTGTAAGAACAGTTGAGATCTGGGTGAAGATCTGCGTGAAGATCGCGAATAGTCTTGTAAGGACGGACCTTGTAAGAACAGTTGAGATCTGGGTGAAGATCTGATTTGTGTTGGGCAGCGGGACGCCTTATGTACGGTCCAGGGTTGCGCACGAGTTAAGGGTAGTCGCATGGGGGCGCTTTCAATAGGGTGGGAGTCTTTAGGAAGGGCGCGATGTGACTGCAGCGCTACTCTGGTGGGCGCTCGGAGGATCTCGGTTACAACTCTCCCCCTCAGAACTCTAAGAGCGAGTCGATGTGGAATTCTGTTGAGGATGCTTGCGGGGTCGGCCTCGACGGCGGATCGGCAGCACCGGGAGTACTTCTTGAGTTCCTTCTATAAAAGACCGCAAGGCGGAAGTGTGATACACACCTAGAGGTGTAGTGGGATCATCGGTGGCGGCGATTTCATAACTGCATGGACCCTTGGCGGCGAGTATAACGTAGGGCCCATCTCGTTTAGGGGCAAATTTAGACGTGTAGGCGGCAGCGGCTTTGCTCAGGGAGTGCACGTCTACCAATACTTTATCTCCCGATTGATAAACGGGGGCGGTGCGACGGTGCCGGTCGGCGTAGTATTTTCGTCTATCTTGTTGAGATTCTTGAGAATCTTGGGCCCGTTGAAAGGTGGCGGCGATGGCCAACAGCTCGGTGATTTCGGCGACGAAGTTTTCGTTACTTACTATGGTCCGTAAGTCGGTCTGTATCTCGCAAGGACTTCTTAGTTCTCTGGCGAAGGTGAGGTAAGCGGGGGTATATCCAGTGGTCTGACAGCGGGTTGTGTTCATAGCGAATCGGACGGCTGGTAGATGGGAGGTCCACTGGCGGTGGGAAGATCCTAGTAATATGGACAGCTGGGCTTTCATATCTCTGTTTTTTCTTTCTACAATTTTAGTAGCGGGATGATACACTGGCGTGAAACTCTGGTCGATTTTTAGACAGAAACAGAGGTGCTGCTGCATGATAGCGCTAATAAATTGTGTCCCATTGTCGGAAATGATGCGAGGCAAACTTCTTCGGAGGCAAACTTCCTCTAGAATTCTCTGGGCGCAAGCTTCGGCGGTGGCCTTTTCCAGGGCGATGAGCTCAACCCAGCGGGAGGCGCAATCTTCGATTATGAGGACCCAGTTCTTTCCGTCAGGAGAGGTAGGCAATGGGCCGAACAATTCGATGGCGATAGACTCGAATCTCTGTTGTAGGACTGGGGTCTGCAACAGTCCTGCGGGACGTTGGTTGTTGGCTTTGTATTTTTGGCACTCAGGGCAGGCCATAACGTAATCGCGGACTTGCGTGTACATTCCCGGCCAAAAATATCTCTTTGCGATTTTGTCTTAAGTGTGGTCGGTCCCATAATGTCCAGCCGTGGGATTGTCGTGCAGTTCTTTCAGAATTTGGATTCTTTGGCTAACAGGGATGACGAGGCGGGGTTCGTCGACGTCGTCGTCATCAGAGGAATACCGGTAGAGTACACCTTGGGATTAAGTATAGCCTCGAGCGGTCCATCGGCTGGTTTCTTTCTTCTAGCTGGTCGGCATCGAAGCAGTCGATAATCTTTTTCAAATCGGGATCGGCTAGTTGCTCGATGCGGGTTGTGGCGGCGCCTTTTGATGGCAAATCTGTTGATATAAAATAGATTTCTGTGGCGTCGGGCGCTTCTGTGCCGGTAGGACGGGACAGGGTGTCGGCGACTACATTGCTCTTTCCGGGGGTATATTCGATTTTCAAGCTAAAGGCTTGTAGTTGGAGCGCCCAACGGGCAAGGCGGCCACTAGGTGTTTTAATGCTCTTTAGCCACTTGAGAGGCCGGTGGTCGGTAACGACGACAGTTTCGGCCTCTTCCACGGCCACGGAACTTTTGGACGGCCCATACTAGAGCTAGGGCTTCTCGTTCCGTGGTGTTATAATTTTTCTCGGAGGGTGTGAGTAGGCGGCTTGCGTACTCGATGGGGCGTTCCTCGGGCCCCTCTCCCTGCAGTAAGGCTGCCCCAATGGCATATGCGCTGGCATCAGCGCGGAGTGTGTATGGCAGACCCGGCTCGGCTTGGCGTAAAATGGCTGTAATGGCTCTTTCAACTTCTGAAACGCTTCTTCTTGGTCGGGGCCCCAGATCCAGGTGACATTTTTCTTTGTCAAGTTCGTCCGCGGGCTTGCTCTGGATGCGAAGTGCTTGATAGCTACGACTTTTCCAGGGTCAACGTGGATACCAGAGGTGCTGATGATATGCCCCAGATACTTTACCTGGGCGCAGGCGAAAAAACATTTGGACCTGTTCAGCCGTAGCTGAAAATGTTTCAGTCGTGAAAAACATGCCAGGAGGTTGGCTTGGTGTTTTTCAAAATTTTCTGACAGGACGATGAAGTCATCGAGGTAAGCGAGCAGGCGTACACCAGGTAGGCCGAGTTTAAATCGGTCCACTAATCTTAGAAAGGTGGCTGACGCATTTCTTAATTCGAAAGGGAGTCTCTTGAAACGGTAAATGCCAAACGGTGTAATAAACGACATCTTCGACGTCCCGATCATCCCGGTGTACTAGCACCTGGTGGTATCCTGCCTTGAGATCCATCGTCGTCAGGTACAAGGAGTTTCCAGTAGAGTGTAGTAAGTCTTCTAACCGAGGTAGGGGGTATTGGTCGGCTTTAGTGATGGCGTTAAGCCGTCATTAATCAATACATAGCCGCCGGCTACCATCTGGTTTCGGTACCAAGACCACAGGGGATGCCCAAGCGCTATCGCACTCCTCTATTATATCATCCTGGAGGAGTTGTGCGACTTCTTTCTTCAAGAACAATAGACACTGATTTAAATTTCTCGAGTAAAACCTAAGTAATTAAATTAAAGCTTAAAAAATAATGAAACCCAACCTTAAGTAAGAAAAACTAATGAAAAATTGAACTAATAACGTAAAATCAATAACAATTAAAAAAATTTTGGTCTCCCCCTAACCAAAAACAAATTTAATTGCTAAAAACATTAGCTTTTAAGAACAATAGACACTAATTTAAATTTATCTGAGTTCAACAAGACGACGGTTTTTGCAGGGCTCGCTCGGTATGGTGGACTTGAAACGGGTGATTCACTTCCGGTTTCGATTCGGTGCTCAGCGTATGGTGTCGGTGGACCTGTCGGTGCGAATACAGAGCGGTTTTCGTTCAACAAATTGTTTAATTTGTCTACTTGCCAGGGCTCTAAGTCATGGCCTTCTTCGTTATGTCGTAAGTCTACCGCTTCCATGAATAACATCTCCACGTCTGGGAATAGGTTTTCGCTTTCTTCGGGTAAGGCAAGACACCACTCATATTCAACTGCCTGCTTGGCATCGTCGAGTCGATATTGTGAGCAGGAGGCCATATAGAAGAAGTGGTTCACGGGTACATGCTGAGGGTCTTCTGTAAACAGCGGTGCCCTGGGTGGGATAGCGATCGGTGAACGCATCTGAACGGGAATGCTGTCGCTCACCATTTCGTCGAGAGGCGGTGCGCTGATCGGGCTCGTGATTAGGTAAGGAGTCGGGACGAAGTCCTTTTGGGCAAAGCTGTAGGTTTCGTGTTGGTTACCGTCGTAGTGCCAGCGGTTTTGTTTAAAGTTGACACTTATGCCCGATGTCCTAGCAAAATCAGCGCCGAGGAGGCTTTTGGCATGTGGAGCACCTGGAATGTGTATTATTTTTGTTGGGAAAGTTCTTCCCTTTAACGTTATTGGTGCAATAGCACACATGGCAAGTTTAGTGGCACTACTGCCGTCCGCTAGCGTTAGCTGAATATTTTTTGGTGCGAACGGAATATTCAGTTTCCGAAGGGTTTCGTTTCCGAAGTTCAGGGCTGGCGAGGCTTATTTTGGCCCGTGTCGAGGTACGCAGTCCCTCGAATTCCCTGGATTAAGATGTATAGTGCGGGCCTACTGCTTTCTTGTGCGTCTAGCAGGCAAAATGGAATCTCTGCTGGGGTTTTGTTACATGTCGGGCAATTCTGGCGTAAAAATCCAGGCGTACCACACCCATAGCATTTGAACGTGGTGGTCTCGTTATTCGGTTCGGCAGTCCTCGTGTTTCGGCTTGCCTTTGCCTTTTTCCTACAAACGGCACTCGTGTGTCCCATAGCGCGACAAAAATCGCACCTATCTAACGGCCTTCTCTCTGGTCGTTTTTCTTCTTTCAGAGGACGTTCGCTTTGTTTCGTCCTGGATCTGTCGCGAAGGTTCTCTTCAACTTCTCTCGCAGCGGTCAAAAGTTGGGCAAACGTCTTGACCAGGCTCCGGGAGATGCGATCTCTGATTTCGTAGCTCAGGAGGCCATATATGAGGTCAATTTGCCGTTCTTCGGTATCAGGCGGTTCAACCTGAACAAGTAGTGACCGTTTCGTGGATACGAACAATCCGGTCGGTTCCTCTTTAGCCTGTGGTTTTGCGAATACTTCCAAGTACAATTTAAAATTTGGTAGCTTGGGGGAAAACTCATTTTCTATGAGTTTTTTAGCGTCGTTCCATGTTTGGGCGCTGGAAGCTACACCTGTCCACCAGGCGTGTGCAGGTCCCTCTAGTAGTAGTGGCAGATCTTTAAGGGCGTTTGAATCGGTAATGCCCTCTGTTTCCTTGTAGAAGTCGGTGCTCGCCAGGAATCCTTTGACGGCTTCAGAACTTCTCGTTCCATCGAATCTTACCGGGCAATGGGTAAAATGTTTGGCCACTGCTGGTGCTCGGATGCTGTTGATTAGCTGCTATAGTTGTTCCGGCGTCAGCGCACTCTCTTGCCTTCGAGTGGTAACTGGAATCTTGGATTTTCACTGGCGATTTTCTTTTTCTCGAGCCGTTACGTTGGGCGACACTTGTAACTCGGTGAATAGTTTATTAACAAAAACTTTATTTTCAATTTACATAATGAATGATATATCAGAGCCAAACCTCAATATTGAGAGAGACTCAATGCCGAAAAGCAGAGCTGCAGTGAATAGAGTGATTTGGACCAACGGATAGCTAACATCTACAGAGGACAGGCATTTTAAGAAGAAGAATGCCGAAAAGGCTATCATTCGATCTACACTTCAAATAACAACTACGTTGGTCAGAAGGCAAGAAAACAATGACATGTCAAGGTGGTCTGGACTGGTATACAGATGAACTGCCTTCAGAACCTTAAGGCTCTGGCAAGACACAATATCATACTTGCTTGGGTACTGAGCCATAGGGGACTGGTAGGAAACAAAATCGCGGACAAGTTAGCAAAGGATGGTGCTAACAAAGCAAACATCAATGCTAGCAGGGACTATTACATTACCAAAACCATGGCCCAAAATGAAATCTGTAAATGGGTTGTTACTAAGCACAGGCTACAGTGGCATAAAATAAATGGTCAGAAACATAGCAAACAAATGCTAAAAAACTCATCGGTTTCTTTAACTGTTGAAATCGTGCTGTCACGGAACTGTCAAGGAAGCAGATTACAATTGTGGCAGGCCTACTTACAAGACACTGCCCTCTACGAGAACATCTGCACAAAATGGGGATCCAGAGAGATGAACCACTGTGCAGACTATCCTATGTAGAGGATGAAACTGCCTCTCATATAATCTTCCATTACGAAACAAATGCACGTAGGAGACACAAGCTTAGGTTATGCCATGTTCTTCATGGGGATCGCATTTGCTGTAATAGCAAATGCGATCCCCATGAAGAACATGGCATATAGACTCCTAGACTTAATACAGGGGCTGGATCTATTCACATGAATGAAAAAATGTGTGGAAATACAATAGGTCAATAGCCCATAGTGTTTTAAGGGCTTACCCGCCCGGACCCACATTGGTTGATGAGAAAAAAAAGGATATTTTATTAGTGACTTTTTACCTCTTCTGTTGATTCTTGAGTTCCTTTTGTTGTACGTTTTAACTTAAAGGCTAATGTTAGATAAATCTTCATTGCTTCATCAAATGGTATAAGTAGGGGCATATAGGATAGTAATTCTTCTAAAGATTTCTCTGATGTTACATAAATTCCCATAACAAATCTACGATTGTAAAGATTTTAGACTTTCCAAAATCATAAAATTTAACATTTTTTCATTAACCTATCTTTGGCCAAGCATAGAAATAGATGATATTTTAGATTTGCTTTAAATAAATCGCATTAGAAGTGTGTTCATCAAGAAAGTTTTAATAAAATTTTTTTTTTTTTAAATTTGCTGTACAAAAATTTGAATGGTTCGTATACGCACCTTTGGCGAATAGGAGTGTACAAAATTAAATTTATTTGTTAAAACATTCTGAGTGCAGATGTACATTAAATTTTTAGCACATATAAATTGTGTTTGATTGGCACACTTTACATCTGAGGCGCTTTTTCGTTTCATGCACAATAAACATTATCTTTGCGCACTTCCAATGGCACTGCTACCTATATTTACAATAGTAACTAATGGGAAAAATTTATTTAATCTACATGTAAATTAAGTTTATCGTGTTTACTCTTAGAAGCACCAACAAAAAATTTAATTACACAATAAAAAGTTATTAATTAATGGTGCATTTTGAGATGATTCGTATACGTTGGTCAAAGATGGGTTAAAGAAATATTTTTTGCTAAATAAAAACTTACCTTTTAATAAATGCAGCAATTGGACATTGAATATAATTCGTAACTTTGCTAATTCTATTTCTTACAACTAAATCTGTATCTTGCAGTAAAGTTATCACAATATACCAAACTTCCACGAGGTTTTCAGCTGAAATACAATCATTTAACAAAACTTTTCTACAAAAATCCTCTAATTATTACTACAATAGCAGTACTTTATTGACTTACTTGTTAGTGATTCCTTATCATATAAAAACTTGGGATTATGGACCAAGAAATTACAAATAGCCAACCTTTCCTCCACCGAATTCTCCGCCGTAGAAAAATCTTTCAAAACCAACGTAATCAGATGCGTGTAATTCAACTTCTGTCTGGCCTCGGCAACTAGCGTACTAACAATAGGCATTAGCGCACAAAACATATCACCGTTAGTCCTAATACACTCCGAAATCAAAAAGTCTAAAATCATTTGCTTATCTAATATCACTGGAATATTCTTCGGCCTAATCCTATTTATAATGCAGGGAAAATACGGTAGAATCAAGCAAACTCTTATGGCATATTCTTTGGTCCGCGTCTTCAAAATATGGAAGAGATCGGTGAAGATGTTGTAACAGCCTAAATCGGCGGTTATCGCGTTCGCCATCCTAATCTTCATCTCGGTATTCAACGGCTTTATTAAATTGTATTCCAATTCCGATTTCTCTTCGTCTTCTTCGTCCTCAGGATGAATGTGGTATTTTTTAAAGAAAACTATATCGAACACGTAGTTTAAACAATTTAAACCGAAAATTTGAATATTTTCGTTGGTACTATGTAACGCTGCCAAAATTATGTCTTTGAAGTATTTCTCGCGGTTTATCAACGGGACTTCGATGATGTTGATGAAGAGTTCGAGGTAGAGAGCCAACTGAGTTATTTCGAATTTTGATTTCGACGTCGAAAGATCGTTGGATTTGCCTTGTTTCAGTTTTTTTAATAAGATTGCCATTAAGTTGCTGAAGATGGGATTCGCGTAACATTTTTCTTTAAATCTAAAAATTAAAAAAAAGCATATAGTAAACTTAAACTAAATAATATTATTCTTGTACAACATTTAAAGTAAAAATAACTGGATGAGAATTTCTACGAATTGTAAGTTTTAATTATGCAAAAACAAAATCTATATTGAATATGATTCAATTAAAAAAAATTCGATCAAAAAAAAATATTAAAATTCACTGAGTATAAATCTAATCAATCATCAATTTGTAATCCACTTGAAAATAACCTTCACCAGTCGAAACTCGAGTTGTGTTAAGTGTTTAAATTTATACAACTGTGAATAACAAGTTATATAATATTTATACATATTAAGTATGGTTAAACATAGTGAATTTTTCAATTCAGTGTAAATCTATATTGGATTCAGATTTTGTCTAACATAATTTCTGTCACAGTTAGCTTCATCTAGTTTTGTCTGTTATTGTTTGCGATTGAACAGCCTAGAGAGACAATAGTAGACAGAGTGGACAGAGTGGACAGACAAGAGTAAATAAACAAGACTAGTCAGTCCTCCTCGGTAGTGTAGTAGACAACAAACTAGCCTGACAAGCGGGAGACCGGGGTTGGATTCCCCGCCTAGCAGAGGCATTATGTAGTGGTACCTCGTCCTAGAGTTTCTGGCACCATGCTCTGACATTTTTTATGAAAGTCTCATTATAAAGTCTATCTATAAGTCATCTATAAAGTCTCATGGAGCTGAGTTAAACGCGTTTTCTATGTCTAGAGTGAGAGCGTAGCGGTACTAGATTTTGGTCCTTGAACGCAATCTTTCCCGGAATCTTTCTGATTTCATTAAGTATCCCGCACGAAAACCGAAGGAATATTACACTATCGTGTAATATTCCTTCGACTTCCAGCTCGTCCTCTAGGCGTGCCTTGACTAGCATTTCTAGCAGTTTACCTGGAATATCTCGTATGCAGATCGGCCGATAGGACGATTCACCGGCCGGATCTTTTTTAGGTTCTTCAATCATAGAGTACAAGATGTGCCTCCTTCTAAGACTAGACACACAAGACTAGGCAGACAATACTAGACGAAAATACTTCGCTCCACTCCGCTCCACCTCGGTAGTGTTAATACGCTCCACCTCGGTAGTGTAGTCGTGTAGTGGACAAAATACCCTCCTTGCAAGCGGGAGACTGGGGTTCGATTGTCCGCCGAGGAGGCATTTTCAACCAGGGCGGCACTAACCGCCCGGGCTGCCCACCCTGAAGAAATGCAAATAGGAGATACCGAGGTGGCGCATAAACAAAAGCCGAAAAGGGGGGTTAGTAAAAGGTTCCCCAAACCACAATAAAAAAAGACAAGACTAGACAGACAAGATTAAACAAAAAAGACTAGATAGACAAGACTTTTTTTATACGTACAACCCCTGCGGAGAATTCCTCAGGGAGTGTGGGACTCCCCATCTGGATGTTCGAGATGGATATACCCACTAAAAACCGCTCCTCTGCTTTCAATTTTAGAAAGAACCCTTCCTCGCGGAGCTACCTTATTGGTATTACTTCAGAAGGAGGTTTTGCTATGTTTCCTTACGGATCTTGTATTTTCTTAGCTGTTTCCTCTTCGTTTTCTTTCTCTCGCGGTATATCTGTGGCAAAATCACTTATTGCCTTCCAGTTTTCAGAACTTTTTAACATTTCTCCAACCACGCTTTCTGGGGCCAGATTACAGTTCATTATCTTTGCCACATGTTGACGTTCGGTATGTGGTGTGCTCCATCTTGGGCACACAAAGAATGTGTGGTATGAGTCGTCTTCTGCATTTTTACATTGTAGACACATTGGGCTTTCTCGTAGCTTAAACCTATGTAGATAGGATCTAAAGCATCCATGGAAAGTTCATTTGAGACAAGTGGTAGTTTAGCTCCCCATTATCTCGTTCCGTCCAGGTCTTAACATCGGGTATAAGTCTGTAGGTCCATCTGTCCTTTTTTTCGCCCGCACCTCGCTTTTTTCCCAGCAACAGCTTGTCAGCTCTTTAGGGTGTCTTGTCTGAGACTCTCCTATGTCGGTCTTTATGCATTTACCTTCTTTCCACCATGAGAAGTTCGATGGGGATGGCGGAGGCTGCTACCATTACAGCATGGGTGGAAGTTGTTCTATATGATGCACTTATACATATCGCCATCGAACTCTTTACCCGAATTAGGTTATTTCTCCACTTTTTGTATTTTAGTACGTCTGTCCATATCGGTGCAGCGTAGGACGGAGAAAAGAAGCCTCCGTTTGCTCGTTGTTGGTAATTTTTGCAGCTTTCACCAGGACAGGACAGCTTCTGTATGTTTTGTGAAAGCCATTCGATTATCTATTGTGACTCCTAGATATTTGACCTTGTTCCTTGGTTCGATAAATATTCCTCTGATGTTGAAGAAGATAGACAAGGCTAGACCAGAGGTCGGCAACTGATTTTAAATAAAGAGCCTTTAACAAATTTAACAAATCTTATAGAAGAGCCGAAGAGATGATTCTATTAAAAAGCACTGTAGATCATTTCTATTCACAAATTTTACATATTTAATGTTATTCTGTCATGATTTTTCAAATTTGCAGAGAGATATCCAACAGATTTTATCTTATTTTATTTATCCAAGAGATTTGCAGAATTTTCACTTATTAATTTTTAATTTGTTGCCATAAACTTAAATATATTTTTTGTTCGGGCTCAAGAGCCATACAATTTGCACAAAAGAGCCACATGTGGTTCGCGAAACGCGGGTTGTCGACCCCTGGACTAGACAGACAAGACTAGAGAGACTACACAGACAATTCTAGAAAGACAAGACTAGACATACAAGACTTTTTTTTCTGGGGCGTAGCTGGAATAATATAATTGCATAGACAAATGGTTCCCATGAACTAGCTGTAGCTGGTAAATATACACCCTGGAACCGCTCTTGGCATTACTTCGGGGTGTGTGTTAGGTTTTCTGCCTGTTTTGTATCACCTCTACGTTAGATTGTAGATTGTAGATATGGTGGTGACGACTTGTACTGCGACCTTTATAGATCTATTGTACCCCACCCTCCTCCTCCAAGTATTGGTGTACTTACCCATTTAGAGCGCCTCCTCTAATCCTGATTCCTTTAGGAATCTCAGGATCTGGGTGGGATTCAAGGCCTGCAGCTCCTCTGTGTTCAAGCAGTGAGCCCCAAGGTACATCTGTCTCTTGCGGAGTAATGCTCCGCAGTCTTTGAACAGATGTATGAGGGTTTCCCCTGCTGAGCCACATAATCTGCATCCATCATCCTCCTCTAGGCCTAGGGCCTTGAGATGTTTCCTAAGTCTGCAGTGTCCCGTCAGGGCTCCTGTCAGAATTCTGAGCTTGTTCCTGCTTAGTTTCAGGCAAGCTTTTGATCTCTTCTGGTTAAAAGATCCCAGCATCACTTTGGATTGCCTTAGCCCAGGAAGTTCTTTCCAGGTTTTCATCCATTTTCCTCTTATTTCTTCATCTAAACTTTTGCGGATGGTGTTCACGCTCATACCGCAAAAGGGTTCCGGACCTATAAAGGGGCTACTGGATCTCTTGTTTGCTAGGTGATCGGCTTTTTCGTTTCCGTCTATACCAGTGTGTCCTGGTACCCAGTATAGCGTTACTTTATTATCCCTGCCAAGCTTGTTCAGCTTCCCCACACAGTCCCATACCAGTTTGGATCTGATGGTGTATGAGCTAATGGCCTTGATGGCTGCTTGGCTATCTGACAGGATAGCAATTCGTTTTTTGCGGTAATTCCTGTCAAGGTTAAACTGTGCACATCTTTCGATTGCGTGACCCTCTGCTTGGAAGATACTTGGGGATGTTCCCATGGATTCGAAGTATCTGGTACGAGGTCCAAACACTCCTGCACCAGTACCTTCCTTTGTCTTCGAACCATCTGTATACCACTTGATGGCATTTTGCTCTATGTGGTATGCTGAGGATTCGTCGCTCCAATCGGCTTTACTACTACACATTGCTGTGTAGTTTTTCTCGAAGTGGTATTTGCATACCATTTCGTGTTTTGGTACTTCCAGCCAGGGGATCTTGGCAGCGAGGCTGTTTCGGTCTCTGCTCCCGATTATTTTACCTCTGCCCATTCCTTCCTTGCTGAATCTTACGATCGCCGATCTGGCGGCGCTCTCCGCCACAAGGTGCAGCGGAGTCAGATCCAGCAGCAGCTCCAATGCTGCTGTCGGACACGACCCCATCGCCCCCGTGATGCAGACACACGCCAGTCTTTGAATCTTCTCAAGCTGTTTTCTCATAGAGGCCAGCTTGATTCTATTTCCCCACGCAACTGCCCCATAAGTGATTGCAGGTCTCACTATCATGGTGTACATCCATCGCAGGATAGTGGGGTTACAACCCCAAGTTTTTCTTGCCAGATTTCTGCACACCATTAAGGCGCGTTTGGCTTTACCTACCACTGCCTCAGTGTGTCTATTCCATAGGAGTTTGCTATCTAGTGTGAAACCCAGATACCTTATCTCCTGTTGGTTTTCTACTGCCTTCCCATCTATGAGTATGGGAGGTAGGCAGTTTAGTTTTCTCCTTCTAGTAAATGGTATCACCGTGGTTTTGCTCGGGTTGAGTTTCAGTCCCACTGTTTGACACCATCTACCAGTTACGTTGAGGCCTCTCTGAACAATTTCACAGAGCGTTCCCTCAAATTTCCCTCTAGCCATTATGACTATGTCATCGGCGTAACCTTGACATTTGATGTGTAGGTCGTTTAGCCTAACCAGTAGTTCATCAACTACCAGGCTCCACATTAGCGGTGATAGTACACCTCCCTGTGGGCACCCTCGAGTTGTGGAGATCTTAATGGTGTCTTTTCCCACTTGTGTCTCCGCCGTTCTAGTTCTCAGCATTTCTTCCATCCACTTTGAGATAGTGCTGTCGATATTCCTTTTTTCGAGGGCCGCCCTGACTGCCTCGTGTGAGGTGTTGTCAAAAGCTCCCTCTATATCCAAGAAGGCACATATCGCTACTTCCTTTGTCTCTAACGCTGCTTCTATTTCGTTTGTCAGCTGATACAGGGCGGTTTCTGTGGATTTACCTGCTCTGTAAGCATGCTGACTCCTGTGTAGTGGTGTACCTACCAGCACTATAGTCCTAAGGTAATTGTCAATCACCTTCTCCATTGTCTTTGACATAAAAGATGTTAGACTAATGGGTCTAAATGACTTCGGTTGAGTGGTGTCTTTCTTCCCCACCTTCGGTATAAATACCACATTAGCCCTTCTCCATAGCTCCGGTATATATCCGAGCGCTAAGCTACTTCTAAAGATATTTAGAAGATACGGCATTAGTTCTCTCTCTCCCTTTTGTAGGAAGGCAGGAACTAGTCCGTCCACA
Source organism: Phosphuga atrata (assembly GCA_944588485.1). Lineage (NCBI taxonomy): Eukaryota > Metazoa > Arthropoda > Insecta > Coleoptera > Silphidae > Phosphuga > Phosphuga atrata. Next base: position 13,144,193 of record OX155895.1, on the reverse strand, counting down.
CCTGGGGCCTTAAAAGGCTGCAAAGTGCCGATAGCCCATCTGATTCGGTTTTCCGTACAGATGGACGCTGCCCTCTTCCAATCGGCCCGACTTGGTTTCCGTGGTTGCATCAAGCCCTCGGTCTCCCTGTATCCTCTACATCCCGGAAAATGGGTTTCTAGTAGGAGGAGAGCTCTTTGCTCTTCATCCTCCGTGAAGGTCCCATCCGGTTTCTTGAGAGTGGTTGTCATTTCCACTCTATCCTTCGCTAGTGTTTTGTGCAGTCTAGCTGCCACCGGCGTGGATTCTATGTTTTCACAGAAGGTCCTAAAGTTTTCCCTTTTTGCCCTTCTGATCTCTTTGTTGTAGGTGGTAAGCACCTCAGAGTATTCTAGCCAATTTCCGTATTGCTTGGCTTTGTTGAAAAGCCTACGTACTTTTGCTCTTAATGTAGACAAATTTTTGTTCCACCATTTTTCGTCCTTATGCTCCTTCACGGTTTTTACTGGGCAGCTGGATTCAAATGCCGTGGTGATTGCTACATTTATTTCTCCTACAGCCTGCTCCAGCACGGTGTAGTGTTTGATACTACCCCGCACTGTCACCTGCTCTAGGTTTTCTTTTAGTTGGGAACTAAACATAGGCCACACAGTTTGTCTGAGGTTTCGAATGGGGGTATTTTCCTCACTCGCTCCTTCCAGCTCAAACTCTATGATCCTATGATCTGACATTGAGGGCTCACTTGACCTCTACGTTAACATACGTTTCTAAATTCGGTTCTATCTTACGTGCCTTTCTTTTTCATTCATTATGTCCTTCATCATCGCCGTTACTGCGTTCCTGTCTGCTTCTGTTCTAGGGAGTAAGTCTGCCACGTTTGTTATTGTAACTACTATGTCGACTACTATAACTTCCTTGCTGTTAGTCGGTCTGTCCATTGTACGCAATGAAAAATGGTATGTTCGGCGGAGTCGATCTCCAAACAGAAGGGGTTATCTTTCTTGTTGTTTTTGAAATGAATGATCCAAAGACCCCATGTCCAGTAAAGGCCTGGGTAACATAGTAGTCAACCTGTTCCCACTTTCTTTCCTTTCACCGTCTCACATCCTTAATAAAAGTTTTCGTCCATTGGTCTATCTTTCCCATCTCTGCTGCCACTCATCCATGTATTTGTTTTTTCCATCAGACCATTTTTTCCGTGTCCATATATGCTTATTATCTCCCGAATCGTCATTTCGATAGGCGGAAGTGAGCCTAATGCTGTTGATACAGCAGTGGCTACGGTTCTGTATGCCGACTCTAAGGGTCTATACTCTAGGGCCATTTCTCTATTTAGGGCTTCCAACCTGTTTCTGTATTATTTTCTGTATATTTTTAAGGAATATTTAAATGCTTGTGACCAGATTGGTGCCCCGATCATAAGCAATCGGCGTTTCCGCGCGGTCCCCATAGGTTTGTGGTGAATTTAGTTTTTTTATGTCTTATGGACTTTTTCGCACTTGATCTTAATGTGAGTGGTCATACGAGTATTTTGATCCAAGTATATACCCAAATACTTGATAGTCGGCATACTTGTAATCATAGCATCACCTATCGTTACCGACAGAGTTTCAAGTTTACTTCTGCCTGTAAGAATTAGCATTTCGGTCTTAGCAAATGCCATTTTAATACCCATTGCTGTCAGCTGTTTCTGTATTATTTCTACAGCATATTAAGCGGCTCCTGAAAGTTTTGAAGTATTCTTGCCGCGGACAATGTTTCTTCCTAGGTTCAGCTGTAGAATTTTGTTGTAGAATATGTTCTATAGGGTAGGTCCTAAAGTGGAGCCCTTTGGAACACCGCATATTGTTTCAATGTTTGATCCGTATTTGGTAATAATGTATCGTTTGGTGAGGTACGACTGGATCATTTTTTAACAAGTATGGGCTAATGTCCGCTGTATTTAACGCGTATATTATTTGATCCCACTAATTTGATGAGTTAATTTTCTACGTCTAGGGCAAATAGTATAGCGAACTTTTGGTACTTGTATGCCTTTTCTCTAATTGATTTCGGGGTCTCCATGACTTTAGAGACAGCGTCTATAGACTGTCTGTCGTGTAGTATTTCTTTTATTACCAGTTCGTCCTATAGGCGTGCCTTGATATACATATTGGCCGATATGTTCTTACGTCTGCCGGGTCTTTTTTATGCTTTTCAATAAGGACGAGTCATGCCACCTTCCAAATATCAGGGAATGCTCCCTTGTAAAGGCAGTAATTCATCACTCTTAAACCAGTTTCAGGTTTCTTATTTACTATGGCTTTAAGTACGTCTGGAAATATAAAATCAGGAACTGCAGTTTTCTCTGTCTTAATTCGTTGGGCTCTTGCTAAAATTTCTTTTGGGTCATAGGGCTTTATTTCTTTGTGTTCTTGAACCACCCAATTGATTTTTGGTCTTATTGAGAACAGTCTTTTCACTTGGTTTATTAAGTCTTCCTCGCTCAGCCTGATGTTTGGCCTTAGTTTTAGGCCAAATATCGTTATCGTTTGCCCGATATTTTAAAACCTTGGCCCCATATATTTGTTGCCAAAGGCAACACACGTGGCTCCGCAATATTCGGAACTGGTGCAATATAGCAGATGCCGCAACGATATTTAGATAAGCTGAAGAAGGCACACTTAACATTACCAAATAAACACATGAACGCCAACGCGCTAGACAGCGTATGGCACCACAAGAAGAAGAAGGCCTCCAGCTGATTGCAGAGATCATTCCGAAGTTCTTTCTTACGAGTATTTATTAGAGTCTTCAGATGTCCTTTTGAATTGTTATATTCATTTCTCGTCGCTGGTTTATGCGCATCGATTGAATTTGTTTTATTTATCCTCACCAGTACCCCCGCTTTTTGATACATTCGGTTGATTTTGCAGCTATTGTTGGTGTCCACCAGTATACAGGTTGGTGACTGTGAGTTGGTCGACGTCGTCTTGGAAAACATTTAGTGCACAATTTGAGAATATATTCGGCAAGTTCTGTTGGGTTATTAGCTAGTTTTGTTCAGGTTCCTTGTCTAGAATTGTTAGTAACCTGGACCAACCGTTTGAAATTTTTCAGCCTTGCTGTTTTGGTCCTCGCTGAGCGTGCATAATCTGTTGTAATTCACTAATCTTGAAGTATATTGTGCGGTGATCGCTTAGGTTTTCCTGTTAGAAATAGACTTTCCAACCGCTAATTTTTCCGCCGAAAGACATTGTCGCCATTGTTACGTCTTTCAGAGAAGAACCATCTCATGAAGAACCTTCAGAAGGTAGGCGTATCACCTTCATTAATGACTAAAAGAACATTTGCTTCGATCCTTTCTTCCAGCATCATCTCTTTGATATCTCGGATTTTCGAACCGAGCTCTGGCGTTTAAGTTTCTCTGGCGCCTGCGCCAGCTTGAAGCTCTGGCGCCTCCGAGGACTATTTCCTTGCGCCTCGAATTGGCTTCTAGGTGTACTTTTAAGTGTAGTTTGTTAAGTGGTAAAAATATACTTCAAATTCCTTGGGGAGTTTTCCTTGGGGACAGATAGCATGAGTAAACATAAAAACTTGGTAATTCGTTATCCGATTCTTGGTAATACAAAATCCTTTACCGGTATTGCATGATATTACAGACGATGTTTTGTTGATACTCACAAAACTGTCGCGGTCTAAAGTCAAGGAAGCAGTTGCCGGACAGACAAGACTATACATATAGTAGTAAACAGACAAGACTAGGCGAATAATAATTTGGTTTGGGAGAACCTCTCTCTAAACCCCTATTTCCACTTGGCTTTTAGTATGCGCCACCCCAGTATCACGTATTTCGCATTCCTTTAGGGTGGCAGCCTAGATAGTTAGTGCCACCCTGATTGAAAACGCCTCCTTGGCAGACAAGACTCGAGAGGCAATACTTTTTTCTTTTTTTCTTATATTTTAACCCTGAGCACCCTGGGACCGCTTGTAGCATTTACATTCAGGGTGTCAGTTGTCATATATTTAAATACAATAAAATTAATTTACAATAAATTATGTTAAATGTTTGTGTCTTCTATCGCAGTACATGGTAGCTGGGATTAGTGGCTGTTTAGGTTGTTTTCCTCTTTTTCCAGAGACGTTCATCAGCTTCTTTTTGGGATAGGATCTTGTTGATCATGCCGGTGTCCCAGTCCCAGTCCCAGTCTTCTTGTGATTGTAGCATTTTTTCAACTGTATTCCTTGGATTATGGTTGTCTATTGCTATATCCTTGCGTTCTTTGTCCCATCTCGGGCAATGGTATAGCGTATGGATTACGTTGTCTAGTTCTCTGCAGTATATACAGTCTGGCATCAGAGCCCTCCTGATGTTGTGGAGGAATACCTTAAAGCACCCATGGCCCGTGAGGATTTGGGTTAGGTGGTAGTTTATTTCTCCGTGTTTTCGTCCGTACCATGTCTCTATATTGGGGATGAGTATCCTTGTCCAATTGCCTTTTTGTGTCACATTCCACGCTTCCTGCTATTCCCTTAAGAGGTTATCGTTTGCCTTGTTTCTTGTTATGTCGTCTTTGGAAGCATAATGTAGGTATTTCCTTAGCCTGATTTGCAAGTCTATTGGCGGAATGCCTGAGATAACTAACGCTGCATCTCTGGACACTGTCCGATAGGCACTACATACACGCAGATCCAGTTTTCTCTGATAAGCTACTAGTTTTCCAATATTGTTTCTATTGGTGGCTTCCGCCCAGATAGGGGCACCGTACAACATCGCAGACTGGGCAACTGCGCTGAGCAACCTGCGTTTGCTGCTCCTAGGCCCTCCAACATTGGGCATAAGTTTTTCGAGGGCAGAAGTGGATTTTATTGCTCGCTCTGCTGCAATATTAAAATGCTCTTTAAAAGACAAACACTTGTCGATTATAATTCCTAGATATTTGATGTTTGCTTTAGGTTTGATTTCTGAATCCCGTACTTGGAAGGAGATGTGTGCAAGTTTTCTGTATCCCGTCAACAGAACTGCTTCGGTTATTTCAGGAGCTATGCGCACTGATTTTGACTCCATCCAGCAGACAATTTGTTTGATTGCTTGATTGGCCCTTAGCATAATACCCTTTTCTGTTTTTTTGCCGACGATTGTTAGTGCAAGATCATCAGCGAAGCCTGTTAGCTTAGTCCCTTCAGGTAGCTCCAGCCGAAGTACTCCATCGTAGAGTACGTTCCACAGTGTCGGTCCTAATACAGAGCCCTGGGGTAGAGACTAGTGACGTTGTAGTATAGCGTATCTTGTTCGGCTTGAAGTATGACACTGCGGCCCTCGATGTAGCTGCGAACCATTCACAGTAGGTACGGAGATATATTTCCTTCTTGTTAGTTCTTCCAAGATGTCTTGCCAAACAGCGGAGTTGAAAGCGTTACGAATATCAATCGTAACTAGGGCACATATTTTTCGAGTTCTTTTGGTGCCTACTTTGGCCTTTTTGGCGATATCTATGACCTGTTTTATGGCGTCTATAGTTGATTTGCCTTCCCGGAAGCCGAACTGGTTCTCCGAGAGGTTTAATCCTTTCTTCAATTCTTTTTTAAGCCGACTTACGAGCAGTTGTTCTAGTAGCTTACCAGCTACGTCTAGGTTCGCCTTTTGGCTTGTTCCCTTTTTTAATGAAAACTAGCTTCGCTTGTTTCCATCTACTTGGAAACGTGCCAATTAGTAGGTTTTCATTTAAGACATTCAGTACTAGTTCTGGGGAGGTTTTTACCAATAGTTTGACGGCTTCGGGGGACAGACCATCTGGACCAGGCGCTCTTTTGTTTTTTAGGCGCTTGCTTGCCGCGATTAATTCTTCCTCGGTAAATTGCGGAATTTCTGTGACTTTCGGTTGCTCCCAGCTTGGTTTAGGGTGAGTAGGGAATAATTCCTTGGCTATCTCGAGGATGGTATTTATTGGTAGTTTTTGGTGTGTTTGCCGGATGCGCAGGTTCCTGGTTGCTATTTTGTAAGCATCGCCCCAAGTGTCTTCATCGATGTTTTTGCAGAGCTTTTCCCAGTGTATTTTTTTGGAGAGGTTTATTTCCCTACGTAGTTCCTTTTTAGCTTTGTGGTATAGTTGTTTTATCTCCTCTAGGCTTTCAGCGTGTCCTGTCTTCCGAGCACATCGAAGATACCTTCTTCTTGTGGCTATGCAGGTTTTCCTTTTGGTTGCGATGGTATCATTCCACCAGTATACACTTATACTGTGGTTTTTGTTTCTTCCAGGCGTGGGAGTTTCGCATGCTTTTCTTAATGCTGCTATTAGTGTGTCGGCGGTGTGGGCTCGAGTCTTGTTTAATTCTATGGTTAAATTTCTGGAAACTTTTTCTTCGTTTTTATTTGTGATTGTCACTATCTTTGTCTTCTGTCGGTTATGCATCTTACTCTTGGGGTGTTGTTCCATTTGGATTTCAATATACCGGTGATCGCTTAGAGATTCTATGTCGAGGACCTTCCATGTCGAGATAGACTGTGCGATATCGCTTGATGCAAATGTAAGGTCAATAATTTAGAACGATTTCCCCCTTTCAAATGTTGCCCTATTTCCATTGTTTTGTAGGTAGAGATCGAGTTCTGCAGCCCATTCCATTATAACATCACCTCGGCGATCCATGTTTGGGCAACCCCAGTATGGCGATTTTGCATTAAAATCCCCCCCGATTATTTTCCCCTTTGCCTTTGTTCGTATATGCCTGCTTAGTGCGTCAAGTGAGGTCGAAAGGTTGTTAATTTCGTCGTTCGGTGAGAAGTAACAGCTGTACAAGATACAGTTTTGTAGTTCAACCCATGTATACCCAGGTCCACTACCTATGTCGACAATGTATAATTCTGGGTTGATGATTCTTATGGCTGAGTCCTTTTTTGCGTCGGTGTACCAGTTTGGATCACTTACTAGTTTTTTATCACTAATAAGTAATACATCTGTTTTTAGTTCTGTGGCTGTTGCATGCAAGATGTCATGTGCTGCTCGGCATCTCATCAAATTAATTTGGAGGATTTTCAAGGCCATTTTGTAGAGTTCTTTGCCATCTCGTTCGCTTCGCCTCCGCCAAAGCTTTCTTGAATTCCGGGCACATTCCGGAATCCGACCTATGACCCTTCATGATGCATATTGGGCAATAAGTCTCATTCTTGCAGTCATTTGCCTTGTGGTCTTCTTGCTCACAATTAAAGCATAGATTTTGTCTGTCTTGTCCGTTACATGTGCTGCCGTAATATCCTGCTTTCCAGCATCTATTGCATCTCTCCAGTTGGATTCTTTACCTTACTCTGCATTGTACCCAGCCAATCTTTAACCGGCCTTTCTATATTAGTTCTCTTGCTTGTTTCTGTGGAAGTGAAACAGTCGCTACTTGGGTCTCTCCATATGCTGGTCTAAGGTTTTTTATGATCACTTGGTCTTTGCTAATTTCAATGGTGTTTTGTAGTGCACTGAGTATTTCATCCTTGGTGGTTACTGAGTCTGATCCCTTATGTTTATAGTTATGTTTGTGTTTTTTGTACGGATCTCAATATCGGGCAGTTTCTTTTTATTTGTTTCCTTGAGGTTTTCAGCCTCTCCTTCCTTCACTTCCAGAAGTAATTCTCCATTTCTGGTTTTTCTGACTCCTGATATGTTGTCATCTGAGTTTTCTGCATAAACCTGAGTTTTGACCATCCTCAGCAGGTCGGCATATTCGCCTTTATTCATTTATCTTTTGCCTTTATTCTTTTAATTCCCGTTCGCCTTTATAAGGACTGCATCTGTGCGCTTTACTTCCACCTTTCTTTCTTTTTCTTTTTTATTTTTATGACTTCTCACTTCAGTCCATTCGTTTGAAATTTCGGTTGGGGTATCTTTCGGCCGTGTTTGTGGTGAGTAAACTCGAATATCCACTTCTGAATTGGCGAATGCAAATTCAATTTGCTTTTTTATTATTGGCCATTCCGGAACCATCGATTTTGCGAATGCTAGTTTGGTCCTGCCTTGGGTTAAAGTAAGGTTTTTGAGCTTTTGGAGGCTGTCAAAGATCTTTTCTGTACTGGTGTTGCCATCCGATTTTTCTCGTGTAACCAGATTAAAGACGTATCGTTCTGTGTTCCTAATGTCTCCAGTTTCCGTTGGTTCCCCGATTGTATGCTTCAGGTATATTACATTTCCAGTCTTCTTTTCTTATGATCCAAGCAGTACCAAACCCCTGGGTCAGGATGGGTATCGTCTGACACGAACCATACTAAGTCCCACTCATGGGGGGCTAGTAGCATGTTTCCATATCCTTCTTGCACTTTCCTAAAGGCTGCAGAGGGCCAATCCTTCGAAGCTACCAGTTGAAACTCCTCATATGAATTTCCCATCTCTATCTCGTTTATTTTCTGTCTTTCTCTTCAGCCGTTTCTAGAGAACTTATTTCGGTTTGGGTACTGATTTCCTTCTTTATTTGTGTACTAGTATCTGTGGCCGCACCTGTTCTGTATTTTTCATCTGTTGTTTGAAGTGTATCATACATTTTTCCCATAGAGTTTGTGAGGGTCCATAGTACTTCCACGGTTTTCCTTATATCGCTGTTTGTGCTTGCGTTTGCTTTGGTAAGCCATCTAAGTTCTTGCGTTCTTGAGTTGACTTTTCTTATTATAAGACCAAGATCTACGTCGGTCTCTATATCCTGTTCGGTCCTGTTTGTATCGCCTCTCTTCCTCTTCGCAATATTTTCTATTGGGGAGACGTCAATCATTTGGGAAGACATTGGTTTCGGTTTATTTTCATTGACTCCGCTGAAGGAGGCTGATCTTTCTCTGGGCTCATATATGCAGCTCTTTTCCTCTCTGGCACCCTTCTGTGGGGGGGTTCTTTTTATAGCTCCTCTTCTTTGAAAAGGGTCTGCTCCTGCTTCCTCGTTTACCAGCACTTTCTCAGGGTTTCCCCTGTTCATTGTGTTAGGGAGTGGCAAATAAAAGGTTGATAGGAGGAATTTTGCTTATTGGGACATCACGGATTTACTACGAAATCTCAAACTGGGCCCGACTTTCAGGAATTTCTATTGGCTGTATACAAAATGTATTTCGCTTCGCGGTGTTTTGAACCCGGGCGCGCACAACCCAATATCTTATAGTCACTCCACGCTCTACTATAGTCTACTTACATGCTGCACGGAAACGTAGGTAAAAGGTTTATTGAGTAAATAAATGGGAAAAAATAAAAAGTAAAGAAAGAAAGAAAAAAGGAAAAAAAAACGCATAAAGATAGGAGGGACGAGTGCTTATCGCCACATGGCGAGAATACACTAAAATTAACTAGATGTTGAGTATTTTATCTCGTGGGGCTTATTTACTAAAAGTATTAAAAATGTATAGCAATGATCACTGCACTATGGTCAGTATTTATATGCACTTGTTTTTAAGATTGTCCACCATAAAAACCAATTAAACACACACTTTTTAAGAGCGCACGTATACACGTCTGTCCGTCGCAACGAGACAGACAAGATTCGAGAGGCAATACTAGACTGACAAGACTAGACAGACAACACTAGACACACAAGACTAGAAAGTGAAGACATTACCAGACATACAAGATTAGAGAGACATGACTAGACAGATAAGACTATCGGCCTGGCAATGCGGGAGACCCGGGTTCGATACCTAGTCGAGTAGGCAACAACTAGGGCGGTTTTCATAACCATCCGGGCTGCCCACCCTGAATGAATGCGAAATATGCGATACCGGGGTGGCGCATACTAAAAGCTAAAGTGGAATAGAGGGTTTAGTGAGAGCTTTCCCCAAAAGACAGATAAGACTAGACAGACGAAGATAGACAGACAAAACCGGGCAGACAATACTAGACAGACAAGACTAGTGAGACAAGACTAAACAGACAAGACTAGACTGACAGATTAAACAGACAAGACTAGACAGAAACAGATACAATTAGACAGACAAACGTTTAGTCAAATAAACTTTGTTGAGATATTTGTATATAGATAAATGTTTTAAATGATATTAGCACTGCTGCTATGGCTAAATACGACCCATAGTATAAGAGGCTTTGGTGCAAAATATGTGAGTTTTAAATAGATAAAATTTGTAACTTACTTTGTTATAAACATAATTAATATTTCAAAGTAGATCGTAGTAGACATATGCGAGACCGACTTCCCAGTATCTTCAATTAACCAAAACGATTTATTTATTAAATTCGGTACGTCGATTTCAAATCTATTGTTTGGCAAATTTTTGACTAATAAATATAACTGTAAACAAAAACCAATAAATGTTACTTAAAGTTTCTTCATTTACAAATATTACTTACTTGCAGAAGTTTTCCATGTAACTGATTACCTGGCAACTTTATACTAATTTCATTTAATAATTTGGTGATATGTTCTACATAGTCGTCGATCGGTATCGCTGAAATCGAGGCTTCGGCCGCCAACTCTCTCATTTTACAAATACTCCCACCCAGGCATATGTTAATAAATGGTAGATATTGTAACATCTAAAAAAATAACAATTCGGTTACAATAACTATATATTGATATTAAGTTGAAAAATAAATCAACTATTTTAATTGAAATATTTAAATTAAATGTTTTCTTTCTAATATTTTTTTTTACTTCGGATTTGTCCCCTGAAGGATATAGTCTAGCTAAGATGAACAGCAGTGGATAGAGGGAGACGTTCCCTTCCGGCCCGGTGGTGTATTTCTTTAACTTTTCTAAGATAAAGTCGTACAATTCGGGATATCTCATGAAGAAAACCCTAGCAGATAAACGATTCTTAATGCTCAATTCCTCGTTGTCTTTGGTTCTTTGCACACCAAACATTCGCATCATCAACGCGGAAAACATTAAAGTCGCCGAATTTCTGACCTACAAAAATACAGAAAATCTCAATAATCAAACAAAAACAAGAAATAATTAGTATGATGTTAAAAAAAACATTTTGTTAATAAACTTGCGTGCATAGAAATCGGCGCACTGTAAACTTTTGACTTTAACTATTTTTTTAGAAACTATTTATGAGATGGAATAAAAAATATGCCGTCCGGCTTCGCATTGTCATGCATAAAGATAAATTATTGTCCAATGTAGTCGACGTAAGGTACCACATGAACTGCTAAAATCTCCTCGATGTACCTAGCACCCGTTAAACCTCCTCTCCCGTGACTACGGGCGCCCGTAATAATGAAAGCAGAGTCGGTTCTTGCTCCCATAGAAATTGCACCCCAGATCATGCAGGAAGCACCTCCATAAGCAGTCTGCTCTTCAATGCAGCATTTACACTTTTCTTCTTCGGTCGCTACCATAGAAGCATATTCTGATCGTATTTGAGAACAGAACAGACCCCCATTGTTCATACGTACAATTTAAATGATACCTTGCAAAACGCAGGCGTGCTTGACGATGAGCGAGGGTAAGTTTTTGAACTGCAAGTGTCTTAGGGGTCAAGTTACTTTCCTCCAGTCTTCGTCTTACTGTCCACTGACTAATAGCCACTCTTCGTACTTCACGGAGCTGTTGTTGCAGTTGTACAGCTTTTTTTTTAATCCGTATCTGGCGATTGAGGAGGGGTCTCCCTTGCAACCAATACGCTACTGTCGGTGTCGCAAAATTTCTTGCTACATTCACGATACGTTTCCACTCTTTCCGATCGATTGCTATGTCCTTGGCTTGATGGGTATCCACTTTTTGATTTCTCAGATATTCTTCCACTTGTTTCAAACACGTCTTCTTTGACGCGTTTCTTTGTATTCTCCAGTCTGGCGGTCGCTCCCGCCAAAGGTTGGAAGCCGGGTGTGCGGGTTTGCGTGGAAGCCGGGTGTTATTCGTGCTTCCTCGATCGGTGTCTGTTGATCACAGCTTTATCTAATCGTCTCATTTCGGAGTCGGTCGCGGATAGAGACACGGAGCATTAGTCTTAAGCATCGCATTTGGAAGACCTCGTGCTTGTTTAGGTCCGGTTTGAGCAGTGTCTACGTTTCCGATCCATAAAGTAGAAAAAGAAGGATAAACGTTCGGTATAGGCTTATTTTGGTTTTGATGGTGATATTCCTCCGCTTCCATGGACACGGAAAGTACCTCCTCGTAGAATGTGCACAAGAACATTCGGATGTCCCCTGGGCAACGATAACTAACCCAGTTCCGACAAATCTTTCCACACACAGTGCTACTGTACGCTACACAGTGATATTGTACCACCATACCACTGTACCCTAAGATGAATAAACGGTTCTTGTCAGAGCCATGCCTGAGTATCATATCTCTTAACACAAAGGGCATCTCTGTAGAGAAGCAGGAATGCATCTCACACGAGTGAAAAACCACTCTTGCGATGCCCTGTGCCTACAGGAGATCAACCAGCCAGGGGATCAACCAGCCGCCGCCCACATGTCCCGGGAATGATCTTCGTGAAAGAATGCCCACACGGTCAATATGGGAGCGCACTATTTATAAGGCCGGGCATTGAAGTAACAAACATAGAGGTCTCCACCGTCAACAATACGGAAATTATCACTGCCACCATCGGAGGGATCACAGTCTCCTCTATAAGTAAACCGCCGAGTGAGAGCTTTACCTTAAACCAGCAGCTCACTCATCCGCATGTAATAATAGGAGACTTCAACTGCCACGGCAAAACATGGGGCGTAGGAGACAAACGCGGACGGAGAACTACTGGGAAGCTGGGCCGAGGGCAACGAACTAAGCCTCATCTATGACCAGAAGCAACCCGCCTCTTTCAATAGTGGAAGATGGCGGAGAGTTTCCACGTCCCTAGCTGGAACAAGCATCAAAACGGTCCTCGATCCCATACCACATACCCAACATAGACCAATCATACTGAAGTTTGAGCCGGTGATAATTCCCGAAGGAGTACCTTTCAAGAGGCGCTTTTACTTCATAAAGGCCAAATGGGTAAAATTCGCCTTAACCCTGGACGCAGAAATCCCAGCCCTTCCACCTACCCCTGCAAACTGAGAGATTCATCTCATCAGCCATCAAGTATGCAGTACGCCGCTAGACAGTCTATCCCTAGGGGCTGTAGAACTACCTACGTCCCTGGGTTACCCGATGAGGCTAAAGCAACCTACGACGAATGCCTGGAACAATACAGCCGGGACGCTTTTGCCGATGAAACAACAGAACTGGGCAATCAACTACTAGAATCCCTGAGCAGGAAGAGAAGAGAGAATTGGAAGAACATGATAGAGAGCCTGGATATGAAACATAGTAGCAGGAAATCTTGGACGACTCCGACCCAGCGGGCCCTAGAGATAGGGTTGTTGTAACGCTAACCAAATTGCACACCAGTTCCTCCTGAATGGGAAGCCGCACCAAAGCATTAGGATGGTCACCACCTACAAAAGAGCCCGATCGCCGGAGAATGGACAAGAATCGTATTTCTTCCTAGCATAACTAGAACTGACAATTAATTTACTGGAACTCAGAAAGGCTCCTGGCCCAGGCGATATAGCCAATGAATTCCTCCAAAACCTAGGACCATTGGCGAAATCCTGGCTCCTCCAACTATTTAATCTTTGCTGGGCCGGAAAGGTAAGTCCGAAATTATGGCTGAAAGCGAGGGTAGTTGCAGTCCCCAAACCGGGAGGACCACGCGACGAGGCTCCCTCTGCTCCCTCTTCAAGTTCTATGAAAGACTAATCCTAAATAAGATAGGCCCTCATACAGAAAACCAACTAATACCACAACAAGCTGGTTTCAGACGCGGAAAATCCTGCACTGGCCAGATTTTTAACCTCACCCAACATATAGAGGACGGGTTTGAAAGGAGAGGAAAAACGGGGTGGTGTTCGTGGACCTGTCAGCGGCGCACGACACCATAAATCACAAACTACTCCTTGAAAAAGTCTTCAAAATGACAAGAAACTACCATCTGACAGAAGTTCTGAGATCAATGCTGAGCAACAGGAATTTTTACGTGGAATTTCAGGGAGCCCGGGGTCGCTTGAGGACCCAGAAGAACGGGCTCCCGCAGGGCAGCGTGCTGGCGCCTCTCCTCTTCAATTTTTATTCGAACGATCAACCTGTCGGCCCCTATACATATAGTTTCATCTACGCCGATGACGTATCCATTACGTGCCAATCGCAACACATCGGAAGATTGAAAGAAACCTTACAGAGTCCCTATCCAGACTGTCTGAGTATTATAAGGCAAACCAGCTTCGCCCAAATCCAGTGAAAACTCAGACATGCCTATTCCTCATGAATGCCTGAATAACCGGCAAGCGAACAGGGAATTACAAGTGGAATGGAACTCAACCAGGTTACCGCACTGCCCAAATGCAGTCTAACTAGGGGTCACTTTAGATAGAACTTTATCCTACAAGAAACATGTGGAGAAGACTAGAGCAAAAGTAAATACAAGGAATGGTGTCATCCGCAAGCTTGTCAATTCTCATTGGGGAGCTCACCCAGGTGTACTACGGTCAACCTCCCTTGCCATGTGTTATGCCCTGGCTAAATACGCTTGCCCTATATGGTCCAGATCAGCACTTGCCAACAAACTAGACCCCACCCTAAATGACACTTGTAGGCTGATTACAGGCTGCCTAAAACCTACCAATCTGGATCTCCTGTACATGTCAGCGGGAATAGCCCCCCCACAAATCAGGCGGCAAGCCTTATGTATGGCAGAACGAAGTAGGCAGTTATTGGATGAAAGACGCCCCCTATCCGGACACGAGCCCCCTGCCTCCACACTTAAATCCAGGAACAACTTCATAAAGTCAACAAACCTACTAACAGAGTCTAAATCGGTAACTAAAGAAACAATGTGGAAGCAGAGGCTAACAGATAACAATACCCCAATCTGGAATCCTACAGAAAATCTCCCTGAAGGATCACAACTAGCTGGAAAACCCGGAAAAGCCTCAGTAGGATCAGATGTCAAATGGGAAGATCCGGAATTTTTTTTTTAAGATGGGTATACGCCGAGGACGACTCATGCGCCTGCGGGGAGATCCAAACGATAGAACACCTCCAGACCTGTCCATCCCTACAGACCCCCTGCACAATTCGGGACCTGTGGAAGGCGAATGACACGGCGGTGCAGTGTGCCAGACATTGGAAAGAGATATGAGGCACTAAAACAAACCAATCCTGACTTGCGACGCCTGCGAAAGTCGTACACACAATTTATCCTATTATTATAACGAATAAGTGTAGTTCAGACACTATTAAATAAAATCCGCTTCCATATGCACCACTTGAGCAAGGCGAATGTTGCTGTTGCTTGACCGATCCGGCTATGAACATCGGCCGACGACGCCAATTCCTTCTCTGTCACAAGCGATCCCAAATACTTGAACTGTGGTACCTGTTCGATTTGGGTTTCACCGAGGAAAACTCTCTTTTCCGATCCGTCCGTGAGCATTTTGGTATTATCCGCATGGATCTTTAATCCGTATGCCTGGGCGATGCGGGAAATGTCGTACAAAATGTCTGTAGCTTCGGCATCCGTGTCGGCGCAGACGGCGCTGTCGTCGGCGAACATGAAGTTGTCGTCGCCGGCGCCGTATCGGACTCCGCGCCGTTCATCCAATGCTTTCCGTATAATCGCGTCAACCACAACGTTAAAAAGTAGTGGCGAGGCGACGTCTCCTTGTCGTACTCCAGTTCGAATTGGAAATTCCTCGGAAAAGTCATTTCGGATACGAACACTGCTGGTTGAGCCGTCGTACGATGCCTGAAGAAGTTGAATGATTTTCGCAGCACGTGTTCGGTGGTCTCCAGGGCTCTCCACAAAGTGGCCCAGTCGATGCAATCAAAGCCGGATTTGAAGTCGATGAAGATGAAGACGGTGTTGAAACAGCATTAAGGTGACGATTTCTTAATGATTTCAGCTCATATTTGTTTCGAGGATTATGAATTGAATTATGCATATTGAAATGAAGTATCCATCTGTCGTACAATTTCAGAACTGCTTCGCCATGCTCTTTGAACCCGAAGACGTCACGGTGAGGTTTTAATAATGTTATAGATATTTCAGTCCGGCGAGGTGGGTTCTCGCTGGGTACGCCCTTGACACTCTTCGAACTGCGGCGCGAGTCATAACTAGTTGTCGAGAAACAGCTCGCTGGATTAGTCCATTTTCACATTAAACTAACACTCTTGAAAACTAATCCAATTATGAAAAACAAATAATGTGTAAATTTCAATTGCAAAAGCAATAATTACAATCTTACAAGTTTGTTATTCTCGTAATAACCACCACATAAATACGTTCGTTTGTGTGTATCGGTTGCTACGCTAATAAATGATAAGCATTCTTGATAAATTTAAACTGATATTAAAGCATATTAAATTGTCTTTCAAGCGGCATATTTCTCTATTACATCTTATAAATGGTTTCTAAGAACAAAAAAATAGTTTAAAAAAAAGTCAAAAGTTTACAGTGGGCCGATTTTTAAGCACTCAAGTATATTTTTGATTTGTCTAGAAAAACGTTTTAAAATTGCAAATATTTAACGTACCCCCCAAACAGGATGACTAAATCCAATGATGGCAATCATAACTCCTTTACTGACATAAGGCGTCACCAGCTCGCCTAATTGATTGTGTTTGTACAAAGCGCGCAGAATATTCATACTATGAGTTGCGGCTTTTTCATTCGGCTCCGACAAATCTTCAGAGATTTTGAGTAGAGTTCTTATACAATGATGAAAACTCTCGTGAGATCTCTGCTGAGGTTCCGTGGTTAAAATACCCTAGAAAATCTCAGTTTTTCAACCTTTCAATTAACATTATTTTTGGTTTACCTGTATCATAAATGGCAAACCAGCACTTCTTCTTGTCGAACAAATTTTATTAAAATTATCTTTCTTGCCTTTAATTACGTCTAGAATTGTGTTCAGCCAGTTTATTGGCCATTGAGCATAAATATTCTTTCCTGAACTAAAAAAAAAATATTATAAGAATTAACTTATTTTTTGATCATTAGAATTTTGTCAACAAAATTTTAAACTTGAATTACACAAGCTACCAAAACGTCGTAATAACTACAGCCAAAAAGCACATCCCGAGAGATTTCAGAAAAGAATACATCACAAGGATGGAATGAACACTCCGATCCACTGTACCAGGACTTTATCGACAGCGGCGAACAAGAGATAGCGGACGACCTCCTACATAGCCTGGATGCTTGTAGACGACATCGGTGAACGGAAACGGTGAAGGGGTTGGATTTCTCCCGATCAAGCAGGAGAACATGGAGCCTTCTGAGAAAACTCGGTGGCTCTAATGTCCAACTGGGAAAAAAAAGCTCACATATTTATTATTTCACCAGAGCTGGTCGCAAACAATATTATTAAGACCTCGAGAGCCCCAAGCCACAAATACCACACCACCGAAATTAAAAAAGAGAGGAATTAAAAAACACTACGTAATGAATCTTCGATCGAGCCAGACTTCACCAGACCATTTGACGAAGCAGAGGTCGCTGCGGCCATTAAAGATATGAAGTCGGGTAAAGCCCCGGGAACCGATGGAATCCATCCAGAATTCTTAATTCATACTGGAAAAAATTTAATCAAGTGGTTGACACACTTTTTTTCAAAAATCTTGACAAGCAACCATCTTTTTAAAGAATTTAAAAAATCCATAATAATAGCCATACTGAAACCGGAAAAACCAACGGATCAGCCACAAAGTTATAGGCCCATAGAACTCATCAGTGGCTCATACAAACTCAGTAGCTCATACTAACAGAATTAGTGGTGCTACCGAGAAGCATCTGCCTTCAGAACAAGCAGGATTCAAAACTGGTCGCAGCTGCAGTGACCCGGTGCTTGCATTGACATCTCACATAGAGGCTGGCTTTCAACAAAACCTGAAGACGTCTGCAGTGTTACTTGACTTAACATCAGCTTATGACAGTCAGTAGAAGTGACAGACAGTAAAAATAATTCCTTGTCAAACAACGGCACGCTTAATACAAAATATGCTAGGAAATAGGAACTTCCCAGTTGCTCTTGGCGAAAATGTGAGTAGGTCAAGGCTAATTAATAACGGTCTTCCACAGGACTCAGTCTTGGCGTCTCTTCTATTTAATTCATATATATGTAATATGGTTTCTATACTCCCAAGTTTCTTAGAAATTAAAAACGAAATTGCGTTTCTCTATAAGAATAAGAGAAACAACATTTAAAGTTTCTAATTCAAGTTTCTAAAACTAGTTTAACAAATTTATAAAATGTTCACATTTAATTATCTGTTGAGTCAACTGACGTTTAGTCCGTTTCATCAATTGTCGGTCTTTCCATGGAGCGGCTGATTCAAACTTAAGAAAACTAAAGACATCAGTATATGAGTGTCATGTTTTCTTTACATCTCCCCCCCCCCCCCCCCCCCCTTGGAATTAGTTTGGTAATATGGAAGAGGTTTGATTCTGTTTTCTTGTGTCCGGTATCGACCTCATAAATTGAATTGGACAACTTTCTCATTATTTTATATGGACCAACTCTCAATTCATCTAGTTTTTTCCTATTTAGACGATTCCCATTTTCCACGTAAACCATATCTCCTGGATCCAATTCATATGCTTTTCTATGTAGATCGAACCGCTTTTTATTATAATTGTGCGATTTAATTGTATTTTCCAAAGCCAATTTTCTATCTCTTTTCAGATCCTCGTCTGCACATCTTAATTTTAATTCATGTGGTAAAAGGTTTACATTTTCGCCTTCCAATAAGTATTTTGGGGCAAACTTTGTGACTGTATGTTCTGTTTCATTATTTCTCTACACATTTTTGAGCAGTGGTTGTCCATGCTATTTTTCTATCACTTTCATTTATCTTGCATCTTATTTTATTAACTAATGTCTGATTTATTCTTTCGTTGAAACCATTTGAAAATGGTGCATCAACAATAGTAAAAATAATTTTTGTATTTATCTCTTTTAGAAATTGTTTAAATTCTTTGGAATTTATCCCTGGATATTGATCCGTCAAAATAATGTTTATATCGTTAACTTCTGCGACTTTCTTAATCAATTTTATGAAATCATTGGAGTTTTGGTTTTTAGATGTTAAAATGTAGGCATATCTCGTAAAATGATCAACTAGAAGATGTAAATATTTCTTTGTTGAACGAGATCCCCCAAAACCTCCAATTGTATCAATGGATACAATTTCAAATGGATATGTTGCTGGACCCAATTGTGACATGAAACCATATTTAGATTTTTTTCTTGATTTATTTTTTATTCAGATTTCGCACTTTTCACAGATATTTTTTATGTTAGCAGTGATGTTTCTTGCTGTATAAAATGGTGTTATTTTATTTAACATTTGTGTTGTTCTTATATGGCAATATGTATTGTGTACATCTTTAATTATTGTTTTACTAAAATCTTCTGATAACAAAATTTTATCTTTATTTTTAAATTTTTTATAGTAAATGTCGTTCTTCAATTTAAAATTATTTATATTATTTTGTAGATCGGTATTTGTACTTTGATCATTTTTTATGTCTCTCAGATTGATTAGATTTACTACTTTCAGAATTTCATGTGTATTTTCATAAGGTTCTAAAACCGGATTTCTGCTCAAACAATCTGCTTCTTGATTAGATTTTCCTGGATTATATTTTACTTTAAAATTATATTGAGATAAGTAATATGTCAAATCTCCAAGTTCTTCATCCGTTCTAGCCTTTATGTTCAGATTTTCTAAAGGTTTATGATCGGAATATACCAGAAACTCCTTTCCAATAAGCCAATGTTGCCAGTATTTTACCGCTTCTTTTATAGCTAAACATTCTAGGTATATTGCCTTTTTTCGTTTTTGTGCGTCATTCAGTTTTTTTTTTTTTAAATATGCCACTGACTTACTGTCTCCATTTTCATCTTTTTGTTTCAGCACAGCCCCTATTCCTTTAATGCTTGCATCTGTGTATATCTCAATTGGTAAATCTGGATCAAAAATTCTCAAAATTGGTTGTGAACAGAGCAATGATTTTATTTTATCAAAAGATTCTTGACATTCTTCTGACCAGATAAATTTCACATCTTTTCTTAATAAATTGTGTAGTGGATCTAGAATTACTGAAATATTTGGAAAAAAATTATGATGATAATTTACTTTCCCTAAGAATTGACGTATGTTCTTTCTTGTCTCTGGAATTGGGAAGTTCTTGACAGCAATTAAATAATCTTTGAGTGGTCTGATAGAATTATTTTCTATTATATGACCCAAGTATCTTACAGAATTTTCTGCAAAAGTGCATTTAGAGAATTTGAGTCTAAAACCTTCAATTAGTATTGCCTCCAGTATTTGTATTCAGTTTTGTTAGATGAGATATATGTTCCTCAAAAGTTTTTGAAAAAATCAGGATGTCATCTATATAATTAACTACATAGGCCGACAGTTTGTGTTTTCTTATGATGTTGCTCAATATCCTTTGAAAAATAGCTGGGGCTGTCTTCAAACCAAATGGGAGGCAAGTCCATTGAAAATGACCTTCTTGAGTTACAAATGCAGTTTTTTGTCTGTCTTGTAATTTCAAAGGAATCGACCAGAATGCTGAATTTATGTCTAAAGTAGAAAAATATTTACAGTTCCTAGTCTTTACCATTAAATCCTCAATTAATGAAAAAGGTTGAGATTGGGGAACAACAATTATATTTAATTCTCTAAAATCTATACATAGCCTAGATTTTTGTTTCTCTTCTTTTTTATATGCTAAAGTTACTGGAGCTGCGAAAGGGCTGTATGATTCTTCAATCATTGTTTTGTTTAAAAGCTTTGCTATTTGATTTTCTATTTCTTGTCGATCTTTAATTGTGCATCTGTATGGACGTTTGTAACAGTATTTGTCTACCATTAAGTCAATATGAGCTTCATAATCTTTTACAGTACCAACATCATATTTGTCTTTAGCAAATACTGGTTTGTATTTGTCAATCAACTTATCTATTTCTGATTGTTGATCCAGATCTAAATGATTTATTGAAATTTCAAAATCATTAGCATTTATATGCTCATTGAAATTTACCTTATATTTGATTATTTGTTCAATGTTTCCTTGCTTCACTACCTTACAGTCCAAAGCCTTTTCATCTTTTCGAACATCAGAAATGCTGACATTTTTATTTTCTTTAGGTGTGATATATTGTGTGATCTTTAGATCTTCATTTTGTATTAGTTTTAAATTCTTGATACAATCCAAACCAATAAGAAAATCGTAATTAAAATTTTCATTATCCACAACAAATATATTTATCGTTTTTTCAATATTGTAGATTTTTATCTTCAGTGTTACTATACCATTTGTTTTCTTTACACCATTAATCATCCTCAAATTTACAATTTGTAGATAACCTGATTTCTCTTTTTTTATTTTCAATAATTTTGCATTAATTAAAGACACATTTGATCCAGAGTCCTAGATTCCAGAAACTTCTAAGGTTCATTCAATAGCAATTTGATTTTTATTAATGGTGGTATTATTAGTTTTTTGGATTTTCTTCATTCAATTCTAGTTCTAATTCTGAATTATTAACAGTTCTTACCTGATCTCTTCGATTTTCATATTGTTTATTTTTAAACCAACAATTTTCTTCAACGTGGTAACGTACACCTTTCTTCTCCTTTTAACATATTCTGCATGGTTTTTGTTTTTCTATTTTTTTCATTTTGTTTTCTGGGTATCTTTTCTTTTTTATCCCAACTTTTTGTTTTCACTAGGTGTTCTAGATCTCTTATTTCATTAAAAATATCTTCAGTCTCTTTTAATTTGCTTCGGTCTATTCTATCAAATATGTAATCTGGAAGTCCCACAGCAATTAAATCAATCAACATGAGCTTGTCCACTGATTTGTTTATTTCTAATAAAAGTTTTTGTTTTTTTAGAGCATACTCTAATAAGGAACCATTAATATATTTAAATTCAATGGCGTATTTCACCGGAGTCCAACCTTTATCTGCATAAGTATCATAGAATATTTTCTTCCATTTTTCCCAATCAGAGTCCAATTTTATCTATATCTTGGGTTATATTGAACCGTGCACATTCACTTTCAAACGTTTCCATCCATTGTAATACATTATTATTCACACCATTAAATGTTTCAAGGACAAATTTTTCAAATATCTCTTTTTTGTTACGAACTTCTGATTTTGATTGCTCATTTGTTTTTGTTTGGAGATATTTTTCTTGTTCTTCTAATAAATATCCCTGGAAGTGTATATTCCCATCTTCATCTTTATATTCTTTCAAAGTATCTGTGTTCAAAGTAATCCAAACTCTTCTTAAATTACCCCTTTTTGTTAGTTGCTTTTACTTTTTTAAAAGCAGCTGTATTCTTTAACTTTTCATGATGTGTAATGTTTTCGAATTCAGGTAGCATATTGAAAATCTTTTTGTCTTCTGTCTCAATTGAGGTTATAGTAATGACATTAGTTTTTCCTCCAGTGGGCAATGCCTTGACTATGAATTCAAACCTGAGCTTTTCCATTTCTCTTGAAATATCCGAACAAAAAATGTTGTTTTGTAATATGGTTTCTATACTCCCGTTTCTTAGAAATTAAAAACGAAATTGCGTTTCTCTATAAGAATAAGAGAAACGACATTTAAAGTTTCTAATTCAAGTTTCTAAAACTAGTTTAACAAATTTATAAAATGTTCACATTTCATTATCTGTTGTGTCAACTGACGTTTAGTCTGTTTCATCAATTGTCGGTCTTTCCATGGAGCGGCTGATTCAATCTTAAGAAAACTAAAGACATCAGTATATGAGTGTCATGTTTTCATTACATATATATATACATATATTTATATACATATATATATATATATATATATATATATATATATATATATATACCGCCCACCTCATCGGTTGCTCTGGTGCATTCCGCTGCTGAATATTGTTCGCCGGTATGGATCAATAGCGGCCATACCAAACTCATTGACAAACAACTCAATAATACAATGAGACTCATTTCTGGTACAATCAGATCAACACCTACACAATGGCTGTCAGTGCTATGCAACGTACTCCCCCCAAACTTACGCAGAAATGAGGCCCTGCTACGAGAGCACAGAAAAATTGTGGCTAACCCAAAAATGCCCATACGTGAGGCTTGTCGAACAGCTCCAAAATAGCAACTACGACTCAAAAGCCCATTAGACACACGATTGGAAACTTAAATCAAAAATCGAACTACAAACCTGGTTTGAGAGTTATAATTGTAATATCCCTGGGACAGAACTAAGCAGGAGAAAGTGGACAGCACTAAACCGAGCGCGCACTGGACATGACAAATGCGAGCACTCCTTGTTCAAATGGGGGAGGACAATGTCACCTGAATGCGACTGCGGCGCGCCGAGGCAAACCATTCAATACATCCACAGTGAGTGGCCTCTGCGCTCATATGCAGGGGATTGGTCCGATTTCCTAGAGGCGTCCCCTTCGGCGCTAGATTGGATCATAAACCTTGACGTTGACATACGAAAATGTCTATATATTTAAGCAAAGCATGTACTTAGCCATACGTTAAATAAATTTAAACTTCTGCGGCCAATATTTTACGGCGACATTTTTTTAGATAACTGTTCAAAAATGTTAGTCCTTAGTATTATAAAAAAAGCATCCAGTTTAGTCTCTTTTAAATCTATCTAGTTTTCTCTTGTAAAAACCTTACATAATCTTAACAGTATTATTAGTTCTTCTTCCACATAGTGTATTTTAAAATTATTGAGCAAATGTTTTTTACTGGACAAGTAAAAATTGAATTTTTAAAATTGAATAAGTTTCAGTTCAAGGTAAGGGAAAAACAGATACACCTGAATACGGAAAAAGGACATTAGAAGACATACGCTGGCTACTGTCCTGGAACAGTGGCTGCAGAGTTCTAAAACTGCAGGTCAGTCAGGATAGAAAACAGATCATTAAGCCGCTTAATAACAGAAACGAAACCAACACTGACCGTGATCAACTCCTCATAATAACAGAGGATTTCTATCGGATTGCAGAGAATAATAACAGAGGATTTCTATCGGATTGTCTACGCAAGCGGGACGACATCTCTACAAGCCAAAGTATGTGAGCGACGAAATAGATCACGCAATTCGCCAGATGAATAACAGGCGCGCTCCAGAGGAAGATGGCGTTCTACCAGAGATGCTTAAAATAAACATACAATCGATGTGGGATGCCGTTGCTACTCTCTTTACAAGATGCATCATTGAAACCAAAGTTTAGAACTCTAAACTCTAAACTCTCAACTCTAAACCGGCATTGTTCCAATGCCGTTATAATCATTATCCATAAGAAAGGAAACATTAAAAATCTGGATAATTATAACCCATTAGTCTTCTATCTCACCTATACAAGGTATTCACTAGAGTGATAGTCAACAGAATAGAGAAGAAACTTGACTTCCAAACGCGAGAAAAGCTGGCTATCGGCCAAGATGCAGCACAACATCTCGTAAAAAAAAGGCCAGACTGGTCCTGATGCACAAGCCTGGAAAACCTCCGGGTACATCACTCCGACTAATCTGTCTACTAAATACCATAGGCAAGCTCTTCGAACGCATCATAGCTGCGAGAATTAACTAGGAACGCGACCTGCGCGGGAGAATATCAGCATCTCAACACGGATTCCGTGAAGGGAGGTCGACAACATACGCCACCCAGTAGGTGACGAGGACTGCCCATTGTGCCAACTCGGGAAAATGAAGACACAGGAAAATATGCCAGAATAACAGTCGCGCTAGATGTCAAAAATGCGTCCAACACAGTGTCTTGGCGACAAATTATAGACGCACTCAGACACAAAGGCGTATCTGCTTATCTAGTCGGTATGATCAAAAGCTATTTTACGGACAGGACTCTCATAATAGACGACACAATCAGACCGGTCTCCTGCGGTGTTCCTCAGGGGTCGGTCCTCGGACCTCTGCTGTGGAATATCCTATACAATGGCATAATGGACCTAGAAAAAACGAACGAACTGAAAGAAAGCTGTAGGAGTGAGGGCCGAATCTGTGGTAAGAGCCATACATGGACGGAAAAGAACGAATTACAAATAGCCCCAGAAAAGTTCGAGGTCATTGCACTCACGGTCCGCAAGAGAATGGAAACCATGTCTGTTAACATACTGGGCAAGCTGGTGCCAGCGACATGGAGAGTGAAATACCTCGGCGTCCATATCGACCAGGAGCTCTACTGGGCCAGGCATGTCCAAAACGTAACCGTTAAATCCGAACGCTCAGGTACAGCACTCCGAAAGCTGATACCCAGAATGAATAGTCCAACTACAAAGGCTAAAAGACTACTAAATGAAGTGGTTAATTCCATCCTCCTATACGCTGTATCGGCATGGGTGGAGTCGCTAAAAGCAGCCATCAACAGAAACAGACTGCTAAAAACACAACGCAGCATGCTTTTAAGCATATGCTGTGCGTGTCAAATGTGGTTCTACAAGTCATAGCGGCAGTCCCGCCGATTGACTTAATGGCAGAGGAACGAGCCTAGCTGTATGGCTCTCAATAGAAGAGCCCTCATGAGCAAATCGCAGCAACGCTGGAACGACACCAAAGAAGGGAGTTGAACAAGAACGCTTATCCCAGAAATTGAGCCATGGTTCAACCGCACCTACGACGAAGTGAACTACTTCTTATCATAGGTATTAAGCGGACACGGAAGCTCTGCGGCATACGTTAAGAGGATTGGAAAGACATAAATCGACAACTGCAGATACGCGGAGGACAGATTCGACTGAACATACCATCTTGGAACGTCCGCAATGGGCTGATTTTGTGGGCTGGAAGTGCAGCAGTGCGCGCGGTGGATGAGCCTATCTATCAATCCAGCTAACATGGTAAACCTGATGATTAAAGAAGAGGACAACTGACAAGCGGTGGCAAAGATGTGCGCCATGATCCTCAGTATGAAAGATGAAGATGAAAGGAAGGAAGGGCTGGCAAGCTGAACTGAGCTGGCCTAATCACCTCTTCGAAGTAATGCTAACGCGGTTCCGAAGTGGAGTATAGATCCCAGGAAGGGGGAGGGGTGTGCTTTAGTGGGTATGCTAGTCACGAACACCTTGACCAGAGGGCCCCACACTCCACGGGGCCAGGCGGCTTCGTGCGTGTAGTAATGCATTTCCCCTCCTCCTAATAAAAAAAAGGACGCAGCACAAATGACCATCTCCAAAATTTTAAAACCGTCATCGAGAAGTGTAATGAATATAGAAAGCCACTTATTCTAACGTTCGTTGATTATGAGAAAGCGTTCAATTCTGTAGAATGGTAGGTAGTAGAACAAGCATTGATTAGCTGTCGAATAGACGAGAGATACATCCAAATACTGAACCACCTCCATTTGAATGCCACAGCTTCTGTTATTAAGCGTCTTGCCCTCCATAAGAAAACTAACAAATTCCGGTTAGATGAGGAGGAACAGGGGATAAATCTCTCAAAAACTTTTCACTCTCGTTGGAATACATATTTCTACGGATGAACTGGGGAAGTAAAGCCCTAACCTTTTTTTCCAGAGGGGGAGGGGAAATGCATTATTGCACGCACATCCCTGTGTTGTGTGGGGCTCTTCAAGTTCTTACCCACTAAAACCCCTCTGCCTGGCTGCACTCTGTATCGTTTAACACAGGCTTCAAGTGGGCCGTCCCTCATCCTGCGCCTAAGTTACGTCTCCTTTCCTTAATTTCAGAAGAAGCCGTTGGGTTTCTTGCAACTTACTGCTGCCGTCCGGCTATTGCTCGATGTTTAGTTTGCGCGTAGTTTCTCAGCTTTCTGTCTACTTCTCTATGCTGCTAAAAATGTCGTATATGGTTTTGTTGATGCTGTTCCAATTGCTTTCCGATTTTAACATGAACTCTATTGTGTTTCGCGGCTCTATATCGTTTGGGAAATTCTTTCTCATAGCGTCCCACCTGCTACAGTGGTAAATGGTGTGCGCCACGCTGTCCTCTTCGCCGCAATATTTACACAAGGTGTTGGGAGCTCGGCCAATCTTGTGGAGGTAATCTCGGAAACAGCCATGTCCGCTGAGGACTTGAGTTAGCTGATAACTCGGCTCTCTGTACTCCCTCTCAACCCATTCTTCCACGTTCTTTATAAGCAACTTGTCCATTGCCCCTTTTCACGGGCTCCCCATTCATTTTGCCACGCCCGCAATAGTTCCGACTTTCATGTCTTCTTTATTTCGTCTTTCTTTCATTTTATTTCTTTCATCTTCTTTTCTGGGTTTCACTACGTCTTGCTGTGTATATGTTTGATCTCTCCTGTACTAACAGCTCTATTGGTGCTATGCCAGCTATGACTAGGACGGCTTCCATGGAGACAGTCCTATAGGCACTGCTTGTTCTGATTGTCGACATTCTTTGGATCGCTTCAAGCTTGCGTTTGTTTACATCTACACTCATACCCTCGCCTATACGGGGGACGTGGGAGCATTGCAGAGTGGGCCACTGAGCATAGCAGTTTTCTCTTGCTGCTTCGTCGTCCTCCTATATTAGGCATAAGCCGTTCCAGCACAGACGGAGATTTTGGGCTTTTCCAGCAGCTTTTATGACGTGTTCTCTAAATACCATATTCTTATCAATCAGTAAGCTTAGATAATTAATTGAAATCTTTGATTTAATGGCAGAGTCTGTGAGCTTGAATATAAGCTCCCCAATTTTTCTCTTACTTGTTAAGAGAACTGGCTCCGTCGTTTCAGGTGCCAGCTTTAGCTGTTTCTACTACATTGTCTATCTTGTTGTTACTTGTCTATCTGTTGTATGGCTTCATTTGTCCCCCGGTTCAACCCCTGCACAGTTCTGACACATACCACCAGAGCGAGATTATCTGGAAAGCCGATAATGTCTACCCTTTCTTGCATGTCAAGTTTTAGTACCCCATCGTATACTATGTTCCACTGCGTTGGGCCTATAACTGAGCCCTGTGGAACACCGCTATGTATTTTCTTAATAGTGCAACAGCCATTTGAAAAGAGTACAATTTCCCGATGGGATAGGTAACTATCTATCATGGAGCCGAATAGCAGGACAAAATAAACGCATTGCGCACATCGAGAGTATTTAATGCGCATATCTTTCTGGTTCTCCAGGTACCATCGATCGCCCTTCCTACCATCGATCGCCCTTTAAAACCATACCGGTTATCTGAGAGATTCTCCCCATTTTCCAATTCTTCCTTTATCTTCATTAGCAGCAGCTGTTCCAATAATTTGCCTGCAGTATCCAGTAGACAGAGGGAGCCTGTAGGACATTGTTTCGTCAAGCGGCTTGCCGCCTTTTCGTAGCAGTATTAGTCTAGCCCTTTTCCAGTTCTGCGGAAAGACACCCTACCTTAGCGTTCTATTCATAATATTTAGGACGTAGTGGGGTACAACGCTGCATGCGATTTTGATGATTTCCGATGGGATCATATTCGGGCCTGGTGCTCTGCTTCTTTTTCATCATGTCAGAGTTTGGGCACAAACTAGGATTTTCGGATCTTCAATTCTCTAGTGGCAATTTGGTACGCGTCTCCCCGGTACAGGATGGTACGGGATTTACATCGATCCTCGCGCAGAGGTTTAGCCAGCATCTCCTCTCTCGATATTTATGGATCTCCGAAGCATTTTCATTGATTCATTTTCATCTGTATAGTTTGTCATGAGAGATTCTTTCCTTGCCACCTCCGCATCTTTCGTTTTGCAGCTTTGATAAGCACGCCTGGCCTTCACACAGGCAGTATTTAAGAAAATACAATAACAGAAATGTGCCAATTTATTACCTAAAACTGACACACAAGGATTCCTAAACTCCATATCTACCATGCTCTCTTGAAGAGAGTCGTCTCGCCTGATCTCTCCTCATTTCAATATAATATTTATGTTATATTTTGCATATTTCGGGAGGGGTTTGAACCCCCAAAACCCCCCTCTGGCTACACCTATGCCCCCAAGACTGGGACTTAGCTTTAAAGTCGCCTGCAATCAGTACGGATTTTCCTAATGCTCTCTTTGCGTTCTTCTAGAGAGTGTTCGAAGATCTGGAGAGAATTATTGGGCGAGAAGTAGCAGCTGTAGACTACTACTTCTCCCAGTTCTAACCAAACAGTTCCACTTCCGGTATCCATAACCGCCATTGCCACGTTGTTAATCCTAATGGCTGCGTCACTTTTACCAACACTGTACCACGCAGGCGACTTGTCTATTTTTTTATTTGGCTCACTTATAATAGTAAAATCTGCTTCCGTTTCTGATACTGTGTCCTGGAGGAAGTCGTGTGCTGCTCTGCATCTATTTAAGTTGGTCTGTAGTACTCTTATGTGGACCGCGAATGTTTTTGTGTAGTATCCAGGGCTTTTCGAAAAGCCGGGCATTTTCCTGTTCCTGCCCTATGACCCGTCGTTTTGCAGATGGGGCAGCTCTCCTGATTGGTACACTCTTTGGATGGGTGGCCCTCCTGTCACAGTTTAAGCACATCTTGCCACGTTCAGTGCCATCGCAGTCTCTTGTTTTATGGTCATACGACCAGTATTTGATGCATCTGTCTACCCTTACCCTTTTCTCTATCGAGCAACTAGCTAAAACCACTGTGATCCATTTGAGCTTTGCTATGACATCCGATTTGCTTATTTTCATCGTAAAAGCCCTAACCTAACCTAACAGTGGATGGGGAAAAATTTTCCAACTCGCGATTTGCAGACGATTTGGGTCATATCGGATAATGTGGATGACATGATGTCTATGATCGAAGACTTGGGACAGGAATCAGTAACAGCAGGTCTTAAAATGAATACCTCCAAAACTAAAATTGTGACCCATATGGCAGACATAGTTAACTACAGGCTGCCAGTGGAAACGGTAAGAGAGTACATACCTTGGTCATAAAATAAATTTGGGCTACGAAAACCAAACTGTGTAAGTTGACAAGCTTGGGCAGCACTCAGCGCAAACATACACTACGTGGTAAATTGCCACTGCACCTCAGTCAGAGTTTTCAAGAAGTGCGTCATGCTCGTGTTGACCTATGGTACGGAGACCAAGACCAAAAAAACAGCAGAGAAGTTCAGAGTGGCGCAAAGAGGTATGGAAAGAGCAATGCTTGGAATAACACTACGAGACCGAAAACGTAACGACTGGATTCGAAGCAAAACTAAAGTGAGTGACGTGATGGGCATCATAGCAAAGAGGAAGTTGGCATGGGCAGGACACATCGCCTAAATGGACGCCACATGTAGGACCAGGAGGGTTTTAGAGTGGAGATCTATAGCTAATACTCGAAGACGAGGCCGACCACCAAACCGTTGGGTAGACGACGTCAGACAAGACGGAGGATGTGACTGGATGAGACGGGCACAGGACCGCCAGGAATGGAGAAGAAGGGAAGAGGCCTATATACGCCATGATGATGATGAAATACTATCAGGCACTTACTTCCATAGTTTGCTACAGAACTTGGTAAAACCCAAATACGCTTGTTCATATGCTCCTCGATGTTTGGTCTCCATAAAAAGCTTAATAAAATAATCGGCAATCTGTGTTAAATATTTGTTGGTTTCGTCCTCAGATTCCTTCAAATTCTTAATCGACAACTCGCCTACAACAAAAATAAATAAAATTTTCATAAGATTAAAAATATTATGAAGAATTACCTAACAGTAAGGAGACTTCCTTGACCGTCCTCCAAGCGTAAACTAGAACCATCTGTGATGTCACGGTTTCGTCCGCGACCACTTCGTTATCCATTGGCATATAACCTTCTGGTGACGAATTGTTGACTATAGGCGATGCAACTTCCGAGATTTTTCCACAAAGTTCTATCATTTTTGGCACAACTTCTGGAAATTCTTCACTAAAACAAAACATTTTATAATTCATTCAGCAACATTCACTAATTATAATAATTACTCAAATTTTTCCTTTTGTATAAGATGTCGTATGCAAAAAATAAGTCCATAAATCGGAGCGTGTTTCGAAGCTAACAGAACGTTAACCCTTGCTATATCCAATCCCTTCTCTATCTTCTCTACCATACAATCCAAAAACGACAAAGAAATCGACTTTTCCTTATCAAGCTCCTTCTTCAATAAATCACCTAGAGCCTTAAAGGCATACGGTGATCCTTTGTAAATCTGCAATTGGTACGCCGCCGTTGTCGTCGAGGTCGGCTTTAACGATTCCGCTAACAAGAAACAATTTCTCAATTGAACTTTCAACTCTTCTTTAGTCTGCAACAAAAATATTATTATTTTGTTTGTCTAGGTTTTTTTCAGTCTTGTCCGTCGGATCTAATCTGACTAGAGTTGTCCGTCTAGTCTTGACTGTCTAGTATTGTCTGTCTAGTCTTGTCTATCCAGTCATGTCTGTCCAGTCTTGTCTGACCAGTCTTGTCTGACCAGTCTTGTCCATCCAGGCTTGTCTGTCCAGTCTTGTCAGTCCAGTCTTGTCTGTGCAATCTTGTCCCCCCAGCCTTGCCTGTCCAGTTTTGTCTATCCAGTCTTTTCTGTCCAGTCTTGTCTGTCCAGCCTTGTCTCTCCAGTCTTGTCTGTCCAGTCTTGTCTGTCCAGCCTTGTCTGCCCAGTCTTGTCTGTCCAGTCTTGTCTGTCCAGTCCTGTCTGACCAGTCTTGTCTGTTATGTCTTATCTGTCCAGTCTAGTCTGTCCAGCTTTGTCTGTCCAGTCTTCTCTGTCCAGTCTTGTCTGTCCAGTCCTGTCCATCCAGTCTTGTCTGTCCAGGCTTGTCTTGTCCAGTCTTGTCTGTCCAGTCTTGCCTGTCGAGTCTTGTCTGTCTAGTCTTGCCTTGTCTGTCTAGTCTTGTCGCTCTAATCTTGTCTGTCTGGAGAACTGTCAACTGTCAAGATAGAAAATTGCAAAATAATATCTCTCCATACGAAATTGTGGTTCGTGAACAATATTCTAATTGATTGAGTTGATAAATGGCGTTTCGGCAGTCAATAAAATAGCGCCAATGGTTTAACGTGTGAATCCATTGTGAAAATGTCGACAAAAGGTGAAAATTCGCTTCCGCCTAATACTACAGTTTCTGGTGAGGGCAAAATATCGACAAGAGAGAAAGAGATGAATAATATTGAATCCACTGTGAAAACACCTACAAAAGGTAAACATTCGCTTCCGTCTAATACTACAGTTTCTGGCAAGGGCAAAATATCGACAAGAAAGAAAAAGATGAATAATATTGAAGGAAAAGCCGAATGTTCGGTGGTGTCTACAATTGTAGAATCCATAAACAAACTGAAAAATCAAATAGGCAGCATGGGAAAGGTTTTAAGCGCCCACCATAACATAAAAAAAGAAATTAAAGATATTGCTGAGCTTATGAAACGAAAAATCGAGACGCTGAACCAGAATACTATTAAAGAATGGGTCATAAAGCACAAATTTGTTGAAACAATGGAAACCATACAAACTAAAGAGGTACAAACCCAAACGATTGCGCGGAAGGATCTGCTAACTCTACCAAGAGTAGACACCCTACACGAATGGAAGGAATTAAAACAAAAATCCTGGGATGACAAGATCTTCATAAATACGGAAATAAAAATCGGGAATCCCTTGTAAAACAGCAGAGAGCCGGTAACCAGGGTCGTACTCGTAGAACCTGACGACAAGGAAATGGAAAAAAGCATTCAGCGGCTATATAGGGATAGATTCCCAGACCTTGCAGACACAATAGAAGATTTTGAAATTATGGAATATGAGACCAAATTACGATCTAGAGGCCCAGAAGAGACAACAAGAGGTAAAATCATTAGAGCTACCTATGATGGCTCAGAAGACAGCCTCTGGGATAAGCTTATTAAGATACGCAACGAAACAGAAGAGGGTAAATGGGTGCTCTCCACCACGTAAACAAGCTAGACGTGGTAGATTTCAGAAAGATGGTGGAATGCATATTCCACGAGACTAAGACGAAAGTCATTATATACACTACCACGCAGAAATTCACAACAATCAAGCCAGAGGGAATTAAGCAAAGGAATAGGAAAAGTCAAACGTATGCCCTAATAGTAGAGCAAGGGAGCCAAAAATGTGATTCTATACTGAAGGGAATAAAAAACAAAATAAAAGACAGTACTGAAGCGGAGGCAGTCAAGGAAGTGAGAAGCACAAGAGAGGGTAAACTTCTAATTGTCACGAAAAAAGATGATACAGCAATAGCAGCACTTCAAAAAACAATTGAGGGCAGCGGAGAAGATATCAGTGTCAGGATAGCAGGTGCTATGCAGTACACGGATACAGTACATATTAGTGGCATAGATGCTCTAACAGAAAAAAACGATGTCCTAGAAGCCATAGAGAAGAAACTAGGCAGCTTGGACGACAAGAAATACAAACTGAACGATCTTCGACCAAACGAATACGGCACTAAAACGACTACCCTGACCATTAATAGAGATGATGCCAAGAAATTAAGAAAAGATAGACTGCACGTAGGAATTGTACCATGCAAGGTCGAAAAGTGGATAGGGCTGCGAAGGTGCTATAAATGCTGGGCTTTTGATCATATATCAACTCAATGTAAAGGACCAGATAGGTCCAAACTCTGTCTCAATTGTGGGTAGAGACTGCACTAATAATGAAGAGTGTGTTTTGTGTAATAAAACAAGCCACAAAACGGGAAATGGAAAATGCGATGCATTTAGAAAAGCTTTACGACTGGCTAAGAGGGCCACGAATAATCCAAATTTCCTGCGCAATGATTAAGTTCATCCAATTAAAGGCAGGCAACCAGCGAATATAAAATAGACATAGTTTTAGGACAAGAACCCAATCAAAATAGGCTAAATAATGAATACCATGACACCAACTGTGACACTTTTATTTACGTTTAGAAAGGAATTCCAGTAATAAAATAATTTAGTAGCAATGGCTTCGTATGTGTGGAACTACCCGGGATAGTAGTTTATTCCTGTTATTTTTCCCCAAACAGGCCCCTCGACGACTTTGAGGAACTACTAACAAATATTGAGAGACACGCAAGAATATGAGAATGAGAAAACATTTTATTATTGGTGGAGACCTGAATGCGAAAGCAACCATATTTGGATCAAAGGAAGTTAATAATAGAGGCAGAATTCTGGAGGAATGAGTCGCATCAAACGATCTCGTGGCCCTAAATATAGGAAACAAGCCCACTTTCAGCAATAAAAAATGATAATTCAATAATAGATATTACAATGACATCTACGGGCATCTGCAAACGGATAAAAGGATGGCACGTAGTGGAAAATTCAGAAAATATGTGTGACCACTTTTCAATACGGTTCGATATGGTATCATCTGAAATTCCGAAAACAGATATGCAAATTAACGGATGGCGAATCACTTCAGAGGGTTGGGCTAAATTTACCCACGAATGTGGGAACATGTTCTCACACCAAGAAGAGGAAAATGGAATAGAACCGCATACTCTAATTGAACGTATAAAATGCAAGTAAAAAACCTGCTTCCCCCGGAATTCATACCCAAAGCAGAGGCGGCCACCGGCATACTGGTGGACACCTACTATAGCGGAAAAAAGAAGACTATGTATACATAATAGAAGACTATTAGTTAGAATAAATAAAACAGCTGGAGACTGCACAGAAAGAGGTAGCCCATGAAGAATACAGAAAGGCCCGACATGAACTTAAACTGGCCATCAGTAAAGAGAAAAAAGAAGCCTGGAAACAACTATGTAATGAATTGGAGAACGACATCTGGGGAAAGGCCTACCAGATTGTCCAAAATAAATTAAATTTGATTCCACAAACAACCCTGACGGACGCTGAAACTCTGAATCAAGTGAGTAAGCTCTTTCCAAGTCATCCAGTTAAAGAGTGGCCGGAAGTAACGGTACACGAGGAGGAGATAATACCCTTCGAACCAGCCGATATCATAGTAGCGGCTGCTAAACTCAGACCAAAGAAAGCAAGCGGCCCCGAATACATTCCACCGGAGATAATCAAAGCCGTCGCCACGAACAACCCGACGATCTTTGCAAAGGTTATGAACCGCTGCCTTACCCAAGGTATCTTTCCGGACACGTAGAAGACATCTCGATTGACACTTATTAAAAAGCCTCAAAAGGATCCCCTATCACCGACTAAGTACAGGCCAATATGCCTATTAGACGCTACAGGGAAGCTTTTCGAAATACTGATAAAAAACAGATTAGAGATGGAATTAGGGCAGAAAAAGACTCTCCATGAAAACCAATTTGGCTTTAGGACAGGTAGCTCCACTATCCATGCATTGAGGAAATTAATGGAAGTACCAGAAAAGATAAAGAAGAAGGCATTTAAAAATAGAGAATACTGCGCAATGGTCACGCTGGATATTGAAAATGCCTTCAACTCTGCCCCCTGGGAAAACATAATCTGCGCACTAAGAAATGCAGAGGTTAGTGGATACCTACTCAAAATTATCCAGTCCTATCTCTCTAATAGATATTTTATAACGACTGGTGGGGCACGTAGAAAGACCACTTGTGTGGTGCCGCAAGGATCCGTCCTCGGTTCAATATTATGGCTTGTATTTTACGACAAAATATTAAGAACAAATGTACAAACGGATGTAACACTGGTCTGCATATGCAGACGACCTTGCCGTTGTGGTATCTGCTCGGACACTACATATTCTAGAAGATCGCGTAGGACATGCTGTTAACAAAATCAGCCACGAATTGAGGGAAATGGGTGTCAAGCTCGCCCTTAAAAAAACAGAGATGGTCCTCCTAGCCGGGCGATACAAGTTGCGCAGCCTAACAACTGAAATAGAAGGAACGCTGGTTCAGAGCGTAAAATCTCTTAAATATATGGGGATACACGCGGACAAAGATATTAGAAGAGACCACACATATTAAGAAGACAAGCGAGAAGGCTAACACTACTCTGATGGCTCTAGCAAGAATTATGCCTAATATTGGAGGGCCAAGATCAAGGAGGCGTAGAATACTTGCGCATGTAGTCTGTTCTATACTTTTATACGGGGCGCCTATATGGGCTCAGACACTGCGACATAAAAGATACGAGGGAATGATGGAGAGTATTAATAGGAAGTTAGCAATACGTGTAGCTGCGGCCTATAGGCCGCCTCCACCATGGCCGTACTTGCAATTGCAGGAATACCACCTATTAAGCTATATATATATATATATATATATATATATATATATATATATATATATATATATATATATATATATATATATATATATATATATATATATATATATATATATATATTAATATATATTAATATATATTAATTTATATCCATGAGAGGGAGGCTTGCAAAACCGGAAGCAAGAGAAATAATGTTGAATGCCTGGCAACAAAAATGGACAGAGTTTACAGGGTGGACAAAAACCTTTATTAAAGATATTCGAAAGTGGAGCAATAGGAAGTGGGGTGACTTGGACTACCATTTAACCCAAGCATTAACTGGACATGGCGTGTTCACTACATATCTGAAGAGAATAGGGAAGAGTGACACTGATGAATGTTGGTATTGAGGAACTGAGATGGTGGATTCTCCAGA
Organism: Phosphuga atrata; assembly: GCA_944588485.1. Taxonomy (NCBI): domain Eukaryota; kingdom Metazoa; phylum Arthropoda; class Insecta; order Coleoptera; family Silphidae; genus Phosphuga; species Phosphuga atrata. The sequence goes on along the minus strand of OX155895.1, from coordinate 13,107,707 downwards.
ACATACTCTGTTCCAATGTCCGATGTGGGATCAGATAAGAAGTATTGCCCACAATAAATGCCAAGTGCAAAGAAAACGCGGCAGCACTGCTCCTCCAGACGAAGGACGACTGGGACGCTATAACAGAGATGCTACGGGAGATTATGAGAGGAAAAGAGGCTGAAGAACAAAGGAGAAAATCCCTGAACGATTAATTGAGTAAAACAAAATATGAAAACGCTCTCCTCGAAATAATGCTTGATGGCAGTTCCGGGGCGACGCGGGAAGTCTACCAGAAGATCTCTCCAGAATGGTTAACTTATTCTGTACTGTATTTTCTTGCAAATAAAAAAGTCAGTCTTGTCTGTCTAGTCTAATGTTGTGTATCTACTCTAATCTTGTGGGTCTACTATTATCTGGCTAGTCTTGTATATCTAGTCTTATCTGGCTAGTCTTGTATATCTAGTCTTATCTGACTAGTCTTGTATGTCTAGTCATATCTGTCTAGTCTTGTGTATATTGTCATACATTATTATATACATATTGTCTTGTGTCTTGTATATACAGTCAAATTTAGTCTTTTTGGTCTAACCTACCTGTCGTGTTTGCCTATTTCAGTTTGTATATCTGTCTAGTTTTTAATTTCGTCTGTATAGCCTGTTTAGTATTATATATCTAGCCTAGTCTTGCAATGGCATTACTAATTATTATTACCTGATAATATGTAATGTGTTTTGGTAATTGCATTAATAACTTAGAAGCCATTATAATATTAGACTCGTAAGAATCGTCCAAAGCGTGATAGACCATTTCCACGTATTCCCTCTTCCATAGCTTGTTATAAACCTCCTTGCTCAGACATTCCTTCAAGTACAACATCAGATCCAAGCAAACAGACCTCCTGGGATAGTTAACGTCGTGATGTAATCCCTGAACGAGTTCTCTGTGAAAGAGCTCCTGTATAAAGCTCTTGTAGTAACTCTCCTGTTTCTTTAAACCCTCCAAATCGGTGCTGATTTTGGTGTCGATTTTATTAACGGCTTTTTGTTTGTTTTGAAGACTTTTTATGGACCGTTCGATAACGTACAGGCTTTCTTTGTAGCGGGTGAAAGCTTTCTTGTAAAGGGCTAATAACTGCTGGCGAACGTTGGGTTCTTGGGTTGTTATATTATATCGTAGGTAGCGGACTAGATATTTGAGATCCCACTCCGGGAATATCTCTGTCGTTTTCTGACACTCTATTATTAGTGTTAACGTTGCTATTCGTATCTAGAAAAAAAAAAAAATTATTAAATAGTAACATTTGTATCTTTTCTTCAAAGATTATAATTTCTAGGAAATCATTGTATACATATCCTCAACGAAGTTGAGATCATTAGTATTACTAATCTTTCTATAAAAAACATTTCTTAAAAACAACTATTTCACTGGCAAACACCACAACTGACATTGAATTACTTAAAAAAGTTTTTGGGTTCTATATAATCCTGTAATACAATGATTTCCTAGAAATTATAATCTTTGAAGAAAAGAATATATCAAAATCTTCAAACTCAACAATATATAAATAATAATAAAGAAAATTTTAAAATTTCCCAATTTGGGAATTTTTGTTTTCCTCAAATTCATCTTTGAAAACCGAACAAAAATAAGTAAGTTAACTAGACCAGTGTTCTCCAGACCGCGGACATCAAGTTTATTGTTTAATTTAAAAAAAAAGATTTCAGCAATTTTCTATCATTACGCCATCGTCGATTTTTCAACAAAGCTATTACACCTCGAGTTAAGAATATCCCAACGAGGTTTTCGAGATAACGACACGTACCTCTGATTCGGCTGATGCTTTTGCTTGGAGTGGAGAGCTAGAATTGGGGTTACGAGCTTGTTACTGTTAAGACCCAACAAATTTTTATTTGTCCTTATCTTAAATCTCTCTTCATTAAAAATTTTCATTAATTAATACATTTTTAAGTGTACTTAAATGTGTACATTATTTTAAAATAATAATATTATGGTAGGTATGGTAAAAAAAGAACATGGAGACGAAAAGGCAAACAAAAAAAACTATATGACTGGGAGCATGGAACATTAGAAGCCTGCAGGGAAAAGAGATAGTACTGACAGAATTTGAAAAAGCGGGATTAGAGATATTAGCCATTACAGAAACGAAAAAGAAAGGTAAAGGAATAACAAGATTAAAGAATAACCACATAAGTCAATGAAAGGACAAGAGCTGGTGTGTGATGTATTATAAATGAAAACTTGGAACAATCAATAAAAAAGTGGGACTTACAACGAAACGAACGGATACTTACAATACAGATAGTAGATAATGCCAAATTAACAGAAAATATAATGATAGTATATGGGGTAAGGGAAGATGAGAGCAAAACAAGCAAAAATGAATTCTGGGATCAAGTGCAATTGGAATAGGAAAAAATGGAAGAACCAATCTTTATAATGGGGGATTTTAATGCCAGAGTGGGGAATAAAAACAAGAGTTTGATAGAAATAATGGGAAAAGACTGTAAAGACTGATTTTTGTGTCATAAACGAATTATTAATATTAAACACATACTTCGAAAACAAAGAAATCCACAAATACACCAGGCTAGAAAGAAGCAGAGCCGAAAAATCAATAATAGATTACTTTCTAACTAACAAAGCACAGACATCAAATGTGAGGGATGTACGAGTGAAAAGAGGTAGCGAAATAGGAAGCAATCAGTACCTGGTTATCGCAGATCTAAAAGTAAAACAATATAGTAATAGGAAGAAACAAGAAACAAGCAACAAAGAAAGAGAAATAGTAAAAATTAGAATAGAGAAACTTAAAGAAAAACGGATAAGGGAATGTTATCAAAACCAGATTAAAGATCTAATAAAAGAAAGACACAAACCGAATTTTGATGATGTGGAAGCACCTCAAGCATCTCAAATATATACTAAAAAGAAGCACCTCAAATACATACTAATAGAAGCAGAAAAAGAGTATGTGGAACAACCAGAAATACGCACAATAAGAAGCAAACACATTGGTGGAACGATAAAATAAAAGAAGAAGTTCAGGAAAAGAAACTAAAATGGAAAAAATATCTCAGCTCCAAAAATGAAGAAGATTTTGAAGACTACAAAAGACAAAGAAAAATAACAAAAGAAATATAAATAGCAAAGCACAGGTCATGGGGAGAGTCTGGAAATACTCTTGAAGGAAACTTCAAGGAAAATCAAAAAATATTCTACAGAACACTACAAAAATGTAAGAAAGGAAAACAAGTAAAACTGAAGCAGCTCCTTGATAAAAAAGGAAACATAATAAAGGAAGAAAAAGAAGTAATGGAAAGGTGGAAAGAGCATTTCCAGGAACTATTAGAAGGAACTGGAAACAACAAGGGAAACAGAGAAGAGTTAAATACGGAAATTGGTAGCGCAAGAACATAAGATAAGGAAAATATTACGGAAGAAGAAATGAAGACAGCACTCAAGAAATTAAGAAACGGTAAAGCACCAGGATACGATGGAATAAGATCAGAACAATTAAAATATATGGGCAACGAAGGAGAGCAAATATTGTTAATAATTTTAAATATAATATGGGAAAAGAGACAAATACCAAAAGACTGGGAAAAGGCTGTGATTTTTCCCATTCACAAGAAGGGAGATAATATAATCTGCAGTAACTATAGGGGGATCATTGCTATGCACAACACCTAAAATCTATGAAGCAATAATAGACAACAAATTAAGAAGAGCAACAGAGGCAACAATGGAGAATGCACAAAATGGATTTAGAAGAGGACACTCAACCCAAGACTATATCTTCACAATAACAAAAATTACAGATAACATTCTAAAGCTACACATTTTTCAGCATTTTTTTTAATTTAATAAAATTTAAAGCTAAGCATTTTTTGACCTGGAAAAAGCTTTTGACAGAGTACTGCGGAACAAGATGTGGGAAATACTACAGAAAATACAGATTAAGAAACATCTAATTGGAGCTGAACAAAGTATATACCATAACACATCCAATTATATAAGAACAAGAAACAAAAGGCGAATTCATTACCACACAGGGACTAAGACAAGGAGGAACATTAAGCCCACTATTATTTAAAATTTTCCTAGATAATATCATGAAGAAAATAGAGAATAAAACCAAGAAAATGGAAATAGGTCACTGCAACCTAAGAAGAATAACAATATCTGAGTGCGCATTTGCAGACGACCTTGCATTATTAGCTGACAATGAAGAAAAGCTGCAATACAACAACAACCTGTGGAATGAAGAACTAAATAATCAAATATGACTATAAACGAAGCCAAGTCAAAAACAATAGTGATAGCGAAGGAAGAAGTAGTAATGAAGATAAAAATAACTGGCAGAGACATTGAACAGGTAGAAACATTCACATATCTAGGACACACATTAAATAACAAAGGAAACTTACAAAATAAATTAAAAACAGAATATCGGCAGCAAACAAAAGCTACTATGCTATGAATAAAATAATACTAAACAATAAACAAATAAGGAAAGAAACGAAAATGACACTGTACAAAACAATATACAGAGCAATACTACTATATGGGAGTGAAACATGGACTACGAACCAAAGAATAAAAAGCAGAATACAATCAGTGGAAATGAGATACTTGAGAAGAGTAGAAGGGGTTACAAGAGTAGATAGAATAAGAAATGAACATATTAGAACAAGATTTCAAATAGAAAGCATACAAACTACTCTAGAGAAAAAACAGTTGGCTTGATTCGGACACCTCACAAGAATGCCAGATGACAGGCAAACAAAAAGAATTTGGAATGCAAGAACAACAAAAAAGATGACAAGAGGAAGACCACAAAAAACATGGGCAACCAACGTATCAGAAATATTAAGGAACAACAACATCAGCTGGCAGGAAGCAGAAAGAACAGCGAAAGGCAAAAAAAGAATGGAAAAATATAATAAACAATATCGAATAAATAAGAAGGATATAATCTCGACACCCGAAATGGTATTCATGAGATTTAAAAGATTATGTATGCATGTAATATTATGGTAAGACCCAATAACAAAGAAATTAAGTTATCGGCGATTAGTTATTTCGGTGATTATCGGAGATAGTTATTTTCGGAAGAAAGTAGTGAGTTTTCCGCATTGGACCGGTTCTTATTAAGAATCCCTATAGATAAAAAGGCATAAATAAGTGAATAAGATTCAGTTATTCCATTCAGCTACCTCCACCTCTGGAAGCATCTGAACAATTTTTCCAAAATTCGGGGGCCAACTTCACGCGAATGTTCAAGAGATATTTGCAATAATAAGGGATCCATTGTTTTGAATAAAAAATTAAAAAAACGCGCCATAGATCTGTTTGCAGTTCCCGGTAGAACCCTTAGAGTTCTATCGAAAATCCTTATAAGATGTTTCTGTATAGTTCAAAATTGGAAAGATATAGGAAAAATCCAAGATCCAATGAAGTTCCAGTTCACCAATGAAGTGTAAAAAAAATTGCGCAACAGTTCTGTTCCTATATGAATTCGTTAGTTTACTGCAAAAAAAATATGCACATTTTCTAAAATTTCATAACTAAATAAAGGCCCTAGGGGTATAAGCATGGTGATTCGGCCCCGGAATGATATTTATATGATACTCGGAATATATGTTGGTGCTAATTAAATAATGAGATCCTGAAAGTTTCAGATGGCTAACTCAATTGGTTTTCGAGAAAAAACGAATTGTCAAAAACTTTCAATTTTTTTTTTTCTCAGTAACGGCTGAATCGATTGATCTAAAAATTTAATATGTTTTGGAGGCCGATAGGCGCTCTTATGAAAAAAATTAACAGCTATATAGCTTTCTAAGATTCTTGAAAAAAAAACTTTTTTTTTTAATTTTAATTTTTTAACCATGGTACAGTTTTGGTACAATTATGAAACTTTCTTTTTTTCAAGCCTTATACATTACTCTTTAACTTTATTAGTTTTTCAGATTTTTAAAATTGGTAGGCCATAGCAAAAAAAAATAAAAACCATTTTTGGCTCAAATAATGCATTTATTTATTTAATGTTTCAAGTTTTAATTTCCTTGTTTTTATGCATATTTAGATTATTTCTAATTATTAGAAGTAACACTTTATATTTAAAATAACAACAATATTTTTTTCATCAAATTAAAAAATTAAGACAAATCATTATATATTAATTTCAATCAAAATTTTGAGAACTTTTTTTTATTACAAAGCTCGATTATTATTATATTCTACTAAATTAATTTCATTGATATCGACATATTTTTTCAATTTATTAAGTTAATTATCAATAAATAAACAAAAGAGAAAAGAATAACAAATACGATATATACAGCCAAAATATAGGTGAATATAATTTTATCAATCTTCATCACTGTCTTCTTCAATCACAACTGAAGTATGGGTTTTATCAAATAGTTTATTTAAAATTTCAGCAGGCTTAGGAATTTTTGAAAAGTATCTCCCGTGCGACAAAAAATTAACAATCGCGGCAACAATCGTTCTAAGACCATTTGCACACTCCCAGCTGCGTCTCGTAAAGCTTTTGTATCCGATAGTATTTGGCTAGTAATCAATAAAGCATCTATAAACTTTCCTGCTAATGTGACGTGAATGAACTTGTGATTTTAGTATGTTTGAATGGTCTTTTACATACTGAATGGTGATATCACCCGATTCATCCATCATTTCTGATAAATAGGATATCGCTTGTTTAAATTGGTAAGAACCAGTGAAAAATATTCTTAGATATTTTTCTGTCATTTCTGGAAAATCTTCTAAATCATCTGTCTGAAACGCTAGTTTTCTAAGTTGCCAGCCATTTTGCGTCACTTCATCAGCTAACGTATTTTCAACATCATTTTGGCATTTAATCATTTCTACAATACCATCCAGGCACTCGGCATCAGAAGTTAGGCGTTTGCTGTATTTATTATGGAGAAACGACGCGATTCTAAAAACAATACCGATTCTAGGAAGCATTTTGTTGTCAATTTTCTGATCCAGCCGATATTTTTGTTTTAACATCCCGTGCACTGCTTCCGTTTTACGTTTATTATTTAGTTATCTATTACGTTTTTATTATCTTGCGTTTCTTGACGCATTCGACTCAGCTGTTAGTTGATTGCGTTTTCCTTTTAGTGCTGGCATTAAAACTACAAAACTCTTATTTTCTAGGTGCTCTTTGACATCACGCAACCCACGATCAACCCCAACTGCATCAGCAGGTTTCAATAAAACACATATACCATTTGGATAATCTATAATATCCCTCATAATAGTAGCATCATTTTGGGTAGCATAATACGGTTCTAGCATATCGATAATGTATCCATCAGTTGTACAAATCGTAAATGGTTTACACAGCGGCACTTTTTTTGCCCAGAATGACTTTCTCTGGTACTGATTGTTTGAACTTTTCTCATGACGAGCATACGTCCAACAAATAATAATGAGTTTGCCATTGAGATTATTGTGTTGTTTTTTTAGCAACCGCAGATGTATGATTTTGAATGAGCTCATTTCTGGACATTGCATGTCCAATCAAAAATGAAGAGGTTATACGTCTTGTTGGAAAGATTGAGTCACGTGTTCACAATATTTTGTCATTAACTGCTCTTCTTCGATCTCTAAAATTGTAGATATCAACTTAATTGAATTGCCTGTGCGAAGCTTGACTAAAAATGCAATGAGTTTTACTTCGACCGCCAGTGTTTCTCATTGATGATGACAAATTCCGCAGTTCAATATTTTCCCATTTCCCAAGTTTTCCCATTTCAAGCCAGTCTAAAGCCGTGAATTTTCAACACAAAAATGTAAAGAAATGTTCTTTTATCGTTAATATATTAAACAATAATCGAGCTTTGAAATAAAAAAAAGTTCTCAAAATATTTATTGAAATTAATAATAATTAGTTATTTTTAACTGTTTTAATTTTTTATTTTGATGAAAAAATTATTGTTGTTATTTTAAATTTAAAGTGTTATTTCTAATAATTAGAAATAAGCTAAATATACATAAATATACATAAAAACAAGGAAATTAAAACTTGAAACATTAAATAAATGCATTATTTGAACCAAAAATGGTTTTTATATTTTTCTGCAATGGCCTACCATTTTTAAAAATCTGAAAAACTCGTAAAATTAAAGAGTAATATATAAGGCTTGAAAAACATAAATTTTCATAATTGTACCAAAACTGTACCATGGTTAAAAAATTAAAATTAAAAAAAAATGTTTCTTTTTTCAAGAATCTTATAAGCTATATGGCTTCTAAGATTCTAAGAATCTTATAAGCTATAAGCTATATCTTAAGCTATATGGCTGTTAATTTTTTTCCTAAGATTTCCTATCGGCTCCCAACACATATTAAATTTTGAGATCAATCGATTCAGCCGTTACTGAATTTTTTTTTTTTTTTTCGTTTTTGACACATTTCGCTTTTTCTCGAAAACCAATTGAGTTAGCGATCTGAAACTTTCAGTATCTCATTATTTAATTAGTACTAACATATATTCCGAGTATCATATAAATATCTTTCCGGGGCCGAATCACCATGCTTATGCCCCTAGGACCTTTATGATATTGATCATAAATATAATAAATTCGAAGACAAAAGAGAAACATTCAAAACGCCGCTCGGTCGCAGCCACAATTTTTTTCTTTTCCAGTTCGTCGAATCGGTGAAGTCCAATTTTCGCAGATCTTTCCACTTTTTATCTTTAGAAAAAATGTTATGTTAGGTTAGGTTAGGAGTTAGGTTAGGTTAAGGATTTTCTATAGAACTCTAAAGCTTCGGATTAGGCACACGCAGCGAGTATTCGCTGTGACAGGCTATTCGCTGCGAATAGATTCATTCGCGGCGAATTGAATTCACCGCGAGTTGAGTTCAGTGCGATTAAAATTGAGCATGTTCAATATTACTCGTTACCAATACGCACTCGCCGGGAGAATTCGCGATGTGTGACAGGCAAGCAGCGAAAGCGAATTGTCACTGCAAGTATTATTCGCAGCGAGTATTCGTTGTATGTGACCGAGGTTTAAGAGTTCTACCGGGAACAACACACAGAACTGAGTCGTGTGAAGTTGGCCCCCGAATTTTTGAAAAATTGATTTTTTTTTAGAATAGTCTAGAATATTTTTCGAATAGTTCTAGAGTTCTTGCTTGAAAATTGCAATAATTTCGGACAGAAATCGAGAAAAACAATTTGGGGGACAACTTCACACAGCCCCAGCTTTTTCAGGAAAAAGAGTTCTGATGTATTATTTCAGTTCTTTATATGGAGTTCTAGAGTTCTCAATCGATATGAGCATATAGTTCCACTTTTTTCAAAATTTTTGAAAAATTCAAAAAAACTCTGATTACGATTGTATTACGGCATATACACAAGAAATGCTTATTAGACATTTTTGTAAAATCAATATCTATATTTATTTATAAAAAACTTTCGACGAAGGCAAAAAAAGAATTTAAAAAAAAGTTCTGAGTAGCCCCCGGGAGAGTTCTGAAGAAATAATCTATACAATTTCTTTGTCAAACAAATATTAAAGAAATTATAGGCAAAAACGAGGCGCATTTTTGTATGATAAAAGTAATGAATTAAAAAAAAATCATCTGTTCCGTTAAGAGTTCTGTGTAGCCCCCCAAAAGTTCTAAACATATCACCTATACAATTTCTTTGTCCAACCAATATAAAAGACTATATAACTATATAAGCAAAAACGAGGCGCTAAATTTTTGAAAGTTACTGAATTTCAAAACATTTTTTTTTTTTCATGAGTTCTGTTGGGGAGTTCTGGGTAGCCCCTCGAGAGTTCTGAACAAATCTCTTTTTTAATTTCCATGTCCGACCGATATTGAAAAATTTATAAGCAAAAATGCGGCGCCAACTTCAAGTTTTTTGAACATTAAAGAAATTAAAAAAATATTTCTTTTTCATGAGTTCTGTTAAGAGTTCTGAGTAGTCACCAGAGAGTTCTGATCAAATAACCTATGAAACTAATTCTTTGTCCAACCAATATTAAAAAAGTTATAAGCAGAATTGAGGCGCTAAATTTTTGTAGGGTATGCTAATTAATATTTGTATTGTTCAATAAAACTTGAACTCTTTAATGTTCAAGAAACTTAGGGCCACATTTTTGCTTATAACTTCTTTAATATTGGTCGGACATGAGAATTATAAAAGATATCTGTTCAAAACTCTCGAGGGGCTACCCAGAACTCATGGCAAAACATTTTTTTGCAATTCTGTAATTTTCAAACATTTTGCACCCCGTTTTTGCTTATAACTTCTTTAATATTGGTTTGACAAAGAAATTGTATAAGTTATTTGTTCAGAACTCTCCGGGGGCTATTCAGAACTCTTGATTTTTTTTTTCATCTTCGTCGAAAGATTTTTATAAATAAATTTATAAATATTGATTTTACAAAAATATCTAATAAGATAAACATTTTTTGTTTATCTGCCGTAGTACCGTTATAGGAAACCGTTATCAGAATTTTTTTTTAATTGTTCAAAAATTAACAAAATTTTAGAAAAATAAGTGGAACTATATGCATTATCGATTGAGAACTCTATATAAAGAACTGAAATATTTCATCAGAACTCTTTTTCCTGAAAAAAAGGGGACTGCGTGAAGTTGGTCCCCAAATTGTTTTTCTCGATTTCTGCCCGAAATTCACCGGAACTATTGCAATTTTCAAGCAAGAACTCTAGAACTATCCGAAATCTTGCCAAAACTAAAAAAAACATTTTTTTTAAAATTCGGGGGCCAACCTCACGCAACTACAGAACTGTTGGGCGATTTTTTTTCTTTTTCACTTTGCCGCATCGGCGAAGTCTAATTTCTCGCATATCGTTCCAATTTTTAACATTACAGAATAATGTTATAAGGAGTTTCGATTGAACTCTAAAGGCTCCTTCAGACCGACGCGGAGCGAAATGTTCATGCCCACATCAAAACGCGATTTTTACGTGTATAAAGACTTCCACACGGAAAGAAGATCTGCTATTTTTAGTATTGACCACAGAAGAAGAAAATCGGTCAGTTTGTTATTTTTTATTTGTTTCTAATTTCTGAAACACCTAAAACTCAATTAAGAAAAAGAACATGGGGGCTCATAAAATCAACAAACTTAATTTTCAACATTTTCTTCCAATTCTAATCCTATCTGCTTACAAATGTTGTCCTTTTTCCTTATGTTCCTTATTTATTTATTTACATAGGTTACGCCCACATTGGAGTACTAAAATCAAACCCTTTTGCATCATCTTCTTCCTTTCCCAAAACCTCTTCATTCTGGCTGATCTGGCTGCCCTTTCTTCATCAGATATAACATATTGTTTCCTTTGTACAGTTTTTAATAAAAATCTTATTTGATTATTCTTGAGAATCCGTTTTTCTTCTCTATTTTCAATTTGTTTCATTGCAATATTCAACTCTTCTAAATCACTCTGAACTTCTTTCAACCAATTATTTTTAGTTTTATTTTGCCAAAAGTAATTAAATAGTTGTTTTATTATCCTGTTATCATTTAATCTAGATAGATGACAGAAAAATGCAATTCTTCTTTTTCTCATCGTATCTATTATAGATTCACTTTCCCTGTAGACCACTGCATTAGGCAACAATCTCCATTGTCCATCTACCTGATGTTTTTTATTAATGATTGTTCGGAGTATCCTTCTGTTAACCTTTTGCAGTGTATCAGTTGTTGCTTTGGTGTTCAATTTAAATAGTGTTTCACAAGCGTATGTTGCTTCAGGTTTAATGACGGAACAATAATGTTGAAGTTTAGTATTTACCGAAAGAGATTGTTTCTTGTACGTTGCCCATGTAATTCGTTTTGCTCTTTTTAACTTAAATGTTTTGCTTTCTATTGATAATTTTTCATTGGAGTTCCAAGTTAAAATTTCACCAAGATATTTAAACTTATTTACAATTTTAATTTGTTTAGTATTTGCTAGGGTAATAGTTGGTGATGTAGCAGGGAAGGTTGACATTATTTCTGTTTTTTCATATGAAATTTGCAATCCAGCTTTTCTTGCTATATTATCAAGTTGTTCTATTTGCAATTTAGCTTCTTCTATATCATTAGCCAGTAGTGCAAGATCATCCGCGAATGCTAAACAATTGAGTCTTATTTTTTTGCCAATCTTGATGTTAGGTTGACATATCTTATTTCATTCCCGCATAATTTTTTCCAACACACAATTTAACAATAATGGTGAGAGTCCATCTCCCTGCCGAAGTCCAGTGTTAATGTCAAATGGTTTTGAGAGTTCATTTCTGAATCTGACTTTAGCTTAAGTATTCTTTAGGGTAATTGCAATAAGGCGAATAAGTTTTGGATGTAAACCAAATTCCTTTAGGATATTCAATAGTGACTCAAGATGGATACTATCATACGCCTTTTTAAAATCAATGAAAGTGATAACTAACTTTTTGTTTCTAACCCTATGATGCTTCATAATCCACTTTAAACTGATAATTTGATCTGGACAACTTCTCCCTGGACTAAAGCCTCCTTGGTATTCTCTGAGTTCATAGTCCAGTTGTTCTTGAATTCCCATGTATAATATCTTTGAAATTTTTTTGTAAGTGACATCCAGCAGTGATATCCCCCGATAATTGTTGGGATCTGATCTATCGTCTTTTTTATGTAAAGGGTGTATTATCGCCATGTTCCACTCTTCGGGCATTTTTTCAGTATTCCAAATGTCTATGAGGTATTTATGTAAATTCTTAATGGTTTGTGTATTTGCATTCTTCCATATTTCTGCAGTTACTTGATTCTCCCCTGACGCTTTGTGATTTTTAAGTGAATCAATGGCTTTCAGCACTTCATTGTAATCTGGTGGTATATCTTTTTCTAATGGTGTTTTATTTTTTGAATGAAGGTCATACTCTAGGTATTGTGTTGGTTCCTCACTGTTAAACAATTCTTGAAAGTATTGAGCTAAAATTTCTGCATTCTTTTGGTTACTATGTACCAGTTTTCCATTTGTATTTCTCATCATAAGTGTTGGTGGAGTATAGTTTGATTGGCATTGTCGAAATGTTTTATAAAAATCCCTTGTCTTATGTTGCATGAATGCTTCATCTATGGTGTTTAATGATTCTTTGTGATAATTTCTTTTAACCCTTCTAATTTCTTTGGCTGTTTGTCTTCTAGCATTATGTAGTTCTTCACGGGATTTTTCTGTTCTCTTTTGTTGATCAGCCAACCATGCTTTGTGTCTGTTTTTAATTGCTGTGTCACACCACATTCCACCAAGCATGTTTCTTTCATTTTTGAACGGGCGCAATTTCTTCAGCTATGGTTTTTAATTTTTTAATTAGCGTCCCTAAATTTTCGCTTAGAGGAGTTTTGGACCTTCAAAATACAGTTTATTATTGATTAAATAACTAGGGTCATACTTCTTCCTCCTATTGGATTTGGTTGATTTGTGTTTCTTTTTAGGCGTTAATTTTATTCTAATCTTGGAAATATAGTGATCTGAATCTATGTCTACCCCTCGGAGTATTTTCACATTATAAATTTCCTTGTGATAATTCTTGTCCATGGCCACATGCTCAATCTGGAACTCCCCCAATTTAACATTAGGGCATTTCCAGGTCATTGGTTTGTGTGGTCTTCCTTTTAACCTCGTTGATTCCAAAATTAATCCATGATCTATACAAAGATCAATTAATCTTTGACCATTTTTATTTGTAAACTTATGCGCTGGCCATTTACCCACTACTATACGAAATCGTTTTTCTTTTGCTATTTTAGCATTGAAGTCACCAAGTAAAATTTTAATATGTCTATCAGAGATATCTGATATCAGCTGGTCCAATTCTTCCCAAAATTTTTTTCTTTTCTATTTCTTCCATTTCTATATTATTTTTGTCATTTGTTGGGGCATGGACATTTATCAATGTGTATGTTTCATTCTCTACTTTAGCTGTTAGAAGTGCCATTCTTGGGGAGGTCGAAGAAAAAGCCTCAATTGAATCTAATATTCTGTTATGCACCAAGAATCCTACTCCAAATTGAGAAACATTCTTCATCACTCTTTTCCCTGGAGGACCTTTGTAAAGGCGATATCCTCCTGATTCTAATGGGTCCTGATCAATATTGCGCAATTCTTGAAGAGCTGTTATTACTATTTTATGCTGATCTAGTACATCTGTTAAATGTTTTAACTTGCCAACCTTCATAATTGAATTGATATTTAACGTTGCGAAAAATGAAAATTGTCCTGGTTTATTGAATTTCAGTCTCTTTTGAACCTGATGTGTCTGCATGTCATCTGTTGGGCTTCCTACTCGCCTTGATCTTCTATGTGACATCCTACCATATCCGAGTGGTGTCTCTGTTTGGACCTGCTGATGTGGAATGTCCAAACCGGTGGATTTATTCGTGAGAAGTTTAATCATATTTGGCTGATTACCGTGGTCAGGGTTTCTGACCGTGGTCAGGGTTTACCATTCCAGATGTGATCTGGAAGGATGATTGCCAATATTATTACGTTGACGTTGACGTTTTTTTTTATGCTCCTTATTTTACTTATGTTCCTTATGTACAATATAGAATATTTTTTTAAATTCTGAATCAACTTCGCTATAATCGCCATTTCAAAACACAGCGGCAGCGAAACTAACCACGAATGCAGCGTTCTTGTCGTGCAACGCTGCAGTACCGCGGCTATGGCGGAAATCGCGATTGTAGACCTGAACATCGGTACATCTGTATATACTGGTGGCCATACACGATACTGCCTATCGTCCAATTGGCATGAATCTGCCGATTGGATCAAGTAGAACTGACCGTGTGCGATGTGACGTTGGTCCGCCTGCGATGTGAATTGGCATAACGGAAGAAGCGAAATTCAATTCTTTTTGGCTTGGTCAAGACGATTGGAATGTGTATGGCGGTTGCGATCGTCAATTCAGTCGAGTTCAAATTTTTGTTGATGAAACGTGGTGCGCGCTATCTCACAACTTGTCTTTTCTCTATCACGAGTAAAATGTTCAAGACGGCTAAAACATCGTCGTCCGTCATTGGTGACGCTAAACATCGTCGTCCGCCTCTGATGACGCCATGGCTTCAACTGAACGCCGCTGCCGATTGGACACTTTAAATTGATCGTGTGTGGTGTATATGGACGAACTGCAGATGGGGATCAAGCCTGCTTCGCCATGCCAATTGGACGATAGGCAGTATCGTATATGGCCACCACGTCAATTGGTCCGCCGCGAAAACGCACCGTTCGCGGCAGCGAAACTTTCGCGCCGATCTGTGAGTTCCTTTAGAGTTCTAACAGGAACTGTAAACATAACTGTTGCGCGATTTTTTTTTATTTTAACTTCGTCGCATCGGTGAAGTCTAATTTTTCGCATATATTTCCAATTTTTAACTTTACAGAAAAATGTTGTAAGGAACTGCAAACAGAACTTTTGCGCGATTTTTTAAAATTTGTATTCAAATCAATGGGTCCCTTATTACTGTAAATATCTTTTATCTTTAAACTAAGGTTTTGATCCAAAAATGTCAAAGATCTTCGAAAGAACTTTTAGGCAACTATTCAGATACGCGAAGATCTGTTTTTGCAATTTTCAAAATTAATCCACAAATTTTCCACAAAGTTCTCTAGAACTATTTCATATCTATCAGGAACTCTGATGAAATATTATTATTTATATTTATTATTGTATTTTTGCAAATTAAGTTGCAAACTTCACAGGACTAATTGTAAGCTAATGTGACCCATGCTTTCTTATTTGAAGGCCACAACCACCTCAACGACGAATTAAAAGATCACACCGACCGGCGCGAAAGTTTCACTGCCGCGACCAGAGCAATATCGCGGCGGACCGATTGATACGGCGGCTTATGTACATGTGCAGATCAACACGAGCGATTTCCGTTTAGCGTTACACAACAAGAACGTTGCATGCGGGGTTGGTTACGCTGCCGCTGTGTTTTGAAATTGCGATTACAGAGAAGTTGACTGCAAATATTAAGAAATATCCTATATTGTATGACTAATGGCTAATGAAGATTAGAAAATATCGGGAAAACAACAAAATTTAGATAATTTTGTGAACCCATGTTGTTTTTTAATTTCTGAAATGAGTTTTGTGTTTTTGAAATCAAAAATAAATACAAATTAATATACTGACTATTTTCTTCTTATGGATTGTTTTCTTCAATGCTTAAAATAGCACAGCTTCTGCCTCTGAGGAAATCATGACTATACACATAAAAATCACGTTTTCTTTTATTTTTTCCCTGCGGAAATTTCGTGACGCTGAGGTTTCGCGCCGGTCTGAGGGAGCGTTAATGGCGGCATTACGATGATCTTAACGTAACGCGATGCGGCGTGAAGTGACTTGACGTAAACTTAGCCGTAAGCATAGTTGGGCAAAAATTAATTGTGAAAACAATTAACAATTAAATTGCGAGATTTAATTGCAACTAACAATTAAAATAATTAATTGTAATTGCAATATATCACAATTAACAAGTAATTAATTGTTAATTGTAAAATTTTGCAATTACAATTGATTAATTGTTAATTGATTGATGCACTTTTACAATTACAATTAACAATTAATAAATGTCGGTTAGAAGATGTTTATTATACTCCAATGTATCACTTGCCATAATGCTTAACTGAAATTGTTATTTACATTAGAGTGTGGAAAGTTTGATTTTACAACGCGACAGCTCGTTTGGGAAACGAGCCCGAAAGGGCGAGTTCCGCATTAGCTGGAGCGCTGTAAAATCGTTTCCGCACGAAATTTGTATAATTTTTTTGGCCGACAATTATTATTTAAGAAACAAATAGACCCTCCACTTCCAACTTCCGGTCCCCACCTTGCTTCCGGTTCCCGCCCCCCCCGCCCTTCCGGTTCCGGAACCGGAAGTGCTGTGGGAACCGGAAGTTTGAGTGGGAACCAGAAGTTTGAGTGGGAACCGGAAGTGTGAGTGTGAACCAGAAGTGGGGGTGAGAACCGGAAGTGGTGTGGGAATCGGAAGTGGGAGCGAGGTTGGGGGCCGGAAGTGGAGGGTCCAGAACGAACCATCTTTCCCAACTATTTAGATTATTTACAACATTGGAAATTATTTTTTGGCCTCCTGAATTGTAAAGCTAGCTTTGACATCGTGTATACATCAAGCGAAACTAGAATTTTACTCACTATGTTGCAAAGTCCGGCTACAATGCGGTAAAGTCACTTTGCCGCATTGTAGCCGTACTTTCCCGCATTGTGCCAAATAAAATAATTTCCAATATTGTAAATAATCTAAATAGTTGTGAAGGATGGTTCGTTCGGGTACCCTCCACCTCCACTTCCGGCACTCAACCTCGCTTCCCACTTCCGGTTCCTACCCCACTTCCGGTTCCCACGCCCACTTCAGGTTCACACTCACACTTCCGGTTCCCACTAACACTTCCGGTACCCACCCCACTTCCGGTTCACGAACCAAAAGTGGGAACCGAAAGTAGGGAAATTTTTGGAACCGGAAGTGGGGGTGCAAACCGGACGTAGGGAAATAGACCACTTCCGGTCCCCTACCCTCGCCCTCACACTTCCTGTTCTCACCCACTTCCGGTTCCAAAATTTTCACCACTTCCGGTTCCCACCCCCCATTTCCGGTTGCAAAAATTTTCACAGTTCCGGTTCTCAAGTGTGAGTGTGAACCGGAAGTGGAGGTGGGAACCGGAAGTGGGGTGTTAACCGCAAGTGGGAGCGAGGTGGGGGGCCGGAAGTGGAGGTGAAGGTCCAGAACGAACCATCTTTCCGAACTATTTAGATTATTTACAATATTGGAAATTATTTTATTAGGCACAATGCGGGAAAGCACGGTTACAAGGGAGGGATACACGGTGACAAGAGGGAAAAGTTTTTACATTCATCAAATAGTATTAATTGTTAATTGTAATAATAAACAATTGATGATTAAGTTAATTGTAACTAACAATTAAAATTTTAATTGCAATTAAATTAATTGTAAACCACAATTAATGGATTTAATTGCAATTGATTTCAATTGCATCTCACAATTAAACAGTTAATTCAATTAAATTAATTGCAATTAAAATTGTAATTGTTTGAATCTACAATTAAAAAATTAATTGAATTATGCCCAACACTGGCCGTAAGGTAGATTTGTGAAATTACGATCGCCGTAACGGCGATTGAAGATTGAACTTTGGCAGCTTTCACGTTACTTTAAGTTCTGATACGTCACGTCGCGTCTATCGCAACCAGCCCCATATAAAACAATGTGTTTAAGTTTTACGTCACATCACGTCCCGTCGCGTCCCGTTACGTTAAGTTCATCGTAATGTCGCCAAAATTGTTTGATAATTTGTTTATATTTTGAAATGAACTATTTTCAACTAATAACAGTGTAATCTCTTAAACACTTAGTCAACACAGTATTCTTCTTACTAGATACCTTTTGATTATTTCACTTACTCAGATATCACGAAGCAGTTCCCTAAAGGCACAAAACTGTTAAAATATGTACAAACCATTATGTATACTATGTAAACTATTTATAAGAACCTATTTTTATTTTTCTCTATGAGAATTTAGTTTATTTTTAAATTTTTAAACTTTAATTATTTAGAATCCGGAATATGAGTATTGCCATATAGGATTGGTATTTCAGATTCGTATAGTGCAATTTAAGAACTGAAAATAAAATGCTTTAAGTTTTAATCTTATAGAATAAGTACGAGATATGTCAAATTGATTAAAAATAGAAAATATTTCACTTGAATATAAACTTGTCATCTAAAACAGCGTTCTCTAAACATTTTTAAATCGCGTACCCCTAGCATAGCAGCAGTTTATAGTGCAAACTACAAGGATTTGCTATTTGCCTCTTTTAAGAGTATCGAATAGTGTTTTTACTATTTCATCCTATTCTCATATTTGAAGTATCAAGACGCGTACCCCCTGGGGCACTTTGGACCACTGGTCTAAATATACATGAATTATTGAACACATCACTTTCTCCTAGTTCCAACTACGAATTGGAAACTTTGGAAGAAATTAATCCCATATAAGAACAATACTTCCTTCCACACATTCGGATTTAGTGGGTAATACCTACAATTTACTGATTTCTAAAATATGTTTGTTTTAATTACTTCCGAGTTTTGATGGCACATTAGAACATCTAACAAAGTAAATTTAATCATTCCATTCCAAACGGGCTCGGTAATGTCTGGCACATGGCACAACACGGGCGTGTTAGTTTTCCTTGCAGATATAAAACAACTTAACGTAATACTCAATTGCTTTGGATCGTCACACTTTATGTTTCCCTGAGACCTACAACCAATATTATGTAATGTCTTTCAATTCCCGAAAAGTATATTATTTGCACTTACAGAACTTTTATGATGTTCTGGTCTAATTTAAATGCGGAAGTGAAAATTTTCTTGATGTACGAGTGGAGGAATTCGTCGGAATCATCAATTAACGCCGCAACTTCTCTCACCCAGATTTTATCCCATTTGATTGGTTCTTCTTTAGAATTTTGTTCCATTAACAATTCATATGTATTACAAACCTAATTAAATATCACAAAAATATATTAAATTTAAAATAGTCCACAAAAAGTTTTAATAAAATATATTCTGTGACATAAAAAAGCCACCCCAAGGGGGTAGAAGGGGTACGAACTTTTGGACTTACTTGGACAAACTTGGCAGAAATGTTTTACTAGTCAACGGCAGTGACTTTTTAAATTTCAAAGAAATTAAAGAAAAGCTAAAGGCATTTTTTATTAATAATATGAAGGACCACCCCTATTAGTAGTAGTAGTAGTTAATCCTTTATTGGCATAAATTTTACTTTACAAATTTGTGATTACAACTTATGTAGCATGTTAATTAAACTTACGTTCAAAACAAAACCGAGATCCCTATATCCCAAAAAAAAAAACACAAAAACCAAAAATAAAGAAAGAAATAACAAAAACCAACAAAAACAATATTAAAGTCTCACAATATACGTATATACACATACAAAAAGAAAAGAGAACACAAACTACTCTGAGTTCATTGAACCCGCGTATTTGCATTTTAATATTTTCTTTATGTATTTGAGGCCCGAACCACTTTCGTCTATAACTTTTTCCCAACTTCTTACTGCTACCTTTTCCGCTTCAGTCCATACACATTTTCTGCAACTCGCCACCCAATGTTGCCACAGCTCCTCACCTTCTCCACATGCTCGGCACGTTCTATCACGTGCAGCCATCCAATATCTCCTACCCCTTTCTTCACTTCCGCATCTAAAGCGCGCAATAGTCGTCTGTGAGACTTCGGGGTTGAGGAGATATTCTGGGCATCTGCCTGTAACTTGGATCTTCCCGTAGTCTTTGTTATAAGTACCTTCGTCTATGTGTTTCTGTCTCTACGTCTATTAGTCTCTCTTCCAATTTTTTTTCAACTAGCATTCCTTCATTTATCATTCTCTCAATCTCTACGTGACTCCATCCACCTCTTTCATACATCAGCTTTCGTTGGTATCCCCACTTGGTTTCAGTCTTACATTCTACCCTTTCCTTAACAGTTTCAGCAATTCTTTCACTATTCTTTCCTCATTCATACTGTCCACTTTCTTTCAAACTTGGCCACTCTCGTTGCTGCATAACTGGCGACTTTGTTGGTGTTTGTCTCCTGGAGAACAATATACCAAGGGGTAGGACCTCTCTAACTGGAGAATCCTCTTAATATATTGTAGTTGTACGCTTTCTATGTCCACCTCCTCCTTTACTCCCCAGATTTCCGCCTCGTACATCAGGATACTTCGCACGCATGCCTTCCAAATCACCATCTTCGCCCTATAATTCTCTCTAAAGTAAACTCTCCACACATCCCAGAACCTATTGGCCGCTATCCACGCTTTTTTAACGATAAATCGAATATGCTCTCTGCACGAACCATTCTGCTGGAACACAATATACCACCTCTATTAGTTTCACACTCTTGTACCCTTCTGGGCATGGATTCATCCAGATTTTCGATTTCTCCCTGGTGTAATTGCATCCCAGGCAATCTGTATTATAAACCCTTATTGGCATTTTAAATTACAGTAAAATTGGACTTAATTACTAAAGAAATATAAACTCAAAACTGCCTTGAAATAAACTCGTATGACTTTTATATTCTCCCTACTCTGTTTCCTGTTAGCTCTTTTCATCTTTTTATCAATGTCAGCAATTCCAAGCCCTTTCCCATTTCATCCATTCATTCCTTCCACTTCTTTCCTTCCATTCTATCTCTTTCATTACATTCACCCCTTGTACACATTTCCATCCAATGCTCCCACATATCTTCTGATGTCCCACAAACAATGCACTTTTTATGCTCCTTATTCATCCAGTATCTCCTTCAAAGCTCCTCACCCTCACACCTATCCTTCTCGTAAAAAAGTCATCTAAATGTTAGTAGTCATCCGAACCGGATAAAATTAAGATTTTCGTGCGGGGCGTCGCGACCGTCGCCGAGATCAAGCCGGAAATAGCGGAGCGTGAACCAGCTCTGTTTGATATACGCCGGACGGCCCCTCAAAGACACGCACATTCGCCATACATCTTGTCATTCGCCAACTAAACAACCCACCCATTCAACCTCCCGCTCCCCCGAGTCCCCCAAGATCCAACATGGATGACATCACGGCGAATCTTATTAACAACCCGGAGTTCATAAGAACCTTGACTAGTATGGACCCGAGATTGCAGGGATATTTGGAACAAAACCCAGAGATCTCGCCAGTCATTAATAATCCCAGTCTGATGAGGGAGTACCTGCAAATGGCTGCCAATCCCAATATGATGCAAGAATTTATACGTGGACAGGATTTAACCATCAGACATATCGAGAACATGTCCGGAGGTTTTACGGCTCTTCAGTCGTTATATAATAATTTGCCCGACATGGAATCGAATGCGCAACCTGACAATCTCTCAGCCTCCACCAAACCCAACCCTTAACTCGAACCTTTTGCCGAACCCTTGGTCCACCGAACAAACCGCCGATGCGACTAATGCCCAGTTCCAGCCACAGCCGGAGCTCGTGGCTCAGATGTTGCCCAATCCCCAAATTCAACAAATCATGCGGCACTTGGCCAGCGATCCAAAATTCCTGCGGACTATTCTTTTTAATAATCCCACCTTGGGCGATCCGTCCTTGCAGGAATATCTGACGCATAATTGCAGCTCGATTTTGGGCTACGAAGGCAGGGGTTTGGAGGAGGATACTGGTAATATCGTGCAAACTGAAGTTAGTTATTCCAGCCAGTTGGACCAGCTGACCTCGATGGGATTCGGGAACAGGGATGTGAATTTGAGGGATTTGGTTTACCAGCTTTGGAGATATTAATGCTGCCATTGATATTTTGACCAGGAATATTTAAGCTTTAAGAGTTTAGGTTTGTTAAGTTTGTTCAGGAGGTTGGTTCCACATAATTACAATTTATATCTTGCTAACTTGAGCACCAGTCTCTTGGTTTGCGCTTAAATAGATTGGTAAACGCCCATGTACCTGTATCTACTCTTTACGTAATACTATATATGTACGTAATACTATATATGTTATATAATACTCTTTATGTTATTTACTACTTTCTATTTTGCATTGCCGCTCTTGTAGATCCACTTCTTGCAAACCTTCCACCAAACTTTTAGAGCACTGCTCCCCTTCCTGCTTTACCGTTTCTAGCCCCACGCTAGATAAACGCTCTTTCATATAAATTCTTCTTGTTGCTGCCCCATTCACAACTCTTCTTACCCCCTCCTTCCTCTCGATTTACCAATCTACAGACCTCTTTTATTAACCTTTCATCTCCCATATTGCTCACGTTGCATTCAAATGTTATGACGTTTCTCGCCACCAATACAGCCACCTTGCTCGCATTCACCTCCTGGAGGACGATGTTACCCGGTGTCGACCTGCCAAGCCTCAGAATTTTTTTGAAAAATTTTAATTGGACTCTCTCCATCCCGTCCTCCTCTCTTGTCCCCCAGACACACAGTGGGGCCGAATGCATGATTTCTTGGCAAAAATTATTTGAGCGAAATTTTGACTATAAAATGTTAAGTACAAAACTTTTTAATAATAATACAAAGTTTAATATGTAGTTTTTTTTTAACTATATACATGTATGTAAATGTATGAAAGTGTCCAACCAGTTTTTATAAGAACCTGTCATGTTTTCTGTTAGCTTTTTGCCATCTTTTCTTCAAATCAGCTACCAAAAATGAAATCTTTTTATCAAGATCCGGAATTAGGTCTTTAGGACACTTTGTACGTGTTTCAACGAATTTTTTCATAAATTTTACTTTACTTCGGTTCTGTACTTCGGTTTAGACCAAATCAGTGAAAAAACACGTTTGCCGCAGATGCAGATATCTTGACCACTTCACATTGTTTTTCTATATAAAAATTCAAGGATAACGTTGAAAGTATAAATAAACTATGTATGTAAACAAAACATTGATATCACTAACCATTTTTCCACAAAAAATTCGTGGTATTTATATAAATTATACGACTAGTTATTATAGTAACACTTGGTATTCTTTTGCGTTCTAAACTAGCATTATATTAAATTGGTGCAAACATGCGCAGTTTTTTTTTCAAATGAATCGTGAACAACTAATGCAAAAACAAACAAAAAAATACAACTGCAAACATGATATGTACTGATGTCAACAAAATTCATACAAATAAACGTTACACCCTTTAATTGTAATTTTCATTTACGCGTCTTTGTTAATTAATATTATAACATATTACTAAACATCATACGGGTCGTTGTCAAATTTTGCGCAGGTAAACTAGTCCCGAAACTATTTTATTTTTTATATTAGTCATAATCAAACAACCCCTTAAAAATGTTACTTCTTCTTCTTTCGAATAGGCCCACTTTGGACCACGCTTGTTGAACTGTTGGGCTTTGACCTTTGCCCAGTATTGTCGCATCTTCTGCCGGTGCAACTCCTTTCTCTCTTCTGTCCAGGGGGTACCTTTCCTTCGAGATTTTTCCTGAAATCCCCGGACTTCCTTTAGGGTGCGTCTCACAGACTGTATGTTTTTGAGATCTGTTATTCCCAGTTCTTTAATATCCTTCTCGCTCTGTCAACCAAGTGGTACGAAGCTTCTTGTTTTGCCAGAAGGTGAACAGACGGTTGGTTAGTCGGTTTGGAGGCAATCTAGCAATGTGGCCATAGAAAGCTACCCTTCTTTTCCTTGCACAGTCAGAGAGCATCTCAATATGTTCGTAGAGCTCAGAGTTATGCCGTCTTCGGAATTCCCCATCTTCCTTTACCGGGCCTAGAATCTTCCTGAGGATTCTCCTCTCTCTGATTTCCAATTTCTCTATTAGACCCCTTCGGTTCACGGAAAGACACTCCATGGCATGTAGAGCTTCTGGTCGTAAGACTGATGTGTAGTGCTTAAGTTTCAGGTTGCGTGACAGGCATTTCTTATTGTAAGTGTTCTTAGTCAGCCGATAGGCTAGTTCTAACTTGCTGATTCTCTTGGATAATTATGCTCTTTCTGATAAGTTGGGTTCAATCCATTCGCCGAGATACTAAAATTTCTCAGTCCTCTTGATGTTTCCCTGTTCTAGTAACATCTCTCTGTTTGCTTCTCTAATGTTGGTGAAGAATTCTGTTTTCTACAGCGACACTTGAAGACCCACTTTGGCAGCCTGTTTTCTGAGACAGTTTACCTGCATTCTTGCCATCTCAAGAGAATCAGCAAACAGTGCCATGTCATCTGCAAAAGCCAGGCAATCTACAACCAGTCCATCGTTCTTACGTCCCAGGTAGATACCACTCTGAGCACCCAAATTGTTCAGTTCCTTGCGCCATTCTCTCATAACCTTTTCAAGGACACAGTTGAAGAGAAGTGGGGAAAGTCCATCTCCTTGTCTCACTCCAGCTTTTATTTCGAAGCTTTCTGAAATCTCGCCTCTAAATTTAACCTTGGAATGGGTGTTGGTCAAAGTTTCTAGAATTAGTCTGCGGGTTTTGTTGTCTAGTGCTAGTTCCTGGAGTACTTTGTTAAGCGTTTCTCTATCGATGGAATCGTAGGCCTTCCTAAAATCAACAAAGGTGACGACCACCTTGCGGTTTCTCATCTTGGAGTATGGAAGTACAGTTTTAAGGTTGAGGATCAGTTCAACACAGGATCGGGTCTTCCTAAAGCCGGTCTTCCTAAAGGTATTCTCCCAGTTGACTATCCAACTGATTTTCTGCCCTTGTTTGTAACGTCTTCGAGTGAATCTTGTATGTTACCGGGACGAGAGAAATTCCACGGGAGTTGTTTAAGTCCGTAAAATCTACATTTTTGTGAAGCGGATGGATCAAAGCAGATTTCCAATCGGGTGGTAATTTCTCTGTTTCCCAGATGTCCTGGATGATCTCGGTTAGCTTACGAACGGCATTGTTTTCAGCACCTTTCCACAGTTCAGAAACGATAGAGTCCTCTCCAGCTGCCTTATTATTCTTAAGAAGTTGAATGATCTGGCGAACTTCTTCCAATGAAGGGGGAAGCGAGTCCGGGTTTGGTGTAGTTTGTTTATAGTCAAAGTCTTCGCTGGGTGGGTCACAGTTGAGTAGATTTTTAAAGTACTGAGCCAAAAGGTGGCAGTTGTCCTTGTCGTTATAAGCCAGTTTGCCTTGTAAGTCCATGAAGTGGAGGCTTGGCGGAGCGTATTTTCTGAGTACCTGCTTAAAGGTTCCAAAGAAATCTCTGGAATTATTCTTAGCAAAGCTCTCTTCGATTTGGGTTAGTTGGTTTTGTGTGAAGGTTCGTTTGGTACCTCGAATTATCTTGGCTGTAACCTTTCTTTGTTACAAAAATTTATGCCAATTTTCCTTGGTCTTTTTAGAATTCCACTTTAGCCAGGCTATCTGTCTTTGGGCTATTGCATTGTCACAGTCTTCAGTCCACCACGGATGCTTCCTTCTTCTAGCGAGAGGGGCGAGTACATTGGCCGCCTTAACAAGAGTCTCCTTCAGTTGGTCCCAGTTGTTTAAGTCTGTGTTGTTCAGTCTCTGACTTAGTTCTTGACTGTTCTTGAGTCGCTCGACGTCAAATCTTACCATTTTGGAGGTTTTACACAGAACTAGTGTTTCTAGGCTGGAGTCTTATTTTGATCTTAGAGAGGTAGTGGTCTGAGTCCAGATTGGTGCTTCTTAGTACCTTCACGTTTTGTATTTCCTTTTGAGATTTGCGTGAAATGGCCACATGATCTATCTGAAATTCACACAGGTGGGTATTAGGTGAAATCCAAGTCTTCTGCTTCCTTGGCAAGTGTTTGAAGGCTGTAGACTTTATAATCAACCCAAAAGTCCTACACAGATCCACCAATCGTTCTCCGTTGCGGTTGGTTCGCTTATGCGCCGGATAATTGCCCACTATGTTTCTGTATTTTTTCTCTCTTCCCAATTGAGCATTGAAGTTACCAAGCAGTATGACGTGTGCCTCTCTGGAAGTTTAGAGATAATATCTTCTAAGTCTTCCTAGAATTTATCAATTCTGTCTGGATTGCGTCTGTTGTCCTGGTTGATTGGGGCATGCACATTGACTATACTGTAGCCCTTATTTGCGCATTTGAGAGAGAGGATGGATACACGACTACTCGGGGAGGTAAAGTCGGTGACTGAATCCAGTATCCTGTGACTGATTATAAATCCTGTACCTAAGTGGTGTACGTTCTTCATTACCCGCTGACCCACTTTTCCTTTGAGAATTCTGTAGCCTTGGGACTCGAAGGCATGTTCGTCCGTAAATCTGGTTTCCTGTACTGCTGTCAGTATTATGTTGTGTCGTGTTAGAGAATCAGTCAAATGTTTCAGTTTACCCACTTTTAGCAATGAGTTGGCATTAAATGTTGCGAAGAAGCTTTGTCGTCTTAGTCTGAGTTTACGTCCGGTGATTTCAGGATGCTCCGACTCATCCTTAAAGCATGTTCGTGCGGACTCCCCAGAATCCGTAGGTCCGCTAACGTCACCATGGGTGACGGTGGATTGGTTACCACCTGGGGTAGTGCATTTAGCGAGATTTTCCTTCATGCTCAGTTGAAGAATATTCTTCATGGGACAGTGGCGAGCCACTGTCCAAGATACTACCCAAGTTGTTAGCTTGGGAGGATTATTATTCGGGGTTGTCACCCCTAGACAGGTCGCCTTCACTACGGCTAAGGAGTCCTGTCCACCCCAGATTTTTATTTTTAATAATTTTAATTTTGCTAAAGTTAATTCTAGATTGGTAAATACGAGTTATAGAGTTTATTGTTATAAATATTGAAGTTTATTGTGTATGCTATTTTGATCTCAAGCTCTACTGACTGCAATCTTGTTATGTAAGATACAAGAAAAGAACAACTATGTTACTGTGTTACATCTTTGTTACTTTTCTGTCCCAAAAATTAAAGAAAATACTAAAGATTTTTATGAAAAGCTAATTAATATAATATGTAATATTACTATATGTTAATTTGTTAGATATTTATACGGTCATATGTAATAATTAGGTTAGTTGTCTGTCAAAATTTTAGAAGTAACAGAGTTGTTTTTTATTGTAAATTAATGATTGTTAAATTTAAAAAAATGTTGAAATTCTAAATGTGATTATAAGATGCCAAATCTAATGCCAACACTAATGCCAAAATATTTGTGACTGAATTGTTTAATTTCGTAATAAAAGGTAAAACATAATGATAACAGAGTTGTATTTTTTTTTACACCCTTACCCACAAAATCATGAATTATTCATAAACCATTAGTTTAACTATAACAAACCAAAGTTCAGTTGTTTTAATAGACATAGACAAAAAAAAAGTTAAGTTTAAATATTTTTAGTTTTTTTTAATTTATCATTTACGTAACGTTTATCTGCGCAAAATATGACAATGACCCATATAATTAAAATTTAAAAAATTATATATAGTAATCTCTTATATATTAAATCTGAGCCCCGATGGTTACTTCTGAAAAGAACTTTAGCTTCGGCAGTTTCAGGCAAGTCTAGTCGCTGAAAACAAATGCTGGATCGCGGCTTCTTGATAGCATGCGGTAACATGTTGAAACAGGATGACCCGTGTCGTGTGTACACATATATACGCTCGCCGAGATCTGCAATGATGTTTCGCAAACCTTGTGAACGTGTTCTCCTTGAATTCTTGATATGTACATATATATATATATAGTTTTAAAAAATTACACTTTATATTATTATTCACAAACGTTGCATTTACCAATTAATATTCAAAACTTAGTTAAAATAATTTTTGCTAAGAATTCATATATTTAGCTCCACTGTGAGACGTCTGAACTATACACAGCGCCGTCGTTTGGATTTGGGGGCCCCGGGCATATATATTGAGGTGGGGCCCCCAGTAAATAAAATACGGCGAGTTTGGGCGACGGTTGCAAACGACGCAGCGCGATGCCGCTTGCAGTAGAAGATGAAACGTTCAATTCCCTGCGGGAATCGCGCGAAACCGTTACCGCAGAGTTCAAGTTGGCGGTTCCGTGGGACTTTTCCTGGATGTCAAAAAAACGTCGTTTTAAGGGCGTCGCAACGCCATCTTGGGCACAATCGGGATTAAACTCCCAAACAAACTAATAGGTTCTATGCCCGATCGAACGGCACCGGTCCGGTTCCGATCCGTCAATTGGTTCCGAAGTTCTATGTACCCCCGCAAAACGCCTCTGGTTTTTCTCACTTTTTGCGCATTTTTCTCTTCAAACTGCCGCAGATTCGCAAAAAGTCGTCGCAGTTTAAAAATTCTTGCCGGAATGGTTGCGCGCGAGTGTTCTGAACAGAACGAACCCAACCGGCGACCTGGAGCCCATCAAATAAGTCCTGGGCGTCCGTGGAAGAGATTGCAAAATCGCAAAAAAAAAATGTATTTGCTCTTGCACCAGGTGAACGGGACGTCGCAGGACGACGAGCGAGGGCTCTAAAAACGTAGCGCGGCGGCGACTAGAGGAATCGGGAAAAAAATTGGGATCCAACCAAAAATGCGCCTCAAAAGTAAAATATCGTGATATTAGTTTTCGGTCTGGTGCGTCCGAACCTGGGGGAGTTGAGTCGCGAAAACGGCACCGCTTGACGGGGATCTCGGTTCTACACCAGAAAAATTTACATTCCCGTTTTGCACCGCCGCCGCCGCTTCTGTCGGGCCGTTTCCGCAAAAACCACGATTTTAGGCTGGGTTTTGGATCCCCGGAGGGGCGCGGCAGGACGGAGTACGAAACTTGGGGATGCGCAACGTGGGGACGGACATTCACAGTTAAGTCATCGTAGACGCGCGGTTAAAATACTCAAGATCTGTCAAGATCTGCAAAAATGTCAAATTTTAGCCTTTTTAAAACCCACGTGGTGCGGTCCCCCATGTGAAATTCGCGAAACGCCACACGTCAGTCGTCTCAGAATCAATCTGCAGTCACTGTGGGGGCCCCCTAGTCCGTGGGCCCCGGGCATTCGCCCGATTGACCGACGCTAGCGACGCTACTGACTATACATTAAAATGCTTCTCACGCATACCTCCCACACAGTCTCAGCCGCTCTGAAATTTCCTTCGAAATCATTCTTACATCCGCTCTAGATAGAGACAGCTTCTACTGTCTGTGGAGGATGGGCTAATTGCTTGAATCTTCTATCCATCATGCCCCACACATATTCGATGGGCGACAGGTCGGGAGATCTGGGTGGCCATGGCAAGATATAGACGTTAGCCTGTTCGAATCGCTCCATTGAATGCAATGTAGGGACGGGCATTATCCTGTTGGAATCCTGTTGGAATTATCCTGAATCCTGAATTATCCTGTTGGAAAAATGAAAAATCGGGACCGCCAGCTCCTGGAGGAATGGAAGGATATGGAGTTCTACCACTTCATCAATATATCGGTGGGCATTCATATTGCCTCGGATGAATACCAACTGAGACCTGCTTCCACAAACAATAGCACCCATACCATAACCCCCCTGTGGGGTGCACATGCCGCTCAACAAAAGAACTGCACATGGCGACTCATGTGACCATCGTGCAAACCACAGCTAAAACGGAATTCATCACCGAAGACCACTCTATGCCATTCCACGTCCCAATCCAGTCGCAAGGTACACCACTTCAGTAGTGGACGGACTAGACAGACTAGATTAAACAAACAAGACTAGACAGATAAGACTAGACAGACAAGACTAGACAGACAAGACTAGACATACAAGACTAGACAGACAAGACTAGACAGACAAGACTAGACAGACAAGACTAGACAGACAAGACTAGACAGACAAGACTAGACAGACAAGACTAGACAGACAAGACTAGACAGACAAGACTAGACAGACAAGACTAGACAGACAAGACTAGACAGACAAGACTAGACAGACAAGACTAGACAGACAAGACTAGACAGACAAGACTAGACAGACAAGACTAGACAGACAAGACTAGACAGACAAGACTAGACAGACAAGACTAGACAGACAAGACTAGACAGACAAGACTAGACAGACAAGACTAGACAGACAAGACTAGACAGACAAGAATAGACAGACAAGACTAGACAGACAAGACTAGACAGACAAGACTAGACAGACAAGACTAGACAGACAAGACTAGACAGACAAGACTAGACGGACAAGACTAGACAGACAAGACTAGACAGACAAGACTAGACAGACAAGACTAGACAGACAATACTAGACAGACAAGACTAGACAGACAAGACTAGACAGACAAGACTAGACAGACAAGACTAGACAGACAAGACTAGACAGACAAAACTAGACAGACAAGACTAGACAGACAAGACTAGACAGACAAGACTAGACAGACAAGACTAGACAGACAAGACTAGACAGACAAGACTAGACAGACAAGACTAGACAGACAAGACTAGACAGACAAGACTAGACAGACAAGACTAGACAGACAAGACTAGACAGACAAGACTAGACAGATAAGACTAGACAGATGAATTTTTAGAAGAGATTGACGAAGTTATCAATAACGAGATTGAAATACAGGCAATAAATAAGAACGAAGTAAAGAAGGAACTTAAAGAAATGAAAAATGGTAAGGCTGCTGGACCTGGAGACATTCCTATTGAGCTGATTAAAAATGGGCCTGATATACTAATAGAAAACCTTGTAGATATTTTTAATAAATGTTTAATTGAAGGACAGGAGATCGATCCATGTCCTTCATTGGCTTTAATTGATTGGAATTTAGCATACATCAGTTCCATATACAAAAAAGGAGACAGAAAAGTATGAGGGAATTACAGAGGGATAAGTGTTACAAGCTCGGTAGGAAGGTTGTATGGTCGGATAATAAAGAAAAGAATTGAACTGGAGTACCAGGATATAGAAGAGCAGAGTGGCTTCCGGGCAGGAAGGTCCTGTATGGACAATATTTATACTCCGCAGCAAATAATAGAGAAGCGTGTAGCTCGAAACCTTCCTACTCATCTTGTCTTCATTCATGATCTTGAAAAAGCCTATGAAACGGTACCTTTAAAATTGCTATTTAATATATTGACGAAGACGGACATAAAGAGAGGATATATCAGAGCCCTACGCAATATCTACAAAAATCAACAGAGTATAAGACTCAAAATATTTTTTCAGAATCATTTCGAATAACAAAGGGCCTTAAACAAGGATGCTGCCTTTCCCCTACTCTTTTTAAAATTTATATTCAAGAAGTGCTACAAAAATGGAGAAAAAAATGTTCAGGCATGGGAATTAAGGTTGACGACAACTACCTGTCAACATTATTCTTTGCTGACGATCAGGTGATAATTGCGAACTGTGAAGAAGATGTAGACTACATGTTAAGAAAACTTGATGAATATGAATTGGCGGGAATGAAAATGAACGTAGCCAAAACAGAGTACTTAAGAGTGGGTGAAGAAGATGAAGATACAGATCTGCAGTTAAGACAGATAAGAAAATGCGAAGAATACAAATATCTAGGTAGTATTATATCAAACAAAGCCTCATCTGTCCAAGATATACGACGCAGGGCACAAGAAGGACAAAAAGGCGTACGGGTTTTGAATCCTTTACTTTGGTCCAATCGAATCCCCTTAAAAACAAAACTGACACTCTACAGAGCAATCGTAGAGCCAATATTAACATACTGGTCAGAATGTTGGCAGTTGACGGAATCAGCAAGTAAGAAGATAGACGCCGTAGAAATGGATTTTCTCAGAAGATCTTGCCGAATATCTAGGTTAGAACACATACCAAATGTAGAAATTAGACGACTTACAAATAGTATACACAAAACAACTGAAAGAATAGAAACAAGGCAGCTTATATGGTATGGCCATATGAGGCGTATGGAAGAACACAGGTGGCCAAGAAAGGCATTTGAATACTCTCCACCGAATAAGAGGAAACGAGGAAGACCAGCTACGACATGGTTAGATGGAGTTATGGCAACGACGAGGGACCAGGCAATCAATGAAGATGTCTGGAGAGATAAAAACATGTGGCGATCGAAATGCGGGATGCGGCAGAAGCTGTAGGACCCCCGCCAATATAATATAATAAATAGACAAGGCTAGACAGATAAGACTAGACAAACAAGGCTAGATAGACAAGATTAGAAAATTCCGAAGAAGAAATATCGGATGGTTTATCGACGTTAGCATCGGAAGGCATCGCGCATAGGGTGGAGAATACTAGAAGACGCCACCCTTAGCGACCACCAATATCTGGAATTTAGCCTGAAAACGAACTCAGAGAGTCAACAGAGAAACAATACCATCGAACATGGAAACGGATGGCTGGTGAAGAAACTTGATAGCACTCAGATAAGAGCGACACTGGAAGTAGCTAAGATGCATGGAGAGTTGCAAAGACTTTCAGAGGTAGGTGACGTAGATCGACTTGTAGAATATGCGGTGTAAACCATTACAACAGCGTGCGATGCTTCTCCTTAAATGGAAAAAGTCAGTTTACTGGTGGAACGCTGAAATCAATAACCTAAGGAAGAAGTACATTACGGCACGCAGGTCTGCCCAACACCACAGAAGGCGGCGGCAAAACGAAACAGTCAGGATGGCTGGGCAAGTAGTGGACCTGGAGGCGAATTTCGAAAAAGCGAGCATGGCATCAAAAAAGCATGACCATCAATAATAGCAAGCAGAAATGCTCGCTCGAGCTCTGCCGATCCATAAATGAAGACCCATGGGTCCTCCCATATCGTATTGCTACGAAAAAATTAATGGGTAGACAGCTGATATCTGGGATATCGTGCCCACAACGGATAAGAGAACTAATTATCACCCTATTTCCAGTTCAGGAACAAAGACCGGCTGAAAAATGGCTAGCCACTGTGAATCTCGTGACATCTTTCAGCGGAGAGGAGATCTTTGAGGCTAGGAAACGATTACTATCAGGAAAAGCACCTGGACCAGACAATATCCCAAATGAGATCATCGCAGAAGTGGTTGAAATGTGGCCAGAGTTGTTGCTGGAAACTTACAATGCGTGCCTCCGAAAAGGAATTTTCGCTACGCAATGGAAAAGACAAACACTCGTCCTACTGAGAAAAGGGGACAAACCATTGGAAGAACCATAGTCATACCGACCGATATGCCTCCTGGACAACATAGGGAAATTTCTTGAAAGACTATTACTTAGGAGACTCGAGACATACATCGAAAACAACGGAGGAGTGTCCCAATGGCAGTATGGTTTTCGAGAAGGTCGATCAACCGTAGACGCTATTGCTGAAGTAATAAAGGCAGCAGAAAAGGTCAAAACTGGAACAAGGCAATCTAAAGGTTACTGTGCATTAGTGACCCTCGATTCAGCCAGGTGGGATGTAATCATGAAGGCATTAGCATCAAGACGGACACCAGAATACTTGAGAAAGGTGATAAGCAGCTACTTGAGCGACCAACGGTTGATATACCACACGGACGAAGGTGAAGTTGAGTATGAGGTAACGGCGGTCGCCCCACAAGGATCGGCCCTGGCACCATTCTTGTGGAACATTATCTACGATGGCTTGCTAAACCTAGACTTGCCTAGAACAGCGAGAATAGTTGGGTTCGCGGATGACGGCGCAATGGTGGTGACTACAAAGGAAATTAGCACACTGGAACTAGCAACTAACGAAACCCTCCGGTTTTGTTAAAAGGTTGAAAGTTGAAATTGGTTAAAAGAGCATGGTCTAAAAATGGCCTGTCATAAAAGAGAAGCAATACTTATCACGGATAAGAGGCTATTCGCACCACCGAAACTTGTTCTGTAAGGGCAAAATATCCCTTTATCGAAATCATTGAAGTACCTTGGCGTCTAACTCGATAGCGATCTGCGGTACACAGACCATATAGCCAAAACAGCGAAAAAGGCAGCGTCTACAGTGACAGCTCTGGTACGGTTGATGCCGATCAGAATTCTTGAGAGTTGCATACCGAAACGTGCCTATACATGTTTGGTACCGTGTGAATCACTACTATACGCAGTGCAAAGTCTGTAGAAGTGAAGTTGAAAATTTTTGATACTTTAAAAAATGTTCTTTATACTCAGCCGGCAGATATGTTATTTAAATGTAGAAAGGTAAAAAACAAGGCTTCGAAAGTTCTAACGACGGCAACACCGCAAGACGCTTTTTTGAAAATGTTTCACTTTCTGTAGAAATTTTGAAAGTTGATGAAAATTTAAAATAGGAGAAATTTAATACGGAGGTGTTATACAATATTGCAAGTTAAGTCTTGTGGATTGCCGATCAGTGTTGCTGCTTTCAAAACGTATTGTTTGGAAACTGAGGAATTTTTTGTCGAGAAGTACCCATGGTATTGTTCGTCGACTACAATTCATAAATTACATATACATGGGACTGAAATATTGGCCCCACTTCCGATTGGTCAGATGTCAGAAGACGCCCAAGAAGCACGTAATAAAGATATACAAAAATATCGAGAAAATTTCACAAGAAAAAATTATAGAAAAGCTACATTGGAGGATGTATTTAATAGGCCTCTTGTTACATCCGATCCTTATATGTTGAGCATGAGATGGAAATACCCCAAAAGCAGTAAAAGTTTGTGTGCCGAAACTTTGACATTGTTGCGTGTTTACGATCCGAGGACTAGCAATTTTGTTGATTCTGATTAAAGAATCAGATATTCACAATTATTTTAAACAGCACTCAAAACCGTCCAGTTATTTTTCATATACAATATCACATAAACAATAAAGAATTTTCTATATTAAATCAACCATTCCGTTTTCTAAAATTTTGATAGGAAATTTATAATCAGAGGCTTGAAGGACTCCTAATGCACAATTATCCGTCATATTGGACAAACCAGTCTGTCTTTTGAAATTCCGACAATTGATTCCTGAGTTCAAACCTAAGTTCAAACTTTTGTAAAAAATGAATGTTTTCGAAAAATTGTACGCCATATTGGATGCGCCATTTTGTTTTTGAACATTTTGAGGTACTTACGTATTAACGCCACCACCGCTATTTATTTGTCTTGATTTATCTGTCCGCTTCGCGGCGGGCAACCTAATCTTACCGGGGTTAAAAAACAAAGTATTTTAAGTTTTAAAAATGATTTAATTTTAAATAAAATGTTTTATTTTATGATTTATCATAAAAATGTTAGGTGTAGATTGACTTCATTTAAAAATGTAATGGTGGTGGCGTTAATACGTAAGTACCCATTTTGATAAAGGATTCGTGTTCAACAGCGTAGAAAAAATTTCAAATATATAGGACGAGGCATTTTATTTTTGTCCACTTTTTCGACAATCACTGTGCGACGTAACGAAAAAGATACGAGCGAGAAAACAACTTACAGGAGTACAGAGAAGAAGTGCCCTAAGAGTAATTTCTACCTACAGAACGGTTTCGGAGGCGGCGACGCTGATACTTGCAAGCACGCCCGCAATAGACCCTGATTAGCGAGAAAAACGAAGTAAAGCATGAGAGGGCGGCCGCCAAGGAGAGAGCGCGTAAGAGACTCATGGACCGATGGCAGACAAGATGGGATAGCGACGCTAGTGGACGGTGGACACACAGCCTTATCCCTAACGTAACAGCATGGTACGAAAGGTCACACGGACATATGAATTACCATATTACACAGGCGCTCACTGGCCATGGGTGCTTCAACGCATACCTCGAACGGTTTAAAATAGGGACACTGTAGAATGTTTCTACTGCGGTCATATCCCAGACGACGCACAACATACTATCTTCATGTGTATAGAATCAGAGAATGAATGAAAGAACTGGACTCGCGAAGACATTAGGCGGTACAAAACTAGAAGAACAGAACATCATGGAAGTTATGTTAGAAGGTGAGCATAACTGGGATGCAGTACAAGCATACATAACCGGAATCATGATGTGAAAAGAACAAATGGAAAGGGAACGGAAGACGACCATAATATCGCACGACATACAAGGAAGGTAACATGGACGACTATATATGTGACGAAAAGACCGAAAAATAGTTAAGTACACGACTACATAACTAATACGGCAGAAAACGAAAGACGAAATGGAGACGAGGAAAGGACAGCAAAAAGAAGGAAAAGGAAGTAATTAGAACAAACACCACCACCCACCTGAAGTAATGCCCACGCAGTTCCAAGTGGAGTGTAGTGTAGAGACAGAGGAGGAGTTTTAGTGGGTATTCTGGTCACGAAGAACTGGATCAGAGAGCCCCACACTACACGCGTACGAAGGCCCGGTGTGCAATAATGCAAACCCCCTCCTCCGAAAAAAAGAAAAGATTAGACAAACAAGACTAGACAGACAAAGATGGATAGACTAGACAGACTAAACTAGACAGTAGACTAGACTATACAGACTAAACTAGACAGTAGACTAGACTAGACAGACAAAAATGACATAAGTCTGCACGGCGCACGTGCATACCTATATAGTGTGGAATCCTAGATCGGAAAGCTAGTTTTTGTATGTTTTGGAGTGATGTGAAATGTGTGGGTCGCGCGTCCGCCCTCCGAGTAATCGATTATAAATATTTAAAATGTAAAAGGCCCAATTTGTTCTAGCGAAATTTAGTGTGTATAGATACAGGGAGGCGGACGATTATTGGAGGTGTCTATCTGGGCCAAAGGAAATATGTTTGATGGCCGGAAAAGCGGCCGACTTTTTTCTCACCGTCTTGGAAAATTCGGAACGGTTCTGAAATTATTATAGGAAACTGCGACAATTTACTAGCTTTCTCGAAATGAATTAGAACGACGAAATATGAACTAGACTAGTTCAATACACGGGAAATTATTACGCCAGCAAACTGCACTAGAATTACTTGTCCATCAAGTTTAAAACTATTTAGTGCACTCACAATCAATAGATTTCAACTATATATTCTAGACTGCTACAGCCAATTATAAAACTATTGTAGGGGACACCCGGGTTTGAACCGGGGACCTCTCGATCTGCAGTCGAATGCTCTACCACTGAGCTATATCCCCACCTTATTACAAAACAAGCCCAAAAACTAACTTAAACAGCAAAATGTTGTTAACGACAGTTTCGCTGCTATGACTTGGTCGTTCAACAAGTCGGTCGATAAGTGAGACCTTTCATTTCTCTTTATTTTTAATAGCAAAGTGCAAAACGAGAGCTGGTTGTCTTACTAGTCTTGTCTGTCTAGTCTTGTCTGTCTAGTCTTGTCTGTCTAGTCTTGTCTGTCTAGTCTTGTCTGTCTAGTCTTGTCTGTCTAGTCTTGTCTGTCTAGTCTTGTCTGTCTAGTCTTGTCTGTCTAGTCTTGTCTGTCTAGTCTTGTCTGTCTAGTCTTGTCTGTCTAGTCTTGTCTGTCTAGTCTTGTCTGTCTAGTCTTGTCTGTCTAGTCTTGTCTGTCTAGTCTTGTCTGTCTAGTCTTGTCTGTCTAGTCTTGTCTGTCTAGTCTTGTCTGTCTAGTCTTGTCTGTCTAGTCTTGTCTGTCTAGTCTTGTCTGTCTAGTCTTGTCTGTCTAGTCTTGTCTGTCTAGTCTTGTCTGTCTAGTCTTGTCTGTCTAGTCTTGTCTGTCTAGTCTTGTCTGTCTAGTCTTGTCTGTCTAGTCTTGTCTGTCTAGTCTTGTCTGTCTAGTCTTGTCTGTCTAGTCTTGTCTGTCTAGTCTTGTCTGTCTAGTCTTGTCTGTCTAGTCTTGTCTGTCTAGTCTTGTCTGTCTAGTCTTGTCTGTCTAGTCTTGTCTGTCTAGTCTTGTCTGTCTAGTCTTGTCTGTCTAGTCTTGTCTGTCTAGTCTTGTCTGTCTAGTCTTGTCTGTCTAGTCTTGTCTGTCTAGTCTTGTCTGTCTAGTCTTGTCTGTCTAGTCTTGTCTGTCTAGTCTTGTCTGTCTAGTCTTGTCTGTCTAGTCTTGTCTGTCTAGTCTTGTCTGTCTAGTCTTGTCTGTCTAGTCTTGTCTGTCTAGTCTTGTCTGTCTAGTCTTGTCTGTCTAGTCTTGTCTGTCTAGTCTTGTCTGTCTAGTCTTGTCTGTCTAGTCTTGTCTGTCTAGTCTTGTCTGTCTAGTCTTGTCTGTCTAGTCTTGTCTGTCTAGTCTTGTCTGTCTAGTCTTGTCTGTCTAGTCTTGTCTGTCTAGTCTTGTCTGTCTAGTCTTGTCTGTCTAGTCTTGTCTGTCTAGTCTTGTCTGTCTAGTCTTGTCTGTCTAGTCTTGTCTGTCTAGTCTTGTCTGTCTAGTCTTGTCTGTCTAGTCTTGTCTGTCTAGTCTTGTCTGTCTAGTCTTGTCTGTCTAGTCTTGTCTGTCTAGTCTTGTCTGTCTAGTCTTGTCTGTCTAGTCTTGTCTGTCTAGTCTTGTCTGTCTAGTCTTGTCTGTCTAGTCTTGTCTGTCTAGTCTTGTCTGTCTAGTCTTGTCTGTCTAGTCTTGTCTGTCTAGTCTTGTCTGTCTAGTCTTGTCTGTCTAGTCTTGTCTGTCTAGTCTTGTCTGTCTAGTCTTGTCTGTCTAGTCTTGTCTGTCTAGTCTTGTCTGTCTAGTCTTGTCTGTCTAGTCTTGTCTGTCTAGTCTTGTCTGTCTAGTCTTGTCTGTCTAGTCTTGTCTGTCTAGTCTTGTCTGTCTAGTCTTGTCTGTCTAGTCTTGTCTGTCTAGTCTTGTCTGTCTAGTCTTGTCTGTCTAGTCTTGTCTGTCTAGTCTTGTCTGTCTAGTCTTGTCTGTCTAGTCTTGTCTGTCTAGTCTTGTCTGTCTAGTCTTGTCTGTCTAGTCTTGTCTGTCTAGTCTTGTCTGTCTAGTCTTGTCTGTCTAGTCTTGTCTGTCTAGTCTTGTCTGTCTAGTCTTGTCTGTCTAGTCTTGTCTGTCTAGTCTTGTCTGTCTAGTCTTGTCTGTCTAGTCTTGTCTGTCTAGTCTTGTCTGTCTAGTCTTGTCTGTCTAGTCTTGTCTGTCTAGTCTTGTCTGTCTAGTCTTGTCTGTCTAGTCTTGTCTGTCTAGTCTTGTCTGTCTAGTCTTGTCTGTCTAGTCTTGTCTGTCTAGTCTTGTCTGTCTAGTCTTGTCTGTCTAGTCTTGTCTGTCTAGTCTTGTCTGTCTAGTCTTGTCTGTCTAGTCTTGTCTGTCTAGTCTTGTCTGTCTAGTCTTGTCTGTCTAGTCTTGTCTGTCTAGTCTTGTCTGTCTAGTCTTGTCTGTCTAGTCTTGTCTGTCTAGTCTTGTCTGTCTAGTCTTGTCTGTCTAGTCTTGTCTGTCTAGTCTTGTCTGTCTAGTCTTGTCTGTCTAGTCTTGTCTGTCTAGTCTTGTCTGTCTAGTCTTGTCTGTCTAGTCTTGTCTGTCTAGTCTTGTCTGTCTAGTCTTGTCTGTCTAGTCTTGTCTGTCTAGTCTTGTCTGTCTAGTCTTGTCTGTCTAGTCTTGTCTGTCTAGTCTTGTCTGTCTAGTCTTGTCTGTCTAGTCTTGTCTGTCTAGTCTTGTCTGTCTAGTCTTGTCTGTCTAGTCTTGTCTGTCTAGTCTTGTCTGTCTAGTCTTGTCTGTCTAGTCTTGTCTGTCTAGTCTTGTCTGTCTAGTCTTGTCTGTCTAGTCTTGTCTGTCTAGTCTTGTCTGTCTAGTCTTGTCTGTCTAGTCTTGTCTGTCTAGTCTTGTCTGTCTAGTCTTGTCTGTCTAGTCTTGTCTGTCTAGTCTTGTCTGTCTAGTCTTGTCTGTCTAGTCTTGTCTGTCTAGTCTTGTCTGTCTAGTCTTGTCTGTCTAGTCTTGTCTGTCTAGTCTTGTCTGTCTAGTCTTGTCTGTCTAGTCTTGTCTGTCTAGTCTTGTCTGTCTAGTCTTGTCTGTCTAGTCTTGTCGAGCGTTGCTGTCGATGACGACTCGTCAGTGGAAGGACTGCAAGCCAAATTCGTTGGTAAACTGTACAAAGGACGTCCTTCGTTTCCAAACCATGTATCGGCTATTGATCTTGTATTCGAGAGTCGGTCTCTTAATACCATTAAGAGACTGATTCTCGACTAGACAACAAACAAGACTAGACAGACAGACTAAACAGACAAGACTAGACAGATAAGACTAGACAGACAAGACTACAGAGACACATGGTCTTCGCTCGCACACACAAATCACAGAATAATAAGAAACCAAATTAATTACATCTGCATAAACAAACGATACAGAAACGCAATAACTTCGGTAAAAACATTTCCAGGAGCAGACGTACCCTCGGACCATAATATGCAACAAGAATTGCGCTTGACCAAAACAAGAAAGAACTCAAGAATAGACAGAGAGAAATTTAATGACCCAGCACGTAGAGAAGCAATTCGAAAGGTTATGGATGAAGAAATGAACATGGTGCAAGGCGAAGAGCCCGAAAACATGTGGCAGGGCTGCAAAGGCATAATATTAATAGCACAAGAAGAAAATCTAATGACACAAAACATGAAACAAACGTCTAGACAAACATGGATGACAGCCGAAATCCTCCATGGATGATGGATGAAAGAAGATGGAAATACAAAGGCGTAAACTCGATCAAAACGCCCATACAAAAATAAGACAAAAATCAGGGAAGCGAAAGCTGAATAGAATAGAAAAGAATGCGAAGAAATATTGATTGAGGTTCCAACGAAAATATGACATGTTCAACAAAAACCCGCACGCCTAGTGTCATAAAGGACAAACAGGGAAACGCGATCTTTAACATTGAAAAACAACTTGAGAGGTGGCAGGAATAAATAGCTGAATTGTTTGATGACGACGGAGGAAACTTAATAGTAATAAAAGCACAAACTGGACTGCCAATTACAAGCCAAGAAGTGGAAAGGGCGATTGCTCTGAGAAAAACAAAGAAAGCGACAGGGCCAGATAAATGCGCATTATCTGTCTGGATAATTGCCAGGGGATCATTGCTTGATGAGCCGCGCCCTCAAAGTGTTCTGCGTATAATCTATGGTAGGTTGTATAAAAAACTAGACAGCAGAATAGGAGAAACCAAATTCGGATTTAGAAATGGTATGGGCACGCGCGAAGCTCTTTTTAGTACCCAAGTACTGTTGCAAAGATGTCGAGACGTAAATCATGAGGTATACGCAATAGATTTCGAAAAGGCATTTGATAAAATCCAATACAACAAGATGATACAGATGCTAAAGGACACCGAAATAGACGAGAAAGACCTGAGGATAATAACGGCACTATACTGGCCACAACGAGCAAATGTACGTATAGGAGAAAAAACGACAAACGATATAGAAATAAAACGTGGGGTACGTCAAGGCTGCATACTCTCACCGTTGATTTTTCAACCTGTATGCAGAACACATATGCAATGAGGCTTTAGAAAACTATAATAATGGCGTGTTAATCAACGGAAGTATTATAAACATCAGATACGTCGATGACACTCTTATCCTGACAAGCTCATAAATTCAACTGCAGAATGTAATGAACAGAATCTCTCAAAGTAGTGAGAGATATGGATTGAAACTGAACATCAACAAGACGAAATATATAGACGATAGTGAGTAAGAGCGGGAGGCAAGATGCAGGCATATTCGTAAACAGTAATCAACTTAAAAGAGTAAATAAATTGATATATCTGGGAAGCTTAATTAATGAAAAATGGGATTCCAGCGAAGAAATAAAGCGTAGAATAGCAATAGCGCGAACAACTCTTATCAAAATGAAACGAGCATTATGTACCCACGATTTATCAGTAGAGCTAAGAACTAAAATGCTCAACTGCTACATATTCCCGGTATTACTGTACCGGTATTAACCCGGGGTTGAATCCTGTACGATAACAGACACAGTAATGAAAAAAGTCGAAGCATTTGAAATGTTGCCCTATCGGAAGATATTAAGTCAGTTCATCGACGAACGTAGAAATCCTACAAAGACTAAATAAAACTAAGGAACCAGGAAACATCATCTAAAGTCGGAAATTCGAATATTTTGGACACGTTACGCAGCATCCGGATAAATATGGTCTACAGCATCTTATCATTCAGGGAAAGATAATGGGAAAAAGGAGTGTAGGACGAAGGACGACATCATGGTTAAAAAATCTAAGGACATGGTATGGCAAAACCACAGCCTAGCTGTTTCGTGCAGTAGTTGACAAAGTTAAAATTATGAACTTATTAGCCAACAGCATTGTCAACGATCGAAGCGGCCACGGCACTTAAAGGAGAAGAATGCCATTAATCGGAGATGGCGGTCCTGGACCACATTTGACTGTCGGCCACCACTCGTCAGTGGACGGCCACCACTTCCACTTCTACGACGTTCTTAACCTTCTGTAGACCATGCTTGATAACACCGTACTACAGAGAATTGGTTACGGTTAAGACCATTAGCAATTTATCTGAATGAAAAGCCACTTTCACGTAAGCCAATAATGCGACCTCTGTCAAATTCTCTTAATTGTCGATAATTTTCAAGTTGCCGTACTCTTAATCGCAACCTCACAACACAAAAATCCCAAAAAGGAAAGAATTGCCATCAAAAACAATATCGAAATCGACTTAATATCGCAAGAAATACATCCGATAATTTCTATTGTAACAAGTAAAACGATAAATTTGCCATGGCTACTGAATTAAATATACTACCTTTGACTAGTTGAACATTTCTGCCAAATTTGGTCCAAAAATTCGTACCCCTTCTTAGTTGCATTTTTTATGTCAGAGTATAATTTTAATTTTCTTTTGTCCACTAAATCTAGATACAT
The DNA here is from genome assembly GCA_944588485.1 of Phosphuga atrata. Classification (NCBI taxonomy): domain Eukaryota; kingdom Metazoa; phylum Arthropoda; class Insecta; order Coleoptera; family Silphidae; genus Phosphuga; species Phosphuga atrata. The sequence continues at coordinate 13,064,518 of OX155895.1, read as the reverse complement.
AATAATAAATTGTCTTACCTCTTGGGTGATGGAAGGATTTTTCAAACAGCTAGCAAGTTTTCTAGGTAATTCAGGAAAGATTCTCAATAAATAAGAGCAAGTTGTTTCTCCACTTATTATAGAAATTACTTTAAAATTCGAATTGCTTTTTTCTAAAATGTCTGATATGTATGAAATTATTTGATCAATTAACCTTTTATCCCCTTAAAACAAAACACATATAAAATCAAAAGAGCATGAAAATAATCTTTTGACGATATTTTGTCAAACTGACGACTACATAATGGAATTTAATTTGAAGTTAATTGGAAGTGATGAATAGCTTTGAATCATGTTTCTTTGTTTTAAATTGTTGATTCTCTTTGTTTCTAATATAATTTGGACGAAATTCTTAATTTTTCTTTACCTTCTTTTTCATATTTAACTGCAATTTTAACACAATTCTTCAACAAAGAAATTGTATCGTGTCTAACCGTGTCAATAAAATGCATCATGTGTGTCCATATATAATCCAATGTAGGTTTAAAAATTACATTTATATGTTCAATATCCATGTAGAAAAGCAACCTGGAGAGCGTCATAAATGTCCTGCTAATTTCAACAATTTCCGACGGTTTCCCAGTCTTCCTAAAAGAAAACAAACGTCTTATAATAGGGTATATGCATGTATTTATTTTATATTTTTATCTACGACCACAATTGTAAATGCCCATTATTGTACAGTTCGTGAACTAAGTAAATACATCATAACACACACGTATGTAACAGTCCGCGATTAATGATAAGTTCTGATTGATAACACACACGTGCGTTTGGTTTACGATTCGTTGATTGGTGGAGAGCTGCTACAACGTGCTAATATGTTCAGCTCCCTCCGTGCCACAATTCAAACTAACGGAAATTGACATGGCGTACATTGGGTTGCCAATATCTTAGAGAACTCTTATTCCAGTTTAAACCAAATAAGTAGTAAATAATAAGGTATGTAACCATTAAGAATGTATTTCCTTTCATTTCAATCAAGTTAAATAGTGTCGAGTAACAGTTATATATGAAAATAGAACTGTTTGTTTATTATAATATTAAATAATGATAATTCAATAAACATAACCTAATAAGAAGTAAATTTGTTACATCACACATATTTTCCTTATTAAACAGAAACAAATTAGTGTGGTCGTAGATAAAGTATAGTACATAACTCGAGTTAATTACGTACTCGGCAATTACGTACTCGCGGAATTACGCAATCCCCGCTATGCGGGAGGTGCGTAACTGTTCCGCTCGAACATAATATGCTTCTTACAACTCCGTTACTTAATATACTATTAATTCACTGATTTCACACCGTTATTCGCTCCGAGCGCAACTCGGAGATATGACGACAAAGTTAGTAAAATCGAGCGAATTTTCGCGAAATTTGTTCGCCCGAGAAAATAACTGGGAAACTAATTAATATTTTTAATGGAATCAAAGTGCGGGCACAAGAAAATGACCTCCTGAAAACGATGCTGCAATCCGTTTTTAATTATCTGCAACGGTTCTCGACATACGGACTTGTGAAGTCGAAATTCGCGAAATTTTGAAATCGGAATTTCGCAATAAAAAAATGAATCATTCCAAACAATTTATACATCGTTTTGCTGTCTTGCAAAACGTCTTGTTGTCTAGTTTGAGAGTGACGAAAATAGTTTCGTTGGGGTTTGTAGTTTCAAAGAGCACGGGCGTAGCCAGGGTTTAAATTCGGGGGGGTTTTGCAGAAGTGCACAAACTCCACATCTACCATGCTCTCTTGAAGATAGTCGTCTCTATTCGTCCCTCCTGATTTCAATATAATATTTATGTTATATTTTGCATATTTCGGGGGGGATTGATACCCCTTAAAAGTTGTTTTAGGCCGACTAAAGTGGACGGAAAGTGGACGAAAAGTGGACGTAAAGTGGACGAAAAGTGGATGGAAAGTGGACGGAGTGGACGGAAAGTGGATGGAAAGTGAACGGAAAGTGGGCGGAGTGGACGGAAAGTGGATGGATAGAATGCGGCTTGTCGTACGACTGTTCAATTTACTAATAAAGCTATCTACATCAATCCTTGAACCATCAATTCTATAGCTGACCACTCAGTTCTTAAAATTACACAAGCGAGGAGTGAGAAGGTTTGAGAAACAACTATCTTTCCCTACTAGCAAAGACATTGAAAAGATCAGAATCTCCAATTAACCGGTAAATTTTTTTATTGAATAGGAGATGAAGTTGTAATTTTGGCCACGGGAGGCGCTAAGCTTGTTAATTTTAAGCTATTTAAACGCCGCCATTTTCGCGCGCTCTATTGATGACGTCAAATACTATGTCCAGCGACAGTCCATTCCATTGTTCACTACAGGTGTTCTCGTTTTTAACTTATGAAATTTCACCATGAAGAAAGCTTAAAAGCCAGTTTATAAGTATTGCTTTGTGCCTGACTGCAAAAACACTATCAGAAGTGCTGAAGTGATAAAGTGTTTTTTACAGTCTCGATAGGTGTAAAAATACGTAAGGAATGATGTAAGGTTATCAGAAGAGATGAAGTATCTGCAACAACTTGTTTACATTCTTGCGAAGATCACTTTAATGTAAGTATGACGTATTTCGAAACTTAATATGGTTTCAGCTAATCAAAATTTGGCGCGGAAGTTTTGTATTTAAAATAAATCACGCAAGTAGTAGATAACTGTATCTAAATCCAGTTTACAAAGTTTTGTGATTTCGTCAATTGTTTTTTTACGTAAACAAAAACATTTAACTATTCAACTCTGTCTCAGCAGATTATCCGATTGTGCTTTTACAAAACCACTTTGTCATTATCTAAAATTATTTCTTATCACACTAGGATGCTAAAATTATACTTAAACAATAAGTGAATTCACAACAAACACGTTATACAAATGAAAGCAATACGAACTTGTTGACATAGTATTTGAAGTCACGTTCGTTTTAACCAATAGTTTTGCGTTTTACAAATCTTTGCACTGGTCCTCCTCCTAGTTTAAGAATTTCCGCCGGCAGTTGGTCTGGACCTGACGCTTTTCTGTCCTTCAGAGTATTCAGTGCACATTTCGAAAAAAATGGAAAATACCAATAATGAGCTAGCAACCACTTTTGGGAAAAATTGTCAGTTCTTGACATATTTCCGCACTTCGATCTTTTTGATTTATTGACAAATTTTGCAAAAAGTTCTGCAAAAATTTTGCAAAAAAAAAATGCAAAAACAGTTCCATTCGCGGTACACCCGCGAACACCCTAAGAGGTCTATCGAAGATCCCTTTAACATTTTCTTATCAATACCTTAGATCAAAATTTGATATTTGCAATAATAAGGGACCTCTTGTTTTCAATGGAAAGTTGCTGCTTTCTTTTATATAAAGCGTTAATTTTGGTAAAACTAGTTGAATTGATTCAATAGTCTTGTCAATAGCCTTGAAGGATTGAAATTGAACATTTAAGGACCCCTGAATAAGATTGTCATTAAGGTGCTCTCTCACTGGGAGCATTCGCTTGTAAAGTAACATTACATATTCGATTTTGAGCATTACGTTACAATACTGCCTCCCTGATTGAAGAGCATTCGCCTGTAATGTAACAATTCAGATTAGATTTTGAGCATTTAGTTTTGTTGATTCCGTAATGTCTGACGAAGCGGTCGTTTTGCTAAGCGCGGCAATGTTAATTCCAAATTTGTTATTTAATTTAAAAAAAAAACAGAAGAACTGAATCATTACAGGTTGCGCACGGTAATGTTTCATGGTAATGCACCCTAAGTCACCCTAAGCACCCCAAGTCTATCGAAGATCCTTTTAACATTTTTTTATCAATACCTTAGTTCAAAATTTGATATTTGTAATAATAAGGGACCTCTTGTTTTCAATGGAAATTTAAAAAAATATTTCTGTTTGCAGTTCCCGGTAGAACCCTTAGAATATTTTTTTGTAAACTAAAAAATTAGACTTCACCGATGCGACGCGACGAAGTGAAAAACTCGAAGTGTCTGAGCGGCGTTTTGAAGTCTAATTTTTCGAATATCTTTTCGATAGAACACTTAAGAGATCTACCGGGAACTGCAAACAAAACAGTTTATAATATTTTAAAATTCTCATTCAAAATAATGGGTCCCTTATTAAGGCCGATTCTCATACAGGCGATACTCAGCTACGCGACGTCGCGCCACATCTCCTGTCAAATGATGATTACATTGTTTTAAATGGCCACGTTCTAACTATGGCTACGCGACAGCCGCTACAAGTCTCTATGCCACGCGCTGTCGCTGTGATTATTTCGTGAGCATTCTTTTACGTTTTGTCGCTCGACGTCGCATGACGTTTGACCAGTTTGTTTGTGTTTTTAATGACAGATTGTGTCAAAAACGGCCTGTTTTTGAAAATGAGTGGAATGAACGACGAAAAAGCAGAGGAATTGATCGCTCTTGTGGTCGTTTATGTTGAACTGTATGACTTGTATGAACAAAATAAAAATTAAAGTAATCAACAAAGGAAAGATCTAATTTGGAAAGAAATTTCTTTACAATTCTGCCCTTCCATCTAACAGTATGTGCTATGTGGTATATGTATAGGCAGGTTAACCTTCTCTTCTTAGTAAATGGTATGACTGTAGTTTTGCTCAGTTGAGTTCCACTGTTTGACACCATTTATTAGTTACTTTGAGGCCTCTCTGTACGATTTCACAGAGCGTCTCCCAAACTTCTCTCTGGCTATGATGACTATGTCACCGGCGTAACCTTGACATTTAATGTCTAGGTCGTTCAGCCTAGCCAGTAATTCATCAACTATCAGGCTCCGTGGTGATAAAATGGTGATAATCAGTGGTGATAACACACCTCCCTGTGGACACCCTTGAGTTATGAAGATCTTCATGGTATTTTTTCCCACTTGTGCCTCCGCTATTCTAGTTCTCAGCATTTCTCCCATCCACTTTGAGGTAATGCTGTCAATATTCCTTCTATCAAGAGCATATTTGACAGCCTCATACAAGGTGTTGTCAAATGCTCCTCTAATGTCTAAGATGGCTCATATCACTATTTCCTTTGTGTCTAGTGCTGCTTCTATTTCATTTATCAGCTGTTACAGGGCAGTCTCTGTGGATTTTCCCGCTCTGTACGCATGCTGACAGATGTGTAGTGGTGCACCTACCAGCACTATTGTCCTAATTGTCAATTACCTTCTCCATTCACTTTAACATGAAATATGTTAGACTAATGGGTCTAAATGACTTCGGTTGAGTGGTGTCTTTTTTCCCCACCTCTGGTATGAATATCACCTTAGCATTCTCCATATCTCTGCTATGTATCCGAGAGCTAAACTATTTAAGTAAAAAAAAAACAGAAGAATTGAATCATTACAGGTTGCGCACGGTAACGTTCAGTTTGTCTAAATCACTGATTAATCCTCAGCCCTGTAACAATACAGGCGATTGTTCCCGGTGAGCGAGCACCTTTAGACTTTACATGTTGAAAGCTGGAAATGTCAACGGAAACTTGATAGTTTCTGTTGCATTTGTAAATGTTTCTTACCTAGAAGCACTGTCTAAAAATGTCTCAAAAATATAGATTGGGGCTGGTATATCATCGAGTTTTCCAGAGCAAGTGATTTCATGTGGAACAGTGTTTAAAATTCCTGCAATTACACATATTTTGGCTGTGTGATTTCTGCTTAGCAATGAATTCCTCCAAAATCCACTATCTCCATCAACTCTCAATAAAGACTCGATAGAACTCCCTCCTTTATTCTAAAACAAAATCCAATTTATTAATCTAAAGTTTCAACCAATATTGACTAAAATTACAAATTGAGCTTATATTAATACTACAGTCAAAATTCAATAACATGAAACTCATTTATCTGAAAATAGGTCAACACAACTTCCTATCCTATTTATTAATAAAACTAAATTCGTTTATTTCAATCAAAGACGCAAATTTAAATTCAAAATGATAATTTGAGGGTGCTCAGAAAATTCGATAATTTCCAACTACTCACTACTAAAATTGGTTCAGTTTCACGTTATCAAGATTTGATTGTATTATGTGTAATTGAATATTGGTGAAACCATACTAATTATAGATACAATCATATACACTTATTAAAAGACGAAATGTAGCTTGAATATATCAATTTATTCAACCTGTTCGTAGCTCTATAATATTAAATCTTATTAACACATTGCAGTCCTTGGACATACTAATACGCTATCTCTATTTGAAATATGGTAGTTGACGACATAGAAGTTCATTCATAATGGCGCGATGGATAGTGCGCGTTCATTTTTTTTTGCAACCAATGTGGGTCAAGGGCTGTAAGACCTAAAAACACTGCGGCCTTGCGGCCTATTGTATTTCCCCACAATGTTCTGTTCATGTGAATTGATCCAGCCCCTGTGTTAGTTCTAGGAGTCTATGCGCCATATTTTTCACGGGGATCTCATTTGCTGTAATGCTAAGCTCGTGTCTCCTACGTACAATTGCTTCACAATGGAAGATTATATGAGAGGAAGCTTTCTCGTCTTCATAGCACAGTCTGCACAGTGGTTCATCTCTCCAGATCCCCATTTTGTGCCGATGTTCTCGTAGAGGGCTGTGGCCTGTAAGTAGGCTGGCCACAATTGTGGTGTCTCTCTCTGCTTCCTTTTCAGTTGCAGGAGGTCAGCAGTTAAAGAGGCTGATGGATTTTTTAGCATTCGTTTGCTGTGTTTCTGTCCATTTGTTTTATCCCACTATAGTCGGTGCTTAGTAGATACCCATTTGCAGAATATATTACGGGCTATGGTTTTGGTAATGTTGGAGTTCTGATGAGACTCTAACATAACCAAAACGTACGCGGTCCTTGGGTTCCAATATACTCCGTTTCGTCGCGGTTTTCCGACCTCTGCATCCAGTTAGTGTATCCCTAACATCTCTCGGCAGAGGTTTCGGATGGAGTCCTCCCACCTGTCCCTCGGCCTTCCAACTGGTCTTTTGCCTTCTGTTTTGTTATTCAGCGCTTTCTTTGGGATCTCGCCCTCATGCATTCTGTGTACGTGTCCCGCCCATTTCAGTTTCCTCAACTTAATTATCGTTGCTATGTCGGTGTCGTCATTGATTGGAATACTTCATAATTAGAACGCAATCCCCAACCTCCTTCGTCACTTATAGGCCTACAGATCTTTTTCAAGATTTTCATTTCGAAAATGTTTAGCAAATCCTCCGTTTTTTTAGAGAATGTCTAGGGTCTCTGCTCCAAATGCTGGTACTGCGCGTATTAGGGTTTTGTAAATTATTACCTTTGTGCGCCTGTCGATGTTTTTATATCTGAAGAATGTTGAAAGTGAAAAATAGGCTTGGTTAGCTTTCCTTATGCGTTCTTTTACTTCGACTGTCTCATCTATAGTTTTTGTTAATGTGGCACCTAGATACTTGAATTTCCCCACTGATTCGATTGTGGCCTCCTAGCGAGACGTTCTGGCTGAGTCTTCGATTGCTGCGTGATTGTACCATGATTATCGTTTTGTCTTCATTTAAGACTAGTCCAACTTCTTTAGCTGCATCTTCCATGCATATGTACACTTCTTTGGCCGTCCAGATGTCTCTGGCAATTATGTTTATGTCGTCTGCGTATCTACTAAATGTTTCGATTTGTTTAGTAGTGTGCTCTTTGTATCCACTGGTAATTTCCTGATTACTTACTCGAGTGCCAGGTTGAATAGCGTTGGCGCTAGACCGTCCCCTTGCTGCAAACCTCGGAGTGTGGTTAGTGGCTCCGTCAAGTTGTTTTCCACTTTGACTTGTGAGGTCGATTGTTTCTTTAATGAGTCGAATCGAACTAGCTTATTGGGGATGCCAAACTGTATCATGATCTCATACAGTTTATCTCGGTCGATGCTATAATATGCTAGGCGGAAGTCGATGAAGATTTGATATACATCGATATTCGTATATACAAATTAGTAAGATTTTTCGAGTTTCGAGAACAGCTGATCGGAGGTGGATTTGCCTGGTCTAAAACCCCCCTGTTAGGCTCCAGTTATGGTTGATGCAAATACTTAATACAAATACTCTTACTATAGAGGTAAAGATTTTATTTGCTGTGCACAAAAGCGATATGCCTCTGTAGTTCAGACAGTTGAGTTTGTCCCATTTCTTATATATCGGCCATATGACGCTTTTCCGCCATTTGAGATATATTTCCCGCATCCCATATCCCATATTGCATTATCAGTTCGTGAATCTGAAACAAGTACCGGGTCTCCGTTCTTTAGTAGCTCTGCTGGGATACCATCCGCCCCAGGTGCTTTGTTGTTTTTCTGTCCGTTTATGATGGCCCTTCCAACTTCCAACACCGTTGGTGCTTTTACAGAGGTGTCGTTCGCCCCCGGGTAGGTTGGACTCTGAAGTTCATTCGCTGCGGGTATCGTTGTGTTTAGCAGTTCTTGGAACTATTCCTTCCACCTGGTTTTGATTGCCTCCGTGTCTGTCAGTAAGTTTTCTTCCGCGTCTTAACACGTGTTTGTCCTTGGTTTATATCCGCTCTTGATGTTTTTCAGCTGTCGATACGCTGGTATTATGTCGTTTTTATCGAAGTCTGCATTGATGTTAAGTAGAATCTCGTTGTGGTATTTACTTTTCTTTTGTCAGCATATCTTCATGACTTCCCTGCGTAGTTCGTTATAATGACATAGAAGTATGTCAATTTATAATCAAAGTATAGGAGCTGTTAACGTAACAGTACATTATTTTTTATTTTGAACCTTCCCTCAAAGAAAGCCGATTGAAGAACTTTTGGTTTTTCGAACAGTTTTCCGTTTCGTCCGTGAATCTTTTGAAGGAACGAAATTGGAGAATCGCTTTGATATCCTGGAGTTTTGAGAAATTTTCGTTTGAAAATCTTGGGAAAACCATTTTTGGTTTTGTTGAAAATATTGAGTTTTTTCTCGATTTTGCGGGAAACTGTTACTTGTCCTTTGTATAAGACCATGGGGCAACTGAAGAAGTTTTTCCCTGATTTAGAAATTTTCCCTGATTTTAGGAAAAAAAATTACCTACATTTTGGATCAGATCATGAGAAACAGAAAACATCATAGACATTTACAATTTTGCTTTGATTTTGTACCAGGCTAAGAGAAGAGGAATTTTTACTAAATTTAAAAATTTGTGTTTTGTTTTTACTAAGGTTGTTGGAAGATTTGGAGTTTCCCCATGATTTTCGAAAAAAATGATACTTGGATTTTGGACATTTCAAATTGATTCTTCTTAAAGTGCCTATCCTCTGTGGATGTTGGCTATCACGTTGGTCCAAATCACTCTTTTCACTGCCGCCCTGAATAGAGCTGTTGATATCATGTTCGTAAATTTGGCAGCTACGATATTGGTCCGCGTCCTTCTGACCTTATTTTCCCCTGTAGGATGAGTTGAAGAAGGTGATATTTTTCACCTCGCATGATATGTCCAAAGTATTTCAATTTTCCGCGTTTGATTAATGGACGACCGATTTACATCCAGTTTTCTTGTGAAGTGGGTGAATTAATACACATTTCCATTCGTCAGGAATTTTCTCAGTACTCCAAATATTCTGCATGATTTCTTGAATATTTCTAGCTACTTTTTACCACATAATTTTAACATTTCAGCAATTATTCTGTCTTATCCTAGCGCTTTATTGTATTTCAGTCCTCCAATTAGTTGTTTGACTTCTTCTAGCGTAGGAGGTTCCGAGTTTGGATTGTGTGTGGTTTTCTCAAAAGTGAGCTGTTCTTTAGGATGTTCATAATTTAGGAGGTCTTTAAAGTACTCTGCAAGTAGTTCACCGTTTTCTATATTATTTGTTGCTAGTGTTCCATCTGGACGCCTAAAGCAGAGGCTGGGGGTTGATAGTTTTAAGTTCTTCTTTAAATTTCTTGTAGTAGTTTCTGGTGTTGTTTTTCTTGGTCTTGTCTAATCTGCTGATTTTGTATGTTTGTTTTCGAGTTTTGAGGAATTCTTGCCATTTTATTTCTGATTTAAGAGAGTTTCAGGTGTTGGTTCTTAGTTCTATTGCTTTGTCACATATCTTCATTCAATACAATTATCATCATTCCACCATCGATGTTTTCGTTTTCTGGGTGGCATACCGAGTGATTGAGATGGCATATCGTGTTTTTTATTTCGCTGGCTTTCCTTTATCTATTCTATAGTTTCCAGATTCAAAATGATTTTCATCTCTGTATCGCGATTCTTGTAAAGCTAAAATTTTGATGTCAATTTATTTAGTACGTTAGTTGTTTTAGTTCGCCAGTTCGAAGTAACGTCTTGATGTTCAACGTGCCTAAGTATTGTTGGCGTCCTGGTCAAAGAGATTTGGGAAGCTCCGACACATTCCCGCACGATATTCTCTGTCACCTAGAATCCGATGACTGAGATTGTCTAGCGCAGCTATTCTCAACCGCTGGTCCGGCGGACCACCAAAAGAGGAGAAATTTTACTAGTCCGCGGACAATTTTTTCTATACGCGAAAAAAATTTACTTGTCAAAAAAACAAAATAATAATAACTAAATTTTAATTTATAAAATTACGAAATACAAATATCTTAAACTAATTTTAATTCTATGTAATTTATGATTAGTACGACACTGAAGAAAAATAATTACATATATTTACATTTAAATATTATTGTAAATAAATGATAATAAAAAAACTGTAATAGTTCTTTAATACCTAGTAAAATGTTGTTGTTAAAAAATATCACTGGTCCGCGAATTTTTTTTTATTTTTTATTTTACTGGTCCGTGGGCCAAAAAAGGTTGAGAAACGCTGGTCTAGCGTATTTTCTAGCCTGGGGTAGATGCCTTGTTGGTTGATTCCATCATGCTAATTAGAAAGTAGTGTGGAGATCACACGTGGATAATCTCAATGTTGCAACTAAGGTATTGAGCCTTAAGGGGCTTGTACACGAGCAACAAAAATGCCCATTACCGGGCAATGTTTCCGAAATGATGGCCCGGCAATGTTTCTGGACAATGTGTTACCGACATATTGCTAGGCAATGTGTAGCCCAGTAAAAACAACGCCCAGTCAATCGGGCAACAGTATTGCCCGAAACTTCGTGCGTACACGTTCAACAATTATAGTCTACAGGAGGGTATAATCTTAGGTAATTTTTTATTTAAAATGATTTCAAACTGGATCAAGAGACACGGATGATTTTTTTTTCGTGAAGTCATATTTTTGTATTTTCTTCATAATTGGTGATGATTAAGTGCCTTTGCGATAATATTATTGGTGGCCTTGACTACCAAATCCATAACTTTACCAATATCTTCTTGTAACTCGGTGGTTAGTTTATTAACAAAAACTTTATTTACAATTTACATACAGTAAAACAGAGTAACAATAAATGGTGTAGAACTTTCTCGAATAATCTTGTAAGGACGGACCTTGTAAAAACCGTTGAGATCAGGGTGAAGATCTCGAATAGTCTTGTAAGGACGGACCTTGTAAGAACAGTTGAGATCTGGGTGAAGATCTCGAATAGTCTTGTAAGGACGGACCTTGTAAGAACAGTTGAGATCTGGGTGAAGATCTTAATAGTGTTGGGCAGCGGGACGCCTTATATACGGTCCAGGGTTGCGCACGAGTTAAGGGTAGTCGCACGGGGGGTGCGCATTCAATAGGGTGGGAGTCTTTAGGAAGGGCGTGATGTGACTGCAGCGCTACTCTGGTGGGCGCTCGGAGGATCTCGGTTACAACTCTCCCCCTCAGAACTCTAAGAGCGAGTCGATGCGGAGTTCTGTTGAGGATGCTTGCGGGGTCGGCCTCGACGGCGGATCGGCAGCACCGGGAGTACTTCTTGAGTTCCTTCTATAAAAGACCGCAAGGCGGAAGTGTGATACACACCTAGAGGTGTAGTGGGATCATCGGTGGCGGCGATTTCATAACTGCATGGACCCTTGGCGGCGAGTATAACATAGGGCCCATCTCGTTTAGGGGCAAATTTAGACGTGTAGGCGGCAGCGGCTTTGCTCAGGGAGTGCACGTCTACCAATACTTTATCTCCCGATTGATAAACGGGGGCGGTGCGACGGTGCTGGTCGGCGTAGTATATTCGTCTATCTTGTTGATATTCTTGAGAATCTTGGGCCCGTTGAAAGGTGGCGGCGATAGCCAACAGCCGGGGGGTGATTTCGGCGACGAAGTTTTCGTTACTTACTATGGTCCGTAAGTCGGTCTGTATCTCGCAAGGACTTCTTAGTTCTCTGGCCAAGGTGAGGTAAGCGGGGGTATATCCAGTGGTCTGACAGCGGGTTGTGTTCATAGCGAATCGGACGGCTGGTAGATGGGAGGTCCACTGGCGGTGGGAAGATCGTAGTAATATGGACAGCTGGGCTTTCATATCTCTGTTTTTTCTTTCTACCATGTTAGCAGCGGGATGATACACTGGCGTGAAACTCTGGTCGATTTTTAGACAGAAACAGAGGTGCTACATGATAGCGCTAATAAATTGTGTCCCATTGTCGGAAATGATGCGACGTGGAACGACGTATCGGAGGCAAACTTCTTCTAGAATGCTCTGGGCGCAAGCTTCGATGAGCGATGAGCGATGGCGATGAGCTCAACCCAGCGGGTGGCGCAATCTTCGATTATGAGGACCCAGTTCTTTCCGTCAGGAGAGGTAGGCAATGGGCCGAACAAGTCGATGGCGATAGACTCGAATCTCTGTTGTAGGACTGGGGTTTGCAGCAGTCCTGCGGGACGTTGGTTGCTGGCTTTGTATTTCTGGCACTCAGGGCAAGCCTTAACGTAATCGCGGACTTGCGTGTACATTCCCGGCCAAAAATATCTCTCTGCAATTTTGTGGTAAGTGTGGTCGGTCCCATAATGTCCAGCCGTGGGATTGTCGTGCAGTTCTTTCAGAATTTGGATTCTCTGGCTAACAGGGATGACAAGGCGGGGTTCGTCGACGTCGTCGCCATCAGAGGAATACCGGTAGAGTACACCTTGGGATAAAGTATAGCCTCGAGCGGTCCATCGGCTGGTTTCTTCTGGCTGGTCGGCATCGAAGCAGTCGATAATCTTTTTCAAATCGGGATCGGCTAGTTGCTCGGTGCGGGTTGTAGCGGCGCCTTTTGATGGCAAATCTGTTGATATAAAATAGATTTCTGTGGCGTCGGGCGCTTCTGTGCCGGTAGGACGGGACAGGGTGTCGGCGACTACATTGCTCTTTCCGGGGGTATATTCGATCTTCAAGTTAAAGGCTTGTAGTTGGAGCGCCCAACGGGCAAGGCGGCCACTAGGTGTTTTAATGCTCATTAGCCACTTGAGAGGCCGGTGGTCGGTAACGACGACAGTTTCGGCCTCTTCCACATAGCCACGGAACTTTTGGACGGCCCATACTAGAGCTAGGGCTTCTCGTTCCGTGGTGTTATAATTTTTCTCGGAGGGTGTGAGTAGGCGGCTTGCGTACTCGATGGGGCGTTCCTCAGGCCCCTCCCCCTGCAGTAAGGCTGCCCCAATGGCATATGCGCTGGCATCGGCGCGGAGTGTGTATGACAGACCCGGCTCGGCTTGGCGTAAAATGGGCGCGGTCGTCAGTAGCTCTTTCAACTTCTGAAACGCTTCTTCTTGGTCGGGGACCCCGATCCAGGTGACATTTTTCTTTGTCGAGTTCGTCAGCGGGCTTGCTCTGGATGCGAAGTCGGGGATAAAACGCCTGTACCAATTGCAAGTCTGAAGGAACGTCAAAACTTGTTTCACGTTGACGCGCCTCGCCATGTCCTTGATGGCTACGACTTTTCCAGGGTCAACGTGGATACCAGAGGTGCTGATGATATGCCCCAGATACTTTACCTGGGCGCAGGCGAAAAAACATTTGGACCTGTTCAGCCGTAGCTGAATATGTTTCAGTCGTGAAAAACATGCCAGGAGGTCGGCTTGGTGTTTTTCAAAATTTTCTGACAAGACGATGAAGTCATCGGGGTAAGCGAGCAGGCGTACACCGGGTAGGCCGAGTTTAAATCGGTCCACTAATCTTTGAAAGGTGGCTGGCGCATTTCTTAATCCGAAAGGGAGTCTCTTGAAACGGTAAATGCCAAACGGTGTGATAAACGACGTCTTGTCCCGATCATCCCGGTGTACTAGCACCTGGTGGTATCCTGCCTTGAGATCCATCGTCGTCAGGTACAAGGAGTTTCCAGTAGAGTGTAGTAAGTCTTCTAACCGAGGTAGGGGGTATTGGTCGGCTTTAGTGATGGCGTTAAGCCGTCGATAATCAATACATAGCCGCCGGCTACCATCTGGTTTCGGTACCAAGACCACAGGGGAAGCCCAGGCGCTATCGCACTCCTCTATTATATCATCCTGGAGGAGTTGTGCGACTTCTTTCTTCAAGACGACGGTTTTTGCGGGGCTCGCTCGGTATGGTGAACTTGAAACGGGTGATTCACTTCCGGTTTCGATTCGGTGCTCAGCGTATGGTGTCGGTGGACCTGTCGGTGCGAATACAGAGCGGTTTTCGTTCAACAAATTGTTTAATTTGTCTACTTGCCAGGGCTCTAAGGCATGGCCTTCTTCCTTATGTCGTAGGCCTACCGCTTCCATGAATAACATCTCCACGTCTGGGAATAGGTTTTCGCTTTCTTCGGGTAAGGCAAGACTCCACTCATATTCAACTGCCTGCTTGGCATCGTCAAGTCGATATTGTGAGCGGGAGGCCATATAGAAGAAGTGGTTCACGGGTACATGCTGAGGGTCTTCTGTAAACCACGGTGCCCTGGGTGGGCTAGCGATCGGTTAAAGCATCTGAACGGGAATTCTGTCGCTCACCATTTCGTCGAGAGGCGGTGCGCTGATCGGACTCGTGATTAGGTAAGGAGTCGGGACGAAGTCCTTTTGGGCAAAGCTGTAGGTTTCGTGTTGGTTACCGTCGTAGTGCCAGCGGTTTTGTTTAAAGTTGACACTTATGCCCGATATCCTAGCAAAATCAGTGCCGAGGAGGCTTTTGACATGTGGAGCACCTGGAATGTGTATTATTTTTATTGGGAAAGTTCTTCCCTTTAACGTTATTGGTGCAATAGCACACAGGGCAAGTTTAGTGGCACTACTGCCGTTCGCTAGCGTTAGCTGGATATTTTTTGGTGCGAACGGAATATTCAGTTTCCGAAGGGTTTCGTAAAGTTCAGGGCTGGCGAGGCTGGTTTTGGTCCCTGTGTCGAGGTACGCAGTCCCTCGAATTCCCTGGATTGAGATGTCTATTGCGGGCCTACTGCTTTCTTGTGCGTCTAGCAGGCAAAATGGAATCTCTGCTGGGGTTTTGTTACATTTCGGGCAATTCCAGCGTAAAAATCCAGGCGTACCACACCCATAGCATTTGAACGTGGTGGTCTCGTTATTCGGTTCGGCAGTCCTCGTGTTTCGGCTTGCCTTTGCTTTTTTCCTACAAACGGCACTCGTGTGTCCCATAGCGCGACAAAAATCGCACCTGTCTAACGGCCTTCTCTCTAGTCGTTTTTCTTCTTTCAGAAGACGTTCGCTTTGTTTCGTCCTGGATCTGTCGCGAAGGTTCTCTTCAACTTCTCTCGCAGCGGTCAAAAGTTGGGCAAACGTCTTAACCAGACTCCGGGAGATGCGATCTCTGATTTCGTAGCTCAGGAGGCCATATATGAGGTCAATTTTCCGTTCTTCGGTATCAAGTAGTGACCGTTTCGTGGATACGAACAATCCGGTCGTTCCTCTTTAGCCTGTGGTTTTGCGAATACTTCCAAGTACAATTTAAAATTTGGTAGCTTGGGGGAAAACTCATTTTCTATGAGTTTTTTAGCGTCGTTCCATGTTTGGGCGCTGGAAGCTACACCTGTCCACCAGGTGTGTGCAGGTCCCTCTAGTAGTAGTGGCAGACCTTTAAGGGCGTTTGAATCGGTAATGCCCTCTGTTTCCTTGTAGAAGTAGGTGCTCGCCAGGAATCCTTTGACGGCTTCAGAACTTCTCGTCCCATCGAATCTTACCGGGCAATGGGTAAAATGTTTGGTCACTGCTGGTGCTCGGATGCTGTTGATTAGCTGCTGTAGTTGGTCCGGCGTCAGCGCCATGGCCCTCTCTTGCCTTCGAGTGGTAACTGGAATCTTGGATTTTCACTCGCGATTTTCTTTTTCTCGAGCCCCACGTTGGGCGCCACTTGTAACTCGGTGGTTAGTTTATTAACAAAAACTTTAATTACAATTTACATACAGTAAAACAGAATAACAATAAATGGTGTAGAACTTTCTGTCAGAATCTCGAATAATCTTGTAAGGACGGACCTTGTAAAAACCGTTGAGATCAGGGTGAAGATCTTAATAGTGTTGGGCAGCGGGACGCCTTATATACGGTCCAGGGTTGCGCACGAGTTAAGGGTAGTCGCACGGGGGTGCGCATTCAATAGGGTGGGAGTCTTTAGGAAGGGCGCGATGTGACTCTGGTGGGCGCTCGGAGGATCTCGGTTACATTCTTAAAATATTTGTGCGCAAAGTGCTTCCTGGTGAATTATGCAATGGAAAGATAACACGTCATGAACAATTTTTTCTTTTAAAATTTTGACAAATCCTTTTTAATTATCATACTTTTTACCTCCATTCCAGTAAGTGGTATGTGATTTTTCTTCAGATATTCGGTCACTGCATTTGCAACTTCTTCTACTCGTGTTTGACCCTTGAGTGGCAATAATCCCAGTAATTCTTCTTTGGGACCGTCTGATGAAATATACCGAACAAAGAGGACAACTTGCGCAGTATCCTTTATGTCATAAGACTCATTAGCCGCTATTGATATGGCTGATGGTAATTCAACGCACTCAACTTGTTGTAGGCATACATTTAATGACATTTTTTTGCCCTGTCTGTTACAGTTTTGGCCGACAATGGTAAGCTTTTGATTTTATCCATAACATCTGCTTTATTGTTAAAATTGTTAAAAAGGTGTGTCAGCCACATTTATAAAACAATTCTTATGTACTCGCCACCAGTGAATGGTTTTCTGTTTTTGGCGATTTCGTGACTCACGACAAAGTTTACCAAGGTAGCATTATTTGCAGACTGTATCCAACAATTAAGAGAGGAACCTGTCTTTTTTAAATTCTTCTGAAGTTCTTCAATTGCTTTCTTTCTTACATCACCGAAAGGATAATTTTTCGCAAATGCGGCATGTTTATTTTGGAAATGTCTCACGTCATTAGACTTTATGTTTGATGGTTTTTCATGGCAAATAAGACAAGTTGGAACCAGTTGCATTAGGTACAAAAGCAAATGATTCAGTCCATTCTGTTTGATCGATCGGCTATTTATATATATTTTTTATAAAAACCATTTTGCGAGAAATTTAAAGTTTCTGAATTATATCCAGGAAAGCACAATTGTCAACCATGCACTAACTTGACTGAGAGACACAATAACTAAAAGAAACAACCGAGATCTGAGATAATATGTACAAGCCGCGCTGTGACTGTGAGTTTCAAGAAACAGTTCTGTTTCTTTTTTTTAATCTTTTTAATGTTTCAATATATCTCTAAAGAGCCATAAGTTCACACCAAAAGAGCCACATGTGGCTCCTGAGCCACAGTTTGCCGACCCGTGGTCTACAATGAAGAAGTACTTGTTAGTGCAGCATACACAGTACTTGCTAATAAGAAGAAAGAAAAAAAAAACAGAAAACTTTTGAATCGACCTTACTTAAATAGATGAGGGACACTTTTAAAAATTTTAGTAGAATGTCAAAGGGTGACTTTGAGGATTTAAATAACAAAATCGGATTAATTTAACTAACTGATTGTAGTGTACATTTTCAAAAGCAGGAAAACTCAATGTTCGTTGCATTTGGCTGATACTGACATAAAAAATTAACGGCAATGTTGACTAGTGGTCGCTCCGGCAGCGATATCAAAAGCAACATGACGGCCAGTAGTGGCAATACGGGCCATATTGCCGGCAACACAGATATATTGCCGATCCATGCGTACATATTGCCGGAAATTTTGCTAAATATTGAGCAATATTGCCCAGCCATTATTCGCTCCGAGCGCAACAGCACTAGCGCCAAAGGTAACACTTTTAAGAACTTCAAGACCGAAATACGAGAAAAATAAAATTTTCCTTATAATCATTATTTATCAAGTGAATGGAAAATTTCAAAGTGTGTCTGAAAGTGTTTTCTCTGCTGGTTGTAAACAACCCCAGGGAAATGACCTGAAAACGATGCCGCTATCCGTTTTTAATTATCTGCATCTGCATCATTATCCGTTCTCGAGATCCGGACTTGTGAAGTCGAAATTCTGGAAATGTTTCGCAGTAAAAAATGGAAACTTTCCAAACAATTTACCCAGACATTTCCATTCTTGTCTTCAGTGTGCAGAAAATGATTTCACTGGGATTTGTTGTTTCCGAGTGGATAGTAGAGAACCGAAATTGCAACTTTTTTCCTGATCAAAACGATGGATTTTTTTGGGCGATTTTTTCAGAAATTTTTGAGGCTTTCAGAAATTTTTATCTGAACACGATTTTCCCGTTTATTCGGTTAAAATTCTCGAAATACCCAAGATATAGGCTATATCTTGCTTATTTGTAACTTTAGAGTGATATATAAAATAGTTTTCAGCACTTCGGGGTTCCTTCGGGCAACTAATAAAATCGGTTATCGGTTTAAAACTCGCTTCTTTGGTTTTACTAAACTACTCGACAAGACGAACATATCGATATGTAAAAAAGATTCAATTTTTCATTGAGAAATTTCAAAGTAAAATTTTATGATTGTCGATTTGATAAGTCGATATCTCTGAAACAGTGATAGATAATTAAAAACGGTTTGCGTTATCGTTTTCAGAAGGTCATTTCATATTGGCACACTTAGATTAACCGCGGAAAATTCATTGGTTTCCAAGATCTCTACTCCAATCCCGAAATGTCTTTGAATTTTACTCAATTTTAGCAGGCCATCGTGAACGCAGAAAGCTAGCGAAATATAATTTGTAATCTGCAGCAAAAATGCTTCCAGAAACGTTTTTCATTTTGCTATAACTGAAAAAATAACGTAACGTAATAATAAGAAAATCGATTTTCTTGCATTTTATCATTTCAGCAATCTTGACTTCCCGGTTCCATGGTATTTTTTAATAAAAAGCCTCCTAGGAATATGATATACGTTTTCCGACTAATTTTGAGATGCTGGATCGATTAGAAGTCTCTGTGACAAGCCATTCAAAAGTGATGACATCGTGAAATCCGCGGAAAATACGAGAAAATGTATTTCCTGAAAATCATTATTTATCAAGTGAACAGAAAATTTCAACGTTTGCCTGAAAGTATTTTCGTTGCTGGTTGTAAATATACAAATAGCATCTTGCTGCCGCTTTTGGATTCCGAATAAGCGGAGTAGAATTTGTGGTTTTCCACAAAATCCGAAAATCCCAAGTTATAATCCGACTTTATTTGACAATTCAACAAAGACATTGCAGAGATCAGAATCTTCAATTAACCGGTAAAAAAATGTATTGAATAGGAGACGTTGTCTTTTTGGTCACTGGTAGCGCTAAACGCGGTTATTCACGGAGCGAATTGCCGGCCACACATTGCCGTTAAAATATTTGCTCGTGTACAAGCCCCTTTAGAGGTTGTCTCAAGATATTTTCTGACATTGACTGTTTTACATTTCTTAAACATTGAAACTTTTAGATTAATAAGACTTAATATTTATAGCTACATTTCTTGTTTTAATAAATGTATAGTATATGTTAGTGTATAGTATAAGTGTAAGTATATAGTAAGTATATAGTAAGTATATAACTATATAACAGTAAGTGTATAGTATATGTGTATATATAGTTTACCTTGCTGATTTCTTTTTCGGGCCGATGTATGGCAGCCATTATTAATAATATACCACAATTCGATTTGGTATTGAAAGAAATCTGCTCATCACAAATAATCTTATAACAAGCGATTAATAATTGAAAACTTATCTCAGGCATATGCTGACTAATATCACATTGATTTAATAAGGAAACTAGAAATTTCGATGAATTGTAAATGTAAGTGTGAACTTGATGTCTGTCGCAACATTCAGAACTAAAACAAATAAATTGCATTATAAATATTTTGGTTGTAAACGATATTTCTTACTATAAATATGCAACTGATTTTAAGTAGTTGTTGCAGGCAAAGATGAAAATTATGTCGATGATCCTCGATAGGGCTTGAATTCCAGGTGGGAAATTATTAAAACATGAATTTAAATGAACTAAAACTTCATTTTCTTGTGATAGTTTTAGAAACTTGTCCTCGATGTCCCAGTCGGGGATCAAACAAATTATTTGCATTGCCATTGCAGCTGTAACTTGCTCCTCTTGCATTGACAACAAAATCCTTGTCACTGTCTTCTTGATAGGATGTTTCGGGTCAATTGTTAAAAAAATATAACATATTATTTTTGTTACTAAAGTACAATCCTCTGTTGTATCCACACATTGCAACAACTAAAAAGAATAATTGAATGTTATAAAATTGTAACAATTTGAAGTTGGTTGGTTGGAGGGTGGTGAGGGTAGTTAAAATAAGCCATAGTGAAGGCGACCTGTCTAGGGGTGACAACCCTGAATAATAAGCCTCCCAAGTTAACAACTTGGGTAGTATCTAGGACAGTGGATCGCCACTGTCCCACGAAGAATATATATATATAATACTCTTCAACTGAGCATGGAGTTTTTTCGCTAAATGCACTACCCTAGGTGGTAGCCAATCCACCGTCACCTATGGTCATGGTCACGTTAGCGGACCTTTGGATTCTCGGGAGTCCGCACCAACATGCCTAAAGGATGAGTCAGAGCATCCTGGAATCACCGAACGTAATCTCAAACCAAGACGGCAAAGCTTCTTCGCAACATTTAATGCCAACTCACTGCTAAAAGTGGGTAAACTGAAACATCTGACTGATTCACTAACATGACACAACATAATAGTGACAGCAGTACAGTAAACCAGATTTACGGACGAACATGCCTTCGAGTCCAAAGGCTACAGAATCCTCAAAGGAAAAATGGGTCAGCGGTAATGAAGAGTGTACCCCATTTAGGTACAGGATTTATAATCAATCACAGGATTCTGGATTCAGTCACCGACTTTACCTCCTCGAGCAGTCATGTATCCATCCTCTCTCTCAAATGTGCAAACAAGGGCTACAGTATAGTCAATGTACATGCCCCAATCAACCAGGACAACAGACGCAATCCAGACAGAACTGATACATTCTGGGAAGACTTAGAAGATCTTATCTCTAAACTTCCAGAGAGGCACACCATCAAACTGCTTAGTGACTTCAATGCTCTATTGAAAAGAGAGAAAAAATACAGAAACATAGTGGGCAATTATATATTCAGAAATAGCTGATGATACTAAGTTGAGACGGATCCACAATTAACTGTATAGTGAGGTAGAGCTAGTTGCAAATAGATACAGCTCACCAAACCAACTCGCCAACACGCTCGGCAAGCGTGGGGTTTTAATTGCCAAAAGCCTCATTAATGAACATGTCAAATTTCAAAATGAAACTACCCCAGGCGAGTAGAGCACAAGACTCAGAATCTCACTGTGATCAACCATCACGCTACCTCAAGGATTCTGGGGGAGGTAATAATGGGGAGGTGACTTAAAACTTTACATATAGCTGCATTTAACATCCATACAATGAAGCAAGAAGAACATTTAGAAGCCTTAGAGAAGGAACTTGCTAACAATAAATGGGATGTTGTGGGATGGAGTGAAACGAGACTCAGCGGAGAAACCACCACGATCCTCAGATCAGGACACATGTTGTTCTAACGAAACAGCGATAGTAACTCTCACGTCAGCGGGGTCGCCATAATAATCCATATCAAGCTAAAACACCTTGTGACGAAGGTCGAAGCCATCTCAAAATGTGCAATCTATGTCGTAGTCAAACTAAACAGCAGGCACAAAATTCAAATATTACAGGAATATGCTCCTACCAGTGCATCATTGGAAGATGAAAGCGAGCAGATCTATGAAGACCTAACAACAGCTAAAGACGCAGAAAAATCCAAACTGGAGACTTTAACGCAAAGATCGGACCCAGAGAGGCTACCGACCCGCCAAATATAGGCCACTTCGGTATGGGAAGACGAACCATCAGAGGTCAAAACATGGTTGATTTTTTATGCAAAGAAAATATCTCCTGCTTGAATACCTTCTACAAAAAACCAAGTACAAGAAAATGGACTTGGAAGAGTCCAGATGGTATTACGTGTAACGAAATAGACTATACACTGGCTTCGGATAGGAAAATATGCTCGGAGGTATCTGTCTTAAACTGTTTAAACAAGGGCAGTGATCACAGGTTAGTGAGAGCAAGAATGAGAATTAACACTCATCTCGAACGAAAGAAGTTGATTACAAAAACAATAAAACCATCTATAAAAGAGTTGACAGAAAGGAAAGAAGAATACAATAAGCAAATAGAGAGGAAGCTCCAACCAACCGAGGCTCTTAAGCAGCTTAATATAAACGAACTAAACACCAAAATTACCAACACGATCAGAGAAGCCACAAAGAAAGTTTGCACTCTTAAGACAAAGAAAAAAGACAAACTCAGTGTCAACACAGCCCAGCTAATAAAGGAGCGTCGGAACACACACAGGGACGCACCACAATATAAAACATTAAACAAGTAAAAACAGCGATACGAAAGGATATTCGGGCGCACAACACAACAGATTCTCGATGCCATCGAAGATAATTTGAACATGAAAGTACTATGCTCATCGAGAGCCAAAGGTAAGATGGTCATTCATAAGATGAAGAACAATCTGGGAGAAATAGTTACAGACAAAACAGATATAGTGACTGTGATACAGGATTTCTACCAGACCCTGTACAACCAGTCAGTCCAGCAGCCAAACCAAATAAAACAAAAACCGACCATCTTGTACGTGGGCTCAGAAGAAATTCCCGAAATAGATGGCCCTGAGCTCAGAGCAGCGCTAAACTCGATGAAAAACCTTAAAACACCTGGAGAGGACCGCGTAACAAGCGAAATGTTAAAAGATGAATCAGAAACATTGAAAAAATCAATGCTTATATTGCTAAACAAATGTCGCAAAGAGGGCAAGATCCCCAAAATGTGGCAAAATGCCGAGATAATACTTCTATTACTATCTAACAAATCGCCTGGACAGAATTTTCTGTCTTCTACCAACCTATAGAGCAGGCTGGTTTTAGGAAAGGGTACAGCACTGTCGACCATATCCAAGCAGTCCGCACACTAATAGAGAAATGCACGGAATATAACGTGACTCTGCATATGGCATTCGTTGACTATCAAAAGGCCTTCGACTCTATTGAGATATGGGCAGTGCTGGATGCCATGAACAGGGCAAGAATCGATTCTAGATACTCCGACTTAATCGACCATATTTATAACAATGCAACGTTCCAAGTTAACATCAAGGAAGATCTACGAACCGAGAAAATTAGGCCTCCAAAGAGGCGTGCGGCAGGGCGACACGATTTCCCCAAAACTTTTTACTCTGGCACTAGAGGACATATTCAAAAACCTGAGGTGGGAACAAAAAGGTGTGTGTATAGATGGAAATTATCTGAATCATTTACGTTTCGCAGACAACATTGTAATTATGAGCCAAGATATAAACGAACTGGAGGAAATCATAAACAAACTTAAGCAAGCTTCAGAAGATGTTGGCCTGCAGATGAACTTCAAGAAGACCAAAATCCTCTCATGAAAATGTCTAAACAACATTAGATAACCACCACTTGGAAACCGTTGAGCAGTATATCTATCTGGGACATTATATTAAATTGGGCAGGGACAACCAAACAGCAGAAGTCACAAGGCGAATCGACTTGACTTGGGCTACCTTTGGAAAACTAAACCATATTTTCAGAGACCGGAAAGTCCCAATCTACCTCAAGAGAAAAATGTACGATGCGTGCATTCTCCCCGTTGCAACTTATAGTCTAGAGACAACCACTCTCACAGTCAACAGCATAAACCGTTTAAGAGTCAGCCAGGGAGCAATGGAGCGAGCGATGCTGGGTATCAACCTAAGAGATAAAATACTCAAAACGGAAATTCGCAAACGCACACAAGTATCGGATGTCATAGAACGAATTACAAGATTAAGATGGCGATGGGCAGGTCATGTTGCCCGAGATGACGTGAAATGGACCAAGAAAATAATGCAGTGGAGACCCAGAAAGACAATAAGAAGTATTGGTGGACCCCAGGCGAGATGGCGGGATGACCTACAACTGCTATGCGGGAAGAACTGGATGCACACCGCTCAAAACAGATCGACCTGGAAAAAGATGGAGGAGGCCTTTGTTCAACAGTGGACGTTTAAAGGCTGAAGAAGAAGAAGTGGGCAATTATCCGGCACATAAGCGAACCAACCGCAACAGAGAACGATTAGTGGATCTGTGTAGGACATTTGGATTGCTCATGAAGTCTACAGCCTTCAAACACTTGCCTAGGAAGCAGAAGACTTGGATTTCACCTAATACCAACCTGGGTGAATTCCAGATAGATCATGTGGCCATTTCACGAAAATCTGAAAAGGAAATACAAAACGTGAAGGTACTATGAAACGCCAATCTGTACTCAGACCACTACTTCTCAAAGATCAAAATAAGACTCCAGCCTAGAAACACTAGATTACACAGAACCTCCAAAATGGTAAGATTTGACATAGAGCGACTTAAGAACAGTCAAGTCAGAGACTGAACAATACAGATCTATACAACTGGGACCAACTGAAGGTGGCCAATTCTTGGCCAATTAAAGGAGGTCAATCTTAAGGGTCAACTCGCCCCTCTCGCTAGAAGAAGGAAGCATCCGTGGTGGACAGAAGAATATGACAATGCAATAGCCCAAAGACAGACAGCCTGAGTGAAGTGGGATTCTAAAAAGACCAAGGAAAACTGGTATAAATATTTGGAACAAAGAAAGGTTATAGCCAAGATAATTCGAGGAACCAAACGGACCTTCACACAAAATCAAACAACGCAAATCGAAGAGAGCTTTGCTAAGAATAACTCCAGAGATTTCTTTGGGACCTTCAAACAGACACTCAGAAAATACGCTCTGCCTCCAGTTCAGAGACTCACAAGGCAAACTTGCTTTTAATGACAAGGACAACTGCCACCTTTTAGCTCAGTACTTTCAAAATCTACTCAATTGTGATCCACCAGCAAAGACTTCGACTATAAACAAACCACACTAAACCTGGACTCGGTGCCCCAGAGTTTGCCAGATCATTCAACTTCTTAAGAATAATAAGGCAGCTGGAGGGGACTCTATCATTGCTGAACTGTGGGAAGGTGCAGGTAGCAATGCCATGCGCAAGCTAATGGAAATCATCCAGAACATCTGGGAAACACAGAAATTACCACCCAATTGCAAATCAGCTCTGATCCATCTGCTTCACAAAAAAGCAGATTTTACTGATCTAAACAACTACGGTGGAATTTCTCTTGTCCTGGTAACATACAAGATTCTCTTGAAGGGGTTACAAACAAGGCCAGAAAATCAGCTGGATAATCAACTGGGAGAATACCAGGGAGGCTTCAGGAAGACCCGATCCTATGTTGAACAGATCCTCAATCTTAAAACTGTACTTGCGTACTCCAAGATGAGAAACCGCAAGGTGGTCGTCACCTTTGTTGATTTTAGGAAGGTCTACAATTCCATTAATAAAGAAACGCTTAACAAAGTACTACAGGAACTAGGGCTAGACAACAAAACCCACAGACTCATTCTAGAAACCTTGACCAACACCCATTCGAAGGTTAAATTTAAACTGTGTCCTTGAAAAGGTTATGAGAGAATGGCGCAAGAAACTGATATTGGCTATTCAGAGTAGTATCTACCTGGGAAGTAAGAACGATGGACTGGCTGTAGATTGCCTGGCCTTTGCAGATGACATGGCAATGATTGCTGATTCTCTTTAGATGGCAACAATGCAGGTAGATTGCCTCAGAAAACAGGCTGCCAAAGTGGGTCTTCAAGTGTCGCTGGAGAAAACAGAATATTTCACCAACATCAAAGAAGCAAACAGAGAGATGTTACTAGAGCAGGGAAACATGAAAAGTACTGAGAAATTTAAGTATCTCAGCAATTGGATTGAACCCAACTTATCAGAAAGAGCATCATTATCCATGAGAGTCAACAAGTTAGAACTAGCCTATCGACTGACTAAGAACACCTACAACAAGAAATGCCTGTCACACAACCTGAAACTTAAGCACTACACATCAGTCTTACGACCAGAAGCCCTGTATGCCATGGAGTGTCTTTCTTTGAACCAAAGAGGTCTGGTGGAGAAATTGGAAATCAGAGAGAGGAGAATCCTCAGGAAGATCCTAGGCTCATTAAAGGGAGATGGGGAATTCTGAAGGCATCATAACTCTGAGCTCTACGAATATATTGAGATGCTCTCCGACTGTGCAAACCTCGAAGGGAAAAGAAGGGGAGCTTTCTATGGTCACGTTGCAAGATTATGTCCAAACTGACTAACCAACCATCTATTCACCTTCTGGCAAAACAAGTAGGTTCGTACCACTTGGTTGACAGAAACCGAGAAGGATATTGAAGAACTGGGAATAACAGAGCTCGAAAACAGACAGTCTGTGAGACACACCCTGAAGGAAGTCTGGGGATTCCAGGAAAAACCTTGAACTAAAGGTACCCCTTGGATAGAAGAGAGAAAGGAGTTGGCAGACACTGGCAGAAGATGCGACCATACTGGGCAAAGATCAAAGTCCAACAGTTGAACAAGGGTGGTACAAAGTAAGCCTATTTTGAAACAAGAAGAAGTAATTTGAAGGATAGTTTTACATTTTTGATTAATTTTTGTTGTTCGACAGTTGAAGTGGCTCCTGTCAATTCATTGATTTGTTTCTGTAAACTTTCATTCTCGATTTGTAAGTCTTTTGGGATTGTGATCCGAACTGATTTTTCACACATGTTTCTTGATGCTTTTTTAACCTAAAAAAAATTCAAACTGAAATTTCTGTAACAATTTCTCTGGTAAATTTAAAACATCTGTTTGATAATTTTTACCTGATAAAACGTGAAAATTCTTTAAATTTTATTGCAATTTTACCTAAAACTTGTTACTCAACAACCACACTATTCCATAACCACAAAAATTAATTTAAAATTTAAACTTTATTCCGAATTCACTTCTTGATAATTCTGACGGAGAGAGTCGCGACTTTTCTAAACGTTGTCTGATTCATTAAAGTTGACTTTGTGGGGGTTTTTTAATGGAAATTCGTTTTGGAAATTGAATTTTTGGTACAATGGATGTGATATTTTGCACAGAGGATTTACAAGTGTTTATGTTGAGTATTTGTTTGGATGACTGGGTAAATATGTGTCAAATGGATGAGTAAATTACATTATTTCTTTTTTTTTGGGAGATTTAATTGATAAATATTGTGGAAAATGGATGGAGAAGGTTTATTGGAAGCTTTAAAAGAATATCAGGAAAAGGTAATTTATTTGTTAGTTTTTTTTTCTTGGTTAGGTTATTAGAATTTTTGCTTGGCTTAGAATATTTTGCATATTTTTTTTTTAAAAGTTTTGAATACAAAATTTTGTGTACAGTAAACTCCCTTCAGTCCTTTTTGGAGGAGAGGAGGGAATTTGTTAGAAAGGTCTGTAGAATGTACAACATGAAATGATTGAGAAAAAGAACAATATGAAATATTAAGTTCTGGGCTGTAAAAGGGAAGGGTCAAAGGGTCCTTCATAGATCCATTGTACCCCACCCTATTCCTCTAATTGTTGGTATACTTACCCATTTATAGCACCTCCCCTAGTCCTGATTCCTTTAGAAATTTCAGGATCTGAGTGGGATTCAAGAACTGCAACTCCTTTGCGTTCAAGCAGTGGGCCCCAAGATACATTTGTCTCTTGCAGGATTTACTCTGCTGCACAACAAATTCTAGATCTGTCATCCTCCTCTAGGCCTAGGGCCTTGAGGTGTTTTCTAAGTCTGCAGTGCCCGTCAGGACTCCTGTCAGTATTCTAAGCTAGTTCCTGTTTAGTTTCAGGCAAGCTCTTGTTCTTTTCTAGTTAAAAGATCCTAGCATTACTTTGGATTGTCTCAACTCTGGAAGTTCTTTACAGGTTTTCATCCATTGTTCTCTTATTTCTTCATCTAAACTTTTGTGGATGGTGTTCACACTCATGCCGCATAAGGGTTCCGGACCTATAAAGGGATTACTGGATCCCTTGTTTGCTAGGTGATCCGCTTCTTCGTTTCTGTCTATACCAGTGTATCCTGGTACCCAGTATAATGTTACTTTATTTTCTTTGCCAAGCTTGTTTAGCTTTCCCACACAGTCCCATACTAGTTTGGATCTGATGGTGTATGAGCTAATGGGGTTGATGGTTGCTTGGCTGTCTGACAGGATAGGAATTCGTGTTTTGTGATAATTCCTGTCGAGGTTAAAACCTTTAACTAGTGACCAGCGGTCTCACAGGCCGAGCGGCGTCAGCAAAATATAATTTCACCTCCTTCCTCGCGCTTTCTTTGTTATAGCGGCTGAGTAGCTTCGAGTTTTGTTGCGTCTACGCTGTAGAGAGGGATAGTTGCGTCATATAGTCCCAAATCGGTAAGTTAAATCGATGTAAAGTTCGGCAACGGCCTATCAGACCCTACCTCACCACTTAAGTGACTTTTTAACGTTTATTTTATTATTTTAGCGACGATAGGCCGCGCAGAGATAATCTATCCAAGAAAAGGGATTACTTTTGCGATAGGGTAATTTGCCTTAATCTCTGGAACAATATCTAAGTTTAGATATTTACTTATTGATAATTTACATATTTGCATACAAATATTTTAATAGGGTCTTTTACGATGGGATTTATTTCCATAAACCCACAAACAATTTCTAAGTATAGATATTTTTAATAATTTACATTCAAGCATTTTATTTTGGGTCGTTTACGACGGGATTGTTTCAATAATTCCACAAACATTCCATGAACATTTTACAACCGGGCTTAGAGGAACAATACCCCACGAACGGCTTGGAATACCTGAAGATTTATATAAATACGATCACCCCGAAAACACATATCAGTCATGGTAGGACAGTCAACATGTGACAGTCATACAGTTACTTCAAGCTACACAAACCGCCGTATTTTTACAGTTCCATCTGTCCATCCGTGGCCTTACAGCCCTCTGTGGGCCTTAGCCTCCTCCTTTCTTAGCCTCGTTTAGCATTCTTTTCCATCCTTTTCTGTCCGCTGCTGCTCTTTTCCAGTTCCTTATGCCTATTAGTTCTCTTGCGTCTTTTTGTATGTTGTCATGCCATCTTAGTCGTGGTTTGCCTTGTCTCCTGTTGCCTTCCATTTGTAGATCTTCTGTGGTATTCTTTCTTCTCCCATGCGTTCTACGTGTCCTGCCTATTGCAGCCACTGTATTTTTATATATGTTACTAGGTCTATTTCTTTATACAGTTGTACCAGTTCGTGATTATACTTTATCCTCCACCCGTCTTCTTCCTGGGTCGGTCCAAATATTCTTCTCAATATTTTTCGCTCGAATTTTAATAATAGGTCCTTATGTTTGGTCGTCATTGTCCACGATTGGCACCCGTAGGTCACTTAATGATGCTTTTGTACACTTTCACTTTGGTTTTTACCCCACTATTTGCGATTTCATTACACTTTGAACTGTGTAGTACGCTTTATTCCCGGCTATCAGTCTCTGTTGAATTGTTTGTGGTATTAAGTTCTGTTCGTTCAGTGTTGAGCCCAGATATTTAAATTCTCGTACCACTTCAATACTCATATTATCCATGGTTATGTTCTGTCCCAGCCGCGTTCTTGATTTTATGGCCATGTATTTCGTTTTGTCTTCATTCACCAGCAGTCCTATCGGTCTTGCCTCTTCTATCAGCTGAATAAATGTTTCTTTCACTGCCAGTACATTCCTTCCCACTATATTCAGATCGTCTGCATATCCTATAACTTGGCATGACTTGTTTATAATGGTGCTGTCAGTTTTTATTCCTGTGCCTCTGATCACTTTCTCGAGGGCTAGGTTAAATAGGATCGGCCAGGCCATCTCCTTGTCTTAGTCCTTTGTCTGTTGGGAATTTTTCTGTGAGCTGGTTTTGTATTCTGACCTGATTGAGCGTCTCTTCCATGGTTACTTGTATCATCTTGATTAGCTTCTGTGGTACTTCAAATTCTTTCAGAATGTTATATAGTGCTTCCCTACTTATACTGTCGTAGGCTTGTCGAAAGTCTACGAATAGTTGATGGATAGGTATGTCAAATTCCCACGCCTTTTTCATAATTTGTCGTGTTGTAAAAATTTGGTCGGTCGTGGATCTCCCTCTTCTAAATCCTGCTTGATACTCCCCTATTAGATCTTCTGCGTATATCTCCAGTCTTTGACGTATTATGGATGTTAGGACCTTGTATGCGACACATAGTAGTGAGAGGCCTCTATAGTTGTTACAGTCATGTCGGTCGCCTTTCTTGTATATTGGGCAAATTATGGCTATCTTCCACTCCTCAGGTATTTTTTCTGTTTTCCAGATAGTTTTTATTAGCGCATGTATTTTAGTTTCTAGTAGTTCTCCTCCTTGTTTGAGTAGTTCAGCTGGTATTCCGTCTATACCCGGGGCTTTGTTATTTTTTAGTTGTTGTACGGCATCTTTAATTTCTTGTAATTCTGGGTCCAATACTCGTGGTTGCACTGTGCATACGCTCGTTTTTGGTCCTTCGTAGTTGGTTCCTTGTTCTTTGTTTAGTAGTTCTGTGAAATATTCTTTCCATCGTAATAGGATTTTATTTCTCTCGGTCATTATTTCCTCGTCCTTATTCTTGCACATTTCTATTCTTGGGTGGAATTCGTTTTTGGTGCTGTTCACGGCTTTAAAGAACTTTCTTGTTTCGTTCTGTTCTCTTAGTTCTTCTAATTTGTCCAGTTGTTCATTTAGGTCTTTTCTTTTTTCTCTTCTGCATACTGCCTTTGCTCTCGCTCTCAAGATAGCGTATTCTTGTTCCTTAGTTCTTGTTGGCCTTTGCAGTAGTCGTTGTCTTGCTTTATTTCTCTCGTCTATTGCCCTCCTGCACGTCTCGTTCCACCATCGATTGCGCTGTCCTTTGGGTTCTATTCCTATGGTCTCCTCCGCTGCTTCTCTTATGCTTTTTTTCCCATGTGTTATTTGTTTCCTCGTGTTCTTCTTCTCTAGTGTTTCCACATATCTCTTGCGTTCATCTTTGTTCTTTAGGTTCTCTAGATTATATTTTCTTGTTTTTTCTCCCTTTTGGGCACGTGCTTTATTTATTCTCGTTCTTAGTTTTATTTTGACCATAAAGTGGTCTGAGCCTACTGTTGCTCCTCTCATGGTTCTGATATCCACTATGTTATTTATATTATTTTTACAGTTATTAGCAGTTATTACATGCAATGAATAATTCCGGACCTCCAAAGAAGAAGCGTAGGGAGTCAGGGATGTAGTGTCAAGCACTAGTAAACGGTTTGAAAATCCTCAAATTGAAAAATGGCTAGCACAGGAAGACTCAAGTGGATCGGAAGCCGAAAATATTCCCGAAAACTTGGTCCCGGACCAAAGTGATCATGACTCGAAAACAGAAGAAAGTGCTACTGAAGATAAAGAATCAATATAGGAGAATCAGCCTTCAGAAAGTGACAGTGATGATGAACCTTTATCAAGAGTAGTTAGATATTTCTATGGCAAAAATCGGTTCAAGTGGGCAAAAGATCCGCCAAACTGAGCTGTGTGAACACGCCAACATAACATTATAACTCGTATGCCCGAGTCAAGGTTGAATGTACAGGATGATAGAGATCCCTTTTCTCTGTGTAAGAAAATAATGACTCCAGATACTTTAGAAGAAATTTTGAAGTGGATAAATGTGAAAATTCACGACCACAAATTAAAGTACAGCAAAGAAAATCGTCCTGAACTACAAGATGTAGATATGATAGAATTGCAGTGTTCCTTGGTCTTCATATGTATTCAGCTATGTTCAAGTCCAACCACGAAAATTGTGATTACCTATTTGCAACCGATGGGACAGGTAGAGGCATTTTTAGATCAGTTATGTCAAAGAAAAGGTTTCTGAATCTGTTATTATGCTTACGATTTGATAATGGGGCAGACCAAGAAGAAAGAAAACAGAGTGATAAGCTAGCTTCAATTTCCAACATATTCGGAATATTTGTGAATAACTGCCAAACTCTATACAACATCGGAGAGTGTGCAACTATCGATGAAATGCTGATAGCTTTCAGAGGTCGTTCTTATTTCGTGATGTATATGCCAAACAAACCATCCAAGTACAGTTTGAAGATGATGTGTATGTGCGATGCTAAGACCAATTATTTCTATAATGGCTATATTTACAGTGGAAAGGGATCTGATGGTGAAACTTTGACAAACGATGAAAAGAAGTTGTTGGTTCCATCACAAGCGGTGATTCGCTTGACGAAAACCCATAGACGGTAGTAACCGCAATGTAACGTTTGACAATTGGTTCACATCGATTGAGTTGGTAAATGCACTGAAAAAACGAGGTCTTACATGTGTAGGTACTCTAAAAACAAAACAAAAGAGAAATTCCCAAAGAGTTCTTGCCATCTAAATCAAGAAATGTTCGATCTACACTCTACGGTTTTACCAATTCAATGACTTTGATCTCTCACGTGCCAAAGAAAAATAAAGCTGTGTGTTTAGTTTCTTCAATGCATTGTGATTCTACTGATTAAAATACAGGCAAACCTGAAATTATTGTCTATTACAATTCGACAAAAGGAGGCGTTGACGAGATAGATAAAAATGCTCCATCTACACCTGCAGTCGCCGAACGCGAAGGTGGCCTATGACGATATTTTGTCGAATGTTGGATGTAAGTACAGTGAACACATATGTTTTATATCAAGCTGATGGTGCCAATGCTATTGATCGAGGACAATTCATGAAAATACTGGCCAGAAACGCGGTATTACAACACATGCAGCGCAGAGTTTATAATACTCATATTGCACGCGATATACGAATCAACTTAGCGCGTATTTTGAGTTCTGATTTGCAACCTGAACCAGAAAACTCCGAGAACAGACCAAAAACACGGAAAACCTGTGCTAGTTGTTCTCCTAAATTAAATCGCAAATCTAATTACCAATGTGATTCGTGTGGAAAACATGTGTGCTTGCAGTGCGCGAAACAATTATGCCCTAACTGCCAATAAAAATTACCAAAGTTTAACTAATGTCAGTTTTGTAAAATGATCCCATTGATTAGCGCATTATTTTTTTTTAGATTGATTATTGTGTTAACTCTGTGGAAAAAATATATTTTTGTTAAAATATTATGTTTATATAATATTTTGTTTTTAATTGCAGATCTCGTCTTTAGTTGCTCTAAAGGAGACTACATATATTGTAACAAGTTTTGAATTAAAAATTACATTTAGAGTTTATTGGCTAGTTTTATTTTCTCCTTTCATATGTTATTAAACTGTTTTTACAGACTGCAGTGAGCTACCCCACCTAATTTCTATGCTATAGACCAGGTAAGACGCGCCTCTCAGGCCGTTCCTCACCAGTTAAGTTACACAAATACCACGTCACCAGTTAAAGGTTAAATTGTGCCATATCTTTCGAATGCGTGTACCTCTGCTTGGAAGATACTTGGGAATGTTCCCATGAATTCATTCAATTCATTTAGTATTTGATAATATGAGGTCCAAACACTCCTGCACCAGTACCTTCCTTTGTCTTCGAACCAGCTGTATGCTGAATGCTGAGGATTCGTCGCTCTAATCGGCTTTACTACTACACATTGCTTCGTAGTTTTTCTCGAAATGGTATTTGCATACCATTTCATCTTTTGGTGCTTCCAGCTCGGGGATCCCGGCAGCGGGGCTGTTTCGGTCTCTGCTCCCGATTATTTTACCTCTGCCTATTCCTTCCTTGCTGAACCCTACAATCGCCGATCTGGCGGCCCTCTCCACGACAAGGTGCAGCGAGGTCAGATCCAGCAGTAACTCCATTGGTGCTGCCGGGCACGACCCCATCGCCCCCGCGATGCAGACACACGTCAGTGTTTGAATTTTCTCAAGCTGTTTCCTCATAGAGGCCAGCTTGGTTCTTCCCAGAGCGTAGCTTCTCTACTAGCCAGTAATTCATCAACTACCAGGCTCCACATCAGTTGGGATAGCACACCTCCCTGTGATCTTATTGGTTCTCACTATTTCTCCCATTCACTTTGAGATAGTGCTGTCGATATTCCTTCTTTTGAAGGCCACTTGGACAGCCTCGTGTCTTTATATAGAGGCTTTGACAGCCTCCAGCCTGCTCCAGTATGGTGTAGTGTTCGATACTTCCTTGCACTGTCACTTGCTCTAGGTTCTCTTTTAGTTGGGAACTAAACATAGGCCACACAGTTTGTCTGGGGTCTCGAATGGGGGTGTTTTACTCACTCACTCCTTCCAGTTCAAACTCTATGATCCTATGATCTGAGATTGAGGGTTCACTTGAAACTCTCCAATTTTTTAATTAATTTACTAACGTTAGCGCTACCTACCGTAATATCCAGTGCCTGATTTCTGACCTTAGTGACAAATGTTGGTGTGTTCCTGACTTTTTACACAATTAAGTTTTCTTTAATGAGGTATTCTAGAAGGAACTCACCTCTCTTATTAGTGTCCTTGCTGCCCAACATCTCCTTGTGTGCGTTCGCGTCACATCCCAAGATAATTGGCAGCCTTCTCCTAATACAGTGTTCTACCAGCTTCTGTACTTCCATGGGTGGTATGCTGTTACCATCGCCAGGGAAGTACGCTGATGCGATCACTACTTCGCGGTGGAGGCCCTCGGTCTTGATAAGGACCTGGATCGGAACTAAATCCTGTGTTAAAAGATCTGAAAGACATAAGTAATTTATGCCCTTCCTTACCATGATGCAAGTTCTAGGGGAGACCTCACGGCTGTCCCATACCAACTTACATTCCCTGTTGCTGAGGCCTCTGATCTTACCTCCGTAGATCCAGGGTTCTTGCAGCAGCGCTAGCCCTAGGGGTTGTTTAGTGAACATCCTAGCCATCACAGCCGAGGCTGCCTTGGCATGGTGGATGTTCACTTGGGCTATTTTGCCCAAGTGACAGTGCGGCTGCTTTTGTGACAGGAGGCGGAAAGTCCTCCTCTGTCCCTAGAAAAACAGCATCTTCCTCTGCCTTCGTAGACATGGTTGGACTGCTCATGTCTACGAGTGTGAAGTCAAGGTCGTCCTCCCGGTAATCCGGGCTGACTTCCTCGTTCTCGGCCTTTACGGCTTCAGCAGAGGGAGTGGCCGCTTGCACCCTGGATGTGGCCGTTGTTGCGGTCGTAACTTCCTAGGGAGGGACCGTTGTGGCTGCAGCTACTACCTCTACCTTGCCCTGACTTTTTGAAGCCGGTCTGGGAGTGGGTCTCCCTTGGCTTACTGGCTTGGTGGTAGTAACGATGTTACTAACCATCTTGCCTTTGCTTTTTGGCGACAGTCTGGGAGTGGGTCTCTCTCGACTGCTGTCCTCTCTCGGATCGTGGAGCTCACCCTCTATCTGATCCGCCAGTTCTGTGGCGGTTAGGTTCCGCACACACGAATTATATTTTTTCGAATTCATATAAATCCCACGAGTGGCAAGAGAACATAAGGGCCGCCACGTCAGAGCCCCGCTCGACATGGTAAGGTTTGGTACCCTCTGAGGTCGCCAGGTATCAGACGGGCTCCGTTAACGATGGCCGGTTGCCCTTGGCTACCAACCAGTCCCTTCGGCACGGGTCGCATGATACCTTGGATTAAGGGTTTGGAAGTTCTTGGTTGTTTGCTCTCCGGCGACCGCTCCGACTGGAGTTAGACTCCAGTCGGTAACGTCGTTGTTGCAAAAATTTAGCTGGATTCAATATCATCTTTTCTACTTGAACTTATATTATTTTATATTTTTGTAAAATATTTTTATAATTTCATCTCATTTCATATGTATTTTACACAATTTTTAATGCATATTTATTGTTGTTAGCTAAACCAAGTAGAGCAAGCCTTATCAGTAACCCCTCCAGGAGAAGACAGAGACAACCTACAAGTACTCAAAGATGACATAACTTTACTAATAACCCTAACACAACAGAGCATTGAACCTGATCAGTCTGCATCTACCTCAACTTCCAACGACTCAAACCTCCAAGATGAATATTCTTTGTTCATGGCAGAAATGGTTAAAGATGGAGCCATTGAAACCCCGAAAACAAATGATATTGAAGAAGAATTGAAAGATTTGGAAGGGATGAAATGTCGTGCACCCCATGAACATTCCTGGGGAGATGTTGTTTATCACAATGCATTAATTTGTTCAGTGATAGAATCTGAAGATAATGACTATGAGAATATTATAGTTAAAGTTATGTATACAAATCCTACACATAAAGAAATGTTGCCTTGTCCGTACTTTTTGGAATCAGACTGTAAATTTTCCGATGATAAATGTAGGTTTTCTCATGGGGAATTGGTCAATTTCTCTAAGCTACAAGAATATATAGAACCTGACTATGAAAATTTACTTGTTGGTAGTTTTGTGTTGGCCAAACAAAGTGATAGGTTGTGGTACAGAGCTACAATTAGAAGGATTTTTCCTGAGAAATGTCTGGTAAAATTTGAATCAAATAACAAAGAAGTTGATGTTGAATTGAGTGACATTTTTCCTACAAATGAAAGTAATGATAATTACGAATCTGAAGATGATAAGGCAGATGTTGAGGACGTTATTAATATGAGTTTGATGAATCCTGTTACAGAGAAAATTGGAGATTGGGAAAAATACACAAAGGTTTTTAAAGTAACTATGAATATGCTGTATTTTATTACAAAAAAATTAATTTTCAGGGAGTTGGTTCAAAATTAATGGAGAAGATGGGGTATATTATTGGAACAGGTTTGGGCAAAAGGGCAGATGGAATTATAAATCCTGTTTCTGCTGTTGTCCTACCACCAGGAAAATCTCTAGGTATGCATTTATTTTCTTCATTGAAACAATATATTGAATCATAAAATTTATAATGGGTTTTTCATTAAGGACATATTGCTATAAACTAATTTATATTTAAATAAAACACGGAATAATTGAGATATCGGGTTTAAATTTATTCCAGGTGTAGAGCACTAAAATTATGTATGGAATTAGACGTCGTTCATATGACCATCACGAGCACCACGGCAGCCATCGATTCTTTGGATCCAATTTCCAATCACTCTTTCACACATATCAGCCGGAATGTTGGCAATGTCGCTTTCGATATTATTCCTTAGCTCCTCTGACGTTGTTGGTTTGTTGGTATAAATCTTCGACTTCCGGTAACCTCATAAGAACATGTAACAGCGTCAAATCGCATGAGCGAGATGGCCATTCGACTGGACCATTTCTCGTGATTAAACGATTCCCAAATTTTCCTTTCAATACATTAATTGTTTGGCCAATTATGTGGCCCCCCACATATCTCTGATGATGTCCATCCAATTCTGGCCAAAAATAGTCTTCTAACGTGGCACAATAGCGAACTCCAGTGACTATAACATGGCGATTATTTTCATGGACAAAAAAATACCTCCATATCACACCTCCTGTTTGCAACAAAATCGGATAAGTTTCGGCGCTTTAACCCTTTCGCTACCAATTTTATCTATTTTGTTTATCAGATCCCTTTTATGATTTTTGGCCTTATTATGTCTAAAAAACATCGGTTCGCGTTTTTTTGCCTTTTCCTGAACGGTTCGCACATCTTCGTCTGGATC
Organism: Phosphuga atrata; assembly: GCA_944588485.1. Lineage (NCBI taxonomy): Eukaryota > Metazoa > Arthropoda > Insecta > Coleoptera > Silphidae > Phosphuga > Phosphuga atrata. The sequence continues at coordinate 13,026,646 of OX155895.1, read as the reverse complement.
TACTTTCAACTGGGAGGTGATCTCCAACATTGAGCATAATTTTCATTGTTTTGGATGGACGTTTTTTTGTTCTTCTTTGAACAAAAAATGAATTTGGAATCGCATTCCAGGAAGTCAGTTCAGGGGTGGAAATGGGTTCAGCATCTATTGATACCTCATTAGAGTCGTCGGATGAATCTTCAGGACTTTGAGCATTTTTGGAACTGTCGCTGTCTGGTTCGAAGTTTTCATCTTCCAAAGGGTCATCAGATGATGCAAATGGGTCTTCATCACAAAAGTTTTCCCAATATTGTTTTAGTTCGTTCACAGTAACGAGTCTTTTTCCGTCCATTCTATAAAAAATTATAGCTATAAAATATCAATGGGATAAATGAGTCCCATATTAAAATTTCAAGGTGATTTTTTTTGTAAATGTTAGGCATTTTCGTACCTTTTTGCTTATTGAGAATGTCGAACAATCAATTTTATCTATATAACTTTGGTAGAACGTACAGAAGGGAGGAGATCCCAGGTCCTACAGGGGCTGTAGCACCATTAGATAATGGTGGATGGACCCAGGTCAGAACGTACAGAAACACAGTTACACAGCCGTTAAGATGAAAAACGGCAGAATGACTAAACATAATTGCAGGAAACAGAAAATAGAAGCACATGGTTTTGCCTATTTTATGAAAATACCAATGGGACAATACTTTATGAACATTTACAGTGAATTAAACCCCACCGAAATATATTATTTGGTGCTTGGAACATATGTGTCCTGTTGGTAGCGAAAGGGTTAAATGATCCAGAGGTTTTAATTCTTGGGTTAATTTGATCTTGTAAGGGTGCAGTTCGAGATCTTTACGCAAAATTCGCCATAATGTGGACTGTGGAAATGCCCAATTCTTGTGAACGGCGTGGAATCGTCTTTTGGTTCATTTTGGACGGAAGCTCTTACAGCTGCAATATTTTCAGTACTTCAGGGTGTGTGATAGGTAGAGAGAAAGTATGGAGCCTGGCGTTCGCGGATGATGTGGTAGTGGTGGCAAAGAGTGAAGGGAAGATGAAAGATATGATGAAAATCCTAGGGAGATATGTGAGGGAGAAAAACATAAAAGTGAATGTGGAGAAAACGAAAATGATGGTGTTTAGTAAGAGAAAGAAGAAAAATTAGGAGAAGGAATGCAAGTGGGAAAAGGGAACAATAGAGCGAGTAAGAGAGTTTAAGTTTACGGTGTAGTACGCAAGTTACAATTATGTATGGAATTCGACGTCGTTCATATATATTTCGATCCAATTTTCAATCACACATATCAGTCGGTATGTTGGCCATTCGATATTGTGCCTGAGCTCTTCTAACGTTGTTGGATTGTTGGTATAAACCTTCGACTTAAGGTAACCCCATAAGAAAATATCCAACGGCGTCAAATCGCATGAGCGAGCTGGTTATTCGACTGGACCATTTCTCGAGATTAAACGATTACCAAATTTTCCTTTCAATAAATCAATTGTTTGGTCAGCTGTGTGGCTTGTGGCACCATCTTGTTGGAACCACATATCGCTGATGTCAAGTCCATCCATTTCTGGCCAAAAATAGTTTTTTTAACGTGGTACAGTAGGGAACTCCATTTACCATAACATGGCGATTATTTTCATCGACTAAAAAATACACCTCCGGCATGAAATCCACACCACACGCTCACTTTTTGTGGATGCAATGTAGTCTCATGAAGGAAATGTGGGTTTGTTGCAGTCAAATAACGCATATTCTGCTAATTTACAAAGCCATTCAGCCAAAATCGCTAAAGATAATTTTTCCACGAAATTCAGGATTTTCTTCAAACTTTTGCAGAACAAAATCGAATAAGTTTCGACGCTTTAAATGATCCAGAGGTTTCAGTTCTTGGGTTAATTTGATCTTGTAAGTGTACAGCTGGAGATATTTACGCAAAATTCGCCATAATGTGGACTGAGGAATTCCCAATTATTGTGAACGTCGTGGAATCGACTTGTTTGGTTCATTTTGAACTGCAGCTCTAAATGCTGCAATATTTTCAGTACTTCAGGGTGTGTGATAGGTATAGAGAAAGTATGGAGCCTGGCGTTCGCGAATGATGTGGTAGTTGTGGCAAAGAGCGAAGGGGAGATGAAAGAAATGATGAAAAGCCTAAGGAGGTATGTCAGGAAGAAAAACATAGAAGTGAATGTGAAGAAAACGAAAATGATGATATTTAGTAAGAGAAAAAATGAAGAGAAGGAATGGAAGTAGGAAGAAGGAACAATAGAACAAATAGGAAGAGGAATGAGACAAAGTGATAATATATCCCCCAAACTCTTCACTGCGATGCTATATAAACATATATTCAAACAACTGAACTGGTAGGATAAGGGCATAAATAAGACGGTGAATACCTACATCACCTTCGTTTCGCTGACGACATAGTTATAACAAGCGACAATCTAGGAGACGCACAAGAAATGCTGGAAGACCTAAAGCAAGCGGTAGTGAAAGTAGGACTGTATATTAACTACCACAAAACACAGTTTATAACAAACCTGCTGGCCAGCGGAAACCTGGTGACAAAAGAAGGAGACGAAATAGAGCAAACGAAATTCAAATCTGCAGAGACAACCAGACAAGTGAAGTCACTCGACGCATTGGGCTGGGATCGGCAGCTTTTGGCAAACTAAGACACACCCTTAAAGGGAAACTGCCTATGTGTCTGAAACGGAAAGTGTTCAACCAATGCGTGCTCCCAGTAATGACATACGGGGCGGAAACTCTGACCCTAACGAAGAAATCAATAAACAAACTTCAAGTAGCGCAAAGAGCAATGGAAAGATCGATGCTAGGAATCACTAAAAGAGACAGAATGCCGAACATAACAATAAGAAACAGAACAAAAGTCGCCGATATTATCGAACTTATCACGAAAAAATCCAAGTGGAGATGGGCTGGACACTTGGCTCGCACTAAAGACAACCGCTGGACAAAGCGAATGGAGAGAATGGAGATCCAGAGAATACAAGAGAAGCAGAGGAAGACCACCCACCAGATGGACGGACGATGTTAAATGTATGGCGGGAAACTGGATGTCGCAAGACAGAGGACAGTGGAAACACCTGGAGGAGGCCTATGTTCAGCAGTGGACGAGAAATGGCTGATGATGATGATGACGCAAGTTACGCATATTCTGCTTAGTTACAAAGCCATTCAGCCAAAAATGAGCTTCATCGCTAAAGATAATTTTTCGATGTAATTCAGAATTTTCTCCAAACTTTTGCAACAAAATCGGATAAGTTTCGACGCTTTAACTAACCCTTTAGCTACCAATTTTGTTTATTTTGTTTATCAGATCCCTTTTATGATTTTTGGCCTTATTATGTCTAAAAAAACATCAGTTATAGCTCAACTTACTTTTTTGTATGGGGGATGCTGGTGGGAAATATAGTCTCATTGGTATTTTTTATTGGTGACCCCACATATGTAACCCCATGCGTTAGTATGAATGTAAATGTTGCTTTTTCAAAATTTTATTTCTTCAAATTACAGTATGATCTTATATTTATGAATGGTAAGGTGTAAAGCACATCTTACACAGAGCAACTTTACACATTGTAGACAAGGTTTTGGTTCGCATTTCTTTGCCCTTTCCTGAACAGTTCACACATCTTCATCTGGAGCTACCTTCAACTGGGAGGTGATCTGCAACATTGAGCATAAGTTTCATTGCTTTGGATGGACGTCCAGCAGATTTCTTACGTTTGATTGCACTTGCTTGTTAGCCCACAGCCATCAACTGTGCTGATGGAGGTACAACAAATTGACGCATTTACAACAGATGTCATAAACAATTTATAGAAAACCCTTTTCCACTATTTTTGCGATTTTCTATCAAAGTCATAATAACCGACTTTTTAGTCCGATAAGTCTATTCACAATTGCTTCTGGGCATGGTACCTCCTTTTTCTCACCATATTTTTGCTTTTTAGTTGTGCTTATTACATCACAATTCATACAATTTGTGATCACAGAACCTCTAATACGTCCTCATTATTACACAAGATTTGAGAATCACTTTTCTTCAATTCCTCATCAAAATTTAGCATAAATTCCTACAGGAAAGGGAATGTTGCCAATCAGTATAACACTTGTAAAGAAGCGATCAAATGATAAAGTGACTCGTGAATCCCGAATTGTAGAGATAAGTGAGGCTACTACCTTTTCCCCTAAGGTAGTAGTGACTTTTCCAGAATAAATGTTGAGATCATATACATATCCCGTTTCCGCATCGCATTGTTCCCATATTTTGATTTCACGCTTGATGGGTTTCAAATGGAGATATTGCTTCAGACTTGAGCGGCCTTTGAATTTGGCCATTGATTCGTTAATGCCCTGGAATGCACTGTCTTCTCTGCATTTTTGAAATGTATATTTCAGGCAAGAAACCACCACATCAATGTAGTGTATTTTTGTTCCCTTTTTCTTGGTAATTGAAATATATCTTAGAGAAGTAGTTGGGCGCGATTCCGAGTAATTGCAGTTTTAATAGTCTCATTTCCTAAGGATGCATTCTTTGACCAGTAGTTGGTGAAGTTAGGAACTCTATTTTAAGTCATAACAAGCATGATTCCTAAAAAAGCATAATTTCACCGGCATCTGTATTAGGGACATCAATTTTCTTTTTGTTGGCTTTCCTCGGTATTTCCACTCGGGAATTGGTACATTCGGCAATAAACATCACCAAACTACGTGGAAAAACTTGCAAAAACACTTTGTTCATCCAATTGACGACCAATTTTTCCATTGAGGATAGCACATAGCCTTGATATTGTAACTTTGAATCGAAGTCTAAATGAATTTGGAACCACATTCCAGGAAGTCACTTTAGGGGTGGAAAGGGGTTCAGCATCTCTATTGATACCTCATTAGAGTCGTCGGAAGAATCTTTAAGCATCTTTGAGCAACTAAAATTTGAGCATCTTCGGAACTTTGCGAGCTGTCGCTGTCGAAGATTTCATCTTCCAAAGAGCCATCAGATGTTGCAAATGCGCCTTCGTCACAAAAGTTTCCCCAATATTTTTTTAGTTCGTCCTCAATGAGGGGTTTTTTTCCGTCCATTCTATAAAAAAAAATAGCTATAAAATATCAATGGGATAAATGAGTCCCATATTAAAAGTTCAAGGTGATTTTTTTGTAAATGTTACGCATTTCCTTACCTTTTTGATTACTGAGAATGCCCAGCAATCAATTTTATTTAAATAACTTTGACTAAACATAATTGCAGGAAACAGAAAATAGGAGGGATGTAAGCACATGGTTTTGCCTATTTTATGAAAATAACAATGGGACAATGCTTTATGAACATTTAGACGTAGGCCGCACTACGGCTAAACCGCCGCGGTTTTTAATCGCGTGATTTTGTGAGAATACAAACGGCCTCACTTGCGGTTTTTTCCTGCGACTGATTTTAATAGCGTGCTTTGTGCTTCTCGATCAGTTTCGCGGTTACCGCTCGCGGGAACAAACCGTAGTGCGGCCTCGGCCTTACGGGGAATTAAATCCCACCGAAATATATTATTTGGTGCTTGCGACATATGTGTCCCGTTGGTAGCGAAATGGTTGGCAGGGTAAAATGATCCAGACGTTTCAATTCTTGGGTTAATTTGATTTTGTAAGTGTGTAGCTGGAGATCATGTGGACTGAGAAATTTCCAATTGAAATTCCCTTGTGAACAGCGTGGAATCGTCTTTTGATTCATTTTGGACGGAAGCTTTTACAGCTGCAATATTTTCAGTATTTCAGGGTGTGTGATAGAAAGAAAGTATGGAGCCTGGCGTTTGCGGATGATGTGGTAGTGGTGGCAAAGAGCGAAGGGGAGATGAAAGAAATGATGAAAAGCCTAGGGAGGTATGTGATGAAGAAAAACATAGGAGTGAATGGGGAGGAAATGATAGAATGATAGAAGGAAAATGGGGAAGCGATTTCAGGAGGAGGATGATGATGAATATTTGACAGAGAGTATATTAATGTAATAATAGTGAATGTGACAAGGCAGTACAGAAAAGACATCAATCATGGCTGTTACATCAATCTCAAAGATCATGAGTCTCAAGATAATAATGGATTAGAACAGGAAGAGAATTAGAGATATGGTAAACACATTTATGGACTTCCAGAAAGCATATGATTACATCCACAGGGAATCCCTACTAAAAATTCTAAGGCACCTTGGACTACACCCCAAATTAAGAATCATGATAAAACTGACCCTCACAAACACCAAGTCAAAAGTGATGCTCAGGGGCGAATTATCGAAACCATTCGAGATTAAAACAGGATTACGCCTAACAATAAGTGATGGACTCTGCACCTCACTGTTCAAGAAAGAGCGCTACTGCGCTCTAGAAATGGTAATGAGGTGTTGGTTTAAACAATACCACCCAAAAATAAGTGAAGATGTATCAGAGAAATAAGAGAGGATCTGAAAGAAATTAGGCTTACAGACACCACAGACAAGATTAAATTAAACCAAAAAATCAAGGACACAAATCTCCGCTTCCCACTCGCAAAGAAGAAATTCACAACACGGGTATTTTCAATTGAAGAACGGGCACGATGATCAGAACGTATGGCAAAGTTATGGGAGGACTGCGAGGGTCGAACAATGTTCTTAAAGAGATTTAGTCAATGGACTGACTAAAGTGATCCAACAGTTCTCAAAATATCCGAGAAAAATATACAGAAATATACAGATATCCAACAGTTCTCAAAATATCCGAGATTATTCCCGTCCATAAAAAGGGCGACAAAACAAAAGTTGAAAATTACCGGCCAATATCTCTAGTATCTGTAATCGCTAAAATACTGTAATACTCCATGGAACGAAGATTAGGACAGTTCATTAACAAACACAACTTAATACCGGTGGCACAACATGGCTTCAGAAAAAATAAATCCACAACCACAGCTATACTCAACTTTTTCTACAACAGAGTACTTAGTGAGGTAGACAAAGGCAAATCTCCGGTCGGGATCTTTTGCGACTTGTCGAAGGCATTCGACTGCGTCTCTCACGATGTGCTGATGGACAAGCTGTACATCTATGGGATTAGAGGAAAGGTAGGCAGATGGTTCCGTTCGTTCTTCAATAATACGACGACAGTCGTATGTTAAAATTGTACAAACTAATGAGAATCTGAATCATCGTATCTTAGAAGTGGTGTTCCACAGGGCAGTGTGCTGGCCCCGACACTTTTCTCTTTATATATAGCGGACATTATAGAATATATAAGGGATAAGCAATGTATTCTATATGTAGACGACGCGAGCTTCATTATTTCGGAAGAATCTCGGAGTAAAACTGAAGTCGAGGCTAACCAGTTGTTGAAAATGGTCCATAATTGGTGCTCTGCTAATAACATGTTCCTAAATATAAAAAAAAACTAACTACGTAATCTTTCAAACACATAGGAAAACGGTTGCGGAAAACCTATCCCTGTCAATTGGTAAAGAAGAGGTTCAAAGAGCCAAAAACATACGATTCCTAGGAATATTCTTTGAAGAATTCCTCACCTGGAACATTACGACGGATACTATGATCAAAAAACTAAATTGCAAAATCTACCAACTTCGAATGCTCAAGAACATTGTTAACAGTTCGGTGCTCATTAATATATACTTTGCTGAGGTACATTCTATACTAGCATATGGAATAATTGTTTGGGGCTCGTCTCCACATATGCACAGAGTACTAAAAACGCAAAAAAGAGCAATTAGATGCATCACAGGAATTACAGGTAGAACCTCTTGCAAATCATACTTTAGCAGGCTTAATATATTAACACCACCATGTATATATATATATATATATATATATATATATATATGGGAATTAGCATGTTTCATTCATAAGAACAAAACCAAGGTCTCGACTGGCCAAGACCACCATAACCACAATACTAGGATATATACACGGATCAAATTTATTAGCGAATAGGTCGAACTTAACGATATGCAGCAAAGCGCCCGACAGAATTGGAATACGCATCTATAACTATATTCCGTACAATCTAAGGCAGGAGCATTTCAAGTCCTTCAGGAGGAAGTTAAAGGATATTCTAATCGAAAAAGAATTTTATAGTGTTGAAGAATTCCTTCTAAACAAAATTATTTAATGAACTGTACACTGTATTTATTTGTAAATTTTCTTATGCATGTGTGTGTATGGGTAATATCTTTTTCTCTTTTGGCAAGTTATATATGTACTTATGTATATCTTTTATAACAATAAATTTGATTTGATCCTATGTGGTCATAAAAGAAGAAGAATGTATGGAGCAGAAATCTGGGGATTGAAAGAACAGGAAGAGGTTGAGAGAGTGCAAGAGAAATACCTGAGATAGGGGTAGACAGAGAAACTCTGGGATACATAGTGAGAAAGGAATATAAAAGGGAATGTAAACTGAGAGTGAAAGTGGTGCAGAAAGCAACTAAGTTTGAATGATCAGAAGGAAAGGTTACTGTGAGAATGTGGGAAAGAAAAAAAAGGATTTAGAAATGATTGGAAGAGAGAAATTTTACCGAAGAAATGGATACGCGAGTAATGAAATAGAGAGGCTAAGAGCAAAACGGAAGTGGATGAATGGGTAGACGAGCGAAAGAGATAAGGACGTAGACATGCAGGAAAGAAGAGAAAGAATAAGGGAATCCAGATACAATATGACAGCTGTATGATGGAAGGGATTCCAAAGAACCTAGGAAGAGAAAGTGTGAAAGAAAGGATGATAATGCCGAGGTTTAGATGTGGAAACGAGGTGGGAGAAAATAGATATTGGATAGAAGAAAAAAGAATGTATAGGATGTGCTATGAGGAGAGACAGTGGAGCATATGTGGAATGAATGTGTAGAGATGAAAGAAAGATACAGTGGGTGAAATAAGTATGGAAGAGGAGGGAAGGTTTGGATAGGCATAAGGAGCAGCAGGACATTATGTAAAACTGACACATTATGTTTAGTAAATTTATTAATTGTAAAGACAGGGATCCTGAAACCCTGTAGAGGAAATAAAGATTTTTATTACTATTTTCAGTACTTCGACCGCGTAGTCTTCAGTTTCAGTACTTCGGTGCGTTGTCTCTGGCACAGGAGCATTCAGAAGTGAATATGTTGATTCCAATTTTCACCACCGCACGCACAGCTTGTCTAGTGCGACGACTACTGCGACCAAAAATTAGAGTAAGCGCTCTTAAAGTTGCGACTTCCGAATTTCGGTAGTTAACGTTTTTTTACGATTTCCAAACGTTAGTACAACTTCACCATGATATAAATGTAGGCCTTGTAAGCCTTGACTGACGTTTTAACTGATCATAAAAAAGTTTGTAGATTATATTTCGTATTATAAAACAAAATTGATATGTCTCTATTGAAAAACCCTTTATATGGACAAGTTGCGATCCTGAAATTTTTAAATTTAATCTAATTAGTAGTTATTTTCAAAAACTCTAGTCTAATAAGCTAATGGAAATTAGTTTTGTTTCTATGAATTCTAATTAGTTTTTTCAGTTATTTTGCATGTTATTAAATTAGTAGATGCTAAAAGAATGTAATTAGTATTTAATGTAAGGTAAAATCTTAAGTTATTATATTTTCAGATCATTGTATGGAACTTAGAGAGAATGCAGGAGGTGATAAGAATCTTTTCAGTGTGGAGCGCAAATTGAAGAGATTGCAACGAAAACAAGAAATGAAAAATCAGAAGATATATGAAAAGGAAAGTAAAAAAGTTGATGTGTTTAAATTTTTAAATGAGACAATATACAGTAGTAAAGCAAAGGACACAGTACCAATATCGAAGAGTGAACACAGGAAGGAAATCAAAAAAGAAAGTTGTAGAAATCTAAATGTTGAAAGTTTAAAAATAGATGAGAGTATTAGAGAAGTAGAAAAGGATTTGTGGAAGATTAGTGAGAGCCTGCAAAGGCACAAGGATCCCAAGTCACAAGTCCATAAACAGTTAAAAAAGAAATTAAGTGATAAAGGAAATGAGTTAGAAAGTTTAAAAAGTAAAGCCTTGAACATTAAAAATGAACAAACAATACGAAGTGACAAAAAAAAACTAACAATATTCTGAAATGTAAAAAAGGTGAGATTATTAATTATTGGTTAAACTTTTATTTATTTCTCCATTGTAAAATACAGAGAAAATACATAATTTCTATGTATGTCATTCTATTACTATTCCATTCCATTTTACAACATAAAACTTATTATAATAAAATCCTTAAATTAAAAACCCCAGTCTCAAGCAAATCCACTGGCTCAATCCTAAATAAAAAATAAAAATTATATAACTTAAAAATATATATATAGCTACCTAATAAAATAGACGGGTTGTAATCTCCAGGATTAAAATTGATCCAGTGCATTCAAAAAGACATGCAGTTTAATGCACGATACAAAAAATTAGTATACATAGTATTGGTATACAGTAACAGTATACATGTGTATTTGAATTGTTAGCAAAAAGCAGTTTTAAGGGGATAATTCTTGTTGATGCATTGGATCATATCCGCAGCTGCTTGCATCATATGCAGAACTCTCATAGGCTGATCCCATTGAGTATCCCATGGAGTCTTGGGGAGGAGCTGGTGACATCATCGGCGTGGGTGTTCCGCTATAAGGAGAAGCCCCAGCAGCTTTTTTAGCTGCATATAAATTAGCTTCTTCTTGTGCCTTACCAATATTTTTCTTGTACCTAATTCGTTTGTTACCAAACCAATTGGAAACCTGACTGACTGTGATTCCACATTTCCTTGCTAATTCTTCTTTAGCTTCTTCACTGGGGTATGGATTAGATAGGTGTGAATAGAAGTATTCATTTAGGATTTCAGAGGCTTGTTTGCTGAAGTTTCTTCTTTTACGACGAGCATCCAAGAATCGTGATCTGAGGATCATAACTGCTTCACAAGTTGATTGTTTAAGTTGCATTTGAATTGAGCTAAACTTTTTATGGATGATTTGCACCATTCTTTCGATTTCTTTTGGGGTTATAGGTCTTGTTCTTGATTGTTCTCGAAGTAAATTCATAACGTGAGTTGTAAATTCATTACAAGCTTGTTCATATTTTTCTAATTCTTGATGGTAGATCTGTCTAATTTGAGCTAGTTTTGCGCGGTAATCTGAATGTTCAATAGCATTATCAGGTTGACCTGCTTGTGCTGCTGCCGAACCAGATGCTGCAGCACCAGCTCCACCTCCTTTTTCAGGTCCAGCAACTCCTTCTGCTATCAACATATTATCTAACCGCATTAACTGAGGATCTGGAGGTTCCTCCTCTTGTGTATTTCTTAGAGAAAGTACAGTTTTTTCTTTAATTTCACAGAGCACAGAGAAGAGAGCAGGTTTCATCCGATGGCAATTTAAAGTGTGTTTTCGGGCTTGGGCTTCGTCCAGACTTTGATCAGTGATGTTCATAATTTGTTGTAGGATCTCGCCAATATCTTGTTTCCGCGGTTCCGAGTCGCCCCCCGCTGGGGCTTCTTGATTCATGCCGTAGGGCTGTGGGGGCATCAACCCGCCCCCCGTATGCCCCATCATCCTGCCTGGATCATCCATCACGATTTTAGCACAGAATTTTTGTAACTGAACAGGATTTTATTTATAATTTTTACTTGAAAGAGTTTCAGAAAATGGTGGGTGTTTGACAACATAGGTAAACAAAGCGCTTTTGCTTGGTTAACACTCGAAGACGCGCAGGCGCCGAGTTTTATAGATCTTCCAAGGACGCCTAGCAAAAGTTCAACTTGAAGTTGAACATGCATTGTTGCCTCCTATTTTTAATTCAAAACAAATAGTTTGTATTACCATTGTCGGATTGTATAAATGCTATATTTTTTATTCATGTTATTTATGTGATAATATTGAATCGTTAAACAGCAATTGAATGGCATTGCGTAGATAACAATGTAATCTTAAACAAATCCAATACAATGATTTTGAAATATATTACCATTTATTACAAATTTACACAGAAAAACTTGTAATAATATTTGATTTAATTTGTGTTTCATGCATTACCTATCCCAATAAATTAATATTATTTTATATGAAATATTTAGTTTAACATTTTTTTTCAAATGAATGTTAAGAAATCTCTTAAAAAAAGGAAACGATTAGAAATGAATCTTAAGAAATCCTATGGCTATTATGAAGAATATGGGAATGGTGGAGTTACCTTCACTAACTGTTGCTAATCGTCTTCCAAACTGTATTTCTAAACGTGGAAAGTAAAAATGAATCTTCTACGTCGGCTGGTTCAAGAAATATACGGGCTTTTGTAATCCAAAAAACTGACATTTTTTAATACAACAAATATAACTGCAACTTCTGTCCGGTTATTTGACAGAAAATATGTTTATACAGCAGATACGCTGTTGCCAAGTTCAATTCTTTTGCAGAGATTATACTTTTTTTCTGTGTCGCTACAATTTAAGTATTATATGTATTAAATATATTTAATTTTATTTTAATTCTTGCGCAGGGGTCATGTTAATCTTCTATGTATTCTTCTTATTCTTATGCATATTCACTAATGAATGTTTGCGACCACGATAATGACTTGAATGTCGTCATCATGTGGTTCTCTTGGGAAGTATAATGGAGGTGATTTCCCGTTATCTTCCTCCATGGGTATGAAATTACCATGGGTATAAATTAGATTAGGTTGTCCGAGAGAGAATAGATCAAGACCGCATATAGCACGGCAGCGCAAACTCTCGATCACATGCGCGCGCAGCGGTTTGATCGAGTGGTTTGATCGAGAGTTCGCGCTGCCGCACGACAAAGTTGCAACGACCGGTGGTTTCACCTTGGTTAGATTATGTGATCGAGAGTTCGCGCTGCCGCGCGTATGTTGTCTTGATTTATCTTCCCGCTTCGCGGCGGACAACCTAATCTAACCAAGGTGAAACCACCGGTCGTTGCAACTTTGTCGTGCGGCTGCGCGCGCATGTGGTTTGATCGAGAGTTCGCGCTGCCGCACGACAAAGTTGCAACGACCGGTGGTTTCACCTTGGTTAGATTAGGTTGTCCGCCGCGAAGCGGGAAGATAAATCAAGACAACATACGCGCGGCAGCGCGAACTCTCGATCACATGCGCGCGCAGCGCGCATGTGGTTTGATCGAGAGTTCGCGCTGCCGCACGACAAAGTTGCAACGACCGGTGGTTTCACCTTGGTTAGATTAGGTTGTCCGCCGCGAAGCGGGAAGATAAATCAAGACAACATACGCGCGGCAGCGCGAACTCTCGATCACATGCGCGCGCAGCGCGCATGTGGTTTGATCGAGAGTTCGCGCTGCCGCACGCATGTGGTTTAAACTTTAACTTCGTAGATCCAAACTTTTATGGTACTCTCGGTCCAATGTAGAACAAAGTGGCAACGACCGGTGGTTTTACCTTGGTTAGATTAGGTTGTCCGCCGCGAAGCGGGAAGATAAATCAAGACAATATACGCGCGGCAGCGCGAACTCTCGGTCCAATGTGGGACAAAGTTGCAACGACCGGTGGTTTCACCTTGGTTAGATTAGGTTGTCCGCCGCGAAGCGGGAAGATAAATCAAGACAACATACGCGCGGCAGCGCGAACTCTCGGTCCAATGTAGGACAAAGTGGCAACGACCGGTGGTTTTACCTTGGTTAGATTAGGTTTTTATATGGTCTTAAGAGTACCGCCTATATGGTCTAAAATAAGATAAAGTTGCAAGAAGTATTGAGTTAACCTGAGTTAAACCAATTAGAATGAAATTAGAATTAAAAATTAAATTTATATTTCAATGTTGTTGTAAGTGCATGTGAAGAAATTGTATATTGAATGTTTACCAGAACAAGGTAAAATAAAAAGATAAAATTGGCAACGTCGGTTGGGCTTCTCCTGCACTTTTTGTTTGACAAGTAATTAGAGAGGTTAGGTAGTGAAGGAAAATATTAACTGTTGCGTCAAAAAAATGTCATTTTTTTCATAAAAACCCGTATATTTTTTTAATAAATCGACGTAGAAGCTTCGTTTTGGCTCTCTAAGTTTGCAAATACACTACGGAGGACGATTAGTAACAGTTATTCAAGGTAAAAATCCGCCAACTCCAAAAAAAATGGCCATTCCCATATTCTTCACAAATTCCAATCCTATAATATAGAGAATTTGTAATTATAAAGTGTTTTTGAATTTGTAATTTCAAAATGTGACCAGCGTACCTTTAAGGTACGTTTACACTGGAACACTTGTATGAGATCTTGTGTGAGCAAAAAGTGTGCGCGTACAAGTTATGAAACATTTGATACAGGTAACCTTGACCCATAAGACCCATGTCACCCATAAGAAATGCCATCCCCTGGTCCAGAACGAATCATCTTTCCCTACTTTTCCCTACTGAATCAATTGGATATTTGATTAAAACATATAATATATTTAAAATACTATAATATATATAAAATGTTTTAAATTTTCGTATTCTTTGTTTAAAATACCTTTGTTTAAATTAATGCACTTTCATTTAAAGAATTAAAAAATCAGAATTTCAATCGCCTTTGGAATAAAGTGTGAAAAGAAAGTACGCATAAGCTGTTTTGCCGATTTTGTGTCGTGTTTACCCATTTAAAATTGTATCATGTAGATTATGTAAATTTTACTTTGTTTTTAATTGAATATTTAAATTATTTAAAAAGTCCTTCATGAAGTTATGTTTAATGAAAGTTCTGTAAATTTGTTGCAGATGGTGCTTTTATTGCAAGTATTTACAAGAAAAAGTCCGAACAAAGAAAATTTATAAAATATGCTGGCAGTTGTTTTTACAAATTATAATTATAATTAATAGCGATAAATCGAGATATAAATTTTGTTAATATTTCAATATATTTTGCTGGATTGTGATTTAAGTTTAAATTTTAAAGAGCAAGAAAAAGATTTGTAGCTAACTTCAGCTAGAAGGCGCCGTATGCTTTTGATGGTTATTTATAAGAAACGTCAGAGTAGATATAGTAAACGATAATTTTTCGTTTATTGAAAAAAATAAACGTTGAAGATTAGAAAAACCATGTAAAAACAACCCTAAAAAATGTACAAAACCCGCCGATTTCATTAAAACCCACACACATAGTAAGTAAAAGAAAATCCCCTTGAACTTTATCATCTAACATTTGACATTTAAATGGGAATCCAATTGTATATTTTTTTTTCAATGGCATTTTGTAAACAATCCCGATAATGTCGCACCGACGATCATTCCTCCGTTCCTAATCAGAATGGAAGATTACAGGTCGTTATGGAGGATAGTTTGAGCGTGAAATCGAACGAATCAATAGCCACCAGCGACGAATTTGATTTTGTCTGTGACAAACCGGGAGCGAGCAAAACACCGACGTTAGACGTCGCGAACGGCGGCGATATCAACGAGTTGGCCAACGCGATGACTGAGGTTTTAGAAGAACCTGAGGACAACATGAATCAAATTGATGATACCAAAGTGGTCGGACAGTCCATGTTTTACGGGCTTGTTGGTGCAGTTCAAGTGTCTCCGACTGAGAAACAAGATGCTATGAAACCAGACTACAGTGATGAAGAAGAAGGTAAATAACTTTTAATTAACTTTAATCTATGGAAATTTCTTTTCTGGGATAAAAAAAAAAACTGAAATATTTTAAAATTGATATTTTGGTTTAAGACCAAATAACACTTGTTTGTTTAATTTAATACTTGTTTAAAGTTTTTGCAGTATACAAACATATACTCACAAAGTCTAGTTAGTATTTTTATTTATTAGTTGAACAAACTTCATTAATCATTGTTTATTTTAAATTCTCAGATAATTTTATTTACTCATAGCTGGAAGAGTTTCCTTTGTTGTCTTATTTGCAACTTAATATTTAATCTAATTAATTAAATTAAGTAAATCTGATTATATTACTGTTATTATTTATTTTTAAACTATAGACAAAATTAGACTAAACAAACATAATTGGAGTATATAGACAAGATTTGACAGTATAGACCAAATTACCCTATATAGACCAAATTTGATTATATGTACAAGATTATTTTGCATAGACAGGATCTAACTATGCATTTAGAAAATTTGGTTATATAGATTGTCAGTGCTGCTTTTTGAATTTTGAGGCTCTGGCCACAGATGTTAACCCATAACTACTGATATGTGATCTGTGAGACCACAGCAGATTTTGAAAACTAAATTTCACCTTTTTTTTCATTCATTTTTGTTTTTCATATCTGGATGTATGTATGTACAGGGTGCTTGAAAAAAAACTTCCTGGTTTTAGTGTGTCATAGAAACTGTTCAAAGTGATAGACAATATTGTAGTTTGTGGTGTTTGATTGAACAACTGTCCAAGTTTTGCTCCGCTGCAGCTGGCACGCCTGCTTGACCTTGAGACAGTGCCAGGGCTCACTTAATCACTTAATTCAGTTCTGGTGTGCAGTGCAGTGAAATGGCACAACAAAAAGTGCAGTGTGTTATTTGGCTTGTCAAAACTGAATCTGTTATAATAGTGCAACGTAATTTAAATGAGGCTTCAGGAAGACCTGATCCTGTGTTGAGCAGATCCTCAATCTTAAAACTGTACTAGCATACTCCAAGAAACCACAAGGTGGTTTGTTGAAAAACCTGATCTTAGGAAGGCCTACGATTCCATTGATAGAGAAACACTTACCAAAGTACTACAGGAACTTGGACTAGACAACAAAACCCACACCCTCATCCTAGAAACCTTGAAACACCATCCTAGAAACACCCATTCCAAGGTTAAATTTAGAGGTGAGATCTCATAAAGCTTTGAAATAAAAACTTGAGTGAGACAAGGAGATGGACTTTCCCCCTTCTCTTCAACTGTGTCTTTGAAAAGGTTATGAGAGAATGGCACAAGGAACTGATCAAGTTGGGTATTTAGAGTGGTATCTACCTGGGACGTAACAATGATGGATTGGTTGTAGATTGCCTGGCCTTTGTAGATGACATGGCACTGATTGCTGATTCTCTTGAGATGGCAACAATGCAGGTAAATTGCCTGAGAAAACAGGCTGCCAAAGTGGGTCTTCAAGTGTCACTGGAGAAAACTTTTTTTAAAAAGAGAAAAAGAGAATTTTTTACCAACATCAAAGAAGCAAACAGAGAACGGGGAAACATCAAGATGACTGAGAAATTTAAGTATCTCGGCGAATGGATTCAACCCAACTTATCTGAAAGGGCATTGTACCATGAGAGTCAACAAGTTAGAACTAGCCTATCGACTAACTAAGAACACCTACAACAAGAAATGCCTGTCATGCAAGCTGAAACTTATGCACTACACATCAGTCTTACTACCAGAAGCCCTGTATGCCATGGAGTGTCTTTCTTTGTACCGAAGAGGTCTGGTAGAGAATTGTAGAGAATTGAAAATCAGAGAGAGGAGAATCCTCAGGAAGATCCAAGGCCCAGTAAATGAAGATGGGGAATTCCAAAGACAACATAACTCTGAGCTCTATGAACATATTGAGAGGCTCTCTGACTGTGCAAGGAAAAGAATGGTAGCTTTCTATGGCCACGTTGGCGTTGGTTTATGGCCCAGGGCGACCCTCGAAAGAAGGAATATCGACAGCACTATCTCAAAGTGGATGGGAGAAATGCTGAGAACTAGGATGGCGGAGACACAAGTGGGAAAAGACACCATTAAGATCTCCACAACTCGAGGGTGCCCACAGGGAGGTGTACTATCACCGCTAATGTGGAGCCTGGTAGTTGATGAACTACTGGTTAGGCTAAACGACCTAGACATCAAATGTCAAGGTTACGCCGATGACATAGTCATAATGGCCAGAGGAAAATTTGAGGGAACGGTCTGTGAAATTGTTCAGAGAGGCCTCAAAGTAACTAGTAGATGGTGTCAAACAGTGGGATTGAGACTCAACCCGAGCAAAACCACGGTGATTCCATTTACTAGAAGGAGAAAACTAAACTGCCTAAATCCCATTCTCATAGATGGGAAGGCAGTAGAATACCAACAGGAGATAAGGTATCTGGGTATCACACTAGATAGCAAACTCCTATTGAATAGACACACTGAGGCAGTGGTAGGTAAAGCCAAACGCGCCCTAATGGTGTGCAGAAATCTGGCAGGAGAAACGTGGGGTTGTAACCCCAGTATCCTGCGATGGATGTACACCATGATAGTGAGACCTGCAATCACTTATGGGGCGGTTGCGTGGGGAAGTAGAATCAAGCTGGCCTCTATGAGGAAACAGCTTGAGAAGATTCAAAGACTGGCGTGTGTCTGCACCACGGGGGCGATGGGGTCGTGTCCGACAGCAGCATTGGAGCTGCTGCTGGATCTGACTCCGCTGCACCTTGTGGTGGAGAGCGCCGCCAGATCGGCGATCGTAAGGTTCAGCAAGGAAGGAATGGGCAGAGGCAAAATAATCGGGAGCAGAGACCGAAACAGCCTCGCTGCCAAGATCCCCTGGCTGGAAGTACCAAAAGACGAAATGGTATGCAAATACCACTTCGAGAAAAACTACACAGTAATGTGTAGTAGTAAAGCCGATTGGAGCGACGAATCCTCAGCATACCACATAGAGCAAAATGCCATCAAGTGGTATACAGATGGTTCGAAGACAAAGGAAGGCACTGGTGCAGGAGTGTTTGGGCCTCGTACCAGATACTCCGAATCGATGGGAACATCCCCAAGTATCTTCCAAGCAGATGTACACGCAATCGAAAGATGTGCACAGTTTAACCTCGACAGGAATTACCGCAAAAAACGAATTGCTATCCTGTCAGATAGCCAAGCAGCCATCAAGGCCATTAGCTCATACACCATCAGATCCAAACTGGTATGGGACTGTGTGGGGAAGCTGAACAAGCGTGGCAGGGATAATAAAGTAACGCTATACTGGGTACCAGGACGCACTGGTATAGACGGAAACGAAGAAGCCGATCACCTAGCAAACAAGGGATCCAGTAGCCCCTTTATAGGCCCGGAAATACTTTTACGTACGACCCCCAGAACAGAAATGCCCTGAGGAGGTGGGACTCACTCGGCTTGATGGTAGCACCAGTCCTATCGGGACACGAACGGGTCGGCACCGGGCAACTCTGCACCGGATAAGTCGGCACCAGACAACTCGGCACCGGGAAAAGTCGGTACCGGATAAGTCGGCACCGGGCAAATCGGCACCGAGACATTTCAGCACTCGTATTTTCAAAACAGACAGTCTGTGAGACGCACCCAGAAGGAAGTCTGTGGGTTTCAGGAAAACCCCCGAAGGAAAGGTACGCACTGGATAGAAGAGAGAAAGGAGTTACACCAGCAGAATAGATCAAGTTGGTCGCAGTGAAGAAAGGCTTTTCAGCCCGTGCAACGACCCCCTCCACCAGCAGGAGATGCGACAATACTGGGCAAAGATCAAATCCCAACAGTTAAACAAGCGTGGTCCAAAGTAGGCCTATTCGAAACAAGAAGAAGTGCAACGTAATTTTAGATGTCAGTATGATGTTGAACCTCCTACAGCAAAAACTATCCATCATTAGTTACATTCTTTCAAGGAAACCGGTAGTGTTTTAAAAGGAAAATCGTAAATCAGAAGTACTCATAGACCGAGTATTTCTGAAGATGTTGTTTTGGACAAATTTGGGCTCCGAACGCATGAAACACGGATCTGTTTAACATCTTCAGAAGTTCTTGGTCTGCCTGGCGTTTTGCTTTTTGTTTATTGTTATAAAAGATTCAGTTTTCACAAGCCAAATGACACACTGCACTTTTTATTGCACAGTAGCGATTGCGCTGCACTGCATGCCTTTTTATTGGGAGGGGGGGAAAATACTTTTACGTACGACCCCCAGAACAGAAATGCCCTGAGGAGGTGGGACTCACCCGGCTTGATGGTAGCACCAGTCCTATCGGGACACGAACGGGTCGGCACCGGGCAACTCTGCACCGGATAAGTTGGCACCAGACAACTCGGCACCGGGAAAGGTCGGTACCGGATAAGTCGGCACCGGGCAAATCGGCACCGAGACATTTCGGCACTCGTATTTTCAACTTTCTTTTAATCCCTTATCTATACACTTTTCTATGATATTGAAGAAAATTATTGAAGAAAAATTCCCAATAAATCAGACATCAGGAAACACGTTCTTTCCCCCAGTATATTCTATTTTATAAGCGAGTTAAGTTTTTTTGACCGAAGACCTGAATTTCATCCAGTTCCGCTAGAAGCACCCCGAAAGAGAAGACGCTACGAATAGGCGGATGCGCGAATACTGCAGAAAGTAAATTCATATAACAGGGACAACATGTTGGAGTACCAGAGAGGATTATCTCACAATTATGAAATGTAATTTCTAAACTTTAATAAAGTTATTTATGTTTTATTATTAGTTTTTAATTTAACGCTGTTTTCACATGAATTCTACTGTTGGCTAGAAGGTGACTAAATAAATAGTTTACAATTTCCTTCATCTTTCAAGGGGCGTGCGTTACTTTTTTTTTATTATAAAAAGATTTCTTTTGTTTTTGATATTACCCAAACCTATGTTATACTAGAAAATTTATATATTGATGACTGGTGCCGATTTGCCCGGTGCCGACTTATCCGGTGCCGACTTATCCGGTGCCGAGTTTTCCCGGTGCCGAGTTGGAAGTGCCGAGTCGTCCGGTGCCGACATATCCAGTGCCGACTTATCATGTACCCGTCCTATCTACTAAAAACTCCTCCTGTTTTTTTTTTATTAACCAATCACACTACCGCAGGATCACCTTGTGGTATTACTTTATGATGGTGAGTAGTCTCTATTCATTAATGAATAGGATGGTTGCGACAGTTACTACGTGGTAATTCATACTTACATTGAATTGAAAAATTCACTATGTTTTTACCACACTTAGACTATGTAAAAATGTTATACAACTTGTTATTCACAGTAATATAACTTTCTACACATACAACGACATAAGTTTCGACGTTTGACGGTCATTTTCAAGTGACTTAACAAATTGATGATGTTGAATATATAACCCTATAATTTTGTTGGGGAGGGGGGTTGTTTGTCTGTAGTTGAGGGCTTTTCTGCCGGGGATTGGGTAAGATTAAAAAGTTGGGAAAAGATTAGGTCCGTTTGCTCGTTAAGGAGATTAACGCAGGGATTAAGGGTTGTTTTGAAAATTTCTAATGACTTTAGGAGATTAAGGTTTGGGCTTTTGTTGCCCAAGTTATGCGAGATTTTAAGATTAGATATTTCGGGGAATTTGTGATTATATACTAGACAATGGTTAGAGAATGAGCTTGTGTCTTTTTTAAGACGGAATGCACGGGAGTGTTCCGAAAAACGAGTTGTTATGCTTCGTCCTGTCTGACTTACGTAGATGCTATTGCATCCCGAACACCGAATCTCATAAACGCCAGATTTTTTGAGTGGGTCGATTCTGTCTTTGGCATTAAATAATGTGTGGGATAATTTGGACGAAGGTTTAAAGGCCACTTGTAGATTTTGTTCTCTCAAAACGTTAGGTTTTCTCTCAAAACGTTAGGAGTTATTGGGAAGTCACTCTCTGTGGCAATTGATTTGATGGTGTTTAACTCTTTTGTTCGGTTGTCAGCAGTGAGAGGGATGGAGAAGGCTCCATGTATCATGGAATGATACGCAGCTAGTTTATGTGATAGTGGGTGATTTGATGAAAAGGGTATTGTGCAGTTGACGCTAGTCGTCTTTCTATATATATCGAATTCAATCTTGTTGTTTTTATGAATTAAGGTTAGATCTAAGAAGTTTATTTGGTTGTTGTTTTCTACTTCGAGAGTGAACTTAATTTTTGGGTGTATGGTGTTGATCAAATTTAGAAATTGATTCAGTTGTCTTTCCGTCCCTCTATCCATTAAGATCTTTTGTTATTCACTGTCCCTCTCGTTCTCTCGTTTCAGGCACAAGTTTTCGGGTGTTAGTTCTTACAAATTTGGCATTCAGCTCGATTATGTACATCGTTCCACTGCGGGCAGCTGAAGAACTTGTGCTCTGCTGTGTCTTTCTCGGCACCGCAGTAGTTACATTATGCTGTTTGGCTCTTCCCTATTCTCTTCTTTTAGGCCTCAAAGCAGCCAAAAGCATTTGCGAGAGGTGAAGTGATAACTCTCCTTGCTCCCTTGAGTACCAGTCCTTAAGTTTCGGTATCAGCCTTGTTATCACATTTTCCCACCTTTCCTGCCACCCTGCCATGGTATCTTCTCTAGCTTCCCTCCTATGCTCCAGGCTCTAGCCATACGTTTCTCCCCTTTCTTTGGCAAGTAATT
Organism: Phosphuga atrata; assembly: GCA_944588485.1. Taxonomy (NCBI): domain Eukaryota; kingdom Metazoa; phylum Arthropoda; class Insecta; order Coleoptera; family Silphidae; genus Phosphuga; species Phosphuga atrata. The sequence goes on along the minus strand of OX155895.1, from coordinate 13,004,333 downwards.
CGAGCGGGATTACTCTTCCCATGACAAGCAGTGTTTCTGTAGCGGCAGTTCTATAGCTTCTGCTGCGGATTGCGAGAGTTCTCTGTACGCGTAACAGTTTTTGTCTGTATTTTTGATATCTACAGCCCCCATCCACACGGGAGCGGCATAGAGAATAATAAGACTAAGCTACAGTCGCTAGGAGTCTTCTTTTCCTTTCGGTTGGCCCAATTTCGCCTGGCATGAATCAGGAGAGAGACAGGGCCGCTCTTTAGGCTTTTTCAACAAAGTGCGTTATATGGTGGCCAAAGGTGAGGCTCTTATCCATTACGAGATAGGGGCCATTCAAGTATTACGTAAGCATTGCAGGATTGCAGGGGGTCTGTACTTTTCTTATGTTTGATGACATGGGGGTAGGGGGGGGGGGGGTCTGGCTGGTGATTACGCCAGCAATATTTTTTTTTTACTTTTTCGGATTTTCTTTTGATCTAAATGTTTTTTTGATCTAAACATATACTACTATATGGCAACCCTACTTGTCTATGCTTGAAAACGAATAAAATTGCACAGTGTTTGTTTTACCATCTTGATACACCTTCGCCAAAGTTGAATGGTTAAAAATGTCGTATAATTTAGACAAAGTTATACCAAGGATATTGCTTTATTTGGGAGTGCAGCAGGTGATAGAGGACGAATGGAAACTATTCGTAGTGTAAGAACTCTTGATGAACTCACACAAGAATTACATAAAATAATATTTGACATTAGCCGAAGTGGGACATCGTTTGCTTCCAAGAAAATCAAATACCACAGAGGGACAAAGACATGTATCGACAGTTCCTCTCGGGCACAGACTGATCAGCACAAAAGCCACTTAGATAGAAGTTTCGCTGAAACATCGATCCATTATGTGGAGACCATAGCATCAATACTTGGACCAGATTAAGTATTTGTGTTATCTCAAGATGATAAAGCTCGGGTCTCTATTGGTGTAACTGCAGCAAATAAGCAAGCACCTCTTCTAATGAACACGGAATATGGAGTCAAATTGCCTAATCGACTGGGTAATCGCTGAGCGGCATAAATTAATACCGTCAGTTTAAGCTGGTATCAAAATAACTTCCAGTATGCTAGGACAACCGCAAGCCATTGGATATTCTGGACCAACATACATCGCTATTCGAAGTGGAAAGAATAGTTCATCAATATCTATAGTTCTCAAGATTTCGAGACGCTTCTCGCCCTTGAAGAGTTTCAAGCATTAGCCAAAACTGACCATGGTTTTGTAAAACCAGTTGTGATCATTACGGTTGATGGAGGGCAAGATGAAAATCCGCGTTATCAAAAAGTTGTAGGGTTTGCTATACAACACTTTAAGCGACATGATCTCGATGTATTGTTTATAGCTACACATGCTCCTGGTAGAAGTGCGTATAACCGTGTAGAGCGCAGAATGGTTCCTCTTAGTCGGGAACTGGCTGGTTTGATATTGCCTCATGACCATTTTGGGTCCCATTTGGATGACCGTGGCGTTACAATTAAGGAACATTTAGAAAGATCAAATTTCGAGTTTGCCTGCAAATATATTGCAAATATATCGAGTTAGCAGAGGTATGGAGTTCAATGGAAATTGATGGTTATCATGTTACTGCAAAATATGTTGGGTCGGGCGAACCAGATCTTCCTGATTTTCCAGACATTAAATGGTGTTCAGAACATGTGCGTGAAAGCCAATACTTGCTTCCAATTGTAAATTGTAGAAACACAGAATGCTGTCGTCCAAGAAGTGGTTTATTTAGGTTACTAAAGAACAGGTTTCTCCTACCACCAGTAAAAGTAAAATAGACAGTTGATGAGGTAGGTTTGGATGATTAGTTCAATGACCATTTAGCTCTACATGTGAATTCTTCACTCAAAAACAAAAATTTTCTGTAAATGCCTTGCAATTATTTTTGTCCCACAGTAAAATTGAAACTATCAAGTCGAACATGTAAAATTTTTGGTCTTTATCATGCTTCCGTCAAGTCATTAAATCGTCACGTGAAGGAGATCCATAAAAAAAGTAAACACGTACACCAAAACTAAGGCCTTTAAGAGTGGCTGCTCGTCGTGCAATTGAATTGATGAGTAGGTATAATACAAAATTTAGACGAGTACCAGGATGTTGAATGGCTCGAAAAAAACGGTGTCAATATTCCGAAATCAGACGAAAGTGAGCAAACACAGAACATCGAGCAGCATACATCAAATGTCATCAAACACTGAATCATGGTCATCGACTGAGAACAGGTTTTTCAATAAGGACATAATAATTTTGTATTTAAATAAAACACAAAATAATTGTGATATCGCGCTGAAATTTATTCCAGGCGTAGTATTCATGTTACAATTATGTATGGAATTTGGCCACAGATGTTAAACCATAACTACTGACATGTGATCTGTGAGACCACAGCATATATTGAAAATTAAATTTCGCCTGTTTTTTCATTAATTTTTGTTTTGTTTTTCATATCTTGATGTATGTATGTACAGGGTGCTTGAAAAAGAACTCCCTAGTTTTACTGTGTCATAGAAACTGTTCAAAGTGATAGGCACTATTCTAGTTTGTGGTGTTTGATTGAACAACTATCCAAGTTTTGCTCTGCTGCAGCTGGCATGCCTGCTTGACCTTGAGACAGTGCCATGGCTCAATTCTCTTAATTCAGTTCTGGTGTGCAGCACAGTGCAATGGTACAACAAAAAGTGCAAGGTGTTATTTGGCTGGTGCAAACTGTATCTGTGCAATGTAATTTTAGATGTCAGTATGGTGTTGAACCTCCTACAGCAAAAACTATCCATCATTGGTTACATTCTTTCAAGGAAACCATTAGTGTTTTAAAAGGGAAATCGCCAGGTAGACTGAGAACTTCTGAATTAGAAGATATTGTTTTCAATAACTTTGGGCTCTGAACACACGAAACACAGATCTGTTTAACAGCATCTTCAGAAGTTCTTGGTCTACCTGGCGATTTGCCTTTTGTTTTTGGTATAGCAGATTCAGTTTGCACAAGCCAAATAACACACTGCACTATTTATTGCGGAGTAGCCGTTGCACTGCACTGTATGCCTTTTTTTTCGGAGGAAGGGGAACCTTTTATAGGCACCCGCTAACTGGGTAGTCTAGGACTCGATTCTCATCCAGAGATAGTATACCCACTAAAACCACCTCCCCCCTATTTTCCCGCCCTTTACAACTCGGCACTGCAATCATACATCACTTCAAGTTGTGGGCTCCTGTTTTACATATTTACTCCGTTTATTTCCTTTTGCCATTCCCTCTCGTCTTTCTCCTTCTGCTGCATTATCTAATTGATGATGCCGCCGACGTCATTCCACTTGTCGCTGTCGCTTTCCAGCAGCAACTCGGTTAGCGCCCGGGGATCCAGTGCCCCGCCCCGTAAAACTTCAGGCTTCGCCCTCTGTCCTGCCCACTTGTCGCAGGTGAACAACGTATACTCGGCTGTCTCCGGTTCCATGTTGCAGTACGGGCAGTTCCCCGCGGTCGTCTTGCCTATTCTTTTCCGGTAGCTCTGGAAACAGCCATGGCCCGTCAACATCATTGTCAGGTGGTAGCTCAGCGTCCCATGATTCCTTTCCAGCCAGGGTTTAACGTCTGGTATCAGCCTGTACGTTCATTTAGTCCTATCCTTTTCCCACGACTCTTGCCACTTTTGTATAGTTATCCGCCTTTCTTCTTCTTTCACCACCCTTGCTTCATTCGCCTCCTTGCCGTGCGTGCGCTCTGCAATTCTGGCTCTCTCTTCTGCCAGTAGCTCCATTGGGATCATCCTTGCCAGTACCCGCACCACATCAGTCCCGACCGTTCTATATGAGCAGACTACCCTAATGATCGATCTTCCTTTGAGACCCTTTCAGGGCTTCCCTATGCCTCTGGAGCTTGGTGCAACTGACCCACACCGGTGCCCCATACAGTACGATGTTATTCACAACGGCTGCCAGCACTCTTCTCTTATTTTCTGACGCCCTTTACGGCGTCTTATTTTATCCTCAGGAGGTTGTTCACTCGGCTGTGTGTTTTAGCACTTGCCTCCTCTACATGCCTCCCGAAGGTTAGTTTTCCGTCGAAAGCGATTCCCAGGTATTTTACATACTTCTGCGGGTGTATCGTTCTTCCTCCCAGCAGGAATTCCACCGGGCCACATTTCTTCCTTCCAAGTAACAGCACTGCTTCGGTTTTGTGCGGTGCTATTTCCTGGTGCTTTGCGCTCATCCAGTCTTAGATCGTGTCTAGTGCCGCGTTGGTTTTTTCTTCTAACTCCTCCTCTCGCTTTGCTTTGACCACTAGGGCCAGATCGTTCGCAAAGGCGACGACCTCCGCACCGTTCAGTAAGGCCACATTCAAGACTCCGTCGTACAGAAGGTTCCACAAAAGCGGTCCCAAAACGGACCCGTCCGTTACTTCTATATCGTCCTGGCCCTCCACCCACAGCCGCCTGTCTCAGAAATAACTCATTGTCATTCCGACCAGTTATTCGGGCATTTTCCTGGTTCCCACTCCTCGACTATAATCCTTCACGGTGCCGAATTGAATGCATTCTTCACCTCTATCGTCACGAGAGCGACAAGTTTCCTGGTTTTTCGAGATCTTCTTATTTCTTCCTCCTCCAGATTTAGAATGTGTCTTGCGGCCGTGACTGTGAACTTTCCCTTCCTAAACCCGTGTTGTCTCGCTGATAGTGCCGCTTTCTTTGTCAGTTCGTTAGAGATCCTGTTTACCAGGATTCTCTCAACAGTTTACCAAAATTGTCCATCATGCATATCGGTCGATAGACGTCTGGACTTGTCGGAGGTTTATTGGGCTTCGGGATGAGCACCAGTCTTGCTGCTTTCCACCTTTTCGGGAACGTTGCGTCTTTTAGATCATTGTTCAGCACGTGCCGCACGGTTTCGGGAAAGCGCTCGCACACCAGCTTTAAAATTTACGCTGGTAAACCGTCAGGGCCCGGCGCTTTTTTGTTTTTATTTTCGCCACTGCCTCTTCTTGTTCCTCAGACGATATTTCCGGAGCGTCATATTGTCGCGCTCGCATCCATTCGTTTTTTTCGTGCGTCACCAGAAGTCTTTCCACCACCCTTTTCTTGAAATCTTGGTCCAGCTGCGGCTTTTTTAGTTTGTCCGTCATGATTCTGTAACCAAGCCCCAAACGGCCCTATCTACGTCTTCGCAGATTTCCTTTCACTTGGATTCTTTGGCCCGCGCGATGGGTATCCGCAGCTTTCTCTTTTCGGCCTTATTGGCCAGCGCTAGCATGTTGCTTTTTTTCTCCCTCTCGACGCTCGCCTTCTTGGCTGGACGCAGGTTCTGTTGGGCCTGTATCCTCCTTTCCTTGGAAGACACTTGTTGCACACGTTAGTCACCAGCTCGACCAGCTCGTCTGCATTGTTCGGCTTCTTCTTGGCCTCTCGAAAGGCTTCCACGAACTTTCCCTCGTCTATCGCAGTCGTTCTCCATCCTTTGCTCTCCGTGCTGTACTGATTGGGGGTTCCGCTGTCTCGTATCTCAGGTATTTATGGTCAACGTTTCTTCCGGTAGCACCTCCCACGACACGATCTTTCCCACAGTATTCACCGTTCCAAAGGTTAAGTCCACAATGGAGCTACCGTTACCGCGGACACGTGGGATCCTGTCCGACGTTCTGAATGACGAAATTGTTTTGCGCCAGCCAGTCCACCAGGACTTTCCCTCTACGGTCCTCCGTTTTTGCGTCCCACTCCCGATACTTACTCTGTTGAAGTCCCCGCCAAAGTAGAATTTCTCCTCTCTTTTGTTTGATATCACTCTGCAGGGCGTTCAGATAGCCTTCAAACTCAGCCTGTGTGCAATTAGGCGAAATGTAGCAGCTATAGATGGTTAGCCTCTTTGTTTTCAGCCACGTGAAGCCCTCGCCCGATCCATGTTGAGTCGCACCGCAAGTTTTGTTGTCCCGTTCATAAAGGCCGTTTTTCCTTCTTTATCTCTGATCCAGCCCCGTTTCTGGTTTGTCACTTTACGGTTTGGCTCGTTTACCAATATAACGTCTATCTGCTGCTCCCTAGCCGTAGTTTCCAGGTCTTGGGTACGGGCGCAGCAGTTCAAGTTTACCTGTATAATTTGTATAATTCTTAGGTTGAAGATGAAGACGAGGCTTTTTAGGCGCCACTTGCTGTTCTGTTTCGTGGTTTCCGTCTGATTTGTCCCCTTGTCTTTGACAACGTGTAGCGAAAAAAATTACAGTTACCGCTGTTGGCACTATGCCTTTCTTTATTGCAGATTGGGCAGGATTGTTCGTTTGGACAGTCTTTAGCTGCGTGCCCTTCTTTCCTCCACGCAAAGCACAGCTTTGACCTGTCGGGTCAGTCGCAGTTTTTCGCCAGGTGGTCGTAGGACCAGCACTTGTGGCAGCTTTCGATTTTTATTCTTTTCTCTAGTGAGCCTCGTACTAGTCCTACTTTCAGGTAGGGCTCTTTTTGCAGTTTGTCTGCGTCCTCCTTGCTTACTACAAGCGTAGCAGCTTGGGTGTGACTTGCATTTGGTCTTAGGTCGCTTAACTTCAGCGTTTTGTTTTGTAGGTTTCCAATTTTGTTTCTAATCGCGGTTAGCACCTGCACTGCATGCCTGAACTGAATTAAGCGAACTGAGCAATGGCGCTGTCTCAAGGTCAAGCAGGCGTGCCAACTGCAGGGGAGCAAAACTTGGACAGTTGATGAATCAAACACCACAAACTAGAATAGTGTGTATCATTTTGAACAGTTTCTATGACACAATTAAACAAGGGAGTTCTTTTCAAACACCCTGTATATGATTTAAAGTTTAATTAGTAGTTTGCTAAAGGTTGTGGTCCTTTTATCGGTTAATTAATTGTCATCAACAGCAGGTCTGAGAGACTGCTGATCAATTGAAATGAACCATATATTTTCCTCACCAATTTTGATGATTTGGTCCTAAACCATTTTATGGTTATTTATCGATGGGATAATACAATCAATCTTTTTGGAGCTTAAAAAAGAAAAATTAAGAATGGGTTGGATTATGTGCTATAATCGGGTTTTCTGAGAATGTTCCCATGAGATATATAAAGAATTGTTTAAATTGCGTGTTTGAATTGTAATTTTAATTGCCTTTTAATTAAAAACCTTTTATTATACTTAAATTTTAATAAAAAATGCATGCAAGACAGTCTCTCAAACTGTGCTTCAAAGAATATGCACTGAAGCTACATGGTCAGTAGGTATGGCTTGACAAAGTGAATAAATAAATTGAATCTTTATCAACAATTCTTAACTAACAACATCAAAAGTTAATTTACGTAGGCAGTTTAGTATTCTCTTTCTAGTAAATGGTATCACTGTGATTTTGGGGATTGGACTGAGTTTCAGTCCCACTGTTTGACACCGTCTACAAGTTACTTTAGACATTTGATGTCTAGGTCCTTCAGCCTAGTCAGTAATTCATCAACTAACAGGCTCTACATCAGTGGTGATAACACACCTCTTGTGGGCACCCTCGAGTTGTGGAGATCTTGATCATGTCTTTTCCCACTTGTGCATCTGCCGTTCTAGTTCTTAGCATTTCTCCCTTCCACTTTGAGGTAATGCTGTAGATATTCCATCTTTCAAGAGCCGCTTTGACAGCCTCAGGTGTTGTCGAAGGCTCCTATCACTTCACATATCACATAGCACTTTTTCCTTTGTATCCAGTGCATTCATTTGTCAGCTGTTGATTTCCCTGCTCTGTATGCATGCTGACAGTTGTGTAGTGGTGCACCTACCAGCTCTGTTGCCCTAAGGTAGTTGTGAATTACCTTCTCCATTGTCGTTAACGTAAAAGATGTTAGGCTAATGGGTCTAAAAGACTTTGTTTGAGTGGTGTCTTTCTTCCCCACCTCTGGTATGAATACCACCTTAGTCCTTCTCCATAGATCCAGTATGTATCCAAGCGCTAAACTACTAACGATTTTTAGAAGATACGGCATTAATTCTCTCTTTGTAGGATTGCGGGAATTAATCCGTCCACACCTGGGGCCTTGAATGGCTGGAAAGTGCCCATAGCCCATCTGATTCGGTTTTCCTTACAGATGGACGCGGCCCTCCTCCAATCAGCCCGACTTAGTCTCCGTGGTTGCATCAAGCCATCGGTCTCTTTGTATTTTCTACATCCCGGAAAATGGGTTTATAGTAGGAGGAGAGCTCTCTGCTCTTCGTCTTCCGTATAGTTCCCATCTGGTCTCTTGCGAGTGGTTGTTATTTCCACTTTATTCTTTGCTAGTGCTTTGTGCAATCTAGCTGCCACCGAGGTGGATTCTATGTTTTCACAGCAGGTCCTAAAGTTTTTTCTGTTTGCCCTTCTGATACCTTTGTTGTAGGTGGTGAGCCCCTTGGAGTAATCTAGCCAATTTCTGTATTGCTTAGCTTTGTTGAAAAGCCTACATACTTTTGCTCTTAATGTAGATAGATTTTTGTTCCACCATTTTTCATCCTTACAGTTTTTACCGAGTAGTTGGATTCAAATGCTGTGGTGATTGCTACATTTATTTCTCCTACAGCTTGCTCTAGTACGGTGTAGTGTATGATGCCACCCCGCACTGTCATGCTCTAGGTCAGGGGTGGGCAAATCTTTTGGCTGTCTGGCCACATTGCATAAGAAAATTTGACCGCGGGCCGCATTATTTGTTTTCTATTTTAATAGTTATTTACTTAATTGTAAATCACGAGCGTTGCATATATACTCGCCTAGACAGAACAATATTGTTAGGTTTTCGCATAGTGGACAATATATTCTTCTTGTAAAACGAAATATTTTCAGAACACCCGTAAATGTGCAATGTGTATAAAATAGTGGCTGGTAGATAATAAAGTAAACATAATAAGTAGACATCGGATTATGTGCACTATCAACATGCCAAAATATGCAGGCAAATATGCACTAAAAATGGGCGAAATATGCACAAAAAATGGGCGAAATATGCATACAATATGCACAATCAAGATACTAGTTATTATTGGAATTTACTTATTTTTTACAATATACAGTAGTTCTTGTGACAAAATACAATTAAATATTTTTTTCTATTTTGCGTCTGTAGTGGACTCATAACAGCACTCATATGCGTGCGGTTATGGCTCACCGAGTGCTGTTATGAGTTAGTTTTTTCAAGGTTGGCACTGAAATTCAGAGCTGGCAGTGTCAAATTTTCGGCGAGATAGTTTTTGAGGTTTTGTTATCGCGAATACACAAATTTAATTAATTAATGGTAATAACAGCACTCGGCGAGCCATAACCGCACGCATATGAGTGCTGTTATGAGTCCATTACAGACGCAAAATAGAAAATTTGTATATTAAAAGACGAGTTAATAAAACACCTCGCTACGCTCGTCGTTTTCTAAGCTTGGACGCGTGCTGAAAAATCGAGCTTACTGAACTCGTCCTTTAATATACTATTCTAGACTTTCTAGAGCAAACTTGTGTCACGTTTGTCACTTAATATTAATTTTTAGGCTGAAAATGACCTCTTTACGCCAACTGACGTTACTGGACAGAACTTGAAATTTGGCACGACTTCTGCAAAAACCTCTTCAGATAGAGGTTGCGTGGTGTTGCTGGTGCGTTTTATAAATACATTTACTTTCTTTATTCCTTCAAGACCCGAGTTTTTATAGTGAACAGCATTTCATTTGGCGCGGACCTTTTTGATTGTGAACTTGGAAGGTCGTTGGCTCTGTTCATCATTTTTTCCAATATTTTCAAGGGCTTGCACAGAAGAAGGTTTTTAGTTTCTAGAGTCTCAATTGCGTATGGAATATTGCTGAAATGTGTTACAAGTAGAGCAATATTTTGTTTGATTAAAGGAGCCAGAAATGCCATCTGGCTTGAATTAATAGACCTTTTCATAGTTGAAATTTTCTTGTGCGCATGTGTTAATTTGCACCATGTTATACGTCGAAAAGTGTCTTAACTTTTGGACTTATAACTATATATGTGCCCGAAACTTTCATATTCCCGCCTCTCAAACTTGGCGGGTGCGCATGCGCTTAACTAACCGTAAAAAGGCCTATTGCAATGGCTTCTGAACTGTCAAATTGACCAACTACTTCTTTTATGACTTCAAAATTCTAAGCATAATACAGCTTTCAATCATGTTCCTCACCACATTAATATTGGTTCTGGAGGTAGTGCTAGGTTTTGTGTGGTTCGAGTGTGAGGTGCCCACATGGCTGCGACCTGCCACCGTTCCCGCCTAAAGGCCGATTCTCATATACGCGACACTCTCATATACGCGACGTCACGCGACATCGCCTGTCAAATACTCACTATGGCTACGCGACAGCTACGCGACGTGCCCAGTTAAAACAATGTAATCATTATTTGACAGGCGATGTCGCACGACGTCGCGTAGCTGAGTGTCGCGCATATGGGAATCGACCTTTATACAAAACTACTGAAATAAGCACTATAAATGAAAAAGTACTAAAATATGCAATAATGCTATAAAAATATCGTTTTATGGGTTGCCGAGTGAGGTGAGGTGCCCACATGGCACGTCACTGGCTGCGACCTGCCAACGTTCCCGCCTAAAGGCCGATTCTCATATACGCGACACTCAGCTACGCGACGTCACGCGACATCGCCTGTCAAATACTCACTATGGCTACGCGACAGCTACGCGACGTCCCCATTTAAAACAATGTAATCATTATTTGACAGGCGATGTCGCACGGCGTCGCGTAACTGAGTGTCGCGCATATGGGAATCGACCTTTACACAAAACTACTGAAATAAGCACTATAAATATGCAATAATGCTACAAAAATATCGTTTTATGCTTTTGTATATCCAAACATGCAAATGCATATAATCCGATGTCTAATAATAAGCATCTCATTTCCAATTAAAGTACTTTATAAATTGCTTCGCCGGTCGCAAGGTCGACGCAGGCCGCATATGGCCCGCGGGTCGCTATTTGCCCAGGCGTGCTCTAGTTTCTCTTTTATTTTGGAACTAAACATAGGCCACATCGTTTGTCTGGGGTTTCCGATGGGGGTGTTTTCCTCACTCGCTTCTTGCAGTTCAAACTCTAACTCTAACGTAAAAAATTGTACTACTAATTTTTACATACAACATACTTCTAATCGCTGACACAATCAATAAGGTTAAAACGTTCAACGTCTCCGTGGAATAAATTGCTAACTAGTAAAAACGCATAGTAACGGGAACATTATTTGGTCGTTGTCGATGAGTAGGGAAAGATTTTTCCTTCTAGGCACTCGACCTCCACTGACCTTGAATTTTGAATTTTCACGCGCACAATGCAGGAACCGGAAATGGGGCGGCCGGATGTGGGAAACCGGAAACGGAAGTCAAAGCCGGTAGCGGAAGTCGAAACCAGACTTCACACCCAGCGTGGGGTTACATAGACCTCACACCCAGCGTGGGGTTACATAAACCTGGCATGTGGGGCTACATAGACCTCACAGTCTCATCTGTGAAAAACAGGTTGTGGGAAACCGGAAAAGTCCTAACCGGAACCGGAAGTGTCAAGGTCAATGGAGGTGGAGGGTCTAGAACAGGGGTTCTCAAAGTTTTTCTTAGGCGGACCAATTTAATATTATCAAATTTTTTGGCGGGCTAAAAAATAAACGAAATAAAATCAAAACAATAACCACGATTTTTTTTTTTTTTTTAAATAGATTTTACTATTTTCTATTTTTATTATTAGTATAGAAAAAGTTTTTTCTCAAATATATGTGCTCTCAAATAATGGAAACTTTGTTGAGCATGTTTTCGTATTTCGAATAATTCACACATGATAATTCTTTATAAAAATCAATTGAGGAATTGTTCCGAAAAGAAATCTTAGCATCGATATTTTCTTCTAATTCTATCAATTCAAATTGCATGTCTTAAATGATTAACAGTTTTTTTTAACAAATGGTTAACCGTATCTATATGAGACTACTATATTATATTTCTGTACAAACGTGTAATGACTAGATATACTAAAATATTTTTTTAAATATAAACTAAACAATATTTATTAATACAAACGCTTATGGTTAAAGCTCTTTAAGAATTTTTTTTTTAAGTATTAAAATATTTTATTATTAAAATTTAAATATCTTATTTGTAATATTTGTTATTTATTTTACTATTTACTTATTTATTTTTTAATAAAAATATAATATATCGTATCTATATCGTGGGCCGCATTCACGGGCTTTGCGGGCCCCATTTGGCCCGCGGGCTGCACTTTGGGAACCCCTGATCTAGAAGGAACCATATTTCCCTACTTCGATGTAATCTAGGTTAACCAAGATTTAATCTAGATTAGATTATAGTTAGGTTATATTAGAGCCAGATAAATCCAGACTGAGAGGCCTGGACTACTTGATTCAAAATAAGAAAAATTAATTCAATTTTAATATACGTCAGAAAATTTATTTTCACTACTTTTATGTTTTTTGTTTAGTGACGCGAGTTGTTGCTATAGATTCTTAACAAACAGAAATCGTTTAATAATGAAACTCCATTTGATTTACTTTGGACTTTTACGCACAATTTGGATACTTTTACATACGATTATAATAATGGCATCCTTCACATACAATAATGTATTTATTAATGTGTTCATTTTGGTGTGTGAGTAGACAAAATGTATTTTCCCTCAGCACCGGGTACTCGGATTTCAGGAGCTAAAAATAATTTCTCCTCGTCAATACTTCATTTTTAATAAAATTTTCTGATCTTTTTAATTTTTTCTTTTTTTTTCTGATTTTTTTTTAAGCAAAATTTGAATTTTTTATTTAAAAAAAAAACAAAAGATTAGAAAACGAAGATATTAAGCAACATCGTAGATTACGCTAGTTTGGCAATATCAATAAAAAATAGGAAATGAATTGTAACAATGTAAAATACCTGCAGCTTTTTATAATAAATAAACAATCAAAAACATTCTAGTAATAATAAACTCAATTTTACAGATCGAAATTCGCGAAAAACGCCGTGGCCTCATATATAGGTCAAACAGGACATTTAATATTAAGTTCAATGATCATATGGAATCCTAAAAAATAAGAAATTAGAATCAAATTTAGTCAAACATTTGAATGAGATAAATCATATCATACCTGCGATAAGACAAATCTAAAAATTTTACATATCACAGATAAAGGCCCGAAGATGGATTTCCTAGAAAAGCCTTACGAACGCTTAAACATCCTAAATGACCAGGTAGATTTAATTAATTCCAATATCTGGCATTTACTAATTAAGGAATTTCCTAAGTAATCCCGTTATCCCCCACAAATGGTAAATAGCATATAAAACATGTAACAGTCTGAGGAAGGCCTAAGAAGCCGAAATCGATAAAGGGTTGAATAAAACTCACTTGTGAAACTTACACCTAGTGTCTCTAATTTATTATTTTTACTTCATTTTCGTCTCTAATTGAATTGAGCTCTGATTCCGTCGTTGTTTCTTGTTCTTTTATCTACAAATCATTATAGGATTAGTAGTGGGTATTGGTAAATTTTTATTTTCTAGACTTTTTAATGTAACAACTATCAGTAATAAATTCAGAATAAACTATGAACTAATTCTTAATTATATCGTTGATAAGCATTAATAAATTTGAGAAGATCACGTTTTATAAAATCTCAGACAAGATTTGTTTACAAAGTTAATGTGCTCACTGTACTTGATATAAAATGATCTTGAAAATGTTTATTTATGAAAGCAACGAAAGTATAAACAAGTTGTTAATTTTTAGTGGGCGATTTATCATCTTCATTATATCATTTATTATTAATAGTCTATGCAGGATTTCGTTGAAACCACAACATTTAAAAAATCTACATTATTCATAATTATACTTATTTCCTCTGAATATAAACTTATAATATTTTTGAATATAACTAATGAGTGTTAAAATCACTTAATTTATATTATTAATTAAGGTCGTAATATGTATTTGCAAACATATTCATTGTCTCATCACGTACTTATCACGTATTATCCAGCGTAACATTTAAATAATCTTTATTTTTAAATACTTTCTCATGGTATTTGTTTATCTGTTTTATAATTTTTATTTCTTTCTTTTCTTCTATATATGATTGCACACTTCATGTGCCCCAGTTCTCAATCTCAATGTAGGTCATGTGAATGAAATTAACTAAATCAATACATATTTAGAAACAATGTATGCACAATTTTGCGCCTTAACAATATTCTGCGATAAAAAATAATACGTCCATTTTATGTTTGACTAAATTATTATTATCTCTATCTAAATTGTTTGTTTCTTATCAGCGGCATATAAAATAAAACATACACGTAAATATAAGCTAACATACACGTAAAATATAAGTAAAATAATGTGTTTTATTTTACTATATGAACGGTTCAATATCAACCAGTTACACATGACTAGAATTATTTATGATTTTTATTTAAAATGTTAATATAAATTTCTTTGGTTTTTTATTGGTAGTTGGTTTTTCCAACCTCTTAACATGATTCAGTTTAGTATTAAGTTTAATTATTTATAAAATATTACTGCTATTTCTTTTGTCAATTAAACAGTTTCAGTCTTATTTAACTAGACTTCTCTGTCTCATATTGTCTGTCTTGTTACTTGAGTAATATCCTTTAGTTTAAAGTGATTTGAAACGGCTTCAATGTCAATCTACAAAGTCCTATCCACAAAGCTGGCTCCTTATCTGAAATCGGGAACTATCGTCCCATATCAATTCTTTCCAATTTTTACAAAGTTTTTGAATCCATCATTTATAAATCAATCTTCCATAGTATCAAGAATCTTCTCTCCTTACAGCGACATGGCTTCATGAAGGGTCGCTCAACTCTCACCAACTTAGTTGTCTTTACCCAATAACTACACCAGTTGGTCATAACTTTTGAACCGCTCACCACAGAGGCTTCTAGTCTTCACCAATCGATTCAACGGCCCAAAATTAGTCGGAGAACGTATATAATATTCCCTGGGAAGCATTCAGTTAAGAAATACCATCGACTCGGGAAGTCTAGACCGCGAAAACGACGAAATGCCAGCAAATCGATTTTTTCAAAATCGTTATTTTTTGAGTCACAGCAAAATTTAAAAACGTTTCTGAAAGCATTTTTGCTACTTATTACGGATATGCAAATTATATTTAGCTAGCCCTCTCGGTTCATTTTCGCCTGCAAAAATTGAAGAAATTTTTATGAAATTTCGGCGCTCTAATGGAGATCTCGGAAAGTCGTGAATTTCCTGCGGACTATCTTACTGTATCCATAGGAATGTGACCTTCTGAAAACGATACCGCAATCCGTTTTTAATTATCTGAAACCGTTTCCAAGATATCTACTTAGCAAATCGAGAATCGGGTAAATTTCAGTTTGAAATTTATCGACGAATTATTGAATATTTCCGGACAATTTAGACATAGACTTGCTCGTTTTGTCGTGTAGTTACTGTGTGCAATTAAACTGGTACTGTAGTACCAGTGTGCAACTAAACAACACCAGTTATTGCTAATAGGGGTCAGGTTGATTGCATTTACACTGATTTTTCTAAAGCATTCGAGGCTATAGATCACGCAGTCATTATTAAGAAGCTTTACTCTTTTGGGCAACCAACCTAATTGATTTATTCTCCTCTTACCTTGCAAATCGGTCGCAGTTTGTTTTTCATTGCGGCTGTGCCTCTACAGAATTCGTTGCCACGTCCGGTGTTCCGCAGGGGTCCAACTTAGGTCCTTTGCTATTTAATATATTTATTAATGACTTGAGTTCGTCTCTATCCGAACCTCATCTACTTTACGCTGACGACCTTAAGATTTTCAAGTCTATTAAGCACCCCGATGTTTGTTTGGTTTTACAAGCAAACCTGAAAATTCTTGAAAAATGGTGCGATGGCAATCAGTTAGGTCTTAATCTTAGCAAATGCAAAATTGTCACTTTTACCCGGCTTCTGCACCCCTTCAAATTTAGGTATACATTATTTAATGCTCGCTTTGAAACAGAAAGATCACGGTATTACTTTTGACTGTCATCTTTCTTTTGTGCAACATATTCTCTTATCTGTGTCCAAGGCCGTGAAAGCTCTAGGATTCATAATTCGAAATTCTCGGGGTTTTCACAATAATTTGGCGCTAAGGGCGCTAACCACACTTATGTAAGATCCATCTTAGAATATGGATCAATTATTTGAGATCCTCACTTCAAAAAGTATACCGCCGCTTTGGAAGTTATTCAGAGGAAATATTTTTAATTTCTCTGGTTTAAGACATTCGGCTTCCTATTGATCATTCATCGCTGCTCGGTGAGTTCGGGTTTCTACCACTGAAGTCTCGACGTTCTCTGGCGGGTCTTGTTTTTTTATTTTAGGGGGAAACCACATTTCGAGGCTGTTTGATACTGATTCTTTTTGGGTTGGAAGAATTAACTAGAATTTCAATCAACTAGAATCAAATTTTCATTCATATTTCTAAGAGGTTTTATGAATTTTTTTGAATAATTTCAGCCAAAAATAACAAACTTACGGTGTGATGTCCAAGAAGGTTGTAAGTATAGTTTTCCAATTGCGTGCAGTGTAGCCATTCCGATTTTCATGTGAAATCAAAAAAGGTTTTGATGTTACATTAATAACTTATTTTCTAAGAATATGAACCTCAATGAATTCAAGAAATGTCTTGTCTATCTGGTCTTGTCTGTCTGGTCTTGTCTGTCCGGTCTTGTCTGTCTGGTCTTGTCTGTCTGGTCTTGTCTGTCTTTTCTTACCTGTCTGGTCTTGTCTGTCTGGTCTTGCCTGTCTGGTCTTGTCTGTCAGGTCTTGTCTATCTCGTCTTGTCTGTCTGGTCTTGTCTGTCTGGTCCTGCCTATTTGGTCTTGTCTGTCTGGTCTTGTCTTTTTTATTTGAGAAAAGGGTTTGTTACAATATAATAGAAACAGTATAACCAAACACATTTTCCTCCCACTTTTCCCTGGAAACCACTGTAGTATTACTTCAGGGAAAAGCTGTGTCGTCTATTTTTCCTGTCTATTTGTCCCGTTCACCTCTTTCGTCCTTTTCTTTCGTTTTCATTATTTCTGTTAAATTTCTTGTTATAGTTAGTTCTCCATGTTTCCTCACTCCAGCATATACCCAGTAACATTTTCCGCAATTACTCTTTCAGGTAAATGCTTTCCGTCATTTTTTTCCTTTGCGCTTCCCATCTTCGACAATCGAAGAATGTGTGTTATGCGGTGTCGTCCTCCCCACAGTAGTAACAGTCCGCCGTTTCTGCTAGTTTGAAGCTTGTAAGGTAGTGGTCAAAACATCCATGCCCCGTCAAAACTTGTGTGAGGTAATAGTCCACTTCATTATGTTCCCGGTTTATCCAATTTTCTACATTTGGTATGAGCCTTCGCGTCCATTCTGCCTTTCCCTTCAAGTTCTCCCATCTTTTCTGCCTCAGGTTAGTTATCTGTGTTCTGCTCTCTGATGCGGATGGTTTCTTGCTTGTGTCTTCCAGCCTTCTACATCTTCCTTCTATTATTAGATCGATGGACTGCGACTGGTGGCTTCCCGCCACCAGTCGCAGTGCACCGCTAGATACAGTCCAGTATGCGCAACAGACTCATCAGTATTTTTCGATGGATACGTTCTAAAATTTGATATTTTTTCTTTGCCATGCGGCTTCCCGCCACCAGTCGCAGTGCACCGCTAGATACAGTCCAGTATGCGCAACAGACTCATCAGTATTTTTCGATGGATACGTTCTAAAATTTGATATTTTTTCTTTGCCATGACCTTTCGCCATATAGGTGCACCATAGAGTACGATGGAATAAACTACCGATGCGATCAGAAGTCGTTTTCTACATCGTGGTCCTCCGATGTTTGGCATTAGTCGTCCTAGATTGGCCGCCACGGCTTCGGCTTTCATAACTATTTGTATCACGTGCTGTGTCATACTCATATTTCTGTTGAATATGACTCCAAGATACCTCAATTCTCTGTTGTCGTTATTATTGCATCTTCTACTTTGATTTCCATTTTTGAGAGCTTTCTCCTTCCTGTTAATATTATAGCTTCCGTTTTAGTCGGTGCCAGTTTTTGGAGCTTTGGGCTCTTTTGGGCTCTCTGTATCGCTTCGTTTATTGTAATACACAGTTTCTATTATTTCTTGCCTCTTACGATCACAGCCAAGTCATTCGCATAACCTATTAGGGTTACTCCTGCAGACTTGCGCAGCCCTAGTACCTGATCGTAGAAGATATTCCAAAGTAACGGTCCTTGTATAGATTCATGAGGGACGACTCTTTTTATATTTATCTTGGCAGTTTTTCCTACCATTAGATCTCGTTCACTAAGGTAACTTCATACCATCTATACTAGGTACGGTGGTATTTTACGACTAGTTCTATGAGAATATCCATCCATGGAACAGAGTTGAATGCATTTTGCACGTCGAGGGTCACCATAACGCAGAGATCTCTGCGTTTGTAGCATCCCGTATTCGCCTTGGTTGCTATCTCCTGTACTACGCGCATTGCATCAATTGTGGATCTTCCTTTCCGGAAGACGAATTGCCTTTCTGAAAAATTTCCTGATTTTTCGATACTTTCCTTGATTCTGTTGATTAGTAGTTGCTCCAGCATTTTCCCCATTGTGTTCAGCATACATAGTGGCTTATATGTTACTTCCACATTTTCTTGTTTCTTTTCCTTAGGTATTAGCACTAGCCCCGCTGTTTTCCATATCCTAGGGAAATCTCCTCTTTGTAGCAATCTGTTGAACATCCTTAAACAGTATTGGGGGCTCCTATCCATTAAAGCCTTCACTGACTTTCCACTGACCTCAGTATCCCGTCTAGTCCTGGGGCCTTTTTGTTTTTCATTTTTCCGGTCGCCTCTCTCATTTCTCTGTGAATAGTAGACAGTTTACCCAATCTTTCTTTTGTATAAGCTGGTCCAGTCTATATCTCGGTCGCATGGAAATAATTTCTCCGCTTGATTTAGCCTTTCTTTATCCAGCAGCTATATTTTAGGACGCAGGTTTAATTTTTTCCCGTACTATTTTATAGCCCAGACCCCACATATCGTTATCAACTTCTGCGCATACTTGTTTCCATGCATTTTCTTTCGCTATCTTGATTGCCTTTCTGTATTCTTCTCTTCCCTTTCTTAATTGTTATTATTTTTCTTAGCGTTTGCTCTGCCCATTGCTCTTCTTTTCTTCAGGCATATCCTCCTTTGTTCCGCCACTTCTCTCATCCACCAATACACAGTTGCTCGTCTGCTTCTTCCGCCATTTCTTTCAAATATTTGATCGTATGTTTAACTACTTTCATACTTCAACTTGGTTCAGCCCCAATATTAGTGTCGCCAATATTTTCTTTAAATTTTGGAGAGAAAAGCTGCAATCGGTTCTGCTTTTTCTGATTATCCATCCATTTTCCGGTGCTTGTTTGGTTTGATTCCGTTTTCTTAGGTCTCTTGGGTCCTGTAGCTTTATACTATATTCGATGTTTCGGTGATCGCTTAGGTTCTCATCATCCCTCACCTCCAATTTTCTGACCTGTCTCACTAAGTTTGTTGTGCTGAAAGTTATATCGATGTACGATGAGGATTGTCCCCGCCGGAAAGTAGGCATATTTCCCTTATTTAATATTTCAACATCTTGTTCCATTAAACATTCAGTCAGAATTGTTACCCCAACATTTCCAAGAGGTGAGCCCCATTCGGGCGATTTAGAGTTGAAGTCTCCTCCCACGATAATTGGTTTTCCAGTGTAACTCTTCATGCTGTCTCTCAGTTCTTTTAGGTTTTCTTCAAATTTGGTAATGTGTATGTTCGGGGAGATGTAGCACCCGTAGATGATTATGTGTCTAGTTTTAATCCACATGTATCCTTTTCCTTTGCCCCATTTGTCCAAAACCATGGTCCAGAACCATGGTCCACAAATCGACCATGGTTCACAGATGATAAATGCAATGTAGAAATTAAAGCAACAGCC
This sequence comes from Phosphuga atrata, assembly GCA_944588485.1. Classification (NCBI taxonomy): domain Eukaryota; kingdom Metazoa; phylum Arthropoda; class Insecta; order Coleoptera; family Silphidae; genus Phosphuga; species Phosphuga atrata. The sequence goes on along the minus strand of OX155895.1, from coordinate 12,984,318 downwards.
ATAATTTCTACATTGCATTTATCATCTGTGAACCATGGTCCATTTTTTGTCAGTTTGATGTTTAGTTCTGAGACAATCACTATTTCAATATTGTGGTCCAGGACAGTTTTTTCACTTCTGTTCATGTTACATTGTAGGATTTTTAGCATTTTGGCAAAGCTTTCTTTGACGGGTTTTGTTTCGTATCTATTCTGTCCTCGGTCTTCATACTCTCTTTCAGGTCCCTTACCAGGTTTCTGTATAGTTCACAACCCATGGTTCTTGTCTGATGCTCTTCGGTGTTACATTCACAGCATCTTGGTGCATTCAGGCATTCTTTGGCTGTATGTCCTTTTTGGTTGCACCTGAGGCAGACCCCTGTCAAGTCATATTTTTTGTCTCTTACAGTTGTAGCATTTTATAGGGATGAAGCGCTTTTGGACCCAGCAGCTGCTCCAACCTATCTTAATTCTTCGTCTGTCGAGTATTTACTGTGCAGCGGCCTTTGCCATACTGACTGTTGCTACAAGCGTACCCCGTTCTCTCCCTGTTTTCAGAGTATGCACTTTAATTTCACTTTCTTCTGTTTTCACTGTCTCCCATTAGTGCTTTTTTGATGGTTTCTTCTATTTCTCCCCTTATTGTTTCGTCAATATTCCTAATAATTATTGTCCCTCTTTGTCCACCTACTTCTCTGGTCGTGGCCGTCTCATTGAGACTTGCTTTGCCTGCTCCTTAAATGTTTCAATAGCCCCTTCCTTTTTTTTTTTCGTATCGTGATTCTGGCATAGCCATTTCTCGTTTTTCTTATTTTTTTCTATTTGTATGCCTAAATTTTCAGCCTTTATGTCTTGTTTCATTTTTGTTACTATGCTTGTATAGGTATTCTTAACACCGTCAGTGGGCATTGGTTTGATTTCAAAGGTCTTTTGTAGTTTCGGGGGGAAGCTGGACGTATTTCTTTCTACTGCATGGTTTTTGTTAGAACTTTGTTCTCCTCTGCCAATCATCTTTTTTTGCGTATATATGTGTAATATCTTCCGAGTTTCTAAAGGTAATTTCTACCAGCTTCCTTAGCTTATTTATTCCAACGTTGGTGATACAAGACATTGCCACCTGGCTTCTTTCGTTTTTGACCAGGGTTTGGAGGACTACCTTAAATAGTCTTATAATCTCCATATCTTCTGTATGTCTTAATTCCATTCTGTAAATAAAATTTTCCTAAGTTTCTAAATTTCCTTCAATCTCCATCTTTATTGTTTGGTTGATAATCCTTATTTCTGTACCTTTCTTAATTTCTGCCATCTCTGGGTATCGCTCTATGACTGCCTGTTTAGACCTTTTTCCATTTTTATCTCGTTTTCTATTAGGCAAACTGCTAGGTCATATTTTCTCCCAATTGATAGAGGATTTTTGAGGGCGGCGGTGGCCCATTAGTCCCGGGTTTGAATCCCGGACATTGTGAAAAATAAGCCACCGTTCTCCTGTGGATGGCTCTGGCAGTCATCGCAGTAAAATCTGCCACGAAACCACCCGACACTTGTGTCTAAGATCAAGACACAAAGCACAAGTGTAGCCGTGGGAGGAGGCCTTGGCCCGTCATGGGCTGTTGCGCCCGGATTTTTTTTTTTTTTTTTTTTAGAGGATTTCCTTCTTTTATTTCTGTGTTTAAGAACGTTTCCTCTGGCCGTCTTCCGTTGTGAGGTGGCTAATTTCTTCAGGACTTTCAGCTTATTTAATTAAACATCTTAGTTTTTTAATTGTTTCATCTATTTTATCTGCATTCAGGGTTTCCGTGCCCGTTGTTTCAGTCGCTAGTTCAGTTGTCTGGCACCCTTCATCTCTCAGGATTTCAGATTCTACTTGACTCTGCTTGCTCGCATCTGCTACTACCTTTTGTACTGTATTGGGAACTGCCTCTTCTTTTTCATGTATGTTAATTATAATCTCTTTTTTCTTGTATTGCTGCGTCGCCAGTGCAGCAATCTCTTCCGTTACATTTTTAATTTCTCTCTTAGTGCAGACTCTATCTTTCACTAGCTGTTCAAGCTCATTTTCCTTTTTGTGTTAAGTTTTCAAAAAGAGTCCAAATTGCTTTTCCTTTCGTCTGTTCTATGGGTTGGCTGAAGGTCAGCTTGATTTGGACCATGTTGGCTGGGCTTTCTTTTAGCTTTCGCTTTTTTTTTTATTTTTTCATATTGCAGCGTTTCTAACAATGTCCCCTTTTATCCTTCTCACCATCAGGTTTTCTTGAAGAAGCTAGAGTAATTTCGCCTTCGCTTAAACTTCTCTGATGATGCGGTGGCGTTCTATTTCTGGTATCCTTTCTTTTGAAAGGATCGTTTTGTGCCCCTACTTCTTTTTTCTTCTCTCCAGTCGCTTTTCCTTTAACAATGGCCTGGGGGACCACCAATTGTCCAGAGCAGTTGCTGGCTGACGGTAATGCGGGGCCTACTCGCTCACCCACGACACCGACCGGCAATGGGGTATCCCTCCCCCACACCGTAAACCGTTTTCCGTTATCATATTCCATGTGCATGCTTAGGTCAACCCCCAACCCGGAGGACCAGAATTTTCTGTTGGGGTTTATTCCCCTAGCCGATAGTCTCGCTTTGAGGCGCCAGGCACTCGCCTCCCCCTCTCTCGTCTGCTACAAAAGGCACATCCATTGTACGTACATCCATCACCCAATGGTTACGCGACGCATTGTCTTGATAGCATAGCTGAGTTCTATAGCTAGAACCTTCGATTCTTTCGTCGAAAAACAGTGGACATTACTCAGAGTAGAGATGAGCATGGGATCCCATCGACCCATTCCATCCCATCGTCCCATGGGATGGGATGAGTGGTATGAACGTTGCGTGGGATGGGATGGTATGGGACGACAAATTTCTATGGGACGGAGTGGGACAAGTTTTGATAATCTAGTTCGTGCAGAATTAATTGTTTATCGTGCCAATATGCACATTTTCCATAATATATCCAGCCCAGGAGATTTCTGGGATAACGAGATAGTTCCGTCTTACGATCCGTTTGCGACGAAAAAGGATTACTCACTGTCAGCTAAAGTAATTACGGAAAAATTAAATTTGAACAAATTATCGTTAAGAAAGTCTGAACCGAAAAGAAAGTCTGCTTTCTGGGAAAATGGGATAAATGGGATGGGATGGGATGAATGGGATGGGATGGGACGAAAATTTTAGGTTTGTGGGATGGGACAGTGGGACGAAAATGTTATGGGATGGGACAGTGACAGGGATCCGTCCCATGGGATGGGATCTGGAACGAGAAACTCGTCCCATGCTTATCTCTAACGCTACAGTATCAGCTTCGGCAACTCTTACTGTCTCCGGATATGTTTACTGTCTCACTATCATGGCTTACTGTCTATGCTTACTGTCTCACTATCATGGTGTACATCCATCGCAGGATAGTGGGGTTACAACCCCACGTTTTTCCTGCCAGATTTCTGCACACCATTAGGGCGTGTTTGGCTTTACCTACCACTGCCTCAGCGTGTCTATTCCATAGGAGTTTGCTATCTAGTGTGATACCCAGATACCTTATCTCCTGTTGGTATTCTACTGCCTTCCCATCTATGAGTATGGGATGTAGGCAGTTTAGTTTTCTTCTTCTAGTAAATGGTATCACCGTGGTTTTGCTCGGGTTGAGTCTCAATCCCACTGTTTGACACCATTTACTAGTTACTTTGAGGCCTCTCTGAACAATTTCACAGAGCGTTCCCTCAAATTTTCCTCTGGCCATTATGACTATGTCATCGGCGTAACCTTGACACTTGATGTCTAGGTCGTTTAGCCTAACCAGTAGTTCATCAACTACCAGGCTCCACATTAGCGGTGATAGTACACCTCCCTGTGGGCACCCTCGAGTTGTGGAGATCTTAATGGTGTCTTTTCCCACTTGTGTCTCCGCCGTTCTAGTTCTCAGCATTTCTCCCATCCACTTTGAGATAGTGCTGTCGATACTCCTTCTTTCGAGGGCCGCCCTGACAGCCTCGTGTGAGGTGTTGTCAAAAGCTCCCTCTATATCCAAGAAGGCACATATCGCTACTTCCTTTATCTCTAGTGCTGCTTCTATTTCGTTTGTCAGCTGATACAGGGCGGTTTCTGTGGATTTCCCTGCTCTGTAAGCATGCTGACTCCTGTGTAGTGGTGTACCTACCAGCACTATAGTCCTAAGGTAATTATCAATCACCTTCTCCATTGTGTTTAACATAAAAGATGTTAGACTAATGGGTCTAAATGACTTCGGTTGAGTGGTGTCTTTCTTCCCCACCTTCGGTATAAATACCACCTTAGCCCTTCTCCATAGCTCCGGTATATATCCGAGCGCTAAGCTACTTCTAAAGATATTTAGAAGATACGGCATTAGTTCTCTCTCTCTCTTTTGTAGGAAGGCAGGAACTAGTCCGTCCACACCTGGGGCCTTAAAAGGCTGGAAAGTGCCGATAGCCCATCTGATTCGGTTTTCCGTACAGATGGACGCTGCCCTCTTCCAGTCGGCCCGACTTGGTTTCCGTGGTTGCATCAAGCCCTCGGTCTCCCTGTATCCTCTACATCCCGGAAAATGGGTTTCTAGTAGGAGGAGAGCTCTTTGCTCTTCATCCTCCGTGAAGGTTCCATCCGGTTTCTTCAGAGTGGTTTTCATTTCCACTCTATCCTTCGCTAGTGCTTTGTGCAGTCTAGCTGCCACCGGCGTGGATTCTATGTTTTCACAGAAGATCCTAAAGTTTTCCCTTTTTGCCCTTCTGATCTCTTTGTTGTAGGTGGTAAGCACCTCAGAGTATTCTAGCCAATTTCCGTATTGCTTGGCTTTGTTGAAAAACCCACGTACTTTTGCTCTTAATGTAGACAAATTTTTGTTCCACCATTTTTCGTCCTTATGCTCCTTCACGGTTTTTACCGGGCAGCTGGATTCAAATGCCGTGGTGATTGCTACATTTATTTCTCCTACAGCCTGCTCCAGCACGGTGTAGTGTTTGATACTACCCCGCACTGTCACCTGCTCTAGGTTTTCTTTTAGTTGGGAACTAAACATAGCCCACACAGTTTGTCTGGGGTTTCGAATGGGGGTGTTTTCCTCACTCGCTCCTTCCAGCTCAAACTCTATGATCCTATGATCTGACATTGAGGGCTCACTTGAAACCCTCCACTTTTTAATTAGTTTACTTACGTTAGCGCTACCTACCGTAATATCCAGTACCTCATTTCTGACTTTAGTGACAAATGTTGGTGTGTTCCCAACGTTGTACACAATTAAGTTCTCTTTAATGAGGTATTCTAAAAGGTACTCACCCCTCTTATTAGTGTCCGTGCTGCCCCACATCTCATTGTGTGCGTTCGCGTCACATCCCAGGATGAGTGGCAGCCTTCTCCTAATACAGTGTTCCACCAGCTTTTGTACTTCAATGGGTGGTATGCTGTTACCATCGCCAGGGAAGTATGCTGATGCGATCACTACTTCGCGGTGGAGACCCTCGATCTTGATGAGGGCCTGAATCGGTACTAAATCCCGCGTTAAAAATTCTGAAAGACATAAGTAATTTATGCCATTTCTTACCATAATGCAGGTTCTAGGGGAGACCTCACGGCTGTCCCATACCAACTTACATTCCCTGTTGCTAAGGCCTCTGATCTTACCTCCGTAGGTCCAGGGTTCTTGAAGCAGCGCTAGCCCTAGGTGCTGCTTGGTGAACATCCTAGCCATCACAGCTGAAGCTGCTTTGGAATGATGGATGTTCACTTGGGCTATTTTGGTGCGCCTGCTGGTCATTCTTGTTTTGGGACAGGAGGCAAGTCCTCCTCTGTCCCTACAAGAACATCTACCTCTACCTCTGTAGACATGGCTGGACTGCTCATGTCTACGAGTGTGAGGTCAAGGTCGTCTTCCCGGGAATCCGGGCTGACTTCCTTGTTCTCTGTGTCGGTTAGGTCCCGTACACATGGATTATTTTTACTTTTGGAATTCATATAAATCCCACGAGTCGCAAGGGAACTAAAGGTCCACCACATCAGAGCCCCGCTTGATAGTGGTAAGGCTGGATACCCTCTGAGGTCGCCAGGTATCAGAGGGGCTCCGTAAGCGATGGCCGGTTGCCCTTGGCCATCAACCAGTCCCTTTGGCACGGGTCGCATGACACCTTGGGATTAAGGGTTTGGAAGTTCTTGGTTGTTCGCCCTCCGCCGAACGCCCCGACCGGAGTTGTTCCCGTCGTGACGTCCAACGGTATGTTGCGAAACTAAGCCCTCACACCGCGACAAGGTGACTTCCACGTGAGGGGAAGTGAAGTTAGTTATATTCGAAAATATTGGCTCATTGATGTTTTTGTTATTCCGTTTTCTTGTTACCTTGGCTCTTCTTACCTGAAAGTCTTAGACGAACCCTGGTCTAAGCTCTCATATTTTGTCTCTTTATTTTTATAGTTTATTGTTGTTTATAGTGTTATATGTCTTGTTTGTCTATTCTTGCCATTGTAGTTTTATCTATCTGCACTTGTATATTTGATTTTCGATGGAAGTTTTGTATATTTGATACAGTTTGATGGCGTTATAAGTATGAAACGCAGCGATTATCTCAAGGGGTTCAGAAAGTTGACTGTGGTAATTACACAAAATATAATGAAAGGATGATTGCGTCACTACGTAGTAATCCACGTCATTTTCACTTAAAAATGACTTTCAACAGTCGAAACTCGAGTCGTGTAAAGTGAGTAGATTTATATAACTAAACAAGTTATATAATATTTTCACAAAAATTAATGGTAAAAATATAGTGAATTTTTTAAAACAAACTAAACATAAAATATAGATTGATTTGTTTGCTACTACGTCCGTATTGTTCATTCTTATATGTTTCATTTAATCCTATTATTTTTGTTATTTTTGTAGAAGAGCAACATGATTACAAACTTAAATAAAAAATGCGTAATCTAGTATTAAATGTGTGCTCTAGTCCATTTTTCATTTATGCTCTCTGTTTTTCTGTGCTAATAGTTTAATATCAAAAAAGTAAAAAAAAATGAACTTTCCCAAAAGAATGCCACATGTTTCAGTTGCTTGAAACATGTTTAAATATCACAATTTGCTTTTATCAAAATATTCATACAGAAATGTGAAATATTTGCATGCAGTTCAAAATGTTTCTTTTGTTATTGACGTATAGAATTTTTGATAAATGCTGATATTTGTAAATGTTCTAAATTTTTTTAGACAAAACAAATTTCTCACATATATCGAGGACGAGAAATATCTAATTTGTACCAGAATTTCTATGCGAAATAATTAGATCATTATACAGGGTGTTTCATAAACATCCACCAGAAATTCTAGGGCGTGTCTAGAGCCCAAAATAAGAAAAAAAGTCCCTATAAAGATGTGTCCGAAAACGCTTCCTAATTCAGGTTTTCTTATCAGCCTGTTCTCATCCGCTCCTGAATGTAGGCCTCTTCCATATTTTTCCATTCCTGCCTGTCCATAGCAGCCCTCATCCAGTATTTTCCAGCAATCTTTTTGAGGTGTGCCAGCACCAGGTGTGTGAGGTGTGCCAGCACTTATTTTTCACTCTCTTGGCCGTCAAGCTGTTAATTTGTATGTCCATCTCGCTGTGCTCTGTCAATATGGCCAGCCCATCTCCATTTTAGCTGCGCTACTCTTTCGCTAACATCTGTTAATTGCATTCTTCTTCTAATTTCCTTATTTGGAACTTTATTTCGTAAACTAATCCTCAGCATAGCCCTTTCCATCGCTCGTTGTGTGACTTGAAGTTTATTAACTGCTTTGCATGTTAGCGGGATTGTTTCGAGGCCATAAGTGGAGAAATTTGAAAAAGTGAAAATGGCATTGATTTGCAATGATGTAATCTATTTCGTTTTTTGTAATGCCATTTGGAGAAATCCAAATGGCATTACAAAAAACGAAATAGATTACATCATTACTAACGAAAAGGCTATTTGCGAAGATGTTACTGCCCTAAACCAATTTGACACCAACAGTGATCACCGTTTAATCAGAAAAGCAATAATTGAGGTACTACCCTTAAAAAATAGTGGGCCTCACACAATATTTTTGCTATTATCTTAGACGCAACTAATGATAATATATTCAACTTTGTGTGTACTCGGTACTGGTGTCGATCTAGGTTTGTGCTTATTTTCGTCTTGATAGCCAGCCTGTGGCGGTACATACGAGGAACGACCTTTTTATTTTTACAAATATTTGCACCTGTACTAAAAGAAAGTTTTGGAATAAAGATATAGTAGAGATTTGTTTGTTTTTATCATAATATATATCATTCCCAAAAAAATTGCGTTTCGATTTTTTTCTCGATAACTGTTATCTTAAGCGACAGAACAAAGAGTACCTCAGTGCAGTTCTTGAGTGCGAAAAATTTCATATAGTCAAGCACTTGTTAAATGTGCAGATGGAAAAGGTATTTGTAAAAATTCAAAGGTCGTTCCCCGTATGTGCCGCCACTGGTTGGCTATCGAGAGGAAATTAAGCGCACGGTAGTTCGGCACCAGTAACAAGTACACACAAAATTTTAATGAATTATTATTAGTTGCGTCTCAGAAAAAATGTTGTGTCAGGCCACACCTATTGAAGGGCTGTACCTCAGTTAGGAAGCGTTTTCGGACACATCTTTATAGGGACATTTTTCTTATTTTGGGATGTAGAACACAATAGTATATTACGTAACGAGAGTTGTAAGAAGCATATTACGTATGAGCGGAATAGTTTCGCGAATACGAAATTGCCTTCCAACTCGAGTTATGTACTATACTTTATCTACACACTAATTTGTTTCTGTTTAATAAGAAAAATATGTTTGATATAACAAATTTTGTTTCTTATTAGGTTATGTTTATTTAATTACTATTATTTAACATTATAATAAACAAACAGTTGTATTTTCATATATAACTGTTACTCGACATTATCTAACTTGAAAGAAATGAAAAGAAATACATTCTTAATGGTTACATACCTTATTATCTAGTAATTATTTCGGTAAAACTAGAATAAAGATTGCTCGTAGATATAGGCAACCCAATGTACGCATGTCAATTTCCGTTAGCTTGAATTGTAGCACGGGGGGCGCTGAAAGTATGAGCACGTAATAGCAGGTCTCAACCAATCAACGAATCTTAAACCAAACGCACGGGTGTGTTATCAATCTTTTTTTTCCCCTTGGCGCTACAGCCCTCTATGGGCCTTGGCCTGCTTTACAACGTCCCTCCATATCCTTCTGTCCTGTACTGTATGGGGCCATTGCCGCACCTCGAGTACTTTCAAGTCTTTAATAACGTCGTCTCTCCATCGTATTCGTGGCCTGCCTCTCGATCTCTTTTCGGCAGGCAACCATAGCGTCAGAGCTTTTGGGGTTCGGTCTTCCTTCATTCGCATGATGTGCCCGAACCACCTTAGCCTTTGCGCCTTCACATGCCTCACAATGTCTCTTCCCTCGAGTATTCCATCTATTTCTGCGTTGGTTCTAATTCTCCATCCTTCCTCTTCCTGTATCCCTCCATATATTTTTCTTATGATATTTCTTTCGTATACTCTTAAAGCTTCCTCACCACTTTTGCATAGTGTCCATGTTTCCCCCGCATAAGTGATTATTGGACGGATTAGTGTTTTGTACACTTTCAGTTTAGCTTTTCTGCTCAGTAGTTTGGATCCTAGCAGTTTACTGTTGGCAAAGTATGCTTTCCTCCCTAACATAATTCTGTGAGCGATTTCCTCACTCATCTTATTTTGGCTCGTTAACTTAGCCCCTAGGTAGGTAAACTCGGTCACTTCCTCGTAGTTTCTACCATTTACTTGAATTGGTCTTAAATCTGTCACTTGCTCCCTACCACATCTCATGTACTTTGTTTTATTTTCGTTTATTATCAGTCCGCATGGTTCAGATTTTTGTTCAAGGCTCGCTGTTATTTCTTTTAGTTGCTCCCTACCTCTTGATGCGATCTATATATCGTCAGCGTATGCTCCCACTTGCGCTGCTCTAGTTTTTAGGGTGCCTGTTACGTTCACCTCTCTGATTACTGCCTCCAGCAGTAGGTAGCATTCACACCAAATTATAAGTACTTGTCTTAATTTAAATTATACTTTTTTAGAAAGAAATCTATTTAACGAATCATTTCGATATCTCACTCGGTGAAGAAAACAATGACGCTATGTCAAATTTTGACATATCAAAGAGAAAATTGTAACAGTGCGTCAAAATTTTGACACAGTCTACAACCTCAAATTTTGACAATAAACGTAAAATTAAATATAATAACCCGACGTTTTCCTATGAAAATGACGACATATCTGCCTATATAAACTGAAGATGTATATATCGTCAGCGTATGCTCCCACTTGCGCTGCTCTAGTTTTTAGGGTGCCTGTTACGTTCACCTTTCTGATTACTGCCTCCAGCAGTAGGTTGAACAACATTACAGATAAGGCATCGCCCTGTCTTACTCCCGTTCCTATTGCAAACACGTGAATATCACGTTCGCCCGTGAGCTTGGAGTCTATTAGGACTTGCGCACTTGACTTAGTTAGTGCTAGTCCTACAAGTCTACCCAGTTTCATGGGTACTCCTAGTACCAGTAATTGTCTCAGTAGCTCTTTTCTGGAGACACTATCAAACGCCTGTTTGTAGTCAATATATATGCTATACAATATTATGTTATGCTCATAACATTTTTCCATTATTAGTCTTGGCGTGTGAATTTGATCTATGGTCGACCTGTTGCTTCGGAATCCACACTGGTAATCGCCTAATATTTCTTCTGAATATATTGCAAGTCTTTTGCATATTACTGCTGACAGCACCTTGTAGGCTATATTTAAAAGAGTGATCCCTCGGTAGTTAGCGCAGTCCTTATTTCCCTTTTTATGGATTGGGCATATGATGCCTTTTTTCCATTCCTTAGGCATGGTTTCCGTATTCCATACCACGACATTTAATCCGTGGATTCGTGTCCACAAGTGCTCCCCACCGCTTTTTAAGAGTTCTGCTGTTATGGTATCACTTCCTGATGCTTTATAATTTTTCAGCTTTACTATTACTTCTCTTACTTCTTAATAGGTGGGTTCCGGGATTTCTGGTTGCGCTGCGTGATAGTATTTTGCGTCTTCCCCATTGTTTTCATGTTCTTCGTTCTTACAAGTTAACAGCTCGCTATAGTACTGACGCCACCTTTCAAGTATTTCCTTTTCCGCACTTAGTAATCTTCCTTACTTACTGAGAAAGGTGTTGGTTCTCTGATTGGTCTCTGGTTTGTATTGCTATTAGTTTATAGAATTTTCTGCACTGGTTGTTATTGTTGTATTCATCTAAGTCCTCTACTTTGTTTAGCGCATTTTTTCTCTTCTGTTTACTCACTGTTTTTGCCGCTCTTCTTAATTTCTCGTATTTTGCTCTATTTGCTCTTGTCATTGTTTGCAGCATATTTTTTCTTGCTTCGTTTCTTTCCCTCAGAGCTCTTCTGCACTCATCATCGAACCAAGTGTTTCTGTCCTTTACTTCCTTCCGTGTCCGTGTCATTCTGTGTCCACGTTTTCACCGGTTTCCGTTCTTTCTAGGGAACGTTCAATTAGGTATTGATATTGTTTTTGTTTATCCTTCGCTCTTAGGGCCTGCGTATTCAATTTTTGTACATGTTTCTTACCCCCCACAATAGCTGTAATTCTTTGCCTCACCGAGACACGTACGAGATAGTGATCAGAGTCGCAGTTAGCGCCTCTCATAGTTTTTACGTCTGTGATCATTGTTGCCCTTCGTTTATTGATAAGTACATGGTCAATTTGGTTGACCCCTCGGTTTCCTGGCACCACCCACGTGCCTTTATGTATTCTTTTGTGCGGGAAGCATGTGCTACTGATTTTCATGTTGAAACCCGCTGCCAAGTGGCACAGTCTTTTCCCATTCTCACTTGTTTGGTCGTGTAGTGAATGCGTTCCCGCTACACTTCTGTACGCGTCCTCTATTCCTACCTTCGCATTAAAGTCGTCTAACGCTATTAATGCATCATGTTCCGACACTTCTTCGCAGGTTCTCTGTAATTTGATGTAGAAGTGTTCCTTTTCATCATCCTCTCCCTCTTCAGTTGGTGCGTAAGCACATATTACTCTAAGGTTGTGGAATTTTCCTTTCATGCGTATCATGCATTTTCGGTCGCTGACCGCTGTGAATCCTAGTACAGACTTCCTTGCTTCTCTCGTTATTATAAAACCTACCCCCTCCTCTCCTTGCTTATCCGGGTTTCCACTGTAATATAATCTGTATAGCTTCTTGTCAATACTGCCTTCTCCCTTCCATCTTATCTCCTGTAAGGCCGCTATATCTATTTTGTATTTATCTAATTCCTCCGCTATCTCCTGCAATCTTCCTGGTCTCAAGATTGTGCGCACGTTCCATGTGCCTACTTTTAAATCAGTTTCCGTTTTCCTAGCCTTGATTCGTTGCCTTGTCGTCGCCGTTTTGGACAGTCCATTCCGAGGCTGCTGTGTAGCTTTCGTAACTTGCTGTGTTTTTACTAGGCAGGGTTGTTGGCCCTGCGCTAAACCCCCTTTTCGGAGGGCCATTTCTCCCGCTCTCGCTAGCCCCGTCCTTGCTCCTCATCCATACGGGTTGGATACCGCATCTCAGAAGAGGTTGGCCGGGTTACCAGGGTTCACCAGTCTTGGCGGTGAGAGTCGGAATTGAGTAGGAGAGGCTATGCGATAATCTGCTGCGCGATTATCGTGCGGTGCGCATGATAGCCTAACCTAACATAAATTATCATTAATCGCAGACTGTTACATACGTGTGTGTTATGGCTATGTATTTACATAGTCCACGAATTGTACAATAGTGGTCGTAGATAAAGAATATACTTGCTACATGACACTTATTTGTGCAATTTATTTTCTGATATCCATATACACTTATCCAAAATGAATGTATTGATTGGGTGATTCATTTGGAGATACTTTTTCAAAACTAAAAAAATTAAAAACGAATTTATCGGGTTATCTTTATTATCATACATATATCTTTTCACCAAATTGTTCTCGTAATAAAGCCGTGGTTTCAAGTGCTGTATGGCTAGTGGCGGCGTCTTGTTGGTACCAAATGGGCTTCAATTTCAGGAAACAAATAGTCCGTTGTCATAGCACGATTACGGTCACCATTGACATTTACGTTCTGGTAGGTCTCGTTTTTTTGAAGAAATATGCACCGATGATTCCACCGTTGCATAAACCAAATCCATTGTTTTGTCTGGATGTAATAGCAGTTCTTGAACTTCTTCAGGTTGCTCTTCAGACCAAAAAAACGGCAATTTTGTTTGTTGACATATCCGTTAAGTCAAAAAATGTGCCTCATCACTAAACAAAATTTTTGTCGAAAGAAGTGGATTTTCTTTAAGCTTTTCAAAGAATCCAAAGATTGAAATTGTGACGATTCGGTATTGCACGGGATACTCTCACGAACCACCACAATATTTTCTTCACTAAGTGCTGGATGTGGTCTATTTGGTTGTGTATTATCTAATAACTTAAATTGTCTTTCAAACTTTTCGATGGTAGAGCGAAACGTGCGTTCGGTAGGTCGATTATGTGGACCATAAATTGCTCTAAGTGTACGAAACACATTCCTCGTAGAAAGCTGAATTTTGTAATACAGCTGAATACTTTGTAGACGCTGTGCCGGGCTAAGTCGTTCCATGACGACGTAATTATACTGAACAAAAATGCCATGATAGGTTAACACGTCACACGCTTCATCTGTCTAAAAATCTATAGAAAAAAGTACCTCTACATGAATCACTTTCTATAAGAGAATTGAATGGTTGATTGAAACTGAATCAAATGCAAAACTCGACCGAAGATTTAAAATTGATTGGATTGAGCTTGGTACACACTTGATACAGCATAGAGTTTGGTACAAGAATTTGAATGCACCTGGGCTACACTTCCATAAGAAAAGGAATAGGCGATTTCTTCATGTTTTTGAATGGAGAAAAGGTGAAGTGCATTCGAGGAGTTTTTAAAAGTCTATGAAATCGACCAAAATATTACTAGAGTTACAGATTCCGACAGTGCCTTCCGTAAATGTTTGTTCCATCGTTACATAATTCTTAAATGAGATTACGCATGAATATAAGGTCGCGTAACGAATTGGTGATGGTGACTTATACTGCGACCTTCATAGATCTATTGTACCACTCCCTCTTCTTCTAATCGTTATATACTTACCCATTTAGAGCGCTTCCTCTACTCCTGATTTCTTTAGGAATTTCTGGATATGGGTGGGATTCAAGGACTGCTACTCCTATGCGTTCAAGCAGTGGGACCCAAGGTACATCTGTCTCTTGCGGAACAGTGCTCTGCAGTCTTTGAGCAGATATGTGGGGGTTTCCTCTGATGAGCGGCAGAATCTACAACGGTCATACTCCTCTAGACTTATGACCCTGAGGTGTTTTTTAAGTCTGCAATATCCCGTCAGGATTCCTGTCTGAATTCTAAGTTTGTTCCTGTTTAGTTTCAGGCAAGCTTTTGTTCTTTTCTGGTTAAAAGATCCCAGCATTACTTTGGATTGTCTTAGCCCTCGAAGTTCTTTCCAGGTTTTCATCTATTCTCTTATTTCTTCATCTAAACTTTTGTGGATGGTGTTCATGCTCATACTGCAAAGGGGTTCTGGACCTGCAAAGGTATTACTAGATTCCTTGTTTGCTAGGTGACTGTACCTCTGCTTGGAAGATAATTGGGTAGATTTTCATGGATTCGAAGAATTTGATACGAGGTCTAAACATTCCTGCACGAGTACCGGCTTTACTACTACACATTACTGTGTAGTTTTTCTCGAAATGGTATTTGCATTCGTCTTTTAGTACTTCCAGCCAGGGGATCTTGGCAGCGAGACTGTTCTGCGCTCTCAATTAATTTATCTCCGACTATTCCTTCCTTGCTGAACCTTACAATCGCCGATCTGGTAGCCCCCTCCACCACATGGTCCAACGGAGTCAGATCCGGCATCAGTTCCATTACCGCTGTCGGGCTGACCCCATCGCCCCGTGATGCAGACACACGCCAGTCTTTGAACCATCTCAAGCTGCTTCATAGAGACTAGCTTGGTTCTACTTCCCCACGCAACTGCTCCGCAAGATTATGTATGATACAGTTCCAAGACAATGAAGTACAGTTTAGCCAACTTTGTGTATTGGTTTGCTGGATATCATTGCTGGTTTCAAAATGTGTAGAAAACAGGTTATAAAAATGCTTGTTTTGTAATCATCAATTTAAAAAAAAATGACACTATATTTACGCAAGACATACTGTAAAAGTAAACCAAGTTTTAAAAAAATTATTTCAAAAAATAAAATGATTGTATTTTTAAGTGTCGGACGTGGACCAAGATTGCACGATATTCAATGGTGTCACATATCTTGGCGCAGCCGCCATTAACGCCCCCAAATCTGAAGCGGAGATTCAAAGAAACATGGTTATTCTCAACGAGCAAAGCTCCGATAACGGCATCAAGGTTTCCATATCTGTGCCTTCTTCTTCACAAGGAATCGTGGTGTAAATACTGCCAAAAATTAAAATATTGAACATTCTTTATTAATTTAATTTTGTTTATGTTCAGGTTGTATGATGCTAGTACGAATTCGGTCATAGCTCGATACGAGATCCATCGCATACTATTTTACGCTCGTGGCGTTGTTGAGGCTCCCGAGGCAAGTTGTTTTGCTTTCACCTGGTCTCACGGCGACACACAGGAATCTGCCATATTTCAGTGCCATGTTTTTCGTTGTGATATTTCAGAAGCAGTCACAAGAGTTTCTGGTAAATAATGTCCTTTTCGAATATTAATTAATTGCATGTAAATACGTAAACTTTTAATATCCAGGGTTTTATTAATAAATGTGTAGTAATTAAAAAGTTATATGTTGATTTTAATGGAGCATTTATTGTTACTAATTTATACTGTCTTTTTCGTAAAGCTTGTTTTTCGAAAGCTTTCCAAAGGAATATTTCACGATCAATGACAAGTTCAGTTGCTTCAGCCGCAGACATGAGCGCGTCCATTACAACTCTCTCTGAGGCTCGTAGCCTCATGTACGTCTTTGAAGTCAGTTTAGAAATTAAAGAAGACGAAGGAAAAGTAAATAATATAAATTAAAAATGATTATTATGTTATTTAATCCTGTTTCCGTTTTTTTTTCTGCAGGGAACATTTTCTACCGTTGCCAAGGATCGCGCTGGATTCAAGTTACGGATGAATTTGGAAAAACAACTGTGTTTAAGCATTCGGCAGGTGTCTGATAACGGTCCACTTTTACACATTGAACGCTGTTTTGGAGTCCTCGTGGCTGCTGGAAGACACGTTAGACATTCTGATATGCAACTTCTTGAAATGGTAATTTATTTTTTAAGAAAAGTTTTTAATAGAGTTTGCCTTACAATCGAGATTTGTTCGTGCAGATAATATTAGATATGATAGATTAAAAAGTACAAATAGTATTAGATCACTGAGATCAATCAGGAACTAGATATGTTTGGTGTGTTCTGCTGGATTTTTTAAAAATAAAAATAGTAACAAGCGGGAAGTTTTTATAATTCTTAGAACTTTATATATCAGCAACTAGTCATTTCTGATTACTTTGATATGTATGGGTGACACAATTATTTTTTTTAACAAAAAAAGGAAATGTATATAAAATAGTTTTAATATTGTTGACCTTATAGGTCATGTTGTATCATTCTGTACTTTGCCATAAACCAATATTATTCCACTATTATCTTTATGTTTAGGTTCAAATGGGAGCTTCGAATGCAGCGGACCGCAACGGGTCGATGATTTCTGCGACATGGGATCCAACAGAGGCAGCCTTTCAGTCGCTAAACGTCGAAACGGCCAAAGACGCGCGCCAGTATATGACCGTAGCCGTCGACTTGGTCATACGTGGAATTCAGGAACCCGTGCGTTTCCAGATCGAATCTCCGGTCAAAGTTCTGAACCAGAATGAGAGATTTTGGTATTTTCAGAAGAGGTCTTTGATACAACAGTTCTTCTTAAATTTGAAAGAGGTTTGCGAAATTGTTATTAATAATAAAATTAGAAAATTTTGCAATTTTCATAAAATTATGTAAAACTGCAAATTTGGTAAACCATTATATTTTATTGCAAATTTAGAAATTCTAAAAATTATCATTTGTTTGCCAAAAATTTAAAAAAGTACTGTTTAAAATTGAGTCATTAAATTTGAGTCATTTATTTGTTAATAATGTAGAAACTTTGTAGAATTGTTGTATTACTAATACCACTAGGAAATTTTGCAATTTTCATCATTTAGAGAAAAAATAGTGAGACTTAATAGTGAATTAAATTTTAGTACAAATTAAGTTTATTAAATTTTTTTTACGTCATTTCTTTGTTTATAACATTGCAAGTTTGCCATTTTTTTATTAATAATACAACTAATTAATTTTTCAATTTTCATACAATTATATTAAACTGAATTGATAAATTCACTTATGAAACTTTTAACCACAGTTATGTTTGCATTAACGTATTGACGTGTAGTGAGATATCACGTGTATTTATTTTTTCGTTGAACGCACGATTTTAAAACCGAAAAGCGGCGCGCGACTCGCTGCCAGTCCCAGTAGAAGTTGTGATTTTGACGAAGAATACATGCGTAAATCGTTACCGCGTATGTTTTGTCTCAAAAAAATGTATAAACTAGGAGACAGTGCTGGATTTACCACCAGGCTGAGTAGGCTGGAGCCTAGGGCGGCAGATTTTAGGGGCGGCAAATTTGGGGCCAACTTTTTTTTTGGCGTACAGAAATTAAAAAGACTCATTTTTATATACCTTAATGTAAATGTTATTAGGTCCACACAAACAATTCAACATGTAATATGTTCTTCGTCGCTCTCTCTTCTTCGTCGTTCTCTCTTCTCTCTTCTTCGTCGTTCCCTCACTGCTGAGGATCGTGACTCCGTAGACATCAGAGTAGACATTCAACCGCACGCCTCCATCGGTTGCGGTCAGAGGCCCGATGCAGTGCAACGTTCATAGGTATATCCATCTGATCGGACCATCTTTTGGGACTACGGCCTCTAGGTCTCTTGCCCTCAACCTTCCCTGTCACCATCACCCTGTCATTTCAGTCGTTCAAGATTGTCATTGCTCCTGCGACCTTGTGCAGGCAAACCTGAGACAGACGTAGCGCCCCCCTCAATCTTCAGTTCTTTCAAGACAGAGAAGAGTGTAAGATCGTAGCTTATGCCGATGATACTCTTCTGCTTTGTAAAAGCAGAACTATTGTTGGTCTGAAAGAGACCACTGACCGTGCTTTAGAAAATCTTCGCCAGTGGGCAACTGAAACTAGGCTCAGTTTTAATGCCCAAAAGACTGAAGCCCTCTTCTTCAGCAGATCCTCAAGTCAAAGGAGTCCCGTTTTCACACTAGGAAACGAAAAAATTAAATGCCAACAGCATCTTCGGTATCTAGGTGTCACTATAGACAGACTCTTGAATTTTAAGGAACATATAAAGCAGGCATGTAGTAAAGTGAAACAACTGAGTATAAAATTAGGTATCGCTGCAAAGAAGGAGTGGGGTCTAGGAAGGACAGAGCTCTCCGAAATCTATCGCGGCGCATAGAACCCGCATTATTATATGGAGGTCCTATCTGGCAGAAGTCATGTGGCGTGAAAGGAAGCCTCAAGCTCTTGGGCATACAGCGCCTCAGCACCATCCGCGCTGCAAAAGCCTATCGCACAGTATCCACACAGGCAGCTTGTGTGATTACAGGTCTCCTTCCAGTAGACATCCGCCTCAAGCAACTAGCTCTCTACAGCTCACACTAATTTGCTGACTATACGTTAATTAAAGATGTCATAGGCCTACCAAATACTTTGAACAATATTGAACTGGACGTTAACATACAAGAACACATTCACCCTTCAAAGTTATCATTGATTAGGTACCATTTGACACTGTCAAATCTTTTCCATCTTCGGGTATACACGGACGGTTCGAAATCGAGCAAGGGCACAGGAACTGCATTCGTTGCCTATTACAACGGCGAAGAGGTTCACCACAAGCTCATAAGGTTGGAACACTACTGCTCAATATTCCAAGTAGACCTCATCGCCATTCTACATGCTTTGCAATATGTTGAAAATCACAGCAATAGTCCCTGCTCGATAATATGTGACAGCCGATATGTCCTCGATGCACTGAAAAGTTTGAAAGGAGCCACTAAACTAATGAGACATGGACGACAGCTGCAAGGGTCTCAAGGAAAAATATGATCCGATGGCATTGGATTAAAGCCCATACTGGAGTCGAAGGCAATGAGCGAGCGGATTGTCTCGCAAAACTCGCAGCAAGCAATGGTAATCTGCCAATTGCATACGACAAATTGCCTAAGCAGGCGCTGAAATCTGGTTCCAAGGGACATTTCGAGAAACTCTGGCAGGACAGATGGAATGCAGCTATAACAGGCTTGTGGACTAAGCTGTTTATACCATCAATAAAGGCTTGGTGCAGATTAAACGTCAGTCTATCCCACCATGCAATTCAAATTATAACAGGGCATGGCAACTTCAAGGCATATCTCCACAGATTTGGGAAAAGAGATTCTCCTCTTTGCGAGTGTGGGGAAAACGACGATTCGGAACACGTGATATTTTCCTGTCCAGATATAGCACTATGGAGATCATCCTTAGTGACAGAAATGCAACAGCATGGACTGACGTGGCCCGGCAATGAGAATGATTTAAGTAGAGTAGATAAACCCAAAAAGTGGTGGTACATGTTCGATAAACACTCCAAGAAATTGTCCAGATTGGACCACGACAGCCAGTTCAGGTGTTAACAATTTGGGTCAAGAGACGCTTCTGTAAATAGTCCAGTAGAAATCGTTACAGCCAGCATAGTGTCGTATTTGACTGAATGCTGGCTTTCATATGCTTGCATATGAAAAAACAACAAAATAGGCTGTCCAGGGTATCCTCAGCAAGAGGCGCCAACACCACATCTCAAAGGGATCTATCCTCAGTCTGTCCGCCGCTTGCAGCTTCCACGTCTCTGCCCCATAAAGAAACATGAAAGGACTAGGTGTAGCTTTGTCCTATTAGTTATGTTACTGTCCTTCCATATCTTACTGAGTTGAGTCATTGCCGCTTTAGCAATGCCTATACGTCTTCTTATTTCAGGCTCGCAGTTTCCCTTGCTGGTGATAATAGAGCCAAGGTACTGGAACTTCTCCACCGTCTCGTAATCCCACATAAGCGTGGTCGGTGGTAGAGTCATAAATCGGTCCATTTATGTTTCACCACATATTGTTAAATTAATTTTTTCTACAATTTTGCGTAGTAGTGGTTGGTCCGGAGCAGGATCGACGGGGCCGAGCTGTTAGGGGCATACGCCGCGTAGTGGCATTGAGTCTGGAGAGACAGATATAGAGCGGCGATACAAACGAAAAAGCCGCCTCTGTTGATTGAGTCATGCAATTTCTTATATGTATTAATTTTTCTTCGGTTGTGTGCTACAGAGGGAAAAATGAAATGTTCAGTGATCCGAATAACGAAATTTTTGTATTATTTTAGAACTGTTAGCTGAATTCGATCCTTTTTTAGCGAGTCATGTTGAATATCTAAGACTAAGATTTTTATAAATTCGACACAACGCAGGCAAAAGTTGAAAATGACGCTAAAGAGAGTAAATTTGACACGTTGGTCAGCTAGAGAGGACGCATCTAGAAGTATGAGTCTTTCTTGGCCCGGAGATCTTAAAACTTTGGAATCAATCAAGGATGATTGTACCGAAAAACCTGTAATGCGAAACGAAGCGACGGGAATACTTTTAAATTTAGAAAAACTGGAAAGGGCGGTAATAGTTGTTGTGTGGTGTGTTTTTTTTTGGAAAGAATAAACAAAGTGAATAATCAAACTGTTCTACCGTAGATGTGATCACTGTAGCCGATATTTACGAATCCCTTTGTAAGATTTTCGTAGCTGAACGAGAGAATTTTAAGCATTTTGAAGAAAAGGCGATGGAATTAAGCGTGTCGAAGCAGTAAACAAAAGACATACAAGGAAAAAGTTGCTAAAAAACATCACGTGATTAATGGACGACCCCTAATATAGAAGACTTGCAGAGAATTGTAGAAAGAACGAATGTGCCCTTGCAATATGGGTTGAAAATGAATCTTAAAAAAACTAAATATATAATTTCAAAAGCAGCAGCACCTTAGGTTAACCTTATCATCCACAATATCCCCTTAGAAAAGGTAATCAAACACAAGTACCGTGGTACTTGGATAATAAGCGACAACGTTCAGACAATAGAAATCATATACAGAATTGAACTAACCAGAGCTGCCCTTATTAAAATGAGAGACCTCTTTAGCAATCGCGATCTAAAGCTGGAACTCTAAATTAGAATGGTGAGGTGTTTGCCAAATTAATGTACGGCATGGCATGGTTGTATAGAAGAGTCCTAAAAATATCGTAGACCTACAAAATTGTGAATGTGGAGGTGTTACGAAGGGTGGGAAAAGAGCTAGAAATCATAGAAGCAATTAAATGTAGGAAACTAGAATATGTGGGGCATAGTATGATATTACAAAGATATGAAATACTATAGTTCAGATTTGAAGATTGCAGTAACCAGAAGTAGAACTTTCATCCACAAAGAAATAATTAAACTAAAAAAGAATCGGGATAACCACGACCATTACACAAGGTACAACCAATTTTTATATGTCTCCAAAGTCAACCTCGCGATATGCAGGGGGCCGTATCAGTCAGGGATACGGATTTACAACAAACTGCCATATCATATCAAGACCGAAGGGAGTCTCAAAATATTCAAAATGAGATTAAGACAATACTTCGTTGAAAAGGCTTATTGTGATATTGAAGATTTTTATTAATCTAGTGTTTTTTTGTGACAGTCCCCATACTTTATATGCATACTTTTTTGTTGCTTTTGTTATTAGGTGAATAAATGGATTTTATTAAAGTGCGGGAAGACGCAGGATTTCCTGGTTAAAACATTTTTAGAGATTGGTTCAGGTGTAATTCAAAAGAACTATTTAAAGCGGCAGCATCAAACGTGAAGATTGGTTTGTTGGTAACCAAACTCCGAGTGGGAGACGGAGAATTAATTTATATTCTTCCGGTTCACCAATGGCGCAACTTATGCAACCATGTGTACTAAGCAACTCGCTAAGCACCTCTAGTGCTAAGTAACTAGTGGTTTTTTTAAGATCGTGTGTTTCTATTAACTTAAGTTAAAACTAAAATTAATAGCCATCTGCAGCCTTGCTGTTATGAATTATAACTTTAAAAGCACTTATTTGAAACCCTCGTGGTTGACTAGAGGTTAGATATTTTTAATTTGATATTTCGTAAGAGAGACCTGAACTTAGCAGGTTATTAATTTAAATGATAATTTAGAATTGGTAAAATCATACTAAACTAAGGATCATCCATCACGTGAGGCTCGAAAGCGGTGGAAGAGGTTTGTGTAGAATCACGAAATATCACATGTGGTGGAGGAGGGGTGTAGTGAGATATCACGTGTATTTATTTTTTCGTTGAAGTTCGTTGTATCAAAAAAATACACGTGATTTTGGATAGGGGAGGGGGCTTAACGTAAAACCTCACCAATTATAACCGGGGGGAGGGTGGTTGGTTGGTCCAATAAAGTTACTAAAAAACATCACGTAATTAATGGACGACCCCTTATAGATGATCATATAAACTTAATAAAGCTGCAACATAGCCTGAATATATAAATATATTCTAACCTAATAATAATAAATAACCTAACCTTTCCGGAGCTCTATAATATATAGGTTGAATATATTTATATATTCAGGCTGTGTTCCGGCTTCATTAAGTTTATATGATTATCTATAAAGTAGTATGGTTTTACCAATAGTAAAAATAAAATCGATTACAAAATATGTAAAGATTAAAAAGTAGAAAATAGAATATATATATAAAATAGTATATTTTGTAACTAGGGCAGTAGGTTGTCAATTTGACACGAGAGCGAAATTTGAGCATATTCACTTGAGAGGGCAATTGACAATACCGCCTGTGTTGCAAACAATATTTTTTATTACTCATTCGAGGGGATGTATCTTAAATGTTTGGGATCCATGTGTCATCCAAAAAAGAAAAATAGATTCAAAAATGAAAAGAATTTGCTTTTCCAATTGTCTCCGGTGGTTTGAATTCATCATAAGAACTCTCCTCCGATATCACCATAGAATTTACACTCATTCTAAAACGTTTTCTTTCATTTTTATTTTGTAATGAAAAAAATGTCATTTTGTCACTTTCACGTCACTTTTTTAATATTGAGGTCTTGATTTTGTTTATTTTATTTATTTAATTTTTGCTTTTAATGTAACTTAGCGATATTTAATATTTGCGTGCGTTACCTAAGTTACCTGGAAATACAACCAAAAGTGGCATTTCTCGTACTAAAAAACGTGCGTCAGATAATACTTTTAACGCATGAGTAATAAGAAATATTATTTACATGTTGATATCAGTGACTATAAATATAACCTTGGAGCGCTAAACTATTTTGAAGTAATCTTCTTTTAAATAAACTTAATAAAGACGGAACAAAGCTTGAATATATAAATATACTCAACCTTTCTGGAGATCTCATACTAATGAGTCTTTTTAGGTCTACCAAAAACAAATCTCATATCAAATTTGTCAGTTATTTGATAGCTTTCAGTCCACCTTCGTGGCACTCAACAAAAACCATAAAGATAACATTATTTTTAAGATCATGTATTTCCAATACCTTGAGTGGATAGCCATCTGTGGACGCATTTTAAGATTTATCTCTCATCAGCATAGCTTTGCTTCCATGAACAATAATTTGTAAACCGCTCACTTGAAAACTCATGTGGTGATTAGGGTTAGATGTTTTTAATTTTGACATTTTGTGAGAGAGACATGAACATGCAGGTTATTGATATAAATGATAAATTTTGAATTGGTATAACCATACAACATTATAAATAATCAGATAAACTTAATAAAGACGGAACAAAGCATGAATATATAAATATACTCAACCTTTCCGGAGCTCTATAATACTAATGAGTGTTTTTAGGACTACCAAAAACAAACCTCGTATGAAATTTGTCAGTTATTCTATAGCTTTCAGTCCACCTTCGTGGCACTCAACAAAAACCATAAAAATAACATTGTTTTTAAGATCATGTCTTTCCGATACCTTGAGTGGATAGCCATCTGTTGACGCGTTTCATCCATGGAAGCTGTGCTGATGAGAGATAAATCTCGAAACGCGTCCACAGATGGCTATCTACTCAAAGTATCAGAAAGACATGTTTAAGTTTAAGTTGTTTTAAGTTTTGCAACTTAAAATTTGGCGCCGATCTTTTTCTTTTTTTAATTTTGTTGCTTTCGACGCTTTTTGGATGTCAACTTAAAAAATTTTGTCGTGGAATTTTTTTTTAAGCTTCCGTTCCCCTATTTGGATTTCAAATTAAAATTCTTTGTCGTCGACTTTTTTTTCTAGCTTCATTCCCCCTTTTTACTAGCCAAAAAGGGGGACTTTTTGCTAGCCAAACTTATATTTTTTTATCACCGACCTTTTGTCAAAAGATTAAGTTTTTGACTTAAACATTTTCCGGGTTTTTCCTGTGTTGCAAAGAACATTTTTTTCATGACAACCATATCCACCTCATAGGTGCAGCATAACTGTGCCACTAGAGAGACGCACTACTGTCTTCCAAGCGGAAATTCTCACGATCGATACATGTGTCCGGGTAAATTTAAAATTGGACTGCGGCAGTAGAAACATCTATATTTTCACGGACAGTCAGGCTGCGATAATAGTATATTAAAGAACGAGTTCACTAAGCGCTGTTACTGTTTAGACGTAAACGACGAGCGTAGCGAGGAGTTTTCTAGATGTTTCTAGAAATGTGCTTTCTACATGTGCGAAAAACGCCTTATGAACGAGTTTTTTTATACTATTTTTGCGCCATTTTATGCCATTTTTAAATTAAAAAAACCACCGATACATATTGAGAAAATTGTATCGTACTCGGCGAGCCACAACCGCACGCATATGCGTGCTGCTATGAGTCCATTACAGACCCAAAATAGAAAAACGCTCAAGCTATGTCATAGAATAAAATCTAGGACATTTTGGGAGTGCCTTCAGAACCTAAAACGTCTGGCACAGCAGAACAGCGTTACTCTTGCGTGGGTGCAAGGCCAAATAGGTCTTTTTTAAAGAAAAGTGGTTTAGGGGAAGCTCTCACTAAACTCCCTGTTTCACTTCGACAGCCTGAACGGTTAATGAATACCGCTCTAGTTGTTACCTCCCCGACCAGGGATCGAACCCGGGTCTCCCACATTAGGTATCGTAGGTCTGGAAGGAAACGGAAAGGCGGACGTACTAGTGGACGCTGTTGCAGCGTTCCCGGTTGCAAGGGAGACGTCCTACGTCACCAAAACCATGGCCTGTAAAATAATAACAAAGTGGACCAATAAAAGTAACCAATCACTGGGTCCGCACAATTTGACGTAGACAAAATACACTCTTACCTCTACCGTTTTCAATGATTCCAATGCAGATTTTCAATAATACCTATGTCTGTTGTGTCGATGTTTTTGGTTTCCAGGAATTTTACTAATAGTCCGTGCTAGACGTTGTCGAAAGATTTCTTATAATCTATGAAGAAAGCATGTACCTTTACATTCACATCCATTCATCTTTGTGTCAATACGTTAAAGCCAAATTGTGCTTCGCGAGTGCCCATGCCATTCCTGATTGCGTATCACTAATATCTTCTTTCAATTTGTTGTATAGTCTTTTGTGTATTATTTTTAGAAATATTTTTTAAGGCGTGACTCATGAGGCTTATAGGTCGGTAGTCGCTACATTCTCTGGCATTTGGTTTCAGAGAATGTAGCGACTACCTAAATATAAGCCTCATAGAGACATAATAATAATAATCATATAATGGACAGATAAGAGAACAGACAGACAAGAAAACAGGCAGATTAGATACAGGCAAATTAGATAGCAGATCAGTGTTTTTCAACCAAGAAACAAACCACAGACCGGCCCGCGGTAAAAATTTATCCGTCCACTTTTATACAATACAAAGTTTCTTATTCAAAAATTAATAATAAAATTTTAATTAATAAAATTACAGCAATGATGCGGCGCTAAACTTAAAAAATTGCCGGTCTATCAAACTTTTTAAAAAAAATTAAAAAAGTCGAAAAAGGTTGAGAAACTAGAGCACAGACAGACTAGAGAATAGACAGTCTCTATGTCTGTTCTCTAGTGCGTGTTAATAAATAAGTGTAAAATAAATAACTTTTTAAATTACATTACGCTAAATCCTTTGGGTACATTTGACGAGCGAGACTCGTCATCTACTTACTTGGGCGAAGTTACGGTGGACGAGTCTGACTCGTCATCTGAATTTAAGAAGCAGGTGTTTTGAGATAGCTCCGGCCGTTGGCGTTGATAATAAACAATTCCCTGGCGTTTGTTTAACACATCCTATGTTGCAAATAAGTTGCAAATAAGGTCATCATAATTACATAAGTGATAAGGTTATTATACATTCCACTTATATCTATTTTTACCCCTGTGTCTTTGATGTTTCTTTTGCTATCCTAAGATGTCTGAATCAGAGCTGTATGATAACAGTGATTACAGTGATATAGATAGTGAAAATGATCAAAACGACAATGAATTGGAAAGACGAAGAATTGGAAAAATGAGTGATGATAGTGAAGTAATACCTGTATACTAATAATATATGGTGATAGTGAATCTTCTATCGAATAATTGCAAGAATAATGGATTTGGGACGAAAAAGAAAATCGTACTGAAATTAAACAATTTCAAGAAAATCAGTTGGAATCAGTCTGTTGTGCCTGCTTAGATTAGGTGATAATCCATCACCATTGAAAGTGCTACTCTAAGTTCTTACTTAAGTTCTTACTGACTTTGTTGGAAACTGGTAGTAGAAGAAACGAATAGATGTGCCAGTTAAATAATTGAGAGAGAAGGCTATGCAAATAAAAGAAACCTAAAGAGGGTTTCCAGTAACTGTGGATAAATTGAAAGCATATGCTGGATTATGTATTGTAGGCTAGTTGACTAAATTTTAAACAAGAATACTGCACCTTAAAACCTATTAAACTCAAAAAATATTTTGTATTACTCATGCGAGATAAGTACTATCGTGGCACCCGTTTTTTAATGCGACAATTGGCTGTTTGTCAATTCAATTATCACCACATAACTTGGGTAACGCACGCGAATGTTAATAGCAATGAATAAAAATAGCAAGTTACATACAAAAACAATTGAATAAAATAAACACAATCAAAACCTCAATATTAAAAATGTGACGTGAAGTGACAGAAAGTTTTTTTCATTAGGAAATAAAAATTAAAGAAAACGTTTTGAAATGAGTGTAAATTCATTGGTGATACCGGAGACTGACGAGAGTTCTTATGACTAATCCACACCACCGGAGAATATTGAAAAAGCAAATTCTTCATTTTTTGTTCTATTTTTTTTATGACCCCTAGCCCCAAACTTGTAAGATACATCCCCGCGCATGAGAAATAAAACATATTATCTGCAACTCGTGCGGTATTGTCAATTGCCTTTTCGAACGAATGGGCGCAACGAAGTGAGTATTTGCGAAAAATAACATCAAAATGGCCCTTCACAGCGGCTGACCTCTTCTAAACGGACCCTAACATTTTGCATCACGCGGACAAGCATGGCCGTTTTAATTTCTCGAGTGATTTTTTGTTTTAACTCGTTCAAATTGAGGGGTCCATCCTCGTACACTGTAGACTTAAGGTACCCCCACAAAAAAAATATCAAAGGTGTCATATTAGGGTTCCTCTTTTTGAAATGATGCGATTTGGGAAAACTTTGCGAGGGCGCTAATAAAATCCATCTTGCATAAACCAGATGTCTCGTCTTCTGTTGAGGTCCTTTCACACACATCAGTCACGTCGCGTTTCCGTTCCCTCAGTTCCGAGAAGTATCAGTCACAAAAAATATGTTTTCTTGGAAGTCAACTGGCGCTGTCTACACTGAGCCGGCTCAGTCACGAATCAGAACCGGACCGACAGTCCCACTGCAGTCACCGTACAGTCAAAATCCGATTTCTTCTCAACGTAATTTTTTTGTTTGACTAACATGTTTTTATAATTTTTTGAAGTGAAAATGGTGATGTAAATGAAAATGTTCATTTGAGAAAAGGGAAACTAAAAGTAACATTGAAAGCAGGAAGTAGAACATGGTGATGAGACAAAAGCTAAAAGGGAAGAAAATGTTGAAGAGAACAAAATTCTCTTCTTGGTGATAGTGATATTGTAGGACATGATGTTCCACAGATTAGTCGAGATCAGAGCGAGGAACTTCCAAAGTTGCCTCCATTAAATCATACTAAATCAAGAACAGGCACAAAAAAAAGGAAAACGAACCAAAGCTGCAAGCAAATTGATGGAATATATAATTTCAAATAATGAAAAACAACAACTACAATCTCAACACGCAGTTGATACTTCTTTAGCTAGAATTGCTGCAACTATAAAAAAAATCTCCATACTATCTTCATTTAGCTAAAGCAGAAATATTTAACACTGTTCAGATATACGAATATGAAGCAATTATGGTACATCAACGCAACACAACACTAAATTCTCCATATCTTTCATCTTCCTCGTCTACAATGTCTACTCAATATTCAGCAACAAGTCTTGTACAACAAGACCAAAACACAGTACAACACGGGCGTAGCCAGGGTTTAGTAGTTTCGGGGGAGGTTTGAACCCTGAACCCCCTTCCCCCCTGGCCACGCCCATGCAGTACAACATTACTTTAATCAGTTTCAACCTGATACCGATGATGTCACTCAACTAAAATAATGATTTAAAAATAATGCATATTATAAAATTACGTAATAAAAGTACGTATTTGTATCAGTGAATGCCAATGAGTATCTTGTTTTTTTAAAATGCATTTCTAATTTACCGTGCAGAATGTTAAAACAGTGTTTGGTCATTCTGAAATGCTGAAAAAATAAATAGTGTGATAAATTCTCCTTCTGTTTATCTTTTTTTTCCCATACCCCGTGAACCCATTTTCGTTTCTTCTTCTGTTGATTTTCCTCTTCTTAAATTAAAACTTCCTTAAACTTCCAAACCGTGACATTCGGAGAATGTAGTGGTTTTTTGTTGCGGGTTATCACACGACAGTTTTGCTGGTTTACTTAACCGATTAGATGGAATCGCGCAAATGCGTGTTTACACAATACGCAAATGCGTGTGGATGATCAATAGCGGTCGATGGATTCCGGCGTTCTGGTGGTCTTTCGAGGGCCTGTTCCTTTTCTTGGCGTTGTGTTTCTTCAAATGTTTTAACCCAACTCTTGATCAATTTCTCTGAAGGAGCACGATTAATGTTTCGTAAACCATGATGCGCTGAAAAAATCGTTTGGCGCAATAGGAGAATTTCCATTTTTGTAATACGCTTTTATGCGGACAACGGTCCTCACCCATGAAGCGATACCTGTAGGGTTTCTGGTTCGAATATATCCGAACCGCAAAACCGCGGTTTTCTGTGCAATAACCGAAACCGCATAACCGTCATAAAGAACCGCGGTTTTCGTTTTTTTCTAAAAATAATTAAAAATAAAATACAATGAATTAGTGTGCTCTTTCAAACATTGCAAATTGTTGTTGCAAAAATTGCAAGCATAGACCATTAGAATTGACATTATGGCATTAGAAATAAATTTACATGATCCATACAATTCATCTCGCTGTTTGCGACACTTTTTACAAGAAATCATCTCAAGTAGAAAACAGCTGCCGCAGTGAAGATAAAGATTTATTTTATGAAGAATCGCACGAAGAATATGTCGATATTGAATGAGTATTTTGTCAACCAAGATGCCGAAATTAAAAATAATTTACAAATGGTAAGTAAATGGTAACTTGTAAATTTTTTTCGTTCATCTCCGAAAAAATCATTTTCCTACAACGAAACGTAAAATCTGTTTTTGAAAATGAAATTGAATTACCAATGGACAACAAGAGAAGGTGGTCTTCTATTGAATCAATGTAAGAAAAACTTTTTCTTCTAAAAGTCATAATATTACAGATTCTAACAGATTTAAATTCATTGCATTTAATTGAAAATGTTGATTTTCAGTTGTTATGATACTTTCTCTCCAATAGGCGTAGCAGTAACAACATTAAGCCGCGGTGATTCTAACATATTTACCGCACAATGTGTAATAGGATTCTTGGAAAAGAAATTAATTGGTTCTGATATAAGCAAAGCTTCAATGAAAAATATCATGGAACGCTTGGAGACCCGTGAAAATCTGAAATTAACAGAATTGGCTAGATGCTTATTAGATCCTTCGAAAGATCCAACAAAGTTTGTTTTAATATTGTCCGAAAATCTTTTTGAACGACTTTATCCAGACAACAATAAGGGAAGTCGAAGGTGAATGTTCGGCAAATTCAGAAGAATTAGAAGAAGTGAGCAATAAAACTATTCCTTGCAAGAAGAAGTTCAAAAAGCTATTCAAGAAGTATTAAACAATGCTTATATTCAAACAAATCGCTATCCTAATTCTCTGAGGAGATTGCTATATAAAAGAACTTTGGAGAGAATAAAAATATTAAGTATTTTGTTTCAAGCACTCTACAATTAAAGCTACATCCACCTACGCCGAAAAATCATTTTCCCTAGGCGCCATGTTTTGTACAAATCTAAGATCTCGTTGAAATATAAGACACTACTACCAAAAGTTCTCAAAAACCGAACCCGAAACCGCGGTTTTTAATATTCAAAAACCGAAAACCGTGGTTTTGAAAAAGTGAGGATATTCAGAAACCCAAGATACCTGATTCCCAAAACATGGTTCTTCAACATGCGCTCGCACCGAAAATTGTCGCGCAATCTCATTTCGAGTTATTTAACTTAAAAATAGAAAATTTGCCACAGGACACCCGTTATATTCAAAATAAAATGTTACCTTTACATATTAATCCATGTAGCAACAAATTAAATCCGTTATATATGCATAAAAATCTTCAAATAATTCAGTACTCAAGGGGTTAACATGTTTTCATTTTAATTTTTATTGCTATCAAATTTTGGAAACATGGGGCATTATCTTAATTAAATTGATTTGTTTGTTATTCTTTTATTATTATTTAATGTCCTTTTAGTAAATTAAATTTACAATCTATTGTATTTTTTTACAGCGGATTTTATTCTTTAGCGTTATACTAATAAATAAATCTATATAAATAGCAAAACTGCAATATATTTTTACAATATCTCTACAATTTCTACAATATTTTTATATAGATATTAAATTATTTATCTTGGACAAAACAAACGATAATATTTACATTCGGAAAAATTAAAAATTATCTCTGTTTGATAATTAGCTGCGATAAACCTGGCGAAATCGTAATTGGATACGTTTGCAGTGGATGGGTGTCTTATTTAAAACTTTTTTTCTACATTCCAGGTCGTGAACGACGGCTCCGACTTAGTTTACGAAGTTGTAAGCATGGAGAACTCGGGCGAATTAGACAGAAATCGTCTAAATCTTACTCTCAACCTTTCTGGTTTAATTCAATCACCTAGCATCACATCCATCGACACCATCACACCAAAAGAAGAATACGCCTCTGGTAAAACAACAATAACAACAGAATTATTCATAATAATTAATTTTCAAATACAATATAATTAATTAGCCTTTTTAAATTATTTAACATATTTGATTTGAATTAGTCTATTTATTATTCTATTTAAAAACTTTCGGATTGGTTTAGACGGTGATGAGCCGTTGTTGAGTGGAACAGGATTAGTCTCTAAGGATTGTTCTGAAGATGTCCTGGAGAATTGGGCGGAGGTCCTTCACAAGTGGAAGGCGACGAGGCAGAGGCCCAAACAGTTGACCAGTTTGGTGAAAGTCGGAATTCCTGAGGCTCTGCGTGGAGAAGTTTGGCAGAGATTGGCTGGCACAGAGGAAAATTTGCAAATGATGGAAACGTATAGAATTCTTATCACAAAGGTAAAGACACTTTGTTCAAATTGTCATTAGTCACTTTGTTTTATTCCTTCTTATCTTAATAATTATTGTCATAAAAAAATATTAACTTTATTGAACCGCTATTACTATTATTTACTAGCTATATTAGCTTTAATAGCTAGCTATAATAGCTTTATTATACTTTACTTTACTTTTTCGAGTCCAAAATCATTCAATTCAAAGTTTTTCTGCCCAGTACCAGGCTACGTCTATGGCATTTTAAATTGCAATCCACGTCTCATCGATTGAGCACGTTGCAGATAATTGAGCAAGTTGCATAATGTGCATCCCAGCAAATGGCCCATGTTTTGTATCTCCCCACATTCACAGAGGCGTTGTTGGTCCTCCTCAATTTTCCACTTTAGTTTGTTTGTTTTTATGTGTGCCACCCCGGTTCATATTCTGTTTAGCGTTCTCCATGTCTTCCAGTCCAAATTTGACCTGCACAGGGGCTTTCGTTGATAGGGAAGTTGTCGGGCGGTTCCACGGTGGCACATTGAAGAAATTTTGTCCTTTATTTGAGCCTTTTCCTTTGCTGTTCTTGGCCATAAAGGACATCGCTATCGTCGAAGGTTTGCTTAAATTTTTATTCTCGCTCTATACCCATTCTTCTTTCACTTGGTTCTGCGAAACCCGCTGCTTTGTAAAATTGGTTGATTGGTGTTGGTTTCTTGCAGCCAGTAATAATCCTGCAACTTTGGTTTAAGGCGATATCGACATGTTTTGCATGGCTTGATCTGCACCAGACTGGGCAGACATATTCTGCAGTTGAAAAATGCGGATGTTCTCAAGACTTGAGGTTTTGCAACCCCATTATCTTCCGGCTAGTACAAGGCTATTTCTAGCGACTACTTTTTGTCTGGTTTTGTGACAGTTTTGTTTGTAAGTTGGTGTTCTAGCCAAGATTAAACCCAAATATTTTGGTGTTTCGGCGTAGTCTAGTTATTTGCCATCCCAGGACACGTTTAGTTTGTTGTGAGACTTGTGGGTATTTAAATGGAAACCACTTCCTTGGGTTTTTGATGGGTTCGGTTTTAACGAGATTTTTCGATAGTATTTGGTCATAATTTCTATAGCGTCCTCTAGCATTACCTCTATCTCCCCGAATGTTTGACCTTGAACTGTGACAACTAGGTCGTCAACGTACACGTAGTATTTGTCGTTTTCTGTTATAGGCTGATCATTGGTGTATATATTAAATAGGTTGGGGGCCCAGAACACTTCCTTGTGAGAGACCGTTTCTTTGGATTCTCCAGCAGCTTTTTTTATTTTGAAGTTCCACATAAAACCTTCTGTTTTGGAGTATCAATTGAACTGCTTTCGTTAGTTTGTAGTCTTTTTTGGTTTTGTAGACTTTGATAAGCAGGGTTTTATGGTTTATTGTATCGTAGGCGGCTGTGAGATCGATGAACACAGCTCCTGTTATTTTGTTATTTTGGAATCCCTCCTCTATGCGTTTTGTAAGATTTAGTACCTGACCAGAGCATGATTTTCCATGTCTGAAGCCTGCCTGTTGGGGTATTAATAGAGACACACATTATTACACATGATGTGTTTCTGAATTCTCTGGAGTATTAGCTGTTCGCACAGTTTAAAGAGATGGCATAGCAGTGATATTGGGCGTTAGCTGTTTGGCAGGTCGAGATTCTTCCCAGGTTTGGGTATGACAATTAAAAATCAAACAGTTGTTAAGAAAGGTCAGTAGCTAGGTTTTAGTTTTCCCTCTGAAATGTTTGACCTGTTCCGTAATCATACCGTCTACCCCTGAATACTTTCCGTTTTCATGGTGTTTATTGCTTAAGTTCTTTTATAGTAAAACCCTCGCCCAACAGGTTAGTTTCGTTACCACCTGACCGGCACCAACGAATTTTGGATGCCGAAGAAGAAATCTTAAATCTTGTCGAAGTAGATCCTTCTAGTAGTACTCGACAAATCGAATTCTGATTAGGTTCTCTTTACTTAATTTTTGATGTGTTTTCCCATTTAGTAGTAGCTGTTTTTTGTAACATTGTTTGTTTCGGTGCTATGCGGTCGCCGCATAGTTTCTTGACTGTGTTCCAGGCCATCTTAATACTATGTATCATGTCCATTTTGGATTTTCTTCATATAGCTTGTTATATCGTTCCATTAGGCTTTTAGTGTCGTTTGATACTCCGGGTATGTACTGCTGTCTACAACCTCTTGGGATGTGTTCTTTAGATATGCACTTGACCAAGTCCACAAAAACTTCGTAGGTGTTTGAAGCTGGTTCGATTATATGGATTTCATTGTCGAGGGTTTTTGTGAAACCATTCCAGTTTGCCTTTTTAAAGTTTAAACGTCTAAATGGGATTATTGGTGTTTTTATAGCGTTGTAAAAGTTTATACCAATGGGGCGATGTTGGGTCTTTGGTATAGGGTTTTTGAGACATTGAGTAACAGTGTACAAAGGTTGTTTACCAACCTTTGTACACTGTTGCTCAATGTTGCCAGATGCGAAACAAAGGTCAGGGTTGCAGCCTCGTTTCCATATCTTGCTATTAAAGGAGCAGGGTAGTTTGGGGGTCATGAATCAGTGATAGACCGTTTGACTCAGCCCATTGTTCCACAAGATCTCCATTTGAGTCGTTGTGGTCATATCCCCATGTAATATGGTGACGAATGACGACTTTTGTGTCTGGAAGTTATTTGTATGGGAAAAACTGTAATCTTTTCCTGGTGGTTTGTATACAGAAGTTACTGTAAGTTTTCCAATTTATATTTTTTGCTACCGATGAAATTGAAAGGGAGGGCTTAGTGAAAATTGCACATCCATATTTATTATGGGGGGTTCAATGCTTAGGTTCATTCCAGTAACGGCCGGTCTACTCGAATTTTCATATCTGTGTGTTTCCTGGATACACATTATGTCACAATTTGTAGTTTGGCATAACTGGCAGAGTAAGTCCTGATTGTTTTTCGTGATTCCCTCGATATTAATGCTGATTATAGTAAAAGTTGGCTCTAAGGAGCCTGCACACATTACTACTCTTTTTTCATATCTAATAGTTGTCATCTCAATTAATAGCACATTGCTTTCAGAATAGAGATGACTTCAAGGCAACTATTTCTGCAATATTATTGTTTGAGAGCCTTGTGGGTTTGCGTTGTTTTTGCCGTTTTAATGACAGTGGTGATGATTCGGTGGTGGAAGGATTAGTTGTCTCTTGTGAAGACGTACCAGGGAGCGCCACAATGCGTCTACAGATTTGTTTGGTAATTTGAAATTAAATTTGAGCCCGCGGTTTCGCTCGCGTAGATTTTTTATCCAAATCCTTACATCTTTTGTCCAAACTGAGCAATAACATTGCAGACTTCAGTTGCCTTGAAGTCATCTCTATTCTGTAAGCAATGTGCTATGTATTGAGATGACTTAACCATTAGATATGAAAAAAGAGTACTAATGTGTGCAATAAAGTATCTTTAAAACTACTAAGTGGGAAGTAAACTTACTTTATGAGGAATTTTCTCACTTTCCGAACACGTACGCTTCTCGAAATTCAGGTATGTACGGGGTGCTTACGGTCTTGTGATTTTATTTTCAATGGGTGATTAAACATCTTAAAAGAAGGTGATTAACCTTAAAATGTCTTAATAAGTTGTATAATAAGAGGGATATTTATGTTAAAATTTTTAAATTCAAACGATATCAGAGATTTTTTTACTAACAATAAGTAGGCTTAAGTTTTTGCATCAGTCAAGCTGATTTATCAGTTCTTGCGGCACTGCGATTTATAATAAATTCTTTCGAGCAAATCCTAATAAGGAAATTAAAAATGGTTCATCGCACCAACAGTGAATGCGTTGACATGTTAATTTATGGGGAAGTACTTCAGAATTCTGCTGCTGAAATTTGAACACATTCCGGAAAAATTCACCGCTCTAGTAATCCGTACACGAGATCGTGTACTGCAAACACGTCAAGGTCGAGGTGGTGGACCTGATCGGCACCAACGAATTTTGGATGCCGAAGAAGAAATCTTAAATCTTGTCGAAGTAGATCCTTCTCATAGTACTCGACAAATCGAATTGTCTGGCGAACCCTGCGCGAGAGTCAATTGTATCGTTTCCATATACAAAAAGTACAGGTCTTAGGCTGGATTTAGCGCTCCACCGACGGTTAGCGCTGACGTCGGTCGAGCGTAGTTATATCAATCAAAACATAATAACGGCTACAGTACAGCGCTGATGAAATGCTACGCGCCTACGGCTACGTTCCATTCAAAAGAATGTAGAGCAGTGGTGAGCAAACCATGAGTCGCGACCACCAGAGGGGTCGATAGAGAATCTGTTTGGGTCGTCGAATTCATAAAAAAATTAAAGCATTTCGTGTGTAAGTATTGGGTAGCAGTAAATAGTGAAATGTCAATATAGAGTAATTAAAAAAAACATTCAAATTTTCCAACATAATTCTCTCAAAAACTAATTTGGGAATTTATTTAAAATTTTGTGGAGATGTTGGTATTGCTGTTTCGGAATATTTAGCAAATTTTTCCAATATTTTAATATTTATTTCAACAAATATTGCAGATGCAGTTTGTAAATTCCACCTTGACAATCAAATTTGTAAACATTGATATTTTCAAACTTAATTTTCTCAAAAACTAATTTGGGTATTTATTTCAAATTTTGTGGAGATGTTGGTAGAACTGTTCCGGAATATTTACCAAATTTTCACAATATTTTAATATTTATTTCAGCAAATATTATAAATAATTGAGATATGGAATATTGTGGCAAGAAATTGAGATATGGAACATATAGATTCGATATTTTGTAATAGAATCTATAAGAAAATTTTGCCCAGGTCTGCCTCTGTAAATATGAGATTAGTAATACCAGATGCGTGCCATCGCGCCGGGCAAATTTGATTGTTGGTCCTCTAATTGTTGGTGTACTTACCCATTTAGAGAGCCTCCTCTAGTCCTGACTCCTTTAGGAATCTCAGGATCTGGGTGGGATTCAAGGACTCCTCTGCGTTGAAGCAGTGGGCCCCAAGATACATTTGTCTCTTACTGAACAGTGCTCCGCAGTCTTTGAGCCGATGTATGGGGGTTTCGTCTGCTGAACTGCAGAATCTGCATCTGTCATCATCCTCTAGGCCTATGGTATTTTTTAAGTCCGCAGTGTCCCGTCAGGACTCCTGTCAGAACTCTAAGCTTTTTCCTGTTTAGTTTCAGGCAAGCTTTTGATCTTCTCTAATTAAAAGATCCCACCATTACTTTGGACTGTCTTAGCTCTGGAAGTTCTCTCCAGGTTTTCATCCATTGTTCTCTTATTTTTTCATCGAAGCTTTTGTGGATGATGTTCATACTCATGCCGCAAAAGGGTTCTGGTCCTATAAAGGGATTACTAGATCCCTTGTTTGCTAGGTGATCGGTTTCTTCGTTTCCATTTGAACCAGTGTGTCCTGGTCCCTGGTAATTTTCTCTGCCAAGCTTGGTTAGCTTTCCCACACAGTCCCATATCAGGTTGAATCTGATGATATATGAGCTAATGGTCTTGATGGCTGCTTGGCTATCTGACAGGATAGGAATTTGTTTTTTGCGATAGTTTCTGTCGAGGTTAATTTGTGCACATCTTTCGTTTGCATGTACCACTGCTTGGAAGATACTTGGGTAGATTCCCATGGATTTAAAGTATTTGGTACGAGGTCCAAACACTCCTACAACAGTACCTTCCTTTGTCTTCGAACCATCCGTATAGCACTTTGCTCTATGTAGTATGCTGATGATTCGACGCTCCAATCGGCTTTACTACTACACATTGCTGTGTAGTTTTTCTCGAAATGCTCTTTGCATACCATTGCTGTGTAGTTTTTCCCCCAAATTCTATTTGCATACCATGTCGTCTTTCGGTAATTCCAGCCAGGGGATCTTGGCAGGGAGGCTGTTCCGGTCTCTGCTCACGATTTCTTTACCTCTGCCTATTCATTCCTTGCTGAACCTAACAATCGCCGATCTGGCGACCTTCTCCACGACAAGGTGCAATGGAGTCATATAAAGCAGCAGTTCCATCGCTGCTGCCGGGCACGACCCCATCGCCCCCGTGATACAGTCTTTGAACCTTCTCAAGCTGCTTCCTCTTAGAGACCAGCTTGGTTCTACTTCTCCACGCAACTGCCCCGTAAATAATCGCAGGTCTGACTATTATGGTGTATATCCATCGCAGGATTGTGGGGATACAACCCCATATTTTTCCTGCTATATTTCTGCACACCATCAGAGCGCGTTTCGCTGTTCTTATGTGACTATCTATCGCTTCGTCTATGTGACTATTCCATAGGAGTTTGCGTATCACCGTGGTTTTGCCCGGGTTGAGTTTCAGTCCCACTGTTTGACACCATCTACTAGTTATTTTGAGGCTTCTCTATGCAGTTTGAACTATTGAAAAAGCCAAACACGTAGTCTAAAATTTTCAATTTGGTGGAAAGTCTGTTTCTGGATTTAATAATTTATGTGCCATTTCCGTACCTTCTTTTAAAACCAGTTCAAAGTGTTCTTTCGTGCGATAATTTGTAAACTTATCGATCAAATTATTTAGCAAATTTATGCACATTTGAGTATTCGTCGTGAGACTTTCATTTTACTTAAATTATTAATTTCGTTCAAAATTTCATACCAGAGTAAATAAATTCAAAATTTTGAACTTTTAAAGCAATCGAATGCGGTTTATGAGTTGTGACACGATCGCACTCAGATGTATTTTCAGATATTTCGGACAAAGCATCAAATACTTCATCTAAGTGATACCGTAATGGTTTGATTGCGTCAATTCTACTGGACCATGGCGTAGCACTCAATGATTTTAATTTTAAATCCGGTAAATGTTGGCAAATGATGACCACCTTTTCGTAAATGATGAAAAGAAAAATTTACAGTTATATTGTCGATTATATTTGCCGAATCATTGACTGCCAAATTTAGACTATAAGCTGAACATGATTCGTAAAATGTACGATTATTGATTTCTAGACATAATAAAAACAAATACAAATACGCAAATTATGACAGTGTGTTCATTAAGAAGAAGGTGATAATTAAGGATTTGCCTGCCCCCTTGAAAGTGCCGTCCTTGTGCGGTGCACGCCCTGCACGCCCGGTCCCGGCGGGCTTGCATGAGTCTACGGTTATCACATCGAAAGAAATGCTCAATCATATTAGGGTTCTATGCATTTAGGCTCTACGCAGACACAGTTGAGTTGTGGGACTACCTGCTATTGCAAGATTTGTTTAATAATTTTCATCATATATACATCATATCATATATCGGAAGTCTTATTTTAATTTTTGTTTAATAATTAAATTTTCATGATTTTGCAATTAATAATTCGAATAACACTCCGTGAAAATATTATTGTGATATAATAATAATAATAATAATAAATTACTTAATAACTACATCGCTTTATGTCTGCATTTTATAATGTCATATTGATAAGATAATCTGTACTCGTAGAGAACTGTTCGAGAACATAGGGAACGATTTGAACGTTTTCTTGAAAACTCAATGTAAGCGTTTGCAGGAACATTTCATCACTAAAATGCAATTTTTCAAATCCATAACGAGGATTATCATTTCGAATTTTAAAATTGCATTATTAAATTCGTAACCACTTACCTCGAAAACCCTCATATACCAATGTATATGAAACTTCGATCAAATTTTAATAAAGCGGTCGGCCATATCGGATACGCCATTTTGAACTTTTAAATTATACTATGAAATTCGCAATCTGTGAGCTGGAAAACCCTCATATACCAATTTATTTGAAATTTCGACCAAATTTTAATAAAGCGGTCGGCCATATTGGTTACGCTATTTTGAATTTTAAAATTATATTATGAAATTCGCAATCAGTGACCTCGAAAACCCTCATATACCAATTTATATGAAATTCCGATAAAATTCCGATAGAAAGCTTGGCAAACTTCGAACGAACTTGTCTGATAGTTCGTTCAAAGTTTTTTTTATGAGAAAAAAAAAATCTTCGTGTTTTCGATTTCGAATTTTCTTCTTCTGATGTATATTCACTAATGAATGTTTGTCACCACATGACTTATTTGTATTCCGTCTATGGCCGTATGTATTAGGCTTTCCACTGTTCGTAAGCCGGTCCACTGTCTTATGTTACGTAGCCACGACATCTTCTTTCTTCCCATTCTCCTCAATCCCTCTATCCTCCTCTAGATGATCATTTGTAAGATCATTAGCAGTAGTCCACGTTCTTTGTTTATTCTTCGTAGGACATTTTCGTTGGTTACTTACGTACCAATTTTGAATACAATGTAAACAATTCTCCTTCAATTAGCCGATCTACAATTACCAACTTTCAGGACGTACCGTCAGCGCGTACGGTACGGACTGACCGTCGGTCGAGCACTAAATCCAGCCTTTAAGATCATCCTTTACGTTTACAATTTTTCCGATGGTTTTACAAAAACCTGTTGAAATTCCATACTTTTCTTCCATTGTTTTGGCGACTGGTGAAGCAACGTTTACACGTAACTCCATAAATAACAGGGTACTTACGTACTAACGCCATCGCAGCTACAGATTTAAACAAAATGGATGGTTAGATTGCCACCTCTCGATCCGAAATAAGAAAAAATATTGGATTACGGTTAGATTATGTTATATTAGAGCAGATAAATCCAGACCACATATCGCGCGGTAGCCCGACCTCTCGCTGCGGCGTTAATACGTTCGTTTGATTGTACGTCGGCAAATATGGTTTTTTCAAGGTGGCTCACCGCCGCATTTTAATCGTTTAGTTCTCCATCACTTAGATAATGTGTTAGAAAATAAGTGGATTGGTCGAGGTAGTTCTGTTCCATGCCCCCTTGGTCACCTCGGTTTAAAAAAATTAAAACAGTAATATCTTTCTTATTATGCAATGGCATCTCCGATTAACGGCATTAATAGACCGATTCTCGATTACAAGATCAATAGCCGATAAATGGTTTAGAAACGATGGACGTCCTGTAACCCTTCATACAGGTTACCGACGAATTAGAGCTTTAAGCTTGCAGTCCTATCGACGACATCTTGTGCTTCCGCTGACGGCTTTTCATCGACAGCAAAGTTTGGAGCGGTGTACCTTGTGACTGGATTGTGACGTGGAATGGCATAGAGTGGTCTTCAGTGACGAATCCCCACTCTCCTCGGGAATGCACGATGGTCGCATGAGGGTCTGACATAGACGTGGAGAACATCGCCAGTTGCAGTTTTCTGTTAAGCGGCACATGTACCTTACAGTGGGGGTTATGGTATAAGGTGCTATTTTTTATGGAAGCAGTTGGTATTCATTCAAGGCAATATGAATGCCCACCGATATGTTGATGAAGTGGTAGATCCCCATATCCTTCCATTCCTCCAGGAGCTGGAGGACCCGATTTTCCAACAAGATAATGCCTGTCCCCACATTGCAAGGCATTTTATGGAGCGCTTCGAAGAGGCTAACGTCAATATCTTGCCGTGGCCACCCAGATCTCCCGACCTTTCGCCCATCAAACATATGTGGGACATGATGTGGTAGAAGACTGA
Organism: Phosphuga atrata; assembly: GCA_944588485.1. NCBI lineage: Eukaryota > Metazoa > Arthropoda > Insecta > Coleoptera > Silphidae > Phosphuga > Phosphuga atrata. Next base: position 12,942,582 of record OX155895.1, on the reverse strand, counting down.
AGTAATTAGCCCGTCCTCCACAGACACTAGAAGCTCTCCGGCATAAACTGCAAATTGCCTGGCATGCAATACCTCAGGGAGAGATCTACTACCTGGTGGAATTCATGCCCAGAAGGGTGCGGGAGTGTGAAACTAATGGGGGTGGGCCAACAAGTTATTAATAAAAAATGCCTTTATCTTTAGTTTAATATCTTTTAAATTTTAAACAATTGCTACCTTTGACTAGTAAAACATTTCTGCCAAGTTTGGTCCAAAAATTCCTACCCCTTCTTGAAGTTGCATTTTTAATGTCACATTGTATAGCAATTAAATATTATTTTTAGTGTATAAACATGTTTTGTGTGTAGGAAAGCACGTGTGAAAATGTGATCCAGAGAGACATAGCCAGAACATTTCCAGCTCACGATTTCTTCAAGGAAGCTGGAGGTTTGGGCCAAGATTCTCTATACAGAGTCAGCAAGGCTTACGCCGTTTACGACGTCGAAGTCGGCTATTGTCAAGGATTAAGTTTCTTGGCTGCCACATTACTTTTACATGTAAGCATATACAATCAATAATTAGAGATGGCAGTTAATTATAGTAATAGCAGCATTTGAATTACTACAGATTTTCGAACACGCTAAGGCTTTAGCGTATATAATACACAATTCCAAATTTTCTTTATTGTCGAATTCGCAAGCTGATATTTCGAATCTGGTCAAAAAGTTACACATTTTGATTTTCCATAGAAAACCTCTTACTTTTTTAATCAAGTTTCAAAAAGCTTTCTTCATGAAATTTGGCTCTATTTTATTAGGGCTTCACACGAGAGTCTCGTTTCTGATCTCGTTCCGGGCAGCCGTAACATTTTCTTCATAAATTTGAGCCCGAGCAACCCGAACTTGCGCGAGCCCAGAACGAGCAGTTCAAATTTGTGAAGAAAATGTTACGGCTTCCCGTGTCAGAGTCAAAGATTGAAAACGAGATCAGAAACGAGACTCTCGGTTGAAGCCCTAGATTTTATGAATTCGATAATCGTAGAGTTCTCTATTTTAGTTTTGTTTTAGTTGTGCATTTTTCAACATTTATTATTAATTTTTTCTTTCAACATTTATTATTAAATTTAGATTAAATTTTGATTTTCCAGAATTGAGATATAAATTGTAACAATTCACTATTACTACTATTAGTTATTATTAGATTTTTTTGCAATTTTTTTTAATAATTAATAATATTTGATAATTTTTTAATTAATTAAAACAAATGACTAGTTTGGAATTTTTAATTTCAGAACTAATTATTTTTCTATGTAAATGTTGTTAACACTTCTATGTAAATGTATTTTTATTTCCGACTTATTTTTCACACGTATTTTAAACATTTTTTTTTTCAATATTTATTGTTGTATGTAGATGCCAGAAGAGCAAGCATTTTGCGTCCTCGTCAGACTAATGTACGACTACGGTTTGCGCGATCTGTACAAGGACGGTTTCGACAATCTGTACCTGAGACTGTACCAGCTGAACAAACTGATGGAGGAACAACTGGGACCTCTCTATCAACACTTCACCGAACATCACATCGAGACACACATGTTCGCGTCGCAATGGTTTCTCACGTTATTCACCGCCCGATTCCCATTATTTTTCGTTTTTCATATAATCGATGTGTTCCTACTACAGGGTATTGAAACACTTTTTCAAATTGCACTAGCGCTGTTAATGGTAATATTAAACATACAAAAATACAATTTGTTTTTAAATCCTTTATTATATTTTTAGATGTGTAAGAAGGATCTTTTGACGTTGGATTTTGAGGGGATTTTAAAGTATTTCAGAGTTTCGTTGCCCAAGAAAGTTCGCACGGAGGAGTCCGCAAAGCAGCTGATCAAATATGCTTGTAGTATTAAAGTTAAGAAGTTGAAGAAGTATGAGGCGGATTTTATCGCTTTGAAAGGTAGGTCCCCATTTTTGCTTAAATTGAGAAAGATTGGGAACAAAATTTTGGCTCAGAGGAACCACGAGACGAATGATTGGCTTTGTAATTTTTAATATATATATATATATATATATATATATATATATATATATATATATACATATATATATATATATATACATATATACATATATACATACATACATATATATATATATATATATATATATATATATATATATATAAATAAATAAAATTACATAGGGTGTTAGGTAAACATGCGGCAACAATTCAAGGGGTTATTCCTTGGCCTATTCTGAGAATATTTTGTCTTTGGATGATTTCTGAAAGCCCTTTGTTTTAGAAGATACAGGGTGAACAAACATTTTATTATCAAAAAGTACATGTGAATTTGCTTAATCTATAATAAATGTTTGAAATGACTTCCTCCAGCCTGGATACAAGCATTTAATCTTCTCGTCATTAAGTGTGCCGAACTCTTTCAAAAACACCTGGGTTGTTTCTAATTTAGTTACACCCAGCAATTATCCGATTTCGCAATTCGTCCAAATTCTCCACCGGAGTAGCGTAAGCTAATGACTTCAGATAGCCCTATAAGAAATAATCCAGGGGTTTAAGTCTGGGGATCGAGCAGGGCATTTGTGTGGTCCACCTCAGCCAATCCAGTGGTCTCCGTATGTTGCTGTTAAAAAATCACAAGCAACCAAACTGAAATGTGGTGGTGCACCATCGTGGATAAACCACATTGCAATTCTTTTCGCCAATGGTACATCCTGTAGAAACTCGGGCAGTGTTTTCTTCCTAAAAGTTGCGATATATCTCGCTAGTAACTCTTGCTGGTAGAAATACCGGTCCAATTAGATAGTTACCCACAATTCCAACCCAAACATTCAGAGAACTGATGTTGAGATCGATCTTCACATACCTCCTGTGGATTTTCAACTGCCGATACATGGTTGTTATGAAAATTCCTTATTGCATTTTTTGAGAAACTGGCTTCATCGGTGAAAAGAATCTTTGTCAGGGATTAGAACTAATGTTTTCAAAAGTCATTGACATAACACAATACGTGAATGATAATCAGTAGGTAGTAGTACCTGAACACTTTGAATGTGGTATGGATACAATAACTTGCCCTTAAGAATTTTCTAAACTGTCCGATGAGTTACATTCAAAGTATTGGCAATTTGTCGAGTAGAAGTACCGTATTTACCCGGTTATAAGGCGACCTCGAATATAATTAGCGACCTTCATGTTTTGCTGAAATTTTTCGAAACTTCAGTTTCTTCATGCACGCTAGATTCACTTTCATTCTCTCTCCTCCTTCATCTTCGTCCCGTTATAGATCACCTTCGCTACCATTGATTCGAAATGCAGCATTTTTTAAAGCCATTCGCAATGCTAATACTAGAAATGTTTCTCCAGGCAGCCAAGATCCATTCACATAACATTGAAACAGATGGCTTTTAAATTTTCCTGTTGGAGTTAAAGAATGATTTTCTACAAGCAGCCAGTTTGTGTACTCTTTTATCAAATTATCTTTAAAAAGTTTGTTTACAATATCTAAAATTTGTAATTCTGATGTCATACCACCCGGAATAATTACAAAGTCGGTGTTTAGTTTTTCTAATTCTCCTTTTACAGAATCTGTAAAATGTCTCCTAAATGCATTTGAAATTGACATTCTCCTATAGTTATAACGTACAATTTGCTTTCTCCAAACCATTTTCAACCAATCCAAAACAAGTTTCTCATCCATCCACCTTTTTTCTTGAACTCTGATAATAACTCCAGTTGGAATAGTTTCTTTTGGCATGGTCTCTCTCTTTAAAATTACATAAGATGGAAGTTTGGTACCATCTGCAAGAACACCTAACATTACAGTCTATATGTCTTTGATCTGCATTACAAATTAAATTTAATGTATAATCATGTGCTTTTCTTAAGTTTATAATGTGTTGTTGATATGCAACAAGTTTTTCTTCATAATATTTTGTTTTTTTTTGCGCCAAAGTTGTTCGTCGACGGAGACTTAACTCGTTTCGTACCATCATCCATCTAGCCCAGGGGTCGGCAAACCATGGCTCGCGAGCCACATGTGGCTCTTTTCGTGCGAACTTATGGCTCTTCTAAAATAAATTGAAATAAAAAAAATCACAAACATAAAAACTGAAATGAAAAAGTAAAAGTGAGAAAGAAGAGACATTTACTTTATTTGAGTTCATTCGTAAAATGGCTGGCAAATGTGTATAAGTCACGGTGCTACTATTGTGTGGTGGGGGATTTCGTATGGCAGAGACCGCCGCCGCCATGCCACGCCGTCAAGTTCATAATTCACAGCACGGCGCGACTCGCACATATCTCGCTCGTTTCTTTTAGTTATTGTGTATCGCATTCAAGTCAGTGCAGTTCAAAATTTTACTTTTTTTGGGATTATTCATAAATTCTAAATTCCTCTTCTGGCTTCGAAGAAAAAACAAATAAAACTTGCCGATAGACATCGTGAATTCCAAACTGAATAGACTGAATCGTTTGCGTTTGTAGCTAATGCAGTTGGTCTTTAAATTTGTCCATTTTGCCAAGAAAACCTAACAAACAACAAAAGTATAATGTCGACAGACATTTCGAAAGTAAACATGCCGGATTTGCAAAGAATTATTTATCAGTAGTTCAAGAACTACAGAAATATTAAAAAAAGACAACTTCCACTTTTAACTGTTGGATGCTGTCTGCAAATAATGCTAACTTGGCAAGCTTTATCGTGTCATGAAATCGTAAAAATCTGAAACCATTCACTGATGGTGAGTACATAAAAAGTTGTTTTACACACCTTTTCATAATTTTAACAATAAAGCTGAGATTATGAATAAAATCAAAGGCTTACCATTGTCTGCCAAAACTGTAACAGACAGGGCAAGAAAATGTCATTAAATGTATAACAACAAATTGAGGGCGTTAAATTAGCAAGAGTAAGTACAATCAATAGCGGTCGATGAGTCTTAAAGGACACTGCGCAAGTTGCCCTCTTTGCTCGCTATATTTCATCAGATGGTCCCAAAGAAGATCTCCTTGGATTATTGCCACCTAAGGGTCAAACTCGAGGAGAAGATGTTGCAAATGCAGTTACCGAATGTCTGGAGAAAAACATCGTAATTACTAAAATTGTTTCAATTGCAACAGATGGAGCTACAAGTATCGTGGGCAATAAAAAAGGATGTTACAATTTTAAAAGAAAACATTTTTTCAGGACAGTCATTATTAATATGCAAAAATCTTTTCAAAGCAAGTTTCATTTCCAATCCTCTTAATACAGATTGGAAAAATTTCATATTTTCTCCTTTAGGTGTTGATCAAGGTACGTTTGAAATGCAATTGATTGATTTACAAAACAAGGATTTGTGGAGATCCAAATTTGAGAAATTGTCTGTTGAACTTGAAAACCTGGAGAAAGAAAAATACAAACTGGCACAACAGCACAAACTGATTGCTATGAGCAATCTAATGAGGATAGATAGAGTAATATACTTGGAATAACCTTCCGGACTTATTCAACGAATTAAAAAAAAATGCATTTGGCGTTCTCAGTATTTTCGAATGTACTTATATATGTGAGCAATCATTTTATAACATGAATCTGATAACAATAAGACCAAACTGAGAAATCAGTTAACTAATGAAAATTTGGAGTCATTTAAAATTGAAAACTACCAGCTACCTGCTAGACTTTCGAATGAAATGCAGGCACATCCAACTCATTAAAACTATCTATGTTTTCTATGTAAATACAGTTTATTTTTCAAAAAAAACAAAATTTTTTTTAACCAAATATTTAATTAAAAAAATTCTAAAGAAAATACAAAAGTATTATTTATAAAAAAAAATCGTCTGTGGCTCTTGATCAAGCTTAAAATCACTTTTAAAAAAAATGGCTCTTAGGCTTATAGAGTTTGCCAAACCCTGGCCTAGCCCAACCCACACTTGCTTTAAAATCTGTGTCAGAAACATTGAATGTTTCTGCAATTTCTTGTGCTTTAATTTGTATCACTTCAGTCCTTACGGGAAACCCTCGCATTTTCGTAACGAATTGGACTCAAAAAGTCATTTTTTTGATCTACGAAATGCCCTTCGTTTAGAATGAGCGTTCTGTAATTGTTGTTTTTGTAGTCGCCAATCTTTAACGTAATTTTCAGTAATATCAAACTTTCTGGCAATGGCACTATTGTTTGCTGTTTCGGTTGCACGAATTACTATCATTTTGAAGTTGGAATCATAACTTCTTCTACTTCCTTGAAGGATTTGGCCTTTACGGGTGCCTTGACGTTCAACATGCTCATATTCTGGGATTGTTTTTAATTTTTACAATTATTTATAACTTTTTTACTCAAATAAAACGAAGGCACCTTTTATTCACGAACAAACAAATTGCAACTAGTGTTTCTACAGATGTTCTCATAGAGTACACTGATATACCGGCAGTCTTATTATTATTACCTCATTTTTGCCCATATAGACAGTGTTTGAACTTAAATATCTCATGATGACACAACTTTCACTTCTTTCCCATCTTTTTCTTCTCTTCCCAAAATCTCTTCATCCTTTGACTGTGCTCCTGTTTCCTTTGTTCTGTCCACAATGTTCCTCTATCTTCCTTTCGCTTACTAAAAATTTGGTATTCTTAATTGTGCTTCTGAATTTTTTCCTGGCTTCTATCATTTGCTGATTGATCCCCAATTGCTTTAAGTCATCTTCTATTTCATGAAACCAATTTGTTTTCCTACTTGAACTGTTTACTACATCAAAGATTTTTTTTGTAAGTCGTTTATTGTTCATTCTCTGTATGTGCCCATAGAAAGTTAGTCTTCGTTTTCTAATGATAGCTGTGAGTCTGTCTGTGTGTTCATATAGCTCTTTGGTAGGTCTTTTCATCAAAATCCCATCTCTGTGTACTGCTCCAAATATTTTTCTAAGAATTTTGCGTTCAATTTTTTCTGTTTCTATGATGCTAGATGCTCCAATTGTGGTCGTTTCTGACGCATACAATGCTTCAGGCAATACAACTGTTTTGTAATGTCTGAGTTTGGCCCGCCTTGATATGCTTTTCTTATTATAATGTGACCATGTAAGTTTGTATGCTTTCTGGAGTTTTTCCGTTCGTTTAATGTTAAAGATCTTGTTTGATCCTCCTATTTGTATATATTCCCGTAAGTATTTAAATTTGTCCACTCTTTGTATAGATCCATAAGTCGTATGTATGGTATGTACATTGTTGGTATGTCGTTCCATGTATTGGGTCTTCTCATAAGATATCTGTAAACCTGTTTTAGCGGCTATTTCATGTAATCGCTCCAGTGCTTCCTTTGCCTCCTGTGTGTTATTGCTGGTTATGGCAACGTCATCTGCATATGCCAAACATTTAATGATGAATGTTTCGCGTGTTCTTCCTAGATGTATGCCTTTCACTTGTTCCTCCCACTGCTTAACAATTTTGTCTAAGGCTATGTTGAACAAAATTGGTGAGAGGCCGTCTCCTTGTATGACACCTGTGCGTATCTGAAATTTCACCCATGAACTTGATCTTAGAGGTGGTGTCTGTGAGCGTTAGTTGTATAAGTGTTCTGGTTTTTTTTGTCAATGCCATATTCTTTCAGTACTGCAAAGAGCGTTTGTCTATCAATGCTGTCGTTCGCTTTTTTAAAGTCCACATAGGTAACTACAGTGTTATTTGTCTGTCTGACTTTCAATATTGTTCTTAGGTTCCAAATTTGTTCGATGCATGATCTCCCTTTCCTAAAGCCAGCCAGGTATTCACCTATTTGATGATCTGATTGTGGTTCTAGTCTGTTCAATAACACTTTAGAGAATATTTTGTAAGTGACTGGCATTAGTGAAATACCTCTGTAATTATTTGGATCTAACTTATCACCCTTTTTATGTAATGGGTGGATCAAGGCACATTTCCATTCTTCTGGAATTTTTTCTGTGATCCAAATGTCTGTAATGATCTTATGAATTGTTTTTATGAAGTCTTTATCTTGAAGCTTCCACACTTCAGCAATAATGCCATCTTCTCCTGCCACTCTGTTATTTTTTATTTGTTGTATGATCTCCTCTATCTCCCCTATTGTAGGTGGAGTAGAATCAGGATTGGATGTGGTTTTTTGGAAGGTCAATTTTTCCGTGGGTTCTTTACAATTAAGAAGAGTACTAAAGTATTGTTTGAGAATTGTACAGTTTTCTTTAGTGTTCGTTTCCAAGGATCCATCTGTTCTTCTAAAACAGGTTAATAACCCTTAATATTTTCTTTGAATGTTCTGTAAAAATTTCTTGTATTATTTCTCTTAAAATCCCCTTCAATTTCTTTTAGCCTGTTGTTGTCGTGTGCTCGTTTTTCTCTTTTAATTTCCTTTGATGTTTCTGAACTTCATGAAATTCCTTCCATGTTTCGGATGTTCTGTTAGTACTGAACTTCATCCACGCCTGCGTTCTTTTCTCAATGGCTTGATCACATGTTGCGTTCCACCACCTATGTTTCCTGTTTCTAGGAGGTTGCGCCCAACGCATTGCCTTCTGAACTGTGGTCGCAAGATCTGTCCAAGTGTCTGTTGGATGGCTATTCATTTCTTCAATGATTTTGTCTCTGTTTATCCGCAAATATTCTGGATCAGGCTTGACTATTTTGTTTTTTACTGTCTTTTTCTGTCTTGGAATTGGTCTAATCTTAACTTGTAACAAATAATGATCTGACTCGAAGAACGCTTTACGCGTTCTGACATTTAAAATTTCCTGCGTATTTTTGTTAGAAATGGCCACATGATCAATCTGGAATTTTCCCCATACGGTGTTAGGTGCTTTTCATGTTGTAAGTTTTCGTCTTAGCTTTAGAAATTGTGTCGACATAATTTTGAGATTAAAATTTTGACAATATTTTATGAGGTGTTCTCCATTTTTGTTTGTGCGATAGTGAGCTGAATAAGGGCCTGTGATTTGTCTGTATTTTCTCTCCTTACCTAATTGCGCATTAAAGTCTCCCATTAAAATTTTAACATGCCTTTCTGGTATGCTGTTGGTTACTTCTTCCATGTCTTCCCGGAAGTCTTGAACTTCTTGTGGTTTCTTTCTGTTATGCTCATTTGTGGGTGCGTGTGCATTAATAATGGTGTAACCTTTATTGCCTGATTTGAAGGAGAGTGTGCAGATCCTTTCTGATATTGAATTAAAGTCAACAATGTTATCCATGACTTGTGTACTGCAAATCCCGTCCCAAACAATGATGATGTACCTCTTCTGACAGCAGGTTTACCTTTATAAATCCCATAATTTTCCGTGTTGAAATGATTTTCGTCTTGAAAACGTGTCTCCTGAATCGCAAGAATTTTTATTTGAAATTTTTCTAAATATCTGTAAGTTGTTTTAGTTTTCCAATTTTTTCCAAGAGAGTATTAACATTAAGAGTGCCAATGTAGTGCTTGCATAGAGATTTTGAGAAGCTCCGACTCTTCTCCTCATGATGTTCCTGGTCCCCCAAAATCCGATGACCAGGAAAGTCCAGCACGGTGACTGGAGCCTGGGGATTTTCCTTTTGTTCCATCGTGATTACTTCAAGCTGAAAGTGGTTGTGGGGATCTTTAAGAATGATCACGATGATTACAACTATAGTCCATTTTATATAAGAATGCAGTACAGGGAAGATAGGGCTTATTTGACCTTGTTCTGTGATTGGCTTAAATCGAGAAGTTCATACCAACGATATTTACTTCTCCATCTTTCTCTCTTCTCTCTTTCTTTTCACATACATTTCCAGCTGTTAGTTGTCAATGGCTGCCGTGTCAGTTCACAATTATCATCTGATCTGTTTGTATCATTTATATTTCTTGCGTTTTTCTCCATTTATTTGCTTGTATTTTATTACTATCGTTGCCATTTGCTGTATTGAATCAATAATAATAAGATATTCAATGAAACCATTAATAAATTTCTAATTTTATATTCAACTAACTAGATATGAATTTAGCGCCAAATTTTGTAACTAGATTGAAACAAAAAAATGAACTATAAGTTATTGAGCCTTAGAGGTTGCCTCTTGATGTTTTCTAGCTAAGAGCAGGCATTTCCTCCTACTCTAAATATATAGGTTTGAGTTTGCGTTCGCGTCTGTTGTTTCAACCCTCTTTTACGGTGTATTAGGTCGAAAAAGGAGGGAGAGCAAAAAATACGTTCATGTCACTTTGACATTAAAAAACAAACTACAAAACTGGCAGTCTTATTTTAAAGGAATCATAGATAAAGAATTTTCAAAGAGGCAGGCCAAAAATAGTAGGGTGGCCTTAAAACCATATCGCTGTCTCAACTAGAACGTTTCGTTTTTAAAGAGACAGAGGGTAGTTGCAGATGTTAAATCTCATAGCCAACATCTGTTTCTATAGACTTGACAGGTGTATGTGCAATATCCGGTCATAATAAGCATTGTGTTCATTTTTTAATTTTTAAAAGCTCAAATATAAGTCGACCTCTCTTTTTGCAATTATTTTCTTGAAAAAAAAACTTCGGCTTGTAATCAGATAAATACGGTACTTACGGATCAATTACAGATAAATAGGGATCTTCCTTTAGCTTGTCCAGCACATTATGTTCCAGTTGTACCTTTCTTACTGCCATTAATCTTCCTGGCACATTTCGTTTCAATGTGCCTTGTCTTACGACGTCGATGAATGTTTTCTTCGGTCGGGGATATTACGGTTAGGAAACCGTTCAATGTACAATCGTCTAGCTTGTAAAGAATTACCACCAACAAGTGTATACATGAAATGCATGTCAGTCATCTTGGCGTTCGTATACATGGTAGAGGACTTCACTAACTATTAAACACACGTCAAACAGCCAAACGTCACTCAATGTAAACAACTGCGACCAATGCAGGTGATGATCACTGACGAGACGTTCAAATGAAATCTAATTGTACGTTGGTAGATAAAATAACCGTTCCAAGTTATCGTCAAAAATTGTTTGTACTTGATAAACTCATTGGCATACGCTATACTTTTATTTACATTAATGATTTCAACAAATATCCAATGTGGTTGTCGCAAATTTTGTTCACCCTGTACCTTCGAAAGAAAGGGTTTTTTCAGAAATCATCATAGGACAAAATATTTTTAGAATAGGTCAAGGAATAACCCTTCGATTTTTTGCCGTATGTTTATCTGAATCTATGTATGTATGACTAGAAAATTTGACGAATTTTCGTGTCCTTCTATTGCATTGGTTTCAAAATTTTCGAAAAGAAATGATACCTTTAGTTATTTATCTACTAATGCGATTGATTAGTTTCTAAATAGAATATATTTTTATCTATTAAATCTATTAACTATTACATTATTGGTCTTGGAGCATTTTAAAAATTTATTTAGTTTCTTTATATATTACAAATAAAGTCCGGCAGTTAACAATGCAGAGAAATTTTTACAAAAAGTTAGCATTGTACCCTTGAAATGGTGTCCGGAAAATGTATCTCGCGCAATTCATCACCAGCAATTAATCGCTGGTAGTTTTCTGCCGTATCAATTTATCGCATAAGCCATTTATTGCCAACAAATGATCGCTAGAATCAGGTCCGTAACTAGCATTTTTTGGGGCCCTGGGCAACACCTCATCACTGCACCCCCCCTACACTAAATTATATGTATTGAATCAAGCTTCTTATTTGCCTAATATAATATACACTTCTCAAAATAATTAACGGGTCAATAATTTGTGCCTCCATAAAATTCAAACGGAAAATAACATGCAAATAAAATTAAGAACATCTGAAAGACGTTCTATATAATTGTGACTCATAGGGAATTATCAGCATCCCATATTTCCGGAGTATCTGTAATAATTAACAAGAACTACCAAAACTAAAGTGAAATAATGTATCCCAAATCTGATTCAAAGAGCTAGGAAGGCCTTGTGCAGATCAATATACAGACGAAAATGTTTCCAACCGACGTCTTAAAGAGCTCTAAATTTCTCTCAGGACGACGCATGGGGTCACTGTATCAGACCAGACAATTACATGTTGTCCCTGTGGCATGTGGAATAGGTCCAAATTTATGTTAATGCAGGATAACGCAAGACCACATACTGCGCGAATCACTTTAGACTTCCTACAAGAACTGGAAATTCAAACAATGGTTTGCCCCGCGTTAAGTCATGATTTAAATCCCGTAGAGCATGTTTGGCATATGCTCGACAGACGTGTTCGTTACACGTGTTCGCCCACATCCTCCTCAGACCATCTACCGTCTTTTTTCGAAAATAAGCCCTAGCGAGATTTTCGGGTCTTTTTGGAATAACCCCGGTTAGATTAGGTTGCCCGCCGCGAAGCGGGCAGATAAACCAAGACAACATACGCGCGGGAGCGCGAATTCTCGATCCAAAATAGGACAATGTGGCAAGGACCGTTGGTTTAACCCCGGTTAGATTAGGTTGCCCGCCGCAAGGCGGACAGATAAATCAAGACAACATACGCGCGGCAGCGCGAACTCCTGATCCAATATAGGACAATGTGACAAGGACTGTATGTTTAACCCCGGTTAGATTAGGTTGCCCGCCGCGAAGCGGGCAGATAAATCAAGACAACATACGCGCGGCAGCGCGAACTGTCCATCCAATATAGGACATATGTGGCAAGGACCGTTGAATCAATCAAAAATAATAAACGTGGCAACGTCGAGTTAGTTGCGTTCGCATCTGTCATCTTGAAAATGTCAACAATTATTTTCAACAAAAACACGAATATTTATTGAACCAACGTAGACAACTTAGAAGCTTAATTTTTGCTTTCGGATCTTAGTTAAAGAGTGCCAAAGACGATTAACAACAGTTACTACACCAGATAAAAAGTCCGCAAAACTAAGTTTCAAAACAATCCCGTATTCTTTACCAAGTCCGGTACAACGTTTGTGCATTTCTGTCTGGTAAGCCTGATTATCACCCAAGACATAATTTTATTTTTTCTAAACTGGATAATTTTTAACCCCAGATAAAATGAGTACAGAAATAAGTAAAGAGCTATTCCGTTGAGTACAAAAAGGGAATCGAGGATGACTCCAGGGATGTAAATCTTGTAGCCTTCTGTAAAGAGATGTTGGATCTCCGTATGGTTCCAAAATGGCGTGCAAACTACGATAACCTGTGTCAACTAGTGGACCAAGGAAATGGGAAAAACGCAGCGTTGGAAGAATGCACCTGGGAATGGATTGCTGACAGTAGAGCAATGGCGTTGGTTGTGCGCATTGATATTCAAAAATTTGCCCTTGAAATGGCAATTTAATTTGATATATCCACAGAAGAATTTAAAGAATAACTTCCTTCAACGACATGAACTGTCTCTAAGGAAATCAACAACAATATTTATGCATGAAGACAATGAAGTTGTTAAACGTGCACTTGCTTTCAAGCTTTTTGTTGATGATATCGACTACTTTTCGAAACACCAACTCTCCAACATGATTGCTATGAATGAGACCGCAGTATTTCTAGGCCAAGGAGCTCAAACAACGGTCTTCTACCGGTTACCATAGTGCATATTAGAGATGAGCATGGGATCACATCGTCCCATCCCATCCCATCGTCCCATGGTATGGGATGAGTGGGATGAAAGTCTAATGGGATGGGATGGGGTGGGACAACAATTTTGTTTGGGACGGAGTGGGACGGATTTTGATAATCTAGTAAGTCTAGTTCGTGCATAAGTTTTTATTATTGCTTCCATATAAGAATCTAATAATTCATTTGTTTGTAAACACAAGTAGGCTTCTGAATACAAATCACTGTATTTTTTGTTAGCTATTTCTAAATTTTGTATTTTTTTTTGCAGCGCATATCTTTTAGTGGCTTTTGTTAAGTTTTTCACGACTCGGCGCGGTAGTTTGTCGGTTATCGAATCGCGCTTGCGTAGTTCGGCTGGTATTTAAAAGTCCTATTTTATCGTTGAAAATGGTGCAGCTTACGATTTTAACGATTAGATTGAAAATAATCAAAAATTAACGTTTAACGTGCCTACACGCAAAATTTTAATACATGTCCAGCTCAGGAGATTTCTGGGATAACGATGTAGTTCCTGAAAAATCTTCCGATCCGTTTGCGACTATAGGGAATTACTCATTGTCGAAAAAACGAAAAGAAAGTCTGCTGTATGGGAAAAATGGGATGAATGGGACGGGCCCGACCGGGATGGGATGAGATGAATGGGATGGGATGGGATCAAAATTTTACGTTTGTGGGATGGGACAGTGGGACGAAAATGTGATGGGATGGGACAGTGACAGGGATACGTCCAACGGGATGGAATCTGGGACGAGAAACTCGTCCCATACTCATCTCTAGTGCACATGTTACCTGTATTTTGGCGATTCGTCTAGATGGCAAGAAAATATCACCATTTATCATCACTAAAGGTAAAAAAGTCAAAATTGAACGCGTTTCAGGAATTTATGTTCTTGAAAGTGAAAAAGCCTGGTGCACCCAAGCAGTTATATGAAAGTGGGTCGATTTTATGCTGCCAATACTGTTCAGGGGCCGATATAGAGGTTTACTAGTTTTTGATTCAGCCAGTACTCACCGCGCTAAAGACATGAACAACTTTCTTGATGAGAGGAAGATTGATCAAATAATGATTCCGGCAGGAATGACTGGCTACTTCCAGACACTTGACATTGCAATTAACAGGAATCCATTTAAGGATCCATTACAGGAAGCCATTTAAGGATCATTTGCGAATGAAAATCAATGAATATATTGAAAACAGAATGGTGAGCAATCAACGAGGTAATTTTATAAAGCCAGGCTTACAAGTAGTTGTGAATTGGGTAAAAAATTCATGAGACAAAATAACTGACAGTTGTGTTTCCAATGCACTACGAACAGGCTACTTAGACAAGAAGTATTCATTTAACGATAGCTGTATTGCAAGACATGAGAGATTCAATGAGAGACCAATGATTCTACAGGAAATGGATTTCGTGGAAAATTAGTGACCCGCTATTTGTTTTGAGCAGTGTAGTAATTTCGGACAGGTTTTCAAAAATTTGTTGAAGGACGCAAGTCATTTTTAAATTTATTAGAACATTAGAACATTTTTTTGGGCCCCCTTCCGTCTGGGCCCTGGGCACGTGCCCTTGTAGCCCCTGCCTAGTTACGGCCTTGGCTAGAATATCTGGGTTAACAAATCAGAGAAATGAGTCTTGATGAACAAATAGAAATTGCAACTAAAAATTATATTAATATTTCTGAATGAAAAAAGAATTGTAATATAAAATGATTAGATATTAGGTTAGTTAGATATAATGATCATTAGATATAATGATTAGTTAGATATATTGATCATTAGATATAATGATTTGTTAGATATAATGATCATTAGGTATAATGATTAGTTAGATATCAGCTTATTCCATAGAAATACCGGTAGAACCCGTTTTGCGACGGGGTTAAGGCGGTCCTACTTGAACGTGTTTGTAAGACCTAACAGTTTATTGTTGAATATATCAAATATTAAGTTAATTAAAAAAAACATTTGAAATTATTTATTGAAAATGTACCAAATGAATTGTTGTTAAACGGAAGGCTTTTTACGCATTTTAATTAATAAATATTTTTATCAAAAAATATGATTTTTTTAATTATCACTAAATAGTTTTTTTATCTATAACTTGCTATGTTCTAACCAAATAGTATTACATCCAGATACGATTTAGTATAGCGTAACAATAAAACTATGTTGGCTTAGGTAAGGGATTAAGGTCAAAAAGGTATTTTGTGGCTCTTAAAGGCTTTGGTTCTAAAAATAACCTCAATATTTGAAAATAAAATGTCGTAATTCGGAGCCTATCTGTACTAAATTAGAAATATAAGCTTTTTGTGAGTTTAACATTGGGAAAAATTACTACCTGAATCTTCAATAATAAAATTAGATAAATTCATAAATTACTAAGTTTCAATTCACGCATGACTTATAACATAAATTAATATAATTATCAGTAAAAACTATGGATATTCATTATTATTAATTTTTATCAGGTTATAGTGTTTTTTAGCAACCCACATGGTCAGTCGTAGCATGAAAGTGCAGGAGGCCGGTTTGTACTTAATTATATTAATATGTTATTATTTAAGTCATGAGTAAATTGAAATCTAGTATTTTATTAATTTATCTACTTTTATTTTTGTTAGTTGTTTAGATTATAGCAGAAGCAAAATATGAATTATAATAACACACATGGGCGTTCGGGGGTTCAACCCCCGAAATATTCAAAATATAACATAAATATTGTATTGAAATAAGGAGAGACGACGAGAGGCGACTCTCTTGTGCGCATGGCAGATGTGGAGTTTAGGAACTTTTGTGTGTCAGTTTTAGAAAGTAAATTGGCGCATTTCAGTTATTGTATTTTCTTCATAGCTCCCCCGAAACTAAACCCTGGCTACCTCCGTGATAACACATACAAAATAACCTACTAAATTGCGATCAACCAAAAAATCCCATCAGGACTAAGGAACCCATTCACAGATACCCAGAATCGAGACCACCCAACAAAGATGAAATCAAACGTTACATTGCTCGACTCAAAAACAATAAGGCACAAGGAGAAGACTCTTTAGCTGCAGAACTTTTTAAATATGCCCCTGAAGAAGCAGTTGAAATCTTGCAGAAGCAAATAAAACAAATTTGGACAGAAGAAATCCTTCCAGTAGATTGAGAAACTGCCTTGATCCATCCATTACACAAGAAAGTCAACATGAAAAACGTCAACAACTATAGATGAATATCTCTGTTACAGGTAAATTCTCTCACTTGCTATCCTGGAGAGATTAGAAGCTGAAGTAGAGCATCAAATAGGCGAATACCAAGGGGGGTTTGGAAAGGGTCGTTCAACTGCCGAACAGATCCACAAACTCAAAACAATCATCAGATATTGCAATCTCAGGTACAAACCGTACGTGTCGGCCTTTGTGGACTTTAAAAAGGCCTATGATTCAATAGACCTCGGCGTCTTGCTGAACATCCTCAATGAATTTGGGGTTGACCTGCAACTGCTGGCACTAATTAGTGCCACCCTATATGAAACAAAATCCAAAGTAAAGTTCCTAGGATGTCTATCGGAGTCTTTTGAAGTCAAAACGGGAGTCGGACAAGGTGGCGGGCTCTCTCCAATGCTTTCCAACTTCGTTCTCGAAAAGATCATTAGGACCTGGCGAACACAATTATTAGAAGCTGAATATAGCCCTATAAGAATGGGAACAAAATCCAATGGGATTGTGGTTGACTGTCTAAGATTCGCTGATGACATCGCCATTCTGTTAAGTGACATAGAAAGTGCTAGGATGCAAATCGACCTTCTAAAAGGAATCGCGGAACAAACTGGCTTGCAGCTATCATTTAAAAAAAAACATAAGTTATGACCATCATCAAAGATGCCCCAGCAAAACTCCAGACAAAATACGGGATGATCAACTGAGTGGAAACATTTATCAATCAATCAATCATCATCAAGAAAAGTGGACTGGACAAAGAAGCACTTAAGGAACGAGTACGCAAACTCGAAATAGCCTATCAAACGTCGCGCTCAATCTACAACAAACAATGCTTGTCCAAAAATACCAAACTCCGTCATTATGAAAATGTTCTGAAGCCTGTAGTTATGTATGCAAGCGAAACCCTATCTCTAAATGCTAACAAAGGACTCCTTGAAGAACTAGAGAGCGCAAATGGGATCGAATTACATTGTAATGGCATCAATTATAAAAACCCAACAAGGAAGTCTCCAGTGAAATAGAGAAAATTACATAAACGATCCGTAAGAGACGGGCATGGTATCGAGGTCATCTCAAACGAATGGACGGAAACAGGATAACAAAACAGATTTTCACTTTTTGGACTCCAAACACAAAACTACAATGCCCTGGTTTATAAATACCAAAGAATACCTCAAAATAGGTGAATAACCTGTAACTGATAAAACCAGACGACGACGCCTTCAATAGAAATCTCTTCCGCAAAAAGATATTGACGAATTGGATAAAACGAGATGAACCAAAAGGAAGACGAAGTACCACCTGGACAGCGGAGCGCAAGCTGGCCCACTCACAGAGAATGATGGAATTCTGAGCTCAGAAACGTGGTCCTAGATGGCATCATCGAATAATAATAATAACATATAATGCTAGGGTGCAGGAATATTCTTTAGAATTTCATAAGTTATAAGAAACAAAGTGTTTTATGGAAAAAACTTATTAAATTAACAAAAAATCACCAAACATGAATATCTCAGAATTACTAAAATGTTGTTATCAGGACTTGTGCTAAGGACGGCAGAACTGTGGTTAAATCTTCAATTAATTGAATTTGATTTATATCAGTTTGACGTATCGGCTTTTCTATAAAAAAAAATTGCAAAATATCTCGTTTCAATATTTATTTCTTATATACAGGGTGGGCCATTTAACGTGATCACCTCAAATATCTCTGTTACCCTTAGAGTGACAAAAAAATGTCAAAATTTTAATTTAATTGATTTCGAAGGACTGACAGTAGTTAATGGTTTTTCAAATGTGAACATATTTTTTTATCAAGGCATTGTAGCCACTATTTAGACGAATCCAGCGACCCCTGATATCATGACTTTGAAATGGTTTTTCACCAAAATACACGTGTAATAGCCACCATTCAAACGAATACAGCGACCCATTACCTTGAAATTGTTTTTCTCCAAAATGTGAAACACGTGTAAAAAGGGGAAATCGTGATTTTATTAATAGAAATATCCGAATAATGTAGTCGATCTTTTCTGCAGAAAATTTATTAGAACAAATGTTCGACGTGCTCACCATTAACCTCGACACATTTTGAAAGACGTCGGATAAGTGATTCTCTTGATTTTCGTTCTCGCATGTTCGCCGGCGTCGTCGGAACATCATGGTAAACACGATCCTTTATAACTCCCCATAGGAAAAAATCATGTGGCGTTAAATCCGGCAAATGAGCAGGCCAAGGGATTACTGCACCTCTCCCAATCCAGCGTCTGGGAAATTTTCGGTTTATGACTTCACGAGCTATTTTGTTTATACCACATTCGTCATCGCTGTGCTAACGAGATGTCTTGTAGAAATTCTCGTAAAGTGTTGTTAAAAAACTCGACTTAGTTTCGTCTATTCAAATTGTCGTCAATGAAAATTGGTCCAATAATCCGATACTCACTCATTCCACACCACACATTAACACTCCAAGGTCGCTTGTGCACAATTTGCCACTTTGGATTTTCTATTGACCAGTAGTGCATGTTATGCGTATTAAACTGTCCATGGTTATTAAAATTTGACTCGTCAGTAAACAAAACGTCGTCGAAAAAAATCAGATTCACCTGTAACTGACGCAGAGCCCATTGCCAGAACTGCACCCTATTACCAAAATCATCACCATGAAGTTATTGATGCAACGAAATATGGTACGGATGGAATTTATGGCGTCTTAAATTCTTAATTAGCGTTTAACAGCGCGCAAGACAGAAGACAGTGGAAACACCTGGAGGAGGCCTATGTTCAGCAGTGGACGAGAAATGGCTGGTGATGATGAATATTCTTATTTATTCCTAAACTCGCCTTGGAAATTCCGGAAGAGTGCTCAATTTGTCGACTCCTTAATTGCGGATCATGAACTACTGCAGCTAGAACGGCAATCTCTCTTTCTTTTTGCGTTGATTAACACTGCCCGTTTCACGGAATAAATGAATAATTCTATCGAAACATCGACGGGAAGGATGATTTCTGTCAGGATAACGTTGTGCATAAAGTTCCTGCGCTCGCACAGTTTCTACCGGTCTCACCACAAATCAGAATCATATCCACTCTATCTGCTTGACTGTACAATACCATTTTCGATACGTTTATTCAAAGTTATTTTCAATGGATACACTTGTTAAATCATTTCAAGGTCATGATATCATGGGTCTCTGGATTCGTCTGAATAGTGGCTACAGTGTCTTGATAAAAAAAATAACATGTTCCCATTTCAAAAACCATTGATGACCTTGAGGACGAATAAACTATGCTCTTGACAAAAGGAATTTTTAACCACTGTTTCAGCCCCTCGAAATCAATAATATTCCTTTTTGACATTTTTTTCGTCACTCTAAACTCTAAAGGTAACCGAGATATTTGGGGTGGTCACGTTAAATGGCCCACCCTGTATAAAAAGTCTTAGCTATCTAAAATCATTATATTTTAATAGATCATTATTTATTTGAATAAATATAACTTGATATTATTCATTATAATATAAAAAAATACATTTTTTTAGAAAACCAACTATTTCTCCCGCGTGCCAAAAAAATTTATCTGTGTCAGCCGTGACACGCGTATACGCCATAGGTTCGCTAGTCAGTCACATTTTAAATATCTTATTTTAATTTATAATTATTTTCGTATATTTACATATCTAGATCTAATCTAAATTAATATTTCAGTGTAAATTTTGAACAGTTACGGCAAATATACGAAATCGTCATAATCTTGATGAATCTAGGATCGTTCAATTTTAAAATATGTATTTAATATTGGTGAAACCATACTAAGAGAGAGAGAATATATTTATTGTATACTTTATACAAAGGGCTATCGACCACAAGGTTCTTCTGGCCACCATATTAATTATAGATACAATCATATAAAATTATTAAAGACGAAATGTAGCCTGAATATATAAATACATTTAACCTATTCGTAGCTGTATAATATTAAGTCTTATTCAGACTACGAAATAAATCCCATGTTGAAACAACTACTTCCCTGGCTAATACCACGCGGGATATTTAATTATTCAACAGACATTTGCATGTTATTACTAGTACCATTACATTTGCATGTTATTAACAAGTACTAGATATATAACATTGTTTTTAAGATTATTTCTTTCTATTTAAATTAAGTACTCCAAACGCGTTTCGAGATTTATCTCCAATCAGTGTAGCTTTGTTTTTTTGAATTATATGAACTTTTTTTATTGTGGTTTGTTTATACCCCGGTATCGTTCGCGCATTCCTTCAGGTTGTGCAGCTCGGATGGTTTAGTGCCGCTCTAGTTTTGTCATTTCATTAGAGATGAATAATTTGTGTTTTTAATCAATTATCTCTGCCTAGCATTTATCTCTTTCTTCTCTCGCTTTTTGGGATATTATGTTCCTCAATAATTTGCTGGCTATTGCCCAGCTCTCTTCGCTTGTGACTAGCACTTCCGCGATGTTTACGCTTGTCAAGACGATGCCGCTAGTGTCTTTTACGCGATGTCTTTCTGCGTTCCATCTGGGGCACTGGAACAGAGTGTGTTCAGGCCCATCCCTTTCTTCAGAGCAATACCAGCACGCGGTATTTTGCCTCTTTCCTATTCTGAACATGTATGTGCCAAAAACGCCGTTTCCTCTCATGGCTTGGTTTATGTAGTGGTCGTAAAAGTAATGGTCATCTAACTTCGCCAGTCATGCACGAGGTGTTTAAAATTTATAATTCAAAAAACAAAGCTGCACTGGTGAGAGATAAATCCCGAAACACATCTGTAGATGACTATTCACTTAATTTAAATAGAAAGATATGATTTTAAAAACAATGGTATTTATCTAGTACAATTGGGATTTGCTTCGTAGCTTAACCCTTTCTCTACGAATTACTTTTTTGAATTGATGTGATTGTGTGCTCAATATTCTGAGCATTACATTATACCCCGTGCGGAATTCTTTTAACTTTGTATTAATTGCAAACATTGACAAATTTTCAAAAACCAAAATCTCTATTTCAAGCAAATTTTGTTTTTTTGTTGATTTGAGAGGACAAACTTTGCGAAATTCTTTTGTTTTATGTCAAAATTGGATGGAAATGTCAAAATAAGTTGCAAATATTGCCAAATTTTCAATAATCAAAACCACTATTCGAAATAAATTTTGTTTTTTTAATTTGAATGGACAAACTTTGCAAAATTTCTTTTGTTTTATGTCAAACTTGGACGGAAATGTCAAAATTTTTTGCAAATATTGCCAAATTTTCAAAAACCAAAATCTCAATTCCAAGCAATTTTTTTTTATTTGAGTGGACAAACTTTGTGAAATTCTTTTGTTTTGTGTCAAATTTGGACGGAAATGTCAAAATTTTTTGCAAATATTGGCCAAATTTTCAAAAACTAAAACCTCTATTCGAAACAAATTTTATTTTTTTGTTGATTTCAGTGGACAAACTTTGCAATTTTTTTTTTGTTTTATGTTAAACTTGAACGGAAATGTCAATTTTTTTTTGCAAATACTGCCAAATTTTCAAAAACCAAAATCTTAATTACAACCTTTCTTTTTTTTTTTTGAGTGGACAATCTTGGTGAAATTCTTTTGTTTTATATCAAACTTGGACGGAAATGTCAAAATTTTTTGCAAATATTGCCAAATTTCCAAAAACCAAAATCTCAATTCCAAGCAAATTTAGTTTTTTTTTTTGATGATTTGAGTGGACAAACTTTGTGAAATTCTTTTGTTTTATGTAAAAATTGGATGAAAATGTCAAAATAATTTGCAAATATTGCCAAATTTTCAAAAACCAATACCTTTATTCGAAGCAAACTTTGTTTTTTTTTTTGTTGATTTGAGTGGACACACTTTACAAAATTCTTTTGTTTATGTCAAAATTGGACGAAAACGTTAAAATAATTTGCAAATATTTGCCAAATTTTCAAAAACCAAAACCTCTGTTCAAAAGAATTTTTTTTTTTTTAGTTGATTTGAGTGGACAAGCTTTGCAAAATTCTTTTGTTTTATGTCAAAATTGGACGAAAACGTAAAAATAATTTGCAAATATTACCAAATTTTCATAAACCAAAATTTTTATTTGAAGAAAATTTTGTTTTAGTTGATTTGAGTGGACAAACTTTGCAAAATTTCTTTTGTTTTATGTCAAACTTGGACGGAAATGTCAAAATTTTTTGCAAATATTGCCAAATTTTCAAAAACCAAAATCTCAATTCCAAGCAATTTTATTTTATTTGAGTGGACAAACTGTGAAATTCTTTTGTTTTATGTCAAATTTGGACGGAAATGTCAAATTTTTTTGCAAATATTGGCCAAATTTTCAAAAACTAAAACCTCTATTCGAAACAAATTTGATTTTTTTGTTGATTTCAGTGGACAAACTTTGCAAAAATTTTTTGTTTTATGTTAAACTTGAACGGAAATGTCAATTTTTTTTTTGCAAATATTGCCAAATTTTCAAAAAACAAAATCTTAATTCCAAGCAAATTTAGTTTTTTTTTTTTGATGATTTGAGTGGACAAACTTTGTGAAATTCTTTTGTTTTATGTAAAAATTGGATGAAAATGTCAAAATAATTTGCAAATATTGCCAAATTTTCAAAAACCAATACCTTTATTCGAAGCAATTTTTTTTTTTTTTGTTGATTTGAGTGGACACACTTTACAAAATTCTTTTGTTTTATGTCAAAATTGGACGAAAACGTTAAAATAATTTGCAATTATTACCAAATTTTCAAAAACTAATATCTTTATTCTATGCAAATTGTGTTTTTTGTTGTTGATTTGAGTGGACACATTTTACATTTTTATTTTGTTTTATGTTCAAAATTGAACGAAAACAACAAAATAATTTCTAGTCCTAGTCTTCTATGTCCTATAGTCTTGTATGTCACAGTCTTGTCTGTCCTTGCCTTGTCTGCCCTAGTCTTGTCTGTCCTAGTCTTATCTGTCTTAGTCTTGTCTGTCTTAGTCTTGTTTGTCCTAGTCTTGTCTCTCTTAGTTTTGTCTGTCCTAGGCTTGTATGTCCTAGTCTTCTTTGTCCTAGTGTAGTCTATCCTAGTCTTGTATATCCCAGTCCTATCTGACCTAGTCTTGTCTGTCCTAAACTTCTCTGTCCTAGTCTTGTATGTCCTAGTCTTTATGTCCCAGTCTTGTCTGTTCTAGTCTTGTATATCCCAGTGCTGTCTGTCCTAGTCTTGTGTGTATAGTCTTGTCCGTCTTCGGAGTAGTGATAAAAGGTTGATATATTCATAACGCACATTACCGAACAGGAAAGGCAATGAGAACACTAGAGAACATCCGCATGGTTTACAATTATTTTTCGGGATTTTTTGAAAAATTCATCTTTCCAATGATTAGACCCTAGGTGCAGGGGTGAGTCCCGAATCTTTCACCCAGGGTAACGCAACTCTCCAATGAGAGTGTATATATTTATTAATCTCTTTGTTATATTTAAAAAAGCTACAATAAATTCATGAAGTCAGTAGACTGCTATAGCAGTCCATAGAATCCGGCTGCCAAATCAATTGGACTACTAAAACAGTCTATAGCACCTGAGCGTCAAATCAATTGAACTGCTATAGCAGTCCATAGTAGCGAAAGGGTTAATAACACTTAATATTATAGAGCTACGAGTAGGTTGAATATATTTATATATTAAGACTACATTTAATCTTCAATAATTTTATTAAAATATTTGGTTTCAAATTAAAACTTGTCGAGACAAAACACAAATTTTACCCGAGTCCTAGATTCCAAATTATTATATTAATTTGATTTGATTGACTATTCTCTGACTAATTGTTTAGCCTCGAATTATTAATTATTCTCACTGAATTAGAAAACTACAATAAACTATTATGACTAATCTAGTTATAAATTGATATTAAAAACTAATAAAACCAGTTTACGTATTTCTGGAATTTACTCACTGCAAATAATTATATTTTTTTATTTTATTGAGTGTTTAAATCTTCGAAATCATAAATTACGAATTATTAAAACATGAAATTAAACCAATGTGAATGATTTTCGTTTGACTACATAATCAATATGATGTCTATTGGCTTACTAAATTCGATTAAGTTTTCAAGTAATAACGTTTTTATTTGGTAGTGAGTAGTTTTTGAGTGTAGAAAGTATTTAGTTTTGTATGCATGTGGCACATTTAGAGTGTATACTAGATGGATGGGAAATTATCATGTTGGATTCAGAGGCGGACTCGATGGAGAACGACGCCAGCGAAGTCGAGCAGTTGCGACTGGTCGTCGCTAGACAAGACGAAGAGAGAAAAATGCTGATGGACGAAATCGCCCAGCTGAAGGAAATGCTGAAAAGGGAGGTCACACAAGCGGAAACCGAGAGCAAAGCCAAGACAGGAATTATTAACGAGTATAAGATGGTTAGGCAACGCTTGGATAGCCAGTTGAATGCCGTTAAGGCAGAATTAGATTTATTAAAGGTAAATTATTTCGATTACTTTGTTTAATATAAAATTCTACTAGTACTAAAGATAAAAACATATGAATAGGATGGTTGCGACAGTTACTACGTGGTAATCCATACTTACATTGAATTGAAAAATTCACTTTGTTTTTTACCACACTTATATTATGTAAAAAAATTATATAACTTATTATTCACAGTTATATAAATTTCTACACATATCACGACTCGAGTTTCGACGTTTGACGGTCATTTTCAAGTGACTTAACAAATTGATAAAGTTGAATATTGAATATTGAAGTGGCTATTCAACTTTATCAATTTGTTAAGTCACTTGAAAATGACCGTCAAACGTCGAAACTCGAGTCGTGATATGTGTAGAAATTTATATAACTGTGAATAATAAGTTATATAATATTTTTACATAATATAAGTGTGGTAAAAAACAAAGTGAATTTTTCAATTCAATGTGATAAAAACATAAATTGTCTTTAAGTTTAAAATTTATTGTATAAATACAACATATGTTTCACCAACACTGTGGCTTCTTAAGGTTTCAATTTAAAAACAATTTATGTCTTTAATATTGTAATGAAATTTCAACAAGTAACTCCACAATCATTCAATTATTTAATATTCTACTACATGGACCCTATACTGATCATTATTTACTCGAAATTCTTCTTCTCAACGTTTGGTGTTTTTTTTTTGTGAAGATTTATTAGATTAAGCAAACCTGCCCTTTCGCTATGCTACACCACGTTACCTAACATTTTATGTAGTTCGGCTCATTTTTTCAATGATAACCGTATCGTCAGCGTACCTCAAGTTATTTATTATTCGTCTATTTAGCGTGATTCCGACTGGAGTTTCATCAAGTGCTTCGTTGAATATTACTTCCGAGTATAGATTGAATAGAAGAAGCGATAACAGGCAGCTCTGGGGTACACCTTTCTTTATATGTATAGCATCTGTGAGTACATTATCCACTGATACTTGAGCCGTTTGATTCCAGTATAATTCTGTGATAATCTGTATGTCTCTCCTATCTGTGCCTGTTGATTTCAGTATGTCTTTCATTTTCTCATTTTGAACACAATCAAATTCCTTTTGGAAGTCTATATAACAAGCGTACAGGTCACAATTCATATCTCGACATTTTTGGGCCAAGACAGTCCGCGAGAACAGGACTGCACGTGTACCGACTCCATTGCGAAACCCAAATTGTGTTGGCTCGTCTGATTCGTACACTTCTATCGACCAGAATCTTGTGTGGATTACACTTAGAAACACTTTCAGTACGTGTGACATTAAACTTATCATTCTGTAATCATTGCAGCATTGGGACGAATCATATTTCTTAGAAAGGGTGATAAATATGGATTTTAGCCAGCTTGAGGGGAGCCAGAGGTGTATATTGCGTTAAATAGTGAAGTCAGTAGTTTTAGCCTGTAGCCCTCCCGTTCTGCCAATATTTTGAGGACTTCTGTTAAGATGTTATCAGGGCCGGCGGCTTTTCTGTTTTTCTGCACTTATATTGCATGTGTGACCTTTTATCTGGTTATTTTGGGCCACAATTCGCTTACATCTGTCAGCAGCGGCGGTAGTGATCTATCATCATGGAATAGTTTCTCAACATATTGAGTCCACCTCCTCAAGTTTGTCTTCTATTCCCAGTATTATTTTATTGTCCGCGCTTCTTAACACTGCTGCCTGATGCCTTCTACTTCTACCTCCTAGTTCTTTAATCTTTTTGTGTAGATTAACTTTGCCTGTAGATTTTCTATATCTGCACATTTCTCATTCAACCACTGCTCCTTAGCCTTCCTTATTTGTCGCTGTAGTAATCTGTTTATTTCTTTGTATTTTGCCAGGTCTGCTTCTTGTTATTTTCAGTGAGCTCTATCGGTTTACTTGTATGCCATTCAGTGTTGCCTCAATTGTGCTCCATACTATTTCTACCTCCGTTGGTTGTGGGCATTCTACATTTCTTAGTTCCTCTTCTAGAGCCTCACTTACAAAGTTTTCAAGATCATTGTCATGTAGATTTTGCACATCTACTCGTTTTCGTGGTTTGTCCTTTCTAACTGTTTTGAAACGAGACATTTTAAAATCGGCAACGATTGTGTTTTGATCGGAATTGAAAACAGCCCCCAGGAACGTTTTCAGATCTAATGTATTTCTTGAAGTCGTGGCTTGCCAGTACAAAGTCAATCTGGTCCTTTGTGTCTGCTAGGGATACCCACCTGTACAGTCTTCTTGGATATTTTTTAAAGAAAGTGTTTGTAATAGCCATATTCCATTCTGTGCAAAATTGTACCAACAAGTCGTCCTTGCTGTTTCGTTCTCCCAAGCCATACGCTCCTACCGATTTATTTTCGTAGCCGACCCCTACCTTGGCGTTGAAATCACCCATTTTTAATGTGATTCCGCTTTTCTTCCTGGCATGTATGAGTTCCTTTATGTTGTTCTAGAAATCTTCAACTTCTTCGTTAGTTTTATCACTTGTTGGAGCGTATGCTTGTATTATATTCATTATTCGATGAAAGGTTTGCAATCTAAGCATCATGTCAGTTAGCGGTATGAAATCTACAACCGACCATGCAATGTCTGAACTATTATTGCTACGCCTTACCTTAACCATTATTGCCACGCCATACTGATGCCTGGTGTCCGATCCACCCGAGTAGTACTTCGAGCCGTGTTCCGTTTTCTGACGTCCTTTAACGGGCCACCTGACTTCAGACCGAGAATATCGATGTTCAGGCGTGAGTTTTAGCACCCTCTCCTCATCCGAGGATCCGCTCTCCTCAATCCGGGGCACCTTAAGTGGTGCCCCGGATTGAGGGCCGTGTTTTCATTTGTGTCTATCATTTTGGATAATTTGGAAATTAAATTATATTATAGTAGAAATTCCGTTTTCTTTCCATACCGTAGTGCTGGCACCGTTACAGCAATTTTGGCCGCGCCCCCTTCAAAAGCTATCTTCTCTTGCTACAGCTTGATAATAAATAATATTGGAACTGCTGCCTTCCACCATGTTTCGCCATATCTGGTAATCCTTACCTAGTTTAGCCTGCAGGTCGATATAGTTACCTGGGTGTGGCGCTTGGAGCCATAGCTAAGAATTGGGCGCTCTGTATGGATATTTCCCCGTCAGCCATTCATTTTTTATGTACGAATACTACTGTTGCTGGGAAAAGGTGCTACCTCTACATCGCAACCCCTACACCCTCCACACACCCCAATAAAGACCTCAAAAGGTTTAGTTAATACCTTGATACTTAAAGGATTAGTTGATGCCACATATCGTTAACTGTTGTTGAATTTAAGTTTAATGTTATATTGTATGTGATTTATATTTATCATATTTTCATTTCTTGTTTTATTAAACAGAAATGTTATTTACTTTTTAGTCAAAGATATCGAAATGTGAAAACTGTAGCGTGTTCATTGATAGTAAAAACGATAAAGGAAGAGTGTCCGAATTGATCCTTGATGAGCAAGGAATGGGTTCAGATAGAGTGAGGGAGCTCGAATTGCAATTGGCTAAAGCAAAATTAGCTCAAGTTGAAGCTGAATGTAAAAATCAAGTAAGTATTACTAATTGTGAAAGTAAATAATTGAAGGGTGCAGGGGAAAAACCATGCATGTCCACCTAGATTCGTTTTGAGAAAAACGAAATTTAAAGTTAGGACTTACTTTGTTTCTCCCCTGGATATCTATTTTATAATGTCAGTTTTATAGGGACTAACGTGCTTTTCCCCAATCTTATACAGTGGAACGTAAGGTAGACTTCTTCTAATACTAACACATGGCAGCACCAGTTTAATATTGACAAAAAATGGACTTCCGTGGGTTTTCCCCTGTGCCCTTCAATTGTATTAAACCTGCCAACCTCTTTTTCTAGAAACATATATAATGATTATTGTATTTTGACTCAGGTGTTTGGACAAATTTTTTTCAAGTATTTTTATTAAAATTATGCCAACGTTTCGACCTGTATTCGGTCTTTCTCAAGGCTACAAAAGAAAAAACAAAATTACAAATTACATAATAACATAATTATAAAAATTCTTAAATACGTATATAAAAATTACAACAATTTACAATAATAATTTTTTTTTTTTTTTTATGATTAGATAAAAGATTTTGTAATAGGATAAATTAAAAACTATTTGTTCTCACCTAATTTTTTAAAAATTATGATTTTGACATTTTTTAAAAATTTGAAATTTATATTAATTTTTTTTTTTTTTAGTAATTGGTTTCTCCGACATTACTACAATAGTAAATGAAAATAAACAAAATAAATAAATTGAAGTTAAAATAGAAATCATCACATATCAAAA
The DNA here is from genome assembly GCA_944588485.1 of Phosphuga atrata. Taxonomy (NCBI): domain Eukaryota; kingdom Metazoa; phylum Arthropoda; class Insecta; order Coleoptera; family Silphidae; genus Phosphuga; species Phosphuga atrata. The sequence goes on along the minus strand of OX155895.1, from coordinate 12,913,030 downwards.
AGCATGAAATGAAATAAATTGTGATTAATTTGGCGTTTTATCGTAAGAGTCCAAAAATTAACTTAAAAAACAAGACCAAAAAACTCAAATTGTTTGTCGGAGTGCGTATAAATTTTGTTAATAGGAAATTAAAATTTGAATTTATTTTATGGTGCGAAATTGTTTGATTAAATAATGAATTAAAATTAATTTAGTCAAATATAAACTAGAAAACAGTTTAAACTTTTTTAATTAAATTGCAATAAATCTTACTTAAATATTAATAAATATTAAAAAAAAAGACTAGAACTAAGTAAAGATAAAACTAATAACAATTACGAGCATACAAACAAATTAAAAACATTGACAGATATTGAAACCAACACCCACACATTTTTTAGTTTACCATATAGGATCACTTACAAAAAACATTGAAAGAATACTTAGTCCTTACAATTGCAAATTTACATATTACAATACAAAAACAATTGGACAGTATTACACAAAACTTAAGGATTCACTACCTAAGACAATAAACTCAAACTTGATTTACAAGATCGATTGCTCGAATTGCAATAAATCTTACATAGGCCAGACAAAACAACATTTAAAAGACAGAACAAGCCAACATAAGTCAGATTGTAACAATGTTCATTTAAATCCCGATAAAACCGCTTTATCACCTCATATTTTCCAATCTGGTCATCATTTTGATTTTGATAATATCTCAATATTAGACATTGAAAAACATTTCTACAAACGCAACATTAGCGAAATGATTTTCATTAAAAAACACAATACAGTAAATTATAGAGAAGATATAGCCTAAGTAAGATTTATTGCAATTTAATTAAAAAAGTTTAAACTGTTTTCTAGTTTATATTTAACTAATTTAATTTTAATTCATTATTTAATCAAACAATTTCCCACCATAAAATAAATTCAAATTTTAATTTCCTATTAACAAAATTTATACGCACTCCGACAAACAATTTGAGTTTTTTGGTCTTGTTTTTTAAGTTAATTTTTGGACTAAAACGCCAAATTAATCACAATTTATTTCATTTCATGCTTTTTGATATGTGATGATTTCTATTTTAACTTCAATTTATTTATTTTGTTTATTTTCATTTACTATTATAGTAATGTCGGGGAAACCAATTACTAACAAAAAAAAAAAAAAAAATTAATATAAATTTCAAATTTTTAAAAAATGTCAAAATCATATAATTTAAAAAAAATTAGGTGAGAACAAATAGTTTTTAATTTATCCTATTACAAAATCTTTTACCTAATCATAAAAAAAAAAATAATTATTATTGTAAATTGTTGTAATTTTTATATACGTATTTAAGAATTTTTATAATTATGTTATTATGTAATTTTGTTTTTTCTTTTGTAGCCTTGAGAAAGGCCGAATACAGGTCGAAACGTTGGCATAATTTTAATAAAAATACTTGAAAAAAATTTGTAAAAACACCTGAGTCAAAATACAATAATCATTAAAACAAGATGGACGTTACATCAAAAAATAATAACATATATAATTGCATGTATTTGTTTAGACTAAAAAAGTCTCATTAAAATATATTAAGTCAGAGATTTTATACAAATTTAAATGTTATGCAACTATGTATTATAATATAAATTACTTTAGGGAAATTTTCTATAAGCATATTTTTTTAGTTTTATTGATAAATTATCTATTATTTATTATCTATTATTATCTATTATCTATTACAAAAGTTCGTAAACTATTTTTAGGGTTGGCGTAAAAAGTCACATTTTATAATTTTTTTAAGCATAAATTCTCAGAAATTTCTAATTGACCAGTCATCCGTTTTATACCCAGAAATATTATGCAATTGTATGACAAGTTGACAAGTAGACACGTGCGTACTTTTCTCGGGATTCATAAAAACCGGATACAGTTTGTGTTTCTGTTCGTTTTTGTTGAAAGTCGAGCTCAGTTGTACTGACACAGTGGAAATGTGACAAGTTTTTCTTTGTCCTAATATTAATAAAGTTTTATGCATGTAATGTATTACAGTACAGGGGTATCTCTTTACTGAATGTCGCAGGCAAGATCCTAGCTAGAATACTCTTAAATCGCCTGCAGCCAATGGCAGAGGAAATACTTTCCTGAGGCTCAGTGCGGTTACAGAGCTAACAGAGGCACATGCGACGCAATTTTTACCATACGTCAACTACAAGAAAAAAGCGTGGAACAATAAAAAATCGAAATCGATATACATGTGTTTTGTCGACTTGGAGAAAGGATTCTACCTAGTCCCCTGGGAAGCCCTATGGATAGCCCTAAGGAAGCTAGGGTGCCCAAGAAAGTTCCTAAATATGGTACAACAACTACACATAGACAAGACATGCAGGGTACAACATAATGGAGCACTGTCAACCGATTTCGAACCGAGTCAGCAGGGATGCGTTCTAGCACCAACCTTGTTCGCACTCTACTTCAATGTCGCAAGGCACGCCCTTAAAGACATGTTTAATGCCATCCACACAAAATACCGATACGATGGGAGACTGTTTAACATCTCAAGAGCTTCAACAAAAAACACAACTTACCCGAATCACCGAAATACTCATTGCAGATGACGTTTGCCTAGTAGCCAACTCGTTACCAGCCATACAAGAAAGTATCATAAGGTTCAATAACTCATGTGAACGTTTTGGGTTAAAAATCAACAACGCAAAACAGAAGTCATAAAAATCAAATACGGCAAAACAGAAGTCATGCAACAAGTGCCTACTATGTAGATTGTAGATTGTAGATAGTGATAAGTGCCTACTAACAAGCCCCACAGGCCCATGCACATAAATGGCAATCGGCTAAAGGAAGTCAACAGCTTCAAATACCTCGGGAGCACTTTAACTACTGATAACAGAATTGATCAAGAAACAGATAGGCGTATAGCGCAAGCATCAATAACCTATGGAAGACTATGGCAACAAATATTTAAGATCCATGATGTAGCCACCAGAACAGCAGTTAAAGTCTATCAGGCTACCATAATACCGACACAATTATACAGTGCAGAAACATGGTGCGTTTATAGACGGCACATTGCTAAAATAGACAAATTCCACCTTCGTAGTCTAAGATCAATTATGAACATAAAATCGTATGAGTACATCAGAAATTAAGATGTACTCTGCAGAGCCGGTATTCTTTAAAATTCCCCAATTAATTAAAACGCAGATACGATGGTGTTGACATGTCCAAAGAATGGGAAATCAACGCCTACCTAAAAAGATAACAATTTCGGAGCTGTTTCATGGTGAAAGAAAAGTAGGTGGCCAAATGACAAGATACAAGGACAAGGCGCAAGTAAAAATGCGGAAATGCAATATACCGCACAACACATGGGAAAGAAATGCAGAAGACCGCTCTTATTGGAGACATAAAATAAATACAAAAATAAAGGACTTTGAAGAAACGCTACTAGATACTAAACCTAGATATTAAACGTGATCTATTAAAACAAAGGCCGAAACGAATCCAGATATACGTATTTAATGAAAACGACGAACTCGTCTGCTCACAATGCGATAGGATCTTCATCAGCAAACAGGGATACGCAAGTCACCTGAATGCACATCAGGAAAACGCAAACAATTAGACAGAAATCGCTGTAGCCGCGTCGGCTAGGACAGTAGTGCGGTCAGTAGAGAATCTTTTTGGGTCGTCGAAATAAAAAACATATTTGAAGCATTTCGTCAATATAAAGACATTTAAAAGAACATTCATATTTTCAAACATAATTTTCTCAAAAAATAATTTGGGGATTTGTTTCAAATTTTGTAGAGATGTTGTTAGAACTGTTCCGGAATATTTAGCAAACTTTCCCAATATTTTAATGTTTATTTTAGAAAATATTGCTCTTTTTTGAAAACTCCGCATTGACAATCAAATTTGTAAACATTGACATTTTTAAACTTAATTTTCCCAAAAAGTAATTTGGGGATTTGTTTCAACTTTTGTGGAGGTGTTGGTAGAACTGTTTGGGAATTACAAATTTCACGTTACTTCTATCCAGGGCCAGGGGTCGCTATAAAATTTTACAGAAAATGTTGGGTCGCAAAAGAATATAGTTTCTGTCATTAGTCACTGGGCTAGGAGATCATCTTGCATATAATATTTTCAATATTAGGTAAACATAACATTAAAATATGAGTTTTTAAATAGCGCAATATTTTCTTCTTTGATAGTTTAAAAAATTGACAAATTTCTTATAAGAAAGGAGTATGGTTCGTACGAGAATTCATATTTGCAATCCAGTAATTGACACAAATTACAGTGATACCAATGAAGGTATAGCTCCAACTAAAAACCAAACATGTAAGATTAAGACCCGTTTATACCAAGAAAACTATACTGCTGAGCATAAAACTAGAGAGTCACTATGTAATTTGAAGTTATTTTGGAAATGTCTAGTTTTTTACGTGTTTTTTCGTAACACTTTACTAACTGATTGCTTGAATAAAAAAAGTTTTAGTTTTTCAAAGTTTATTGAAAGTAATGAAAACGAAAAATTGTAATTTGATATGCTAAGTAATGAAAATGAACAAGTTTACTTTGGTATGCTTTTGTTGAAACAAAAGAAACTTTAGGTACAGCATAGTTTTTGTTTCTGTGGTGTGATCTGTCTGTTCCAAATTGTTTATGTATTGTTGTTATTAGGGCTTCACACGAGAGTCTCGTTTATGATATCGTCTTCAATCTTTGACTCTGACGCGGGACATTTTCTACATAAATTTTATGTGCTCGTTCTGGGCTCGGGCAGGTTCGGGTTGCTCGGGTTTAAATTTATGGAAAATGTTACGGCTGCCTGGAACGAGATCAGAAACGAGACTTTTATGCTCGGCGGTGTATTTGGAATACGGGTTTACTTGGTGTGGTGACAAGATATCTCCTAACCCAAAATGTGTTTTATGTGGAGATGTAGGAAAAAATGAGAATTTTTTTAAAAGGCTGCTTTGTGCACAACAAAAACAATTCAGTAATTTTACAAAACAATTAAAAATTTCTGATCGTGTTCAAGAGGCCAGTTAATTAGCCGCAGAAATAATAGCACAGCAATGAAGCACATACAATAGGAGAGACATTATTCTCTCCGGTTAACGGTTAATTTTACCGTCTTGTTTAGCAATTGTAAAGGTAGTGCTCGGAGTACGAGCTGAAGCTGAAATCAAGAAAATTAAATCATCAGACGACACAGTACGAAGACGTATTAATGAAATATCTGATAACTAGGGCACGGATTAATATGTAAATACATATTTTTTATTCATATTATTTCGGTCTTTATTTAGTTTTCCTCACAAATTATGATATTTGGAACGAGAAAATGTAATCTTTATCTTCCATGTTTTTTTTAATTTTACCTAAAAATTGAAAATCATCCATATTTTTATTATTTGCTACGGAACAGCACAAAAATGCACAAAATTGGCATTTTCGCCACTTTGATATCGCGATTGCTACGGTTTTGTATGTTTCATTCTGTCTATTTGAAGAAAGATCCAGCAAATCCTTTCTATTGGCGTGTGTAGAACTTCCTAAATGCAACCACCAAAGATCAGCAAAGCTTTTTAATGATGCTATGGGTGTTTTGTAGCCTAATACTCCAAATACTCAAACCAAAGTTTTATATCCCAAAATGATCCATGCAACGTGCATAGCACATGGTATAAGTAGATTAGCCGAATACATAAGGTCCCAGTTTAATAAGGTTGATAGTTTAGTATCAAATGTGAAGAAAATCTTTTTAAAAGCACTCAGAAGGATGTTCAAATTTAAAGAGATGTATCTGAGACCCTCCTTTGCCACCGGAGCCAGTGCTGACACGTTGGGGTACATGGCGGACATCAGTTGAATAGTACACTCAACATTTTAATGAAATCGAATCAATTATTTATGAATTAGAAGACGAGGCTGCTTGTATCTTAGTCTCAAAAGAACTTCTTGAAGATGAGACTGCATAACGATTTGATCTACACGAAAAATGTACACTTTAAAAATTACAGTTTCATATAGTAGCAGCAGCCTTACGAATTTGAAACTGTAAAAACTACAAATTGCTTTTGTTAAAATTACAGTTTCCGATATTATTAGTAAATAAGTTTTAAAAATTACTGTGTGCGACTGCAATCTTTACAAATTTGTATTCGTAAGGCTGCTGCTACTATTTAAACTGTAATTTTTAAAATGTACTTTTTCCGTGTACAAAAAAAGCAATTATTATTACCAGATAAGGGCACTGAAAGGGCACAGAAAAGTGTCTAAAGCAGACGGCCTCGTTGCTGATAGGGTTAAAGAAAAATTAAGTTGTTTTCGAAAAATATAAAGAATTTGATACCCTAAAAAAAATTAACAGCAGCTGGGCGGAAGATTAGAAGACAACTTAGGCTTACATTCGCCACTTACTTGCGGAATTGTGCAAATTAACTATGCTCCAGTGACATCCTGTGAAAGATCATTCAGCCAGTACAAAGCATTATTTTGACCAAACAGAAAGAGTTTTAATTTTGAAAATTTGAAGAAGTATGTACTGCAATAATTTCAATGTTAATGTAACTGAAGGCGAATACAATTGTTCTTATTAATTTTCCACATTAAACTGTGTTTTCATTAAACTACACTTTAAAGTTATTGTTATTTTTAACTCCATATTTTTTCCATATTTTAGATTTTTTGGTCCATATTATATGTACATATTTTGTAATTTTTAATATATATTTATCTGAGCCCTACTGATAACATATATGAAAATGCTGTATTGAAAATGAAATAAGCGAATATGCGCGCTTTGCAAGTTGATGATAGTACATACTGATATTGAAGGAAAAGCTCAGTTATTAGTGTACACGCGATTTATTGTTAGCGGTGATAAAATAATTGGGCAATTTTTATGCTGCAAAGAATTTGAAAGAACGACTAATGGGGCTGATGTTTTTAATGCTTTAGATCAGTATTCAACCTTTCCCCTACTCTTTAAAATTTATATTCAAGAAGTGCTACAAAAATGGAGAAAAATATGTTCAGGCATGGGCATTAAGGTTGACGACAACTACCTGTCAACATTATTCTTAACTACCTGTCAACACTAACTGTGAAGAAGATGTAGACTACATGTTAAGAAAACTTAAAGATGAATATGAATTGGCGGGAATGAAAATGAACGTAGCTAAAACAGAGTACTTAAGAGTAGGTGAAGAAGATGAAGATACAGATCTGCAGTTAAGACAGATAAGAAAATGCGAAGAATACAAATATCTAGGTAGTATTATATCACACAAAGGCTCATCTGTCCAAGATATACAACGCAGGGCACAACAAGGACAAAAAGGCGTACGGGTTTTGAATCCTTTACTTTGGTCCAATCGAATCCCCTTAAAAACAAAACTGACACTCTACAGAGCAATCGTAGAGCCAATATTAACATACGGGTTAGAATGTTGGCAGTTGATGGATTCAGCAAGGAAGAAGATAGATGCCGTAGAAATGGATTTTCTCAGAAGAGCATGCCAAATATCTAGGTTAGAACACATACCAAATGTAGAAATTAGACGACTCACAAATAGAATACACAAAACAACTGAAAGAATAGAAACAAGGCAGCTTATATATGGTATGGACATATGAGGCGTATGGAAGAACACAGGTGGCCAAGAAAGGCATTTGAATACTTTCCACTGAATAAGAGGAAACGAGGAAGACCAGCGACTACATGGTTAGATGGAGTTATGGCAACGATGAGGGACCGGCCAATCAATGAAGATGTCTGGAGAGACAAAAACATGTGGCGATCGAAATGCGGGATGCGGCAGAAGCTGTAGGACCCCCGCCAATATATATATATATATATATATATATATATATATATATATATATATATATATATATATAGATCAGTATTCATCATCAGTTGGCATGTTTTGGGAAACATGTCTTGGTATATGTACAGATATACAGGCGCAGGTATATGCAAGATCTCTTGCTTAAAAGTTGAGCAAGAATGTCATATCAACATATTGTTTTGTACACCGTGAAGCTTTAGTTACAAAATCTGTAAATAAAGACTTAGGCCGTGGCCACACTACGGTTTTTTCCAGCGAGGGGTTAGCCGCTATAACCGTGAAACCGCTCGAGAAGCACACACTACGCTATTAAAATCAGTCGCGGGAAAAAAACGCAAGTGAGGCCGCTTGTATTAGCTGCTTACAAAATCACACGATCAATATTACTTGACTCACAAAATCACACGATTAAAACCGCAGCGTTTAGCCGTAGTGCGGCCTAGGCCTTAGAATGTGTCTTGAACAAGGTAGTCAAGTTGGTCAATTACGTTTGACATTACACTTGAAGACTACATTACATGTGAAGAAGAAAAGCAAAATAAATATTGCGAATTATTGCAGGTCAGTGCGTAGCATGCAAAGGTGGCTTACTTGGCAAATATTTTTGAACTGAATAAGGGGAGAAATGAAAATATTATAACTTCAGACAAAATAGCGGCTTTCAAAGACAAAAAGTCAAAGTAAGCTGGGGTAATATGGGAATGTTTTCAAGAACTAAGTAATTGAGCATTTAACAACTTTAAAGTTAACTTTTTAACTTTTTACAACTTTAATAACTTGAAAAAAAGTTGTGCAAAAGTTGATTATTATTTTTCTTATTAAAAAAAAAAAATTATGATTGGATAAGAAATCCATTTGTGGCTTTGTGGCATCAGTGATGAAAACAATGATTTGGAACTTATAGAAGAGGAAGAATTGATGAATATTCGAAATGATCGAGCACTTAAACTAAAACGCGAAGAATTAGACCTCAACTGCTTCTGTATAGAGATTAAAACAGAATATCCCAACATAGGACTACTAGTACTCAAAATTCTCCTACAATACTCAACTTCATATTTTTGCGAGCTTGGCTTTTTTGCTTTGGTGAACATTAAAACTAAAAAAAAAGAAAGACGTAAGGCAGCCGAAGATGAAAAGAGAGTATGCCTATCTCAAATTCACACTGACATTAAAAAAATATGCGCATTACACCAGTCGCATGTTCTCATTGAATTGCTTAAGCAAACAATTAATTGTTTGTATGTTCAACTACTTTACACTTTTTTAATAATTTTCTGTCACGTAGGAGGTCTTTTATCATGGAAAGAAGATAAACGTGCCAAATAGTGTCAAAAGCTTTGTTTATGTCGAGGAAAAGGGTGGCGGAGTATTGATTAAGGAGGTGAAGAGAACTTGCTCCATTTCCCATAGTTATTTATTTTTTGTACCTAATGCCCTTATACTTAATATGCTATTCAAAGTAAAATATTTTTTTATTACTCATACATTAAAAGAACTATCTTGCCGCACGTTTTTTAGTACGAGAAATGCCGCTTTTGGTTGTATTACCACATAACTTGGATAACGCATGCAAATATTTAATATCGCTAGGTTACATTAAAAAAAAACAATTAAATAAAATAAACACAAGGCAAGATTTCAGAAAGCTTCGAAATAAAAACTGGAGTGAGACAAGGAGATGGACTTTCCCCACTTCTCTTCAACTGTGTCCTTGAAAAGGTTATGAGAGAATGGCGCAAGGAACTGAACAATTTGGGTGCTCAGAGTGGTATCTACCTTGGACGTAAGAATGATGGACTGGTTGTAGATTGCCTGGCCTTTGCAGATGACATGGCACTGTTTGCTGATTCTCTTGAGATGGCAACAATGCAGGTAAATTGCCTCAGAAAACAGGCTGCCAAAGTGGGTCTTCAAGTGTCGCTGGAGAAAACAGAATTCTACACCAACATCAGAGAGATGTTACTAGAACAGGGAAACATCAAGAGGACTGAGAAATCTGAGGGGAAGGGGAAGGACTGAGAAAAGTATCTCGGTGAATGGATTGAACCCAACTTATCAGAAAGAGCATCATTATCCAAGAGAGTCAGCAAGTTAGAACTAGCCTATCGGCTGACTAAGAACACTTACAATAAGAAATGCCTGTCATGCAACCTGCAACTTAAGCACTACACATCAGTCTTACGACCAGAAGCCCTGTATGCCATGGAGTGTCATTCCTTGAACCGAAGGGGTCTAATATAGAAATTGGAAATCAGAGAGAGTAGAATCCTCAGGGAGATCCTAGGCCCAGTAAAGGAAGATGGGGAATTCCTAAGACGGTATAACTCTGAGCTCTACGAACATATTGAGATGCTCTCTGACTGTGCAAGGAAAAGAAGGAAAGTAAGGGTAGCTTAACAAGGGTATGGCCACATTGCAAGATTGCCTCCAAACCGACTAACCAACCATCTGTTCACCTTCTGGCAAAACAAGAAGCTTCGTACTTGGTTGACAGAGACTGAGAAGGTTATTAAAGAACTGGGAATAACAGATCTCAAAAACAGACAGTCTGTGAGACGCACCCTGAAGGAAGTCCGTGGATTTCAGGAATAACCTCGAAGGAAAGGTACCCCCTGGACAGAAGAGAGAAAGGAATTACACCGGCAGAAGATGCGACAATACTGGGCAAAGGTCAAAGCCCAACAGTTGAACAAGCATGGTCCAAACTAGGCCTATTCAAAAGAAGAAGAAGAAACACAATTAAGACCTCAATATTAAAAAAGTGACATCTTGAATAGAAATTCAAGAAAACTTTTAAAATAAGTGTAAATTCTATGGTGATACCGGAGACTAAGGAGAGTTCTTATGACGAATCTACACCACCGGAGACAATTGATAAAGGAAATTTTTCATTTTTGATTCAATTTTTTTGGATGGCACCTAGATCCCAAACTTGTAAGATACATCCCCTCGCATGAGTAATAAAAAATATTGTTGGCAACACGGGCGGTATTGTCAATTGCCCTCTCGAGCGAATGTGCGCACTCACGTCGTTCGTTCGCCCAATTTCGTGTCTCTCGTGTCCAATTGACAACCTACTGCCCTAGTTACGAAATATTCTATTATGTGCTCCGCCAGCACGTCCGGTTTTGCCATATAACTTTTTTGTGTTACTTTAACAAGAAACAAAATACTATTACTTTGATTGCTAATTTTAATATTTATATTCAACATATCTTGGACAAAAAGATTCTACAAATTTTTTTAATTTTTGTTTAAAAATATTTTTCTCCAATTTATACATAAAATTTTATTGCTGATTTGTTAGAACCTTGATGTATCAACTAATTTATTAGCTGTAATATAATTATTTTCCTCTCCACTTTACACAGACTTGTTATTCTCAACCGTCAAACTAATTATGATATTCTATCAATATTATTATTTTAGGATTTGACGCATCAGTTGCGTTCAACCGAAAACGAGTTGAGCAGTGCAAAGAACACTTGGCCGCCGTGGCTAAGCAAAACTTTAACGTCCATAAAAGAGGTAGCGAACAAAAAGGATTTTTCCTCCCACTTTGCATATCCACAATCGAATATCCCGAACGCACCCTCCTTCATATCTCACATCAACACAATAAGAAGAGACAGCGCTCCGCCGAATAGCAGTTACGATCACTTTGATATTCGCAGAGAGTCCACCAACCCCATCAAGGATTCACAAAGTTGTAGCAGTTTAAAAACACAGAATTAGTTTTTTTTAAAAATTATATTCCAGAAATAATTTGACTGATTTTTTTGTATTTGTTTTTAGTGTTATTTCTTTAGTTAAAGAATACTCTCTATAAAAAGAAAATATTATCGTACTTATAATAAGCAATATTTTAAAAATCTCTTTTTTATATTTTGTATTTCTGGCCATACTATTTAATAGTTTATTGTTTTGCCATAAATTTCTCTCTATCTTTATATAAAAAAAACATCATTTCTTTTGCAGATTTGATTGCAAATATTTTCGTATAAACTTATAGAAACAGAATGTAAAAAAGAAAATTCCAATTCTGCAAAAGAAGTGTCCTCGAACTGTTTTAGGACGTTTATACATGTACAAATTTTTTGGTAAATATCCTTCAGATAAATCATTGAAATATGCTTAATGAGGTAAAATAGTCAGACTACAAGTATATATGAATAGTAGTGATAGCTTTACGTGATAGTTGGATGTATATAAGGATAAAAATTAGTTGTGATTTTTATCTCTTTGCAAATTAGTTTGTTTGCATTTAGTTTTCGTTTTTTTTTTTAATCGAGTATTTTTTTTGTTTTATTTGAGATATATATTCACATTAACTTATTCAGTTAGTTATTAACACTTTATTTATAATAATTCTGTTCGAATAAAAAATATGTTTATTTATATGAGAAAATTAATATAAATTTATTTAATGTACTAACAAGGGGAATTTCCGACGTCTGGATCACGGATTTTCTTCAAACATTGTGCACTTTTAGTAGTTCATTACGACAACATAATGTGTAAGTAGTAAGGCTTACTATTTCGGCATTTTCGAGAAAATTGCAATTTTCTCTCTCCGAAATTGTCCTGATCGGATATATACATTTGCGTTGCGTCAACGTGTATAAGATGGCGGTGGCCTAGTGGTAATTTTCAAGCTTCGTAATTGCTGGATCGGTGGATTGAGTCCATACATTGTTTTTTTTTTCAACTCTGGTCATATTTTTTCTTATAAATATCAATTCAAAGGCTATTTCAATATTCATTTGCATGCATTTTTATTGAATTTCCAATGTTATTTGGCTGTTTACTGAATTTTATCATTACTTCGGTTCTATAAGAACAGAACCGAGGTACAAGCTTTTTTGCCCTCCCCTTAATCCTTACGATCCCGTTATTTTTTTTCCTGAAATCTTTATATCCCGAATTCCTGTTTCCCCGAAAATTGTTAATTCCAAAGCTTTAAATTTCAAATTTGGGTTAAAAAAAATTCGGGAACACAGGAATTCGTGAGAAAAAAATTTGGGGGAAAAATGCGGAGAAACAGTAAGACAAGGTTCCAGATACGAGGCGATTCCGGGTACCTTTCCCCGACTTCAGAGATGAGGGATTTCTCAAATCACTACAAGCATACGTTTTCAGGAAAACGTTATCCGTTTGGGCGATTACTCGTCGATAATTTAAAAAAAGATATTTTTTGTAATGATAAAATTCAGCCAAATAACATTGGAAATTCATGCAAATACACGTATTTATTCATTATATTACCTTTGAATTGTTATTTATAAGAAAAAATATTACCAGCGTTGAAAAAAAAACAACGTAGTCATTGTGGGGCAAGTGTGCGCACCTAAGGTTTGAAGCGTCATAAAACAAAAAAATGTCAAGTTAAATGAAACAAAACAAAGTTAATTAGGTAGAGCATTTATTTATTAACAAATTAAACATAGAAACAATATTCATCGATGGCGCAAAATCTTGGGAAACAAGCAAAACAAACATTGTCAAAATGCGTACACTTACCCTACTATAGGGGTAACTGTGCGCAGTAGGGCGGGTAAGTGTACGCAACATAAAAATCCGAAATTCCTACATAGACCCAAAAACAAACATGCAATGAACAATTTATACGTTTTTTGTAAATCAATGATATCAACCTTTACCTTGTAACTAAACTATGAAAGTAAAGGAACAAAAATAAAGCTTTCTTTAGCACAATTATCACAAAGTTGCCATGTTCAAAGTTAGAGCATTCTGTTCATGCCACCAGCTGTTGCAAACAGTACATTTTATCCAGTCTTCATTAGATGGATATATATATATTTCGCCACACAGAGAGCAAAAGTATTCATTCTCATCATTTTCTGTTTTCTTGATTTGTTACCAACTAAGCTATTTCTGTCTGTTTAATCATGCGCCCTAGGTGGTTGCTTAGCCATTTATGGTATTCATAAGCGAATTTTATTTTGAAATTGCCAAAGAAACCACGATCTAAAGGTTGCATCTTATGGGAGCATTGTGGGGGTAGCGTTAACATGTGTCTGCATGCCTTTATCACGATAGAAATTTAGAGCAGCCAAAGAAACATGGCTGTTGTGGTTGTCTAAAATTAATAAAACAGGATTATCTTTTGATAGCTGTACGTTGTTAGCTGTATGTATGTTACAAATGGCGCAGATAGTCTATAAAAAAGTCGGAAACTAATCCAAAACTTCCTTCAGGTGCATTGTTTATCAAATGACTGCATTCTCTCCCTGGGGAAAATAAAAACTGGCGAAACGAAGTTTCCAGTTGCACTCATTGCACAAAAAAGAGTAATGGTTTGGCCTCTTTCAGCAGAAACGATTTGCCCACTAATTTCTTTCCTTTAACTGAAATTACTTTTGGAATTTTCTTTGGTACAATGTTAACATCACTTTCATTCATATTTTAGATTGTGCAAACTTAGGTTTGTTGTAAAGGGTTCTCTAGATTGTTATAAAAAGTTAGCACTTGGATTTTATTAAATCCCATCGCTGTGGCAATGTTAGTTGGTATGAGTTGACGCAATTTCAACTCTGTATATCTTTTGAGGAACCCATGCAGACCCAGTGACGACCTACTAGTTTTCATGATGTATTGAACGGGTGCGGAATGTTATCTTACTCAGCATACTCATAAATCAACTTCCGGAAACTAATCATAGTGATGCGATAAAAAACATCGTCATTTTGTTTTACACATCCGCAGATTTCTTCTTGCTGTGCCTTGGTAAATGTTGTAGTAAATCTCCTCATACATTTTGCTGTCTCTCCAATTCTTAATCGTTTTCGTGTAGTCTCTTTCAATCCAACTTTAGATGCAGCTTTTCTTTTATTGGCACCCTTTGAAATTAATAGTTTTGCAGCTTCTAGCTGGTCGTCTGTGAGAACACCTCTATCTGGGACTTTCTTTGATAATTTCGGAGCATTTTCAATTTATAATTTTATTCTGAAATAAAACATTGCAACATAAATACAAAGCCAAAGATGCGGGGTAAGTGTGCGCATGTGCAGACTTACTCGACAAATGTATGTGCACACTTGCTCCATACCATCAAAATTAGATTCGAAGAAAATTGACGATTGCGTCACCATAACCATTCAAACACAATCACTAGTCCGACTAGATATTACGCGGTGCTCGATGATATATAGCAAATTTGCATAAACTTTAAACGTTAATGAAAGATTACTCGGCTAAATTGTATAAAATATTGCAATATTTTAGGCAAAAAACGTATCTCACCTGTAAAATCAAAATGACGCAAGGGCGGACAGTGCACGGAAAAAAGTACACTCTAAAAATTACAGTTTAAGTAGTAGCATCGGCATTACGAATTTGAAACTGTAAAAACTAACAATTGTTTTTTTTTAAATTACAGTTTTTACAAATTAAAAAAAATTGGATTCGTAAGGCCGCTGCTCCTATTTAAACTGTAACTTTTAGAGTGTACTTTTTTCCGTCTGACATATACCTATTTCGCACAACGCTGCGTGGAGCATTTAAACAGGGAAAGTGCCGGTTCTTAGTTATAAACCATTTTCGAGATACATAGCATGCATACACTTACCCGCTGCGCACACTTGCCCCACATGACTCTATGGGACTCGATCCACCGATCCAGTAATTACGAAGCTTGAACGTTACCACTCGGCCTCCGCCATCTTATATTCGATGTGGAAAATTTCGAAGAGAGAAAATTGCAATTTTCTCGAAAATGCCGAAATAGTACGCCTTACTACTTACACATTATGTTGTCCTAATGGACTACTAAAAGTGTTCAAAGTTTGAAGAAAATCCGTGATCCAGACGTCGGAAGTTTCCCTTGCAAAAGAAACTAACCAAATTGTAGTAATTCTCTTGGTTCAGCTGCTCCGCCGGAGGTTGCTGATCTTTTGGCAATTTTAATTTTGGAGAGCCGAACGAAACAGGTCCACAGACGACACCCCAAACCATTCGCGCAGGCTACACAACTAGTACATACGTCGTCTTCCTGCACTGCGTTTCCCTGGATTTTTCTCAAATTCTATACGAACACTCAAATCAAATCCATATTTTCTATTTTTCTTTTGAGGAATTTTGAACGATTTTTTTTTTTTTTAGTTTATATTTAATTTTTTTGTTTGTTTCAGTAAAATGAGATATTAGTTTATCTCATTTGAGTGGCCTCAGCCTTAATGGTTCCAAGCACAAAAAAATCAGAAAATGCCCTTCGTGTGTTTAGAAAATTATTTAAGTTAAATGAATTTATAAAATTGATTGAAATAACACTTGATTTTTGGAAATTTCAAAATTTGTTTATTTTTTAAATTGAACAATAATAGTAACAATATATATCTGTAGCAGGGAGAAAACTTGGAATGATGTTACACAAAACCTAGTTAACCGTTAAAGTCATACCACCAAGGGAAATGTATCAGGTTGAAACGGTTGAATTTTTTTAAATTTTATTGATATCATGTTAATCTACGTTAAAAAGCATTTAAGAAACATTAATCATTTGTTTAAAATAACATTATTAAATTGTTGTCCATCACGATCGACGCATTCTTGCAGGCGATGTCTAAAATTGGGCATTACATCACGGAACATCTGATGAAAAATTCTTTCGATTTTCTGACGAATTCTCGACTTCAGTTCTTCAAGAGTTCGAGCTGTTCTTGGAAAACTTAGCTCATTAGGAAACCTCACAAGAAAAAATCGCATGTGGTGAGATCAGGTGAACTAAGGAATCGCTCCGTCCCAGGATATCACCCGATCCATCGATCGATCCCGAATCATCGGTTGATCCGGTGCATCGGGTAATATCCCGGAAAGGAACGATTCCTTGGCCCGTTCACCCGATCTCACCACATGCTATTTCTTGTGGGGTTACCTAAAGAGCAAAGTTTTCCAAGAACGGCCTCGTACACTTGAAGAACTGAATGCGAGAATTCGTCTGGAAATCGAAAGAATCCCTCATCAGATGCTCCGTGATGTAATGATCAATTTTAGACATCGCCTGCAGGAATACATCGATCGAGAATGCATGTTCTTAAATGCTTTTTAACTTAGATTAATATGAAATCAATAGTTTTAAAAAATGCAACCATTTCTTTCTTACAGTTGTTTTAAAAATGCAGGTTTGGCTTCCACCTTGTATACGTAGAAATAAATAAACTGCAAATTGAAAGCAGTACATAGGTACTTTATATCAGGGATATCGCACCTTTAAAAGCATTTTTGCATTTCACATGCTTGAAAGGTTACCTAAGGGTCAAAGTTGCCGTACAAAGACAAACTTCTTTGTAAAATGTAGAAATAAAAGAACACTATAGAGCCGGGAAAAATTGACTGAAAATGAATTAATTTAATTGTAAGCTATTGAGGTATATAGAAAGCAAATAATGCAGTAAATCTAGCTGATAAACGATATAAAATTACACGTAGATTCAAAAAAAAAGCTTTTGGACATTATTGGTGTTCCAAGAGAAAATTATGAAAGGTAAATAAACGAAAAATAAACGTAAATATGTATTCAAATTTCTAAACTGGATTAACTGAGCCGGAAATTATGATACAAAATACAAAATATACTTCATATTCTTGGAACAAGTAGGTACTGAAAAAACTTGATAAAATAGGCGAACTGTGAGGAAAAGTATTCACAGCATTGACCTACTATCTCTGGAATTATCATATTGCCGTATATAAATTGTTCACAATAGCAATAAGAATCTTAATATCAGACACAATTTAGCAACATCTAAGTGATGTTGCCTATTTAATTCGATGTGCAAATAGACCTTTTCATAGTTGACATTTTTTTATGCGTATGTGTCAATTTCCGCCATGTTATACGTCAAAAAGTGCCCGAACTTTTTGACGTATAACTAAATATGTGCCCGAAACTTTCATATTCACGCCTCTCAAACTTGGCGGATACGCATGCGCTGCGCTTAATTAACCTTAAAAAGGTCTATTGTTCAGCATGAATTTTGTTGATTTTTAAAAATTTAAATTAACTGATTTTCAACCAAAATGCCATTCCCTCAGGAAGTAGTCTTTGCACAAATATGAATCATATAATCTTTCTCGCATAATGTTGGATGCAATGCTACCAATCATTTTATATTCAAGTCATATTCAGCAATAATCATTACTTACATTTAATAAAAACAATTCAATAGAAATAATGATAATAATCGAGTTTTCTGGTTGACAGCTGTCAAAATTGTAATAGTTTGTTTCTTTTCTCGTATTAATTTTTAATCGTATTAATTTAATACAACCCAGGACGGACTAAAAACTAATAAACCGTAGCGTCTGAACTCCAGAGGAGTGGCTACAAACAGTCTGTCCACCATTTTAAAAGCGGCTGAATACACACTGGAACTTACAATCCCAGTTTTAACCTCGAATTGGCCCAAAAAGGCATTTCCCCCCCACCCTCCTGAATTTCAAACAACTATGTATGTTGTCAATTTCTCTGAATAGAAGTACTCCAGGAAGTAACCAGTCCTCCGTCACTAACAGTGGCGCAATCAGGCCTAGGGATTCTGGAGAGGCTGAAACACCATGTCGTTCAAGAAACTCAAAATCCTCTAAACCAGGGGTCTCCAAACTACGGCCCGAGGGCCACATCCGGCCCGCGGACAGATTTTGTCCGGCCCGCGGGGAGCTAGCATACTTGAAAACTCCTTTTAAAGAACATATTTTTTATAGCAAATTAAACTTAGTTTACTGAAGTATTCTAATTTTATGTTGAATAATTATTAATATGACATCTACATTGATATTGTGTTTGTGATAAGTTGGATAAAGAAACACAGAATTGTAATGAGTGAAGACATGTATAATATGCAGAAAATTTAACTTCAGTATATAATAACTAACAAATTATTGAAATGAATCCAACTAACATTTTATACATTTTAAATAAAAACATAACTTATAACAAGCATAATGACATATGAAATACTAATGGGATTTATGTAATTCAGATTTTCCACTGACAATAGTTTGTAGTTGTGGACTAATTTTACTTGTACCAATTATTAAAAGAAATTTAAGATGCTCATCAGTTAATATAGATCTGTAAACATTTTTTGTGTACTTCATTTTGGAGAAGGTCTTCTCACACAACTAAGTAGTACCAAAAACAGAAAACAGCCCACGAGCAAATTTATGCAATTTATCAAATTGTGTCAGTGGAAGACTCTTATAAAATACCTACAAAGATGAGTTTTGATATTTGTTCTTAATTATATCACTGCACTGTAGATCAATCATTTCCATTTGAAGTTCCGGGGCTAGGGTTTCAATATCAGTATCAAAAGGATTCTGAAAAATCTTAATTTGATTCGCAATGGCATCAAAGTCCGAGAAACGAGTATCAAAATTTATTTTCAAAGCACTCAAAGTTTCGATTGCAAAATCGATAGGAAACTCAGTCTCAGTGGTGTGGCTGAATATTTCACATGTTTCAAAATGTGAAAACATTTACTTTGTAGTTGTGATTGAAACAGTATCAATTTCTTCCGGAATGATTTGATATTAGTGTATAAATCAGGAAGATGCTGGTTTTCTCCTTGCAATCTCAAATTCAGTTCGTTCACATGTTTTGTCAAATCAACATAGAGTGTTAACTTCCACAGCCATGCGTTGTTTTGTAATTCACTAAGAGGGCGATGCTTTTCATTCAAAAAAATTTCGATCACTGCTGGAAGTTCAAAAAAGCGCTGAAGTACTTTCCCACAACTAAGCCAACGTACGGCAGTGTGATAAGGTAAGTCATTTTCTCCAATCTCTTCAATAAATTGTCGGAATTGTGGGTGATTCAGCCCAAAAGATCTGATAAAGTTAACAGTTGATATGACTGGTTTCAGAACTTCAGACATATCCAAACATTTTCCGCACAAAGACTGTTGATGAATGATACAATGTAAGACTAATGGTTTTGAACCACCGTCAATTTCTACAGCCTTTGACACAAGAGCGACCACTCCTTTATTTTTCCCACTCATGTTTTTGCCTCCATCAGTTGTAATACATTTCAAGTTTTTCCATCGAAGATTCTTTTGATTAATTGCCATTTCAACTCCTTTAAAAATATCTGTACCAGTAGTTGTGCCATGAATACTATACATATCAAGAAGTTCCTCATGCACTTCATAGCTTTTATCTACTCCTCGAATATAAATCAACACCTGAGCAGTATCTGACACATCCGTTGACTCATCCAAGGCCATAGAAAACCACTCAACATGTCCATTTTTGTCGAACAGTTGAGAGGATATATTTTCAGCGATGTTTTCTACCCTTCGAGCCACAGTGTTTGCTGACATACTGACAGTTTTTAATAAATTTACCTTTTCAGGGCACATTTCTTCGGCTACTGCAATTATGCATTATTTGATCATTTCTCCATCGGTGAATGGTTTTCCACGTTTTGCAATTTCCAGAGCCACACGAAAGCTGGCACGAGTTGCAGCCTCTTGTTCAGTTTTGAGTTTTGTAAATGAATCCGGCATAGGATTTCAATCGATTTCTATCCGCGCCTCATAGCTTCGAATTTTTCTGTCCGCAAACATCCTGTATATTTTAAGTAATTTTGAAAATGTTTTGTTTCAAAATGACGTTTAATGTTATGTTCCTTGAGAACGGCTATGCTTTCATTGCAAATCAAACATAGCGCCTTGTTACTGAACTCAATTACGAAATACTGAATTTCACTGATCTTTGAATTTTCTGCATTCACTATCAATTTTTCGCTTCTTTTCCATACTACTAAATCACACACAAAAGCAACAATTCAAATCAAAATACTGTTACAAAGATGTCTTAAACTTAAACACGCACAAACACGTTTTAAGGAGGTACGCACTATTTTATTTCACAACAGTGTCATAGGAACTGACATGTGGTTGCGCCACTATCCTTCTTATATATTCCAATTACTGCCATCTAGAAGTGAGTGGAAGACACCAGAACTTTCTCGAACCAACGAGATTATTCTGTATGTGCTATTAGCGCCATCTGTTAGCGATAGAAGGTACTACCTATTTCCGCTTGTGTCCACCAGATGTCGTGTCACGTTACTCCTCATGGCTCGTACTCTACGACTAATCTAGAAATTACAGATAATGACAGGAAAATTAATAATATGCAGTGTTGCCGTTTTGCGGACTTTAGGTCCGATTTGCAGCCTTTTTTAAACGTTGCGTACTTTTTCGGATTTTTTTTTTCATCAGTGGACTATTTCACTTTTTACCACCGGCAACAATGATAATATGGTTTGGCCCTCGGAACTTACTGGAGTAATCAGTATGGCCCTAAGGCTGGAAAGTTTGGAGACCCTGCTCTAAACCAAAGAGAAGAGTAAGCTTCTATGCCCATTTGAAAAGAATTAATAATGAAAGGCTGACAAAGAAAAGTATTCATATTTTTTGACAAAAACCCCAAAACCCAAACCACATGGTTATTTAGTTGGGTATTGGAGAAGAAGACATAACAAACAGAGACTAGATGAGAGATAAAATTCTCCATTTTGAAGGATTTGAGGCGAAGAAGAAAAAAAAACTGGAGAAATAGTGTGGACAGAAGACCAAAGGGAGCAGCAAAGAGAGAGAGGATGAAGATATATTGGCAGAAGAGAAAAAATTAACGCAATAGGGGAAATGTACATTGAACAATAGTTGTTTAAACTTTTAACACGATCCCTAGACGGCCAAACTTGAATAGATTAGGTTTTTGTCTCTGGTATTTGTCTCTGGTATGGTCATACACCTAGCAGTCAGTCATCCTATGCCTACCAGCATATGCGGCTATTTAGTGCAATGGCGTTAATTTCCCTCTTTCCTAAATGTGAAATTCTTTTAAGTTGATAACCTGTTTCAGAATAGTTTAGCAGCCAAAATATTTTTATTTCATATTTTTCTGGTTTTGACGGCGGCATGTATTGTTTGAATTGACATTTTCCGTCAAAACCAAACAATTACTCATCTAAAATTTGATTATACTCATATGTGAAAATTTCAGATGCCCAGCAGAAAACATTATGCCAATAAATGTACAGATCTCAATCTGTGAACTCTAACAGCCTCTTTATTGGTCATCTCTGTAATCATCCATAATATATTGTCTGGAAAAAGTAAACGAAAAGCATCCACAGGATCTTCAGTTGTAGTACCTGGCGGTACAAGGAACCTCTAATAATATTATCTCCTGGAGTCCTTCCAGAAGCTTGAGGAGAGCAATCATATTATTATTCAGAAGGTAAACATATGATCTTTTGCTGCCATACACTATGATCTTTTACTGGGGGAAGTATGGTTTTATCGAACGTACCTTATTTCTTTATTACTTATCGGTAATTCCAATTCACTCTCGTTCTCGCTCGTGGAAAGAGTTTATAGTGACATGATCAGAATTTTAACATTTATAAGCAGAATAATAATCACGATTCATCCTAGTCCTCATTACTGGGTTAATTAACATTAGTTAGCCCATCAATTGGGGATTATTAGGGAATCATAAGATTCCATGCGAAGTGTTGTAAGGTATTTTAGACCATCAATTGGGGTGGGCTATGAGGGGATCATAAGATTTCATGTGAGTTTCTGTAGGGTGATAGATCGCGAAACGCGTCTGCAGATGGTTATTTACTTTAGGCTAAAGAGAAAGATCTGATCTTAAAAAACAATGTTATTTATATAGTGTCTTGTTTTAGTGCCACGGAAGTGAACTGAGTCCTAGTGAATAAGACAAATATCTGTTGTCTTTCAACATGAGATTTGTTTTATAGTCATAAAAAGTCTTATGAATATTATAGATTCGTAAAGGTTGAATATATCTATATATTAATATATTCAAGCTATGTTTCCTGTGCCTGATCTAGTCCAGCCTAGTCCGGCTTAGTCTTGTATTACATCTAATCTTATTACATCTAATCTAGTCTGGTTTTAGCTGATCTAGTCTGTTTCTAGTCTGGTAATATCTGATCTAGTCTAGTCTAGCATTAACTAATCTAGTCCACTCTAGTCTGATCTACTAGTCCGGCCTAGTAGTCCAGTATTTAATCCTCTAATCCACTAAATAGTTTTAGGCAACGAAATCCAAAAGCGCTATCTACCAGTCTAGTTCTGTAAAACTAATGATAGGGATCTGTTTGGAACTAATGATAGCGCCATATGTTGGTGAAAACCTGAACTAAAGCGTCATATGTTGGTGAAAACCTGAACTAAGCGCTTCAAGGTCATGTCAAGGTAATTTCAAGGTCAAGTCAAGGTCGTGTCACGGTCAAGGTCATCTCAGGTTAATCTCAAGTTAATGTCAAGTCAATGTCGGGAGAGGAGAATTGATACAGAAAATACAATATTTCCCTACTTCTTAAAAACATGTGTACTTACAGTAATACTATCTTGTCCATTTAAGTTGATGCCATCAATTTAGGGCAGGATTCACTTCTGGAACTGGAATTTGGATTTCTCGATTTTTTGAGTCCTTGTTCAAATGCTGGATTCTTCCGTTAATCGTTGAAACGAAGAAATTATAATGAAAGAAATTATGTTGTTGCAGTCAATCGTGGATTTTTTAAAAAGGTTTTATTTGCGTTAAAGCAACTACAGGCGACGAATTACAGATCTAAACTTAATGATAAAATGGTGGAGTATGGTATTTTATAGGTAAAAGAATAAGAATAACAACTGATAAGAAATATGAATAACAATAGATAAAATAATAAGAAAAATAGCAGGTGTCCTTTCTGCCACGCGGCATTCACACGCATTGTGAGGAAAACAACACGTGTTCTTTTTGCTTACGCAGCACTGATATACACAATGTACAAGGGTTTAAAACCTGCATGAATTTTACTGCGAAAAATTCACTTCTCCTATCCCAACAGTTACAATCAATAACCACCCCAAAAAACTCCAAAGTAGTATCGTTTGACGTCACGAGTATGTTTTCAAATATTCCAACAAATGAATGCCTTAACATTGTTCAGCATATACTAGATAAAACAGTAAAAGACCCCACTACACACTCAGAACGTTATAGTGCTATGGAAACGTGTCTAACTCAAAATTATTTTCAATTTAACAATCAGTTTTATCAACAAACGGCGGGTTTAACAATGGGTTCCCCTTTAAGCCCCTTATTAGCAGATATATTCATGTCAATTATCGAAGAAAAAATATTAAATTTAGACTTTACCAAGAAACATATATCATTCTGGTATCGATACGTGTCTGCACTCAGAATGAGCGGCTACAAATCCGCAGCGTCTGTTCCAGATTGGGCGGCTGCAACAGCGTCTGACCCAGAATGGGCGGCTGATTTAAATCCTGTAAACAGGTGGCTGGTTTGGAAGCTATTGCTGGCAGCCCCAGCACCAAACTACGGCCACCGTGGGCTAATAACCTGCTTGGCCTAAACTATGCTATTAATGAAACCTCTACAACACAAATCCGGACGGACAAAACGAAGACAACACTGGCTACACTTAAGGAAAAGTTACGTTTTGGATGCTGGGACGTAAAAACTCTATACGAAGCATCAAAACTGCATCAAGCGGTGAGAGAATTAAATAACTACAACATCTCAATTTTAGGCTTATCAGAAGTTCGCTGGCTTGGCAAGGGGTAGCTCAACTTACAATCTGGGGAGCTTTTCCTGTACAATGGCAAAGAAACTGGGTCTCATGAAAGAGGCGTTGGTTTCATAATTACTAAAAAAGCCAGAAAGAGCCTAATTTCATGGAACCCCATTGATGACAGAATAATTACAGCAAGGTTTCACAATAAATACAGAAATATCACCTTTGTACAATGCTATGCACCCACAAACAGTGCGAGTGCTGAGGAAAAAGAAAATTTCTACGATATCCTTGAAAGTACGTTAAGGAAGATAAACAGAGGTGATATCACCATACTCATGGGTGATCTCAACACTAAGGTCGGGACAAATAACAGTAACCTAGAAGACATCATGGGTAAAGAAGGATGTGGGGAAAGAAACGAAAACGGTGAACTATTCACGAAACTCTGTTCAACATCAGACCTAGTTATAGGTGGAACAGTGTTCCCACACAAGCAAATCCACAAAGTCACATGGATATCCCCCGACAAGAAAACCCAAAACCAAATTGACCATATTGCCATATCGAAAACATGGCGGAGATCCCTACTTGATGTCAGAAACAAAAGGGGTGCAGACATTGCCAGCGACCGCCACCTTCTGCTCGGCACGTTCAGAATCAAACTGGCCGTACCAAAGAAACCTGAACAATCAAAGAGAGTAAAGTTCAACCTACACAAACTGCGCCAACCAAACTGCAAAAAAGTTTTCCTATCAAACCTGCATGAATTTTCACTTGATTTTATATTAAATTTTATATTAAATTTTATATTTTATATTTTAAATTAAAACACTTAACAAGTTTCACTTGTTAAGTGTTTAATAACTACACAGGGTGAACGGTAGGTAACTTGTATATATACTAGGTGGGCACGGATGTATGCAAAAATATTTTTTTCGAGATTTAAAGTTGTAAAGTTGCAGATTATATTTGCATTATATTTAAGTCAAAATAAATATAATTTTTGAATTAATTTGATGAATATCTTCTGCTTCCGCACTGACCTCAAAAATTTAATGATAAAAGTCTAGAATAGTTATGGCCAAATATTAAGCTTAATTTAATGATAAATGGGTGATTACTGGTACGAAATATATAATTCAGATATATATTATTCACCTTTAATCAAAAATATAACAATTTTTTTATAAAAAATATTATAAAAAACCGATTAATTTGCCCGAAAATCTCTTTGTCTCAAACTTAGGCATTACGTTCCGTGATTCCAATTTGGCTCTTATTGCACCTAATCGTGACTTTTTTGTGCATTGAGAAGTGGCAGCGCTATCGTCGTCAATTTTACAGCGTTCAACAGCTTGAGTTGGCATGATTCAACGGTAGACCGAATTTCTTGGTCTGCCAAGTTTTTTATAATCGGTGGTTCGAATAATATTTCTTGCCAATTTATTAAATCAATATAATATGATGAAGCATAGAAATTTATAGGCGGCACTTCTAACATTCTATGTGTTGAAGGTTGCGCCGGGCTGCCAGTTCTCGAATGTGCTTTCTGTCATCAGTTATCATTTCAAGGAGTATGCTCTCGGGAAGTGCAAAATAGCCATTGCTTTAAATTACAGGATCAATAACCTTTTTTAGAGCCTCTTACAGGTCGGTACCTGGACGCCTTAATTATGTTAAAAACTTCTCGTGTGTCATCCTTGCATGATGCTTTGTTTTTAAGGTAGAACCAGAATGGTGCGTAAACTTTTAAAACAAAGTTGTAGCCAAAGTTGTCAAGTTTTCTGACGGTGTCTCTGTTGTTACATAAAAACGTAGTATACGGTTGGCATGTGTGAGCCAACGGGCATGTGACATTTTACCTGCAGGTTTAAGACAATATTGTGCAGGTTAAGACAATATTGTGCAGGTACTGTTGATCTGTACTTAAATCTTGAGCCATTTCTGGAAGCAATTTTCCTTCAATGTGCTGAATTTTTTTAACAAGCAATTGTTCACAAGTCTAGTGCTTTCCCCAATGTCCCAGTGTAAGACTCAGACCCCGAAGTACCCCCGTCAAGATGAAAAAACAAGTGTCTCAAAGAAAAAATTGTTCATGTGCAGTAAACAAATTATCCACTGGAGTGGTTTTTGAAGACATTTTTTAAGCAGTCTTATAACACTCCATACCTGCCAGTATTTACATTAGTACCATCATAACCATAATGTGATATAGATTGCCATAAGATGATATAGAGTAATTCCTTCATATGATTAAGTACTACGTACCATGGGCGTACCACGGGCAGGATTTAGTTTGGGGGGGGGGGGTGTTTTAGAAAATATAGTAACAGAAATGCACCAATTTTAACAGGTTTGCATATTTGGGGGGGGGGGGGGGACGGGGTTGAACCCCCAAAACCCCGTCCCCCTGACTACGCCCATGCTACGTACCCCATGTAAATAGATCCAGTCTCTTGAATTAGTGAGATGTGCTCCTCAACTGTCATAGTCCTGTAGCATTTACAACCTTTTTTAATAATCCTCAACGTTTTGTCTTTTCTCCCATCAATATATAAAGCAGAGTGTTTAGGATTGCGAACTCCTTCATTAACTTTTGTCTAGTTTTAGTTCTCCCTCTTCGTACTTTATATCTGTCAATGACCTGAATATCAGACTTAATGTCGAATAAAATAGACGACGCAATCGCTGCTGCTGTTCTATCTGATACTCCATACCTGCAGGTCTTCGATAATACATAAATAATATATAAATTATTAGCGTAAGTCTATTTCGAGCCAAAACCAATAGTCCACTGACGACGCGACAATTGTTCTAATTGTTCCCTCTTGCGCTCCCACACTCCCCTTATTTTATATTATAAACTTAACATCACGCATATTTTTTTGTTTTTTATAGAAAATAAACTGTAGTTATAATAATTTCTGGGAATAAAATATTAAAATTTCAATTAGTCTAAAAACCTATAATATTTTTTCAAAAATTAAATGACGTTGCGGAGGCTATTACTATAAATCAAATCAAATAATATTTTGCATGGGTTAATTTGAGTCTAAAAGGCACCGATTTTTCACTATTAGATCACACAAAAATATTTCGCTCCACCCTAATATATACCCAAGGAATACTTTTATACTTATATGTGGAATACTCTAATCCTGCCATTAATTTGGCTACCTGGCTGGGTCATCAGTGGTAAATAATTCATCAATTTCTTTCTTCTTTTGTGATTCACTTTAATAGTTTTATCATTCATGAGATGATATCACATTCATGAGATGATATCAGGTTCTTCGTGTTCTCTAATTATTTCAACAGATATTTCTATGTTTTGTGTTGTCGTGGAATTCTTGTTGTCAACATCAAGAGGATTTATCACGGTGAAATGATTGAAGATTATTAGGGAAAGATGATGCGTTCTAAACCCACCCCCACCACAGTCATGCGCATGCGCGATGACCTTAAACACCTAACCTAACCTTGACCTTGGAACTTCCGGTTTCGACTTCCGGCCGCCATTTTCGGAGCTTCCAGATGCGCGGGTAAATTCAAAAAATAGACGCGAGGCGGGGAAATTCAAAAAATAGACGCGAGGCGGGGAAATTCAAAATTAGATCCTGTTGAGACAAATAAGGTGTGAAGTTGGTTGCATACATCAACGGGACTAAATACATGAGACTAGACCGACGAAGCTAGATCCATGAGACTAAATACATGAGACTAGATAGATGGGACATGATGGGACATGTACATGAAACGAGATACATGGGGCCAGACAGACGAAGCTAAATACATGAGACTAGATAGACGAGGCTAGATACATGAGACTAGATAGACGGGGTTAGATACATGAGGCTAGGTACATGGGGCTATCCGAATTATGGAATAATTGATAAGAAATACTACTTCTCACGGAGATGGATAAGGTTGTAATGGAAAGAAAACTCCACATAAAATGTATGGTTTTATTAAAGTCTAATAATAATACATTTAAATTTACATCAATACATTTAAATACAAATAGTGGTCATGATTTGTATATGTTATGCGTTCGGAAGAAGCAGC
This sequence comes from Phosphuga atrata, assembly GCA_944588485.1. Taxonomy (NCBI): domain Eukaryota; kingdom Metazoa; phylum Arthropoda; class Insecta; order Coleoptera; family Silphidae; genus Phosphuga; species Phosphuga atrata. The sequence goes on along the minus strand of OX155895.1, from coordinate 12,884,502 downwards.
TTAAGCAACAATGACTTGCACACATATTACAGCGAAACTTTACACAACTAGTTTTACTTGAGGCCTTTTGTCTTCCAAATATCATTCGGTTTTCTTTATAACAACCAACACACCGTCTTTTAACATCCGCTTTCTCGAGGGAATGTTCACTATCTTTAGCATTGGATGAACAAACAGCTGATTGGTTTATTGAATCAGGAACATGTGCATTCAAACTCTCAACTTTATTCTTTTGACATTTAACATCCGTTTTCTAGAGGGAATGTTCACTATCTTTAGCGTTGGATGAACAAACAGCTGATTGGTTTATTGAATCAGGAAGATGTGCATATTTTTCTCTATTGTTATCATAGTCACCATTAAAACTCTCAACTTTATTCTTTTGACGTCTAGGAAGCGTCTCATATGATGGTGATAAACTAGGAGATATTCTAAGTAGAGTCCAATAGATGGTTTTATTACGGACATGCTTCTCACCAAATACAATCCCCATCTTGATAGTAAAACACCAGCGTTAGCACTAAATTATAAATGCTATCCAACCCTATTTATATCGTGCAGAGTTCTTTGCATCAATGAGGGTGTGAGGTCTATGTAACCCCACACTAAACAAGGTGTGAGGTCTATGTGACCCCACACTAAACAGGGTGTGAGGTCTATGTGACCCCACGCTAAACAGGGTGTGAGGTCTATGTGACGACACGCTCAACAGGGTGTGAGGTCTATGTGACTCTACGCTAAACAGGGTGTCAGGTCTATGTAACCCCACGATAAACAGGGTGTGAGGTCTATGTGACCCCACGCTAAGCAGGGTGTGAGGTCTATGTGACCCCACGCTAAACAGGGTGTGAGGTCTATGTGACCCCACGCTACACATAACCGATTAGAGCTGCAGAGTATTAAGTAAGAGAGAGAGAGAGAGAGCGAGAGGGAGAGAGAGAGAGAGAGAGCGAGAGGGAGAGAGAGAGAGAGAGAGAGATGGGAATTAATTTTCACGGAAATCGTATAAAAGCAGCTGTCTCGATCGATTCTGCCACACACACTCGCTCCTCCGCTGTCACAAAACGAACATGTTTATTCCGACAACGCCCAACGAAGCTCTCGCAGCAAAATTCCTCGACCCCGACTACCTGGACACCGTGGTCGACAGCGTCCTCGTCCAGATGATGAATCATATAACACAACTGTTAAAGACAAAAAAACAAACCGCCAACGATAAACCCCAGCCGCCGAAAAGACAACTGATGCCGTCCCCGAGAAGACAAACGAAGCCGCCCCCGAGAAGACTAACGAAGCCGCCTCCGAAAAAACAAACGAAGCCGCCCCCGAAAAGAAAACTGAAGCCGATGCCGAAAAGACAACCGAAGCCGCCCCCAAGAAGACAACTGATGCCGCCCCCCGAGAAAACAAACAAAACCGAAGCCGCCGCCGAAAAGAAAACCGAAGCCGCCGCCGAAAAGACAAACAATGCCGCCCCCGAAAAGAAAAGTGACGCCGCCCCTGAGAAGACAAACGAAGCCGCCGCAGAAAAGACAACCGAAACCGCCCCATGGAGAAGAAATACACCAATGGACACTCACAGCCCCACCGAAGCCGCCCCCAAGCGTAAACCCGACCAAGAAGAAGAGCAACCCATCACCATCAACGAGAAGACCAAACACATCAGGACCACAGGCCCCTGGAGAACAACCACAGAAGACGAAACACTGAAGAAGCAACCAAGAAAACCGACAACCACACCAGGACAACAAGACCCAACTATAGCCAAGTAAAGCCAAACGAAACCCAACGAAACACAAACAACAGACAACACAGACAAACAAACATACTAAAAAAAAAACACAACGACAACCAAACCCCAAGACGGCGGGATAGCTGGGCGAAAGCTTAAAACCGCCAAATCAGCACAGGACACATGACGATTCTGCCACTCGACATTTACATCGCAAAGAGTTAACACCTATATTAAAAAATAAACTATTATCTCTAGGATATAAGTTAAAGCGACAGTATGGATAAAATAGATATATTCTCCAAAGTTGACTATGAGGATACTATCACAAAGAGTGAATTTCACACGTATTATCCTATATCTCAAAATTATAGAAACAATGATGAGATTCGTATTAGGATTCAACACCAGGATATTTACACTTATCTTAGCGAAAGTTATATTTATGTAAGCGGAACCGTTAATTTTCCGAAACTCATTCCACCTGCAACGCATAACTTTGAACTTTAAACGCTTATGCGTTTTTGTTTGATGAAATTCGCTATGAATTGAATGGAGTTGAAGTAGATAAGAATCGAGATGTAGGAATTACAAGCACGATAAAAGGATTACTCTCCAATACCAAGCGGGATCAGCATATACTCGACCTTTGCAGCTGGGTTGAAAATGCTACAAATGTTACATACTTTGATAATAACAGAAAGTTTTTTTGCTCTAATTCCATTGAAATATTTATTGGGTTTTGCTGAGGATTATACAAAAATGTTAATTAATGTAAAGCAGGAATTAATTCTACTACGAGCTAGAACTGACGTGAACTGCTACAAAGGAGATGCAAATATAAGATTCAATATTGATTAAATTTACTGGCGAATTCCCCATATCCAACTCTACGACGAAGCTCGGTTGAATGTATTGGATACACTCGAAGAAGATAAGCCGATATTAATACCGTTTCGTAGGTGGGAGTTGTATGACACTACCTGTTTTAAAAAATACCGACAGAAATATCTGGTCTGTTAAAACATCTACAACTCTGGAGAAGCCTCGATATGTTATAATTGCACTGCAAGAGGGGCGAAGAGATGCTCATGTAAAAAACGCGTCCGAATTTGATAATGCATCGCTGCGAAATATGAAAATTGACCTAAACTCGGATTCATATCCATATGAAAGCTTAAATCTTAATATTGATAGTGGTGATTATGCACAACTTTATTACATGTATGCCACTTTCCAAAGCAGTTACTATGAACGCAGAAATGAGCCGATATTAGATATGATTCAATTCAAGGATTATGTTCTTTTTGTGTTTGATGTATCTAAACAAAATGAGAGTATTAAATCATCTGCTGTTGATTTAAAAATTTAATTTGAAGCTACGCAAGCATTCAAACCGAACACTCGAACCTATTGCCTTATTTTATGTGAAGCTGCCGTTGAATACACTCCATTGTCGGGAATAGTTCGAAAATTAATTTAAAAATTTAATTAAAATGAATCATTGTATGTATAAACCATTTTAGCGACTATCCTATATGTATTGCAAGAAATGTTTATATAAGTATTTAAATGTTTTGATGTAAATTTAATAAGACCATAAATTTTATGTGGAGTTTTCTTTATTTTACAACCTTTCATTCTCTTGGAAACTAACACTCGCTCGCCGCTGATAAGATAACAGGAAGTTGTTATTGCTAGCAAACATCCAGTCGAACCTAATCAACAAGCCAGAGCAGTAATCAAAAAACAATCGAAAATATATTTTAGTTAAATTAAACAATCCCTTATATATTTTAGTTCAGTATTATCTAGTTTCATGTATCTAGCCCCGTCTGTCTAGTCTCATGTATCTAGTCCCGTCTATCTAGTCTCATGTATTTAGTCCCGTCTATCTAGTCTCATGTATTTAGTCTCATGGATCTAGCCCTGTCTGTCTAGTCTCATGTATTTAGCCCCGTTGATGTATGCAACCAACTTCACACCTCGTTTGTCTCAACAGGATCTAATTTTGAATTTCCCCGCCTCGCGTCTATTTTTTGAATTTTCCCGCGCATCTGAAAATGGCGGCCGGAAGTCGAAACCGGAAACCGGAAGTCGAAACCGGAAGTTCCGAGGTCAAGGTAAAGGTTAGGTTAGGGGTTAAAGGTCATCGCGCATGCGCATGACTGTGGTGGCGGTGGGTTTAGAACGCATCATCTTTCCCTACTAAGATTTATTTATAAATTTATTCAAAAAATCTTTTTGATGTTCTTTTGCTGATAAAGAAGCGTTTATCACGTTTTCCTTTACGTTTTTCACACCTACTAATATATTTTCTTCCGCAGTCTCTTTCAAGACTAGATTCGAGATGAACATGGGATCTCATCGACCCATCCCATCCTATCCTATTCCATCGTCTCATGGGATGAGATGTAGTAGTATGAATGCTGCGTGGGATGGGATGGGACGACAAATTTCTATGGGACGGAGTAGGACAAGTTTTGATAATCTAGTAAATCTAGTTCGTGCATAATTAATTGCTTATCGTGCCAATACGCACATTTTCCATAATATATCCAGCCCAGGAGATTTCTGTGATAACGAGGTAGTTCCGTCTTACGATCCGTTTGCGACGAAAAAGGATTACTCACTGTCACCTCAAGTAATTATGGAAAAATTTAATTTAAACGAATTATCGTTACAAATGTCTGAACCGAAAAGAAAGTCTGCTTTATGGGAAAAATGGGATGAATGGGACAGGCCACGCGACCGGGATGGTGATGAATGGGATGGGATGGGATGGCACGAAAGTTTTAGGTTTGTGGGATTGGAGAGTGGGACGAAAATGTGATGGGATGGGACCGTGACAGGGATCCGTCCCATGGGATGGGATCTGGATCGAGAAACTCGTTCCATGCTCATCTCTAGGCTAAACATTCTGGGGTTATATTGCGAGTGGATTAAAAAATAATTTGCCTAGACTTGCAATAATAGTTTTAGTTACGAGTCCTAGTCTACGTTCGGCATATTCAAAGTAGGTGACTAAATGTGTCAGTCGCAGCAGACGCGGCACAGGCGACTGCGCACGCCAATAGATGCCTATTCCAGACCTACGGATAAAATATCAACTCAACTCTTTAAATGTGCGGGCCCCTTGCCACGCGCGGGGTACTGTGCCGTTCCCCCGTCACGCCGGCCCTGCATAGGGCTATACTCAGCTTCTAATAATTGTCCTAATGATCTTTTCGAGAACGCAGTTAAAAAGCACCCGTCACCTTGTCTGACTCCCGTTTTGACTTCAAAAGAGTCCGATAGACATCCTAGGAACTTTAGTTTGGATTTTGTTTCAGATAGGTTGGCTCTAATTAATGTCAGCAGTTTCAGGTCAACCCCAAATTCGTTGAGGATGTTCAGCAGGACACCGCGATCTACTGAATCAAGTCCACAAAGATCGACACAAACGATTTGGACCTGAGATTGCAATATCTGATGATCGTTTTGAGGTTGTGGATCTATTCGGCGGTTGAACGACCCTTTCTGAACCTGCCTTGGTATTTGATCGCCTATTTGATGCTCTACTTCAGCTTCTAATCTCTCCAGAATAGCAAGTGAGAGAATTTTGTATGTTACCTATAAGAGGGATTTTTTTTAACATTTTTATTTGTACAAGATAAATATAGTAACAATATACCTAAGTTATATTACAAATTACAAGCTAGAATAAGAAAACCTGTGGCCTGGCTTGCTGTTCTTAAAATTGCTGTTACATAATCTTTATCTACTGAAAATATAATAGGAAATAATAAAAAATAATAAAAATTGATCAAAATTTAGATGTTATAAATAAAAATAATAATATAAAATAAAGAGCACTGGTGTTTTACATATTTTTCTAATTTTATCGCAAGTATATCTTTGGTTTTTGTTTGCGGTAATACCTTTCTATGTGAATTTCAAGTTGTTAGGTGTATATATTATTAATTATGGATATAGTTTAATTAAGAATATATTGAAGCGATCATGTGGTCTAACTGAGTGGGAGACAGAGTGTAAAGCCAGAGTGTATATATATATTCCTCTATAGTTGTTGACGTTTTTCATGGTGCCTTTTTATGTAATGGGTGGATTAAGGCAGTTTTCCAATCTACTGGTAGGATTTTTTCAGTCCAAATTTGTTCCTGCAAGATTTCAACTGCTTCTTCAGGGACATATTTCCAAAGTTATGCAACTTAAAGAGTCTTCTCCTGGAGCCTTATTGTTTTTGAGTCGAGCAATGTGACGTTTGATTTCATCTTTGTTGGGTGGTCTCGATTCTGGGTATCTGTGAATGGGATCCTCGGTCTCTATGGGACTTATGGGTTGATCGGAATTTAGTAGGTTCTAAAGTAGTCAGCTAAGATGTTACAGTTTTATTCACTTGAGGTCGCCAATGTATCGTCCTTTCGCTGAAAGCATAACGACGGAGGTTTATAGCCTGTACGTTACCTTTTGAACGTTCTGTTCTACATCATCATCACAGTGACCGTCGCAGCTGCAAGATGACAACTTTTACACCGACAACCCTCAACGAAGCCGCCCAAAAGTACCTCGACCCAGCCTACCTGGACAGCCTGGAGGACAGCATCATAGAGAAAATAATTATCTACATCACGAAAAGAAAAAAGACCGCCGAAAAGATCACCGTAACCGCCGCCGAAGATCCTACAGGAACCGCCGCCGAAGATTCCATCGAAACTGCCGCCGAAGATTCCACCGAAACCGCCGCCGAAGATTCCACCGAAACCGCCGCCGAATACCCCACTGAAACCGCCGCCGAAAAGCCCACCGAAACCGCCGCCGCCGAAAAGCCCACTGAAACCGCCGCCAAGAAGACCACCGTAACCGCCGCCGAAAAGCCAACCGTAGCCGCCCCCGGAGAGACAACTGAAGCCGCCCTGGAAAAGACAACTGAAGCCGCCGCCGAGAAGTTAACCGAAGCCTCCCCAAGGAAAACCACCGATGCCGCCCCCAAAAGTACAACCACCGATGCCGCCCCCAAAAGTACAACCACCGATGCCGCCCCCAAAAGTACGACCGAAGCCGCCACCAGGAGAAGAACCGAAGCCCCCAAAAGGGCAACTGAAGCCGCGCCATGGAGAAAAGCCACACCGGACACATGTAGCCCCATCGAAGCCACCCTGATGCGCATCCAGACCAAGAGGAAGAGGAAACTACCAAAACATGTAAAATCAAGAAAGAAAGCCAAAGGACCAAGAATCAACCGACTGAACCAAGAAAACAGGACTTACCCGCAGCCAAACAGAACCTAGCATAGCTTACAGAAGGAAACCAAGGGGGAAATGGGGGAAAAAAAACCGAAAGACAAACAAAAACAGACGACAACAACGGAAATAACGAAACAACAACCGAAAAACAAAACCAACGACGGCGGAAGGACGGGCTCACGCCCAAAACCGCCACAGAACAAAGGATCCCATATATTTGAACTTTCTGTAATACTCTCTGCTGTCATTTCTGTTAAAGTTTTGGTCGATCTTCTCAATAAGTGACTTTTCATATTTACGCTCATTTCGGATCACTTTAGCTGTCTGGGCTAGTTGGGCTTTGTAATCTTAAGTAAATCGCGCACTGGAGACACTTCGCGTATGGGCAAATGACACAAAATTAGAATTCAACGCTCAAAAAACGGAGGCTCTCTTCTTCGGTAAGAAAGCAAATCAAATTAAACCAGTTTTTAAACTTAACGGAAACTCGATACACTGCTCTGAGCACATTAAATATCTGGGAATCCTAATAGACAGTAAATTAAAATATAAAGAACATATCAGACAAATATGTGCCAAAGTCAAAAGAGTCAGTTTTAGGCTCAGTTCGGCAGCAATGAAGAAGTGGGATTTGGGCAAGTCTGCTATGTCGACTATTTACAGAGGGGCTGTCGAACCTTGTCTGTTATATGGAGCGCCGGTATGGTCTAGTGCCTGTGGATTTAGAGAGCGGAAAATGCTTCTTAGCGTGCAACGCGTGAATATGAGGTTGACAGAGGCCTCGGCCAAATACCTTCTGCACAGTATGAACGCGATCGAATTTCAGGAATTAACAGGGTTACCTGTTACAGGGGTCTTTACAGGGTTCAGGTTTTTTACAGGATTACAGGGTAGGATACATCCTGAGGAACTTGGCTTCATAAACTACTATATCGGATCAACTGAAGAACTCAACATGAAAGTGTATACGGACGGGTCAAAATTTGACCAGGAAGTAGGAGCTGCATTTGTAGTTTTTCTCCACGACAGGGAAACCTACTTCGAGAAAATTAGATTGGCGCAGTATTGCACAATATTTCAGGCTGAATTCATTGCAATTTCTAAAGGCCTAACTTACATTAAGTCGCAAATGCAGAACTTATCAGGTTGCTCAATACTATCGGATAGTAAATCAGTTCATGCGGGAGATCGGGGTAATGAAAGAGCGGATAGCTTGGCCAGACAAGCATCTGGGTTAGATGAACTAGAATTAGTATGTACACTATAACCACAAATCGTTTTTAATCAGATATCCCACAGACTTGTGAGGAACAGTGTTTCGTTGTGTTTTCTACAGAAATGGCAGTCTAGATGGCAGACAGCACCGACCGGAGTATGGACAAAGAAATTTATACCATCCATATCAGAGTGGCAGAAGAATTAAAAAAAAAATTATCAAATATCTTTTTTAACTAGTTTTTATTCTTATACAGGGCGTTTATTTAATCTTTGAACATACTGTAAGAACAAACACAGACTAACAATAGAGTAATTTTATAGATTCCTTAAAATAGAATTATTAAAATATATAATTAAGTCATACTTAACTAGTATCATATTATAATAAGAATGAATTGGTCTGTTTATGTATATTATTTACTTTAAAATAATAGATTTAATCCAAGGAATGTAAGCAGAAACTTTTATATAAACTCCAGGAATTTGTGAAATAACGCATGCGACTCCAAATGATGTAACGCCATAAACGGTATTATCTCTCCTAGCGCGCAATTGCAGAGGCCCTCCGGAATCGCCCTAAAATAAGACATTAATCGAGTATTAAGAGAAAATCATACAAACTTAAAACAAACGGAACATGCCTGAATATATTTATAAATATATTCAGCCTTTCCAGAGCTCTATAACAATTATTGATTTTTTTTAGAACTACCAAAACATATCTCACATGAAATTTTTAAGTTATTTTGTAGCTTTCAGTCCACCTTCGTGGCACTGAACAAAAACCATAAAAATAACATTGTTTTCAAGATCATGTCTTTCTATCACCTTAAGTGGATAGCCATCTGTGGACGCGTTTCGAGATTTATCTCTCATCAGCACAGCTTTGCTTCCATGAACAATAATTTGTAAACCACTCACTTGAAAACCCATGTGGTGTTTACTGTTAGATGTTTATAATTTTGACATTTTGTGAGAGAGACATGAACTGGTGTCATGGTTTCACCAATTCTATCTTATCAGTTCAATCAATAACCTGCTAAGTTCATGTCTCTCTCACAAAATGTTAAAATTATAAACATCTAACCCTAAACACCACATGGGTTTTCAAGTGAGTGGTTTACAAATTATTGTTCATGGAAGCAAAGCTGTGCTGATGAGAGATAAATCTCGAAACGCGTCCAGAGATGGCTATCCACATAAGGTATCGGAAAGACTTGAGCTTAAAAACAAAGTTATTTTTATTTATTTTATTTTTGTTATTTGTTTTTTGTTGAGTGCCAGGAAGGTGGACTGACAATGAAATCTATAAAATAACTTACAAATTTCATGTGAGATTTGTTTTGGTAGTCTTAAAAAGACTCAATAATTGTTATAGAGCTCCGGAAAGGCTGAATATATTTATATATTCAGGCTGTGTTCCGTTTGTTTTAAGTTTGAGTATTAAGAGAAATAATGTTTCACCAACCGGGCAAGTATCTATTTGCGGTGCTCCAGCACAAACTTGTGTTTCCTCGTCAATCCCTTTATGCAATCGCCTTTTGCTAATTTTAGAATAAGCTTTCTCGCAGTCTGTTTGATTAAAAATCTTAATTATCATATTTTGCAGATGATCTGCGAGTTCTCCGCCATAACCCAACTGGCCCCATCCAGTTGCTGAGTAATAACCCTCAGGAAGCACATTTTTGGTATTAAGACAAGCTGGTATAACATAAGGAGTTATCCTACAGGGTCTGTCCAATTTGATTAAAGCTATGTCATGGTATGGAGATGGCGGACGATAATCTGGGTGATAAGTACTTCCAATAACTTCGAAATTTTGTGGTGAAGCATCATCGTTTTCCGAACGCAAATTCAAATCTCCCAAACGAACATATCTAACTGGGCCACTAAAAATGTAATATAGGTATAATATCAGATTGCAAAGGTATAATATCAAAACTGCCGGTCTAGTCTTGTTTATACAATTTGACCTCATTGTCCATGCAAATCCTTTTTTAAATCTTGGTTTTCTTTTGCATGTCTAGTTTTTGTCTGTTTAGTTTTACCGTCACTATCAACCTGTAAATTATATGTCGTAGCAAATACCTTCTCTCAAGTAATGATCTCAAATGATTCTAGGGTAAGGTGACCACATTTTCATTGAGACAAAGCGGGACAAATGGGATGAAATGAGAATTATAATTTAGTTTTGAAAGCAGACCAATAATTCTAAAAAAAAATATTTTTTTCTACTGATATGTGTAAAAATGGCATTTTTTCATTCTAGAGATGAAAATATTTTCACATCTAGAGATGAAAATGAGCATTTTAAAATTATGATTTTCTCGATTAAAACACTAAACTAACCAAATTTGCATGGACTTTCTTATTAATTACTTCAATTTCAATGGAATATTTGATGTACAAATCTAAAACGAGCCTGAAACTATTGAAATAACAAAAATAAAATTAGGACATTTGACTTGAAAAGTCAAAGTTTTAATAGACTTAAAAAGTCTTAAGGAAGTTTTATTCGTGGACATGTGCAAGCATACAGAATGCGGTGTGCTTCTGGTACAGGAGACTCATCGAGGCATCACGCGGAACAGACCAAGGGTGGCTGGCATGAGGATGGTTGTTGAGAGACCACATGATCAGTATGGGAGCGCTATTTTTGTCAAGCCTGGTGTTGACGGCAGCTCCACCTCCATGACAGATGTAGATAATATCGAGCTGCTGACCATCCGTACCCCAAATTTTTAGTGACGTTAGTGTACAAACCCCCGGATGTCAAGTTCATGTTCTCAATCCCGAACGATTTCCGCCAACAGGACATCAACTTTGTCATCGGCGACTTCAACTGCAAAAGCTTGGCCTGGGGCTACAGTAAAACGGATGAGAATGGGGCAGAGCTCGAAAAGTGGGCCGAAACCAACGAACTGCAGATAATACACGATCCCAAACTCCCACCCTCCTTCCACAGTGGCCGCTGGAGACAAGGATATAACCCCGACAACATCTTCGTGAGTACGAAAAGAGCATCGGGGAACCAATACCGCGAACCCAACATAGACCGTAAATATGTTCCATCAGCGCCTTGGTAAAACCAGAGGATGTACCCTTCAAAAGACGCTTTAATATCAGGAAGGCTAATTTGAACAAGTTCAGCAAAGACCTAGATGTAGAGATAGCGAGAATCGCTCCTCAGCCATAGATGTACGAAGCATTCATAAAATTGGTTGGGAAGGCCTCAAGAAAAAACATTCCCAGAGGCTGTCGCACCGAGTACATCCCTGCTTTATCTGGAGATGCGAAACCCCTTCTTTCACGCTACCAAGAATTGTACGACGCAGCCCCATTTGCCGAGGAAACATCTGAGGCTGGAGAAATACTGATGGAAAAAATGGCAGAGGACCGAACGGTCAAGTGGTGTCACATGCTAGAAAACCTAGATATGAAGGTCAACAGCAGACGGGCATGGAAGACGCTAAAAAACCTGAATCGTGACGCCACAAAACCAGTTCGAATTTAATTCCAGTCACTTCAGATCAAGTAGCCACCCAACTGCTACTGAATGGTAAAACAAAGGGCAAAAAGTCCAAAGAACACATTAGCAGGGACCTGGAGCATGAGAACAACTCCCTCGGTGCCCCTTTTTCCATGACTGAACATGTGGCTGGGATTAAAGGGATGAAACTCAACCGAGCGGCGGGCGTGGACGATCTGAGGGCAGAACATATCAAGAACTTTGGACCACATACCCTGAAATGGCACCTTAATATATTCAACAAATGTGTCACGCAACTGAATATCCCCGAAGAATGGAGGAAGGCTTGTGTGGTCGCGTTACTGAAACCTGGCAAGGAACCGACTGACCCTAAGAACTTCAGGCCCGTGTTCCTTTTGTGCCAACTCTCCAAACTGCTGGAACGACTGATTCTAAACCGATCAGCGAAAATTTTGGATGCCAAGAGTATCGAGCAGCAGGCCGGCTTTCGTCCAGGGAAAGCATGCTGTGGCCAAATCCTCAACCTAACTCAGCACATAGAGGATGGTTTTGAGAGAAGAAAGATTACTGGAGTGACGTTCATAGATTTGACAGCCGCGTATGACACTGTCAACCACAGGAGCCTGGTAAGAAAGCTTTATGAGACAACAAAAGACTATAGGCTCACTATGGTCATCGATCTATTCCTCCAGAACAGGAGATTTTATGTTTCACTCCAAAACAAGAATAGCAGATGGAGAGTCCAGAAGAATGGACTGACGCAAGACTTTGTCATGTCCCCACTCTTCTACAACGTGTACACGAACGACCAGCCGATTCCTGACAATAGAAGGCAATTCAACTATGCCGATGCTACAGCTGTGGTAGCCTAGGGCACCGAGTTTACCGAAGTGGAGGAGAAGTTGGAGGTCACCCTTGAGGAACTGGCAATCTATTACCAGAAAAGCCACCTAAAGCCGAATACCAGCAAGAGTCAAGTCTGCGCATTCCACCTGAAAAACAAAGAAGCACGACGGGAGCTCGAGATACATTGGCGAGGCGAACGACTGGAGCACTGCCCGACGCCGAGATACTTGGGTGTGACCCTGGACCGTACTCTGTCCTACTGACAACACTGCATCAATACTAAAGGCAAAGTTAGTGTGCATAATAACATATTACGAAAACTCACAGGCACAGCATGGGGAGCTCAACCAGAAACGCTCAGAAGCTCGGCTTTGGCGCTCTGTATGTCCACTGCGGAATACGCTGCACCGGTATGGGCAGCTCAGCTCACGCAAAACATGTGGACGTCGCTATCAACGAGACAGCAAGAATCGTGACAGGCTGCCTAAAGCCAACTCCAGTTAATAGTTTGTATCCACTTATTGGCGTGGCACCCCCATCTGTGCCGTCGCCATCAAGAGCCGTCGCCACGGATGCTGAAAGGACACAACAGGAAAGCGATGCTCGCCATCCTCTGTACCAACACGAGCCAGCCGGTCGACGCCTAAGATCAAAGAAGAGCTTCATGGCAAGATCACACACACTCGAGGGGTCCATAGAAAATAACCGTATCACTAGGTGTACCCAACAGCTAACTTCTCGGAAACCTCCAAGAGAAGAAATGGCCGAAGGCAAACACCTCCCTTTCGCGGTATGGAAATCCCTAAATCGGCTCAGGACAGGAGTGGGAAGGTGCAAGACAAATCTGTTGAGGTGGGGAATGTCTGAGAACGACAATGTGCTGTGTGCGTGTGGTCAGCCCCAAGATATGAGCCACATACTGGTCTGCCCACAACTGGAAGAAGGATGCACGCACGAAGACTTAATTTTATGTAACGACAAGGCTATTGCAGCCGCTATTTTTTGGAAAGATGTCGTATGAGCCGGACACAGAAAGTAAGTAAGTACTTGAAAAGTATCACCTTCTATGAGAATGCAATATGATACCATGGAAAAGATCAAACCAACAATTAAATTTATATTGACAGTTCCGACAGTTCGCTTCGAATTGGATTTATTAAAGTTTATTTTAAGATTTATCACATAATACCAGTAGAAAAAATTGCATTTACTACTCGAGATAAAAGCGTTTTTTTGGTTCGGTGTGATTGCTAACTCGCTAACGCTCGTGAGCAAACTCTCACCTCACGAAAAAAACGCCACTTTCATCTCTAATTAACTTACTAAATTTACTAAATTGTAAAATACGCTATTATCTACTCACACGCCAAAATTAACACATTAATAAATACATTATTGTATGTGAAGGATGCCATTATTATGATCGTGTGTAAAGTATCAAAATCGTGCGTAAAAGTCCAATGTAAATCAAATTGAGTTTCATTATTAAACGACTTCTATTTGTTGTTACTATGGCAATAACTTCTCTAAACAAAAAACATAGACGTAGTGAAAACAAATTTTCTGACGTTTAATAGAATTAACTTTTCTTATTTGGAATCAAGAGTTCTCGGCCTCTCAGTCTGGATTTATCTGGTTCTAATATAAGTTAACCTAACCATAACCTATTCTAGATTAATTCTAGGTTATCCTAGATTACATCGACAACGACCAAATATTGTTCCCGTCACGGTGCGTTTTTACTAGTTAGCCCGTATTCTACGATTTTCAAATATTTTGATAAGGAATATTATTCTGTTTAAAATGAAACAATAACGTCCATTTTTGGTCTGTTTCCACATTTGCAGACCAGTAACATTTTCTCTTCACTTCGTCGCATCGGATAAGTCCAATTTCTGGCATATCTTTCTAATAATTAATTTTAAAGAAAAATGTTATACAAATTTTCGATAGAACTCTAAGAGTTCTACCAGGAACATCAAAGGGAACTATTGCACGATTATTTTCTCTTTGCTTCGTCGCATCGGTGAAGTCTAATTTTTCGCATATCTTTCCAATTTTCAACTTTACACAAAAATGTTATAAGCATTTTCGATAGAACTCTAAGAGTTCTACCAGTAACTGCAAACAGAACTGTTGCGCGATTTTTTTCTCTTCACTTCGTAACATCGGTGAAGTCCAAATTCTCGCATATCTTTCTAATTTTTAATTTTACAGAAAAATGTTGTAAAGATTTTTCATAGAACTCTAAGTATTCTACCGGTATCTGCAAATAGATCTATAGCGCGATTTTTTTCTCTTCACTTCTTCGCATCGGTGAAGTAAAAATTTTCGCAAAATATTCTATTTTTAATTTTACAGAAAAATGTTAGAAGGATTTTCGTTAGAACTCTAAGAGTTCTACCGGGAACTACCAACAGAACTGTCGCGCGATTGTTTTTCTACTTCAATTCGTGGCATTGCTGAAGTCTAATTTTTCGCGTATCTTTCCAATGTTTAGCTTTACAGAAAAAAGTTATAAGGATTTTCGATAGAACTCTAAGAGGAAACAACAAACAGAACTGTTGCGCGATTTTTTTTAATTTTCATTCAAAATAATGGGTCCCTTATTATTGCAAATATCTTTTGAACCAAGGTTTTGATCAAAAAATGACTAAAGGATCTTCGATAGAATTCTTAGGGTGCTATTCAGATCCGTGAATAGAACTGTTGCAATTTTCAAAATTCATTTTTTTTCAAAATGTCAATTTTTGCAGAACTTTTTGCAAAAATAGTCAAGTACTCCAGAACTATGGTCGGGGTGCAGGAATATGTAAGAAATGCAGTTTTTCTCAAAAGTGGTTGCTAGCTCAATTTTGGTATTTTCCATTTTTTTTCGCGAAATTCTGCAGAACTATTGAAATTTTGCACAATTTTTTTTCTAGAACTATGTCATATCTACCGGGAACTCACATTATATTTTTGAAAATTCGGTTGCTAACTTCACAGGACTGGACAGGATGTTTGGACAGAATTTTGGACTTAGGGCAGAATTTGCCAATTCAATTATTACCACATAACCTAAGCTCATGGGAAATATTAAATTGCTGATACCGGAGACTGATTATAGTTCTTATGACGAATCCATCCCACCGGAGATAATTCAATAAACAAATTCTTCATTTTTAGTCCTTATTCTTTTTGGATGGCCCCTAGACCAAACTTGTAAAATACATCCCCTCGCATAAGTAAAAAAAATATTATCTGCAACTCGTGAGATATTGTCAATTGCCCTCTCGAGCGAATGAGCGCAATTTCGCTCACGTGGGCAATTGACAACTATCCGCACTAGTTGCACAATATACTAGTATCAGTGTAGTGGCACCAAAATATGGCATTTTTTGG
Source organism: Phosphuga atrata (assembly GCA_944588485.1). Lineage (NCBI taxonomy): Eukaryota > Metazoa > Arthropoda > Insecta > Coleoptera > Silphidae > Phosphuga > Phosphuga atrata. Next base: position 12,868,586 of record OX155895.1, on the reverse strand, counting down.
GCATATTAACAGTAGGGAAAGATAGTTCCTTCTAAAACCGCCTCCCTTATGGGGATTTACATGTAACCCTCCGCCTTATGGGGAATTACATGTAATCCCTCCGCCTTATGGGGAATTACATGTAAAATTTAGCCTAACCCTCCGTATAGAATCCTATAGAAAATAGTTTTGAACGTAGTCGAGCGTGCATCTGTAGATGGCGCCAGCGCAAGGGAGGGGAGGCACCGGAGGGAAAGAGGGATTTAGGCCGGACTAGAGCGGACAATAGCGAACAGGAATTGACTAGAGGGATAATCCAAAATGGGTTGCGGGATGGTGAGTGTAGAAATAAACACTGTCAGTTTCTTAGAATTAATGTGTTTATCCTATTAAGAGTTTGACCTAGTTTTTGACCAGTGCAAAGAATCGTGGGAAAGTTAAAATAGTCGAGTCAGCATTTTCCTGTTCAACTTGTCTGGGTGATTCTGAGAAATTTATAAGTTATTTAAACTATGTAATAGATAGGTATGTAATAGACAATATGGTCGCGTACCAGTGTAAATATTTCGCAAATTCAAGTAATGGTCTTATTTTTTTACGCTCAATTTATTGAAGATCCATTTTTTTGGATTTTTTTGGAAAAATTAAATTTAGTTAAAATCTGTTTCGAGGTGGGCGCAGAAAAACGACATTACATTAGCATTGCAATAAAACCAATTAAATTCGTAAATACATTTTTTATACTAAATATAAATGCATGTAATGTGTAAAGATATTATAATAATTATTGCAATTAATGTGAAGGTTGCGCCTGTTTACATTTTACCAGCGTAGAACTATCGGGATCAATTTTTGTCAGATTCAGGCGAAGATCAGGCCCAATATTGAGTAATGATCTATATTTGTTTTTCATTGCTGCCATAGTTAAAAACCCGGTTTCGCATAAATATGTTCCACTGAATGGCATTAAAAATTTCAGAGCTTGGCATGAAAGTTCTGGATATTCTGCCCAAACAGAAAGCCAAAATTGAAATAAGCTTGTGCTCTCAAACTTTAATTTCCAACCACCGTCACTTATGAGGTCTATGAAGGATTCTTTAGCAATTACGTCATCCGGAACTTCCGCAATGAATATAAAGGGATTACGAATCCAATTTTGGGAAGTAAAATCTTCTGTAAAATATTTTTCAAACCAATCTGACATCGATATTAGATGTAGCTTAATGTTGTTTATCACACAGTTTGATACTGATAAATTGTTTTCTTCAGCAAAATTGCAGAGAGAAAAAAACATACTAATATTTCCTTTCTCTGATTGTTGTATAATTAACTGTAGTTTTCTTTTAAATACTAATATTTTATCGCTGAAGTCAAACAAAGAATTATTAGTTCCTTGTAAACTTAAATTTAAATCATTTAGTCAAGAAAATATATCGGATAGGTACGCTAGTCTGAATAACCATTCCTCATTGGCAAAATTATCCTTTTTGGAATCTCCAGAATCCTTAAGAAAAATAGATACGTCGGAACGTAACTCAAAAAGTTGACTGAGGACTTTTCCTCGTGAGAGCCATCGTACCTCGGTGTGAAGCAAAAGTGTTTTATGAATACTCCCCATCTCATTGCATAGAATTGTAAATAGGGGGGAATTAAGCGCTTGAGATTTTATAAAATTAACTGGTTTTTATGGCCTCATTGAGAACATTTCTTAAATTTAAAGGCATATTTTTTGTGGCTAAGGCTTCACGATAAATAATACAACAACATTTCGGTGCTACTTCTTTCATTCTAGTCACTACGCCGGATAAATTTACAATCATAGCTCGAGTACCATCGATGCAAACTCCAACACATTTGACCCAACTTATATTATTTTTAATTAAATAATCATTAATTATTTTAAATATTTCATTCGAAGTTGTTCTCGCAGATAACGGTTTGCAGAATAATATTTCTTCTTGTATTTCATTATTGAAATCAAATCGAACACAAGTAATTGTGCCAGATTGAAGACGTCAGTACTTCTAGTTGCTTTTTTTTTTGAAAGCATTTTAATCAAGAGAATAAAAGAAAGTCAATTTTATTCTCTGCAACTAGAAGTACTGACGTCTTCAATCTGGCACAATTACTTGTGTTCGATTTGATTTCAATAATGAAATACAAGAAGAAATATTATTCTGCAAACCGTTATCTGCGAGAACAACTTCGAATGAAATATTTAAAATAATTAATGATTATTTAATTAAAAATAATATAAGTTGGGTCAAATGTGTTGGAGTTGGCATCGATGGTGCTCGAGCTATGATTGTAAATTTATCCGGCGTAGTGACTAGAATGAAAGAAGTATCTGTAATGCCATGTCTTCTATTCGCCGTTTAACAGTATTGTTGGACAGGGAAACTTTGTAAATTTCCTTATCTGCCTTATCTCCAAGCACAGATTTGACGATATCCTTAGTTGCAGGTAGCAACAATGTTTCTCTAATTGTGTGTGGTTTTGCACACTTGGCTATACGCAAACTTGCTAAATATGATGCCTCAACACAATTAGTGTTTATGTTACTAAAAGAGAACACAGCTGCTTTTTGAGTAGACAATTCTGAATGTTTTCTTTTAAAAAAATCAACTGGTTTATCTTTTAAATTGGGATGTTTCGCTAATAAATGTCTCTTCAAAAGAGAAGGCTTCATACACCCGTTTGATAAACATTTATAGCAAATAACACACTGTGGAATAGGTTGAGTTTCTGTGTCAGATTTATTTGAGAATCCATACCTTATATAATCAGAATCGTACTGCCTAATCCAAGTTTCTTTACATTTTGTTTTCGATGGTTCATCTTTGTTTCCCTCTGAAGAATTATCTGAGTTGGAATAACTACATCCAGCCTGCTCTAAAAATCTCTTCATTATATGACCCTTGTCCCTTTTGGTTAATTGCTAAAATCTACCCGACTGGCACGTGGTAATCAAAATAAAGGTTATAACACCCAAGTTTAACATTTTTACAAGTAGAAGTTTAACAAGTAGAAAATTTGTAATAAGTTTAAAATGGAATTTTGTATTGTTAAATTAAGGGACATGCAAGAGAGTGGCAGAATAATTGAATGTTTGATGGATCTGGGATTGTTTGAAGGTTTGTATTGAGTGTGGAGATGATATGAAATTGGGGAAACTATTTTGAGAATAAATACCGATCGAATAGATAGATAGATAAAATTTAAAACAATTACGTTCAAATTATTACGTCGATTATATTATTTTACACTTCACTTACTTCACTAGACTGCATTGTATCAAAATAGTCACTAAATAATTTCAAATATTTATGTAACCATGTAACACGAGCATCTATATACAGTGCATTTTTGTTTACTGTGGCCATGTTAAAAATTATACCTTGTGTTAACTTAAATAGTCATAAATAATTGACCTGGAACTATCAAGATGCCTAAATGTCACTTTGTTTACTGGCAAATAATTAATGTAAAGTTAATTTTTATTTCAGATATTTGTAGGTATATTTATAACCAGTTAGCTGTTAGAATATTGTTTAGCAGCCCAAGTAGAATATTTCAAAATAATTTTTTAAAGAAATTCTTTAATAAATTATTTTTCCGATTATTTTCTAAATATGTATTATATAATATTAGTATCAGTGGCGTAGCGAGCATAACTGGCGCCCGGGGTATGATACTTCAGACAGAAACACATATGATAATATAGTAAATAATATTTACTCGTAATAAGAATATAAGAATATAAATAATAATATGATGTAGTACCTACATTAAAATATCTATAATATATTACGAATAGTTCAATAGTATTCTATAATATATTAATACAAATAAGTTCTAGGTATACATGTTTCTTGCTTTAGATGAAGTAAATGTATCAATTACTTCATCAAAGTCGATCATTTCTATTTTTTCATTTTCCACACTTAAAAATGCCAGATCACATAGGCGATCTTGTCCCATCCTTGATAGTAGATATGTGAAAATTAATTTTAATTTGCTGAATGAACGTTCACATCCAGCAATTGTTACTGAAATAGTAAGGAGTATTTGAAGCGCGACTCTCAGGTTTGGAAAAACATCTTCGCCATACGTGGTTATAAAGGTATGAAGCTCTAATGGAGTTTTAGGTTCAATTTCTTTTCTACTGCGGAGTAATATCTTGCAGTCACATATTTCAACATAGAGTTATGTTCCATTAAAATTTGTACTATAAAATTCGCACATATTTTTACAATTCAGTTCAAAGACTGTTATCATCATTATCCTTGTTTAGAAAATTTTCAACATCCAGTAAAAATCCAAATTTGGAATTAAGATCACTTAGTCGTGTAAATCGTGTACCTACTTATTTCTTGCTGCAGACGATGAAGAATTATAACGCGATTATAACTTTTCATAACGCGAGAAGTATCACTTTCTGCGGAAAGGGCAACATAATTACCCAATTCTCATGGCATTTTTCGACGTTTTCTAAATCGGATTGTTATATCAATACCCCATTTTTTACAGAGAGACTTAGCCTTTTCTATTGCCTGTTCGCAGACCTCTTCTAGAATTGCCACAAGTTCAGTCACTAATGATTCAAGATCATGGAACGCTTCTTTAAAATTCATTTTAGGATCTTGTAATCTCAACTGAACTCGATCAATTCTCTTCAAGATTTCTTGCAAGAAATGAACAAAAGATATAAAATTAAAATTCAATATATATTTGTAATAAAATTGTAATTGTATAAATGTAATTGTAGCTTCACTTCTGGTGTCATTTGTAGTAGTACCGCCCTCTGCTAATTTTTCTAATACTTCTACTAACCCTTCGAGCCCATCGACAATAATGCTAACCGATTGTGCTCTGGCACTCTGGCAGTAAGTGTTTCTGTTCTGTTTCTGAATTTTCTGTGCTTTTTATTAAATATGGACACGGATTTGGATGAAACTTCAGATGTACTTGGGCTCCCATATTCAACTTCAAAGTCTTGTATTTGTTGTGATGTTGTTGTGATAATTAGTTGTGATTAGGGCTTACAATACCGGGATTCCGGGATTCCGAATACCGGAATCCCGGACGATTTTTGTCCGTTATTAAAAACCGGTATTTATGTAAAAATACCGGTATTTTGGTATTACATTAGTTGATAAAAATTGAATTTATGCACAATATAAATCTAATTTAAAATAATATTAATTAATTTTTTTTTAAAATAAACAAACAATTTCTATGTATTAAAATCTATATCAGGCACATTTATTAGACCCACCGAGCAGAGTATGGCACCATCGAGAAGCAGCGGTATCAGCATTAGTCGGCAATATAAAGCGATTGTTTATGTTTAACGTCTACTACCCAATGAATAGGTCTCGTTTATACGAATACATAAAGTGTGTAACACAAAAATTATTAAATAATTTAGATTAGATTGTTTAATTTTGCAAATCAGCTGTAGTGTTTACAAGTAAATTATATTTTATATTTTCAATTTTATTTTTCATTCCGTTATGTCTTGTGGTGTGTGGATTATGTGCACTTGTTTTCTGGTTTTATTTCTAATAATTGAAAATTATATAAGGGTATTTAAATACTGATTAATCCATATGAATCCATATGATACCGCAAGTTTATATTTGGATTAATTTAAGTTAGAGTTCAATTAATTTACAAATATTAAAATTAATAAGCATAAACTGCTATACCACCCCTGAAAGATGAATACATTTACGGAGCACCGAAAAGGACAGAACGAAACTTTTTTGATTGAAAAAAACGGACAGGTTGCTAAATGTAAAAAGTGCGCGACAGAAATAAAGTGTGCAGGAGGATCCACAAGTGGCCTTCATACTCACTTAAAAACGATACATGGACTAAATCTTAAAAAGAAATGTGAATCCCCCCATGATGTCGAATCAAGTGTTTCTAAACAGCCTAAATTGTTAATAACAAATTATTTTAAAAATAATAAAAACGAGAAACTTTCAGAAGTGCTTGCCCGAATGACAGTTCTCGATGGTTTGTCTTTTAATATTTTTATAAAATCGTATGAGATAAGAGAAGGCTTAAAGGCAAGAGGATTCAAAGACATACCAAAATCTGCAGCCACTATTAGAAATATGGTACTTGAATATAGTAATATTATTAAACTGTCTACAGTGCATGAAATTTCTAGACTGAAATCTGAAGGTAAACGTTTCAGTATCACATTTGACGAATGGACATCTATTCGTAATCGGCGCTACATAAACATTAATGTTCATTCTGTTGGAGGAAGAATGTGGAATATCGGATTAGTGCGCGCTTACGGATCCGTTCCAGCAGAAAAATGCTCATCCCTTGTAGAAGAAAAATTGAAATATTTTAATTTAGATATATCTAAAGACAAAGTTGGAGTAACTACTGACGGTGCGTCGGTTATGGTAAAATTAGAAAAAATTATAGAGGCTGAACATCAACAATGTATGGCAAATTGCATAAATTTAGCAATTACTGATGTTTTGTATAAGTCAACTTTGAACCCGAGTGTGGAGCAAAATTATAATGATTTTGACGATGACGAGTATGACGACGATATCGACTAAGAAGATGGTAATCGAATTATTATAGAGTTAGATGCTAGTATTACTACAGGTAATATAAAAATTAGACATACTGGTATATCATCTCTAGTTTCAAAAATTCGGAAAGTAGTGAAAACATTTAAAAATTCGCCTTCTAAGGTAAAGAAACAGCGCTAAAATTAGATTGTCAAACAAGATGGAACAGTATGTTATTTATGTTAGAAAAATTTGAAGAAATTAAATTTTGTATTCAAAAAGCGCTTATTGACATTAGTTCTGATTCATTTTTATGACGAAAAATTTAATTTATTATCTTCAATTATTGCTGCTCTAACTCCTGTAAAATTAACAGTAGATGCATTATGCCGAAAAGATGCAAATCTTTTGACGGCTGACGCTTCTTTAACATTTATGTTAGATACTCTTTCCCAGCAAAAATCTGCAATTGCACTAGAATTATTGGAAGCATTAAAATCTCGAATTTTACTGCGACGAACTGAATTATCACAAATACTTCAGTATCAGCAAAAGGGCTCACAAGATGTTGGAGAAGTATTTAAACGCATATCCAAATTTACAATCATTAAAAAAATTGTAAGCTTAACTAAACGGCTCACACATGAAAATCTAGAAGATACAGAAGATATGGAAGTTGTGCAAGAAACATCCCTTCCGATAACTTCCCAAATTAGTAATGAAAAAGTATTAGAAACTGACAAGGTAAACGTAAACGCATTAAAGAAAAAATTATAGTCTGGAACAAAAAATAAAATATGAAATTACTCTTTTTGAAAAAACAGGAACAAAAGGAACGTATTTACAAAATGTGTATGATTTCTTAATGACAATAGTGCCGACAAGTGTAGAATCAGAAAGAGCTTTTTCGGCGGATGATTAATTATATTTGTACAAAAATTCGGTCCTCGCTTGATGATGAAACGATTGATTGTTTATGTTTTTTAAGAGCATACTTTAATAAACAAAATGCAAGTTATTAATGCTGTTTCATAAATACTTTCCAATTTAATTATTTTTTTGCTTCTTTTATTATATAATGCCATACGAGCCTATTATATGTAAAGTGTAACATAGAATTTAATATGTATTTTTTTTACTTGCACATTTTTTTGTATCTATCTACTCCTACTCTCTATGTAATAAAATAAATATCTACTCCTTTCAGAACAATATTTATTCTATTTCATATATTATTTGTTAACAAGTCAATATAAACTGAGGTAAGTAAAAATATAACTAGTAATTTTTTTAATTAATAATACCGGTTTTAATACCGGTATCCCGATATTTCAAATTTCAAATATCAAATACCGGTATTCCGATTTTAGTTCGGTATTGAAAGCCCTAGTTGTGATGATTATCGCATAAAAGTTTAGCAGAAGTAGGAGTACAACCTGAATCTAATTCTGACTCTGATTTTACTTCTTCGTGCTTCATATCTTCTGATTTTTCTTTTTGCGATTTTTTTACTAAATAGGATTTCATTGTTATTCTGGATTTCTCAGTTTCTTTTTCTTGCTTTAGTTTTTTTTTATTCTGGGAAAGTATTTTTCCAGGTATTGGCATGGTCTAAATAAAATATACTAAGATATTACTTTTGAACAACTTAAAGCATAACGCAAAACTGTTATTTGCTAGCACTAAGGAAGCCACAAGTCGTGTCGAAACGTCGACTTTGTAAATAATAAGGGATTTTTGACTGAAAACCCGATTATTTTTATCTACGTCTATATTTATAACTCGGCCGCAGTTTAGGTTTTTGGACACCATTTGGCGCCCCTCTGAGAGTGGCACCATGCACCCCCCTCGCTACGCCTCTGATTAGTATTATTAATTTAATTTTATAACTTCTATAAATATTTAAATATCACTTATTAAACATGTTTACAAAGGTTTTCAAAGCTCCGCAGCTATTGTAACCATTGAAAAATAAAGAGGTAAAACAAGAAGTAATTATTTAAGCATGTAAATCCCTATGACCCCACTTAAAAAAACGCACTGTATAAACCAATAATTGATTTAAATGTACATATGTATACAAATCTATTCTACACTTGCTACAATTTTGCATAAATAAACACAAACTGATACAAATAATACCCCAATGATCTTTACAAATGTATTGTAAACACGAGAGGTGAGTCACGTTGTTATCTATCACCGCAGAAAGAGAAAGTATTCGGATTGAAAAAGAACAGATAAAAAGCTCGGGCTTCGCGATGTATTGTATAAAAAAACACATGATTTTGCCAAACATTTGTTCACTTATCGCGTACCGGTAGCTTGACATGTGTGTACCGGTTCCGGTACGCGTACCACAGGTTGGGAACCCCTGCTCTATCGTATTAATTATTTAAATATTTCATATAAATAAAAAAAGTATTTCTGCTATTAGGTTTAATTTTGAGTGTGTCATGGTATTGTTTCTTTTTTAAGTTTACGTAATCAGTTTTGTATTTGAACTTGAAGATTTTAAATGTGTATCAAGAAAATAACATTATTTTAACAACTACGACAGTGAATGTTTATGTAACCGCACGCTTAGGACCTGCTTAGGACCGGGCGCTTAATAAAATATATAAACAATAGTGTCCAGTTTAAAAATTACAACCGCTGTATTTAAATACAACTACCGCAATAAGAAACGCGGTCTAATTAATTTAGTATTTGATCTTGTAAATGCATGCGAGTATGACATATCTAAATAGTGAGATAGGAAACGCTATCAGTTTCATGTTTCATTTTATCTGGATGCTAGTTTGAACTTATTCGATGTATTCTGAGAAATTTGAATGAGTCATACATGCATATAATCGTGGGAAAGTTAAAACCGTTGATGAAAACCGTCGAGTCAGCATTTTCCTGTTCACTTGTATACATTCAGATGTTTGGACGTTTTGTTTAGAATAAATTTACTAACACACGCCTCGAGCGCGGTCGGATGTTTAGCATTGAAAATTATTTTATAGCTATTCGGAACGCGATTGATATTTATGCCTGAGCTCTAAATTCATCGTCATATCAACAATTAAAACTGTATCCCTGCGATCAATGTGTAAAGGTTTCCGCAAGGATAATCTTGGTATCCATAAGGAAGTATGTGACGACAATAAAAAAAAATGTACTACAAATGCACCGTTTACAATTCAACTTTCACAAGAGAAGATAGCGACATATGAGAAAATATAATATAAAATCAATAATATTGGTGGGAAGAAGAGGAGTCTAGATCCTGAATATTCACCCTACACCTCCAAGAAGATAAAGTTGGAGCCGTAGACAGTTAAATAATTTAGCCCAACAAGGCTAAAGTTTGCAGACGATCTACGATCACAGAAACACCAGTGAAGCCGGTCCAGCAGAACATCATCCAAGCCTGTGTCAGCTATAGAATTGATGGTTCAGGGATTGATGTAGATAGCTCTATTAGTAAATTTAACAGCCGTTGTACGAGAAGCCGCGTTCTATCCATCCACTTTCCGTCCACCGTCCACTTTTTTCCACTTTCCGTCCACCGTCCACTATCCGTCCACTTTAATCAACTTTTTGATTAAAAGCTGTTTAAATGCTGATTACAAAGTTGTTTAAAAGCTGATTAAAAAGCTGCTTAAAAGATAATTAAAAAGCTGTTTAAAATCTGATTAAAAAACTGTTTAAAAGCTGATTAAAAAGCTGCTTAAAAGCTAATAAAAAAGCTGTTAAAAAGCAGATTAAAAAGCTGCTTAAAAGCTGATTAAAAAGCTGTTTAAAAGCTGATTAAAAAGCTGTTTGAAAGGTAGTGAAAAAGCTGATTAAAAAGCTGCTTAATTCTGATTAAAAAGCTGATTAAAAGCTGTTTAAAAGCTGGTTAAAAAGTTGATTAAAAGGTGTTCAAAAGTTGATTAAAAAGCTGTATAAAAGCTGATTAAAAAGCTATTTAAAAGCTGTTTAAAAGCTGATTAAAGTGGATGGAAATTGGGCGGTGGACGGAAAGTGAAAAAAAAAGTGGACGGTGGACGGAAAAAGTGGACGGAAAGTGGATAGATAGAATGCGGCTTCTCCTAAAACGGCTGCTCAATTCACTAATAAAGCTATCTACATCAATCCCTGAACCATCAATTCTATAGCTGACACAGGCTTGGATGATGTTTTGCTGGACCGGCTTCACTGGTGTTTCTGTGATCGGAGATCGTCTGCAAACTTTAGCCTTGTTGGGCTAAATTATTTGACTGTCTACGGCTCCAACTTTATCTTCTTGGAGGTGAATATTCAGGATCTAGACTCCTCTTCTTCCCACCGTTATTATTGATTTTATATTATATTTTCTCATATGTCGCATTTGTTAACTGGTGTTAACGTTTAACGGTGCATTTGCAGTACATTTTTTTTATTGTCATCACATACTTCCTTATGGATACCAAGATTATCCTTGCGAAAACCTTTACACATTGATCGCAGGGATACAGTTTTAATTGTTGATATGACGATGAATTTAGAGCTCAGGCATAAATATCAATCGCGTTCCGAATAGCAATAAAATAATTTTCAATGCTTGTTTAGCATTGAAAATTCCGACCCCGCTCGAGGCGTGTGTTAATAAATGTATTGTAAACAAAACGTCCAAACATCTGAATGTATACAAGTTGAAACAGGAAAATGCTGACTCGACGGTTTTCAACAACGGTTTTAACTTTCCCACGAATCTATGCATGTATGACTCATCCAAATTTCTCAGAATACATCGAATAAGTTCAAACTAGCATCCAGATAAAATGAAACATGAAACTGATAGCGTTTCCTATGTCACGATTTAGATATGTCATACTCGCATGCATTTACAAGATCAAATACTAAATTAATTAGACCGCGTTTCTTATTGCGGTAGTTTTTAAATGCGGCGGTTGTAATTTTTAAACTGGACAAGATTGTTTATATATTTTATTAAGCGCCCGGTCCTAAGCGTGCGGTTACATAAACATTCACTGTCGTATTTGTTAAAATAAAGTTATTTTCTTGATACACATTTAAAATCTTCAAGTTCAAATACTAAACTGATTACGTAAACTTAAAAAAGAAACAATACCATGACACACTCAAAATTAAACCTAATATCAGAAATACTTTTTTATTTATATTAAATATTTAAATAATTAATACGATAGAGGATACAGATTAGTTTAAATAACTTATAAATTTCTCAGAATCACCCAGACAAGTTGAACAGGAAAATGATGACTCGACGATTTTAACTTTCCCACGATGTTTTGCACGGGTCAAAAACTAGGTCAAACTCTTAATAGGATAAACACATTAATTCTAAGAAACTGACAGTGTTTTTTTCTACCCTTACCATCCCGCAACCCATTTTGAATTTTCCCTCTAGTCTATTCGTGTTCGGTATTGTCCGCTCTTGTCTGGCCTAAATCCCTCTTTCTCTCCGGTGCCCCCCCACTCCCTAGCGCTGGCGCCATCTACAGATACACGCACGACTATGTTCAGAACTATTTTCTATAGGATTCCCCATACGGAGGGGTAGGCTAAATTTTACATGTAATTCCTCATAAGGTGGGGGAATTACATATAATTTCCCATAAGGCGGAGGGTTACATGTAAATCCCATAAGGGAGGCGGTTTTAAAAGGAACTATCTTTCCCTACTATTAACCACACAATAGTTCAAATCTTGATTGACTATATCGCCAGAAAAAGCTGAGGACAATTTCTTTTTTAAGTTTCCTAGTTTTTCTTTTGAATAGCTTTTTTGAATAGCTTACATTTTTGAATATTGGGTTTTCGACCCCATAAAACGATAATACATAACTCAGATCAGCAATAATCGTCATTAATGTGACTTTAAAAACATAATTATAAATAAATATAATTGAATTTACTTATTTTTGGAATGTAAACAATGTGCGGCTGTTAAGACATATTCAGTGGTTATTAATGTTCCTCCGCAACCCCAAGTAGTTTTGTTATCTTCATCATCGAAGCCCAATGCCGCCTGAAAGCTCTAATACCTTTAGATAAACAGTTTTAATCAGGGCATATTTTTACCATATGAGGAAATTCTCTAGCTAAGGAATCGATTCCTCCTCCGCCAACAATAAGGGGTGTGGGTGGAATCCACACGTTCTTCTGCCAAGTTTGTTTACATCCCGGCGGAACTTAAAAATAAAGAAAACTGTTATAGTATCACAAGAGTAAATATGAGTAAATAAAGCTTACATGGTATATCTTCCTCTTTCGATTTACCTAAACAGCAAACCATAGATTCATTCCCAATAAAGCCACACAATTTCGGAATTCCTCCATTCTTAAGTAACTTAACGGCGCTTGGACATTTCGATATTGCCACGCAATTTGCTTCATTTCCATTACTTCCCGTACACGTTTCACCTATCCAGTAACAACTTTCATTTTAAATGTTGCCAAAATATATCTTTTTCTTAATATTAGTTTAATTCTTACATGGAACTGTGTAAAGAAATAGACACAACGTGATAGCTCTAGTTACCACGGACATGCTTTTGTCGAGAAAACTGAGAAACTAAATTTATTTCTCTTACTACATTCTGTTAAATCTTGCTTCAAGGTCAATAAAACTTATTATGGACATTATTATTACAATAGAAACAAAATCAAGCAATTCATTTTCTTAAGAGTTCATGGGTTCAAATACGAAAATATTAAAACATTAATATATTCTATTATGTCCATATTTAAACCGTAAAGATATATACCGTTTTATATTATCACATATATTTTTCCTGAATCAAATTTGAGTAATAATTATATTATTCAAATAAAGTAATATAAATAAAAACAACTAATAAGATTTTCATTATGTCTAGTGGATATTGTGGATATGTCTAGTGGATATCTAGTGTTTCTTAAGAGTTCTTGGGTTCAAATATGAACATATTAGAACATGAATAGGATGGTTGCGACTATTACTACCACACTTGTAATATCTAAAAATATTATATAACTTGTTATTCGCAGTTATATAGTAGTAGCGTAGTTTTGTGCGCCTTGCCTTGTCAGTCTGGTCTATCTTTTAAATCGCCTTTGTCTATCTAAAGTTATGTGCGCACCTAACTGGATCAGCAATAATGAACAATTATTCCGTATTATTTTAGTGTTTATTATATTTAAGCTAGAATAAGTTATTTTTTTTTTATCATTAATATAATCAGATTTGTTTTCGGTAGGACTTTTGAGGACTCATTAGTATTATAGAGCTCCGGAAAGGTTGAGTATATTTATATATTCAAGCTTTGTTCCGTCTTTATTAGGTTTATCTGATTATCTATAATGTTGTATGGTTTTACGAATTCAAAATGCGTCATAATTTGTTTGTGACGTCGTAAGGTTGAAACTTCATTCTTTATAAAATCGTCAAAATAACCAAAACAGTTCTCTGATCTTATTTCATACCTTTCAAATCGAACTTTTAATAATAATAATAATATATTGCTCTATTGTCAATAGAAATACATGATTTCTGTGGACAAAGCACAGGCAAAATAAATAAATAAATAAATAAGTCACTTAAAAACTAAAACAAAACATATCAAGAAAGTACATACATACATAAATACATACATTCGTGAGAAAAAAAAAATAAGGAAATAAATAAAGAAAAAAAAAATAAAGAAAAAAAAAAACAATAAATAAACAATTAAATAAATAACAATAGGCTAGCTGAGCCTAATAGGTGTGTGTGCAGTTCAAAAACTAGTGATCACCGAAGAATTCTGCCGTAGTGTAGTAAGGTCGTTCTAGGAAATATGACTTGACGGCGGAACGAAATTTGGAGTTATTGGTGATTGATTTAAGGTGGATAGGTAAATGATTGAACATTTTTTTCGCGTTTGTAGAATATAGATTTTTTTATTTTTTAAGTTCTGATCTAGGTAAGGGTAGATAAATATCCTGATCCAAGTTCCTTGTACTGTGTTTGTGTTGTGGTCTCTCCAGTAAAGCACGAATGTGCTTATGCATTAAGCTAACGGATTCCAGGATAAATAATGAAGGGAGAGTTAAAATTTTGAAATTCTTAAAGTAGGGTTGACAATGGGCTCTACTACTCAAACCAAACATATAGCGAATAGCTCTCTTTTGTAGCTTGAATAAAGATTCAAGTTGGAGAAGGTTGGAGTGACCCCAGAACGGAAGGCCATATCGCAGGTGTGATTCGAAAAGAGCGAAATAAGAAGATCTGGAAGTATGGAGATTTAGATCTCTGGAAATATACCTAATTGCGAAGCAAGCAGAAGACAGCTTCTTGGTTAAGAGCTCCACATGCGAGGTCCATTTGAGTGAATTGTCAATGTTGAGGCCCAGAAATCTAACAGAGTCAACAGGGTTAATGACGTTGTTGTCTAGTATAAGAGGCGGTAGAGTACCTCTATAAGATAGGACTACAGTTTTCTTAGTACTTAATTCTAGACAGTTAGAATCGTACCATGACTTAATACATGCAAGGTCATTAGATATTGTAGAGTGGAGAAGCGGCAGGTTAGGTTTGGACCATGTGATACTAGTATCATCGGCAAAGAGACAAATTTTTCCGCTGATATTTAAATTAGTTATATCGTTGATAAATACTAGGAAGAGAATTGGACCTAGAACGGAACCTTGAGGGACACCAACATCCACCGCTCTGCAGGAGGAAGAGTAGTCATTTACCCTGACGAACTGCCTTCTATTGCCAAGATAGGATTTGAACCATTCCTGAGGAGTTCCCCGAATTCCATAAAAGTTTTTTTAGTAGAATCTCATGGTTCACACAATCGAAGGCTTTGGCAATGTCACAAAAAACTGTTGCTGTGAAAAGCTTGTTGTTAAGATTGTGGTAGATATCACTAAGAACAGAGAATATGGCATCACTCGAACTTTTACTGGATAAGAATCCGAACTGATTCGATGTTATGATGATATATTTGGTCAAGAAAGCCATCAAGCGTACCTTGACGAGCCTCTCTATGATCTTTGATAGAGCAGGTAGTCAGGCGATTGGTCTGTAGTTGCAGCAGCTGTCTTTATCACCACTTTTATGTAGAGGGATAATGATTGCTGTCTTGAGGCACTGGGGGAAAACACCCTTCTCGAAAGATTGGTTGATTAGATGGGACAGGGCGTTCATTGCTTCAAGAGGAAGGTTAAGAAATACTTTAACCGGTAGACCATCAGTGCTGCATGTAGACTTACTTTTTATAGCTGTAATGGCTTGTGATAGTTCCGAGTTGTCAACAGGACTTAAAAAGAAACTACTGGAATTCAAATTAGAGGCAGGGAGGAAGGAAAGGGGGTCGCAATTTGAAGATATATTAGTTGTTATATTTTTGGCTACATTTACGAAATAATTGTTCAAATCATTTGGATCAGGATAAGTTTGGTTAGGTGAACGAGGTTTATTTCTCAGATCATTCACTATTGACCAGGCCTCTCTAGCGACATTACTAGTAATTGAGAGGCGATTTTGAAAGTAAACTTTTTTTGCCAGTTTGATGATTTTGATGTGTAAAGTACGGTATTGCGAGATGTACTTAAGGACCTTAGGGTTGGCCGTGAACTTTTTAATGTGCAGCAAAGAGCGCATGTTTTTGGAAGCTGTTCTAATTCCCACTGTAGTCCAAGGTTTATGACGCTTGGGCTTAATGGGAGTTAGGGGGAACGCTGAATTGCTAGCAAAGGAAACTTTCATTAAAAAATCTGAGAAGTTAATCTCTACCTCTCCGGAAGGAAAGTTCCAATCAATGGATTTACATTTATTTCGAAAATTTATAAAGTTCTTCGTTGAATAAATTCTACCTAGGCGGTGGGATGTGGGTTTTGGTTTCTTTCCTAGAGAAAAGTTGGTCAAAATTGCTTCATGGTCCGAGAAGCCAGATCAAATAACTATAGATTCTACATCGTTAGGTGGTTAGATCAGACACAACGTAGTCAATGGTGCTAGCTGTAGTTTTTGAGATTCTGGTCGGTGACTCGACATGCATTTGAAGCCCAAAGGAATCAAAAATGGATATCAAAGATTTCTGAACAGCACGCACATTAGCGAAGTCAATGTTAAAATCGCCACATAAAATTTTTCTGCTTTTAATAGGTAAAGCATCGAGCAAGCTTAGAAGGTTCTGTAAAAAAGATGAACTATCTGAACTAGGTGATCTATAAATACATATTATATAGAGATCGAAAAGTAGGCTATGCACTAGCGAAAATTCAAAGACTTTCTCAACTAATAGGGAGTCAAAGTTCGAAATCGGAGAAAAATCACCCCTAGTTGAAAGTATTAAAGTTCCTCCATGAGCTGAGTCTCTTCTATTAAACCGAGCAACAGTGATGTACTTTCCAATAAATACCGGTTCGCCTACTTTTAACCAATGTTCCGTTATACATACTATTTCAGGAAAGGTCATTTCTTCTAATAACAGAAACAGTTCATCTGTTTTGTATCTTAAAGATTGTATATTTAAGAGAACCATGCTAAGCTTGCTGTTGTTAGGTTTGGAAAACGTTTGGTCTTCCGAACACGTCAAATTATTAATTAAAAATTTCTTTTCGGCGAGTTACAGGAAAAATAATTTTTTTGACTATCCCTGACTTTTTGGAGGTGTATAATTCTTTCGGAAGAGACGTAGGACCTATAGGCGGAGAGGTCGGCTTCCACATCGGAGGTAGATATGCCATAAGCTTCGTGAAAACTAAAGAAAATGGCACGAAGGGCTTTTAGTTCCATTGGGAGGCCTTCTGACGCTAGAAGCACTTTTATGCTGGTGTTGGTGAATCTATCGTAACACACAGTGGCGGGTTGATCATGAAGGTACGCAAGGTATAACTTAACTGCTCTCATGATGATAGGTTCCCTCAGTCTTGACAAGGTGTATCGATTATCTCCACTAGATTTTTTTGTTAACCGAACTACTGGTGGAGTCATGGGGTCCAATAAAGTTTGTGGGTCACTAGGCCTAATAGGGCTGGAAAATATTATCGAAGAACTGTTAGCTAGGACATTTGATTTGCAAGCGGCAATAGCCTGCTTGTCAGATGTGATCGTAGTAACAGTCTCGGTGGCTCGTTTATTGTTGTAGGAGATGGTCCCTGTAGAGTTCACTGGAGTGACGGGATTACCTTGGCTAGTGAAAATGATCTGCCTAGTCTGGTGGGAGTCAACTTCAGGATTTCGCTGAGATGGCAATTGAGGCGGAGATGGTAATTGCGGCGGAGAAGGAAATTTCGGCGGAGACGCTGCAGACCAATTTACGAGAACTCCAGTAGGCCAGAGGTTGCTTTCGAATAAGCCGTTGATTAGGCTTTTTTTCCTCACGCCAATTTTAAACGACAGGTTAGAGGGATTGTAACGTTCTTTTGTTAGTGGGTAACATCTTATAAAGTCTGAAGTTCTCAATTTTTCTTTAATAAGATGAACCACTTGAACGGATGAAAAGCTGGGGGGAAGATTACTTGCAACCACATAGTGCCATTTTAGTTTAGAATAAGGCAGGAAGATGGCTACTCAGAAATCAAAAAAATTAAATCTGTTTGACCACAAGGAAGCGTTTTGGGTCCTACGCTATACTTACTTTACACTTGTGACATTCCACAACTAGAATACAATACCGTGGCGACCTTTGCAGTCATACCTAGAATACAATACTATGGCGACCTTTGCTGACGATACTGCTATTGTAGCTGTTGGAGAAATTCAACAAGCAGCAACACAGAAAATACAAACTTTTATGAATTATTTCCACTAGTGGCCAAAAATATTGCGAATTAAATTAATTGAAACCAAATCAGTCCATGCGAATTTCACAATTAAAGAACCAAGCAACTATCCAGTTACCATAAATAAAAAACAATTATCTTCCGCAAATACTGCAAAGTATCTTGGTATGACTATCGCTGCAAAGTTGCGCTGGAAAGAACATCAAAAAGAAAAAGGAAACTTTGGAAATAGATATAAAGAAATATTTTGGCTAATAGGTAGGAATTCAGTCATATCGATACAAAATAAACCTATAGAATCAAATATTAAAATCCATATGGACCTATGGTATACAACTTAGGGGGTGTGCTAAACAAAGTAGCATCCAAATCATATAAAGGTTTCAGAATAAAGTACTAAGGAACATGGTGAACGCATCCTGGTATGTCAGAAATTGCGATATCCATAGGGACTTACATGTGAATACTGTTATTAAAAAAAAATCTGCTGCTCTGCAAAAAATCTGCTGCAAAACTGTAGCTCACGCGGAGACTAAAAATCAACGTATGCGGTCAGGGGACCCCCCGTCAGGAACGAAGTTCCTCGCACATTTAACAGAATCGAACAACTTCTTTTTTTGAATTATTATTAAAATAATTAAGTGCACGGAAATATTTTGATTTAATGTTCTGGAAAATATGAATAAACAATCTAAATCCCCATATTCAAATATAAGACACAACGTGTCTTAGGTGTCTATATAAAATTTAATTATAGTAAATTTAAAAAAAAAGTAAAAACTTGATTGTGAAACTTGAAAATAAATACTTGATTCACATGTACGATAAACCCATGTCAACAGTAAGCAATTGTTTCACATTATAAAATTGTAACCTACTTTTCTAAAGCTGTATTTCGTTTAATTCCTTTTTTTTTTTTTTCTTTGTCGATACTCTTTTCGATGCTGAGCTTGTGATTTCACTATTGTCTCTCTATAAAGTATATCTCTCTCTCCAATGGCGCTACAGCCCGAAGCGAGCCCTGGCCTCCACCAAACGTTGTCTCCAGCGTTCCCTTTCCTCTGCCGCCGCCCGCCAGTTCCGCACCCCCAGCATCTCTCTCGCATCCCTTTTCACACTTTCCTCCCATCTCGCCCTTGGCCTGCCCGCTTTCCTTCTACCTTCCGGCACTCTGAGTATTTGTCTCGGCACTGCTGTTGGAGCCATCCGGCACACATGTCCCGCCCATCTTAGCCTGCTTAGTTTTATGTGGGATACCACATCTGGGCTTTTGTATAACTGATATAGTTCGAAGTTCATCCTAATTCTCCAGCCCTCTTCGCTGTTAATTGCCCCATAAATTTTCCTCAGGATCTTTCGCTCAAAAATCTCCAGCATCTTTTCCGATTTCTGGGTCAGCGTCCATGCTTCGCTTCCATATGTGAGGATGGGTCGTATGATTGCTTTATATATATTACACTTCGTTTGTCTGCTAGCTAGCTTCGAGTTAAGGATGGATTTAAGAGTGAAGTATGCCCTGTTGGCTTGCATGATTCTATGTTGTACTTCCACCCCTTCGTCGTTCTGATCCGTGACGGTTGATCCCAGATATTTAAAGTTGTTGACGACTTCTACAGTGTACTCTCCCATATCCAGATTATTTACTGCGTGTACTGGCGCTCCCGGTCTTACCATCATTACTTTTGTTTTATCCTTGTTTATTGACAGACCTATCTCCTTGGCTCTCTTCTCCATTTTACCGTAAGCATCTTTCATTGCCGTTAGCGATCTACCGATGATGTTTAGGTCGTCAGCATAGCCCAAAAGTTGCGTGGATTTTTTGTAGATGGTACCGTTGCATTCTATCTGAGCTTTCCTTATAGCTTTTTCGAGCGCGATGTTAAATAATATGGGTGATAGACTGTCTCCTTGTCTCAGACCTGTAATGGTTTCAAACTTGTGCGATGTCGTTTTTTGGATACCGACTTGGTTCCAAGTCTTTTTTAACGTACAATTTACCAATTTAATGATCTTTTGTGGTATCTCGAATTCTTCCATTGTCTTCATGAGAGTTCTTCTATCGATAGTATCATACGCTTGTTTTTAAGTCTACGAAGACCTGGTATGTGCTGATGTTCATTTCCCATGTCTTTTCTAGTATTTGTCTGAGTGTAAACATTTGGTCAGTCGTCGACTTTCCTTTCCGGAAACCTGTCTGATACTGTCCTATAATGCTCTCTGCGTACGGTTGGAGTCTTCGTCCGATTATCCATGACAGCACCTTGTAGGCCGTGTTAAGAAGAGTTATACCACGATAGTTCTTGCACTCCAGTTTGTTTCCTTTCTTATAGATAGGGCATATCTTCCCCTCCCGCCATTCCTCGGGTATCTCTTCTGTCCTCCAGATTCTTCCTATCAGCTGGTGTAAAGCACAGTTCAGAGCGTCTCCTCCCATTTTGATCATTTCAGATGGTATCATGTCCGGTCCCGGTGCTTTGTGGTTCTTTAGTGCCTTTATCGCCTCGCTTATTTCTCTTTGTGATGGTTCGTTATCTTCTCTCAGATCTCTTACTTCTGGTGTGTGAATTGGGTCGTCTTCAGCTGTTTGTCCGGTTAATTCCACTCGTAGTGTGGTATTCAGGAGTTCGTTAAAATATTCCGCCCATCTACCTACCACTTTACTTTCTTCAGCCAGTAAGGTGCCCTCTTTACTGTTGATTATTGTTGCTCTGGGCTGAAATCCATTTCGCAGGTTGTTCACTATCTTGTAGCATTCTCTAATTTCGTGTTTCTCTTGGTGGTGTCCTATCTGTGCCACCTGGTCGTTAAAATGGGCCCGTTTCTTCTTCCGAAATAATTTGGATGCTTCCATTCTTTGCTTGTTGTATTCAGCTTGTTTGGCTCTCGTGGGTCTCTGCAAATTCTCTGCCCTAGCTTTCTGTTGTTTCTCGCGTGCTTCTTCACACTCTGCATCGTACCATTGGTTTCGTTTTTTCCTATGGACTTTCCCGAGAGCCTCCTCTGCCGATTCCTTAATCCCCTTTGCAATTTCCGTCCATTGTTCTTCAATACTATGATTTTCCGTCAACACTCCTAGTTTTTCGGCAATCTTTTCTTCGTATCGTTGCCTTACCCTGGTTAAGTTCAGTTTTTCCACATCCCATTTTTCAATTCCGCTGTTTGCTGGCTTTTTCGAGTTGGCTAGCCTTTGTTTTAATTTAATCCTCACCAGGTAATGGTCCGAGTTGCAGTCTGCCCCTTTGCAGCTTCTGACGTCCTGTATGCTGGACATAAATCTTGTGTTTATTAAGACATGGTCTATTTGATTGAGTGTCCTTCCGTCTGGTGATCTCCATGTCATCTTGTGGATGTCTTTATGTGGGAATAGCGTACTGCTGACTACAAGGTTTCTAGATGCTGCTAGGTCCACTAGTCTCTGTCCATTGTCGTTAGTATTTTCGTGTAGGCTGTGTTTTCCAATCGTGGGTCTGTATACGTCTTCTTTCCCTATCTTAGCATTGAAATCCCCCAAGATCATCTTTACGTCGTTGTTGTGTGTCGAATCGAATAGCCTTTCTAGTTTTGCGTAGAAGATCTCTTTTTCGTCGTCTGTTTTCTCTTCGCTCGGTGCATGTACGTTAATTATTGTCAGATTGAAGAGCTTCATTCTTATTCGGATCATGCAGAGTCTGTCATCTACTGCTTGGAAGTCCATAATATCCTTCCCTACACTTTTCTTGAGTATGAAGCCTGTTCCTAACTTGTGCGCCTTCCCATTATTACTGCTTTTACATATCCTATATTTTCCTATATCCATGATGCCGCTATCGCTCCAGTTGGTCTCCTGTAGTGCCACTATGTCGAGTTTGTATCTCTCCATTTCGTTTGTTAAGGCTTTTAGTGCACCTATCTGGTAGAGGCTCCTTACATTCCATGTTCCCATCGTAATTTCTTTCGAATTCCTTGTGCATTGCTGTGGTCGTTGCCGAGTAGTCAGTCCAGTCCGAGGCACGTTTGGTGGTTTCGTAACGGTTTCTTTTTTTTTCTATGGATGAGTTGTTGGCCCATCGCAAAACCCCCTTTTCGGAGGACCATTTCACCCGCTCTCGTTGGCCCTGACCGCGCTTTCCAAACGGGTTGGTTACCGCATCTCCAGCTTGGTTGCTCAGGTTACCAGGGTTCACCACGTGGAGGTGAGAGTCGGACTTGGGTAGGAGAGGCTATGCTACAATCTCTTCCTGTGCGATTGTCGTGCGGTTGCGCATGCACTACCCTTTGAACCCCCTATAAAGTATATGTCGTAGTCATATAGTGAAATCCATCAGATTCTGTAAAACTGAGTTATTTTATGATCTGCCGACAGTTCATATTCTATTTGAAATATGACTAGCTAGTTTGTGAAACCATATGTTTGTTTATTTATCTCTTTACTAATAGGTGTGCTCATTAAGATAAATTGCATTATACTATTAAATGACAGCAATTTGGAATTTTTTTAAACATCGAATCAGTAAGTAGGTAAAATAGTCAGTGTAAATTCCAGTTAAACAAGTGTCTCATAAAATTGGCGATTTCATGAGCTACACGAATTAGATGAACTACTCGAACTGCCAACAGATCATGCAATGGCTCAGTTTTACAAAATCTGACTTATTTTTCACTATATGACTACGACATACATATATAAATGTAGTAAATATCAATCACTCTAATTACATGTACGATAAACATGTATAAACAGTTAGCATTTGCAAAATTGTCAAATTATACTTTTTTTTTAATTAACTTACTTTTTTCAGTATTTTGCATATTTTCTTGAGTTTCCATTTCTCGAAACCTAATTCAAATAATGAGTATAATATACACTAATAATATAACTCTAGTATGATTTAAAACATCAACAAACAAATACGTTTGAACAATTTTTTTTTCTTGTTTATTTTCTTCTTAGTTTTAAAGTTGTAAACCACGCTCATCTGTCAATCTGCGAAAGAAATAGAGAGCACGCATTATAGTAAAATACACTGAGAGAAAGAGAAAGAAAAAGAGATTGCGCGGTATAGAAATATACACTAAGAGAAAGAGAAAGAAACCATCGCGCCGTATAACGAAAGAAAGGAACGCGGCGTATAACAAAAGAAAGAGGGGGCGGTATAGAGAATATAAACTGAGGGAAAGAGAAAGAACGTTACGCGGCGTATACGCTGCGTTGGCATCCGTACGATAATTATCGTACTTGTACGATAATTTCGTGCTTCCGTACGATGTACGATAGCGACTGAATACCGTACGTAAACATACGATAATATTTACATATTGTAGGATACGTACGATAATATTGTAATATCGAAAAAAATGTGTTTTTTCATTAAACGAAATGAATTTTTAAAAATAAGGGTTAAGGTAACGAATACGGGATTGTTTTGAAACTTAATGTTGCGGACTTTTTACCTGGTTTAACTGTTGTTAATCGTCTTTGGAACTCTTTAACTAAGATCAGAAAGCATAAATTAAGCTTCTACGTTGTCTACGTTGGTTCAATAAATATTCGTGTTTTTGTTGAAAATAATTGTTGACATTTTCAAGATGACAGACAGTAGATGCGAACCCAACTAACTCCACGTTTATTATTTTTCTTTAAATGTTTGTGTAAAGTATATACAAAATTGGCTTCCAGAAATTATTTGTCTATTATGAATATTCAGAATATTTTAAATAATTTTAATACTTGAATGTAAATTGATACCAACCGAGTTGGTTAAACCAACGGTCCTTGCTACATTGTCCTGTATTAGATCGAGAGTTCGCACTGCTGCGCGTAGGTGGTCTTAATTTACCTAATTTACCGGGGTTAAACCAACGGTCCTTGCCACATTGTCCTATATTGGATCGAGATTTCGCGCTGTTAACCCCGGTTAGATTAGGTTGCCCGCCACGAAGCGGACAGATAAATCAAGACAACATACGCGCGGATCGAATTCTCGATTCAACATAGAACAATGTGGCAAGGACAGTTGGTTTTACCCCGGTTTGATTAGGTTGCCCGCCGCGAAGCTGACAGATATATCAAGACAATATACGCGCTGCAGCGCAAATTCTCGATCCAATATAGAACAATGTGGCAAGGACCGTTGAATCAATCAAAAATAATAAACGTGGCAATATCGAGTTAGTTGCGTTCGCATTACTGTCTGTCATCTTGAAAATGTCAACAATTATACAATTAATTGAAAAATTCACTATGTTTTTACCACACTTATAATATGTAAAAATGTTATAATGTAATAATATAACTTATTATTCGAAGTTATATAAATTTCTACACATATCACGACTCCAGTTTGACGTTTGACGGTCATTTTTATATAAAATTTGTACATATTATAAGTGTGGTAAAAACATAGTGAATTTTTCAATTCAATGTAAGTATGAATTACCACGTAGTAACTGTCGCAACCATCCTATTCGTCAACAATTATTTTCAACAAAAACACGAATATTTATTGAACCAACGTAGACAACGTAGAAGCTTAATAGTTTGCTTTCGGATCTTAGTTTAAGAGTGCCAAAGACGATTAACTACAGTTACACCAGGTAAAAAGTCAGCAACATTCAATTTCAAAACAATCCCGTATTCTTTACCTTAGCCGAAATAAGATTTACATAAATTTGTAAAAAATGGGCGAGATTTAGCTCGAAATATCTATAAAAGAGTTCAAGAACAGTGCTAAAAGGCAACACAATTTTCATCAATTTCAAAGCTTTTTGGACATCTAAGCACATACAATTCTCCGCTCTTCGTAAACCCGTTAGTTATCTTTGAGAGCCGTTGTTTCGAGAATACACGAGCAGTTGGATGTTTTACAATTATATTTCACTGGACAAGTACTAAAGGCGCTACTGCTTGCTGTTGAGCACATTATTCAATCCCTTAATAATCCAATTATCAAACTGTATTATTTGTTTTTAGATTAGGTCCGACCGAAATTAACAAAACTAAACTAATTATTTTTGAATCTTTTGTTCTAATAAGTTTTCATGATAAAATGTGTCGAAATTATCAAGAAATTTTAGTCATACCTATGCAAGAATTACATTTATCAGACAGATTTGAACAAAATCGATCCAGCAAATGAGGAACAGCGTTTACGTCCAGAATATATGTATTTTGATGTTAAAGTTATGACTGAGTTAAACTCTCCGGATATTTGTCATAATCAACGACTAAAATCCGATTTCACAACTGCCGTAGATTTGTTAATAACAGGCTTTGAAGAAATGAGATTCAATTTTGAAGATCCTTGTATTGAAGCTCTTATCAAACCTCCATCCTTCTAAAGCAATGCTCCGGAAAACGAGAGATACCACGCCTAGCTTACTTTCATTGATGGATGCAGTTCCTCGTATTGTACCTACTGACGAATATCAGAAAATCGATGACGAATGGGGCCAATTGCCTTTTGTCAAGTTACCTGGTTATATTGATATAAATAATGATGTCGATGATTTTTGGTCAAATTTAAAGAACTGTGATGAAAGAGCCAAGGGACTT
Organism: Phosphuga atrata; assembly: GCA_944588485.1. Classification (NCBI taxonomy): domain Eukaryota; kingdom Metazoa; phylum Arthropoda; class Insecta; order Coleoptera; family Silphidae; genus Phosphuga; species Phosphuga atrata. The sequence continues at coordinate 12,842,778 of OX155895.1, read as the reverse complement.
AAAAATTTCGTTCTCGACGTTATTTCTCTTCCTCATTCTAATGCAGACAGCGAGCTAATATTTAGCCAGATTAATTTGATAAAAACTAAATCAAGAAAAAACTGGTTACGTCCACAGTCAACGGTATAATTTTAGCAAAGCAAAATATTAAAAGCAATAACGGGTGATTGCACGACGTTTGAACCAACAGAGGGACAATATAGTCGTATGACAAACGCTTTAATACACAAAAAAAGGAGAGGATGATATAAAATCCTAGCGGAAGTAGGATAGAAGGAAGCGGCAATTTGTTGTTTTGGCGATTACCCATTCTCGGGAAAAACATCTTGTCGTAATTTCCCCGGGGATTACACCCTTGACCCTAATAAAATATTTTCGGAAATTCGTCCGAAAATATTTGGGTAATCACCGTAATGCCCTCGTAAGACCAAAAATACAAATATTTCTTTATCTGCTCGAGGATTACATTACCGACTCTAATAAAATATTTTACCCTATATAAAATAAGAAATACAAATGGAACGGCTCGTTGCCGCTGCATCACCTCCTTGCCAGTGATAACGCTATGTAGCGTTCGTTGCTGCTGCGGTGTTTGTTCGTAGACGTCTGGGAAACGGTTGACGTCGTTACCGTAGACGTTGTTTGTTATTGCCGGCGTCCTGGTAGACGGTTTGTTCGTAGCTTGCACCTATCAGTCGCTGTTGCGACATTTGTTCGTAGACGTCTGATAGACGGTTGAAGTCGTTACCGTAGACGTTGTTTGTTGTTACCGGTATCCTGGTACACGGTTGAATTCGTCATCGTCGTCGCTGTTGCGGGGTTTGTTCGTGGACGTCTGGTAGACGGTTGAAGTCGTTACCGTAGACGTTGTTTGTTGTTGCAAGTTTGTTGCAAGGCGTCCTCGTGGACGTCGTTTGCTGATAGGCGTTTTCCTATGCAAAACCAGATTGCACCTATCAGTCGCTGTTGCGGCATTTGTTCGTAGACGTCTCGTAGATGGTTGAAGTCGTTACCGTAGACTTTTTTGTTGTTGCCGGCGTCCTGAGAGACGTTTGAAGGCGTCATCGCAGAGGTTGTTGTTTGTTGCAGGGCGAAAGAGGCATCATGAGAGCCGTATGAGAGGCGGTGTTTGTACCAGAATTTAGTTGGACTCCCTGGACTTGAGTCGGGCTGATAGGAGCTGGAGGCTCCGACCTGGGGTCCGGTGGTCTGGTTGTGCCTGACCGTTCAACTAGACTGGAGTCAACTTCTGACTGGGTCCATTGGCTGGACTGGTGTGTCTGAGTCCACTGGCTGGCCTGAACTGGACTCGTTGGTTGGTTGACTGACTGCTGGTTGAACTGGCTGGACTGAACTGAACTAGTATCACTCGCTGACCGTTTTGCTTGACTGTTTGCGTCTGACTGTGTGGATTGAACTGGAGTCGACTTGCTGACTGGTTGAGCCTTACTGTCGGTTGCTTGACTGTTTGTTTATTCGGGGGTCCAGGTATTTATATTTTGTCCAGGTATACTGGTCCCTCATCTGGAGGTGATTATTTTTCTATATTCGGCAATTTGTTGTTTTGGCGATTACCGATTCTCGGGAAAAACATCTTGTCGTAATTTCCCCGGGGATTACACCATTGACCCTAATAAAATATTTTTGGAAATTCGTCCGAAAATATTTGGGTAATCACCGAAATGCCCTCGTAAGACCAAAAATACAAATATTGCTTTATCTGCTCGAGGATTACATTACCGACCCTAATAAAATATTTTGGGAAATTGTCCGAAAATATTTAGATATATATTATAATGCTTCGTAAACTAAGAAATAAAAATGGAACGGCTCGCTACATCATAGCTTAACCGAACTTCGAACGAAGCAGACGTTAAACTGAACAATTTATGTTGACAAAATAAATTCAAAAACCGAAACGAAAAACATGAATCCAATCATGAATCAAACCATCTCCAACGGAAACGCCGCCGCCAAGGAAATCAAGGACTTCGACTTCCTTGATTGCATCAGCGAGGACAGGTTGGAGAAACTGCTCAACCACCTCATGAGCAGGAAGAAGAAAAACACCGACGCCGAATAACCCCAGGACTCCGCCGCGGCCAGAAGAACCGCCGCCGAGAGGAAAAATGAAGCCGCACCAAGGAGAACCACTGAAGCCGCCCAGAAGAGAGCCACCGAAGCCGCCCCGAAGAGGAAACCGACACCGATGGAGACGGACAGCCCCACCGAAGCGGCCCCCAAGCGCAAAACCGACCCGGAGAGACGAGGAAGCCTTCAAGTTTCCTAAGAAAACTGACGAGCCTAACCACTTAAAGCTTGCAAGGACTGCAGGTGGGTACGAAAAATTATGCATGCCTTAACACAAGGGACAGTGACGACGACGACGACGACGAAGTTACTGAAAGTGAAACCCTCACCGAAAACACCAACAACAAAACACCAATCGTGCTACGAAACAAAATCAAATGCGCAGTGCTTTCGAAGAAGCTCAACAGGAACAACATCAACTACACCAGGGCAACGACGACCAAGGACGGGATAATAATCCAGCCCCAAAAGAATCACGGACTACCGGGAAATGTACAAGCTAATGAAAGAGGACAACTATGAATTTCACTCGCACCAACTGAGCACGGAAAGGAACCTGAAGGTCTTCTTGAAGGGAGTTCCCTGCGGCCTGACGGAGGAGGAAATCAAAGAGGAACTAAGCGACAACGGATACCCGGCCATAAAAGTGACCATAATGAAAGGAAGAGAAGCCACGCCAATCCAAATGGTTCTAATTGAAATTGGGAAAGAATTTAAATCCATTTACCACATGGATCGCTTCTACGGATTGTGCGTGAAATCCACTTAAAACGCGAGAAGAAACTGTACAATGCCACCGATGCCAACTGTTCGGCCACGTGCAGCGGCACTGCAACGCCGAATACAGATGTATGAAATGTGGACAGAACCACAGCACACACCTGTGCGACAAACCGCTAACCCTGCCGCCGAAATGCGCAAACTGCGTAGGCGAACACACCTCCATCTGGAGAAACTGCCCGGCGAGACCGGAAATAGCGAGACAAGCAGAACAACGACAGCAGGAAACGAAACCAAAGCCCCCACCGAAACAAACAGCCCAAAAACCGACAAGGAGCCAAATACCAAAATCGGTAAACACACGCAACAACCCGAACCCAGAAACAAACCTCTCAACAAGCGGAAACAAACGGAACACCAACGGCAAAATCGCAGCAGAATTGACGGAAATGATGCTCAACTTTGCCGAAATGGGACACAGCAAAGAGGAAACAGAAAAATCCACCCGAAGAATCACAACCAGCATGTGCCTACTAGACAATGACTACTAGAAGAACTAGAGACAATCTGAAACTTATTTTCTGGAACGCAAACGGAATTCAATACAAGAAACAGGAACTGGTGGCACACCTAAACGAACACCGCGTCGACGTGGCACTGATCAACGAGATGCATCTCAGACGTTGCAACCAACTGAATATAGCAAACTACCAAGTCTACAGAAAAGACAGAGCCGAGAAAGCCGGAGGAGGTGTCGCCATCATCATTAAAAGAAACACCACGAACTGCCGGAAGTAGAAACAACCACCGACACGGAAACGTTAGGAGTACGCCGCCACAGAAACAAATAAACGCCGACGACCTGGGCAAAATATTCGACAGAAATATCGGTACCATAGCCGCAGGAGACTACAGCGCAAAGCACTCGCAATGGAATTGCAGAGTGACAAACACAAAGGGCCGACAATTACTAAGGTACACGGAAAACCGGAAGTTACAAGTAATTCCACCGAACGAACCAACACACTTTCCAGGAGTTCAGCGAATGCCGGATATTTTGGATATAGCCGTTATGAAAAACATCACAGCAAACGTGGAAATAGACTGCATCAGGAATTCGCAAAGTCGCTTGCACAGCAGTTTAATCCGAACGCCGACACACACCCACTCTACAAAAGGCAAAAAATCCGCGAAACCGTACTGAGAGCAGTGCCGGCACGTGCGCCTGGTCGGACAGGCGATCGCTTTACGGCGCCACATATTTAGGGCGGCATATTACTAGCCCAGATATGATTTTATCAGAATGTGTTAAAATCAGGGATTTAAAAAAACGATAAATTCGGGTTTACATTATTTACATTCTCATACAAAACATATCGTTTTCATGAACTGAAATTAAATAACGGTTAAAACTGGTTCTGCAAATTTTACAACATTTAATACTATCACATCCTCATTTCACATCATCTTCTTCATTACGCCACTAATATTACTTTGTTGCTCTCCTAACAAACCTACCGCTTTGAGCATATTTGCCCCATTACCTGTTGTTATACTAAAGACTTGCTTCAACCAACATAATATTCTTCTAAGACCGCTAATATTATTTTTGAAAGGTATGAGGAAGCATACCCTTTCCTTCAATTCCCTCATCGCCAAAGTGCTTAAAACTAAACAGTTATTATTTCCGACAAATTGAACGTTGATTCAAAATATACTTCTATCAAATCTACTTGTGACATGAACTTTTAAAGATCATAATTTCCCTATCAATTATTTCTTTATTTTTTCTTTTAAATTGGAAGCTTCCGATGACATCCTTTTTAAATATTTTTCTAGATTATTTTCTAGATATATCCATTTATTATCGGATCCAAAATTATTCGAAAACCCGAATCATTAAATAATTTACTGAATGACCCCGTTAACTGTTACCAGTTCTGTACACGCTTACTTCAACAAATCAGTAGTAATGTTGACTGAAAATTGGTATTTCGTTTTATAACAGCTATAACATCATCTAAAGTGGTTTGAATATTTAGACGCCTCTTTTTATCTGGAGGTGATGAATTGGAGGAGGGTGCACGTGACGGAGCTGCAGTATATGTTGTCTCTGCATGATTTCCCTTTATCGCAGCCTTCAACCTGGCAAGTTGATTTATCTTTGTTGTTGATATATATGTTACTGAGTCACATAGAAAAAAAATGGAATGGATTATTTTTATTTCTTCCCCCTAAGTCGGCTTAAATAAGTTTAAGTTATGTTTGAAAAAGAATTACGAAAGACATTGAAAAAGAGTTAGGCAACCAACGACATTTAATATTTTTTTCAGGAAGTGGCAACATCAAGAGCGTCACTAGCGACTTAAAAACAAAAAAAAAGAGAAGATGAACGGTTTCTATAAACAAGATCAGAGACAAAACATTAATTTTAGCAGCAACGCTTTTTTAAGTTTATCATCATATGTTTTTTACTTTCTTTCTCGAACAGTGTTAATTTTGTATTTGTATTTAAGTTTTTCATTCGGTTTTGTTGTGCATTTAATAATTAAAAGTTATTGGTTCGTAATCACTGTATAATTCATTCCAATCTCCACCAACACAAGACATCAAACATATTATTATTTCGTAAGTTTACCTTTTATTCTATGTATAATAACAACTCTATCAAGAGACGGTGGCGTACTTTCCCTGCTTAAACAATCCTATTGGGAGCGGTAAGTTCAATGGGAAAATTGCATCGGAAATTTCCTATTGAATCCTATTGAAGGTTTATTTTCCTATAGAAATCTCCTGAATCCTATTCAGTTGTCCTATTGAGATACGCTAAATCCTATTCGATTTCCCAATAGGATTTAATACTATTCAATAGGAATATTGTGGTCTCAGAATTTCCTATAGCATAATCCAGAATCCTATTCGATTCTTCAATAGGATTTTAGTAAATTGAATAGGACTCAGATTATAATTCCCCTATTGAAAAGAGGCAATTCCTGTTAGATGTTCCAATAGGAATTGATACTATTCAATGGGAATATTGCAGTCTCAGAATTCCCTATAGAATAATCCAGAATCCTATTCGATTCTTCAATAGGATTTTAGTAAATTGAATAGGACTTCTCAGATTATAATTCCCCTATTGAAAAGAGGCAATTCCTTTTAGATGCTCAAATAGGATTTGATTCTATTCAATGGGAATATTGCAGTCTCAGAATTTCATATAGAATAATCCAGAATCCTATTCGATTCTTCAATAGGATTTTAGTAAATTGAATAGGACTTCTCAGATTATAATTCCCCTATTGAAAAGAGGCAATTCCTTTTAGATGCTCAAATAGGATTTGATTCTATTCAATGGGAATATTGCAGTCTCAGAATTTCATATAGAATAATCCAGAATCCTATTCGATTCTTCAGTAGAATTTTAATAAATTGAATAGGACTTCTCAGATTATAATTTTCCCATTGAATACGGTCAAGCTGTATGTATTAATTTAAGGAATTTTTAATGAACATAAACTCTTAAGTTGATTTTTTTTTTATTTTTTCCTACTAACATTTGCTTCAGTCTACTCAACTATTTAATATCAATTTTTCTCTTAATTCGAACTTTTATTCCTGCCCGTAAGTGGCTTCGCTTTCACTTTCTGCAACGATTTTTAATCTTTTTTCACATACATTGAATTGAAAAATTCACTTTGTTTTTTAACACACTTATATTATGTAAAAATGTTATATAACTTATTATTCAGTTATATAAATTTCTACACATATCTCGACTCGAGTTTCGACGTTGACGGTCTGTTTCAAGTGAATTAACAAATTGATGAGATTGAATTATACCCTTATAGTTTTGGTGGGGAGGGGGGAGGTGTCTGTCCGTAGATGAGGACTTATCTGTTTGATATTGGGTGAGATTAAAAAGTTGGGAAAAGATTAGGTCAGTTTGCTCGTTTAGGAGATTAACTGAGATTAAATGATATGTGTAGAAATTTATATAACTGTGAATAATAAGTTAATAATAATTTTTCACTTTGTTTGTATCACTATCAATATCGTCGTTTCATTTTTTTCCTCATCTACTTCATCATCATTTTCTTCACGATCAAAACGGTCGTGCTCTTCTCATCACTCCTTTCCTTTTCTATGTTGTTATTAACTCTGTCATCATCATTTCTAGTGTGTATATTATGATTTTCTTCGGTACTTACGTGTTAACGCCACCACCGCTACATTTTTAATGCCGCCAAAGTACACCTAAAATTTTTATGATAAATCATAAAATAAAGCATTTTATTTAAAATTAAAACATTTTTAAAACACAAAATACTTATACCTTAAAATTACATAAAATACTTATACCTCAATTATAAAAATATTTTAACCCCGGTTAGGTTAGGTTGCCCGCCGCGAAGCGGACAGAAAAATCAAGACAATATACGCGCGGCAGCGCGAACTCTCGATCCAATATATAGCGGTGGTGGCGTTAATATGTAAGTAGCTTTTCTTCTTTATGATTGCTTGCGGTAGTTATATCCTCGTTTACTTCATCATCATTGTTGTTAGTTTATAAATCGTCATGCTCTTCATCATCACTTTTGTCATTTTCTACTTCATTATTTTCTTCATTGTCACTCCTTTCATTGTTTATGTCATCATTTGTTCCATTAACATGTCTTTCATTTTCTTCATTTTCCGTTTCATCAGATTGATTAGTATCATTTAAGTTTTTTCATTGTCCTGTCTCATTTGTATTTTTTTCAACTTTTCATTCCCATTTCGAATGTTATTTTCTGTGTTTCTCGGTTCTGCTCCAGATTCATCTACAAGTAATCATAATTTTCAAAAATCTTACTCTTTTACGAACGTACATAAAAAGATATTGAAAAATATACCACCTACCTCTGTAATGACATTGTTTTTTGAGATCGTTTATAAGTTGGCCTATATACAACGTTAATTTCCCAAGATGAGAATCGTCTAATAGTTCTTTTGCAATTTTCTTTTACAATATTCAAGCTAAGCTATAATTATTTTTCTTAATAACAAACATATATGTTTGTTAGTTATATTGAAGAAACTATTTATTTATATTGAATAATTCCCTGTAGTATTTAATATGAGATGTATATTCTAATCTTCTATAGTATTTAATATGAGATGTATATTAAAATATAGTAATTACTTGTAACAAAAGCAACTATCCAGTGATAATTTTTTCCTCTATCTTCATGTTATATTTTTTATTGCGATCAAAATTGGCCGGGTCAAAATTCCTAATTTCTTTGGTTAGAACTGCTGTCTGGGTATTGTTGCATTTCACCTATGCCCATTCATAATGCTTGTTATTATCATATCTTCTTAAAAATAAATAATACACATGAAAATTACAAAAGCTAATCAAATTTCAGTATACATATATAAAATATATACATTTATTACAAACCATGTTAACAAAAACAATTAATAATTAAATAATGTTGCTTCAAATACTTACGACTAGTCATTATTGCAAGAATCCTAAATTTACACTCTTTAATAAAAAAAAATGTATTCTCGTATGATGCGTATCACTATTATCCAGCTATTATCCACATGGAAAGTAAACAATTTTGACTTCTTTGTTTACATTATGAGATTGTGGTGGTTTGCGCAGCCAAGCCACTATGAAATGAATATTTTAGATTTTGTTGTTAATTGTCATTTTTGTTGTAAGGAATTGTACAGGCCAGAATTTATGACTTTTAATGTTCATTGTTTGCTTCATATATAGTACAAAGTGTGCGGAAAAATCGGCCGTTGTGGGCCACGTCAAAGTACCCATTTGAAAGTAATATTTACAAGCTAAAGCAAGACGTTACAGGACCAAAAAACATCATGAACCAAATGGCTACAAGTAGATTACGTCGGAATGGGTTCCTCAGCTATTTATCCACAACAAAAAAAGAAAAAATCGTGAAACTTTTGTAAAAATTTAATTAATAAAGGACGGACAATAGCCATTTTGTTCGTAATAAGAATGACACAATATTGATAAGTGAAAATCAGGTTCCATTACTCAACAATGGTGCCGGAAAATATAATCGATGTATTTATAAAGTAATTGTATACCAGAGCATGGAATACAATAAACCTAAGAGAACAGATAATACATGCATACATCTGAAAAATGGATGTGTTGCAAGAATCAAACGATTTAGCTTCGATGGGGAAATTATGTTATTCGATGTAAAAATAGCGTAACTAGAAAAGTTTGAAAATTTAGATCACATTTGCTTGATAACAAAATGGAAAAAGAATTCGGAATATGTTACAATGCAAGATACAAACAATAAAGTAATACTCATAACAATCACAGCGAATGAAAATGTAGGGGACGAAAATGCGTGTAAAATGTATGCATGTCTACAACCTAATAACATAGAATTACAGTGAAAATTTTGTACATTTAACAATAAGAATAAAAAAACATAACAATGTCTAAGTCCTATTTCACTATTGACATCTATTCATCTCCTATTGGATGTTGGTGATACTAAACCTATTAAATAATGGTAAATCATATTAAGGATCATTATAAAATTAAAATAATTTCTAAGTAGTATTTCCCTATTGACATCTATTCATCTTCTATTGGACGTTGGAGGAGTCAAACCTATTGAATAAAGCAAAATACTATTGAGGTTTATTTGACAATTAAAATAAGTTGTGTTTCCCTATTGACATCTTTTCATCTTCTATTAGATGTTGGTAAAACCAAACCTATTGAATATCAAAGAATCCTATTGAGGTTTATTTAAAAGTAAAAATAATCTAAACTAAACCTATTAAATAATGCTAAATCCTATTAAGAATCATTATAAAATAATAGTATATTACGTAATGAGAGTTGTAAGAAGCATATTACGTACGAGCGGAACAATTACGCGCGACCCGCGTAGCGGGGAGCGCGTAATTCCGCGAGTACGTAATTGCCTTACAACTCGAATTATGTACTATACTTTATCTACGACCACACTATTTTTTTTCTATTTAATAAGAAAATTATGTTTGATGTAACTGATATAGTGATTCATCGATATAGGCAACACAATGTACGCAGTGTCAGTGTCAAATGAAATAATTTATATTTACTTAATAATTTATAATCTTTGTTTAATTTCATTAATACCTATTAATACCTACTGTGTTGTAGCAGTATCGTTTTGATTTTACATGGAGCAGTCTATATAGCCTTCTGCTACTGCAGACGAACGCCAGCCACCATGCCTTTTTAGTGACAATAAATCACCACCGGAATCCAAAAGAATGGTGGCTGACGAACGTCTGTAACAATGTCCTGTATAAAGAAAGATTTTCTTCCGGCAAATGAAGATAATTGGCAATTTGTTTAGGAATAGATTTTATTAGAAATTTTATTTATTCCATTGCTTAGTGCATTTCTCATTTTGATAATTTAGAAAAAAAAAGACTGAGTTTTGTCCATATTTTGTGGGCGTACGTTAATATATTTTTTACAGGTTTGGTAAAATTCTTTCGGTAGCACAAAAGATCTTTTAGTTTTTGTTTTGGAATCAGGAATTTTAATGATCAGAGATGTTCCGGTGTCTTCTATATGGCAGGGTTTGACATTTCGTAGTTCTTGTTTTCTGCAGGCACCACTAATGCCAATGATAAGAATAATCTAAAATTATATACAAAAATATGTCATTATGCCTATTAGAGAGCATTATAAGATAAAAAAGTAATGAATACCTTCATCAATAAATATTTGTTATCCGGTGAATTATTGAGGAAACTTTTGAATTTCTTGAATGTTTAAAATTTTTGATTTGTTGCTTTTAAATCCATCAGATTTTCCCTTTAGTAAAGCTATTAACTTTGAATGTTTTGAAATGTCGATGTTGTGCTTTATATTAATTGATGTCCAAACCATTCAATAAATTGCCCAAAGTGAAGATCACTGTTTGAGATAACTCATCAAAGTATAATAAAACATTTTCTGAAAAGGATTTAACTTTATGCTTCATTCTCCGGTCCATAAATTTTCTATATGCATCCTCGTATCAATCCCGAGATTTAATCCGTAGCAAATTATGGGCAGCTTGTTTCGCTTTTTCAACAATTTCGGGCGGAGTAGCATTTTCTATTTCGCTATCACTGGACATCACTGGACTTTAATTGTTATAATTGAAAAAAAAATATAGTGTTTATGTTTAGTTTGACGTTTAATTTTTTTTGACAAATAACGGAATGTATTGGGTTGCCTATATTAATGATAGTAGCAGCTCTCAACCAATCAACGAATTGTAAACCAAACGCACTAGTGTGTTATTGAATCATTACATAACATTAATCGCGGACTGTTACATACGTGTGTTGTAAGATGTATTTACATAATCCACGAACTGTACAATATTGGGCAATTATAATAGTGGTCGTAGATAAAAATATTTTCTAAGTCGTATTTCCCTATTGACAACTATTCATCTCCTATTGGACGTTGGAGAAGTCAAACCTATTGAATAATGTAGAATCCTATTGACGTTTGTTTGACAATTGAAATAATTTCAAAGTCGTATTTCCCTATTGACATCTATTCATCTCCTATTGGACGTTGGAGGAGTCAAACCTATTGAATAATGCAAAATCCTATTGAGGTTTATTTAAAAATAAAAATAATTTCTAAGTCGAATGTCCCTATTGACATCTTTTCATCTCCTATTGGTGTTGGTAAAACCAAACCTATTGAATATCAAAGAATCCTATTGAGGTTTATTTAAAATTAAAAATAATTTAAACTAAACCTATTCAATAATACTAAACCTATTCAGTAATGCTAAATCCTATTAAGAATCATTATAAAATAAAAATAATTTCTAAGTCGTATTTCCCTATTGACAACTATTCATCTCCTATTGGACATTGGTGAAGCCAAACCTATTGAATAATGCAGAATCCCATTGCGAAATTTAGAAATAAAGATAAATTTTCTAAGTCGCATTATCCTATTGATTCACTAGGTTTCCTATTTAGATCTCTATTCTCATTTCCTATAAAAACTCTTCATTTCCTATAGAATCGCTAACTTCCTTTTAGAATCATCATAATCCTATTCAGTTGTGTCAATAGGAAAGCTCTAAATCCTATAGGTTAACGATCATCATTTTATTTCCTATTCAGATTTGTATAATCCTATTAGGCATTTTCCGTTTGCCAGAAATTTCTTAACTTTTCCTATTCAAATATGATGTTTCCTATTCAAATTCTGAAAAAGCCTATAGGATTTAACTTTTCCCAATAGGAATGTTTAAGCAGGGTTTCCGCATGACGTCAAAAAAGAGGACGCAGTAAAAAAATCGAGCCGCGGACCAAAATTGCTCCTCAAAGGTGCTAGAAACGATCTACTGTTTTTGGCACCTGGTGGACGCCGTGTGGTATAGAACAAAAGTAGATATAGTATATAGTAGATAGAACAAAATTTGGACAGTATCTTAAAAACAGAAACAGAAAAAAAATACGGACCGATGCCGACAACAGAATGTCACTAAATTGTGTAACAAATGCTTTGGACCATATTTAGCGACCGTCTGGAAATAAATCTCCCTTATATTAAGGTAGTACCATCGGTATCAAATTTTAATGAAACTGCAAATTCGTGCATTATAATAAGATAATTAACTAATTAAATAAAAAAAGAGCTGCAAAGAACCAGTAAAAAAGATATTAATAATAAACAATTTTTGCCTTCACTATTGATTTTTATGAGAAATCATAAATTTTATTTTATTCCACCTTCAAATTATACAGTGACGTTGCAATGCATGTACGTTTTAAATACTGTAGATTTAATATTTGGAATTTATATTTAAACGATTCAAAAATAAAACCGCTAACCGAAATTATTTATTTCGTTTTCAATCATGATCCTAAATTTAAAATTTTGTTTTCGTTTTCGTTCTTTCAAATTTTTCGGTTAATTTCGTTATTTCGTTTTCGTTCCGTTCTTAGTCTGGTTAAAATATTAAATAGCGTAAATTTGTTTCTGATGGAATTTCGTATAAATAGTTTTGAGCAAATAATTTGTACAGCTAAAGAAATAGCTAATGAAATAGTGAATGAATAGCAGATTTTGAAAGTAGTCTTTTAATTAGAACTAGATGTAAAAGCAAATTATTTATTTACGAAGGAACAGATAAACCAATAGAAAATGTCTAAAAAAATTGAAGTTGAAGTATTTATGTTAAGTTTTAGTTTATCTCTTAAATATTTGTACTAATTCTGTTAGAGAAAGATTTATACAATTGAAAAATTATAATCAAATTTTTCAATTTTTATATGATATTCCATTGTTGCGCAAAAAAAAATCAGACGAAATTGTCAGGATTTGCACATGTACATAACTGACGAGATAGAACCTTTAAATTTGTCTAAGGAATTACAAATTGTGCGAAATATATTAACTGCAGGTATGACGCCGCTGTATGCAGTGAATTATATAGAGAGAAATAATTTATCTGAAACTTTTCCTAATATTATTGTTTGCTTAAGAATATTTACCTATTACCGTTGCCAGTGACGAACGTTCGTTCTCTAAATTAAAAATATTTACAAATTATTTGCGATCTTCTATGGCCCAACAAAGATTAATAAATTTATCTATATTAGCCATAAAACATTAAATACCAGAGAAAGTAAACTACGACGTCATCATTAATAATTTTGCAAAGGAAAAAGCCGGAAGAGTAATTTTTTTATTTTTATGTTTTATTAAAGTTAAATATTAAGTCATTGTTTTTGTATAAGTTATATATTCTGTCAAAAGGTCTATACCTATATTATTTTTTGTAAATATTGTTATAAGAATTAGGTTTGTATTTTATTTATTTAAGTAAATTAAATATATCATCGGTTTATTAATTTTTTTTAAATGTGGGGTGGAGGGCGGCGAAAGTTGTATTCAACTTAGGCGGCATATTTTGACGCGCCGGCCCTGACTGAGAGTACTAAATAGTAGTGTAGAAAAGACGAAAATAGAGGAAACAACACCGGAGGAAATAAAAGAAATAATTAAAAACCTAAAAACCAAGAAAGCACCAGGCTGCGATAACATTAACAACGTCGCGCTAAAAAACCTAAAACGCAAAAGACAGAATAACCTAAATAAAAACCTAAATAAAATAAACATAAACGCCGCACTGAAACTTGGAGTGTTTCCGACCAAATGGAAACACGCAAAAACGATCCTAATCCCGAAACCGAACAAACCCCGATACCTCACCTCCAGTTACAGACCAATAAGTCTGCTGACAGGTCTCAGTAAAATCACAGAAAAAGTAATACACAAAAGACTGACAGAAATAACTGAAGACAAACGTATCCTACCGGACGAACATTACGGCTTCAGGACAGAGCACTCCACCACCACCTATCAGACGACAAGAATAACCGAAGCAATAATCGACGCTTTCAACAAAGGGTTAGCCACGGGAGCCGACTTTCTGGACGTCTCTATGGCTTTCGACAAGGTATGGCACCTAGGTTTAATATACAAACTGCACCAATTTAAAATCCCAACAGCAATGATCAGACTATTGTTGTCATTTATCGGTAACAGAACGTTCCTAGTCAAAATAAACGACAGCATCTCCTCAACTCAGACAATGACAGCCGGTGTCCCACAAGGATCTGTCCTGGGGCCCCCTTCTTTACAGCATCTACACCGCAGACATCCCAAAACTAAACGACACAGAAATTGCGCTATATGCAGATGACAGGGCAATTTTCACAAGAGGATATTCGGCACCAAAATTACCTGGAAAGGATTAACGACTGGAGTAATACCTGGAGGATTAAACTAAACGCAGAAAAAAACCCAGGCAATTATCTTCACGAAGAAAAAAATTAAACACGAACCCAGTAGCTGCTTGAGAATTAACAACACGGACATAAAATGGAAAACCGAATTAAATATTTAGGCGTAATTCTAGATAAAGCTCTTGCATTTTCAGATCACATTAATCAGACAGCCAAAAAAGCAAAACAAATTAAAGGCTACCTCTACCCGCTCTTGAACAGGAAAAGCAAGCTGAACATAAGGAACAAACTACAAATCTACAAGTCCATAATGCGGCCAACAATGACGTACTCATCGACTTACTGGATACAATCCAAAGAACGGAAAATCTACAAACTTCAAATCATCCAGAACAAAACACTGAGAGAAATAACAGACTCGCCATGGTATATGGCAAATGAGCAACTGCACATCGATCTAAACATGGAGACAATCAAGCAACACATCCAAAACCAGCAACGAAAAGCTTCGAACGCATGAAAACGATGGCAATGACTACCCAACAATCAACAACGCAGCAAACTACAACATCAACGTCAAATGGAAACATCCAAAACCGCAACAACATAGGTAATAACTAAAATAACTGATCTTCCTTTTCACAGAAAAGCCCAAGTCCTACATCTCCGAACCCAGCGGAGCACCCAGCAACAAAACAGGCAGGAACAACAAGAACAAAACCGAGAGATACAGCAACCACCACGAGGACGAACAAGGAACCACCACGAGGACGAACCAGGAGCCACTACGAGGGCGAACCAGGAACCAACACCAGGACGAACCAAGAACCAACAGCGAGAAGAGAAAAAAAAAACATTTTATGATTGATTCATTTATACAGTTATGTTGTATAAGTAAATAACATGAATGAAAACAGAAGCTTGGTTTTAACAGTATTTAAAAATGTTTATTCGAGTAAATAAATATATAAATATATATAAAAAAACAGTGCACACAAACAGATAGTTAGTTTAATAAGTCACAGCCCAGTTAAGCATAGATGAAAACATATTTATGGTAAACAAGTATATAATCTATTTAAATCGACTAGAAATTCCTCCGCCTCTGCTATCTGAATGCGAATTTAGAGTGTCGGCAACTTTTTCCACAATGTTCGAACTGCTGTAAGGTTCTTTCATGTGAACTGCTTGTCCCAACCTTTCCAATGATTGAATCACCTCATCGTTGAACAGTGGCGATCTTTCATCTAAAACAAGCAATAAATAACTTTTATTTCATCATCAAAATTCGAAACAAAATATGTGGGCTTTCAGAAACTTGAGTCTCTTCCAATCTATGCATTGTTAAAATAATTATGTGTTATTGAAATAAACATGCCCCAAATTAGAAATAATTGTTGATATATTTTCAGAAGGAGGATTGCTCAAAAAATAAGCTCCCAAAAAGTAGAATTGAATGAAAGGTACATGTAATCAGAACTAAGAAGATTTCTTGTAGTTAGATATTTTAAGAAGGATCATAAGAAGAAAAAAAAATAAACTAGAGGAAGACAATAGATGAAATGGTAACGAAAATCGTCAAGTTGCAAAAATATAGAGCACAAGATAGAGGAAAGTACAGTATAATCTTGATAATCCGGTGGTTTGTTATTCCGGCCCGTTCAGTAATCCGGCGCTCTAGGAAAACACGTGTCTTTTCTTTACGCTGCCCCGCGCCGGATATAATCCTCGGGCACAGAAGAAATAAAGCCAAAAACAATAACATCCAGTGTTCTTGGAAAAAGGTGTGGCCAACACATCCTGCATTTAACTCTGAAAACTTGATTGACGATTCTGACCAAGCTAACTCCACTCTACAATTGTCTTACTATCAGTTCTTAGTTTGTACCTAACCTAACCTATATATATATATATATATATATATATATATATATATATATATATATATATATATATATATATATATATATATATATATATATATATATATATTATTCTTTCTGAAATAGAATAGTACATAAAATATGTAAAATTGTTATTGTTTTGTTTTAAACCTGATAATCCGCACTTTTTTGATAATCCGGCAGTTGTCTGGTTCATATGTGTCGGATTATCAAGATTATACTGTACATAGATAAGAATTTTCATTTAAAAAATGAACAGGCAACGGTTTGTGGAAAAATTATTTTGTTCTTCTTCTTCTTGTTACGTATAGGCCTACTTTGGACCACGCTTGTTCAACTGTTGGGCTTCATTATTTTGATCATTAAATAAAAAATTCTAGTATTACCTTCAAATCCGATGGTACCATCAGGTAATAGATTGAATCTAGGAAACTCAATTCCATCGGTGGCATTCTGTTTGGCAATAAGCAAAGATGGAATTATTTGTGAGGCTGTTCCAATATTATTAGCGCCCATGACCAGTCTCCGTCCACAAACATACTGGGAATCGGTGATAATAATTGGTATTCGACTACATGAAATACTTGCTCTCGCCCTTACGTCCGAAATGTAGCCCTCGTTGTTAAGTTCTTGAGATCCAAACACTTGATACAAACCACTAAAATTAAATATATCATATAATTAATTTATAAAATGTAATTAATGTGATTTATTAAATATTCTAAAATTTTGTTGCTTGTTAAATCGTTAGAATGAACCGATGTAGAAGCTTGAGTGACAACTGATAATAATAAGGCGGATTAACTAGAAATTTAAATATTAATGGATTAATTCAGTTTGCGATTTAATATCTATTGTAAAATATATTTTGTGAACTAGATAAATGTGTTTTACATAGCCTTGCCAACAGAAGCTTTAGCAGATTCTTGTGATTTTAATGTTAAAAATTATTTGCTTTGTCATCGGATTATATTACTATAAATATTATTATTACGTCATTTTTGCCCTTATGGACAGTGTTTGAACTGAAATATCTCATGATGACACAACTTTCACTTCTTTCCCTTCTTTTTCTGCTCTTCCCAAAATCTCTTCATCCTTTGACTGTGCTCCTGTTCGCTTTGTTCTGTTCCAGGTTCTGTTCTGTCCGGCTCATAATACTTTATTAGTACGAGAATATATACAAGGTACTTTTCCGAATAGAATTATAACTAAAAAATTACGGTTTTGAGAAAAATTGAGCAGCTACCCTAAACGCATTACATGAAAAAATTGAAGATGCTTTTACTACAATATATCCTGAAATGCTTCACAGCGTAAGAACGGGATTTCATCGTCTGGGTTATTGTTCAGCAGAACAAGGCAATTTATTTGAATATTTATTGTAAATAATTAGAATTACATTTTTTTTTAAATTCTATGTTTGAAACTATGGTTTTGAAAACATCATGTTTGTGTGAGTAAATACTGTAAAATAAATACATGATGACTTTCAATTCATTAGCAGGTTTTTAACCAGTGATTCTACACGTGATAATGTTTAATTAAATTCAATAAAAATTAATAATCAATGTAATGAAAAAACATTGTTAAATTATTGGACAACAATGTTCACCTACCTACATAATGTTTTAAACCTTTACAATAAATATAAACTTGACAAATTAAACTTTAACAATACAAAAATTAATAAAAATCATTAAAAATCATAATTCAATGCAATAATTAAAAACGTAAGATTAGTCGAAACACTAGATTACACAGAACCTCCAAAATGGTAAAATTTGACATCGAGCGACTCAAGAACTAAGTCAGAGACTGAACAACACAGACCTAAACAACTGACACCAACTGAAGGAGACTCTTGTCAAAGTGGCCAATGAACTCGCCCCTCTCGCTAGAAGAAAGAAGCATCCGTGGTGGACTGAAGACTGTGACAATGCAATAGCCCAAAGACAGATAGCCTGGCTGAAGTGGAATTCTAAAAAGACCAAGGAAAATTGGCACAAATTTTTGGAACAAAGAAAGATTACAGCCAAAATAATTCGAGGAACCAAACGAACCTTCACACAAAACCAACTAACCCAAATCGAAGAGAGTTTTGCTAAGAATAATTCCAGAGATTTCTTTGGAACCTTAAGCAGGTACCACTTCAGACACTCACAAGGCAAACTGGCTTATAACGACAACGACAACTGCCACCTTTTGGCTCAGTACTTTAATAATCTACTCAACTGTGACCCACCCAGCGAAGACTTTGACTATAAACAAACCACACCAAACCCGGACTCGCTTCCCCCTTCATTGGAAGAAGTTGGCCCGATCATTCAACTTCTTAAGAATAATAAGGCATCTGGAGAGGACTCTATCGTTGCTGAACTGTGGAAAGGTGCTGGAAACAATGCCGTGCGCAAGCTAACCGAGATCATCCAGGACATCTGGGAAACAGAGAAATTACCACCCGATTGGAAATCTGCTCTGATCCATCCGCTTCACAAAAAGGGAGATTTTACGGATCTAAACAACTACCGTGGAATTTCTCTCGTCCCGGTAACATACAAGATTCTCTCGAAGGCGTTACAAACAAGGGCAGAAAAATAGTTGGATAGTTAACTGGGAGAATACCAGGGGGCTTCAGGAAGACCCGATCCTGTGTTGAACAGATCCTCCACCTTAAAACTGTACTTGCATACTCCAAGATAAGAAACCGCAAGGTGGTCGTCACCTTTGTTGATTTTAGGAAGGCCTACGATTCCATCGAAAGAGAAACGCTTAACAAAGTACTCCAGGAACTAGAACTAGACAACAAAACCCGCAGAATAATCCTAGAAACTTTGACCAACACCCATTCCAAGGTTAAATTTAGAGGCGAGATTTCAGAAAGTTTCGAAATAAAAACTGGAGTGAGACAAGGAGATGGACTTTCCCCGCTTCTCTTGTGTCAACTGTGCCCTTGAAAAGGTTATGAGAGAATGGCACAAGGAACTGAACAATTTGGGTGCTCAGAGTGGTATCTACCTGGGACGTAAGAACGATGGTCTGGTTGTAGATTGCCTGGCCTTTGCAGATGACATGGCACTGTTTGCTGATTCTCTTGAGATGGCAACAATGCAGGTAAACTGTCTCAGAAAACAGGCTGCCAAAGTGGGTCTTCAAGTGTCGCTGGAGAAAACAGAATTCTTCACCAACATTAGAGAAGCAAACCGAGAGATGTTACTAGAACCGGGAAACATCAAGAGGACTGAGAAATTTAAGTATCTCGGCGAATGGATTGAAGCCAACTTATCAGAAAGAGCATCATTATCCAAGAGAGTCAGCAAGTTAGAACTAGCCTATCGGCTGACTAAGAACACTTACAATAAGAAATGCCTGTCACATACCTGAAACTTAAGCACTACACATCAGTCTTACGACCAGAAGCCCTATATGCCATGGAGTGTCTTTTCTTGAACCGAAGGGGTCTAATAGAGAAATTGGAAATCAGAGAGAGGAGAATCCTCAGGAAGATCCTAGGCCCGGTAAAAGAAGATGGGGAATTCCGAAGGCGGCATAACTCTGAGCTCTACGAACATATGGAGATGCTGTCTGACTGTGCAAGGAAAAGAAGGGTAGCTTTCTATGGCCACATTGCAAGATTGCCTCCAAACCGACTAACCAACCGTCTGTTCACCTTCTGGCAAAACAAGAAGCTTCGTACCACTTGGTTGACAGAGACCGAGAAGGATATTAATGAACTGGGAATAACAGATCTCAAAAACAGACAGTCTGTGAGACGGAGCCTAAAGGAAGTCCGTGGATTTCAGGAAAAACCTCGAAGGAAAGGTACCCCCTGGACAGATGAGAGAAAGGAGTTACACCGGCAGAAGATGCGACAATACTGGGCAAAGGTCAAAGCCCAACAGTTGAACAAGCGTGGTCCAAAGTAGGCCTATTCGAAAGAAGAAGAAGTAAGATTCGTCCAGCTGATGCCCTAATTCATGAGAGATTCCTAATACCGAGACGATAAAATTGTTACCTACGATTTCTCATCGGCTATTTTCGTTCATTTTCATGTATACAATCGGGTCGTTATTTACACATTATCATCATCATCATTGGCACGACAACCCGGGTTGAATCTTGGCCTTCTCTAGTATTTTTCTCCACCGGTCTCGGTCTCTGGCTCCTGTTCTACAGTTTGGCACCTTAATTGATCGTGCGTCTTGGCCTATCCAGTTGTTCCATCTGAGTCTGGGTCTTCCCTTCTATCTCCGCGCTTCTGGTTTGCTTGTATATATTTTTTTAATGGTCGTTTTTTTCATCGGCTCTTATAACGTGTCCAGCCCATTGCAGTCTACTCACATTAATTTTTATTATGATGTCGTTGTCTCCATATAATTCGTATAGTTCTGCGTTGTATCTTCTTCTCCATTGGTTGTCTCCATTTATATATTCTTCGTAATATTTTTCTTTCGAAGGTGGCTATTAGTTTTTCATCCTTCTTTGTTATCACCCACGCCTCCGAACCGTATTTTAGAACTTTCTAACTATTTCAGTTATCTTGGATGTTCGGGTAAGTGTCCTGGATATAAAGTGTTGTCTGAGGGCATAGTAACATATATTTGCTAAGACTAGTCTTCTTATAATATTTTCCTTCACGTTGTTTTGCCTATTTCCTAGTGAGCCTAGATATATGAATTAATATACCACTTCGATGTTGCATTCCCCGATCGTCAGGTTTTGCCCAATTCTATTCGCTCTTACATTTGCGGTTCCTATCATGTATTTCGTCTTGCTTTCATTTACTTGCAGACCCATTGTTCTGCCGGCTTCCTCGATTATAAATGGCTCCTTGACCGATGCGACCAATCTCCCTATTATGTTTATGTCGTCCGAATATGCCAGTATTTGGGTTGATTTGTTAAAGATTGTGCCTGCAGTTTGCACCTTGGAGTCCCTGATTACTTTCTCTAGCGGTATATTAAATAGCAGGCACGCCAGTGCATCGCCTTCCCGTAGTCCTCTTTGTGTGCTAAATTGCTCTGATGTGTCACTTTGTATTTTGACTGCACACCGGACGTTAGTTAATGTCACCTGAGTGAGTTCTACTAGCTTTTGGAGTATCTTAAATTAGCTTCGATCTGTTAACGTTATCGTATGCCGCCTTAAAGTCGATAAATGTGTGATATGTGTCTATGCTCCATTCATGCCTTTTCTCTAGTATCTGTCGTAGCTTAAACAGCTGGTCGGTGGTTGATTTGTTGGGTCGAAAGCCGCACTGATACTGTCTGATGATATCTTCAGCATAGATTAATAGACTATTGTGTAGTATGTTCTTCCCCTTTCTTGTGCAGGGGGCATAATATGTCAAGGCTCCATTCCGCTGGCATTGTTTGGGTGTTCCATATATCTATTATTATTTTATGGATCTGCTCTGCTAATGCTTCTCCTCGGCTTTTAAGTAGTTCTGCTGCGATTCCATCGCTTCCTGGCGACTTATTGTTGTTTAGATTTTTGATTGCGGCTATGACTTCTTCGTAGATTGGTGCGGGGGTATCCTCATATGCATTTTGTGCAGTCGGACTTGCTTGTGTTGCTACATTTCCAGCTTTTTCGTGGTCGTTTAACAGTTCTTGGAAATGTTCCGTCCAGCGTTCAAGCGTCCAAAGTTTTTCGGGCTTTGAATTTAAGATTTTTCCTTCCTTGTTCTGCACTTAGTGATTCTGGGCATAAACTCCCTTCTTGATTCGTTTACCTTCTGGTAGAATTTCCTGGTTTCATTATGTTTTCATGAGGCCTCTATTTATTCGATTTTCTTGTTTTCGAACGTGCGCTTTTTTGCCTTGTGTACCCGCTTTTCCTCTCGTCTCCGTTGTTTGTATAGTTTAGCTGCGTTTGTTGTGTTATGTCTTCGCTGCATTGCTTTATGGGCTTGGTTTTTCCTGTCGGTTGCCTCTCGGCATTCTTCGTCCAACCATCCGTTTGCCTTGGTTCCCGTGGTCGTGCCTATTACCTCGCTTGCGGCTGCCTTTATTGCTGTTTTGCACTTTTCCCATCGCTCTTCGACCCCGATTTCTCTATTTTCTGTTGGTTGCTATAGTTTTTTGCTTATATTTTCGGAAAGCTCCTGCTTGCAGGTATCTTCTTTCAGCTTCTCTATGTTGTACTTCAGCTGGCGCTGGGTTCTGGCTTCCTTGACCGTTGATATTCTGACTCTCAGGTTTGCTACCACTAGGTAGTGGTCTGAGTCTACATTTGCGCCTCAGCATGTTCTCACGTCTAGTATGTTGGATGCGTGGCGGGCGTCAATTAAGATGTGGTCTATCTGGTTGAATGTCTGTCCATCTGGTGACCGCCAGGATCTTTTATTAATATCTTTGTGGTCGAATCTTGTGCTACTTACTATCATATTTCTTGCAGATGCAAAGTTCACCAGTCTCTCTCCATTGGTGCTCGTGTCCTCGTGGAGGCTGTGCGTTCCTATATGATCCCTATAGATGGCTTCTCCACCCAGTTTTTCGTTAAAGTCGCCCAGGACGATTTTGATGTCATTTGCTGGGCATTGGTCACGTGTTCTTTCTAACTTGTCATAGAAATCATCCTTTTCGTCGTCTTCTTTGTCTTCCGTGGGAGCATGTGCATTTATAAGGCTTATGTTGAAGAATCTTCCTCGGATCCTGAGCCGGCATATTCTCTTGTCGATTGGGTTTTTTTCCATGAAAATCCGAAATCCATGACTAGTTGCCTAACTTTTCCGTTGACTACGAATCCACAAGGCGTGTTAACTGTTACTACAGTTGTAATACACGTCGGTGTTGGGCTTCTGCAGGATTCCATTTTTAAGCCATCTTATTTCTTGTATGGCAGTTACATTGGTTTGGTATTCTTGAAGGGTATCGGTTAATTGTTTCAGTGCACCAGTTCTATAGAGAGTACGCACGTTCCACGTACAAATTCTTAAATCGTTGTCCTTGTTTCGTTTGCCGTGTCGTTGCCGTTGGTTCCGTCCAGTCCGAGGCAAATCTTGAGGTTTCGTAATAAATGTCCTTTTACGGGGTTGGAGTTATTAGCCCCACGCCTCAACCCTCATCATTTATATTTACACATTATAATGAGTGCATATATGCATAACTTATATCGTCTACGCGAAAAAATATTCCGCAGTTTCATATATTTGGTTAGATAAGCGAGCGCAAAATTATGAAACTGCGAATTTCTTTTTGCAAAGACAAAGTAAATTATACATAAATGCACTTAGTATAGTGTGTATGTAACGACTCTTACATTTTATCACACTTTCATGTATCACTATGTATTCGCATTATAAGAGAATCATTAGCAGTATTAGGATGTTTAAATTTTTTGACAACGAATGCCTGTAAACCGGCAGAAAAAATATAAATTGTACGGCCCGCTTTAGAAGCTTCAGAACTGGAAGAGAATGTTAGTGTCATTCTCTTCGAGTTCTGTAGCTTCTAAAGCTGGCCGTACAATTTGTGTTTTTTCTGCAGGTTCACAGGTATTCGTTGTCTAAAAATTCCCATAAACCCGTAAATCTAAAAAAAACCGTAGTAGAATTACAACAGCAGTGCGAAAACACAGAAAATAAGGATAGACAGCCGAGAGCAAAGCCATCTCAGGAAGCTATGAAAAACAAGATTGCTCTACTCGAAAAAAATCTGAATGTATCGCTTTGTATTCTGCCAGAGATACCATGCCAAGCCGTGTTGAAGTTGATAAGCAGATCATTAAGTCACGTAAAAAATTAAAAGCACCGAAACAGTCTTTAAAGAGGAAGATTCCAAACGTAGTTGCCCAGAAGATGGCATGACCGCCATGTGGGCCGCCACATAACATGGTATGAAAAGAAAGTTAGATGATATTTGTCATGAAAATCCAGAAATAAAAAAAAAACTATCTATGAGGTATTCAATGGGATGTCCTAGCCTAGAGAATGATCAACCATTACTAAAATAAAATACTAAAAATAATAGCGGATATTGCTTTATTTGGGAGTGCAGCAGATGATAGACGACGAATAATCTGTAATCTGTTCGTAGTGTAAAAACTCTTGATGAACTTACACAAGAATTACATAAAATAGGAATTGACATTAGCCGAAGTGGGACATATCTTCGTTTGCTTCCAAGAAAATCAAATTCCGCAGAGGGACGAAGACATGTATCGACAGTTCCTGTTAAGTTCGCTCGGGCACAGACTGATCAGCACAAAAGCCACTTGGATAGCAGTTTTGCCGAAAGAACGATCCATTCTTTGGCGAACATAGCATCAATACTTGGACCACATCAAATATTTTTTTTATCTCAAGATGATAAAGCTCGGGTCCCTATTGGTGTAACTGCGGCCAATAAGCAAGCACCTCTTCTAATGCACATGGAATATATAGTCAAATTACCTGATCACGACTGGGTAATCGCTGAGCGGCATAAATTAATACCGTCAGTTTATGATGGTATCAACATAACTTCCAGTATGCTAGGACAACCGCAATCCGTTCGTTATTCTGGGCCAATATACCTCGCTATTCGAAGTAGAAAGCATAGTTCATCCACCGCTAATACTCATGCTCAAGATGTCGAGGTTTCCCATTGATTCCGACACTGTACGTCTTCATCTTTATTCCCTCCGCCCGGTAATAAATAGGTGCTGTTTTCTGAATCAGTGATGAACACCTTAACTTTTTTGTCTAATTTTGTCCAATATGTTTTAGTCCAGGGGTGGCAAACCGTTTTATCACCGCGTGCCATTTTTCTTAAGTTTCCACATTATGAAATGCTGACGTGCCCAATAACTTTGCCTGATTTACCAGATTAGCCCGAATACCTATCGGCTTGAATACGACATTTGAAAGTATCAAATTCCATCCCGATTTACAAAAATTATGGTTCACAGCGGGATCTCTTTAAGCACAGACCAATCTGTATTCAAAGCCAATTTTCAAATATTTTAGCATTTCTACTTCGATTAACAAGTTTCTTGGAAAGTAATAACACGCCGGCAAACAGTCAAAACGGCTTCTGGAAAAGTAGCTCAACTGAACCTACTTTGTTGCATAGTGTTAATTTTATAATTACTTCTCTAAATTGTAATCAGGAGGCTCTTACTTTATTTTACGACCTAAGTAAATCATTTGTCTCTTTTGATCACAAGCTCCTTCCACTAAGAATTGGAGTCACCAAGAACTGGGTAAAACCTTCCTTGAGTCAAAGAGGACGAACAGTGATCGTAAAAGGTTAAAAATCGGAAAGGAAATTAAAGAAGTTGGTGGCATCCCAAAGCTCTCTCTAATGGGACAAACTCTATTCTTGATATTTGTTATGATCACAAGCTCCTTCCACAAAAAATGAAGTTATTGGAGTTAGAGGCGTCGCCGAAAACTGGGTAAAATCTTCCTTGCATCAAAGAGCACGAACAATGATAGTAAATGGTTCAAAATCGGAAAAAAAATTAAAGAAGCGGGTGGTACCCCAAGGCTCTCTAATGGGACAAACTCTATTCTTGATATTTGTTATGATCACAAGCTCCTTCCACAATAAAATGAAGTTATTGGAATTAGAGGCGTCGCCAAGAACTGGGTAAAATCTTCATTGCATCAAAGAGGACGAACAGTGATAGTAAACGGTTCAAAACTGGAATGAATATTAAAGAAGCGGATGGTACCCCAAGGCTCTGTAATGGGACAAACTCTATTTTTGATATTTGTTATGATCACAAGCTCCTTCCAGAAAAAAATGAAGTTATTGGAATTAGTGGCGTCGCCAACAACTGAGCAAAATCTTTCTTGCATCAAAGACGATGAACAGTGATCGTAAACGGTTCAAAATCTGAAAGAAAATTAAAGTAGCGTGTGGTACCTCAAGGCTCCCTAATGGAAAAACTCTATTTTTGATATTTGTTATCATCACAAGCTCCTTCCACAATAAAATGAAGTTATTTGAATTAGAGGCTACGCCAAGAACTGGGTAAAATCTTCATTGCATCAAAGACGACGAACAGTGATCGTAAACGGTTCAAAACTGGAATAAATATTAAAGAAGCGGGTGGTACCCCAAGGCTCTGTAATGAGACAAACTCTATTTTTGAAATTTGTTATGATCACAAGCTCCTACCAGAAGAAAATGAAGTTATTGGAGTTAGTGGCGTCGCCAACAACTGAGCAAAATCTTCCTTGCACCAAAGAGGATGAACAGTTATCGTAAACGGTTCAAAATCGGAAAGAAAATTAAAGTAGCGGGTGGTACCTCAAGGCTCTCTAATGGGACAAACCTTTCCTTTCGCAAAAAAAATTGAGTTATTGGAGTTAGAGGCGTCGCAAGAACTGGGACAAATCTTCCTTGCATCAAACAGGACGAACAGTGATTCTAAACGGTTCAAAATCGGAAAGAAAATTAAAGAAGAGGGTGGTACCCCAAGGCTCTCTAATGGGACAAACTCTATTCTTGATATTTGTTATGGTCACAAGCTCCTTCCACAAAAAACTAAAGTTATTGGAGATAAAGGCGTCGCCAAGAAGTGGGTAAAATCTTCCTTGCGTCAAAGAGGACGAACTGTGATCGTAATCGGTTCAAAATCAAAGCTATATTCTTGATATTTGTTAATTATTTCGCGCAAACAGATAATGTTGCAATTATATTTTGTACGCTGACGATACCAACAATTCAATATCTAACCCACACATACACTATTTAATTAAAAGTAGCAATTTAAAATCAAAAACGTTAGGGGATGATGTATAAGTCTCTAATGGACTTTAAATATACGCAAAACTTACTTTATGATTACAGTGTACTTAAAATTTTTTTAAATTTGAATCAATAAAATTTCTAGGGATTGATAACACTTGATCAAAAGCTAAAATGGGACAATAATATTGAACTAACATGTTGTATGCCTATTCCAAACAACAAGAAGAAGAAGAAGTACTAACATGTTCGACTTTAAGTACTATGTGTTATCTGATTCTAAACCTAAGAGAATGTGAAAATGTTGATTCTGCTAATATTTTACGCCATCGTTCAATCTAGCTTATCATACGGTCTAATATTTTGGGGTCAGCAGTAAATATTAATGCGGTATTTAAAAATACTTATATTACGAGCGATATTCAATGTACATCCTCTTTGTGCTTCATCAAGCACAACATTTTAACGCTACCATCCTTCTCCCGCGTGCCAATAAAAATTTCCAGCGTGTAAGCTGTGCCATAGGCACGCGTGCCATAGGTTTGCCACCGCTGTTTTAGTCCAATCACTAAGCTTAACAGAAGGAGCGTTTGCAAAAGATTCTACTGTATTTCCGTAGGACCATTCCTTGACCATCTCAGGTTAATTTATATATTTACTACAACAGTTTATGTATATATATATATATATATATATATATATATATATATATATATATTAGGATGATAAATATAGTTATCTAAGACCCTTCAAGGCTGGCAGTGTTGTAAAACCCAAAGGCTGCAATTAATATATTTTTAGCCCAACAACCAATGTTTCAATGTTTGTTGTTGATTAAACCAAGTAGATTGAAGGTTTATTTTATTTTCTATGTAAGTTTGTTTATTTTTAAATGTATTAAGACGTGCAATTCGGGTTGAAATTTTGAGTATCAATCAGGACGGATTGAGTTTTCCTGCTTCGAAAAT
This sequence comes from Phosphuga atrata, assembly GCA_944588485.1. Taxonomy (NCBI): domain Eukaryota; kingdom Metazoa; phylum Arthropoda; class Insecta; order Coleoptera; family Silphidae; genus Phosphuga; species Phosphuga atrata. The sequence goes on along the minus strand of OX155895.1, from coordinate 12,814,596 downwards.
ATACAATTACATTCAATTCAAATGTAACCATCTACGCACGAAGATATTAGAAAGATTCCAACTCCGGCAGTGCGCGTAGTTATAAGAGTTTTTAGTTTTAGAAATAAATTAGTTGTCATCAAAGTATACAATTTTTATTTCCCAAAAAACATTCAGTTCCAGTGCCGATCGAAATTTAGTATACTGGAAAGAAAGGTGAGAAGAGTAACCGGTCTAATATTAATAAATGTTCTAAACAAAAGTATTCGTCTTAGATCCCAGAAGGGTACGACAGTCAATATCATTAGAATGTCGAGCAACAAAAGAAAATATAAAAGTGGCTCAGAAAAACGCAAATAGATCGCATATTACGAATATTAACCAATTCTGTCAAAATTAAACAAACTCTTTTACGATAGAAGAAACGAATAAAGATTCGAAGAAACTAAAAACAAATTTGATTCTCCTGCGATTGCGACTACTTCGGCACAAGCAGCCGATCATAAAATATGGATGTTCTGATTTATATTCAGTTAAAACATGGTCTGAGGTAGGTGTGGTTGAAAATTTGATCAGAAATATCAACGCTCAACTACAGCTGTTTAGTGCTCCTAGTGTTCATTCCAACATTGAAGAGAAAACATCATTTCTTAATAAACATTCTATAAAAGCAAAAATCAACTTGCCATTCAAAACAGATATTTATATTAGAAAATTGCCAAATGGTGAGTTTGTTCCAAGAAATTGTATATCATCTTCGGCAGATTTTAAGAGATTTTTTTTGTGCACTTTGTGTAGTATTTAGTATAAGCGCTAACAGTAACTTTGTAAAAGATGGATGTAATGATTTCCGACATATATTATATCAAAGAATATGTGAACGCAAAGTTTCTTTTTCGCATGACAAAGCTGTTGAAGCATAGTTTTAATGCAAAAAGATCTAAAAACATTGAAATTCAAGTGAGCAAAAATTCTGTTTCTGCTAGACAAAAACAAATAGAAAGCAATCGATTAATTGTTTCTCGCATAATCTATATAATATTATTTATTTCAAAACAAGGAATTGTTTACAGAAGCAAAGATGAAAGTAGTGCAAACGTTAAGCTAGGTAATTGTCTTGAATTATATATTCTTTTAGCAAAATACAACGAAATATTAAAAAACCATATTGTAAAAATTTCTAATAATCAAAAAAATTGTTGGCCTACATTCTTAAGTAAAACAACAGTTAAAAGCCTTATTTGTATCATTATACAACTTGTGAAAGAAAATGTTGCAAACCAAATAAAAGAAAATAAAAAAAAATCTGTTCAAATAGATTCTACAAAAGATGTAAGTGTAGTTGAACAATGTGCAATAATATGCAGATATGTGTTTAATGGTAGAGTATATGAAAAGCTTATTAGTGTAGTGTAACAACTATTCCATTCAAAAAAATACGATCCACATGTAAAAATTCAGCTAGTGATCAAGTCTTTGCTTTTAAGCGCGTACGACCTTAGGCTGACAAAAATAAAACTATAATTCATATTTTAAGCAATGTCGGTAAGATAATAAGGATTTTCAAAGCAAATTTACAACGTGCCGAGTAGGTTTCGAATTATCATCAATTTACCAACATCACGCAACAACTGCAAACCGACTACGATTATCTCAAATATAGCCCATACAACGTCAGTTGGTCGCTGAGAAATGAAATTTATTATCAAACATATCATCTGGCATAAAATAATTAGCAGTCGGAGTAGTGTTGTCAATATTTCGTACCATGCTATAATTTTAGAAATGATGTTTGGAATGCTAAATAGTTTATTTATAAGACCCATTTTTGTGAATGATACAACTTTATAAATACTATATAAGAATCGCAATAATGTATTTTGTATGAATATACTATATATACCTGTTTGAAACGCAATTTTATATTTTATATAAATATACTATATATACGCAATAATATATTTTATATGAATATACTATATATAGCTGGAAACAACTTTTGTGACCAAACCGAACGATATTACTAAATTTGCAAAGAATACTTTTTTGTGCACACCCAAGTTTTAAATGCCACGATCCGGGTTACATTTTTCTATTTTGAAGAGTTGAAGAGATATTTGCAAAAATATGAAATATACAAAGATATATATATATATATATATATATATATATATATATACATAAATACATATATTTATTTATATATATATATATATATATATATATATATATATATTTATCTGTCTGCAACCAGAGTAGCAAAACGATTTACTAATTGTAAGTTACTAACTTCATGGTGTGAATTTTCGTTACATTATACGCGCAAAATTATGCGCCCAAGGAAGTATACACTATATACTACAAAAAAGTATATACCACAAAAGATGTAAGTGTAGTTGAACAATGTGCAATAATATGCAAATATGTGTTTAATGGTAGAGTATATGAAAGGCTTATTAGTGTAGTGTAACAACTATTCCATTCAAAAAATACGATCCACATGTAAAAATTCAGCTAGTGATCAAGTCTTTGCTTTTAAGCGCGTACGACCTTAGGCTGACAAAAATAAAACTATAATTAATTTTTTAAGCAATGTCGGTAAGATAATAAGGATTTTCAAAGCAAATTTACAACGTGCCGAGTAGGTTTCGAATTTTCATCAAGTTACCAAAATCACGCAACACCTGCAAACCGACTACGATTATCTCAAATATAGCCGATACGACGTCAGTTGGTCGCTGAGAAATTAAATTTATTATCAAACATATCATCTGGCATAAATTAATTAGCAGTCGGAGTGGTGTCAATATTTCGTGCCATGCTATTTTAGAAATGATATTTAGAATGCTCAATAGTTTATTTATAAGACCCATTTTTGTGAATGAAACAACTTAATAAATACTATATAAGAATCGCAATAATGTATTTTGTATGAATATACTATATATACCTGTTTGAAACGCAATTATATATTTTATATAAATATACTATATATGTACGCAATAATATATTTTATATGAATATACTATATATGTACGCAATAATATATTTTATATGAATATACTATATATAGCTGGAAACAACTTTTGTGGCCAAACCGAACGATATTACTAAATTTGCAAAGAATACTTTTTTGTGCACACCCAAGTTTTAAATACGACGATCCGGGTTACAATTTTCTATTTTGAAGAGTTGAAGAGATATTTGCAAAAATATGAAATATATTTTTGCGTATATATATAGTATATTTATATAAAATTTATTATTGCGTGTATATATAGTACATTTATATAAAATTTATTATTGCGTGTATATATAGTATATTTATTCAAATAGTTCATACAGATATATATATATATATATATATATATATATATATATATATATATATATATATATATATATATATATATATATATATATACGTATGCAACCAGAGTAGCAAAGAGATTTACTAATTGAAGTTACTAACTTCATGGTGTGAATTTTCGTTACAATATGCGCGCAAAATTATGCACCCAAGGAAGTATAACTTCAAAAAAATAATGTTATGTAATTATTCAGTGGAGCTGTATCACAGTCTAATTGCTAGCCCTAGAACATTTTTTATTTATTTATTACAAAATTTATATTACAATGCTTAACAAAGTATATATAAATAGTTCCAAAGGACTACCACAGGGACTAAAGTCCGTACGCGGTTCGGTATATAACTTAAATCTAAAATTATTAACTAAAGCTTATTCTAAATTAACGCTAAAAAAAAATCAAACTAATAATTCAGCTCATTTGCATTTTACTCAGTAGAACACAATCGTAGCACAATATGTTTTCAATGGGTTTTTACAATTGTTGTTTTGTAGTGTCTTAAGTTCATTTGGCATTCTGTTAAAGTTATCTCATCCAACATACTCTGATTTTCTTTTTCCCACTTCTAACTTTGGTTTAGGTATTTTGATAAACTTATTCCTTGTTTTTACTACACTGGATTTAAATTCATTTGACATATCCCCATAATAATATAAGACTGCTTCATAAAATATATTTTTGACTCAATTCTAATGGTAATTTCACATTATTGTTAGTTTTAATTAAGACTTTAATAACTTTTTCATATATGTTATATAATAATGACATTATAGTCTTATTTGCAGATCCCCATGCTATAATACCATAAGTGACAACACTGTAGTAGAGTCCATACATACATAATTATCATTAAGTTTTCTGGTGATAATATTTTGCTTAAAGTAATTGAAGAGAGTGAAAAGTGTTAAATATCTGGGAATTTATCGAGTTTACGGGTCTATTGAAATTTAGTGTTATGGACTTTTTACCTGGTGTAACTGTTATTAATCGTCCTTGTCACGGGTTAACGGAAAGGTCGCAAAGGTCGGAAAGCAAAAATGTAGCTTCTAAGTTATTTGATTCAATAAATATTCGTGTTTTTCTTGAAATAGTTGTAAACATTGTCAACGTGACAGATAGTCGACGCGAACGCAAATAACTAGATGTTGCCACGTTTATTATTTTTTCTAATTATCAACAGATTTGCTTCGAAATAAAAAAAAAAGGAAAACTAGTAATATATCCAGGGAAAAATGTAAATAAATTAAGATTTTCATCAAATTAAATAAAAAAAAATCGCCAGAACCTCCATCTGGAAAATACAAATTAAATTTTGAAATTAAAAAAAAACAGATAAAACCTTACATTGGACCGAGAGTTCGAGCTGCCGCGCGTATGTTGTCTTGATTTATCTTCCCGCTTCGCGGCGGGCAACCTAATCTAACCAGGGTTAAACCAACGGCCCTTGCCACTTTGTCCTACATTGGACCGAGAGTTCGCGTTGCTGCGCGTATGTTGTCTCGATTTATTTTCCCGCTTCGCGGCGGACAGCCTAATCTAACCAAGGTAAAACCACCAATAAAATCCACACGAGACATTACACCGTAGCTGTTCGTTGAAATCTGGTTGAAATATGAATGCAAATTCAATACGACTTAACATAATATATAACATAATATATTATGCTTAACATAATATATATGCTGCCATAGTTAGTTTTTCATATAAAAGCAAAGAGGATCGGATCCTCTTTGATATAAACGGGCAAGAATAAACGTGACAACATCCAAATAATTGCGTTCACATATACTGTCTGCAATCTTAAAAATGTAAAAAAAAAATTCAACAAAAACAACGTAGAGGCTTAATTTTTGAAATTTCCGTATTGCATCTTTGCTAGATATTGTTTTATGTTCTCGCAAGTGGAGATTCGAGATAGTTTATTTATTCGAGTTTGTTTATTTTCGAGTTTATTTATTTTATTTTAATTAATAATTATGTATGCGCTCGAGCTTATGGCTTATACAGACGGAAGACCTAGTGATGCAACTTTTGTTTGTAGTATAGTTTAAGTAATAGTTTTAAGTAATAGTGTAAAATTAGTAATAGTGTAGGTACTAGTGTAAAAACTCTCAGATTAATTGTCTGTGACAATTCAAAGTTCCAGTGCTGGTAAGTTTTACTCCTTATTAATACATATATAAATATTAGTTATTATGACTATTTTTACTATTTTAATAAATCGTTAGTTATAAATATACACGTCTACGGTCTATAATATGTCTAAAGAAAGAAAAAGAAAACCTATTCTAAAGATTTGAAAGCGTCAGTTTCGCAGACGTGTACAGGAAGAATGTTCAAAGTATTATTTTGAAGAATCTGACGAATATTCAACATCTTTCATGTCAAATTGTGTGACACCTGTAAAAACTCCAGTGTCATTCAGTTTTGGCAGTGATGAGTCTGATATATCAGCTATACCTCCATCTTTCATGTCAAATTGTGTGACACCTGCAAAAACTTTAGTCTCATCAAGTTCTAGCAATGATGAGTCTGATTATTTCCAGTTATAGATAATAATTCAGAAGATAATCATAGCCTTGAACCCCTGAATGTTAGTAATGAATATGTAAAATTAGGAAACGAAAACAATGACTTGCAGCCTTTTCTTGCCCAATGGGCAGGGAGTAATCAAATCCCACACATTGCTGTATCATCATTATTAAAAATACTGAAAAAGTATCCATGCCATTCTAACTTGCCATCAGATGCTAGAACACTTCTTAGTACTCCAAGAACAACAAGTATTAAGAAAGGTGAATATAGCAATTTCGGATTACATCACGGAATAACACAATTGATAAAAAAGTATTTAGCAGAACTGAACAATAATATTGAATTAAGTATAGGCATTGATGGGCTCCCCTTATCTAGATTATCTAAAAAATCATTGTGGCCTATTTTAGGATCTATCTCTCAACTTGTATCATGGTGATGAAAAACCTTCACTTGTGAATGAATATTTACATAATTTCCTTCAAGAAACAAAGGAAATATGTCAGAATGGGATATGGTATCACAATAAATTTTGACCTGCAATATTCTATCTTTCCGTTTAGATGCACCAGCAAAATCATTTGTTTTGAATATTAAAGGCCATACAGGTTATAATAGCTGTACCAAATGTAGGATTTGTTGTTTTTAATATTTCGGAGTATGTAGAATACAATTTGAATAATTTAACAAAAACTTTATTGAAAATAAAACTTAACTTTATAAACTTAACGTGTATACCAAAGAAAAAACCTTTACTCGACTTCCGCTATGCGCATGCAAAAATCGATACCCTTAAGCCGGCCGCTCAGTGCTGCCAACCATCAGAGCAACAAAAACACCTACACAGGACACAAAATACAACACCTTCCCTTGTTCAAGTAGGTGTTTATTGTTCATTCACACCCACATCATTAAATAGTCTTTTCAATCTGGGTCCATGTAGAGCCTTCGTGAGTCCATCAGCTAGCTGATCCTCGCTGTCTACCTTGGCCACAGTTATTTCACCATCACACACCTTTTCTCTTACAAAGAAGTCCCTTATGTGGATATGCTTGGTCCTCTTGTGTAGCTCTGGGTTTTGAGCTAACTTGATTGCTGCTTCATTGTCAACTCGCAACTCAGGGCTTTTGTTGTTATTTGCAACCAGACAACTTCTCTTGTTGCCTCGCTTCCTGCAACTACTTCAGCTTCTGTTGTGGATATGGCTACTGAAGTTTGTCTCTGACTGAACCAACTTACTGCTCCCCCCTGAAAAAATGCAGATAACTCCTGTTGTAGATCATCCGGTTGCCTCATCTCTCCCATGGTCTGCATCACTGTATGCAATCAGATGGTCTGAATTGCCTGTTGCCTTATAGGTGATCCCATAGTCCACTGTGCCTTTAAGATATCTCAATATTCTCTTTACTGCAACAATGTCCACATCACTAGGGTTCTCCAGGCTTCTTGATGCAACCCCAACTGCGTAAGCTAGGTCTGGCCTTGTTCCAGTCATCAGATACATCAAAGCACCAACTACAGATCTATATGGATAGTTTTTATTAGATTTTGCCGAAACATCATCTACCTTCCCTGCTTTGACTATTGGAGTTTTTGCTGCTCTGCATTCGGCCATTCCGAATCGTTCCAACACCCTTGCTGCATAACTACTTTGTGTCACTTTTATGCTTCCATCTACTCTTTGATTGATTTCAATCCCTAGGAAATAGTCTGCTGGCTTTGAGGTAATCTTGAACTCGGACCTGAGTTCTTCTTCAAACTTTAGTAAGTCTGTTTCACTACTGGCTGCTACCAGTCCATCATCTACATATAGAGCCACTATTCATTTTCCACTTGTACTGTTTCTGACATACAGACAGGGATCGGCTTCAGTCTGTATAAATTCTTTGTCTCTCAGGAAACTCCCAAAACGTTTATTCCAACATCTTGGAGCCTGTTTTAGACCATACAAACTTTTTGTTAGCCTGCACACTCTTGCTGTCCCATCATTGAATCCTTCTGGTTGCTCCATGTAGAGTTCCTCCTCTAATTGTCCATATAAAAATGCTTTTGATACATCGAATTGCATTAGTTTCATACTTTCCCTTGCTGCTGTGCTTAGTAGAGCCCTTATTGTGGCACCTCTCACAACTGGACTGAATGTCTGCTCATAATCGGTGCCTTTCCTTTGTGCACATCCCTTGATGACCAACCTAGCCTTGTATTTATCTATAGAACCATCTGCAAGCGTCTTTATCTTGTAGACCCACATGGACTTAAGTAATTTCTTTCCTTGTGGTAGTAGTTGAAGCTGCCACGTGTCGTTTTCTTCAAGGGCTTTCATTTCTGTTTTCATTGCCTCTTGCCAGTTATTCTTTTCAGTGCTGCTGATGGCTTCCTGGTACGTCATTGGCTCATCTCCATTGTGTTCTACAAACATGACATAGTCTTTAAACCTGTCTGGGTTCTTCAGCTTTGACCTGTCTTGGAGTCCCATTACCTCTTCTGTATCCTGCTCCACTTCATTAGTCTTACTGTCACTTTCTTCGTCTAAAATATCATTATCTTCGACACAATCGAGCTGCTTATCTTCACTTGATTCTGGAGACTGAAAGTTCATTATATTCCTCACTACCTTTTCATTGAATATCACATCCCGAGAACGGAGGATTTGATTTTGACTTCTTATCCAAATCCTGTATCCCTCATCTCCATCGTAGCCAACTAGCGTCCCTTTGATTGCTTTGGTGTCCATCTTTTTCCTTTTCTGCTTTGGAACATGGACATATGCTGGACAACCTATTACTCTCAAATGAGTTAATCTGGGTTTCTTACCAAACCAAAGTTCATATGGCGTTTTTCCCTCTATCATTGTTGGTCCAGTTCGGTTTAGGATGTAAGCTGGTAAGCTGCTGTGTTGATTAATTCTGCCCATAACACTTGTGGCAGTTCTTCATGTACCAGTCTTAGGGTCCTAGCAACTTCCACTAAAGTTCTATTTTCCCTCTCACTGCATCCATTTTGTTGTGGTGTTTAGGGCATGGTCAACCGTTGTCGAATACCATTTTCATCTAAATACTTTTTGATTACATTGTTATCAAACTCACCACCATTGTCACTAAGAACCTCAACTATCGAATGTCCCATTGTTTTTGAAACACTCAGCATTAATTTAAGTTTATCTACTACTTCTGACTTGTGTCTCACGAAGTACACCATCCTAAACTTACTAAAGTCATCTTTGAACACTACATAATATTTAAATTTAGATATTGAAAAACAGAATGGACCACAAACATCTGCATGTATAAGTTCTCCTGGTTTAGTTGCCTTTTTCCTGGTACCAAACTTTAATCTATGTTGCTTACCATAGATACAACCTTCACACAGTTCACTATCTAAATCAGTTTTTATCAGTCTCTTGTTTTGGTGTCCAAACCTCTCATGGTAAACTTGAAGGATGTTGAAGGATGTTCACTCTCAACAACATTTATTTTAGCCACTTTTAGAGTTGATGGTTTAGCCACCAACTTGTATAGACCCCCATTCTTTTGTCTTATCCCAATTACACACACTTTTTCTTTTACACTAAATTTAACTGTGTTACCATTAGATATAAATTGACTGTTTGGAGCCTTATTGTGTGCTGCTGGAACACTGAACAAGTTTCCATTAATATCAGGCACATACCACACATCATTAAGTTCTACTGACTTGATCTTACTATTTACAACTGTATTTAGAACCACTTGTCCCTTGCCATATGCTTTCATTATGTTCCCATTTGCTGCTTTCACTCCTTGAAGGCTTGTGAATTCTTCATATTTGTTAAAGAATTCCTTTTGGAATGTTGTGTGTCTAGTTGCTCCATTATCAAAAAACCAGTCATTGCAGTTAGTAGGTCCTGTTGCCATAACTTCTTCTAAATGAAGTGCTTCTGAAGGTTCCCCGTTACTTACATTGGTTGTTTTCTTTGGTGGTCTTCCATCACTTATCCATTTTCTACACTGTTTAATGAAATGCCCCTTATTTTTACAATAATGACACTCTTTATTATTATTATTAAAAGGTTTCTTAAACTTTGCTTTTCCACCTTTTTCTTCATACTTGTGAGTCTTCACAAAAAGAGTCTCTTGAGTAGTTACCTGATCATTTTTGGACTGTAGAGCTCTCTCAAAAGCACAAAGTTGAGCAGTCAGGTTTTCCATGGTTCTCTCCTTTTTGTTTAGCATTCTCCAACTAGATGAAAATTAAAAATATTCTTCTGGAAGAGTTCCAATTACTTGGCACATAAACAATAGATCGGAGTTTTCTTTCTTCTCTAGTTCTGTCTTTAATTCCTTCCAGATATTTTTCAATTTGGTCACATGAGACATCACATCATCTCCTACACTCATTTTATAATTAAACAGTTTCATGCATAAATCATAGGCCTTATCCTCATTAATGCAATCGAACAACCTGTGTAGTTCAAGCCACATTTCACTGGCACTGGTGAGACTTCGAACTTTTTCATATGTTTCCTCAGTCATATTACTTGTGATAATTATCATTGCATTACAATCCGCCTTGGTAAATTCACTTAATTCAATTTTATACATATTTATCTGGGCGGCAGTGGCTCCTTCTTGTAAGGTGGGCTTAACTAATTTCCCCTCCAAAATGTCCAATGCTTTAGGGACACCTCTGAGTATTATACATACTCTACCTTTCCAATTCAGCCAATTTGCCTTTCCTTCCAGATGGGTTATTTGAATTTTCATTAGATCCATTTTGGTCGAGTCTAATCTAGTCAAAACTTTAGGTCTAAGTTATTTTCCTTTAGTTTGAAAATACTTTGCAAATTTACTCTTTATCCTTGGAAACACTCTGGAACCATAACCTGTTGTGTTTTTAATATTTCGGAGTATGTAGAATACAATTTGAATAATTTAACAAAAACTTTATTGAAAATAAAACTTAACTTTATAAACTTAACGTGTATACCAAAGAAAAAACCGTTACTCGACTTCCGCTATGCGCATGCAAAAATCGATACCCTTAAGCCGGCCACTCAGTGCTGCCAACCATCAGAGCAACAAAAACACCTACACAGGACACAAAATACAACAGGATTGAAGGTAAATATATTAAGAATATGAGAGAAAGAACATATACTGATTTTCTAAATAGAACAGATGAAGAATTTCATAAAAGATATAGTTGTTTAGAAGATATACCAAAATTTGATCTGATCAAAAATGTTCAGTTGGATTATATGCCATTGTGTGTTTGGGTGTGGTTCGCAAATTATTATATTTATGGCTATTCGGTGACCTAAGAGTACTTATGCAGCATCGCAAATCAAATGAAATTTCAGAACGCCTGCAAAATATTTTCTTTTATATTCCAAAAGAATTTGCAAGAAAACCACGATCCCCTGATTATGTGAAGTTGTGGAAAGCAACAGAGTTTAGACAACTTTTATTACATACTGGACCAACAGTATTCAAATCCATTTTAAACTTGGATATTTATCACAATTTTATGACACTCCATGTTGCAATAAGGATTTTGTGCAGTTATGAGCTACACACAGATCTACTGGATTATGCCTAAAGTCTACATTTTGTATCATCATTTATAATAATATATGGAAAACATCATGTCTCACACAATATTCATGGTCTCATTCATCTTGGACAAGATGTAAAAAATCTTGGCACACTTGATCGCTTTAGTGCATTTCAGTTTGAAAACTATATGCAAACTTTAAAAAAACTATTGAGAAAAAGTGATTGGCCAACAACAATTAAATACATGTTACTTAGAAATAGAAAAAAGTATGACTAGAAAAACAAAAATAATGACATCCATACTTGTAATGAATACAAATTCTCTACACTTTGATGGTCTGTTACCTGAAGGTTGTACAGATCCACAATATAAGATTATAGCTTGCAAAAATTCCATGCTGCATGCTGGAAGCAAAGCAGATAACTGCTGTGGTTTGTTAGAGGGTAGAATAATTTTATTGACCAACATTGCATATGATCCGGCCAAAAATATTCCCATTGTTGTGGGTAATGCATTTCAAGAAAGAGAAAATTTATATGAAATACCATGTCTATCTTCATTACTTGGAATCTGGGTGGTTAGCAAACTTTCAGGCACAAAAACTTGGCCGTTGACCCATGTTACTAAAAAATACTTGATTTTGCCTCACAAAAAAAATAAATCATCAGTTTTTCCATTATTACATATAGGCTAGACCAGGGGTCTCCAAACTACGGCCCGAGGGCCACATCCGGCCCGCGGACAGATTTTGTCCGGCCCGCGGAGAGCTAGCATACTTGAAAACTCCTTTTTGAGAACATATTTTTTATAGCAAATTAAATTTAGTTTACTGAAGTATTCTAATTTTATGTTGAATAATTATTAATATGACATCTACATTGATATGGTCACGGGCTAACTACTCATAACATTGTTGTAGGCTTATTGTTATTGTTTTTGTGATAAGTTGGATAAAGAAACACAGAATTGTAATGAGTAAAGACATGTATAATATGCAGAAAATTTAACTTCAGTATATAATAACTAACAAATTATTGAAATGAATCCAACTAACAATTTATACATTTTAAATAAAAACATAACTTATAACAAGCATAATGACAATGAAATACTAATGAGATTTATGTAATTGAGATTTTCCACTGACAATAGTTTGTAGTTGTGGACTAATTTTACTTGTACCAATTATTAAAAGAGATTTAAGATGCTTATCAGTTAATTTAGATCTGTAAACATTTTTTGTGTACTTCATTTTGGAGAAAGTCTTCTCACACAAATAAGTAGTACCAAAAACAGAAAACAGCCCACGAGCAAATTTATGCAAATTATCAAATTGTGTCAGTGGAAGACTCTTATAAAATTCCAACAAAGATGAGTTTTGATATTTGTTCTTAATTATATCACTGCACTGTAGATCAATCATTTCCATTTGAAGTTCCGGGGCTAGGGTTTCAATGTCAGTATCAAAAGGATTCTGAAAAATCTTAATTTGATTCGCAATGGCATCAAAGTCCGAGAAACGAGTATCAAAATTTATTTTCAAAGCACTCAAAGTTTCGATTGCAAAATCGATAGGAAACTCAGTCTCAGTGGTGTGGCTGAATATTTCACATGTTTTAAAATGTGAAAAACATTTACTTCATAGTTGTGATTGAAACAGTATCAATTTCTTCCGGAATGATTTGATATTAGTGTATAAATCAGGAAGATGCTGGTTTTCTCCTTGCAATCTCAAATTCAGTTCGTTCACATGTTTTGTCAAATCAACATAGAATGCTAACTTCGCCATGCGTTGTTTTGTAATTCAGTAAGAGGGCGATGCTTTTCATTCAAAAAAAATTCGATCACTGCTCGAAGTTCAAAAAAGCGCTGAAGGACTTTCCCACAACTAATCCAACGTACGGCAGTATGACAAGGTAAGTCATTTTCTCCAATCTCTTCAATAAATTGTTGGAATTGTCGGTGATTCAGCCCAAAAGATCTGATAAAATTAACAGTTGATATGACTGGTTTCGGAACTTCAGACATATCCAAACATTTTCCGCACAAAGACTGTTGATGAATGATACAATGTAAGACTAATGGTTTTGAACCACCATCATTTTCTACAGCCTTTGACACCAGAGCGACCACTCATTTATCTTTCCCACTCATGTTTTTCCCTCCATCAGTTGTAATACATTTCAAGTTTTTCCATCGAAGGCTCTTTTGATTAATGGCCTTTTCAACTCCTTTAAAAATATCTGCACCAGTAGTTGTGCCATGAATACTATACATATCAAGAAGTTCTTCATGCACTTCATAGCTTTTATCTACTCCTTGAATATAAATCAACATCTTGACACATCCAAGGCCAAAGAAAACCACTCAACATGTCCATTTTTGTCGAACAGTTGAGAGGATATATTTTCAGCGATGTTTTCTACCCTGTGTGTTTGTTTTCTACAGTGTTTGCTGACATACTGACAGTTTTTAATAAATTTACCTTTTCAGGGCACATTTCTTCGGCTACTGCAATTATGCATTCTTTGATCATTTCTCCATCGGTGAATGGTTTCACGAGTTGCAGCCTCTTGTTCAGTTTTGAGTTTTTTAAATGAAGATTGCTGCGATTTCAATCCGCGGTTCATAGCTTCGAATTTTTCTGTCCGCAAACTTCCTGTATATTTTGAGTAATTTTGAAAATGTTTTGTTTCATAATGACGTTTAATGTTATATTCCTTGAGAACGGCTATGCTTTCATTGCAAATCAAACATAGCGCCTTGTTACTGGACTCAATTACGAAATACTGAATGTTCCACTAATTTTTGAAGTTTCTGCATTCACTATCATTTTTTCGCTTCTTTTCCATACTACTAAATCACACACAAAAGCAACAATTCGAATCAAAATACTGTTACAAAGATGTTTTAAACTTAAACACGCACAAACACGTTTTAAGGAGGTACGCACTATTTTATTTCACAACAGTGTCATAGGAACTGACTTGTGGTTGCGCCACTAGCCTTCTTATATATTCCAATTACTGCCATCTAGAAGTGAGTGGAAGACACCAGTACTTTCTCGAACCAACGAGATTATTCTGTACGTGCTATTAGCGCCATCTGTTAGCGATAGAAGGTACTACCTATTTCCGCTTGTGTCCACCAGATATCGTGTCACGTTACTCCTCATGGCTAGTACTCTACGACTAATCTAGAAATTACAGATAATGACAGGAAAATTAATAATATGCAGTGTAGCCGTTTTGCAGACTTTAGTCCGATTTGCAGCCTTTTTTAAACGTTGCGTACTTTTTCGGACTTTTTTTTTCATCAGTGGACTATTTCACTTTTTACCACCGGCAACAATGATAATATGGTTTTGGCCCTCTGAACTTACTGGAGTAATCAGTATGGCCCTAAGGCTGGAAAGTTTGGAGACCCCTGGGCTAGACAAACAAGACTAGACAGACAAGACTAAACAGACAAGACTAGACAGAAAAGATTATAGAGATAAGACTAGTCAGACAAGATTAGGCAATTCAGGGGGGCACTTACATCAGTAGCTTGCTGCTTCGCCTCATAAATAAAATAAAAAAACCCAACAAAACTTTTATTTTCCTTGTTTATATTATAATATAGACCATTCGAAAGGACCTAGTTTTTATGTTGTCGAATTTGAGGACGGCATTCAATTAGTACCAAAGAATTGGATGACAAATCAAAAAACAGAAGCTTATTGGCCAACATTTACAAACAACAAAAAGTTTGACAAAGCTGTTAAAGAAAAAGAAGCTGTGAAAACTTCATGGCAACTCTTTCCAATTGTTAAAATACTTACAACAGTAAGTTATTTTTATTTTCATGAAACAATTAATGTTTACTAACTTTTAATTTATTAGATAAATCGCCTTGAATATTTTTAGTGATAAATTTTCATAGATCACAACTCATTTTACTTATTTGGCTGTTTTATATCTGGTACAGTTTTTGAACAAAAATATTCTCATTTCAGAAACTTATGAAAATGGAAAAAAAGTTAAAAGAAGCAGAAATGTTTTCTGACATAAATAATAGTGATGTGGATTAGGCAGAATTAAAGAAAAACAGAAGAAAACGAGCACGTGTTATAAATTCGAATAGTGATGATTGATGATGAATCTGATTCCGAAAATAATGGACTGTGCATATTACCACCTTTTCCTACCACTCTAGCGAACAGAAAAAAATCATCATCTAATCCAAAACCTCAGCTTTTAAAAGTCAAACAAACAAATAATGAATGTGAATTGCTGCACCCTTCAACTTCAGCAACACACTGTGATAGACAAGTTGATGGTTCATCAACTTCTTTCTCTAATGATTCATCAGGTAATGATAAATTATTTAAATACAAGATCTTAGTATTTTTAGTTTTCGACTATTCATACCAATTATTCTACATTCGCTGATATTATTTTATAAGCAAAAAAGTATATACACTTTTTTAATTTATTTTATACTGAGCATAAAAATAATTCATGCAACAACAATTTGGTTATATAGTTTTCATTTCAGATTGGCGCAGTTTCCAACACCTTGTGGTTTAAATGTTTTTAAGTTTTTAGATGAGCATGAGAGAAGTTCTGGAACAGTTGACGGAAAAATCAAGCTCCTATGAAAAGACCACTGCTGCTAATATTGTTCCAGAACATCGAACTAATATTATGAAAACTTTTCCTTTACTTGATATGCAAGCCTTGGAAATCATCAAAAGAAACTTGTGTGATGACCAATTCAAGAAAGACCTGGCAAGTATTAGTAGCTTTACTTTACAAATTTTTCTAATTATTCAGACTGTAAATAAATGATATATTATATACTTTTATATTCCTGTTTTTAGATGACCGAGTTATCGAAAATTGGTGGCCCTAATACCAGAATTGCAAAAATCATGGAGCTAGTATTTTAAAATTTTGTCGCGGAGAAGTTTAGTTGGATTGGCGGCAAAAAAAATTAATTTTCTCCAACTTACTCATCTATTTGAGTAAGTCAACTAAACTCATCAGCCAGTTTAAAATCTAGATTTTTTTCAGGCACAGGCTATTAGCAAATATAGGGGATGGAAATTAAAATCAGGGAAATAAAGCAAGGGAAGATGAAGCAGCATGAAATTTTTTTACATAATATGTTAATTAAAAATTAAGCATTTGTTTTATTTATTCACCTTTTTTTGGGCGGTGTTGCAATATCCTCACGTGATCTATAATATCCCATGCGGGATATCCTATAGATATTGTGTGGGCGGACATTTTTGTATCCTAGGGATATCCCAGAGAGGTCCCATAGACATCTCAGGATAATCCCAGGATATCTTTTTAAGTTCAATACGATATCCATAGGATATTCTCAGGATGACCCTGTGCTGTGTGGGATATATATATATATATATATATATATATATATATATATATATATATATATATATATATATATATATATATATATATATATATTGTATATTGTGTTGTATTGTTTTCTCGGGGATTCCGCGTTGATGCTGAGGGTTGGCTCTGAAAAGAAGCGGATTCTCGACGTTTCGGCGAACTAACATTCGCCATTCTCAAGAGATATGTGCGTCCGTACGGGTCAACCATTAGACGCATACTGAGAGCTCGTTCGTGCGATGCGACTACTTATAGCTGTCTGGCTTCGGGTCATGCGTGTTGTGTGCGGTGCTTCGGTTCGGTTGTTTGTTTGTTTTGTTGGTCGTACATGAGTCTGTGGTGTCTGGGATTGCATTTTGAGGGTGGATATGATCGGTCGCCATGCTGGGGGCAGTCTCAAGGAATCGTCTCTCGTGTTCATGCAGTAGTCTCGTTTTTCTATCTCTATGGCTTATCTGTATACTCGTGACATTTCGTGGCTAATCTGTGCAACAGTCCTTGAATTTCTAAAGTCCATCCAGTGACCGGTGTTTGTGTGTTGGACAAGTGCCGATGAAACTTTGTCTCTGTGTCTGACTGAAACTACATGTTCTTGAATCCTAGCAGATATTTTTCTATTGGTACGTCCAATGTAGGTTCGTTCACATGTTCCGCAAGGTATTTCGTAAATTCCATGGGATTCTAACGGGATGGTGTCTTTAACGCTGCGTAGCATGGAGGATATTTTCTGGTTAGGTTTGAAAATGGTGTCGATGTTGTGTCTTTTAAGTATTCTGGCGATTTTGTCAGTTGATCCATGAACATATGGTAGGTATGCTGTGCTAACGGGTTTCTGGCGTTCTTCAGTTCTTTGACTACTGTTCTCTGTACGACGGAAAGCTCTGGATATTAAGCTGTTTGGATATCCATTTGAAGAAAGAGCTTCTCGTAAGTTCCTCAATTCTTTCGGTAAGTTAAGCTGGTCGGCTAGTCTTTTGGATCGGGTGGTAAGAGTGTTGACTACAGATGCTAGTTGTTTGGGATGATGGTGCGAAGAAGCGTTCAGATATCTGTCTGTGTGGGTTGTTTTCCGGTACACAGTGTGGCTCAAAGTGCCGTCAGGTTTCTTCTGTACCAAAACATCCAAGAAAGGAAGTTGTTGATGCTTTTCTATCTCCATTGTGAATTTAATTTGGTCGTGTTCGGAGTTAAGATGGTTAAGGAATTTGTCCAGCTCTGGTCTGCCGTGGGGCCAGATTACAAATGTGTCGTCAACATATCTTAACCAGAGTGTAGGTTTAAGTGTGGCTGATGAGATTGCCTTTTCCTCAAAATCTGTAAGAAATATGTTGGCTATAACTGGGGATAGAGGTGAACCCATTGGTGCTCCTAGGACTTGTTTGTATATTTTTTTCCATCGTACCTAAAGTATGTATTCTTTAAACAATGTTCTGCCAGATCTGATACATACTTTTCTGGTTTTAATTTTGATCTTATGATGTTTAAGGCCTCAGGGACCGGTACTTTTGTTAATAAAGATACAATGTCAAAGCTCACAAGGAGGTGGCCGCGCTGGAGTTGGTGATTTTTCAGTATGTCTATGAAGTGTTCAGCATTGCGGACATAGGAATCATAATCTTCTGCGTATGGTTGTAAACATTTTGCTAAATTTTCAGAGCCAACCCTCAGCATCAACGCGGAATCCCCGAGAAAACAATACAAAACAGGTATCTATCCGCGAAAACCTCAAATACAACATTATAAACCTCCACGGGGAGGAAATTTACCACCTCACCCGTAGTTTCGAGAAACTACGGACAAAGCGCTCTCAATTATTATGCGATTCAGCATTTTTACGTCGCTGTAAGATATACAGACATAACACCCGTCTGTATGAGGCTGTCACACCAAAATCCGACAGCCAGGTCAAATAAAATACTACACAACGCAAGCCAAGCTTTGCTTCGGGACGAAATCCAAACCAAACGACAGAAACTTGACAGCATCAGCCAAAATATCCTGACAACCCACATAGCTCTAACCACTACGCTACACCCTCTCCTCTGGCAACAGATAGACTTAATATCTAACAACAGAGCCGAACAGAATAGATTATTAATTACCAATAGACAGAAAGAAAAATACAACCTTCTCAGACGGAGACAAAAACCTGCACCAAAACCACTCAACATCGACAAAGTGGTTTACAATCTTTCAGACCAGCCCCTAGACGAACCTACCAAAACCGTACTGGCCAAGGGTTTTAACTTTGCAATAGCACCAACTCGCCTTCCCAAAGAAGACATAATCACTGGTATCGAGACTGCTATTTCACAACTCCCTGCCACATTAGCCGAGACAATAAGACAGGAAACATGCCACATCTTAAGATCTGCCAAACCACCGACAAGAAACATCTTATACGAGGAATTCAAAGCCCTCAAGGCACTAAGAGAAAACAACGGCATTGTCGTCCTACCACCTGACAAGGGAAATTGCTCTGTAGTCATGAACAGTGCTAACTATAAACAAAAAAACCGGCCAAGTGCGAGTGACTCGCGCACCGAGGGTTCCGTACAAACTTGTATAGTATAGTATTATTATGTAGATTATCAACATATTATGTAGATTATAAAGAAAAATTAGACGAAATATAATATATACAGGATGTTAAAGGATTTGAGTATGTCGCATGTCGGTTATAAACAAGCAAAATTTAGACATAATATATACCCTGTATTTATTATGTATATAGAGCGTACGTGATGAAATGCATAACAAATATAAACAAAGAAAATTCAGAATAAACAGCTTGGTGCCAACACATACTTTTTAACCTTCGGACCTTACTTGAAAAGGACCTAACTGTATGCAACCCATATGCTTCTGGAGCCTGACAATACCACTACGACAACATTAGTATATTTTCATAAATTTGTAATAGTAAATTCGCATTTTTCTTGTAATTAAACTACATATTTACGGTTTTCGGATTTTTCCCTTTACATGTGCTGTAAGACACCGCTTCTTGCCAAATTTCATGATTCTAGGTGAACGGGAAATACCCTATAGGTTTTGATTCCCTTGTGAAATCGCAAAATATGCGACATAAACGGTCATATCTTTAGATCGCGTTGACTTACAAGTTTGATTTTTTCACAGCCGAAAGAGACCGCAGACCCGAGTATTTGATACAAATTTCAACTTGTTACCTTTACGCGTTCCTGAGAAAAAGGTCTTGACAGACAGACAGACGGACAGACAGACAGACAGACAGACAGACAGACAGACAGACAGACAGACAGACGGACAACAAAGTGATCCTATAAGGGTTCCGTTTTCGGTACGGAACCCTAAAAATGACCACAATCTTAGATGATCCAGCTTATCTACCCAGTACAACTGACCCCACAACCTATCTTGAGAAAACTACCAAACAAAAGATCCTAAGCTCTGGCATTGACAAGGAATCAATGAATTATCTTATACCAAGGGAGAAATCTTCACAGTGTCCCAAGATATATGGTTTACCAATGATCCACAAAGATGGAGCCCCACTACGACCAATAGTAAGCTCCATTGGTTCACCGGTCCAACTTCTTGCGAAACATTTAGCAAAATGTTTACAACCATACGCAGAAGATTGTGATTCCTATGTCCGCAATGCTGAACACTTCATAGACATACTGAAAAATCACCAACTCCAGCCCGGCCACCTCCTTGTGAGCTTTGACATTGTATCTTTATTCACAAAAGTACCGGTCCCTGAGGCCTTAAACATCATAAGATCAAAATTAAAACCAGAAAAGTATGTATCAGATCTGGCAGAACATTGTTTAAAGAATACATACTTTAGGTACGATGGTCAAATATACAAACAAGTCCTAGGAGCACCAATGGGTTCACCTCTATCCCCAGTAATAGCCAACATATTTCTTACAGATTTTGAGGAAAAGGCAATCTCATCAGCCACACTTAAACCTACACTCTGGTTAAGATATGTTGACGACACATTTGTAATCTGGCCCCACGGCAGACCAGAGCTGGACAAATTCCTTAACCATCTTAACTCCGAACACGACCAAATTAAATTCGCAATGGAGATAGAAAAGCATCAACAACTTCCTTTCTTGGATGTTTTGGTACAGAAGAAACCTGACGGCACTTTGAGCCACACTGTGTACCGGAAAACAACCCACACAGACAGATATCTGAACGCTTCTTCGCACCATCATCCCAAACCACTAGCATCTGTAGTCAACACTCTTACCACCCGATCCAAAAGACTAGCCGACCAGCTTAACTTACCGAAAGAATTGAGGAACTTACGAGAAGCTCTTTCTTCAAATGGCTATCCAAACAGCTTAATATCCAGAGCTTTCCGTCGTACAGAGAACAGTAGTCAAAGAACTGAAGAACGCCAGAAACCCGTTAGCACAGCATACCTACCATATGTTCATGGATCAACTGACAAAATCGCCAGAATACTTAAAAGACACAACATCGACACCATTTTCAAACCTAACCAGAAAATATTCTCCATGCTACGCAGCGTTAAAGACACCATCCCGTTAGAATCCCATGGAATTTACGAAATACCTTGCGGAACATGTGAACGAACCTACATTGGACGTACCAATAGAAAAATATCTGCTAGGATTCAAGAACATGTAGTTTCAGTCAGACACAGACACAAAGTTTCATCTGCACTTGTCCAACACACAAACACCGGTCACTGGATGGACTTTAGAAATTCAAGGACTGTTGCACAGATTAGCCACGAAATGTCACGAGTATACAGAGAAGCCATAGAGATAGAAAAACGAGACTACTGCATGAACACGAGAGACGATTCCTTGAGACTGCCCCCAGCATGGCGACCGATCATATCCACCCTCAAAATGCATTCCCAGACACCCCAGACTCATGTACGACCAACAAAACAAACAAACAACCGAACCGAAGCACCGCACACAACACGCATGACCCGAAGCCAGACAGCTATAAGTAGTCGCATCGCACGAACGAGCTCTCAGTATGCGTCTAATGGTTGACCCGTACGGACGCATATATCTCTTGAGAATGGCGAATGTTATTTCGCCGAAACGTCGAGAATCCGCTTCTTTTCAGAGCCAACTCTCAGCATCAACGCGGAATCTCCGAGAAAATACAACACAGGTATCTATCCGCGAAAACCTCAAATACAACATATATATATATATATATATATATATATATATATATATATATATATATATATATATATATATATATATATATATATATATACCCAGATATTTAACACTTTTCACTCTCTTCAAAGATTCATCACGCAACTTAATATCAATTATGCCCGGTACGCTATCACAATAGTTACCAAAAGTTATGTAAACTGTTTTATTAATGTTTAGTGTCAATTTATTTTTATTAAGATAATTACTAATTTTAATTAATTGTAGATTCAAAATTTGTTCCAATAACTTCCATGTTGATGCTTGGCACAATACTACCATATCATCAGCATACGATACTATATCACAGTTCATAGTACACTCTATGAAAATATCATTAATATATATATATAATAAACAGGAGAGGTCCTAATATGGTACCTTGTGGAACCCCCATTTCAAAAGATTCAAAACTACTTTTGATTCTGTTATTGATCTTGACACATTGCTTCCTTCCTGTTAAATAACTTTTAATTAACTCCAATGCAATTCCACGTATACCATACTTATTTAACTGGTGTAGTAATATTTTGTGATTGACGGTATCAAAAGCTTTAGCTAGGTCAAGAAAAACCGCAGCATTTGGTTGGCTTTTATCAAGACAATCATAAATTTTATTAGTAACATAAGCTAATGCATCTTTTGTACCAGTTCCTCTTTTAAAACCAAACTGATTTTGTGATAAAATGTTTTCTTTGTTTAAAAATTTAATATCTTTGAGCAAAATTTTCTCCAAATTTTTTGCAAAATTTGAAATTAAAGAAATTGGTCTATAATTAGTTGCAAGCTTTTTATCACCCTGCTTAAATATTGGTACTATTTCCGCTAGTTTAAAGTGTCTTGGACAAAATCCTTCAACTGTACTTAGATTAATAATATGAACTAGTATAGGGCAAATATATGGTGACATCAATTTGATCAGATATGTGTGTACATTATCTATCAACACCTCCCGCTTTGTTCTTTAGTTTGGAAATAATCTTGGCTACTTTTTCCACATTAGTTAAATTTATAAATATAGATTCATGTATAAGATTTATCTTACTTGTAAGGATATTATCATTATTATGAATTTTAGAAGTCAAGTTACTTCCAACTTTACAAAAAAAAATATTAAAATGGTCTGCAATATCTTTTTCGTCTCTTATAGTACAATTCGTTACACTATCTATCATTTCTTCCACCTGCACATTACTTTTTTTGCCTTTACCTATCTTGCCATTTACATAACACCATAGTCTTTTAACATCATTTTTATATGCATCAATATGGCTTTTTTCAAAATTGTTTTTAGCCACTTTTATTACCTTTTTTAATCTAGAATTGTATATTTTGTATTTATTTTTTGCATGTACATTATGTATATCTTTTTTCCATTTTTTGTACAACTTTTCTTTAGTTTTGGTGGAAATAATTATAGCTGGGGTAATCCATGATCTTTTTGCCTTTTTATAAGTTTTTTTTTAATATGTGTAGATGATTTAATTATAGTACTAACTTTATATATAAATTCATTACAAGCTTCATCAACATCAGTAATATTTAATATCTCTTCCCATTTAGTCTTATCACAAAGTTCAATAAATACAGTTTTGTCTAAACAACCGTACTCCGATATTCCATTAACTATAGGATCTTATTGATACTTAGTACTAATAGACCAGGGTAGAAGTCTTAAAAACTGGTCAAAAGTGAAAAAAATTATAGTAGAATGAAACCAAGAGGAAGAGGATATAACAAAAATAAAAGGAAAAATAATTTACGGGCGATCTGAGGTCGGGAAGTGGAAGGGGGTGAGTTTTTAAGGGTGAAAAACGGTTCATCTCGATTTCCGGCAAAACTACAAGTCGTATGGAAAAAAGTTAAATAGCAAAGTGGTAGGTAATAAAAAGATCTACAACTTTTGTATTTACACTTTTTTCACATAACCTCAAAATTTTTGTCAAAAATTCGAATAACCAAGTTTTTGGTTTTTTATTTTTAACTTTTATAACAATTTTTTTTTTTAACGAAATTTGGTGAAAATTTATCTTTTCACCTTATTTTCACTTCATATCGAAAAATCACCCTTATTTTCAATCGAAAATTCTCGCGTCAAAATTTCCTCTTTTTTAAAAAAGTCGGTGAGCTTTTTATTCGTTGAAATCTCTACTTTCTGATGGTGTAAAAATAAAAATACATTACTATGGTAAATGTTCTCAAAAAACGACAAAAAAATCGAATCCGGAATTTTTTATATATAATATTAATTATATATAATATTCCAGAAAATTTTGCAAGAAAAATTTTTATCTAACGAGAAAAACAAGGACAAAATAATCAGAAGTTTAATGAAAAGATCACAGTCACATGGATTTCCCTGTAAACAAGCAAAAGAAGATGCTGATGCTAGCATAATTAAGACCTCGATAGAAATTGCCAAAGATACTAATAAAACTGTCATTGTTGTGGGTCAAGATATTGATCTTTTGGTCCTTTTAAATCAACTTAATTCAGATAATCATGACATTTATTTTCTCAAGCCAGGTTCTGGAAATGTGAAAGATCTATTTTTCACGTCTAATAGCTTCAAATATGAACCTTCCAAAAACATTGTTGCATTTCTGCATTGTTTTTCTGGTTGCGATACATTGTTTTTCGGGTCAGCGTTGAATGTTGCAGGAATGTTGCAGCAATGTTGCAGGAAGGCTGCACAACATTCCGAATGTTGAAGCAACATTCCTGAACATTCCAGTGGTAACGTAGCAATGTGAATGTTGCAGCAACATTCCTACAACATTCCAGTTGCAACATTACAATGTGAATGTTGCAGCAACATTCCTGAACATTCCAGTGGCAACATTGCAATGTGAATGTTGCAGCAACATTCATACAACATTCCAGTTGCAATATTACAATGTGAATGTTGTAGCAACATTCCTACAACATTCCAATAAGGCTGCGCCAATTATTTTTTTCATTATTAATATTATCATTTATTTTTACTGTGATTATTTTTACTCGTCTCACTTTTTTTTATTCTTATACTCAAAAATGTATTATATTTTTAGTTATTTTTCCGATCGGCGTGTGTATTTTCCGCAGATCGGAATATGCATACACAATGCGTGTATATCAATGAAACGTTGCTGTATTTATCTACGCTCTCTCTTCTTTCTGTACTCCTCTCTTCCACTTTTATGTAGTGTATTAAGGCGGGATTACGATGAACTTAACGTGACGAGATGAGACGTGATGAAAACCTAAAACGCAATGTTTTATATGCGGCCCATTACGATCGAGGTAATGTGAAGTATCCGAACTTAACATAATGTGAAATCTACCAATGTCCAAAGTATCACGTCGTGTCGCCTTATCTTTCAGCCAATCAACGCTCTCGATTCTTGCGCGCATGCACTCGAATTCAAGAGTGGCATTTTCCATTGTGTTGTTTCATTCACTTTGTATACAGTTCGAAAAGTTATTGTATAAATCAAGAGTTAAAAATATCGATTAATGACGTTTTGTCAGTCGAGTGTGCTCGATAGAAATTGCCAAAGATACTAATAAAACTGTCATTGTTGTGGGTCAAGATATTGATCTTTTGGTCCTTTTAAATCAACTTAATTCAGATAATCATGACATTTATTTTCTCAAGCCAGGTTCTGGAATGAGAAAACGGATGTATCCCCAAATATATGATAAGGGGCATGCAGGTTTCAAAAAAAGACCGCATGGAAGAATGTGGCCGAAACAATGAATGGTAAGTTATGTTGCATCTTTTTATTCGAAACTTACAGTTCATACTTTTCTATATCCTTTCTATCCTTATTTCAGCAACAGTGAAAGAATGTAGCTCCAGGTGGCAAACGCTTCCTGAGAGGTTTGTCAAAGAGAAGTGGATTGTTGAGCTTGATGGGATGGGTCAGGGGCAGAGGCATCGACTTGTCCAGAATGGCCCTTATTGCAAATATTGCAATTCCTGAACCCCATATTAGGAAAAGGAAGTGTTTGAAGGCTGAGTCCCTCCTAAACGCGTTTACATAACCTATTTTTACAACAAACACGTTGCCTTAAAATTTAGTTGATAAGGTCGTTCGAATAAGAAACGATGTTTTAGCCAATTGATGATTGGTTTTAAATCGATGATTGGTTTTTAATCGAAATTACTCTGCAGTAAGTTTATTTCTTTAAAAGTGAACATTTTTATATTTATGCCAGATATTTTTACTTATATTTTATATTGTCCTACAATTTTACAGAGACTTGGCGGAGAGAAATGGTCGGAAAAAGATATAGAAGAGAAATTGCTTATTCAAACTCCAACAAGAGTGAGTCGAGCCAAAAAAAGCAAATGCGGAAGTTTCCTCCGATGAGAATAACAATAACAGTACATGAATTTAAAAAAATATTAAAAGTGAAAGTGAAATTTGTAAATAAAAGAGAAGAATAAAACTAAAAATATAATTTTCTATTTTTCAATATTCAATATATTCCTATAACATTCCTGGAATATTCGCAATATTCCTGCAACATTCTTGCAATGTTCGCAATCTTCCTGCAACATTCATGCAATGTTCGTAATGTTCCCGCAACGTTCGTAATGTTCCCGCAACGTTCGTAATGTTCCCGCAACGTTCCTGCAATGTTCCCGCAACGTTCCTCCAATGTTCGTAATGTTCCCGCAACGTTCCTGCAATGTTCGCAACATTCCCGCAACGTTCCTGCAATGTTCCGTGCAACGTTCCCACAACATTTCTGAACGTTGCAGAGAGGCGGACATAGGAATGTTATAGGAATGTTGCAGCAATGTTTAACGTTGCGAAAGTAACATTGCTGCAACATTCAACGCTGGCTGGGAACATCTGGATTTGCCGGAAAAGGAAAGAAAAGTATCGTAAAATCATTATTAGACGATAAAAATTTGTCAAATTTGGCCAATATTTTTTTTCAAAAAGATGCAAACAAAGAAGATATCGAAAGAAATGGATTACAATTAATCAAATCTATTTATAAATGTAAATATGTTAATATAACACTGAATCAATTAAGATTTCAAAAATATCAATGGGCAAAAATTAAATCATCTTTCTTATTGGCAAATCTCCCACCCACAGAAGGTGCAGCAGAACAACACTGTTACAGGGCATATTATCAGCTCCAAGCTTGGCTGGGAAAGGAACTGACAGCAACAGATTGGGACTGGAAGCAACATCAACGTGACATTATGCCCAAATTTACAGAAAAGGAATTAATTCCGGAAGTATTGCTGAAAACTATTTGCTGCAGCTGTGAAACTGGATGTAATAGTTTAAAATGTGGCTGCCGAAAACGGTTTGAAATGCACTGATTTATGCTCAAATTGTCATGGTTCTGAAAATTGCTCTAATGTGGAAGAAAAAAGCTACGAGGAAGTTGACGATTTAGATACAATTGTCGAAGAAAAACCGATGCAGACTAGAAATAATGATGAAGACGGTGATGGTCTTGAAGATCTCAACGATTTATTAGAAACGGGAAGGTTTGTCGAATCTAGCGATGCAGAAATGCCATTAAAGAGACAAAAACTAATGGATAAGTGATTAGAATTCAAGATAATGTATTTAGAAATAACATAAATCTTACTAAAATTTATGACATAAATGTAATTATTATTTCATAATACAACTTTTTTACTGAAAAAAATTGCAGCAGTCACATTTTTTAGATGAAATCTCCTTTAAATCCTACCTTTAATTATATTGAAAACAACTATTTTCGCATATTTTTTGCAATCTTGATGTTTTATGGATTTCTAATTTTTTTGTTTATCAATGTAACATGGAATCTAACGATTCTCGAGTAATTAAAGTATAGATTTTAATGAATAACTCAAAATTGCACTCAGTGATTGACAGAAAAAATTTTGGATTCGAGTTTTTTTCGTTTTTTGAATTTTTTGAGAACATTTACCATAGTAATGTATTTTTATTTTTACGCCATCAGAAAGTAGAGATTTCAACGAATAAAAAGCTCACCGACTTTTTTAAAAAAGAGGAAATTTTGACGCGAGAATTTTCGATTGAAAATAAGGGTGATTTTTCGATATGAAGTGAAAATAAGGTGAAAAAATAAATATTTTAAATAAAAAAAAATACAGTGTGTTTGGGATATGAAAAGATAAATTTTCACCAAATTTCGCTAAAAAAAAAAATTGTTATAAAAGTTAAAAATGAAAAACCAAAATCTTGCTTATTCGTATTTTTCACATAAATTTTGAGGTTATGTGAAAAAAGTGTAAATACAAAAGTTGTAGATCTTTTTATTACATACAACTTTGCCATTTAACTTTTTTCCGTAAAACTTGTAGTTTTGCCGGAAATCGAGAGATGAGGGTGAGTTTTTGAGGGTGAAAAACGGTTCATTTTTTCACCCTTAAAAACTCACCACCTTCCACTTCCCGACCTCAGATTGCCGTAAATTATTTTTCCTTTCATTTTTGTTATATTTTCTTCCTTTTCCAATTAGTTTCATCCTACTATTATTTTTTTCGGTTTCAAAAATTATCGACCCTGGTCTATAATGGATAATGATCCGTTAAATCATAATTAAGTCTCATAGACTCAATATTTAAATCAGACTTTATATAGGCATTATCTATACATGACTGTTCATTATTAGTTCCAACTCTAGTAACTTTAGTAAAATAAGGTAAATAACCGTTCTCAAGAAAGTTATTTAAAATCATTTGGCTTTCTACATCATTTTTCCACAGATTAATATTATAGTCACCTATGATAATATGGTTTTTAATATTACCAATATTGCACAAGTATCCATACAAAGTATTAATAAAAGTCTCTTTTGATGACGTGATAGAATGAGATCTATAAACAGCACTAATTAGTAGTGATTCAATTTGATCAATTCATTTGATCGATTCAATTTGTGCGATTTCCGCATTTAAAATTTTTATGTTTTCAACTTCTGTGCAACTTACTTTATATTTAATATCATTTTGTATGTATACAGCAACCCCATCAGCTTTATTCAGTACACTTCTTCTTCTTCTTTCGAATAGGCCTACTTTGGACCACGCTTGTTCAACTGTTGGGCTTTGACCTTTGCCCAGTATTGTCGCATCTTCTGCCGGTGTAACTCCTTTCTCTCTTCTGTCCAGGGGGTACCTTTCCTTCGAGGTTTTTCCTGAAATCCACGGACTTCCTTTAGAGTGCGTCTCACAGACTGTCTGTTTTTGAGATCTGTTATTCCCAGTTCTATAATATCCTTCTCGGTCTCTGTCAACCAAGTGGTACGAAGCTTCCTGTTTTGCTGGTGAACAGACAGTTTGTTAGTCGGTTTGGAGGCAATCTTGCAATGTGGCCATAGAAAGCTACCCTTCTTTTCCTTGCACAGTCAGAGAGTATCTCAATATGTTCGTAGAGCTCAGAGTTATGTTGTCTTCGGAAAACCCCATCTTCCTTTACCGGGCCTAGAATCTTCCTAAGGATTCTCCTCTCTCTGATTTCCAATTTCTCTATTAGACCCTTC
This sequence comes from Phosphuga atrata, assembly GCA_944588485.1. NCBI lineage: Eukaryota > Metazoa > Arthropoda > Insecta > Coleoptera > Silphidae > Phosphuga > Phosphuga atrata. The sequence continues at coordinate 12,785,051 of OX155895.1, read as the reverse complement.
GGTTCAAGGAAAGACACTCTGTGGCATATAGGGCTTCTGGTCGTAAGACTGATGTGTAGTGCTTAAGTTTCAGGTTGCGTGACAGGCATTTCTTATTGTAAGTGTTTTTAGTCAGCCGATAGGCTAGTTCTAACTTGCTGACTCTCCTGGATAATGATGCTCTTTCTGATAAGTTGGGTTCAATCCATTTGCCGAGATACTTAAATTTCTCAGTCCTCTTGATGTTTCCCTGTTCTAGTAACATCTCTCTGTTTGCTTCTCTAATGTTGGTGAAGAATTCTGTTTTCTCCAGCGACACTTAAAGACCCACTTTGGCAGCCTGTTTTCTGAGACAGTTTACCTGCATTGTTGCCATCTCAAGAGAATCAGCAAACAGTGCCATGTCATCTGCAAAAGCCAGGCAATCTACAACCAGTCCATCGTTCTTACGTCCCAGGTAGATACCACTCTGAGCACCCAAATTGTTCAGTTCCTTGCGCCATTCTCTCATAACTTTTTCAAGGACACAGTTGAAGAGAAGTGGGGAAAGTCCATCTCCTTGTCTCACTCCAGTTTTTATTTCGAAGCTTTCTGAAATCTCGCCTCTAAATTTAACCTTGGAATGGGTGTTGGTCAAAGTTTCTAGAATTAGTCTGCGGGTTTTGTTGTCCAGTGCTAGTTCCTGGAGTACTTTGTTAAGCGCTTCTCTATCGATGGAATCGTAGGCCTTCCTAAAATCAACAAAGGTGACGACCACCTTGCGGTTTCTCATCTTGGAGCATGCAAGTACAGTTTTAAGGTTAAGGATCTGTTCAACACAGGATCGGGTCTTCCTAAAGCCCCCCTGGTATTCTCCCAGTTGACTATCCAACTGATTTTCTGTCCTTGTTTGTAACGCTTTCGAGAGACTCTTGTATGTTACCGGGACGAGAGAAATTCCACGGTAGTTGTTTAGATCCGTAAAATCTCCCTTTTTGTGAAGCGGATGGATCAAAGCAGATTTCCAATCGGGTGGTAATTTCTCTGTTTCCCAGATGTCCTGGATGATCTCTTGCGCACGGCATTGTTTCCAGCACCTTTCCACAGTTCAGCAACGATAGAGTCCTCTCCAGCTGCCTTATTATTCTTAAGAAGTTGATTGATCTGAACAACTTCTTCCAATTAAGGGGGAAGCGAGTCCGGGTTTGGTGTGGTTTGTTTACAGTCAAAGTCTTCACTGGGTGGGTCACAGTTGAGTAGATTTTTAAAGTACTGAGCCAAAAGGTGGCAGTTATCCTTGTCGTTATAAGCCAGTTTGCCTTGTGAGTCCCTGAAGTGGAGGCTTGGCGGAGCTTATTTTCTGAGTGCCAGCTTAAAGGTTCCAAAGAAATCTCTGGAATTATTCTTAGCAAAGCTCTCTTCGATTTGGGTTAGTTGGTTTTGTGTGAAGGTTCGTTTGGTTCCTCGAATTATCTTGGCTGTAACCTTTCTTTGTTCCAAAAATTTATGCCAATTTTCCTCGTTTTTTTTAGAATTCCACTTCAGCCAGGCTATCTGTTTTTGGGCTATTGCATTGTCACAGTCTTCAGTCCACCACAGATGCTTCGTTCTTCTAGCGAGAGGGGCGAGTTCATTGGCCGCCTTGACAAGAGTCTCCTTCAGTTGGTCCCAATTGTTTAGGTCTGTGTTGTTCAGTCTCTGACTTACTTCTTGACTGTTCTTGAGTCGCTCGACGTTAAATTTTACCATTTTGGAGGTTCTGTGTAATCTAGTGTTTCTAGGCTGGAGTTTTATTTTGATCTTTGAGAGGTAGTGGTCTGAGTCCAGATTGGCGCTTCTTAGTACCTTCACGTTTTGTATTTCCTTTTGAGATTTGCGTGAAATGGCCACATGATCTATCTGGAATTCACCCAGGGGGGTATTAGGTGAAATCCAAGTCTTCTGCTTCCTTGGCAAGTGTTTGAAGGCTGCAAACTTCATGATCAACCCAAAAGTCCTACACAGATCCAACAATCGTTCTCCGTTGCGGTTGGTTCGCTTATGCGCCGGATAATTGCCCACTACGTTTCGGTATTTTTTCTCTCTTCCCAATTGAGCATTGAAGTCACCAAGCAGTATGACGGTGTGTCTCTCTGGAAGTTTAGAGATAATATCTTTTAAGTCTTCCCAGAATTTATCAGTTCTGTCTGGATTGCGTCTGTTGTCCTGGTTGATTGGGGCATGTACATTGACTATACTGTAGCCCTTGTTTGCGCATTTGAGAGAGAGGATGGATAAACGACTACTCGGGGAGGTAAAGTCGGTGACTGAATCCAGTATCCTGTGACTGATTATAAATCCTTTACCTAAGTAGGGTACGTTCTTCATTACCCGCTGACCCACTTTTCCTTTGAGGATTCTGTAGCCTTGGGACTCGAAGGCATGCTCGTCCGTAAATCTGGTTTCCTGTATTGCTGTTAGTATTATGTTGTGTCGTGTTAGTGAATCAGTCAAATGTTTCAGTTTTCCCACTTTTAGCAATGAGTTGGCATTAAATGTTGCGAAGAAGCTTTGCCGTCTTGGTCTGAGTTTACGTCCGGTGATTTCAGGATGCTCCGACTCATCCTTAAAGCATTTTGGTGCGGACTCCCCAGAATCCGAAGGTCCGCTAACGTCACCATAGGTGACGGTGGATTGGTTACCACCTGGGGTAGTGCATTTAGCGAGATTTTCCTTCATGCTTAGTTGAAGAATATTCTTCATGGGACAGTGGCGAGCCACTGTCCAAGATACTACCCAAGTTGTTGGCTTGGGAGGCTTATTATTCGAGGTTGTCACCCCTAGACAGGTCGCCTTCTCTACGGCTAAGGAGTTGTCCACCCCACTCTTCCCAGGTGCTAGGCTCCGTGCCATTGTTTACCAAATGTGTTCAAGGGATACGTATTATTATTCAAATATCATTCAGTACACTATCATTTGTATAAATTTCATAGTCAGGTATATTATAAAAATGTTTATTTAATACTCTCCAAGTTTCAACGCATACTATTATAATTGGCTTTCTATTCATTTGTTCAATTAGTAGTTGAAGTTTAAGTTTTCATTCAAGCTACGTATATTTACATATAGAATTAGTGAATCTTTGTTGTAACATGTATACGTATTAAAATCATTAATATTATCAAAAACTCTTTCCTCAATAGCTTGAAATTCTCCAGTCTCAATCAGATCTCTGGTTTCTTCCACTTGCAGTTCCATGTATATGTTCAATAGGATAGTAGGGATAATCTGTTTCCCTAATAGTTTTAGCAAGCATGTACTTGTACATCTCACATTTGGATGTATCATCAGCGGAATGTTTGCAGTCTCTCTTCAATCCAAAACTCTTATTAGCAAAAGTGCAATTTGCACAATTTAGTTCTTGTTTATTGTGACAAAATTCATGAAGATGTTTTCCAGAGCAGAATATACAGCAGTATTTACTTTCTTCAGTGCGAAATTTCTTTGTAGTGTGTCCATATCTAGCACATTTGTGACACATATTTAAGTTGAAATCATGATGTACTATGCATTTTGTCCATCCAATATATAACTTCCTACTAGTCATAATATATTCATAAGCTTGCTTGTTAATACTTAATATAATAGACCATTTATTTGTGCTCTTAGTTTTATATTTATGAATCAAATCAATATCATGCACATCCTGTAAGTTATTTCTTGTATAAATTTCTTTAATAAATTGTTCATTATCCTCAATAAATGCTTCCTCATCTATGCCTATAACCTTAACCGTGGGTTTCTTCATAACCTCAATACTTATTCAATATATCTGTAATAATCTCTACATCTTCTGACTTTTCACAGTTAATTATAATTTTATTTTTTAGAAGTTAATTTTTTTATTTGTTTATCAGTGCATTTAAGTAGTGTTCGTTTGGTGTTTTGGCATACTTGATCTAGGCTTGCTTTATTTTTAGGGTGTATCAATATGTTAGGTGCATTCAGCTTAATTTGTTTCTTGTTTTGGAGAGCTTCAACATAAGATATAGGATTATTAGCAGTATTTACCTTGTTAGATTGCAACTATTCCAAGAGAATCTGTTATTTTTATTCAATTCAGCAATAAGACTTTTTTGTACACTAATGATTCCATTGGTATAACCCTCCGGCTGCTCCATGTATATGTCTTCATCTAGATATCCATATCTTCCATATTTTTACACATTTTTTTGTAATTTTCAATCTCTACTATAAGATTACTCTTCTTATTTCCTGTTTTTTACACTTGCATCTAGGGCTTTCAATACCGGGATTTCGGGATCCCGAATACCGGAATCCCGGACGATTTTTTTCCGTTATTAAAAACCGGTATTTTTGTAAAAATACCGGTATTTTGGTATTACATTAGTTGATAAAAATTGAATTTATGCACAATATAAATCTAATTTAAAATAATATTAATTAATTACAAGAATTTTTTTTTGAAGATAAACAAACAATTTCATTGTATTAAAGTCTATATCAGGCACATTTATTACACATACCGAGCCGAGTATGGCACCATCGAGAAGCGGCGGTGTCGGCTTTTGTCGGCAATATAAAGCGATTGCTATGTTTTAAGTCTACTACCCAATGAATAGGTCTGGTTTATACGAATACATAAAGTGTGTAACACAAAAATTATTAAATAATTTAGATTTACATTGTTTAATTTTGCAAATCAGCTGTAGTGTTTACAAGTAAAAATTATATTTTATATTTTCAATTTTATTTTTCATTCCGTTGTGTCTTGTGGTGTGTGGATTATGTGCACTTGTTTTCTGGTTTTATTTCTAATAATTGAAAATTATATAACGGTATTTAAATTCTGATTAATCCATATGAATTATATGATACGGCAAGTTTATATTTGGATTAATTTAAATTAGAGTTCAATTAATTTACAAATATTAAAATTAATAAGCATAAACTGCTATACCCCTGAAAGATGAATACATTTACGGAGCACCGAAAAAGACAGGACGAAACTTCAGTTTGGAATCATTTTTTGATTGAAAAAAACGGACAGGTTGCTAAATGTAAAAAGTGCGCGAAAGAAATAAAGTGTACAGGAGGATCCACAAGTGGCCTTCATACTCACTTAAAAACGATACATGGACTAAATCTTAAAAAGAAATGTGAATCCCCCCATGATGTCGAATCAAGTGTTTCTAAACAACCTAAATTGTTAATAACAAATTATTTTAAAAATAATAACAACGAAAAACTTTCAGAAGTGCTTTCCCGAATGACAGCTCGCGATGGTTTGTCTTTTAATATTTTTATAAAATCGTATGACATAAGAGAAGGCTTAAAGGCAAGAGGATTCAAAGACATACCAAAATCTGCATCCACTATTAGAAATATGGTACTTGAATATAGTAATATTATTAAACAGTCTACAGTGCATGAAATTTCTAGACTGAAATCTGAAGGTAAACGTTTCAGTATCACATTTGACGAATGGACATCTATTCGTAATCGGCGCTACATAAACATTAATGTACATTCTGTTGGAGGAAGAATGTGGAATATCGGATTAGTGCGCGCTTACGGATCCGTTCCAGCAGAAAAATGCTTATCCCTTGTAGAAGAAAAATTGAAAGATTTTAATTTAGATATATCTAAAGACATAGTTGGAGTAACTACTGACGGTGCGTCGGTTATGGTAAAATTAGGAAAAATTATAGAGGCTGAACATCAACAATGTATGGCACATTGCATAAATTTAGCAATTACTGATGTTTTGTATAAGTCAACTTTGAACCCGAGTGTGGAGCAAAATTATAATGATGTTGACGATGACGAGTATGACGACGATATCGACGAAGAAGATGGTAATGGAATTATTATAGAGTTAGATGCTAGTATTACTACAAGTAATATAAAAATTAGACATACTGGTATATCATCTCTAGTTTCAAAAATTCGGAAAGTAGTGAAAACATTTAAAAATTCGCCTTCTAAAAATGATAAATATTTACAAAAGTACGTGAGAGAACAATTAGGTAAAGGGCTAAAAGGGCCCGTAATAATAAATTATAACTAAATAAATATATTTTAAGTTTTTTTAAGTGTTTCCTTTGTTTTCTTTTTAATAAATCACCATTATCATTAATATTTATAAAAATCTGTCGAAAATATTTTTTCTGGTAATACCGGTATCAATACCGGTATTCCGGTTTTGAAAACGAATAATACCAAAATACCGGTTTTCATTTTTGCTCCGGTATTGAAGGCCCTACTTGCATCATTATAAAGGCAAAAAATTGCAGTTTTTCCTTTTCTGCTTCCAACACCAAATCCTTTTGCTTAGTCTCATTTAATTCAGATTAGATGTTATTATTATGCTCCACCAAAAGTCCGTTCTCATTTTGCAACTCATGGATTCGATTCTTTGCTTGATTTAACTCTTCTAATATATTGTCAAACTTTTTTAATTTCAAATACACTGCCGAGCATAAAATTAGAGTCACTCCGTAATTTGAAGCTATTTTTAAATTTTGTACTAGTTTATCTCGATATCTCATATCGCGGCGTGATTTTTTGCTAATTTAGCGCGGTCTCGACCCAGGCCGGGCTGTCGTCCTCTTCCTTTGGATAGAGGCCGAAAACCTATTAGACCAACGAAAGTGACCCGAACACCGTTTCCAAATCTTTGTCATCGTTTTGTAACAATGCCCGCACATTTTTTTCCGAACCCACTTTCTTCACTAAATTCTTCCTAGTGAATTTTCAAGGGTTTATTTATTGTGCTGCGACCTTTATTGATCTAATGTACTCCACCCTTTTCCTCTAATTGTTGGTATACTTACCCATTTAGAGCGCATTCTCTAGTCCAGATTTCAGAATTTGGGTGGGATTCAAGGATTGCAAATCCTCAGTTTAGTAACTGATTGCTTGAATAAACCAAAAGGTTTTTCTTTTTCAAAGTTTATTGAAAGTAATGAAAATGAACAATTTTAATTTTATGTGCTAAGTAATGAAAATGAACAAGTTTACTTTGATATGTTTTTGTTGAAACAAAAGAAAGTTTAAGGACTGCATAGCATTTGTTTCTGTGGTGTCGTCTGTCTGTTGTAAATGGTTGTCATTGTTAGTGTTTTGCAATGAGCATAAATCCCGTTGTTGCGGCACAAATTGTGGCGGTTTTAGGAGACGGTCAGCGCGAAACTGCGAGAAACGTTGGTGTAATAAGTCTCTCGAGTGTACAACGAGTATGGCGGCAGCTATGGAAGAGACTGGTCTGCACACTCTAGGACCTTGTTCAGGCCGAGGCAAAACTCCAACAGCTAAGGATGACCGCTTTCTCGTTTCTAGTACTTTGAGAAACCGAACGGTCACGGCAGTTTCACTTCGAAATCATCTGCAAGAAGTGAGAAATGTAAATACAAGTGTGAGTGGGCAGTTAGGAGACAACTTTATGCTGCTGGATAATCTTCTCGAACTAGAGCTACAGGACCGCCGCTTTCCCGTGCACACTGGATTGCGAGGTTGAATTTTGCACGAGAACACTTGACTTGGACAATAGCGGATTGGAGAAGCGTATTGTTTGTCGATGAACCGCGATTCTGTCTTACGGGCTCAGATAGACATGTAAGAGTGTGGTGACGACAAGGCGAGATATGCTCACGCGTGTAATGTCGAGCGACTACCATTTGGCGGAGGATCAGTTATGGCACAGGGAGGCATATTTTTTGACACTTTGACTGAGTTAGTCTTTATCGAGAATGGGACGTTGACTGCGCATAGGTATCTGACAGAGGTTCTAGAAGACCATGTTTTACCATTCATGGTTATTCTTGGAGACGACGCAACATTTATGTATGATAACGCACGTCCCCATACTGCTCGGATAGTTACTGAGTATCTTGACGAGTGTGAAATCACGCGATTTATTTGGACAGCTCGCAGTCCAGATTTAAATCCAATTGACCATATTTGGTATGAGATGGGAAAACTTTTACGGAGACATGTGCCGGCCCCCAGAATTTCTAGAGAGCTTTGCGACATACTGGTGTAAGAATGATCCAAAATCTAATCCAGAACATGACACGTCGTTTGCAAGTTGTTGTCACTGCCAGAGGAGGGAATACTCACTACTTAAGTCCTTAAACTTCCTTTTGTTTCAACAAAAGCATGTCAATGTAAAGTTATTCATTTTCATTACTTAGCATATCAAATTAAAAGTGTTCATTTTCATTACTTTCAATAAACTTTCAACAACAAAAACCTTTTGTTTTATTCAAGCAATCTGTTACAACCGAACTGTTACAATCGTAAACTGTTACAGTAAACTGTTACAACCGAAAAAAACACGTGAAAAACTAAAAATTTCTAAAATAACTTCAAATTATGGAGTGACCCTAATTTTATGCTCGGCAGTGTATTTCATTTTTATGCACAGCTAATAAACCGCGTGTATCAGTTGAGATTATGTTTACATCCTTGCATGCTTTACGTAGTACTAGTGTTTTGAAAATATATTTATTTCCCTTATTTTTTGTATTAAAATCACTTTTATGGAAAGGTCAAATAAAAATTCTATTCACCCATAAAATAAAAATAACAATAATTCTGGGAAATGTCAAAAGAAAGAAAGAAAGTTTCAGTATCTCACTCCTTCAGTGAGTATAGAGCTTGTTCTATTAAATGTTCTTTTAATTGTTTTTTGAAGCACTGGTATTTACATTCTTCTTTAATTTTTGTCGGTAGCCTATTGAATATCTCTATCCCCAATTGGTACGGCCCTTTGCAGATCGAAAGATTTACCCTTGGAGGGTATAGATTTGAATGCCCCTTGTGAAATAATTGTGTTGGTCTCTAGCGAGTTTTAGGAGATGTTAGATGTTTTTGCCTATGTATGAAACATGCCATTTCTAGTATATAGAGTGATGGTAATGTTAAAATTTTTAATGTATGGAAGTGGGATTTGCATGACTCTCTAACGTCAATTCCCTTAATAGCTCTTATTACTCGTTTCTGGGCAATAAATAGTTGTTAAAAATTGTTAGCGTATGTTGATGAGCCCCATACTAAGATTCCATACTTTAATATTGATTCGACTTCTGCATAATATATCGTTAAAATAGCTGACAAGTTAACAATTTTTCGTATTGATCTTATTAAATAAGCTTTCTTTGATGGTGTAATCTATGTGATTTGTCCACCCCAATGTATCTTCTACGTATATTCCTAAAAATTTAACTTGGTTGGCTTGCTTTAATTCAATATTTTCCATTTTTAATGATATTGCCCTAAAAGACCTTCTCTGTGGTCTAAAGACCATATAACTTGTTTTCGAGCCGTTCAAGAACAAGTTATTCGCTGCAAACCATTTATTTATGGATTCCAGCAGTATATTTGCATGTACTTCATTATCTACCTGATCACCGTGAGAGATAATGAAGCTGGAATCATCTGCGTATAGAGTGCAGTGATATTCCGCTATATACTTGGTTATATCCGCTAAGTATAGTGAAAAAAGTAACGGAGAAAGTACACTGCCTTGTGGTAGTTCAATGCGAGTGCTCAGGGGTGGAGATTGTGCACTTTTGCTACCCTTTAATATCTGGACTATCTGTGTTCTGTCCTTGAGGTATGATTGTATCCAGTTACCTGCCTTCCCTCTAATACCATGGATGTTAAGTTTGCTAATCAATTGACTATGTGAAACACAGTCAAATGCCTTGGTGAGATCGCAGAAAATGCCTATGGGACATTTCCCACAATCAACTTCTTCCAGTATTTTGTTATACAGGTGTACCATGGCAGTTTCCGTAGATTTATTTTTTTGGAATCTATGCTGCTGTTCAGGAATTAACTTGTATTTGTTTACAAATGGTGTTAGCCTATTCAACATACTATATTCAAATATCTTCTATAATACAGGTAGCAGTGATATTGGTCTATAGTTTTTGATGTCCGTTTTTTCGCCAGATTTGTATATAGGAATTATTAATGATGTTTTCAGTACCATAGAAACTTCTTCCGTAGAGAATGAGTGGTTTATTATATGTGTTATTGGTAATAACAGTTCGTATCTAAATTCTTTGATAATTTTGCAAGGTAATCCATCGGTGCCCGAGGTTTGTTTAGTTTTTAATTTTCCTATAATCTCTTCCATTTCACTTTCGCAGTAATCCGGCAAATAAATAGTGTGCGGATTGTGAGGAATGTATTGGTATGTGGCATCTGTTCCTGTCATCTGCAGAGTAACCAATTCTGCTGCATTTTTAAAATAATGATTAAAGGTAGTGGCTATGCTGTGTGGATCTTCAATCAATTTATCATTAATTTTAAGTGAAATTCCTCTTTCGTCTTTTAAGTTATTTTTGTTTGACAGTTCATTCAAAATCGACCATAGGGTGTTTTGTTTGTTAGATGTTTTTTCTAGGATTCTCTTGTAAAACCTTTGTTTTATACGGAATAGTAGTTTGAAATGTAATTTCTTCCTAATTAGGTAAAATTTTCGTAGTGCAGGGAATTTCTCCTGTAAGTTATATAAATCTTTTACTTTAGAACTAGAGATCCTGACTAGGTTATTTACCCATGACTTACAGATTTTTTTTGTTTTATCCCAACAAGAGGAAAACAGGTTGCGAAATGGTATTTTAAAGTATTGATGAAAGTGACTGTTTTTTCGTTACTGTTTTGTTTAGTGTACATATCGATCCATGTTTCTTTCATAAGTGCTTCGGAGAATTTATTTCTATTATCCTCTGAAAATTTTCTTATGATGCGATAATCATTTTCATTTTTATTCTTTTTATTGTTGACCCTTTGTACCATTATTAATCTATGGTCAGAGAGGATAGTGTATTCTACATTTGTTATTGTAGAAGAGCCTTTATTCATAAATACGTTGTCTATTTTTGTTTTGGAGTTGGCCGTTATGCGTGTGTATTGATGTACTTGTTCCTGGAGCCCATATGAAATTAGTAAGTCTTCTAGTATTGTTCTTTCCTTTGAGGTTTCATTGAAGTTAATATTGAAGTCCCCTACCAGTATAGTCTTCTTCGAATTACAGAATATGCTATTTAGTATATCTTCTAATACGGTTGTGAATGTTAGAAAACATCCGGTAGGAGGAGGTCTGTATAATGTAATGATGTTCGTGGTAACGCTGTTTTCCTTCCATATTACTCCACAGAGCTCTATATGTTTTTCCACCGACTTATGACTTATTTTAAGGTCTTCTACTTCCGCGTTATCCATTTCTGGAAACAACCTAGTCCATAATGCCACTCCTCCACCTTTAAAGGTTGGCCTGTTATACTGGTTTTAATTAGTTCGTATCCCTGTATCCCTGTAGTTGTGAAAGTCTATCATCTGTTGTCCATGTTTCAGCCATACAAAGGAAATATGGTTTATGATTATCCAGGGTAACTTCAATCTGTGGTATTTTACAGTTTATGCTTTGGATATTTAAGAATATAATTATGTTGTTTAAAAGTTTGGCTTGCTTTATATTCAAAATCGGTCTGGAGACTGAACTGGTGTCGTATTCGGATGTCTTTGTATAATCTCTGTTTTCCGTTTGCGCTAGTATTTGTTTGGTAATTATTTTTGTGTGTTGCTCTGCTCTAGATGATGAAAAAAACGATTAATAGTGGTATTTTGTGGCCACAATTCGGGATTTTTTGCTTTCTCTAGCTTATCTAGTGGTACAGTAACTTTGAATAAAGCATATTCATCTGGCCGTTTTGATGCCATTTTCTTACAAGATGCCGATGATAAATTTTTACTTTTTAGGTATTCCATCAGTTCGGCTTCCGATGTTTGTGGTTCCAGTCGTGATATATGCAAATAGGCATATCTAGTTACTGCTTTGATTATTTTATTATCCGAGTTAGTGCCCATTATACTCTTATTAGTACGTATTGTTCTCCTTTTATATTTATTCTGAGTTTGTCAATTCTCCTTGTTTGTTGTGTTTAGAATTGGTTCGGCATTTGATTTATTTTCGATTGATCTATTGTTTTTATCCTGCTCGACGGAAATTATCGTATCGATGAGCGATATGTTTTTATCGGCAGCGGGTTCGGCGACTTTTTCCTTAGGTATTGCTTTATTTTCAACAATAATATCACTTAGCTGTACAGCTTTTGAATATGCTTTGTTTAAATTATCATTTAGCTTTTGATTTTCTGTTTTAAAAAGCAATACTTCGTCATTCAGTTCTCTAATTTGCTTTTTTAGCGGCTCAACTTCTTTACTTATTATTTTACTAATTATTTCTGCAAAAGTAGTACTTACTGTTCATGAATTCAATTATTTGTTCATAACAGTTTTCAGAACATTTTTCAGATGTAGTGTTCGATCTTAAATCTCTTGGCATTTTAATTTTTATAAACACTTTTTTAGATTATCGTCGTCGTCGTCGAAATATACTAATCGAGTAAGGTACCGTCACTGAACTCGAAAGGGGTCAAAAGTCAAGATTTCTTGAAAATTAAGAAAAATTGTCAAAAAATGCGGTTTACGTCTTGAATTTTTTCCATTGAATTGAACAAAAAATTAGGTTTTTTTGACGAGCCTTACCAAGTTCCGCCCCCGCAGGGGGCGGCTGTAGGTGCGTTTTAAATTTTTCACTTTTTCCGTAAAAACTCCTTTCCTCTTGGGCGTCGAAACGGGAAATGGTCATTTTCTGTTGTAAAACTGAAAGGCCTTCGACCCGTGTCTGTCTGCCGCTCGCAAGTCCCACACGGCGTCCTCCAGGTGCCAAAAACAGGAGATCGTTTCTAGCACCTTTGAGGAGCAATTTTGGTCCGCGGCTCGATTTTTTTACTGTGTTCTCTTGCCGCGTCGATTTCACGTTTTTTGACGTCATGCGGAAAAGTACGCGACCGTCGGTTTACCCGGTGCGGCGGAAAATGTAATATCACATATGTGGACGCCGTTCTCTTGATTGAAGAGCGCCGTGTCTCCAAACCGGTTCGTTCGATGCGAGATATTTACCCGCAACCGGCGGTGGAAGAATCTGGTACCTTCGGCATCCTGTTCCCACTCTGGGTCAATTTTAACACAAAAATCGTAAAAACGCGATGTTTTTTTCAACTAATTTGCGGGGATCCCTCTCCCGGGATACCCAACAGTCGGATCGGGACCGGACCGGCACCAATCGATTCGGCATAGTGTCTTTAAGTTTGTTTTGGAGTTTAATTGCGATTGCGTGCCGGATGGCGCCGGGAGGCCCGAAAAACCATGTTTTGCAGAAGTACGCGAGAATCCTCTGGGATTCGCTAAATTAAATAGCAGGGCCTCGCGGTGGTGGTTTCTGAATTTAGAACGAAAGGGTCTATAAGGCGATAGGAACGATGCATCGCTCGATCGCATTTGGGGGTCTCGACGCCCGTCCAAACTCGAAACGAATTTTTCAAAATTGAGCAAATTGAAACCTTCAATATTCGGTGAAATGTTTTAGAATTGTATTGCTCTTTTCAGGAATTATAGCCCCACGTGTCTACTTTCGATCGACACCAGTCTCGGCGCATTACACCTCCGGGGACATTCCGCAGGCCCCAATTCGCGAAGTCACTTTTTTTTCACCTCTTCAAACGGAAACGCTTAAAAGAAAATTTACATTTCCAGTCCAACAAGTGCATGCCCCGTGAAAAGGCCAACAGTATGGCGTTTGAATTTCTCAAATCCATCAACGGATTCGCACTCCAGGTCAAAAATACTACGACCATTGCTTGCCGCTGAATCGCCAATTTACACTTACAGCTGATCATTCTGACACTATTTTCGCTCAGGTTATGTGGAAATGTCATTGTTGAAGTTTATCCGTTTATGATTATTCGTGTGCTTGTGAAAAGATAAAATTAAAGAAAATAATTTAAATCAAAATTCTGATTTTTCGCTCAATGTTAGGTTGAAATTCAAATAAAATTCAAAGAGATATCTTGAAATCTCTAAATTGCAGATTTCGGCGACTCTGGCTCTTGATTAGCAACACATAGCAACGTCAAAATTCGCATTTTTTCACAAATTTCTACAAGAAAAAGTTTTTTCACTTTTCTTTTAGCAGATTCTTAAAATTCAGACCATTTTACATCAGAAACTGTTGGTTCCCTTCACATTTGAATTCCAAAATTTATTTCATAATCCGAGATATTTACGAGTTTTTTTTAAGAATAATTTGAGATTCTAAATTGAATTTAGATTCCAACGGTACAACACGCGCCTTCCTCGAATGTATATCAACATAGTTATTGGCGAAAAGCTGTCTGTTTTACCAATTCACTGCGGAAGGAACAGCCATTTCAATATTTATTGACATTTTCGATTCAAATTCGAATACAACTCATCAAGTTCTATTAAAATATGTTGCATGAATTTTCTGCGGCTGATTCGTGATTCGGATAATTTTACATGGGGGACGATGTAAGTTTTTCGGTCATCTGGTGATTTAAAATCCATTTTCAAACGGTGGGAATTAAGAGTATTCTACAACAATAGTTAAAAATTACACATTTAATTTGGAATCTAAAGGTGTATTCCTCGACTTCCTAGCGGGTATACAAGAGAGTTTTTGTTGAAAAACGGTCAGTTCTACCACTTGACGGCTGAAGGAAAAGCAATCTCGAAATTTTTCCGGATTTTCTTTTTAAAATCGAATAGTGCTAATTGAGACCCATTGAAATGTGCTGCATGCAAACTTTTTGCGGCTGATAGCCACGACATGAAGAACGTTTAGAAATGTGTGTTAAATAATTTTAACACAGATAAATAGAGCGCACTTTCGTTAACAAACGCATTAAGTTTTATATAGTTTACAAGAGTTATATATAAATTGTACATGTTTCTATTGAAATTTACATATTTGTGGTCGATTGCCTTGACACAGGATTTTTTTAATAAAGAAATACTTGCAAATATATTTTTTTGTTCAATTTCCCGAAGTCTAAGAAACATGCATTTAGCGCTATTTTATAGAGCACATTTTCATCTAAAAGTTGTGTCATTTTCATTTATCCAGTGCGAACGGTTTTGCCCATTTAAAACCCGTGTAAATTGAGTGACGAAATTCAGAGAAGGGCCGCCCCTCAAACTCGAAAATAACAGAAATTAATAAATTCAAATAGCTATAAAATGAAAACTGCAAGAGATATATTGAAATTTTTTTCAAATCTATATAGATTATACATTTTTTTTACTATTGGAATTGACGTTTTGGCATCTTCGTGGCCGATAGCCTGGACACATAATTGTTTTAAAAAAGAAATATTCAGTGAAAACTTGCAAAACATATTTTTTTGTCGAATTTTCCGGAATCTAAGAAACATGCATTTAGCGCTATTTTATAGAGCACATTTTCATCTAAATGTTGTGTCATTTTCATCTTTCCAAAGCGAGCGTTTGGCCGAATTTTTTTTTTATAAACGAAAAAATTCAAAAACGAAATTCAGAAAGGGGTACGTCTAAAATTTTTTCAATTTTATATTTTTTACTTTTGCGACCAAACCGAAGGATTTTACAAAATTTGCAAAGAATACTTTTTTGTAGACACCGACGTCTTACATACGGATATCCCGGTTATAATTTTCCACCTTGCGGCATTGACGAGATATTTCCATAAAATTCTTGACGAGAAAATCATTCTTCAAGACGTCCCCATTGGAGTGGGAGCTTTCAAATTTTGTCAACTCATACCTCTGGTGGATACCCACATTCAGTATAAGTTTCATTGAAATCCTTCAATTATTAATATATTTTTTCGCAATTTTTGAATATTTTTAAATTTTCGCGTTCGAATTTGATCGGAATTCATGATTGACATGTCTGGATTTGTTTAAAAAATGATTTTAGTATGTTTCACACAACGTGGAACAATAAAATTTCACACATTTGTAGAGAATTAGCCAATCTATGATATCTTTCAGTTAGTTTTGCAAAATATTTTATCTGGCGGCGGCCGTCGCCCCTCAAACTCGACCATAACAGAAATTAATAAATTCAAATAGCTATAAAATGAAAACTGCAAGAGATATATTGAAATTTCTTTCAGATCTGTATAGATTATACATTTTTCTATTGAAATTGACATTTTGGTATCTTCGTGGCCGATAGCCTGGACACGTAATTTTTTCTAATAAAGAAATACTTACTAAAGAAAATTTACAAATATATATTTTTTTCAAAGGCTCCGAAGTTGCATGCATTTAGCACTATTTTATATTTTGTCTTTCTTTGAATTTTATATTTTAAGATACCATTTGGTTTTACCATTGGTTTTACCTTGGTTAGATTAGGTTGTCCGCCGCGAAGCGGGAAGATAAATCAAGACAACATACGCGCGGCAGCGCGAACTCTCGATTCAATATAGGTCAATGTGAAAAAGTTGGTTTAACACCGGTTAAAATAGGTTGCCCGCCGCGAAGCGGGCAGATAAATCAAGAAAACATACGCGCAGCAGCGCGAACTCTCGATCTAATATAGGACAGTGTTGCAAGGACCGTTGGTTTAACCCCGGTTAGATTAGGTTGCTGACGCGAAGCGGGCAGTTAAATCAAGACAACATACGCGCGGAAGCGCGAACTCTCGATCCAATATAGGACAGTGTTGCAAGGCAAATCAAGACAACATACGCGCGGTAGCGCAAGCTTTCGATACAATATAGGACGGTGTTGCAAGGACCGTTGGTTTAACCCCGGTTAGATTAGGTTGCACACCGCTAAGCGGCAGATAAATCAAGACCTTCAAACTCGGACATAACAAAAATTAATAAATTCAAATAACTATAAATTGAAAACTGCAACAGATGTTTTGAAATTTTGTTCAGATATATATATATATATATATATATATATATATATATATATATATATATAGATTATAGATTTTTCTATTTAAATTGACGTTTTGGTACCTTTGTGGTCGATAGCCTTGACACAGGATTGTTTTTAACAAAGAAATATTTATTGAAAACTTGCAAATATATTTTTTTGTCCAACTCTTCAAAGTATACCAGACATGCATTTACAGCTTGATCTACAATAAGCTAAAGTGGCAAAGTCTGTTAGCCTGATAGAAAAGCGAACGAAAATGAAGACAAACTACAAACGGTAGCGCGACCCAAGAGATCAAAAATAAGATAAAGATGTAAAGCTAAATGTTGGTTTAACCTAGGTTAGGCTATTAGGTTAGCAAAGCGCCATAGAAATCCAGACCACATACGCATCCCTCGAAGTCAAACCGGAACTGATACTAATGGATTCAAATAGCTCGAAAACTGCAATAGATATAATAAAAACTCTTTCAGATCTATTAAGATCATAGATATTTCTATTGAAACAATTTGACCATTTTGGAATTTTCATGGCCGATAACCTTGACACTGGATTTTTTAAATAAATAAATACATGAAAATTAAATCAAAGTTGACATTAACGTCAGTTGAGTAATTTATTGGTTATTATTTTTTTGGTGAAACTTTTAGTAACATAATTTTGCTAAGTATTGCTAATTGTCTAAAAGCAAACTTACTATAATTGGAGGAGTGATATTGGAAATCAAGAGTTGCCAACCTTCATAAAAGGAGGTTACTATATATGATGAGGTGAAGGCTTGCAATTTTGACGAAAAAAAAAGACAACAATGTAACTTTAACAAATAGTTGGTGAGATTATGTTTGAGTATGTTGGTAACTCAAAAACACAAGATACCAACTTGATTTAAACAATATGTTAGTTATGTTGAACGTCAAAGTTGACAACAATGTCACTTAATCAATTTAAAGGTTATGAAAGTTTTAGTGAGATTTTCAGAAACTTTTTACTCCACAGCTGATTTTTTATCGTCCATGTTGTACACCTTAGTAACTAATATCACATCGTTAGATATAGTAACCTTTTTATGAACGTTGGGAACTTTTCATTTCTAATATCACTCCTTAAATTAAAGTTTTAAGATTTCAGACAATTGGTAACATTATATGATTAAGTACACTTCAAAAGTGTTTGATTATATTATTTTACAAAGCTGACAGCATTAAAATCATTTGAGACGGATGAATTATTAGTTAATATTCTGTGCAGTAGGAATTGTACATCTTGCAACTCATACAACCTTAGCTGATGCGCTTTCTACAAGAATCGCGCAGCTCGCAATTCTGAATACTCTTTCATATACAAATGTCAAAATTCATTAAACCATTTCACCCTCATCAATTATTCCACCTTTAGCAACTATTCCATTCTTTTTAACTCTTCCATCCACAAAAACTATTCCATTCCAAAAAATACGATCCACATGTACTAGTTAACTATATTAACTAGATTTTTCACTTCGTTGCTCCGCGTACAACCACTCGCGTTCGCTGTCTCGACTTAGGTTGTTCGCACGATATACAAATGACCGTTTTATTAACCCACCCATTTTTTTTTTTATATATATATATATACATATATTAATTATGGACAATTGCAGCTAGCGTTTATTCATTCGGTTTTTTGTTTGGCCATTACAACTTTCCAGATCGATTTTATTATTTTTTTAAGTGAAAAACTCTTTAGCCGGTCTAAACGAGTTTTGGGTAGAGGGCAGTGGCGGCTCGCCCATAAGGGCTGCCAAAATGAAAAAAAAAATTAATTTTTATAAACTATTCCATTAGTATACAATTATTTTACACAAACATATTTTTCCGTTCGTAGTAAATTTATTTTTTGAATTGTAGGTAATAAATACCTCGATTGGCGCTCTGTATGTGTGTATTGTATAATTTAGTGCGGTTGTATATTCATATCTCGGGCTGCAGTCATTGCAGACCGACTTTCGCCGCGTAGTGTATTGAGCTGGTTACCCCTACCCGCGATATACTTTTTTGTAATATGTATATCGTGGGCTGCAAACATTGCAGTCCGCACTGTCTATTTTAGGCATTTTATGAGTTTGTTTCTAAAAACTCGAGTTTCGGCAACGGCAAAGAACCTTAAGTGGGCAATTATTTGGTGGACAATTGAAAAGTGGACAATTTAAAACAAAGTATTAACAAATAAGTAGTTCTTGGCTATACACATAGAAAGTAAGATAGTTATTTTTGAATTTAATTATTGAATTTAATTTTAATTACATTTTTATAGAAATGAACCAAGCAAAAAATTCAGTTATGCATTTGCCAATTTCAAGAAAAAAATGAAATTAAATAATTAGGACGGTTAACTCCAGATTTAAATATTTGTCCAGTGTCACAAAGTCGTTCAAATAATTATGACCGAAAATTTAATTTCAACAAATTATATGAAGCATAATTGATTAACAGGTTGTCACTGAATTAAAAAATGCAATATGTTTCTGTATGTGTCAATGAAAATGCGGGTTTTTCAACTCATAGAAATACTTTTTACTATATTTTTTTCCAGCCCTCCCACAAACATCATCCACGAGCCGCCACTGTCAGAGGGTTAACTCATAGTTACCCGTCACCGTCAGTATTAGCTGTGTTCTATAGCAAATTTATATTACTCTTCTATTATACGCTATTTATACGCATGTGCGCAAAAGAACACATCTATAGGCATATATTTAATGTTGCTCTGATATCTAATGTTCTCTGAACGTCAAACTTAATAGTCAAAGTTTTTATATATTACAACAAGATCTACTTACGAGTCTCATTTAATTTTAAAGAGAGTTTTCTCCAAATTTGTTGATTACTGTAAATTTTATTTTGTAAGTCATACAGTTCAACATAATCAGCCACAAGAGCGATCAATTCCTCTGCTTTTTCGTCGTTCATTCCATTCATTTTTAAAAACACGCCGTTTTTGACACAATCCGTCATTCGAAGTACAAACAAACTTTCCAAACGTCATGCGATGTGCGACAAAACGTAATAGACGGAGAGCCGGCGGCCGCGGAGGTACTATGATATTACCTCAGGCTGGAATTTTGAAAGATGGATGGGGGAACCATTAAAAACCATTAGTTCTGTGGAGGTTACAGACGAGGCATACAAATCGTCAGACGGCTAGGTCTCTGTTAAAGGGGTGTCAGACGCCCCCAAACCTGTAATTTTTTTTTCGATTTTGTTTTATTACCTCCGTCTGACGTTGTGACATATTGCTTTATAGGCCCTCCTGAGCACATTTCATAATTGTCAGACGAAAAACCCGCTGCAAAGTTGCCCTTTGAATTCGCGAACCTCCGGCCCGGCTACAACGAACGATTAAGTTTTTGGAAAGAAAAATTTCTTACCTCTGTCTGATGATATAGTATATTATCAAAGAGGCCTTTTAAAGCATAGATAAAAAATGTCAGACGAAAAAACCCCTAAAAATTGCTCTATAAAGCTGCAATATAGTCGTTCCCCGTAAAATTGACCCACTATTATTTTTGATATTCTATTTAATTTTCAAACATTTTAATAGGGTCTTTTACAATGGGGGTTTATTCAAATACACTTTGCCAAGAATCGCAAATCTCTTCTTCAGCTTTAACCAGCAAAGCTATTCACGTTGGTTGGTTAAATACCATGATAACCTGTTGAAGATTATTTACACATCCTGGGCTTGAAAAATCTTTTCCTAAAGGGAACTTCGGTGTCAGGCGCACCAATAAACCTTTTTCGAGACATAGACCTAACGTTGGAGCAAGGACCTTCCTGCAAGCTTTGGGAATGTTGGAAAAAAAAGTTCTGCAAATGTTAACGAATAATAATGCCGAAAGAGTCGATGTAGTCTTTGATAGGTACCTCCATCCATCCATCAAAGAATTCGAGCATGAATTGCGTGGATCCAGCTCAGCCAGTTATGAAATTTCAGGACCTAAACTAGTACGGCCACCAGTTGACTTCTCCAAAGAACTACGGAGCAATCATTTTAAAGAAGCATTGGTTAAATTTTTCATAGAACACTGGATGGATGATACGTTTGTACCTTTCTTGAGAAACAAAACTCTGAACGTAAATTACGACAATTGTTACTCCTTCCAGGTTGTCGATGAGAAAATCCAACATTCCATTGATACAAATTTGTCTTGTGTATTGCATGAAGAGGCTGATACCAAAATTATACATCATGTATCAAAAATTGAAATCGAATCCAATATTATAATTCGTAGCTCGGACACAGATGTACTCATAATATTGTTGGGCAACATGAATAAAGTGAAAGAATCTTACAATATATGGATGCTCACTGGAGTTGGAAGTTCGCAGAAACACATCAATGTGACTGAATAGTATCGGAACTTGGGGGTGCAACTTTGTAGAGCTTTACCGGGCTTGCATGCTTTTACGGGATGTGATTATAACCCAGCCTTTTATGGGAAAGGGAAGATCAAGCGGTGGAAAATTTTGAAAAAATTCCCGGAGTTTCAAAAAGCTTTTGAAAACTTAGGAGACAATGACGTCACTGCTGAGACTTTTGCAGCGATAGAGGAATTCGTCTGCTGCATTTATAATATTCGAAGCGTCAAAACCGTAAATAAAAATCGATTGGTAATCTTTGACAGGATGTACAAACTCGAGGAAGGTCAAGAATTATTCCACAAAAAAATTCGTAACACCAACGCTTCAAACATCCTTATTTGCTCCAGGAAATTACGTAAACATATACTGTGAACCATATATATTGCCTCTGTATGGTTGAATGCGGATCAGAAAAATCCAACTACGAGACATCCAGAAAACTGTGGTTGAACTATAAACGATAATGGATGACTACGACTTCGATTGGTTTGTGTGTGAACAATTGCCGGCAGCGGTTGAGGATATAATTCTCAAGGACACACAGGAAACAGAAAATGATTCAGGTATGCCTTTACCACCGATAATGTCTAAAATCGAATATTCATCAAATTATTTAATACCATCTGTACTATTTTACAGCAACACAATCCCAGTATCTATCTGATGAAGAGCATTTGTGGGATATTGATATAGAAGACGATGAATCGGAGGATGATGTCATTGCCTCAGATACCAGCATAGACTAATACATTAGAATTAAGGATTCCTCATTTTTTTTTCTTTATTTAATTTTGTTACAGATAAGAAATATTCAAAATAAATGTATTAATATTTTTTTTAAAAGAGCGTCATTCATGTACCCACCTATTCTAGAAATCTTTCATGTAAAAAAAGTTACCCTTCATAGTGGTTTATAGAATACGATAATATCAATAATTTTTTTTACGGCAGAATTAATGTTTCCATTGTATTTAGATATAAAATAATAGTTTTCATGGGCGTGTTAAAAAATTTCAGCTACATATGGACTGTTTCTCCTTGTAAAGAACCCAACATGCAGTTCAAGTAATTTAAAAAAAATGAATTGATTTTATGAAATTACAGAGGGGTCTGATGTTCAACGCTTCATAGATCAATTTTTTAGAGGATTTTTGTCTGACATTTTTTATCTATGCTTAAAAGGGCCTCTTAGATAATATTTTAAATCAGACAGAGGTAAGAAATTTATTTTTCCAAAAACACAATCGTTCGTTGCGGCCGGGCAGGAAGTTCGCGGATTCATAGGGCAAGTTTGCAGCATGTTTTTCGTCTGACGATTAATGAATTTGCTCAGGAGGGCCTCTAAAACAATATGTCACAACGTCAGACGGAGGTAATGAAAATTTTTTTTTCAAAAAAAATTACAGATTTGGGGGCGTCTGACACCCCTTTAAAAGAGACCTAGCCGTCTGACGATTTGTATGCCTCATCTATAACCTCCACAGAACTAGCCTACAAATTTTCAGCCGGAGATCATAACATTTATTAGCAGTTTTTTTTTAATTTTTGACACGTCTGATGTGTCTTTTGCAGGGGTTTTCAGAAAAATCCTGGCGCTTTTTAATAGTTCTCCCCAACCGTTTCACAAAATTCCAGCCTGAGGTAATATCATAGTACCTCCGCGGCCGCCGGCTCTTAGTCTATAAAAGAATGCTCACGAAATAATCCCAGCGACAGCGCGCTGAATTCCGACTTTTAGCAACTGTCGCGTAGCCATAGTGAGAACGTGCCCATTGAAAACAATGTAATGATTATTTGACAGGCGATTTCGTGTGACGTCGCGTAGCTGTTTGTCGCGTATATGAGAATCGGCCTTAAGGCTCTAAATATTCCAAATCTTTTCAAATGTCAATAGATGTTGTTTTAATGTTTAATATCTACTACTTACGTGACTAGAGAAACATAATTTTCGTCTTTATCAATAACGGCAACGTTGGACGAAGTTCCTTCGTGAAAGTGCGTTGATATGTGTAATTTGTCGTAAACTGCCTTTGTGACGTCTGCAATTCTATAGAAATATTCTGGATTCGTCGTATCCCCGATGGAGAAATTTAAGAACTCCATGTTTTGCAGGTTTATTCCGAGTTCGGGACCGATTGATGGTGAATCTGGCAGATAAACATTGTATTCTTTTAAAGTCGTTTTTAAAGCTATCGATTTCAACGGAGTACTTTCCAATGTTATGTAATTATATAAATCTGAAAAAAAAATTAATACAGTTTATTAATATATAATTACAGTTTATATTTATAATTACAAAACAACATTTAAAACAAATGCGATTTGAAATTAGTGGAAAAAATGGTGAAATTTGAACGAAAGCGGAGCCCAACAAAATGAAATTTTTGTCTTGGTGCGGAAAAGTAAAAACAGATTTTCACAATTTTTGATGTGCTGATTCCAAAAATACCAGGCCTTTTATCGCTGCAGCTCTAGTTTTTGAGACGACTAATTGATTTTAGTTGTGATAAGAGACACAAATAATTAAAAAATGATATCCTTAGAGACCAAATAGAAATAGAAATTTACCAGGCTCCACATCTGTGGTGATAACACACCTCCCTGTGGGCACCCTCGAGTTGTGAAGATCTTGATGGTGTCTTTTCTCACTTGTTCCTCCATCGTTCTAGTTCTCAGCATTTATCCCATGCACTTTGAGGTAATGCTGTCGATATTCCTTCCTTCAAGAGCCGCTTTGACAGCCTCGTGCGAGGTGTTGTCAAAGGCTCCTTCTATGTTCAAGAAGGCACATATCGCCACTTCCTTTGTATCTAGTGCTGCTTCTATTTCATTTGTTAGCTGATACAGGGCGATCTATGTGGATTTTCCTGCTCTGTATGCATGCTGACAGTTGTGTAGTGGTGCACCTACAAGCACTGTTGTCCTAAGGTAATTGTCAATTACCTTCTCCATTGTCTTTAACATAAAATATGTTAGACTAATGGGTCTAAATGGCTTCGCTTGGTGTCTTTCTTCCCCATCTTCGGTACGAATACCACCCTTCTCCATCGTTCAGGTATATATCCGAGCGCTGAACTACTTCTAAAGATTTTTAGAAGGTACGGCTTCAATTCTCTCTCTCCATTTTGTAGGAGGGCCAGAATTAATCCGTCCATACCTGGAGCTTTGAATGGCTAGAATACCGATAACCAATCTGATCCGGTTTTCCGTACAGATGGACGCGGCCCTCCTTTAGTCAGCCCGACTTGGTCTCCGTAGTTGAATAAAGCCCTCAGTCTCGGTGCATTTTTTACATCCCGGAAAATGGGTTTCTAGTAGGAGGAGAGCTCTCTGCTCTTCGTCTCCCATATAGCTCCCATCCGGTCTCTTAAGAGTGGCGGTCATTTCCACTATATCCTTCGCTAGTGCTTTTTGCAATCTAGCTGCCACCAGAGTGGATTCTATATTTTCACAGAAGATCCTAAAGTTGTTACTTTTTGCCCCATTGATCTCTTTGTTATGAGCACCTCGGAATATTTTATATCCGTATTGCTTAGCTTCCAGGGAAGTATGTAGATGCGATCACTACCTCGCAGTAGAGGCCCTTGGTCTTTATGAGGGCCTGAATTGGAACTAAATCCCGCGTTAGGAACTCTGAAAGACAAATAATGTATGCCATTCCTTACCATAATGCAAGGGGGAGACCTCTCGGTTATTCCACACCAACTTATATTCCCTGTCGCTGAGGCCTTTAATCTTACCACCATGAGCCCAGGGTTCTTGCAGCAGTCTAACCCTAAGTGTTGTTTAGTGAACACCCTAGCTATCACAGCCGAAGTTGCTTTGGCATGCGGGGTTTCACTTGGGCTATTTTTATGCGTTTGCTGGTCATTTTTGTTTTGGGACTGGAGGCGGCGAGTCCTCTTCTGTCCCGGCAAGAATGGCGTCTTCCTCTACCACACTAAACAGGTCTGTTCATGTCTACGAGTGTGAGGTCGAGGTCGTCCTCTTAATTATCCGAGCTGTCTTCTTCGTCCTCGGCCATTGTGGCTTCAGCAGAGAGTGGCCTCTGTTGCTGTCCCTTCAACTAAGGAAGTGGCCGCTATTCCGGTCGTAACTTCCTACGGAGAAATTTTCGTGTTTCTTCTCAGGTGAATCCCACGAATGGCTAGGGAACTAAAGGTCTGCTATGTCAGAGCGCCGCTTGACATGGCAAGGCTTGATACTCTCTGAGGTCGTCAGGTATCAGAGAAGCTCCGTGGCCTATTGTATTGTTCCATATTTTCGATAATTCATCCATTGTATCGTTGTTCTTATACAGAGAGAGTGTATGCTAAGTACGACAGTTGATTTCTCCGTGTGCAATGATGATTCAAAAAGCATCTTGCCCCATTTATCATTTGTAATGAAGATTACTTTCCCCCCTAGTCGCAGCTCTATGATACGGTTCCCGTTCAAGGATTGTACCGCCGGCTCTCGTATTTTGATATGGTACCATTGCTGTCCCTTATCATTAAGATGGTACCAGTACAAGAATTGTACTGCCCCTTATTCATTGCTTGTGCTAGATTGTTGAAGGTTGCTACCTCCCTTTTCATTGTCTATGAAATGGTCCCAAAGATTTCAAACAACTTTTTGACAAACCAATAAATGCTATTGATTCATTATCATCAGGTAATCAAAGTATCTTTGCCAATATGAATACTCTTTTAAAAACGCTTGCAGCATTACCTGTATCAATAGCTTCTTCGGAAAGACCATTTTCAACGTTGAGACGTTAAAAGATTATTTGCGCAATTCAACCGGTCAAGAGCTTCTAACAGGTCTTCTATTATCTATCTTTTTTTTTAACCATTAAAAAATTTTAATTTTTTTTACTGATGAACACACAACCCCCCCTCCAACCCTCCAACCCTCATTGGATCCCGCCCCCCTCCAACCGAAATTTTTGTCAAGATACGGCCCTGGGGTATGGTTAACCACCATCCTATTTTAACAATAGGCTTGACAATATTTCATAGATGTTCAGTTGATAAGCAGTAGAAGGCGACGAACCAGTGAATGAACGAATTTGCTACATAAGGCTTAGAGGAAAACTCCACAACATTTCTATGATATCTGTACATGTACCTACCGAAGAGAAGGATGATTAACTAAGGATATCGTTAACGTTGCCTAAACAGGACGTGACAGTTCTTGTGGGAGATTTTAATGCTAAGGTAGGAAGAGAAGATGCATTCAAACCCAACATCGGTAAACATAGCCTACACGAACACTGCAATGATAACGGACTCAGACTAGTAGATTTCGCAACATCAAATAATCTTCTCATTAAGTCAACGATGTTTAATCATAAAAACATACTTAAACAGACCTGGGTCTCAAATGACGGAGCAACGAGAAATCAGATCGACCATGTTATAATAAATGCAAGATGGTAGTATAGATGCAGATGGTAGTAGTATTACCGACGTTACGAGTCTACGAGGTCTGGATGCAGACAGCGACATTTTTTGGTTAGAGCTAAATTTAGAGAATCTCTAAGCAGAAGAACTAAAAGCCGGAAAAGTTTCCGAGGTAGAACGCCGAGAAGCTCAAAGACACAAAAAAGGTAATTGAATAAAGCATCTCTGAAAAATACACTGGAATCCATAACAAATCAAAATAATGCCGACGCAATGTAGGAAACAATGAAACACATAGTATCCAGAACATCGTTGGAGAAAAAAAGAATACTAAAAAGAAGAACTAGTTTGATGACGAATGCGAGATTGCCTTAAAGCAAAGAAGCCAGGCTCGACAACGAATGCTGCAAGATCCAAACGAGCAAAATACCCAGAAATACAGAGATCTCAGAAAAATAGCAAGTAAGACAATAAAAGCAAAAAAAAGGCTCACGAGGAAAATATTCTTGAAGAACTAGAGTCAAATAGAACGAGCAACAGAATAAGACATTTCTTCCGAGAGGTAAAGAACATAAAAAAGCGATTTAGACCCAGAGTTGGAACTGTCATAAAGAATAACGAAGGTAACAATATTACAAGTGAAGCCGAAGTGTTAGAGACCTGGAGAAGATACTTTGATGAATTGCTGAATATACAGACGGATGAAGGCAGACGTGAGTATACATATCTTACGGCCGAACCCTTAGTGGAAGAACCTACAATGGAAGAGGTATCACGAGCTATTCACAAACTAAAAAACAACAAAGCCCCAGAAAACGATACTATATCGGCAGAATGTCTCAAACATGGAGGAGAAATTTTGGAACTCACTTTCTATCAACTCAGTTGGCAGATATGGAAAAAGAACAAATACCAGCCCCCTGAAAAGAAAGTATTATAATACCGTTTCATAAAAAGGGCGATAAAATATGCTACGCAAACTATAGAGGTATCCCTTATTAACACAGGATATAAAATATTCTCTCTAATTCTATTAGAGCGACTGACTGCGCGTGTAGAGTACCAAATAGGAGATTACCAGTGTGGATTCAGAAAGAATGGATCAATAGTTGACCAGATTTTCTCTATAAGGCAGTTGATGGAGAAGTGTTTGGAATTCAACAAAACATTGCAACAGCTTTTTATAGATTTTAAGTAAGCGTATGATAGCATCCTAAGAGTGGAATTGTGGAATACCATAGCAGAACTGGTCGTACCGAAAAAGTTGATGAGTCTCACAAAAGCTTGTGTAGAGGGATCTACAAGTGCAGTAAGACTTGATGGAAAATTGTCAACCTTTCCAATCAACGGTGGTCTCAAACAATATGAGATGCGTTATCCCCACTCCTCTTCAACATCGCCTTGGAAGGCACTGTACGAAGGGCAAACATAGAACGCGCCTATTTGGAAGTCAGCGTCCGCGCATTGTAGTAGCTTTCGTTGATCATTTAGATATAGTAGGAAATACAACTATCAACGTTAAGAAAGATTTCATTAAACTGGAAAATGCTGCAAAGAAGGTTGGCCTACAAATAAACGAAGATAAAATAAAATACATGACTACAACAAGAACAGAACGAAGAGACAGGATAGGACAATATGTGACAATGGACCAATATAATTTTGAAAGGGTCCATGAGTTTAAATATTTTGGAGCTAAAATCACCTCAGATAACAATATAACACAAGAGATTAACAACAGAATTCAGGGAGCCAATCGCTGCTGTTTTGCACTACAAAAAAAAATGAAATCGAAAAATGTAACCCGCCATACGAAAGTAACAATTTATCATGCAATTATAAGACCTATAATGACAAATGCATGTGAAACATGGACGATGACAAAACAAAATGAGAACCGACTAAAAATCGCAGAACGAAGAATTCTTAGAAGGATATATAGGATTATGGAGAAGGATATATGAATCAAGGATAATGCCACATTACAATACATAATTAGAACCAACAGGGAAGTGCAAGAACTATATAACCAACCAGATATAGTAAAAATAATAAAGGCAGAGAGATTGAGATGGGCCGGAGATGTGGAGAAACAAGACCAACGTGTCGTAAAACTGGTGTGGGAAGAGACCCCAGTAGGAAAGCGGCCGCTGGGAAGGCCAAAGATGCGGTGGTAAGATAATATTGCAGCGAACTTACGGACCCTACATGTCCAACGACCAGAAGAACTTATGGTAGACCGCAGCAAGTGGAGGCAAATTGTAATGTCAAGACCCACCTCGGGTTGTATGCTACAGAGAGGGAGAGAGTGAGAGAGAAGGCGACGAAGGCTTCTTTTCGGAGACTGGACCTGGTCAAAGGAAGAGTCCTTGATTATCGTTGGTAAAAATTGTGTAAAAAAAGTGTTTTTTTTAGAGGTTTGTTTTTCGACCTGAGAACAAAAGGTTCCAACAAGACGGATACAACAAGACACAATCAATTTATTCCAGGAAACATTCGCTGACCTCATAATCTCGCGTAACGGACCCGTGAATTGGCCTTCACGGTCGTGTGATATCACACCTGCTATGAACTACTTTCTGCGGGGATATGTGACGTCGCTAGTGTACACCAATAAACTAAAAACGTTGGATCAGCTGGAAGCCAGCATTCGTCGCGTTATTGCCGATATACAGCCCCGGTTGCTCGAAAATTGGTCGAAAATACATTTACATTACAAGGCTACATGCCCAAAATCATATTTACGCAGTAATGGCATAAAATTATCTTTCCAATAAAGCTAATACCTTTTCATTTTCATTTCAGTTTAAAGTTCTATACCTCAAAAAAAAAACACCCTATGCAACCCACAACCAATGCAGCAATCTGTCAGAGCAGTTACTAACATTACGCTTTTATTGGGGGTCGCTTTGTTAAACGCTTGTCGATATTTTTCCTAGGCCGCTTTCAAAAGTGGGCCATTATCATTTTCATTAGCAGAAATACGGGCCGATTCTCTAAGAGAAACGTTAAAAGTTAACCTTTTCGCTACGGCGTGCTTTTCTAAAAGTCGTGCCCTGTGTACGGCATGCTGAGGGTAGTGCGGATTCGTACGGTTCCCGTAGTTACGTACTTACACTTTTCGTTTACGGGTTTATAACTTGGTTTATAACTTGGGTTTATAAATTGAATCCAAAATTTACATCTATACTAAAACTAACATCGAACATAATATAAATAAGAATAATAATAAAAAGAGAAAAAGAAAAAATAAACATTAAAAAAAAGAAACATATGCTGCTCAAACTAAAAACAAAAAAAAAGAAAGTCACTAAATTCCCTAAACCCCGATTACCAGCTTCGCTCCCGACATATTGCTCTCCTTCTCTCCTCAACTTTCTTCATCCAATCTATCCCTCTTCCATCCTCGTTTAAAATCTCTTCTCTACACTCGTCTCTTTCTCTCATTTCTGAACATTCGTTCAGCAAGTGTTCTATTGTCTCCTTGTTTTCTCCACACATCCTGCATACTCTATTCCTATCCTCCATCCAAAATTTATTATCTCTCTTCATTTCCACATCTGAATCTTGCCATTGTCACTCTCTCTTTTCTACTTTCTCTTCCTAGGTACTTTGGCAGTTCTTCCGTTATTATTTTTTCATATTTCACATTGTACCTAGACTCCCTAATTCTTGCTCTCCTTTCTTGCCTTTGCACATCTCTATCTCTCTGGACCAATTCCTCTGTCATTACTCTACCTCTCTCTCTCTCATTTCTTCTATCTCCGCTCCTGCATACCCGTTTCTTTCTAGATATGCTTCCCTCTCTTTCCACACCCCCTTTCCTATTTCTTTCCTTTTTTCTTTGAGGCACTCTTGCAGAATTCTGCACTCTCCTCTCTCTATCACTCTCTCCTCAAAACTTATTGCTCTCTTTCCTGCTTCTATTCTTATTCCATCTCTCTTTGTTTCCTCTATCACTATATACCCCGGGGTCTCTCTACCTAGTCCTAGCACCCATTTAAAATATTTTGCTTGTACCCTTTCCAGTCCTTCTTGCTCTCTCCATCCCCATATTTCCGCTCCATACATCATCACACTTTTCACCAGGCTATCAAACATCATCACTCTCCTTCTATAGTCGTGTCCAAATTTTCTCTCTCCTATTCCCCATACCGCTCCTAGTATTTTATTGGCTTTCTTTACTAACTCTCTCACGTGTGCTGTTTCAGTATTTCTTTCATTAAGCACGTACCCTAGGTATTTAAATTTTTTTACTTCTTCAATTTTCTCCTTCTTCCATCTCCACTCAATTACTCTTCTCCTGCCACCCCCTTTTCTAAACACCATCATCTTGGACTTCTCCCCATTCACTGTCAGATTTTTCCTCCTCATATATTTCTTCATGTTTCTTATCATTTCTTTCATCCCTTTCCCGTCTCTCGCTAGCACCACCAAATCATCCGCGTAGGCTAGGGCAGTTTGTAGTAGTTTTATTTGTTTCATTTCATTTTCTTAATGGGTAACCAAAATAATACGCAATTTAGTTCCTGGTAGGCTTAGCATACGTGGGGAATTATAAATGAAAGGCTGGACAGTCCTGGTTGATGCGTTTTTTTAGGGGCTGCAGTGAAATGATGCAAGCGGATTTGTACGGTTCCCGTAGTTTGGGTGTTTGAGTGTTTTGGGTGTATATCATACACTACTAAAAATGTAGACATATCAAAACTCGATTTCAGTGAAATCATTTTTTTCGGCCCAAACTACGGGAACCGTACAAATTCGCTTGCATCATTTCACTGCAGCCCCTAAAAAAAACGCATCATATACACTATATATGATAATTACAATACAGCGAATGAGTTGATTTCTCATATTAAGTACAGAAAAAATATTTGCGTATTAATCCGGTTCCCGTACACGGGACACAAAAATATTTTACGGCTTTATCCGGATCCCGTAGCCAAAGGATTAATTGAAAAGTCTCCGTTAACATTTTTCCGTTATGTCCGTTAGTAATAAAAATAAATAAATAAAATCATAAAGATAGTATACATATATAAGATAGTAAGATAGTTATATAGTAAGATAGATTTTTTTATTAAATTATCGGAAAAAAAAAGTATTTCTTTTCTATTAACCTTTAGCGTTTCTCGTACATAATCGTGCCCGTTTATGCTCTAATATACACCATTTTCTCTCAGTTGTAAGAATATTAGTTTATGATACAAGTGTGTGAAGAAGGGATTTTATGCATGAGTTTCGAACTTTAAACCACGAGCTAAAGGCGAGTGCTTTAATCGCTACGAGTACACAATAGTTTTTAACACACGTGAATCATACAATATTTTATCTACGAAGCATGTTGAAATACTAGATTCTTTAATCGCAATGAGTGCATAAAAGCCTTTCACACACGTCTATGATACATTATTTTATCTAGGAAGCATGTTAAAACATGTACTATTGAATCTACAAGAAAATAATTGTTTCTTACCGACAATATTGAAAAATTGTAATTTTGATAGACAAAATATTTCAAATCACTGACACAATAAGGTTATAACGTTCAGCGCTTCCCTTTCAAAAATTGCTACCTAGTAAAAACGCACAGTGACGGAACACTATTTGGTCGTTGTAGATGTAATCTATTATTAACCTAGATTTAATCTAGATTAGGTTATGGTTAGGTACAGTTATATTAGAGCCAAATAAATACAGACTGAGATTCCAGGCCGAGATTCCTTGATTCGAAATAAGAAAAATTAATTAGATTTTAATATACGTCAGAACAATTATTTTCACTTCGCCTGTTTTTCGTTTAGTAACGCGAGTTGTTGCCATAGCAACAACAAACAGAAATCGTTTAATAATGAAACCCCCTTTGATTTATTTTGGACTTTTGCGCACGAGTTGGATACTTTTACTCACTATTATAATAATAGCATCACATAGTATACATAGTAGCATCACATACAATCATTTACTTCCACTTATCCACTTCCACTAATTCCACTTATTTCATTTAAATTTCATTAAAATTTCATTTAAAATCACTTATTTTGGTGAATACTATAATTAATATTTTCTTACCATCTTCAGCAATCTCTGCAATATTATATAAAGTAGTCGCTAATCGTTCCATTTTAATAAACTGTCCAGGTTCAAGTTGATTAAACAGATTAGGAACATTCTCCCTTTTAACAGCAGATACTAAAACTTTTGGAACTAAAAATCCTTTCCTAAAACGTACCATATCGTTATTTCTACTTCTTTCATCTTTCATCGAATAATAACTTCTTTCATTCTTTCAATATTTTAATATTAAATTACCTTGCTAAATTTGCTGCCGGTTCAATTAAATCTTTCCAAGTCAGCAGACTGTATTGTTGATGAATGTAGGCTAAGCCAATAACCATCCTTGGTAACGGTTCGTTAATTCTATTGTTCGGATTTTGACGGAAATCAACCACTTCGGGATCTTGCTTGGTCATATGATTGTAAATCATAATTTGTCCTTCACTGCAAATCGTGATTTTTAATCATTTAATAATATATTAGTGTTTAATTCAATTAAAGAAATCGTTGAGTAATAATTACACATTTAATTTAATTATAATGTAATAAGGTTTATATTACTATACTTATGTAATAATAAATAATAGTAATAAACACAATAAAATGTGTAATTAATTATTTATGCAGATTTTATATTTGTTTCAAGGAAAAATTATTTTTCTACTGATATTTGCGAAAATGGCATTTTTCCACGGCTTTACCTACATAAAAGTGACATTATTTCATTCTAGAGATGAAAATATTTTCACATCTAGAGCATTTTAAATTTATGATTTTCTCGATTAAAACACTAAACTAACCAAACTCGCATGGACTTTATTATTAATTACATCAATTTCAATGGAATATTTTATGTACAAACGTAAAACGAGCCTGAAAATATTTAAAAAACCGAAATAAAATTAGGACATTTGACTTGAAAAGTATCACCTTTTATGAGAATGTAACAATATTACCATGGTAACCAACAAACCAACGATTAAATTTATATTGACCGTTCCGATAGTTCGCTTCGAATTGGTTTTATTAAAGTCGAATTATGGATTCTGCAACTGAATATCAGTAGAAAAAATTGCATTTACTACTCGAGATGAAAGCGTTTTTTTGGTTCGGTGTGATTGCTAACTCGCTGGCGCTCGTGAGCAAACTCTCACCTCGCCAAAAAAACGCCGTATAAATATACTATTAAATTAATCATATTATTCATATCCCAATAGTTTAATTATTTATATAATGTTCTTGAGGTATGGGGAAAAAAATTATTTAAAAAATGTCGTTAAAGCGACGTTTCGACGATTTATTTTCGTCTTCTTCAGGCTACAAACAATATATGGCATTAAATACACAGAATTTTATGATATAATATCTTACCTAAACAACTATTATTTTTTAATTTTAAACAAAAATTGCACTAACATATATACTATTGAAAATTAAAATTAATTATAAATTTAAATTTTCTCTGTCACGTTGGGGAATTGTCAACAAAATGTAGCCAACCTAATTTTGTTGTTGAAATTGGGTATTTTTAAATTTAAATTTTTTATGTTTCTCTATTATGCCGGCATAATGACTACTTAAAATGGCAACCCTTCCAGCCCCATATTTGCAAATTTGATAATGAACGACTTAATAGATACAGTCTTAAATAAATTAAAAGATATAGTAAATTTCATAAAAATCTATGTAGATGACACATTTTTAATTATTGACAAAATTTATAAAGATTACATTCTTGACTGTTTTAACAATTATGACAATAGGATTACTTATACGAGAGAGGAAGAATACAAAGCCTCTATTCCAATTCTAGATATTAAAATACATAGAAATATAAACAACGGGGAGATTAAAACATCATGGCATATGAAAGAGACATCTTCTGGCAGAATTTTGAATTTTCACTCAAATCATAGTATGAATCAAAAAATAAGCATTGTGAGAAATCTAGCATGTAGAGCGATTCACCTTACAGACGACGAGTTCAAAGATGATGTTATCAGTAAAGTAAAGATCATTCTGCAAAGAAATAATTACCCTACTAAATTAGTGAATAAGATTTTTAATGAAACAAGACGAAATGTAATAGAAAAAGAGAAAAATAAACATGACGTACTAGACATGAGTATTAGATTAGACGAAAGACATGACCAGAAACAAATTATATACTTTAGAATACCTTATGTTGACCAATTGTCCTTCAAACTAACGCGTGTATTAAAGACAGAGACAAACAAATTCGCAATATATAATTTGAGGACAAATAAACAAATTTTTAACAACCTAAAAGACAAACCAGACAAAGCTGTAATATACAAAATTCCATGTAAAAATTGCGAGAAACAATATGTTGGCCAAACTAGGCAACTAGTAGGAAACAGGATCAAACAACATATAAGGGATTGCCAACCTCAACATGCCGGGAAAGAGAATAAAACAGCTCTAGCAGACCACAAATTTAGAGAAGGACATATTTTCAATTTTGAAGACTACAATATTTTAGATTTAGAACCTAATAATTTTAAAAGAAATATTGGAGAAATGTTTTACATTAAATTTCAAAATTGTGTAAATTATAGAAGTGACACGCAAAATTTAAGTAGTCATTATGCCGGCATAATAGAGAAACATAAAAAATTAAAATTTAAAAATACCCAATTTCAACAACAAAATTAGGTTGGCTACATTTTGTTGACAATTCCCCAACGTGACAGTGAAAATTTAAATTTATAATTAATTTTAATTTTCAATAGTATATATGTTAGTGCAATTTTTGTTTAAAATTAAAAAATAATAGTTGTTTAGGTAAGATATTATATCATAAAATTCTGTGTATTTAATGCCATATATTGTTTGTAGCCTGAAGAAGACGAAAATAAATCGTCGAAACGTCGCTTTAACGACATTTTTTAAATAATTTTTTTCCCCATACCTCAAGAACATTATATAAATACTATTAAATATAAATATACGTATAAAATATACTATTATACACTGAAAATAATATTTCTATAAATTTTCTTAATTTTGTTTGAATAATATGCATTATTTTCCATTCATAATTTTACATTGCTATTCTACACAAAGATTTATTACGCGTCTAGTCCGGTAATATGTGGATTAACTACAGCCAGGCAAAAGGCAGTTGCTATTGCCGCGTCTGCTGCATTACCCCCTTGTTTCAATATTGATGTTCCAATTTCGGAACATTCTCTGCTGTCTGAAGCCACGCTTCCATGTGGCACTACCTAAAATTAAGAGAAAACGGAATTATTTTGTTATTCAAGCTTTAAAAATTAATATTTTTTCATTTTCAACTTTAAAACATTAGTTTGGTAAATGTACACATTTACCTGTATATGTACACTTGATTGGTAAATGTGAGTTCAACTTACATTTACTAATTATTTCCGGCAAATGTGTACATATGCCTAATGTTGTTGGTAATTGTATAGAAGTATAGAGGTTTACGTTAACATACACAGCACATGGGCTGTCCGACAAGATACACGTAATGGCGTAATTAGACCAGACAAATTATGAATTTCCAAAGAAAATTTTAAAAAAATTATTATTTATTATACAAGCGGATAAAATTAAGGTATAACGAGCGTATTGTTAACCCTTTCGCTGCGAATTACTTTTTTGGACTGATGTGATTGTGTGCTCAATATTCTGAACATTACATTATAGTCCGTGCAGAATACTTTTATAACTTATAGCAATAATTTGCAAATATTGCCAAATTTTCAAAAACCAAAATCTCGTAATCCAAAATTTTGATTTTTTGTTGATTTGAGTGGACAAACTTTGCAAAATTAATTTGTTTTATGTCAAAATTGCATAAAAATGTCAAAATATTTGGCAAATATTGCCAAATAGTCGGCATCGAACGCTCAACGCGTGTGGTAGTGTGCGCTCTATTCGGAAAAATAAAAACTCTTTATTAACATCCTGCACCGACAGAAGTTATATAGTGAAACTATTAAGTAGAAATATAGTGAAAATGTCAAGACAATTAAGATCTACTGCTACGGCAGATAACCATAGTGATATAATAATATCATTCTTACGAAGCTCTGATTTCGCGGAGATTTTAAGTGCGTCAATAAATTAGAAGTTAAACCCACTTGAAGATTATATTACGAAACTCACCTACCAAATAAACTGTCTAAGGCTCGAAAATGGAAATCTAAATGAAAAATTATCCAAAATACAGTATCAGCTGTCTCAAGCGTCCAAGGATAGCGATGAAAAAACCCACGATAGGCGAGAATTCAAAAAAACCCATTGTCACCGAGGCTAATCTACGCGACACCGAAACCCGAAACATTTTTTGTACGTGGAACGCCACGTACACAAAATGTTGTACAAAGTCTGATAGAGGGAGATGGGAAACACAAAATAAATATGCGAGAAGAACACGTCGTTCAAATTTAATTATTGGCACCAATACGGAAGCTGTTGCAATAAAAGCGATCACAAAACTTGCACATCTACATGTCTCACGATTGGAACCACAATTAACAGAAAACGATGTAATAGCCTACTTGAGTGGCAAAAACTTTCACAACATTCGGTGTAAAAAGCTGACTTCCAACCGGTCTGAGGAGTATTCCTCTTTTCAGGTCTCACTACCAATGGAAAATCTAGAAGATATCAAGAAACCAAATATATGGCCTCGTTATGCGCACATTAACCGTTTTTTTTTTAAACATGGAGAAGAACATACAAAAAAAGTTAAGACAACAGTAAGAAAATATAACTGTAACAATCAAGATGCTTTACAAAGAAACCATAATATGTTATTATATTTGAATATACAGTTTAAAGCAGTTGAATATACAAGTTTAAAACAAAAAAATAGTGAGATTGAAATTTTAACCTTAGATTTGCAACCAGATTTTTTACGTTTAGCCGAGACATGGTTAAACGATAGGATACAAGTGGGAATCGAAACCATTGGGGGCGGTGTAGCAATTTGGGCCAATGAAAAGCTAAACTGTGAAAGAATGTTAAATCTTGTCTCAATCGAAAAACAAATCGAAATATGTGGGATACAGTGGAGGTATTCAGAAAAGAAAGTAGTAATGATATGCATTTACAGACCACCGGCAGGATGCTTTACCACATTTATGACGCTTCTAGAAACCAATATGGACAATATTCACAATGCCCAGGATGAGTTAATAATAATAGGGGACTTCAACATCCACTTTGAATCCAACTCTAGAGAAAAAAGTAATTTATTACATTTAATGCAGTCCTTCGGGCTAGATTATAAAGTTATGGTCCCTACAAGGGAAACGAAAACATCAAAAAGCATATTGATAATATATTTGTGAAAAGAAATTTGCCTGCTACCGTCACGGTAGGAGATAACACTATATCTGATCATAAGTTTATTTTGGTTTCTATACCCCTAAATGTCCTGATTCATAAAAAA
Organism: Phosphuga atrata; assembly: GCA_944588485.1. Taxonomy (NCBI): domain Eukaryota; kingdom Metazoa; phylum Arthropoda; class Insecta; order Coleoptera; family Silphidae; genus Phosphuga; species Phosphuga atrata. Next base: position 12,746,992 of record OX155895.1, on the reverse strand, counting down.
TATATACAAAACTATTATTATTCTAGAATTTTGAGTGCAACCAATAAAGAAAAATTTCACAGAGCCATAACTGAAGAAACATGGGAGAGCAGTTCTTTATTAGAAGATTGCAACCAAAAAAACGACAGGATTTATAAAGACATTACAATTCCACTTCTTTAACTCCTTTCCGTTGAAGAGAGTAAAATTTACACCTAAAACATGGATAACGGAAGAAATTAGAAAATTCTAGCATTCAACTAAAAGACGTATATCGCCTACAGAAAGATTTCCCGATAATGGCAACAAAATATGCTTCTGACAAAAATAAACATCAAAGATTGGTAAAACAATTTAAACGAAGCTTCTATAATGATAGAATAGAGAATGCAACCAATAAACAGAAGGCTTTGTGGAGCATAATCAGCGAAATATCTAATAAATCTACAAAAAAAAACTCAATAACGATTATGGAACATGGAAAGACCATATCTTACGAATCTGAAATAACAACAACATTTAATAACTTCTTTAAAAATGCACCAGCACAGGTAACTAAAAATATAATCCCCAGCAAAATTTTAAATGGTCATGTTCCAACTATTAACAACAGTATGTGTCTTAAAGAGTTAACGTGTACAGACAGTACTGGATATCATTCACAAATTAAAAAATTAAAAATCTGCCGGATCCGATGAGCTGCCTTGTAATATTATTAAAGAATTTGCTGCAGAATTAATCTACCCACTGACAAACATTGTAAATACTTCCTTTAGCAGCGAAATATTTCCGGATATTTTAAAAAGAACAAAAATTATGCCAATACACAAAAAGGGAGACAAAACCGCTGTTAATAACTATACACCAGTAGCAATCATTTCGGTCATAGCAAAGATAATTGAATATTGTATGGAAACAAGGTTATCATCAATCCTAGCAAATTACGAAATAATCCTTACACAACAGCATGGCTTTTGTAAAGTCAACAACAACTGCAATTAAACAACTCTACACTAGAATCATTAATGAAGTAGATGAAGGAAACTGTCCTATAGGCATATTCTGCGATTTGTCAAAGGCGTTTGACTGCGTCTGGCAAACGGAATTATTGGAAAAACTGAATCTTTGTGGAATAAGAGGGAAAGCGAAAAGATGGTTCCAGTCATATATATCCAACAGATATCAATATGTGAAAGTTGGAAAGGCCACTTCGAAGGCAACATCTATTTCGATTGGGGTCCCACAGGGAACAATTTTAGCGCCGACACTTTTTTCCATCTATATTGCGGACCTTATATATTATATCGGAGCCGACGTTTGCACAATGTACGCTGACCATATCAGTGTAACAATTTCTGGTCCAAATATACAAGGGACAGAACAATCTGCAAATAATTTACTCTCAAAAATGTATAAATGGTTCACTGCCAATAATTTATATTTAAACCTAGAGAAAACTAAATATATTTGTTTCCAAACAAATAGGGCGAAATATAAACATGACATTGATCTCAAAATCAATAATTCTAAAATAGAAAGAACTAGGAATATTAAGTTCCTTGGAGTATTTCTGGAAGAACATCTAAAATGGGAAGTGATGACGGATGCAATCACAGCAAAACTAAATGGGAAAGCATACTTGCTAAGAAGTGTGCGTAATTTAATTGGAAAATCGGTTTTAATGAAGGTGTATCATGCGGAAGTGGAGTCTATCCTAGCCTATGGTATTTTAGTTTGGGGCTCATCTCCACTCACAAAAAGAGTTTTATTAGCTCAAAAAAGAATTATTCGAATTATTACAGGAATTAATGTGAACGAGTCGTGCAAGCCAGAATTTATAAAATTAAATATTTTAACTGTTCCATCAATTTACCTGTGGGAGGTGGCATGTCATATCTTCAAAAATAGACATACATTTCTTACAAATAAAGACATACATAGTATTAACACAAGAAATGCGACCAATCTTCGTACCAAAAAGAGCAATCTTACCCTATGTACTGCAGCGCCTAGTCGACTAGGTATTAAAATATTCAATAATCTGCCAAATCGATTGAAAGAAGAAAAGTCCTACAAATTGTTTCGGAAAGCAACTAAAGAAAACTTCTTCATAAACAATTGTTATTACTCCACACATGAATTTTTTAATCAGTGTTAGTCCATTCAAGAACTATAATTTATATATTTTTTTTCATTAAGTACTGTTTATTACTTCTTTTATTATGTAATTAGTAAGATTTAACCTATCTCTTAATTCTATTGTTATTTTTTACTTTTGCATAATGTTACTTGACTTATCTTATATGTATATTGTACATCGCAAGATAAATAAATGATTTGATTTGATTTGAAAATATACAAAAAACAAAACCTCTATTCGAAGCAAAATTTGTTATTTTTTATTGATTTGAATGAACAAACCTTGCAGAATTCTTTTGTTTTGTGTCAAAATTGGACGAAAATGTCAAAATAATTGGCAAAAAATTGCCAAATTTACTAATAACCAAAGTATCTATTCGAAGCAAAGACTATAATATATACACTGCCGAGCATAAAATTAGGGTCACTCCAGAATTTGAAGATATTTTAATTTTTTTTAGTTTTTTTACGTGTTTTTTCGGTTGTAACAGTTTACTAACTGATCGCTTGAATAAAAGAAAAGATTTTTCTTCTTCAAAGTTTATTGAAAGTAATGAAAATGAACAATTTTAATTTTATGTGCGAAGTAATGAAAATGAACAAGTTTACTTTGATATGTTTTTGTTGAAACAAAAGAAAGTTTAAGGACAGCATAGCATTTGTTTCTGTGGTGTTATCTGTCTGTTGTAAATTGTTGTCATTGTTAGTGTTTTGCAATGAGCATAAATCCCGTTGTTGCGGCGCAAATTATGGCGGCTTTAGAAGACGATCGCGGTCAGCGCGAACTGCGAGAAGCGTTGGTGTAAGTCGCTCGAGTGTGCAACGAGAATGGCGGCAGTTCGAAGAGACAGGTCTGCTCACTGGAGGACCTTATTCAGGCCGAGGCAAAACTCCAACAGCTAGGGATGACCGCTTTCTCCTTTCTAGTGCTTTGAGAAACCGAACGGTTACGGCAGTTTCCCTTCGAAATCATCTGCAAGAAGTGAGAAATGTAAACATAAGTGAGTGGGCAGTTAGGAGACGACTCTATGCTGCTGGATTATCTTCTCGAACTAGAGCTACTGGACCGCCGCTTTCCCGTGCACACCGGATTGCGAGGTTGAATTTTGCACGAGAACACTTGACTTGACAATAGCGGATTGGAGACGCGTATTGTTTCTCGATGAACCGCGATTCTGTCTTACGGGCTCAGATAGACATGTAAAAGTGTGGTGACGACAAGGCGAGAGATATGCTCAAGCGTGTATTGCCGAGCGACTACCATTTGGCGGAGGATCAGTTATGGCATAGGGAGGCATATCTTTTGACTCTCGCACGGAGTTAGTCTTTATCGAGAATGGGACGTTGACTGCGCATAGGTATCTGACGAGGTTCTAGAAGACCATGTTTTACCATCCATGGTTATTCTTGGAGACGACGCAACATTTATGCATGATAACGCACGGCCCCACACTGCTCGGATAGTTACTGAGCATCTTGACGAGTGTAAAATCACGCGATTTGTTTGGACAGCTAGCAGTCCAGGTTGAAATCCAATTGACCATATTTGGTATGAGATGGGAAAACATTTACGGAGACATGTGCCGGCCCCCAGAAATTCTAGAGGACTTCGCGACAAACTGGTGCAAGAATGGGACAATTTTCCCCAGAACGTGATCCAAAATCTGATCCAGAGCATGACACGTTGTTTGCAAGCTGTTGTCACTGCCAGAGAAGGGAATACTCACTACTGAACTCTTTAAACTTTCTTTTGTTTCAACAAAAGCATATCAGTGTAAAGTTGTTCATTTTCATTACTTAGCATATCAAATTAAAATTATTCATTTTCATCACTTTCAATAAACTTTGAACAACAAAAATCTTTTGCTTTATTCAAGCAATCAATTAGTAAACTGTTACAACCGAAAAAAACAAGTAAAAAACTAAAAATTTCTAAAATAACTTCAAATTATGGAATGACCCCAATTTTATGCTCGGCAGTGTAATTTCAATTACGAGAAGAAATGTGTTCACCTCGAATCCACATTTCAACTTCAAATTCACGTTGAAACAACTTCATCTTGAAACAACTTCATGTTGCGACAACTTCATGTTGAAACCACTTAATGTTTATAATAATTAAGTAGACCATGGAAAGCACAATCTAATACATCTAGTCCAATTCAGTTAGCATTGTAGAGAATTCATTAAATTAACTACATTTTAATCTAGTAGACTACATAGACAAGACAAGAAAGAGACAAGACTAGATAAAGACAAGAAGGAGACAAGACTGGACAAGACTAGACAAGACTAGTCAAATCGATTGAACTGCTATAGTAGTCCATAGCAGCGAAAGGGTTAAAATCTTCAAAATAATATATTATATATAAAATAGTGTTGAAATAGTACATTTTAATCTTAATATACAAGTATATTTTATTATTTTTAACTTTTACCGCTAAAAAAAGAAAATGTGTATTTGTAAAAAAAGAAAATATGTACTTTTTCCGATAAAAGCTAATTTCAGATTTAAACTCACAATTACCTATCAAATTGGTAGATGTATACATATACCGGTAAATGCTTACATTTGCCGATTTTGTACATTTACCGTAATATATCTATTAAATTGCCACAGTATTCTCATACACCTAGTTTGTAGTTTCAGTAATTGGGCCTGTTTTGTTTTACCAAATAAGTACAAAATAGAGACACAATAATCACAATTTGGCAATACTATGGCTTTATATACCTTCAAACCTCATTCAAAATTAATTAATTTAGCCATTTTTAAGACAAAAGAAATACAATTTTTTATATATTTTGGTTACAATATAATTAAAACGCACATTAAATGACAATGTATTATCAATTATAAATCCTAAATATTTAAATTCTTTTACAATTTCAATATTTTTCGCGCCTGTCTGTGAGATCCTTATAGGTGTTTTTGTTGGCCTATGAGCGCTTAGAATCAATAAGAAAATTACGTTCGTTTTGGACAATATGACACTATGACAGCCAGGTAGCGTCAGAGTTAGCGTCAACATGGCTAATGTGAGAAATGTTTATCCATTAGTAAATAATATATTGGAAATTATCAACGATGAATCTGATGAATATGGTATGATAGAAGATAGTGATGATGAAATGGAATGGAAATATTACAGTATTTATTTAAATTTATCTTTTAAAAAAGAACGTTTAGGGAGACTTCAAAATTTTGTTGAAGAGGTTATATCATCTTTTACTGATAAAGAATTTAAATCTCACTTTAGGTGATTATTAATTAAGTTTAACATTTAATATTCCAAAATTATTGATCTTTATCTTCTGTTTTAAATTTATAGATTATATTAATTATATACAAATATATGTTTCAATAATTTGTCATGTTTCCATGACTTGTACCTATCAAACCAATAAATGTTTGGTTAGCTTACGCTCACATGGTATTCGTTTTGATAAATAGTGAAGTTTGGCGCTCACGCTTTTGCCGCCCTACCTCTGTAGCGTGAGCGTCTGTGAGCGCGAAATCTGCAACCCGAAGTTAGCCACTGAAAACGACGATTATGTGCGCTCAAAGCGTGTAAGCGTCCAACGCGAATACACCCTTCATTTATATCATCACATGTATTAGCTAATAACGTATCATCTGCGAATAAATTACAAAGTCACACTGTATATTTAAGTAAATGTCATTTATGTAGAGAAGAAACAACATGGGTTCTAAAACACTTCCTTGTGGTACTTCTAGATTATTTTTGATACACTCAAAACTCTGTTTCTTCCCTTATTATGACATTTTGTGCTCTACCTGTTAGGTAAGTTTCAAGACATTTACTACCATTTACTACACATTACTACCGCAACCCCTTTGTATAGCATTATTATCCTCCAGTGGAGTACACAGAAGAAGCCTCCCCGAAGATTGCGCTGTCTCGCATGAGAACCACAATCGAGCGTACCCTGAAAACGTTGAACGTGTTCAACGGCTAATTCTTCTAACACCGGTTCTACAATAAACGAAAATGAACAATGTCGTTACAACAAGCCTGCCAAGGAGGCCTTTCTCAAGTCCATTCTTGGTTACGATTTCAATTAATATTGAAGGAATTTTTAGTTTTAAGGAAGTTTTATTGGCAGACATGTGCAAACAAACAGAATGCGACGTACTTCTTGTACAGGAGACCCATCGAGGCATCACGCGGAACAGACCAAGGCTGGCTGACATGAGGATGGTTGTTGAGAGACCACATGATCAGTATGGGAGCGCTATTTTTGTCAAGCCTGGCGTTGACGTCATCTCCACCTCCATGACAGATTTAGATAATATCGAGCTGCTGACCATCCGTACTCCAAATTTTTCAGTGACGTCAGTGTACAAACCCCCGGATGTCAAGTTTCAAGTTCTCAAACCCGAACGATTTCCGCCAGCAGGACATCAACTTTGTCATCGTCGACTTCAACTGTGAAAGCTTGACCTGGGGCTACAGTGAAACGGATGAGAATGGGACAGAGCTCGAAAAGTGGGCCGAAACCAACGAACTGCAGATAATACACGATCCCAAACTCCCACCCTCCTTCCACAGTGGTCGCTGGAGACGAGGATATAACCCCGACAACATCTTCGTGAGTAGAAGTGTGGCGTCACAATGCGAAAAGAGCATCGGGGAACCAATACCGCCAACCCAACAAAGACCGTTAATATGTTCCATTAGCGCCGTGGTAAAACCAGAGGATGTAACCTTCAAAAGACGCTTTAATTTCAGGAAGGCTAATTGGAACACGTTTAGAAAAGACCTTGATGTAGAGATAGCGAGAATCGCTCCTCAGCAAGAGATGTACAAAGCATTCATAAAATTGGTTGGGAAGGTCTCAAGAAAACATTCCCAGAGGCTGTCGCACCGAGTACATCCCTGCTCTATCTGGAGATGCGAAACCCCTTCTTTCACGCTACCAAGAATTGTACGACGTAGACCCATTTGCCGAGGAAACATCTGAGACCGGAGAAATACTGATGGCAAAAATGGCAGAGGACCGAACGGCCAAGTGGTGTAACAGGCTAGACAACCTAGATATGAAGGTCAACAGCAGACGGGCATGGAAGACCCTAAAAAACCTGAGTGGTGACGCCACAAAACCAGTTCGGAACTTTATTCCAGTCACTTCAGATCAAGTAGCTACCCAACTACTACTGAATGATAAAACAAAGGGCAAGAAGTCCAAAGAGCAAATTTGCAGGGACCTGGAGCATGAGAACAACTCCCTCGGTGCCCCTTTTTCCATAACTGAACTTGTGGCTGGGGTTAAAGGGATGAAACTCAACCGAGCGGCGGGCGTGGACGATCTGAGGGCAGAACAGATCAAGAACTTTGGACCACACACCCTACAATGGCTCCTTAATATGTTCAACGTATGTGTCACGCAACTGAAGATCCACAAAGAATGAAGGAAGGCTTGTGTGGTCGCGTTACTCAAACCTGGCAAGGAACCGACTGACCCTAAGAACTTCAGGCCCGTGTCCCTTCTGTGCCAACTCTTCAAACTGCTAAAACGACTGATTCTAAACCGAACAGCGGAGATTTTGGATGGACGGCTTTCGTGTAGGGAAATCATGCTGTGGCAGAATCCTCAACCTAACACATAGAGCACATAGAGGATGGTTTTAGAGAAGGAAGATTACTGGAGTGACTTTCATCGATTTAACAGCCGCTTATGACACTGTCAACCACAGGAGGCTGTTAAGAAAGCTTTATGAGACAACAAAAGACTATAGGGCTCACTATGGTCATCGGTCTATTCCTCCAGAACAGGAGATTTTATGTTTCACTCCAAAACAAGAATAGCAGATGGAGGGTCCAGAAGAATGCACTGCCGCAAGGCAGTGTCCCGTCCCCACTCTTGTACAACGTGTACACGAACGACCAACCGATTCCTGACAATATAAGGCAATTCACCCATGCCGATGATACAGCTGTGGCAGCCCAGGGCAATGAGCTTACCGAGGTGGAGGAGGAGTTCCTCTTGAGGAACTAGCAATCTATTACCAGAAAAACCACCTAAAGCCGAATCCCAGCAAGACTCAGGTCTGCGCCTTCCACCTGAAAAACAAAGAAGCACGACGGGAGCTCGAGATACATTGGCGAGGCGAACGACTGGAGCACTGCCCGACGCCGAGATACCTGGGGTGACCCTGGACCGTACTCTGTCCTTCAGACAACACTGCATAGTTAGTATGCGTAATAATATATTGCGAAAACTCACAGGCACAGCATGGGCAGCTCAACCAAAAAAGCTCAGAAGCTCGGCTTTGGCGCTCTGTGTGTCCACTGCGGAATACGCCGTACCGGTTTGGGCAGCTTCAGCTCACGCGAAACATGTGGACGTCGCTATCAACGAGACAGCAAGAATCGTGACAGGCTGCCTAAAGCCAACTCCAGTTAATAGTTTGTGCCCACTTATTGGCGTGGCACCCCTATCTGTGCGAAGAGCCGTCGCCACGGATGCTCAAAGGACGAAACAGGAAACCGATGCTATCCATCCTCTGCAGCAACACGAGCCAGCCGGTCGACGCCTAAGATCAAGGTAGAGCTTCATGGTAAGATCACACACACTCGAGGCGTCCATAGAAAATAACCGTATCACTAGGTGGACCCAACAGATAACTACTCAGGAACCCCCAAGAGAAGAAATGGCCCTAGGCATACACCTCCCTTTCGCGGAATGGAAATCCCTAAATCGGCTCAGGACAGGTGTGGCAAGGTGCAAGACAAATCTGTTGAGGTGGGGAATGTCTGAGAATGACGATGTGCTGTGTGCGTGTGGTCAGCCCCAGGATATGAACCACATACTGGTCTACCCACAACTGGAAGAAGGATGCACGCACGAAGACTTAATTGTATGTAACAACAAGGCTATTGCAGCCGCTATTTTTTGGAAAGATGTCGTATGAGCAGGACACGGAAAGTAAGTAAGTACTATTATCCCGATTCTTGGCAATCGGGATAATAGTACTATATTTTAATGTATTTGGAAAAAAATCTGCTTGAAGAGATGTATTCTAGGCCCGGACTTAGAGACCCAGGGCCCCTAAGCAATTTGCACGGATGTCCTAAGATTCCAAACGATGTAGTTTCCTAAGAAAGTCAAAGTTTTTACTTAACTCCTCATTAGCAGATACGCGTTTCCGTATTTCTGTAATTAGTCTATCTATAATGACGTTAAAAATGGTAACTCTTAATCTGTCCCTGCCAGAGAGTTCGGTCTTGTTTCCTTATACTTCATCGAACTGGACTTTACCCTTATGTTTCCTCTGCATGTAATCTAAATTTTCTAAATTCGTTCTACTTCATTGCTGAAGTGTCTTGACCTCTCGAGCATAATTGTGGAACGAATCGTCACACTAATATGTGGGACCTTCAGTTTATCGCCGGTTCCGAACGGCGCTATTTGAGAGGTTCTCTTGGCAGAATTACTCGTGGTGATTTGCCATTGCTTTCCACGAGGTGGTCACAGCATAGTTCCGTGAAATATTTCACGGTTTGTCCTGAAGCTTCAGAGCGCTAGATAGTTTGTCATTTGCATCATTGGCAATTATCTTGAAGAGCTGCCATGATCTCATCCCAGGAGCAACATAGACTTCGACGTCTATTCGACGTCCACTTCGAGGCGTCAGCTCGAGCAAATCATCTTGTCTGAGAAAGACTCTTCACGACGCATACTGGGACGGATTACGAATTTACGGCGACAAAAATTAAATCTAGTTCGTTTCAATTTTTTGTCTCACATATTACCTTATGATAACATTCTGATGATTCTAATATAAAATTAGTCTATATTAAATGTACACGATTAATTAAAAATGCAAATTTAAGTGGAAAAATGTATATGTATAAAAAATATATTTTTCTACTGATATATGTGAAAATGGCATTTTTGACATTTTTTTCATTCTAGAGATGAAAATATTTTCACATCTGGAGACGAAAATGAGCATGAGCAAAACACTAAACTAACCACATTTGCACGGACTTTCTTATTAATTACATCAATTTCAATGAAATATTTTATGTACAAACGTAAAACGAGCCTGAAACTATTTAAAAAACCGAAATAAAATTAGGACATTTGACTTGGAAAGTATCACCCTCTATGAGAATGCAATATGTAACCATGGAAACGACCAAACCAACAATTAAATTTATATTGACAGTTCTGACAGTTCGCTTCGAATTGGATTTATAAAAGTCGAATTATGGATTCTACAACCGAAATCTGTAGAAAAAATTGCATTTACTATTCGAGATGAAAGTTTTTTTTCGCTTTTTGCGCTCGTGAGAAAACTCACCTCACCAAAAAAACGCCTTTCTTCATGTACTCGCTGTACTTCATAACTCGCTGGCGCTCGTGAGCAATCTCCCACCTCACCAAAAAAAAACGCTTTTATCTCTTGCTGTCAAATATACTATTTTTTATATGATAAAAGTGCAACATTTTTTTTACAAATTCACAACCGTCGTTGACACAAAACTTATCCAACACGTATTGTACTAATCGTTCTTTACACTTTAACGAAGAAAACTTATAAAAACTTTCATCTCTTAACCCTTAACCACCTGGGTCTAAAAACCCGAACGTACATACCCGGGACCGGTCATCGAGACCGCAATTTTTCTTGTAGAATTATACTAAGTTGAAATTATTATTTATATGCTTTAAGTAGCTTAAACTATTTATTGGAATTAGTACAAGTGATAAAACCATATAAAACCTTTAAATATATATTTTTTATTTGTAAGATAAAAATTTATTAGCAAGATAACATTGATTTGCAATTTTGTAGCATATCTAAGTAAAAATCGCTCATATTAGAACTTGTTTGAAAAATGTGACTAAAGTTACTAATTTCTCTTAATTAAAGGATTAAACTAATAGAAAATTATAGATTGAAACAAAAAATAAAAGATTAACATAAAAATTGCAAGACGCTAATATCACCCTAAATATTTTTGCTGCAGTTACGAAAAATCTTATTTGTGCATTCCAAACACACTGGTTTCTTGCAAAAATTGCATAAGTAGAATGTTTTTCTTTTCAACTTCGGGTCACACATGTAACAGGTTTTTCTCTTTGACAGTTTTGCATCTCTTTGGGGAATTTCTGCTTGAATGCCTAGTACTCTGAGGATGCATGCGCGAAGTTCATATGATAAATGAAAGTTTTCATGTCTTCTTTGCATATGTGGTGTTACTAACTGCTGTGCCAAAAGAGATATAAAACCGAATATTGTCATGTTGGGAGTGTCTTTATAGGAATTATATAAAACAAACGCGTTATTAGCACTTCTAATAATAAACATCCAGCATTCTAAAAAATAACATCATAGGCCAACGCCTAATTCGACGTCCAGTTAAGTAATTGGCACATTTTTGATCAAAGGAATCAACCCCTCCCTTTATGTTGTTATAGTACGTACCTACATGGGTATTTCAGGTTTTGTGCTCTCTTCATCAACAGTTTTAGTGTGATATATCGATGAAACTAATACAACTGCTTTAATTTAATTGGATGTACGACACTAATGTAATGTTATTAGTAAAACCAAAGAGTCTTGTGTTAACATCTCTAGGTATGGATGGCGAAAATTGCAAAAGTTCGTTCATGTGCAACCTAGTAAAACTCTCATAAAGACCCGGGACCGGTCACAGCGACCGCTCGAATATTTCAAATATTTTTATTACGCGTCTACACACATTTGATGACAAACCCACTTTAGACATTTTGTTGCTATGATTCAATGAACAATTAGCCAGGCGCTGTAGGTTGTGGGTATTGTTTGAAAAAAGATACACACGATTCGTAAAACCGTTGCAGTCTCAGTGACCGGACCCAGGTGGTTAAAGGTTAATACAAAAAATAGTTCATTTCTATTCAACGATCTCTCTTGAAAATGGTGGTCATCACGACTACCTGGAAAAAAGGTGTATTTCTCAGTAAGGTGGAACGATGTGAACGGGATTTTTGCTTTTCTAGAATTGTCAATGTTTATTTTGTTTTACAAAATATTTAATTTAACGGAACTATGCGGAACTTTTTTCAAAAATCAATTCATTGCAGTTTATTACAAAAAAAAATAATTTTGAAAACGGTTGAATTTGACTTCAGTTTTGTAGTATAAGTATAACATGGCCTATTGCATTGAATATAATTGTAATTGTTTCCTTATTAATTACATTTTTACTGTTAAATTTATTATATTAGGCTATAATGGATTGTTTTAAGTTGATGTATATTTATATTGCAAAATTCATTTAGTTGCGAATTTATAGGTATTAATAATTCGTACTTTTGTTCACATAATATGTTTTTATTCAGCTCTTCTAACTGGATATAAAATATTTATTAAAATAATTGGCAATATCTTTATTCTCGCTGCATAATTTTGTCTTGTAGAAATTCAAATTTAATATTTTTAGGCATTTCCCCATTACGATTTTGTTTAAGTGTTTTCCACAGTACAACATTGTTATTGAGATTGAGTAAATTTCGATGTCTAGTAATGACGTTTTTTAATCTTCAAATTATCAACAACTCGGTTATCTTATCTTTTATACAGTATCTTATCTTCAGTAACTTCAGTCAGTATCTTCAGTCAGTATCTTATCTTTTATACGGTATCCTTTATACAGTTCCCAGTATTCAGTTTGCAGATCCCCAGTTTCTTTTTTATTTTTTTTTATATGTATCGTCTCTTTATTTCGCAGTTTGTTTTACTTCATCGTAATATCGTGGGACGTCATTCATTTTTACATATATTTTTTGTAAAGGTGACTGTTTGTTTATTATGTTTTCACATTTTGTTAGAAATTCTACTGTAATGACATTCACATTAATACATTACTAAGTTCCATGATTCAGCTAATAATTGTTTATTAATTTCATCAATGTTTCTCTCATTGAAGTAATACTTAATCTGTTTCTTGTTTTCTACTTTCGGAACACCCTTAATATTATATAAAATAATAATATGATCCGTTATCCTAGGGAAGCTATGAACTGTAACATCTATAGATTCTTCAACATTAGTTGTTACATAATCAATTATAGTTTCAGACGTTAGAGATACTAGTGAATTTTTATCAACTCAATTGCGATGAATAGCACCTACATAGGACAAACAGAAAGAAACTTCGTAACCCGGTTTAAAGAACACAAACGATTGCTACGCTTGATAAACAATTACTCTACCTCGCTAATCATCTAATAATAACAGGATATCAAATTTCGGCACGTAACCAGCCGACAATAGTATGCCTCCAGGAAAAAGGATTAAAACTGAAGCTGCTGGAATCTTTAGAAAACGGGAAAACCAGAAAACCATTAACAACAGTTCGAGTAATTGTCTCAATGAACAAACCGAAGTTATCCACCAATCGCCACTCTTAAAAATCTTAAAATTGTGTAAAAATCGATAATTCTAAAATGTTTGTAATAGATCTGAAGATGCCACTGTGTTGGTGAAACTATGGTCATTAATAAACAATCTCATGAAACAGGTCACATAAGTAGTTACCAATTCAAATGTTATTCTAAGATTATATTAAATAGTTCGAGAATTCCATTATTTGTAATATATATATTTGTAATAGATTGTAAATAAAATAATAAGTATATTCCGATATTTAAACAAAAATATCGATATTTTAAAGATGTTATTATCGATATTAAAATATCCATATTTTGAGAATTAATATTAATACTCCACCAATACCGATAAATATCTCTCATCCCAAAACTGATACCCCTGAATATGCACCCCCATTATTTGAAAATTAAAATATTTTTGTAATAAAAATGTTTATTTTAAAAAATTGGATATTAATTTTCAATATTTCTTAAATCACAAATATTTTTTATTTAAAAAAAAAAAATTAATTTAATTTTGTTATCCCTTATTTTTTTAAGTTTCAAAACTTGCAACAGTCTGTCTAGTAAAAGTTTAAAAAACATATTGTTATATATGGAACATTAAAAAAAAGCTATATCTATAAACTATAACAATTAAATGAATAATAACATAACAATTTCTCACCTCATAATCTCCGTAATAAATTTGCAAGAACAATAGAAACGTGATAATTACACTCAAAACACCAAAACAAACACTAATGAACTTGTAGCCTCCAGCGCAATCCTCCCCACAAGAAAAAAATCGCGAACTTTTGGCACCTTTCAAAGGAATATCTTCCCTCATCTCATTATCTAAAAAAAAAAGAAAAATAATTAGTATTAATTGAATGTAATTAGTTTTAATACTTACTATCAGCCATGTTTCTCTTATAAATCTATTTTCGAAACACGTCACATCAGGAAGAACTATTTATAACTGTACTTTCTGCTGTGCTGTCTTAAAGATTTTGTTGACTATGGTTGAGGAATTTTAATGCAGGTAGGCAGTTTCTCGACAAGGACAACCGCTTTTACTATGGTGTGTAAACAAGGATGGAAAAGTGTGTTATTGTTACCTGCTTAAAGGTGATTCAACAATGTAATTGCTTTCACTTTGACGACATTGCTTTTTGAAAAAATAACAAGACGAAATTATTTTTGGAAAATAGTTATTTGGTAAAATTAGATAATTAAATGAGCGTTTAAGATTGGGAAGGGGTTGTGAAATTGAAAAACCTAGGCATAATGAGTTGAAAAGCTGTCCTCAAATGAATTTGTTTTTGTGGAAGAATGGAAAGTTTTTGGGATAAGGTAGTCTGCACTGAGCGAAAGATAAGTCAAACTTAATATCTAGTAAATGAACTGAAAAAAGCTGGACAAACATGACCACAAATTAAAATTTCCATATGGAAATTGACAGACTTGACAAATGACGTTTTCCATAAAAAATATCCATGTTCCGGATTATTAATTTCTTGCAAACTGGGCTTCTTGTACTAATTTTAGCTACGCAATCTTCTCAATGCAAAAAGTCTTCACCATTCATTCATCATCTTATCAATATTTTCTCATTAAAATCTCTTCATTACTTATCGATAGTTTCTCCAATGCTGTATATTTAAGTTTGAACGTTCAATTTGAAAGGGGCGTAAGTCCATTTATGTTCAAATCGAGATATTGAAGGGTTTGCGTTGAATAAAATTTAAAAATATAGGTAATAGATAACATAGTAGAATAATGTTTCTGTGTTGCTAAGGATGTCAAATTTATCACTACAATTGGCATAATTCACTTTATTTAAGAAATTTTAGTTTACTTTATTTAAGGATTTAGGGCACTTTCATAATCAATGAAATCAAGTTTGCAACTCTTAAGAAAGCACAAGTCCACACATAAACTAAATTTTCCTTATAATAATCCTTTTCCTTAAAATAAATTCACTTTTATGTTATTTATACAAATAATATTCTAACAGATGTTACAGTTCATAGCTTCCCTTGGATAACAGATCATAGTATTATTTCAGTTAATATTAAGTGAGTGAGCACACTAAATAAACCCGTTCAACTATCACTGCTCAGAGAGTTACAAAAATATAAGACCATGATAACAGCAATCCAAGAGACAAGATGGATTGGCAAGGGAGTAAGAGACACCAACACACATTCGATTCTATACAGTGGCAAGGAGCAAGCTAAGAAGAAGCTGGGAGTAGCATTCATAGTCGACAACAAGCTTAAAGCAAACATCCTAGACTTTCAAGCAATTAACGAACGAATGTGTAAAGTGCGACTTAAAACAAGATTTTTTAATTTGACTCTGATTAATGCACACTCTAATGCCAAAACGCTGAATCGCCTCACTGGGACTTGTATACTCCTCTGCAGAATATTGTGCACCTGTCTGGAGACGCAGTGCACACACTCTTAAGGTTGATGTTCAGCTAAACTGTATTACAGATACCCTAAAACCCACACCGACAGAACTGCCTGTTCTATCCAATGTTGCACCGCCAGCGCTAAGGACACGTGCTGCTACTCTAGGAGAATATAAAAAGGCCATGGGAAACATATCCCTCCTAAACCGTATTCTACAGGAGGAAAACATACCTGACAGGTTAAGGTCAAGAAATCCATTCTGGAAAGAATCAAAAGAATCACATGACGGTATTTTCTGCATCGATACGACGTGGAGATAGTGCACATAACAACCAACTGATATCCGACCCGACTGCCACGCCGAGCGGCTTCATGTTGAAACGACGCGAATGGAGAATCATTAACCGAATTTGAACCGGGGTAGGCAGATGTGCCCAACTGATGCATCGCTGGGGTATCGATCCGACCCAATATGTGACTGTGTAGCGGCTGAACAAAATGAATGTCCACTACGATCGGAATTGACTCCAGAAGCAATATGTTGGCCGATCAATTTGGACATAGATTTGTGACGGTGCTAAATGTAATATATTAGCTAGTAAGTTTTAAGGAATGTTTATACCCACCTTGTTATGTGTACGTGCCATACGATATTAATAATAATAATGCACGCTGCCCCACAGAGGAGCAAGATGAAGAAACAAGAGATATTACGAACTAAGGAAGAGACATATGACAAATCCGCAAGAAACGACCACAAAATCATCATTGGAGACATAAATGCGAAAATTGGTAAAGAAAGCCACTTCATAGGAACAATAGGAAAATACTCCCTACACGACGACACAAACGAAAGGGATGCTTATTAACTTCGCTGCAAGTAAAAAATGAAACAACTGAAGAAAAACAAGATTTAAGAGAGGAATACGCTAAACGAAGAGAAGAATGCAGAAAGCCAATCAAGACAGCGAAACAAAATGAATGGACACAAGTATGTGCAGAAGTTGACAATGATATGTGTTATATGTCTGGGCCACAAAATAGTACGGAAAAAACTAAACTTGCGCCCTAAAATAGAGCTGCTCAATAAAGAAGGGCTAAATCGAGCGTAGAAACTATTTCCATGCAACCGAGATATGGACTGGAGCCAGCTTATACAAAAGAAAGATCGGGTAAACTGTCCACTATTCACAGAAAACGAAATGAGATAGGCGACCGGAAAAATGAATAACAGAAGGGCCCCAGGACCAGATGAGATACCGGTAGAGGTTGTGAAGGCTTTGATGGATGAAAGCACCCAATACTGTTTAAGGATGTTTAACAGATTGCTACAGAGAGGAGAATCCCCTAGAATATGGAAAACAGCGAGACTAGTGGTAATATCTACGGGAAAGTAACAAGAAAATGCGGAAGTAACATATTGGCCACTATGTATACTATACACAATGAATCATTAAGCAACAGAATCAAGGAAAATATCGAAAAATCAGGGAATTTATCAGAAAGACAATTTGGTTTCCGTAAAGGAAGATGTACAATCGACGCAAAGCGCGTATTACAGGAGATAGTCACCAATGCGAATATGGGAAGCTACAAACCAGAGATTTCTGCGTTTTGGGGACCCACGACGTGCAAAATGCACATCAACAAAATGCATTCAACAATGCGTTCCATGGATGGAAATTGTCTTACAAAGGGGCCCTGTCAACTCGTCATCACCGATTTGTCCCAAATTTACAGTATTTGTAGGGTTTGACTATAAATGAAAGTGACGCAAGCGGGAGGGCCAGATGGCCAAGTGTTAAAAAACTCATAAGCAACGACAACTCATAAGCCCGCTATGTTAGCATAAATTTCAATGGCCGGTCAGAGCAGCGGTAAGAGCTCGGCTTCATAGTACGAGGATCGCTGGTTCGATTCCCCGTGGGGACGCTTTTTTTTATTTAAAATTTTTAAAATGACTTTCTTTTATTATTATTATTATTTATTATTGTTTAACTTTTTAATTGTAATTATTAATTTGTCAATTTAATTATTTTATTAGTATTAATATTTATTAGCCGTTTTTAACATTTGTTTCGACGATTCGCTGTGGAGATTATCAGCGCACATCACATCTTCTTCTTGTTCTACCGTTGTTCCAGGCACATTAATATTTTCACTATCAGAAAATAAATTAAGCTGTAGAGAGAGTGAGCCGGTGGATGAATTCTAACACTGGCAGGAAAGAGAAAGCTCTCAAAAATTAAAATCAAAGTAGAAGATGCTATAATAACGACATCAGAGACATTGGAGGTATCTTGGAGTCGTACTCTACAGAAATATGGGTATGAGACAGCACGTGATACAAATAGCTATAAAATCCGATACCGTGGCGGCCAACCTAGGACGACTAATGCCAAATATCAGAGGACAACGATAATTCACACGGCGGCTGATTGCATCGGTAATTTACTCCATCATACTCCTTGGTGCACCCATATGATGAAAGGCCATGGCAAAGAAAAATATTGATTATTTTTTTAATTTTTTATTGATTATTATTGAAAACAACCAAATTTTAGAACGGATCCAGAGAAAAATATTGATTGGAGTCTGTTGCGTATACCGGACTATATCTAGCGATGCACTGCGGGTAGTGGTGGAAAGCTCACCCATCGATTTAATAATAGAAGAAAGATGTAGAAGGCTGGAAGATATAAGCAGGAAACCATCCGCATCAGAAAGTAGGACACCGATAAATGACCTGTGGCAGAAAAGATGAGAGAACATGAGAGGAAAGCGGAATGGACACGAAGGCTCATACCAAATGTAAAAAATTGGATAAACCGGGAGCAGGGTGAAGTGGATTATTACCTGACACAAGTTTTGGCGGGGCATGGATGCTTTGGCCACTACCTTAAAAGGTTGAAACTAGCAGAAACGGCGGACTGTTACTACTGTGGGGAGGACAATACAGCGGAACAAACAGTCTTCGATTGTCCAAGATGGGAAGTGCAAAGGGAAAAAAATACTGTGATCAGCTCCACATGTTTCCCATACAAGAACATCCATACAGACACTTGGAGGAAAAACCAAATAGATCACGCTATTGTAGACAAGGGAGCAGCAAATAGTATAACAAATGACAAGTCAAGGAGGGGTGCATACTGTGGATCAGCACATTTATTAACAAATCTATTTTAAGTACTGAGTACGGAAAAATAGCAGGCAGGAACTCACAAAGGCAGCTACACCAGCCTATGGGAAATTAAAAGCACCTGAGATTTATTTATCACACGTGATGAATGTGATCATGTGACGAAATGTCAACTGTTCAAAGAAAATAAAATGAAAACGTTCTTACAAAATGCTCATATAACACTCCATGTTCAGCACACATCGCAGCATTTTCGTTACAGGACCATAGGTCCCAGAGCGTACATGGAACTTGTAGGGATTTTCACACCAGAAAGTGTTCCATTGTCTGGGATTCTTCGCATTCACATGCTTCCTCATCCGCATATCCCCACTTAGGAGGTTGTTCTTGCATCTTCCCATTTGGGCGTTGGTCATTTTCCCGAGGATCTAGTGTTGACTTTGGCCTTGTTTTTATCAATATACTTTCTGTAGGCCAGAGTTCGGTCTAATGTAATCCCCAAATAGACTGGGTTTTTGCAGTCTGACAGAGTTCCACTCTATTTGCAGTTCTATTTTCGGCTGTGGGTTGGGCCGGAGCTGGTTTAATTTATAATAATTGCTCAACCCTGAGAGCAATTCGGTTAGGTGCTCTTCTATCTCTTCAATGTTTCTTTATTAGTAGGTGATTGCTACATCATCGGCATAAATGAAGCTCCTTGTTGTTGGGTCGGTTGCATGATCGTTGGTATACACATTGAAGAGTATGTGTGCCAGCACGCTACCTTGGGGGGGAAATTCTTCTGGTTCCTCCAGCGGGTTCTTATATCTTGAAATTCTACATATAATCTTCTGTTAAAAAGCATTGTTTTTATTACTTTAGGTTTTGAAATTCTACATATAACCTTCTGTTAGAAGGCATTGTTTTTATTACTTTAGACAGCTGGTATTCTCCTGTCATTTAAAAAAAAATCTCCAGTAATATTTTGTGGTTTATAGTATCATAAGCCGCTGATTGATCTATAAAGACTACCCCCGCCTTTTCTTTTCTTTCAAAGCCATCCTCAATGTGTTGGGTGAGGCTTAGTACCTGGCCAGTACAGGACTTCCCAGGTCTGAAGCATGCTTGCTGGGGGATTAGATGGTTTTCTATTTGGGTCCCAATCTTGTTCAGTATGAGGCGTTCATAGAGTTTAAACGGGGAGCATAACAGTGACACCGAACGGTAGCTTTTGGCATCTTCACGTGGTTTCCCCGGTTTATGGACGGCTATTGCCTTTTAGCTTTAACCACAGTTTTAGTATTGTGTTGTTGGTCCTGCAGGAATTGTATAATCGAATATACCAGCTCAGGGCTAATGTGCCTAAGTTTATCAGAAACTTATTCAGGATGTCATCTGGGCCAGAGACCTTCCTGGTCTTCAGGGACGTGATTGCGGTTTTCAGTTCTGTAGAGGTAAAGCAAGCCATATTAGTTTTACTAGGCTGTTGCGAAATCCTGAATGTAAGATCCCCTTTTGCCTTTTGATCAGTCTTACCACTTAGAAGTAGTTGATGCGCATTTTCGTTAGCAGTGATGTTTATCTGGTCTTTGGAAGATTTTTGGAAGTTTGTTCGCCTGATAGCTTTTTGATAAGCCTCCAGGCATTCCTGCTGCGTGTCTCACATCCAGGCTTTCTATTGTGTCTTTCCATTCCTCCTGTCTATTTCTACTTATCGAGTCTGTCAGCTGGTCGGTTTCCGGGGAGAAGGAATTCCTACTGTTGTGCTCTAGGTACTCCTCGAATGTGCCTTTGTTTTCGTTAGAGAGACCCGGTATATAGCAAAGTTCTGCAGCCGCAGGGAATACTGCGCCTAGCTGCCTTTTTAATATCAAAGATGTAATTTTCATATTATTCTGAGTTCGATGGTAGGTCTCCAATTCCTTTGTCCGCCTCTTCTGTGAATTTGTTCCAGTGGGCCTTTCTTAGGTTAAACCGCCTTTTAAATGGGACCTTCTGCGGAATTATCACCGGTCTAAACTTCAGCATTATTGACTGATTTTGGGAGTGTGGAATAGGGCCAATAACTACCTTGCTGCATGTTCCAGCTAGAGACTTGTTGATAAAGATAAGGTCCGGGTTATAGCCTCTCATCCATCTGCCACTATTAAAGGAAGCGGGCTGTTTCTGGTCGTGGATGACGATTATGCCATTGTCATCGGTCCACCTCTCCAGAAGTTCTCCATCCTCGTTCGGGTCATGGTATCCCCAGGTAGTGCTGTGGCTATTGAAGTCTCCAATTACCACGTGTGGTTGGTTAAGGTGATGGGGGAATGAGAATCTCTCGTTCGGTGGTTTATATATTGAGGATATCGATATGTTTCCAAGGTCAATCGTGATCAGTTCTATGTTGTTGAGTGAGGTGGCAAGTGCATTAATTACTTTGACTCCTGGTTTTACAAATATTGCACTTCCATATTGGTCATGGCGGCATTCCTTCACTATTGACATTTCTGGGTGTTTGGGCGGCCTTGTGTTGGCCCTCTGTGTATCTGTTGAAGGCAAAGGACGTCACATGAGTTCTCTTAGCATAAGTTGGAGATTAAGTCTTGCTTAGTGTTTGAAATGCCCTCAACATTAAGTGATATAAATGTCAAGTTTGGCTCTAAGAAGCGCCCTTCTTCCATGTTTTCGAATTGGTCAAAGTGATCGCTAATCGCTATAGCGCAGTTTGTGGAAAGATCTGCCAGTGCTTATGCACCGTTGCCCAAAGGACGCCCGAATATACTAATCAGGCATTCTTCGAGGAGGCTCCTTCCGTCTCCCCCAGCACCTGAGATGAGAATACGGTATGGGCAGGGGTGGGTTGGAGCCGGCTCGGTCCGGCTCGCGCGAGCCGGTTGTTAAAATTTTTGAAACTCGGCGAGCAGCTGGCTAAATTACTCCTAAAACAATAAAATAGTATGTTTATGCAAAATATGCACATCGCGCCGATGTGGCACACACTCCCAAACATATCATGTGCGCAACACACTACACACATCATATGCGTACGTAAAATACGAAGTGCTTGGCTCATGCTTGTGAGTGAGTCACAAGTTGTGAAGGTTCGGCACACTTCACATGGTATCGCCGGCTTTATTATTTCCTTCGTTACTTGTTGTAACTTTATTTTTTTATAACTCGTTGGTTTTCCTCTTACCTCTTATGATTTTCGTAGATTTAAAAGAATTGACGTCAAAAAGTGCCGAAAATATTTTTATGGCGTTAATAGACTGTCTTACTGACTATTGCTTTGATAAAAATGATTTACAAAGAAATCTGATAGTATTATGTTCAGATGGTGCATCGACAATGTTAGGAAGAAAATCTGGAGTAGCCACAAAATTTACTGAAATGTGTCCAAATATAATCGTGTGTTGTTTGAACAACCAATTGCAATTGGCACTAGATGATTCCATAAGCCAAATTAAACAAGTAAACCATTTTTAAATATTCTTAGACAAAATATATGCGATATATCATCCGTCAAATAAAAACCGAATTGGAAACTATTTCTAATGATATATATATACAGCGAGGTTCCTACAGCCTTTGCCGCATCCCGCACTTCTTTTTCCACCTCTCCTTATCTCTCCAGCCATCTTCTTCTATGGCTCTATCTTTAATGGTTTCCATAATACCATCTATCCATTTTATTGCTGGTCTCCCTCTTCTTCTCCTTGCTCTTGGTATATATTGGAATGCTATTTTTGGCCATCTTTCTCCAGTCATCCTTTGCATGTGTCCATACCACTTTAATTGCCGTGTTTCTATGTCGTCTGTAGTGCCATAGACTCTCTTCGTCTGTATTCTTATATGTTCATTTCTTACACGATCTAGTTTGGACGTTTGACAAGCTCTTCGTAGAAAGTCCATTTCTACTACTTCTATACTTTTTTTATCCCTTTGTGAAACTTGCCAACATTCTGAACCATAAGTTGTTATTGGTTCTACAATAGATTTGTATACCTCATTTTTGTTTTTAGTTTAATTTCATTTGACCATAGCATTGAATTTAACAAGCAGATAGCCTTTTTCCCTTGTCCAAGTCTATTTTCTATATCCTTTTTTGTTGTTCCTTCTTCTGAGATGATAGTTCCTAAATATTTGTATGCCCTACATTTTTTAATCTTTCTTAACTCCAGTTCTGGGTCTTCTCCTTCTTCCCCGACACGAAGATATTCTGTTTTTGACATATTCATGTTTAAACCCCATTCCGAATACTCTTCTTTCAATTTTCTTAACATATAATCTATATCTCTTTCATCACTTGCTATTATCACTTGGTCGTCAGCAAATAGCAGGCTTGTCAAACAATGTTCACCTGTTCTTATTCCCATTCCTGCGGTTTTTCTTCTCCAGTTTGTTAGTGCTTCTTGTATGTATATTTTAAATAATGTAGGAGACAGCTGCAGCCTTGTCTTAATCCTTTCGTTGTACGGAAAGGCCGCGATATAACGTTTCCTATCTTGACTGCACTTTTTGACTCGATATATATATATTTCTGATTGCCCGACAGTATACACTATTTATCCCAATCCTCGTCAATGCTTCAAAAAGCTTTTTCCAGGGTACCGTATCGAAAGCTTTCTCCAAGTCGATAAATAATAGGTGTGTGGGTAGATTTCTATCTTTCCGCTTTTCTATAATTTGTTGAATAACAAATATATTGTCAATGCATGATCTCCCGGCTCGAAAGCCACTTTGCTCCTCTACTTCTTTGATGCTGCTTTCAATTCTTTTTTTTAGTATCCGGCCGTACAACCTCCCAAGCGCACTAGTTACGCTGATCCCTCTATAGTTACTACATTGTCTTTTGTCTCCTTTTTTATATATTGAGCTCATATGCGCAATATTCCAATCTTCTGGAATGTTGTCGCCTTCTATTAGACATTTGTTGAAGATCTTGGCTATCAGCTCTAGTAATAATTCTGGTCCATTTTTAACTAGTTCAATTGGGATATTTCCTGGCCCTACAGCCTTCTTATTTTTAGATTCCTTTAGGGCTTCCTTTATTTCTTTTAACGTTATCGCATTTACTTCTTCATTTGTGGGTGTCTCTATGTCCAGGTTATCAATGTGGAACTCTTTTCTCTTTTCTCTTAGCAGTTCTTTGTAATATGTTTCCCACTCCTCCATACTTATTAGTTCAATTTTATTTATTTGCCCTTCTTTTCTAATATGTTTGATTGCCTTCCACGCTTCCGAAACCTTTGTTCCTCCCATGCACCTCTCTATCTCGCATCTTTTTTCCCAAATCTCATTTTTTTGTTACAAGTTTTTTAACTTCTCTATTCCAGTGTGCATAGATCGTTCTATCTTCTATTTTTTTAGATTGTAGCCAAGTTTGATAAGCTTTCTTTTTAATTTCTGCTAGTCTTTCTATTTCTTCACACCACCACTCTTTATTTTTAAAATGCCTTTCTTGTGGTCCTATAGCTTCGTTCGCTGCTTGGTGCATACAGTTCCTTAGGTGTTGATATAGTTGATTCGCTGTTGTGTTTCCGTATTGCACTTTAGCCGGCATGGCAGTTAATCTTAGTTTGTACAAAAATTTAGTAGATTCGTTGCCGAAACTCTCTAGATTGTATATGATTTCATTCGTGTTTTTTCCTAAGATGTCGTTTTTACTAGTTTTGTCCGTATTAGTTTTCCTATAATTTATTAGGACTGTTGCTACCAATAGGTGGTGGTCCGATCCGCATTCCGCTCCTCGATACACCCTTACGTCAGTGGTTGTTATTTTTGTGTTTTGTTTTTGTATAATGTAATCGATTATCGATCTTAGTCCTTTGTGGGTTGGGTCCACGTGTATTTATGGATATATTTGTGGGAGAAGAAACCATTAATTATCTTTAGAGACATATTCTGACATAGTTGTTTTAGACGTCTGCCGTTATCGTTTTCAGTTTGTTCTCCATATCTACCTATTACCGGGTTGTTTCCTTCTCTCCCTGTACGGGCATTTAGGTCTCCCAAGATAAGTATTTTTCGATCTCCTTTTATCTCAGATATTATTCGGAATAGTTTTTCGTAGAACATATATTTAGTGGCAAGGTCTGCATCCTCGCTAGGAGCGTATACTCCTATTATAACTATATTCTGTCCATTTTTTTTAATTTCCATTTTTATTATTTGTTCGTCAATTTCTTCATGGTCTTTAATGTATTTTTTATATATTCTGTGTATTGCTATTACTACTCCTCTCTTTGCTCTTGTGTCCTTTTTAACTCCACTATAAACATGTATATATTCCCCTACCATCTCGACTCTATTCCCTTTTTTTTAGTTTCTGTAAGCACACAGACATCCAGTCTCATTTTGTTTAATTCCTGGAATACTTCTGTTTTCTTTGTTCGTAATGCTTGTATGTTCCAGGTCGCCATTCTCATAGTCAATCTTCTTTGCCTAGTTCGTTGTATTTTATGTCCATCATTGTTCCAAGGCGGATATTTGAAGTTTTTAACATTTTTTCCTTTTTCCGAATGATGAGGTGTTGGCCCATCGATTCAACCCTCCAGCTTGAAGGACCAGGATTTTCTGTTAGGGTTTTCTCCCTTAGCCACTTTTGTTCCGGTTTTCAGGCGCC
Source organism: Phosphuga atrata (assembly GCA_944588485.1). Lineage (NCBI taxonomy): Eukaryota > Metazoa > Arthropoda > Insecta > Coleoptera > Silphidae > Phosphuga > Phosphuga atrata. The sequence continues at coordinate 12,721,335 of OX155895.1, read as the reverse complement.
GGAAATTCGCCGTTTACCCCCTTCCGTCTGCTACACCACGCACATCCATTGTACGCGATGCACCCAGAGGCCACGACGAGGACGTGGAATTGGGATTTGCTGGATTTGTCCTTTTTGGGACTGTGGGCGTTTCCCAGAGTTTTATTGTAGCAGGAATAGTGGCACTTTCTGCTACCCCTGAGACCCATACCAGCCATTTAGCCTCCATCAATCGTTTCTAATGATTTGAACCTAGAAATAATAAAAATTGGTCGCGTTTTTTGGATCTCGTTGGGCATCCTGTAGCTTACGAGCAGCTACTGCAGTGTGGCGAGCATACCCAGCGTTGTATAAACATTTTATCCAGTCCAAATCAAATTCAGGAATGGCCAAAAGATTAGCTAATACACATTTTATTGAAGATTTAGCTTTAATGATAGATATCTTAGAAGAATTGTCAATACTATCCAATGCGCTACAATCAAGAAAAATTAACATTACCATATCTAAAGCTGATCAATTAATTAAGCGTTCAATAAGAACTATAGAACTACACAAGAATGATAATTTTGGAGTCTACGAAAATTTGATTACGATAATAAATTTGTAGCTCTTCCCAGAGAGCAATTATTAGATAGTGTGGCAAAGAATATGAAAGCTAGACTTTTATCGGCTAGTCAAAGAAATATGGATGAGGATAAGAATGAGAACAATGACACTGATAACTATGAAAAATTTGTGCAGCTCTTTGAGATTTTAGATCTTTCTACCTGGTCCTTAGATAAAATTATGTCACCATGGCTAGAAGGTGAATAAATGGTTAGAAAATTATGTGAAATTTGAAAGTTTCAAGTAGATGTCAATGACTTTCGTGACTTTATAGACGCAAACATACGACTGAAAAATGTTCATTTACCTAATTCATTGTTAAGGGCTAAAAATTGAAATCGCAATAGCTATTAGCAGCTAGTAATAAGAATATAATGGCATCAAAATTAAGAAACAGCCTTACTGTGGAACATATATCCCATGTAATGACAATATATTTATTGGGCAAACCTATAGCAAATTTCGATTCCATTCCTTTTGTTACATCTTGGATGAACCAGTATCACAGGTAAGCAACAGAAACAATGGTAAGAAAAGGGCACAATAATGATGTTTCTGCGAAAGAACAATGCATATGGACTCTATATTAATTAATTAATTATGCATATACATAGCATAGTATGTTAAATTTGGAATTTATTAGTTTTTTGCCAATAAATGTTTTGCTTAGTTATTTTGTATGCAATAAATGTTTTATATGCAATAAATATTTTGTATGCAATAAATGTTTTGTTTTGATATAAATATTATATATTTTATACTGCACAAAAATAAATGAAGACATTGTACTCATTTGCGTGTTTTTCTTTCTTCGAAATAATAGCTAGCCGGTTGTTCAAAATTTGGCAGCCCACCCCTGGGTATGACCAAAGGTTAACACGAAATCTATCCAGACAAAATAACCAACATGACACAGCAGCGAACCAATGGAAGAAGCTAAAAAGAACAGCAAACAGAAATTTTAGTACAAAAGAAAAAGGAAAAGAGGGAAGGAAGAATGGCTCGACAGGGAGTGCGAGAAGAGGACCATCAAAAATATAAGAAATATATTGAAAGAAAAACAAGAGAGAGAATTTGATGCGGCCAGACGTGCAGCAGACAGAATATGTAGATACAAGAAGAGAGGATATTAGAACAAGCTCATAGCTAAGATGGAGGAGAACTTCAAGGAGAGTGGGGCCAGAAAACCTATAAACACCTAAAAGACACACGATGAGGCTACACCCCATGCACAAGCCTAATCAAATATCTTGACGGACAAAAGTAAAGCGACCCGAATAAAACTAAGAACATCTGGAGAGAACATTTCCAGAAACTCTTAACAAAAAGAGAAGAAATGGCAGAAGGAGAGATAGGAGAAATTAACGAGTTCGAAGGGGACAGCACAGAACCCCCATTCTTCGAGGAGACGAAAGAGGCCATACACAAAATGAAAGGAAACAAGGCACCGGGGATAGATGGAATACCAGCTGAGGCCTACAAACTAGATGGACAATACCTAATGCAACAAATACACTACCTCATAGTAAAAAGAGACGTTCCCAGAGGACCAAAACAGCAATAATCATCCCCATCCATAAAAAGGATACAAACTGGTGCGATAACTACCGTGGAATTAGTATGCTATGCACTATGTACAAAATACTAACGTATACCATTAACGCACGACTACAGCCGTACGCAGAAAAAAATATATCAAGCAGACTCCAGGAGAGGAAGATCGAGGTGGACCAGATCTTAACAGTATAGCAAATTTTGAATAAATCATGGGAATACGACATTGATGTGCACAACATCTTCATCGATTATAAGCAGGATACAATTCGATCGACCGCAACAACCTCTACCAAATTCTACAGCAGCTGAAGATACCAACTAAACTGGTCAAAATGATAAAGACCACAATGTGCGAAACTGAATCCGTGGTGCGTTTCCAAAACCAATTCACGGACGCCTTAAAAATAACGAAAGGGTTGAAACAAGAGGATGGGCTAGCACACACACTCTTCAACCTAGCCTTGGAATTTGTTATAAGACGATTGGCTGTAGGTAGGGATAACATCCTAGCCAACAAAACAGTGCAACTAGCGCAATATGCCGATGACATAAATATGAGCAGAAGGGCCGACGAAGCGCAGAGGACCTATGTCCAACTAAAAGTAGCTGCCATATATAGCGGGCTTAGCATCAACACGAGCAAGACCAAGGTGATGACACAAAGAAGAAAGCGCGGGCCAGAATTACAGTTGGCAGACAACATCGAGGATGTCAACAAATTTATATACCTGGGCGTGGAAATCAACAAAGATGGTACCGACGACGAAGAAGTAAGCCGCCGAGTCCTAGCAGCAAATAAGGCGTACTATGTATTGGCGGAAATATTAAGATCTAATATTGTGCACCGCAAGAACAAGCTTAGAATATACAAGACAATAATTCGGCCCATCGCATGCTATTGAAGCAAAACATGAACTACGACCAATAAAAAAAGAACGCAATGGACATATTTGAGCGTAAGGTGCTACGTAGGATTCTAGGAGTGGTAACGGTTGGAAACATCAGAAGACCAAGGTGCAATAACGAGCTATAGCAGATATACCAAGAATAACCGATTTCTACATTCATCAGACTACAAAGACTAAGATGTGCAGGACACGTGCTTAGGATGTACGACAACTATCTGCCACTAAGAGCATTGAACGCAAAAATGCAAGACAGGCCGCCGGTAGGGAGGCCAAGAAAACAGTGGGAGGAAGAGACCCGGGAAGACGCATACCAACTACTCGGAGTAAGAGCGTGGAGAAGCAAAGGACAGGGAAGAATGGAGGACAAAAATACAAGACACCAGGGCCCGATTTGGGCGATAGCGCCATATGAAGATTAATTGAGTTCCAAAAGTAGTAAACAAGAAACAGATTAAGAATTTTCCTAACTTCAATGACAGAAGCATTGATGAAATATATAAACAATTATTAGCTGAATCATGCAACTTAGAATGTAGTAACGTGAATGTCATTACAGTAGAATTTATAACAAAATGTGAAAACATAATAAACATACAGTCACCTTTACAAAAATCTATGTAAAAAGCAATGACGTCCTACGGTTTGACGACTTCATCGTGCAAAGTGCGATATACAGACAAACAAAGTGCGATATACAGAGACGATACATATAAAAAAATTAAAAAAGACACTGGCGACCTGAAAACTCAATACTGGGAACTGTATAAAAGATACAGAAACCAAGTTGTTTATATTTTGAAGATTAAAAAACAACATTATTATACATCGAAATTAACAGGACATAACAATAATTGCCAGCTGAGGGACAAACAAGGCAATGTGAAAATAGAGAAGAGATCCTTAAGATAGTAGAGACATTTTATGCCGAATTATATAAAAAAAAACAGAAGGAACACCTGGCTGCAAAATTATTAAAGTTCTGAACCTAGGGTCGGAAGATATCCCAGAGATCACAGTAAGCGAAATAAATGGAGCCCTTTCCGAGATGAAAAACAACAAGACCCCAGGAGAGGATGGATTGGTCATCGAAGCAATTAAAATGGGAGGGAACAAGCTGCTGCAGGCTATAAAAACTCTTTTTAATGCATGCCTCTCAAAAGGAACTACGCCCTCTGAATGGAACAATGCAGTTATAATATTATTACACAAAAAAGGCGACATATCAAATATCGAAAACTATAGACCCATAAGTCTCCTGTCACACGTATACAAGCTCTTTACTAAAATAATTACGAAAAGACTATTTCACAAATTAGATTATCAGACAAGATAAAACAAGCTGGTTTTCGAGCAGGCTACGGAACGGGTGACCACCTCCAGGTTTTGAAGAACCTTACTGAGAAATTTGTGGAGTACAATAAACCTCTAGTAATTATCTTCGTAGATTATGAGAATGCATTCGATTCAGTAGACCAACACCCAATGCTGAAGGCTCTATCAGACTGCAGAATAGATTGTCGGTACTCGACAGTTATCAAAAATATGTATGAGAATGCTACTGCATGTGTCAGACTCCACGAGAACACTGACAAATTCAATATTGAAAGAGGCGTACGTCAGGGTAACACCATCTCACCAAAACTTTTCAATACTGTTCTCCAGTACATGTTCAAACAAACAAACTGGGACAACTTAGGTGGGAATATAAACTGTGAAAACTCAATCACCTAAGATTTGCCGACGATATAGTCCTCATAGCCGAACGATTGTATGACGCCGTCTCAATGTTAAGTTAAGAAATCTTAATGAAGAGTCATAGAAATTAGGATATTAAAATAAATTTCCCCTAAACCAAGATCATGACAAACCTTATGCTCGGTGAGAGCATATACATTGACGGTATCAGGGTGGAAGAAACTACATCCTTTAAATACCTCGGACACGAGATTTCCATTGGAAAAGATAATCAGACCTTAGAAATTCCTCGAAGAATAGGGCTTACATGGGCTGCATATGGGAATCTCAAATATGTGTTCAAGGCAGAGTTGCCTAACTGCCTAAAGAGAAAGGTTTTCAACCAGTGTGTCTTTCCAGTCCTTAACTACGGAGCCGATACCCTAACACTGACTAAACGGACAATAAAAAAAATACGAGTTACGCAACTCGCAATGGAACGATCAGTGCTGGGAATCTCTCTCACAGATCACAAACCAAATACTGAAATCCGCAGACGATCCGGAGTTGCAGACGCCGTAGAGAGAATAACTGTACTAAAAACTGTACTGGAACTAGGCGGGACACATTGCGAGATCTGCTGATGACAGATGGACAAGACGAATCCTTGAATGGAGACCTAGATCGGAAGCCTTCAGAAATAGAGGGCGCCGGTGACTTAAAACGCATCAGTACCAACTGGATACAGACAGCACAAAACCGAGGACAGTGGAAACTATTGAGGGAGGCTAACGTCCAGCAGTGGACTTCAATAAGCTGATTGATGATGATGATGAACAATAATAATGTTGTGCTGGTAAACACCAAAACAATTAATTAGGAAAAACGCTCCTATAAAGAAGCATTTTTACAATGGGGCTTCACGAATATTGTAGAGAGGAATATACAAAAGAAGTGTGTTTTATGTAATAAAGTGCTTATTCCAGAGAGCACAAACCAAGTAAATTAAAAGAACATTTTGAGAAAGTTTACAAAGAGTTCGTAGGAAAAGATATAGATTTTTTTTAAGAAAAAAGAGAGCCATCTGATGTCTTCGCGGTTGGATTCCACAGGAAATATGCAAAAGCATATTTTGAAGCTTCATATTAGACTTCGTATGGCATTGCTGTGAACAAAAAACCGCATACTATAGGAGAGATCATAAAACCTTGTTTGTGTGATGGAGTATCGCTCGTTATTGTTGAGCAAGATGTGGCTAAAATTAAACAAATATAACTCTCAAATACAACAGTTCAAAGTCGCATTTCAGACTTCAGTAACGATATTGTGGCAACTATTATTTATGAAATTAATGAAAGTCCTATATTTGCGCTGCAATTAGATGAGTCAACGGATTTAGCTTCGTGTTCACAATTACTGGAATTTACTCGGTATATTAAAGATGACCACGTAAAACAGAAATACTTGTTCTGCGAGTCTCTGCTCACCACTACTCGTGGTGAAGACGTATTCGAAACGCTAAAGCAGTTTATTTTAGACAACGGACTGGACTGGTCAAAGTTGGTTCGCATTTGTACAGACGGCGCCTTCCATGATGGGTGTTCGTTCTGGATTTGAAGCACTCGTAAAACAAGTTGCTCCTCATGTTTTATCTTATCATTGCCTGATACACCGCTACGCGTTGGCTCTGAAAACGCTTCCACCAGATATGGTAAGAACATTGAATGACGTTGTGAAAATTGTGAATCATATTCGTAGCAGTGCTACAAACTCGAGATTATTCAAAGTCTTATGCGATGAAGTTGGTTCCAAATATAATTCTCTTTTATATTACACAGAGGTACGTACGCTGGTTATCCCGAGGAAAAGTTCTGAACAGAATTTTCAAGCTCCGTGAAGAAATAGGATTATTTTTGGAAAAACAATGAACACAAAAATATTTTTTTTCAAAAATACACGATAAAACATTTATCGAAAAGCTGGCCTATCTTGCTGATTTTGTTAGTGAAATTAACAGTCTTAATATCACATTGCAAGAAAATATGACGAATATTTTGACAGCGCAAGAAAAAGTGCGTAAATTTTTCCTACGCAGAGTGCAAGTTGGCGATGTGTCAATGTTCACACAGCTGTATGAGCAATCAGTAAATACCGAACCATACAAAATTACGTTTCAAATTTCCTTGGTTCAGCATTTATCTACAGCAATAGACTCACTGAAGCAATATTTTCCGGACATGGATACTCGTCAGTTCAACTCTTGGATATTAAGACCATTTTCTAACGTATGATGACATTATTACAGACGAAGATTTGGCGGCCAAAGTTGAGTTTCTGCGCGACAGTAGTACTTTAAAAGTAGAATTTCAAAATTATCATCTCGGCACATTTTGACTTAAAGCAAGTGCCGAATATCCTCGTATAGCTAATAGACCTTTAAAAATGTTAATACCCTTTACCACCCCCTATAGTTATGAGGATGGCTTTTCAACTATAGTTAAATTAAAAACAAAGCCCAGAAATCGTCTCAATGTGGAAAATGATTTAAGATGCGTTTTAAGTGAAACTAAACCTAACATAAAAAGTCTTGTGAATGCAAAACAATACCAAATTTCACACTGATTTTTTAAATATGTTAAAATTGTAAGATTGTAGAAAAATTTGTGATTAATAAAGATATTTGAATTTGCATGTATTATTTGTTTTGATAACATTTTAAAGTAGGGGTAAAATCAGTTTTCCAATAGGTCACAGGGGTAATGGTATTGAAAAGGTTAGGTTAGCCAACCTAGCCTAACCTATGACCTATAAGTACCACAAGAAAGTGTTTTAGGACCTCTGTTATTTCTTCTGAAAATACAAAGGTTGTTCCCCGTATGTACCGCCATTGGTTGCCTATCAAGACAAAAATAAGCACAAACGATAGATCGGCACCAGTAACGAATACACACAAAATTTGAATCAATTATCATTAGTTGCGTTTGAGATATTATCAGAAATGTTGAGTGAGGCCACCCCCTTTTATGGGCTGTACCTCAGTTAGGAAACGTTTTGGGACACATCTCTATAGCGACTTTTTTTCATTTCATGTTCAAAACTATCGAATGTGAAAAAGTCGTTTTTTCATATTCAATACCCTGCTCTTGCATTGGTGACTTTAGGGTTATATAACGTTATATTGCGTTCAGTTAGGGGTTACAAATTCTAGGTTTTGCCACAAGGCGAATCGTCCCCAATGCAAGAGCAGGGTATTCAATATGAAAAAACGAATTTTTCACATTCGATAGTTTGACATGGTAGGGACGAGTTTTACATCGTTATTATACATAACCCCTGCCCCTAGGGTACGTGGATTAGCGGTTATATGGCAAGGGGTGCGCAAGTAAAAAAACATTGAGAAACGCTGCTCTAGAACACGCCCTAGAATTTCTGTCAGACATTTATGACATTTTTTGGGTGTAAGGGGTTAGGTTAGGTTTTTTCATAAGCCAAAAGTCAACCTCGTCTGCCCGCGGTGCACCCTGCTAGATAACTAAAGAGGCTCTGACGTCCGAATATTGGCGGGATAACCATAGAATCACAGGACAGAAATACCCTGTGGAAGAATAAAATTTGTCCACCTGAGCTCTCAGAAGGAAACCTACCCAAACCAGGCATGTTTGATAGCCGCTAGATGGCAGCCCCATCATCAAACTCGGGTGCGGTCGACTAATAACCTGCCCATCTTAAACTCTTTATTAACGAAACCACTACAGATACTAACCGGACGGATTCTAAGATGACGACTTTGGCGAACACAAAAACTCGGACACGAATAGGAATATGGAACATTAGAACCCTACTGGAACCATCGAGACTTGCACAAGTGGTCCGCGAAATGACAGGATACAACTTGGAAATCCTCGGCCTAAGCAAAGTAAGATGGCATGGGTTTGGAGAACAAAATACAACGAACGGCGGAACGTTCCTGTACTCAGTCAAACCACAAGGCGAACACCATGAGAGTGGAGTTGGTCTACTACTAAGCAAAAAGGCCTAGCCTACTATCCTGGCGACCAGTGAATGATAGAATAATTGTTGCCCGTTTCCACACAAGGGTTAGAAGCATAAGTATCATCCAATGTTACGCACCAACAGAGACAAACCCAATTGAAGCAAAGGCCACGTTCTCCGAACAACTGTCTACCACCTTACACTCGACATAATGACAGCGACATAATCATACTAATGGGGGACCTAAACGCCAAAGTTGGTTCCGACAGCACCAACTTAGAACAGGCAATGGGTAACCATGGAATCGGAACGGTAAACGAGAATGAGGAAATGCTGGTCGATACTTGCTTGGAACACAACCTGATAATTGGCGGCACGCTCTTCCCGCATAAGAGGGTACACAAGGAGACTTGGATATCTCCTGACCCCCGTACAAAAAACCAAATTGACCACATTATCATTAAAAAAAAAGTGGAGAACATCACTATGCGACGTGAGAAACAGGAGAGGTGCAGATATGGCCAGCGACCATTACCTTGTCGTTGGCATGCTTAAACTAAAGTTAGCAACACCAAAAAGACAAATTACGTTAGCTGCTAGCATAAAATTCGATATAGACAAGCTTAAAGCAACCGAAGGAATAGCCAGTTTCAAGACGCAACTGCAAGAAAATACCAATAACATGACACGCAGTCCACAAAGTATTGCTAGAAACTGCCGACAAGACCTTGGGTAGAAAGCAAAGGAACAGAGGAGTGGATCTCGCAGGAAACATGGAAACTAATCGAAGACAGGAAGGCAGCAAAAGCCCTGATTAATCAAAACCCTAACCACGAAGAGAAGGCCGAACTGACTCGTAGCTACTGGAACATAAACCGCAAGGTAAAACGGAGTGCCAGAAAAGACAAACGTAGATAGGCGGAAGATCTGGCAGCGAAAGCCGAAGTTGCAGCAAGAAATAACAGCACAAGAGAAAACCCAATAAAAAGTAAAGCGGGACAATTGCTGACAAACAAAGAAGATCAACTTATAAGATGGCAAGAATACTTCCAAGAAATACTCGGACAGCCGAACCCGGGAAAAAGTGATGTCGAGGACGGCATACATCCCCGACATCCTCCACAAGACCATCAAACATCATCGAAGACCATCAACATCTCCCGATCCGGAACGTGAATCCTAACCCACCTAGTGAAGAAGAAGTCAGAACTACATTAAAGAACCTTAAGAACAACAAGGCCGCAGGCCCAGATAACCTTCCGGCAGAAATACTTAAAGCAGACCTAAAGGTGGTAACAAAATTGCTCCACCCGCTAATAGTAGATGCATGGGAGTCGGAAAATGTGCCACATGAATGGAAGGAAGGAGCCATAGTCGTTCTCCCCAAAAAAGGTAATCTTACAGACTGTGGCAATTGGAGAGGGATTACAATTTTAAACACTATCAACAAAATAATTTCTCACATTTTACTGGATCGACTATCCATCTCCATAGAGCCCAGTCTGCATCAGGAACAAGCGGGTTTTCGCCCAAATAGATCATGTGTCGATCAAATTAACACAATGCGAATCATCATAGAGCAGTCCATGGAATGGTGGTCTACATTATTAGCGGTCTTCGTCGACTTCCGTAGGGTCTTTGATAGCATATATCATAATGTAGTCTGGAAAGCGCTGGAAGAAAAGGGGGTACCGGAAAAGATAATAAACCTAGTAAAGGAAATATACCGGGACGCATCATCTGCTATGTAAAACACCAAACTGCTAAGAGCAGCGACATTACCGTCAGCTCGGGAGTCAGACAGGGCTGCGTACTATCGCCCTTACTATTTAACATTCTGTTAGACTCAATAATGGATAAAGTAGTGTCAAGAAGTGAGGGCATTAGATGGACGTTAAACTCGTTCCTGGAAGATCTGGACTACACAGACGATATCTGTTTCTTGGCACACACCCACGCCGACATGCACAGCAAACTCGACCGTCTCTCTGCAGAAGCATCCAAAGCAGGTTTAAAAATCAACATTGGCAAAACCAAATCGCTTAAAGCTGCCACGAAGAATACCCGCGCCTTCCGCATTTATGACTAAAAAATAGAGGATGTAGATGTATTCACGTACCTGGGAAGCATAATTACTAAAGAAGGCGGCACCACCACCGATGTCTCATACCGAATAAAAAGGGCCAAACAGGCATTTGGTATGCTCAGGCCAGTCTGGACCTTCAGACTGTATTCCACACGAACAAAACTAAGAATATTCAACTCAAATGTGAAATCCGTCTTGCTGTACGGGTGCCAAACATGGAAAATCTCCATAATAATAGTAAATAAGCTTCAGGTATTCATAAACAAATGCCTACGATGTATACTGCGCATTTTTTGGCCAGATACAATACGCAATGTAGACTTATGACACCTGACAAACCAGCAAGAGATACAAAAAGAAATAAAACACCGCAAGTGGAAATGGTTGGGCCATGTAGTGAGGAGAGACGAAGGAAACATCACTAGGCAAGCCTTACAATGTAACACGCGGGGTTCTCGCAGAAAGGGACGTACGGCGTCCGTTTACATATTTGCATTTACTCCAGCTAACACGTGGAGTAAGACTATAGACGCAGAATTAAAGATCGCAGGAAAAACGTATAACGAGGTGAAACGCCTCGCTCAGAATAGAGTCAGATGGAAGGTCTTTGTAGAGGCCCTATGCTCCGCGTAGGTGTTAGAGGACAACAACATTTATGACATTTATTGCAATTCTGTGGTCGGCGCTTAAAAAGGTAGTTTTAAAAAATATACGACTTATAACCTTTTAAGCGCTGACCACAGAATTTAAATTCACCCTTTCACAAATCAAACTCATCCCATTGCAAATAAAATTCACCCTTTTGCTAATTAAATTCACCCTATTGCAATTGAAATTAACTCTTTTGCAAATCAAGTCATTTACATACATATATCTAAAAACAAACATCAATAATGTTAAATACATGGTAAAGAATCCAGAACCTTAGAAAACGAACAGTGGGACCACTCACAAGCAATCAGATGTAGAATAGAAAAAGGAAGAGATGATGCCTTCATCAAAATGTCTAATGGTATGGAATGGAATGGTATGGAATCATGGACATTAACCGAAGCAACACAAAAGAAACTCGAAGCCTTCGAGATGTGGCTATACAGAAGAATCCTTAGAATATCATGGGTAAATAGAGTGACCAACGAAACAATACTGGAAAAAATGGGGAAGGAAAAAGAGGTGATGAACACGATTAAGAGAAGGAAAGTACAAACTCTTAAAATCCATCCACCAAGGAAAAGTATTTGGAAAGAGAGGTCCCGGAAGAAGGATGTCATGGCTCACGAACATAAGGACATGGTATTCAAAACCACAGAACTATTTAAAGCAGCAGTAAACAAGGTCATCATAGCCAAGAGAAGAGAAGAGAATGAGAAGGACCAGAAGAAGAAGAGAGAATTAAAAGTTTTAGTAAGCCTTCTGCGTATTGTGGATAATTGCGATATAAAAAATTTGGAAAGAGAGGTCCCGGAAGAAGGATGTCATGGCTCACGAACATAAGGACATGGTATTCAAAACCACAGAACTATTTAAAGCAGCAGTAAACAAGGTCATCATAGCCAAGAGAAGAGAAGAGAATGAGAAGGACCAGAAGAAGAAGAGAGAATTAAAAGTTTTAGTAAGCCTTCTGCGTATTGTGGATAATTGCGATATAAAAAATCAAATAAACTTCCTCCAGATTGCCGTCTTCCAATTTTTTAAGCAACCCCTTAAAAAATTCTCATAAAATTCAAGTACTCTACTCTTTATTTAACGACTTACCTGCTTAAAGACCGCTCAATGTCAGACTTCAGATAACTAACTCTCTGGTCACGAAAATTTAAAGCATAAAGTTATTCTATCTAATTCATTTAATAATTTCGGTTGAATTCCTGTTTCAAAATTAATAAATGGAAGGATCCTCGCTTATCGACTAATTTGCTTAACGACCTAGTTTTAGGAATTAAAGTCGTTAAATGAAGAGAACTTGGTATTTGAGTTGACTGTAGACTGCTGAATTACTGTCATACACACCTCATACCTTCACCTTTGATGATGGGATTATGTTATTGTATAAATTATAATCAAATTTTTGATATCCTATGTTAATTTTAAAAGTTCAGTTTGTTACTAAATTATTAAAAATCAGCTGAAAATATTCAAGAACCATTTCAAAACCAGGTCTACCATAAAATCATGAAAATATAGTTACAAAAAAATTACTTAAAGAAAATGTTAGATTTTGGAGGTGGAATCAAACTTTCTTTACGTGTTTCGTTTACTGATAGATCTTTTTACCCGCGCGTCTACGAAATACGTAAGTGCTTGAATTGCAAGTGTGAATTTGATTTGCTAAAGGATGAATTTGATTTGCAAAAGGATGAATTTAATTTGCAAAAGGGTGAATTTCATTTGCAAAAAGGTTCATTTCATTTGCAAGAGGGTGAATTTAATGTGGAAAACTTATATGGTCGTTGAGGGTAAGTGGCGAAAATAAAATTTGTAATCATTTTTTCAAATATTTGAATATAATTGCCAGTGAAAAAAACTCCAACAAATAAAATAGAAATTAGATATAGAATTCAACGTTAAGAGTTAACAAAACAATACATTAAAACCATGAAATACATCAAGACTAAAATTAAATCCCAAACAAAAAAAAAACGTATAAACCAATTCACACAAAAGGACGCATTTTAAAATTACTCTCTAATTAAAGTTGTTCTTAAAATTAGTAATTTTTTTTGGATTTTAAATTTTTAAGATAAAATCGCCATTCGTGTGTGAATTGACAGAAAAAAAAATAACAGCAATTAAAACAAATTAATCTTGAATTATAGCAACTTTCTTGTTCTGTATAACTTGCGATCTCTCCTGATGCGCTTGAAGCACTGCAATAGCCTCTTCAACTTTCGCCCTTAGAGAATCTTGATCTTCAATCATATGAATCAGTTCTGAAGTATCAATTTCCAATAACATTCCTGTAATTTTTCCAGCCATTTCGGGATACATCTTTTCAACATGCGGGAATAGTTTGGCTCCTAATATTTGCTTCTGATCTTCTGGCGTAGCTGATGCAAGAGTACTCGCGTTTAACGGGCCTATGTCTCCTCCGTTTCCTAAAGAAACCGTGATTGGTCTTATTAAATGGTTATTAGACGCAGTATACTTGCTGTTTGGTCTGGAGTGGATGGTTTGCCCTGTTATGGGACGTGCCGTTATTGCATTTCTTGGGTTGTTGTTTTGCGCTGAAGGTCTTGAGCTTACTCTGTACAGGCTGTTGGCTAAAGTTGGATAAGTGCCATTTGGGCGCATTGCAGTTGATGATAACCAACGAGGTGTTGAACGAATATGGTTCATATTATAAAATCTATGGCCTTGGGCTACAGCTGGCATTAGGAATTGCGGAGTTGTTGGATACAAATTTGGTTGTATTCTGATGCGTTGTAAGTGAGAAGCTATGTAAGCTTTACGGTCTTCTTTGCGTTGGGCTAAAGCTACGTAAATTGGTTTTGAACCCAACATTTTTCCATGCATCTCCATTAAAGCCTTAGTAGCTTCGTCTGAATTTGAATAGCACACGAAGCCAAAACCTTTACTTCTACCTTCTTCAGTCATTACTTTAGCAGAAGTTATTGTTCCAAACTGTGAAAATTCCTTTCGTAATCTGGTATCGTCGATAGTATCATCCAAATTCTTCAAAAATAGATTAACACCTTGAGTTCTATTGTATCTTTCAGTTTTAACATCATCGTAGCGGCGTTTAAGTTCCATTTGCCGCTCACTTTTCTTTTGAGCTTTGGAAACGTAGAGCTTTTGCCCGTCTAGTTCTTTCTCGTGTAATTCACTAACCGCTTTTTCTGCTGCTGTAGGTGATTCAAAAGCCACAAATCCAAAGTCTCTTGAAGTACCATCAGAATTCCTCATTACAACGCAACTAGTAATTTTTCCATATTTAGTGAAAATATCGTAAAGTTTACCTTCGGTCATCTCAACCATATTCTTAACGTAAACGTTAGTAAAAATTTTGGGCTTTGTTCCCATTTGCTTAGATCTTTCTTTGTGGGGAATAAACTTTCCAACATAAACCTTCTTGTTGTTCAGTAACATTCCGTTGACCTTTTCGATAGCCTTTTTAGCAGCTTCTTCCGTTTCAAAATGTATAAAACCGTAGCCTTTAGAGATTCCGTTTTCATCCAACATGACTTTGCAGCTTAATATATTTCCAAACGCAGAAAAAGTATCAAACATTGACTTATTGTCGATGTTTTTATCCAAGTTTTTAATAAATAAATTGCCAACGCCTGATTTTCTCAAAGATGGATCCCTTTGTGACCACATAATTCTTATCGGTTTTCCTTTAATCAAGTCGAAATTCATGGTGTCCAAAGCTCCTTCGGCATCTCCGGGTTGTTGGTAGTTTACGTAGGCGTATCCTAGTGATCTTCTTGAAATCGCGTCTCTGCAGACTCTTAGGGACAGTAGGGGTCCAACGGAAGAAAATTTTTCGTAGAGCATTGCTTCAGTTACGTCTGGGTGCAAATCCCCTACGTAGAGAGCAGCCATATGAAAACACCAACTCATCTTTTATAGAATTTCGCAAACGGTTCGTTTATTGCAAATTATCGAGATTGAATTTTCTTGGATAAACAAATTTTTGTTTAATCCCTGGATACTGACGATACAATTGTTTTAGCTTTCTTTGATTATTTATCGTACTTAAAAAAAATGCGTCACCACACATTTCAAAATCAATTTTCCAAAATACATATAATAATGTATCTTATTATTTTCGAAGAATTATATCATAAAAATTAAATTTAACTAATAAATTTATGAAATACAAAACTTCATTAACACATAATTAACATTTTTTGCAGTTCAAAATATAATATTGGCGCTAATTTTAAGTTGGTAAAACTACGAAATTTACTAACAATATATATACAAAGAAATTTCGATATAAATTTTTTTGTTGGCTAAACTGTTATTTATTGTTTGTATTTTTGTGCACGTGTTTGTAGTTTGAGGTTATAACAGGGAACATGGGCAAAAGGAAAAAGTTAAAAACTGAAAAAGAAAAGGAAGATGACAATGAATTTGATCCTGTCTCGAAACACTTAGTAACGGCTCATTTGAAAAATCAAGAAAAACGTCTTATTATTATATTAGAACAAGCACAACTAGAAAGTGTAAAGGTAATAATATTGCAATCCTACATTAACCTTCTATATTAAGCTATATAATTATATAGGACATTAAGTGAATCATATGTAAATGCAATCAGGTGAACTTGACATTATAGATTTTGGTGCTAACTTGCATAGATCTATTGTACCCCAACCTATTCCTCTGATCGTTGCTATACTTATCCATTTACAGCGCCTCCTCTAGTCCTGATTCCTTTAGGAATTTCAGAATTTAGGTGGGATTCAAGGACTGCAACTCCTTTGCATAAAACCAGTGATCCCCAAGTACTCCTGTTTCTTGTGAAAACGGGCGGATAGGCCATAACACAAACCGAGAAATTTTCCAGTGGGCCAGCTGTTCAGAGGCCTGCAGGGCTGGTGGCTATGTCTAAGTGATCTACCAGCCTAATTTACGTGTTGCCCAATGTTTCAAAAACATGTTCTTACTGAAAATAAAGAAACCAAATGAATTTTTCATTTTCTTAACTAATTTTTGAGCCGAAGACAGGGAAGTTGTCCCTGCTTCTGTTCTAGGTTGTTCTACGAAACTAAGCCCTCGCACCACGACATGGTGATCTCCAATAGTCGGGGCCGTTAGAGCATATTTTATGATCAAGAATCACAAGGACATTTCCAATTTGCTTCTTTCATCTACATTAAATATCAGACATTATAAAACTTATTGGAAAACGCGGATTAAGTTATAGAGGAAAGAAATATGAAGCTGCATATAGTTTAGCTGATCCCACATTGGACCATGGTAACTTTTTGGAATTGATATTGTTAAATGATAAAAAAAATGATTATTGTTAAATGAAATGAAAAAGGAATGAAGGGAAATGATTATTGTTAAATGATGTCATCGAAAAATGTAAAAAAATACATGAAAAAGGACAACCATGTAGATCTGGATCATTCGTAGGTCTATTATCTAAAACAACTGTAAATTCAATATTGCAAATCATAAGAGAATTGATCAAAACCTCCATTCTGAAAGAAACCAAAAAAGCATAAATATTTTCTGTGCAATTGGACTCTCAATTGTAATAAGGTACGTTTTGGTTTGTGAAATCTATGAAAGACTGGTTTCCGTTGTACGTTGTACAGACTCTACCGGGAAAGCTATGTTTAACCTCATTCCAACAGAATTTTCATCTAAATATTCCACAAAAAAATTGCGCCTCTACTGCCACTGTTGGTGCAGCAATGGGCTTACAATGGTTTTCTAAATGGAGGTCTCAAAATACACCTAATCAATTAGATGTGTGGTGTTACACCCATATCCTAAACCTAGTTGTGTCCCACACTGCCAAAATAACAATAAATGCAACGTTTCTTATTAAATTTCATTGCAATTTTCTTCAATTTGGTAGAATTCTATTGCAATCCTACCAAAGAACGAATATTTGAAAAAGCACATTCTTAGAGGCCAAAAAAAAAGAAATTACAAGTATGTAATTGGATAAACTTGTTGCTGGGCAAAAGAAGCAGCTTTGGAAAAAATATTTGGAAATTACAAAAATCACGCCAATGCTCTTTACATCGATGTATTATTAGCATTACACGATATAAAATTGTCTGAAAACATGCCACCAGATGTCCGTGTGAAGGCCTGTACCATGCTAACACAATTTATAGATTATGAAATGCTACTAACGGCCCAAATTTTTACAAAATTATTTTCAATTATTGGTCCTCTCTCGATATATTTGCAAACTAGCAGATTAGACTTATTAAGATGCCACGAGATTATTATGAATTGTACATCACAATTAAAGTTCATAAGTCGTGATATAAGTGATATTATAAGTATATAACACCTACGCAAACGTTCATTGCATGGGCACAAGATGAAATTGACAGCCATGAAGAAATCGACATCCCAATCTCCTTTCCTGAGAATAGAATAAGAAAACGAAAGAAAATGGCTGGAGAATTGGCGGAAGATTATCCCATAAAAATAGCCGTAAAAACTGTGAAGTTGAAACGAGTTTTAGATAAAATTATAAATTCTATAGAATGTAGATTTAAGAATAATGGTGAGCTTTATGAGAATATTGCCTTATTATCTCCAACAAATTTTGATGGAGTTAAACAAGTAGTACCATCAAATAGCTTTAAAAAATTGTGTGAATTTCTAGAAAACTATTATCCAAATATTACAAAAGAAAATCTGCAAGAAGAATTATTTAATTTCGCGAAAAATTGGGACAAATTTAAAGTTTCGGCAACAACAAATGCAGTAATCAATAATTTCAGAGTAACATTACAGTTATAGATACAGATGAAACTGATAAACAAGACTATGATGATTTTGAAAGAGATGGTGGTTTTGATGTTGATAATATTAAATGTAAATCTTGTGTTAAATGTGCAATTTGCTGATATTCTGTCATTAAAAAGTACAATATGTACAGTGAGGTATATCCTGCACTGGGAAATGCTTACAAATATTTATTAGCATTATCAATAAATCAAGTGCAATGTGAAATAAGTTAAAATACATTGAAAATAGATTGGGGAATTCAATGTCGATTACTTCTTCTTCTTCTTTTGAATAGGCCTATTTTGGACCACGCTTGTTCAACTGTTGGGCTTTTACCTTGGCCCAGTATTGTCGCATCTTCTGCCGGTGTAACTCCTTTCTCTCTTCTGTCCAGGGGGTACCTTTCCTACGGGGTTTTTTCTGAAATGCTCTCTCCAGGTGCATCTCACAGACTGTCTGTTTTGCAGATCTGCTATTCCCAGTTCTTTAACCCATTATCTACCAGAGCAAAAAAAAAAATGGATTTTAACAAAATTACTGCTTGATATAAACTACTTGATCATAAAATAAGTCCAATTTAAGAAAAAAAAATTTTTTTCCATTCGTTCGTTCCGAGAAAAATGGTGTTGGTCACTTGGCATTAAGTAAAAAGTTAGTCAGCTAAGGTGAGGCTACAGCTGCAAATTTTTTGTTTCTTTATTGTAAATACACTTTTTTATTGAAAAACACTAACTCCTTGCATGAACAACAATTAAAAGAAGAAAAATTATAGATAAAACATTACTTCTAATATCAACTCCTACTTATTTCTGATAATCATCAAAGCATTTGATGTGCATATGCTTATTACATTTTTGGCACATGTAATACTTTTCACACTTTTCTGTCCTCTTGTTCAACAAGCATATGCTTACCTGATAAATGAGTTAAATTATCAGGTCTGTAATTATTATCATTATTTTTATTTATCTCGACAGACAATTCAGTTTCTTCTGAGTCTGATGTAGTAAGTAAATGCTCCGTTATGATAACTCGAAAGTTTTTTTTGTGACAAAGGTAATCCAAGAGTTTTGAAGCAATAATTTTGGATCAATATTGAGAAATAGCTGGAAGTGTATGATGTCCTGATATCAATAGTATACCTAAAAATCATTTTATCTCAACGTCAGTCACCATAGTTTCTATATTATGTTGTTGCATCTATAAATTCGATTGATCAACGATACATTTTAATACAAACATTTTGCAAATAATTCAGGTGTGGTGACAAATTGTTTTAATTTTGATGTATTTCTTCAGGTACGTCGTCGAGAGGTTTAGAATTTGGAGCAAAATAATATTCAAATTGCTGTGCCTTATTCTTTTTCTTAATTCACTTTGGTTGTCCAAATTTATTCAGAGGAGTGTAAGTACGAAATTTTTTTGCTGCTTTGATACAGATTTATTACTATTACAAGTAGTAAATTCCATCGAACCCGCCAATTCTTGTAAAGCACTTATATTTGTATTCATGAGTATGTCAGCTTCATCTAAATCCTCTTCATCTTCAAATCATCAAAATATTACTGATTATGAGATCTTTTCTCGAATCACAGATTACAGTAACAAATATTTATGTATCATAGATAGAAGAATTTTTGATTGATATTAAATATAACTATTTTATAAATTAACTTATACTAGTATTAATTATCATATAGCGAAAAATGTATAGTATATATTGATGTTAGTCTCCCAGAGCGCGAGCAAATTACTGAAAATAAAAATGCTGCGAAGTGACCAATGTTCGAAAAATCGAACATGTACTTTTACGATCTCCTAGAACAGAACAAATGTATTGTATATGAAAAGTAATTATTAACAATAAATCTTTACTCTTTTTAGAACAAATTTCAATTATGAATAAACGTTATAAAAGTTTTAAATTA
Source organism: Phosphuga atrata (assembly GCA_944588485.1). Classification (NCBI taxonomy): domain Eukaryota; kingdom Metazoa; phylum Arthropoda; class Insecta; order Coleoptera; family Silphidae; genus Phosphuga; species Phosphuga atrata. The sequence continues at coordinate 12,701,173 of OX155895.1, read as the reverse complement.
TGATAAATAAATGTTTGTAAATAACTCTATAAAAAGGACTTGATAAAAATTGATTTACCAATTAACCGATTAATGATAAATAATTATACAAGTTATTTTCTAAAAGTATAAACTTGAAATAATAGCATAATGATAATGATTATCTACAAATTAATAATTATGGTAGCTTAAAAAAATGTCAAAGTCAGTGTTCGAAAAATCGAACACTTGGTAGATAATGGGTTAATTAATATTCTTCTCGGTTTCTGTCAACCAAGTGGTACCTTCTTGTTTTGCCAGAAGGTGAACAGATGGTTGGTTAGTCGGTTTGGAGGCAATCTTGCAACGTGGCCATAGAAAGCTACCCATCTTTTAGCCTTGCACAGTCAGAGAGCTCTCATGTTCGTAGAGCTCAGAGTTATGCCGCCTTCGGAATTCTCCATCTTCCTTTACTGGGCCTAGAATCTTCCTGAGGATTCTCCTCTCTCTGATTTCCAATTTCTCTACTAGACCTCTTCGGTTCAAGGAAAGACACTCCATGGCATACAGGGCTTCTGGTTGTAAGACTGATGTGTAGTGCTTAAGTTTCAGGTTGCGTGATAGGCATTTCTTATTGTAAGTGTTCTTAGTCAGTCGATAGGCTAGTTCTAACTTGTTGACTCTCTTGGATAATGATGCTCTTTCTGATAAGTTGGGTTTAATCCATCCACCGAGATACTTAAATTTCTCAGTCCTCTTGATGTTTCCCTGTTCTAGTAACATCTCTCTGTTTGCTTCTCTGATGTTGATGAAGAATTCTGTTTTCTCCAGCGACACTTGAAGACCCACTTTGGCAGCCTGTTTTCTGAGGCAGTTTACCTGCATTGTTGCCATCTCAAGAGAATCATTAAACAGTGCCATGTCATCTGCAAAGGCCAGGCAATCTGCAACCAGTCCATCATTCTTATGTCCCAGGTAGATACCACTCTGAGCACCCAAATTGTTTAGTTCCTTGTGCCATTCTCTCATAACCTTTTCAAGGACACAGTTGAAGAGAAGTGGGGAAAGTCCATCTCCTTGTCTCTCTGCAGTTTTTATTTCGAAGCTTTCTGAAATCTCGCCTCTAAATTTAACCTTGGAATGGTTGTTGGTCAAAGTTTCTAGGATGAGTCTGTGGGTTTTGTTGTCTAGCCCTAGTTCTTGTAGTACTTTGTTAAGCGTTTCTCTATCAGTGGAATCTTAGGCCAATGTCGATTTATTTTTGGCGTTTTATTGTCGTTTTTTTTTTTGTATGTTTCTATATATATGTACTTGACTGGGAGTCCGGCATTGTTAACTAAAAGAATGTTTTTTTCATAGTAAATGTAATTTTAAAGGAAAAATGCGAAACATCCGGAAATTAAAAAAGGGCCGATAAATATTATTTCCCGGGCCGCTAAGATGTTGCCCATCCGCCTCTGCTTGTGAAGCAGTGCTCCACAGTCTTAGAGCAGATGTGTGGGGGTTTCCTCTACTGAGTTGCAGAATCTACATATGTCATCAGGGCCTCCTCTAGGCTTAGGGCCCTAAGGTATTTCCTAAGTCGGCAGTGTCCCGTCTGCACTCCTGTCAGAATTCTAAGCTTGTTCCTGTTTAGTTTCAGGAAAGCTTTTGTTCTTTCTGCTAAAAAGATCCAAGCATTACGTTGGATTATCTTAACCCTGGAAGTTGTTTCCAGATTTTCATCCATTTATAAAATACAGATAATTTCCAAAGTTAACAATAGCCAACAAACATCATTATTATCATCATCCAATATCAAAGATTCGGCCCCTGAAGTAGCACAAAGTCAGATTCAAAAAATCCAAATCATTGCACTTGTCATTTGCCAGTCTACACATTCTTGTTATAGAACTGTTCATAGCATAATTTGTATGGTGAAATGGTAGGTGCATGGTACACAACAAATACTTCAAGTTCTCTAGTTGCATTTGTAAGTTTGTCTAGTTGGAAAAATTTAAAGACACCAAAGAGAGAAGTTCAGGGGACTTTATTGATCCATTAACGATTTTAAATAGTGTAATAATAATCATATCTCTTCTACTCTTTAATTTGTCCAACTTAAGCAGAATTTCAAGACTGTATCTCTGGTTCAATTTCAGTTGAATCTTCATACAGATTATAATACTTTGTCAAATAAGCTTTGAAAGTACTGCTGGTATTCACAACATCATATTTATGTGAAACAGGATTTTCTGCCTTAGCTTCAATGAAATCAAAATATCAAGCTCATTTAGTTGTAGAAAAAGAGCTATGAGTAGCTATCTCATCACTGACACCAAGCTTTGATGTAATCTGTAGAACTGACAGAATTTACAAAAAAAAATTTTTTTTGCAATGAAGTCTGTGTAACTGATCACTAAGTTATATTTTCTTCTTTATCTTCACTCTCATTTGCACAATATTTAGAAATTACAGCATCTATGATTTCTTCAACAGAAGATATTTGTACATTCCAACGCTAAATCTATCTGGACGTTGAGTTTATGTATAGCGTACAGTGTACATGGCTATGCCCAGTATTTGGGAAGATTTAACAACTGACCCAAAACCAAATTTTTTCAAGTAATTTTTACAGATAATTGTAATAAATCTCTTTATTACCACGTTTGTTGTCAATTACAAATAATAATTTTATTAACAAATACTTTCAAAAAGAAAACTTTTTAATCTTACTCTACTCTAACAATTCTGTGCTTTCAGAATCAGGTATAAATTCTTCTGAAGAACTACCTTCAAATGTTTCCTTATTTTAGTGTTTGTTCTTCATTGTAAAGGATACTATTTATTCCATAATTTAAAAAAAAATCTGTAAGATGAAGTATGACACACATACTAAATATAATAAGATAAGATTAGGAGTATATCTGTGAGAAGATGTTTCACAGATCTTCAAGATCTTGCACGAATTACCATGGATGGGGTCATGACTGACAGCAGCAATAGAATTGCTGCTGAATCTGACTCTGTTGCACCTAGTCGTGGAGGGGACCGCAAGATCGGCGATTGTGAGCTTCAGCAAGGAAGGAATAGGCAGAGGTAAAGTAATAAGGGGTCGTCCACCACGTGATGTTTTTTAGCAACTTTTTAATCCAGCAAAAAATATCCATGAAAATTCGATGCATATGGATTAATATCGAAAAACTTCAGAAATTTCATCTTACATCTTTTAAAAAAAATCCGGTACTGCAAATTACACAGGTATCTGTATAAAAAAATAACCTACAGAACAGATGTTCATACAATTAATATTCGTAATAAGGGCTTGTTGACTCCACCTATACACCATACCTCAACTTTTAAATCTTCCTACACTTACCAAACAAATAATGTACATTATTAATAATCTACATATGTTAAATCTACTTATGTTAAATGCATAGAATACAGTTTTCAAAATTAAGTGAGCATTTAGAAAAATGAACGTTAATAACAAAAAGGGCTTATAAACAAACCACACCAAACCCTGACTCACTGCCCCCTTTATTGGAAGAAGTTGGCCAGATCATTCAACTTCTTAAGAATAATAATGCAGCTGGCGAGGACTCTATTGTTGCTGAACTGTGGAAAGGTGGTGGAAACAATGCCGTGTGCAAGCCAACCGAGATCATTCAGGACATCTGGGAAACAGAAAAATTACCACCCGATTGGAAATCTGCTCTGATCCATCTGTTTCACAAAAAGGGAGATTTTACTGATCTAAACAACTACCGTGGAATTTCTCTCGTCCCGTTAACATAAAAGATTATCTCAAAGGCGTTACAAACAAAGGCAGAAAATTAGCTGCATAGTCAACTGGAAAAATGCCAGGGGAGCTTCAGGAAGAACCGATACTGTGTTGAACAGATCCTCAATCTTAAAACTGTACTTGCTTACTCCAAGATGAGAAACCGCAAGGTAGTCGTCACCTTTGTTGATTTTAGGAAGGCCTACGATTCCATTGATAGAGAAACGCTTCAAAAAGTACTCCAGGAACTAGGGCTAGACAACAAAACCCACAGACTCATCCTAGAAACTTAGACCAACACCCATCCATGGTTAAATTTAGAGGCGAGATTTCAGAAAGCTTCGAAATAAAAACTGGAGTGAGACAAGGAGATGGACTTTCCCCACTTCTCTTCAACTGTGTCCTTGAAAAGGTTATGCGAGGAATTTGGGTGCTCAGAGTGGTATCAGAGTGGTATACCTGGGACGTAAGAACGATAGACTGGTTGATTGCCTGGCCTTTGCAGATGACATGGCACTGTTTGCTGATTTTCTTGAGATGGCAACAATGCAGGTAAATTGCCTCAGAAAACAGGCTGCCAAAGTGGGTCTTCAAGTGTCACTCAAGAAAACATAATTCTTCACCAACATCAGAGACGCAAGCAGAGAGGTTACTAGAGCAAGGAAACATCAAGAGACTGAGAAATTTAAGTATCTCGGTGAATCGATTGAACCCAACTTATCAGAAAGAGCATCATTGTCCAAGAGAGTCAGCAAGTTACAACTAGCTTATCGACTGACTAAGAACACTTACAACAAGAAATGCCTGTCACGCAACCTGAAACTTAAGCACTACACATTAGTCTTACGACCAGAAGTCCTATATGCCATGGAGTGTCATTCCTCGAACCGAAGAGGTCTGGTAGAGAAATTGGAAATCAGAGAGAAGAGACTCAGGAAGATACAAGGCCCAGTAAAGGAAGATGGGGAATTCCGAAGGCAGCATAACTCTAGAGCTCTACGAACATATTGAGATGCTCTCTGACTGTGCAAGGGAAAGAAGGGTATCTTTCTATGGCCACGTTGCAAGACTGCCTCCAAACTGACTAACCAACCATGTGTTCACCTTCTGGCAAAACAAGAAGGTTCGTACCACTTGGTTGACAGAAACCGAGAAGGATATTAAAGAGCTGGGAATAACAGATCTCCAAAACAGACAGTCTGTGAGACGCACCCTGAAGAAAGTCGGTGGATTTCTGGAAAAACCCCGAAGGAAAGGTACCCCCTGGACAGAAGAGAGAAAGGAGTTACACCCGCAGAAGATGCGACAATACTGGGCAAGGATCAAAGCCCAACAGTTGAGCAAGCGTGATCCAAAGTAGGCCCATTTGAAAGAAGAAGAAGAAAAAGGGCTTATGGAAGATTGAGAAATTCTTCTTAATTTCTAGAATAAGTCCTTTTGCTCTCCATTCACTTCTATGTATGTATACTTGTATTTAATGTGTAAATCAGATTATATATTTGTTTGTATGGAGGACAATACATGATTTAATAATAATAATTCCAGAAAACGGGCCTCTTGTTCGTAAGAACTCATACTGTACACAACTATTTTATACAAGAGAACAGAACGCACTGGTAACAAACGTGAGTCGTTCTTTTTTTTTCTGTCAGCACTACGGTCCATGTAGAACTTTGGCCTGCTCAATTACTTCCTTCCATTCCTCTCTATCTAGAGCCTTTCTCCTTCAACTTATTTTCATTTCTCTTAGGTGATTTCTTTTAGGTCCCTGGGTCCCATCTGGATTTTTGTCAAATGCCATTTTTGGACCGAGATTATTTTTCATTCTTATTACGTGTCCCAACCATTTCAATCGTTGGGACTTTACTGTGCCAACTATATCTGGGTCTTCATATAGGTTTCTTCTCTTGTGATTCATTCGTATCCTCCATTCCCCTCCTTGCACTGGTCCATATACTCGTCTTAATATTTTTCTTTCAAAGATACACAGGTTTTTTTCGTCTTGTTAGAACCCACGTTTCGCTTGCATATGTTACTACTGGTTTTATTATTGTTTTATATATTCTCTTTTTGACAATTGATATATTCCTTGATTGGAATATCTTTTTTAGTGCCTAATAGCTTCTATTTCCTGCTGAGATTATTGTTTTTTATTTCTTCGCATGTTTCATTGTCTCTTGTGAGTTATGTCATACATTTAAGGAACAAGATGCAACTTGCAAAATGCAAGAACTGTCAACAACCACGAAACTGCTCTAAGATCTCATCTCAGCTCATTTTCAATAAGCTTTTTTTACAAAAATTGGTAGAAATAATATTGTGTGTTTTTTTTGTTTAGAGGTTTGTTTTTCTAGTGACAGCTAATTTGATAGGTGAAAACTGATTTCTGCTCACAATGTTTTGCCGTTCATCACGAATAGACCTTTTCATAGTTGAAATTTTTTGACGTATAACCATAAAGTTAAAATAGCACATGTGCCCGAAACTTTCATATTCCCGTCTTTTAAACATGGCGGACGCGCATGCGCTTAACTAACCGTAAAAAGGTCTATATACTTATGCCAGAACAACGCTTGCAAATTTACTTCGTAAGTCCCATCCGAGCAAGTTATTTGAAAAACTATGTATCGTTTTCGCACTACGCACAGTGTGATTAATAATGTGCATCCGCGAAGACGACATACAGTACGCACCGAAGAAGTTGTAGCTGTGGAGAGTAGTGTTGAGGAGTTGATTTGCCTTTGTGCACAGCAATTGAAGCTGTGTCCATCCACCTTCTGGAAGATTTTACGAAAAGATCTCGATTTACGATACAGCTCGTGCAAGAGCTGAAGCCGCGTAACCATCATATGCGTCGTACATTCGGAGAATGGGCCGAAAACAAGATTGTTCTTGATTCTCATTTTCACCAAAAGTTTTGTTCAGCGATGAGACTCATTATTGGCTCAATGACTACGTAAACAAACAAAATTTCCGGATTTGGAGCGAGGAAAATCCAGAAGCCATTATTGAGACGCCCTTACATCCACAAAAACCACATTGTTTTGTGTGCTTTATGGGCTGGCCAAATCATTAGCCCATATTTCTTTAAATATGATGCCGGCCATCACGTGACAGTCAATGGAGAGCGCTATCTATCCATGATTGCTGACTTTTTCGTTCCCCAGTTGAATGGCATTGAAGAGGAGGAGCTTTAGTTCCAACAAAACGGCGCAACATGCCACACAGTGCGCGACACAATCAATTTATTGCAGGAAACATTCGCTGACCGCATAATCTCACGTAACGGACTCGTGAATTGGCCTCCACGGTCGTGTGATATTACACCTATGGACTACTTTACGTGGGGATATGTGAAGTCGCTAATGTACTCCAATAAACCAACGACGTTGGATCAGCTGGAAACCATCATTCGCAGCGTTATTGCCGATTTACGGCCCCGGCTGCTCGAAAAAGTGATCGAAAATTGACTTCCAGATTGCACTTCATTCGAACCAGCCCATATGCACCAAATCATATTTAAGCAGTCATTACTGCATAAAATTATCTCCAATAAAGCCTATACCATGGCTGTCAACATGATTTTTATGAGTTTCATTTTAGTTCAAAGTTCTATATCTGTAAAAAAAGCATCCTATACAATTTTAATTAAAAATGTCAAGCAATGATTACATAGCATTTTTTTATATTTTTTGTACAGTTAATGTGTTAATAAACTTTGTATTTATATTTTAAATATGAAATAATTTAATTTTTGGTTACAGGTTGGAAACGCTTTCGATCTTTTAAACTGTGATGACCATTTAAATATTTTAAGGAAAAATAATAGGGAACCTGGCGAGGTTCGACCAGATATCACGCATCAATGTTTGTTAATGTTACTGGACAGTCCATTGAACAGGGCAGGCTTATTACAAGTTTATATTCACACAAAAAACAATGTTCTTATTGAAGTCAATCCACAAACGAGAATACCCAGAACATTCAAAAGATTTGCAGGCTTAATAGGTAATGAAAATTTAAAAAAAACATTTTCTATGTCATAGTAAATTGTTAATACACTTATTAAATGACGAAATGTAGCTTGAACATAGGCGTGGCCAGGGTTTAGTTTCGGGGGGGGTTTTAAGAAAATACAATAACAGAAATGCACCAATTTACTTCTAAAATTAACACACACGGGTTAGTAAACTCCACATCTGCCATGGTTTTGCATATTTCGGAAGGGTGGGGGGTTAACACCCAAGTATTTCGGAAGGGGGGGGGGGGTTTGCTTGGTCGATCCGGCTGTGAACATCGGCCGTCGACGACAATTCCTTCTCTGTCACAAGCGATCGCAAACACTTGAACTGTGGTACCTGTTCGATTTGGGTTTCATCGAGGTAAACCCTCGCTTCCGATCCGTCCGTTGTGAACACTTTAGTTTTATTCGCATTGATCTTTAATTCGTATGACTGGGCGATGCGATAAATGTAGAAACAAAATGTCTGTTGCTTCAGTATCCGTGTCGGCGCAGAGGGCGCTGTCGTCGGCGATCATCTGAGTCTTTCCGTTCATCGAATGCTTTCCGCATAATCGCGTCAACCACAACGTTAAAAAGTAGTGGCGAGGCAACGTATCCTTGTCGTACTCCAGTTCGAATCGGAAACTCCTCGGATTAGTAAATACGAAAACTGCATATCGTATCCGTTTATGCACCAACCGAGTACGGCTCAACCCGTCGTACGATGCCTGAAGAAGTTGAATCATTTTCAGCACCACGTGTTCGGTCTCCAGGGCTCTCCACAAACTGGCCCAGTCGATGCAATCAAAGTCAGATTTGAAGACGATGACTTTCTTTGAATTAAATGAATTCTTTCTTCCGTTAGCTGACGGAGAGCGAATATCTGATCGATGCATTCTCGATGTGGTCTACATCCAGCTTGTTCTTCCCGGCTAGTTTGCTCACGATGTTTCTTTAGCCTCGATTGTATGATTTTCATAAATACTTTACCGACGATCAAAAGGAGGCTAATACCCACGGTAGTTCTTGCATTCTCGACTGTCTCCTTTCTTCAGAATAAGGACAACGATTGCTTCCTTCCACGCCGACGGGATATGATCTGAATGCCACATATTCGTTATGAGAACGTGAAGTTGTTGCAATAAGACGTCTTCTCCGGCTTTTGTCATCTCGGCCGTTACTTGATCTCCTCATGGCGCTTTGCCGTTTTTCAGCGATTTTATTGCGTCTTCAGCTCGGTAATTGTCGGTTGGGTGTCGGGGAACTGATTCGTAGGCTGCTCGATAATCGGTGGTTCGAACGCTAGACCTTATGGCGGATCGTGGTTGTACAGTTGATGGAAGAATTCTCTCCACCGCTGCAGGCGCTCGTGGGGAGAGGTCATTCGTCGGATTTTCTGGTACAGCGTCTGGTGCCTCGACGCTGTTTCCATTTCGGCTGCGACGTTATTTCTGTACACTTCCAGTTCCGATTTCATTTTCTGATGTAATTCTTTGCTCAATCGACAATATTGCTCGAAATCGACATGTTTCATTTGTTTCCGCTGCTTAACGAGGTCCAGACAGTCGTCTGAAATCCAAGGCTGTGTCCGTTGACGGATGGGATGCTATGCGTTCGTTAACAGATGGCACAACTCCGTTGCGCACTCCACAACGGACCCCGATTATTGCTTTTCTTCTATGTCGATATCGTCCGATATTGCGAGTGCTGCAAATTTGTTAGATAATGCGACTTTAAATTCTCGGCCGGTTTCCGGGTCTCGTAGACAGGCCCACTTCCTCCTGATTGGAGGTGGTGCCGTTTTCTTTGCTCTTTGTAATCGCACTTGTAATTTCGCTCGGACAAGGTAATGATCCGATCCATAGTCGGGTTCTCGCATCGCACGCACGTCTTTTAATGTCGATCAGAATCTGTTGTTGATCAACACGTAGTACAGCATTGCTGAGTCTTTGTCCACTGGATTTCGCTACGTGATTTGATGTTTGAGGCTTTTCACATTGTTTCTTCCCATCCGGTGCGATCTGCATCCGTATGCGCATTGAAGTCAAAATTGTGTAAAGACACAATACCACATTTTTGGAGACCATATCACAGGGTAAAGACATAATTCCACATTTTTGGAAACCTACCACATGTGTAAAGACAACAGAATACGACATTTTTAGAGGCCTTACCATATGTGTTAAATACAATATCGCATTTTTTGAGATCATACAATATGTGTAAATACACAATGTCACATTTTTTGGAGACTATATCACATGTGTAAAGACAAAATACCACATTTTTGGAGACCTACCACATATTTAAAGACAGAATACCACATTTTTAGAGGACTTACGAAATGTGTAAAGACACAATATCGTATTTTTTGATATCATACAATATATGTAAAGACATAATGTAACCTTTTTGGAGACTATACCACGTATGGAAAGACACAATATCACATTTTTGGAAAACTACCACATGTGTAAAGACAGAATGCCACATATTTAGAGGCCTTACCATATGTGTTAGGATACAATATTTCATTTCTTGAGATCATACCATATGTGGAAAGACACAATGTCACATTTTTTGAGACTATACCACATGTGTAAAGACACAATACCACATTTTTGGAGACCATGTCACATGTGTAAAGACAAAATACCAAATTTTTGGAGCCTGTACAACATGTGTAAAGACACAATACCACATTTTTGGAGACCATATCACATGTGTAAAGACACAATACCAAATATTTGGAGCCCATACAACATGTGTAAAGACACAATACCACATTTTTGGAGACCTACCACATTTGTTAAGACAAAATTCCACATTTTTTGAGACTATACTATATGCATAAAGACACAATACCACATTTTTTGAGACTATACCATATGCATAAAGACACAATACCACTTTTTTTGAGACCACACCACAAGCGTGAAGACACAATACCACATTTTTGTAGACCATACCTCATATGTAAAGGTACAATACCACATTTTCCACGGAGCCACTAGGCTTGGTGGACTGTGGGGCTCTCTGGTCGAGCTGTTCGTGACCAGCATACCCACTAAAACCCCCATGGGATCACTACTCCACTTCGGGACTGCGTTAGCATTACTTCAAAGTGAGGATCACCACTTTGAAGTAATGCTAACGCAGTCCCGAAGTGGAGTTCTGATCCCATGGGGGTTTTAGTGGGTCACCATCACGGACTTGTTGGCTTCCGGGCTTGTCTCTGTTGGTGCATAAACGGATACGATATGGATCTTGATCGTTCCATCGATAGTGATAACCGCCGGACACTCAGTTATAGGTTGGAATGCGATAACACTGATGGAAGCTCGTCGATCAACCATAAAATCGACACCGGCCTTTCGTTTCTCGCCACTTGAATAGCATAGTTTACATCTTTTCGTCGATTGTTGACGAGTCGATCGTCATTGTCCCCGATCCGGGTGAATCGTAGTTCCGATAACGCAGCAATTGATATTTTCAATTTTGGTAATTCTATTGCTATAATTTCCTTTTGGCCAACATGATGTCCTGTTTGTACATTCCACTATACATGAGGCGATTCGAATTTCCATTTTCGTTGTAATTAATTTTGGTCCAGTAGGTCACTTCTCATTAGCATCGCTGGTCCCCAGCACTGGCGCGCACCGACTGTCCAGTATGCGGTAGCATTATTTTGTAAATAATTAATTCGTATATCCATACGGGTTCTTATCTAGTTTCCTCGGTTTCCCGATTCTGGTCAATTCGGCAGGTCGACCACCCTCCTCCGGAGATAAATATACTGGTAGTAGTAATATCATGCAAATGTCTGTTTTATAATTCAATATCCTGTGTGGTATTAACCAGAAAGTAGTTGTTTCAACATGAGATTTGTCATAGTCTAAATAAGACTTAATATTATAGAGCTACGAACAGTTGAATATATTTATATATTCAAGCTACATTTTATTCCTTTAACAAGTGTATATGATTGTATGGTTAACCATACAATATAATTAGTATGGTTTCACCAATATTAACTTAATAAATTTTAATATTTGTTAATAAATTTTCTTTAAAAAATATCTGTTTATTATAAAATATTGTTTTATTTTTAGTGCAATTATTACATAAGTTTTCCGTAAGAGCTAATGATGGTCCAATGAAGCTATTAAAAGTAATCAAAAATCCAGTTTCCGATCACCTTCCAGTTGGGGTAAAGAAAATAGCCATGTCTTTCTCAACAAAGAAAATTTTAAATTGTAGAGAGTTGGTTCCAAAGAGTGAGGAACCAATTGCGTTTGTTATTGGGGCTATGGCTCATGGAAAATTGGATTTGGATTATACAGAAGATACAATTTCAATTAGTAACTATCCTTTGAGTGCAGCATTGACCTGTACGAAATTATGTTCTGCATTTGAAGAGGTTTGGGGTGTATTATAAGGTAGAATTATTGATTAAATCGTTCTTTTTTCAATTTATTTTATGTTTCAAATTCTAAACCTTTTCACAATATATCCACTACAACCTACTTATATGTTCATGGAATACCATTACTATTGCAAAATTGTGTGTACTAGTTGTTATTAACATCAATTGAAATGTGGATGGTTAATGGATGTCATCGCTCAACTCCGATTACCAATAAACGTTATTTGATATCAGCAAGATGGTGCAAGGCCTCTTGTATGCAACTTATCTAAGGGAGAGTTACAAGAGTTCTTTGCTGGTCGTCTGATTTTCGAGCTTGGGGATCAGTTGTAATCTCACTCTCCGGATTTGTCGGCTTTGGATTATTTCTTATGAGGTAATGTTAAATCTAAAGTTTATTAGAACTCACCTGGAAGACTTAGAATGGAACATTCAACAAGCTTTGGTGAGATTTCGCCAGAAATGTGGCAGCGTGCAATGCGTTCATTGCTGAATCGATCTCAATCAGATGCATCGAAGCAAATAGAGGTCATCTAATCAATGTATTTTTATATATTAATTGTTAATTTAGGATTAAGCATTTAACTTGTTATTAAACTTTAGATTTTACTTTACAATGTTCAAAGCTTGCAGTTTAAAATGAGGACACTTTTATTTTGTCACCCTTCATTTGGTAGAAGGTTCACATACTTCTGCACCTGTGCCTTCCTTCATCATCAAACCATCTGTATACTACTTTGCACTTTGTTCAATGTGGTATGTTGAGGATTTATTCCATCCCATCTGGCTTTACTGCTACACATTGCTGTGTAGTTTTTCTCGAAATGGTATTTGTATATTATTTTGGTATTTGCAGCCATAGGGTCGTTGTTGCAAGGCAGTTCGGTCTCTATTCCGGATTATCTGATCGCCGATCTGGCCGTCTCCTCCACAAACTGCAATCGAATCAGACCTAACAACAGTAGATTTTCGTAGATCATCGATTTCGTAGGTCAATTTGTTGAAAATATTGTTTAAATTTTAAAGAAAAAGCTAAATAGAAACTTTAATATACGAAAACGTTTGTAAAAACTAAAACTATAACAGATTTGATTGGAAAATTATATGGCGTTGTTTGTTAATGGTTCCAGTAGTCCCGCCCGGTGTGTGAGACCATATATTTTTTGTGCACCATTTTAAAAAATAAGTATACAACAACATCTCCTTCTCTGTACCTTTGAAATGTCATGCGACGGAGGGTCAGTCCAATGGGAATGTTGTAAGTGGTGGTTATGCACATTAGATCCTCCAATGGTGTCAGAGACCGACGCCACCATTCCTGTTTAGTTTTATTTTTTGAATGTAAGACTCGTTAACACGGGTAGAGTAGCTAGGCAAATACTGGGTAAATATAGTAACTCCACCCGTAAAAACTCGCAACAAAGTTAAGTAGAGAAGCAAGTAGCCGGAAGAGTGGGAAAGTAACTTTACTCCACTGCACCCCACTAGCTATTTTTCTTCTTCTTTTATGACCACATAGGATCACTTTAGTCAGACCATTAACTAAGTCTCTTTGAGGGTATTATTTGAGCCTTCGGTCCTCCCAGTATTTTTTCATATGTTCTGATCTTCGTGCCCGTTCTTCAATTGAAAATACCCGTGTTGTGAATTTCTTCGTTGTGAGTGGGAAGTGGAGATTTGTGTCCTTGTTTTTTTGGTTTAATTTTATCTTGTCTGTGGTGTATTCTGGTGTAAACCCAATTTCTTTCAGATCCTCTATTATTTCTCTGATCCATCTGCACCCTCTTGTGGTATTTTTTGAGTTGAGATTTTATTGTACCAGTTGTTTCAGAAGTCTCGAATCTGGCATTCTCATTATGTGCCCAAAGAACCTCAGTCTCCTTTTATGCATAGTGTTAGTAATGGGTTCTAACTCTTTGTACATGACTTTGTTGGGCACTAACCGCCACTGTCCGTCTTTCTGGTATTTTTATTGATGCTCGTTCTTCCAATTCTTCTTTCGATCTTCTGAAGATTGTCAGTCTTTGATTGTTCATTTAAGTGAAACAGTGTTTCAGCCGCGTATGTGGCTTCTGGTTTTATAACTGTGTTGTAGTGTTTTATTTTTGCATTTATGGATTGATCCTGTTTTCTGTAGTCCCAGGTTAATTTTTGTGCTTTAGCTAGCTTGAACAATCAAAGACCGACAATCTTCAGAAGATCGAAAGAAGAATTGGAAGAACGAGAATCAATAAAAAATACTAGAAAGAAGGGACAGTGGCAGTTATTGCCCTTTGTTGGGCACAAAGAGTTAGAACCCATTACAAACACTATGCGTTCTTATTTGAAATCAAGTTTTTTCATTTAGATCGTATGCTATTATTTCTCCAAGGTATTTGAATTGAACTACAATTTTGACTTTATTGCCATTTATGCTTATTTCTTTCAACGCTGTTGGTTTTTTAGGCGTAATTACTGTTTTTTTCAAATGATATTTTGTGGCCAATTTTACTTGCAATATTTTGAAGTTCTGATATCTGAGTCTTTGCTATGTCATTTGCCAGTAGTGCCAAGTCGTCAGCAAAACCAAGGCAGTTTGTTTTGATTTTTATTTTTGGGGGCATTGTTTAAACCAGGGGTGCACAAATCGTTTGGTTGTCGGACCATATTACGTAAGAATATTTGATCGCGGGACGAATTCATTTTTTTTTGTATTTTAATAGTTATTTACATATTTGTATAGCACTACCGATGCATATATACTCGCCTAGACAGAACAATATTGTTAGGTTTTCTCATTAGGTTAGGTTTAGGTTTATGCAATATTTTGAAGTTCTGATATCTGAGTCTGCTATGTCATTTGCCAGTAGTGCCAACTCGTCAGCAAAACCAAGGCAGTTTGTTTTGATTTTTATTTTTGGGGGCATTGTTTAAACCAGGGGTGGACAAATCGTTTGGCTGTCGGACCATATTACGTAAGAATATTTTTTTTGTATTTTAATAGTTATTTACTTATTTGTATAGCACTACCGATGCATATATACTCGCCTAGACAGAACAATATTGTTAGGTTTTCTCATTAGGTTAGGTGGACTATATCTATATATTTCTTGTAAAACGAAATATTTTCAGAGAACACCCGTAAATGTGCAGCGTCTATAATATAGTAGCAGGTAGATAATAAAGTAAACATCAGGCCTGGTAGACATAATAAGCATATCATGATATGTACTTTTTCATACGTTCTGATCTTCGTGCCCATTCTTCAATTGAAAATACCAGTGTTGTGAATTACAATACGCATGTCTGTGCAATTAAAGTAGTTTATAAAATGTTTCGCGGGCCGCATATAAGATCGACGCGAGCCGCATGTGGCCCACGGACCGCCATTTTCCCAGGCCTGGTTTAAACCATTCCCTCATTACCATTTCTAGAGCGCAGTTGAACAGTAACGGTGATAGCCCATCACCTTGACGTAATCCTGTTTTGATTTGAAATGGTTCCGATAATTCGCCCCTGAACATTACTTTTGATTTGGTGTTTGTGATGGTCAGTTTTATCATGTTCATTAATTTTGGGTGTAGTCTAAGGTGCCTTAGAATTTTTAGCTGGGATTTCCTGTGGATGCAATCATATTCTTTCTGGAAGTTTATAAATGTGCCATATCACCATAAGGGTAAATCACCATATCTCTATTTCTCTTCCTGTTGTAATTCATTATTAGCTTGAGACTCATGATCTGCTCAAGATAGCTCCTCCAGGGTCTGAAACCTCCTTGGTGTTCTCCTAGTTCCTTCTCAAGTTGTAATCTGATTTTATTAACGATGATTCTTGAAAGGATTTTGTTATATCTAAGAGTGAGAGTCCCCTGTAGTTGTTAGGATCTGTTTTGGCTGCTTTTTTGTGTACTGGGTGAATGATGTCTGGCTGTGGTCCATTATTCTGGTAGCTTTTCTTGAATCCAGATATGTGGACAAGCTGTTTATGAAGAGCAATTTTTGCTGAGCTTCCTGCATATCTCCAGATCTCTGCAAAAGTCTGATGCTTTCCCTGCTTTGTAATTTTTCATATCATCCAGTGGTTGGTAAATTTTTTTTATTGTTGAGGGGTTTATATTTTCACCATGGCTATTAGTAATGTAAGGAATATTCGAATTCGCGAAGATTCGCAAAACTAATGAGAATATTTTGCAAATATTAGTATCAGAAAAAATACATATGCGTACATAATATTAGGTAAACAACAAAATTTAACTTCTCTTTTTCTTTTCTTTATAATTTTTATTAGAAAACTTTTTTGAAGATGTATTGAACATTTAATAAGGAAACAACTTTTTTCATGTTTGTGCCTCCATCCCGAACTACACATTTCACTTTTTCTTTAGGTATTACCCATGATGGCAACATACCTACATACGTTTACGAGCAATGTTTCCTCCGGTATGGCGGCTATCATTGAAGCCGCCATACCTTTGGCGGCTTCAAAGCCACCAAAGGTTTTGAAGCGGCTTCAAAACCTTTGAAGTTTTGAAGCCGCTTCAAAAATTTAAAGCGGCTTCAAAACCCGCTGAAGGGTTTTGAAGCCGCTTCAAAACTCTTCAAGGTTTTTGAAGGGTTTTGAAAACATTGAAAAGCCTTCCGTGGTTTTCAAGGGTTTTGAAGACCTTGAAAAGGGTTTCAAAAGCCCTTGAAACCCTTTTCAAGGGCCTTTGAAAAGGCTTTCAAAGGCCCTTGAAACCTTTTTAAAGGTATCAAGGGCCTTGAAACCTTAGGCCCTTGGTTCCTATATTAAAATACCACAAATGTTATTAAAACTGCGGTACAACGGATGCAATCTACGCAGCAAGGTTGCTGGTCGAGAAGCATCGTGAAAAGAATAAGCCACTGCATCCCACTTTTCTAGACCCGGAGAAGGCCTTCGATCGGGTGCCTCTCATGATGTAATCTGGTTGGCGCTCCGAGAGCACGGAATTCCAGAATATCTT
This sequence comes from Phosphuga atrata, assembly GCA_944588485.1. Taxonomy (NCBI): domain Eukaryota; kingdom Metazoa; phylum Arthropoda; class Insecta; order Coleoptera; family Silphidae; genus Phosphuga; species Phosphuga atrata. The sequence goes on along the minus strand of OX155895.1, from coordinate 12,684,057 downwards.
GTTAACTGGGTGCAGCTTCTCTACAAAGAACCGACGAGTTGTGTTCAAGCTGCTGTAGGAGCAACCAATGATTTCAACATCATGGTAGGGGTCCATCAGGGCTCTGCCTTGTCGCCTCTGCTATTCATTCTTGTAGTGTATACTGTCACATCAGACCTGCATAAGCCAATCCCATGGATGCTGATGATGTCATGTTAGCTGCAAATGGCACCACACACTTGAATGTGTGGCAAATGTGGAGTGACCGATTAGCTGAATATGGCCTGCGACTACGAAGTATATGACTTTAGATCCCCAAGAAGTTGGGAACATCAGCATTGATAGAGAAGATCTCCCTCGTGTAACAAAATTCAAATCTCTTGGATCTACTGTCTCTGACAATGGAAGAATCATTGACGAGGTCAACGCAAGGACGCAGGCATCTTGGTTGAAATGACGTGCGACGACAGGTGTCACTTGCGACTGCCTGAAAAGACCACCTTAAATCCAAGATCTACCGCACTGTTATCCGTCCAGTCGCACTCTATGGTACCGAGTGTTGGCCCACTACAAAAGAGGTGGAACGTCGACTAAGCGTCGTGGAGACAAGGATGCTTATGTAGACAGGCGGCGTCACTAAAATGGATCATGTTACCAATATTGATATTCGGAGACGTTTCGAAGTGACGCCGATCCATCAGAAAATGCGGGAAGGCCGTTTTCGCTGGTTTGGCCATGTGCTGCGTGCAGAAGAAGACACAATAGCTAAGTCAGCATATTCCCTGGAAGTCACGGGAAAGGGACGACCAAGGCAGAGGTGGGTTGATACGATCCATAATGACCTGAAGACTGCACATATACACCCAGGTATGGCTCAAGACCGAAAGAAATGGAGACAACGAATCCTTACAGCGGACCCTGCCACCAGGCGGGACAAACGCTATGAAGAAGAAGAAATGTAAAGACAGGGATCCAGAAACTCCATAGGGGAAATAAAGATTTTACTGAACAAAATGTTAAATAATTGTTCATTTTATTATTTTATCGTCGATATCGATAGTTTATGAATGAGACATTACTTAATTGTTTGCTGATTGAAAATAAATAACTAAGGCCGAGGCCGCACTACGGTTTTTTCCCGCGAGCGATAACCGCGAAACCGCTCGAGAACTGTGTGTTACGCTATGGGAAAAATCAGTGGCCGGAAAAAAACGCAAGTGAGGCGGATTGTATTAGCTTACTTGAGTCACAAAATCACGCGATTAAAAACCGCACCGGTTTAACCGTTGTGCGTCCTAGCCCTTAAACTAACTTTTTCTTACTATTTAAGGCCTAGGCCGCACTGCGGCTAAACCGCCGCGGTTTTTAATCGCGTGAATTTGTGACTAAAGTAAGCTAATACAATTGGGCTCACTTGCAGTTTTTTCCCGCGACTGATTTTTACCCATAGCGTACTGTGTGTTTCTCGAGCGGTTTCGCGGTTATAGAGGTTACCGCTCGCGGGAAGAAACCGTAGTGCGGCCTCGATCTATGCCAATACAATCGGCCTCACTTGCGAAAGTTGTTCCATATGAAAATTTTGCCACACAACATCAACCAGTCATCTGTAAACTACGGATAAATCCTCCAAGAACCAGATAGTTAGTCAGAAATGGGCCAAAAAGCATCAAATGTTGGCGATTCAAGGAGAACGAGGCCAATGTTCTTGCAAAAATCACAGTACCTCTAGTCACCACAGTTGAAGAGACCTGGACTTGATTGAAAGATGCTACTCATGAAGCTGCACGTTCAGTACTCGGATCAACGAAACCAGGTCGACGACGAATAGATAAACCCGCGTGGCTTTGGAATGATGCCGTTAGAGAGGCAGTACGCATGAAAAACTGTACCATGAGTTCCTCGAGGATAAAACTCCATATCGTTGGAATGCCTATAAAGCTGCCCGTAGTGAGACGAAGAAGGTAGTTGCTGCAACAAAAGCAGATCGGTACGCTGACCTCTACGCAAAACTTGACACTCGTGTCTGGTCAAATCAAGGCACCGACAAAACGGAAGGCATCCAAAGCTTTTATGACATCAATAACGAAACAGGTGAACTGCTGGTCAACTGGGAGAAGGCGAGAGAACTCTGGCGGAGCTACTTCAAGAAAATGTCGACCGAGGAATTTCCCCATCCATCATTTCCACTCACCTCTCCTGTTGAAGGACCAATAAAGGCAGTCGAGATCGTGGAAGTTGAGGCTGTTCTGAAAGAGATGAAACTGGGAAAAGCCACCGGCCCTGATGAAATTCCAGCAGAGTTTTGGCGCTCTCAACGATGTGATGCAGCAAGATGGTTTTTGTACGCAGTTCTTCAACCAGATCATCAACGAATACCAACGGATACCAACAGACTGACAGCGGAGCGTCACTGTCCCAATCTTCAAGAAGAAAGGAAGCCCTGCTGAGTGTTCAAACTATCGCCCAATCAGACTTCTGAGCCGCGCGATGAAGATCTTCGAACCTGACTGATCTGACAAAAGGATTCGCAAGATAGCAAAACTCACAAAGAACCAAGCTGGGTTTGTGAAACACTGCGGTACAACGGATGCAATCTACGCAACAAGGTTGCTGGTCGAGAAGCATCTTGAAAAGAATAAGCCACTGCATCTCGCTTTTCTAGACCTGGAGAAGGGCTTCGATCGGGTGCCTCATGATGTAGTCTGGTTGGCGCTCCGAGAGCACGGAATTCCAGAATATCTTGTTAACTGGGGGCAGCTTCTCTACAAAGAACCGACGAGTTATGTTCAAATTGCTGCAGGAACAAGCAATGATTTCAACAACATAGTAGGGGTCCACCAGGGCTCTGCCTTGTCGCCCCTGCTGTTCATTCTTGTAGTGGATACTGTCACATCAGACCTGGACAAGCCAATCCCATGGATGCTGATGATGTCATGTTAGCTGCAAGCAGCAAACTTGAACTCCAGCCAAACACAAATGTGGAGTGACCGATTAGCTGAATATGGCCTGCGACTACAGTGTATATGACTTTAGATCCCTAAGAAGTTGGGACCATCAGCGTTGATAGAGAAGATCTGGTGTAAGAAAATTCATATATCTTGGATGTACTGTCTCTGATAATGGAAGAATCATTGACGAGGTCAACTCAAGGACGCAGGCATCTTGGTTGAAATGGCGTGCGACGACAGGTGTCACCTGCGACCGCCGGATGAAAGACCACCTTAAATCGCAGATCTACCGCACTGTTATCCGTCCAGTAGCACTCTATGGTACCGAGTGTTGGCCCACTTCAAAAGAGGTAGAACGTCGGCTAAGCGTATGTGACCGTAGTACTCATGGAGACAAGGATGCTTAGGTGGACAGGCGGCGTCACTAGAATGGATCATGTTACCAATGTTGATATACGGAAACGTTTCGGAGTGGCGCCGATCCATCAGAAAATGCGGGAAGGCCGTTTACGCTGGTTTGGCCATGTGCTGCGTGCAGAAGACACAACAGCTAAGTCAGCATATACCCTGGAAGTCACGGGAAAGAGGCCCAAGGGACGACCAAGGCAGAGGTGGGTTGATACGATCCGTAATGACCTGAAAACTGAAAATCTACACCCAGATATGGCTCAAGACCGAAAGAAATGGAGACAACGAATCCTCACAGCCGACCCTGCCACCAGGCGGGACATACGCTAGAAAGAAAAAGTAATGTAAAGACAGGGATCCAGAAACCCCGTAGGCGAAATAAAGATTTTACCCAACAAAATGTTAAATATTATTATTTATTCGTTTTGCCCTCTAAGGAGCGCGTAGAACCATTACTTAGCACTGGTGTTGTTCTTTTTATCTTCCCAAAACTTCCTCATCCTTTTTCTCTGGGCCTGTCTTCTTTCTTGCGTCCAGGCGTTTTTTAGTTTCAAACTCGTAGCTGTTGGATCCTTTGATGTGAAGTTATGTGAATTTATTTCCTGCCTGTATTTAGTTCGCGTAGTTGCCAATGGGTCTATATTGATTACTGAGAGGTCATGTTTGGTGTCTATCAGCCAACGTACTTTGGACTATCGGGTTCCATTGATAATGTGGAAGATTTTCTTGGTCAATCGAGAGTCATCCATTCGTACTATAAGACCGTAGAATTTCAGACGTCTTTTCCGTGCAAGTGAGGAGAAACGTTCTGTCAGGGAATACAGTTCTTGTGAGCTTTTACGCATCCAGATACCATCTTGTACCTTGGGTCCAAATATTTTTCTCAGTGTCTGACGTTCTACTTTCTCAATATCATTGATGTAGATGGTTAATGATGAACTCTCAATTGCATAGAGTGCTTCTGGAAGGATGACTGTATGGTAGTGACGGAGTTTTGCTTTGGTAGAAAGTGATTTTTTGTTATACATATTCCAGGTGATTGCATAGGCTTTGCGTAACTTTTTCGCACGTGTTTTGTTAGCCATTCTTTCCTTACCAGTGTTTCCAATTATTTCACCTAGGTACTTGAAGTGCTTAACTTGTATGATGTTGCCATATTTTTTTGCAAGATGTGTCATATTTGAGCTCTTGGAGTCTATGTATTGCGTTTTCTGCTAAGAGATTTGAAGGCCGGTCCTAATGGCGATTTCATAAAGTTCCTCTATGGCGTGTTTGGCTTCTTCAGTAGTCCGGGTGATTATTGCAAGGTCGTCAGCAAAAGCGAGGCACTTTATGTTGATTCGTTTGTCCTTTGTTCCCATATATACTCCAGGTACTTCTTTCTCCCATATTTTGATTATCTTATCTAGTACCAGGTTGAAGAGCAGTGGGGACAATCCATCACCCTGTCTTAGTCCAGTACTGATTTGAAAAGGCTCGGAGATTTCACCCATGAATTTTACTTTAGATTGTGCCTGACAAAGTCTGTTCAATTAACATGGTTGTTTTACTATCCACACCGTATTCACGAAGTATAATAATCAAAGTTATGCGGTCAATCGAGTCATAAGCTTTCTTAAAGTCTACGAAAGTGACAACTGTGCGGTTGGGCTGGCGATGTTGCAGTATCATCTTCAGTTTCCAGATTTGTTCCGCGCATGATCGGTGCCGTCGGAAACCTGCCTGATATTCACCGATCAGATGTTCTGTCTGTTCTTCCAGTATTGTGAGGAGGGCACGTGAGAGAACTTTGTAGACGATTGATACAAGGGAAATGCCTTGGTAATTGTTTGGATCAGTCTTGTGGCCCTTTTTGTGTAGTGGGTGGATCAAAGCATTTTTCCAGTCCCCTGGAATGATGCCGCTCTTCCATGTACTTCCAATGATAGCTTTCAGTCTGTCAATCAAGAGTTCACCTCCGATCTTGAGCATTTCAGCGATTAAGCCGTCTTTCCCTGGTGCTTTGTTGTTTTTTAGGTGTAATATGATGTTTCGTATTTTCTCATGTGTTGGTGGAACAGAGTCCTGGTTTGAGGTGGCTATGTGGCATTGGAGTCTTTCTTCAGGGGGTTCACAGTTGTGTAGCTTCTCGAAGTACTGTTTCAGAATTTCGCAGTTCGCTTTTGTGTTGGTTTCAAGGGTTCCATCAGGCCGACGGAAGCAGAGGCTCGGTGGCTTGTAGTTCATCAGTTCTGCCCTAAATGTTCTGTATAAATTTTGCGTGTTATTTTTTTTGAACTCATTGCCGATTTCCTCTAATTTTTTGAAATGGTATGTCCGTTTAATGCGTCTGATCGTTTTGGTTGTTTCCCTCTGCATTTTTAAGAAATTCTGCCAATTCTCTTGTGTCTTGTTGCTATGCCAAGTCTTCCACGTACGCATACGGGATTCAAGGGCCCTGTCGCATTCCAATGTCCACCATCTGTGTTTTCGTTTTCGTGGCGGTTGACCGAGTTTCCTTGCTGATTGCTGGATTGCCTGAAGAAGTTCGTCCCATGTTTGTGTGTCGGTCTGTAGTGATTGTGCGAAGTTCTCCGCGTGTTCTCTTAGGTATTTTGGATCTATACGCTGGAATTTAGATTTTTGACACTTCCTTCTGTTAGGTAAGAAGCAGGTTTTAATTTGTGAAAGATAATGGTCGGACTCCACGTAACCCTTGCGTACCCTCACGTTCATGATTTCTGGGGAGGATTTTCTGGTTATCGCTACGTGATCGATTTAGTATTCCCCGATGTGGTTGATTGGTGATTTCCAGGTTGTCATCTTGCGTGGTGGTTTCTTAAAGTGCGTGGACATTAGTTGGAGGTTAGCCAATCCACATATGTTGATTAGACGATGTCCATTGGCATTTGTCTTTTTGTGTGCCGAGAAATTCCCAGTGATGTGCCTGTGCTCCCATTCTCTGCCGATTTGTGCATTGAAATCTCCGAGGAGGATCTTGATATGGTGTTGAGGGATCTTGTTGAGTGCCCGTTCTAGCTGTGACCAGAACTTCTCCACTTTGTTCTTATCAGGGTCACTGTTAACAGGAGCATTTGCGTTAATCAGTGTGTAGGCCTTGTTAGCGCATTTAATTGTGAGTAGGTAGATCCGTTCCGAAGGTGATGAGAAATCTAGCACAGAGTTCTGGATACTGTTATGTACTAGAAATGCGGTTCCCAATATATGAAAATTACTATTTCTTAGCTTGACTGCAGGCTTTCCCTTGTAGATACGATATTAACCAGAGTCAAAGTGATCACAATCACGAAATCGTGTTTCTTGTACTGCAAGTATGAGGGTACTGAATTTATCGCAGGTGTTCGTTAGCGTCTTTAGTTTTCCTGTTTTGGTCAGCGTCTGTACGTTGAGAGTACCAATGAAGTGCTTACTCTTGGGTTTGAGGAGTTTTGGGAAGCGACTCTTCCCTGCATGATGTCCTGGTCCCCCAGAATCCGAATGACCACGTTTGCCTTCGCTCGTCATAGCTAGGGCCTGAGGTAATTGCATTGTAGCTTGTGTTTCCATCATGCCAAGTTCGTGGTTGATTATAGCTGGTGGGCTTGAGCCCAGGGCGAGTGAGTCGCTGATAATATATTCCATCCACTCTCATCGTACGGTTAGTAAGTACGTACGGCAGCAGAGATGTTTTGCTGTGGTTGGCATTATTATTATGTCCTTTTTGCTCATTTTTTCGGGGGAGCAAAATCTAAAAATGTAAAATAATTGTTCATTTTATTATATTATAGTCGATATCGATAGTTTATGAATGAGACATTACTTAATTGTATGCTGATTGAAAATAAATAATTAAGGCCGAGGCCGCACTACGGTTTTTTCCCGCGAGCGGTAACCGCTATAACCGCGAAACCGCTCGAGAAACACACAGTACGCTATGGGAAAAATCAGTCGCGGGGAGAAAGCGCAAGTGAGGCCGCTTGTATTAGCTTAGGCCGAGGCCGCACTACGGTTTCTTCCCGGGAGCGATAACCGCTATAACCGCGAAACCGCTCGAGGAACACACAGTACGCTATGGGAAAAATCAATCGCGGAAAAAAACCGCAATTGAGGCCGCTTGTATTAGCTTACTTGAGTCACAAAATCACGCGATTAAAAATCGCAGCGGTTTAGCCGTAGTGCGACCTAGGCCTTAAACTACCTTTTTCTTATTATTTAAGGCCTAGGCCGCACTGCGGCTTAACCGGCGCGGTTTTTAATCGCGTGATTTTGTAACTCAAGTAAGATAATACAAGCGGCCTCACTTGCTGTTTTTTCACGCGACTGATTTTTCCCATAGCGTACTGTGTGTTTCTCGAGCGGTTTCGCGGTTATAGCGGTTACCGCTCGCGGGAAAAAACCGTAGTGCTGCCTCGGCCTTAGTGTGCATATTGTGCTAATTTTCATGCATGTTTTAGGCATTTTTCATGCATATTTCTAGCTTTTTATGTTGCATATAATCCGGTTTCTAATGATTAGATGTGAGATTTTCGTAGTGTGATGTTTTCGACGAGTTTTTTATCTCGCGGGTTATTTTGACCGTATTTATTAGGATGTGAAGTTTTCGTAGCGCATTGTTATGTCGCGCGTTATTATGGCAGGACATCATTTGTTATATGGTCTGTTGCACCGGTGCCACCACTCTTGAATCTTGATGTTTTGAACTATCGCGCGATTACTAGAGAGTTAAAAACCATGATAATAATCAAGAAATAATTTTTTGGATTTAGGATTTTTTGTGTGTAATTTTCAATCATTCGCTGCTAGAATTAAGTGGTGTATTTTAAAATTAATGAAATGTTAATTTATTAGAAAAATTTAAAGGGTTTGATGTAAATAGTACTTTGGATATGCTAAAAAAATCGTTAAAACTAATATGAAAACCGTTAACAGGTTTGAAGTTGGCGGCAAATGGCTCGCGCAAGTTCGTTACTTAGCCCCACTATCCATTCACCTGTATTATTTTTTTTGCAATAATTCACAATCTGATGCAATGCAATAATTAAAGACCATCGAGAAAAATCATTTTCACACTTTGTTTCGAGAAAATTCAATACAAAAATATTACCTAAAAAAACAAAACGAAAATTTTGTCCACGTCAAATAATTGTTATGGTAACGTTGGTCCTCCATCATTCTTAAGACATGTACTGTGTTAAAACCGAGTAAAATACGGGTTCAGTTTAATAGTACATGGTAAAGTAAAGAAAAACATTGTAATTAGAGGTTGAAGTTGAGAGTTTTGAATTTATTTTGGGGAAAGTTTTGGAGGTTTTTGTGGAAGATAAAAGTTGGATAATCAGGGACGTGTATGGTTAGGTAGCCATTTGCATGACCTCAGTAAAATCTATATTTCGTTAGAATCTGTTTTAATCCAAACTATGCGTTAACGTTTACGTGTAAATTATATTATTAAAAATTGTCGGATCGAATAGAGGAGCGATTTTAATGTTTATTTCGTGGAGTTGTGATCGCGATTTGTTGAAAATTCGGATTTTTAGTTGGGATGACGCCAAGTGGGTGTATACGCGGCGGCCATGATGGCAGTATGCGTCAAGCTTGGCAAGCGGGATTGTAGTAAGTGCTGTGTGTGTTGTGTTGCTCTGGATTTTTCGTGATTTTCATGTGGAATAATCATTGAGATGTACAGGTAAACGTTCAGAATCATTATTAATAACTTCTGCATACGATTAAATATAAAAATTACTTTGGGAAACGTCTGAAACGGGGAAATTTGTGAAAATGTTACTCGGCTTTTGCCCCAAAGCCTAGAGTATAATCCCGCCATGTTTGTTGTATTGCTAGAGAATATTATTTCACCTAGTTTTAATGGGTTTTATGGGAAACTGCGATTTTTTGAGTGTATTTTAAGAGTATTTTCTGTCTGATTTAGGTTATTTGATAGTTTTCCCGCGTTCGTCCGTCAAATGCATTACCAGCGAACATGTTTAGCGTCCGTTGTCTAACTGCATACCCAGACAACAGCTTATATCCAAGGTCTTGGTATCTACAATAACACTTGCTCTTATGTATAACGTTCTGATAACATTTATCTGCTACCACTCATGTATTTCTTTCTACTGTGCCCTACAACTTAATAAATCTAAGGTTTGATTATTATTATTATTCTCTTATTTATTTTGCAATCACTTCTCATATAACCTCCATTTCTACATGGAGTAGCATTTTTATCTTTCAATACTATCGAATTTTATTATAAATACATTGCAAACACACAAACAAGTTAATTACACTTATGAATATAATCATTTTCTCAATAAACACTTTCATATCCAACCAAAAATATTCCTACCAAATATCATTGCAGTAAGCAAGCCCCCTCCATTTTAAACCTCACAATTATTATATTTTCTATTAATATTATTTACTTCTTTTCTTTAAATACTAACCTCAAATTCAATTTTTACCCCAATTATTTTTCAAACATTTAACCTCAAATTGATACAGATATTATTCTTCCGAAGAAGATATATTTATTTATTCAAAGTTTATATAAATCTACAAAAATTATCCAGTTTCGTGTAAATTTTTTGTTTTTTTAAATAAAAATTAAACAAGAACCTATTATACTTTTAGCTTTTATTATTTAGCAAGCCCATATTTATCCACCTTTCTTTCATATTTACTCAAATTTCTTGCAATTTTCGTTTATTATAAATAACAGACAATACGTACGAACTTTCAGTATTAGTTCTTGCAATTTCTCTGAGAATTCTTATTTGGAAATATCAATATTCGTGTGCCTGTACACGCACGAATAATATATTTCCAAAGGTGGATTAACCATTTCGCTATTACGATATTTCCAAATTTCACTTTTTTCTTAGCAATAATTCTATATTCAGTTTGATTGCCTAATGATTTTCTAGTAATTGCAATATCCAGTCTGCAAAGACAACAAATTAATTTCTATATTCAGAGCTCATATTTTTCCACCTTAATTTAAAATCCTATGACTATAATTTATTTATTTTACCTAAATTTTGAAAATCCATTTGCATTTGAAGAGGACTATGCTTTTTCAATATTATTGCAATTTCTCTGAAAAATCTTTTTTAGAAATAAATCATTCATGTGTATAAAAGGAGTTCTTCTTCTTAGAGTGCCTATCCGTCCCAGATGTTGGCTATTAGAACTTTGTTAACAGCTGAGTGGAAAAGCTGAGTGGTTGATTGGTTGAACCACGTTCTTAAATTTTTCAACCATGATATTCTCCTTCTGCCCACTCCTCTAGCTCCATATACCTTGCCTTGAAGGATCTCATTATGCGCTCTCGCTACGCTTTATATGTCCCAGATATTGTAGCTTTCGAGTCAAAACTGTATTCAGGACATCATTTTCCTTTCCCATCCTTCTCAGCACCTCCGTATTGGTTATTCTCTCTGTCCAAGTTACTCGTTTGATTCTTCAGTACAGCCACATTTTAAATGCCTCAAGTTTTTCGGAGGAGGCCTCTGTAAACGTTCACGATTCGACCCCTTTAAAAAGGGTCGAAAACACCTAGCATCGCAGTATTCGAATTTTTGTTGACAGCTGTAAGTCATGGCTGGTAACGACTTTCTTCATCTTGATAAATGGTGTTCTGGTCTTTTCAATCTGCATTCTGATTTCCACAGAATGGTCCCAGTTATCATTTATGTTTGTGCCCAAGTATGTGAATTTGTTGACTTTTTCTAAAGGAGTTCCATCTACCAATAAAATACCACAGATGGTTTGGTCTTTACTGATTATCATGAACTTTGTCTTGTTGATGTTTATTTCCCAACCATATTGTCAACTGTATGATGTAACTCTGTCCATTAGGTAAGGAAGCTAGGTTGTCTGTAGAAATAACATCATCTGCATACCTTATGTTATTCAATCGTTCTCCATTTAGCAGGATTCCAGCATCATTATCTCGCAGGGCTTCTGTGAAGATGTATTCCGAGTACAGATTGAAAATTACAGGAGCTAGTATGCATCCCTGCCTTACACCACGTAATATTTGAATCTCTTCCATTGTCTCTGTCCACCCTGACACAAGCCCTCTGATTCCAGTAGAGATTTCTGATCATTTTGAGGTCCTTCCTATCCAGGCCAGCTTTTTGCAAAACTTCCATCATTTTTGTGTGTCGCATTTGATCAAACGCCTTCTTATAATACATGAAGCATGCAAACACATCGCAGTTTGCATCGCTGAAACAACACTTGGATCGAAAATAGAGCCTGTCTAGTTCCTACAGCACTTTGGGTTTGGTCTCCAATATCTGTTCCTCACAAAGTTTAAATATTCTATTGTGAATTATCTTCAGGAATATCTTTAGTAGATGGCTCGTCAAGCTTATTATACGAAACTCGCTACATTTCTTAGCATTAGGCTTTTTGGGGAGGGTAACAAATTCAGATTTCAACCATTCCATTGGTATGACACCCGTATCATAGATCACATTGAACACTTTTGTAAGCCTTCCTAGATTCATCACCTCGATCAACTTTAATATTTCAGCTGGAATTCCATTGGGACCCAAGCCCTTTTGCTCTTTATCATTTTTCAAAGCTGCCTGTACTTCTCCTTATAAGATTGGGGGACCATCTGTTTTATCAATATTGGGTGGCACCATTCTCACATCATTAAACTGTTGTTTAATGTATTTCTCCCAGGTTTGGTTAATTTACGACTTATTTACTATAACTTGGCCTTGGTTATCCTTAAGTACATTAACTGTTCTTCTCTTAACTGTTCCTGCCATTTCCTTTACCTTCTTGTGCAGATTAAAGCTGTCAAAATTGGCTTGACATTCTTCGATTTCCACACATTTTTCCAGTTTCTCTTTTTCTTGCTGTTCTTATTTTCACCCTTATTTCTCTCTGTATGTTCATGTAAAAGGAGTCTCTCTGTATGTTCATGTAAAAGGAGTTGATTAATCAATTCGTCCTTTGCATTGCTGTGTTCACTGTGATTGTTGAATGATTTTCTTCTAATAATTCCAATGTCTAGTCTGCATAAACTACAATTTTATTCCCATATTCAAAGCCAATATTTAGTTACCTTAATTTCATTTATACGATTTATAGTTTATTTGCTATACCTGAATTTTGAAAATACATTTGTATTTCTTGTTTTTGAAGAATTTTATATGCTTTTCCGATATTGGTTGTTTTAATTTTTCTGAAAAAATCTTATTTAGAAATTAATCTGTCTGTAAAAGTAATTTATATCCAAGCAATATCCAGTCTGCAAAGACAATTTAATTTCTATATTCAGAGCTCATTTTTCCACCTTAATTTAAAATCCTATGACTAGTTTATTTATTTTACATCAATTTTGAAAATACCCATTTTTGCATTTTTTGTATTTGAAGAAGATATTATATGCTTTTTTAATATTGGTTATTGCAATTTCTCTGAAAAATCTTATTTAGAAATAAATCATTCATGTGTATAAAAGGAGTTGATTAATCAATTCACCCTTTACAATGCTATGTTCAGTGTTATTACCTAATGATTTTCTTCTTATAGTTCCAATATCTAGTCTGCATCCACAACAATTTTGTTTCCATATTTAATTTCTTCTTTTTGCTTTGAATAGGCCTACTTTGGACCATGCTTGTTCAGCTGTTGGGCTTTGATCTTTGCCCAGTATTGTCGCATCTTCTGCTGGTGTAACTCCTTTCTCTCTCCTGTCCAGGGGGTACCTTTCCTTTGGGGTTTTTCCTGAAATTTTCGGACTTCCTTCATGGTGCGTCTGATAGACTGTCTGTTTTGGAGATCAGTTATTCCCAGTTCTTTAATATCCTTCTCAGTTTCTGTCAACCAAGTGGTATGAACCTTGTTGTTTTGCCAGAAGATGAACAGACAGTTGGTTAGTCAGCTTGGAGGCAGTCTTGCAACGTGGCCATAGAAAACTACCCTTCTTTTCCTTACAATATCAGAGATCATCTCAATATGTTTGTAGAGCTCAGAGTTATGCCGCCTTCAGAATTCACCATCTTCCTTTACTGGGCCTAGGATCTTCCTGAGGATTCTCCTCTCTCTGATTTCCAATTTCTCTATCAGACCTCTTCGGTTCAAGGAAAGACATTCCATGGCATACAGAGCTTCTGGTCGTAAGACTGATGTGTAGTGCTTAAGTTTCAGGTTGCGTGTCAAGCATTTCTTGTTGTTAGTGTTCAAAGTCAGTCGATAGGCTAGTTCTAACTTGTTGACTCTCTTGGATAATAATGCTCTTTCTGATAAGTTGAGTTCAATCCATTCACCGAGAGACTTGAATTTCTCAATCCTCTTGATGTTTCCCTGCTCTAGTAACATCTCTCTGTTTGCTTCTTGGATTTTGGTGAAAAATTCTGTTTTCTCCAGCAACACTTTGGCAGCCGGTTTTCTGAGGCAATTTACCTGCATTGTTGCCATCTCAAGAGAATCAGCAATCAGTGCCATGTCATCTTTAAAGGCCAGGCAATCTACAACCAGTCCATTCTTCTTACCCAGGTAGATACCACTCAGAACACCCAAGCTGATCAATTCCTTGCGCCATTCTCTCATAACCTTTTCAAGGACACAGTTGAAGAGAAGTGGGGAAAGTGTTTGTCTTACTCCAGTTTTTATTTCAAAGCTTTCTAAAATCTCGCCTCTAAATTTAACCTTGGCATGGGTGTTGGTCAAAGTCTCTAGGATGAGTCTGTGGCTTTTATTGTCTAGCCCTAGTTCCTGTAGTACTTTGTTAAGCGTTTCTCTATCAATGGAATCATAGGCCTTCCTAAAATCAACAAAGGTGACGACCACCTTGCGGTATCTCATCTTGGAGTATGCAAGTACAGTTTTAAGACTGAAGATCTGTGCAACACAGGATTGGGTCTTCCTGAAGCCCCCCTGGTATTCTCCCAGTTGACTATCCAGCTGATTTTCTGCCCTTGTTTGTAACGCCTTCGAGAGAATCTTATGTTTAGTATGTTAGATCTCTCGTATGTTAGATCAGTAAAAGTTTAGATCGGTAAAATCTCCCTTTTTGTGAAGCGGATGGATTGGAGCAGATTTCCAATCGGGTGGTAATTTCTCTGTTTCCCAGATGTCCTGGATGATCTCGGTTAGGTTGCTCACGTCATTGTTTCCAGCACCTTTCCCAAGTTCAGCAACGATAGAGACTTCTCCAGCTGCCTTATTATTCTTAAGAAGTTGAATGATCTGACCAACTTCTTCCAATGAAGGGGGCAGTGAGTGTGGGTTTGGTGTGGTTTGTTTATAATCGAAGTCTTTGCTGGGTGGATCACAGTTGAGTAGATTTTTAAAGTACTGAGATAAAAGGTGGCAGTTGTCCTTGTCATTAAAAGCCAGTTTGCCTTGCGAGTCTTTGAAGTGGCGGAGCGTGTTTTCTGAGTGTCCGCTTGAAGGTTCAAAGAAATCTCTGAAGTTATTCTTAGCAAAACGCTTCAATTTGGGTTAGTTGGTTTTGTGTGAAGGTCCATTTGGTTCCTCGAATTATAGCTGTAATCTTTCTTTGTTCCAAAAATCTATGCCAATTTTGCTTGGTCTTTTTAGAATTCCACTTCACCCAGTCTTTGGGCTATTGCATTGTTACAGTCTTCGGTCCACCAAGGATGCTTCCTTCTTCTAGCGAGAGGGGCGAGTTCATTGGCCGCCTTGACAGAGTCTCCTTCAGTTGGTCCCAGCTGTATAGATCTGTATTGTTTAGTTTCTGACTTACTTCTTGACTGTTCTTAAGTCGCTTTACGTCAAATCTTACCATTTTGGAATAATCTAGTGTTTCTAAGCTGCAGTCTTATCTTTGAGAGGTAGTCTGAGTCCAGATTGGCGGTTCTTAATACCTTCACGTTCGCATTCTGTAGACTTGGGACTCGAAGGCATGTTCGTCCGTAAATCTGGTTTCCTGTACTGCTGTCAGTATTCTGTTGTGTCGTGTTAGTGAATCAGTCAGATGTTTCAGTTTAGGCACTTTTAGCAGTGAGTTCGCATTAAATGTTGCGAAGAAGCTTTGCCGTCTTGGTCTGAGTTTACGTCCGGTGATTTCAGGATGCTCCGACTCATCCTTAAAGCATGTTGGTGCGGACTCCCCAGAATCCGAAGGACCGCTAACTTCACCATAGGTAACGGTGGATTGATTACCACTTGGTGTAGTGCATTTAGCGAAATTTTCCTCCATGCTCAGTTGAAGAATGTTCTTCGTGGGACAGCCACTGTCCAAGATACTACCCAAGTTACCCATGTTACCCCTAGACAGTTCGCCTTTACTACGGCTAAGGAGCCATGTCCACCCCACTCTTCCCCCCTTTTATCTTTATTTCATTCTTACGATTTATAGTTTATTCACTTTACCTGAATTTTGAAAATCCATTTGCATTTCTTGTAGTTGAGGATTATTACTTACTCTTCCTATATTGGTTGTTTCCATTTTTCTGAAAAAATCTTATTTATAATAATTCCATCATCTGTGTGTAAAAGCAGTTTATATCCAAGCAATATCATCCAGTCTGCAAAGACAACAATTTAATTTCCATATTCAGAGCTCATATTTTTCCACCTTAATTTAAAATCCTATGACTATAGTTTATTTATTTTACCTGAATTTAAAAAATCCATTTCCATTTCTTGTATTTGAAAAGGACATTATATGCTCTATCAATATTGGTTATTGCAATTTCTCTGAAAAATCTTATTTAGAAATAAATCATTCCATCATCTGTCTCTAAAAGTAGTTTAAGATTAACCATTTCGCTTTCACCCTTTGCAATTCTATGCTCAGTGTGATTGTCTAATAATTTTCTTCTAGTAGTTCCAATGTCTAGTTGACAAACACAACAATTTTATTTCAACAAATCTTATGTTTAGACCAGTGCATTCTTGCCTAGTCTTGTATAAATTGTTTTATCCCTAACTATATGAAACGACATGTTAAATCACATGAAACAAATCACAAAATTAGTTTTGTTCAAATAATTTGTATAAATTGGTCTTGTCTAATTTTGCATGGTCTTATGTAATTAAAACCTAATCTTATCCAATTGTACCTTGTCAATCTAATCAATACAAATGAACTTATATTTTCTTATATCACAATGCATATTCCTGTCTGAAATAACAGAAATCGGAACAAAAATTTATCGAAAGATTCGCGCACATAACTTTTGCAAAAATACTCGAATCAAGTGATCCTACCAACTACCACCACCAACTAACAACTAACCACCACCAACAAAAACCATATTTGTATTCAAGAATACCTAGATTTGACTAATCTAGTCTAATTGTGCCTTCTCTAGCCTGCTCTAACTTTATCTTGTCAGTTTAGATTCACTTTTGTTCCTGCCTGATATTGTCTAGATATGTCTAATCTTGTCTAATTGTGCTTTCTCTAGTCTTGTCTAACTTTATCTTGTCAGTTTACATTCACTTTTGTTCCTGCCTGATCTTGCCTAGATTTGTCTAATTTTGTCTAATTGTGCCTTCTCTAGCCTACTCTAACTTTATCTTGTCAGTTTAGATTCACTTTTGTTCCTGCCTGATATTGTCTAGATATGTCTAATCTTGTCTAATTGTGCTTTCTCTAGTCTTGTCTAACTTTATCTTGTCAGTTTAGATTCACTTTTTTTCCTGCCTGATCTTGCCTAGATTTGTCTAATTTTGTCTAATTGTGCCTTCTCTAGCCTACTCTAACTTTATCTTGTCAGTTTAGATTCACTTTTGTTCCTGCTTGATCTTGCCTAGATTTGTCTAATCTTGTCTAATTGTGCCTTCTCTAGTCTTGTCTAACTTTATCTTGTCAGTTTAGATTCACTTTTGTTCCTGCCTGATCTTGCCTAGATTTGTCTAATCTTGTCTAATTGTGCCTTCTCTAGCCTACTCTAACTTTATCTTGTCAGTTTAGATTCACTTTTGTTCCTGCCTGATCTTGCCTAGATTTGTCTAATTGTGCCTTCTCTAGCCTACTCTAACTTTATCTTGTCAGTTTAGATTCACTTTTGTTCCTGCCTGATATTGTCTAGATATGTCTAATCTTGTCTAATTGTGCTTTCTCTAGTCTTGTCTAACTTTATCTTGTCAGTTTAGATTCACTTTTGTTCCTGCCTGATCTTGCCTAGATTTGTCTAATTTTGTCTAATTGTGCCTTCTCTAGCCTACTCTAACTTTATCTTGTCAGTTTAGATTCACTTTTGTTCCTGCTTGATCTTGCCTAGATTTGTCTAATCTTGTCTAATTGTGCCTTCTCTAGTCTTGTCTAACTTTATCTTGTTAGTTTAGATTCACTTTTTTCCTGCCTAATATTGTCTAGATTTGTATAATCTTGTCTAATTGTGCCTTCTCTAGCTTACTCTAACTTTATCTTGTCCGTTTAGATTCACTTTTGTTCCTGCTTGATCTTGCCTAGATTTGTCTAATCTTGTCTAATTGTGCCTTCTCTAGCCTACTCTAACTTTATCTTGTCCGTTTAGATTCACTTTTGTTCCTGCCTGATCTTGCCTAGATTTGTCTAATCTTGTCTAATTGTGCCTTCTCTAGCCTACTCTAACTTTATCTTGTCAGTTTAGATTCACTTTTGTTCCTGCCTGATCTTGCCTAGATTTGTCTAATCTTGTCTAATTGTGCCTTCTCTAGCTTACTCTAACTTTATCTTGTCCGTTTAGATTCACTTTTGTTCCTGCCTGATCTTGCCTAGATTTGTCTAATCTTGTCTAATTGTGCCTTCTCTAGCCTACTCTAACTTTATCTTGTCAGTTTAGATTCACTTTTGTTCCTGCCTGATCTTGCCTAGATTTGTCTAATCTTGTCTAATTGTGCCTTCTCTAGCTTACTCTAACTTTATCTTGTCCGTTTAGATTCACTTTTGTTCCTGCTTGATCTTGCCTAGATTTGTCTAATCTTGTCTAATTGTGCCTTCTCAAGTCTTGTCTAACTTTATCTTGTTAGTTTAGATTCACTTTTTTCCTGCCTAATATTGTCTAGATTTGTATAATCTTGTCTAATTGTGCCTTCTCTAGCTTACTCTAACTTTATCTTGTCCGTTTAGATTCACTTTTGTTCCTGCTTGATCTTGTCTAGATTTGTCTAATCTTGTCTAATTGTGCCTTATCTAGTCAGATTAGATTAACTTTTATTCCTATCTGTTCTTGTCTAGATTTGTCTAATCTTGTCTAATTGTTCCTTCTCTAGTCTTGTCTAACTTTATCTTGTCAGTTTAGATTCACTTTTGCTCCTGTCTGTTCTTGTCTAGATTTGTCTAATCCTGTCTAATTGTTCCTTCTCTAATCTTGTCTAACTTTATCTTGTCAGTTTAGATTCACTTTTGTTCCTCCCTTATCTTGTCTAGATTTGTATAATCTTGTCTAATTGTGCCTTCTCTAGCTTACTCTAACTTTATCTTGTCCGTTTAGATTCACTTTTGTTCCTGCTTGATCTTGCCTAGATTTGTCTAATCTTGTCTAATTGTGCCTTCTCAAGTCTTGTCTAACTTTATCTTGTCAGTTTAGATTCACTTTTGCTCCTGCCTGATCTTGTCTAGATTTGTCTAATCTTGTCTAATTGTGCCTTATCTAGTCAGATTAGATTAACTTTTATTCCTATCTGTTCTTGTCTAGATTTGTCTAATCTTGTCTAATTGTTCCTTCTCTAGTCATGTCTAACTTTATCTTGTCAGTTTAGATTCACTTTTGCTCCTGTCTGTTCTTGTCTAGATATGTATAATCTTGTCTAATTGTTCCTTCTCTACTCTTGTCTTTCTTTATCTTGTTAGTTTAGATTAACTTTTGTTCCTGCCTTATCTTGTCTATATTTGTATAATCTTGTCTAATTGTGCCTTCTCTAGTCTTCTCTAACTTTATCTTGTCAGTTTAGATTCACTTTTGTTCCTGTCTGTTCTTGTCTAGATATGTCTAATCTTGTCTAATTGTTCCTTCTCTACTCTTGTCTAACTTTATCTTGTTAGTTTAGATTCACTTTTGTTCCTGCCTTATCTTGTCTAGATTTGTATAATATTGTCTAAGTGTTCTATTGTAATGTTTAACAGACAACAAAGAACAGACAGGAACAAGAGTGAATCTAAACTGACAAAATAAAGTTTGACAAGACTAGAGAAGGCACAATTAGACAAGATTATACAAATCTAGACAAGATAAGGCAGGAACAAAAGTGAATCTAAACTAACAAGATAAAGTTAGACAATTGTAGAGAAGGAACAATTAGACAAGATTAGACATATCTAGACAAGAACAGACAGGAACAAATTCAATGTAAAAGTTCCTTCAACTTCAACAATATAAACATTTTTGAAATGTAAACATTTACCGTTATATGTATACATTTACCAATTTGATAGGTAAATGTGTTTAAACTTGAAATCAGCTTCATATATGTACTTTTACCGGTAAAAGTACAAACTTTTTCCAATGTATATAGGTAAAAGTTAAAAATAATTAACAGAAACTAAATATTCTTGTATATTAAGGTTAATGTATTTGAAATAATTTGTATTATTTTATTATACATAAAACCAGTTATATTTTGATCATAATTTATTTAAAAAATATTATAAGAATACATTCGTTATACCTTATTCGTTATACCTATTCCTTTTAATTTTATCCGCTTGTATAATAATTTTTTTTTATTGTAATTCGAAATTCATTATTTATGAGATCTAATCACGCCCAAAAACGTAAATATTAGGTGTTTTTAAAAACTTCTATACATTTGCAACATCATTAGGTACACATATACATTTACACATTTGTCGGAAATAGTTGGTAGATGTAAGTTGAACTTAGATTTACCAACCAGGAAGGGATATG
Source organism: Phosphuga atrata (assembly GCA_944588485.1). Classification (NCBI taxonomy): domain Eukaryota; kingdom Metazoa; phylum Arthropoda; class Insecta; order Coleoptera; family Silphidae; genus Phosphuga; species Phosphuga atrata. Next base: position 12,663,914 of record OX155895.1, on the reverse strand, counting down.
TGTACATATGCCGGCAAATGTGTACATTTTCCAAACATTGCAAAAGGCAAAAAAAATGATTAATTTTTTCCGATTATGTATAGAGAAGTATGTTTTTTCTAAAACACATTTTCTATGGGTTTATTATTGTAATCGAAAAGAGATATAAAAGGGAATAAACATTTTACAAGAGAATAAACAATTACATTTTATGAATACCATTTTGTATTTTAAACATTTTTATTTTACATGTTTATTTAACATGTTTAAGATATTTTACATATATTTCATTTACATATATCATTATAAAATTTTTCATTTTAATAATGTTTTCACTTCAAACTATTATAAATTTAAAATTGCAATTCCTCAGAAGAAGCAATTTCTCATTTTTGTCTAAATGAAGTTGAAATTAGGAATTTAAATTATGCTGCCAAATTTATTTATTTACATTATTACTATATATATATATATATATATATATATATATATATATATATATATATATATATATATATATATATATATATATATAATATACATTATTACAATAAGTCATAAGCATTTTATACTTCTTTCCATTCCTTAATTGAAATCGTGAGATAATTTAACAATATACTGCCAGCCATCCAACCCTTCTTATTTGCATGCCATTCAATAGGTAAATCATTTATAATCAGTTGATTAAAGCACCTGAGTTTCAAAGATTTGCCAATAACCAAAGGTTTCTTAATTTCTGGAATTTTCGTTTCTTTTCAATACTTACCACCACTTACCATACCACTTACAATACATTTCTAGTTTTTTAGTGAAAAAGTTTTATTTGGCAAAGCACGAAAAAAAGCGCCGTTTCATCTCCGTTTGATATGTCCTTAGGCTTATATACCTCAATTTCTATTACGATTCTTTTTTTCTAATCCTTGACTGTTTGCTGACAGACCCGCGCTTTCCCCACAAACTGTGCCAAATTTAATATCAAAATTTTGTTTACACTAGTTGTTGTCTTCTTTCGGAAAAACGGTTTAGAATGTTTATTAGTTAATCGCTGATCTGTTTGCTCAGATGATACCGACGCAAAAACACCAATCAGACTACGAGGACTCCACCCCTTGCTTCCTTATTGGTAAACGAATCTTCCAGCATTGATAATTGCCTACTACTGTCTTAAGAATTTCTCTTAAGAAATTGTCTTAAGAAATTGTCTTAAGAATTATTTTCCGTTTTACACGGGTTGTTTTAAATGGGAAAATGAACGGTCAGCAAAAAAATTTCGTCTTTTACGGGTTCCGTCTTAGAAAAGTTTCACTGTAGTAAGATTTGTAATTTTCTTCAAAGATTATAATTTCTTATTTATAATAAGAAAAGATACAAATATTACTATTTAATAATATCAAAATCTTCAAACTCAACCATAAATAATTATATCATAACATTTTTCATTTTAATAATGTTTTCACTTCAAACTATTATAAATTTAAAATTGCAATTCCTCAGAAGAAGCATTTTCTCAGTATTCTTATTTCTGTCTAAATGAAGTTGAAATGATGAATTTAAATTATGTTGCCAAATCAGCATTATTACAATAAGCATTTGATATATAAATTTTTTTTTCAACAGATTCAATGATAATGTCTTTATTGAATAAAGATATTTAATATATAAATACAACAGAAGACCCTGTTGATTATTCACTGCTTTATCAATTTCCATTTGATAGCCAAAATGATTGATCCAATGTAATAATCCATCTCCTTTTATACCCCTAATAATTATTCCTGTTTTTTTATTTAGCATCAAATTTCATTTGTTTGTATTTATATTATAATATTTTTTGTACGCTCAAACTATCAGTTCTGTATAAATTAACTATTAAAAGCAACCCTCGAATATAATACCTTCACCCCTAAATATAATTTTATTCATTGCATATTTTATGTACGCATTGCACTCACAATACATCCTGTTATACACATTATTTACGTTTTATCTGTATTATTTTTTTATTAGACTTGTACACAATATTTTAATGCATTTTACATTAAGAATGTTATGCAGGATGATAACACTCTTTTTTTTCTACGACAGGAAATACTAAAAATCCAACCTCAAATATATTTTTATTCTCCTACCAAGATCCCTTTTAGACAGAGAGAGTTCAGTTTAGGTCCCATTTAAGCTCTAATTTTAGAACTAGTAAGAACTTCCTAAATAAAGTTTATAATTCTTCTATTCCTTTAAATAATAAAAATATTAATCGTACCTTGAATTGAAAATTTTCAATTCAATGTAAGTATGAATTTCCACGTAGTAACAGTCGCAACCATCCTTTTCATAAAAATATTAATATTTCATTCATAAAATATCTATGTACATTGAAATAAAATAACTGTAAATTCGTTACTGCAATCTATAAATCATCATTTTTTTTTAATAATTGGTTATTTGATTAACGTTAATTTTGTTAGTATAAATTTGAGAAACCTTAACCTTGAAGCTTGTAATAAGAGTTTCTGTGCAGAAGGAAGAACTTGTACAGGGTTCTTTTTGTAGAATCAATTTGAAAATCTACTTAAGCAAATTGTAAATCTCAATTGAACCATTTTATATTATTTATATTAGACTGGTAGGAATAATGTATGTAAAATATTTCATAGATAAATAGTATGGAGATATTATAAATATTTATATAATAATTGATGAGAGTTTATGTAATTTTATATCTAAATGCTGATACCACAGTATTTATGAAGAAGTATTTAGACTGGCATCTTCAATGACGGTTTTATTGTTAATTATTTTATAATATCCAAATTTGGCCTTCATAAATTATTGTTATTTTCTTTCTATTAAATATTTTGTAATTTAAGAAGAATCATGAAATGAAATTCAGTGTTATAATGAGTATTTTATTGTAAATTATCTTATAATATTCAAATTTGGCCTTCATAAATCTTTGTAATTTTTTCTCTTTTAAATATTTTGTAATTTAAGAAGAATCATGAAATGGAATTCAGTGTTATAATGAGTATTGTCTAAATTTAATTATATAATAGCATAATTTTAATTGTATAATTTCATGTTTTCATAGTATTCAATTATTGTTATTAAAACTAAGCAATTAATTCAGTGTTGGAAATTGTGGGTAATAAATGTTGTTTGCGTATCTTTAGATATTGTGTTTCAGAAATTTATATAATAAATCATTGTTTTATGAAGATCTAATAGTTTCGGGCTGAGGTATTTATTTTGTAATATGTTTCTCGTGAAACGGCAAAGCGATTGTATTTTCTGGTGTTGTAAAAAGACATTACTTTGGGTTTTTTCCAACGGCTAGAAATATTCAATTTTGGTACTTTTTGTGAACAAAAATGTAAATTTGGAAATAATCCGCTCAAGATTTTTGAAAAAGGGTGTTTTTTTTTTTTAGAAAAATAGCTATAAAATATATGAAAAATTGTTTAGGGGAAGCTTTTTCTTTATTTAATAATCATTCAAATATTCATTTCACATTTTCACAAATAATTGTAAGGCATCACATTCTTCATCACTTTTGTACAAGCTTTACTATTTACTTGCTATTTTTGTAGTTTATGATTTTACAGCTTAACTAGTTCATAGAATAAATTGGGTTATATCCTTCAGCATTATTTATATTTAACAAGGACAGACTGTATCTTAGCACGCAGGAGCAATAATTGCTATATTACATGTAATTGAAAAAAATTTGTAATTGAACAAACTGCGAAAAAAAATTAAAAATATCGAATTGACTTAAATGTTTTGGATTTGTAAGTTTCCCTTCCTAATTAAGGTATCCAATTTATTAGTTTTATTTAAAATATCTTATTAGTAGGGCAACCAAAAATATGCAAATGCATATATTTTCCCATTCTACTTATAAAAGAATGGACTAGTCAGAAATGTGTTTCTGACCAAACTATGAATTTAGAGCCCTATTCGTAAGGGCATATTTTTGAATATTTCACCAATAAAATCATAAATTGCATATTGGCTATGATAAGTCATATTTCGAAATAACTGCATATTTTTAGTGCATATTATGCTCAATTTGGTTAATATATTTATATTCATTAATCTGCTTTTTGACGGAAATCTCAAGGCGCGTATTAAATACGGCAGTTCTAGACAAGGCAAAAATTCTGGGTGAAAGTTTCAATCGAGATTCGATTTTACTCTTTATATCACATGCCGCTCCATACATGGAAAAAGCAGCTCAGGCCATACAAACCAAAAAAATTTTAGCCGTGACATATCTGACTTGCCATGCACAGGGACTTCAAGAGTTCAGAGTTTGTGAACAAATTCGATGAATTTAAACTAACGTCGATCGTCTAATAGCCAATGTAAAAAAATATTTTTGAAATCACCGTCAAGGGTACCTAGTACACCCATCTAGTAGTTATTGGTTGCGGAGGAAGTGCCAGTCCTCCGCAACCAATAACTACTAGATGGGGAACATGGATTGATGCCGCAGTGTACTATGCCACCAACTTCGAAATAATTGTGAAAATGTTCAATGTAGGAACTGGACGAAGAAGAGGCCGCGCCGCGTCAATCAAAAGAGCTACTAATTTCAAAAGAGCTACTAAATGACGGTGAAATAAAATTTTATTTAATTTCCATTGCCTTAAATTATGGAGTCCTTAGCCCATCAATAAATTCGCTTGAAAAGTCTGGGCTACTGCTTGCTAAACAGATTCAGGTAATAGAACATTCTCAGCATGTAATTAATGGCGTTAACGGCGGAGCAGCTAATTTTGTGATAAAAATAACTTTGTGAAGAAAATTTTGCGCCTATAACTTCGGTTGTGTGAACGAAGTTTTTCAGTGTACAAAAATGTCCTACGATTAAATAGGAATAGATTTCTTAGAGAACTTAAATGATATGTTTGTCATTTATTGTAATAAAAATTAAAAAAATCGCGATTTTAAACAAAATTGAAATTTAAATTATTTTGAAGTTTATCTGTATTTTGTTTCAATTTATATTTTCGTACCTAGATTTTTTCATTTTTTCATATATTTTATTTCAGATTTAAGAGCATATATTTTTTTAAATGCATATTTTTAATTTTATAGAGCATTTTTTCATTTTTATAGAGCATATTTTTATCTTTATAAAGCATATTTTCATTTTTATAGAGCATATTTTAAGCGCTTAAAGCACTTTTTTAAGAGCATATTTTTGGTTGCCCTACTTATTAGTTAACTAAATATATTTTTCTATTTTGCGTTCATAATGAAGTCATTAAAGCACTCATATGGGTTCGTTAATGGCTGGTCAAGTGCGATACAATTTTCTCAATATGTATCGGCGTTTTTTTTTATTTAATTTAGAAATGGCATAAAAGGGCGCAAAATAGAAAAAAATAGTATAAAAAACACGTTCATAAGGCGTTTTCGCACTTGTTCATTAACTAAACATGGATGGACGCGTGCTGAAAAATCGCGCTTATTGAACTCTTTTTTTAATATACTATAATTTATTTTCAATTTTCTAAGTGTAATTTTAACATTTCCATTGAATTTACAATGAAAAATTATTTTCTTTAAACTTATAAGTAATTATAATTTTATTGTCCTTGGAAAACAGCATACATTAATTTCAACACCTAGACCCGATCAGTTCAACATCACGAATTTCGAACAAAAACGAACAGGAAAATTTCAAAATATTAAAAAATAGCGAGAAAATGTATTAAGGGTGGAAACCACATTAGGAGGTTCAAAAAACAGATTTTCTTTTTATAGCATAAATCGTTAGCTTAACTATCCAAGAATACGCTGTTCAAATCGAAATTCGTATTCGTTTAGATTTTATGAGCATAGAACCGAGTGCACATCGGGTACAGGCTCGCGCGGAGCATTACCTCGTTTATCTCCAAATTATTTTTTTCACATTTGCGTGCAATCTTACTCAAAAAGTGTAGAACCGATCATTATGAAAATTGATAGATGATTCTTTATAAAATCGTGAATTATATGAACCAACTTCTGAGATGATATCATGATTTTAAGGATATTTTTCCTTGCATAATTAGAGAAAAAAATCGTGAAAATCGAAGAAAAATTGTTCCAACACCTGCAAAAATTTAAATTTTCATATTTTTGCCTGCATTGAGGTTCATATTCTTAGAAAATGAGTTATTAATGTAAAATCAAAACCTTTTTGATTTCACATGAAAGTCTCAGGAATGGCTACACTGCACGCAATTGGAAAACTATACTTACAACCTTCGGCGGATATCACACCGTAACTTTCTTATTTTTGGCTGAACTTATTCAAAAAAAATCACAAAAATTGTTCGAAATATGAATGAAATGATGTCAAAATTTGATTAAATTATAATTAATTTCTCCCACCCAAAAAAAAATCCAAAAAAATCAGTATTAAACAGTTTCTTAATGTGGTTTAACTCTAGAAGGATTTCAATGAAACTTACTGTATGTGAGTATCCACAATAAGTACACTTTGACCAAATTTGAACTCCTCCGCTTGCAATGTGGCGACGTGGGAAATTATTTTTGCTTCCAAAGTGTTTTGCAAATATCTTGTTAACGCGTGAAAATAGAAAATTGTAACCCGGATCTCCATATGTAAGAGGTCGGTGTCTACAAAAAGTATTCTTTGCAAATTTAGTTAAATCATTCAGTTTAGCCACAATAGTAAAAAATATGAAAAGCGACTTTTTTGCCTTTGAATTTCGTTTTTCAATTTACATGAGTTTAAATGTCCGGGTGTAGGTGTTGAAAATTAATGTATGCTCGGAAAACACAGGATTAAGATAAGCCTTGTTTGTCTGCTATTACTTCTCTGAATAAAGTACGGAACTATGATATCTAGAGGCATATTTTATGCGACTTTAATGCAAATTTTAAATTATATATTTAATTGTAGGTAGAGCGCCCCAAGGCTAACTTTTCTTGCCGCCTACAAGAAAAATATAGTAAATTTATTATACTCGATATAATTTTCCGTAAATAACGAATATGTTTTAATGGAATTTCAACATAAATATTTTTTGAGATTTATAATTTGTTTAATGATGGTTGGACTGCGTTTTCTGGTTCATTGCGTAATATAAAGAAAATAAAACATTTGTAGATAAATTGTTCCTTACGGAGAAATTAAATAAAAATAGGTGGAAATATTTACTTTGTGTTGCATCATCGTTTTCTTAATTTGATAAGTTCGCAATGAAAACATTATATTGAGTAATACCTGAGTTAATCTTGTATTTATCGACGTAGTCTAAACAATTAAAGTTACCATGCATTAAAAATATTATTTATCATTTATTGTACAATATAATATAATTTATATGTTATACAGTATACTAATTAGAGTGATTATCCCTTTCTCTGCGAATTATTTTTTTGAATTGATGTGATTCTCTGCTCAATAGTGTGAACATTACACTATAGCCCGTGCGGAATACTTTTATAACTTTTCAAAAATTTATAAAATTTTCAAAAACCAAAATCTCTATTCTAAGCAAATTTTGTTTTTTTGTTGGTTTGAGTGGACAAGCTTTGCGAAATTGTTTTGTTTTATGTGAAAATTGGACGAAAATGTCAAAATAATTTGCATATTGCAAAATTTTCAAAAAGCAACATCTCAATTCGATCTTTTTTTTTATGATTTGAAATTTGAATAGACAAACTTTGCGAAAATCTTTTGTTTTATGACCAAATTGGACGAAAACGTCAAAATAATTTGCAAATATAGCCAAATTTTCAAAAACCAAATCCTCTATTCGATGCAAATCTTCGTTTTTTTTTTTATTTTTTATTTTTTTATTTTAATATTTGAGTGGACAAACTTTGCGAAATTGTTTTATGTCAAATTGGACGATTGTCAAAATATTTTGAAAATATTGCCAAATTTTCAAAAACCGAAATCCCAATTCTAAGCAATTTTTTTATTTGAGTGTAAACTTTGCGAAATTCTTTTGTTTTATATTAAAATTGGACGGAAATGTTAAAATAATTTGTAAATATTGGCCAAATTTTCATAAACAACATTTTTTATTCGAAGCAAATTTTGTTTTTTTGTTGATTTGAGTGGAAAAACTGCAAAATTCTTTTGTTTTATGTCAAAATTGGACGGAAATGTCAAAATTATTTGCAACTATTGCCAAATTTTCATAAACCAAAATTTTTATTTGATGCAAATTTTGATTTTTTGTTGATTTGAGTGGACAAACTTGACAAAATTCTTTTGTTATATGTCAAAATTGGACGAAAACGTCAAAATAATTTGCAAATATTGGCCAAATTTTCAAAAACTAAAACCTGTACCGAAACAGATTTTTTGTTGATTTGTGTGAACAAACTTTGCAATATTGCCAAATTTTCAAAAAACAAAATCTGAATTCGAAGCAATTTTTTTTTTTTTTTTTATTTGAGTGGACAAACTTTTTACGAAAACGTTAAAATTATTTGCAAATATTGGCCAAATTTTCAAAAACCAAAACCTCTATTCGAAACAAATTTTGTTTTTTTTGTTGATTTGAGTGGACAAACTTTGAAATTCTTCAATCATCGTATAAAATCGTATATATAAAATCGTCAAAATTTGACGGAAATGTCAAAATAATTTGCTAATATTGCCAAATTTTCAAAAACCAAAACCTCTATTCCATGCAAATTTTGTTTTTTTGTTGATTTGAATGGACAAACTTTACGATTCTTTTTTGTTTTATGTAAAATTTGGACGAAAACGTGAAAATAATTTGCAAATATTACCAAATTTTCAAAAACCAAAATCTTTATTCGAAGCAAATTGTGTTTTTGTTTTGTTGATTTGAAAAAAATAAAAAAAAATTAAAAGAAAACGACAAAATAATTTCTGGTCCTAGTCTTTTATGTCCTAGCCTTGTCTGTCCTAGTCTTGTCTGTCATAGTCTTGTCTGTCTTAGTCTTGTTTGTCCTAGTCGTTGTCCTATCTCCTAGTCTTATTTGTCCTAGTCTTGTCTGTCATAATCTTGTATGTCTTACTCTTCTCTGTCCTAGTCTTGTATGTCCCAGTCTTGTCTGTTCTAGTCTTGTACGTCGCAGTCTGGTCTGTCTTAGTTTTGTCTGTTCTAGTCTTGTAGGTCCTAACCTTGTTTGTCCTAGTCTAGTCTATCTTAGTCTTGTATATCCCAGTCCTATCTGACCTAGTCTTGTCTGTCCTAATCTTGTCTGTCCTAGTCTTGAATGTCCCAGTCTTGTCTGTTCTAGTCTTGTATATCTATGTTTTATGTCCAAATTGGACGAAAACGTCAAAATAATTTGCAAATATTGCCAAATTTTCAAAAACCAAAACCTCTATTCGATGCAATTTTTTGTTGTTGATTTGAGTGGACAAACTACGAAATTCTTTTTGTTTTATGTCAAATTTGAACGAAGACGTCAAAATAATTTGCAAATGTTGGCCAAATTTTCATAAACCAAAATTTTTATTCGAAGCAGATTGTGTTTTTTGTTGATTTGAGTGGACAAACTTTGTACAATTCTTTTGTTTTATGTCAAAATTGGACGAAAATGTTAAAATAATTTGCAAATATTGCCAAATTTTCAAAAAGCAAAGCCTCTATTTGATACATTTTTTTTTTATTATTTGAGTGGACAAAGTGCGAATTTCTTTTTGTTTTATGTCAGATTTGAACGAAATCGTCAAAATAATTTGCAAATATTGGCCAAATTTTCATAAACCAAAATTTTTATTCGAAGCAGATTGTGTTTTTTGTTGATTTGAGTGGACAAACTTTGCAAAATTCTTTTGTTTTATGTCAAAATTAGACGAAAACGTCAAAATAATTTGTAAATATTGGCCAAATTTTCAAAAACCAAAACCTCTATTCGAAACAAATTTTGTTGATTTGTGTGAACAAACTTCGCGAAATTGTTTTATTTTATATCAAAATTGGACGAAAATATCAAAATAAATTGTAAATATTTCCAAATTTTCAAAAGCCAAAATCTCAATTTTTTTTTTTTGTTGATTTGAGTGGGCAAAGTTTGCAAAAAAAATCCTTTTGTTTTATATTAAAATTTTACGAAAACGTCAAAATTATTTGCAAATATTGGCCAAATTTTCAAAAATAAAAACCTCTAATTCGAAACAAATTTTTTTTTTTTTTTTTTAATTTGAGTGGACAAATTTAGCAAAATTCTTTTGTTTTAAGTCAAAATGGGACGGAAATGTCAAAATAATTTGCAAATATTACCAAATTTTCAAAAACCAAAATATTTATTCGAAGGATTTTTTTTTTTTTTTGTTGATTTGAGAGGACACACTTTGCAAAAATCTTTTGTTTTATGTCAACATTGAAAAAAAAAACGATAAAATAATTTCTAGTCCTAGTCTTCTATGTCCTAATTTTGTCTGCCCTAGTCTTGTCTGTCTTAGTCCTGTCTGTCCTAGTCTTGTATGTCCTAGTCTTATTTGTACAAGTCTTGTCTGCCATAATCTTATATGTTCTACTCTTGTCTGTCCTAGTCTTGTATGTCCCAGTCTTGTCTGTCCTAGTCTTGTATGTCCTAGTCTTGTTTGCCCTAGTCAAGTCTATCCTAGTCTTGTATATCCCAGTGCTATCTGACCTAGCCTTGTCTGACCTAGTCTTGTATGTCCCAGTCTTGTCTGTCCTAGTCTTGTATGTCCTAGTCTTGTTTGTCCTAGTCTAGTCTATTCTAGTCTTGTATATCCCAGTGCTATCTGACATAGTCGTGTCTGTCCTAATCTTGTCTGTCCTAGTCTTGTATGTCCTAGTCTTGTCTGTATAGTCTTGTCCGTCTTTAGAGTAGTGATCGATAAAAGGCTATCCTTCATGTCGCACATTACCGAAGCGACAGAAAAGGCAATGAGAACACAAGAGAACATCCGCATAGTTTACAATTATTTTTTGGGATTTTTTTTAATTTATTAAGCTCTTTCTCAGTCAATAGACTGCTACAACAGTTCATAGCATCTGGCCGTCAAATCAATTGGAGTGCATAGCACCTAAGCGTCAAATCATTTGAACTGCTATAGCAGTCCATAGCAGCGAAAGGGTTAATTATATGCAATATATGTCTGTTCCTTGTACATCATTTCCCTTATTCTCGTGTTCCGTACCCTTTCCAGTCTGGATTTTCGGAAACTCCTTAAGAAATCCATTTCAGTTGCTAGTAATTTTTGTTTATTCTATTTGCTCCACATCCCACACTTCTGCCCCATAAATCAACTCGCTCTCCACTATGCTTTTGTATATTATCCTTTTTGTTTCTCTTCTGATTTATTTATTTATTTATTTTATGTAAATAAATTATGTAAATTATAACTTTTTTTTTTAATTCAAAACCTAGATTAGTTATATATTTAAGCAATATTAATTAATCAATAATATTCATCAGGAGTCTTAACTTCCGACATTTCGTTACTTCCTGTCTTAATTCATCTTCCTCGATAAATTTTGCTGTAATTTTTTTGTTTAGTGTGCATTTGCTATTCAAAAATGTCAATAAATGAACATTACGTACGTTTATTAAAAATTATTTTTAATCAATAATTTTGGCCATTTCTTTGAACAAACTATGTGGGCGTGGCTGTCCCAAATATGTTTTATGTTGATTGGGTATTTTTATAAGTAGTCTCATATACGCTTAAGTGCTGTTGGGTCAATTTTCTATACTAATTTGAATATTTGTTTTGTGTTGTTTTAGGTGGTATCTCATGATGTTTTAGTATTTAAAAGTATAATGTCCCAAATGGGATGCGCAAGAAGGTTTTTCCGTATGCAAGCCAGCTGACTGACAGGCACAGGTCTCCTGCTGTTTTCTGTTCATAGCATCTAGGTAAATACTAGGTAGCAATTGTTCTACTGTAAAGTAGTTTAAAATCTCGCCCATAAAACCCAGATGATAGGGATTAAGTAATAAACGAGGGGAAATTCTTGGGATTTAGATTTGGCAAATGAGTCCTCAAAAAGTGGATTACCGTTGATTATCTTTTAAGAGGATTCCAATGGGGTTTTAATTAGGTTTTCTTGAAAACAAATATGGTTTATGTTTTCTTGTTAGGGGATTTAGGGTGGTGGTGGTTAGTCTTCTTTTAGTTTACGTGTAGGAAAGATCGCCTGATTCGTGTTTTTTGCAAAAGTTTTGTGCGCGAATCTCTCGATAGATTTTTGTGCGAACAATGATGGAATTAAAATTAATGCCCTTGTTAGAGTGAATAAAAAAATTGCAAACATGTTTTGGTTTCCTGGTTTGTTCAAATTCGATTATTTAATAACTTTAAATTGCCAAATTAATATATTCGTTATTCATACTATTTAGAAAATTGATAAGGATTCTAGATTAGATTTACCATTTTATCAATATCTAACTAGTTATTAAATTGTGATTAGTATTTGCGTTATAAATTATCAGATAAAGACGCTTAAAAATATGCTGACTTATAATTTATCACGTAATATTTTTTGCTTCCAAGAATTATTTAGATAATCTTAATTTTTTTCATAAATGATATATATGTTTAATATGATATATATATATATATATATATATATATATATATATATATATATATATCTTAAAATATAAAAAAATAAAATTCAAATAAATATTCAAAATATTATTCAAAATAAATACAAAGCGCGTTTTTTCAGCACGCGTCCATGTTTAGAAAACGACGAGCTTAACGAGGAGTTTCCTAAAATCGCGCTTATTGAACTCTTTCTTTAAACTATTTTTTCTATTTTGCGCCCTTTTATGCCATTTCTAAATAAAAAATTCGCCGATACGTATTGAGAAAATTTTATCGCACGCGGCGATCTATTAACGAACCCATATAAGTGCTTTAATGACTTCATTATAGACTCAAAATTAAATTAAAGAAAAAAGATATTTTCGAATTACAAATATAGAATGTGTATTTGTGGTTCACATAGATAATATATAGATAGATAGATCCAATGTGATAACTAATATTAGAATAACTATAATACATTTTTTGCTGATTTCCCACCAATAAATGTTTTCCATTTTCAAAATAACTGATGGAATATAACATTTTTCAGAGGCTACACTCAGAGGTTACGAGATGCAGCAAGTGGATACCCCGACTCAAAATAATGCGGTAAGTTTCGTTTCTGTTATCATTTTTGAACAACTTTTTATCCATTTGTTATGGCATGGTATGAATAATAATTATGTATAAAAATGATTTAGAATGGTGGTAAAATGGGTGACGCCATGAAAGAAAAAGAGCCTCCGCCGAGGGTGGATGAGCCGGTGGAGCCTATCAATGGCATTGTTCAACCTAAGGTCACGCCGCCATCCAGCAGGCCTGGTAGGGTTACTAACCAACTTCAATTCCTACAGAAGACCGTACTCAAAGCTGTGTGGAAACACCAGTTTGCGTGGCCCTTCCATCAACCTGTTGATGCTAAAAAGTTAAATTTACCTGTAAGTAAATAATTCAATCCAATTGGTTTCGCGGTCATTTCTGCAAATCAAATTTCTTAAAAACAAATCAGACATCTATCGATTCCAGTTTTTACAACTCATATTTCAAATATACGTTCTTATTTTATATTCTTACAAATTGAATTCAGTTTTCATATAAATTTTATTACTCATGCGCGAAAAGTACTTCTTGACGTAGATTATTTAATACGAGAAATGTCATTATATAAATCTCGTTATATTTCCACATAACCTGGGTAACGCACGCACAGTCTACAGTCCTAGTAGGGCCTGGAACTCCTCCCACAGCCTTTATTTGTAGGTATATCGCTAGGTTAGGTTTTTTTTTAGGTTACATTAAAAAAAAACAAATAAATAAAATAAACACAATCAAGACCTCAATATTAAAAAAGTGACTTGAAAGTGTCAGAATTTTTTTTTAAATAATAAAAATTAAAGAAAACGTTTTAAAATGGGTGTAAATTCTATGGTGATACCGGAGACGGAGGAGAGTTCTTATGACAAATCCACACCACCGGAGGCAATTGAAAAAGCAAATTCTTCTTCTTGTTTCGAATAGGCCTACTTTGGACCACGCTTGTTCAACTGTTGGGCTTTGATCTTTACCCAGTATTGTCGCATCTTCTGCCAGTGTAACTCCTTTCTCTCTTCTGTCCAGGGGGTACATTTCCTTCTGCGTTTTTCCTGAAATCCACGGACTTCCTTCAGGGTGCGTCTCACAGATTGTCTGTTTTGGAGATATGTTATTCCCAGTTCTTTAATACCCTTCTCAGTTTCTGTCAAACAAGTGGTACGAACCTTCTTGTTTTGCCAGAAGGTGAACAGATGGTTGGTGAGTCAGTTTGGAGGCAAACTTGCACGTGGCCTTAGAAAGTTACCCTTCTTTTCCTTGCACAGTCAGAGAGCCTTTCAATACATTCAGAGAGCTCAGAGTTATGTCGCCTTCAAAATTCCCCATCTTCCTTTATTGGGCCTAGGATCTACCTGAGGATTCTCCTCTCTGACTTCCAATTTCTCTACCAGACCTCTTCGGTTCAAGGAAAAACACTCCATGACATCCAGGGCTTCTGGTCATAAGACTGGTGTGTAGTGCTTAAGTTTCAGGTTGTGTGACAGGCATTTCTTGTTGTAGGTGTTCTTAGTCAGTCGATTAGTTCCAACTTTTTTACTCTCTTGGATAATGATGCTCTTTCTGATAAGTTGGTTTCAATCCATTCACCAAGATATTAAAATTTGTCAGTCCTTTTGATGTTTCCCTGCACTAGTAACATATCTCGGTTTGCTTCTTTGATGTTGGTGAAGAATTCTGTTTTCTCCTGTGACACTTGAAGACCCACTTTAGCAGCCTGTTTTCTGAGGCAATTTACCTGCATTGTTGCCATCTCAAGAGAATAAGCAATCAGTGCCATGTCATCTGCAAAGGCCAGGCAATCTACAACCAGTCTATCATTCTAACGTCCCAAGTAGATACCACTCTGAACTCCCAAGTTGATCAGTTCCTTGCGCTATTCTCTCATAACATTTTCAAGAACACAGTTGAGGAGAAGTGGGGAAAGTCCATCTCCTGGTCTCACTCTAGTTTTTATTTTGGAACTTTCTGAGATCTCGCCTCTAAATTTAATCTGGGAATGGGTGTTGGTCAAGGTTTCTAGGATGAGTCTGCAGGTTTTGTTGTGTAGCCCTAGTTCCTGTAGTACTTTGTTAATCGTTTCTCTATCAATGGAATCATAGGCCTTCTTAAAATCAAAAAAGGTGACGACCACCTTCCGGTTTCTCATCTTGAGTATGCAAGAACAATTTTAAGATTGAGGATCTGTTCATCACAGGATTCCTGCACCTTTCCCACAGGTTAGTAACGATAGAGTCCTCTCCAGCTGCCTTATTATTCTTAAAAAGTTGATTGATCTGGCCAACTTCTTCCAATGAAGGGGGCAGCGTGCACGGGTTTGGTGAGGTTTGTTTATAGTCGAAGTCTTCACCGGGTGGATCACAGTTGAGTAGGTTTTTAAAGTACTGAGCTAAAAGGTCGCAGTTGTCCTTGTCGTTAAAAGCCAGTTTGCCTAGTGAGTCTCTGAAGTGGAGGCATTTTCTGAGTGTCTGTTTGAAGGTTCCAGAGAAATCTCTGGAGTTATTCTTAGCAAAGCTCTCTTTGATTTGGGTTAGTTGGTTTTGTGTGAAGGTCCATTTGGTTCCTCGAATTATCTTGGCTGTAACCTTTCTTTGTTCCAGAAATTTATGCCTTTTTTCTATTATTGCCTATTTTCCTTGGTCTTTTTAGACTCCTACTTCACCCAGGCTGTCTGTCTTTGGGCTATTGCATTGTCACAGTCTTCAGTCCACCACGGATGCTTCCTTCTTCTAACGAGAGGGGCGAGTTCATTGCCCGCCTTGACAAGAGTCTCCTTCAGTTGGTCCCAGCTGTAAAGATCTGTATTGTTCAGTCTCTAACTTACTTCTTGACTTAAGTCAAATCTTACCATTTTGGAGGTTCTGTGTAATCTAGTGTTTCTAGACTGGAGTCATATTTTGATTTTTGAGAGGTAGTGGTCTGAATCCAAATTGGCGCTTCTTAGTACCTTCACGTTTTGTATTTTCTTTTCAGATTTTCGTGAAATGGCCACATGATCTAACTGGAATTCGCCCAGGTTGGTATTAGGTAAAATCCAAGTCTTCTGCTTCCTTGGAAAGTGTTTGAAGGCTGTAGACTTCATGAGCAACCCAAAAGTCCTACACAGATCCACCAATCGTTCTCCGTTGCGGTTGGTTCGCTTATGTGCCAGATAATTGCCCACTATGTTTCTGTATTTTTTCTCTCTTTCCAATTGTGCATTGAAGTCACCAAGCAGTATGACGGTGTGCTTCTCTGGAAGTTTAGAGATAATATCTTCTAAGTCTTCCCAGTATTTATCAGTTCTGTCTGGATTGCGTCTGTTGTCCTGGTTGATTGGGGCATGTACATAGACTATTACTGTAACCCTTGTTTGCACATTTGAAAGAGAGAGGATAGATACACGACTACTCGGGAAGGTATAGTCGGAGACTGAATCCATTATCCTGTGACTGATTATAAATCCTGTATCTAAGTGGGGTACGTTCTTCATAATCCGTTGACCCACTTTTCCTTTGAGGATTCTGTAGCTTTGGGACTTGAAGGCATGTTCGTCCGTAAATCTGGTTTCCTGTACTGCTGTCAGTATTATGTTGTGTCGTGTTAGTGAATCAGCAGATGTTTCAGTTTGGCCACTTGTAGCAGTGATTTGGCACTAAATGTTGCGAAGAAGCTTTGCCGTCTTGGCCTGAGTTTACGTCCGGTGATTTCAGGATGCTCCGACTCATCCTTAAAGCATGTTGATGCGGACTCCCCAGAATCCGAAGGTCCGCTAACGTCAGCATAGGCGACGGTGGATTGGTTACCACCTGGGGTAGTGCATTCAGCGAAATTTTCCTCCATGCTCAGTTGAAGAATATTCTTCGTGGGACAGTGGCGAGCAACTGTCCAAGATACTACCCAAGTTGTTAGCTTGGGAGGCTTATTATTCGGGGTTGTCACCCCTAGCCAGGTCGCCTTCAATACGGCTAAGGAGCCCTGTCCACCCCACTCTTCCCAGGTGCTGAGCTCTGGGCCATTGTTTACCGAAGATGTTCAAAAAGCAAATTGTTCATTTTTTATTCCATTTTTTTTTTTTGATGGCCCCAGGATCCCAAACTTGTAAGATACATCCCCTCGCATGAGTAATAAAAAATATTGTTCTTAACACGGGCGGTATAGTCAATTGCCCTATGGAGCGAATGTGCGCACTCACTTCGTTTACAATTTCGCTCTCGCGTCAAATTGACAACTAAAAAAATATACTATTTTTTAGTTAAAAAATATACTATTTTTCTTTCTCTAGTACTAGCACGTACTATATTTAATTGTCATAACAACAGGCAATTTCCAAAAAATTTATATAAAATTGTCGATGATAATTTTGAAATTGTCTGCTTATAATTTATGATATAATTGTTTCTCTTTGATATGTAGGATTACCACAAGATAATTAAGCAACCAATGGACCTGGGGACAATCAAAAAAAGGCTAGACAACAATTATTATTGGTCGGGGAAAGAGTGTATTCAAGACTTTAATACAATGTTCACAAACTGTTATGTATATAATAAACCTGGTGAAGATGTGGTAGTGATGGCACAGACATTAGAAAAAGTGTTTCTTACGAAAGTAGCGGACATGCCAAAAGAAGAATACTTAGTGGATTTACCGGCGAAGGGCGGCAAAGGGAAGAAGGGTAGGATAAGTGTCGTTGCCACCCCAACACCTGTTACACCTGGTACTGGCAGAGGAAGACCTCCAGCCACTGTTTCTTCCACAGTTTCGACACCAGTAAATAACACAGGATTACCCTTAGGAACGCAAGCTCCAGCCACGGTACCAGGGAGCACAGCCACCACGACAATAGCTCCAGTTGCGACGGCAACTCACAGCTCTCTCCCTCAGCAATTGTCGGCGCAACCTAATCCATACCACATGGCTCAACCCCTAGCCAGCCCCTTGGAACCACCGACTCTTACCCCTACAGTTCTACCTGGCACCGTAATGCCTCCTTCACAGCCCGCCAAGGTGAAAAAGGGTGTTAAGAGAAAGGCTGATACAACAACACCGGGTGCCTCTGTCTTCGATTACAACACGTCCATGGAATCGAAATCTGCCAAAATCTCCACGCGGCGAGAATCCGGCAGACAAATCAAAAAACCCATCAGGCCCGAACTCGATGGCTTGGTTCCTTACACACAACCAAATATTTCACCCATGATAAACAACATCCCAAATACTCTCCAACATCCATCGCACAAAGCTAAAGAAAAACTCTCCGAAGCTCTTAAATCCTGCAATGAAATTCTCAAGGAACTTTTTTCAAAAAAACATTCGGTAAATATTCTCAAATCGACAACCAAACACCTCTTTACAAAACCATTTTCTTTATTTTAGAGTTACGCTTGGCCATTCTATAAACCAGTAGACGCAGAACTGTTGGGCCTTCACGACTACCACGACATAATTAAAAAACCTATGGATTTGGGGACAGTAAAGCAGAAAATGGATACGAGGGAGTATCGCACGGCGCAGGAGTTCGCTATTGATGTTAGACTGATATTCACAAACTGTTACAAGTACAACCCGTCTGATCACGATGTCGTCGCGATGGCTAGGAAGCTGCAGGACGTCTTCGAGATGAAATACGCCAAAATTCCGGACGAGCCGCAAAATAGGATAGGCACTAATAACGCGTCCAAATCAGATTCCAGTTCGTCAGGGTCCAGTTCAGAGTCTTCCAGTGATACCGAAGATTCCGAAGAAGAAAAGAGAAATAAGCAATTAAAATTGTTAGAGAAAGAAGTAAGTAACAATCTAATATTATTCAAGTATAACTTTCATTAATACCAACGTAGAATTAGAGGGATTAATTAATTTTAATTTTGTTTGTAGATACTAATAATGCAATAGACCTTTTTACTGTTAGTTAAGCGCATATGCGTCCGTAATGTTTAAAGGGCGGGAATATGAAAGTTTCGGGCACATCTTGTTTTATTTTCACTGGTTATACGTCAAGAAATTTCGGCCACTTTTTTGACGTACGTGGCGAAAATTGATGCATGCGCACAAAAAAAAATTCAACTATGAAAGGTCTATTGAATATATTTTTAAGTTATATTTCTGTTTGATTGTTTATTAAATATTGAAATATAACGTGGAGGTTTCCGTTTTCTTGCAATATTAAGTTTCACATTTGTCGGAATGTTGATAAGAAAAACGTGTTTTTCTATTTAAACATGCTTTTTTAAAGAGGTTTAGAACAATTTTCATCATTAAATAAAGATTTTATTGTAATCGATGGGAATTAGTTACCTTTTGACGTATAAATAATTGGATGGAGCAAAAGTTTTTTTTCCGTAAAAACAAAATAAACAAAATTAAAAACACAAATTTAGTAAATATTCAAAATATAATCTATTAAATCGATTGTTCTCAGCCATTGTCTGTTTCGTCATTCGATCTCTCGCCTGAACCTTTCTTCTGGGTTGTAAACAAATAAGTCACGGCATCCTTCTTCCACTCCGCAACATTGGCATATTTATATATGAAGGATAATATGCCATTGACCTAAAATGGTTGTAAGTTGGATATGGTAGTAACTCGTTAATTTCTTACAATTTCTGCAGGGTTCTTGTCAATGTGAGGCCTAGCTAGCCTTATCTTGATGAAATAGCATTAAATTTTTGTTGATTAATTCATCTTTTAAATCTTTCACTTAAAACTGCGTACATTCGATGTAATTTCTCACAGTATTGGGGTGGTATATAGGGTGTCTACAAAAGAATTATTGGGTTTTAAAAAGATATATTTCACAAATTTTTACGTATGTTATATTAAATGACACATGAAAATAAAGGGAAAATGTCTAAGTTTTAAATTATACCATCATAAATGTTCGATGTGGGCTCCTCGGGTACAACACGTCTAAACGGTATTCCAGTTCGGCCCACACATGCTGCAATGTGCCTCCATCGATGCTATTCACAGCAGCAGTAATGCGTTCTCGGAGTTCACCCATTGTTGATGGCATTGGTGGCACGTAAACCCTATCTTTAATGTACCCCCAAAGAAAAATATCGCAAACCGTAAGATCGGGTGACTGGAAGGCCAGCTGAACAATACGAAGTCCTGTACAGCATGTCGCAAAATCCAGCGGTGAGGGAGTTCCTCGTTTAGATAGCGACGCTCTTCATTATACCAATGAGGTGGAGCCCCATCTTGTTGGAATATGAAGTTGTTGGAATCCTCTGTCAGTTGCGGAAACAACCGAAACTGTAACATATCGAGGTATGCTGTGTCCGTCACAATGTTTTTATTGAAGAAAATAAAAATTTTCATCAGAGAAAAAAATCGCAAACAGTACGATCGGGTGACCTGGGAGGCCAGCTGAACAATACCAAGTCCTGTACAAGCACATCGCCCAATCCAGCGGTGATACTGCACAGAAGACATTACATTTTTGGGAACTCCTTTCGTGTTCCAGAATGATATGAGCATTTTCCGTGCCCCATATCCGAATGTTGTGACGGTTCACCTTTCCATTTATATGAAATGTCCCTCGTCGCTGAACACTAGACGGTTATCAAATTCGACATCCTCCATCGCTTGCTGCATTGCAATACAAAAATTGGTTCAATAAAATCTTCCATACAGTTTGATATGGATTACCAAGTTAATACCAATGGAATACCATTAATCCTGAACATTTTACCTTTAATTTCATGTGTCATTTAATATTATATATGTAAAACTTTGTGAAATATATCTTTTTAAAACCCGATGATTCCTTTGTAGACACCCTGTAGTTTGGAGTGTGACGCCATAACTTCTGGTACCAATTCAAATTGGATAACTCCTTCGAAATTCTACCTAATCACAGAGCATCAACTTTTAAAAGTCAAGCCAAAAGTTTTAAAACTTTTGGCATGACTTTTTTTATTTGAAAGGAATATAAAAAAAAAACAGGAAAAAACATTTGCTTCACCCCACAATGGTTCGCGTAGCACTTTTAGTTGGACAAAATTATTTTCGTTCGTTTTGAGATCAAAATTGTGTTAATATGCATCGTACTGACCGTAAATTACATTAATTTTCATGGTTTTTAACTCTTTGCACTCGTATTTATATTTACAAGGACTTCTGTCAACTCGGATTTTTTTTTTATATTTGATCAAAATGAAAACACTCTTGTTCAAATATATAATTACCTCAGTTGATCATTTAGTAAGTAAAATTAAAAATAGACAACTTTTTCTTTTGATTCATCCCCTTGAAATTTATTATATAGGTATATATAGGTGTAAGTACATTTTCTACTCTCAATGTATATAATAATAATGATACTAATAAATAAATATGTTAAAAAACAATAATGATATATGTTAAAAAACAATAATGCACTAAATAAAAAATATAGATTTTGGGGTGAAAATATTGTACCGTCACATGCACCATTAAACACATTTGATAGTATCTCCTCAAAAAGATCATGTAGAACAATATAAACATAGAATATTATACAATACAACTATGAAACACCAAAAGAATATAAGAAATATATAAAACTACACAAACATATACTACTAATATATAACAACATAAAAATATTAGCAAAAACAACATTACTCTAGATTCACAAATTTCATAATATATGTACAATCACTATTATTTTTACACTACACAACTCAAAAAATAATTTTCGTCACCATTTCAATGATTTTCCGAGGAAGCAATATGATGCAGAATAACAGTCTGCACGATCGACACCTCCCATATCTTCTTCTTCTTGTTTGGAATAGGCCTACTTTGAACCACGCTTGTTCAACTGTTGGGCCTTGATCTTTGCCCAGTATTGCGAATCTTCTGCCGGTGTAACTCCTTTCTCTCTTCTGTCCATGGGGTACCTTTCCTTCGGGGTTTTTTCCTGAAATCCACGGACTTCCTTCGGGGTGCGTCTCACATACTGTCTGTTTAACACCTCCCATATATTTATTGTAATTAACAATATCACTGGGTTTATTTATCACTTGCATCTTACCTCCGCACTCTTCTATTTACCGGTTCAGTTCCAGAAACGTCCCAGCTACTGAGTGTTGTGACCACCCTCTTGCCTTTCCACGCTTATAGTAATAAATTGTCTGACCTGCAGGCAAAAGTATTATTTTTTATAAAGAATAGGTTTTTTTATTGTGTCTGGTAAAAATGTTTTATTATTTTGTATAGTTCCTGTTATATGGATATTCATCTTTAATAGTTCATCTGTAAGTGGTAGACTTGTGTAGTATTTGTCTGTGTAAATATGGTACTCTTGCTACCTGGATTGTTAACTAATAAATTTTGGCAAATACAATTAATTGCAGTACAATCCTGTAACTTACGGAAAGATCAGACCGTGTCAAATCTTCTGACATTAAGCTTCCATAATAACATACAATTGAATACACATAGCCTGTATTAGCATTATCCAGTAAGAATATTCTAATTTCCCACTTGGTAGATTTATTCAGGTTATAGTTCAGAAAACAAATTTTGCCTATGAATCCGACCAATGAATCATCCACCGAAATTTCCCTCGATGGAAGAAAATGTTCTCTGAATTGTTTATGTAAATATTCTAAATAGTGACTCAGTTTCTGTGTTCTTGCTCTAAGACTTCGATCATTGGGATCAGTTTGATTAAAATGGAGCATCCAAAATTTTTGCATGAAGCGTTCCCTTCTAAAGATCGCTCCAAAATATGGAATTTTCGCATTAAAATTTTGCGACCACTATTCTTGAAGGTTGCTAACTGTTATAGTTCCCATATTTAGGACAACTCCAAGAAATACCCTAAATCCATTTACAGTCACATCTACCCAGCTGTGCTATGTTGATGTTTTTGATAGTCTCTATTGAGCAATTTTATTTCTTGCGTATAAATAGGTTTCTTCCACTATTTTGTCAACAAGTTCATTGGTGAAGAAAAGATTTAAAAAATCTATGGTTTTTTTACAATTATCTGGGATTTGTTGCCCTTTAGTTTTGTCTCCGGCAGAGAAACCAATTCTGTTTGGGATATTATCATTAAGAGTAACATTCTCCCTTGGTTCATAATTATTCCTCCTTTCAATTCCCATATCATGAAATTCCTAAAGGAATCAGGACTAAAATACGCGCTCTAAATGGTTAAGTATACCAGCGTATAGAGGAAGAGGGTGAGGTACACTAGATCTACGAAGGTCGCAGTACAAGTCGTCACCACCGAAACTACAATCCTTTTAATTACCTCTTCGCTTTCACTGCTGCTTTCTTCTTCGTGTTCCTCTTCATGGCCAATGTTACTATTTCCAGCACTACCTAATTCCTCGTCGTCATTTGAGTCCATATAAAACTCGTCATCAATGCTTTCCAAATCATTTATAATGCCTTTGAAATGTCTTTTAGGCATTTTGAATAGAGCAAAATTTTCAAATATATCACCGCTACCGGTAAAAAAATACTCAAACTGAGAACCACTACTGTCTAAATTGTCCAAATTATAGAAAAGATGCTCATACACAGGTAGTTATAAAGTCGCGTACGGTGCGACATACGAGTGCAACGGTAAAATGTATATTGTCCCATATGGTGCGACATACGAGTGCAAAGGGTTAATAGAAACAAGTAGGAACGTACCTAAAAAAATGTTAATATAAATTTTGCTGTAACAATAATTAACAAGTTAACGCGGGTGTGTACCACCGGTGGTACACGTTGCCCGCTAAACTAAACACAAAAGCGAGCGCCGACGTCAACGTGTTAAGTATTATAGTCCTTTTTTTTAAGAATGCAGGACAGGGAAGATAGGGCTTATTTGATCTTGTTCTCTGATTGGCTTAAATCGAGAAGTTCACACCGACAATATTTACTTCTCCATCTCTCTCTTTTCACATACATTTGCAGTCACTGGCGTATAATTTGGTGATATGAAATTAAATGAATATAACACTACCAATGATTTCTAAATACAATAGAACGTTAAATTATACTACGGCTAATAAGTACTATATTTTATAATAATGTATATATAATATTAATATTCAATTTTAAATTTAAAGACAAAAAAATTAATTAACTCCAAAAAAAATTGTGGTACGCCAATGCATATCTAGCTGTTAGTTGTCAATGGCTGCCGTGTCAATTCACAATAGACCTTTCTACTGTTAGTTAAGCGCAGGCGCATCCGCCAACTTTGAAAGGCGGGAATATGAAAGTTTCGGGCAAATTCATTGGTTATACGTCAAAAAGTTCGGGCAATTTTTGACGTACAACAAGTTTTTTCTTTTATATTCAAGTAACTATATATGAATTTAGCGCTAAATTTTGTAACTAGATTGAATATTTGTCATAATGTAAATCAGGTTTCTAGTTACTGCATTCTTAAAAAATGGACTATAGTAAAAATACAAAGAAACTAAATGAAATATTTAAAAAAAAATCTAATTATGTAAAGCTACATATTAGTCGTCTTCATCACTCTCTTCAGATGAATCTGCTGCTGAGTAGTCATGACCAGAATCATGATGATCAGGAGTTTCTGAACTATTTGCATTTACTCTGTCTTTTCCATTAATACTAGGGGCTATTAATAAATATAGGACTTCAGAAGGGAATTTTGAAGCCTTTTTTCGCGGGACATATCTTAAGCTTGATATTCGTGGCAATACGTGACTGCTTGCGAGTATTGTGTTGACGAAACCTTCTGCATAGGGATTGCAA
The DNA here is from genome assembly GCA_944588485.1 of Phosphuga atrata. NCBI lineage: Eukaryota > Metazoa > Arthropoda > Insecta > Coleoptera > Silphidae > Phosphuga > Phosphuga atrata. The sequence continues at coordinate 12,639,130 of OX155895.1, read as the reverse complement.
TCCGGAAAACCGGATCCGGCATCACTAAACGTTTACCGGATCCTGTGATGCTATTTTTTTATAAAATAATCGCGCTGTTGCACGAGTAGGTATCTAAATGCGTGGTGCGCATGGCGCCACATGGTTTTTTTCAAAACCAAAATTGATTTTGTTATAAATAATGTATACTTAAAATAATTACCGTATTTACCGGTGTATAACGCGCACCTTTTTTCAAAAAAAAAAATGTCATTGTCAATTAATTTCACAAAAATTTCGCAAAAAAGTCTGTTTTAAAATTTTGAAAATCTGAAACCGTTTTGTAAGTATTTTGAAAAATAAGACAGCGCCAGTACGATGAAGATGAGGTTGAGATTTTACAAAATTAAATTTGTAGACTCACTATTTTCCTCACTGCGCGACTATTTGGAAGAATTTAGGAAATCTAAATACCACAAATTTCTCCAGAAAGTCCAAATTTTGAAAATCTGAAACCGTTGGAGGAATTTTGGGAATCTAAAAACCAACAATTTCGCAAAAAAGTCAAAATTTTGAATATCTGAAACCGTTTTGTAAATATTTTGAAAAATAAGGCAGCCACAGATCAATGAAGAAGATGAGGTTGAGATTTTACAAAATTAACATTTGTAGACTCTCACTAGTTTCTTTACTATGTGACTATTTGGAGGAATTTTGGAAATCTAAACACCAAAAATTTCTCAAAAAAGTCCAAGTTTTGAAAATCTAAAACCAATTTGTTAATATTTCGAAAAATAAGAAAACGATATATCAATGAAGATGAGGTTGAAATTTTACAAAATTAATATTTGTAGACTCTCTCTATTTTCCTGACTGTGCAACTATTTAAAGGAATTTTGGAAATCTAAGAACCACAAATTATTCCAAAAAGTCAAAATTTTGATAACCTAAAACCGATCTGTCAATATTTTGAAAAATTCAACCTACTTTTTGTGCGCTTATAACGCAGACCAATGTTTCAGAGGTCATCCTCGTCTTCATTGATTGTCGCTGTCTTATTTTAAAAAATATTAACAAAGCTGTTTCAGATTTTCAAAATTTGGTTCTTTTGGAGAAATTGGACAGCCACATATCAATAAAGATGAGGTTGAGATTTTAGAAAATTAATATTTGTAGACTCGTCTCACTAGTATCTTTACTCTGTGACTATTTGGAGGAAATTTGGAAATCTAAATACCACACATTTCTCCAAAAAGTCCAAATTTTGAAAATGTTTTGTTAATATTTTGAAAAGTAAGGCAGCGCCAGATCAATGAAGATGAGGTTGAGATTTTACAAAATTACTCTCCCTATTTTCTCTACTGTGAGACTTTGGAGGAATTTTGAAAATCTAATAACCTCGAATTTCTTCAAAAAGACCAAATTTTGAAAATCTGAAACCGTTTTGTTACTATTTTTAAAGATAAGACAGCGACAGATCAATGAAGATGAGCTCTAAAACATAGGTCTGCGTTATAAGCGCACAAAAAGTTGAATTTTATGGTGCGCATTATTCAGCGACAAATACGGTATTTATAGTAAGTTGATTAAACTAAATATACATTTAAATAGATATTATATTTCATTACACAGATTCATCATGATGTCTGTCATAAATATAAGAATAAGGCTTGTTAGCATGCTCAAATACCTAATTGTTGTTATCTCAGTAGATTAAGTAAAGTTTATTATGTTAGATTTAATTCGGCCGGATCCGGCCGGAACGATGGAAATTCGGCCGGATCCGGCTGGATTGAAAATGACACCGGATTGCAAACCCTTCTTGAGCTTCCTCGGAAAGCTGGCCGATAGGCAAACAAAGCAGCAATAACTTCTTAACTATGGACAGGATTTTGTGTACAGTAGCAGGTATGTAATACCATGGATAGAGATTTATGTACAGTTTCTTTGTTTCTGCTGCAAATGTCTGAAATATCTCAATGTTAATATCAAATCCTGAGGATAAAGCCCGAAGTATAATTCCAATTATTGATATTAATGTAATATCTAATCCTGTAATGGGCGTTTTCACACTACACGACACGACTCCGACACGGCTCCGGCACGACAACGACACGAGTTCACACCTCACGGCACGTGTGGACGATACGACACCGATAAAAGCCATTTTTTAGTAAATAGTTTATAATTTAAATTTATAAATAAGGTTTTGGACTTTTTTTTACTCCCGTAGTATACTGCGGCGGCTGTTAATAAGTTATACTTACGAATAGGATGGTTGCGACAGTTACTACGTGGTAATCCATACTTACATTGAATTGAAAAATTCACTTTGTTTTTTACCACACTTATATTATGTAAAAATATTATATAACTTATTATTCACAGTTATATAAATTTCTACTCTCTTGTAGAAATTTATATAACTGTGAATAATAAGTTATATAATATTTTTACATAATATAAGTGTGGTAAAAAACAAAGTGAATTTTTCAATTCAATGTAAGTTATACTTACTATACTTATTACATCTTCGACGTCGTAGAAGGCAAAAATGTGGACAGTTATGGGTACATCCAATTTTAAAAGAGAGATATATTAAGGATAGTTATTACACTCTTTTCGAAAAATTGTGTTGCGACGAAATAAAATTCTTTAATTACTTTCGGATGACCAAAAATACATTTGAATATATATTGAGCAGTTTAAAAGATGAAATCAAGAAAAACGATACTCCATTTCGAATGTCGATAGCACCTGAAGAAATGTTAGCTTATCATCCAAATATCGAAAGATTTCTTGTCAACATTTTTCTTTTAATATTTTATTTTTATAATTTTCGTTATTTTTATCCCAAATTGCAGGATTTTTTTCCCACAAGTTCAATCAGAGGCACAATATCAATCTTAAAAGCCATCTTGAAAACACCAACTGATTAGTTTTATTGGGACGACACGAGTGGGAAGATTGCTCTTTGACGACAGCCGGCGACGACACCGATGCGGCAGCGATATGTCGTCTAGTGTGAAACCGTCCCACTTATTTCAATGTAAATTCCATCCCACCGAGATCGTTGACTCTGCCGTGCCGGGGCCGTGTCGGAGTCGTTTCGTGTAGTGTGAAAACGCCCAATATCAGTACTTAGTTCTGGATTTTCAAAAAAACTTTCGAGCGATATTTCTATCATTTGTATTGCCATACCTGGTTTTGGCTTATCTACAATTAGCCCCATTTCGGCTTTAAAAAGGATTTTTATTTTCGTCAGAACGTTGCTTCACACTAACTTTTTCCGATGCCGATTTAATTTGCCATTTATTAATATCAAGACGATAGCTAATATGAAGCAAGCATTCAAAACACTTAATCCAGCCATGCAATGTATATGTTACGGTGAAAGTACGTAGTTTGGTAAATGTACACATTTACCGGTATATGTACACATTTACCGGTCTATGTACACCTTTATCGGTATATTTACCTTCACACATTTACCTTCTTGGTTGGTAAATGTGAGTTCAGCTTACATTTACCAATTATTTCCGGCAAATGTGTACATATGCATAATGTTGTTTGCCAATTGTTAGAGGTTTACATTAACATGCACAGCGCATGGGCTGTCCAACAAAACACGTGATATTGTAACACACAAGAAGTATACATTTTCCGGTAAAAGTAGGTATATAAAGTTTATCTCTGATTTAAACTCACATTTACCTACCTGATCAAATTTGTAGATGTATCTATTAGATGATAGATAATCTTTACTTGTAATACATATACCGGCAAATGTTTACATTCGGCGATTTTGTACTTTTACCATAACATATATAAACCAAAACCAAGATTGTCTTTTGTTGGCTACAAGCTCTATTGATTCGTCATTCATCATTTTTGGGGTTGCCTCACATATGAAGCACTTCTGTGATGAGGAAGTTTCGGTCAACGCATTTCAGACTTTCCCATCAATCATGGTCAGAAACATTTCACGCATGACCGAAACCTCATCTTCTTTTACTTCGCATATTGTCGGCAATAAATTATTTATCTCTTCCAAAACATTGCTACTTTCTTTCACAGTTAAGGCGTTTAGTTTTTTTGGAAAAGATAAACTGTATTGGACGACAATGCATTGTAGAAGGTGGTCGACGATTCTGACAGACTATATTGCCACTTTCATCCTTTAATTGTAGGGAAACGAATGAAGATACAAACAAAAATTCATCAGTGTCCTCAATGTTCGTAAATTTTTGTTGGTATGTGCTGTGAACTTCCGTCACAGTGCTGTGAACTTCCATCACAGCTAGGGATTGCAATCCGGTGTTATTTTCAATCCGGCCGGATCGATTGCGGTCAGGATAATTTTACCTTTTCGTTCCAAAATGGACTGTTTCTAGGATAGTATCGAGTGAGTGTATTATATAGGTAGTTTACACACACACACACACACATTTATAATTAGGCAATTAAAAATCTAGTACAGTGTAGGTAACTAGTATAACGCATATAAAATTAGCATCACTATTGGTACCGGATCCGGTAAACTTTTAGTGATGCCGGATCCGTCGGATTGCCGGATCCGGTTTTCCGGATTGCGATTCCTAATCACAGCCCCACTTACTCATCAGAGTAAATGACGAGCAAGGAGGCAGACTGTTGACAACCTCTTGCTGTGTCAATAACAAACGTTCTGCAATTTTATCTAAAACTGCTTGAACGTTGATATCGGCTCGCGTTTCAGTCACAACAATCTGTTCCTCTTGAGGATAACTAGCTAATTTATCTTTCCTAAGACTATGCATTGACGGAAATACCTTATGCCCAAGTTTAAAGGTCGATTCTCAGCTACGCGACGTCGTGGACATCGCCTGTCAAATAATGATTACATTGTTTTAAATGGGCACGACGCGTAGCCATAGCAAGAAAGTGCCCATTTAAAACAATGTAATCATTATTTGACAGCGATGTCGCGTGACGTCGCGTAGCTGAGTGTCGCGTATATGAGAATCGGCCTTAATGCTCCACTTCCGAGTCTGCTTCTAGGCATGATTTGTTGATTTACTTTCAATATAGTACTCTAGAGCTTCGTCACTGATCATATCTCTTGGCTCATCTGATGCACAACTGTTTTTAAGTTCCTTACTCATCATATATATATATATATATATATATATATATATATATATATATATATATATATATATATATATATATATATATATATATATATATATATATATATATATATATATATATATATATATATATATATATATATACGCATAGAATCGTTTGTCAGAATTTGTATCCCTTTTGCCATGTCTCTACTACCTGACAATCGCGTTGGCACCTCAGCAGCGTAGGTTAGCTCACTACTAATTTTGGTCCAGATAAGTTCATGAACCCTTCTTCGTTTTGCTTTAAGGCTTGATACCAAGAACTCTTTCATATGCCTCCAAGGGCCTGGTAAGCGGTCTTTAGAAGCAGTTGGCACACTTTGGCAATAGACATTTCAAAAAACATATTTGAACCCATTCGTCACTCCGAGTTCTTCTGTAGAGACAGCTCTTTGTTCCTTCCACAGCTCCTCCACTTTTCAAGAATTTTGGACGAAAACGCGAAATGATGACCTTCATGTTCTTTAAAGATGTTCAGTTGCATCCCAAATATCCAGTCTTGATCTCTACTGATAAATCGAAACAAAGCTTAATTTCTTGTTTCCTTTCCATGTTTCAGCCGTTCTTCAAATAAAACAATACTACATCTGCAAAAAAAATTAAAATAATTCATTTCGCCAATCGTCGCAGACCAGTTTTATAACATTATAAAGTAGACGAATACAATTATATTATACAGTAAGGGGGGGCTAAGGTTAATTCGTACGAAAAAAGGCATTTTTTTGTGAATTTTTTGTGATGACACAGTTAAAATCTCTTTATTAAAACTAATAGGACAGTAAAGTATGACATTTGATGAATGTTGTATAAAATTTTCACGAAGAAATATTAAAAAACACGGCAATGGCAGCAATTATTCGGACGTGTCTCAAAAAAAAAAGTAGAATGGCGGTGCCCCTCATAACTTGGTGCTGGGTCATCTGAAATCAAAAAATCAAAGTTCATTCGTTAGATAATAGTTTTCCCCAGGTAACGCTGGGAGGGTTTTTCGAAATTTTAATTTTTCACTTTTTTGGAACACTGAAGGGAAAAACGCGATTTTTAGTGAAAAAAATCGGGTAATTTGTTATTGTAAAATAAACATTATTATTAAATTTGAAAAAACTCTCCAGCGTTACCTCGTAAATTATGTACAGAAATAGTTTTCAAAATTTCAAAAGGATCGGTGCAGTAGTTTTGAAGTTATGAGGGGCACCGACTTTGAAAACGTGAGTTGTGGGAAAAACGCTATAAAGTTTTGAACACTAAAAAATCTGGTATTAAACGTTTATATGCAAATTTTATCGGCTTACCTCACACTGAATCATCAATGCCAGGTCCATAAAGAATGTTGCTATCATCCATGCTGTCTAAAGCACTTTTTCGCTCCTGTCTTCGACGAATCCTGCCTTCTTTAGTTTGCCTCTCAGCTTCCTGCTCTGCTCGGCTTATACGTATGGAGTCAGTTGATCGCGCCCAGTCATGAGCACTTGATCCACTATTGATTCCCATGTCTTGCATGATGGTTAGTAAAGCAAAAGAACCTTCATTGAAGACACTGACTGCCACATAAGCTGCAATTTCAACGATGACAGAGGTTCCACTCAAGTGCTTTGGTGAGATTTTCCAAATAAGTTGGTTCAAACTCTCATTGTTGTTTTGCGTGAAACCTCCGACACATCGCTCCAAGAGGGCATCTTTGCTCAGATCTTCATAGATAGGCTTGATGGCATTCAGAGCATACTCGGGAAGAGCACTGTACGTGTGTTTGAACGAATCCAATGCATTAGCAGCTGCAGCTTTTTGCCATTCGCACCAGGATTCTCGTCCGTCGAACTGTAGTGAAAGAACGTTGCCCATATAGCATTCTTCATATTTTACACGAAATCAGAATAACGTCTAATAGCTAAACCGTAGTATACCGTCAGTTTATCAATCATTTTGGCCGTAAGCTTCCCTTTACCAGATAGGCTCTTTCTTTTGATCTTCTTTCCAGTCTTAGTTTTAGTATCTACAACGGTATTTTTGACTATTGCACGTAGACGAGTGCCCATTCTTTTTTGAACATGTCCTACACATTCTTTTTTCACTATTGGAAAATCATCACCATAAGGTTTAGAATTCACTAACCCGGAGTAAGCTTTAAAGTCATTATTTACCGAACGTTGAAACATGGTTGTTATCGCTCCGACCTCCATATTTCCAGCTGCACCAGTATGATTTGCCCGACAGTTTCCATCACTTACATGAGCTTCATGCCACTCTTCGTATTCGGCAGTGCTTAATTTATGTTCCCAAATTTTACATTCATGGCAGTATGAACTTTTGACGCAAATGTCAAGAACTTTGCCTGTAAAGTAACCGATTAACGAGCTGGCGCCGAATAAAGATGAGAAGCGTCTTTTTTCCATGTTCCGACGCCTGATACAGTGAGTTCGTCGGCATTTTCAGTATTTTTCTCTTCGGCTGTTGCTGCTTTTTCTTCTTTTATAGCAGATAAAAAAAATCGATGTTGTACGTCGGTGTTGATAAAAACCTACCGCAGAACTTTTCGCAGCCAACTAAACCAAGGCCTAATATTCTCATCACGAAAACAAACCGATAATTAACTTCGAAAACACCAGAGTTTGATCTTGCACTAGACGGAACATTTGTAATCTGTTTACAGCTTTCGCACGACACTGATGTTAAATCCAAGGCCTTCTTTCTTAGTCGAATGAAAATTTACTTTTACATCACATTTCACACACTTCACTAGCGTAGCGATTGTCGAAAAGACTAATAAATAATCAATTATCCTATAATGTTTTTCAACATCCTCCGTAACTTGATCTTCAATGGTCACTTTAATTTTTAGCTGACGCGCTACTTTTGAAACGTCTTCGTTTTTACGTTTTTGCGGAGGTACAATTTTTCTAGGTCGATATAAACTCGAACCAGCTGATTGTCTATCAGATCTTGTAATTTTTTTAGGCATTTTCGTAATAATTTAACACAAAACTTAATGAAAACGGAGCTAAAATGATACGAAAATAGGAGCGCACGTGTACGTCTGCTCGATAGAATAATCACTGCTATACTAAATTTTATACTTTTTTTAAATCTTTATTCAAATCCGACAGGTATAAAAATACTCGTAACTTCGTCAATTTTGCTCCAATCGACTTGAAATTTTAACACAATATTCTTAACATATCAAGCATTTATTTAAAAAATTTAAAAAAAAATGCAAAAAAAAATAATTTTAATACCTTAGCCCCCCCCTTAATTCTAGAGGGGGGCATGTGACTTTTTTTCTGGAAAAGTTGAAAAATAGGCCAAAATCTGAGTACTTTAAGAAACAATGTTAAAAAATGGTTTTTATTACTTTTAATAAATAAAAATATGCTTAAAATGTAGTGCTTACCTTCAACTCCAGTCTCTATAATGCACAAATAGCACTGAACTTTTTGAAAACACAATAAAATTAAATGGTAAGATCCACAAATATTACTGAATGAATGAAAAAAATCTCGTTTTCTTATATAAACATTTTTTATGGTTTGTCATTAAGAAGTAATTAGGAAAAAAATCTGGAATTGTATTTACCTAAGTGTTTTCTGGGAGTTGTGATAATTATATTCCACGAATGGAATGGGAAGGGTTGTTTTTTTCCACCTAATTTGGTCTTTTAAACCACTGTGCGCCCTAGAGCATGAAATAAGAGGAAGGAATGGCATGTGTAAAGCGCTAATTTTATTGTTTATTTACCCGTGTGTAATTGCTTATTTGCAGTTAATAGCTATGCAGGAGAAAATGCGAAAATTGGTGGAGGAGAGCGGCAAAAAGAAAAAAGAGAAGAAGAAGCAAAAGGATAAAAGTAAAAAGATGGTACCGAACAGCAGTAGTTTGGGTAAGCCCGGCGCCCACGGGGCATTGTCCAAGTCGAACTCCATACTCACCGACAGCGTTGACGACAGCATAGCCAGCGTGGTGTCTGGGGCTGATCTCAAGATAGCGGGGGGCGACGTACATCATCCCGCGGCCGGCAAGTCCCTTAGCATGCACCACACCATGGCGGCTGGCGCCAACGCTGCTGCAAAACCACCTAAGAGTAAAGGTGAGATCACACCTCATAGTAGTATTTATCAGTATTTACTACTATTTTGGTGTCGGTTTTACAGTTTGCTTCTTTTTTAATTTTCACCTACATACTCCATATTACATATCTCATTTTCATTTGCATGAAGTTGCAAAAACAATTTCTGTTTGTATTTTATTATGACAAAAACAAGAAATTATTTTTACAACTATTCAATTACCTTATTATCTTCACCTTTAAAATACTCCTACCAATTTTCCGTTTCTTTTCGTTTTTTGCTTCTTTTTAAATAAGGGATCGTCCATTAATATCGGAGGGTGTTTATGAGGAATCACGAAGAATGACGTTAGTGAGATATTACATGTACTTACTTTTATCGTTGAACGCGCGATTTTTAAACCGAAAAGCGGCGCGCGACTTCTAAAATAAAATATAAATACACGTGATTTTTGGGTAGAGGGGGGAGGGGCTTAACCTGAAACCTCTCCACGAATCACCAGGGGAAGGGGGGGGCTTAAAAAGTTGCTAAAAACATCACGTGATTAATGGACGACCTCTAAACTTTTCTTTCTGAATACACCAAAAAGTAACCAATTGAATGTAGTCTTCTTGGCATTATTGATATAAAGCTAGTCTTCAATTCATATCTAATTTAATCATTTGGTTCAGTTTTTTTTTTTTTTTTTAATCCTTTGACTATCTTAAATGTATTGTGTTTTTTTCTTGTTTGCGTTTTGTTTTCGCTTCTATTAGTTAAGATTTTAACATTATTTATTTGTATTCTTTGTTCATGTAGGAGTTCGTGGACCGAAACCTGCTGCGGGACCAAACGCTGGTGCAAAGAGACCTAAAGCAAACAACAAAGCAGGAACCGGTAGGAAAAAATCGACTGCAACAGCTCCTGCTCATACTTTCGACTCGGAGGATGAGGATAATGCTAGACCAATGTCTTATGATGAAAAACGGCAGTTATCACTTGATATCAATAAACTACCAGGTAAACATTAAAATTAGCACGGAATTAGAAAAAAAGTACCTAATATACGTGAACGTAATATAGTTTCACTTTGTGATTACCTTAATATTGAAATTAAATCGTAATAAACGGCCGGCGAGGTCTAGAGGCAAGGATCTAGACCAGGGATGGCGAACCTTTTTGAGTAGTGGGTCAAATTTTGTTCATTATAGTTTTCGTAAAAGCTCGTGGCAGTCACCAGGGCAGTGGCATGCAACACTTGGAAAAGAGGCGGGAGGTCAAACACTACTTTTTTGTGAAGAGCAAAAAATTAAGGTCGAAGTCAAAAAATTCAATGAATAAGTCCATAAAACTAAAAGTTCATAAAATAAGTCCCGATGAATTATAGAACGAAATACAATTATAGGATGTGGAATATTTTGCTTAAGATATTGAATAAAACCAATGTTTTTGCCCACCATATTAGGTACATCGTCTGTTGTAGCAGAAACAATTTTCTGTAGGTCAATATCCATTTCTTTAATTGCAATATCAAATTCTTTAAAAATATCAAGGCTGGTACACTTGCCTTTCTAGGTTATAAGTTTCAATAGCTCTTCTTTCATTATATTTCATGATTTATATCGAGCAAAAACTGCTAATTGTGCAAAATCATTTACATCATTACTATCATCTAAAGCGGTGTTTCTCAACGTGGGCCCCACGCCCCACATGGGGCAATTTGATTGTTAAGGGCGGCAATTTGAAAATGAACTCGACACGAGTTTAAACCTTTTGCTCCGGGCCATTTAAATGCAATGCTAGATTTCGGTGCCAACATTGAAAGAAAAATCAAATTTTTAAATTATTGCGGACAATAAATATTATAAATTCGTTTGACGAGATAAAAATATCAATTGGGTTTTTGGCGTCGCCAAGTTAAACTCCCTACGGCAGACTGCAGGCTCCGTCCGGGGACTCCCGGACGCTATAATATCTCGCTAAACAACACAGTTTTGGGTTCATTTCCAAATTAAATTTGGGTTCATACCCGCTCTCCACGATGAGCGGTTTCCTTTTTGTATTTTATGCCAACATTGTTTGACCAACGAATGAATGGAACAACGTCATCTTTAGGTGCATTTGAAGGTGAAACATACATTTGAATTATAATTTGAATTACTTTCAAAATTTTGAAAAGAGAAGAATTTTGAAAAGAGAACAACAATAAAGTCTCTGTTTACTGCTCATTCTTCAACTCATAATCGTATTCTTGAGGCTAGTTAACAAATTTCTTTATTCATCGCTAAATCTCGAAAAAATCATAATATAGGAGAGAATTTAATAAAACCGTCAATATCAGCATTTCTTAAAACGGTTTTTGAAAAAAAAAAACGACAAAGATGTAAAAGCTATGCCACTCAGTAACAATGTTGTTAGCAGAAGAATAGACGAAATGAGTGAAGATGTAGAAAAACAGCTTGTTGAAATCCTGAAAACAAGAAAATTCTTAGTGCAAATGGATAAATGAACTTACGTAAAATATGTTGATAAAAGGCATTTTTCTGAAGAAATGTTGTTTATGATAGCCAAGAAAAGGCCAAGAAAATTGGCTGCTTAAAATTGATGAAAGATGAGAATCCAGAACTGATTCTTGTGTATTGTGTTATGCATAGGGAAAACTTGGTAGCTAAAAATATCTCGCCTGTTCTAAATGAAGTACTATATCCAGTAATAAAGTGTATCAATGCTATTAAAGATAACGCCAAATGTGAGAGTCTATTCAAGCTATTTTGTGAAAAACAAATTACAGACCATGTGAGACTTTTACTTCACACTGAAGTAAGATGGCCCTCTAAGGGGAACTGCTTGAAAAGATTTATGAAAATGTTTAAAATAAAGCTATTGAAGATGCAAAAGCGAATATATTTTGTTTCATTACACTTATTGAGTTATGTCAGAGATATATTAAGAACAAAAAATTTGAACAGTTTCATTTGCTCCAAAAATATGAAGTAAATGATACCGCTAAATGTAGAAAAAACCAAGTACATGCTGATGACGAGAGACATGAGAAGAGAACAGACGAATATAAGAATAAATAATCACAATTTCGAAGAAGCACAAAAATTTAAATACCTAGGAATCACAAGAGACAATGAAACAAGCGAAGAAATGAAAACAAGAATCTCATCAGGAAATAGAAGCTACTATGCACTACAACAGATATTCCCATCAAGGAATATATCAAGAAATGTCAAAAAGAGAATATATAAAACAATAATAAAACCAGTAGTAATATATGCAAGCGAAACGTGGGTTCTAAAACAAGAAGACGAAAAAAAGCTGTGTATCTTTGAAGGAAAAATATTAAGACGAGTATACGGACCAGTGCAAGAAGGAGGGGAATGGAGTATTCGAATGAATCACGAATTAAGAAACCTATATCAAGACCCAGATATAGTTGCTACAGTAAAGTCCGAACGATTGAAATGGTTGGGACACGTAATAAGAATGAAAAATGACATAAGAATGAAAAAAATGGCATTTGACAAAAAACCAGAACGCGGAAGCAAGGCCGACCCAGAACAAGATGGAGCGATGATGTGGAAAATTACCTAAGAGAAATGAAAATAAGAAGTTGAAGAAGAAAGTCTCTAGATAGAGAGGAAAGCAAGGAAGTAATTGAGCAGGCGAAGGTTCTATATGGACCGTAGTGCCGACAGAAGTAGAAGAAATGATACCGTTATACTTGTTATTGTCGGCCATCTGAAAATACTATCGGCTTATTAAAAACAAATTGATTTTCTAACATGGATTATGCAGCCAATGTTAGTGAATTTGTCTCATATATCAAATATGCAGTATCAAAAAGAATTGATATGCAAAATGAGTGAGTTAAAACTTTATTTGATATAAAAGGAGGAGTGATATCAAATTCAACTAAATGTCCAAGTAAACTATTGTTACCGTTTCAATCCACATATTTAGATGAATGTGGCTCTAGTGCTGTAAATGATTTACTGGTAAAAAAAGAATGCATCTGGATATAACACAACGGGGAAACTTGGGACTGAAGCTAACCAAATTGGAACCTAACATAAAATCTCTGTGCAGCAAGCATCAAGCGCAAGGATCTCACTAAATTAAAATAATACATTAATATAGAAAAGTCTTTCTTAAAATTATTTCGAATTTGAATTTCAGTTTTTCATTATATGTTTTGAAAATTTACTTGTTTCGTCAACAATTTCCTAGTGATTTCTTGCTAAAACCCATCATTTAATTTTCTTAAGTGAACAGTTCAATTTATATTAAAAGTTATGTATATGTTACATAAGGGGGCATAAGAATTTTAGAAAGGCTTAGGTGGGCCATGGCACAAAAAAGGTTGGGAGACACTGATCTAAAGCAAATGAATGCACTGCAACATAATCTAAGTCGCTATGTATTTGCGAAAAATGTCGCTTTGAAATTCTTTTATTCGATCTTTAAATGTATTCATGGACTTATTGGTAACTCATTTACACGCTTTAATACGCTTCATATTCAAGTCTTTGTCTACATTGTCTACAAAAACCCTTTTTTGCAAACTCTCTTTCTGAAAGATGTTTCTCGTGACGGGCAATGCAATGGCCAACTTGATCGATAGCAGCTGTAATGTTAGTTGTTGGAATGAAAACTCTACCAATTATATTGAAAAATTGTAATTTTGACAGACAAAATACAGTATAAATAAATCTTGATAATCCGGCGCCCTGGGTGAAACACGTGTCTTTTCTTTCCGCTATCCCGCGCCGAATATAAGCATCGCGCACAGCTGAAATAAAGTCAAAGGGACACTCTTAAACTCTGGAAACTTGATTCGCGATTCTAACCAAGCTATCTCTACTCTACAATTGTCTGCGGAATTTTTATAAGAGCTTTGTTGTTGCGCTGACAAACGATGAAATAGCTCGACTTCAAGGCACAAGCGAGGAAAACTTTCATTTCTTTTGTGACGAAGAAATCCTCAGCCTAATTGGTTCCACGGATGACGATGAAGCTAACGATGAATTGAATGTTTAAACTCGGTGAACTGTTACTTGTTATTGTTTTGTTTTAATCCTGATAATCCGGAATATTTTGATAATCCGGCCCCACATCCGGTTGTCCGGTCCCATATTTGTCTGATTATCAACCAAAGTGTGGGCGGGCGTCGCAACGGTTGCAGACGACGCAGCGCGATGCCGCTTGCAGTAAAAGATTGAACGTTCAATTCCCTGCGGGAATCGCGCGAAACCGTTCCCGCAGAGCTCAAGTTGGCGATTCCTTGGGAGGTTTCCTGGACGTCCAAAAAACGTGGTTTTTAAGGCGTCGCAACGCTATCTTCGGCGCAATCGCGATTAAACTCCCAAACAATGTAATAGGTTCCATGGCCGACCGAACGGCGCCGGTCCGGTTCCGATCCGTCAATTGGTTCGGACGTACAAGGTACCACAGCAAAACGTCTCCGTTTTTTTTCACTTTTTGCGCTTTTTTCACTTTAAACTGCCACAGATTCGCAAAAAGTCGTCGCAATTTAGAAATTCTTGCCGGAATGGCTGCGGGCAAGTGTTCTGAAGAGAACGAACCCAACCGACAACCTGGAGCCCTGGAACCCTTCATAATAAGTGCGGGAAGAAGTGCGTCCGTGGAAGTGATCACAAAAAGGGCATTTTTTTTTTAAATTTTCTCTTGCACCAGGTGAACGGGACGTCGCAGGACGGCGAGCGAGGGCTTTAAAAACGTGGCGCGGCGGCGGCTAGAGGATCTAGAAAAAAATTGAGATCAGACGAAAAATGCGCCCCAAAGGTCAAAACATCGTGATTTTAGTTTTGGGTCTGGTGCGTCCAAACCTGGGGGAGTCCAGTCGCACAAATGGCACCGCTCGACGGGGATCTTGGTTCTAAACCAGAAAAATGTGCAATCCCGTTTTGCGCAGCCGCCGCCGCTTCCATCCGACCGTTTCCACATAAACCACGATTTTCGCGTGGGTTTTGACCCCCTGGAGGGGCGCGACAGGACGGAGGACGAAACTTGGGGATGCGCAACGTACGGACGGACATTCCCGGTTAAACCGTCGAAGACGCGCGGCCAAAATACCCAAGATCTGCCGACTCCGGCGGCATAAAAATGTCAAATTTTAAATGCTTAATTTTAATAAAAATGTCAAACTTTTTAAAATCCTTGTGGTGCGGTCCCCCAGGTGAAATTCGGGAAACGCCACACGTCTCAGAATTGATCGAAATTTACGATTCCGTCGTGACTTGGCGATTCAGGATGAACGCTTCCCCACATGGACCCCAAAATTTTGCATTAAAAAAAATTTTACTTTTACGGAGGACTCGGAGAAGATGCCCACGGAAAGTGGAATTTCACGCAAGGATTCCGGTAGAAAACTTCGAGACGCGTCCTCAGACACTTCTCTCGTCGCTGCGCGACTTATCGGCGACGTTATTCACATTTTTCTGCGAATCCGGGTCCCCGACTAAAAGGCCGCCTCCGGCGGCCTCCTCGGTCCGAGAGAGTCGGTGCATCAGATTCTTGTAGCCAAAGGACAGACGAACGACCCCACGTACGGCGATTTTCGGCGATGAGACCTCCGGATCGCGTCATTTAGTCGTCCAAAAATTGACCAAATTTTTGCAAAAAAAGTCACTTTTTGGCACTTTTCAAACAAATTAAGTAAAAATATGGAAAAGTGAGGTGACAGTCGGACGTGTGGCGACGTTCCGGACACGCCGGTGCCGGTGGCAGGTCGGTGCGACGAAAACTGTCCGAGTTATGGGTGTATTTGAAAAAAACCTATAAAAATAGGTACAGCCGCCCCCGGAGACGGTAGATTGTTGAAATTATTTTTAGAATTTAATTTCATCTTTTGCAAATCGATTGTGCGAAATTTCAAAAGATATTTTTAAAATAATATTTTTATTACAAAAAATATTTTTATAATTATATAAATATTTTTAAATTTTTTTCCAAAAAATCATCTTTTTTGACCCCTTTTTAGTCCAGTGACGGCCCGTTACTCTTTTAGTATAACGCCCAACCAAACTGTACTTCAAATCACTGACAGAATAAGGTTAGAACGTCCAGCGCCTCTGTTAGTTAGTAGTTAGCACAAATTGCTAACTAGTAAAAACGAACAGTGACGGAAACACTATTTGGTCGTTGTCGATGTAATCTAGGGAAACCTAGATTAAATCTGGATTAGATTATGGTTAGATTAAGTTATATTAGAGCCAGATAAATCCTTATCGCCCTGAGAGATCTTGATTGAAAATAAGAAAAATAAATTCAATTTTAATATACGACAGAAAATTTATTTTCACTACGTTTATGTTTTTTGTTTAGTGAAGCGAATTGTTGCCATAGTAACAACAAACAGAAATCGTTTAATAATAAAACTCCATGTGATTTACATTGGACTTTTACGCACGATTTGGAAACTTTTATACAAGAATATAATAATGGCATCCTTCACATACTATAATTTAATTATTATTGAGTTCATTTTAGTGTGCGAGTAGATAAACATATTTAAAATACAATAATTTGAGAAGAAATTTCTTATTGATATATTTAATATTCATATCTTTGTGGTTGAAAAACTTTAATAAAATAAGAAAATAATAAATGTTCTACATTGCTGAACATTTCTAGAAGTTCTAAAATCAATGCCTGTTTTCTTAAAAAGCCTGTGTTGGTCAGTGTCTGACCCGCGGGCCATAGGCAAAATATTCCCTCTAATTTTTTCAATGACTGCGCGGCACAAAAGTTTGATTGTGCAAAAATCTTCGAAAGGTTTTGAAAGTGCAAAAAAGAGGTGTGGGGGGGGGGGGGGGGCGTGGCGGTATCGTATTGTTGTTAAATTAAGTTTCTAGATGTAAATCAAGGTTATTGTATCGCGAAATTTTCAAAAATTCTATCTGTTCCTAAGTTTGGATTTAATAAGAATCATTGTGCTGAATCCTTTACGCAGTCAGCACTAGAAGATTGAAAAGTTCCTATGATGTCACAAAGTATCGCTATATTTCTCCGAATTTTGTAATACATATTCTGCACTGTCACTAAATGATTTTTTATT
Organism: Phosphuga atrata; assembly: GCA_944588485.1. Classification (NCBI taxonomy): domain Eukaryota; kingdom Metazoa; phylum Arthropoda; class Insecta; order Coleoptera; family Silphidae; genus Phosphuga; species Phosphuga atrata. The sequence goes on along the minus strand of OX155895.1, from coordinate 12,621,875 downwards.
ACTCATGCGGGACAAGTACTATTTTGGCGCCCATTTTTTAGTGCGATAAATGGCTGTTTGTCAATTCAATTATTTACGTGCGACAAGTATACTTATAAAATACACTATAAAAATCGAATAAATTAGGTAACTAAAAAAAAAACTTAATCAGTATTAAAAAAGTGTCGTGAGAGTGACAAAATTTTTAATTTTTTTATTAAGAAATTGAAATTAAATAAAAAGTTTTAGAATAAGTATACATTCTATTGTGATACCGGAGACTGTTGAGAGTTCTTATGACCAATCCACACCGCAGATATAATTGAAAAGAGATATAAGGGAATCTCTTGTAAATTGAAGAAGCTGATTCTTCTTTTTTTATTCTTTTTTTGTGGCCCCCGTACCCCAAACTTGTAAGATACCTCTCCTCGGATGAGTAATAAAAAATACTATCTGCAACTCGTGCGATATTGCCAATTGCCCTCTCGAGCGAATGAGCTCACTTCGTTTGTGAGCCCAACTGCTCGTGGGCAATTGACAACTTGTTCCACCAGTTGCACAATACACTATTATTGCTTCTTGTTTTTGTCTTGTTTTTTGTGTAATGAAAAATTAAGTTCAGAATATTCTTCACAAAGCAGAACAAACATTGTCACAGTATACTGGGGATTATTTAGAATTTGCAAACAATATTTACAAATTAGTTCACAGCATTCAACGACTTGTTCATTACAATATTCTATTAGATTTTCGTAATTTTTAATCCAAAATAACGAGATAACCAACGCACCTCGTTTAATGGTTTAAATGTTACCAAATTTCGATCCATAACAGCAGCCAATTTTTCAAATTTTCCTTTTTAGGGTTCCGTACCGAAAACGGAACCCTTATAGGATCACTTTGTTGTCCGTCTGTCTGTCTGTCTGTCTGTCTGTCTGTCTGTCTGTCTGTCTGTCTGTCCGTCTGTCTGTCTGTCAAGACTTTTTTCTCAGGAACGCGTAGAGGTAACAAGTTGAAATTTGTATCAAATACTCGAGTCTGCGGTCTCTTTCAGCTGTGAAAAAATCAAACTTGTAAGTCAACGCGATCAAAATATATGATCGTTTATGTCGCATATTTTGCGATTTCACGAGGGAATCAAAACCTATAGGGTACTTCCCGTTGACCTAGAATCATGAAATTTGGCAAGAAGCGGTGTCTTATAGCACATGTCAAGGGAAAAATCTGAAAACCGTAAATATGTAGTTTAATTACAAGAAAAATGCGAATTTACTATTAGAAACTTATGAAAATTCACTAATGTTGTCGTAGTGGTATTGTCAGGCTCCAGAAGAACATGGGTTGCATACAGTTAGGTCCTATTCTATGTTTATTCTGAATTTTCTTTGTTTATATTTGTTATGCATTTCATCACGTACGCTTTATATACATAAAATATACAGGGTATATATTATGTCTAAATTTTGCTTCTTTATAACCGACATGCGACATACTCAAGTCCCGTAACATCCTGTATATATTATATTTCGTCTAATTTTTCTTTATAATCTACATAATATGTTGATAATCTACATAATAATACTATACTATACTATACAAGTTTGTACGGAACCCTCGGTGCGCGAGTCACAACTCGCACTTGGCCGGTTTTTTTTAATTTTTGATCTACTGAACATAGTGTAAACTGTCTTAAAGAAGGTCTCAATCTTGAATAAGAGATTCATCTTTCCATGCATCATCCAAACCCAAATCTTCTCGGTGCGCAACGCAATGTTGTTCAGTAAGATGAGGTATTTCCTTTTTGAGAAGTGTCGCCACTCCATTTTCCGTCCTATCATAACACTTGCTCCGTCCGATGTAAACGTAACCATTTTTTGAATGTCTAGATAAAACTTCGTGTAAAAGTAATGATTTGTTTCCGAAATAGAAGCACTGCCTGTATGTGTTAGCTTCAAAATACAGTATAATCTTGATAATCCAACACATATGGGACCAGACAACCGCCGCATTATCAAAAAAATCCGGATTATCAGGATTCAACGAAAACAATAACAATTTTACATATTTTATGTACAATTCTATTTCAGAAGGAATAAAATATGTATCTATATAGGTAAACGTGCGTGTACATACAAAAAAATATTTACGAACAGATACTTAACGGATTACTGAACGTTTTCGAATTAACCAACCGGCGGATTATAAAGATTATACTGTACTTCCAAATTATGTATTGAAGGTCAAACAGAGTAGGTGTAGGTGTTTTGTGGTGTGTGCTTTGTTTGTATGCGTGTAATTTGGCCCCAATCCACGTCGAATCGCAGGCGATGTTTTCTCGACACCCGTTCTCTAAAGAAGTATACGAGGACTTACGTCGTTGCTGGCATACAATGTGTTAACATAAGCAAACCAAGCAAGCTCTTGATGACGTAGTTGATGTAAAACAAATGAGGTTTCGTTAGACGTATAAATGTCCGATTTTAAACATTAGTTTGACGATCTAAAGTTTTTTGACAAGATGAACAACAAGACCATTGTGTAATAACTTTCGAAAAATTAGTGCGCGGCCGCGCACCCGCGCAGCTTAGAGGGAACTTTGGTCATAGGTTTGCCATCCCTGCTCAAGAGTACAAATCCAAAGGTCGTGGGTTCGATCCCCACACCAAGCCAAATTTACCGGCAATTTTTCGGCCAATGTTAACCCACAAGGGGAACTTCTAGGGGAACAAGGGGATTTTCTTCAAACCTTGTTGTACACTTTTAGTAGCCTATTTCGGCATTTTCGATAAAATTTCAATTTTCTCTTCGAAATTTTCCGTGTCGAGTATACACATTTGCATTGCATCAATGTGGATAAGATGGCGTTGGCCGAGTGGTTAAGTGCAAGCTTCGTAATTGGTGGATCTAGTCCTACACATCGTTTTATTTAAATGCGTTTTAATTGAATTTCCAATGTTATTTGGCTGTCTTAATCACTCGGCCAACGCCATCTTATACACGTTGACGCAACGCATATGTTTATATTAGACGCGGAAAATTTCGAAGAGAGAAACTTGCAATTTTCTCGAAAATGCCGAAATAGTTCGCCTTACTACATGCACATTATGTCGTCCAAATAAACTACTAAAAGTGTACAAAGTTTTAAGAAAATCCGTGATCCAGACGTAGGAAGTTCCCCTTGTCAGCTTTTGAAAATGAGGAGCTGGGGTTAAACCTGGCGTAGGTTAAGCCACCCTATCTCCATCAAAAGCCGAGGCTGATAAATAGCTACCCTTGCTTAGCTATACCCCTAAGGCATGTAAATGCTAGGGAAAAGGGGGCTATTATATTATCGAAATAAACTAACCTTTGCAAAACATGCTTTTATTGTCAAGCTTTTATTAAATTATTAGCTGGAAGAAAATGAATAATATTTTTTTTGCAGTGCATTTTTATAAGAATTTGTTGTTTATTTAAATAATACTTTTGTTATAGGCGATAAACTTGGTAGGGTTGTACATATAATCCAATCTCGTGAACCGTCTTTGAGGGATTCGAATCCCGATGAGATCGAGATTGATTTTGAGACGTTGAAGCCTTCGACACTGCGCGAGTTGGAGAGTTACGTCGCATCGTGCCTGCGTAAAAAGCCACGTAAGCCTTACTGTAAGTTCCGTTACTTAACGTCTGCGGCGGCTAAACACCAGACCACCGAGAGTAGCACACTTTGTGTTTTCGATTTTTTCGAAAATATTTTATTTGTTTGTAAAAGTGTGCTACGTGGCGTATGTAATTGGAACTATACACTTTTCTAAGCATGGTAGAATTTGCTGGTGTATTTATTGGGTTTATGGGATATTTATTTAATTGTATCAATTGGGTTTTGGTATTTAATATTTTTAATTTTCATTTTGTATCATTTTTAGCAGTTGTTTAATCGTTTTTTTTTTATATGATTATAATATTTTTATTTGCTTCCAAGAACAAATTCTTATAATTTTATTTTTTGTTATGATATTTGACCTTGCTTTTAATAACCTAATTAATAATTAACATTTTGTTTTAAAAATTAAAGTTTTTAGATTTTACAAACCTAGTTCTCATGCTTTATTTCTTTAAAAAATCAATTCTACCCATTTTCTCTTAAATACCTACACAAATAATATTTTCCTTTTTCATCAATCTTTTTTATCAATTCCTTTTTTGTCTTTCCTTCTTTATTTTTTTGAATCATTGAAAACAAATTTCCACAATCAATTTTACAAACCTCTTTTTCGATAATATTAAAAGGCTTTTAAAATTGATTGCATTAATAATCTATTTCCGTTTATCCAATTGGAAATTTATAGCATTCTTTCCGAATTTATTATCACAAAAACAGTTTTGAATTGAGACTTGCTAATTATAAGAATTTGTTCTATAGTGATGATAATAAGCTCTTAGTTATGCTAATAGCTACATTTTAATTATATTAGTTATGCTAACAGCTACATTTTAATTAAATGCAACTGCTAAAATGTTTTAAATTATTACTTATTATGTACGAGCATGCTCTACCATTTTAATGAGTGTATTTCTGATTTTTTTTATCATTCAATTTTGTAACTCTGGTTATCTGGTGGAAGGTTCATTTTTAGTTTAATTACTTTACAGGAAACCATATTGTAATATTAAATACACCGAAAATAATAGTAACATTGTAATAATGATTGACTTGATATAATTTATGCATGTATCGAAAATTTCTTGAATCATATTGTTTGGTTTTTAATATTGCAATATGTAATTGTAGTTGGTTTATTATGTTGTATCGTTTGTTGTTTTGTCGAGAGTGAAATGTTAATTTTTTGTGGGTTTTTGGGAAATTATAGATAAGAAAATGCCCGGAAAATCAAAAGATGAACAAATGGCGGAGAGAAAACAAGAACTGGAAAAGAGACTAAGTGATGTAAATGATAAGATCGGAAATGTCAATAAAAAAGCACCTAAAAAGGGTAAGTCACAAGCAACTTTTCACAATGGTATTGACAAAATTATTTTACAAGAGAATGGATATTTTAAAATATTTCTTTTGATGGAATTATATTAAGGGATTGTTATAAGAAACCTTTAATCTTCTGTCATTTTGCTCTCATCTTTTGATAAATGCTATGTTTGGACGTTTCTATGTTGTTTGTTGTGTTTTCTGTAATAATGTTATGTTTTATTATTAATTTATAGAAAAACAACTCATTGATAGTTAATTTACAGACTTTTAATATCCAGATTGTTTCCATTTGAAAATCATGAAACTATAAAACTCTGTCCGCCGCGCAATGGGCTGAATTGCCGAAAAAGTGAACAAAAACATAATGCCACGTCCTATATATCTGAAATTCTGGTTACAGGAGTTATTTTTGTCGTTGATCACGAATATATTATCAAAACTTTCAAAAACAAAATGTCGGATTTAATATGGCGGATATTTCTTCGAAATCTTCATCCAATTTTTACAAAATGGCGTTTTTAGGGGTGTTTTACGTCGCTGATTACGAATCTATTATCAGAATTTCTTGAAACACGTTCTCCGCGTAACCGCTACCATTTTTTCGTTGTAGTGTGTGATATCAATACTGCTTATTGGAGTGTGATCCTGATTTTGACATTATTAAATAACAGTTTATGTTTATTCAAGAAAACGACTGCCAACTGCGAGGGGAAACCTTTTTCTAAATATTGTATTGACACAAAACTGTAAAAATAACGAATCGCCCAATACATCCCGGGCTAGTTTCATGTTCATTGCGTAGATATTAATGTATGAATTCAGAATTCTAACGAATTGCATGCCGAAACCTGCCTATACGTATTTGGTACAGTCTGAATAACCCTTAATGGGTAAATTTTTCTAAAATTATCCGCCATATTGGACCCGCCATTTTGTTTTTAGGAATCCTTATAATTGATACTTGTTTAACGACATGAAAAACTTTCTCGCTTAAAAACGTATTTAGACGCAATTTGAATCTGATAAGATTTCGAAAAATTATCCGCCATATTTGGTCCGCCATTTTGTCAGCGGGTTTATGAACCCCTAGGTACGAAAATTTGTAAAAATTGAATTAGTTCTTCGAGAAATTGGCCGCCATATTAAAACCGCCATTTTGTTTTTGAAAATTTTAATAACAGATTTGTAATCAGCGATGTTATGTAAACAACGCCTGCAATCAAAATTTCAAATATATATGTAGACATTCTATTTTTAGGCGGGAGAATGCATTACTATCGACGAGTTTAGCATTGTCCTGCACATACCCCACTTTATTTCGAGTGCACTGTGTTTAGTTCTCCGTAATTGAAAAACTGACGCTCATTTCTTAACAAATCTGCGCGTATCGCGGCGCGTCCCTTGCCTCTCATACCTCGGCGCAGTACAGCTCAGCTGCATCCTCTCGCCGGACAAAGTATAGTTACACACAACAATATATCTGTTGGAGCAATGGATTTCAACCGCGTTTCAACCCTGCGTTATATATTTTATTATTAGCATTCGCCCATTTTAAGTTTAATTGGTAATTAAACATGTTACAAATACAACACAACACATTTTGAGGGCAACGTTGTGCCATTGAAAATATTGACAAAAATAAGTCAATAATTGAGAGCTGACGATAGCAAGTGTTCACCACCTTGACTATTTTTTGAAATTTTTTAAATTCTCTGTTCATACACGATGTATGATCAAAAACTTGCTTCAATACCTTAATTTATTTTTTATTACTCATACACGAGAAGTACTTCTTGATGCACGTTTTTTAATACGAGAAATGCCATTCTCGTTGTATTTACGCAAATATTCAATATCGGTAGGTTACATTAAAAAAAAACAAATTAATAAATAAAATAAACACAATCAAGACCTCAATATTAAAAAAGTGACGTGAAAGTGTCAGAATTTTTTTTTCATTTCAAAATAATAATAAGAATTAAAGAAAACGTTTTAAAATGAGTCTAAATTATATGGTGATACCGGAGACTGAGGAGAGTTCTTATGATTCTTCGTTCTTGATTCCATTTTTTTTTTTGGATGGCCCCTGGATCCCAAACTTGTAAGATATATCCCCTGTCATGAGTAATAAAAATATTGTTAGTAACATTTCTGTCAATTCTTTCAATTAATTGCCCTCTTGAGCGAATGTCCACACACACTTTGTTCGTCCGCCCAATTTCGCTCTCGCGTCAAATTGACAACTTACCGCCCTAGTTACAAAATATACTATATTTTAATTTTTAATTTATTTATTTCACAAAATATACAGTGTATAAAAGATGTTTCATAAATATCTATCAGATATTCTAGGCCGTTTTCTATAGCCCAAAATAAGAAAAAAGTCCCTATAAAGATGTCTCCCAAACGCTTCACAACTGAGGTACAGCCCTTGGAGGGAGTAGCCTCACACAACATTTTTGCTAATATCTCAGACGCAACTAATAGACCTTTTTATAGTTGAATTTGTTTTGTGCACATGTGTCCATTTGCACATTTTCGTCATGTTTCGTCCGAACTTTTTGATGTATAACCTTATTATTTGCCCGAAACTTTCATATTATCGCCTTTCAAACTTGGCGGATGCGCATGCGCTTAACTAACCGTCAATAGGTCTATTATAATTGATTCAAATTTGTGTGTACTCCTTACTGGTGCCGAACTACTCTTTATGCTTATTTTCATCTGGATAGCCAACCAGTGGCGGTACATACGGGGAACGACCTTTACATTTTTGTAAATATTTTTTCCATCTACATATTTAGCAAATGCCTGACTAGTTGAAACTGTTCGCAATCAAAAACTACACTGGAAAGGTACTCTGTGTCTATGTTGCACAAGATAATAGTTTTCGAAAAAAAAAATGGTAACCAATTTTTTTGGGAATGATATTGTATACTGATAACAAACGATTTTTTACTATTTCTTTACTTCAAATTTCCTATTTTTTTTTTAGTACAGGTGCAAATTTAAATGTAGTGATAAGAAACAAATGTTTAGTGCAGCTTTAAAACTTCGCCTTTTGTGTCAGTCCGTCCTAGAAAAGTATCAGGCCTCTTGTACACACATGGTTTTTCGCCGTAAAATTCTATGGCGTTAATTCGCCGTGTGTAGGCACTGTTGTTAGTGTTGTATGGATCACCGAGGAAGCTTGTTGACATACGCGGCGTAGCTACTCGCACCGCACGGTCTACGCACGGTGTGATGTTCATCAGTGTTTCAGTCCATTTGAGTTCGTCGACGGCGCCGGACATTTTCACGGTTTTTTTTTTAATGAACATAAATAAACTATTGGTTAGAATAATTCAGGATAGGCCTATAATATGGGATAAGACTATGGAGGAATATAAAAATTAGCTGCTAAAATATAATGTATGGGAAAGAAATCCTTTTTTCCTCCCTTTTTTTGAAAGCCAAATTCCTCCCTTTTTTTTGTCTAAAATCGGATGTATCTAAAACCTTCTTTGCTTCTACTTTCTTTTTTGAGTTTCCTATACATGTAATAAGTAGTAATAATCTTTTTCTTATAAGGATTCATGACGCAAGTTCTGCAGCTTAATCAGACAAAACGATCAGATAAATCTAAGCCAAACTCGCATCAGACCGTTGTCTCGTCCGGTGATTTGCCGTGTCATGTACAAGGTAGCTGGGAAAAGTGGAAAAATGGCCTTAGTGTCACACTTTTCTGTAATTTTTCAATAGTCACTTTTACTTATGCTGAGTACATAGACGTGTATCTCATGTATGGTCTGGCTGAGGGAAACGCAATTAAAGCAAGGCGACTTTTCCAAGAATGGTACCCTGATAGAGGAATACCCAATAGAAAAACTTTTCAGGCTGTCGATAGGCGTTTGAGGAAACACGGTCGATTGGAGCCAATTGCGATTGGGGGACAAATAGTCCGCAAACCTGATGTTGAAGAGCAGATTCTGGAGATTGTTGCAGCAAATCAAGTGACAAGTACTCGAAAACTTTCTGCTGCTATATGAGTTCCCCATACGAATGTTTGGCAGCTTCTCAACGAGCAGCATCCGTACCACAATCGACAAAAAAATAGTCGTTGGCTGCTGCTTCGTTGTGTCCAAGATCTTTTGTTTGCAAGGTGGGTGCTCTTCACAGATGAAGCCACCTTTGCACTAGATGGAATTATGAATTGCCATAACATGAACTGCTGGGCGGACGAAAATTCTCATTCTGTTGTGGTGAGAGCTCATCAGCAATGATTCTCCATTAATGTCTGGTTTGGTATTTTTGGCGATGTATTAATCGGTCCCCATATTCTACCAGGGCGGTTGACCGGAGAAGTTTATTAAATTTTTTTTAACAGAAATTTTTTCAGGTTTTCTGGATGAAGAGCCTCTTTTGACTAGACACCATATGTTGTTGATGCACAATGGTACACCTGCACATTTTAGCGCGTTAGCGATAGCTTACCTACATAACGCCTAAGCCTCTAGGCCTAGAGGAAGATGACAGATGCAGATTCTGTGGTTCGGCAGAGAAAACCCCCATACATCTGCTCAAAGATTGTGGAGCACTGCTCCGCAAGAGGCAGATGTATCTTGGGCCCACTGCTTGAACGCACAGGAGTTGCAGTCTTTGAATCCCACCCAGACCCTTAAATTCCTAAAGCAATCAGGACTAAAGGAGGCGCTCTAAATGGGTAAGTATACCAACGTTTAGAAGAAGAGGGTGGGTACAATAGATCTACGTAGGTCGCAGTACAAGTCGTCACCACCAATACTACAGTCTACATAACGCCTATCCATTAAGGTGGATAGGTTGATGCGGTCCATTTGCTTGGCTTGCAAGGTCACCAGACATGAATCCCTTGGTCTACTTTTTTAGGAGTCACTTAAAAAACCTGTGCTTGCTGTGTTTCATCGACTATGAAAAGGCGTTCGATAGTATCAACTACGAACGTCTCATCGAATATCTAAAAGGAGCTGGTATAGATGAAAAATACGGTATAGAAGAAAAGAATGATTCAGAACCTGTACTGGCAATAGCCGGTCAACGTCAGAATCAACAACCAATTAACGACAGAAGAAATCGAGATAAAAAGAGGGGTACGTCAAGGATCCATAATGTCACCAATGCAATTTAGTCTCTACGTCGAACAAATATTCTCAGAAGCCTTCGATGATCTAGAAATCGGAATAAAAGTGAACGGTACCGCAATAAACAATATAAGATACGCATACGACACAGTGATCATAGCAAGCAACCAGCAGGACCTACAGCAATTAATGAACAACATAAACAAAAAGGGGCCAGAGGCCGGACTATGAATGAACAAATCCAAAAACAAAATGCATAGTTATAAGCTGTAATAATCAGGCAGGAACGTCCATCACGGGAACGGGGGAATCAATCGAAAAAACTACGAGCACGAAATACCTAGGCACACTAGTAAACAACAAATGGGACCCACTACAAGAGATCAAGAGTAGAGTAGAGCAAGCCAGACAGGCATTCAACAAAGTACGTCCCTTGCTATGCGATAAAACCGTAAATTTAGAAATCTGCCACAGAATGGTCAAATGCTAATAATTTAGCCAGTCCTACTGTATGGAGCAGAAACCTGGACGATTAAAGTAGCATCCATTAACAAAATGGAGGCGTTCGAGATGTGGACACTCTGAAGAATGCTCCGTATCTCATGGGTGGACCACTTTACCAACAAGGAGGTGCTGAGAAGGGCAGGAGTGGGGTGTAGGAGTGGAGATTACTATTCAATACCATAAACCAGCGCAAGATCTGGTATCTGGATCACATACTAAGGGGGCCACAATTTAGAATTCCCCACCTCATACTTGAAGTTAAGATAGAAGGCAGAAGGGGCATCGCACGTAAACAGTTACCATGGTTTAGGAACATCAGGAATAAACAAAACATTAACAATGTGTCAATAAATGATATTTCGCCAACTCACATAGGTGTAAGGCAAGAGTTAAAAAAACGTAGTCTATAAATAGATCTCGCAGATCTGCAGCGTCTTGTGAAAAATGGATTGGATGAATGAACGTGTTCGAAGATCATTACTTCGACGTACTGAAGCTTGTATTGGGGTTGAGGGACGGGAATTTGCACAACTTTTGTGAATTAACTATTACGTTTATGTGGTAATTCAAAACATAAATAAAGATTTGTTTGTTTTCTTTGACTGGATTTTTAATATTCTATTTATTATATTCCCAAAAATACGTTTTAGTTTTTTTCTCGAAAACTGTTATTTTGACCGACAGGAACAAAGAGTACCTTTTCAGTGTTGCTTATGATTGCGAACGATTTCATCTAGTGCAGATGGAAAAAATATTTGCAAAAATACAAAGGTCGTTTCCCGTATGTACCGCTATCATGACTGAAATAAGCACAAACTGTTATTTGGTACCAGTAACCAGTACACACAAAATTGGAAACAATTATCATTGATTGCTTCGGAGATATTAGCAAAAATGTTGTGTGAGGTGCACCCTGTTAGGGTTGGTACCTCTACCTCTAGGCTGTACCTCAGTTAGGAAGCGTCTTCGGACACATCTTTATAGGGACTTCTTTCCTATTTTGGGCTTTAGAATAGGCCCTAGAATTTCTAACGGACATTTATGAAACACCCTGTATATCCTATAGATATATACAGGGTGATTTGAGATTTTTAACTTATCTATACATGTCAGGAAGAAAAACAAACACAAAAAGACAAAACGAAAATAAAAATATAAAAAGAGATATTTAAATCAAAAGAAAAACTAAAAGAAAAAAATATCATAAACATAAAATAAATAGTATATTTTACAGCAAGAGATGAAAGTGGCGTTTTTTGGAACACCGAACCAAAAAAAATCTCAAGTAATAAATGCTTTCATCTCAAGTAATAAATGCAATTTTTTCTACTGATTTCGTTTCTAGAATCCATAATTCGACTTTAATAAATCCAAATCGAAGCAAACTGTCAGAACTGTCAATACAAATTTAATTCTTGGTTTGGCCGTTTCCATGATAACATATTGCATTCTCATAGAAGGTGTTACTTTTCAAGTCAAATGTCCTAATTTTATTTCAGTTTTTTAAATAGTTTCAGTCTCGTTTTACGTTTGTACATAAAATATTTCATTGAAATTGATGTAATTAATAAGAAAGTCCATGCAAATTTGGTTAGTTTAGTGTTTTAATCGAGAAAATCATTTAAATTTATGATCATGTTTAATTTAATGCTCATTTTTGTCTCTAGATGTGAAAATATTTTCATCTCTAGAATTAAAAAATGTCACTTTCATGTAGTGTAAGCCGTGGAAAAAAAGCCATTTTCACATATATCAGTAGAAAAATATAATTTTCTCTTTCTGTGCACACTCGTGCGTTGACCCATTTAAGAATCTTATTGACCCATAAAGAATATTATTGTTTTTAGCCCATATCTTATTGATAATTCTGTTTTGAATAGTACTATAGGAGGAATAGGTGGTTTTGTTATATTATTAGAAGCACAACCCCCCGGTATGGTAGCATAATTTATAGTACTTTCAAAAAGAGTATGATAAATATCTTTCCAAAGTTTTGTACTCAAGAAAAGTGCTTAGTTTGTATAAGACGATTTCAAATTACAGTCGAACTTCCCTCGTAGTCGTAAAGTCGAATTGCCATAGTTCATGAAAAAAAATGGAGTTATAGAAAATTGGAGTTATAGAAAAGAATACCTAAAAAATGAGTAAAATACACTATACACAAATTATTCAAATTAAATACATAAGTATATATTTATAAACATGTGATATAACATGTGATATAATTATAATTAATTAAAAATAATTTTAATTAATTATATTTTTGAAAGTCAGTAATTTTTAATTGTTTTCCATTATATATAGCAGCTTGTGGGTGATCTTCGATTATATCGTCTCTTTTTGGATTACCGATTCTCGGGAGAATAATATCCTGTCGTAATCTTACTAAAGCACACCGTTGGTAAATTCTTTGTTTTGCTTTATTCGAGTTTTTGGTGATCATAAAATATGAAAAATAAACTGTTTGGTAATCTGCCCGAGGATTACACTATCGACACTATTGACGGTTTATGGTAGGCTAATATCCGGTATCATAAATTTTCGAAAACACCTCGGCGGTCAAAAAATTGGAGTTATAGAGATTATTTTGTATGTAAAATTTTACCATTGTACAAGTTTTTACTACGAGTTATGGAACAATTCGAGTTAAGGGAAATTTGAGTTATGGAAGTTAAATTATATGTAAAATGCTATCTAAACGTATGAATTTCTAAAAATATTCGAGTTATAGAAAAATTGGAGTTACAGAAGTTCGAGTTATGGAAGTTGACTGTATCTATTTTTTAATAATCTGAACTTTAATCTGTACGTCCCACCTCATTAAGGAAAAAATTATACATTTTTGAACGGTTGCCAAAATAAGAGGAAGGCAGAGAAACGGAAATCGGTGAAAATCGGTCGCAAGCAACGGAGAGGCATTTTCGTCGGAAAATTAAACATTATGACTCTTTCTCGCCCACCTCTATGAAAGATAATTGATTTTATTTTATTTACATATCCTTCGACCTTATGTCCATTTTTTTCCGACGCACGAGCTCCTCGCGCATGTGCACAGCTGTCAGTGTGTCTGCATCAGCGGTTGCGGAACCTCGTAGAACAAAAAATAAAACTTATTATTAAAATAGAAGAGTCAAATTCCCCGTTGACGGATGGAAATTAAAATCAAATTGATTTTAGAGAAATGGCGCATCTACGAAAAAAAACCTCGAAAACGCTCGAAAATTTCGAGAAAAAAACAGACACTGAATCGCGAAAAATGTTTTTATCAAAAATTCCATCCGTCAATGGGTAAGTTCATAATGTGAACAAAATTCGCCAAGGTTTTTTCAAATCGGTCAAGAACTCTATCCGTAATCATGCGCACCATAATGAAAAAAAACGATTCCGAGAAAAACGCGATTGAAAGTTTACTTGTAGCTCTCTCATAGTGAAATCGGACCAATTTCAACAGTATGCAGGGATTCGTACTTTGAGGTATTGGGAACAAGAGGAAAAAAGAATTTTTAAAATATATTGAATACTTCTGAAATTAAATCGGTCGCAAGCAACGGAGAGGCATTTTCGACGGAAAATTAAACATTATGATTCTTTCTCGCCCACCTCTATGAATCGATTCCTGGACCATATAGCAATCGCTCCACGACTTCGTAGCTCTTCTCGAGCTCAGATTGCTCTTCTCTCTGGGTTAATCGACGCCTTTGCGCTTCGTCCGTAGCGCGGCGATCAGCATTTGATCTGCGCTCCGCATCTCGCCTCGTTGCATAATCCACGGCATCTTGACCGACATCAATTCCGAGCCCTTTCATGACTTGTAGCACTGTCGTGAAGCCCTCGTTGAAAATGAAAGCTGCCAACTTGGCAGAAATATCGACAATGTGTTTCCCGTTGAACAGATGTGTTTCGGGACAAACAGCCAAATGGTGGCCTTGAAGCTCTCATTGTTGTTTTGAGTGTTCTTGCCGAGACATCTTTTCAGGAGATGTTATTCTGTTAAGGGGGAAACCACATTAGGATGTTCAAAAAATTCGATTTTTTTTATTGCATAAATCGTTAGCTTAACTATCTAAGAATACGCTGTCAAAATTTCAAATCGAAATTCGCATTCGTTTAGATTTTATGAGCATAGAGCATAGAACCTGTACCCGATGTGCACTCCATCGGGTACAGGCTAGAAGCTCGAGCGGACCATTACCTCGTTTATCTCGGAATGACTTTTTTCACATTTGCGTGCAATTTAACTCAAAAAGTGTGAAATCGATCATTATGAAAATTGATAGTACGATTCTTTATAAAATTATAATTTTAAGGGTATTTTTCCTTGCATAATTAGAGAAAAAAATCGTGAAAATCGAAGAAAAATTGTTCCAACAATAAGTTATTAATGTAAAATCAAAACCTTTTTGATTTCACATGAAAATCGGAATCGCTACACTGCACGCAATTGGAAAACTATACTTACAACCTTCGGCAGACATCACACCGTAACTTTTTTATTTTTGGCTGAAATTATTCAAAAAAATTCACAGAAATTGTTCGAAATATGAATGAAATGATGTCAAAATTTTATTAAATTCTAGTTAAGTTTTCCCACCCAAAAAAAAAAATCTTAAAAAATCGGTATGAAACAGCCTCCTAATGTGGTTTCCCACTTTATATCCTCATAAATTTTCTTCTCGTACTTTTGAACAATTGAATCGAGCGCAGGTTTGTGAATATGAGTATTATGAGTTTAGCTGGGCCTCATCCAGGACCTGATCTGGATGTTGTAGATTCGAATCCGTTGAGATCTTGTGAAAATAGCCACTCCAAATTTGGAACGGCCGGCCTTTCTCTTCTTCTGCAGACTCGATGCAGCTGGCGGCGCGGCGCGTTGTTGAAAGCGCTGTACCCAGCGTTATATAGGCATTTTCAAGAAAATATTTTACAGGGGCATTCTCATTACATGAAAGAACCCAAAAATAAATCAATTAAAAAAAAATTGAGCGAGTACCTCCTTAAGCGCATGCGCGTCCGCTATCTTTAAAAGGCGGGAATATGAAAATTTCCGACACATTTTGTTATTTTCATAGATTATACGCACAGGTGGGTACAGTTAATCCAAAAGTTAACTACGTTAATTGTTAATAAAAAAGTTAACTTCGTTTATCGTTAAAATTTCGAAAATTGAACGCAAGTTAAAGTTAACCGTTAAAAGTTAACCATCCAAAACGTATACTACTTTTGGTACCTTTTGGGATGGGATCATCATTATCATCGGCACTACAGCCCAAATCGGGCCTTGGCCTCCCCCCACAGCCTACACTTGTGCTTGGTGTCTTGATATTAGACACAAGTGTAGGGAACCCTAACAGTTTTTAACGTTGTTGGCTAGCCACTATTCGGGGAGGTATCGAGGCATATTTTTACTGTGATGAATTTGCCAGAGCCATCTACTTGGGATGGGATACATCGGTAAATAAAACCAAAACAAGTATATAGATTAATTGATTTAATTACTACAAGCGACAATAGCGGGCCACCCTAAATTTGCACGGGTAGCAGAGTATATACGTACCTACTATAGAAGAAAAGGCTATTTATTGTATTATTCATAATTTTTCATTAATTGTATGTTCACAATGCCTTTCATGAACATAAGCATATTAAAATTGTCATCTGACAGTGATGAGCGTTTAGCTCTCAAAATATCTTTCTGTGTAGAAAAAAGTTCTACTTTGGCGCTTGATGGGATTGCAGTATTATATTAAAAAAAAAAAAATTTGTTAAATAAAACTTATTCACTTAGAAAGGCAGCATCCGTAAAAAATTTTGACTTTGAGTCCAGCCAAGTTCTCTCCAAATTCTGGGCTTTGTTTTTGTGATTTTCTTGCGTCCTCTAGACCTCTTCTTCAGACTGAGCAACAGAGCTGAAAAAATCTTCTCTTTGTTCTTCATTATTGCTGCTTCCGCTAATACAGGCACTATCCTTTTCATTTCCATTTGCTTCCCTCTCTCTATTCAGAGCGTCTTCAACTTTTGCTTCCATAAGTTTCTGGACTTGATATACAGCAGATAACTTGCTGCTCTCATACTTTTGCATCCACATTAGTCCAAACTTCGGGTGAAACTCTGCAGCCAGCTGGCATCTTCATCTTCCAATAACCGTTCAAATCTTTGTTTATGCCAGATAATTGGCCAAAGGGGTACAACAATGAACGGATTTCTCGGCTTTTCTTTGGATTTTTGCTCTTTTGCGTGGCGCATAATTTAAAAAACAAAAATGACTAAAATTTACGGATGTAAATAAACAATGTCAACAAACAACCAATGTAGTGGACTAAAGTTAACGGAAATTGAATTTAACGGAAGTTAACCCTTAACCACCTGCCATACGTCTCACATGTGAAAATTACTGCTACTTTGGGTCTGGGGGACGTATGTCAGGTGGTTAGGTGTTAGTGAAAGCGTTCACATTTTTTTGAGTTAACTTAAAAGTTAATCAGTTTGAGCATTTTGTTAACTTCGTTAATTAACGATTAACGGATTAACGAGATAATGCCCATCTATGGTTATACGTCAAAATATTTCGCGAAAATGTTGAAAAAAGTTCAACTATGAAAAGGTCTATTATATATTTTTTTGGAATAAACTTTTCATAGAGGTTTTAGATTTAAAATGGGAACGCGTTTTTGATCGAATGGGAACAAAGTTTGACTATAAATAACTTCAAAACAAAGAGTTTATACACTACTTTCCCAATTGTGTATTTTTAATTTTATTTTTGTCTTTTATAAATGTTAAGTGTTGTATGTGATGTCCTGAAAAATGTTTTGGCTAAAACTATAGTATTTTCTTTTTATATCATCACGATTATAGGTAAAGTGTTTTAATTTCTCCTTATGTTATATTTTTTTGTAATACATTTTTTTTTAGGATTTTGTGTTAATTATTGTTATTATTTTAGATGATGGTGGTAAGGTAGATCCGGCAGGTGCAGGCAGCGGTCCATCTGGTCGCCTATCATCAAGTTCCAGTAGTTCAGATTCGGACAGTAGCAGTTCCAGCCTTTCGACTAGTTCAAGTGATTCCAGCGACAGCGAAGCAGGTTAGCTTTCACTCTCATCACACATCTCAATGGTGATAAATAAATGATAAACAAATAAGAATTTATGAAACAAAGAAATAAGAGAGTAGGCAAAAATATGAAAAACAGTTTTAAAAAATAATGACTTTTATATAACATGTTGAGCGTAAATCTTTTAAGTTCACTGTACCGAACCGTACATTAACGTGTATTATACATTTTAAGTTTTTTGTTAACTAATATTAATGGCGTGGTTGTGGCTTTCGTTATTCTAGTTTATATATAATATATATTTAAAAATTTGATAAAAAGTGCCATCCTCGTCCATGAAATTCTTCTTTTCACGTCGTCCAAAAAACCCATTATATATATATTTTTTTATTATTCGACAAATTTTTATCTAAACCGTTTTATATTATTATCTACTTTTTTGTAACTCGGAAGTTTTAGTTTTATTTTAATTCTTTTATAATTTATTACAAAAAATAATTTTTTAATAGTGGAATCTGTGCTTTAAAAGAGGTTGCGCGACATTTTTTCGTTGATTTTTGTGTTCATATAGTTTTTTTTTTATAATAGTAGATTTATATAAATTTTTTTTGGGGGAAACTGAGACTTTTTGTCTTTCCTCCCCGAAAGAAAACAAGAATTAGGTCTGATATTTAAATATTAAACAAAATAATATATATAGAGAGAAAAAATATTGGTTTTTATGTGCACTATCGATTTTTTTAAGTAGTTTTTTAAAGACTCGCGAATATTAACTATTATTATTATTATTTTTTTTAATTTTTTATTATTTAGGTTTAAAATTTAATTTTAAATCAACGTATTTTCTTGAAATCTTTCCTTTATTATAACAGAAAAAGACTTTTTAAATATATCTTTTGTTTTAAGTTTAAGCGGTTGCTAGTTCCGAAAAAACAGTGTAGCGATTTTTGATTATTATTTTTTTACATCATTTCTCAGTTATTTTCTTTTTAAATTCATGAGGGTTTGAATGTTTCGTGAAAATTTAAATACACGCACCGAGAAAACGGACTCGTGTTTTAAGCAAGTGTATATAGTGATTTATATTATTGTTTATACATACTGTGTATTTGTTCTATATAAAGAAAAAAATATGGAATTTTATGGTATATAAACATAACAAATATATATTTACGAGTTACGCACCAATAGTGTACGAAATGTTTTTGTCTCAATGGGTTTTTTTCTTAAACAAATTTATTTTATGTTAAAATCTTTAGAAAATTTTTGGTTTAATGGGGAATGGATATGTGCTTTTAGTTTTTAAGGTTTTTTGTTCTTTTCTTTCTTCATACTAGAATTCTTGTCGACACTTTTTCGATTACAATTTGATTAATTCACTTTTTAATTATTATATTATACTTGATACTCAGAAATTATTATCATTTTTTACTAGTTATTAAAATAGTTTTGATACATTGGATAGAATCATTTGTATTTTCCCGTGCTAAACGGATAATAACACCTCGTAATAAAATATAAATTACAATTTTTAGAAATCTATTATTATTTCGGAATATTTAACTTTATTATTAACTTAACTTATTAGAGGCGAATTCGTACGAAAATGTGTTCTACACAAATTCTTGTAGTACAGTATTGAAGAATAGCTATAGTCTATTTTTTTAATATTATTGTTTTGTTATTTTATACTTTATTTACTTAATAATAATAACTATTATTACCTACTAGTTTTGGCTCTTTATTACAAATTAGCCATCCATCATCAGGGTAAAAATGATAATGAAAAACATTTATATATGAAAATAAAAAACTAAAACTATATATAGTTTTAGTTTTTTATTTTCATATATAAATGTTCATTTTTACCCTGATGATGGCTAATTTTTAATAAAGAGCCGAAACTAGTAGGTAATAATAGTTATTATTATTATTATTCTTAAAGTTATTATTATTAAATTTGATAAAGAACTGCCAAAGAAACTCCCAAAGATGCCAGGAAAAAAGTGGAAGGACGAACGGAAGAAAGAACATAGTGCACGAATGAAGAGGATTTGGGAAGAACGTCGCCGCATGACTGAGTTGTCATGAAATTTGCTCAAGTTTACACGCTCTCTTTAAAGGGAATGTACTATAGTAACAGTAATAATTATTCTTGAAGTAAATAGAGTATAAAATAACAAAACAATATCGAACTTCAAGATGGTCAAATCCACAAATAATATTTTTTTTAAGAATGCAGTAACTAGAAACCTGATTTACAGTATCAAAAATCTAGTTACAAAATTTGGCGCTAAATTCAAATATAATTACTTGAATATAAAATTGGTAATTTATTAATGGTTTCATTGAATATCTATTAAATACACCACATGGCAATAATAGTAATAAAATACAAACAAATAAATGGAGAAAAACGCAAAAAAACTAAATGATACAAACAGATCAGATGGCAATTGTGAATTGACATGACATCCATTGAAAACTAACAGCTGCAAATGTATGTGAAAAGAAAGAGAGAAACGAGGTTGAGATGGAGAAGTAAATATAGTCGGTGTGAACTTCTCCTCGATTTAAGCCAATCAGGGAACAAGGTCAAATAAACCCTATCTTCCCTGTACTGCATTCTTAAAAGAAATGGACTATAGTGTAGTTTTGCGTAAATCTACGTATATACGATATAGAAAATTAGCTTATAGTTTGACTATAGTTGTGTGAACGCTTCGTATAGTTCAACTATGCGAATAGTTTTGGACTATACGAAGCAGTCACACAGCTACTGTCAAACTATAGCAAGACTATACGCTAGTTTTTATAGAAAACCAGCATATAGTTTGACTATAGTTGTGTGATCGCTTCGTATAGTTCAACTATGCGCATAGTTTTGAACTATACGAAGCGGCCACACAGCTACTGTCAAACTATAGCAGGATTATACGCTAGTTTTTTATAGAAAACTAGCATATAGTTTGACTATAGTTTTGTGACCGCTTCGTATAGTTCAACTATACGAATAGTTTTGGACTATACGAAGCGGTCACACAGCTACTGTCAAACTATAGCAGGACTATACGCTAGTTTTTATGGAAAACTAGCATATAGTTTGACTATAGTTGCGTGACCGCTTCGTATAGTTCAACTATGTGAATAGTTTTGGACTATACGAAGCGGTCACACAGCTACAGTCAAACTATAGCAGGACTAGACGCTAGATTTTTCTATACCGTGTGTACGTAGCTTAATGCAAGCGTTTATGTACGTGTGAATTGTCGTTGATGGTTTAACCATTGCCTTGTTATAAACTTTGATTGCCTTACAAATATCTTTTTCTGAAATTTTGAAAATTTTGCTCAACACTGCCGGCAGTGTAGATGAATACAGTTTAAAATTTAAAACTTGTGTTGCCCTTTTACAAACATTTTCTTCAAATAGTTTTTCTTTGGAATTTTTGAAATAATTAATATCTACTTTTGGTTTTAGATTCTATACTCTAGTGTTTGTAATGCTTTCTGATAGTCTGAAACGTAAAAATTAAAAACTTCTGTTTACTGATAGTAAGAATTTTAATTTTGTGTGAACGATTGTATTGAATCAAATGATTGTATTGACTATCAAGTATATTTAAACGGAAATATATTTTCGAAATTTATTTTCTTGTGGGACCATGTTTTAAACTACTTGGCGCATGTCTGTTCTTTTACTCAATTTGCGAATAAATGTATATCAAAATACGATAGTTTTATAAGAAAAAATAAGAAAAACTCAAATAAAAAAGGATAATAATATATAGATATAAATCCTGGTTAAGAAAAAGACCCATTCATACTTGTGAAAAACACTTTCTTTTTATTAAATTATAAATAATTATTGAAAATAACTTTTTATTTTCTTATGTCATGTACAAAAAAAAAACCTAAAATTTGTTTGTTTTTGGAAAATGCAATTAAAACAAAGAAAAAACTGGTGCTTTACACCCATGTTTTTTAAATTTTTCTTATTATTATGTGAATTAATAATAGAAAAATCATTACATGAAACAATACATTGTAATAATTGAAAAGAATGGAAAAGAAGAAAAAATGGGAGTGTATGTTTCATGTTTTGCTGTTTTTATTGCTACATAAAGTATTATTGAACATTTATGCCAAGCCACTCTAAACTGAATAATTTTTCTTGTTTGTGTTTTTTGTTTTTTGGTAATAAAAGTGTTAGTTTAGAGTGGTATTTGCCTTGAGTGCACAAAGTGTGTGGAGCCTGGCAGCTATGGACCGGCCATACAGTCAGTAGGTTTTAACATCGCAATAACAACCAAGTTTTTTTGGAAAAAAAAACGGCAAGAAATGCAGGTGATTATACGGGCTACATGTTTTCTTTTCTTAAATGCAGACAATGTGTGTGGCGGCTATCTCGTCAACTCATTTCATCGATTTATGACATTAAGAATGACAAAATGCCATTATATTCTTACTGCCATAAAACGTTTCATATTGAAATTTTCTCTTCTCCGATTTATTGCTATTACTGTATGGTTGAGGTAATTTTGTTGGCTGTGGCGCTGGCCTCCATCCACATTGTTTGTACTCAAGCAGCGTAAAAATAATAATAATTTGTTAAAAAAAATAGTATTTCACTTAAATTAAATGGCAAAAATGACTTACATTTAGAGGCAAGTCTGAAATGTATTCTTTAAAATTTTTTCTTTCTTGGCAAAAGTAACAATTATATATAGAAAAAAATAAATAAATTAAAAAAATATTTCATATCATAAAATTCTGTTGTGATGTAAAATGTATATAATTTTAAAATTTCTATAATGTAAAAACACTTCTTGGTGTTTGTTAGTTTTTTCACTCTTTTTTTTTGTTTTCCTTTTCTTTCTTTTCTTTTAATTATCAAACCTTTTTTGTATTAGTAATTGTATACTTTTTATTTAGTACTTTTGTTTTAGTATGGTTGTACATACTATCTCACCTTTAAAGAAAAAGTTTATTTGCACTTGTAATATGAACTTGTTTATAATATACATATTGTTTGTATGTACTTGGCAAACTTAATACTATAAATATATTACTGTCATTTTAATTTTTTTTATTTATTTATTTTTCTCAACACTTTTTTCAAAAAAGATCTCCTACATTTTTAAATGTTTGCCTTTGCATATGCCCCACTTTAAATGTCTCTTTTGTTTACAAATCAACCCTAATTATACAATTACTTTCTCTTCTCTTGCCTCTGTAGGTTTATTTTTAATTCTCAAAATGTTTAATCACTTTTATTATTTTTTATTTGTAATATATTTAAAGATTCATAAGAAAATGTTAAGTAAGTAAAAAATAAATTGAATATGAAATTATTATAAAATGGTTGTTATTGCTTTGTTAGATTTTTTCTTTCTTTTCGAATAGAAGGTTTAAACACAGCGTGTGCACTCATGGGCAAATATTTATTAAAAATTCGAACGAAGGATATTTAGTGATAGATTTTTTAGGTGGTGCGAACCGTCCCCCCAAAAAGAAGAATAAGAAATCACCCAATCCTTCAGCTGGAAATAGCACTGTGGTAAGTTGAGAAGAATTATTTATATTTTGAGAGTAAAATTAAAATTTCTGTGTTAGACTTTGACAGACTATTTTATGGACTTCTTTGGAAAAGATTTTTGGTCGTTTTTGACTAAATCTTTAATGTAAAATTTTGACTTTTACATAGATTTTGACCGGTCATTTTTTGGACTAGATTTTGCATTGACTTAAATTGTCAATTAATTTTCGGTAAGTTTCAAAACATTTCTATAATTGTTTAAATTATGTTCAGTTTTTATTTAAATATTAGACATTGACGAATCATATTATTCTATTGTAAATACTAAATAGAAGTTTAATGTATCTTATAATTAGTTTTAATAGTCATTATTTATGTGCTAATGTTTAAATATTTCAAATAAATGATATTAAATCCAGACAGATGATTCTTGACTGAGATTCATTTTCTTTCGCTTTTTATGAAGCAATTTATGAGATCGCATGAGAATAGTTAGGAACTTTTAACTGTTTCACAAGGGGAACTTCCGACGTCTGGATCTCGGATTTTCTTCAAACTTTGTACATTTTTATAAGTCCATTAGGACGACATAATGTGCAAGTAGTAAGGCGTACTATTTCGGCATTTTCGAGAAAATTTAAATTTTATCTCTTCGAAATGTTCTGCGTCGAATATATACATTTGCGTTGCCTCAAAGTGTATAAGATGGCGATAGCCGAGTGGTTAACAAGGGGGCCCTATCAACTCGTCATCACCGATTTGACCCAAATCTACAGTATAGACGCAAGCGGGAGGGCCAGATGGCCAAGCGTTAAAAAACTCCCGACTACCGACAACTCATAAGCCCGCTATGTTAGCATAAATTTCAATGGCCGGTCAGCGCAGCGGTAAGAGCTCGGGTTCATAGTACGAGGATCGCTGGTTCGATTCCCCGTAAGGACGATTTTTTTTATTTACAATTTTTAAAATGACTTTCTTTTAATATTATTATTGTTTAACTTTTTAATTGTAATTATTAATTTGTCAATTTTAATTAATTTGTCTTTAAAATGACAAATTAATTGTAAATTAAAAAAAGCGACCCTACGAGGAATCGAACCAGCGATCCTCGTACTATGAACCCGAGCTCTTACCGCTGCGCTGACCGGCCATTAAAATTTATGTAACATAGCGGGCGTATGAGTTGTCGTTGCTTAAGAGTTTTTTAACGCTTGGCCATCTGGCCCTCCCGCTTGCCCTCGCTTTCATTTATAGTCAAGCCCTACATATACTGTAAATTTGGACCAAATCGGTGATGACGAGTTGACAGGGCCCCCTTGTGAGTGCAAGCTTCGTAATTGCTGGATCGGTGGATCTAGTCCTACATATCGTTTTCTTTTTTTCAACATTGGTCATATTTTTTCTTATAAATAACAATACAAAGGTAATATAATGAATAAATGCGTGTATTTGAATGCGTTTTGATTGAATTTCCAATGTTAGTTGGCTGTTTACTGAATTTTATCAATAAAAAATGGTACTTTGACCTGCACTAACGCTTTCGAAGAGATACGGAGAGGACATCAAGCTTGGAAAGCTGAAGTCAATCAACGTAAATAAAGGTTTGACAATTAATAACTCCATGTAATAATACAAAGTAATAAAGTAAATTAATCTTTGGATGTGCTTACGACATTACAAGTTGCAGGGTGATATTCGTCATACAAACACGAAAAACATGAATTACGACATCTACTACATCGAATGAATGCATTTTTCCTGCATGCATAAGGAATTGTCAGAGTTATAGAAAAACAAACCTCGTTGACATTCTCCAAAATATCCCTTTCTTCCGACAACTTGGATGTAAACCACGCGTAACGCAACATTTTCATAAATATCGGTGCTGATAATTGAATAGAATGTATTTTGGTAGCATCTTCACGAGAAGCAATTTCTCGCTCATTTTCGATTAAATATGAACAATTTTGAAGGCGCTCGATAAAGTTTTTAACTTGCCTATAGAAATAAACGTCACACGGCTAGCAAATTGGAGTACATTTCGGGGGTATGACTTTAACCAGTAAACAGCCAAATAACATTGGAAATTCAATAAAATTGCATGAAAAAAACACGTATATATTCATTATAGTACCTTATATATATATACCTTATAGTACCAGTGTTGAAAAAATGAAAATGATGTGTAGGACTAGATCCACCGATCCAGCTATTACAAAGCTTGGACTTAACCACTCGGCCAACGCCAACTTATTCACGTTGACGCAACGCAAATGTATATATTCCACACGGAAAATTTCGAAGAGAAAAAATTGCAATTTTCTCGAAAATGCCGAATTAGTACGCCTTACTACTTGCACATTATGTCGTCCAAATGGACTACTAAAAGTGTACAAAGTTTGAAGAAAATCCGTGATCCATACGTCGGAAGTTCCACTTGTCAGTTGTTGCTTTTTCATTTTTTGTCGCCGGAATATTTAACAATTATAATATATTGGTATGATTAGCCGTTACAGAAACCCCAACAGCCAAGTCAAACACAACAACCACCACCACAGCAACCAGCGCAACAACAGCAACAGCCACCCCAACCGCAACAACATGTACCACCGACAACAGCACCCCAAATCAACGTGGTAAACAATATACCCACAAGCCAGCCTATACCGACGAGCGTTTCAAATCACGTGACGAATAAACAAGACGCGACCGGTCAAAGAAAATCATCAATTAGTGATAAACCAATGGTGCAAGAACCGGTCCAAACAATCGCACCGCCCACTGTACCTCAACCACCAAAACCAGTAGCATTACCCACACCTTCACCCGACAAACCAAAACCCAATAATCCCATAATCTCACCTCTTGCAAATACATATACTGATCCGTTAGAGCAATCGTTAGCTAGTTTGGAACGCGCCATTAAAAACGAGCCCTTAGAGAATTTGAATAGCGGCATGGTGCAAATGCCTCCTATGCACAATATGGTTAATCCCAATTTAAATTGTAATCCTAATCATAATCCTGGTATGTTGCAGTCTAACTTAGGCATGGACCTTAAAATGAGCATTGGAAGCATACCTACCAATCCTATGATGCCTACAAACTCCATGATGCACCACGGCATTCACGCCGTCCTAGAACACGAAATCCCATCCATTCATCCTCCTAACCCAAACCTAATGCACCAAAACAATAATGGTTTCGGCATTAAACACGAATACAACATGAACGCGATGAACAACGGAATGTCCTCACTAGGCGTTCCCATGAACATGTCCGTACCAGCTATGTTCGATCCTATACCCCAAGTTAATAACATGAATATGGCCAAGAAAGAATCTGTAATTCAACCTAAACCGATTGAAGAATTAACGGAGCCCATGTCCGACAACATGAATAACTTGGTTCAAAGGAAACCAACGCCGCCGGATCAAAAACATCCTCAATCATTCAGCGGAAGTGGTTACAAACCCTCTAAACACGATCAAAATGTTAAAAACGCCAGTTCTTGGTGTAATATTGCGCAAGCTAGTTCCCCACAGAATAATACCCCGGGTGGAAGTAAGCGCCATGTCGATAATAGCTTCAAACAGTTCCAAAAGCAGGCCAAAGAAAAGGCAGACAGGGAAAAGGCTAGATTAGAAAAGAAACAGAAGGAACAAGCGGAGAAGGAGAGGATTAGGGTCGAAAATGAAAGGAGGAGAGAGCGAGAAGAAGAAGACGCTCTTGAAAAAGCCAGGTAATTGGAATAGTTAATTGCTATTTTAACTACATTTTGAGGATTTGAGAACCGTGGAAATATTTTGGAGCTATGTATATTTATTTTTGTTATTTTCATTTGTTGGTTTAGGAAAGCTGTTGCTGAACAACAACAACAGCCGCTGCCAACATCACGTGTTGACGAATTGAGGTCGTCCCCAGGAGAAGGCAGTATATCGCCAGGTAGTCAAAGTTCTGGATCAGATAGGACGGAAAGGGAGAGACAACGATTAAGAGAGCAAGAGCGTAGAAAGCGAGAAGCTGTAAGTAATTTAAATTAATATGATTTAACATAGTTGTATAGAACGAATATCAGAAGTAAAAGAGACATTTTAGACTTTTTTAATTGAGAAAAATATTATGATAAAATATTAATAATCTAGATTCTAGGTTCTAGAACACTTGTTTCCAAAGAATTTGAAAAATAAATTATTTTGTACGCCGGACTTAAAACAATGTACTCTCGTTCCTCGATTTAAATTGCACAATGCGAGTCCTAGTTTCAATAATATTCAAGCTTTGAATGTTCTATTTTATCACTCATGCACAATAGTACTATCTTGGTGCACGTTTTTTAGTGCGATAAGGATGGGGTCCGATGTTACTGGAGTAATATCCTTTAATTTGAAGTGATTTGTAACGGGATAGTTATAATTGACAATTTCGCATATTGCGATAAAATGTCACTCTAAGTTTATTTGCAGATAACTTGGATAACTTACGCACATATTCAATATTGCTAAGTGACATTCAAATAAACAAATGAATAAAATGAATACAATCAAAACCTTAGCATTAAAAAAGTGACGTGAAGTGTCCGATTTTTTTCATTTTTGATTCAATTTTTTTGGATGGAACCTGAATCCCAGACTTATATGATACATCCGCTCGCATGAGTGTTAAAAAATATTGTTTGTAACACGGACAGTATTGTCAATTTCACTTTCGAGCGAATGCCCTCACTTCGTTCGTGCGCACAATTTCGCTCTCGAGTAATATTGACAACCTCGCCCTAGTTACAAAATCTACTATCATGATTAATATAATATACGTGGTCTGTTAGAAAAGTATCCGACCTTATTTTTTATTTTGAAAACCTGATGGATTTGAATCTTCGTGCGCATGCGTGATTTTTTTCCCGCCTGTAGATAGCGTCAGTTGCTGTCGAGCAGTGTTCGAGTGACGTAGTGTGTAGTGCTCTCGTCGATTTTTCAATGCAAGTAAAAATCACCAAAGAGTACTATAGGGATGTCCTACATCGCCTACGTGGTGCTGTGCGGCGCAAGCGACTTCTCTGGTTCCACAGGCTCCTTACTCACCTGATATGGCCCCCTGCGACTTCTGGCTATTACCCAAAGTCAAGAGGCCATTGAAAGGAACGCGATTTCAGACACGAGAGGACATTATGCTGCAACGACAGCCTAGCTAAACTCGATTCCGAAAGAGGCTTTTTCGGAATGCTTCGAACAATGGCGGCACCGCTGGGAGAAGTGTGTGGAGTCCCAAGGAGACTACTTTGAGGGTGATTAGGTTTCCAACGCTCCAGGTATGCCAGTTTTTTTTACCGGCTAAAGGTCGGATACTTTTCTAACAGACTTCGTATACTCTTAAAACCACGTTTCAAAATGCTCTATAAAAATTGAAATACGCTCAATAAAAGATAAAAATATGCCTTTAAAAAATATATGCTCTTAAATCTGAAATACAATTTATGGAAAAATGATGAATTACAGGTAATTTATATCATAAATTTTATCTTTTTTATACAAACAAGAACAACTGAAACCTAAATACAAAAGAAAAATGCTGCTACATTTCAAAAGAGCTTAGGATTAAAACGGGTATTGATCGAACACACAGAATTTATTTATATTTTTTTATTACAATGAATGGAAAACATCTCATTTGAGTTCTCAAAAAGAAAACTATGCATGTGTGATCATAGTATATATTTGTGCATGGAAAAACTTCGTTCTACATCAACCGAAGTTATAGGCGTAAATATAAATGCCATTGCTTGAATAATGCAGTGTGTTTGAAAAAGAACTCCTTAGTTTTAAGTTTAAATTTAATGTCAAAATTAATGAAAAACTAAATTAACGAGTATAATAAAAGAGAGTACTTTCAAGTTTTGTTTTAACATTAATGGACTTCAACGTGCGATCCATTTGCGCTGCACACGTCGCGATGATATTCCTTTTCTCACTACGCATTCGCCAACATATCAGGTGTAACTGTCCTAACCGCCGCGACGATTCTTTCGCGTAAATGATTGATGTCTCGGATCTTTTCATTGTACACATCATTTTTATGTGACCCCAAAAGAAAAGTCCAATGGGGTTAAGTGCCGGGCTTCGCGGCGGCCAAGAGATTGGGCCAGTTCTGATTATCCATCTTCCCGGAAAACAAATGTCTAGAGCCGCGTGCATGTGGTTACTGTAATGAGGTTAGGTTAGAGGAAAACACAAGCCCTTTTTCCGCCTCAATATCATCCATTTGGAGAAAGACATACTCTGCTTACATGTCATAGTAATTGTCGCCATTTATTGTTTGTTCTACAAAAATTAATACGATCAATACGAATAACACGATCTTCCATCAAGTCGCACCAAACATTAACTTTGGGAGAGTCCCGTTGATGGTGAATAAATTTATGAGGATGCTCTGACCGCCAAGTTTTTGAGTTGTGAGGGTTTACTGTTCCACTAACCTGAAATGTAGCCTCATCGGAAAAGAAAACATTTTTTAACAAATTTTCATCATCATCAATTCAGTTTAGAAAATTAACAGCAAACTCTAACAGCTATTTTATCAGTCGGTTTTATTTCTTGTAACAGTTGCAATTTGTCGGCACGCAAATGAAGTCTTTTACATATAACATTATACACGGTACCTTTAGACAATCAATTGGGGACTACATCTGAGCACTGACTTTTTTGGTCTCCGAACACACGAAACATGGATCTCTTTTACATCTTCAGAAGTTCTACCTGGCGATTTCCCTTTTAAAACACTACCGATTTCCTTGAAAGAATGTTCCGTGTATCACTTTGAACAGTTTCTATGACACTTTAAAACTAGGGAGTTCTTTTTCAAACGCAGTGTACTATATTTATTGACCATTGTTGTAGATCCTCTAGATTTTTTCTCACATTTTTTCATAATGGAACAACTGCGATTTTTTAAATAACCGTAGCAAGTTTTTTTTTCACAAAGTTAGGTGCTTCACCGTTTACGCCATTAATTACATCCTGACCATGTTCTTCTACTTTAATCTGTTTAGCGAGCGGTAGCCCGGACGTTTCAAGCGAACTTCAAGGAATCCGTAATTTGAGGCAATGAAAATAAAGTTAAACTTTATTTCACCGTCACTTAGCTCCACAGTAGCTCCTTTGAAATTTTGATGGATGCGGCCTGTTCTTCGTCCAATACGTTCACAATTATTTCGAAGTTGGTGGCATAGTACACGGCGGCATCAATCGTAGTTTCATCGATTGAAATCCATAAAAAAATCATTTTCGACGCAATTTTTTATGTGATAGATAGTGCTTTTGTGAAGGTCTTTCACGTAATTGTACCGAAGAGTGATTTCTGATGGCACTTTGTATTCGTGCTGTACTGTGCTGCTTTGCAAGAGGATTGGGTTACGGGACTAATACCCCTCCTGACCGGTATTAGTCGGTCCGACAAGGCGATACAATCTCGCCCAAACTTTTTACCCTATCGTTAGAGAACGTATTTAAAAATCTTTTTTGGGTGCGAAAAGGAGTCGACATCGACAAAAGCCGCCTTAACCACCTACACTTTGCCGACGATTTTGTACTAACCAGCAGCGACCCAGATGAACTAGGAATTAATGCTACGTGAACTCGAAGAAGTCTCCCAAGCGGTCCCAATCTTCAGATAACAAAAATCATGAGTCCGAGCAATATAATGGTCACCATCAGTAATCATACCCTTGAGCAAGTCGATGACTCGTGCATCTTGCCGGTCGCAAACTATGGGCTCGAGACTGTAACTCTAATGATGTACAGCGTGAATCGACTTCGAGTCTGCCATTGAGAGATGCTTCCAACATTCGAAATGAAGAAATCAGGAAAACAGGAGCGAGTGGTGCATCTTAAGTGGCAATGGGCGGGTCATACAGCGAGAGACAACATCAAGTGGACTAAAATCCTCAGACAAGATGTGGGGACGCCTTCCGACGCCACGCGGGAGGAAACTGGATGAAAGTAGCCCAGGAAAGTTCGATATGGAAAGTTTGGAAGAAGCCTATGATTAGGAGTGGACGAAAACAGGCTAATAGAAGAAGAAATACTATGATGTATACAATTGACATTCTTTAAAACCAATTGAGAAAGAACAACTTCTGTAGTAAAATAATGAGATTCAGCTGTTGTTTTACTAAAACTAAAATTATTAACTTCGTGCAATCCGATATTTTTACCGCATATTTTATCAAATATCAATGTAAATTATCTAACCGTGCAGTAAGATACCGCGCAAATTTGGAAATTACGTTAAATCGAAGTCGATAAAATGGAGGTTTTTTATGTATCTATCTTTGATTTTGATACTAATCAATTTGATATGCGCTTAGTTCGTGGCTTCCAATATGCCACTAATAACACTCATTCATTCATTTCCGAATCCGACACACCAGTGTTTACATTCAGGCCCTTCTTTTCCAATAGTTGGCAGCGTCTATCGCCCTGTCATTTGCCACAATTAGGTCTTCCATCGTGCTTGCCTCTCCCATGTTGGGACATCTGAGAAGGTGGCTATCGCCACCTGAAGCGATCCTGATCGATTTGCAGCGCGTCACTCCTGTCCTTAGTCTGTTCAGTGATTTCCATGTCGCGCGTGGTAAAGTTTTCCCAATGGCAGCTCCTCTCGGGGTTCGATCCGCAGGTTTGGGTGTTGTTCTTTCCATAGTTCTATGCGGCGTTGTTTTGGGCATGTTTGCAGTTGTTGCGTATGTTGGAGAAAGCTCTTCCTTGATTTTAGTCGTCGCTTTTCTGGTTGTTGGTCGTGTAGAAGGTGCCGCCTATCTCCGATCTGCTTCTGACGCTCTGTTTCGGATGCTACTTTGCGTCTGACGTATGCTGGGGTAATTCCAGATAGGTGATACAGCTTCTCGATAGGTGTCGGTCTCAGGCAGCCTGTTATAATCCTGCACGTCTCGTTTAAGGCCACGTCGACATGTCTTGCGTGAGCAAGGGCCGATGTATGCAGCACGTCAGGCTGCGCTGCCCATGTTGTGCCAGTAAGCTTCCAGATGATATTATTCCTAGCACAAACTTTGGTCTTTGTATTCTGGCAGTGTTTTTGGAAAGATAGTGTGCGGTCCAGTGTTACGCCCAGGTACTTTACAGTGTCGCATGTTTCGAGTTCTTGTGATTTGCAGTGATTTGCAGCTTCTTGTGTGTATCCTTATTTCTCAGATGAAATGCACATACCTGGGTTTTGCTGGGGTTCGACTTCAACTGGTTTATGTCGTAGTACTGTGCCATGTTTTCTAATGGCTCCGTCATCGGCCATTATCCGTCATCGGCCGAAGTTTGCTTGGGCGTCGACGACCGAACTCGGACGTTTGAATCAAGCACTTGTAAAGAAAGAAAGAAAGCGCGTACACAAACACGACCGTCATCATCCGACGATGGTTATGTGTACGCGAGCCACAAGGCTGTAGTTAGTTTATTCTCGACTTCTTCGAAGCTTTTCCCCTGTGCTGCGATGGCTGTGTCATCCGCATAGATGAAGTGACGTGTCGGTTGGTTGGTCATATGTGTATACGTTGGAAAACATACGAGCCAGTACACTTCCCTTTGGTAGACCATTCCTCGGGTCTCTCCATCGACTCCTTTTTTCCTGCAGTGTAACATAGAAGCGCCTGTTCTGGAACAGAGTTTTCACCAGTTCAGCTAGTCGATAGTCCTTGGTAAGATAATCCTTTTCTCCATTGGTTTTTGGTGGTTTACGGTATCATATGCCGCTGCCAAGTCAATAAAGGCTACACCAGTAATTTGCTTGCGCTGGAAGTCATCTTCAATATGTTGTGTTAAGTTTATAACTTGGGCGCAGCAAGACCTTTCCGGTCTAAACTCTGCTTGCTCTTATATTATGCTTTCGTCTACTTTACCAGATATGCGATTCAGCATCAATCTTTCGAAGACCTTGAAGAGATGACATAGTAATGATACAGGTCGAAAGCTTTTAGGTTCTGCAGGATCCTTTCCCGGTTTCAACAGCGCGACTAAAGCCTTCCTCCATATTTTTGGGATTTGCAACTTCGTTGCACAGCAGTTCATTAAGTTAGTGTTCCTTGCAATGGTCACAGTTCCAAAATGTTTTATTTGTTCTGTTCTTAGATCATCTAGTTCATTATTTTTTAAGCTGTTAATGGCAGTTTTTAATTCACTTCTTGTGAATGACTCAGCTTGACACTCAGTTTCGTTGTATGCATCCCTTTGTATTTGAGTTTTGGGTCCTTCTTTAGGTCCTTCGGTTCATTAGCAGTTGGTGTGCGATATGGCCTGAAGTGACCAGTGTCAGGTTCGGAGTAGCACTTGTGGGGTCGTTGCTAAGATTTTTGATAAATTTCCAGGTCAGCTGTTCTGCTTCGTATCCAGATCTTCCATCATTGTTCGCCACTTATCGGAGTTAGCTCTAGAGATTGCTTGCATCAGATCTTAGCCCGTATTTATGGTATCCTCGGAGAAGGGGTCGTCCTCATATTGGGTTCGGTACTTCTTCAACAGGTCTGCTTCTTCTGGAGTAAGACCTGGTATGTATTAGGTTCTGCATCCCCTTGGGATGTGTTTTCTTGAGATAGTCTCTTGACGATGCCGTTGAAAGCATGATAGTTTTCGGGCTTTGCTTCCAGGGAGGTGATCTCGTGGTCCAGATCAGATGCAAGCTCATTCCATCTTGCCTTCCTGAAATTAAATCGCCTTTTGAAGGGAACACTTTCAGGCGTAACTGCTGCATAGATTACGCATGTAATGGGGCGGTGCTATGTTTTTGGGAGTGGATATTCCACATGTTTTGTTGATAGGGGCACAAGTGTGTCCGAGACAAAAATGTTATCCAGGTTATAGCCCCTTCTCCAGCTACCGCTATTGAAGGACGGAGGCAGCTTGGGGTCGTGTATCAGGTGCAAATTCTTGTGCTCTGCCAAGTTCTCCAGTTTAGCTTCATTTGCATCGGTCTGGTTATATTTCCATATTGTGCTGTGGCAATTGAAATCGCCAGCACGATCCTCCCGTCTAGCGACCGGAAGTTGGGCGCCTCTTGAAATTCGAAGGCTGCATTGGGCGGTTTGTATATGGACGTGACTGTGAGGGACTTTACCTCCACTGAATCTAAATGTTGTCGTGTGACGTGAATGCCACAGAAATAGGATTTTAAGATCAGGTCTCGCAAATACGGCGCTTCCGTACTGATCGTGGGGCCTTTCAAAGACCAGTCTCATTCCCGCGATCTTGGGTCTCTGTCCAGTGGGGCCTCTGTAAGTTTACTAAGATGTCGCACTTGGTGGCTCTTGTCAAGTCAAATAAAATGGTTTCTTTATCCTTAGAAAGTCCTTCAATGTTAATTGAGGTCGTCTTAAACATTGGCTTTGATAAAAACGGTGTAGGAAGGATTAGCCGGCTCTTGTCGTCTCCAGGGGACGCCCGATTGCAGTAATTAACACTCTCTACTCACAATCTACGTGAAGGCTCCTTCCATGCTCCACATACATACCTTTTTATTTAGTACTTATTTCAAGTTTTCGTTAGATTTAAACGTGAAAAAACGAAATGAATAACAGCTTCTAAGTGAATGATATGACGTTTAATGATTGTTTGAAAATCACGGAGTACTATATTTAAAAATAGTATCAACGCGCAGCTCTCAAACAATCAACGAATAGTAAACCAAACGCTCTTGTGTCTTATCAATTATTACATAACATTAATCGTGGACTGTTACATACGTGTGTGTTATGATGTATTTACATTGTCCACGAACTGTACGATAATGGGCATTTACAATAGTTGTAGATAAATATCTTAACGTATATAAATCGATGTCAATAGACTCAAATAACGATGATCTGAAAGGATTTGATAATTTTTCGTTAAATACAAAAGATATGTAAGTAAGAATATGCAAAAGGGTACCCGGGTATTGACATAAGGGTTAATGCAGCTTGAGACGTTGCCAGAATTTTAAGAGGAGCGAGTTGATCATTATTGGCAAACAATGTACCAGATTTGAAATATGCGAGCAATGATCCAAAATACATAATAATCTCTCGAATAGTCCCAGTGTGTTGTTGTCTTATAGGAATGCTGACTTTGAGGCATTTTTTCCGAACGATGTCTGAACGAACATTAATTGCATGTTTAGCCGTATTATTTTAAGCCACATTTTAGTTCCATTGTTTAGTTTAGCCACATTTTAGGTCCGTTGATTTCGATTTAGTTCCTATCACACAAGATTTGATAACTAAAGCACATCAATGCTTTAAGGATTGTTTGGATGCGGAAAAGGGAAAAATGCCGAAGCAGCTGAAATCGTATGGAATGAAGACCCCAGACTAGAGCAAGCAAAAGAAAATTTGGCACAAGGAGAAACGGAGATATTAAAAAATTAGAAAATAAACTTGAAGAAATGCTAAAACAACAGAAATTGAAAACTTAAAGTAGGAATTGGGGGTAAAATAGTATACTTAACGTATGATGGCATGTTTCTCAAAATAAATGGGATAATTTTATTGCAACAGCAATATATTTAGTGAAGTGTTACGAAGTTAACAAGGAATAAAATAATTATCGAATTTTAATATCTTTCAAAATAGTTATATAGGTAAATAGCCATATTAAATAGCCAAATAGCCATAGGGTTGTAATTAGCCATATTTATTCCGTTTTGCCCCATGGGTGGGGCACATTGGCATTTTATGATTAGATATGATGGCATAATATGATTAGATATGATTATTTATTTTTATTTATTTATTTACCAGAAAAATTAGAAACAATTATATACATAAATACACATATTCATATACATATCTATCCTATAGAGATGGTTATACCATCTGTACATACGTACATATGGATACAACAAATATAAAATCACAAATATACTTTAATATACAAATATACTTACAAAAATATAAAAAATCAAGACAAGAATCAAAGCAAACTAAAAGTACATACAATAGAAAATCAAAGATATAAAGATTTAATAGCAATATGGCTAGATTTTTTAATTTTTCAATTTTAAAAGTTATTATTAATGTTTTAATGAGTTCAAACATTTGTGCTTTCATTGCAGTCAAATAATGTGCCAGTTCTGCTTCTTGATCGTCAGTGAATACTTGCCCCATTCCGTTTTGCCTCCTCCAAACTCTTCTTCAATAATCGAAAACTTGTTGCTACAAGTTTGAATAGGGTGGAGTGATCAACTGTTCAAAAATATGTTTTTACTTCTTACGTGTTATCACCACTGATGTGGAGACTGGTGGTTGCTGAATTAGTGGCTAGGTTGAACGACCTAGACATTAAATGTCAAGGTTAGGCCAATGACATAGTCATCATAGTCACATAGAGCCAGAGGACAGTTTGAGGAAACGCTCTGTGAAATCGTACAGAGAGGCCTCAAAGCAACAAATAGATGGTGTCAAAAAGTGGGACTGAAACTCAACCAGAGCAAAACCACGGTGATACAATTTGCTAGGAAAAGAAGACTAAACTACCTACAACCCATACTGTTAGATTTGACTTTGAGTTAGATGACTGGAGGGCAGTAGAATACAAACAGAAGATAAAATATCTGCGATAAAGTATCACTATTTAGCAGACACCTACGGAACGCACGCTGTTGAGGTGGTAGGACAAGCCAAACGCTTTCTAATGGTGAGAAGAAATATGGCAGAGAAAACGTGGGGTTGTAACCCTATAATCCTGCCATGGATGTAAAACATGATAGTGAGACCTGCGATCAGTTACGGAGCAGTGGCATGGAACTGCTGCTGGATCTGACTACATTGCACCTTGTCGCGGAGGGGGCCGCTAGATCGACAATTGTAAAGTTCAGCAAGAAGGAATAGGCAGAGGTAAAATAATCGGGAGCAGAGACGGGAAGAGTCTGGCTGCCAAGATCTCCTTGCTGGAAGTAGCAAAAGAAGAATTGGTATGCAAATACCATTTCGAGAAAAATACATAACAGCAATGTGTATTATTAGTAAAGCCGATTGGAGCGAGCATACCACATAGAGCATAGTGCTGTCAAGTGGTATATGGATGGTTTGAAGATATAGGTACTGGTGCATGAGTGTTTGGACCTCGTATCAAATAAAGTATAATCTTGATAATCCGACACATATGGGACCATCGCGGGATTATCAAAGAAATCTGGTTTGTCAGGATTAAAACAAAACAATAACAATTTTATATATTTTATGCTATTGTATTTCAGAAAGAATAAAATATGTATGTAGGTAAATGTGTACATCCAAAAAAATATGTACAAACGTAGAACAGATAATAAGACAATTGTGGAGTGGAGTTAGCTTGGTCAGAATCGTTAATCAAGTTTTCAAGAGTTCAAGATTTCAAAGCAGGGTATGTTTGTCAGACCTTTTTCCAAGAACACTGGATGGTGTTGTTTTTGATTTATTTCTTCTGTGCGCGAATTTTATATCTGGCGCAGGGCAGCGTAAAGAAAAGACACGTGTTTCCCTAGCGCGCCGGATTACTGAACGTGCCGGATTAGCCAACCTCCGGAATATCAAGATTATACTGTACTTTGAATCCATGGCAATCTACTCAAGTATCTTCCAAGCAGAGGTTCATGCGATCGAAAGATGTGCACAATTTAACCTCGACAGGAACTACCACTAAAAACGAATTGCTATCCTGTCAGATAGTCAAGCAGTCATCAAGGTTATTAGCTCATATACCATCAGATCCAAACTGGTAAGGCACTATGTGGGCAGAAAAAATAAAGTAACGCTATATCGGGTACCAGGACGTACTGGTATAGAAATGGAGTAGCCGATTACCTAGCAAACAAGGGATTCAGTAATCCATTTATGGGTCCAGAACCTTTTTACAGTATGAGTATGAACACCATCCACAAAAGTTATGATGAAGAAATAAGAGAACAATGGATGAAAACCTGGAAAGAACTTCCAGGACTAAGACAATCCAAAGTAATGCTGCGATCTTTTAACCAGAAAAGAACAAAAACTTGCCTGAAACTGAACAGGAACAAGTTTAAAATTCTGACAGGAGTCCCGACTGGACACTGCAGACTTAAAAAACACCTCAGGGCCCTAGGCCTAGAGGAGGATGACAATTGCTGATTCTATGCCTCTGCAGAGGGAACCCCATACAACTGTTCAAAGACTACGGTGCACTATACACATATGTATCTTGGGTCTCACTGCTTGAATGCAAAGGAGTTGCAGTCCTTGAATCCCACCTAGATCCTGATATTCCTAAATGAAACAGGACTAGAGAAGGCGATCAAAATGGGTAAGTATATCTATGATTAGAGGAAGAAGGTGGAGTAAAATAGATCTATAAAAGTTGCAGTACAAATCACCACTGAAATCTACAATCTACAATATAAGGCACTATGTGGGCAGAAACGAACAAACCGTTATAGTCAGAAAAGTTTTGTTCTTGAAAGAACAAAATATGCAGGAAGGCATTTAAGATAGCTAAGGAAGTTGTAAAAAGTACCCTAATCTACTACCCTAATATCTGCAAGAAATAAAAAAATAAGGAATCAGTCAATTCCAACTAAAATCGAC
Source organism: Phosphuga atrata (assembly GCA_944588485.1). Taxonomy (NCBI): domain Eukaryota; kingdom Metazoa; phylum Arthropoda; class Insecta; order Coleoptera; family Silphidae; genus Phosphuga; species Phosphuga atrata. Next base: position 12,583,161 of record OX155895.1, on the reverse strand, counting down.
GAACTGATCTAATATAATATTGTCTAATCTAATATACAAATATTGTTGTATTCAAATATTTTTTATTACTCATGCGTTAAAAGTACTATCTTGGCGCACGTTTTTTAGTGCGCTAAATACAATTTTTGGCTGTATTACCACATAACCTGCGTAACGCACGCAAATATTCAATATCGCTGAGTTACATTAAAAAAAAATTAAATAAACAAAATAAATTAAACAAAATCAAGGCCTCTTAAACCTATTAAAAAAGTGACGTGAATGTGACAGAATTTTATTTTCATTACAAAATAAAAATCAAAGAAAACGTTTTAAAATGAGCTAAATATCACAGATATTAAGTAAATTTATTTATTAATAACATAAGATAAGATATGAATAATAATAAATTCAAATGATGATAAATTTATGGAGAATTAAACTTAAACTTATTATCCCAAGATTGAGAAATGAGAAATCAAAAATTGATGATTTAAATATTTATATAAAACAACAAAATAAAGAAAATCCAATAAGCGCTAACTGTATTGTGCTAACTGAACACACTACACACACTCAACACACTTTAACAGAAGGTGAGGAGAAGTTTATAAATATTGATGGTTACAAACTAGACTCATGTAACACAAGAACCAATCATATTAGGGGTGGATATTGCATTCTTGTTAAAAATTATATTGATTATCTAAGAGTGTCAATTTTGATTTTGAGTGTAGTAGTATTGAAATACCAACCCAATCGGTTATCATTAATGTATATCGAGCACCAAATAGCAGCATTCAAAATTTCTTCATAATTTTGGAAGAAATATTACAGTTATATAAATAAAAGAGAAAAAAATTTATTCTATGTGGGGATTTCAACATTAATCTACTAAATGCCGACAACAACAATGTTATCGAGTTTAGAGATATATTAAAATCATTCAATTTGATTCCTAAAATTACTGAACCAACTCGCGTGACAGTAAATAGTGCCACTTTAATAGATAATATTTTTACCAACATTTCAGAATTCAATGCCTCTATTATAAACTTATCAATATCTGATCATTATGTACAACAAATGTCTTTTTGCACACCAATATAAAGAACATAAAACTCAATTTACAGAAATCGAAAAACAAATAAAGAAAAGTTTGAACTCATAAAAGATGCTCTTATGCAAGCAGACATATGTAATAAGTTAATAAATATCACTGATGTTAATACATTCTATGGTGATACTGGAGACTGATTTCTTATTCTTAAAAAAGAGAGTTCTTATTCTTAAAAAAGCAAATTCTTCATTTTTGATTCTATTTTTTTTTTGATGGCCCCTGGATCCCAAACTTGTATGAACCGTCCCCTCGCATGAGTAATAAAAAATATTATCTGCACCACAGGCGGTATTGTCAATTGCCCTCTCGAGCGAATGTGCACACTCAATTCGAGTTGCTAACAATTTTGCCCTCATGACCAATTGACCACTTACCGCCCTAGTTGCAAAATAAACTATTTTGTGTTTAAATCCCTAAAATCTTTTTAGTGTTTCACTCGTAGTATACCAATACTTTTTATCAGGTCAATAAATATTACTTCAAATATCAAAAAGTGTGCTTTAAAAAACACACCACTATTTTCCGTATATTAAGGACACTAATGCAACTTTATTCAAAGACCTCAGTCACTGGAAGTCCTGTGAGTTGCAATATTTTTTTTGTGCGATATTTTGTAGTGATGTAGTTTGTCAACTCGATTTTTTAAACCGGGTTAACTCGAGTTAAGGATAATTCGAGTCAACTCGATTTTCGATTTACCAACGCGAGTTGATATGCTGCATCACCGACCGACTAAACGGTTTGGCTCCTTTACGATCATGGTCAACGGCGTAAACGCAATACATCGTGGTGCCGATATACCGTAATACGTAAAGTAAATATTTTCTACATATTGTAGGGTAAGTTTACCGTAATAATGCCAGGTCCTAGAAAAAGATCAGTGGTGTGGGAAGTGTTTAGTTTACCCATTGACGGAAAAGTAAAATGTAAAACATGTTCTAACACATTCTGGATATACAACCACAATGATGAATCATATTTAAAAGAAACATCCCAGTGAAAACATTGGCTTGATGGCGCTCGATAGTAATACAATAAAATCAACAAGTCAATTTAAAAAATCAATTTTAGATGAATCGCCGATGCCGTCGATGGCTGTTCCGGTTTCGTCAAATGATGTCGAACCTCCAACAAAAAAATTAAAACAAAGCCGTTTAAATTTGAATCTATACAATAAATCTGTGCAGAAATCTGGGGACGATGCCCAAATGCATATGATAGTCAAAGATTACCAGCCATTACAAATCGTTGAAAATGAAGGTTTTCGCAAATTTACCAAAACATTAAACTCCGAGTACGAAATTCCATCTAGAAAAAAACTTACAAAAATGATTGAAGAAAAATATGACTTAGAGTCCAGAGCTTACAAAAAGAGATTGGAGGATATTGAATACATTGCAATAACATCTGATATTTGGTCATCAGATAGCAATAAAAGTTTTATAACTGTGACACCTCATTTTATACAAAATGTAAAATTACATTCATTTGTTATTTCCACTTCAGAAATACTAGAAAGCATACATGGAGAAAACATAGCAAATGCTTTTCAACTAGTATTGGATGATTGGAAAATTCAAAAATAGTCTGCATAGTCACTGATAACGCTGCACCTATGAAAAAGGCAAGTAGTGAGATTCTTAAAAAACGAAACCATTTATGTGTTGCTCAAACACTTAACCTTGCTGTCAAAGACTGTATAGATAAAGAAAGGGCTGAAGAATCTGGATAACAGTCAAATATTACAAGTATTAAAAATGTGCCGTTCGATTGTTTCCCACTTCAAGCATAGCAGCAAGTCGTCCTATGCTTTACTTGACATGCAAAAACAAATGAGTATGGATTTACTAAAAGTAAAGCAAGATGTTCGTACCAGGTGGAACAGTACTTTCTACATGCTGGAGCGCTTAATCAAATTGAAGGTACCGCTTTCTGCTCTTTTACCTACATTGAATTTACCACCATCAAATTTAGAGTCTCATGAGTGATTATTGGCTGAAGAAATGGTGGCGCTTTTACATCCTTTTGAACAGGTAACTGTCATTTTATCTGGAGAAAAATACCCATCCCTGTCTTCTGTCATACCTCTTGTATTTGGTCTCAGGAAGGCTGTAAACAGCAAAACTCCACTGACAGAGTCAGGCAAGTTTTTACAACAAATTCTTGACAATGTAGTAGAAAAACGACTTGGAATTTATGAAAATAATAGAACAGCAGCCATAGCTACCTTTCTTGACCCTCGATCTAAGAAAAGAGCATTCTTATTAGAAAGTAATGCTAAGAATGCACAAATGTGGGTAATAAATGAATTACAGGACATAATATCAGTTTCAACAAATACCTCACATTTACGAGAACAACCATCAACTTCTACTGCTACTGTATCTGAATTGACCTGCTCAGATGATGACATTTGGGCTGTTGTGGATAAAAAAATAACAAAATCGAAAGAAAAGTGTGCTCCATATTCTTCAGCTGCTATGATAGTAAAACAGTACGTTGAAATGCCATATTTAGATCGCAAAAATGATCGACTTCAATTTTGAAGTGGAATAGAAAGTTTATTTCCATCATTGTTTAAAATGGCGAAAAAATACCTTTGTATACCGGCTACATCAGTTCCATCAGAAAGATTATTTTCGAAAGCTTTTCGATTTTTTTAATATTTAGTATCATTTAAAATCCATTACACATTTTTATGCAAAAAAAAGCAGTTTTTCTATGAAAATTAATGGGCGAAAAAGAAAATGCTTCGTTTATAAGTGCCAATTAAGACCAGGGGCGTCCATAATCTAATTTATAATAAACTTCATATTTTTCTGCTAACTCGGTTTGGATAACTCGGTTTGAAATCGGGTTACGCAAATTTTTAACCGGCTTAACTCGAGTTAACAAAAATACGAGTTTGCCCATCATTAATATTTTGTGTGTTCATATATTTACACTTCTATGTCAAATGCAAACTCAAAAAACATGTGTTATTTCAAAAGTGAGTTTATTTAGTATTTTTGTAGCATGCTAACATGATAATATATATTTTTTAAAACCCTGAATGATAGAAATTTGGGATTTCCACAATTTCTGAGATGAAGGGTAACAAAATATCAACAGGAGTTGAAATATTAGTCAAAATGTATTTATTTCTTTGTCTAGAAAATTCTTTATTGACATTTTCTTGTTTTTGTTACAGACCTTCATTCATATCAAATTCATTTGTTAAAGATACCATAACAGTAATACTTATATTATAAATTAAATAATTGTAAAAAATCTAGAAATTATTAACAGCAATAAATTTCCAAAATGAAAACAATTCCAAATTTGTATACATTTAACGATTAACAATAATTCTTATATTATAAATTAAATAATTATAATAAAAAAACTAGCAATGATTAACAGCAATAAAACTCTCAAATGAAAGGATATTTTAAAATTTGTATACATTTAACGATTAACAGTAACACTTAATATAAATTAAATATATCTAAAAAAAAACCTGCAATGATTAACAGCAATAAATCTCTTAAGTGAAAATATAATTCAAATTTTGTATACAATCAACAGTAATACTTTACTTATAATGTTAAAAAAATGTAGCAATGATTAACATCAATAAATCTCCCAAGTGAAAACATAATTCAAAACCCATTAAGCTATAAAACCCAGGGACATTATTCCCTTTTTGCTTGTGAGTAGCACTTCCGCGATGTTTCCGCTTGTCAAGACGATGCCGCTAGTGTCATTTAAGGCCCATCCGATATTTTTCCACTTTCCTATTCTTAACAGGTATGTGCCAAAAACGCCGTGTCCTGTAATGGCTTGGGTCATGTAATGGTCTACCTCGCTCCAGGGTTTCTCGCACCATACTCTGACATTTTTTATGACTGTTTTGGTACAGCCGTCGTACTTTTCCCACAGGTCTTGCCATGATGACAGCAAGTCCTCCCTCGCTTCCTTTCCGCTGGCGGGCGATAGCCAGCACGATCTCTGTAGAGCTCCATAGAGGATGATGGAGTAAACTACGGATGCTAACATTCTTCGTTTATTTGTTGTGGGACCATTAACATTTGGCATTATCCTGGCGAGAGAGTTGAGGGTGTTTGTGACTTGTGCAGGTGTTCTTTATATGTTCGGTCATTCGTATATCCTTGTCTATAGTCCATTTTTATAAGAATGCAGTAACTAGAAACCTGATTTACGCTATGACAAATGTTGAATCTAGTTACAAAATCTGGCGCTAAATTCAAATATAGTTACTTGAATATAAAAGAAAAAAGTTTCTTGAATATAAAAGAAAAATACAGGCTAAATACACCAAATGGCAACAATAGTAATACAATACAAACAAATAGAGAAAAATGCAAAAAAACTAAATGATACAAACAGATTAGATGGCAATTATTGTGAATTGACAGTTCAACATGCATTGGCGTACGAAGAAAATATACTTGGAGTTATTTTTTATCTTTAAATTTAAAATTGAATATTATATTATATATAAAACATTATTGTATAATATAGTACTTATTAACCGTAGTATAAATTAACGTTCTATTATAGTTAGAAATTATTCGTAGTATTATATTCATTTAATTACATATCACCAAATTCTACGCCGGTGCAAATGTATGTGAAAAGAGAGATATGGCGAAGTAAATATCGTCGGTGTGAACTTCTCCTTGATTTAAGCCAATCCGAGAACAAGGTCAAATAGCCCTGTCTTCCCTGTACTGCATTCTTTAAAAAATGGACTATAGGTGGATATTTTATCGAGTTTCTGGATTTTGTTGTTTCCCCGCTTATTTTTATCTTTGTCTTTTGTTGTCTGTGAGTTTCCTGCGGCCTGCGAGAAGGACCATTTCTCTTTTTTTTTGGCTGCTAATTTGATGACCATTTCGTCGAGTTGCTCCTTAATTGTGATAAAGGCTTCGCTTTCTCTTTTAAATCTTCGCTGCTCCTTGCGGACACGACTACTCCAAGATCATTCACGTGTGCTACTGTGGTCACACCGCTTTCCATTTTTAGTCTCAAGATTTTATCGTAGAAAACGTTCCACAGTGTTGCTCCAAGTACCAATCCTTGTGGTATCCCGCTGGATGTCTTTATTTTTGTTCCCGTATCCGTCACCACGTATTTCTCTGTTATTCAAGTTAAAATGTATTTGATATAATTTATATTATTTCATTTAAACACTATTTTATAATAATAATATTTCAAGGGATTATATAAATCGCTCATAAAAACAGTTTATAGGGTTTAATTATTTTTGGAGGTATTCGCTGATATTTCTCGTTATCAATGCATCAATTACATCTGTTACGGTAAAAGTAAGCCTTCTTGGTTGGTAAATGTGAATTCAACTTTGTAATACATGTGCTGTTCGACAAACCTGTATTTTTGAGGTTATTGTTGTGTTTGTTAAGCTTCAGTTTGCTATTTTATTTTCTCTAATTGTTTTTATGAGCGATTTGTATAATCCCTTGAAATATTATTATTATAAAATAGTCTTTAAATGAAATAATATAAATTATATCAAATACATTTTAACTTGAATATAGAAGTGTATTTTATTTCTGTTTATTATTCTTTTTACTTTTACCGAAATACGTTGGAAAATGTGGACTTTTACCGGTAAAAGTAAATATAAGAAGTTGATCTCAAATTTAAACTCACATTTACCTATCAAATTGGTAGATGTGCACATGTATCGGCAAATCTGCACATTTGCCGATTTGGTACTTTTACCGTAACATATCCATCATCATTTCTAGGGTGCCGAGTTAAAGGCATTTTTGATGTCCACTGTTACGAGTGCCCATAAATTAGAAACATTTGAAATAAGGGCCGCTGCTGCACGAATTACAAGCAAACAGGCCCCAGGCCCTGACAGCATTGACCCGAACTTGTGAAACTTGTGTCTAACAAAAAAGTGGAGACAGTAAACTGCATTATGAATAAATGTCTCCTTGTAGGGACATTTTTTTCCAGACATTTGGAAGGTCTTCAAACTAGTTCTCATTCAGAAACGTCAGACCTATCTGCCTCATAAACTCGTTGGATAAGCTATTAGAGCCTTTTAATAAATCAAGACTCGTTCTGTTCTTGGATACCTTCTGTTTTATCGTTGGCCGTTTCCAGAACTTTTCTGATCGCGTCCACTGTAGATTTTCCGCTTCTGAAGCTGAGTTGGTTGGCGTGAATGGCTTCTTTGCTCTCTAGTTCTGTTTTGAGTCTTGATTTAATAAGAGCCTCTAATAGTAAACTATAAAAAAAACCCTACGAGTTTATGAGGCAGATCGGTTAGTAGGTCCTCACGTCATGCGCATTTTTTTTGTGTTTTTGAGTGAGAACTAGTTTGGAGACCTTTCAATTATCTGGAAATTTCCCTTCAAGGAGACATTTGTTCATAAAATTGGTTACTGTCTCCACTTCTTTGTTAGACTCAAGTTTTACAAGTTCGGGTACAATGTTGTTAGGGCTGGGCCCTTTTTGGTTTTAATTCGTGCAGCAGCGGCCGTTATTTCAAATGTTTCTAATTTAGGGGTGTTTACTGAGTTTTATTATTATTATTACTTGTTTCCGCCCACTCCGTGACAGGGCGGCTTGGGAATAGTTTTTTCACATGATTTGTCGCCCCTTTTTCTGTAAGGATGGTTTTGGTTCTTAGTTTCAGTTTCCCGGTTACTTTGTACGCCTTCCTCCATATATCGTTATTAAGATCATTACAAAATGATCTGTCTTTTTCTTTTGCTATCTCTTCAGCATTTGTTTATGGTTGCGATATTCCTCTTTGGCCTTGTCCACTTGCATTGTTATGCCGTGTTTTTTTTCTTTGCTTTTGTAAGTGTTCTTCTGGTCCGTGTGCAGGATCTTCGAAGTTCAGTAATATCGCGTGTCCACCAGTATACCGGCTGTACGTTGTACCGGTTTGACGGTTACTTCTGTGCTCGCATTTTGGAAAGTGTTTATTGCACAGCTCTGTTAATTCTCCGTGAGTTTTTTAGGCGTTGATGTTTCTGGTTTTATTAGTCATGCTTTTTCTGTGTTTTTGATAAATGTGGCCCAGTTGCGTTCTGTGATGTGCCAGCCACACCGGGTGGGTTGGCACGGCAGGGTATTTTTCTCTGCAGCAAGTTCAAAGGGGATCGAATGGTGGTCGCGGAGGTTCTCGGTCTCATCGTCTACCCTCCATTTTTTGATGAGCTTGCTTATGCCCTGTGTTGAGAACGTGACGTCTATGGTTGAACTGCCCCTGGATTCTTGGAATGTGAACTGGCCGCCTAGATTTAGAGTTTTTAATCTGAAAGTGAATTACAAGCCATAATTGCCACATAAATACTGGTTTTCTTCCCAATTTCTAAGTTTACCTTATGTAATAATAGGCTCTTACTTCCCGTAGTACTAAGTGACTGCATATGTAAATTTAACAAATATCTGTAGTGATAACACTGGTCAACATAAGTCAAAAAGTAAAAAAGTAAAAAAAATAAAGGAAACAACCTTTATTTTTTTCTGTTATTGGGTATTTCTATGGCCATAGAAATAGAGAATAGAAATAGAATATACCTTAATATAAATAAAATAATAGAATATACCTTTTGAAAAATACACTTTTATTATTTTGACAAAAAAATTCAAAAAATAATACATTCTGTTAACAAAATTTCAATTGAACACTAGCAAATGATCTATTATAAGATTTCCTTGAATGAACGACTTTAGGTAGGTCTCGTTGCAAACTCCAGCAGTAGTCTGCCATCATATGTGAGCCTCGCCGCCCCTAATAACGCTCTTCCATTGTCCGAAGATCCTGATGAAATCTTTCACCCTGCTCCTCACTAAAATCACCCAGATTTTATGGAAATCGGCCTAAAAGCGAGTACAGGAAGTGGGTTTTTTATGCTCATGTTGATACCTAGCTGTTGCAAGTTCGAAAGCATGCACTCAACAAGCTCGACATGGTCGTCAGATTTCTTTTTGCCTAGGAAATTACTCATAACCAAAACAAATGAATTCCAAGCTTTGGATTCGACCTCAGTTATTGATTTGACACAATTTTGATAGTTCACGAGTCGCCTAATCTGTGGCCCATCAAAAATACCAGCTTTCAATTTTTCTGTACTTAATCCTGGAAACTTGGGTGAAAGAAAATTAAAACATTTGCCACTTTTGTCAAGCGCCTTCACAAACTGTTTCATTATGCCGAGTTTAATATGAAGTGGTGGAAGTATGATGCGGTGTCGGCTAACTAAAGGCACGTTTTTAGCACGCACCAATTTTTATCTCTTCTCGCACTGGTCAAAGTTTTTCTGACCAATGGTGTTATTTGTCAAGAATGTCCCAGAGACACATGAAACAAGGGAACTTTGTGTACCCCCTTGTTGACCTAAAAGAAAGTTAACCATTTCACAGAACACAAATGACCCATTTGTGGTCTTGATACTTTTCCATAACCTTAGAAACATATGCGAATTCTTCTTTTAAAGTCGTCGAATATGCAATAGGTATAGATCCGTACTTGTTACCGCTATGAAGCAAAACACACTTTAAACCTCTTTTGCTGCTGCCTATGAAAAGACGCCAATCCCTACGGTTGGTACTGTTTTAATCCCATCTGTTAAATACCAACATCGTTACAAAAAAACTAAATCCTTCTCTTGAGAAAAATACGGTAACAGATTTTTTTCTCGGGTACAATAAAATGTAATGTTGGTTTCCAGAGTAAACATTTTTTTTTCTTTTAAACGAGATGCTAAAATGTTCGAAGCTTCTTTTGGTAAGTTCAGATCTCTTGCTAAGTCATTTAGTTCTTTCTGATTAAATGGTTAAGGTTTTGAAAGGCTACATTTGTAGTCCGAATCAGAGTCTTCACTTGATGTATTTCGTTCGGGTTCACAGAGATTTGGATCAGAAGATTTAGATGTGCTGGGTTGTACCTCTTGTGATTTTAATTGAGGTCGTTGAGCAGAAGATAAGTTAGGATATGACCACTTACTTCGATTTTCACGGTTAATTCCGTTTATTTTTACAACGCAGAAGTAGCAATCGTCATGATGGTTTCGAGGTTCTCGCCAAATCATGGATTTTACGAACATTATTGCATCTCTTTTTTCACTGGACCATAACCGTAGACATGCCACACATTACTAGCATAGAATATGAGGAACACGCGGCATATGTTCCCTGTAAGCTGCGCGGATGCGCAGTAGTTTTTGTGACATTTTAAAATCTGCGCAGATAAATTTAGTTTCCGCGCACTTATATTATGAGACGTTTATTTTGTCTTCGAAATTGGCGAAATTGTTAAATTATTTAAAATAGACATATTATTTAAAAAGAACATAGACAAGCTGTTAATAAACCACAATTATTGAAAAAATATTGATTTTATAAATGTTAATGGAAACATCTAAAGTCACGGTAGAAAGGGAAAAACAAGAACGCTGAAAAACTGATTTTGAGAAAGTTAATGTATCAATCGAAAATGTTATATAACGAATACGTATCAATGAATTCCGCTCCTAAAATCCATAAGCATATGGAAAGATTAAGTTGCCACAAAATTGGCGAAGTCCAAATTATGTTTTTGAATTCACCGAATGTATAAACAATATCCTGGAAAAAAATGTTTTTGACGAAATGAAAATTCAACCTTCCATACACTAATTGTAAACGAAAGCACCGATCTTTTAGTACAAAAAGTAATAATTTGGGATTTTAAATATCGTGATAATGATATAAATTACAAAACTTTATTTGTTGGTATTTTTCGAAAGTCAAACATTTGTGACAACAAGTCAATTGTAACAAAAAATTAAAAAATATATGTTCAACATAACTTAACATCAAATAGTATATTTTGCAACTAGTGTGGTAAGTTGTCAATTGGCCACGAGAGCGAAATTGGACGCACGAACGAATTGAGTGTGCACATTCGCTCGAAAGGGCTTGTGATACCGCCCGTGTTGAAAATAATATTTTATATTACTCATGCGAGGGGACATATCTCACAAATTTGGGATCCCGGGCCCTGCAAAAAAAAAAATTAAAAATGAAGAAATTGCTATTTGAATTGTCTCCGGTGGTGTGGATTCGTCATAAGAACTCTAATCAGTCTCCGGTATCACCATTGAATTTACACTCATTTTAAAACGTTTTCTTTAATTTTTATTTTGTAATGAAACAAAATTTTGTGTCACGTCACTTTTTTAATATTGAGGTCTTCATGAGGTCTTGAGATCTTTTTTTTAATGCAACATACCGATATTGAATATTTGTGTGCGTTACCCAAGTTGTGGTAATACAACCAAAAATGGCATTTTTCGCACTGAAAAACGTGCGCCAAGATATTACTTTTAACGCATGAGTAATAAAAATATAATAATGTTTACTGGAGATAATGTCATGATTGGAAAGAAGAATGGGGTAGCTGCAAAATGTAACTGTTACGCAGACCATACAAAATTGACTCGGAACTATTTACACAATGTTTCACCGATTGAGTATGAAAAACGAAAATTTTAAGATTTAGCTCAAGTAACTGCACATGATGCCATATCATTTAAACTAATCGATGAAGTAAGGTAGTTTTCCAGATATTTCGCAGTTAGTGCAAAAGTAACGATGTTCTAATTTAGTTATGGAACGAAATGATGCTATCTGTAAATATTGTGCAAGAATTTTGATGACAAACAAAGACATATTAGAAGAATACCCACAAAAAATTTGTTTTCTTAAACTATTATTGATGCACATCAGTATGTTAAGACAAAAATAAGAAAATTAAATTCTCAATACCTGGGAGAGAAAATCCTTTTAGCAGTCATGTAAAATACTATTATCAGAAGACCAAAATAATATTGATACTTCAAATATATATAAGCAATTTTTCCAACGTGTCTTTATGCATTTGGAAAAACGATTTCCCGATGACGATCAAAAACAATGATAAGCACTTGATAATGAGATTATTATAACCCGGCGAGCGGTAGGTTAAAATATGTAACATGGAGGAGCGCAAGGTGGGTGTAACAAACCCTGATAAGGATTGTGTTTTATAGTGTGAATTATTTGTGTGAATTTTATAGTATAATGTATTTTTTATTAATATTTTATTGATTATTAAATATCAGTATTTATTTTGAACCAAAATTAAAGGTTAAGGCCGATCCAGACGCTCCGTTTTGCAGAACCTTTTGTCTGCGCAGTCTTAAGACCGAATGAAAACGTTGCAATTTTCAGAGCGTCTACACGGTACAGATATATCTGTATATTGCGCACAGTTTTAGTAAAATCGTCATGGAGGAGGTACTAGTCTGGTCATTTTTGAACAAAATGAATCGCAAAACGGAGTTACCGTCTACATGCGCCGACCTGTCTGCACAGATCATGGATATCTATGCTCTTTAGCTCAGTTATCGCTGCAACTGTACCGTCTCCGCAGTTTTTATATCTACACCCAACGTTTTATCTGCAACGTGTTGAACTGCGCAGACAAAAGGTTGTGCAAAACGGAGCGTCTGGCCTTTAAATATTTTTTTTTATTACTCATAATAGGGATAAGTACTATCTTGGCGCCCGTTTTTTAGTGCGACAATACCACTTTGTGCCATTCTTCCCCATCAAATATCTTGTTATCTTCGCTCTCATTTTCCTCCGATTCAACCTCCGACTCTTCTCCTTCGACGTCCATCTCCTGCTTTGTATCACTTTCACAGCTTCTTTAACTAACATTATCGATATCGATTTCACTATCGGAATCGCCAGAAGAAACCTCGGCTTCGTCTAAAAGACTGAATTTTGATTTTCTTCGTACGATATAGTACCCTGACTGTCTTACCCTGCCTAGTTTGTTTTTCGGGGGTGACCCTATTTTTATCCTCTTCCAGGTATGAGGAATCGTTCATGGGGTATTGTTCCTATGATCTGATCGTAAAATATCCATTACTAAATTTACATCGTTTGCGGGATTATAAAACAAACCCCATCGTAAAATACCCACTGTGGAAATTCCGAATTCTGAATGGGATTTTTCTTAATCCCTAATCCATACCTGTAAGGATTTATTATCAGCGGCCCGTAAACTTACAAATCGTACTCGTACAAGAACGTACTCATACAAATGCTAGTTCAAAATTTGTTACACGGAGCTTAAGGTGGGTGTAACTTCACCCGCTCACCTTTGGCCTCGTCTAAATAATGCGCGGGTTGGCGGTCGACTGTGTCCTGACAATCGGCATTTCCTTACCACTCTCCGCGCAGATACTGAGATTCACAGCCTGTTATACCGATTAATCTCTAAAATATCGACCAATTTGTCCTGGTCTGGGTGTACTACACCCAACCACCACACGAAGGGATAAATTCAGGAAAAAAATTAAATTTTGGAAAACAATGTAATGAATCTTTTCGAAAATATTCTATATTTATAATAAATTAAAATATTGACATTGATAAAATATGAGAATATTCTGAAATGAAATTTACAATAATGAAGAAGAATAGACTTGGATTGTTCAAAACGTTCGACGATACGTTAACTTTCTTAGTAACCGATTCATAATTTTCTAATCTTGCTATTCCTTATAATATTATGGGTACCTTCCAAGGGTCCAGTGCGGATTGCGAACGGGGATTTTCAGTCATGAATTCCATTAAAAGAAAAGATCGCAACAGACAGCAATATGAACACCTAGGTGATCTAATGAGAATAAAATTACATTTATCAAATGGATAAATAATTAAAACTAACAATGAGTTTAAAAACAGTGGGTTAGTACGACAGACAGAAGACGGAAAGAAGAAGAAAAATTAATTGGAAATATTCAAAACAATTACTTTTATATTATGGTTAGAATAAATAAAAGTACACTCGACTTTGTACCGCCCAGCACTAACAAAAATTAGAGGGAACACTGCCCATGGCTTGTCCTTATTATACATTTTTATTTCAAAGTATTGATGATACGCTGTTTTCACAAGTTTCGCAAGTCCGATATAGGTTTTCGATATTTTGCAAATATATATTCACCACCAATGTAGTAAAAACAATCGGCATTAAGCGCACAACGTCTTCTTGACGAAGCCATATCGAAACATACAACAAAATATATTTTAGTGTCCAATAAAAAACGAAAGTCTAAGTAAAAATAGTAAATGAGGGTAGTTAGCTATAACTCAAAAACAAAAACTGTTAGAGAAAAATTGTTGCCATTTTTAAAAAATAAGCTTCAATTTGAGATAGAAACAAAAAAAAAATCACAGGATACAAACAATTTAATTTTTTTCGTTTACCATTATAATCAGTAGACGTCGTTGTCCAATATGTAAGATTGTTCTATGTTTAGTGCAGTTAATTCTATTTCGTAACTATTTTCGTTTTAGTTATTATTTTAACACTTTATTTTTATAAATTAGTTCTGTTTTGTTTTAATATTAATATTTTTTAATACATATGTATTTTTGTTTCAGATGGCGAATCAAATAGATATGAATATGCAGAGTGACCTTATGGCAGCATTTGAAGGTTCATTATAATGTACTGTGAATTTGTGTTGGATACTAAGCGGCACGAAACAGAAAACAGTGTTAGTGTTCCACTCAAAAACTGATTTGAGGCTTCCAGTCGTTGTGCTTTGCAGTATCCTTTTCTATGAAAATAGCTCATATTCAATTCATGTTTAAACATGTAGTTTTTATAAGTTAGAATTCTACATACAAGAAAAAAATAAAAATAAAAAACAAAAATATATATAGGACTGTACATAGTATATACATTGTTTATAATTACTGTAAATAAAAAAAAATAATTTTTGGGTTTAGCACATATTCTTAATATTATATACATTTTGAAAAAAAAACTACTCCATTGCAGCGTTTTACTGCAGCAAATATTCATACAATTTATTTGCATTTTTTAAGTTTATTTTTATTTATTATTTTCTTTTTATGACCAAAATGTAAATTTCTATTAATTTTTCTTCGAGTTAGTTATTAGTTTTTTTAATTACCTTAGACAGAACTGTTATTATTCCATTGTATATATATTTGCTGCCTATCTGCTCACCAAATGCTGCCATTTTATTAATAAATTTAAAATAATTTACAATTTCTTCAAAAAAAAAAAACATCTTAATATGTTTGCAGCATATTTACACTAATTAGATTGTAAGAGAAGATTTTTTTAAATGTTTTAGATTTGTTACACGCAGAATATTTCCAAATGTGGTCACATGAAAAATTGTAATTTTAAATAAGAAAAATGTACAAAAAAACCTATATTGAAAAAATATGTCTATTGTATGTACCCAAAATTACATAGTTTGTAGAATACATACAAATTGTGTAAATTAAAAAAAGATATGGCAGCAGTTTATTTATTTTTTAGTTTATTATAAAAAAATAATAACAGATCGTACATCATTATTAAATTTGTCACGTTGTGTGAAATAAGTCAATGAAGAAAAAAAAACTAAATAAATAGGAAAAATAAAAACTTTTCGCTTTTTAGATTAAATATATTTAGTATAAAAAATAATATGAAGAACATTGCTAAAATTGTACGGTTTAAAGAAAAAAAAATCATTAGGACTTGTTTAGATTAGTGAGTAAGAATTTTTGAGATTGTGTGGACGTTGGCAATGAATATTAAGAAAAATTTATATTTAAAATCTTAAATTGTTAAAGAAATTTTTTTTGGTTCATTTTGGCTTTCGCACATAAACAATTTAAATTTGGATCAGCAAAATTATATTAAAAAAAAAAAAAAAAACGGAATGACAAATGGTGAAATATGTTGTAATTATTTTTGTTGCCTTTGAACATGTAAAAACTTGTATATGTTGTCTTAAAAGTTCTGAATTATCGTGATGATGCAAAATAATTAAAAGACATAACTGTTAAAATTATAGTAACTTGACTTAAATCTAAATATATTTTTTGATAAAATTTAAATTGTTTTTTCTGCGTTTGATTATTAGGTAAAAGAAGTTAATTTAAATAAACGAACTTTTTTAATTATATGTAATTTTTTTTTTGTTACTGTTTTTATTTTTTAGCAATAACTAGGGGGCAAATTAATTAAGGGGAGCCGTAAATATATTAAAAAAAGTTGGTAGATTTTTTTTTAATGAAAATATGCAATAAACAAGGAAGAAAAAATGTTTTTATGAGATGGTTTTTTTTTTGTTAATAACGTAAAAAAGAATTTTGATTTTGAAAACATTTTGATAAAAAAGAATTTCTATTTCTACTTAATGATGTATGGTCTAGATATTCTCAGTTATATATTAAATGAATACAAAAAAACCTCAAAGATGTATAAAGTTATAATTATATTGAAAAAAATAATGATTGTAAAATATATTTGAATTTAATTGTAATAAGATTCATATTTGTAAAACTGTAATGTTATGTTAATTTTACTATATTAATATATAGATTAAATTTATTGAGATTTATATATTAAAAAAAACTTTTTAATTTAATATCCGCTACGAATTATATTATAAAGAAAATTAAAACATTAATTTGTTTTTATCTGTAAATCTTTTTATTTAAATATTTTGTAAAATAATTGTATGGCTGTTACACTTTTTTCATTATTTTTTAAATAAGTCATAAATATAGTGATGTTTAGAAATAAATAATTAAAAAAAAATACTACTAAAAATTGATAATTCACACAATTAAGAAAATTTATTTTATTTTGATTTTTATGTATGATAACAATAAATTTAATTGAATTGTTTTGTGATACTACGATGTTATTTATGTGTTCAAAACATAATATTTAAATATGAAACTATATTGTCCCGATAGTTGATGAAAATTAATCTAATGTATATTGAAAATGTAAATATTATTTATCGCTCTAGTTTTTTTTTTGTTTCTTCTATTAATTAATTAATTTCAAAGGGAAAAATACTTTTTAGATATTTGTAATTTGATTGTATATAACGTTTGTGATTGATGAGAAATTACTACCTATATATCACTTGGTTTATTTTTGATAATATCCTGGTAAAGAAGTTTCTTTTAATTTATAATTTTTATTTAATTTTTTTTATACAATGAAGATAACGCAATATTTGATAATAAAAAGTGGAAAAAATACTGTTTGATTTTATTTTGTGAATATAAATTCGTTGCTTTAAATTTGGAAATTGATCAAAATTTGATTTGTTTAAAATCAACTTTGTTTTTTCCATTTTTTCTTCTCCCACAAACACATTATTTTTGTGCATTTATTTTTTAATATTATTTAACATAAATTTAAATTGGCAATAAAAAAGCCGAGTTATTGGTTGTGTTGGTAGATTTATTTTTTAATTTAATTATGTAATTTAGTATTAATTACTTTAAAAACGTTTTTGCTTATTTTCTAAACAAGTATATCGTGAATACTTATACTTATTGATAATAGTTATATCGCGAATAATGAGAATTGTCATACATAGCCCATGAAGCAAACGGAAAATTTTTGCTTCTGAATAAGCATTTCTTCTTCTTTAAGTGCTATCTGTGCTTTGTCGATTGCTTTTCTAATGAGACTTGTCGTAGTCTCACCATACCATTGTCGCAATTTTTTTAGCCACGATATTATTCGACGCCCCGATCCTCTTCTGCCTTCGATCCTTCCTTCTATTATTAATTTGAGAAGTCTGTATTTTTCGTTTCTGAGAATGTGTCCAAAGTATTCCAGCTTTCGTCTTTTAAGTGTGCGCATGAATTGGAGATATTTTGACAATCTTCTAAGCACATTCACATTGCGCACTCTGTCCATCCACGATATTCTCAACATCCGTCAATACGTCCACATTACCAAAGCTTCCAGTTTTTTACACATAGCGTCTGTTTCTGAATCCACGCTTCAATTCCATAAAAGAGAATACTGAAGACGTAACAACGTAGTACTCGAGTGCGAAAGTTAACGCTAAAGCCGGCTCCACACATTGGCCATGTGATGTGGCATACGTTACATGGCCAATGTGTGGATGAAGAAGTTGGCGCTTGTGAATGGGCTGGTGGAGGTTGGCACATGCATTGGCGGCTGGCCATAAGGTTGTCGGTTGTCTCCAATGTGTGGAGCTGGCTTAATGAACCAAATAAAAAAATTGCAACTAGCTCTAAATGGTTCACGAACGACAAAAAGGATGCAGCGATATATAACAGCAAAGTAACTGTTCTAAAGACTGGACATGGACCGGGTTTGGTATGGGTTGAACTGCCCCAACTCATTATATACAGCTGCTACTTTTCCCCCATCGCAAAAATTGAACAGCTGTCAGAAGTCTTAGTGAAACCATAAGGGACAAAGGGAAAAAAGGTAAAATTATAGCAGGCGACTTCAACCCAAAGTCGCCACACTGGGGCTCCTCAATAACAGATCCACGTGGGGATATGCTCATGGATTGGGCTGCGAGCATGGACCTCTTCATCAAAAACAAAGTTGTTAAAACAACTTTTGAATGTGGAGACTCATTCTCAATGCTTGACCTAACTTTCGCAACAAGCGAACTCGCTGCAAGAACAAAGAACTGGCAAGTACTAGAGAAGGAGTCACTAAGTGACCACAAGTATCTCGGCTACGTAGTAGATGAAAATAATGGAAGTATTCTAACCCGATGCACAAACAAAAACGCCTGAACATTATACAGCAAATTCGTTTACAAAAACTATATGCAAAAGCTGTGATGCTACACTACCACCAAAAACAGAACGCTAAAGATTAGGGTCCCAATGGAAACAACACTACAGATTGCTGATGCACTTTTCCCAACCCATGAAGAACCGGTCTGGGAGCAACTAGATGTGCTAGAGATTGTGCTTTTCAATGAAGAAGAACTATGTAGAGCCAGCCAGCGCCTTCGAAATGGCAGAGCCCCAGGTAAAGATGGACTTCCACCAAAGATCATAAAAAACATTGTGGTAAAGTTTCCAAACCATGTTCTGAAAATAATGAACCATATAGTCACTGAGGGAATATTTCCAGATATATGGAAAAAATCCAAACTTGTTTTAATAAGGAAAGATGACAAGCCCATCGAGAAGCCTTCGTAGTACAGACCCCTGTGTCTACTAGATGTAGCAGTAAAACTCCTAGAGTAACTACTGCTACACAGAATAAGACAGGCATTAGAGACAGAGAACCTCTCAGAGAAGCAACGTGGGTTCAGGGAGGGAAAGTCGACAGTAAATGCTATAGATAAGGTCGTCGTAGTGGCGAGAAAAGCCCAGGAAGGCTCATAAAGAACGAGAAAGCTATGTGCACTTATAACACTCGTCGTTAGAAATGCCTTTAATTCTGCATCATGGCAAAACATCTTGGAAGAACTGGCAAGAAAACGCATACCACCGTATCTACTGCGAATAATCAGCAGCTATTTGAGAAATAGAAAAATCATTCTGCAAGCAGGGAATTCAAGGGAAAAGCGCGCTGTCAGTAGTGTAGTTCCACAGGGTTCGGTTCTGGGCCCGACACTGTGGAACATCCTGTACGATGAAGTCCTCAGATTCAAACTGCCGGAGGGAGTGGAGATGGTGGGCTTTGCTGACGACCTGGCTCTGGTAGTAACTGGGAAAACAGAAAGGGGAATCATGCTTAAACTAAATACAGCTATAGATCAAGTTGGTAATTGGATGGAAGGAAAAAGACTAGAATTGGCCCCCGAAAAGACAGAGGCAGTGCTGCTAACAGGATTCAGAAAAATCGGTCCCATTTACTTGCCGTGTAAAGGGAGAAAAAATAGTCCCGAAAGAATCAATTAAATACCTGGGTGTAACGATCGACAAAACCACGTCATCGCAATCGTTGATAAAGCGCTCAAAACCGCTGCAGCATTAGACAAACTAATGTCCAACGTCGGTAGCCCCAAAAGCAGTAAGCGAAGGCTCCTATGCTCGGTGGTACATTCGACCATGCTTTACGCAGCTCCGGTATAAGCAATTGCCATGGAGAAGAAATCAATCAGGCACAAGTTATCGCTAGTTCAACGGAAAATGGCACTGAGAGTGTCCAGTGCATACCAAACAGTCTCAATGGAGGCCGCATTTTTAATCGCTGTAATTGCTGGCATAGTACCAATATAATTTATGGTGCGAGAGAGAGAGAGGAACTGTACCGAGTTAGAACAAGCGACAACTGCACAAAGAGCGATAAAAAGAAAGCCACTAGGGCGCAAACGTATAAGACATGGCAAAAAGAGTGGCAGATCGAACAAGGGACAATTGACTAGAACCCTTATACCTGAAGTCGAGCGATGGGTGTCAAGAAAGCATGGTGAAACGAATTTTCACCTTACACAGGTGCTAAGCGGTCATGGACTACCTGCGTAACATGCGCAGGGCAACCGATAGTCTCTGTGACTACTGTGGCCTTGAAGATAGCGTTCGACACGCCATCTTCGACTGTCATAGATGGATACCAGAAAGAGAAACGTGGGAAAAGAAAACTCACCTCAAACTAGAGCCCATAGGCCTAACCGACCATATGATTAGGTCGGAGAACATCTGGGCAATAACAACCGATATGATAACAAACACCATAACCCTGAAAGAGCAGGACAAGAGGAAACGGCTCAAAGTCGAGAGCAACAAGAAACTGAACTTGAACCCCTAATCACTAGACGTGGAAGGGGGATGTAAGGCGAAACTAATACAACGACATCTTGACGTTATGAGTGAAGCGGTTCCAAGATGCTCGAGGAGTTCAGGGGACCACTTGTCAAGTTAATCAATGGTGCTTGCTACGTCCCGTAAAAAAAGTACTCGAGTGCGAACGGAGAGTGACAGACTTCGGCAACACAACACAGACTTTATTTTTACAAATGGTGCTCTGGCTTGTTCAATTCGGGCACGGACCTCCTTCATATTATCCCAGTTTTCGTTGATCTGCCATCCGAAATATTTGTATGACTGGACGCGTTCGATTTGTTGGTTCTGTACCTGTAGAATCCTCCTCCAACCTGATTTTTATTAATGACTATCCATTTGGTTTTTTTGGTGTTTAATGTAATCCAAATTCTGCACTATTGGTTGCCACCTGGTCAAGTAAAATCTGAAGACCCTCCAACGAGTCCGTGATTACAATGGTGTCGTCAGCGTACCTAAAGTTATTTATGTTTACGTCATTAATGGGCATCTTCGAAAATTTTGTTTAAGTAAATGTTAAAAAGTAATGGTGAAAGGATACAACCCTGTCTCGGAGACCCATTTTGATTCAAACTTCGCCCGACATATATTGATCTACCTTAATTTGTGCAGTTCGGTTCCAGTAAAGTTTTGCAATTATTGTGAGGTCTCTATCATCCAGGCCTACGCCTTTAAGGATTTTCATAAGCTTTTCATGCTTCACCCTGTCAAAAGTCTTTTCGTAGTCAATGAAACAGACATAAACAGGAACAGAGATGTCCCTGCATCTCTGAACCAATACTTGGATACTAAACAGGGCTTCTCTTGTGCCGAATCCGTTACGAAAACCGAACTGAGATTCGGCCATAAAGGACTCGCATTTTGCATTTATTCTCTTGTAGATAATCTTTAGGAGAATCTTAAGAAAGTGACTCATCAAGCGTAGCCAGGTTGGGGGTTCACTATCACGTTTAGTGACTCCTCATTCTTTAAGATTTTAATGACTTTCGAGTAAATTCCATCTGGACCTGCAGCTTTTCTATTTTTTGATAACGAGAGAATTTTGCTTGCTGGACTTTTTCTTTAGTTATATCAAGCCGTTGGCGTGTATATTTTGTTCAGGAATGTCCGATCTTTCATTATGAAAAAGGTTTTTGATATAGCTACTCCACGTTAATAAATGAAAGAATATACTACCACACCAAACCCGGACTCGCTTCCCCCTTCATTGGAAGAAGTTGGCCAGATCATTCAACTTCTTAAGAATAATAAGGCAGCTGGAGAGGACTCTATCGTTGCTGAACTGTGGAAAGGTGCTGGAAATAATGCCATGCGCAAGCTAACCGAGATCATCCAGGACATCTGAGAAACAGAGAAATTACCACCCGATTGGAAATCTGCTCTGATCCATCCGCTTCACAAAAAGGGAGATTTTACGGATCTAAACAACTACCGTGGAATTTCTCTCGTCCCGGTAACATACAAGATTCTCTCGAAGGCGATACAGACAAGGGCAGAAAATCAGTTGGATAGTCAACTGGGAGAATACCAGGGGGGCTTCAGGAAGACCCGATCCTGTGTTGAACAGATCCTCAACCTTAAAACTGTACTTGCATACTCCAAGATGATAAACCGCAAGGTGGTCGTCACTTTTGTTGATTTTAGGAAGGCCTACGATTCCATCGATAGAGAAACGCTTAACAAAGTACTCCAGAAACTAGCAGTAGACAACAAAACCCGCAAACTAATCCTAGAAACTTTGACCAACACTCATTCCAAGGTTAAATTTCGAGGCGAAATTTCAGAAAGCTTCGAAATAAAAACTGGAGTGAGACAAGGAGATGGACTTTCCCAACTTCTCTTCAAATGTGTCCTTGAAAAGGTTATGAGAGAATGGCGCAAGGAACTGAACAATTTGGGTGCTCAGAGTGGTATCTACCTGGGACGTAAGAACGATGGACTGCTTGTAGATTGCCTGGCCTTTGCAGATGACATGGCACTGTTTGCTGATTCTCTTGAGATGGCAATAATGCAGGTAAACTGCCTCAGAAAACAGGCTGCCAGAGTGGGTCTTCAAGTGTCACTGAAAAAAAACAGAATTCTTCACCAACATTAGAGAAGCAAACAGAGAGATGTTACTAGAACAGGAAAACATCAAGAGGACTGAGAAATTTAAGTATCTCGGCGAAAGGATTGAACCCAACTTATCAGAAAGAGCATCATTATCCAAGAGAGTCAGCAAGTTAGAACTAGCCTATCGGCTGACTAAGAACACTTACAATAAGAAATGCCTGTCACGCAACCTGAAACTTAAGCACTACATATCAGTCTTACGACCAGAATCCCTATATGCCATGGAGTGTCTTTCCTTGAACCGAAGGGGTCTAATAGAGAAATTGGAAATCAGAGAGAGGAGAATCCTCAGGAAGATCCTTGGCCCGGTAAAGGAAGATGGGGAATTCTTAAGGTGGCATAACTCTGAGCTCTACGAACATATTGAGATGCTCTCTGACTGTGCAAGGAAAAGAAGGGTAGCTTTCTATGGCCACATTGCAAGATTGCCTCCAAACCGACTAACCAACCGTCTGTTCACCTTCTGGCAAAACAAGAAGCTTCGTACCACTTGGTTGACAGAGACCGAGAAGGATATTAAAGAACTGGGAATAACAGATCTCAAAAACAGACAGTCTGTGAGACGCACCCTAAAAGAAGTCCGTGGATTTCAGGAAAAACCTCGAAGAAAAGGTACCCCCTGGACAGAAGAGAGAAAGGAGGTACACCTGGCAGAAAATGCGACAATACGGGGCAAAGGTCAAAGCCCAACAGTTGAACAGGCGTGGTCCAAAGTAGGCCTATTCGAAAGAAGAAGAAGAAAAAATATACTATATCAGACTTAAAGGACAATGGTACAACACCTCGATCATTTCAGCACATGCACCAACCGAAGAAAAAGATGAAGATACCAAGGATGCTTTCTACGATGCCCTGGAGGGAGCTATAGATGCAATGCCCAAACAAGACTTTGTGAGCGACGACTTTGTGGAGACTTTAACGCCAAAATAGGCAAAGAGCCTAACCTATGTCAAACAATAGGTAAACACAGCCTCCATAATGTCTCCAATGATAATGGCCAAAGACTTATAGAAACAGCCGCAACAAATAATATGCTGATAAAATCAACCATGTTCCCACACAAGGACATTCATAAACAGTCCTGGGTCTCGAATGATCAAATTACCCGAAACCAGATCGACCATATCATTATAAATGCGGATCACGTGAGCAACATTTTGGATGTGAGAAGCCTTGGATGAATAGATGGGGACACAGACCAATACTTAGTCCGAGCAAAAGTCAGAATTAGAATATCGACAGACAAATAGAACGAAACGAAGTCAACTACACAATGTAACATGGACGAACTACAAAATGAGACAAGATAACAACAATATAGAGAAAAACTCAAACAAACACTAAACTCTGAAACAGAAAGTAGTGAAAGTGAAAAGCTATGGGATGTAACTGCAGAAATTATAACAAAGACCGCCTGAAAATGTCTTTGGAAAAAGTAAAATAAAGAGGGCAAAAACATGGTTCGACGAAGAATGCCAAAAACAGATAGGAAAAAGACAAACAATTAGGAAGAGAATGATACAACTACAAACAAACGAAAGTAGAGAGAAATATGCAAACTGTCTGAAAGAAACAAGAAAACTAATAAGAGGGACGTGGGACGAAGAAAAGAAGATATGAACGACAGAAGTATGAAACAATGGAAAGAGATCGTCCCAAACCGGGCTCTAGAGAGTTCTACAGAGCAATTTCTTTCGAGAAGAGAGGATTTAAGCCCAGATCCATACCAATACTGAAAAACAATCAAGGCCACATGATACTCAATGACGAAGAACAAATTGAAAAGTGGAAAGGATATTTCAAAGAACTTTTAAACGTATAACAGGAAGAACTGCACAAAGAAGAACATACATCACAGTGGACCTACCAGTCAAAGAACCCTCTTTCGAGGAAACCCAAAAGGCATTAAATAAACTGAGGCACTCCAGGGCACCTGCACCTCGGACGAGATACCGGCAGATTTTCTAAAATATGGGGGAGAGGCACTATATCGCCAAATTCACCGACTAATAACTCTTATATTGGGAAAAGAAATGGCATCATAGTGCCAATCCACAAAAAAGGGGACAAATTAAAATGCTCCAACTACAGAGGAATCTCACTGATAAACACCACATATAAAGTTCTATCAAAGATCCTACTATGTAGACTAACCCCATGTGCAGAGATCCTCCTGGGAGAATACCAAGCCGGATTTAGGAAAAACAGGTCAACCAAGACCAACTATAGATATAGATATAGTGATAGACCAACTCTTTACACTGAGGCAGCTTCTAGGAAAATGATGGGAGTATAATAGAACGGTGCATAACCTCTTCATAGATTTCCGGCAGGCATACGATAGCATAGAGAGAAGTCAGGTCTGGAATGCGATGGCAGAACTCTCTATACCAAAAAAGCTCATTCAGATGACTAAGGTTTGTATGGACGGTGGAGTATCTAAAGTACGAGTAAATAACAGTCTATCTAGTAGTTTCGAAATACTCGGTGGGCTTAAACAAGGCGACGCCCTGTCACTGTTGCTTTTCAACCTCGTCTTAGAGAAAGCCGTCAGATCAGCGAAAATAAAAACTGAATTGCTAACAACTAAAGGCGCCAAACTACTATTAGCATACGTAGATGACATCGATATCATTGGAGACTCCATCATAACCGTAAAAGACATTTTCAACAAGATCGAAGAAGCAACGGGTGAAGTGGGACTAAAAGTGAATGAAGAGAAAACCAAATACATATATATAAACAGAATGGGACGGAGAGATAGAATAGGGCAAAACGTCAAAGTTAACACTTTTATTTTCGAAAGGGTAGAACGTTTCAAATACCTTGGAGCTACAGTCACTGCTGATAACGACGTCACTGAGGAAATCATGGGCAGAATCCAATCTGCAAACCGCTGCCTATACGCACTAAACAATCTTATGATATCAAAAAACATAACAAGAACATCAAAAATTAAAATTTATAAAACCATTATCAGGCCAGTAATAACATATGGATGCGAAACGTGGACAATGACCAAAGCAAACGAAGAAAAACTTAGGCGTTCTAAACGAAAAATCCTCAGAAAAATCTTTGGACCCCAGCACCATTCGACCACAAATCGGTATCGCATTAGAACGAAAGCCGACGTGCAAGAGCTTTTTCAACGACAGCGATATCGTCCAAGAGATTAAATCACAACTACTAAGATGGGCAGGTCACGTACACAGGCTTGATGACGAAAGACAGACAAATATAGACAAACAAGACTAGACAGACAAGACAGGACAGACAAGACTAGACAGACAAGACTAAACAGATAAGACTAGACAGACATGACTAGACAGACAAGACTAGACGGACAAAACTAAACGGACAAGGCTAAACCCAGCCAGCGTTGAATGTTGCAGGAATGTTGCAGCAATGTTCCGAAGGCTGCATAACATTCCGAATGTTCCAGCAACATTCCTGAACATTCCAGTGGCAACGTTGCAATGTGAATGTTGCAGCAACATTCCTACAACATTCCAGTTTCAACATTACAATGTGAATGTTTCAGCAACATTCCTGAACATTCCAGTGGCAACATTGCAATGTGAATGTTGCAGCAACATTTCTGCAACATTCCAGTTGCAATATTACAATGTGAATGTTGTAGCAACATTCTTACAACATTCCAGTAAGGCTGCGCCAATTATTTTTTTCATTATTAATATTATCATTTATTTTTACTGTGAATATTTTTACTCGTCTCACTTTTTTTTATTCTTATACTAAAAAATGTATTATATTTGTAGGTATTTTTCCGATCGGCGCGTGTATTTTCCGCCGATCGAAATTTGCATACACAATACGTGTATATACTCAATGAAACGTTGCTGTAATTATCTACGCTCTCTCTTCTTTCTGTACTCCTCTCTTCCACTTTTATGTAGTGTATTAAGGCGGGATTACGATGAACTTAACGTGACGAGATGAGACGTGATGAAAACCTAAAACCCATTGTTTTATATGCGGCCCATTACGATCGAGATAATGTGAAGTATCCAAACTTAACGTAATGTGAAATCTACAAATGTCCAAAGTTTCATGTCGTGTCGCCTTATCTTTCAGCCAATCAACGTTCTCGATTCTTGCGCGCATGCACTCGAATTCAAGAGTGGCATTTTCCATTGTGTTGTTACATTCACTTTGTTTACAGTTCGAAAAGTTGTTTATAAATTAAAAGTTAAAAAAATGTCGATTAATGACGTTTTGTCAGTTGAGTGTGTGCGGGTGTATCCCCAAATATATGATAATGGGCATGCAGGTTTCAAAAGACTCCGCATGGAAGAATGTGGCCGAAACAATGAATGGTAGGTTATGTTGCATCTTTTTATTCGAAATTTACAGTTCATACTTTTCTATATCCTTTCTATCTTTATTTCAGCAACAGTGAAAAGATGTAGCTCCAGGTGGCAAACGCTTCGTGAAAGGTTTGTCAAAGAGAAGTGAATTGTTGAACTTGATGGGATGGGTCAGGGGTAGCGGCATCGACTTCTGGACGAGTCCAGATGGCCCTTATTGTAAATATTGCAATTCCTGAAACCCCATATTAGGAAAAGGAAGTGTATGAACGCTGAGTCCCTCCTAAACACGTTTACATAACCTACTTGTACAACAAACACGTTGCCTTAAAATTTAGTTGGCAAGGTTGTTCGAATAAGAAACGATGTTTTAGCCAATTGATGATGGCGACATTACTCTAAGTTTATTTCTTTAAAAGTGAACATTTTCATATTTTTGCCAGATATTTTTACTTATATTTTATATTGTCCTACAATTTTACAGAGACATGGCGAAGAGAAATGGCCAGAAAAAGATATAGAAGAGACTCTGGCGAAATGACTTATTCAAACTCCAACAAGAGTGAGTCGAGCCAAAAAATGCAAATGCGGAAGTTTCCTCCGATGAGAATAACAATAACAGTACATGAATTTAAAAAAAAATATTAAAAGTGAAAGTGAAATATGTAAATAAAAGAGAAGAATAAAAGAGAATAAAACTAAAAATATAATTTTCTATTTTTCAATATATTCCTATAACATTCCTGCAATATTCCTGCAACATTCATGTAATGTTCCCGCAACGTTCGCAATGTTACCGCAACGTTCCTCCAATGTTCGTAATGTTCCCGCAACGTTCGTAATGTTCCCGCAATGTTCCTGCAATGTTCGCAACATTCCCGCAACGTTCCTGCTGCAATGTTCCGTGCAACGTTCCCACAACATTTCTGAACATTGCAGAGAGGCGGACATAGGAATGTTGCAGCAATGTTTAACGTTGCGAAAGTAACATTGCTGCAACATTCAACGCTGGCTGGGCATTGGAGACTCCATCATAACCGTGAAAGACATTTCCAACAAGAACGAAAAAACAACGGGTGAAGTGGTTACCTAAAAGTGAATGAAGAGAAAACCAGATACATGTGTATAAAAACAGATTGGGACCGAGAGATAGAATAGGGCAAAACGTCACAGTTAACACTTTTATTTTCGAAAGGGTAGAACGTTTCAAATACCTTGGAGCTACAGTCACTGCTGATAACGACGTCACTGAGAAAATCATGGGCAGAATCCAATCTGCAAACCGCTGCCTATACGCACTAAACAATCTTATGAAATCAAAAAACATAACAAGAACATCAAAAATTAAAATTTTCCATTTATCAGGCCAGTATATAATAACATATGGATGCGAAACGTGGAAAATGACCAAAGCAAACGAAGAAAAACTTAGGCGTTCTAAACGAAAAATCCTCAGAAAAATCTTTGGACCCCAGCACCATTCGACCACAAATCGGTATCGCATTAGAACGAATGCCAACGTGCAAGAGCTTTTTCAACGACAGCGATATCGTCCAAGAGATTAAATCACCACGACTAAGATGGGCAGGTCACGTACACAGGCTTGATGACGAAAGACATACAAATATAGACAGACAAGACTAGACAGACAAGACAGGACAGACAAGACTAGACAGACAAGACTAAACAGATAAGACTAGACAGACATGACTAGACAGACAAGACTAGACAGACAAGACTAGACAGACAAGACTAGACAGACAAGACAGGACAGACAAGACTAGACAGAAAAGACTAAACAGATAAGACTAGACAGACATGACTAGACAGACAAGACTAGACGGACAAAACTAAACGGACAAGGCTAAACCCAGCCAGCGTTGAATGTTGCAGGAATTTTGCAGCAATGTTCCGAAGGCTGCACAACATTCCGAATGTTGCAGCAACATTCCTGAACATTCCAGTGGCAACGTTGCAATGTGAATGTTGCAGCAACATTCCTACAACATTCCAGTTTCAACATTACAATGTGAATGTTGCAGCAACATTTCTGCAACATTCCAGTTGCAATATTACAATGTGAATGTTGTAGCAACATTCCTACAACATTCCAGTAAGGCTGCGCCAATTATTTTGTTCATTATTAATATTATCATTTATTTTTACTGTGATTATTTTTACTCGTCTCACTTTTTTATATTCTTATACTAAAAAATGTATTATATTTTTAGTTATTTTTCCGATCGGCGCGTGTATTTTCCGCCGATCGGAATTTGCATACACAATACGTGTATATACACAATGAAACGTTGCTGTATTTCTCTACGCTATCTCTTCTTTCTGTACTCCTCTCTTCCACTTTTATGTAGTGTATTAAGGCGGAATTACGATGAACTTAACGTGACGAGATGAGACGTGATGAAAGCCTAAAACCCATTGTTTTATATGCGGCCCATTACGATCGAGGTAATGTGAAGTATCTGAACTTAACGTAATGTGAAATCTACCAATGTCCAAAGTTTCACGTCGTGTCGCCTTATCTTTCAGCCAATCAACGCTCTCGATTCTTGCGCGCATGCACTCGAATTCAAGAGCGGCATTTTCCATTGTGTTGTTACATTCACTTTGTTTACAGTTCGAAAAGTTGTTTATAAATTAAAAGTTAAAAAATGTCGATTAATGACGTTTTGTCAGTTGAGTGTGTGTGGGCGTATCCCCAAATATATGATAATGGGCATGCAGGTTTTATAAAAAAGACTCCGCATGGAAGAATGTGGCCGAAACAATGAATGGTAGGTTATGTTGCATCTTTTTATTCGAAATTTACAGTTCATACTTTTCTATATCCTTTCTATCTTTATTTCTGCAACAGTGAAAAGATGTAGCTCCAGGTGGCAATCGCTTCGTGAGAGGTTTGTCAAAGAGAAGTGGATTGTTGAGCTTGATGGGATGGGTCAGGGGTAGCGGCATCGACTTCTGGACGAGTCCCAATGGCCGTTATTGTAAATATTGCAATTCCTGAAACCCCATATTAGGAAAAGGAAGTGTTGAGTTTAAATGTTTAAATGAACGCTGAGTCCCTCCTAAGCGCGTTTACATAACCTACTTGTACAACAAACACGTTGCCTTAAAATTTAGTTGGCAAGGTCGTTCGAATAAGAAACGATGTTTTAGCCAATTGATGATGGCGACATTACTCTGCAGTAAGTTTATTTCTTTAAAAGTGAACATTTTCAAATTTTTGCCAGATATTTTTACTTATATTTTATATTGTCCTACAATTTTACAGATACTTGGCGGAGAGAACTGGTCGGAAAAAGATATAGAAGAGACTCTGGCGAAATGACTTATTCAAACTCCAACAAGAGTGAGTCGAGCCAAAAAAAGCAAATGCGGAAGTTTCCTCCGATTAGAATAACAATAACAGTACATGAATTTAAAAAAAAATATTAAAAGTGAAAGTGAAATATGTAAATAAAAGAGAAGAATAAAAGAGAATAAAACTAAAAATATAATTTTCTATTTTTCAATATTCAATATATTCCTATAACATTCCTGCAATATTCCTGCAACATTCATGCAACGTTCGTAATGTTCCCGCAACGTTCCTGCTATGTTCGTAATGTTCCCGCAACGTTCGTAATGTTCCCGCAACGTTCCTGCAACGTTCCTGCAATGTTCCGTGCAACGTTCCCACAAGATTTCTGAACGTTGCAGAGAGGCGGACATAGGAATGTTGTAGGAATGTTGCAGGAATGTTGCAGCAATGTTTAACGTTGCGAAAGTAACATTGCTGCAACATTCAACGCTGGCTGAGCATTGGAGACTCCATCATAACCGTGAAAGACATTTCCAACAAGAACGAAAAAACAACGGGTGAAGTGGTTAACTAAAAGTGAATGAAGAGAAAACCAGATACATGTGTATAAAAACAGATTGGGACGGAGAGATAGAATAGGGCAAAACGTCACAGTTAACACTTTTATTTTCGAAATGGTAGAACGTTTCAAATACCTTGGAGCTACAGTCACTGCTGATAACGACGTCACTGAGGAAATCATGGGCAGAATCCAATCTGCAAACCGCTGCCTATACGCACTAAACAATCTTAAAATCAAAAAACATAACAAGAACATCAAAAATTAAAATTTATAAAACCATTATCAGGCCAGTATATAATAACATATGGATGCGAAACGTGGACAATGACCAAAGCAAACGAAGAAAAACTTAGGCGTTCTAAACGAAAAATCCTCAGAAAAATCTTTGGACCCCAGCACGATCTGACCACTAATCGGTATCGCATTAGAACGAATGCCGACGTGCAAGAGCTTTTTCAACGACAGCGATATTGTCCAAGAAATTAAATCACCACGACTAAGATGGGCAGGTCACGTACACAGGCTTGATGACGAAAGACAGACAAGTATAGACAGACAAGACTAGACAGACAAGACAGGACAGACAAGACTAGACAGACAAGACTAAACAGATAAGACTAGACAGACAAGACTAGACGGACAAAACTAAACGGACAAGACTAAACCCAGCCAGCGTTGAATGTTGCAGCAATGTTCCGAAGGCTGCACAACATTCCGAATGTCGCAGCAACATTCCTGAACATTCCAGTGGCAACATTGCAATCTGAATGTTGCAGCAACATTTCTACAAAATTCCAGTTGCGATATTACAATGTGAATGTTGTAGCAACATTCCTACAACATTCCAGTAAGGCTGCGCCAATTATTTTTTTCATTATTAATATTATCATTTATTTTTACTGTGATTATTTTTACTCGTCTCACTTTATTTTATTCTTATACTCAAATATGTATTATATTTTTAGTTATTTTTCCGATCGGCGCGTGTATTTTCCGCCGATAGGAATTTCTATACACAATGCGTGCATGGTACGTGGAGTTTTAGTGGATTTATCTAAAGCCTATGACACAGTAAACCATACCATCCTCTTAGATAAACTGGATAAATATGGAATTAGAGGAGTAGCTTTAAAATGGTACGAATCGTACCTAGACGAAAGAACCCAACAAGTTAAAGTTAGTACAGAATATGGCTCCGCAAAATCACAAACTGTTGCTACTGCAGTGGGGATACCTCAAGGCAGCATATTAGGCCCTCTGCTCTTTACTATATATTTAATTGATCTTCCCTTAATAATAGCTCAAAAGGAATATAAAATGATCAATTTTGCCGACGATACTACCTTGCTCCTAGGCCATAAGACGCTAGAGGAAGTCGCTCTAACTACCAATACAGGAATTGAATAGATGAAAAAATGGTTTCATACAAATAAATTAGTTATAAACGAAGACAAAACAAATATCATAATGTTTAGAACAAAAAGATCAGTATTACGTTATCCATAGCAAATACAGATTGGCAATAATATACTGGAAGTGAAAAAAGATGTCCGGCTTCTAGGAATTCACACTGACAGAGAGTTGAGCGGGGAGACACATATCCACAACTTAGAAGCTAAATTAAACAGAACTACCTACGCTCTGCGAATCTTGAAGAGACATGTAAGTGAGGAAATATTAAGAATGGTGTATTTCGCCAATTTTCATTCACATCTTCGTTTTGGAATCGTATTTTGGGGTAGTGGTTTAAGCCTTCAAAATGTATTCAGGATACAAAAACAGACACTAAGGATTATTTATAATCTAAAATATAGAGAATCATGCCGAGGAGTCTTCAAAAAGGCAAATCTATTAACAGTTGTGGGCACATATGTATATGAATCACTAATTTTTCTGTATAAAAACAAAAAGAGTTCAAAGATAGCGAAAATCAGCATGCAATAGAAACACGAAGAAAAAAAACTCACTATATACCACCTACCTATGCTGCATATCCCGACGATGACAGAAAAAGGGCCATATTATAATTGTATCAAACTGTTTAACAGTTTGCCCGATAGTTTAAAGATTAATAAAACAACAAAATCATTTAAGCAGAAGATTTTTGAATATGTACAAAATATTGAACCATATACCATGGAAGAGTATTACAGCTCAATTCACAAAATATAGTTTGTTTAGAGAATATTGTTTTAGTTTAAATCGTTTGGTAGTATGTTATTATTATGTTAGTATTATTACGTTATGTTATTATGTATGTAATATTCTAATAGGAGAATAATAATTCTTCTTATTGTAATTACATTATATTTCGTTTTGTATTGATTTGGACATTTCTTTTAGCTATGTAGTTTGAATGAAGAAATAAATTGATTTTGATTTTGACTAGACAGACAAGACTAGACAGACAAGACTAGACAGACAAGACTAGACAGACAAAACTAGATAGACAAGACTAGACAGACAAGACTAGACAGACAAGACTAGACAGACAAGACTAGACAGACAAGACTAGACAGACAAGCCTAGACAGACAAGACTAAACAGACAAGACTAGACAGACAAGACTCACCAAATCCCCTATTCCACCTTGGCTTTTAGTATGCGCCACCCCGGTATCGCATATATTGCATTCATTCAGGGTGGGCAGCCCGGACGGTTAATGAAAACCGCCCTACTTGTCGCCTCCCCGACCAGGATTCGAACCCGGGTCTCCCGCATTGAAAGGCGGGTATGTTGTCAACTACACCACCGAGGAGGACAGACAGACAAGACTAGACAGACAAGACTAGACAGACAAGACTAGACAGACAAGACTAGACAGACAAGACTAGACAGACAAGACTAGACAGACAAGACTAGACAGACAAGACTAGACAGACAAGACTAGACAGACAAGACTAGACAGACAAGACTAGACAGACAAGACTAGACAGACAAGACTAGACAGACAAGACTAGACAGACAAGACTAGACAGACAAGACTAGACAGACAAGACTAGACAGACAAGACTAGACAGACAAGACTAGACAGACAAGACTAGACAGACAAGACTAGACAGACAAGACTAGACAGACAAGACTAGACAGACAAGACTAGACAGACAAGACTAGACAGACAAGACTAGACAGACAAGACTAGACAGACAAGACTAGACAGACAAGACTAGACAGGCAAGACTAGACAGACAAGACTAGACAGACAAGACTAGACAGACAAGACTAGACAGACAAGACTAGACAGACAAGACTAGACAGACAAGACTAGACAGGTAAGACTAGACAGACAAGACTAGACAGACAAGACTAGACAGACAAGACTAGACAGACAAGACTAGACAGACAAGACTAGACAGACAAGACTAGACAGACAAGACTAGACAGACAAGACTAGACAGACAAGACTAGACAGACAAGACTAGACAGACAAGACTAGACAGACAAGACTAGACAGACAAGACTAGACAGACAAGACTAGACAGACAAGACTAGACAGACAAGACTAGACAGACAAGACTAGACAGACAAGACTAGACAGACAAGACTAGACAGACAAGACTAGACAGACAAGACTAGACAGACAAGACTAGACAGACAAGACTAGACAGACAAGACTAGACAGACAAGACTAGACAGACAAGACTAGACAGACAAGACTAGACAGACCAGACAAGACTAAACAGACAAGACTAGACAGACAAGACTAGACAGACAAGACTAGACAGACAAGACTAGACAGACAAGACTAGACAGACAAGACTAGACAGACAAGACTAGACAGACAAGACTAGACAGACAAGACTAGACAGACAAGACTAGACAGACAAGACTAGACAGACAAGACTAGACAGACAAGACTAGACAGACAAGACTAGACAGACAAGACTAGACAGACAAGACTAGACAGACAAGACTAGACAGACAAGACTAGACAGACCAGACAAGACTAGACAGACAAGACTAGACAGACAAGACTAGACAGACAAGACTAGACAGACAAGACTAGACAGACAAGACTAGACAGACAAGACTAGACAGACAAGACTAGACAGACAAGACTAGACAGACAAGACTAGACAGACAAGACTAGACAGACAAGACTAGACAGACAAGACTAGACAGACAAGACTAGACAGACAAGACTAGACAGACAAGACTAGACAGACAAGACTAGACAGACAAGACTAGACAGACAAGACTAGACAGACAAGACTAGACAGACAAGACTAGACAGACAAGACTAGACAGACAAGACTAGACAGACAAGACTAGACAGACAAGACTAGACAGATAAGACTAGACAGACAGGACTATACAGATAAGTCTAGTAGACAAGACTAGACGGTTAAGACCAGTCGGTCAAGTCTAGTCATACAAGACTCGACAGGGCTGAACAGACAAGACTAAACAAGCAAGTTTAAACTATAATTAATAGACAATTTTATAACATATTTTAACATTTATGCTGATAAATTGTATTACTATATTATGATAAATTATTGTTTTTTGTTATTCAAAAGTAAATATAACTAATTTAAGCATGTAATGTAGATTGTTTTCTTAATTTAAACTTAGCGCTTTGAATAGGTAGGTAATACTATATTTCCGTGGGGTTGGTAGTAGTGGATCAGTTGTAGTCGCAGCGCAGTGAAGTAAGACATTGTCAAAATCACTAACTAAAGTGACATCTTTAATGCCTGGTAGCTTTCGTTATTTTTGAAAATCGTTTCGGAAATTGAACGAAACTTGTGATAAAAACCGACAAATTTTATTGAACGAACAGAATGTGCGAGTGAATGTGCGAACCGGACAGAAATTTCAACAATTTTCCGCCAACTAACCCGACCAGAAATTCTCTGTTGCTCTTTGGCGGGCTTCTTATGTATAAACAGTTGTTATAATGGCTGCAACTGTAATCGTACCCAATGGAGTTCTATGAAAGAAAACTATGCGAATATAAAAGGTAATTTAACACAAAAATCTCTCGCGTAAACATTCAATAACCTTTACAAACATGTATTAGTTGTTTATGTAGTAATTGTGGGGAAATTCTCGATGCATTTTGGGTGGGATTGACTTTGTTTTAACAAACATTTGTCTCCATCATTAAACATTTATACTAACACAGCCTACTGTAACACAAACCAGAGCTAATTTTAACTGATTTTAAAGGGAAATTATGTGAACTTTATGTAATGATAAGGAATTTTGCAGCTGTGTCAAAATTTGACATAACCACCAATTTAAAAACATCGTTTCAAGCATTTTAACAATATGAAAGGTATTTAAATTTTATATTAAATTTATTAAATAACAGCATTGTTTTCCTAGCATCTATTTTCTAGACTAATTTAGTATAAGTTAAGACCACCATCGTGTTGCCACATATTACAACTTATAAGACAAGTTTTGTTAAAGCCCAACTAAACAAGATTTTATAAATATCTTTCTTTATAAACAAGACTTAGGAAATGTTCTAAATGGGGACTAAAGAAATCTGAGAATTAAAGTCAATAAAATGTTTTTAATTTACAATTTTAATTACCTCCACAAACATTTAGAATGTAATTATCTTATAATTGCAAGGAAACTCCTCCAAGTATTTTGGGTGTGATTGGCTGTTTGTCTCAACTAACATTTTTCTGTAGCATTAAAAATTTATACTATTGTAACTCACTAACAAACCAGAACTAATTATAACTGGTTTTAAATGGAAATTTTGTGGAATTTTATGTAACAATAAGAATTTTTGCTGTCATGTCTGTCTGTCAAATAAAATAGCTTAAATATCTTCTAGAATCTTAAGAAAATTGAATAGAATTGAAAACAGAACAATTTTCTTATTATACATATTATGACTTATTAGATAACAAGTTTTTGTTAAAGCTCAATCAAATAAGATTTTATAAATGACTATTAAGCAGAGTCATAGAAAATATGAGAACAAAATTATTATAATATTCTTTCTGTAAGCTTTTTATAGTGTCACATTTTACTATTGAAACAAATCTTTATTTTACTGCAACTCAAATGGGTTTTAAAAGATCCCAGCATCACTTTGGACTGCCTTAGCCCTGGAAGTTCTTCCCAGGTTTTCATCCATTGTTCTCTTGTTTCTTCATCTAAACTTTTCTGGATGGTATTCACACTCATGCCGCAAAAGGGTTCCGGACCTATAGAGGGACTACTGTGGCTTCTTCGTTTTCATCTATACCAGTGTGTTCTGGTACTCAGTATAACGTTACTTTATTGTTTTTGCCAAGCTTGTTTAGCTTTCCCACACAGTCTCATACCAGTTTGAATCTGATGGTGTATGAGCTAATGGCCTTGATGGCTGCTTGGCTGTTTGACAAGATAGCAATTGTTTTTTTGTGATAATTCCTGTCGAGGTTAAACTGTGCACATCTTTTGATTGTGTATACCTCTGCTTGGAAGATACTTGTGAATGTTCCCATGGATTCGAAGTATTTGGTACGAGGTCCAAACACTCCTGCACCAGTACCTTACTTTGTCTTCGAACCATCTGTAACCACTTGATAGTATTTTGCTCTATGTGGTATGCTGAGGATTCGTCGCTCCAATCGGCTTTACTACTACACATTGCTGTGTAGTTTTTCTCGAAGTGGTATTCGCATACCATTTCGTCTTTTAGCGCTTCCAGCCAGGGGATGCTGCTGTCGGACACGACCCCATCGCCCCCGTGATGCAGACCCACACCAGTCTTTGAATCTTCTCAAGTTGTTTCCTCATAGAGGCCAGCTTGGTTCTACTTCCACACGCAACTGCCCCATAAGTGATCGCAGGTCTCACTATCATGGTGTACATCCATTGCAGGATTGTTGGGTTACAACCCCACGTTTTTTCTGCCAGATTTCTGCATACCATTAGAGCGCATTTGGCTTTACCTACCGCTGCCCCAGCGTGTCTATTCCATAGGAGTTTGCTATCTAGTGTGATACCCAGATACCCTATCTCCGGTTTGTATTCTACTGCCCTCCCATTTAACAGTATGGGTTGTAGGCAGGGTGTAGTTTTCTCCTTCTAGTAAATGGTATCCCCGTGGTTTTGCTTGGGTTGAGTCTCACTGTTTGACACCATCTACTAGTTATTTTGAGGCTTCTCTGAACGATTTCACAGAGCGTTCCCTCCAACTTTCCTCTGGCCATTATGACTATGTCATAGGCGTAACCGAAATTTTAATAACAACAAATAAATACTGTTTGGTGCATATATATATTACCAGGTCATTCCATGTCAATTCAACACGGAAAAATAACATTTTTATCCTTACCATCTCAGATTTTCTTGAAAGGTGTAGGCACAGGTGTACTATTGGTATTGACTTGGAAAAATATGAAATTTTACTGAGATTTGTCAACTCGTTTTTGAATTATAGTGCTGTAAAGTTCTCATAAATGGGTGTAAAAACAGCAATTTTTTGAAACGCTGTAGCAGCCTTTTTAATTGAGCTAGAGACCTGGAATTGGTGCCATTTCACAGCATTTTTCACACCCTTTTCTATGATATACAACACTATATAGGTTAATATATGAAAAAAAATCACAAAACCTAATTTCAAATTTTAATTTAATTTTTTTTCAGAAAGTACATATTTTAAAATTTTCAATTCAAAATAATTTATTTCATTATGTTAAGGTACAAGCTAAAACATGAAAATACATGAAAGCTAATGTAAATAACTACATCCATGTGAATATACACAAGTGTTCACAATGTACTGTTAATGAAATTTGTCGGTTTTTAGTTTTGAGAAAAAAAGTATTGGCCGATGCTCGCAGTATGTACTTCTGGTAGTATTCGTCTATGTTGTATGGTTCTATTTCTATGAGTATAGTTTTTATTTCTTTTGTGATTTTATTTATGTTTATCATCAATTTTATGTAATGGGGCAGTGTAGCTATTACATAATTTCATATTAATGTAGGGTGCAGCTTTTCCGAAATTGATAGTTTGTGTTTAGGTAAGATGTATATTATATATTTGTTTCTGGTTTCGCTTTCATTTCGATTGATGTGCATTTTGAATGTTTTCTTGTGTTTAAATGTGAACATTAGTTTAAAACAAAAGGAACACAGCCTGAATATATAAATATATTCAACCTTTCCGGAGCTCTATAACAATTATTGAGTCTTTTTAGTACTACTAAAACAAATCTCACAGGAAATTTGTAAGTTCTTCTTCTTCCTTTGGCTCTACAACCCTTTATGGGTTTTGGCCTCCTCTACTATTTTATGCCATTCTCCACGATCTTCTGCTGCTCTTTTCCAATTCCTTACTCCTAGTGCTTTTATGTCTTCTTCCACGCTTTCCTTCCATCTTTTACGTGGTCTTCCTCTTGGTCGGCTATTGGTGGGTTTCCATTCCATGATAAGCTTGGTGTTTCGATCTTTTTCCATTCTTTGCACATGGCCTATCCACCTCAGTCTCTGTGCCTTTACATGTTTTACTATGTTGTTGTTTCCAATTAGAGACTCTAGTTCGTGATTCATTCTTATCCTGTATGTTCCGTCCTGTTCCCTTATCGGACCATATACTTTTCTTAATATTTTTCTTTCAAATGTCTTTAGTTCTTCCTCACTTTTCTTAAGGAAGGTCCATGTTTCACAGCCATAAGTAACTACCGGTCGTATTAGGCACTTATATATAGTTATCTTGGATTTTTGACTTAGTAGTTTGCTGGTAAGTAGTTTTCTGTTCTCATAGAAGGTTCTATTTCCTTTTAATATTTGTATCTTTATTTCTTCACTCTCGTCGTTGGTTTGATTTAGTTTCCCAAATACGTGAAATTTTTAACTTTTTCAAAGCTGTGGTCGCCTACTATGTATCTATCTTCATTTTGTGGTGCAGTTCTGGACATCATCATATATTTTGTTTTTTCTTGATTGTCTGTCAGTCCTACTTTCCTTGCCTCTTTTTCGAGGTCCTTAAATGTGTCATTTACTGTATTTGCCATGCGCCCCGTGATTACTATGTCATCTGCATAGGCTCCGATTTGTCTACTTTTTGTTAAATGTTAAGTTGTTAATTGTTAAATGTTAAGTTTCCCGTTATCTTTAGTTTTTCTATAGCCGCATGTAATGTTAGGTTGAAAAGTAGAGCGGATAGCGCATCACCTTGTCCGACTCCAGACGTAATGGCGAATTTTTCGGTTTTATCGTTTTGTATTACTACTGCCGCTGACGTTCTTTCTAATGTTAGTTTAATTAGATTGACAATCTTTTTTGGTATGCCCATATGTATTAAGTTCAGGTATAACTTATTTCTATTGACCGAATCGAAGGCTTGTTGAAAATCAATGAAAAGGCAGTGTATGTCAAAATTGTGTTCGTATCCCTTTTCTAGCAGCAGTCGCATTTGGTGTATTTGATCTGTTGTTGATCGGTTAGGTCGAAATCCACATTGATAGTCATCTAGTATATCTTCTGCATATACGTTCAACCTTTTGTGAATGAGGCATGAAATGATTTTATATGTTACATTTAATAATGTAATTCCTCTGTAATTTTTACAATCTCTTTTGCTTCCTTTCTTGTGAATAGGATGTATAAGGCCTAAATTCCACTCTTCTGGCATTGTTTCTTCCTCCCAGATTCGTTTGATTAATTGGTGGATACGGGCCCACAGTTCTGGGCCTCCTGCCTTTAGTAGCTCTGCTGTAATGTTATCGCTACCAGGCGCCTTGTTATTCATAAAGGCAATTATGATCTCAGTTGTTTCTTCCAGTGTCGGTGTTTCAACTTTTGGTTCAGCTGTTTTGTACTGAGTTAGTTCTTCTTCTGAGTTTGTTTCATTTTTATTATTAAGCAGGTCGCAGAAATATTCCTGCCATCGTTTCAGGACGTCTGATTTCTCTGTTAGGATCGTTCCATTTTTGTCGTCGCACAACATTTCTTTCGCTTTGTACTCTGAAGAATGTAGTTTTATTTCTCGGTAGAACTTTTTGTAATTTTTTCTGTTATTGCTCTCGTCTATTTCTTCTATTTCCTTGTTATAGTATTCTCTTTTCTTTCTTCGTCACGTTCGGTATGCTTCTGTTCTTTTTCTTTCATAGTCTTTCCTTTGGCTTCTCGATTCACGCTGGAGGCACTTGTTTCTTGCTTCATCTTTTATGTCTATCTTCTTCCTGCACTCCTCGTCAAACCATTCTTCGTTTCGTATTTTTTGCTTTTCTCCTATCTTTTCAGCTCCTTTTAGAATACTATCTCTGATGTGTCTCCATTCATTCTCCACATCGTCTTCGCTTGGGTTTTTACGTAGGTGTTCCAGTATTGTTTCTTGATATTCTCTTTTTCCCTTTTCACTTTTCAGTTTTTCCACATTCCACTTCTTTGGTTTATCTCTTCCGCGTTTTTGTATGTTGCTTATTCTCTGTCTTACAGTTGCTATTACCAAGAAGTGGTCGGAATCGCAGTTAATTCCTCTGAACGAGCGTACATCTCTTATATTTGATGTCCATCTTCTTGATACTGCGACATGATCGATTTGGTTACATTTTCTCGTGCCCGGAATTTTCCATGTTCCTTTATGTATCCGCTTGTGCGGAAAGAGTGTACTACTTAATATAAAATTTTGCATTTCTGCTAGGTGGCATAATCTCTCTCCGTTTGGGCTTGCTTCTGCGTGCAATCTGTGTCGTCCAGCAACACTCCTGTACCTCTGTTCTTGTCCTATCTTTGCATTAAAATCTCCCATCAATATCAAGTTGTCGTGATTGGGTACTTTGTCGCATTCTTGTTGGATCCTGTCATAGAATTGGTCGATTATCATTTCGTCTGTTTCTTCCGTTGGAGCGTATGCGTTTAGAATGGTTATATTTGTAAATTTTCCTTTTAAGCGGATCTTGCACATTCGTTCGTTGATTGGTTCGAAGTGCATACGCGTACTTCTCGCTTTCTTGTTTAGTATGAATCCAGTTCCATATGATCCTTGTTTTTCACTTAGTGAGTATTCTCTTTTTCGTACTTCGCCCTGTCCTTTCCATCTGATTTCTTGCAGGGCTGTTACATCTATATTTAGCTTTATACGTTTTTCGGCAATCTCCTGCATTTTTCCAGGTCTTAGCATGGTTCGTACATTCCATGTGCTTATTTTCATTTCCAATCTCTTGTCCTTTTTTCGTTGCGTGGTTCGTTGTCGTGGTTCCAGACCGGTTTTATTTCGTGGAGTTTTCGTAACAAGTTTGTTTTTCCGGTGACGGGGAGTTAACCCGTCGCCCAACCCCCATTTCGGAGGGCCATTTCGCCTGCTCTCGTTTGCCCTCATTTCCGCCCTTGTCCATACGGGTTTTCACCGCATCTCAAAGGGTGTCCATGAGGTTACCAGGGATCACCAAGCGTGGAGGTGAGAGTCAGACTTGGGTAGGAGTGGCTATGCAACTAGTTCATTCCCAATGGCTGTTGTGCGATACGCATGCACGGGGGTAGTGCCCAATTGTTTGATATCCAATTGATACCCAAATTTGTTATTTTAGGTATAAGGTATAAGTTATTTTATGGTTTTTGTTGAGTGCCATCAAGGTGGACTGAAAGCGGTAAAACAACTTACAAATTTCATGTGAGATTTGTTTTGGTAGTCTTAAAAAGACTCAGTAATTGTTATAGAGCTCTGGAAAGGCTCAATATATTTATATATTTAGGCTGTGTTCCGTTTGTTTTAAGTTTGATTATCTATAAAGTAGGAAGTTTCACCAATTCTAACTTATCAGTTCAATCAATAACCTGCTAAGTTCATGTCACTCTCACAAAATGTCAAAATTATAAACATCTAACCCTAATCACCACGTGGGTTTTCAAGTAAGTGGTTTACAAATTGTTGTTCATGAATGCAAAGCTATGCTGATAAAATATAAATCTAGAAACGCGTGCACAGATGGCTATCCACTTAAGGTATCGGAAGGACATGATCTTAAAAACAATGTTATTTTTATGGTTTTTGT
This sequence comes from Phosphuga atrata, assembly GCA_944588485.1. Lineage (NCBI taxonomy): Eukaryota > Metazoa > Arthropoda > Insecta > Coleoptera > Silphidae > Phosphuga > Phosphuga atrata. Next base: position 12,540,132 of record OX155895.1, on the reverse strand, counting down.
TGAGTGCCACGAAGGTAGACTGAAAGCTGTAAAATAACTTAAAAATTTCATGTGAGATTTGTTTTCGTAGTCCTAAAAAACTCAATAGTTATAGAGCTCTGGAAAGGCTGAATATATTCATATATTCAGGCTGTGTTCCGTTTGTTTTAAGTTTGTATGATTTCTATAACATAGGATGGTTTCACCAATTCTATCTTGTGAACATTAGTATTTCATATACAGTGTGTCTGCAGATTAAGGTACTCAAAAAATCGTCAAATTTTCATTTTTCGACCAAAAGTTATTGTTTGTAAAAAGTTCTGCTTGTTGAGAAAATGAATGGTCGATAAGAATATTTTAGATCAAATATACAGGGTGTTAATAAATTAGGAAAGATTGAAAATGCTTCAAGGCATAAGTTACAATAATTTTATAAAACAAAGTTGTTTATAAACTAACGTAGAGTCTGAAGATCTCCACTTCAGAGACTCACAAGGCAAACTGGCTTATAACGACAAGGACAACTGCCACCTTTTGGCTCAGTACTTTAAAAATCTACTGAACTGTGGCCCACCCAGCAAAGACTTCAACTATAAAGAAACTACACCAAACCCATACTCGCTGCCCCCTTTATTGGAAGAAGTTGGCCAGATCATTCAACTTCTTAAGAATAATAAGGCATCTGGAGAGGACTCTATCATTGCTGAACTGTGGAAAGATGCTGGAAACAATGCCGTGCGCAAGCTAACCGAGATAATTTAGGACATCTAGGAAACAGAGAAATTACCACCCAATTGGAAATCTGCTCTGATCCATCCGCTTCACAAAAAGGGATATTTTACTGATCTAAACAACTAACATACAAACTCTAACATACAAGATTCTCTCGAAGGCGTTACAAACAAGGGCAGAAAATCAGCTGGATAGTCCACTGGGAGAATACCAGTGGACTTCAGGAGGACCTGATCCTGTGTTGAACAGATCCTTAATCTTAAAACTGTACTTGCATACTCCAAGATGAGAAACCGCAAGGTGGTCATCACCTTTGTTGATTTTAGGAAGACCTACGATTCCATTGAATCGCTTAACAAAGCACTCCAGGCACTAGGGTTAGACAACAAAACCTGCAGACTCATCCCAGAAACTCTGACCAACACCCATGCTAAGGTTAAATTTAGAGGCGAGATTTCTGGAAGCTTCGAAATAAAAACTGGAGTGAGACAAGGAGATGGATTTTCCCCACTTCTGTTCAACTGTATCCTCAAAGGTTATGAGAGAATGGCGCAAGGAACTGATCAATTTGGGTGCTCAGAGTGGTATCTGCCTGGGATGTAAGAGCGACTAGTTGTAGATTGCCTGGCCTTTGCAGATGACGTGGCACTATTTGCTGATTCTCTTGAGATGGCAACAATGCAGGTAAATTGCCTCAGAAGGCTGCCAAAGTGGGTCTTCAAGTATCGCTGGAGAAAACAGAATTCATCACCAACATCACAGAAACAAACAGAGAGATGTTACTAGAGCAGGGAAACATCAAGAGGACTGAGAAAAAAGTATCTCAGCGAATGGATTGAACCCTACTTATCAGAAAGAGCAACATTATACAAGAGACAACAAAGTACCGACAAATGTGGCTATGTACAAAAAAATTAATAATACAATAAAAAGTTATTAATTAATGGTGTATTTTGAGATGTTTCGTATACGCACCGTTGGTCAAAGATGGGTTAACAAATGCGCAATATAGCATTTGTTAACCCATCTTTGACCAACGGAGCAACGGTATACGAAACATCTCAAAATGCACCATTAATTAATAACTTTTTTTTGTATAATTAAATTTTTTGTTGGTGCTTCTAAGAGTAAATACAATAAACTTAATTTACATGTAGATTAAATAAATTTTTCCCATTTGTTACTATTGCAAATATAGGTATCAGTGCCATTGGAAGTGCGCAAAGATAAGTTTAATTATTGTGCATGAAACGAAAAAGCGCCTCAGATGTAAAGTGTGCCAATCAAACACAATTTATATGTGCAAAAAATGTAATGTGTATCTGCACTCAGAATATTTTAACAAATATACTTAATTTTATATACCCCTATTCGCCAACGGTGCGTATACGAACCACTCAAATTTTTGTACAGCAAATTAAAAAAAAAATTTTTTTATTAAAACTTTCTTGATGAACACCATTCTAATGCGTTTTATTTAAAACAAAATAAAATACCGTCTATTTCTATGCTTGGCCAAAGATGGGTTAATAGGAATTTTTCCTGAAGCCTATTTTGGGAAATCATATTTAATTTCATCGAAACAACTTGAATCAACTAATCATTTAACAATTGCCCGATTTGTACAAGAATATTATTATATTTATCATATTTTCTTTTACCCTTGGAACAAATTTTACGTATGTTGTTAGACGCGGCACCCTACATGATAAAAGCAGTTAATTTTTTTTTTATTGTAACATTATTCACACAATTGTTTAGCTAGTTGCTAAATTTTGCTCGTTTCTAAAATCTGCTAGATTTTTCGATGTTTACGATTTAATTAGTAATGTCAAGAAAAATATTTTTAAAACCCCTTTTGAGAGTCCAATTTTATAAGGTGACCGAATGTTCAATTGCCTCCTAAACCTATACGTACGTGGTTAGACGCAGGAAATTTTTATGCTAATAATTTTTCAGGTATTAGAGATATAATTCTAGAAATCAGTTATTCCAGCGCCGTTTTCGAAAATTGCAAAAAAATGGTATAAGTACGAACCCAGAACCTTCCATTTTTTAAGGCAAACTATTGCTACGTCTCAAACTCTATTCACAGACTGGAAACAAAAGGTTTGCCTCTATCAGATTTGAACCTCAATTGAACTTATAGATGAATTTTAATTGAGAATTTGAAATTATAGAAAAAATCCTTCAAAAAAGTTAAAGGTAGAGTAGGTGAATCTATACACAAAAAATTTAATTTTTAATTTGAGATTAAGATTTTTAAAATTAAAAAATATCAACGAAATCATAAAAGGCGAAATAGTTGAGGATATTAATTTTGATTTAGACATAATTGTAAAAATGAAAAATGCACGAATTGCTTCTGTAGATGTTAAAAGAAATTTTTCGATTTATAAACATACGTTTTCAGACAGGAGACAAACATTTCTGTTAGAAAATTTTGAACATTTGACATCAATTGTTACATAAATATGTTGTAAAAAACGTTATCGTTTGTGAATTTATTAGGGCCAAGTTTAGATATAGATTGAATAGGTACACTATTTAGTGTACCTATATTTTTGTTTAGTTAACACGTTCGCTGCCGACGCGGTCTATATGACCGAAGATAAAGTTTCCTTCCTGGCCGACTCGGTCTATATGACCCCATTTTGTTCAGAACCTCATCTTGTGCATGGTGCCGACTCGGTCCATGCGACCGAGTCACTTATTCGCATTCTACACGCGAACTACTCGGTCTGGCATACATTGATCAATATTGACTGACCGAGTTGGCGTAGACAAACTGCTGCGACATCCCAGTTTTTGGCATGCAGCTTACAACTCTGAGAAAATATGGAAAAATTTAAAAAAAAACAAGTAAATTCGAAACGATCTCAAACTTTATTGTAAAATGAAAAATCCTAAACATATTCACAAAACAATACACAAGACATGAAAGAGAGTTAATTATAAATTTTCAAACACGAGTAAATGCAATTTCATGAAATAAACAGAAATTCTTCCAGAAGTCATTCCACACCATACCTGTGTATCTTATTGAAACACTTTAGGCACATATGCGGTTCTCCTTCACAGCCTTTACAATATAATCTAATCTTGCCCAAATTCCTTGCTATGCGCCAGCCGTGGGTTTCCTTCGCAGTCTCATAACAGTTTCTGCGCACTTTTCGTTTCTTGACATCAACTTCTCCTAATTCATGACGAGATCGACGTTTTCTGTTTGGTGTATGGTGTTCTTCGGTTCCTGCATTCTTTAAGACATGGGGACGCTCACCGCATAATTTATACGCAATGGATTTATGCAAATCCAGAATACCTATATCGGAATTATTAACTTCCTTGAACATAACCCATGCGTTTACCACAGCAGTATTTAGCAGGATTTCGAATGCTAGCTTTCTGTACCATTTTATGGTTTTTCTAAAATTATCATTATCTATTATCTATATTCTCATTTCGGGTTTTTCTTTTATTTGTCCTCGACGGTTTCTCACTTGAACTGTTGAATGAGAGTGTTTTGTTGAAAGCATCAATACATATGTCTTGTCTCTCCATGAAAGCACGGTAATTCCTTTGCGATTTTCTTGTGCAATATTTTCTCCAACTTTGAGTTTTTTTTGCACTACAATTTTCGGATTGCCTTTTCGGTTTTTTCTCAATGTACCAATCAGATGCGTTTGCCTATTTATGAGTAGTTCTGCTAATGGTAGGCTAGTGTACCAATTATCGGTAACTATGGTCCTTCCGCAATCAAGTACAGGGTCAGCTAGTTTCATCACTACCTCCGACGGTGTTGTTAGATTATTATCCAGATTTTTTCCGGCGTAAATTTGTATATTATAAGTATAGCCTAGGTTACAGCATAACTTGAACATTTTGATGCCGTACCTATGTCTTTTGTTCTTTATGTATTGACGCATTATCAATCTACCACGAAATGGTATCAAGGATTCGTCAATGCAGACAGTTTCGCCAGGTACAAATACGGTTTGAATGTTGTGAACCACTTTATTGATCAATGTTTGAATTTTATGAAGTCTGTCATTATTTATATTGCTTTCATTATCGGCAAAGTGAACCATCTTCAACATCAGTTCAAACCTATTTCGACTCATTGCCATAGAAGCAAACTCGTTTTTGAACATTGGCTCTTTGCTTCAATAGTCTGAAATTCTTTGTAAACGAACTATTCCCATGTACAAAAGTAATCCGAAAAAGCGCTTCATCTCATATATATATATATATATATATATATATATATATATATATATCTGTCGGTATCCAATTGTGTAATCTAGAATGAGCAGTAGCATCGTTCCCAGCAACAACAGTTTGCGTTGCATATAAATTAGTTTGTTCGGTAATGAATTCAAATATATGATCGTCAATCAATGCAGAGAAAAAGCTTATAGGATCTTCACCATTCAATAGTTCAGATAATGGTTGTTCGACTCCAGGTTCTTTCGTGAATTGGACGAGTACGGGCTGCCTACCTCTAGGTGTTTTCCAGACATTATAATTGCTTTCTTCGTTTGTGTTGTACTCGTCTTCGGTACTAGAGTTTGCCAGGGAGCCCGAATTATCGTCAGAGTCACTATCAGCAGATCCTTCTAGATCTATATTTTCGAGTACAAGTAATAAAATTATAACATAACCAAAAATAGCGCGAGAAAAGTAAACTTACTCTCCAGGTCAGAGGATTCATTCAGAATTTCATAGAGTTCTTCATCCGTTAGCGCCTTTTTGTTGTAATATCTGTTTAGTCCAGACATGATTTTGAAACACAATACAACTGGTGAAATCAAAACATGCGTGAGCAAAAATCGGTGCTCATGCGCACGGCCGCGCAGCGAGTAAGTAATCGAGTCGGGGCAGGCGCAGTACAATACTGTTTCTAACCACGCCGACTCGGTCTATATGACTGAGACACTTTTTTGCAAATTTCTGCTCTATGAATATGAATTTTTAAAAATAGCTCACGCAAGCCCTTACTGCACATATAAATTTACCTTAGCTCACAATAAATTAGCTCGGAGGGTAAGTTTCTTGACCAATATGGAAAACCATTTGGCCCGAACGTAATAAATCAATTAAAGCGCTCCGGCAGCGAACGTGTTAATAATTGTTAATTAGAATTAAGAAAATTTTTTGTGAATAAAAATATTAGATGGCCATAATTATCTTTTCTTCATCAATTTTTTCCAAAGTTTTGCATATTGTACTGCATATATGGTCGAATTAAGTGCATATTGTACTGCATATATGGTCGAATTAAGTGCATATTTCCTCAAATTAAATCGATGCATATATATGCGCATATATATATATATATATATATATATATATATATATATATATATATATATATATATATATATATATATATATATATATTATATATATATATATATATATATATATATATATATATATATATATATATATGCGCATATATATGCGCATATATATGCGCATATATATGCATCGATTTAATTTGAGGAAATATGCACTTAATTCGACCATATATGCAGTACAATATGCAAAACTTTGGAAAAAATTGATGAAGAAAAGATAATTATGGCCATCTAATATTTTTATTCACAAAAAATTTTCTTAATTCTAATTAACAATTATTAACACGTTCGCTGCCGGAGCGCTTTAATTGATTTATTACGTTCGGGCCAAATGGTTTTCCATATTGGTCAAGAAACTTACCCTCCGAGCTAATTTATTGTGAGCTAAGGTAAATTTATATGTGCAGTAAGGGCTTGCGTGAGCTATTTTTAAAAATTCATATTCATAGAGCAGAAATTTGCAAAAAAGTGTCTCAGTCATATAGACCGAGTCGGCGTGGTTAGAAACAGTATTGTACTGCGCCTGCCCCGACTCGATTACTTACTCGCTGCGCGGCCGTGCGCATGAGCACCGATTTTTGCTCACGCATGTTTTGATTTCACCAGTTGTATTGTGTTTCAAAATCATGTCTGGACTAAACAGATATTACAACAAAAAGGCGCTAACGGATGAAGAACTCTATGAAATTCTGAATGAATCCTCTGACCTGGAGAGTAAGTTTACTTTTCTCGCGCTATTTTTGGTTATGTTATAATTTTATTACTTGTACTCGAAAATATAGATCTAGAAGGATCTGCTGATAGTGACTCTGACGATAATTCGGGCTCCCTGGCAAACTCTAGTACCGAAGACGAGTACAACACAAACGAAGAAAGCAATTATAATGTCTGGAAAACACCTAGAGGTAGGCAGCCCGTACTCGTCCAATTCACGAAAGAACCTGGAGTCGAACAACCATTATCTGAACTATTGAATGGTGAAGATCCTATAAGCTTTTTCTCTGCATTGATTGACGATCATATATTTGAATTCATTACCGAACAAACTAATTTATATGCAACGCAAACTGTTGTTGCTGGGAACGATGCTACTGCTCATTCTCGATTACACAATTGGATACCGACAGATATATATATATATATATATATATATATATATATATATATATATATATATATATATATATATATATATATATATATATATATATATATATATATATATATATATATATATATATATATATATATATATATATATATATATATATATATATATATATATATATATATATATATATATATATATATATATATATATATATATATATATATATATATACCCTTTTCTTGTCGCCTGATTTGAGCAGTGGTCTTATAACCACCAGCACGTGTATAGGCGATTGGTGTTTTAGGGCGTCAGGGAAGATTTCGTGTTGTATGGAGTTGTTGATGATGTACTTCAGTGGTTCCGCGATCAGCCAGAATACGTCTCTGACTACCATTAATGGTAATAGTATTTCGTCACTCTTTATTTTTTAAGGATGAAATTATGATGAACAAATCCTCTTTTATTATTGATTCTAGAAACATCGATGTACTGTTATATTCTATTTTGTCCTCGTATAGTTTCTCAGGGATCTTCTTCAAAATAATTTACGGGAAATCAGTGTAATAATTATTCAATTCATTTGCTATCGCGTGAGGGTCTTCGTTAGTGATATTATAGTTTTCGTTATTTGGGTTCTTTAGGCATGCTATTTCCCTGATTTCTCCCCATGTGGTTTTCATTGGGGTTTCGGGTTTTAACATCTTTTCTTCCAGATGTTTAATTTTCGTTTTTTGTCAGGAGGGTATTGAAGTTTCTTCTTGACCTGTTGTAGTGTTTTGAGATTTGTATGTAATACAATTTGGAGAATTTCTAATTCGTGTTTCGCTTTTTTATTTCCGGGTTGGTGTAAATTCGTGTCTTCCTATCATGAGAGATAGTGCAGATGAAAACATTCGACGAAATGCGTCATAAACATATTCATGGACGCCTCCCATTGTTTACATGTTTACATCACTTTCGACGGCCGTGTAGGTCTCGAGGCAGGTTACTTCTTCTAGAAGCTGCTTATACAGTATAATCTCGGTAGTTCGGCCGTTGAGTAATCAGACGACACGTCCAGTAATTGGGCGGTCTGGAGACCGCTCGCACTCTTCCCTCCCACCAATTTTTATTATAATTCGTCGGTTGTCTGGTCCCATATGTGTCGGATTATCGAGATTATACTGTATTTGGATCTGTCTTCTTGGTTAAATGATCTTATGTATTTGCGTTCTGTAATGATTCTTCTTTCTTGATAGAAAGTGATCTTTTTGGCGCTGTGGTATGATATTTGGTGCTCCAAGGTTTTGACGGCATAGTCCATATACGTTTTGATCGCGATGTTTTCATTGCTAGTACAGTAAAATCTTGATAATCCGACACAATCGGGACCAGACAACCGCCGGATTATAAAAAAATTCGTACTATCAGAATTCAACGAAAGCAATAACAATGTTACATATTTTATGTACAATTGTATTGCAGAAGGAATAAAATATGTATCTATATAGATAAATGTGTCTTCTTCTTCCTCAGCCAGTGTTAATCCACTCCTGGATACTCCTCTAACGTTTTCCAAGTTTTCCTGCATTGTGCAGTCTTGCACCAGTTTTTGCCTGCTGTTTTCTGGATGTCGTCTCGTCGTCTTTTCGTGGGTCTGCGCACGCTCCTTTTCGTTGTTATTGGTCTCCATTCTACGATTCCCTTGGTCCATTTGGATCCGTCTTGCCTTGCCACGTGGCCCGCCGAACAAAACCATTTTAATTGTGCTTTTCTTATAATGACATCCTGGACCTTAAGTGCTTCTCCTGATTTCCTCGTTTCTGACGTGGTTTCTGAGACTGATACTTGCATTCTTCTTTCCATTGCTCTTTGAGTTATGATGAGTCTTTCTGCGCTTCCTCTAGTCAGGGTTGTAGTCTCCATGCCGTATGTTGTTACTGGTAATATGCAGGTATCATAAACTTTCCTTTTTGAGCTAATGGGGATATTTGTTGGTTTTAGAATATAACTTAGCTTGGCTAATCCCGCCCAGCTGATCTTTATCCTTCTAGATATTTCTGCAGTTTGGTTTGGTTTGCCCAACTTGATATTATGACCCAGGTATGTGTACTCTTCTACCACCTCTAGGAGTTCTCCATCTATGTTTATTCTGATGTCTTCTTTGGTCATTATCTTCGTCTTGTTTATGTTCATCTTCAGTCCAATCTGTTCTGACTTTGCTTTTAGTTCTTCAAGCATTCATTTTAGTTCGTCACCGTCGCTACTGATCAGCACGATGTCGTCCGCGAAGCGGAGGTTATTTAGACAGGTTCCGTTTATCTTGATGCCTTTGTTTTCCTAAGCCATACTTTTAAATACATCCTCGAGAGCACCGGTGAAAAGCTTTGGTCACCCTGTCTAACTCCCTTCTCTAATTTGATTTTTTCTGTTACCATGTCCTCGTCTATGGCCATCTGCATTGTAGCGTTTGTATATATGTGTTCTATGATCTTTGAGTGTCGTGTGTCTATTCTTGCACCATCCAGTGCCTTCAGATTCGCCCACGTTTCAACCGAGTCGAACGCCTTCGCATAGTCCACAAATGCTAAATTTAGAGGAACGTTGTATTCTGTGCATATTTCAATCGTGCTACGTATCGCCTGGAGGTGGTCGTTTGTGCCGAATCCTTTCCTAAAGCCGGCTTGTTCGCAAGGTTGATAGTAGTCTAGTTTGCTGGTTAGGCGATTGGTTATAATCTTGGATAATATCTTGTAGGTGTGAGTCAGGAGGCTGATCGGTCTGTAGTTAACGATGTTGGTATCCCCTTTCTTGAAAATCAGAACTACTTCTGTGTTTAGCCAAGATTCGGGGACTTTTCCTTCGCGTATGCATGTGTTTAATAGGGTGCAGAGAACTTCTTCGAGGGTTGCCCCTCCCATTTTTATCATTTTTGCGGTAATTTTGTCTTCTCCCGGTGCTCTCCTGTTTTTCATTTGCTTTAGCGCGTACTGTAATTCTGCTCTCGTAATTTCTGGAATGTGTTACGAGCCGACGTTTTGAAATTTGGATTTTTAATCTAAATCAATCCAAATCATTTTTTTAAAATTTTTTGGAATTGATAAATGTGTAGGAATATACAAAAAAATATGTACAAACTTAAGAGAACAGATAGTAAGACAATTGTAGAGTGGAGTTACCTTCGTCTGAATAGTCAATCAAATTTTCAGAGTTACAAGCAGGGGTTAAGGCAAATAAGGGCTTTTAAAAAACCTTTTCCCAAGAACACTGGATGGTGTTGTTTTTGAATTTATTTCTTCTGTGCGCGAGGTTTATATCCGGCGCGGGGCAGCGTAAAGAAATGACACGTGTTTCCCCCAGAGCGCCGGATTAACCAACCGATTATCGAAACGATACTGTACTGTGTTTAAAGATAATAGCATTGAGTGAAGTTGGGGGAGTTGTCGTGAGGCTTTTAAAGAGTTGTTTTGAGGCTTTTAAAGAGATGTTTTGGGGCTTTTTTTGTCATGAGGCAGTTGAGATGTTGAAGTCCCCCATAATTATGTATTGTTTGTTTGCCGGAAATACCATACCTAGTAGTTCTAATTTGTTTATGAATTGCATGTAGGGCGTTTGCGGTGGACGGTAGACAGCTATGATTATTGTCTTTTTTTTGTTAATGGTTGTCTCGATAACCGTGCATTCAAATAGATAATTCTCTGCTAACTAAATTTAAAAACTTTTTGCAGAAAATTGCTAGTCCTCCATGTACTCCATCCCTCCTGCAGAATTTAGCGGCTAATTGAAAGTTGTGTAGTTTGTGTGTTAACAATTGTTCTTCGCTTTTCCAATGTTCCATTAATATCAGGTCAGCATTCCGGGTTTTCTTGTAACATATATACGATTTTTTTCGGTGGAGTTTCTTATTGTTTACACGTTTTGTTTTAGTAGGCTAATAGGATGCTTGGAATATTTCGACTTTGTTACGTTTTTTCGGTGTCTCGTCTTCGGTTTGTAAAATTTCTTTCTTTGTATGATCTGGCGTAGGTGAGTCTATTTAGTCGTCGGAAGTCTACCATCTCATGTAATATTCACTTCTATCGTACACAGTGTCTCTTAGAACAGAATCCACTCTGACTTTAAAACTGTTATTGTTCTTTATGCCTGCTCTGGGTGTAATCTTTCGACTATAAATCTTGATTTGCCGTGACCGGTTTTCGTTTGAAGGTAACTTAAAATTATTATTAAATTATTAATTAACCTAGCGATCCGCGGTCGCTGCGTCTTTTCGGTTCGAAGAATTCTTCATTTTGGAAAGTTTCCGTTTATGTGTTGTCTTCCCCATTGTCTTTGATGTTTTCATCATGATTTTGGATCTTCTATGATCTCGGTTTTCGGGTTCGTGCTGCTTGTTTATTGTTTTTATGATCGGGCGCGTATCTTTGTGTATCAAATTAATTCCACAAATACTAGTATTGTTTCAAACTACAAGATAAACATTAAATTTGGGCCATGACTTCATTGTTATTATTTATATTGTTTATGTGTATTGTTTCACCAATAAGTTAGGTTCGGTTCCAATATGGAAACTGATACATTGAGAATTCAATGTTCGTTAAACAAAAAAAAATTGTAATTCGTTAAAGAAAACAATCACTTTGTCAGAGACAGATAAAAGTTGAGAAATGGCACAGCATGGCTGCCTGAATTGTATCCACAAATAGTCAGTGGTTCAAAAATTTGTGATAGATGTAGGAATTAGATAGATGTAGGAATTAGATAGATGTAGGAATTAGATAGATGTAGGAATTAGATAGATGTAGGAATTAGATAGATGTAGGAATTAGATAGATGTAGGAATTAGATAGATGTAGGAATTAGATAGATGTAGGAATTAGATAGATGTAGGAATTAGATAGATGTAGGAATTAGATAGATGTAGGAATTAGATAGATGTAGGAATTAGATAGATGTAGGAATTAGATAGATGTAGGAATTAGATAGATGTAGGAATTAGATAGATGTAGGAATTAGATAGATGTAGGAATTAGATAGATGTAGGAATTAGATAGATGTAGGAATTAGATAGATGTAGGAATTAGATAGATGTAGGAATTAGATAGATGTAGGAATTAGATAGATGTAGGAATTAGATAGATGTAGGAATTAGATAGATGTAGGAATTAGATAGATGTAGGAATTAGATAGATGTAGGAATTAGATAGATGTAGGAATTAGATAGATGTAGGAATTAGATAGATGTAGGAATTAGATAGATGTAGGAATTAGATAGATGTAGGAATTAGATAGATGTAGGAATTAGATAGATGTAGGAATTAGATAGATGTAGGAATTAGATAGATGTAGGAATTAGATAGATGTAGGAATTAGATAGATGTAGGAATTAGATAGATGTAGGAATTAGATAGATGTAGGAATTAGATAGATGTAGGAATTAGATAGATGTAGGAATTAGATAGATGTAGGAATTAGATAGATGTAGGAATTAGATAGATGTAGGAATTAGATAGATGTAGGAATTAGATAGATGTAGGAATTAGATAGATGTAGGAATTAGATAGATGTAGGAATTAGATAGATGTAGGAATTAGATAGATGTAGGAATTAGATAGATGTAGGAATTAGATAGATGTAGGAATTAGATAGATGTAGGAATTAGATAGATGTAGGAATTAGATAGATGTAGGAATTAGATAGATGTAGGAATTAGATAGATGTAGGAATTAGATAGATGTAGGAATTAGATAGATGTAGGAATTAGATAGATGTAGGAATTAGATAGATGTAGGAATTAGATAGATGTAGGAATTAGATAGATGTAGGAATTAGATAGATGTAGGAATTAGATAGATGTAGGAATTAGATAGATGTAGGAATTAGATAGATGTAGGAATTAGATAGATGTAGGAATTAGATAGATGTAGGAATTAGATAGATGTAGGAATTAGATAGATGTAGGAATTAGATAGATGTAGGAATTAGATAGATGTAGGAATTAGATAGATGTAGGAATTAGATAGATGTAGGAATTAGATAGATGTAGGAATTAGATAGATGTAGGAATTAGATAGATGTAGGAATTAGATAGATGTAGGAATTAGATAGATGTAGGAATTAGATAGATGTAGGAATTAGATAGATGTAGGAATTAGATAGATGTAGGAATTAGATAGATGTAGGATATATATATATATATATATATATATATATATATATATATATATAGGATATATATATATATAGGATATATATATATATATAGGATATATATATATAGGATATATATATATATATAGGATATATATATATATATATATATATATATATATAGGATATATATATATATATATATATATATATATATATATAAACCTTTATTGGCATTTTAAAAAACAAACACTTAACAAACATTAGACCTTACAATCTAGACAATCAACATAATAAACATTTTTTTTTTTACATTACATTTCTCAAACGACACTTAGACTACCCTTATCCGCCTTTGCGGTCTTTCCACTTAACAATTTTAGCCATTAGCGGCCAACCCTGACCGCTTTCATCCATCAACGACTTCTAACCTTTTCTAAGCTCTATCTTCTCAGTCGCACTCCACACACAACCACTACAGCTTGTACCCCAATGCTCCCAACTTTCTATGCCCGTCCCAAATATACGGCAGGTTCTCTCATTTGGCGTCATCCAGTACCTCCTGCCCCTTTCTTCACTGCCGCATCTAAATCTGCCGATCATTATTTGGGGAACGTCAGATTTTCGGAGGTAATCTGGTAGCTTTCCCAAAACGAGTATATTTTGGTACTCGGGGTTGTACGATCCCTCTTCAATGCCCTTTAACCTTTCCTGCATCTCTATCTCAAACATTCTTTCTCCTACCATACTTTTAACATTGCTACCTCTCTTAATCATTCTCTCCACTTCCACACCCGACCAGCCACCCCTTTCATACATCTTCCTTCTCTCTCTCCCCCATATAGTTATCCTAGCATTACCCGTCCCTTCTTTCCTAGCAGCTTTGAACACTTCCTTTACGACTCTATCATCTCCCATTCTTTCTACCTTACATTCATACCTCGCAAACCGCGCTGCAGCCAGACTCACAATTTTGACTGCACCTGTTTCTTGCATCACTATATACCACGGAGTTGATTTTTCCAGCTGCAGCATCCTTTTTAACACTTGTAACTGCATTCTCTCTATCTTTTCTACCTCTTTCACACCCCATACTTCAGAACCATACATTAAAATACTACGCACACACACCTTCCAAATCATCATTTTTTGCTCTGAAGCTTTCCTTGCATTCACTCTTCCATACACTCCAGAACCTGTTAGCAGCCACCCAAGATTTCTTTACTATGTAATTTATATGCTTCTTAAAAGAACCGTCCTGACTAAACATAAATCCAAGGTATTTGAAGCTGCTAACCTGTTCTATTACATTTACACCCCATTCAAACTTTTCACTCCTCCTTCTTCCTCTCTTTTGGAACACCACCATTTTTGTCTTCTTCACATTCACGACCAGCTTTCGTTTCATAAAAAACCCTTTCACCCGTCCAATCACCTCTCTCATTTCTGCGTACGTGCTTGCCAAGACAACTATGTCGTCGGCGTAGGCCAGACTCCACACTTTTTTTCCCGATTACTTTACCACCTGCTTGACCCTTGCGTAATACCTCCTCTAAGTCTGCTATGTAGATGTTGAACAGCAGAGGACTTAGAGAACACCCCTGTCTTAGCCCTTTCGATACCTTAAAACATTCCGACACATTCTCCTCCACTTTCACTCTACAATACGTGCTCCTATACAAGCTCTTAATACTTTCCCGAACTGAACTCGATATCTTTTTCTCCTTCAGACACTCCCACATTTTCACCCTAATGATCGAGTCGTAAGCTGCCTTCAGGTCCACGAAGAGGGCGTACACCTTCCCTTTCGGCTTTGTCAGTTCGTTCTGGACAGGAGACAGGAGATGTAGATATTAGATAGATAGATAGATGTAGGAATCTAAGTGACAAAAATGTTGTAAATGATCATTCTCACTCAGAAACATTCTCGGACAATGACGCAGACTTTATAACAAATTCAGAGGTTGTGCAGTCACTTAATATATCTCTTGAGCAGTTGAACCAATACCATGCGGTCATTCCAAAAAATACTTAAAAAATATTTAAAAAACATAATACTTAAAAAATATTTGATGAAAAACTTTTCTACAAATTCAAAAGCTTGGGAAAAGGAGGTGTCAAAATCTCCTGATAAGCTTAAATTAGTAGATATTATTTTATCACTGTTTGTTTCTCTTTGAAACAAACTGGTGGCTTGGATATGTTTTACAGAAGAATGAAGAACTTGTTGAAGTAAAAATAACTTTTCTTCATCCAGCTGGACCCTCTTCAACCTTCTCATATCCAAGAAAGGCTGTTATTCTGCAGGTCTCAGTAATGGATGTCTTAATGAAAGTGAATCCTCTAACTCAGGGGTAGGCAAATGTTTTGGCTGCCGGGCCGCATTATGTATGAAAATTTGACAGCGGGCTGCATTAGAAAAAATCTATTTTTATAGTTATTAGTATACCACGACCTAGACACATCAATATTGTTAGGTTTTTTCATAGTGGACAATATATAAAGCTTGTAAAACCAAAAGAGTTTGAAAGAAAAGCTTGACACTGAGCAGTGTCTATAAAATAGTGGCAGGTAGATAAGAAGGTAAACAGCAGGCCTGGTAAACATAAGCATGTCATAGGTATGCTTTCGGGATTTGCTGTTGCTTTGTTTATGTTTAGAGTACGAATTAAGATCATTCATTGTGGGTGCTACACGGAAAAAAGTACACTTTAAAATTTACAGTTCAAATAGTAGCAGCGGCCTTACGAATACAAAGTTGTAAAGATTGCAGTCGCACACTGTGATTTTTAAAACTTATTTACTAATTATATCGGAAACTGTAAATTTAATAAAAAGCAATTTGTAGTTTTTACTGTTTGAAATTCGAAAGGCCGCTGCTACTATTTGAAACAGTAATTTTTGAAGTGTACTTTTTCCCGTGTATCTATAGATATATTGGTTATCGCCTTCTCAGTGAAGTAATATTTTGGTAGGGCACAATCACAAAACCAGTTTTTTTAATTATTTAGCCACAATCTCATCTTCTGTAATTAAAATACTTATGTAATTAAAATGCTTCGCGGGCCGCATAAAAAGTCGCAGCAGGCCGTCATTTGCCCAGGCCTGCTGTAACTCCCACTGGAAGAGGATGAAAGTTGGGAGATGAAAAGTTGATAAAAGAGGTTTTTAGAATGGTAAATCGAGTGGGAGGAGGCGGTATGAAAGGGAGTGACTGGGGTAAGAATAAGAGGAAATTGTATGAAAGAGGTGGTATATCTGGTGAGGGGCTCGAAACGCTAAAGCAGGAAAGGGCACTGTGGGCCGAAAGGTTGGTAGAACGTTTGCAAGAATTGGACCTACAGGAGCGGCAAAGCAAAATAGAAAGTAGTAATTTTCATAAAGGGTACAACAGCATGTAAAGATACAGGTACATGGGCGGTTACCAACCTATTTAAGTGTAAATCAAGATAACGATACACAAGTCATGTTAGCAAGGTATAGGTGTGAATATGAGGAGCGTGGAAGAAGATACTGGATGATTGAGGAGCATAGAAAGTGTAGTGTTTCTGGGACAGCAGAGGATACTTGGGAGCATTGGATGGAAGACTGTACAAGGGGTGAATGGAACGAGGGAGAGAGGCGGGAAGGAAAGAAATGGGAGGGATGTATGAATGATAGCAGAGAGGGTCTGAAACTGCTGAGACGGATAAAAAGATGGAAAGAGCAAACTGGTAACAGAGAAGGTGTATTATAAAGGAAGTGGAGTTTATTTTGTGTCAGTTACAGATATTTTTGTATTTTTATTTTTTTAATTTATATTTTATTATGTGGTTTCTATATGCCAATAGGTTAATAAATAAAAAATAATACTGGAAGAACCTATGTTCTACTTGAACGTGATATGAGTCAGACAAATGAAGCCTTTGCAAACTTATAATGATTGACCTGTTGATCATTTTAAGTTTGAGAAGGCTTCATTTGTCCTATTATTTAATAGTGTAACTTTTATTAACAACAACAACATCAATAACAACAACAAATTAAACAAAGTGCAGTAATAACAACAACAAATTAAACAAAGTGCCTGTTTTAATTTTATACATAGGATTGTTGAAACTTCAATGAACAATGAACAGTCCGTTCAACTGTATGGTCCAATTATCCATTGTTTGCTCAAATTTTTCTCTGGAAAGTAATGAGCAGATATCGATTTACAATTCTGTTAAGATTCTTGTATTTCGCCGATAATGCATTAGTTGATGTATCTGATCATTTTTCAAAAGTCCAATTCATTTTTAATTTTTGTTTCTTGGTACCCATTTACGCTTTTAAACCCTTCTTTGTTGTAAAGCATACAGATTTGTTTATTGAGTCATGTTACACGAGTCCATAAAAATCTTTGACTGTTACAGATATGCATTAGGTATTTTGGCACCGTACATACTCATGAAAGGTACAATACTTGGCTGGTTGCCTCCTGAATTAGTCGCATACCTGTTAGGATTTGATGGTGTATGAGTACATCTAATAGTCTAAAGTCTAATAATCAATAATAGTTTTGAAGGACGATTGACTATCTGACAAGATAGTAATTCATTTTTTGCCATAGTGCCTGTCGACGTTAAATTGTGCACATCTTTCGATTGCATGTACCTCTGCGTGGAAAATACCTAGGTAGATTCCCATGGATTCGAAGTACTTGGTACGAGGTCCGAATACTCCTGCACCAGAACCTTCCTTCATCTTCGAACCATCTGTATATCACTTGATAGCACTTTGCTCTATGTAGTATGTTGAGGATTCATCGCTCCATTCAGCTTTACTGCTACACATTGCCGTGTAGTTTTTCTCGAAATGGTACTTGCATACCATTTCGTCTTTTGGTACTTACAGCCAGGGATCTTGCCATTTAGAATTAATTAAAACTAACTCACTCAAAGAATCGCTGTTTCTTCATCTTCTTAATAAATCTTTTTAAAAATTCTTTTTCTTATAATTTGTTATTATCGGAAATGAATTTTATAAATTATTGTTGCATCATAAAATTCAACAGATTTATAGCATTAAAAACATCACCCAAATTGATTAACGTTTACCAATATTTTTAAATTCATTCATATGCAAACCCTTAAATATCTTAATATGCTATACTGTGTATTTATACCATTACATATCAAATATTCCTTGCATTTACTTGCAGTTACTGCATATCAAATATTTCTTGGGACAATACGTTCCTGCTGTGTTCAAGTTTCCTTGGGTCAATATGTTCCTACAATATTGAAATTTCCTTGGGACAATATGTTTTACACCATAAAAGTTCCTTCAGTCAAGCAATTTGGGTGTGATTGGGTTTTTTGTTTCAATAAAGACATTTCTACATCATTAAACTTTTATACTAACACAACCTAGTGTTTTCCAAACCAGAGTTGATTTTAACTGGCTTTAAGCCCGTTTTTTGTCTTTGGGGATGGATGAAGTCGTTAGTTTATTCTATGGAAGTGAACTCAAGGGATGCGCTACTAGATCGCATTCTTAATTCTGCGGCATTAATTACAGCGAATCATCGATTGCTGAAATGGCTACCAGATCCATTTATAAACGCGCAAATAAGTGTATCGAACTGGATGCTGGAGTTTTCGAAAATTACGTGAATTAATGCTACTTGTTTTTTATTTGATTGTAAGTTCTGTAATACATTTTCCTTTAATTTTATAAATTATCATTGTTCAAAATATCTATGAAACAAATGAAATTTGGACTTGAATATATAAGCTTATTTTGCTTATTTTTGCTTCCTGTACATGTCTTTAAAATATATCCATTTTCTCCCAAATCACCCTGTATATGAGTAAAATAAAGTAAATACAGGTAGTCCTCGATTTTTGTACTTTTTACGTATGCAATTCATTATTTTGTACATTGAAAAGCTCTAAAAAGGAAAGAAAGATATAGGTGCTTTGCTTTGTTTTGGTAATGAAAATTCCTTGATAAGTTACTAAAAAAAATGTTTTACATCCTCTTCTTTGGCACGTGCAACTTCTGTACATATTCCATATTTAAGGAACCAATTATGTATGGGAGTCAAGGACTCATGATTTGTTTATTGCAAGGAAGAACTAAGAGAACTAAGTACCTTAGGTAATTATAGATTGCAATAAACTATTAAAATCCGTAGTTATAAGTAATCTTTCAATAATCTTCTAATGCTGAGTCCACACGTTTGGCTAACTCATAAATCCAACCGTTTGGTAAACATTTGGCTTGGTTTGAAAGCGCTTGCGACCGATTAGATCAAGTGTTGTTTAATGGAGCGTTTATTGTTTTATCCACACGCTTGTGTTTATTTAAGGTTTGGAGTTTGCTGCAAACGTTTGGCAACGTGTAGACGAGTGGTCCCCAACCCTATGCCCGCGGACACCATGTCGCCCGCCGACCATTTTATGTGTGCCCGCCACAAGTAAACGTAAAAAACGCCAAAATTGCATATATTGCACAACTTATTCAAGTAAGAGCAGAAGAACTAGAGCTTGAAATTTTGGACCTTGAAAACGACATTTTCCTAAAATTCAATGTATCAGATGAGGACTTCTTGATAAGATGCCCACCGCCCGTCCGGCATTCTAGAATGTGCTCTTGATTGCTAAAAGGTTGGGGACCCCTGCTGTAGACGCACCATTAAATACACTGCTCAAAACAATTAGCGGGTCACTAATTTGTGCCTCCATAAATTTCAAACAGGAAATTACATGCAAATAAAATTAAGAACATCTGAGACGCTCTGTTTAATTGATTTGTGATCAATTTCGGATCAGAACCTTCTCGAGAAGCCGCAGGTATAGGTTTCATGCAGTACGTCATAAGTTCATTAAAATCGACATCAGCCTTTGCTGAGTTCGCGCTTCATCCGCAATGGATAAAAAAAAAATCAAATGCGCTTTTCTCGAAACCACCATTTGTTGAGTTCGCCCTTCGCATACGCAACGCCTCATATAGCGCTCGAAAGTTGGACGTACAAGCCGGAGTAGAGACTGCTTCTCTTATCTTTTGTCTTCCTTAACCCCTTAACTTCCTTAACCCCTTAAGCCTAGAAAGCAAATCCCATGTTGAAACAACTACTTCTCTTGCTAATCTTCTTCTTCTTATCAGCCTGTTCTTATCTACTCCTGAATGTAGGCCTCTTCCATAATTGTTCATTCCTGCCTGTCCATAGCAGCCCTCATCCAGTTTTTTCCAGCAATCTTCTGGATGTCATTACACCATCTTTTTTGAGGTCTGCCACCACTTCTTTTGCACTCTCTTGTCCGCCAAATTGTTAATTGGTATGTCTATCTCTGTGCTCTGTCTTGCAATATGGCCAGCCCTTGCTAATATCACGAAGGATATTGAATTATACAACAGACATTTGCATGTTATTACTAGCCCCAGTACACTTTCGTGTCAGTAACGAGTGCTAAATAAATAATTTTAAGCATTGTTAAGAATATTTCTTTCCATTTAGATTAAGTGAATAGCCATCTGCAGACGTATTTCGAGATTTATTTAGGATTTGCATTTTCTTATTTATCAGATTCAAATTATGCTGAAACGTAAAATTTTCTTTTAAAAACAAACAAAAATTAGTAACATTTTCCTGCGAACGGAGAAAAAAACAGAGTTAATAAAAATGTGGTAAAACAGACAATGTTTCAACAAAAATACAATTGTTCAATTTGTTAACAATTCGTTGTTAATTATAAATAATAAAAATTTTAATTGAAATAATAGTAGTTTATGATACAAGTACTTCAAGAAAGGTTCTCAAGCAATGAGTGCGATTATAGCTTAACCTTTTTTTATATATCGATATGATTATGTCAGCTGGAAGCACCCTGTTATACTTGCCGCAGCGACCCCGTGGAGTCATCACGCGGCGTTCACGTGATAGTTCGTAGTGACCTTGTAAAAAGCCTGATTTACACTGCTTTAAAAAATTTACTTTAAAAAATTTTATATTAATTTTAAAAAACAAAGTCTTGAAAAAGACTGATTTATGGATAAAATGTAATCACTAATTTTAACTAAGACAGAAACACTGAAAACTTGAGAGCACGTAACATACAACCGGACTGGTCGATTAGTTTAAAGTTTCGGCTGCCTCATCTACGCTTCAAAAGCGTTTGCACTGGTCAATAGTTAATCATCCCCCTAAAATCACGTTTGTTTATTACTCTATCGGCTGCGGCAACTATAGTAAGGAAAAATATACAAAAAGTGACATGGGTATCCAGACGCGAAAACTTTCAACCAAATCGATCACCTACTGATAGACGCTCGTCCTAGGTCCAACCTTAAGCAAGTAAAAAGCGAAATTAAGAGCGAGAATCTCAAAAAAATCAGAGGAGAAAAGATGCCCAGATTTAACACAGAGCTGCTACAGAACGAGGACAAACAAAAACTTTTCGAAGATAACATAAGGGCAAAGCTGCCCAGGGACTAAAATATTTCAATAGGAGAAAGGTGGAAGAAATGCAAGGAAGAACTCATATTGGCCGGCTCAGAAATCCTGGGCCTGCACAGGCAGCCTGAGACCAACGACTGGTTCGACGCGGATTGCGAAAGACAAACAGCAGAAATAAATGAAGTATATAATATGACACAAGAAGAACGAAGGGAAATGTAGAAGAATACAGAAGAGCAAGAAGGCGCGATAAATAGAAGGCACAGAAAAAAAACGAGCTTTTGAACAAGCACAAATAGAGAATTTATAAAAGCTCCGGCAAAACAGCAGCTTCTGACTTTTCTATAAGCAGATAAATGAGCAAAGAAACGGATGCAAACCCAGAAACGTACTGTTTAAGGACGCCAATGGAAACCCACTAACGGACCCAAAGGAGTTATTAGCTAGGTGGACGCAGCACTTTCAACGCAACTCCTCAACGCGAACACAACAGGAGCAACTCCTCAACGCGAACACAAACGCAAACGAAACCCCAGATATCGGACAATGAATGGGCGAAGAACAAATGGAACCACCTAGCAGACAAGAAATTATAGACGCCCTTAAAAAGGTGAGGAACAATAAGTCGCGTGGAAGCGACCGAATACCTACAGAATTCCTCAAACAGGGAGGAAATCAGCTGATTAACCAGCTACAAATAATATACTCTGAAATATGGGCGCAGGAAGAAATGCCCGAAGAGTGGAACGAAGGAGTAATATGCCCCATACACAATAAAGGGGACCCCCTAAACTGTAAGAATTACAGAGGCATTACGTTGCTAAACGGAGCATATAAAGTCCTCTCCAACATACTCTACGCAAGACTACTTCCAAAGGTGGAAAAACTTATAGGGGGCTATCAGGGGGTTTCCGGCCCGGAAAATCCACAATTGACCAAATATATGCGCTTAGATAAATATTAGAAAAGGGCGCGGAAACCCAAATGGACACGTAGCATATGTTTGTCGATTTTAAAACAGCATGTGACGGTATTATACGAACCAAACTCTATGACGCTCTAACGGTCCTAGAAATACCAACGAAGCTAGGTGCCACTGGTAATTATGACAATGAAGAACGTTAAGTGCACCATAAAAATACAAAACAATATCACAGAGCACAACGGGCCACGTCAAGAAGACGCGCTGGCGTGCCTCCTATTTCACATATGCCTAGAAAAAGCAATCGGAGACGCGAACGCAAACAGAAGAGGCACGATTGTTACCAGATATGCACAAATTAATTTTAATTGACACATAGGGAAATCATCGCATACTTCCGTCTGCGAGTATCAGTAACAATTAATTAATTAATTACCAAAATACCAAAACTAAAGTGAAATAATGTATCCCAAATTTGATTCAAAGAGCTAGGAAGGCAGTGTTCAGATCAATATATATATATATATATATATATATATATATATATATATATATATATATATATATATATATATATATATATATAGAGTTCGCAATAGAGTTTCTACGGAATAACAAGAATGAATTTTGCTCGTAAACATGTCGCATGGCAATTTCGACAATTCTTCTGTGCTCTTCACGGATGAATCAAGGTTCCGTATTACTCGTTGCGATGACCGAGTACGTGTTTACAGACGCCATGGAGAAAGCTACGCAGCTGCTACTGTCCAGGAAGTCGAACGATTTGGAGGTGGTTCAGTTATGGCTTGGGGTGGGATTAGTATCGACCGTAGAACCGACCTTGTTGTAATTCCAGGAAATCTGAACGCTAATCTCTATTTTGACATTGGTTTAGAAGAACATGTTGTCTCTGTGGCATATGGAATAGGTCCAAAATTTTTGATAATGAAGGATAACGCAAGACCACATACTGCTCGAATCACTTTAGACTAAAAGAACTGGAAATTCCAGCAATGGTGTGGCCAAGTCCTGATTTAAATTCCATAGAGCATGTTTGGGATATGCTCGACAGATGTGCTCGTGGTGGCCCGCATGCTCCTCAGAAAATCCAGCAGCTACCGGCGGCTCTTAATGAAGAACGGGACGCTATACCACAAGAAAACCTGCGAAGACTTTTGTGAAGCATGCCAAGACGATGCAATTCCGTTATTCGTGCTATGGAGCACATACTCGTTTTTATGGGTTATTATTGGTTTTGATAGTTGTTAAATATTACGGGTAGTTAAAGTACGTGATACTGACACTTCCATATGTGAATCAATTAAAACAATTAAATTTGCGTATTTCAGATGTTCTTAATTTTATTTATATGTAATTTCCCGTTTGAATTTTATGGAGGCACAAATTAGTGACCCGCTAATTGTTTTGAGCAGTGTATTTATTAGGCAAATCTGTGGACATTTTTGTGTGTTTTTTTTTAAATAAAGAAAAAATAATTAAACAATAAATATTAATTTAATAATTTAATAAAGATTTTCTTATAAATTAAAATATTAATTTTGCATAGATTTCTAAAATATGATATATTCATGATTAATACAAATTTAATGTAAAATTTCCGAGTGAAATTAAAAATAAATTAATTATTTGTTGTGAGGTCAATTGATAAAAGAAATGAAATTATATGCTATAAATAAAAAGTCCTTCAAAATTCATTTTAACTTCAGAAATTCCACATTTAAATCAATGTTATTGAGGTAAAACAAATTTTTGGAATAATAACATCTCGGTAGAAAATACTGTAAACGTAGATATTCTTAGAAAAAAAAAAAAAACTGATTTTCATATAGATGGTACCAAGGCAAATAATATAGAATAAACGTAGTTTTAGGTGTAAAAATCGTAAAAAATAATATTTAACGTAATATATATTTTTGTCATTTGATATTAGATTTTTGATATCATCTTTATTATTAGATTTTTTCTTCGATTTCATTCAATTTGAATGTTATATTTATAAAGTACTAAAAATTCAAGACAGTAAAAACTGGAAATAAATTTATTAAACTATAACAAGGAGAGATAGTAATGCAAAGTTGTTGGTTGTAACTGTTTTTTTAACTCCTAACTGTTTTTCCATATTTCCTTATGCAGATTTTTCTTTGTTCATTCTTTTATTTTTTCTCATTAATTCTCAATTATTCAAGAATTATATTTTAGATTTTCACATTAATATTTTTATATTATTTATGTTTATTTACATATTCATTATTACATAATATAACTCAATTACATATTTTAAGCATTGTGACACTCAATTTATTTAGCTTCTAGATAATACATTTTCTATATGTTCTGAATAATTTTCATTTATCTTGTCTATACTTATATAAATTTTTATTCAAATCCCGATATTTATGTCTAGACTACATTAAGTATATATAGGTAATACATTACATTAATTAATATTCCATTACATTAATATTCCCTATTCTGCCAATAGGGAATATTAATGTAATTTAAACTTGGTTCAAATACTTTTTTATATTCCAAATCTTTATTGGCCGGACATTTTAACCATTATTTTAGTAATTCATATCTTTTTAATTATCTCGGATTAGTAAATTTGCAAATTAAGCAAGGGATATTCAGATTTGTAAAACGCAACACGTCAAATACTATGTCTTCTAAAACCTAAACTTCATATTGCTTATGTATGGCATTGCAGGCTTTTGATTAGAAAACATAGTATAGCATTGCAAGCTATTGATTAGAAAAATTTAGTATTGCATTGCAGGCTTTTGATTAGAAAACATAGTATAGCATTGCAAGCTATTAATTAGAAAACTTTGAATTGCATTGCAGGCTTTTGATTAGAAAACATAGTATATGGCATTGCAGGCTTTTTGATTGAATGAAAGTGGTTTTGTAAAAGCACTATCGCATAATCTGCCGAGAATAATCCATCAATGATGACTTATTTTCTTTCAAATCCAAATTTCTATCTGATACCGATAGAAGACGTTCTTCTATTAGTACTAACCGTTTTCTCTTGATAGCACCCATTCTTATAATGGGTGGTGGCATGTTTTCATTTTTGCAATGGAATATGTGTGTCCTTTATTCGATCGTAGTGTCAAATTTACACCTTGTTTAATTATGTCGTATTCAACATAATTTTCTGTATCCTCCTCTATCTGTAATTAAAGATGTATCGTAAATATAAAAACAAAACATTTAAGTAGGTGTAACTAATTAAAAAATCAAGGGACGAACGTGTATGAAGGGATCTCTTCTTTCTGCTGTGGTATAATTTAGGAACAGAGCTGAATAGTCATACTTACATTAAAGTCATTTTCACAGAAATATAAACAAGTTGTTGTACATACTTCATTTCTTCTGATAATTTTACACCTTTCCTTACGTATTTTTGCACCTATCGGGACAGGAAAAAATACGTTATCAGGTTCTGATAATGTTTTTGTATTCAGGTACAATGCAATACTTATAAACTGGGCTTTTGAGCTTTTTTCATGGTGAAATAAGTTAAAAACGAGAACACCTGTAGTAAACAATGGACAGAGAGCGCAAAAATGGTGGCGCTTAAACAGCTCAAAATTATTCTCTATTTTAAATATTTTTTAAACTTAATTACAGCATTGTTAAACAGTATTTATATTTTTTACTTATTATAACAGTGTAAGCAGTGAATTAAAAATATTCAATAAATACATACACATACCCTATTCAAAAATAGCCTTCATTTGGTGTATTAGATCTAATTTTTGTAATATTCTATCTATATTGACCTGTTTTAGAATTTTCTGCTTTTATTTTTGAGCCATTTAGACTACGACAGGTTAGTTAGTACCTTCCGCAAGGTTTTTTCAGTTTTAGTTAAAGGAATTCCTTACGCTTGTTGTTTTTTAGACTCAATTTAAGAAAATCTGTTGCAAATTTTGCAAAAAATCATAAATTGCCCCCTCCGATGAACTGGTTGATCTCTATCAAAATTATACGTTTTCCGATTACTTTTCGGATGCTAAATCGAATGCTGACAACTAAAAGTCTAAAGTAAACCGTTCTAAGTGACCACAACGTGAAATCAGCGGAAATGGCGAGAAAACTAAAATTGATTAGATTGTATCTCAAAAACTAGAGCTCCTTCAAAAAAGACTTTGAAAATGTCCGAAATCAGTTCTTACTTTTCCGACACTAACTTGTTAAATATATAATAATTAACGGAAAATTAAATTTTGTTGGGCTGTGTTATAGTATATTATATATTAATCAAAGATCAATAAAAAAAATTCTTGAAAGTAAAGGGCCTTCCAATAAAAAGTTTCATATTCAATAGCCCACCATTTTAACAGTTGTCATGAGTCAATCTGTAACTACTTAACAGATGACAAGTAAAAACTACGCTATTAATTAAAATGGAAAGATACACGCTTTAACAACGCTTTGAAATTATTAAAATTCACTACAAAAATGGTGAAAATTTTGCGGTCACAGTTCACAAAACTAAAGCATTTTTGGGTTAGTCGTGAAGCACCTTCTCGGCCAACAATTGTGAAACTGGTGGAAAAGTTTGAGCTGTTGGGAAGTTAGTGATGTGAAGAATCGAACTCGTGCACGTCGCTCAATAGCAACCGAGAATATTGCTGTGTAGCCCATGTGTTGAGGAAAACCGAGGTTTGTCCATTTCTCATCGATCTTTGGAATTGGGCATTCCACATACGACATTACACCGTTTAAAGTTCAGTTAACACAAGAACCTCATGCCTACTGATCATCAACAAGGTCGTGCCTTTGCTGATTAGGTCCTTGAAATGCATCAAACTGATCCAGAATTTAATCGAGAAATCTTGAGGGATGAAGCCCATTTTCACTTCGGAGGCTACGTTAACAATTGGGCATTTGGCGCCCAAGAATTATTGTTGAAAAGCCTCTCCATCCTCAACGTGTGACTGTTTGCTGCGGTTTTTGGTCTGGCGGGGTCATTAGATCTTACTTTTCCGGAAATGAGGCTGGAGCAACTGTTACGATGAATGGATTGCGCTATAGAACGATGATTAATGATTTTGTATGGCCAGAATTGGTAGATATTGATGTGGACGACGTTTATTTTCAACAAGACGGCGCTGCGTGCCACACAAGTTATGATACCATCGCTCTTTTGTGTGAAAAGTTACCTGACCGTGTGATTTCTCGAAGAGGCGATCACAATTGGCCACCGAGATCTTGTGATTTAACACCTCTAGACTCTAGCTACGTGAATGATAAGGTCTATGCCAATGGTCCACAATCGATTCAAGATCTCAAAGATGGAAGTTATCGGTGACATATAGCCGCAAATGCGCGAGTTGGTGATGAAAAATTTAATGAAAAGAATAGGTTCCTGCAAGCGTAGCCGTGGCAGCCATTTGGCTGATATTGTTTTCCATTATTAATGACATATACCCTTTTCTTTACAATTAAATACAACTTCCGATGATTTCGCTTAAGAATACTAGTTTTTTTTACATATCAAAATGAAACCTCTTATTGGAAGACCCTATATATCTGAAAGTATATCAGTAACTCTGGTGTACTGTGACCTTTATATGTCTATTGTACCACACCCTATTTCTCTATTTATTGCTGTAGCTCTCATTTACATTGCAGTCCCTCCTGGATCCCATAAACATATTTCCCTTTTATATATTATTATATATATATATATATATATATATATATATATATATATATATATATAATTATAACATATTTTCCCTCTGATCAATCGAAAAATCCAAAGTGTTTGGTGATGTTTCTTCTGCATGTATTGTTACATGCACTATTTATGTATTAGCTTTTTAATGATTCCTAGCGCATTTCTTTCCAGACTTTCCTGACGTTCTTTCCATAGTATATTACGTAATGCGAGTTGCAAGAAGCATATTACAAGTAGCGGGGAGTGCGTAATCCCGCGAGTACGTAATTGCTTTAAAACTCGAATTATGTACTATACTTTATCTACGACCACATTAATTTGTTTCTGTTTAATAAGAAAAATATGTTTGATGTAACAAATTTATTTCTTATTATGTACATTATTGGACATTATAATAAAAGTTGTATTTTCATATATATAACTGTTACTCGACATTATTTAACTTGATATAAACGAAAAGAAATACATTTTTAATGGTTACATACCTTATTATTTAGTACTTATTTGTTTTCGTTAGATTTAAACGTGAAAAAACGTAACGAATGAATGACATCTATGTGAATACGTTGAGCGCTCCGCGTGCCATAATTCAAACTAACGGAAATTGATATAAAACCTCCACTGGCGCATCAAAAACGCCACCGTAGCTACAGATTTCAACAAAATGGATGGTTAGATTATATCATCACATATATCGCGCGGTAGCGCGACCTCTCGATCCGAAATAAGAAAAAAAATTAAATACTTTAAACAATTTTTATATACCCCCTTTAATTTATCTTCCCTACCCCTATGTGTTCAATGCGTACATTGGGTTGCCTATACTGCTACTCTTATTCCAGTTTAACCTTATATTTAATAATAGTAGCAGCTCTCAACCAATCAACGAATCGTAAACCAAGCGCACGTGTGTGTTATCAATCATAGCTTAGGTAATAACTTCTTCTTTAGGTGCCTTCTTCATTACTGAATGTTGGCAACAATCATGGCAAATTCTGCACGGTCTTGTGCGCTCTGAACAATGAGTGGGAGTCCAGACCAGTCCACTCTCTTTATGTTCTTTAACCAGGAGCACATCCGTCCTGGAACAACGGCGCCCCTCTATCTTGCCCTCCATTATTCATTTTAGAAGGCTATATTTTGTATTCCTGAGAATATGTCCTAGGTACGCTGTTTTACGTTTCTTCACAATGACGAATAGCTCTCTGTCTCTGTCCATGCGTCTAAGAACCTCATTATTCATGATATGTTTTCAAAAGATCCACATCTCAAACGCTTCTATTTTGTTCATAGTATTGATCTTCAACGCCCAAGCCTCAACACTATACAACACCGAGTGAATGTAGCACGTAACGAACCGGTATCTTAGTTTAAGGTTTAGGTTTCTCTCGCAAAATACTTTTCTCATTTTAAGGAACGTTGTTCTGGCTATTTCGATGCGTGTTCTTACTTCCAGATTTCTGGATCCAGGTCTTCGGCGATCCAACTGCGCAAGTATTTAAATTTCGCGACCTGCTCTATTTGTTTATTGTATACTTGCAAATTGGCTTGGATATCTGGTGATCTACTGATAACCATTGATTTCGTTTTGGCCGTATTTACTTTTAGCCCAAGCGTTTGGTTCATCAAACGTTGTAGGCCGGCTGCCCTATCGCCCGCGTACCTGATGTTCAATAGTTCACCATTGATTTGATTCCATCTGTAGAGTTTTCCAAGGGTTTCAGGAATATTTGTTCCGAGTAGATATTGAACAACAATGATGATAGTACACAGCTCTGACGTACTCTACGTTTTATAGGTATATCGTTGGTCGTGTCGTCCTCGAGTCGTACTGCAGCATGGTGTTCGTACAATTTTTTTATGAAAGAGATATCTTTTTGGTCGAGGCCTTTGGTCATTAGAATGTTAATTAGGACGTCGTGTTTTAAACAGTCAAATGCTTTTGTGTAATCAATAAAACAGATGTACACGTCCTTTATTTGGTCTCTACATTTTTGCATGAGAACTGACAGCCCAAACAACGCTTCTCTTGTTCCAAGTCCATTTCTAAAACGAAACTGTTCCTTGCTTAGGTTTTCTGCGCATTTCTTATTCTATTAAGTAGGATTAGAGTCTATTATGTAGGATTTTTAGGAATACTTTTAATACTTGGCTCATCAAGCTTATCAGTCGGGATTGGTCGAACTTGTTTGCGTTTGGTTTCTCTGGTAGGTTTATGAATATTGAATGAATATTGATTTTAGCCAGTCTTTCGGTATGTTTGCGGATTCATATATTTTGTCAAAGGAGTTTACAAGAAAGTCGATATTTTCCTCTTGTATAAGCTTTAAGATTTCTATGTACATGTCGTCCGGTCCTGCAGCTTTACCTGATTTGGTGGATTTTAGAACTTCTGATTTCATGATGTTCGGGCCAGTGTCTCCTCCTTGATTTGGATGTGGTAAATTAGTTTCGCCATCGAACAATTTTTTTATATACTTTGTCTACTCTTGTTTCATTTCTTCTTTATTTGTCAGAAGTTGGTTGTTCTCATTTACTAATCTGGATGGTAGGTGGCTTCTTCTATATCCAGCTATTTCTTTTAACTTTTTCTGGATGTTGAACAGATCGTGTTTGTCTTGTAGTTCTTCAAGTTCTTGGTATTTTTTTCCATCCATTTTTCTTTGGCTTTTCTAATGTTTCTTCTTATGTTTGATGAGTTCAGTTCATTATATTTCTGTTGGCCCACATTTTTGTATTTCCTTCGTTCATCCATTAAATTCATGATTTCTTGTCATCCACTGCTTTCTTTTATCAGTCTTTGGTGTTTTTAATGTGTCTTGGATATTTTTAAATATTTGCGTAATTTTATTCCATACGGCCTCCACCGTTTGCTCTTCTGACTAACAGGTCTTTTTTAGTTCAGTGTTTAGATTCGTGGTTAATTTCTCTTGTAGTTTTGGATCTTTGATTGCCTCCATGTTTGGTCTTGATTTTACTTTTGACTTACTATTGATTTTACGCTTTATCTTTTTAACACTTATGTCAATACCCGGGTACCCGGGTACCCTTTTGCATGTTCTTACATATATCTTTTTTATTTAACGATAAATCGTCAAATCCTTTCAGATCCTCGTTATTTGAGTCTATTGACATCGATTCATATACATAAATAATAAAATGTGCCAATAATAAAATTGGACTTGAAGTCAAATACCCCGTTGTTCAATACCCGGGGTACCCGGGTACCCATATATGAATAAATAATGAAACTTATTTCTAGGGATAAAAAATATTACTTAATATATAAATAAACGGTTTTATTTAACTTTTAATTAATTTTATTATAAAACTTATTATAAATTATACATAAAATATTTTTATATTCAATTTATTATTGGCCACATTCGTCACATTTTACAATTGCTTTTGAATGTTCATCGCAAACTGGTTTGTTACATGCTTTACACGATTTTTGCATTTTTCTCAGTTTTTTATAGACATCCTGGTAACAAAAATGATTTGATCCTACAACATTATATCCACACCAATTTTTGGTTTATTATAATACTGAACAAATTCTGGTTTCTTTTTTTGTCTACGCTGCAAATCTGAGTGCATCGTAGAGAGAAGTATAACAACTTTCTTTTTTTTAGGAACATAAGAGCATAGAGTAACTTTTTCATGAGACCCAAATAGAGAAAAGAATTCTTCACTATCTTTAGATGCTAGCATGTCTACTACAATATATATTTTTTTCAATGTTCCTACAATTGTTAGGTTTCATACAATAAATGCTTTGCTAAAGGTAAAGTAGTAAAAATATTATCCATTGTAATATTTCTTCCGGATCCTTTATATTTTGCAGCTAAATCTTTTTCTCTCTTCCACTCTTTCGCCTTGATTTATTTCACGGCCAGTTGTTATTTTGCCAGTGTAAATTTGATCTTCCAATGGATATGAATTTTTGGCGTATTTTGATCCCAGACTTTGCCCACCCAGCGGTTTTATTTATAGAAATAGGGTTTTTCGGGTAGTGGAATACTCTATGGGTAATCCCGAGTTGTAATGTGAAAGTCTCCGGGTATTAAAATTATTTTATTGAATGAAAAACCCATGCGGGTACACGGGTACCCGGGTATTGAACGACGTAGTAACGACTGGGTATTGACATAAGTGTTAAGGCGGAATCATACTTGAGCTATTACCGTGTTATGATCTGACCCAATGTCCGGCCCTGGATACGTTTTCACTCCAGTACATCATTATACTCCAAGTAAACCATTGCGATATCTCTTGTCGACTAGTATAAAGTATTTGGTTTCGTATTATGTGGTGTGGCTGATGTTGTAGATGTCCTAGAGTCGTCTATTATTTAGTTGGAACCAAGTATTACTAATCATAAGGTTCTCTTCTTGGCAAAATTGCAGCAGCAAGTCGCCACTGTCATTTCTATCACCTAGGACCCAGGCCATGGTTACCAACTGCATCAGCGACTCTTCCTTTGCTCACTTTCGCATTGAAATCTCCTATAATTATGGTAATTTCGTTTTACTTCGTATATGATTTTAGTTCTTTTAATTGCGCATAGAAATCGGATTTTTCTGACTCCGGTTTGTCAGCTGTTGGTGCATAGACTTGTATGATATTAATGTTTTTGCGGTTTGCTTTTAGTTGTATTAACATTGCTCTGTCCGAGTGCGGTACATAGTTCCAGACTGAGTTGTTTGCGTTTTTGTCTAGTATTATTCCAACGCAATTTGAGTGGTCTGCGCCATCATTGCCAGAAAAATATTCCATATTCCATATCGTCTATACAGGTTTTTCCCGCACCAGGCCATCTCATCTCGCTAATTCCTAGAACGTTGATTCCTAGTCTTCTCATCTCTTTGTATTATGAATTTTTCCAGGCATGTACGTTCTTCGTGCATTTCATTTTTATAGGACTTTCTCCATTAGTTTTCACTTTCGGGTGGGTCCTAACCTTATTTATCGCGGATGTTCTTCGCACCCCTTGACCATTTAAGGTCTGCTACGGAATAGGGACCAGCTCTATTTGGTTTCTCGTCATGATTGTTTGACTTGAGAGTAAAGACCGATTCTCATATACGCGACACACAGCTACTCGACGTCAGACGAAATCGCCTGTCAAATAATGATTACATGGTTTTCAATGGGCACGTTCTCACTATGGCTACGCGACAGTTGCTAAAAGTCGGAATTCAGCGCGCTGTCGCTGGGATTATTTCGTGAGCATTCTTTTACGTTTTGTCGCACATCGCATGACGTTTGGAAAGTTTGTTTGTGATTCGAATGACGGATTGTGTCAAAAACGGCGTGTTTTTGAATATTTTGAATTTTGGCATTTTGGCACTTGACAAATTTTTTAAAAAAAAGTTGATAAAATTTGTCTGGCGTCATTCTAAAATATTTGTAAAATTTCAATTCATCCTCTTGTAATTTTTTGAAGAGAGTATGGAATTCTCCTTCTACCAATCTTGTTCTTAAAATCTGATGCACCCAATATTTTATTTTCCTCTTTTCTTTCAATTTTTCATTTTCGTAACACATGGCTACTACTAAAAAATCATCGGAAATTGAGGAACTTGACATTTTGAAAATATAACTTAACCTGAAATGTAGTGAAACTATAGATTTGACATTTGCAGCAAATAATCGCGTAGCTGAGTGTCGCGTATATGATAATGCTTAGCAGCCAGCGACAATTCGCGACAGTTCATTGTGCAACGTCACGTAGATGAGTGTCGCGTATATGAGAATCGGCCTTTATTGTACGGCAGTTTCTCCTTGCTTTCCGCACCGCAGTACTATAGCCGATTATGCTGACTTTCAGCTGCGCCCATAGCTTTCCGAAGCAAGTTCCCTTAAAGAAATCATTTTTCAGTTGTCCCCGGCACGGCACTGGTAATACTGCTGCCCATTACCAGATCTGTTGGTCCACGGGAGGCATATCTACTTCCTACTCGGCATATCTACCGGGCATTCCCCTATCCGCCACCTGGGGATGCGTACATATTTATATTTACATATTTCTCCGCAAGGGAAATCATCATAAGAGAAAATATTCTTATATTAGGCCAAGAAATTACCCCTTGATTTTTTGCCGCATGTTTACCTAACTGGGTGTTAGGTAAACAGACGGTAAACATTCAAGTTTGTAATAATGGGTGTATAGGTTTTATCAATAATTTTATCGGAACAGATTGCACATTATAATTTTTCGAATCATTCCATTTTGGATCAAGACAAGTTAAATATGCATTACGGTGGGCACCATCATGGGCACCTCATGATAAATGACCTTCATAGCCATTGGCCTTCATAGCATAGAATGTAACTCAGTTTATGAAATACAAGGATCAAATATTTAGTCTTTTCTAGAATTACTGTTATTTGGTAGTTCCATCTCATAATGCAATCCAGATATACTCCTAAATATTTACCGGAGTCAACTCTCTTAATTTCCATGTCCTCGATATAGACCACACCAGTGCCTAAAATATGTGTTTTACTATAACAGTAATTATACTTTACCAATTGCATTCTATCGGTTAGATAGCTTTTAATCAAATCATAAGCAACACATCTATTTCCATATGAATCAAGCTTAGAAGGGAACTATAGATGGGTTAGTTAAAGAATACGGGATTGTTTTGAAACTTAGTATTGTGGACTTTTTACCTGATGTAACTGTTGTTAATCGTCTTTGGCAGATTCTCTTTAACTAAGATCCGAAAGCATAAATTAAGCTTCTACGTTGGTTCAATAAATATTCGTATTTTTGTTGAAAATAATTGTTGACATTCTCAAGATAACAGATAGTAGATGCGAATGAAACTAACTCTACGTTTCCACGTTTATTTTTGTTTATATGCCGGTTTATATGAAAAACTATAATTTTGGCAACATATATACAATCTTAAGCGTCGTATTCAGGTTGCATTCATATTGCAACGAACAGCCACGCCACAAACAGCTACAATGTCTCGAGTTAATTATTTAAGTGTCCTCCATATCATCCACCAGATTCTTTTTTTACTTTTTACTTTTTGTAATAAAAAAAATTGTATCTTCAATCAAATAACTGCCGTATATGACTGCTCACATAACTGAGAATGTAGATACAATTGGGTCAGCGTTGCCAAAATTAATTTTGACAACATATAAATTATTTAAATTTTTCTGCGTCACATGTTTGTGTAAAGTATATACAAAATTGGCTTCAAGAAATTATTTGCCTATTTGTACCTATTTGTTTTAATATTACCTATTACCTAGTTGTAATAATATTTAGAATATTTTAAGAGATGCCGACTAAGCAATTCAAAAAGTACTTGAATGTAAATTGATACTAGTCGAGTTGGTTAAACCAACGGTCCTTGCTACATTGTCCTATATTAGATCGAGAGTTCGTGCTGCCGCGCGTATATGGTCTTCATTTATCTAATTTACCGGAATTAAACCAACGGTCCTTGCCACATTATCCCATATTGGATCGAGAGTTCTCTCAAAACTCTCGATCGAACATAGAACCATGTGGCAAGGACCGTTGGTTTAACCCCAGTTAGATTAGGTTGCCCGCCGCGAAGCGGGCAGATAAATCAAGACAACATAGGCGCGGCATCGCGAACTCTCGATCCAATATAGGACAATGTGGCAGTGGCAAGGACCTTTGGTTTAACCTCGGTTAGATTAGGTTACCCGCCGCGAAGCGGGCAGATAAATCAAGACAACATGCCGCACACAGCGCGAACTCTCGATCCAATGTAGGACAATGTGGCAAGGACCGTCGGTTTAACCCCGTTTAGATTAGGTTGCCCGCCGTGAAGCGGGCAGATAAATGAAGACAACATACGCGCGGCAGCGCTAACTCTCGATCCAATATAGGACAAAGTGGCAAGGACCGTTGGTTCAACCCCGGTTAGATTAGTTTGCCAGCCGCGAAGCGGGCAGATAATTGAATACAACATTCGCGCGGCAGCGCGAGCTCTCGATCCAATATAGGACAATGTGGCAAAGAGCTTTCGTTTAACCCCGGTTAGATTAGGTTGCCCGCCGCCAAGCGGGCAGATAAATCAAGACAACATACGTGTGGCAGCACGAACTCTCGATCCGATATAGGACAATGTGGCAAGGACCGTTGGTTTAACCCCGGTTAGATTAGGTTGCCCGCCGCGAAACGGGCAGATAAATGAAGACAATATAGGACAATGTGGCAAGGACCGTTGGTTTAACTCCGGTTAGATTAGGTTGCCCGCTGCGGAGCGGGCCAAGAAAAATCAAGACAACATACGCGCGGCAGTGCGAACTCTCGATCCAATATAGGACAATGTGGCAAGGACTGTTGAATGAATAAAAATAATAAACCTAGCAACGTCGAGTTAGTTGCGTTTGCATCTACATCTGTCATCTTGAAAATCATCTTGTCAACAATTATTTTCAACAAAAACACGAACATTTATTGAACCGGCGTAGACAGCGTAGAAGCTTAATTATTGCTTTCGGATTACTTAAAGAGTGCCAAAGACGATTAAAAGCAGTTAGACCAGGTAAAAA
The DNA here is from genome assembly GCA_944588485.1 of Phosphuga atrata. NCBI lineage: Eukaryota > Metazoa > Arthropoda > Insecta > Coleoptera > Silphidae > Phosphuga > Phosphuga atrata. The sequence continues at coordinate 12,503,208 of OX155895.1, read as the reverse complement.
GTCCGCAACACTAAGTTTCAAAACAATCCCGTATTATTTACCAAGTCCGAAGAGAAATTTGGCGATTGACTATATCAAAAGCCCTCGCTAGATCAAGAAAAGCTGCTATTGTTGGTTTATCAATTTCAAGATAGTTAAATATGAAATTTAAAACAAACGGAACACAGCCTGAATATATAAATATATTCAGCCTTTCCGAAGCTCTATAACAATTGTTATAGAGCTTAGTCTAATAAGTTTGTATGCTTATCTATAACGTAGGATGGTTTCGCGAATTCTAACAAATATGAAATTTGTTATGTAAACTAAAGCATCATTTGTACTTTTATTTTTCATAAAACCGAGTTGTTTTTCGGATTTTACTCTAAGTTAAAAAAAAATAAAAGTTTATAATGCAGGAGTTTTTCGAAAACTTTGGCAATATTCGAAGTCTATAATAAGGGACCGGACAACAGTGTTGGGCATAATTCAATTAAATTTTTAATTGTAGAATCAAACAATTATAATTTTAATTGCAACTAAATCAATTGCAATTAATTTAATTGAATTAACTGTTTAATTGTGAGATGCAATTGAAATCAATTGCAATTAAATCCATTAATTGTGGTTTACAATTAATTTAATTGCAATTAAAATTTTAATTGTTAGTTACAACTAACTTAATCATCAATTGTTTATTATTACAATTAACAATTAATACTATTTGATGAATGTAAAAACTTTTCCCTCATTGTAACCGTGCTTTCCCGCATTGTGCCAAATAAAATAATTTCCAATATTGTAAATAATCTCAATAGTTGGGAAAGATGGTTCGTTCTGGACCCTTCACCTCCACTTCCGGCCCCGCCTCTCGCTCCCACTTCCGGTCAACACCCAACTTCCGGTTCCCATCTCCACTTCCGGTTCACACCCACACTTCCGGTTCACACCCACACTTCCGGTTCACACCCACACTTCCGGTTCTCACTTACACTTCCGGTTCCCACCCCACTTCCGGAACCGGAAGTTGGAACCGGAACTGTCAAAAATTTTGCAACCGGAAATGGGGGGTGGGAACCGGAAGTGGTGAAAATTTTGGAACCGGAAGTGGAGGTGGGAACCGGAAGTGGGGTGGGAAACAGAAGTTGGGGTGGAAACCGGAGGTGGGTGGGAACCGGAAGTGGGGGGCGAGGGTGGGGGTACGGAAGTGGAGGCGGAGGGTCTATATGTTTCTTAAATAATAATTGTCGGCCAAAAATATTTATACAAATTTCGTGCGGAAATGATTTTACAGCGCTCCAGCTAATAGGGAACTCGCCCTTCGGGCTCGTTCCCTAAACGAGCTGTCGCGTTGTATAATCAAACTTTTCACACTCTAATGTAAATAACTATTTCAGTTACGCATTATGGCAAGTGATACATTGGAGTATAATAAACATCTTCTAACCGACATTTATTAATTGTTAATTGTAATTGTAAAAGTGCATCAATCAATTAACAATTAATCAATTGTAATTGCAAAATTTTACAATTAACAATTAATTAATTGTTAATTGTGATATATTGCAATTACAATTAATTATTTTAATTGTTAGTTGCAATTAAATCTCGCAATTTAATTGTTAATTGTTTTCACAATTAATTTTTGCCCAACTATGCCGGACAATATAAAGGACCGTTTATTTTGAAAGTTGTGTAAGTCCATTTATTAAAAAAATGAGATTTTAACGCAATTAAATTTAAAAACGCAATTTATGCTTAATTCAGTGTAAACATTTATTTATTATTAGTAAGTATTTGATATCTTAAAAAATGCCAAAGTTTTGTTCAATTTAAAATTGGCCAATATAGGAAAATGCATAGCAACTAATATGTTTAACTTCAATTTTCTCGAAACAACAAAAATGGACTTACACCACTTTTTAAATGATCGGTCCAATTGTTTGTTAAATGTTTATCATCTGATTAACATTTTCATTCACCTGATTTCGGCTTTGTTTAGAGCTTTTGGCCATATACCATTGGTGAAACAAATATGGCTGAAAATATGTTCAATAGGTTGATTTATAAAATTAATTTTTTTATAATATTTGTTGTTTCCAAAACATTAATTTATTATTTTAATTTCAGTGTCAAGATTTGACATAACAAGCATACCATTAAAAACATGACATCAGTATTATCAAACTCTCTGCCAAATCGTCATCATAAAAAAGGTGTAACTGAAGTAGAAGAGCCGGCTGTGCCGGATTCAACAACAACGGTGGAGCGCTGTTCAGAATTCTCCCCCGGGCAGGACATCTTGCTCAAACAAAAAGATGGAAGATATTACTTCGGAACGGTGGTCGAGGTGGATCACCTTCGGGAGCAGTGCCTGGTGAAGTTTGGTGATAACACTGATAATTGGTCGTGTTTTAAAGATCTTGTTAAGTTGAGTACGCCCGAACAGGAGGATTTGTTGTGTGTTGTTTGTAAAAAGTCTGCGCCGAAGAAAAAACATGAGATTACCGTTTGTTATAAATGTGGGAGGGGATACCACCAGAAGTGTCATCAACCAGAAATACCTCCTAATTGTCAGAAAGAAGGTGAGAGATTTCACAAATTCATTATTCATGAGATTTTCATGTTTTGTTCTTTTTTTTGTGTGCAGATTCTAATTGGCTTTGTAAGAGGTGTGTCGATAGTGAGCCCATTAAACAGAGGAAAAGCGGAGAAGTGAAACAGATTAAGAAGGAAACTCGGAAGACTATTTTGGCAGATAATGCTGCTACTTCTACCAAACCACTGCCTTATGATGTAAGTTTTACCAGTAATATGTACTGGACAATTTTTATTTTAGACATCAGTTACATCAGTTTAAACTATTAGTTGGATCAGTTCAAACTAAACAAAATTAGATGAAACGAATATTACAAGATTTATTTATTTATTATGTGATATCTTGTTTATCCATCCTTATCTACCCGTTGTTAATATTCTTCCTTCTCTGCCTAGTCATATCTCTGTACTCGGTATGTAATCAATTTCTCAATATCTTAATACACAACATTCACAATCTCATCCATATTTTATTTAATAAATATTGAATTACGTTATGGACTCTTGGATAAATTTAGGAAATATGAAAAATAGATTTTCCTTTAACTATGAATTATTTAAGTTCGAAATATTGTTGAATATTTAACGATATATGAGAAATTGCTTTCTTAATACGTCTAAATAATTAGCTTTTAATTAGTTAGGCAACTTTAATGATCAATCTTTTGCACATTACATGTACTTATAATAATTGATTATAATTATTCTGAAAAGCCCTTAGAGGTGAATACACTTAATATAATAAATTATTCACATGAATATTAATATGCAATTATATGGCATTGACTGCTTAGCTCAACTTTATTTCATCGCGTTAATTCTTTTATGAGTAATTTTTGTGTGGATTCAGCTGTTTGTTTTGCGGTAAAATTTACAAACATAGTTTTCCCGGAAATGAGATTATAATGAGAAGCGTTTGAATTACCGATGCTAAATATTAACGGAATTAATTTTTAAAATAAATTTTTAAACGAATGACATATTTTTCGAAACGAAAGCGATATTAAAATAAAGAATACGCTAATATAGGGTGTTTTTTTAGTGGTACAGAATTTTGAACTGAAATGAAAGTCATAAAAATCATGTTAACAGCCATGGTATTGCCTTTATTGGAATGATAATTTTATGCCATTACTGGTTAAATATGATTTTGTGCATATGGGCGCCTCGGCTGGTTCGAATGAAGTGCAATCTGGAAGTCCAATTTTCGACTATTTTTTCGAGCAGCCGGGGCTGTATATCGGCAATAACGCGACCAATTTTAGCTTCCAGCTGATCCAACGTCGTTGATTTATTGGCGTACACTAGCGACTTCACATATCCTCACAGAAAGTAGTTCATAGGTGGGATATCACACGACCGTGGAAGTCAATTCACGGGTCCGTTACGCAAGATTATGCCGTCAGCGAATGTTTCCATCTTCCATCGCCATCTTGTTGGAACCAAAGCTTCTCCACATTAACGCCATTCAACTGGGGAACGAAAAAGTCATCAATCATGGATGGATAGCGCTCTCCATTGACTGTCACGTGCTCGCCGGCATCATCTCTAAAGAAGTATGGACCAATGATACCACCAGCCCATAAAGCAGACCAAACAGTGTGTTTTTGTGGATGTAGCAGCGTCTCAATAATGGCTTCTGGATTTTTCTCGCTCCAAATCCGGAAATTTTGTTTGTTTAAGTAGCCATTGAGCCAGAAATGAGCCTCATCGCTGAACAATTTTTTTTGTGAATGTGAGGATCACGAAAAATCTTGTTTTCAGCGCATAATCCGAATGTACGACGCATATGATGGTCACGCGACTTCAGCTTTTCTACGAGCTCTTTCTTGTTAGCTCGTAAACGAGATCTTTCGAGCAAAATTTTCTCAAAATCTTCTATAAGGTAGATTGACATAGCTCCAATTGCTGTGCACGATGGCGAATTCGGAAGAGATATTCATTGAAGCTCTTGACGATGCCAGTGAAGGAATCAATATTAATGGAGTTAATGTTAATAATATAAGATATGCCGACGATACACTAATTGTAACGAACTACGAAGAAGTTCTACAAAATCTAATAAATAAGATCTCCGACACCTGTACTCAATTTGGCTTAAAACTCAATGTCAACGAAACAAAATATATGGTCATCAGTAAAGCACGGGACTTTAGAAGTAATGGTATCATGGTCGAGGGCGCACATCTGGAAAGGCTGCATAAATTGGTGTGTCTGGGTAGCAACATCAACGATCAATGGGACCCGAGCATCGAGATCAAAACCAGAATAGAAAGTCAGGGCCGCCTTTATAAAAATAACAAAAGCACTAACCAGTCACGATCTTTCACGAAACTTTAAAATTAAGAATGAAAATGGCACGCTGCTATGTGTTTCAAGTTCTGTTGTATGGCATGGAGGCCTGGACACTCACGGAAGTAATGCGTAAACGCCTCGAATCATTCTAAATGTGAGTGTACCGACGATTACTAAAGATCAGTTGGGTGGAATCGTGCAGATTTACCGAAGAAACAAAAGAAACTCGAAGCCTTTGAGATGTGGCTATATTGAAGGATCCTTAGAATATCATGGGTAGATAGACTGACGAAAGAAACAATTCTGGAAAGAATGGGGAAGGAAGAAGAGGTGATAAACACGATTAAGAGAAGGAAAGTGGAATATCTCGGGTAAATAATGAGAAATGACACCAAATACAAACTTAAAATCCATTCTCCAAGGAAAAGTATTTGGAAAGAGAGGGCCCCGAAGAAGAAGGATATCATGGCTCAAGAACCTAATGACATGGTATTCAAAAACAATCACAGAACTGTTTAACGCATCTATCAACAAGGTCATCATTGCCAGCATGGTCGCCAATATTCGAAACGAATAGGCACTAGATGAAGAAGAAGTTGGGTGGACAAAGTCAACAACAATAGAGAAGAAAAACAAGATCTGGAAATAATCAAAACTATCAAACGGCGAAAATTAGAATATTTTGGTCATTTTATAAGGCACCTGGAAAAATATGAAATTTTCAGCACCTATCTACACCTTATTATAGAGGGAAAAATACCAGGCAAGCGGGGCCCAGGAAGAAGGAGAACATCGTGGTTAAAGAACTTGACGCACTGGTATGGGAAGTCTACGGTTCAGCTTTTCTGGGCCGCTGTCAACAAAACAATCACCCTCAACATGGTAGCCAACATGATAACCAACGATCGTTGAACGGTCAAGGTACCAGAAGAAGAAGATGGCGAATCGACTCATTCGGGTCCTCCTCGGCACTACGCAACAACTTCTTCCGCGCGCACTCTACGACGTCTCTGCGGATGCACATTATCAATCAGACTATGCGTAGTGCGAAAACGATCCATGGTTTTCCGAATAACTTGCTCGGATGAACGTTTATGTCGACCGTAAAATGGACGTAGTGTACTGTAAGTTTCGCGAACTGAACCACAACTTTTGAAGTAAATTTGCACAATTTGTAAGCGTTGCTCTGGCGTTAGTCTATTCATGATGAAATGGCGAAACATACTAAGCAGAAATCAGCTGTCACCTATCAAATTGACTCTTACTAGAAACAGTGTTGCCAGGTCGAAAAAAAACCTCTAAAAACATCCAACAACATCCAATACTATAAATCTAGAACCCTTCAGAGGAAATTGTATGCCGTTGACCGATTGTCAGTATTCTGTAGAGTTATTGTCGATGTATATCATCATTGATAATGATCACAATCTATGTAATGTTACGTTCTCTTTGCGCTCGTGGAGCGACTTTTAATCGCCACGGTGTCTTGTGCGGCAAGATTAGTGTCGTGTGAGCTACGACATTCTTTGTTTATCCGAGATTTCGTAATTTCTAATTGATATAGTATTGGTTCGTAAATTGGTTCCTTAGGCTTTTGCATACACGTATAGTTTAATCTACGAGTTCCTTAGTTGTCAGGTGTTAGTAATTCGTTTAATTTATTTACAGGGTGCGGCAGCCAAACCTGCATTTCTGAAATAAATGTGAGAAAGAAACGGTTGGATTTTTTAAATTTTATTTATATCATACTAATCTACATTAAAAAGCATTTCAGAAACATTAATCATTTGTAAGAATAACACTATTAAGATATCGTCCACCTCGATCGATGCATTCTTGCAGGCGATGTCTAAAATTGGTCATTACATCACGGAGCATCTGATGAGGAATTCTTTCGATTTCCTGACGGATTCTCGCCTTCAGTTCTTCAAGATTACGAGGCCGTTCTTGGAAACTTAGGCCTTTCTTCGAAGTCTAGTGACAACGAATTGCGACTTGGATACCGAAATTAGCCACCGTCTACGGTGTGCCTCCCATGCCTTCTGTAAACTCCGGGAGAGAGTCTTTGGCTGTAGTGACCTGACCACACACACGAAAGTCCTAGTTTTCAAAGCATTTGGCTTTTCCATCCTACTATACAGTAGTGAGTGCTAGATCGTGTACAAAAAGCATATTAAGTCGCTGGAGAAATTCCAAATGAGATAGCTACGCTATAGATACTCAGGGGAGTTAAATGGCATGATTTCATCTCCAATAAAGAAATTCGGGAAAGAGCCAACTGCGACTCTATAGAGAACACCCTGGTGCGCAATCAACTGCGCTGGCTAGGGCATGTGTGCCGGATGTCAGATGATCGCCTCTCAAAACAAATTCTATTTGGTGAGCTATCGCATGGTCAGCGATATTCTGGAGGCCAGCTGAAGAGGTATAAAGATGTCATTCACTCCGTAGTAAAGAAGGCCGGAATAGAGGACACCTGGGAATCTCTGTGTCAAGACAATGGCTCTTGGCGTAACATCTACCACAATGATTCCGGCATATTCCCTACACGCAACACCACCATAAGATCAGGCGGCATCGAGACATTTGTATGCTCTCAATGCCATCGTACCATCCGATCTCGCATCCGCCTCTGGAGCCACCAATAGGGGCGGAGGCGGCGATGGCTATGAGGGAAGGATCTTCGACAACGAAGAAAATCCCGACGACGACGACCTCAGAAAAAATCGCATCGGATGAAGATGGAGATCGGATGAACGGACCTTGTGGGCCGGCCAAGGAATCGCTTCGTTCCGGAATATCACCCGATTTGGGAAAACTTCATTGAGGAGAATTATGCTTACACGGGCCATGTGGATTGTGGCTCCATCTTGTTGCAATAGGACGTTATCATTCAGTCCATGTTGACGAACGCGAGGAATGAAGAATGTTCGTAACATTTCCAAGTAACGCTCCGCATTCACGGTAATAACTTGCTCCATTTCATTTTCAAAAACAAAAATGGGCCTGTAATTCCCGTTGAAGACTTTACGCACCAAACTGTTACCTTGGCCGAATGGAGAGGTTTTTGATAGAGTTCTTGAGGGTTTTCATCACCCCAGTGCCTAGTATTCTGTTTGTACACTTCATCCGAAAAGACACACAGCCGAAAAGTTGGAAATGCGCCTCGTCGCTCATCCAGAGCAAGTGGACAAGTTACTGGTTTCCTCCTATCCTTTCCGAAAACGTTTCACAAAACTGCCGTCGAGCAGCGAAATTGTTTTCTGTCATAACCTGAACCACTTGAATTTTATGGGGGTGAGAGTGTAAATCTAACTTCAATATTCTTCGGACAGTCATATCTGAAATTCCTAGCGCAGCACTATGTCGACGCGCTGACCTCCGAGGGATTCTTGTCACAACGATTCTTACGCGTTCAACATTCTCGGGAGTTCGCACTAATCTCGCAGTTCCATCTTTTCTGTTTCTCGTTTCACCGATTTTTTCAAAATTTGGTACCCATAACTACCGTTGTGATCAAATGTTTTTACGGCGAACGACCGTTCTTGCTTGAACCACTGCATACTACTAAAACGGTTTGAAGGGAGGAACGAAACGGCAATGTTGCCAACTCGCCCCGCGCAACCGTTTATTGCTTACAGTTATTTCAAAAAGGCAGGTTTGGCTGCCGCACCCTGTATTTATAAGTAAAACTTAGATGAATTTTGCATCTATTGACATTGATAACTTCACATATGATGTATATGCACTTATGGAGCTCATTAACTCTTTTTGTCTTTTGTAAGGAAAAAAATGAAAATGCTTAGAAATAAAATATTAAGAAAAAAAGAAAAGAGATTTACGACAAAAATCCTCCTCGAGCCTCCACATCGATCATTAATTATGATGAAAATCGGTAAAATAATCGGAAGGCTTCATTTGATTCTAACGGGAACAAAAGGGGACTTTGAGAACGACTTGTTCTTGCCGAAGCAGACCAGATGGAAGACACGCATTAACATATTATATATTTCGATACTTGTCAAACTTGGACAAATCTTGGCGAATGCTTTATAAATTTTAGCAGAAAAAATACGGAAATTAATATTACCAAATCATATGTTTAAAGATGACAATATAGATGGGCTATACAAAAAAATGTGTGTCTGTAAGTTCATTTTTGTATTAAATTATTTTCTGTTACATGTAAAACACTCAAACTGACAAAAAGATGACAGTTTGAGTGTTTTATATGTAACCTGCTTGAAGTTGTTGCCACAAAACTGGCAACAACTTCTAGCAGAAAACATAGTACCACAATCCAAGACACGGAAGCACGCATGGTGGATAGAGGAGTGAAGTATTAGAATCAACTAATGAAACTTAGACAAAAGGCAATTGGTCATGTACCAAAAATCCAAAATCTAGGCAGTACCTCAAGGGCGTCAGAAAAACGGTCACTAAATCTATAAGAACGATTTGTAAACAGCACGGCGACACAAAAATACAAGAAATGGAATCTGACTTCAGGAAACGCAATTCACGAAATTTCTACAGAACATTTAAACAAAAATTAACCAAGTATTCTCCTCCATCACTCCAATTCAAAAATGAACACAACGGCTCTGAAAACTGTAAAATCCTCTGAAACTGGGAAATACTTTTCCAAATTATTAAATTCACAAGACAAACTCAAATTTCACCAAGCACAACGAAACCCAGACTCAGAACAACCGAGTATACAGGAAATTAAAGAGATAATTCACTCTTTGAAAAATGACAAAGCATCAGGAGACGATCAAATCACTGCAGAACTATGGAAAAATGCAAGAGAAAATCTCATCACAAAACTGAAAGAAATTATGGTTGAAATCTAGCGAACTGAAAAATCCCTGCAGAATGGAAAATGGCAATCATACACCCACTGAACAAAGAAAGGAAGCAAGACAGACCCCAACAATTATCGTGGAATTTCACTACTTTCAATAGCCTATAAAATTCTGTCCAGAGGTATCTTGAACTGTGCAGAAACTCAACTGGATCCAGAAATCGGCGAATACCAGGACGTTCATTCGTAGAGCAAATTATAAATATAAAAAAATGTATGAAATATTTCCACAGTTCAACAAACAAGAATTATGTCATCACATTCGTCGACTTTAAGGGAGCATACGATAGTATAGACAGAGAAACACTAATTAAAGTATTAGCAGTATTTGGACTTGATCAGAAGACAACAAACATTATCAAAGAAAGACTCACGGAGACTAAATCCAAGGTGAAATTTATGGGAGAACTGAGCACAGAATTTCAATTAGACACATGAGTACGACAAGGCGATGGACTATCACCGTTGCTCTTCTATTGTGCGCTGGACAAAGTACGGGAATGAAGAAAAGCTGGTGCATCAACACACCGACTGGAGCTAAAACTGAAAGGGGTAAAATTAGACAACTTAGCTTTTGCTGATGACATGGCACTCACTAACTGCCCAAAATATCGCTGACGCGCAAAAGCAACTTGAACTGTTACAAGAACAAGCAGCGAAAATTGGATTACAAATCTCGTTTGAAAAAACAAAATTTATGACTGGCATCAGAACTGCATAGAATGAACTTCAAATTGGCAAAAATAAGATCTTTCGAGTAAAAGAATTTAAATATTTAGGTGAATGGATTACAGCAAACTGTAACGAAAAGAAGTCAATAGACCTTTTCATAGTTGACATTTTTTTGTACATATGTGTCAATTTCCGCCATGTTTTGCCCGAACTTTTTGACGTATAACCTTATTTGCCCGAAACTTTCATATTCCCGCCTTTCAAACTTGGCGGATGCGCATGCGCTTAACTAACCGTAAAAATGGAAACTGCTTTTCAGTCTACAAAAAATACATACAACAAAAAACAACAAAAAGAGTTCTCCTGGAACTGAAAAATCCGACACTCAACAGAGACACTCAATCTCCAACACAAAACACTAAAACACCAAATAGAAATGAAAGAACGTAAAATAATTAAAAAAAAAAACCAAGGAAAATCCTTGGGCCAAGAACAAAGGGTGGTGTACATTATCCAAAGCCAAACTCAGAAATATATAAAAAAAAATCCCAAAATCACAGACTCAATGCGAATGCGAAGAATCCAATTCATGGGACACATAAAAAGAATGGACCCGAACAGACGTTCACATAAAATACATACAGTTTCTTCAGAAAAAGACTTGAAGGAATTAAGATCATCAAACTTACATGACCGGAATGAAATCAGGAAAATCACTCACACGCGGGGTTTCTAGGAAGAAAAGAAGAAGACCACACAACATCAGGTCAGAGCAACGAAAACAGACTCAATCGTTGCGCATGAAGGAATACTGGGCCAACAGGAAGGCTAGAAAGTGTTGAATTCGCGTGGTCCTAAGCGACCCATTCGCGAAGAAGAAGAAGAAAACACTGAAAGACTTATGCGCAAAATCGTCTCAACTTGCAGCTTCGCTCTATTGTAAAAGTACTGGAGCGCAAATTGTTAAATCTCTTAAATATCTACGTATTGCCGTTTTTTAAATAAGGCGCGCAAGGCTTCTTTAGGCGCGAGAAACTCGGACCTTTTTTATGACGGAAATGATTTTTTTTTGCGGATATAAGGTTTAGTAAAGTTTATATCTACCTAGATGTGGCTCCTTGATAGTTCCAACATTTTGACAGTTCTCAATACATGTTGTACCCAAACATAACACCATATAAATGACACAATGTCAACAGTTGAACTAAAACTTCTTTAGGCGCGACTGTATAGTGACTGTGACCTTTATAGATCTATTGTAACCCACCCTCTTCCTCTAATCGTTAATATACTTACCCATTTAGAGCGCCTCCTCTATTCCTGAATCCTTTAGGAATTTCTGAGTCTGGGTGGGATTAAAAGACTGCAACTCCACTGTGTTCAAGCAGTGGACTCCAAGAAACATTTGTCTCTTGCGGAAACAGTGCTCCGCAGTCTTTGAGCAGATGTCTGTGTGGTTTCCTCTGCTGCACTGCAGAATCTGCATTTGTCTTCTTCCTCTAGGCCTAGGACCTTGAGGTGTTTTCTAAGTCAGCAATGTCCCGTCAGAATTCTAAGCTTGTTCCTGTTTCAGGCAAGCTTTTGTCCTTTTCTGGTTAAAAGATTCCAGCATTACTTTGGATTGTCTTAGCCCTGGAAGTTCTTTCAAGGTTTCCATCCATTTTTCTTTAATTTCTTCATCTAGACTTTTGTGGATGGTGTTCATACTCATATGGTAAAAGGGTTCTGGACCTATAAAGGGATTACTGAATCCCTTGTTTGTCAGGTTACGGTTTCTTTGTTTCCATCTATGGTAGTAGTCCTGGCACCCAGCTTAGCATTACTTTATTTCCTCTGTTAAGCTTGTTTAGCTTTCTTACACAGTCCCATACCAGATTAGATCTGTTGGTGTATGAGCTAATGGCCTGGATGACTGTGCCCATGAATGGGCACATCTTTCGTTTGCATGTACCTCTGCTTGGAAGATACTTGAATAGATTCCCATAGCTTCAAAGTACATATTTGGTACGAGATCCAAACACTCATGCACCAGTACTTTCCTTTGTCTTCGAAGCATTTGCCATATACCACTTGATAGCATTTTGCTCTATGTAGTATGCCGAGAATTCGTCGCCCCAATCGGCTACACATTTAGCAGACAAGATAAGAGGCATTAATAGGGTATATAATTCAGGTCCATAAACTACAATGTATTTTTGAAGTAACGGACAGTCAGACTGAAGCTCTTGGCTTATACACTTGTTGTCTCTCAGTACATAACCTTCTACAGCAGTTGCCTTCATACTTATTTGATCAGGTATCCCTAGCCCAGAAGAAATATATAGTGCGAATCTTATTGAGATTTGCTGTATGTCTCGTTTAATTTAGGGATTCTAGTCGTTTAATTCCGTAAGTTAATAATTTTCAGTAGTGTAGTTTTTCTGGAAATGGTTTTTTTCTGGAAAAGATTAAATTTCAATTGAATTTAAAGATTCAATGAGATTCCAATGTTAATTTTCGCTCAGAAGAATCTCGACCAATAATTGATTTTTTAAAAGATAAAATCAATTTAACAATGAATACCTACTTGTTCATTTCAATCAATAATGAGATTTGGTACAATTGAAATAGTTGAGTTTCCCATTTTAGTTTATATATATAAACCTCTGGTCTTATGTTAAAATTATGATAATATTCCAAATAACTTACTTGTGATGCTTGATGTAAATATGGTTTTTTATTACTCACTTAAATTGCAGTATCAATAAATAAAAGTTTTAGTATGAAATTTTTATTTGAAGTTTAATATTTTTAGTAATACCAACTAGAGATGAGCATGGGATCCCATCAACCCATCCCATTTCAACGATTAGATTAAAAATAGGCATAATACAAAATTATCGTTTATCCTGAGAAATCTTGGAATCTATTTGCGACAAGAAGGATTACTCATTGTCGAAAAACCGAAAAGATGGGATGGCAGGATGGGATGGGACGAAAATTTTATGAGATGATGAGCATGGGAACGAGAAACTCGTCCCATGCTCATCTATAATACCAACCACAAACGTCGAGAAGTTTTACTTCAACCGTGCAGAAATGTTACACTCATTTAAAAGAAAAAAATGTGATAATATATTTTGAACTGTGGATGATCTTGTATTATATAACTAAGAGTGACTTATAAGTTATTACCAAAATTATGAATTACAAAAGTTAATAATTTTTATTTGTCTTTATTTGTAACGTATACTGTGTGTGTAGCATAAAAAATGCAACACTAAGAAGGGGTAGGAATTTTTCGACCAAACTGGGCAGAAATGTTTTGCTAATCAAAGGTATTCATATGACTCATTGATTAAAATTTCAAAGAAATTAAACAAAAGATAAAGTATTTTTTATTAATAATGTGTTGGACCACCCCTATTAGTTTCACGTTTCACACTCCCGCACCCTCCTGGGCATGGATTCCACCAGGTTGTCGATTTCTCCCTGAGGTATTGCATCCCGAGCAATCTGTAGTTCATACCGGAAAGCTTCTAGTGTCTGTGGAGGATAGGCTAATTGCTTAAATCTTCTACCCATCATGTCCCACACATACTCGGTAGGCGAAAGGTCCGGAGATCTGGGTGGCCACGGCTAGATATTGGCGTTAGCCTCTTGGAAGCGCTCCATAGAATGCCTTGCACTGTGGAGATTATATTATCCTGTTGGAAAATCGGGTCCTCTAGCTCTTGGAGGAATGGAAGGATATGGGGTTCTATCACTTCATCAAGATATCTGTAGGCATTCATATTTCCTTGGATGAATACCAAGTGAGACCTGCTTCCATAAACAATCGCACCCCATACCATACCCCCACTGTGTGGTGCACATGCCACTCAACAGAACATGGCACATAGCGACGTTCCCCAAGTCTACGCATGACCCTCATGCAACCATCGTGCATTCTCAAGCAGAATCGGGATTTGTCACTGAAGACCATTCTATGCCATTCCACGTCTCAATCCAGTGTCAAGGTACACCACTCCAAACGTTGCTGTCGATGACAAGCCGTCAACAGAAGAACAATATGTGGTCGTTAGTACTGCAAGCCAAAAGCTCTAATTCGTCGGTAAACTGTACGTAGGGTTACAGGTTACGTCCTTCGTTTTCAAAGCATTGATCGGCTATTGATCTTGTACTATAGAATCAGTCTCTAAATACCATTAATGTCACGCAATGATATGGCGGTCTTGGACCCCATTTGTCTCTCTTGGCTGTCCATTTCCTCTTCTACGACATTCTTGACCTTCTGTAGACCATGCTTGATAACACCGTACTACAGAGGATTGATTACGGTTAAGACGATTAGCAATTTCTCTGAATGGAAAACCACCTTCACATAAGTCAATAACGCGACCTCTGTCGAGTTCACTCAGTTGTCGATAATTTTTACGTTGCCGTACTCTAGACAAAATTGCAATCTCAAAACGCAAAACAGATCTCAAGAAGAAAATAATTGCAATCGAAATCGACTTAATCTCGAAAGATTGTTTCCGATTTCTCCCGATAATTTCGATTGTAACAACAAGTAAAACGTGAAATTTGCCATGTCTACTGGATTATTTTGAATTAAATTTTCATCAATTACTACCTTTGACTAGTTAAACATTTCTGCCAAGTTTGGTCCAAAAATTCCTACCCCTTCTTAGTGTTGCAAGTCACAGTACAGTATAATTTTCATAATCCGGCTGTAGGTTAATCCGCCACGTTCAGTAATCCGGCGCTCTAGGGGAACATGTGTCTTTTCTTTACGCTGCCCCGCGCCGGATATATACCTTGCGCACAGAAGAAATAAAGTCTAAAACCACAGCGTCCAGTGTGCTTGGAAAAAGGTCTGGCCAATACACCCTGCTTTTATCTCTGAAAACTTGATTGACGATTCTGACCAATCCAACTCCACTCTGCAATTGTCTTACTATCTGTTCTAAGTTTGTACATATTTTTTGTATGTACATGTTTACCTATATTGATACATATTTTATTCTTTCTGAAATACAATTGTACATAAAATATGTAAAACTGTTATTGTTTTGTTTTAATCCTAATAATCCGATAATCCATTTTTTTGATAATCCGGATTTTTTTTTTAAATCCGGCGGTTGTCTGGTCCCATACGTGTAGGATTACCAAGTTTATACCGTATTTCCAAAATTGGAATATTATTCGGATAATTGTAATATTGTTTAAAAATGTATTAAGTAATTTTTTTTGCTTATTTGTTACAAATGAAACTGCTTACTTAAAATATTTTGTTTTTGCACTACTTATGTAGTCCATATTATTTCAAGTAAGCAAATATTTGCTTTCCCTGTGTATGCAGACTTTTTGCGTCTAATTGGGAAATATGCGAACACTAAAAAAATTCTAATAACAGTGTAAATGCACTAAATATCCAATACCAACTTTCCATATTTCTTCAGTATTTCTACATGTTCTAGTTTCCCAAATAAATTGTAACACTTAAATATATTGATAACAAATATAACATCGAGAAGTGATTACAACTTCAAGATCACAGCATATAAAAATAGTACTTTATAGTTGATCCAAAATTTCAGCGAAATTTTATAGTTTCAATTTTACAATTTATTTTCAGTTGACTATTATATTAATATATTTGTTTTGTTATAGCCTGATAGTTTGACTTGGGATACGTATCATCGTGTAAACCTGGAACAAATCTATTGCTACTGTGGAGAAAAGGGTGATTGGTACACCCAGATGCTGCAGTGCGGCCGTTGTAAGCAATGGTTTCACGAAAAATGTGTAGGCTGCCTGAAGTATCCCTTGTACTGCGGCGACAGGTTTTATTTGTTCGTCTGTTCGACTTGCAATCAGGGCAAGGAATTCGTGCGGAGGCTCGAGATGAACTGGGTCGAACTGGTTCATCTGCTCCTCTTCAATTTGACTGCATTCAATACTAAAAAGTATTACGATCTTGATACTGTTATCGTACCTTATGTCAATGATAATTGGCATGCTCTACAACTACCTCCAAAGGTAAGAACATCATTTTTTATATACACTGCTCAAAACAATTAACGGGTTACTAATTTGTGCCTCCATAAAATTCAAATAGTCAAGTAATTTTAGTCAAAAAAACGAGTCAATCTCGGAATCTAACGGAAGAAGCTGAATTTTTGTATAGACCTTTATTTTAGAATGACAAATGTTGTCTCAAAAGTCACATATGCCAACATGTGAGCGCCCTTAGATATTCAAGGTCAAAAGGCAGAAAAAACGAGATATTCTCAAAAAACTGTTTTTTGTGACCTCTGACCTTGAATATCTAAGGACGCTCATGTTGGCATATGTGACTTTTGAGATAACATTTGTAATGCTAAAAAAATCTATACAAAAATTCAGCTTGTTCCGTTAGATTCCTGGATGAAATGCTGAAATGATTGGGCTAAAACGGGAGATTTTTTGCAAATAATTAAAATCATTTACAAATAAAGTTAAGAACATTTGAAAGACGCTCTATTTAATTGTTTTAATTGACACATATGGAAGTGTTAGCATCACGTACTTTTTAAGTACCCGTAATAATTAACAACACCTACCAAAACCAAAGTGTAAAACGAATTTAAATTAATTGGTAATGTAAACTTTTGTACATAAAGTGGTAACTTAATAGCGAGCATGTGCTCCCATAGCACGAATAACGGCATTACATCGTCTGGGCATGCTTCGCAAAAGTGTTCGAAGGTCTTCTTGTGGTATAGCGTCCCATTCTTAAATAAGAGCCGCCGTTAGCTGCTAGATGGTCTGAAGAGGATGCGGGCGACCACGAACACGTCTGTCGAGCATATCTCAAAGTTGCTCTTCTTCTTCAACTACAGCCTAGTTCCATCCACTCCTGGATGCAGGCCTCTTCCAGTTCCTTCCATGTCTGTTTGTCCTATGCAGTTCTTATCCAGGTTTTTCCCGCGACAGACGATGTCGTCTCTCCGCCGTTTTTGAGGTAATCCTGTAGATCTCTTACTTTCTCTGGGTCGCTATTTTATTATTTTGTTGGTCCAACTGGCTGCATCTTGTCGGGCCACGTGTCCTGCCCAACGGCATTTGAGTTGTGCTGTGCGTTGTATAACATTTGTGACCTTGGATCTTCTGTGTATTTCCTAGTTTCTTATTTTATCCCGTAAGCTAATTTGCTCTCTGCTCTCTGTGTTGCTCTCTCATTGCTCTCTGTGTTGTTCTGGAGGCGGTGGTGGCGTAGTAGTCAAGCTGTCAGACTTCGGAGCCGCAAGTCCAGGATTCAAATCCTGGACATTGTAAAAATAAGCCACCGTTCTCTTATAGATGGCTCTGACAAAGCCATCATAGCAAAAATCTGCCTCGAAACCTCCCTAATAGTGGCTCGCCAACCACGTTAAAAACTGTTACGGCTCCCTACACTTATGTAAGAACAAGACACCAAGCTCAAATGTAGGCTGTGGGAGGAGGTCCAGGTCCTACTTAGGACTGCAGCACCATTAGAGGAGGAGTGTTGTTCTGAGTTTATTTACACTTTTTATAGTTAGGGCCATTGTCTCGAGGCCATATGTTGTTACTGGCAGGATACATGTTTCGTAGACTTTACGCTTGAGATTTCGACGGATATCTGCTTTCAGAATGAATCCTAGCTTTCCAAACGAAGCCCAGCTCAGTCCTACCCTTCTTGTTATTTTCGCGGCCTGATTTTGTTTCCCAAGTATGATCTTGTGTCCGAGATTTTGAGTTTGTAGGTGATCGGTTGTTATTTCCAAAAGCCCGCTTGTTCGACTGGCTGATGGGAGTACAATTTGCCTGTTTGTTATTACTTTACTTTACTCGCGGCGTGGGGTCACTTTAGTAAACAGCTTATATAGGTGTGATAATAGGCTGATTGGTTTATAATTTTCGATCTTCTGATTGTTGCCTTTCTTGTACAGTAATATTACTTTGGCATTTTGCCACATACTTTTTCCCTCTTCCAGGCATTTATGTGGGAGAATTTTGACTGCTTTTTGTATATCTTCGCCGATAAGAAGGACACTCAGCAACAGACGTTTGTCAGATTACTTGCTGAAACTGGTCAAGGAGGGCAAGACCGTTCACTATGTCTGAGATTGAACGAGTTATACAAAAGATGAGCTCGAAGAGAGCCCCTGGGCTGGATGGCATTACCTCTGACATAGTATTGGCTGCGTTCCACTCGGCACCAAACATGTTTCTTGATCTTTATAACAAGTGTTTGAACAAGTCCATATTCCCGTCCTGCTGAATAGAACAACTAATCAAGATTATCCCTAAACCCAACAAACCAGCGCTATCCATAAAAGACTTCAGACCAATAAGTTTGCTTCCAGTGGCTGGAAAGGTGTTGGATTGTCTTCTCATCTCGAGAATTAACCATTACTTTTATCGGAACAAGTTGGTGAATCCAATTCAGTTTGGCTTTACAAGGGGCACAGGAACTGTTCAGGCCATTTCAAAGGCGGTCAGGTTTATCAGGGAGGCATTAAGATCGAAGCTTTATTGTTCAGGCATAGTCTTCGATATAAGTGGGGCATTTGACAACGCCGCTTATTATCTGCAGGCTGATTGAAAAAGATTGTCCTGACAATCTAATCAAGTTAGCCAGGTCTTACTTTGTAGATTGCAGAGCAATAATCAGCGAACCTGGTTTATACATAGAAAGGAGCATCGGCAAGATTGTCCACAGGGTTCAAAGTCAGGTCCAGGTTTCTGGAATATATTATATGGCACCATTTTCGAAAGAGATCTGCCTGAAGATTGCGAGATTGTTGCTTATGCGGATGATACGTTTCTACTCTGCAAAAGCAAAACCATCATGGGTTTAAAGGAGAAAACTGATCGGTCTCTAGATAATCTTTGCCAGTGGGCAATTGAAACCCGACTTAATTTTAATGCCCAAAAGAGGCCCTTTTCTTCGGCAGATCTTCGAAGC
Source organism: Phosphuga atrata (assembly GCA_944588485.1). NCBI lineage: Eukaryota > Metazoa > Arthropoda > Insecta > Coleoptera > Silphidae > Phosphuga > Phosphuga atrata. Next base: position 12,483,841 of record OX155895.1, on the reverse strand, counting down.
AAAGGAGTCCCGTATTCACTCTCGGGAATACAAAAATTAGATGCCAACAACACCTACGGTACTTAGGTGTCATAATTGACAGATTCCTGAACTTCAGAAAACACATGAAGCAGGCTTGTGGTAAGGTAAAACTGTTCAGCATAAAGCTGGGAATCGCTGCGGCATAGGAGTGTGGTCTGGGGAGATCACTGCTGATTGATATCTACCTTGGCGCTATAGAATCCGCACTATTATACGCTGTTCCAATATAGCAGAGGTTGTGTGGCGTGAAGGGAGGCCTAAAGCGTCCAGCAACATCCGTGCTGCAAAAGCGTATCGCACAGTGTCCTCTCAGGCAGCCTGTGTGTTTACGAGTCTCCTTCCAGCCGACATCCGTCTCAAACAGCTGGCCCTCCATAACTCACACCAGATCGCAGACGATAAGCTTATTAGAGATATAATGGGCTTACCAGTTGCACTGAGCGAGCTCGAACTGACCGTAAGAACCAATATACCCAAGAACCAATTCACCCTTCACAATTGTCGCTGGTTACATACCATTTGACACTGAGTAATATTTCAACTCCGGGTGTACACGGGCGGTTCGTGTTCGATCAGATGTACGGGGGCTGCATTCGTCGTCTACTTTCAAGACGAGGTAGTGGTAGGTAAGTGTACCATAAGCTTATTAAATTAGAAAAGTATTTTCTCAATTTTTCAAGCTGAACTTTTGGCCATGCTGCAAGTTTTGCGTTATGTGGAAAATAACAGCAGTAGACCCTGTTCAATCATTTGTGACAGCCGATCTATTCTGGATGCTCTGAAGAATTTAAATGCACCCACTGAATTATTGTTGGAGACGTGGAAGACAGCTGCCAGAGTTTCAAGGAAGAACAAGATCCGTTGGCATTGGGTTAGGGCCCACGCTGGTTTTGAAGGCAATGCACGAGCAGGCATGCTTGCCAAACAAGCAGCTGACAAGGAAGATATGCTAATTTCCTTTAGTAAATTGCCCAAACAGGCTTTAAGATCGTGCTCCAAAGGGCATTTCGAGAACCTCTGGCAGGACAGATGGGATCTGGCTACAACAGGCTTGTGGACCAAGCTATTTATACCGTCCATTAAGACTTGGAGGGGTTTCAACATCAGTCTGTCCCACCACGCAATCCAGTTAATAACAGACCACGGTAATTTCAAGGCATACCTTCATAGATTAGGTAAAAGAGAAAGTCCTCTCTGTGAGTGTGGCCAAAATAAAATGTGGCCGCGGCACACGTGCTATTTTATTGCTCATATACCGAAATATGGAGACGATCTTTGGAGACAGATATGCGGATGCATGAACTTACCTGGCACAAGGATGAAGATGACATCTTAACAGTACCAAAATCGAGAGAGTGGTGGCTTGTCTTTGATAAACACGCCAAACAATTATCTAGACTGGATCATGATGAACAGTTTAGAATTCAATAACTTCAGAGAGAAGGTTCAGAGATCCCGGAAAAGTTCATAAAAAGAGAAAAGTAAAACTGATAGCGTTATTTATAACCTGCATAGTGTCCTTTGAACGGAATGCTGGCCTTCGTGCGCTAGTCTGCACTTGAAGAAAAATACAAATAAGCTGTATATCTTCGCCTCCTATTTTAAGCTTTTCGCTCGTTATCTTGTCTTCTCCTGGATTTTTCCGGTCTTTCATGTGTTTTAGTGCAGTTGTTATTTCCCATTTACTGATTTCAGGGATCTCTTCTGAACCTACGTTTGTGATATTTTGCCTCTGCTGTTGTAGGTTTGGGGTGACAGTTTTGTATAGCGATTCGTAAAAGGCTTGTATAGCTGTGATGATTTCTTCCTTGTTATTCCCTGTTGTTCCTTGATGGTTTTGTATCGCTGTTATTCTAGCTTTGCGTCTGGTCAAATTTGATCTTAACACCTTCAGGTTTGTGTTATCGTCTATGGTGCTTTGTATGAGTATAGTATTATACGTCATTGTGTCTTTTCGGGATTCTTTTTTAATAATCCTGTTTAGTTCTAAATATTATGTGCATCACGATTTGTTTGTCTTCTTTATTCCATCAATGTTTTTGTATTTGCACCGATTTTTCCGTTGCCTTGTTTTTGTTTGGTTTTTGCACATACTTTTTTAGTTGCTACTTGGAGATTGCTAGCGATTTTTGTGCTGAACTCGCCGAGTTCCAATTGTTTTAGTGCTTCTGTATCGTGTAGTTTTGTTTTAAGTATTTTTTGGAATTCTTCTATGTTATGGGTTAGTTCCATGAACCTATAAATACTAGGGACGGAGTGTTATGGCGCGGGGAGTGTCCACGTTCGCGGCGTGGGGTTGACCATACCAATATGGCGAACTCCCCGAATTAGTGCTGCACTCTATCGGTCGCAAGTGAAATTGTAATGTGTTGGCCGCTTTAATAGATGGCACTGGGACGGAATCTCAAATTATTCAGTGTAGTTTAGATTACCACACATACACATATCTAAAGTTTATCGTTTATGTCTCCGTTGTATCAGAATTGGCATGGACAAAGGAATTAGTTATTTACATTAGAGTGCGGAAACGTTGATTTTACAATGCAACAGTTCGTTTTGGGAACGAGCCCTTTGGGCTCGTTCCCCATTTGCTGGAGCATTGTAAAATCATTTCCGCACGAAATTTGTATAAGATTTTTTGGCCGACAATTATTATTTAAGAAACAAATAGATTTAGATTATTTACAATATTGGAAATTATTTCATTTTGTAATGTTGGTACTCACAAACTTTGACATTTGTACTAATTCAAATTTATTAGGTGTTAATATGTCATTTTTCCACATGTCAAACGAACAGTAAAATTAAAAGAATCAATCTTATTTTCTACATTATCGTGAGAAATATGGTGTAAAGTAGCGTTTTCTAAATTATATTTTATTGCCTTATACTTAATTTATTTTGTAAGTGTCCCTGAAAGGTTAAAATTTACTGGTCACTTTACCGCATCGTAGCCGTACTTTGCAACATTGTGTGTAAAAATCTAGTTTCGCTAGACGTATACACAATGTCAAAGCTAGCTTTACAATTCAGGAGGCCAAAAAATATATTAATATATTATTCCTATATGCATATTCATTGGTTATATTGTTTTTGATTTTTTTTTTGTTTTCGTCGGTTTTTTGTCAGTTTTGTCAGCCAGGGTAACAAGTTGTACATTTGGCCTTTCCCAGTACTACCCTTGAGATTTCAAACATGTGTTGGGGGATTGGAACATGTTGTTAATGTTGTTAATTTAAGAAGGTATATAAACCCAAAACGAAGTTATGGACTCTCTCTTTTTCTGCCTCTACCAGCCATATATTACAATAATTTATTATAACTTAAAGTAACCTTGTAATATTTTATTATAACTGAAAGTAGCTTTAAAGTACATATTGCTAATATACAGTATGTTTGACAAATTTGTCATCCTGAATAAAGTTCTGTAATATAAATTAAAATTACCTCCAAATTGACCATCCCAATATGGCGACCATTCCCCCCGCACCAATGCCAGTCCCCTCGCCCATATTGATTCTTTACACTTCGTCCCTAGTATTCATAGGTCTATGGTTACTTCTTTTGCAGTTGGGATCTTTGGTCTGTGAAGTAGTTTATTTCTTTCTATTCTTGTGTTCAAGCTATAGTAGCACGAATAAGTTGATGGTCGCTGCTTGCGTCGAAACGATATATTACAGATACATTTTGGCAGATCCTCTGATTGTTTGTTATTATATAATCAATTTCGTTTTTGACCTGTCCATTTATGCTTTTTCAGATCCATTTCCGCTGCGCTGGTTTCTTGAAAAAAGTATTCATATAGAATAAATGTCCGTTTCTGAGATAATCAAGCATCATTTCACCTCTGGCGTTTCTAGTCCCTAATCCGAAATTGCCTATGTTTATTGGGTCGTTATTTGTCTTTTCACCAATCTTCGCATTTTGTTCACCCTTGATTATAAATAAATGTGCATTTTCTGCGCGTTGTGCATTTGTAATATTTTCATACAGTTGTTCGATCTCTTCATCATCTGCAGTGCTAGTTGGGGCATAGCATTGAATTACTTGTAGGTTATACCTTTTGTTCACTTTCAGATTATATTTTTGAGATAGGCTTGTGTTTTTACGACAGGATTTAGTTTTAGTTTTTTATTTACCAGTTACTGTTCAGTTTTACTGTTCCTCCAGTATTCGACCTTATTTGGAAGTTTTTCTTGGTATAACAAGTGTCCTGCATTTAATATACTTGACTTCGCCTTTAAGTCTGGTCTCGCTTATGCTTAGGTTAACCTACTTTAAGTTCCTTAGTTCTTGTTCTAGTACTTCTGGCTTCTCCTCGCTTTTCATAGTTCTAATATAGTATGTAGCTATCATTGTTTTCTCTGTTGATGTTTTCCTATTTTTTGGTCTTGATTTTGTCAGCTTATTTTCCGCCGTCTTTTATCGTTTATCAAATTTGTGCCTCCCCCAGAATGATTTTGCGTTGATAGCTCTGCTCGCCTGAGGTACTATATTTTCAGAATTTGACATGTTTTCATTGGAAACTTGCTAAGTCTACACGTTGACTAAGAACTCTAGCCTAACCAGGTTCATTGCCACTATCCTGCAGAATCAGAGGTATTTTGTGGACTTCCAAGGGCAACGCAGCCGATGGAGACAGAAGAATGTCCTACCCCAAGGAAGTGTTCTGGCTCCATTTCTGTTCAATGTGTATACAAATGACCAGCCCATAGCTCCCAACACCAGGAGTTTCTTGTACGCTGACGATCTCGCTCTTGCTGCACAGTGTAAAGATCACTGGAGAATAACCTCACGAGTGCCCTTAAGCTGCCAACTGAAACCAAATCCCTCCAAGACACAAGCATGTGCCTTTCATTTGAGAAACAGGGAAGCCTTTCGTGAATTGAAGGTAGTATAGTCTGGAGTAGAACTGGAATACTGTTACAGCCCAAAGTTTCTAGGAGTCACACTGGACAGAGCTCTTATCTACAAGAAACACTGTCTGAACACCAAGTCAAAAGTTTCCACCAGGAATAATCTTCTGAGAAAACTGGCTGGTTCAAAATGGGGTAGTCAATCTGACACCATTCGAACATCTGCAACGGCATTATGCTATTCTGCTGCAGAGTACGCCTCTCTGGTTTTGTATAACTCAACTCATGTTAAACAGGTGATCGTAGCTCCCAATGAAACAAGGAGAACTATAACTGGATGCTTAAGATCAACACCAAATGAGTGCCTTTACCAGCTCGCAGGAATAGCACCACCCTCTATTCGACGAGAAGTAGCTGCAAACAAGGAAAGGAAGAAAGCTGAGCAGGAAGCAACCCATCCTCTACATGGGCATGATCTACATGCTCAGAGGCTGAAGTCTAGGAAGAGTTTCCTAAGAACATCCAAAGAATTGAAGACTACTTGCGAAAAAGCCAGGCTAGAATTATGGAAAGCTAAGGAATCTCTTCCCCTGGGCTGGAAAAGGATAGCCAAAACTTTACCTCCTGGTCATGATCAAGGATTGATATGGAAATCCTTGAATATATTAAGATCTGGAGTGGGCAGATCTAAGACCAATCTTGCAAAGTGGGGCTACATTAAAGAAGATAGCATTCTGTGTGACTGTGGAGAAAACCAGACTGTGAAACATATGCTTCAGGTTAGACTGTGTCCGATTTCCTGCACACAAGATGAACTTTATGAAGCATCACAGAATCCAGTGGAAGTGGCCAAGTTTTGGTTAAATATTATATAATGTTTGTAGTCATAGTATTTGTGTCTGTGTTTTATTTGATGTTTTCTGACACGAGAACAAATAATTAAATTGGAAGGTTGTAGGCGTTGTAGGCCACGCTAGCCATACGGGTTGGTAAGTTTCGCAGTACCATAACCATTTCAAACTGCTTTAGTCTTGCTTGTGGTAATCTAACTTATGAACTAGTCCAGGATCATTTTCTTTATGCTTCATCTTGGTACTGATGGTCGCTGCTGCATCAGGTGCTAGTTTTCGTCCGCCCCGGCTATTTTATTTCTTCGCTACCCACCATATCTGGTGAGCATTCCCCTATCCGCCACCTGGGGAGGCGCCCGATGGGGGACTAGCAACCCCGCACGGGTTGCTCTATGGGATTTAAATCAGAACTTATCGCAGGCCACACCATTGTTTGAATTTCCAATTCTTGTAAGAAATCTTAAATTATTTGTGCAGTATGTGGTCTTGCGTTATCCTGCATTAACAAAAAAATTGGACCTATTCGATGTACCATAGCGACATGTTCTAACACAATGTTAACGCATAGATTAGCGTTAAGATTCCCTGGAATTACAACAAGATCGGTTCTACTGTCGATACTAATCCCACCCCGAACCATAACTGAACAAATTTTTCGACTTACTGGACAGTAGAAGCTGCGTAGCGTTCTCCTGGGCGCCTGTAAACACGTACTCGGCCATCGCAACGAGTAATACGGAACCTTGATTCATCCGTGAAGAGCACAGACTTCCATTGTCGAAGTTGCTTGCTATTTTGTGGCGTCGTGTCAAAGAGGGTTTCCGGACTTTTTACTTTTACTTGGTCTAATACAGTGACCCCATGCGTCGTCCTGAGGGAAATGAACCCGTTTAGGACGAGTGTCTGCATATAGCCGCCCAAGCCTTTTTACCGTTCCGGACGCGTGTCGGGATATAGCCGCCCAACCTAGTTCTTAGCTCCAAGTCGTGTTATGAAGTGGCTCGCGACATCTGTAGGTCTGAACGATAAGATACGCATGGGTATAGTATAGCGATGAAGTCTTACCTTACTTGTAATGTAAACTTACGATATGAGAGGATGGCAGAGTCAGGACGAATTTCAGTTCTTCGATTCAGTCTCTCAGTGTCATTACCAGAGGAACCAGCAGGCTTTTTATACATTTTGTATCTTATCCTTCACACGATGGCTAAAAGATTTAGAGATGATACATTAGATAGTGACACTACTGATGAATAGTACTTTGAATCCGACAACACGGAAGATAACGATATTGCTTCATCCAGTGGAAGTGAAATTTGTACAATAAGGAATCCACTCAGGCATTTCAACATTAGCAGTGATAGTAGCAGTGGCTCAGTTTCCGGTACATGCGGAAGTCCCACAAATAGAATTTTTTTTTGGGGCTTGGAAGTCTTAGTCATAAATTCGTCTCTATTATATCGGGAATATCAGAAGAAACACAATATAAAAAAGTTAACACATCTACAATTTGTACGTTGTTTGGTGGTTTTTTTTTAATTGGTTGGAGATTTTCGGGATTCAGAACCTAAAAATCTTTCGACTTCTGAAACAGCAGAAAGGCTGAACGGTGTTTTACATATTATTCGGCGAGATGATACAGGAAGGAGTAAAGACTGTCTATTGTGTTTGACCGTCTAAAAGTAAAGCATGGAAGAAGAGAGTCGAGGTATTATTGTGCAACTTGTACGGCTAAACAGGCCTTGCGCATATGTGACTGTTTTGAACGATGCCCCACAATGCCGGAATATAATACATAAACACAAGTTTTCTTTTGTTGTTTTTTTTCAATTTGTTTTTTTTATAGTTTTTTGGTTTTATGATTTTTTTTTCTTGTGTTACCTACTCCACCATCGCTGAATAACGGAAGGCTTTCGCCATTTTCAATTAATGTTTTAGCACGATCAACTTCCACTTCGTTTAGATGCTTTATTTCCACTTAACTTAAGGGGGGAAACCACATTAGGTTCAAAAAATTAGATTTTCTTTTTATTGCATAAATCGTTAGCTTAACTATTTAAGAATACGCTGTCAAAATTTCAAATCGAAATTCGCATTCGTTTAGATTTTATGATATATATATATATATATATATATATATATATATATATATATATATATATATATATATATATATATATATATATATATCTTCTTCATAGAACCGAGTGCACATCGGGTACAGGCTCGAGCGGAGCATTACTTCGTTTATCTCCAAATGACTTTTTTCTCATTTGCGTGCAATCTAACTCAAAAAGTGTAGAACCGATCATTATGAAAATTGATAGTATGATTCTTTATAAAATTACGAATTACATGAACCAACTTGGGAGATGATATCATGATCTTAAGAGTATTTTTCTTTGCATAATTAGAGAAAAAAATCGTGAAAATCGAAGAAAAATTGTTCCAACATCTGCAAAATTTTGAATATTCATTTTTTTCGGCTGCATTGAGGTTCATATTCTTAGAAAATAAGTTATTAATGTAATATCAAAACGTTTTTGATTTCACATGAAAATCGGAATGGCTACACTGCACGCAATTGGAAAACTATACTTACAACATTCGGCGGACATCACACCGTAACTTTGTTATTTTTGGCTGAAATTATTCAAAAAATTCACAAAAATTGTTCGAAATATGAATAACATTCGAAATGATGACAAAATTTGATTAAATTCTAGTTAATTCTTCCCACCCTAAAAAAAAAAAATCTTAAAAAATCAGTATCAAACAGCCTCCTAATGTGGTTTCCCCCCTTAAGTCAAACTGTCAGTTGCAAACGTTTTCATCTGTATATTGATGGCCTATACAAGGCCTTCCTAGCTCATTGAATCAAATTTGGGATACATATTTCAATTTAGTTTTGGTACTTCTTGTTAATTGTTACGGATACTCCGGAAGTATGCGATGCTGATAATTCCATAGGTGTCATTATAGTTTATTACGTAACGAGAGTTGTAAGAAGCATATTACACGTAATTGCCTTACAACTCGAGTTATGCACTATACTTTATCTACGACCACTCTAATTTGTTTCTGTTTAATAAGAAAAATATGTTTGATGTAACACATTTATTTCTTATTAGGTTATATTTATTTAATTATCATTATTTGACATTATAATAAACAAACAGTTGTATTTTCATATATATAACTGTTACTCGACATTATTTAACTTGAAAGAAATAAAAAGAAATACATTCTTAATGCTTACATACCTTATTATTTAGTACATATTTGGGTTAAACAGGAATAAGATTGCTCATAGATATAGGCAACCCAATGTACGTAATGTCAATTTCTGTTAGTTTGAATTGTGGCACAGGGGGCGCTGAACGTATGAGCACGTAGTAGCAGCTCTCAAACAAACAACGAATCGTAAACCAAACGCACGTGTGTTATCAATCATAACTTATTATTAATCGCGGAGTGTTACATACGTGTGTGTTATGATGTATTTACATAGTCCACAAAATGTTCAGTAATGGGCATTTACAATAGTGGCCGTAGATAAACACAATTAATAGAGCATCTTTCAGAAGTTCTTAATTTTATTTGCATGTAATTTCCCGTTTGAATTTTATGGAGGCACAAATTAGAGACGATAATTGTTTTAAGCGTAGTTTTAAAATATTAATAACTAAAAACTATTTTAGTTATTATAATTTTATTTTGAATTGTTTTTCATAGATAGAAAATTGAAATATTATTTTTGTAAATGCATAACCTTATAAAGCTATCCTGTTTCTTATCTCCTTTATTATCAAATCATTACGGGCTTCTTCGTATAGTCAGCAAAAAGCTTTTTTATCTGTAAATTGTCCATTTATAAAATATTTTATTGCATGTTTTACACTCCAAGCATGCATTTTCGCATTTGTTTGTCTCATTATGAAAATCAACAAACATGTATAATGTGATTTGTTAATATCTTCAATTTTCGAGGTATGTTTCAAAAGTTTTAAATTTTAATCTTGCATGAAGCGATTGGTAGAAACAAATATTAAGAGCGGTTAATGTAAAGAAGATTAAAATTACTGTTTTGTACTTGAAATGTTAAACATGATATTAATGTAATATGTTTTTTGTTTGTTTCTTTTTTAACAGATTTTTTCAGTTAGTAAAAGTGAACGTAGAGAGAATATTTTGTCCGTGCTAACGAATAACCGAAATCGTTTCAAGTGTGGGAGAGAAATAAAGAAGAGAACAACGATATGGGGTTTGAGGGTGCGCTTGCCGCCGCCGGTGCCGTCCATAACAATTTCAATGTCCGGCGTGATAACCGAAGATGAGTTAAAGGAGCGATGGCAAGGAAATCGTCGTCTGCAATTTCTTCCCTATCCGGATATTAGAGACCAAGTTGTACCAGTTGACATGCAAATGTTGAATACAATGATGGGCACTGCTTATCAGAATCACAACACTTTGTCGGATACGGATTCGCCGTGTCCTAGTCCCGATATAGATCATATTGAAAATAAGCCTTATAATAAAATGAATTATCGCGGCGCTGGCTGTGTGAAAAAAAGTGTACCTTTCCAGAAAATTAGTTTGAAACATAAAAAGCGGCTGTTGTCCGTCAATTTACGAAAACGTGATAAATTATTAAGAAGACAAAAAAGAAAAGGGGGCAAAGAGGATATAGTAAAACGTAGAACGACTAGGCTAAGTTTAGATAGCAAATCGAATAAAAATAGTGAAAAATTGCCTTTGACACCTCCAACCTCCGTTTCATCCCCTCCAACACCACCAGCATCCGGTTCCAGCAACACACCAGAATCCACAGACTATTCCGAACATAATCACACAAATATGCTCAAAAAAGAAACCACCCCGGAAATCCACACACCCTGTGACACCTCTGGAGACGAAACATCATCCAAAAGTACCTTAGACCTCATAATTCCTCCACCTAAAGACTTTGAGGGCAAAAACAATCCTTTCATAACCCTTCTACAAGGCAACATTTCCGAAGACCACAAGAAACGGAGAAGCAAAGACTTAATAACGCTACCTCTACCCTTAACAGCTGTAATTCCTGGTCGACCAGTAGCTCGACCGTTAAAGCGACAACTCAGCGAGAAAGATATTTGTATAGGTCCTAATGGTGAGGTTAAACGACGGAGATTACGAAGAAGCCGCAGTGGACAACTTCCAAATTATGGACAAACCGCAAGTAAAACCGCCGCCGTTGTTCCCATACGTCCCGACGCCAACGACTGGAACCAGCGTTGCCTCCGATCAAATCTAAATCCACAAGTCAATGGAACTTCTCCTATCAGTAATTGCGTTGATTACGCATTGAATGGTCGACGTCTGAGGGCTAGGCATGATAAAAGCGTAGAAAAAGATAAAAAACCTCCGACGCCTAAACCCAGTCCTGTCAAACAAGAACCAGATATCAATATGGATGATTTGAAAAGTTCTGTGCATAGTTATTTTGGTGCTGCAACAAGAATTTTGGACGGGGAAAGGTTTACTGTTAAGGCTAAAAGGTATGGTCCAACAGGAAAGTTAGAGTATTTGTTGGAGTGGGAGGGTGTTAGTAATGGAATGACTTGATTGTAAAATTTGGTTTATTTTGTTTTATTGCTGCACATGTTTATGTGATGTTATGTATTTTCTTTACTATGTTTTCTTTTCAAGACGATTTTGGCATTGAGATAAAGCAGATTGGTGAAATGTCGCAATTATGGAGTTTTCCGTAAATATTTTAATATTTTTTCAGAAAATAATTTTCGTTTATGAATGCGTAATTGGCAAAATAAAGTAGCCTCATATTTTTAGTTCATTATTGGAAAAACTCGTGTGATTTTTTTTATTATTACATATGTATTCCACTAAATTTTATATTTTGCTATTCGTTTCTACCTAAAAATAAACTTTCGTAAAACTCGATTGTCATGAAATGTCTTTGTCATTAAAGATGTTTTAAAATCATTCATTTCTGTAACAATCCAATTGAATGACATTTACTTGCACATGTTTTTATTGCTTATAAACCAAATGTAATCAAATTACTCAGACAATAGAATAACAATAAAATATAGTTTTATAAAATTATTGCGGATCGGAGAGAATCGATTTTAATTAGCAATATTAATTTATAAATAATTGAAGAAACAAGCTTGTGTTCCCACTGTTTGTGTTCACATTTCCGTTAAAATTCTTATCCAAAGAGAAAAAAATAATTGAAATTGATAGTTTCAAGGCAAAAAAGCTAGTCCTATTATTATTGAACAAAATTGGTATTAGGACAAATAAATTAAACTAGACTGAAAATATGAAACGCAGCGTATTAAAATGTTTTTTTTGCAAGCGGATAAATTATACATTGTGTAGATTTCTTGTTAACTCTATTTTTCTAAATCTAGATTAATCCATCGAATATATATTAAAAAAGACTTCTACCTAATTTTGAATAGATTCTAAAAAGCTTAAAACGGTAAAGTATAAAGAATATGAGGGAATTGAATTAGAAAATTATCAAATTGAGCTTTAGGTGTAACAAATTGTTAATTAAACTACGATGTAGTTCAATTTTTGGTATTTCCATTTGCATTTATAATTTTTTTTTGTAAATATTTAAATATGCAAAGAAATCATTAGGCGAAATCATTTTCTACGATTAGATTTTGATATATAAAATAAATGTATTCATTGTACAAACATATCTTTAAAAAAATTGATTGGATTGTTAGGTGTTAAAAACATATATTTTTCTTTATATTTTGTTGCATGATATGATTATGAGTATCACTGCGTTTTATATTTGATATATAATCGTGCATGATATATAAATATATTTTTAAATGAGACTGTTAATTGTTATTACTGAATGTAAAAAAATGAACACACTATTTTGTATTTAGATGTATATATTTGATCCTTGAAAAAAAAATAGATGCAAATTTAGAACAAGAAGAGAAACATTTTTTTTTTACCCAAAATTAACAATTCTATTAACAGAAGTTATTATTATACAAAAATTTTGTTTGTATTGAAAGTAAAGTAAATTTGTGAATCAGATAAAATAAGATAATTTTGTTTATTTATTTTATATTTTGTTATCGTTTCGTTAAGTTTTTTTTACACTTTTTAGCAATGAAACTGTCGAAGAAAGGATATTTGAAAAATGAGTTTAATAGAATAATAGTTTGTTGTAATTCAAATTATTTTTTTTAATTTAACCATTTTGTTTTTCTTACAAAAATACGGTTTTTGAAAATTTTCGATTTACAAAAGGCGGATAATTTGGAGAAACTATTTTGTGGAACTTTGAAGTCAAAACTTTTCAACTTCAAATCAAAATTAGTATATTTCACTATCTAAGGCAGTGTTTCCCAAAGTGTGGTACGCGTACCCAAAGGGGTACGCAAAAGGTTTGAACGTGGTACGACAACATTTTTCCTTTTTTTTTTCTTTTTTGTATGTGACAAAGCAAAATTAAAAAGACAAATAGAAATTTGTAAATTACATAAAAATGCTTCAAATATTACTTTTTATATAATGTTTGAATCCTGTAAATTAGCTGTTTTTTTTTTTGCAATAGTTTTGCAATAATATCATCTTTGACAGATAATTAATACAATACAAATCAAAACTATATTCTGTTTTTAAATGTTTTTCGTTTATAATTTTTATATAACCAAGAGTTTATTTTACCAACTGCTGACGACAAAATTTGAAGATTGTTTTTACGTATTTAAAGACAAGTAGAAATTCTCTTAAAGAGAAGAACAACATTTTCACTAAAAAAATCTTATCTTTTAATCCCCACTCTGGGGATTTACTATATTACTTTACTTACGATTATAAGTACTATAATCGTTTTATAAGTATATACTTGAATAATATCTGTACAGTTTCTGTACTTACAGTAAATTTTCTACTATTTTCCACTACCCTTCAGGGTAGGAAGGGATAAAAATTGTTTCAAAGGGTTACACATGGGTGGAAAGTTTGGGAAACACTGATCTAAGGTATACAATGCATATGGAAATAGATACAGTACCATTATATATATATATATATATATATATATATATATATATATATATATATATATATATGTCGTAGTCTTTTCGCAAAATCCGTCATTTCATGAAATACATAGGCACTTCCAGAAACGTCGACGTTTAGTGAAAAATATTAAAATTGCATTTCCCGCCTAGGTAGTTCATGAAATGACCACTCGGCGCGTGGCATCTCGTACTTAAAGCCGAGTTTTACAATCAGACGCACAATACAATTTCATTCTTCCTATAATGCCTAGCGTGATGGGGCGTTCCGTAATAAAGAGTAATTGTTTAATTTACAAGAAAATGGAACGAATAACTGCAAACAAAGACTTCTTTTTTAAAAATATGAATGTTATGAAAAACAGCCCTAAATTGTTACCTCTTTTAACTAAGCTGATGTATAAGGTCATTTGTTGGGCTGCTTTTCAGAATATTTATGATATAAATATTACATTTGAAATTTGACATTTCCAATAACATATCAATTTCGACGTTTGATATTTGACATTTCCAGCGACAAATTCGATGTTTGAAATTTAACTTTTCCGATGACATATCAAATTTGATGTTTGAAATTTCCATTGACATATCAAATTTGACATTTCCAATGACAAATTTGATGTTTGAAAGTTGACATTTCCTATGACATCACATTTCACGTTTGAAATTTGACATTTCCAATGACATGTCATTTTTGACATATGAGATTTGACATTTCCAACGACAAATTCGATGTTTGAAATTTGACTTTTCTGATGACATATCAAATTTGACGTTTGACATTTCCAATGCCATATCAAATTTGACATTTCCAATGACAAATTTAATGTTTTAAATTTGACATTTCCTATGTCTTATGACATTTTACGTTTGAAATTTGACATTTCTAATGACATATCTATTTTGAAGTTTGAGATTTGATATTTGCAACAACAAATTTGTTATTTGAAATTTGACATTTCCTATGACATCACATTTTACGTTCAAAATTTGACATTTCCAATGATATATCACATTTGATGTTGGAAATTTGACATTTCCAATGACACATCATATTTGACGTTTGTAATTTGACATTTCCTATGACATATTAAATTTAACATTTGTGTAATATTCACTGTTTTGTCGTTTGTGGCTAAATGTAAAAGCTGTGCGAAGGTTTCTAACCCCCGCAGAATTCCCCAAACGGTCTCAGCTGTCAAAGTCGACTTCTATTGTTTCTCTTGCATGATATTCAAGTCGTCTGGAAAATGTCAAAAACGTCATTACAAAACAACTGTTATCTTTGCGTTACGTCCATGTCGGGTGGAGGAAACTTGTCCATGTCGGGTATCCTGCTGCTCGCAGGAACGCCTGACAACCACATAAAGGCTGTCCAAAGTGTCCAAACAATTTGGCGTCGTCCAAATTGTTTGGACAACGCGTCGGCTCTTGGACGCCAAGGGTTTCTAGATAACGGCCGCGACGTTCCAGGTGATTGGATCAGTCGATGATTCGCGAATATCTGATCAACGCGTCGTCCAAAATTTGACACTCTTCTCCAATCACCTAAAATTGCAACCAAAAAGTTTTAGCAAGATTCGTCCGTTTGTTCGTTAGGCCAAATTTCAACAAATAATTTCGCATAGTTCTAGACAAGTCAGATTAGCCAAATTTTGAACAGACTAAGATAAGGCTTCAAAGTTAATCTTTACAAAAGTTTAACAAACCCGTCCATTGGTTCGCCTGTGCCGGAAATTTGCAAATTAACAGAATTAAACCAAATTTCAACGAGTAATTTCGCCTAGTTCTAGACAAGTTAGATTAGTCATATTTTGCACAGACTAAGATAAGGCTTCAAAGTTAATCTTTATAAAAGTTTAGCAAAATCCGTCCGTTGGTTCGCCTGTGCTACAAATTTGCAAATCCAACAGAGTTACAAAAAAAATCTTAATTCAAAATATTAGTGGAGATAGTGAAGTTGGACGTCAAATTTAGCACAGACTTAGATAAGGCCAACGATAATCTGTGCAAATTTTTTGCAAAATCCGTTTGCTTTTTCATCTGTGCCGCTAATTTGCAAATTAACAGAATTAGTCCAAATTTCAACGAATAATTTTGCGTAGTTCAAGACAAGTTAGATTAGCCAAATTTTGCACAGACTAAGATAAAACTTCAAAGTCAATATATGCAAAATTTTAGCAAAATCCGTCTCTGGCCTTACATGAAAAATCAAACTGCATTGTGCGTCTGATTGTGGAAACCGGCTTTAAGCTCGAGATGCCGGCGTCGAGTGGTCATTTCATGAACTACCTAGGCGGGAAATGCAATTTTAATATTTTTCACTAAACGCCGACGTTTCTGGATGTATTTCATGAAATGACGGATTTTGCAAAAAGACTACGATATATATATATATATATATATATATATATATATATATAATAATATTCAAAATACAAAAAATGGCCATCAGAATAATGCAAGATCGAAAATACAGAGAAACTTGTAGAGGCAGTTTTATTGAAGCACAAATTTATATATATATATATATATATATATATATATATATATATATATATATATATATATATATATATATATATATATATATATATATATATATATATATATATATATATATATATATAAATTTGTGCTTCAATAAAACTGCCTCTACAAGTTTCTCTGTATTTTCGATCTTGCATTATTCTGATGGCCATTTTTTGTATTTTGAATATTTGAGAAATATTTTTTCCTCCGCCCCAAAGCATTATATATATATATATATATATATATATAAAGCATTTTTCCAAATTTTAAGTTACTATGGAAAGTCGCGAAATATACATTCATGAGACTATCCGTCGTTATTCAGCGTTTTAATATTCTTAGGGCGAATACTGTTTTGTTTAGTTTTGTAGACAGTTTGTTAATGTGATATGTCCAGTCTAGGTGTTCATCTAAATTCAGCCCAAACAGTCTCACTTGTTTCTGGTACTGTATAGTCTCGTTGTTGATAGTTGCCTCCATTGGGTATATCTCGTTGGACGTTTTTGTTTTAAAAATAATTATTTTGGTTTTATGTGTATTCAGAATTAGTTTGTTTCCGTGAACCAGTTTATTAAAATGTTCATTGTATCGTTTAAGTTATTTGATATGTCCTCAGTCTTTCTGTTCATTGTTAATAAACTGGTATCGTCTGCGTTGTTTACCATTTTATGCGGTGTCAAATGTATTTGGATCGGTAGGTCGTTTACATATAATGTAAATCGTATTGGTCCGAGGATACTTCCTTGTGGTATTCAGATGTCGTTCTAGTGTTTGATTTGATTTTGCCTTGTTCTGTGTTGATTTGCGCTATTTGTCTTCTCTTGTTTAGATACGATGTTATAAGTTCGGCTACTTGTCCCCTCATTCCTTATTTATTTAGTTTATTTAGAAGAATATCATGATTTACCGTGTCATAAGCCTTGGACAGGTCCAGGAAAATTCCGCTTGGCTTATTCTTCTCGATGTTCTTAAGTAAGTTTCATAAAATGGAAGCAAGCTGTTTCCACCGAACGTCCTTTGACGAAGCCGTGTGAAATAATGATGATATTCTAACTGAAATTAGTTTTTCAAATAGTTTTGAGAAAGATGGTTGTAAACTTATCGGTCTGTAGTTTTCTATCTTGCTTGTCTCCATTCGTATAAATCGGTATTATAATAGATATCTTCAGTCTTTCTGGAAAGATTCCGTATTGAAAGGAATTGTTTATAATATATTTTAATGGGCTGACTATTTCTACTAAACTTCTTTTATAATATCCATGTTAATTTCATCATACCCCGGTCTTTTACTATTTTGAAGTTGTTTTATTGAGTCTAAAATTTCTTCTCTTGTGGTTGGTTAGAAACACCGTGTTTGGTTCGTTTGTTATATTGTCCTTGTATTCTCTGTTTGGTATTTGTTTTAGTAACATACAAGCTCTTTCGTCATAGAATTTGTTAATATTTTCTACTGATTTATCATGATCGAGTTTCTCGTGTGACGTGGATTGATTAACGGTTGTGTGACGTTTATTTTTGTAATTTCTTTTATAACATCGTTTTACAACATTTTTCAATGTTCCGTAATCACCAGAAATTTACATTGCCTATTTGTTTTCCTACATATATTCTATGCAGTGTATTGAATTGCCGATGTATTTTGGTTTATTAGACTTGGATTAGATGGCGTTAGATTTTAGTGAAAGGTCTGTCTCGGTTGGCGTCTCTGGTTGACGTCTTCTTTCTTCCCTCCGAAAGTTGTATCTTTCATGTAGGATACCTTCTGGCCAGAAGGCATCCTCGTAAACCTCTTCCTTCATATCTAACTCCACTCCCACTTTGAAGCTCTTATTATATGAGTTATGTTCCTTGGATTTTTTATTTCTTCGACTATGCAAAGGTTTCCTGTTTTTTGGGCTATGTAATTTATGATCATCTCGGTTACATGATCTTTGGCTCTTGATATGTATAGGAATATCTTGGGATTCGAAACCCGTCCTACGAATCCCGTTGATTTTTCTTCTTCGGATACATGTCCATTTCCTATCGATTTCATTTTCTTTTGGCCGATTGGTATGGGGCGACTTTGTTTTTCTTCAACTATCAGTGCTGGCATGACTTCGTTAGGATATTCTTTTGAGGTAGAAGGTATATTTTCATTTAAGTTATCCTCGTTTGCGACAACATTGTTATTTTGTTTTCTAGTTAGCAACTGTTAGATGGGGGGCGATAGATGGGGGACCTTGTCGCATTCGAGGATTCTGCTGTAAGCGTTTATTTACCTTTTTTCCGCGCGATCTTGGTTATTAGTAACTCGATCTTTTCATTTAGAAATTGGAAGTTGTCTTTTAATATTCGGTTCTTGTCTTCCAACTCGGCTACCAGTTTTCTCAAGAGTGAGTTTTCCATCTCTAGTGCTTTGTTGTATTCGTTATTGGTTTTACCTGGTTTTCCTCATTAACTTCTCCACTTTCCCTAAACACGTATTCACAGGGACTTGCTCTGGTTTTCTGCACGTGCGATATGCAATGAGGGTGGAAAATTTGCTTGAACTTGACACATAGGGTACTTTCTTTAAATTTTTTCCCGCAAAAATTGCAAGAGAATAAATCTCTTCCCTCAGCCATCTTGGTTGACTTTAAGTTGACATCTAAGTTGGAAGGACATTTATTTTATTTCGCGTCTTCTTTTTGAGATAGAATTTCGTCGTGATTTATACCAGGGATCGGGCATCGATCTGGGATTTATACCAGATGTCGTATTATAACGCAGTGTAGATCATTTCTATCTTCTGTTTTCGGAGGAGGGGGAAATACTTTACGTACAACCTCGAGGT
The DNA here is from genome assembly GCA_944588485.1 of Phosphuga atrata. Taxonomy (NCBI): domain Eukaryota; kingdom Metazoa; phylum Arthropoda; class Insecta; order Coleoptera; family Silphidae; genus Phosphuga; species Phosphuga atrata. The sequence continues at coordinate 12,464,700 of OX155895.1, read as the reverse complement.
TTACTTGGAGAGTGTGGGATTCCCCATCCAGATGGTCGGGATAGGTCTTCTGCCTCAACCCGGTACAAGCGGTACCGGGTTGATACGCATTACTGCAGGTTGAGTTTGTGTCTGGTTTTATTCGTACCTTTTTTCACTCTGGATTTTTCTTTCATCCCCTCTTCTTTTTGTTTTATTATTTCATAGATAATTCTTTCTACAGCCTTCGACTTATCTTTATCTTCCAGCATTATTTGTACCACAATTTCTGGCGTTAACTGGTCTCCGGTTTCTTGATTTGCTTTTTGGCGATAATCTTCCCATTTCTCACAGTTCAAAATTGTATGTTACAGTATTGGCATTCGTCAGATGTTCGTATATGCATTCTCTTTTCGTACGCTCCAAAGCATCCATGACCGCTTAGGAATTGGGTTAGATAATAGTTTGTTTCGCCCGTGGCTTCTTTCTGTCCATGTAGTCACATTTGGTATTGTCTTGCCCATGTTGCCTTTTCGGTCTCGGTTTCCCATCTGGTTTGCCATATCTCCATCGTTTCTTTTTTTTATTTAAGGAATTTTTGTTCATTTCTGAGTTCTCATATTCTTTTATCATTTGTTCTGCTAAAAGGTCAATTGGTGGTATACCTGCTATGACTTCTGCCGCTGAGTTCTCTAAGCACTGATTATTCTCACAATACATCTTTCTCCAACTCATGCTTGTCCTTTTTGAATGTTTTGAATGTGCGCTTTTTGCACACTGGTGCTCCGTACAATAATATTGGTTGTACTACCATACCCAACAGTCTTCTTTTTCTTGCGCTTGTACCATTTATGTTTGGCATCAGCTTGCTGAGAGCAGTTGTGGTTCCCATTGCTTTTGCCGTGACTGCCCTAATGTGTTCGCGAACGGTTAGCCTTTGATCAAATTCCGAGATATTTCATCACTTTCTGCGTTTCAAAAATTTTTCCTTGCATATTTAGCTCTAGAGGTCAAAAAAAGTCACATCTTCTTCCTAGGAAATAGGACTTACTTTTTTTTCCATTTGTAGCTTCTTCTCGGTTAGCCATTTGTTGATTCTCTCTATGGCTTCATTGGTTAAACTTCTTAGTTCTTCTTGGGTTTTGGCTTTGACAAGTAATGCCTAATCGTCAGCGTACCCGATGAACGGCCCCTTCGAGGTTTAGCTTTAGCTGCCGTATAAGACATTCCACAACAGTGGTCGTAGCACGAATCCTTGAGGTGCCCCTGCTGTCATTTGGTGGCATACGCTTTCATCCACCTCTATGTATCTATCTTCAAAATAACTTTCGATTATCCTTATTAAGTATGGAGATATGTTTCTGTTTTTTTAGCTCTGTTGCTATTTCTCGCCACGACGCGGTGTTGAATGCGTTTCGCACGTCAATTGTAACCAGCACGTTTCGTGGTTTTAAGCGATTTTTTTGTTTCTTCTTCTGCCGCTTGAAGAACCATATTGCCGGCGTTGATGATAGATTTTCTCTCTGTAAAGCCAACTCGTTTGTTGGACAGCGGAGCTTTTTCTTCCAATTCCCTTTTTAGTCGGATGCAGATCAATTGCTCTAGTAGCTTGCCCATTGCGTCGAGCATGCACAGAGGTCTGTATCCCACCGGGTCGTTCATTTCTTTTCCTGTTTTTTTTATTAGCACCAGTCTTTTTGGAAAGCTTCCTTTCTCTAATGTGTGGTTTAGTAACTACAATGTATATTTTGGCTCCGCCTCCGCTACCATTTTGATGATCTCAGCCGGTATAGCGTCTGGTCCAGGGGCTTTTCGGTTTTTGGTTTTTTGACAGGCTATCTTAAGTTCTTTCACCGTGAAAGGTTTTACTGTAAACGCTTTCATTTCTACATACACTTATGGGTCTATGTGAAACAGTTTTCCAATCACTTTGTATTTGAAACTTAAGCCCATTTGCGGAGCGAGTTGGTGCTTTGAATTTTTTCATATTAGAGTTTATAAGCGGCTTCCCAAACACCTTTACGACTTCATCGATTAATTGTACCCACTTTTCTTTCTTAGCTTGTACTATTTGAGTCTTCAATTGTTTTTAGCTGTCTTATTCTCTTATCTTATCTCTTATATTATCTTCATCTTATATTTCTTATCTCTTCGGTTCTTACATTATTATCTTCAGCTTCTATGATTTTGTTTTTTCCTCAGTCTTGTTGATCTCACATCATTTCTATCTACAAATCTCCTATATTTAAAAACGTTTCTATTGTTTTCGACTCGTGACACACTAAAGAAAATACAGGCGATGATATAAATTGCTGTGATGTCACATTCTCTGTCATTCCATCTTGAATTGCCTTTGTAAATATTAACATTTGCTGAATCTTTATTTTAATATAATAAATGAAATTTAAATTTGTTTCAATAAAGTTAATATATAAATTTTGGAAGAGCTAACAAGTCACACAACTTAGTAAAAGAGCTAGGGTCTCGGGAACCGCGGGTTGCCGACCCCTGATTTAGACTCGGAAACGAGTTATCAAGTATTAATGACGAATTCGACGGGTTTTGTAGTTGGAATTTTCATTTCGAGTTTTATATAAATAGAATAGCTTTCCTTATTGAGATATTGAATGATAATATGAGATATTGAATGATTTGAATTGCAGAAATTCAGAAAAAGAAAACCCTTTATTAAAATTTAAAAAAATGAATTATTTAAATATTAATTTTTACATTTTTGTAAAAAAATCGAGATTCTTTATTCTGGATTCTTTACAAGTAGATCTCGATGGACCTGCGGGATTGTTTTGTTTTTAATTCGTAAATTTTGTGAAATTCCATATGTTTTTTTTTAATGTATAGAATAATTTCCATTTTTTTTTTCCTCGGTTTGCTAAAATTAAATTTTGTCTGTCTAGTCATGTTTTTAATTGCAGTCTATAATTTTCATAATAAGAGAATTAAAAAAAATTCCTTTATAATTTGCTAACATTAAAAAAAAAGATATTTTTATGTCAAATAAATTATGATATAGTAGTATAACATTTGCTTAGTAAATCTAGAACAGGGATGAGCAACCTTTTTTATCAATTGGCCGATCGAAATTTTGAAATTTGTTGGCGGGCCGCAGACGAAATTACATATTAATAAATTATAAAACCTTGTATATTTAATAAGACAAAATACATATAATACAAAATTTGAAGAAAAACAAAACACCATAAAATGTAATATAAAGAAAAAATTAAAAAAAAAACATTGGAATTAATTTGAATTTTAATGTGAAATATTTGGCACAGTTTCTTCAGTACAAGTTACCAATATTAACCGGAATTTCCGACACAGCTACACGAACGTAGCTCTCCACTCGGGCATCGCTCAGTCTTGATCGGTAATCGTTCTTAATTATCTTCATTGTTGAAAATAGTTGATCGCAAACATATGTACTTCCAAACAGAGACATAAGTTGCTTTGCATTTTCCGTTAAAACTGGAAATTTTTTAGGGCTCACATAAAATTTATAAAAATTCTGATGGTCACTGATAGAAATTTAATTTTTAAATCTGTATTGTTCTGCATGTCTATTAATTCAATTTGCAGTTGTTCTGGAATTTTGTCCATGTTGAATGGCGTTGAAAATGAAATGGGACATATTGTTTTCCAACAGATGTTTTCTCCCCAATTTCAAATCACCCCGAAATATGGAAAATGTAACAAATATGTTGAAATGAGGAGAGACGACTCTCTTCAAGGGAATATGGTAGATGTGGAGTTCAGGAACCCTTTGTGTCAGAATTAGAAATTCAGTAAATTGGCGCATTTCTGTAATTGTATTTTCTACAAACCAGATTTTGGGAGTCAATTTCTCGTAAATATAGCACTTGTGCCGTATCGATAATATCACGACTCTCATCAAGGGCTACAGAACAATACACAAATTTTTCAATGCGTTCGCATAATGTTGTTGTTTTCGGACAAGTCTTCAATTCTTCTGGCAACTGTAAATCTCGACAAACTAATATTTGAAATAATATTTGTCTTTTCAGGAAATGCTATTTAACGCAACTGCAGTTAGACATTCCTTTATCAACTGCCCATCCGTAAAGGGTTTAATTTTTTCGCCAGTATTTGACAACGAAACTAGCCTTTACAGCCGTGTTCGAAGAAGCAGTAAATTTTTGTTAGAAATTTGTAGGAAAAGGATTGTCTGTTGCTTTAGTAAGCTTTTGTGCACTTCATTAAATTTATATTTCCGCATTTGTCCTTGTAAATCTTTATATTGTGGTTCGTGTTTTGTAATGTATTTTAATATTATATTCTTTTATTGTTGATACAGACTCTCTGCATATTAAATAAACAGCTTTGTCTTTGTCAGAAGTAAAAAAAATAATCAAATTTCCACTTTTCCATGAAAATGCCTTGCTCATCTGCAACTTTCCGTTTTTTTGTATGCTTTGCAGACATGCTATGGATAAGAAATTTAAAAGTTGAGATAATTTGTTGAAAAAATGTATTATGTTAAAAAAAATATTTCCCTATTTGTTAATAATAAAACTGCACTCACACGATAAATAAAAGAGTTCTTAATATTGCTAGTTTACTGCTTGCCAATTGAACTGAATATGAGAAGCAAAGAAAGAGTAATGCAAAAATACGAGAATAGAACAGCACGCCTCCCCACCCCCATGGGTTCTTCCTCGCTCAAACGGAGACGCTACGTACGTGTTCTACGCATTCCCATTGAATGTTTGAACAAGTTGTCTGCAAGTGGGCGAGTCATCTCAAAAAGTCATTTCATTGTTGTATCGATTATTATGATATATGTACCTATATTTAACTTAACAATAATCAAGTGGCCGGCAAAAAATAGGATATCAACAAAATAATAATAATATTTTGCAAATGCTGGCGGGCTGCACAAATTTGTTCGGAGGACCGCGGGTTGCTCATCCCCGTGCTAGAATTTTAATTTTAAGTTTAACCCTCCGTCAGGCGTCCGCAGGTGTGCCAAAACGACTCACTTTCGAAAATTGCCCATAAAATTCAATCTAACCTGTTTAGCGCAAAAATAAAAAAAATCTCACTTACGTGTATTTATTACATGGATTTAATTAAATTACCTTATATATGTCGCAGGAAAATGACAAAAAATTCTCACAAAGGCCTAGGCCGCACTACGACTAAACCGCCGCGGTTTTTAATCGCGTGATTTTGTGACTCAAACAAGGCTTATAGGCTTATAATAGGCTTCACTTGCGGTTTTTCCCGCGACTGATTTTTTCCCATAGCTTACTGTGTGTTTCTCGAGCAGTTTCGCGGTTATAGCGGTTACCGCTCGCGGGAAAAAACCGTAGTGCGGCCTCGGCCTTCAGCATCATCATCATTGTCCAGCCGTTTGCGTCCACTGCAGGACATAAGCCTCTTCTAACTTTCCAGGCATCACGATGTTGTGCTTTGTTCATCCAGTTTTGTGACACCCTCTTGATGTCATCGGTCCATCGAGTTGGTGGTCTACCTCTACTTCGTTTATCGGCACGGGGTCTCCATTCCAAAAGGCGTTTAGTCCATCGGCCATCCCTAAGTCTGGCAACGTGGCCTGCCCATCTCCATTTCATGTTGGAGATGCGTGTTATAATGTCGCAGACACCCGTCCTTTCCCTGATGACCTCGTTTCGTACCCTGTCTCGTAAGGAAATGCCTAGCATGGCCCGTTCCATTGACCTCTGTGTTACCTGCAGTTTTGCTGCGGAACGCTTTGTTAGTGTTAAAGTCTCTGACCCATACGTCATTACCGGCATCACACATTGCTCGAACACTTTCCGTTTGAGACACATTGGTAGTTCGCTCTTCAAGATGTTAGTTAGTTTTCCAAACGCTGCCCATCCTAAGCCTTTGCGGCGCTGTATTTCGCATGTTTGGTTTTCGCGGCCTATGCGATGCCCCAGGTATATATAGGAAGTTACTTCTTCTATATTAGCATCATCTATTTTGATTTGATCGCTTAGCACTAGGTTGGTCATAACTTTTGTTTTTCCCATATTCATCCTAAGGCCCACTTTTTCCGTTGACTGTTTTAGGTCGTTGAGCATAGTTTTTGCATCTTTGATATTGTCGGCTATTAGGACGATGTCGTCTGCGAATCTCAGGTGGTTACATTTTTCTCCATCCACTGTAATTCCTAGGTGTTCCCAAGATACCATTTTAAAAGCATATTCGAGAACCGTGGTAAATAGTTTTGGGGAGATAGTGTCCCCTTGGCGAATTCCCCTGCCAATTTTAAATTTGTTGGTATTTGTCGTGTAGCCTCATACTTGCTGTAGCGTTTCGGTAAATATGTTCAATTAGCTTTGTATATCGATAGTCTATTCGTGCTTGGTCTAGAGCAGCTTTTATGGCGGGTAATTCAACTGTATCGAACGCCTTTTCGAAATCTATGAAAATCAGGACAAGGGGCTTATTATATTCATTGCACTTTTCAATGAGAGTTTTTATAGCCTGAAGATGGTCATTTGTCCCGTATCCCGATCTAAACCCAGCCTGTTCTTTGGGTTGGTAGAAGTCTAGTTTATTTTCTAACCTTTTGGTGATTACTTTGGTGAAAAGTTTATATAGATGTGGTAGCAAACTTATCGGTCTGTAGTTTCCGAGCTGTGTTATATCGCCTTTTTTATGTAGAATAACTGTGGAGGCGTTGTTCCATTCGCCAGGTGTAGCACATTCTTCTAAGCAGGTGTTGAATAGTGCTTTTATGGCATGTAGTAGAGCGTCTCCTCCTTGTTTTATGGATTCGATATGTATGCCATCTTCACCCGGGGATTTGTTGTTCTTCATCTCAGCAAGAGCATTCTTAATTTCGGCTATCGATATACTTGGCATATCTTCAGACCCCTGATTTATGACCTTCCCGGTATGTGTTTGTGTCGGTTCCGCTGGTTGTTCTTGTAGCCCACTCATGTAGAGAGTTGCGTAAAATTCTTCCGCTATTTTCAGTATATCGTCTCTATTTGTGGTTAGTGTTCCCGTGCTGTTTCTTAGTTTGAAGATTTCTTTTCTTCCATTTGACATATTTCTTCTTAATACCTTCATACTTCTGTTGTTCTCAATAGCTAGTTTCGTTTGTTCTGTGTTGTATCGACGTATGTCATTTTTGATGTCTTTTGTAATTGTCTTGCTTAAATCTCTTAGTTGTTTTGAGTTTCTATCGCTGTTTTGTCTTAGCACTCTTCTGAGTTTCATAAGCTCTTTGGTATGTTTGCTGATTTTGCTTATTTGTTCTTTATTTGACTTACAGTATGTCTTTGTTGCTTCATTTATAGCTTCGACGATTTTGTTATTTATTTCGTCTGTTGTTTTGTGCCTATATTCAAACTGTGTAGTTTCCAAGTTGGTAGTTATCATTTCTACATATTTGTGAACATGTTCTGGTGTTGTCCAGCCTGCCTGTCTTTTCTTTGTTACCAGCTTACGTCTTTCTTTACTTAGGTTTAGAGTTATTTTTGCCCTTACCATTCTATGGTCGCTTCCTGTTGTGAAACTATTTAATACAGTGACGTCGTTGACGATAAGCTTTTTGTCAGTTATTATAAAATCAATCTCATTTCTTGTGTTTCCATTTGGACTCGCCCAGGTCCATCTGCGATGTTCTTTTTTGTAAAAGAAGCTGTTCATCAAGTATAGGTTTTGCATTTTTAGGAAGTTCATAAGCATTTCTCCCCGATCATTCCGGTCCCCTAAGGCCTCGGCCTTAGGGAAGATCAATTCACGGAAGATGCTAAAATACAAATTCTGTGGGTGATTTCCCTAAAGAAAGCAAGTGATTCGATCAAATTCCTGAACTGTTTTAGTGAAAAGATGAAATACTATTGTTTAGATATTAAAAGTATTTATTTAGGAAACTATGCATTATAAATGCAATATTGAGTAGGTAATTCAACAAAATTCATTGAAACAAATTATTTATTCGAAACTAATTAACAAAAGAAAGATAAAAAATAATATACATTATTTTTGGATATACATTATTATGTAAATATGCATGAAAATGTAAATATGCATCTACGGGCATATTTATATTTTTCTGTGTAAAAACCACACAAGTTCCACAACAACATATTATTAATGTAAATGAAAGTTGTGTGGTTTTTACACAGAAGATTTAAATAACCCGGTAGATGCGGTTCAAAGTTATAATGTTTTTGAAATCAACGATTCAATTCTCTCCCTCCTGCACTTACGTCTCTTTAAAGCATAGTTCGCACTAGTCTAGTAATTTAGTAGAGTAGCGAGTAATTTTGTGGCTAAACTACTCGCTACTGCACAGAAATCGTTCGCATTATTATCCAGTATAGTACACACATGTTTTGTAAGATGGACGGGCTGCAACGCAATAGAGTGAAAACTAATATAATCATTGCATTTTCTAAATCCAAGCATGCCGATTGTTTTGTTTGTTTTTATAATGCGGGGACTTAATATTCCACAATCATTCATGTTCGACGTATTTGGAAACAAATTTTAAAGTTGTTTTTTCGGTCCAGCGAAACGACATTTTTGCGGCCACTAATGAACTCGACTAATCTACAGGTTCGGACTTGTTTAGCCGGTGAACCAGTGAGCACGGACGCATGGTTGGAAGCGCTACTCGCCCGATAAAATATAGTAAAATGGATCGACTAGACTTAAGGACGTTCCCAAGAAAATTAGTTTTCTTTAAATTCTTCTGTAATTTTGAATACATATAGTTAAAAGTACCCTTTACCCGTAGAAATTTGTTTAAATAGTCCTTGCGGTGGAAAATTTGTAAATATTGACGGTTAAAATTTGCATGTTTAACATGTAAACCATACCCGGATTGATGTTCTCACACACGTTTTATTAAATATCAATAGTAATTTTCTTGACATTCATTTGATAAACTGAGAATCAGTAAAGGAAGATATAACAAATATCTTTCTGTAAAAATAACACTATCAAGCGGTATTCATTTTGTTATAATATTGTTAAAAGTCAAGCACTTTTGATGGTTTTCATATTTACTTCTATAACTTGAAGAGTGGGAGATGGCGACTTGGCAACGTTACACTGCGCGGGAGTTTAAGAAACAAGTCTCCAATCATTGAACTGTATAGTCAGTCTCCAAAAAATGCGAGTAATTTACCGATATAGGTTAACTGTAGGTTTTTGTAAATAAAAAATGTGAAATATAATTTTCATAAACACTTTTATTAACATCAAATGAACATACAATCCTAACAATATATTATTTTTTCTTAGCAACTAGTAATTTCTTAATACTTATTTTGGCTTTGAGCTCTTGAGCTTTGGCTGATTTAGATTTTTCAAAAATTCTAATACTTTTGTAATAATATTTTTATTTTTTGTTATTCGCGCCTTGTTATCATCTAATTTTTCCGAAAATAATTTAACAATAGCATTTTTACCTTTTTCATAATATATCTTTTTTAAATTATCACATGAAATATCATTTAGAGCTAGTTTTTTGCACATGTTGATAGAAATAATATCTTTTAATTCAGTCAACATTCGTAAATTTACTCTAATTTTATCTGACATAGATAATTCTTGTAAATAATAATCACTTCGTTTGTACGAATTTAATAAATTACTTTGTAATTTTAATTTGTTTATCAAATTTTGTAGTATCACAACATCATAAACGGCATCGTGAAATTGCTGATTATCATCACTAGGTTCTAAAAAATCATTACTTAAAGTTTCTAATTTAAATTGACCAGCACCTTTTCTATCAACTAAGACGGTTCGGAATAAAGTCAAAGTATCCGCAAACCCTGAAATCAAATCCAAAATTCTAGGTACTTTTGCATTCGTTATAGCTCGTAAAAGTCGTGGAACGTCAAACCGGGCATTATGAGCAACTAACAAACAATTTTTTTGCCCATTGCATAAATTAAATAAAAATTGTTCGAAAGATTCCAAAGCATAGGAAATTTTGTGGGTTTCAACTTTTTTATCTTTATAGAATAAGTTTCCATGTTTTTGGTAAAGTTGAGTAACAGTGCTTGCTGATGGTGAAATCTTGGTCTTAGTATTTACGTAGATGTTAAAAATTTTACAATCAGAGATAGCTGCAATTTGTAAAATATGCGCATTTGCAGCAAATCCCGTGGTTTCGATGTCAAAATACACAACTTTTGTATTATCTTGTAGTGTAATACTATTATTGTAATTATCGCAGTCATTTGGTAAGGAATTAATTAATTTGTTCATTCCACAATTACTTTGATAAGTAATACCTTCATATCTTTCGGTATTTTTCCTCAACAGCTCCCTTTTTTTTCTTAATTCAATCCGTCTCAGTTTTTTGGCTTTAGACTGACTTACTAATGCTCGTTTTTTACACTTCAAATCACTACGATGAACATAATCAAACATAATGAAGTGCGGGATCCAATAGAAATATTTAATCTTTTCTTAATATTTAAAATACTTGCTTCACCGTCATTTTTAGTACAAACAGCTTCAGCTACTCTAATATCACAAGCACTACTTGTACTTAGACATTTATTTTTGTGGGCTTTATTTGCCACAATATTATTAAAACTTTCGTTACTTTGACTTGAAGCTGCAATGGAAAATTTATGAGAATTTGATGCGTATTTCTGAAATAAGCGTACTAATTCTTCATTCAAAGCTTCATCACGTAAGTTCAGCGTGTGTTTTTTGTTTGGATTGCACCAATTACCACAATTTTCATGTCTACTAAAAATGTGATCAGGTATTTGAATTAAATTTATCGCAAAAATTCGAGAATTTCCCTTATTTTATATTATAAGCATTTTTTGATATGAGGAATAACATCTTTTTTACTTAATTCTTTAAATCTATCCCTCATTTTATATAATTCACCGGCAAAGTTCTTCGATAAGTGATTTTTATCAGCTAATTTATGAAATCTTACTGTAAGATTATCTGCTCGTACTGCAGCAATCATAGAGCTATCCTCATCTCCTATAATGACTCGTACTTGTAACCCAGCTTCTTTCAGGATGTTGCTATGATTAACAAGTTGAACCCCCGCATCAGCTTCCATAGCCTTAGCACTTCTATGGAAGTTCAATCGGCAGTCATGGTCTTCTTTTGCATGTCTTATATCGCATTTCTTGCATTTTCGGTTTCTTGTCGCATAATCTAAAATTTTCCCGGATAAAAAACCTATAATTGTGCTATAGCCGTTCAAGCTATCGTAGCTGCGTCCATTGCCTCGTTTTGACCAACCCATATCAAATGAAACTATGATATTAATTATTTCACCTAATGCATTATCGAATAAACAATCATTATTATTCGAAGAAAGAGTAAGGATGTCTAACTGAGGGAAAATATCTTTGGTAATTTCCGCAGGTCTGAAATGAAAATTATTAAAATTATACAAGACTTTTCAATTATCTTTTGTACTACAAAACTTTTCAATTTTAGTTTTGAATAAATTAGGACTTACAACGTATCACGTAATTTCTTGATATTTTCTATCACCAATTGTTTTTCTTTAGAAGCAGCTCCCTTGCAACTTTCCCTTGCTTCTGATTCGATTGCTTTACCAAGTATATCCTCATACTTTTTATAAACGTAATCACTTATTCGAGGTAAATTAGCACAAGCAAGAATTTTATTCAAGCCAGTATTTCCTACACCAGCATGTATAGCTCCTGGAGCATGAAAATAATAACTATTATTACAATTTCGATACGTTAGAGCAGGGGTCGGTAACTTTTTTCTGAGGGAGGGTCATTTTCAGCGGGCACAGTCAGATGTTTTGTAATGTAATATGTCGCTTAAATAGTTTTTTTTAATCGAATAGGTATAAATATTATTATTATAATCAATATAAAAGAATGAAGAAAAAATAGTAACAATTTTACTGACATGCTATTATAACATCGGAAAACAAAAATGGAGACACTTCTTATAAAAGAAAATAAAACTCCAAATATACAAAAAACTACTACTTATTTTATTTAATACAAATAACATCGGCAAAAATCGGCAAAAGTCGGCAATGCGCGACCCGCGGACCGCGCATTGCCGACCCTTGCGTTAGTGTATACCTACATATATTTAAATATAATACCAAACTCGCAATAACAAAAAATTTATCAATAATTATATTTATTATTTGATTTCATTATTCAAAAATTTAAGTCCAATAATACAAACTTACCTAGAATTACGGATAAGTTAATATCAGAAACTTCATTAGTGGTTAGTCCAGTATTAACTAAATTACATTTAGCACAAGTTTCACATGTTATTTTGAAATCAATATGAAGTCCTATTCTTCTGAAATCTCTTAATTTTTCTATGTCTAAGAGACTTTTGCAGCTGGTACATTTGAGGTTCTTAGCTAATTCCCTCATTGAAACAATACAATTCTCATCGGGATTTCACATTGAGCTGTTTCATTCAGTATGGATTGAGCACCCAAAGGAACACTGCACCTCAACTATATTTTATAAAGCGGCACGACTGCTGCTTGGGAACGTCCTTAAGCCGGGACTATATTAGAGTCGCGACGCGTGTCGCAGCGCTGCCTGACGCAACGGGCTGGTGATTATACTACAGTGTCGCGTCGCCGCGCGTGCTGATTAATTTTTGTGTCAGTTCAGTGGCGACCGCGTAAACGTCCCACCTATTTGCAATGTTCTCTTCTGACTCTTTTATAGCAAATTTTATAAATTCGTTAAAATAACTGTTTACAATAACTTAGCCTGTTGCCAATTGGGTGTGAAGCTCTTATTTCCTCAATTGTCTTCATGAAATATTTGCATACAGAAAATATTAATGTCATTCCTACAAAGTGCAGAGCTTAGGGCATATCATTTCCGGGCTTTGGGGCATAATTATTGCGGTTTTTCAACAAAGTTTATTCAACAGAAACAATACAAATACTTTACAAATAGATGGTTTAATGATTATTCTGGAGCGTAGTTACCATCTACAACAAGAAAAGAGTTTCAGACAAGAGTAGACAAGATCAGACAATAGCAATTTATACTCTCTTACTAGCTCAATAAGTTCGTCGGCGGACATCTTGCGCCCGTATTAAAATGTCGTAGACGTCTGCTTGCTTGCTCGTCAACACACTGCGCCGGAACGTAGCGCGTAGCCACGTGGTGATTATACTAGCGCGGAACAAGTCAACGTGTTACTTCCCCCACCAGCAATGCCACGCCGATCGAAATCGAGTGATCTGCGTGGAGTCAGCTCGCTCGGCGACACGCGGGACTGAGCTAATGTAATCACGTTCATACTAAATGTATGTAGCCGATTGCAACTCCACGCGTTGCGACACGCGGCGTGGCTCTAATATAACCCTGGCTTTAATCATTCACTAAACTACTTGAATAATTTTGTGGGGTTCGCACACATTTAGCCACTAAATTACTCGCTACTGTACTAAATTACTAGCCTAATGCGAACTAGGCTTAAGAGATTTTGCCGCCGCCACAATCATTTTCCTTCCGTTTCTGTCCTGTGCAGCTCTTCTCCAGTTGTCGATTTCCTGCGTTCTTAAATCTGCCTCCAAATCGTCTCTTCCAGATCGAAATTAATTCTTATTCTATACATCTGATATTCGTATTTCGTTCTCAGGACCCTTCTTTCTGTTCGAAGTAGCTTCTGCTCTTGGTCTTGGCTTAGCGTCCAGCACTCACACCCGTATAGGTTAATACTGGACTCACTACGGTCTTATAAAGTTTCGGTTTCGCTGTCAATAGTAGAGTGCTGGATTTATGTAGGAATTTGAGGCCGGCTGTTGTTTTATTGCCCTGGTTGATTCTACTTCTTATTTCCATTTCCATATTGTTTTTTTTATCGATGTTAGTGCCCATATATTTGAAAGAGTCCTCGGCAGTGTAGTGTACAACATACCCGCCTTTCAATTAGAGGCACCCGGGTTAGAATCCTGGTCGGGGAGGCGATAACTAGGGCGGTTTAAATTAGCCGTCCAGGTTGCCCACCCTGAATGAATGCAAAATATGCGATACCGGGATGGATCATACTAAAAGCCAAAGTGAATTAGGTGGTTTAGTAGGTATTTGAAAAGTATCTAGTGTTTCGAATTTTTGAAACACTATCGCTATATTCCGTTTCTCTCTTCTCCTTGTTCTCACCATTACTTTCGTTTTTCCTTCGTTTATTCTCAGCCCTATTTTAATTGCTTCCTCTTCTAACATGTTAAATCTTGCTTTCACCGCTTTCACTTCTTCACAGTATACCAACATCATCCGCGTATGCTAGATAATCTTACGATTTTCGGATCAAGTTGCCTTTCGTTTGTACTGCGCTATTTCTTATTGTAAATTCCTGGGCTAGGTTGAAAAGGATTGGTGCTAGTACGTTCAGGGCCATAACTCTATGGGCTGTTTGGGCTACAGCCCAGGGGCGCCGTAACTTAAGTGGCGCCACGAACATAAAGATGAGGAATTTTAAAGTATGCTTAAATCTCTATATCTCTTAAAACTCTATATCTCTTTAAGCTACGTGCATTTTAACTAAAAATGAGATGTAGGTTAACGGGAACTTCATTTAACAAAATATAATAATTTCAATGGCTAGGCCCTAGGCCCCCTAGGGCACTAATTGGTTTATAGCCCAGGGCGCCAAAATTGATAAGATCGGCCCTGAGTACGTTTCACTGTCGAAGTCCTGTTGTTATGTTGACTTGTGAGAGCGTCGATTCTCTCCAGATTCTTACCTGACTGCATTTTGGGTGGTGACTTCAATCATTCTTCGGAGTTTTGGTGGTATACCAAGGTGTTATAGGGCATACCAGAAGGTGATTCGTTCCATGGAATTGTATGTCTGTTTAAAATCAATATACAATTGGTACACCGGCATATCATACTCCCAGCATTTTTCAAGTTTTTGTCTGATTCTGAATATATGGTCTGTCGTCGATTTGTTGGGTCTGAATCCGCACTGGTAGTCTCTTACTGCTTCTTTAGCATATGGAATAAGCCTGTTCAGTAGGACGTTCGACAGGATTTTATATGCTGTTTTTAGAAGCGATATTCCCATGTAGTTTTCGCATTTTGTACTATCTCCCTTTTTGCGGATAAGTATTATCCCATTCCTTCGAACGATTCAATTAATAAATTATATTGTTCATTGATTTTTATTAAAAGACTCTGTTAATTTGTGGTATCTGGAGTTACAAAGCACGTTACTTTTTTTACAGGTACATTTTTTTATATTACGTTTTAGATTGGTTACAGGAACCCTTCTTAAATCCTTGAATGCAAATAAGGATAATTTTCCCATAATCTCACGCATAGGAAAGTCCGTCGAACTGTTTCAGTAAATGTTGTAGTAGCTATTTGAAGGGCGTATTTATGTAGCCAATATTCTATAATTCTAACTGAGGTACCAATTTGGTATACATTATTTTTTATATTTAATACAATCCCTATCTACCTTAGGTATGGGCCTCTATCTAACTTAAGTACATACATCAAAACTGTAGAATCCAGTAACAAGTCTTTAAATTTTTTCAGAGAAACTTCATGCATTTGCATAGAATTTTCGATCCATATGCTTCTTCTTCTACTGCATTCCCACATATTGCGTGCACCGGATTTTTACAAATGTCACATCAATAGGCTGCAGTAGATTCAATTCCACAAACAAGACAACATGCTTTATTTTGCGGCTTATCCGCAATTTATTTGCCTTTTTGGGCAATAAATCGGCTGCAGTTGGATCGTGTGACATTGAAGTGTTATTGTTGGACGATTTAACTATTGATAGGTCATTTGAAGTTGAAGCATTGTAATCAATTAATTCAGATGCTGGTAGATCTTTTGAAGTTGAATCGTTGTTGTTGTTCTCTAAGGAAGCTGCTGACTTCTGGTGTTAAAATAATGTCATGGTCCTGCGGATTAAGAAGTACCTAGATCCAAGTCCTCTTCAGAAATAAGTTTTTGAAGCAATTCTTTCGAAATATGACTAGATTTTTTTTTGTTTCAAAATAAAGCTTTGCAAGCCGGTCGTTCAATGGTTCGATGAAAAGAGGAATACTTTTGGAATCGAACAAAGTAACAAACTATAGCCCAATTTTTTGTATCATTGTCAGTTAGCCAAGCGCTTCCTCTATAAGCCTTCCTATGTCCCACTGCTGAGCACCGGCTCTCTTCTCTGCCACATATCCAACCTCAGCTCTAAGATTTGAGTATGGGGGACCTAGCGATTTAACGTCGAATCCAAATCGTCGAACGACAAATTTCAAAGGTATTGCAGTTGAGGCCCCACGGTTGCCTAAGCCGGATTGGGGAATTGGGTGTGATAGGTTGCAGCCATTAGTTTTTAATTGCTGCTTTTAGTTCTGTCTGGGATTGGAACCAACGCTATCTGATTCAAGATCCAAGTGCTTAGCTATCTAAGCCACCACCACACCCTTAACATAGCTTAAGCATAGCATAACTAAGCCAAGCAACATAGCTTTAATATCTTGATTTGATAGCTCAACAGATCCTTGTCTAGGTGGATGTCTAGGCCTACTAATTACAATTTTGCACGTGGGCCACAGACTTGTTAATTCTTGTATGGTAGCAACCATAAAAGTAGGGTAGTTTCGTTTGGTAGTATCTCATATACGTAGATTGTCCTCAGACAAATTACATCCAAAAATATTTTTAATAGCTCCATTGCTACTTCTTTTTGTAGTCGACGGTCGAAGAAAGCTGAATTTCGTCGCGTCGTCCTGATAATAACCATTTGTAATTTCTATCTGGAGTCGACTGTAAGTCTACTAAATCGACTTGTCCACGAAGTTTCTAGATACAATTTGGCAAACAACGATTCATTTTCTTGGATATTTTTTACAGTGACATACCGTACACAGCATTAAAAATTCCAGTACGACTGAAGTAGGTATTAGGTATTTTGATTTCAAACTGTACAGCATTTTCTCTCTTCCTCTGTGACCACTTGACTGGGGGTTTTCTGGAGTATGAGGTACAAATTTTCCGTTGGAACTATTTTCATAACTGGGTCGGAGACAGACTTTCTCTTCAAATTCCAAGATGTTTTAGTACCTACTTCCGTAACATCGTATTTTTCCGTGTCTGTTGCAGTTTAAATAATGCTGCTAATTTAAATTGTTCAGCGACTAGCTTCTTCTATCCTTTCGCGAGTCCACAAACGTTTTTCGTTATCATGCAGCTTGTTCTAAAACGACCTACGATAGTTTCACTAAACTGTTTTTCAGATAGAAATTCGGTTAGAGTTTCGATTTTATCTATATCTATCTAAAGGGGAGTGGTAACAAGCGAAACATAGAGCTGTGCGCGTCCTGACTTTATGTCTTCTGTTCACTAAAACAGTTTGATCAGAGATTTGATCAAATCAATTATTTTCGTTAGAAAAATCAGGAACAGATTTTTTAATGTTACATCTTACGTGAAATGATCATCTCCCTTAGGGATTTGATCAAATCTCTATTTTTTATAATTTCCTTGCGACATATACACCTTTCTTATCAAGCCAGGGTACGGTCAAAATACCTTCAAGATAATGTTACTACTAATGTCCCTTTTTAGTTTGCATGATGTCAACTTCTTTTAGATATTCTTTCGATTTTTTCTATCCGTTCCAACAACATTTGTATTATTTTGATACAAAATTTGGAATAATTTTAATAATGAATACGAATTGTCTGTAAACAAAGTAAATTTTTTCTCTGAAATAGGTTTAGCTAGTTTCATTTATGCAATTCTGGACGCGATACCGGAATTAAATAATCTAATATACACCCCTCCTTTGTTTCATGCGGTTCCTTTTTTACACTTTTACACGGTTTAAAACAAAGAAATAAAATAAATTCTATGTATATTAAATTAAAAAATAACATTTTTGCCCCCCCCCCCCCCCCCCCCCCCTGAATTGTAAAGCTAGCTTTGATATCGTGTATACGTCAAGCGAAACGTTTACGAAAGATTTTTATACGCAATGTTGCAAACTACGGCTACTATGCGATAAAGTCACTTTACCGCATAGTAGCCGTACTTTAGATTATTAGCCGTAGCCGTACTTTGCAACATTCTGCCCAAAAAATTAAATAATTTCCAATATTGTAAACAATCTAAATCTATTTGTTTCTTAAATAATAATTGTCGGCCTAACAATTTTATACAAATTTTGTGCGTAAATGATTTTACAACGCTCCAGCTAGCAAAATCAACTTTTCCGCAATCTAAAGGAAATAACTATTATTTTTTAATTTAATTTACATAGAATTTGTTTAATTTTTTTTAAAGAACCGTGTTAAACGAAGGAGGAGTGTAATTGAATAATCCAATAATAACTGCATGGCGTCCACCGACACTTCAAAGTCTATAATGGCACATGAAATGAACCTCTATCAGACGTCATTGCTTGTCAAGGGCTTAATAATAATTTGAATTCGCTTAAAATTTATTCATCCAATATTCGATTACAAGTATACAAAACTCAACATACAATAAGTGAATGAAGTTCTACAATAAATAGCTGGATAAATAAAAAAAATCAATCCAAAATTCGGATATTTCGTGCAAAATAAATTACTTAAAATTAATCCAAAAAAGGTTGATTCGTCCAAAATAAAATGTAATCATTCAATAATTGTTTTTTTCGTATTGGTTATAAACTATAATTTTTCCTTACAATAATCGTACAACATAAAATAAATTCACCCAAAAAAGGTTTATGTGTACATAAAAAGGTTATTTCATCTAAAATTTGATTGCTCTTTACACAAAAACAATTTGCTTGATATAAAATTTGAAAGAAAATCAAATAATAATATATTGTTTTATTTTATATTATATCGTCGCTGCGCCTGACAAGTTCCATATGTGATATTTGTAAGGTTTTGGGAAAACAAAAACGTGTTATTGAATAAACAAACGGAAACACTGCAAAATTATTACTGCAATATGATGATGATACTGCATTTATTTGGGACATATTAGAAATACACAGTTTCCCATAAATATTTCTTATTTAATGAGCTAGATTTTTTTTAACCAAAAAGTGCACATAACTGGTTCAGAACCATCTAAAACAATGGTGTATGTGCATCATTGCACATGAATGATTTTGCAATATGACACTTTTTGTTATTAAGTTTATGACTATGTGATCTCTATGTTTTCTTAGATTACAAAATACAATAAAATTATTATGAATTACCAGAACTATAAAATAATCAGTCGTCCTAACAATTATAATAACAAATATAACGAGGTCTTATTGTAGCCCCTTTTAACAGTTCTTAGTTATAATTTTAACATCACAAACAGCATTTCACAGCATTTAATATTAAAAATACCCATAGAAAAATAAATTAAAACTTCTATAAAATAAAAAACTTCTATAAAACCTGTCGAACAAACATGTGTTACAGATCAAACAACTTATTAATGCTTATTTTCTAAATTTATCGGATTTAATTGAGTTATAAAGTTACTTTTTGTAATGAGGGTTCATCATAAAATGCATGATAGTCGCGATGCATAAAAGGTTTTAAAGACTGGAGACTATCGTATTTGATTTTAACAATTTTTTGGGGTTCGTTGTACAGTTGAGTAACAACAAATGTTGGGTTGTAGGCACGAAGTCGCTCAGGTAGGATTTTCCATTTGTCGGGATGCCGTAACTTGTAGAAGATACTACCATTTTTATATAGAAGTGCTCGTATGTCATTTACAGTCGGACCTCCAGCTCTTTTGCCTGGACGAATGGAACAAAGGCAAACATCATCCTCATAATTCTTAAAGAAACTATAATCAATATGATGAATATGGTATGGTTGCTTAGGTCTTGCTTCCCTCATGCGACTGATATAATCACTTGATGCGTAGATTGGAAGACGAAACTTTTTCTTCAACGTTGTGTGGACACTGTCTACTTGCATCATAGTATGTCTTTTTCCTAAAATGATCTGTTCGATCTACAAGCCAGTCTCCTTTGTTAACTTTAGTTTAGCTGATAACAGAACTTTATTTCTATTTTGGTAAGCACACCCATCGAGATAATAATTATTTTTTATAGTTTAATTGAGACTTAATGAAATGTATTAAGTAGCTTGTAAATTCATTAGCCGTAACACCTCCATCTCCTTCGTGCCAAACATACAGGTGTACTGTATGGGTGTAACATATAGGTGTGCTGTACTGTATGTTTGTACAGGCATACTGTAATATAAATGGACTGATTATGAACATGACGTTTTTGTTTATAATATTGAACTGACACCAAAATCTTTGGACAATGGAAAACAGATTGGACATAAACAGTCAGGACGAGTATTTAGGATGCCTTCCTTTTTAGCTGTACATACATCGCACTGGTCTTTCCTAGGCTTATAAATAGAAATCCTTTCCTCTTCCAATATCGCATTAAACAGTTTGCGACCAATATTTAGTTTTTGGTTATCCTTGCACCACTCGGTATAAACTCGAAATATGTGAGACTTTGTTTCAAAGTGTCTTCAATGTAAACTCTGTTACTGCTAGAGCGGCAATAGTGACTTGGTACTTTATTTACTAACTTCAACCATTCTTTAACAGTTGATATAATAGTTTTCGAAACAGGGTTTTTTATAGTTTTTGATTGTGGTTTTTCATGTTTAGATCTTAATTCCTTTCCTTCCTCTATATTATCCTGCAGCTTTTTAATCCATTCTGACAGTGTATCACTATTTATATTAAAGGTGCTGACAAAAAACCTTTTGCACACCTTTATAGTAACATTCTGATCATCGGATAAATAATAGTCATTGTCTTTGAGGCATATCTTCCGAGTTACTCGTAGTTTTACGTCTTCTTAATACTGGACGCAACCGAACAAGATTTTTTAAATAAGATTTTTTCTCACCACCTGTAGATAAGCCCCAAAAATAATCAAATAATGAAAAATAATTTCCTTTTCTGTTCACAAATTAAACCGCATAAATAGCTTCTGTCAAATTTGGATATACAAGAATGGGTACATAATTTTTTTTAAGATATTTTCTAGGTTTCGGTACTAATTCATATCTCGCTTTCTCGCCTGTTTCATCACATTTCTATTTTCGGCTTGTATATTTTTTGCCACGTACCCTCTGTAACTTATTAAACTCCCTTTGTTTTTTATTTATTTCCTCACCACTGTCCAAAAACTCAGATTCAAATATACTATCGTCTTCGTATGTGAAAACCGTATTATTATTTCGCTCTAGAATCCCTGTCTTTTTATCGAGGTAGTAGTTATCTTTATTGTTTTCCTCAAATAATTCAGTATCCTCTCTTAACTGGCCAGTGGTTTCATTAAGAATATATCTTTTTTCAAAATTATCTGAGATCTCAGGCTTGGTACAATCGATTTCGCCTGAAGAAAGTAAAAGCAAAGAGGTACGCAAAGAGTGTAGGTAAATTTGCAGGTACCTCTCATACATATACCTATATCTGTCATACAAACAAATATTATCACACACACATTCATATTCCTCACTTTAAGGTACTTACAATTAGATATTAATAGTCTTGGGTTTGCTGGCTCATACACCACAACGCTTACAAAGCTAACACGGTTGGTGAGTGACTAAAGACGGAACAGAAATCCTTTATGTGCATTTCTACACATACAAATTTTTCTTAACGGTCAAAATACATATGGAATTTGTTAGAATTGTTTCTAGTTCGAATAACACAAAAAGAACATATCAACAGATAGAGAACGAAACGGAGATTATTTTTAGTGCAAAATAAAATTTATAAAATGCACATATGGAATTTGGCAGGCGCAGCGACGATATGCTATATAATACTTCTTACATGAATTTATTAAATATGTAATATGTTAATTATGTAATATGTGTAAAAATGTGTTGGTTAGTTTCTTACTCTTTCTCTCAGTGTATATTTCTATACCGCGCGCTCTCTCTTTCGTTATTCGCCGCGTTAGTTTGAAATTAAATTTGAAGGAATCAAGTTGTTGTTTGTAAAATTCGTTTAATTGGAAGAAAGAATTGTTTATAGAAGAAGAATTTTGTATAAAAAAAAATATTTGTAAAGAGCAATCAAATTTTAAACCTTTCAATCTTTTTCAACCTTTTTTGTACAGTTAAACCTTTTTTGGGTGAATTGATTTTATTTTATACAATTCCATCAATTATTGTATTAAACCATTATTATTTGTAAGAATCAATCGGTTATTGGGTGTTTATATTTTATTTTGGACGAAGTAACTTTTTTCTGGATGAAGTAATCGTTTTTTGTATGAATAAACCGAATTTTGTATTTTTCCAGCATCTTTAGTAAAAAAAACATTCATTTATTGTAAGCAAAAAATCCAAGCCATTTGAATTGAATGTAAGAAAAATTAAAAAATATTTACTGAAAACTCCCAAGGAAAAAATAAACATTTAGTTTGAAATGTTTTATTTTTGTTTGTAACATTTTACTAATCTACAATATCTCACGAAAAAAATCAAATAAATAAATGTTGAATATGGTAAGTTTATAAAGAAAAGAGATTGTGAAGAAAAAAACAAATTTAATTTAAGGGGCATTTACTTGAAGCGGACTCTGAAAATAATGTCAGATTCTGGGTTTTGTTCATATTTGGATTAATTGTACTTTTATATGACCCGAATGAATGTACATCATCATTTTTTTTCTATGAAGCCTAGTTGCCAATTTATAAACCTTTAAAGAATTGACGAAGTTTGAGGAATATATTTAATGTTAAAATAATGTTTTATCATTATATAAAATTTAATGTTTTAATATAAAGTATGTACTGTTTTTTTTTTAAGAAAATTAAATGTTCTTGCCAGTTATTATAAAGTCGAAATTTGATTTTTTTTTCGTATAGAAAACCGCAAGTAAAATAGGACTCACATAACTTCGGTGTTTTTTATTTATTTTTAATTTTTAACTAAAAATGTAGCTAGTAGTATATTAATAATATGTGTACAGTTTTAGAATGGGATTTGCATTCGTTTTGAAGATATATAAACTAAAGTTCGAAGACGCCAATGCTGACCGCCGCATTAGCGATTTCTTAGATTGACTGGTGTACAAGCCAAAGATTTTAAAAACACTGCAACT
Organism: Phosphuga atrata; assembly: GCA_944588485.1. NCBI lineage: Eukaryota > Metazoa > Arthropoda > Insecta > Coleoptera > Silphidae > Phosphuga > Phosphuga atrata. Next base: position 12,441,634 of record OX155895.1, on the reverse strand, counting down.
TCAATATTAGTGCGTATTACAACTATGCTTTTATAGTTTGTTATACTTAATACAATAATTAAAAATTATTGCTTGTTTAACCCGTAACTGCTACCGACAAATAGTATTCACGCAACTGCAACCGACGGGTCACTCAGACCCAGTATTGAAATGTAATAGAAAAAATGAAATATTTAAAAAATTATATATATTTTCTTATACATGTTATACAGTAACATATTTAACACAATTAAAGCATAAATAGTAGTATATTTTGTAACTAGGACGGTAAGTTGTCAATTTGATGCGAGAGCGAAATTGGACGCACGAACGAAGTTCGAGAGGGCAATTGGCAATACCGCCTGTGTTACAAACAATATTATTTATTACTCATGCGAGGGGATGTATCTTACAAGTTTGGGATCCAGGGGCCATCCAAAAAAAATGGAATAAAAAATGATGAATTTGCTTTTTCAATTGTCTCCGATGGTTTGGATTCGTCATAAGAACTCTCCTCAGTCTATCACCATATGCACTATCACCATAGGTATCAGCATATAATTTACACTCATTTTATAACGTTTTCTTTAATTTATATTATTATTTCGTAATGAAAAGAAATTCTGACACTTTCACGTCACTTTTTTAAATTTGAGTCGTGATTGTGTTTATTTTATTTATTTATTTGTTTTTTTTTTTAATGTAACCTAGCTTCCTAGCTATATTGAATATTTGCGTGCGTTACCCAGGTTATGTGGAAATACAACGAGAAGTGGTATTTCTCGTATTAAAAAACGTGCGTCAAGGAGTTCTTGTCGCGCATGAGTAATAAAAAATTATATGCAGTTCGGGCATACGTTGATAGCACATTGAAGGCAAATGGACAATTTGTATTGTGAACAGGAGGAGTTTGTTTTGCGGTCTTTTTTGCAGGACATATTGCACATCTCCTTCTATATCTTTCATGGTGAACTGGTATAGGGTTGGGGTTAGTCTCCATGGTAATTCCAATTATATCTGCTGCAAGAGTTCTTTATTTGAGATGCACTTTTTCTTTGCTTATACCACGCTTCATATGCTGAGTATAAAGCGCATTCCCCAGCTATTTTAAAAAATTGTACCTAGAAATTGTTAGGTTCTTAGAAAACTGGTAAATTACACGACAATTTACTCCGGAAATGTTTAGAATACAATGAAAAATTGCCTTGGGCCAGCTTCTTGTTCGACGAGATGTTGAATAATTTGTGCATTTTTCGTCCAATGCACCTTTTCCTGCACCTTTTAGTGCAATTGTAGAACATTATAATTTCTTGAAAGTAGGAGATTACCACTACGATATCTTCAAATCTGTTTTAATTTTTCAATTTGGTTCAAACCATGACATCTCATTTTAAATTATAATTTCTGTTTTTTGGTTTTATCATCAACAGTTTTATCATTATGCATACTTGATATTAGAACAACAGACTTCCCTTTTTTCCGTACATCGGAAATCAAGGTTTTTTGGGATGTAAACACCAATGTTGTTGAATTTACTATCCGTTTTGTATCAGGAGGAATATTTTATTGTTTTTCGTACAGTGCCTACATAACTTAGTCCTTTTTTATTTAGCTCGTCAATAGAATAGCTATAACAGTTCTGGCGCAAAATCCCATACGGATTATATACATCCCATAAGGATTATATATATATATATATATATATATATATATATATATATATATCCCATAAGGATACATAGGACTCTGAATTCACATTTCTTCCAGTCACGTGTCTGGTTCTTACGCATCCGCAAACCACCAATACGTGTTCGTGCAGTATTTTCTATGATAGGTTTAAACAGGTAGTAATCAGCTAATAAGCAGGTTTAAACAGGCAGTAATCAGGTATAATCAGCTAGTAAACAGGTATTGGCGGTTTGCGTATGCGCTAGAAAAGAACCAGACACGTGACCGGAAGAAATGTGAATTCAGAACCGGATGTAAATCCTTATGGGATTTTGTGCCAGAGCTATTATAGCTATTCTATTGACGAGATAAATAAAACTGAATATTCTATTCTCGTCGACTAGTTCCATAGAGGTGTACCAATTGTCACCCTTCATATTTTATCTAGATTTTTCAATTGGTTTTATTATGCGAACTTCAGTTTGATGTGATAGAATTGTTTTGTTTGTATCATTTATTATTTTGCCAGTATAAACTTCTGCATTTATCATGTAGTGTGTTTGAGAATCAGCAAGAATTTGAACCTTTAACCCATAGTTTGTTCATATTTCTTGCTTGGTTATACATTTTAAAGGAACATCAGCCACGCTAAGGTACAAGCATTTCATCTATTGTGACGTGAGAACCAGGAATAAAATCGTCTTGGCAATTATTTACAAAACAATTTCAGAAACTGGAGCAAGCTGGTCAGTTAGAAATCGAGCAAGAGACATTGCACATATAAAAAGATGATGCCTGTTCCATCAGTTGGCCATAATTTTAAATCTTCATGGCCCGATTTAAATAAAGCTTGTATAAATAATAAACCGATAAAAGCTTCGATCTCAATTTTATTTATTTATTTATTTACATTGTTTAGACCCATGGAGGATCACATAAAGCAAATTATGACCTGTTGCTGTTATTTTTCTTGTTCTTCCAGAATTGTTTCATTATCTCGCTATGCTTAGCTCGACGTCCATCTGTCCATTTTCCTCTTGGTATCTTGGGTATCAATTTTATAAGTTGTAGTTATAAAATTACCTGCAAATTTGGAACGACAGTTTTTGCGCCTCTTAAATCTATCGAATTTTTGATTCATAGCTTCGATTTTTTTGTTGGTATGTTCCATAATCAATTCCAAAGTATCATCGGTAAACAATATTTTCCATGCCTCCAAAGGACTTGAAGGAGGCTTCTTAGAAGCACTTCCTCTCAATTTATGCATTACTTTTATTACAACATGTGAATTTATCTTACTTTCTTGGGGTGTTTCTGTAGCCCATTTTGTTTTATCTTTTCCCAAGCGGGGAAATTTTACCAAGCGAAATTTGACTTTATTCATTCTGAAGTACCAGCAACATCATTTTCTGATTCATTACTATCAAATTCGTTTATATCCTCAGGCAACCATTCCACTTCGCTATCAGTATAGTGATCAAAAACAATTTCTTCCTTTGGTTCCTCTTCATCACTTTCGCCTGCAATACCAAACAAAATTTTAGCGGCGTGTGTTTCTTTAATTGCTTCTGCTTCAGTTCCTCGTAATTGGACATCATCTTCTAATTCTTCTCAGAATTCGTCATTTTTTATCATCGCTTCAAGTTCATTCATTATCAGTTATAAAATTACTCGAAAAAGCCATTTCAATTAAAAAAAAATCTATATTACAAAAACGTCAATGCTATAAGAAAAGCAAAACTTGCAAAATGTTACGTCAACTTATTTAAATAATATATATATATATATATATATATATATATATATATATATATATATATATATATATATATATATATATAATGTGACAATTATTTTTTTAAGTAAACGAGAATATGTTTCTCTGTAAACAAAGTATATATTTTTTATTACATTTCTTTTATAACTATTTACATTCTTACCTGTAAACAAAGAAACGACAATTAACGTTCACAATTCACTTCTCTATTTACAGTTTCAAATCTATTTAACTTTTAACTTCTTCTTAACTGGACTTCACTTTACTTTTTCTACTTTTATGTTTTTCACGTAATAAACACATATCTTTCGTCTCCATGGAAATCCTTCCAAAGCTATCTATTGAGGAAAGTATACTTTCCTTACATCTCCCCCACCCTGGGTGAAAATTCGTTGCAATTTCAATTTTCATCCACATTATCTGCTGGTATTAATTTTGTTACGTGGAAGAAACCAGTTTCTTCATTTCGTTTTCCTGTTTTGATTTTACATACTGAATCTGAAATTTTCTCTATAATTTCGAAGGGTCCAATTCTCAACTCATCTAATTTCTTTCTGTTTAACTTGTTGCCATTTTCTATATATACTAAATCTCCTGTGTTAAATATATAGTTTTTTCTTTTCTTGTCAAATATTTTTTTGTTATAATCATGTGATTTTTTTGTTCTTTTCAGAGATAGTTCTTTATGTCTTATTCAATCTTCTTTGTTATTTCTTCGGGTAGAATGCTGGTATTTGTGCCGTTTAATAAATATTTAGGCGTAAATCCGGTTACCGTATGCTCTGTTTTATTGTACTTATCGATACATTCTCTGGCAATCGTTGTCCAGGCTCTCTTTTCCTTTTCTTCATTTATTTTGCATCTTACTTTATTGACAAGGGTCTGGTTTAGTCTCTCGTTCAGACCATTCGAAAAAGGCGCATTAACAGCCGTAAAAATTAGTCTAACGTTGTTTCCTCTCAGGAATTCCTTAAATTCTCTCGAGTTTATTCCTGGATATTGATCTGTAAGTATTGTTTCAATTTTTTCCGTTTCTAGCACTACGTTTACCAACTTGATGAAATCAGTTGCACTCTGAGTTTTGGATGTTAAGATAAACGCATATCTTGTAAAATGGTCCACAAGCAGGTGAAGGTATCTTTTAGTTGATCTTTGTCCTCCAAAGCCTCCAATGGTATCAATTGACATTATTTCGAATGGTTTTGATGCCGGTCCCAATTGTGACATCAGGCCATATTTTTCTTGCCCTCTGGATTTGTTTCTAATACATATCTCACAGTTTTTACATACTTTCTTTATATTTGCAGTTATGTTTTTAGCTGTATAATACGGACATATCCTATTCATCATTTGTTTAGTCCCTATATGGCACCATTCAGAGTGTATTTGTTTAATTAATTCTAAGCTTAGTTCTTCAGATAAAATTATTTTTTCCCTATTTCTAATTTTTCTATAGAACACACCATCTTTTTCTATTAATTTTGTTTTGATTTTCTGCAATGTTCTATTTTTTTCTTTGATCTGTCTTTATCTCTTTAATTTTTATTAGATTAACTATTTTTAGCAATTCTTCTGTATTTTCGAGTGGTGCTAATACAGGGTTTCTACTCAAACTATCTGCTTCCGTGTTATCTCTTCCCGGAATATATTTAACTTCAAAATTGTATTGTGATAAGTAACAGGACAACTCACCAAGTTCTTCGTCAGTTCTAGCTTTTATATTCATGTTTGCTAACGGTTTGTGGTCTGAAAATACTGTAAATTTTCTTCCAATAAGCCAGTGTTGCCAATACTTTATTGCCTCTTTTATTGCCAGGCATTCTAAATAAATTGCTTTTTTTCTTTTTTGTGCATCATTCAATTTTTTTGAAAAATATGCTACTGGCTTTTCTTTCCCATTATTTTGTACCTGTTTAAATACTGCACCAATACCTTCTAGTGACGCATCAGTGTAAATTCTTGTTGGTAAATTCTTATCAAATATTTTCAACACCGGTTGAGAACATAGTAATTTTTTTATATTTATAAAAGATTTTTCGCATTCTTCAGACCAAATAAACTTCTCATTTTTTCGTAACAGTTTGTGTAATGGATCTAGCAATATTGAACTTTTCGGTATGTACTCATGATAAAAATTGATTTTCCCAAGAAACTGTCTAATATTTTTTTGGTTTTTTGGTGTGGGAAAATTTTGGATTGATATTAAGTTATCTTTCACTGGTCTTACTGTATTGTGTTCTATTATGTGTCCCAGGTATTTCACTGATTCTGCTGCAAGTGTACATTTTTTAAATTTTAATCTAAAACCCTCATTTATTATTGCTTTTATTACTTTTTCTATATGTTCTATATGTTCTTCGAATGATTCTGAAAAAATTAAAATATCATCTATATAATTTTCTGAAAAGTCTCTTAAATTGTGTTTTCTTAAGATATTGGATAAAATTCTTTGGAAAATAGCTGGTGCTGTTTTTAGTCCGAACGGTAGGCAAGTCCATTGAAAATGCCCCTCTTGTGTAACGAAGCCAGTTTTCGGTCTATCTTCAATGCGTAGTGGAATAGACCAAAACGCTGAATTTATATCTAATGTTGTGAAGTATTTGCAATTTCTTGTTTTTTTTATTAAATCATCTATTAATGGGAATGGTTGAGCTTGTGGTATAATTATTTTGTTCAAATCGCGAAAATCTATACATAATCTTGATCGCTTGTTTTCATCTCTTTTGAATGCTAAAGTTACTGGTGCGGCAAACGGGCTGTAAGATTCTTCAATTAACCCATTATCTAATAATCTTGCTACTTGATTCTCAATTTCTTTTTTATCCTCTATGTTGCATCTGTACGGCCTCTTACTACAATATTTATCAACTAGTAAGTCTATTCGAGCTTCGTAGTCTGTAACGGTGCCTACATCATATTTATTTTTTGCAAATACTGTGTTATATTTTTCTAACAGTTTTTCAATCTTCTTTTTTTTGTCTATACTGTCCAAGTGATCTAAATTCATTACGAACTCGTCTGTATTTATATGTTCGTTAAAATTTATTTTAACTTCTTCTGTTTTTTCATTTTTATCCAATGTGTATCTTTTTTTCTCTATATGTATTTCCTTCTTTTGAGATATTTGTAAGTTTTCATCTTGAATTAGTTTAAATTTCTTTATAATGTCTAACCCGATAAGAAAATCTTCAAAATCGTCTCTTTCTACTATAAATACATCAATGTATTCTTCTTTCTCAAAATTTTTTACTTTCATAGTTACTAACCCTTTTGTTTGTGTCACACCATTGACTGTTTTTAAAGATATTTTATTCACATCCTCTATCTCTTTTTTTTTCTTAATTAATTTTGAATTTATTAGAGAGACTTGGGAACCTGGATCATATGTTCCATTTACCTCAAACTTTTCTTCTAATAATATTTTTATTTTAATCAATGGTGTGATAACTAGTTTTTTTTTCTGTATTTAGATCTACTTCTATCACTGCGTTGCTTCTAATTTCTCTAGCTTCATTTCCATTTTCCTTTTTAAACCAGCACGAGTCCTTTGGGTGATATGTAACACCTTTGTTCAATTTTTCGCAGTTTTTACAAGGTTTCTTTTCTTCAAATTTCTTCTTATTGTCTAGTCTTTCATCTTTCTTTTGCATGTGATTATTTTTACCTACTAGATTTTCACATTTTCTAATTTCATGTAATAGTCTAGTTTAATCCTCACAATTTTCTCTATCTATTTTATCTCTAACGAATCCAGGTAATCCAGCTGCTATAAGCAGCACTAGGGTCTGTGAACCAATACCATTGTCCATATCTAGCAGTAACTTCTCTTTCCTCATAGCATATTCCAACAATGAACCTTCTTTATATCTGTAGGATATAGCATACATTCCTGTATTCCAACCTTTGTCTGCAAATGACTCCAAGAATTTCTCTTTCCATTCTGACCATTTAGCTTCCATTGCCAACGTTGTTAATGTTGCTGAGTACCAATCCAAACATGGTTTGTCCAGGAATAATCTTAATATCTCAATCCTTGTATTATCATGACTGATTTCAAATCTTCTACATTCTTTCTCAAATGTCTCCAACCATTGTTTTGCATTCGAGTGTTTACATACAAATCTTTCGACCATAAACCTCTCTGCTATGTGTTTCAGATTTAGTTGATTTTCTTTCTTCTGTGTGGATTCTACCATACTCGTTTCCACTATCTGATCTAGATACAAATCGTTGAATATTATATTGTCATCTTGATCAAAATAAATCTTTTCCATTTCATTTGTGCATGTAATCCATATTGTCCTTTCTTGGCCTCTTTGATTAAGGCTTTTTTTCACTCTTCTATAATTTTCTGTTTTTATTAACTCAACATGGTTACTTACAAATCTTTCAGTTTCCGGCAAGACATATTTCTTATTGTCCAGTGTTGTAATAGATGTTATAGTAACCACACTTGTCTTTCTGTCACTGGGTGATGCCACATATTTAAATGAGAATTGCAGTTTTTTTTCCATCATAAACAAGAATTGTCGTTTTATAATGTGACAATTATTTTTTTTAAGTAAACGAGAATATGTTTCTCTGTAAACAAAGTATATATTTTTTATTACATTTCTTTTATAACTATTTACATTCTTACCTGTAAACAAAGAAACGACAATTAACGTTCACAATTCACTTCTCTATTTACAGTTTCAAATCTATTTAACTTTTAACTTCTTCTTAACTGGACTTCACTTTACTTTTTCTACTTTTATGTTTTTCACGTAATAAACACATATTTTTCGTCTCCATGGAAATCCTTCCAAAGCTATCTATTGAGGAAAGTATACTTTCCTTACATATATATATATATATATATATATATATATATATATATATATATATATATATATATATATATATATATAGAAAGTGTGTTTACTTACGTAAGTGCTACCGATGGGTCACAGTGACAATAGCACGTGAGTAGGTATCATGAACTATAAAATAAATAGAACCGTTCGCTAGAAGTCACTAACGCATTACAGCATATCCAGCGGTTAAGGAGGAGTATTTTTATAATTGTGCCAAAACTACCTGATGTTTGGCATTTTTTTTGACTAACTGAAATGACTTAGACATTTGCGGCAGAATGTTTATTCATCTTTTGTCTACAAACTGGGTTTTTTTCAACATATAATATTGCAAAATGGCGGCTTCTTGAAGTAATGTTTTTAAAATAAATGTTATCTGGGCGAGGGATTCAAGCTGCAATACGTCACCTAGAAGCATAAAACCAAAAAATACTTAAAGTTTACACTCCAAGGAGGCATCTATACCAAACAACATGAAAAAAATCACTTATAGAAACAAAATGGCGGCCTCTTAAAAATAAAGTATAGTTTTGTCGCATGATTTTTCCAATTTGGCCTACTGTGAAAAATCGTTAATAATCCAAATGTTGCAAATTTATAGGTATAGATGCTCGAGAATTCAATTTCCTTTTAGGCAGTCAAAACGCGAAGTGGATTGGTTGAACGTTTTAAAAGTTACAATTCGCGCAGATTCGAAAAATCTTGTTTCGAGAAAAACGCGTTTGAAGTTTGGACAACTGTTTTTCCTTGTACAATTTGATTAGCTCGATCAATGTGTCCAAGAATAAAGTAATTTATAGGTTTTTGGGGTCGCTGAACACGAATTTGTGTGCGAATTTGAAAAATTAAAAATGGCGGATCCAATGTGGCGGACCAAAAATTAAAATTATTCAATGTAGATGAAATTTTAAATATAAGGGTTTTTGGGGTCGCTGAACACGAATTTGAGGTCGGTTTTGAAAAATACAAATGGCGGATAAAATATGGCGGACTAAAAATTGAAAATATTCATCAATGTTCATTTTCAATTCACACATCACATTCATACACACATCACATTCAATGTTTCATTTCGCGAAAATTCGCTCGATTTTGACAATTTTATCAGGAATTGTATCGCGAACGGAAGATGGTTAGCAAAATGCAATTTATTTATAACCAGCAGAGAAAACACTTTCAGCAACACTTTGAAATTTTCCATTCACTTGATACGGTCATGAAGTTCGTAAAATTGTCACCTTTGGCGCTAGTGCTGTTGTGCTCGGAGCGAATAAAGTTGTTTAAAAATGTACACAAATGAGAATTTCTTGGAATACCATTTTCTGTTCCTTTTTTAGCACAGTTTCATCTGCATTGTATACTTGCTTGGGTCTTAAATTGTGTTCTATTATAAGTGTTCTAATTCTGTAAGCCACTTTATCAGCACTTAATTTCTCCACTTGGCTAATTTTGGCTAATTCTCCTATTCTATTGTGCTTTTTAAACATGTGCAGCTAACTAGAAAATGCAGAAAAAATACATTTAATTTTCAAATGTTCATGAAACTTTTGGGCTTGATTAGCACACATTAGTTCTAATATTGGGCTCTCTTCTAAATCCTTAGGCTCTCTTCTCTAAGAACCAATTGGGCATTGCTTCATCAAGTTGGAAAATATTGATTTTTGGTTCTAGTCAAAACATTGCACTTGTGCCTTTCATTCTCATCAGTACGCTATATTTTGTTAATTAAAACTTGTTAACGCGTGATTGAGCGGCCATAAATCGTATCCGGATATTTTGCTACATGAGGGCCGGTCAGCGCTCAGTACAATGGTCTGTTGAAAGCCGTGTAGCGAAGGAACTAATTCACGGACCGCCAAATAATTTTAACCAAATATTGTACACACTTGTAGCATTCGCTTTATTTAATTAAAAAAAATCCCCTCAAGTTTATATAAAATTTTCATGATCGGTAGCAATTACGGGTTAAAGTTATAATGAAACAAATATGTAGTCGAAAAGGAACGGTTTTGTTTTACGATTTTTAGAACTTTGCAATTCGCACTATAACTTACTAAGGCCATCATCGGTTGTTGCATGGTTTAAAAGTGTGATAATGTTAATACCAGGAATAGTCACGGCAATTCAAAACGTTGTTGCAGATAAACTCTTTGTCGTTTAAGGTCCTTTGGAGCAGTAATAAACAATCGTTTCGATGAAAGTTGTAATACGCATTAATATTGACTTGTACACAAGTCAACCTACGAAAGACAGTGCGGCACTCAGTAGGGCGCCATCGCACTTTAGTTTATCTATCTCCAAAATGAATTCAGATCCCATTCTAAAACTATACATGTATTGTTTATATACTACAAGGTACATTTGTAAATAGAAATTAAAAAAAAAATGCTGAAGTTAAGTGAAATCCGATTTGAAATGTTTACTCCCGGTTTTCTATACGAAAAACAAAATCAAATCTAGAATTTATAATAACTGCCAAGAAGAACATTTAATTTTCTCTTTGTATTTTTTTTGTATAATTGCAGGAAAAGCTTTCAAAAAATCTATTACTCAAATTTCATCAATTCTTTAAAGGCTTATACATTGGCAATTAGGCTTCATAGGAAATAATAGTATATTGTACAACAAGTGCGATAAGTTGTCAATTGCTCATTCGCTGGAGAGGGCTATTGACAATACCGCACGAGTTGCTCTTTTATTACTCATGCGAGGGGACGTATCTACAAGTTTTGGGGTCCAGGGGCCATCACATTTCTTAATTGTCTCAAATCGGTGGTGTGGATTCGTCATAAGAATTCTCATCAGTCTCCAGTATCACCATTTACACTCATTTTAAAACGTTTTCTTTAATTTTTATTTTGTAATGAAAAAAAATTCTGTGACTTTCACGTCACTTTGTTAAAATTAAGGTTTCGATTGTGTTTATTTTATTTATTAAATTGTTTTTTTAAATTTAACTTAGTGATATTGAATATTTGCGTGCGTTACCCAAGCTATGTGGTAAAAACAACCAAACATGGCATTTGTCGACGATAAACCTGCACCAAGATAGTACTTTTAACACATGAGTAATACAAAATTACAATTAATCCAAATATGAACAAAATCCAAAATCTGAATTCACAGAAAATTATTTTCATTGTCCGCTTCACGTGAAATACTTGCCCCCGATAATTCAAATTCTTGTAGATCAAAGATTCTCAAAGATTGTACATTTTATTTACTTTCCTTTCAACTTTTATCGATTGTACAATTACGAGCTTAAATTTATGCAAAACAATTTAAAAAAATACCCAATTTAAATTTAAACCTAAACATTAAGCCATACCAATGGATTAATTAAATAAAATGTTTAATTAAAATTCATTAAATCTTATAAAAAATTTGTTAAATTAGTGAAATTAATTGTTTAATGTAGAGTATGGAAATAATAGCGTACACGAAAAAAAAAGTACAGTTTAAATAGTAGCAGCGGCCTTAACAATACAAATTTGTAAAGATTGCAGTCGCACACTGTAATTTTTAAAACTTATTTACTAATAATATCGGAAACTGTAATTTTAACAAATGCAATTTGTAGTTTTTACAGTTTCAAATTCGTAAGGCCGCTGCTACTATTTGAAACTGTAAATTTTAAAGTGTATTTGTTTCCGTGTATGATAATAATATCCTTCCGTGCATGCCGCTGGCAAGGCCATCACCGTAATCTGCAAAAAAAAACCTCCCCGAAAATAGTGGCCACACGTGTGACCAACGCTACAAACTGTAACGGCTCCCTACACTTATCTCTGAAGTTTTAGACACAATTCACAAGTGTAGGCGGGGGGATAACTTGAATGTCTAGGACTGTAGCACCACAGGAAGAATTGTTTAATGTTTAGTCGATGCAGCATTAAGGTAGGCGTCCACATTTCCGCATCGTACGTATCGGACGCATCGCATCAAATGGATTATTTTTTACAGCGCGTCCACAGTATGGGCAGCGATTGGATTTGCCGACGCAACTACTAGCAAATACCTTATTCCGTATGACGTCATCGGCACGCATCGGAGTAGATAGGTAGATTCGTGCGATCCGTCCGATGCGGAACAGTGGACGCACTTGTATTACTTTCTATAGAAAGAATACTGCGATCCGTTTGATGCGATGCGTCCGATACGATGCGGAACTGCGGACGCCTACCTTTAGTCGATGGATAAAACTTTTGTGTTAAATAATTATTTCACTAATAATTGTCAAAATAGAAAGAAAAGACAAACATTGAATTTAATCCTTTTGTTAAAAATTTGTTCTTTCCTTTCTTTTGGTTTAAATTTAAATTGTGTTTTCCTTTAATTGATCTATTATATGTTAATTGCTGAAGAATTTCGCTTGATTAGATGTTAGAAATTGTTATAAAAAATTGTTAAAAAATCAGCGAAATAGTTAATAACATCACATAACTGAATGCCTGAATATGAAAAATATTAAAACAATTTGATTTTAATATGTATATTGAAATATTTCAATATGTATATTGTAATATGTATATTTTACTTTTAGTGTTAATGATTATCTTCTTTCCATTAATCTCGACCAGTATAGAATAATAATAACAAAGTATATAGTTTTTATACAGATGGATCATCCCTTGTTTGGAATAATATTGAAATGAAATAAACTGCCAAATATTTTTTTATTGATAAAATAAAAAGAAGTGAAATAAAACACTGCCAGAAAAGCCATTATTTTCTTTTTACTGATAATATATATAATTTTTTAAGTTTTAATTGCAAAGCTGAAACACGTGTAATATATTTGATTGTATAATTTTGATATAAATTATGTTTGTCTAGCCAAATGTTTATTCTACAAATTATAGATAGAACAGGTAGAAGGATGTTGTGATTTAGTTAAATTTGACCTTAATTGTGCATTAAAACCTTATTTGTGCATTACTATGAAATGATTAGAAATAACTTATTATATAAATAACAAGATAAAAGTAACTGAAGGTATTTAGGTTATCATGACTATTTAAACATTCAAAAGTAAGACTAAAAATAAGCTTAATTAACTGGAAATTAACTAGTTTCAACACAATGTATAAACTTCAAAGAGTCATCAAAGAATCTTGTTTTATCTTTTTTTTAAGAATCTATAATACCCAAATAACCTAATCTGTTCAAGTTAAAGACGAAATCTGCGCCATAGCTCAAAATTCGCAAATTCAAAGGCGCAAAATTCAAATCTTGTCAGAAGCGCTCATGACCCTGTGAGCGCCCCTGACAAGATTTTAATTTTGCGCCCACCGAGACTTCTAGGAAGAGAAACAATACATAACTTTGCAAGTGTAATTCAAGTTATGTATATGTCGCAAGGAAATGATAAAAATAGAGATTCGATTAAATCCCTAAGGGAGATGATTCACGAAAGATGTTAAAATAAAAATTCTGTGGGCGATTTCCCAAAAGAAAATAAATTATTTGATCAAATCCCTGAACTGTTTTAGTGAAAAGATATAATATTGTTTAGATCAGGGATTCCCAAAGTGCGGCCCGCGGTCAAAATGCGGCCCGCAAACCTTGTAAATGTGGCCCGCGATGTCGATGCCATGATTTTTATTTTTATTAAAATAATAAAAAAATAAATAAACAGTAAAATAGATAATAAAATATTACGAATAAAATACAATAAAATGTGGGTGCGATTTTTCAGCCTTAACCAGCCTTCAGCCAGTGCGATAAACTTTTCATAAAGGTAAAATAGTGTTTTCCACAGATACAGATACAGAACGACACTACGAACTAAGAAAGTCCTTCTGTGGTCAGAAATCGATGTTGAAAAATCTGGTTAAACAAACGTAATTGGTGTTATAAATTTGAAATGACAAGGTAATAAGTTTTTGGCCCGCCAGAAATTTGAGAAATACCAAATTGGCCCGCCCAGGAAAAACTTTGGGAATCCCTGGTTTAGATATTAAAAGAATTTATTTTAAACCATGCATTATAAAATGTTGAGTAGGTAATTCAACAATAGTCATTGAAACACAAATTATTTATTCGAAACTAATTAACAAAAGAAATGGAGAAAACAGGAACAAAAAAAAACAAAATGTCAACATTTAGGGTTATGTATATTATGGGTTATTTTAATGCGTTGTCAGGGATACTTATATTTCACTAGTGACATAAAATTCTAGTGAATAAATCACTAGTTTATTGATTCGTATCCAAGGAATTAAACAGGTCTTTATAAGGTATGTTCTTTGTTATAACAATTTGTAAGATATATTTACTATAATATACAGGGTACACAAAGTTTCAAGACTGCTCTCACAGAAAATTCAAACAGAACAGATTTCAACAGAAAATTTATTATTATTAACTTTTTTTACAGCAAAAGTCTTCGAAATATGACCCGTGGGCATCAATACACCGCTGCAAGCGTTTTCTCGATTGTTCATAGGCTCCCTGCAAGTCTTCGAAATGTGATTCGTAGGCATCAACACACCGCTGTCAGCGTTTTCTCCATTGTTCGTAGGCTCCCTGGAACTCTTCGCGCGGAAGGCAATCAAAGTACCTCACCGAAGCTGCCTGGATTGCTAGAATCGTATCGAATCGCTTCCCTTTTAGGTCTTTTTCGATTCGGGGGAACAAAATAAGTCGCTGGGAGCTAGGTCGGGGCTGTAGGGTGGCTGCAGCAGTGTTGCCACGTTCAACTTGAGAGAGAGAGCATTGTAGTGGTGAAGAACCTCATCGTCTTTGCTCTCCAGGTGGAGGCGGCGAACTCTATTCTTCAAGCGTCTTCAGCGTAACCTGACTTGCGATAGTCTGTCCAGCAGGAACAAATTATTTGTGGATTACTCATAAAAGTTAGCAGTAAAGAAAACAATGAGCGTGCTTTTCACACGTGACTTGCTCATGCGAGCTTTCTTCGGCTTTGGAGATGAGGCGGTGTGTCACTCCGTACATAACCCAGGTTTTCATCCACTTCATTTAAAAAATTGCATTTCTTCGCAAGCAGCCTGCGCCTGACCAAAATATGAAGGAATCGTTCATATATTGTGATTTTTGGTCCCCTCGCGTTTTTCAGGTCGCTGACCAAGAAACTGAATTGTAAATTTAGAAATTCAAAATGGCGGATGCAATGTGGCGGATAATTTTTCGAAAAGAGCGTTTAATTTTCTTATCACTTGGGATTTACGGGTTTTAGAAGTCGGTGTTTACGAAACTGAATTGAAAAATGATCAACTGATTGTTGATTTTGTATTGAAATACTTACTGTTTCATGGAATTTGGTTCTTTGAATTGTGGTTTCAATATAAAAGAGAATAAATAGAAAACAAAATAATTTATTAAAATTGAATGTAAAAAAGTTAAAATTATTAATCAGCAAGTATCTGATTCATCTGATTTCAAAATCGGAGCTGTAATTTCTGCAAATATAATTTCAAACCACTGGAAATAACTTGTAATATTACGTGGAGACGTTTTATTATATCTTAATCAACTCCAGTGATTTCGGCAGAAATACTTGAACTTTCAAATAAACGCTTAGCAGTATTACCATTATTAGAAGTGCCATAACGTTGTTTAGGCTGGTGAACAAATAGCCCTAATTCTTTTCGAAATTCTGTTTGAATGTTTCTTTTTATTTCGTTTACTTGTTCTGAATCTTTTTTTTTAATTGCCATGTTTTTGTGTATTTAATCTATAGGATAAATGCAAACAAAACTCAAAAAATCTTATCCATGCATGGTGAAGCGAAAAACCATATTGTAAATTTTCTTCATTTATACCTTTATTTATCATTTTGTCGATTTCATTAAATTCCGAGGATTGCATTAAAAAGATGACAACGCATGACAGATGTGTTTGTTACCGAATTGCAAACTTTTCCGTCAACCATTGTAAAAGAAAGCTTATAATTAACGGAAATATCTTGCTCATTTATTGTTGTTTTGAAAGGCACAAGTTTATCTTCTTGTCTGATATCCGCGACTTCAGCAATGGTGGATTTCGCAGTTTCTTTTAAAAATTGGTCTACAATATCTTAGGAAGGAAGGCTGCGGATTTTTCCAAATGATATTATGTGCCTTTCCCTTACCAAAAGTAGACATTTTTAAAGGCACAAGTGAAATTAAAAAAAAAAATCTCTAATCTAATTGATAAAATGCTTTGAGTAGTGTGATGTAACAGCCCTTGTAATATAACAAAAGCTCAAGTTTCAGTTACAGTAATTTCAGATTGTACAGGATAAAACAGGCAATAATTGTTTTGTAAACCCACTGCGCGTATTCCATGTACTGACAGTTAATTTTATAATATTAGAGATAATGTAGCATCTCCGGACAACATTTTTTCTTCAAAATGTTTAATAGCTCTTCTGTACCCCGATGCTTTGGTTGTGGAGTCATTCGAGATGTCTTTTAAAACATGTGCTGCATCGTATTGTTCTGTGGCTCGAAGAGTCATCTGCGTTACATAAACAAGTTTTTCGCACGTGCTTTGTGTGCGAATATCTCTGGTTTTCCTGCGCTTTGTCCTCACTGTCATCACTGCTGTCGGAAAAACTACGTGAAGGTCGATCTGCACCATGTTTTTGGATTTCCACAACTTCCTCATAGACGAAAGTAACGAAAGTGTTTAGCCATTTTTCATTGCATTTAAAAAATTGTTCATCTTTTCGAAGAGCTGCCTGTCGTTTCGTTCGAAAATTAGATAATAATTTGGATACAATTTTTTTTTTCATATGTCAACTTAAATTCAAAGTTTATTGTTTTAGACATAGCTGCTTCGATGACTATATATCCACTAGCTGCATCCTTGATGTCTTTCTTCAGTAAAAGGAAAACGTCTTTCCTTCATGCCCACCATATTGAAAAAAAACGATTCCGAGAAAAACGCGATTGAAAGTTCATTTGTAGCTCTCTCATAGTGAAATCGGACCAATTTCAAAAGTATGGGAGGATTCGTATTTTGAGTTATTGAGAATAAGAGGAAAAAAGAATTTTGAAAATATATTGAATACTTCTGAAATTATTCACGGTCGAGCAACGGAAAACGGGAATCGGTGAAAATCGGTCGCAACAGAGAGGCATTTTCGACGGACATTATTATAATTCTTTCTCGCTCATCTCTATGAATCGATTCCTGGACCACAAAGCAATCCTTCCTCGACTTCGTAGCTCTTCACGAGCTCAGATTGCTCTTCTCTTTGGGTTAATCCACGCTTTTTCGCTTCATCCGTAGCGCGGCTATCAGCATTTGATCTGCGCTCCGCATTTTGCCTCGTTGCATAATCCACGGCATGTTAACCGACGTCAATTCCTAGTCCTTTCATGACTTGTAGCACTGTTGTGAACCCCTCTTTGAAAATGGAAGCTGCCAACCTGGCAGAAATATCGACAATTTGTTTCCTGTTGAACAGATGTTCGGGACAAACTGCCAAATGGAGGCATTGAAGCTCTCATTGTTATTTTGAGTGTTCTTGCCGAGACATCTTTTCAAGAGCTGTTCTTCTGTTAAATCCTCATAAATTTTCCTCACTACTTTTGAACAATTGTATCGAGCGCAGGTTTGTAAATCTGATTAGTCCCGTTTTGGTAGGGCCTGTAAATATTTAGACCAGGCCTCATTTACACATATGATGATGAGGATTCGAATCCGTTGAGATCTTGTGAAAATAGCCTCCAAATATAAAATAGCCTCCATATTTTGGAGCTGCAGGCCTTTCTCTTCGTCCGCAGGCTCGATACAGTTGGTGTCGCGCTCTTGAAAACGCTGTACCCAGCGTTATAACGGCATTTTCAAGAAAATATTTTAGAGGGGCATTCTCAATACATGAAAGAACCCAAATATCAACCCAAAAATCGGTATTTTATGTGTGGTGTCGGCGTAATGTCCATGGTGTCCAGGTGGAGGTGGGGAGAGTTTAAGGAAATTTTATGGTTGGGGATAAGGAATTGACATTTTGACGGATTTGCGGAGAGTCTCCAACGGTTGAACCATTGAGATGTCTTGTCTGTCAGGATTTGTAGTTCGCCTATCGTTCGTTTAAGGTTGCTGTTATGGGATACAAGAGCTATATAGTCGGCGTATTGAAGTATGTAAGAGTTTAAGTTGATATGGGATTTGTGGCTTAAATGGAAATTGTAAATACCGTGGCAGAATATATTATAAAGTAGAGGGAACAGGGGAGAACCTTAAGGTAGCCCTTGGAGTGGTGTAAATTCAGGAGAAAATGTGTTGTTTAATCTTATTGTAAGGGATCTGTTTTGGAGGAATTTTTTAACTGTGTGTAGTAGGTAATGGGGGACGTTGAGGAGGTGCATTTTATATAACAACCCGGCATGCCAGACACTGTCGAACGCTTTATTGATGTCGAGGAAAAGGGCAGCAGAGGATTTATTGTAGGTAGGCGGTTTGGAAATTGCTTGTGAGAATGACTAATGGGTGGATAGTGGAGTGGAAGGGCTTAAACCCGAATTGGTATTTGGGAATGTGGTGCATGACGAAATTCCAGAGTATTGACTTTAGGATTTGTTCGAGTATTTTACCAAGAACAGGGAGAAGTAGGGATGATGAAATTTTAAAATATATCGATATTTTTAATATCGATACTTTTAGAAACTATCGAAATATCGTTTTGATATATTTTCAAAAAATATCGATATATCGGTCAATTTTTCTAAATTCGAAAAAATAGATTTTTTTAATAACCCAACAAAGACAACCCATCGTTTTTAATGTGTTGATTTCATTTTTTTTTGATTACTTGTTGAGTTTTTGCTAAAATATATTTTTTAAGTTTTTAATCCCGAATTTATTTATTAAAAAATCTTTTCATTGTTAATTCAATATTATGGAATTAGAAATTTTACCAGAACACTATTATCAGATTGTTGAATAATTTTAACCGGAAAATATGTTTGAGGTTTATCGCCAAAAAAAGGATAAAAAAATTACGATTACAAAATCTTATTTATTTATTCAAAGCAATATTTTTCAGACAATGATCTTAGTAATACACGGTATTTAATGTGTTCTGCTGACAATCTACTTCTATTATTTGGTACTACAATGTTTATTGTTGAAGCCATTCGTTCGGAAGATACAGACGACGCAGGAGGGATTAAATATTTTTGTGCAATATCCGACAACACGGGTGTAAAATGGCGACCTTCAAACCAAAATTTTAGCGGATCTGAATGTCTTGGTATATTTGGTTGATCAAAATATTGTTTAAATTCATTTGAGACAGAACTTGATCTAGGAATGTCGATATTTGATGTATTTTGGGATACAATTTTATCATGTCTAGACCAAATGGATTTTCGTGCATCATTTGATGTGTTATTTCGTGTTTTTTTGTGGTTCTGGTGAGATCTATCCTCTTCGCCGGTGTTCCAAACGAATTTCCTCAGAAAGCTCCTCTACAGCTCGAAAACTATTCTTTGAGGATGTAACATAAACTTTTTTAAATCTAGAATCCAAAATAGTGGCTTTTGCAAGTAAAATATTAGCTTCTAAAGGCTCTAACCGGTTTTTGATTCCTTCTAAATGACTTTCTTGAACAGATTCTCCAATCTCTGTAGCCTGCCTGATTTGCTCTAATTCCTGACGTAACAAATTTGTTAGAGGGATAACTAAACTAGCTGTAACGTAGTTTTCACCACTGATATCTTCCGTAGCTTGTTTAAACGGTCCAAGAAGTTCAATCAAATCACGCACAATGATTAGTTGAGAAGATGTAACCATATCCGGTAGTTTCTTATGCTTCTGGCTTCTTACAGCTAAAACTTTAGCTACAACTGCTGACAATTTAACAAATCTTTCTAACATATCAAAACAAGAATTTCATCTTGTACATACTGATTGAACTAAGGTCAAAACTTCTCCTTCTTCTTTACCAGATTTCTGTTGTTCCGCTCGTAACTATTTGTATTTACCGATTGCTTCTGTCTTCTTTGAATTCTGTCTTCATCTGTCAAAAATAATGATTCTGCGCTTATCATTTTTGTACCACCATCTGTAGTTATTGATAATATTTGATTTTTATATATTAAAATTCTGAGAAATTTCGTCGAAATAACTTGCAATGTACTTTCCTGTATGTGATTTATATAACCTTTGTGCAGATAGACTTTGAAAGGCCTTAGCATGCCGCTGCCGATGCGTTTTGAACGGACCTTCACAATATTGTAAGGGAGATACGATCACCAATCAGAACAAAATAATTTTTAAGCGCTAAATTTATAGAAAAATATCGTTTACAAAATAACATAATTAGTATCGATATGTCGATATATCGCTATTAAAAATATCGATATATATTTAAAAAAATATCGATATTTTGATATATCGATATATTTTATACATCCCTAGGGAGAAGGGTGATAGGGCGGTAACTACTTGGGAGGGAATGGTCTTGACCGGGTTTTGGAATAGTTATTAATACACCTTTTTTTCCAGCAATTTGGGAAGTGTCTTTTTCGGAGGCAGAGGTGTTATATAATTTAACACTTATGTCAATACCCGGGTACCCGTGTACCCTTTTGCATGTTCTTACTCGCATATCTTTTTTGTTTAAAGAAAAATCATCAAATCCTTTCAGATCCTCGTTATTTGAGTCTATTGACATCGATTCATATACATAAATAATAAAATATGCCAAACAATATATAAAATTTTTGGAGTTGTTACCCCGTTATATTATGTATATGGAGTTAATACCCCGTTGTTCAATACCCGGGGTACCCGTGTACCCATATATAAATAAGTCTTATTTCTAGAGATAAAAAATAGTACTTAATATATAAATAAACGGATTTATTTAACTTTTAATTAATTTTATTATAAAACTTATTATAAATTATACATAAAATATTTTTATATTCAATTTATTATTGGCAACATTGTCACATTTTACAATTGCTTTTGAATGTTCATCGCAAACTGGTTT
The DNA here is from genome assembly GCA_944588485.1 of Phosphuga atrata. Classification (NCBI taxonomy): domain Eukaryota; kingdom Metazoa; phylum Arthropoda; class Insecta; order Coleoptera; family Silphidae; genus Phosphuga; species Phosphuga atrata. The sequence goes on along the minus strand of OX155895.1, from coordinate 12,420,408 downwards.
GTTACATTCTTTACACGATTTTCGCGTTTTTTTTTTTTATAGACATCCTGGTAACAAAAAATGACATGATCCTACAACTATTTTTCGTCCAGTGGAATCTGTCTGTTCAGTAGACCCGCATGGCTCATTTGATGTTGTTGCCCTGCTTGTAGGATCTATTGGTTTTTCATATATGCTTTCTATGGCAATCCTAGTGGTGAAATTTCCCTAGTGGTGAAATAATTTAATTATTTTGAGATTGTTCTTGAATAACTGTGATACATAATTCTTCACTTAATTTTCGTAAAATTACGTTATTTAGATGATAAATGATCTAGCTGGCAAGACTGGCGATATCCAAAATATTTAAAAAAGTTCGTCTGTGGATTGTGTAACGATCCAACATCTTATCCATTATATCCACACCAATTTTTGGTTTATTATAATACTGATCAATTTCTGGTTTCTTTTTTTGTCTTCGCTGCAAATCTGAATGCATCGTAGATAGAAGTATAAGTAGTAACAACTTTCTTTTTTTTAGGAACATAAGAGCAGTAACTTTTTCATGAAACCCAAATAGAGAAGAGAATTCTTCACGATCTTTAGATGCTAGCATGTCTACTAGAATGTATTTTATTATTATTTTTTTTCAATGTTCCTACAATTGTTAGGTTCCATACAATAAATGCTTTGCTAAAGGTAAAGTAGTAAAAAATTTATCCATTGTAATATTTCTTCCACATCCTTTATATTTTGCAGCTAAATCTTTTACTCTCTTCCACTCTTTCGCCTTGATTTATTTCACGGCCAGTTGTTATTTTGCCAGTATAAATTTGACCTTTCAATGGATATGATTTTTTAGCGTTGCTTATCCACCATATTTTGATCCCATACTTTGCCCACCCGGCGGTTTTATTTATAGAAATAGGGTTTTTCGGGTAGTGGAATACTCTATGGGTAATCCCGAGTTGTAATGTGAAAGTCTCCGGGTATTAAAATCATTTTGTTGAATGAAAAACCCATGCGGGTACACGGGTACCCGGGTATTGAACAACGTAGTAACGACTGGGTATTGACATAAGTGTTAAGGATGTGGGAGTGGACTGAGTCTGGGAGGTTTCTCAGTAGGAATTTTTTTACAAGGTCTGAACTGGGAGATGTATTTTTCCCATCGTGTAATGCGTTTTGGTATTCGCCTGTGGCGATTTCGTCGAAAGTCGTGATATCGTGTTGAAAGAAGTTATTATACCAAAGGTTGACTGTGTCGAAGTTGGTTTGGTCAAACGAAGGGGAGGTAGAGGGCGTGAAAGACTTCTCAAAATGCTTGGAGAAGATTAAGGCTTTGTCAGAGTCTGTTGTAAATGTCTTGTTGTCTACTCTGATGTTCGGAAAATAGTGGGCGGTATTGCGATTTTTTTTTTGATCTTAAACCAATCAGATCTACCATGGTCGTTTTCGATTTCCTTGTACACTGAGTGCCATCTGTTTGTACGAAATTCGTATATTAGTTGGTGGATCTTCCTGTTCAGTTTATTGATTGCTGTCTTGATCGTATTGTCGCCTGTCCTGTTGTATAGTTTATAAAGTTTCCTTTTGTTTTTGATTAGTGCAATTATGTAGCGAGGTTGATGAGATGTTCAATTGGAAAATTAGTTTCGAACTCTGTTAAGTTGTCCTGAAATTCGTCTATATGCTTGAGAGTTTCTCGGTGTCTATGGAATTTATGTAGTCAGTAATATTTGAGGTGAGTGTAAATTTTTCCAAAAACAAATTGTGTGAGTGGTACCCCCTTAAGTTTGCTAACACCAAACTTCAACGATAATTCGTAGGCACTCTGCGATGAGTCAGACTCAACCAGTGGCGGATCCAGAAAATACGAAGGAAGGGGGGGGGGGGGGGGCGGTCACAAGGAAAATAAAGCAGCACATTTTTTCAAAAGGAAATCTCCTAATTCTGATAACAAATAATAAACTGAGAAATTAAAAATTTATCAAGTTTAGCGTTTAAATTTAAATAATAAATTCAAGTTTTCGCTTTTGCGAATTTGCAAACTTAAGGCCGATTCTCATATACGCGACACTATCTACGCGACGTTGCACAATGAACTGTCACGAATTATCACGTCGCTGCTAGGTATTCTCATATATGCGACACTGCTAAGCGATTATTTGCCGCAATTGTCAAATCTGTAGTTTCTCTACATTTCAGGTTAAGTTGTATTTTCAAAATGTCATGTTCGTCAAGTTCCGATGATGTTTTTTTCGTCTTAGCCATGTGTTAGGTAAATGAGAAATTAAAAGGAAAGAAAAGGAAAAGAAAATATTGGGTGCATCGGATCTTAAGAACAAAACTAGTAGAAGGAGAATTCCAAACTCTCTTCAAACACTTACAAGAATCTGTACTTACGAGTCTCATCTAATTTTAAAGAAATTTCTTTTCAAATTAGATCTACTAACCTGTCCTCCTCGGTGGTGTAGTTGACAACATACCCGCCTTTCAATGCGGGAGACCCGGGTTCGAATCCTGGTCGGAGAGGCGACAACTAGGGCGGTTTTCATTAACCGTCCGGGCTGCCCAACCTGAATGAATGCAATATATGCGATACCGGGGTGGCGCATACTAAAAGCCAAGGTGGAATAGGGGATTTGGTGAGATCTACTTGTGTTGATTACTGTAATTTTTATTTTGTAAGTCATCCAGTTTAACATAATCAGCCACAAGAGCGATCAATTCCTCTGCTTTTTCGTCGTTCATTCCATTCATTTTCAAAAACACGCCGTTTTTGACACAATCCGTCATTCGAATCACAAACAAACTTTCCAAACGTCATGCGATGCGCGACAAAACGTAAAAGAATGCTCACGAAATAATCCCAGCGACAGCGCACTGAATTCCGACTTTTAGCAACTGTCGCGTAGCCATAGTGAGAACGTGCCTATTGAAAACAATGTAATCATTATTTGACAGGCGATTTCGTGTAACGTCGCGTTGCTGTGGTCGCGTATATGAGAATCGGCCTTTATCAATAACGTTTTCAATGTCTATAGAAATATCTTGATGAACGTGTAATAACGCCAATCCCGTCAATCTATCCTCAGCAATCCTATTTCGAATCCAGGTTTTTAACCTACGAAGGGCTGAAAAACTTCGTTCTGCAGTAGCTACACTAACTGGCAACGTAAGTAAAATTTTTAATAGAATGCTACAATTCGGATAACATTCGCGATCGCAATGTTCAGAATATACACGAACAGGTTGTAGAAAATTATTTCCTCCGAGTTCTACTAAACGAAAACATTTAGCGCGCCATAAGTTTAACTCGGCTCCAAATATTGATTTCGAATTTAAATGTTGAACTTTCTGAAATATAGTCTCATATTTCTTCCATAAAACTTCAGTTAAATTTTGAAAGTTTTCATTGTCCAATTTGATTAAGTTTTGAGGTAGTAATTTACTCAAATGAAAAGCATCAATAGTATCTGAAGAAAACCTAGTACTCAAATCATTTAAAATAAAATCTAACAAAGGAATAAAAATACATCTTCTGAAATATTCTTCGGCGCTACTTGCTGGTTGATTGTCCCTATTTGTTTGTTTTCGTGCAATTCTGGGCAGAGTAATGGTTATATATTGTTCACTTGCTATTTTCTCAATGTTTTTCCAAATGTTATTGAAAATATTTTCCACATTATTTCTTTCAGAAGTGAGTACTAAGATAAGATCCTTTATACCCGTAGCGGCTGTACTTATATCAAATGTCTCTTTTTGAAATATTCTACCGAATGGTAACGTTAAGGCAAAAATGTGATTGATACATTTTAACCTCCTCAGGCCCAGGGAAATTTTATGATTTTTTTTTTTCACGTTTTTTCAGTTTCGGCCCAAGTATATTAAAAAAGAGTCCTAAAAAAAATTCTTCGACTAAGAAATTTGGCAGTGGGGCCAAATTTTAAGTGTCCCCTACAGGGGACATCGGGCTCTAACAACCTATTTTTTTTGTTTTACCACTCATTTCGTGTTAAAAAAAATCCCAAAATCGAATGCAAGAACAGTTTATTATACAATTTTTTTTAAATTTATGGTACATTGCAAGTACGTTTACTTTTTGTGAAAAAAATCCTAAAATCTAATGCAAAATTAGATAAGAAATAAATAAAATAAATAATATTAGTTGTTACAACAATTTTTAAAATTTTTGGTACATTGCAAAACAATTTCTTTCGGGTTGAAGACATACTTTACAAGAACTGCATCGAACACGCACTTTGTTAGCGGAACATCCCGGATACCTACATCTATTTTTAGTAACCGGTTGGGGAAATTCCGGGAGATGCATTGATTCTTTGGTCCTGAAAGCATCAGGCGGATGCGCTGTTGTTTTTCTTCTTTTTTTAGGCGCCTCTCGTACCATGTCTTCTGGGATGTATTTCAGGATCCTCCTCCTCCTCAGATACTGAATCATGTTGAACTCTTCCGAATCTCTTCGATAGTCTTCGTAACGAGTTCTGAAATCCAGACTATCCATTATTTCTTTTTTTTTGAGTCCCCATTGCAATTTGATCTGCGCGGTATTCTATCCACGCAGCAGAGATTGCAAAATCAAAAAAATGCATAATTGTTCTAACAGTCCATTTGCAGGTCCTAGCCGAAATGCGATAAAAGCTCACAACTCTGTCTAAAAAGTCAACACCTCCCATGTTTATATTATAGGCCTTTACGGCAAATGGGCGAGGTACCTGTATTCTTTGACGTTCTGTTTTACTCCACCGGGAACACTGACCTACAGGATTGCATCCATGTTCCATAGACATTAGTCGAACAGGTTGGTTGTCCATCCATTTTATTATAGCAACCTGTCCGTTACTGCTCACGACCTGTTCAATGACCCCTCGTCCTGCTTTCTTGAACTTTTTGTCATCAGTTAACAATTTATCCGCAGCTTTAGGTACACGAGATTTTTGTACTGTACCTGTTCCTTCACAGTTACGTTCAGAAAACATCTGATCTAATAGTAGTGGAGAAGTAAAAAACCTATCCATGAAAACTGAAGAACCAGGAGGAACAGTTTCTAGTAACATCATAATTGCTTTTCCACCTACGTCCAACGCGTTAGTATATTTTTCAGAGGTAATAGGATCTCCCTTACCCTGATCAAAAAATAAATCAAGTGGAACACCATTTGCCCCTGCACAAACAAAAAGTTTTATCCTGCACGGATTTGGTTTATTTCGAATTATTTGCCGTGCAGGCATTCGTCCCCAGAATGGTACCATCTGTTCATCAATACAAATTATCCGAGGTCGAAAATGTAATCTACATACAGTCCGTATCATTTGGAAAAGTGGTTCGACTTTCCAAAATTTGTTAATTTCCTTATCTGCATCAGAGACTTCAGCGTCGTCTACTAATTTCAGATGTGATCTGATTGTTTTATACCTTTCTCTAGGCATTACCCCACCAATTCCATCAGTTTTCAATTGGCGCTGCCAGTACATCCTAATCCTAGGATATCCCAGGTATGACATCTTGATGGTAATTGCAAAAAACATTTTCATTTCTTGTGGTGTTGTTTTCAAAGGCCGGCCCTTTTCCAGCAAATATTTTCTGTTATAGTAGTATATTCGCTCACAATCAAAAAAATCATCTGGGATGTACTTCCTTACGTAATCATCCACGGATAAATTTATTGGAGTATTTGGCGGTGGTTCATACTCAGGAACCGGCGAAGCAGGAAAGAAATCATCTGTTTTATTCCAATAAGTACCTGGGGTATCCAAATCAATATTGCCTACCTCCGCCTCACCTTCCTCATCCACACTTTCCTCAATCAGGTCTATCTCAGGCAAATAGTCTGCATCGCCATCATCGTCGTCAGATAGATCGCAATCACTAACATTGCCATTTAGCACCTCATCGACAAATTCACCAAACCTTTCAGAATCTGAAAATATTACATTTCTCCATCAAAAAAGAAAATTGTTTTGATAAAATTGATTATCTAATTTATCATGAAATATGTTACTAATTTGCAAACCAAAGTATGAATTAAATTATATCCTATTTTGTAAGAACAAATTGAAATATTTTGCACATTATAAATTGTAAACAAATATAAAAAAATGAACATAAAGCCCAGTGTCCCCCACTGGGGACATTAAAGTGTTTTCTTGTTTTATTAAAAACTGATAACAGTTATCAAAACAACCAAAACATTCTTTCATTCCGTTATATTTTAGGTAAATAATGCAATAAAATAACTAAAATAAACTCTAATGATTTGTGAAAAAAAACATACTTACAAAAAGAAACCCGTTCAGAACGTCGCTCGGGAGGTGTCGCCAATTTGATTGAAAAAAACAACCAGATTCCAAACACGAGGGTGAACAAACAGTTTGAACAACAGTTGAGAGATTCTAGAACTAATATTCAACCTCCCAGCTCAAATAGCTGATTAGCTATAGCCAAGGTTGTAAAACGAGATTTGTGTCCCCTACAGGGGACAGTGGGCCCGAGGAGGTTAATGAAACAATGAACTCAAGTGTCAATAATGAGGTATTCAATATGTTAGCTTTCGATGATGATGTGGCATCGTCCCATACACTAATATTGTTCAATGATTCTAAAATTGCCGCAAAATCTTGGTCAAACGCTAGCGTTGTTGTGTGTCTTTCAACCCACCGAGTATCACATAAAGTACCCAATGATGTTTTAGCCATAGATTTTTTTAGTACAAAAGACCGTTTTGCAGACGCATTAAAACATGAAAGCAGTTCGCGAATTATTCCAAAACAGTTCCTAATACTTTTGACATCTATGCATTTTGATATGGTTAAATTAAGAGAATGGTTATGACATGGTACCCAGACTGCACATTCAGTATATTTCATAATTTCTGCAACCGCTCCACGTTGCTTAGATGACATTATATTACAGGTTTTTTCATCTGTACAGATGCCGACACAATTTTTCAAATTAAATTCATGTTTCTGCAGAATTTTCTTAACCCAATCTGCAAGTACTTTTCCACTTAAAACCGGTTCAGCATTAGAATCTGGTCCAAAGTTTAATTGATGCAAATCAAAAAATCCCACAGTCTTCTCTTATTTCATCTTCTACCACATATCTTATCACGATGCTTAGTTGAGATATTGTGGATACGTCAGTCGTCTCGTCAAACATTATGGAATATAAACCGGCTTTGTTTACATTAAATTTAATTTTACTCACAATTTAATCACCGCAAAATTTAATTAAACTATTTTGAGTTATTTTGGATATGTAAGTTGCGTTCGCAGATGAATTTTGTAGATGCTCCTTCAATGTTGTATCGCCGGATCTTGCTAACAATTTCAAAATTGCCCTAAAATTGCCCTCGTTTGTAATACATCCAGAAGGTTTATTAGGAAAATCATCTAACGAGCCGTCATCTCGATGACCTCTAAATGCAATGTTTTGTCGGCCGATTGTTATGATTACGTCTAAAATATGAGCTAGTCGATTCCGGTTATCCTGAATTTGAATCAAACGTTGAGATGATAACATATTTTCAATTTGATTTTCCGGCTTATCATAATTCTGCAAAAACAAATTACAAATTTCAATGGCATTTTTATGATAGCTTGCACGTTGATGTTTCTCCAAATATCCTTCTGCTCCCAGCAGTTTAGCAAACTTTGTCACAGGTTTAGTGATTAAAGCACCTGCTTCTACATTGCATTTTTCACTACCTACAGATGTTGGACGTTGTATGAAGCAATATTTGCAGAATATTCCTTGCAGTTTTGGTGAATACACTAACAAAGGATATTTTGTTAAATGGCTTTGTTTCAAATAGCGTTTTTCAATTTTTCTCTTTTTTTGTATGTTCTGAGTATGGGAACACATAATTATTTGGAGGTGTAAAAGAATTTTGTAGCAGTTCTTTTTCAAATATTTACTTATGGGTTGATTAATAAAATTTCCAATATATTTGGGAGAATTATCCACTTCTTCAATCTCCCTATTTTGAATTGTTGATGTCGTTGGTGAGTCAATTGTTTCTGCAATTTTGCTTGTTTTGTTTACAATTTGTTCATCATCCTTCTTATCAACTGTCAAAGTTTTTGGTTTTTTTATGAAAAATTTTTCAATAGTATAGTTTGGACGTTTTTTAGACATTTTACCTGCACAAATTAAAATATCAATTAATAAATATCATCATCATTTCCTTTACTCCTCGTGGGAGCATAGGGCATCAACAAACGCTCTCCATCTGATTCTATTCTGAGCCAGGGCCTTTACCTCGCGCCACTCCTTTCCGCTTGCCCTGGCTTCCTGTACGACTGTCCTCCGCCACGTGATTTTTGGGCGGCCTCTCTTTCTTGAACCTTGGGGGTTCCAGTCAAGAGCTTCTTTTGCAATATCCCCCTCCGGTCTTCTAAGTGTGTGTCCGATCCATTTCCACTTCCTTCTTCTTATTTGGGTTTCAAGACGCTCCATATTTGCTTTTTTCCTAAGTTCAATATTTGCTATGGTATTGGGCCAAAATATTTTAAGTATTCTTCTCAGACACTTGTTCGTGAATACCTGAAGTTGTGATACTATGGTGGTAGTCACTTTCCACGTTTCGCTACCGTAAAGAAGAACTGATACTACATTAGATTTGAAAATTTGGAGCTTTAGGTTACGGGAAGTTTTTGTTGAGTTCCACAGATTGTTAAGCATTCCGAATGCCTGTCGCGCCTTCTGTATCCGTTGTTTTACGTCTTTATCAACACCACCATCCTGTGATGGCTTAATAAGGCTTCCAAGGTAGCAAAAACTATCTACTACCTGTACTTGCCTGCCATCTATCTCCAGGTTGCAGGGGGCTGTCGCATTGATCTTTATCAGCTTGGTTTTATCGACATTGATTTTCATTCCCACCTGCATTGCGTGCTTTTTGAGAGCCTCCAACTTTTTTTCCATATCTACTTTCGTGTGGGACAGGAGACAGATATCATCGGCAAAATCTAGGTCTTCTAAATGCCTCACGAGCGTCCATCGAATTCCCCTTGTTTTTTTATTTGCTTTCTTCATGACCCAGTCTAAGACTATGGTAAACAGAAGTGGGGAGAGCGTGCATCCTTGTTTTACTCCCGAATGCACTGTGAAAGGTGTGCCGCGTTGTCCTTGGTGGATTACCATGCAGCTTGCTTCTTTGTATAGTAATTTGATTATGTTTATGTACTTTGTAGGCACCCCGTAGCTGGCTAGTATTATCCACATAAATTCCCTGTCCACACTATCGAACGCTTGCTTGAAGTCGATGAACAGTAGATAGAGTGGTGACTGCCACTCGACCGACTGTTCAACGATGATTCTGAGGGTGTTTATCTGGTCGGTACAGGACCTGCCAGGCCTGAATCCCGCTTGCTCCTTGCGTAGTGTCGGTTCAACCACATTGCTGATCCGGTCGTGAATTATTTTGGAAACTAATTTGTTAATGGTGTTAAGAAGAGTTATTCCTCTCCAATTGGAGCATATACTCAGGTCTCCTTTTTTCGCCAGTTTGATAATTAGGCCTTCTTTCCACGTGGATGGTATTACTTCTGTTTCCTATGCTTCTCGAATTATAGGTGTTATAATCTCGGTGATTCCCTTTATGTCTATTTTAAACATCTCCGAGTATGTCTCGTCAGCGCCAGGCGCCTTGCCGTTTTTAAGGTGTTTGATGGCGGCCTTCACCTCCTCTATGCTTGGCGGGTCGTCTCTAAATCTTCTGTTTCCGCTTGGTGTCATAGGACTTTGTGGTACCTCTTCCAACGGTGTGTTTAGGAGCTCTTGGAAGTGTTCTGTCCAGCGGGTTATTTGCTGTGCCTCGGTTGTGCATAGCTTGCCAATTAATAAATATACCTGATACTTATAATAATGAAATTTCCTGTATGAAAGTATAGTATCAAGTATAGTAAAGTATAGTTTCAAAGACGGCAATATTCATTATTTTTGTTGTGGAAGATTAAGCCGAATTCGCTTTATATCTACTCGTTCATACGGTTCAATGTCCCATAACACACAGATATTGCCGCCTTTGATGTGATGCGACTCGAATTCAAAATAATTTATTGTTGCATTAATACTGCAACAGAAATTTATTTGTATTTAACAATTTATGACAATTATATTTGTATAAAACACTTTAATAATTTGTAGATGAATTTATTAGTTTCTGGATTATAATGATTGCCCACTTTAATAACCTCAGACGTTCACCACAAACATGAAAAGCTTTAAAAAGAGACAGAATTTTTTAACAAATTTCAGTTGCACATGAGCGTAGCTAGGCGGTGCGTATCCACCTATGGCAATATTAGTAAAACTATAATGCGCTGCATGAAGTCAATTTTCAAACCACAGATTCAGACGGATTTTTTAAATTTGCGGGAAAATTATGCTCGATGTAATTTTTTTTTATTGGTACAGCCAGCCAATACTTAAGAAGTTCGAAATCGAGTTTTATGGATTTTCATAATTATGAGTTCCAAGGGGGGGGGGGTAACGATCGCATCCCCCCCCCCTGGATCCGCCAGTGGACTCAACAGTGACCTTTAGTTCGTCATTATTGCCTTTTGATGCGGCCATTTGTGATGTCAACATTTTCATTAACAAATTTGACGAACCAATTTGATACTGTCTGCTGTGTAGTTACACTAGACCCAAATACACCATTAATGTTAAGAACTCATATTTCATAATACTCCGAATTTTCGACAACTCCATTTTTAACGAAAATAATTTTTGTGAAAGGTTTTAATACTTCTACGAGCTTATAATGATGGCTTTTAACAGCCGAGAGTGCAACTTTGCATAATAAAACCTTAAAATTTAAAGCCAATGTCAAATAATCAACGGTTGGGATTGGGTATTATTGGTTTTAAATTTCATCCTTGACGACCTGATAACACGCTACGTAGTGTATGATTCTTTAAAATGAAGTTATATCAACACTATAGATATTACGATATTTACTTTCGTATTTGTTAAAATGGGTAATCTACAAACTTCAGCCACTACAGTATTCAAACTAATGATTCTACATAATATGTAAACCATTATTATATAGGCTGTTAAATATTACGGAGATTTTTGTTTAAATATTGTTTTACCTAAATACATTTCAGATTATTTTAGGATTTTTATATGTTGATTGTGAATTTTTGAGGCTATAATTTATTGGAAAATATTTGGCTTTGACAAAATGTGAAACGTTATTAATATTTTGTAGGGTTTATATTGATTGTGATAATTTAAAAAGTTCGTAGTTTCAGTCTGCGATAGTCTGGTCCTAACTCGACAATAATTATTGTGTTTTTTTTTTCTTAATTCAAAGTTATTTTTTGCGAATTTGTTTTTGTGTTTCTAACAATAATTTGATAAATGTGGCAGATGTAATCGTAGTCAATTATACAAATTTATATTTGTTTTGTTCATTAAATATATTTTTACCATAATAGTTTAATGAGACTGGGTGTAGATACTTACACAAATTGTAATTTTCGTTGCACATTTATCGATTTGTACATTTTATTATAATATATTTTTTTTAACTTGTAGGCACAAATATTGGACTGTTTTTTGTCTGTGTATTCTTGAAAAATACATACCTGCATTTTTTTCTCTTATTATTAAAAAATACCAACAACAATAAACAATAAATGTATTTTTTATCTGTTATAATAAATTCACTTTTATGTACTATGTAAGCATGTATTTTTTTGTTTATCTTGCTTTTGGTAGTTGAAAACGCATATTTTTGCGTTTAGTTTTAGCATCTACTACTAGTTGAGCTTGGCGCTTCAGAAATCCCCTCGACGGAACTTCCTCTTCTTCATCGGATCCTAAAAATATAATCAGAATTATAACACCAAAAATGAAACCACACATCGGACTTAATTTTAAAAAGATTAAAATTCAGATCTCCTAACGAATAAATTTTTTTTTTTTTTTAATATTCCAATTAAAAACTGCCAAGAATCAATTTCAACAACCAAATATCAAATACAAATCTAAATTTATTGACAATTTGATAAAATTTCAGCAATAGTTTAGTACTTTACCTGGGGGTGGTACTGGGGTTGGAGATCCATGCTGTGGTAAGGGTGTTCTTCTTGTTAATCCTATATAAGGGGCCGGTAACCACTTTTCTTCTTGTAGATCTATTTCTTCCACCTGAAAAGTTCATTTATGGTTTTTTATATTTCGCTCAATTTTTTTGGGGAATTATTTATAATTAATGACAATAACAAGAAAGACTTGATTAGAAACAATCAAAACTAGAAACTAGATATGACTAGATAGACTAGATAAACAAAATTAGACAGAAAAGACTAGACAGATAAGACTAAAAGTGGTTCGGGGGAAGCTCTCACTAAACCCCCTATTCCACCTTGGCTTTAGTATGCGCCACCCTGGTATCGCATATTTTGCATTAATTCAGGATGGACAGCCCGGGCGGTTAATGAAAACCGCCCTAGTTGTTGTCTCCCCGACCAGGATTCGAACCCGGGTCTCCCGCATTGAAAGACAGATAAGACTAGCCAGAGAAGTCTAGACAGAAGAATTGTCAGGCAAGACAAGATTAGACAGATAAGACCCCACAGAGAAAACTAGATTGACAAGACTAGACAGAAAAAACACAAATATCAGTAACACAACAGAAGAAAAGTAGATCGTCTTAAAACCCCTTATTCAAAACACGAGCCAAAAGTATTCAAAGCACCAAAAGACAACAAAGAAAGAATGGATGACAAAAGAAATTCTTCAGCTACTCAGAAGACACGCTAAACAGCTAAATACCAGCAAAAATAAAGAGATTCATAAAAAGATAAAGCTGCAAATAAGACTTGCTAAGGAAAGATGGCTAACAGCTAATGAAATTGAACAACTGGATTCTACACATGATAACTTTAATATGCAAAGTAAAGAAAATGACGAGAACCAGCAGGATAAAAACGCCATCAAGTTTAACTGATGATAATGGCAGACTTGTAACCGAAGTCACAAACAAAGCGGAGGTATGGGAAAAGTATGTACTAGAACTTTTCAATAACACCAGATCAGGCCACCATAATAATACCGCTGCTAGTAACGACTGACCGACCATTACAAAAGAAGTTCAAAAAGCCATAACTTCAATGAAGAATGTGAAAGCAGCCGGCCCAGATAACATCCCCTCTGAAATGATTCAACTATGATACAAGTTGCACCCAGAATTCCTAAACATCATCGCTGACTTATTTAATCAAAGCTGCAATACGGGACAAATGCCAGCAGACTGAATGACCTCTATGTTTGTTACAATCCCCAAGAAGCCATCTGCGAAAAGATCCGACTGATGCTAACACATGCGACTGATCGAATATAGACTGATCAGCACAATGAACCACATTGGCAAGATATTTTTAAAGATCATACATGCCAGGATCTATCGTAGGTGCGAGGAACATGTGGGAGAGACGCAGTTTGGCTTTCGGAATGTGCTCGGAACGAGAGAAGCCATCTCCACAGTCCAAATCATGATACAGAGCTGTAGAGATATGTGACGAGATGGCATGTTTGTTTCATTAACTTGGCCAAAGCGTTACACTGTACAACATGATACATTGATTCAGGTGTTACAGGAAACCGGCGTAGATAAGAAATACTTAAGAATTATCGTAAACCTGTATTGGCACCAGACAACTGTCATAAAAGTGGACAACATCATCTCACAAGAAGTATGCATCCGGAGAGGCGTGAGGCAAGGTTGTGTACTATATCCAATCTTGTTCAACATACGAGGTCTGTTAGAAAAGTATCCGACCTTTTTTTATTTTGAAAACCTGAGGGATTTGAATCAAGCGCGCTTGCATGAGCCGACCTTGCACCTACGTACGCATGCGTGAATTTTTTCCCGCCTGTAGATAGCGTTAGTTGCTGTCGAGCAGTGTTCGAGTGACGTAGTGTGTAGTGCTCTCGGCGGTTTTTCAATGCAAGTAAAAATCACCAAAGAGTACTATAGGGATGTCCTACATCGCCTACATGATGCTGTGCGGCGCAAGCGACTGGAGTTGTGGTCATCAGGAAATTGGCGACAATGCTCCAGCACATTCTTCGCACTTGGTTCACAATTTTTTGGCGAAAAAATTTGACTCCTCTGGTTCGACAGGCTCCTTAATCTCCTGATATGGCCCCCTGCGACTTCTGGCTATGCCCCAAAGTCAAGAGGCCATTGAAAGGAACATTGCAACCATAGCCGAGCCAAAGTCGATTCTGAAAGAGGCTTTTTCGGAATGCTTCCAACAATGCCGGCACCGCTGGGAGAAGTGCGTGGAGTCCCAAGGAGACTACTTGAGGGTGATTAGATTTCCAACGCTCCAGGTATGCCAGTTTTTTTTACCGGCTAAAGGTCGGATACTTTCGGCTAAAGGTCGGGGTAAAACGAAGGTTTTAAGATGAATGGCGAAAACATCAATAACATACGTTACGCTGATGATACCATCATAGTAGCAAACACCTTGAGTATAATGAACAAGGTCAAAACCACAAGCGAACGGTATGGACTCAGATTAAACACCTCAAAGACAAAATACATGGTGATATCTAAAAACGAGGGCCCACACCAAGGTACACTAATACTCGGCAATGAACCCGTTGAGAGATTAGAGAAATATGTCTACCTGGATGGATACCCTCATAAATGACTACTCCAAAGAAATTCAAGAATGGAACAGGCCAGATCTTCTTTCTACAAACTAAAGAAAATGTTCTTCTCCAGCGACTTGTCACTTTCCCACATCACATTCCCCTTAAAATCCGAATGGTAAGGTGCATGCCTGTCCTATATGGCGTGGAGGCCTGGACATTGACAGAGGCGACGCAAAATCGGCTGGAGGCTTTCGAGTTTTGGATATATAGACGCATTTTGCGCATATCATGGATCCATCAAATCACAAATGAAGAAGTACTCCAACAAATCGGTAAAATTAGAGAACAGCTCAACATCGTCAAAGAAAGAAAGCTGCCATACTTAGGGCTTATAATGCGAAATGACAAATATCGCATATTACAATTTGTCATGCAAGGAAGAGTAGAAGGTAGAAGAGGACCAGGCAGACGACTTAACTCCTGCCTTAAGAACTTACGCCAGTGGTTTGGCCTAACATCAGTTGATAAAGCTAAGATTGCCATGCTAATCGCCAACATCCTCAACCGATAGGGCACTCTAAGAAGAAGAAGACAGAAAAGACAAGACAGGCAAGGCTAGACAGAAAAGATTAGACATCTTATTTGTTTATTCATAAACATAACTTATGTGGCCAGCACTCCGTCCAGATGGACACTATGCTATTTAATGCTATGCTATGCTAATTTAAATAGTAATTTAATCCTAAACTCCTAAAGGTCATGATCTAGTTCTTTAATTTTGCGCAGTTTGTATTAAACGTCTGCCACCATTCACTATTTTTATCAATTATGATGAGGTCCTCCTCGCTCCTTGGCCAAGGACATCCTGCCTTAGTCATGCTTATTTTTTCATACATGAGCGGCTGTATCTGCCTCTCCGCATGTGCAGAGCGGAGACAGCCTCTTCCCGACTCTATGTATAAACGTTAAAATTACCATGGCCGATTATCAGTTGAACCAGGTCATCACCTGGTGTGTGAGTCTTATATCAATGTTCTTCCATTTCTCAATTGCAGGAATAAATTTTTTGGTACAAACTCCAGTTGTGGCCTTATCCCATCGCTCTTGCCACTCTCTATTGATCTTGACTGATAGTCCTGCAAGGCCAGGTACTTTGTTGTACGTGATTGGCAATTGGTTTATTTCGTGGCTGGTATTCTCTGTTCCTGAAGCCTGCCTTGCAAGGTATTACACTCTTTCGTTTCCTTTATGACCTACGTCAGCCTTAACCCAGTGCAGCGGAAAATTAGCACTTTGTCGGATTTCATGTGCCAGCAGCCATGTTTCCAAAAGGAGCTCGGTTGGTTTTGTCATATATTTTAAGGCATTTAGAGCGGCTCTGCTGTCCGAGAGGATTGAACATTAAGGATTGATCTATGCTCCGATCTAATGTACCTTAGTGCTCTGCTGATGGCTACGAGTTCCACCTGGAAAATGGAACAGTACTTCTCTAGTCTAATAATCTCATAATGTACCTCAACAACTTCAATATATACCACAAATGCTGCTCCTAGGCCAACTTTAGATTTCGAACCATCAGTATAGACTGAATGAAACACTTGCAGTGTTGTTATGCGTTGAATAGTATTCTACTGGTACTATTCAACGCATAACAATACTCCAAGCGTTTCAGTCTATACTGATGGTTCGAAATCTAAAGTAGGCCATAAATTCTGCCGGGTATTGAATGTGGAATATACAGATTTTCTGATCCATTAGACTTGGAGACACGTCAATCTCGGTAAGATCTTTTAGTGTAGCCTCGCCTATTGACTGCCTTGATCCATATAATGCGACTTCTTTTAGTGGTAGGTCAACTGGAAGAAGCCCCGAGATAACGCAAGCCGCCTCTAGCTCGAAAGTAGGAAGCTCTAGCTGCTTTTAAGGTGAATATACGCTGTACCCCGAGGAGTTTAAGTTTTTCCCGGACCCCGCAGGCTTTGTTTCAGATATAGGTGCCATATAGGATGCCTGGTTCAATAGATCCACTATAAATTACTGCTATGTTGGCTTTCGCCAACCCCCATTCCTTCCCGATTCTTACCGCAGTCTTGAGCAATATTGCTTGGAAGTAATACAGGCTTGTTTAATGTGTGGTTTGAAGTAGAGACACCTGTCGATAATGATCCCTAAATATCTAATATGGTCCTGCCATTTGATTTTGACTCCGCCGAATCTAAATGCTGGTCATCTTTGCATTGGGGATCTGCCAAAGAATAATGCTTCTGTTTTCAAAGCATTGACAAGACATGTCTATAACATGCAAGACTAGGCAAATAAGAATAGGCAGAGAGGACTAGACAGACAAGACTAGATAGACAAGACTATAACACTCATAACAAACAGCTAGAAGATAACCCAACGTTCGGACAACAACATGGAATATTATAAAACAATTTACAGGTTACAAAACAATTAGTCTCTTTCGATGGTATTGAATAACCAAATTTATTGTCTAAATATATATATATATATATATATCAACAATTTCTTTGCAGATAAAGCGAATAATCGATCTGAAGCACAACCTAGAAGACCATTTGTAAATAAAATAGTAGAAATTCATAATGCAATCTTTCTAAATCCAATTTTCGAAGAGTTATGGAATACCATTTGTAGTCTTAAAAGTAAAAAAGTTCCGATATTCTTGGCAGTAAAAAATGTCATTTCCAGTGTGCTTTTCAGCACAGTTCTTAGTCCACTACAGCATATCATAAACAATTCAATTTGGGGTATTTCCTGATAGTTTAAAGATGGTGATGGAAATCTCTACAAGTTTTAAAGCTGGTGAAAATACGCCAATCAGTAATGACATACAAATTAACATTTTTTCAACATTTTTTGAAAGATCTTTGAGAAACTGATATGTATTAGATTGCAGTCTTTTACAAGCAAACATAAAATCAAAAGCCAACAACAGTATAGCTTCATAAAGGGGAAGAGCACAGATACCGCATCCTATTAATTTATAGCGGATATAATTCAAAACTTGGATGCAAAAATATACCCCATGGAATGTTACCTGTCAAAAGCCTACGACTTAGTCGACCATCTTAAAAAGCTTAAAAGGAAGCTTTTTAAACTGTTATTGAACATCATAACATTAATTTTTGTACAAAAAAAAAACTGTATTATTTTTTATTTTCCATTATTTTTTATTCCCCCTTATTTTTTCCTGTATTTTTCCTGTATTTATATTTTAATCTTATTTTTGTCTTCTATTTATATTTATATCTCTATTTTTTGTTGGCATATATATGCAAAGATTAGTTGCCAACATATTTCATTTAGATATTGTATATATCTTAAATATTAAAATAAAACTTTTTGATTTGATTTGACTCTACAGGCAAGACCAGATACAAAAGATCAAACAAACAAGACTAGACAGACAGATAAGATTTTTACGTAGCAAACACTCTTGAGTTAACTTATGAAGTGGCCACCCAGTAACTTCCCGAACATCTTGGAACTGCTCCACGCATAACTTCAAGATGTCGCTGAGCGAGAAACGACATAAAGTATGACAGGACGGCCTCCAAGGAGAGAGCGCACCAGAGACTTATGGACCGATGGCAGACAAGATGGGATAGCCATGCTTCCGTGTCCACTGAGTGCTTGTGTTAGATAATAGTTTGGTTCTCCGTGTTTCCGAGTTACCCATTTTTCGACATCATTTATTAACAGCCTTGTCCATTGTCCATCACTTGCTACCCACTCCTTCTGTCATGCCCGTTGTAGTTCAGTCCGTGTCATCCTTTTGGCTTCTTTTTTATTAGCAATTGGTTTGATTTGTTTAGTTGAGTAGATGCTAAATCTCTCTTAAACTAGTAACTCAATTGGAGGAATGCCTGCTATTACCAAGGACGCCTCCCTTGATACAGTTCTGTAAGCGCTACTAGTTCGAATTGCTAGCATTCTCTGGACCGCTCCCAGCTTGTGTTTGGTGGCTTTCACGCTCATAGCCCTGGCCCATACAGGGGCCCCATAAAGCATTGCAGAGTGTTGTTGCAGCCTGTTTCTCTTGGGTCCTCCTACATTAGGCATGAGCCTCTCTAGTGCACAAAAAGTTTTGTGAGCATTGTCGGCAGCTTTTTTGGCATGTTCCCTGAATGACAAGTTTTTATCTTAAAGTCTCTAAGTTTGAAAAATACGTCGACAATTTTTCTCATGCCTCTTAAGAGTGCCTCCGTTTTTTTCAGGTGCCAGCTTGAGCTATTTATCTACCATCCATTTGTCTATTAGTAGCAATTAGTAGCTTCATTTGCTCTCCGCTTTAGCTCATCCTCGGTTCTGCTACATACCACCACGGCAAGACCGTTTGTAAAGTCAACAGCCCTACTCCTTCTGGCATCTGAGAACCCCATCGTACACTATATTGGGCCCATGACTGATCCTTGTGGAACACTGCTATGAGTCTTTTTCGTAGAGCTGTAGCTGTCTGATTCGATGACAATTGTCCTTTCAGATAGGTAACTATCTATAATCGCTATCAGGTATGACGGAAAGCTGCGTCCCGTGATTCTTAAAACGTCTTGCCAACAGGCCGAGTTAAACGCATTGCGCACATCTAGCTTAATTAAACCGCATATTCTTCCATTTCTCCTAGTACCCTTTTTAACTTTGTTGAGAGCTTCAATTGTAGATCGCCCTTCCCTAAAACCGTACTGGTTGTTAGTTAGGGAGATCTTTGCCGGTCTTCAGTTCTCTTAATTCTTTGCGGCAGCAGCTGCTCCAGTAATTGACCTGCGGTGTTCATCAGGTATAGGGGCCTGAACGATGTTACTTCGTTGGGCAGCTTGTCACCTTTACTTAACAGTATCAGCCTAGCCTTTTTCCAGATCTGCGGGAAAGCATCTTCTTGTAGGGCCCTATTCATGTCGCTTAGGACGTACTGGGGTACAACATTTCAAGCAGTTTTAATGATGTCGGAAGGAATCATGTCCTGCCCAGGTGCTCTGCCTTTGCTAAATCGCACGAGTTCTTCGGTTGTAAATTATAAGACTTCACTGCACGTCGGTTTCTCCCTAATCCGTGCCGGGTGGATTGGGAATAGAGCACGGACAATTTCCTCTATCAATCAGGGTGTGGTATAATACATGTTTGGGCTCCGGAGCTTTAGCTGTCTAGTTGCAATTTCGTAAGCATCTCCCCAGAGGTTCTCATCGATTTTCGCGCATAGGTTTGCCCAGCATCTCCTCTTCTCGCTATTTATCATTCTCCGCAGCGTTTTCCTGAACTATACTTACTTTAGCCTGAGCGCTTCTTTCCTTGCCGTCGTCTCTGCGTATTTCTTTTTACATCTCGAGTAGGTACGTCCGGCCTGCCCACAGATCTTTCTGGCAATGTTGATCTCATCGGTCCACCAGTACACTTTTTTCCTTGCATGTTCTGGTCGTGTCAGTCAGCCGGTTCTTTGTTTATTGTGCAAGGACATCTGCAACTTTTTCCGCAATTATATTCTTAGTTCACCAGCCCCTGTGGTATCTGCTCCAGCTGGATTGCGTCCCGGTTTGTCATGGACATATTCTTGACCCTGCCTACTAAAGAGACGATAGCAAGCGTAAGGTCAACTATGGAGCTATAGACAGGCTAGACAGACTATACAGACTAGACAGAGTACACAGACTAGACAGACTATGCAGACTAGACACAGGTGATTTTAACTGCAAATCACCAGAATGGGGCTCAAGAATAATGGATAGAAGAGGCGAAGTTCTGTCTGAAATGATAGCGAGGCTGGACCTAGTGATCCTTAACGAGGAAAACTCTTTTACATTCCGAAGAAGAAATACCGGATCGGTTATCGATGTTGCAATAGCATCGGAAGGCATCGCAGCTAGGGTGGAGAGGTGGAGAGTACTAGAGGACGCCACCCATAGCGACCACCAATATCTGGAATTTAGCCTGAAAACGAACCCAGAGAGTCAACAGAGAAACACTACCATCGAACATGGAAACGGAGACGGATGGCTGTTGAAGAAACTCGATAGCACTCAGCTAAGAGCGACGCTGGAAGTAGCTAAGATGCATGGAGAGTTGCAAGGACTCTCAGAGATAGGTGACGTAGATCGACTTGTAGAATATGCGGCCGAAACCATTACAGCAGCGTGCGATGCTTCGATGACAAAGTGCAAAGCCTTAAATGGAAAAAAGTCAGTTTACTGGTGGAACGCTGAAATCAATAACCTAAGGAAGAAGTACGTTACGGCATGCAGGCCCAATACAATAGAAGGCGGCGGCAAAACGCAACAGACAGGATGGCTGGACAAGAAGTGACCTGGACGTGAATTTAAAAAAAGCGAGAAAAGTCTTGCGCATGGCCATCAAAAATAGCAATCAGAAATGCTGATTCGAACTCTGCCGATCCATAAATGAAGACCCATGGAGCCTCACATATCGAATTACTACGAAAAAACTTATGGGTAGACAACTGATACCTGGGATATCGTGCCCACAACGGATGAGAGAAATACACACTAAATATACATTGGGACTTTCGTGACACCCTTTCAGCGTAGAGGAGATCTTTGAGGCTAGGAAACGATTACTGTCAGGGAAAGCACCTGGTCCAGACCATATACCAAATGAGATCATCGCAGAAGTGGTGGAAATGTGGCCAGAGTTGTTGCTGGAAACTTACTATGCGTGCCTTCGAAAGGGAATTTTCGCTACGCAATGGAAAAGACAAAAACTCGTCCTACTGAGAAAAGGAAAAGGGGACAAACCATTGGAAGAGCCATCGTCATACCGAGCGATATGCCTCCTGGACAACATAGGGAAACTTCTTGAAAGCCTATTACTTAAGAGACTTGAGACATACATCGAAAACAACGGAGGACTGTTCCAATGGCAGTATGGTTTTCCAAAAGGTCGATCAACCGTGGACGTTATTGCTGATGTAATTACAGTAGCAGAAAAGGTCGAAACTGGAACACGGCAATCGAAAAGTTATTGTGCATTAGTGACCCTTGACGTTAAAAACGCCTTTAATTCAGCCAGGTGGGATGTAATCATGAAGGCCATTAGCATAGCAAGACAGACACCAGAATACTTGAGAAAGATGATAAGCAGCCACTTGAGCGACCGACAGTAGATATACCACACGGACTAAGGTGAAGTTGAATATGAGGTAACGGTGGGTGTCCCACAACGATCGGTCTTGGCACCATTCTTGTAGAACATTATGTACGATGGCTTGCTAAACCTAGACTTGCCTAGAACAGCGAGAATAGTTGGGTTCGCATGATGACGCCGCAGTGGTGGTGTCAAACGGAAGCGATATTCAGACCACCGAAACTCGTTCTAGAAGGGCAAAATATCCCTTTATCGAAATCATTGAGGTACCTTAGCGTCCAACTCGATAGCGTTCTGAGATACACAGACCATATAGCCAAAACAGCGAAAAGGGCAGCATGTACAGTGACAGCTCTGGTAAGGTTGATGCCGAACATTGGAGGGGCGAGGGAATTGAAACGGAAACTTCTCAACAATGTGTTTCACTCAAAAATTCTCTACGCGGCGGAAATATAGGCGGTCGTAACGAAAAAGGTTGGAACGAGAAAACAACTTACAGGAGTACAGAGAAGAAGTGCTCTAAGAATAATCTCTCTTTCTCTTTCTGCCTACAGAACGGCTTCGGAGACCGCGGCGCTGGTACTTGCAAGCACGCCCCCAATATACTTACTGATTCGCGAGAAACAAGAAGTGTACGAAGACCTGCACCAACACAGAGCGAAAAACGAAGTAAAACATGAGAGAACAGCCGCCAAGGAGAGAGCATGTAAGAGACTCATGGACCGATGGCAGACAAGATGGGATAACGACACTAGTGGAAGGTGGACACACAGACTTATCCCTAACGTAACAGCATGGTACGAAAGGTCACACGGACGTATGAGTTACCATCTTACACATGCGCTCACTGGTAATGGGTGCTCCAACGCATACCTCGAACGGTTTAAAAAAAGAGATACTGCGGAGTGTTTTTATTGCGGTCATATCCCAGACGACGCACAACACATTATCTTCGTGTGTACAGAATCAGAGAACGAAAGAACACGCCTTGCGGAGACACTAGGCGGTACAAAACTAGAAGAACAGAACATCATGGAAGTTATGTTAGGAAGTGAGCATAACTGGGATGCAGTACAAGCTTACTACTAGACGGACTAGACTAGACGGACTAGGCAGACTAGACATACTGGACAGACTAGACAAACAAGACTGGATAGACAAGACTAGACAGATAAGTATAGACAGACACGATTAGATTAGACAAAACATTTCTTACTAAAGTAACTTGTGCGTTAGACCAGATGGACCAGATGTCCAATTGAAACCTAGAGTTTCCATTAAAAACAACAAATGGATCACTTATGAAATAATCAAAGAAGGTAAGCAATTAAAGAATCTGTACTAGCTGTGTTATACCCTCAATGATTTAGACCCCATTGATGTCTATATTTAGTAAAGCTACGAAAATCAGGCTGCTCTCTACTTTAATTTTCCCAATTGCATCATACGCGGCTAAAACCTGATCGATCAGACAAGCGGACAGAAAAAAAATAGATGCATTTGAAATGTGGTTTTACCAACGAATGCTCCGAATATCAATGACGCAGCACCGCACCAATGTATCGATCCTAGAAGAACTAAAAATCGAGGACAGACTGTCCAAGAGAATAAACCGGAACAAAGTGCGGTATTTCAGACACGTCTCCAGAAGACCGGATGCATTAGAAAAGCTGGTGGTTCAAGGCAAAGTCGACGGAAGAAGATCACGAGGAAAATTTCCAATCCGATGGGTAGACGGAATCAGAAGGTTGACTGGACTCTCTCTGCATGAGGCCACAGAACTAGCCCAGAACAGAGAGGAGTGGTGAGAGTAATAGGACCGAGGAGGATGCCTATAAAATTAAACAACATCGATAGTGTAAACGCATAGCCACAATAAAATGGAGGTATTTCCTGAACAAAATTCAAAAATCTAAAAACAAACCTTAGCCCTAGATTTATTTTTAGATAAAAATAAAATTGGGCAATCATTAATCAGACCTCACGGAGACATAAAACAATATCGCTCAAGATAAACAATACAGTAGTATCGGACAAAGAAGTTGCTGATGTATTTGCTTCACATTTTTCCAGTATGGCCCTGAGCATAACCAGGGAACACTCTCCATTGACATCGGAATCTATGTGTACTACATACCATCTTAGTATCCTACATTCCTTCTTTATGCCTGTCATAGAATCTGCTGACCTTCATAAGGTTATTTCAAACATTGGCAACTCATCTGGCAAAGATAGATTTTCAATAAAAACTATAAAAGCCGTTTTAGACGTACTCGAAGGACCACTGTTTGAACCTTACAAGAAATCCATAGAAAAAGGAATTTATCCCCTGCGTCTAAAAATACCTTTAGTAATTCCTTTACTTAAGAAATCGGACGGCTGTAACATTACTAATTATAGACCAATTTAAATCGTGTCTACTTTTTCAAAAATATATGAACAGTTGATTTATAACAGAATGGTAGAATATTTAGAAAAATATAACTTCATGACCAATTGCCATGGGTTTAGAGCTTATAGATCTGTAGAAACGGAAACGAGCAGACTAGTTAAATTTATACTTAAAGTGATGACGCAGGGAAACGTGTAATGGGTCTCTTTTTCGACCTTTCCAAGGCTTTTGACACCGGCAATGTGGATTTTAACTTATCCAAACTAGAAAATTATGGATTTCGAGGTACCTTCGCAAGATTAATTCAATCCTTTTACAGTGATAGAAACTTAATTAGTTCTAGTTTGGTTCGATATCAACATATTTGTGCCTCAGGGATCTGTTCTAGGACCGCTTTTGTTTCTACTCTTCGTGAAAGATCGTCCGCGCCATATAAGTGCAGAAACTATTCTTTCTGCAGACGATATGAATATGGCAGTATCTGGCACCAACATAGAATAGCTGGAAGCCAAGGTTGCGCATTTTCAACTTATTATTGACGACAAAAGGCACAACCTAGCAACATTTAGGGGTGCTGATATCCACGCTTAGCTAGTCATATCACGGCGAGCATGTATGCAAAAAAACTAGCAAATACATACTTCGCAATTAAAAAAATCCAATTAAAAGACTCATTGGTCAAAGAAGCAGTAATAAGTTTGTACTATGCCGTGGTTTATTCACATATTGCTCTCCACGTACAAGCTTCTACTGTCAACAGATGTTTTATCATGTTTGTTGTAATATTATGTAAATTTATTACAGATTTCATTTATTAAATTTTATTACTCATGCGCGAAAAGTACTTCTTGACGTAGATTATTTGATACGAAAAATGTCACATCTCGTTGTCTTTCCACATAACCTGGTTAACGCCCGCAAATATTCAATATCGATAGGTTACATTAAAATAAACAAGTAAATAAAAATAAATGAACCCAATCAAGCCCTCGATTTTAAAAAGTGACATGAAGTGTCACTTTTTTTGTGAAGAAATTTGTTTCATTACAAAATAATAATAAAAATTAAAGACAACGTTTTAAAATGTCCATTACTTCTCAGTCCATAGCTCTTCAATATCATAATGGACCGAATAATAGAGCAAGTGCGTAAGGTAAACCATGGATACAAGATGGGAAAACAACAACTTAAGATTATCTGCTCTGCTGACGAGGCAACGCTATTCGTGGACACAGAAGACGAAGTACAATGGCTCTTACATGCATTCAACAAAGCTGCAAATGTTAATATGGAAATATCAACCACCAAAACAAAAAGCATGGTAATTGCCAGGGAATTATGCAGAAGCAAGCTAGAACTAAACAATAAAATAATAGAACACGTCTTCGAGTTTAACTTCTTGGGAACAACAATATCACCTTACGGTGACCTCAAGAATGTCGAACGAAACCAGATCAACAAATAGCAGGAGCCTTGAGAACAACTATCTGGCAAAATGCATGCATATCAACTAAAACCAAAGTCAGAATATACAAATCATGCGCAAGACCCGTAACGACATACACAGTAGAAACACGAGCCAACACAGCAGAGACCAATAGGTTGGCTCGCACCAATGAAATTACTAAGAGCAATAACGGGAAACACACTCAAAGACCAAAGAAGGAGTAAAGAAATTCGGGAAGAATGCGAGACAGATGACGTGGAGAGGTGTACACTTATCTAGGATGAACACATATCTAGGATGGAAGATCACAGACTAGCAAAAATCGCGGAGACGGAAAACCAGCATCATGTCGACCAACAGGACGACCACCTAAGAGATGGAAGGACAGCTGGTCGTCAGAATCTCAAGATCATGTGCAATGAGGATGGGAAAAAATAAGCCTTCCGGACAAGGCTTCGGGAAAGAAGAAGAAGTTTTAAAATGAGTGTAAATTGATACCGGAGACTGAGGTGAGTTCTTATGACAAATCCACACCACCGGAGACAATTGAAAAAGCAAATTCTTCATTTTTGATTCCATTTTTTTTATGGCTCCTGGACCCCAAACTTGTATTAGTGCATGAGTAATAAAAAATATTCTTTGTAACACCGGCGAAATTGTCTATTTCCCACTCGAGCGAATGTGAGCCCAATTTGACCCCCGCGAAAAATTGACAACTTTTCGCTCTAGTTACAAAATATACTATTTCCCCTAGTTTATTATTTTGTACTATTTTGTATTGCTGTTTGTACAATTTTACTTATTTGATGAAATAAATTATTTTTAATTTGATTTGACTAGCCAAACAAAACTAGGAAGACAAAACTAGATATACAAGACTAAATAGCTTTATTTTCTTTTAGACAAACAAGACTAGTCGTATATAGAAGACAAAAACAAATAGTGGTAGGCACGATTTTCTTTCTTTTATTGGCGTTTCTCTATAATATATTTAATTTTGTAGTTGGTGATTCTGTTGGTGTTTGGAAAATGAATTGAATTCAGTCGGTTGCATCGGTTGCATTTTTTATTCAAGCAGGGATTTAGTTTTTCTCCTATTTTACCTTATCGGAATAAAGGCGATTCTAGTTGGGAACGTGTTTGGCCTGTTCAATAATAAACGTATAAATTTTATATCGTAATTTTTACATTTCAAAACGTACCGAACATTTTTCTCATTTTTCTTTCCTTTACGAGAAATCGAAAAAATGTGAAATAAGTAAAGGGAAATACCAGAAATAATAGCCACTTGTGATATTTTTTTACTAGTGCCAATGAAAATAATGTTTTGTTTTTTCGCATTTTAAGTTAAGGCTATTTGTTATTTAAATCTTATTAATAATGTTTATTGTATTATACAGTGTGTTTGAAAAAGAACTCGAGCAGTTTTAAGTATAAATTTAATGTTGAAATTAATGAAAAACTGCACCAACGAGTACGTACAATAGAAAAGAGTACTTTCAAGTTTTGTTTTAACATTAACGGACTTACTAACACAACGTGGGATACATTTGTTGGCCTGAACACGTCGAGACGATATTCCACTAATCGCCATGTATTCACAAACATATAGGGTGTAACTGTCCCAACCACCGCGACGATTCTTTCGCGTAAATGATTGTGTCGGAACTTTTCACTATACACAACATTTGGTACATACGTATTAACGCTACCACCGCTCCATTTTTTAATGCCGCCAATCTACTTACATTTTTATGATAAATCATAAAATAAAACACTTTATTTAAAATTAAAACATTTTCAAAATTCAACACACACAATTGAAACACTCTTGAAACACACAATTCAAACACTTGAATTGAAACAAAACAATTTTTTTTTTTAAATTTCAGAATTTTGGTGAAAAATGGGTCGATATAGAGTTTAACATAGATTCAAAATTATCTCTATTATCTTTCACCTGATGCTGTCGCCATATTAAATCTGATAAATAAGATTGCAAATGATGTATCGCTGTCCCCCTATGTCTCTTGTTCCTCCAGTTAGCACTGCCCCACATTCTCTCAACTGTTTGTGTATGAACTCCTGTATCAGGATCAATACCATCACCACATAAATTGCATCCACTTTGTAGTGGAAAGACATAGGCCTTGTAAAAAATGAATAATTTTGTAAATGGTTTGTTATATAACTAGAAGGTGTAATATTTTTTCTTATTTCGGAGAAATATTTGGGTTTTTGTAATAAAAAAATTGACGTTTACTTCACAATAATTCGTGACGTGTATGACTGGTCACATAACTAAGAATGTAGATTCAATTGGGTCAGCGTTGCCAAATTTAATTTTCACAACATATTTATTTGACCTAATCTAACCGGGGTTAAACCAACGGTCCTTTCCACATTGTCCTATATTGGATCGAGAGTTCGCGCTGCCGCGCGTAAGTATGTTGTCCTGATTTATCTGCCCGCTTCGCGGAGTCCAACCTAATCTAACCGGGTTAGAAACCAACGGTTAAGGGATTGCCCGCCGGGAAGCGGGTAGATAAACCAAGACCACATACGGGCGGCCGCGCGAACTCTCGATCCAATATTGGCCAATGTGGCAAGGACCGTTAGTATAACCCAGGTTAGATTAGGTTGCCCGCCGCGAAGCGGGCAGATAAATCAAGACAACATACGCGCGGCAGCCCGAACTCTCGATCCTATATAGGACAATGTGGCAAGGATTGTTGGTTTAACCCCGGTTATGTTAGGTTGCCAGCCGCGAAGCGGGCAGTAAAATCAAGACAACATACGCGCGGCAGCGTAAACTCTCGATCCAATATAGGACAATGTGGCAAGGATCGTTGGTTTAACCCCGGTTTTAGATTAGTACAAATAATTTTTGGAAGCCAATTTTGTATATACTTTACACAAATATGTGACAGAAAAATTTAAATTATTTATAATATGTTCAGAAAATTAAATTTGGCAACGTTGATGCAATTGTATCTACATTCTTAGTTATGTGACCAGTCATACACGTCAGATTTTACATCACGTCTGAATTGTTGGGAAGAAAACGTCAATTTTTTTTATTACAAAAACCCAAATATTTCTCCGAAATAAGAAAAAATATTAAGCCGGGGTTATATTAAGCCACTCCGCGTGTCGCAACGCGTGGGATTGCAATCGGTTACATACATTTATTATAGGGTGACCACACTTCCCGATTTTGGCGGGACTGTCCCGCTTTTTGGAGGCCTGTCCCGCGTCCCGCCGATTTTTATAAATGGCCCGCTTTTTAGAAAATATCTGAATTTCTAATTTTTAATATAATGTAATATATAATACAATATTTTTGCACATATTCCCATAAAATCTCCTTTTTTAATGTCATCCAATTTCTGACTTCTTTCAGAAAATTCGTCGTTTAATGGCACCTTGTTCTGAAAATTTCATTAAGTGACATTAAAACAGAGATTTTATGGGAATATGTGGAAAAATCTTTTGAATATATTACATTTTCCGAAGATTAATTAATATTTGCGAAAATGATCTTTTTGATGAGGAGTTATTAGTAAAGTTACGTTACTGATGAAAAAGTTAAATGTTGGTTGTCTGCAAATGTGGAAACATACAAAAAGTGGACGGAGTTATTCCTTCATTTTAAACAGAATAATATTATCAAAATATTTTGATAAGGAATATTATTCGCTTTAAAATGAGAATTTAAATTTGTTTTAAAATGAGAAACAGGAAAAACAGTTGAACATTAAACTTTAAAATCTATATTATGCGTAAAAAATAATTTGCAGAAAATCATACACCCGGAAAACTTCAATCTCTGCATCAAAAAGACAACGTGAGGAAGAACAGGCCAGTACTTCAAAAGTAAGTCCACCTCATACTAGAGCACGAATAAGTGAATCCAGCTTTTGTTTTAAAAACCACTGCTTATTTTGTGGCGATGAAGCGGACGAAGAAGCAGAAAAGAAGAAAGTGAAGATTTATCGCCGAAAAATTCATAAAGTTTCTACACTTACATTCAAAGATTCCATTTCAAAATTAGCTAAAGATCGTTCTGATGATGTGTCAAAAGCTGTCTTTGCGCTTATTAATTTTCAGTATGATTTAGTTGCTGCTGACGCTAAATACCATGACAGTTGTTACAAATCCTTCCTGAGACTTCTTCCTGAGACTTCTTCCTGAAGAAAATTGGCCGTCCTCAAAGTGAGGCTATAAACTCTGCAATGGAGGAAATTTTCAATTTCATTGAAAGTAGCGATGACTGCCAGTTTTCGTTAGATGAACTGAAGAATGTTTGCCAAAATGTAGCTTTAGAAAACAGGATTATAAAAATACGATTGAAATTAAAGTATGGTAGTAGAATTATTATTACAGAGAAGCCTGGAAAATTAACATTTATTTGTTTTGTAGACAATTACCAAGACATTTTAAGTCAAGCCTGGTCTGATAACAAAAACTTGAATGAAAAGGAAAAACGGTGGAAAACTTTAAAAGCTGCGGCAGAAATTATTCGAGAAGATATTCAATCTTGTATGTTTTATAATACTATGTACCCGCCACCGGGTAGAATGTTTGAAGATATAAATAACGATATTCCCGAATTATTATCTTTTTTTTTGGGACAAATCATTCTTAAAAATAAGCGTCATGATTTGGATCATTTAAAGTTAGTTTGCACAAATATTAGTCAAAGCATAATGACTGCTGTTCGGCCTAGATCCTTCAAGTCTAAATTACAGCTGGGTCTTTTAGTTTTTTTCCATCGGCGGTTTGGTTCAAAACGGCTTATACAAATTTTCTCATCGTTTGGTTTATGCGCATCTTACAGTGAAACAATGAAGTATGAAGCAGCAGCAGTTTTCAGTCGCCCACCTCACATTTTATCACCAGAAACTGGCACATTTGTTCAATATGTTGCAGATAATGCTGATATTAATGTAAATACTTTGGACGGTAATAATACGCTTCATATCATGGGTATTATACAAATTGTAACTCCCAAAGATTCAGTATTACTAGAACAGCCGATGCCGCGAGTAACTGAAGTCCTTTCAGCTAAAGGTTTTGCAGCCAAGGCTCATGTACCTATACAGGTTTATCAAAATACTGGCGTAGTAGGATATAGCAAAATAAATGTGCGAGATTTTGAATACGAAAATGAAACAAAAGTATCTTTTCTAAAAAAAGTTGATGTGATATGGTTCTATGGAAAATGTAAAGCTTTTCCTTTACCTGGTTGGAATGGTTATATTGAACACGTGACTAGCAATATTGTAGACTTTTCAAAATCAAAAATTTCATTTCTGCCATTTGTTCAACAGCCTGCAAGTAATTACAATACGATATACACAACTTTACTTTGTGCTTTAGAAGATGCTAAACGTCACAACCATACAGTTTGCATAATTACTTTTGATCAACCTCTATTTGCGAAAGCTCGCGAAATTGTATCTGCTGCACCTGAAGGATCGGAATTATCAAAGATTATAGTGAGACTGGGAGGATTTCATTTGTTAATGTCATTTTTCGGCGCAATAGGTTATATTATGCAAGGAAGTGGTTTAAAAGAAGTGCTTTCTGAGATTTATGCTCCTAAGTCTTTAGAGAAAATGCTTAATGGCCATGCTTACGCGAGGGCAGTTCGAGCTCACATGTTACTTCAGCTCACTTTAGCATTAACAATATTAAAAGAACTAGCTAATGATGATGGTATGGATGCAGATCTTATAATTACAGTGGAAAATATCCTCGATAAAACTCTTTTATATTATGACATTGAAAATGATAAGGAAATATCTGAACTTTTACTTGATTTATTTAATAAAAAGTTAATGGAATATCAGAAACGAGGACCAACTGCACAATTATGGGTACAGTATTTTCGGATGGTGTCCATTGCAAAAGAATTTATAAGAGCTGAACGTATGGGAGATTGGCAAGCTCATTTGAACTGCGTTAAAGAAATGCTTCCTTATTTCCATGCATCGGGGCATTTACCTTACGCTAAGTCTGCGCACTTATACTTGCAGGATATGCTTCAATTAGAGGAGGTAATTGATCCTAGTGTTTATCGAAGGTTTACTGATGGATTTTTCACTGTTCGACGTTCTGATAAACTCAGTTGTGGAACTTCAACAGATATGATTATCGAACAATCAATGATGAAATCCATGAAAACAGATGGTGGTATTTCTCGAGGACGAAGTACAAAAGAAAGTGTAATAAGCAAATGGGTTTACGGAATGCATGCAATGAACACAGTGTGTGACGAGTTGGAAGTTTTTGCTAATGTTCGAATGGACACGACAGATCAACATGTAGATGCGAGTGATTCGAGAGTTAAGAAAGATGCTAAAGATATTAAAATACTTCTTGACTGGTTTTCATCACATGATCCTTTTCCCGAAATTAACAAAATCTTATCTATTGCTTCAGGAGTCGTTGGTGACGATAAGATTAATTGTCATAAAGCTCGTGAAGTTGGGATTGCCTCGATGTCTAAAATGACTGGTCAAACTTTCAATCATATAAAATGGAAAAGCACAGATAAAGTACTTCCTCTTTTAGCTGTGAGTAGCACTGTGAAAGTTCACGACGAAGAAGTACCAATAGACCCAGTATTATTATTTCAACGTATGAGTGTCACTAAGACTTTTGAGGTTGAAATTGAAACATTTTTCGCATATGATTTAGCTCCTTACCCGTTGTCACTCTTCGATGCACCTGGAATGCGTAAAACAATGAAGTCGGCTCTTTACGATTGCTTTCAATCAGTCAATGCTGAGGTTGATTGTACAAACGCTGCTTACGTTATTGATGGAGGATATCTACTACATCACGTTGTGTGGGATCGAGAAGAAACCTTTAACGTAAATTTTGAAAAATATGTTCAGTATTTACGTAGACATTATGGTCATACAGTTACGGTAGTATTTTATGGCTATAGTGACACAACAAAGAACATAAAAGCTGCAGAACAACGTCGTCGTGCTACAAAAACATCCTCAGGTACCGACATAATGTTTGAAGAATTTATGACAGTTCCAGTTAATCAACAACATTTTTTTGCAAACATTAATAATAAATCTCGTTTTATTTCTATGTTGAGTAACAAATTAACAGCTGAAAATATTGCCGTGAAACAAGCTCCGAATAACGCCGATGTCCTCATAATTAAAGAGCAATAGAACAATTTAATGCAAGAAATACAACTATTGTAGTGGGTGAAGATGTTGATTTATTAGTACTGCTCACTGCAAGGACTCCATCTGATAAAATTATTTACTTTTTTAAAACCTGGGAAGGCGCAGCAACGGACAGAAATATATTCTTCTAAAAGTTTATCAGCTTATCCAAAATGCCAAAACTTTATTTTGTTTTTACATGCGATAACCGGATGCGATACTACGTCAGCAATGTTTAGAAGGGGCAAAAATTCAGTATTAAAATTATTTGAAAAAAATGATTTGATTGACTGCGCAAAAGTATTTACAGAAATTAATTCTTCACCTCAAATACTAATTACTAAAGGAATTCGGTTTCTTCTTGCGGTTTATGGAGCTCCAAAAAAAAATTGATTGCATAGATACGTACAGATATTTAACATTTGTAAAAAATACACGAAACAAAAAGCAAGTACAGCTATCTTGTCTTCCTCCAACATCGGCATCTGCTAGTCAACATTTGTTTCGAGTATACTATCAAGTTCAGACATGGCAAGGCAATGAACTGAACCCTGAAGACTGGGGTTGGAAATTGATAAATAATACTTTGGAACCGATTCGAACTTTACTGCCCCCTGCTCCAGAAAAACTTCTTAACACTATTTTTTGCAATTGCAAGAAAGGTTGTAGTGCCAAATGTGGTTGTAAAAAAGTAGGGTTGCAGTGTTCTCCAGCGTGTACCAATTGCCAAGGTGTCTCTTGCTCAAATGTTCAATTAAATACAAGAGAGGAAGATTCATGTGATTTTGATGAAGAGACAACTGATTCATCTTCATTTGAACAATTTCTAAGCGTTCATCAACAGGAAGGAGAAGAAGAAGAACAAGAAGAAATTGAAGAAAACATGATTGTTGAAGTTGAATATGAAGAGTATGAGTCAGATTAAAGTAATAAAAAAAAGTTAGAACGACAGTTAAACTCAGTAACCCATATCAATAATCTTCATACTATTAAATAATGATTGTTCCTGAAAATAACGTCATAAAGGTTCGTGGAATAGGCCTACCGTGGATACCACGTTAAAAAAAACGCGCCGAGTACACTACCTCACAGGTGGTGTGGAAATGTGTGCATATTATGTAGAACGTGATTCTTACAAGCGCAATATCTGAGAAATAGTGGGTCTTAGAGAAAAAATGATAGGGACCATTTTTATAGAGAATTTTAAGATCTACATCTACTTTGCTCTGAGGTACTTTTTCGATAAAACTTACCGTTTTCGAGAAAAATCAAAAAAACCTAAAATTTTGACCTTGGGCCCCGAATAAGTCCCTAAGCTCACATGGGACTGATGGGGACTTTTGACACTTTATTCCTTGTGGTAAACCTAAGGTCTCTACAAAGATTTGGCTCTGTCGGAATTTTTTTTATTTGATCACTATTTTTATGTCTAAAATGACCGGACTACATGTACATATATATGTATATATATATATATATATATATATATATATATATATATATATATATTTATATATATATATATATATATATATATATATATATATATATATATATACATATATATCATCCCATCCCATTTGCCCCGCTTTTTCCCGCTAATGTCCAATTTGGTCCCGCTGTTGTCCCGCTTTTGTCCCACTTTGTCACAATAAAAATATGGTCACCTTAATTTAGTATGAACGTGGTTACATTAGCTCAGTCCCGCATGTCGCCGAGCGAGCTGACGCCACGCAGACCACTCGATTTCGATCGGCGTAGCATCGCTGGTGGGGGAAGTAACGCGTTGGCTTGCTCGGCGTTAGTATAATCACCACGTGGCTATGCGCATTCCAGCGCAGGGTGTTGACCAGCAAGCAAGCAGACATCTACCACATTTCAGTATGCGCGCAAGATGTCCGCCGACGAACTTATTGAGCTAGTAAGAGAATATAAATTGCTTTTGTCTGATCTTGTCTACTCTTGTCTTGTTGTAGATGGTAACTACGCTCCGGAATAATAAAAAAAAAACATTAAACCATCTATTTGTACAATATTTGTATCGTTTTTAGGGTTCCGTACCGAAAACGGAACCCTTATAGGATCACTTTGTTGTCCGTCTGTCTGTCTGTCTGTCTGTCTGTCTGTCTGTCTGTCTGTCCGTCTGTCTGTCTGTCAAGACCTTTTTCTCAGGAACGCGTAGAGGTAACAAGTTGAAATTTGTATCAAATACTTGGGTCTGCGGTCTCTTTCAGCTGTGAAAAAATCAAACTTGTAAGTCAACGCGATCAAAAGATATGACCGTTTATGTCGCATATTTTGCGATTTCACGAGGGAATCAAAACCTATAGGGTACTTCCCGTTGACCTAGAATCATGAAATTTGGAAAGAAGCGGTGTCTTACAGCACATGTCAAGGGAAAAATCTGAAAACCGTAAATATGTAGTTTAATTACAAGAAAAATGCGAATTTACTATTAGAAACTTATGAAAATTCACTAATGTTGTCGTAGTGGTATTGTCAGGCTCCAGAAGCATATGGGTTGCATACAGTTAGGTCCTATTCTATGTTTATTCTTAATTTTCTTTGTTTATATTCGTTATGCATTTCATCACGTACGCTTTATATACATAATATATACAGGGTATATATTATGTCTAAATTTTGCTTTTTTATAACCGACATGCGACATACTCAAGTCCCGTAACATCCTGTATATATTATATTTCGTCAAATTTTTCTTTTTAATCTACATAATATGTTGATAATCTACATAATAATACTATACTATACAAGTTTGTACGGAACCCTCGGTGCGCGAGTCACAACTCGCACTTGGCCGGTTTTTTGTTGAATAAACTTTGTTGAAATCCGCAATAGTGAAAAGCCCCAATAATTATGCCCTAAAGCCCGGAAATGAGCCCTAAGCTCTGGACTTTATTGTAGGTATTAATATTTTCTGTATGCAAATATTTTATGAAGAAAATTGAGGAAATATAAATAAAAAGAGCTTTACACCCAATTGGCAACAGGCTAAGATATTTTAAACAATTATTTTTACGCATTTATAAAATTTGCTATAAAACAGTCGGAAGAGAACATTCCAAATAGGTGCGGAAGTTTACGCGGTCGCCACTGAACTGACACAAAAATTAATCAGCACGCGCGGCGACGCGACACTAGTATAATCACCAGCGCGTTGCGTCAGGCAGCGTTGCGACACGCGGCGCGGCTCTAATATAACCCCGGCTTTACACCTTCTAGTTATATAACAAACCATTTACAAATATATTCATTTTTTACAAGGCCTATGTCTTTGTCCACTACAATGTGAATGCAATTTATGTGGTGATGGTATTGGTATTGATCCTGATACAGGAGTTCATACACAAACAGTTGAGAGAATGTGGGGCAGTGCTAAACGGAGGAACAACATAGGGACATATGGGTACAGCGAGACATAATTTGCAATCTTATTTATTAGATTTCATATGACGAGAGCATCAGGTGATAGAAAATAGAGATAATTTTGAATCTAAGTTAAACTCTATATCGACCCATTTCCCACCAAAATTCAGAACATTTTTAAATTTTGAAAATGTTTTAATTTTAAATAAAGGGTTTTGTTTTATGATTTATCACAGAAATTTTAGGCGTAGATTGGCGGCATTTAAAAATGTCGCGGTGCTAACGTTAATACGTAGGTACCCAACTTTTTTCTGTGGCCCCAAAAGAAAAAGTCCAATGGGGTTAAGTCTGGGCTTCGTGGTGGCCAAGAGATTGGATCAGTTCTGCCTATCCACCATCCCGGAAAACGAATGACTAGAGCCGCGCGCACCTGATTACTGTAATGAGGTGGGGCGCCATCTTGTTGGAAATACACAAGCCGTTTTTCCGCCTCAATATCATTGGGGAAAGACATACATGTCGTAGTTGTTAACATGTCGTAGTAATTGTCCCCATTTATTGTTTGTGTTACAGAAATGAAAGGACTAATCACACGATCTTCCATCAAGCCGCACCAAACATTAACTTTGGGAGAGTCACGTTGTTGCTGAATAAATTCAAGTTGATGTTCTGACCCCCAAATTTTGCAGTTGTGACGATTTACTGCTCCAATAACATGAAATGTAGCCTCTTCAGAAAAGAAAACATTTTTCAACTAATTGTCATCAACATTAATTCTGTTTAGAAAGTCAACAGCAAACTCTAACCTTTTGATTTGATCAGTAGGTTTTATTTCATGTAACAGTTGCAATTTGTAGGCACGCAAATGAATTCTTTTACGCATAACATTATACACGGTACCTTTGGGCAATCCCAATTGGAGACTACGACTACGACCAATGACTTCTTTGGGCTCGGAACACACGAAACACGGATCTGTTTAAAACATCTTCAGGAGTTCTCGGTCGTCTTAGCGATTTCCCTTTTAAAACATTACCGCTTTCCTTGAAAAATGTAGCTAATGGCGCGTAGTTTTGCTGTAGGAAGTTCACCATACTGACAACAAATGACACACTGCGCTTTCTGTTGCGGAGTAGTCATTGCACTGCACTGCACTATATGCCTGAACTGAATTAAGCGATTCAAGCATGCGAGTTAGCTGCAGGGGAACAAAACTTGGACAGTTGATGAATCAAACACCACAAACTAGAATTGAATTGAAAAATTCACTATGTTTTTAACACACTTATTTATAATAAGTGTGGTAAAAACATAGTGAATTTTTCAATTCAATGTAAGTATGAATTACCACGTAGTAACTGTCGCAACGATCCTATTCATAGAAACTAGAATAGTGTGTATCACTTTGAACAGTTTCTATGGCGCAATAAAAAAAAACACAGGTAGTTCTTTTTCAAACGCACTGTATTATATTAATACTAGTACATGCGGATGGAATAGTTGAATAAAATGGAAACTTTGATGAGGGTGAAACCATTGAAAGTGTAGATGAAATGGTTGTAAGGGTGAAATAGTATGTAGAATCTTGAGGATTATGTAGTTGGACAAAATAAATGTTTAAAAATTTTAAATATGAACTTCTTCTTTTTCTTTCGAATATGCCTACATTGGACCACGCTTGTTCCACTGTTGGGCTTTGACCTTTGCCCGGTATTATCTTTCTCGGTTCCTGTCAACCAAGTGGTACGAACCTTCTTGTTTTGCCAGAAGGTGACGGCTGGTTAATCGGTTTGGAGCAACGTGGCCATGGAAAGCTACCCTTTTTTTCCTTGCACAGTCAGAGAGCATCTCAATATGTTCGTAGAGCTCAAAGTTATGCCGCCTTCGGAATTCCTCATCTTCTTCTACCGGGCCTAGGATCTTCCTGAGGACTCTCCTCTCTCTGATTTCTAATTTCTCTACTAGACCTCTTCGGTTCAAGGAAAGACACTCCATGGCATACAGGGCTTCTGATCGTAAGACTGATGTGTAGTGCTTAAGTTTCAGGTTGGGTGACAGGCATTTCTTATTGTAAGTGTTCTTAGTCAGTCGATAGGCTAGTTCCAACTTGTGTACTCTCTTGGATAAATATGCTCTTTGTGATAAGTTGGGTTCAGTCCATTCGCCGAGATACTTACATTTCTCAGTCCTCTTGATGTTTCCCTGTTCTAGTAACATCTCTCTATTTGCTTCTCTGATGTTGGTGAAGAATTTTGTTTTCTCCAGCGACACATGAAGACCTACTTTGGCAGCCTGTTTTCTAAGGCAGTTTACCTGCAATGTTGCCATCTCAATAGAATCAGCAAACAGTGCCATGTTATCTGCAAAGGCCAGGCAATCTACAACCAGTCCATCGTTCTTACGTCCCAGGTAGATACCACTCTGAGCACCCAAATTGTCCAGTTCCCTGCGACATTCCCTCATAACCTTTTCAAGGACACAGTTGAATAGAAGTGAGGAAAGTCCATCTCCTTGTCTCACACCAGTTTTTATTTCGAAGCATTCTGAAATCTCGCCTCTAAATTTAACCTTGGAATGGGTGTTGGTCAAAGTTTCTAGGATGGGTCTGCGGGTTTTGTTGTCTAGCCCTAGTTCCTGGAGTACTTTGTTAAGCTTTTCCTAAAATCAACAAAGGTGACGACCACCTTGCGGTTTCTCATCTTGGAGTATGCAAGTACCCCTGGTAAAAAAAAGTAAAAAAAGCCCCCCTGGTATTCTCCTAGTTGACTATCCAACTAATTTTCTGCCCTTGTTTGTAACGCTTTCGAGAGAATCTTGTATGTTACAGGGACGAGAGAAATTATACGGTAGTTGTTAAGATCTGTAAAATCTCCCTTTTTGTGAAGCGGATGGATCAGACCAGATTTCCAATCGGGTGGTAAATTCTCTGTTTCCCAGATGTCCTGGATGATCTTGGTTAGCTTGCGCACGGCAGTATTTCCAGCACCTTTCCACAGTTCAGCTACGATAGAGTCCTCTCCAGCGGCCTTCTTATTCTTAAGAAGTTGAATGATCTGCCCAACTTCTTTCAATGAAGGGGGAAGCGAGTCCGGGTATGGTTTGTTTATAGTCGAAGTCTTCGCTGGGTGGGTCACAGTTGAGTAGATTTTTAAAGTAATGAGCCAAAAGGTGGCAGTTGTCCTTGTCATTATAAGCCAGTTTGCCTTGTGAGTCTCTGAAGTGGAGGCGTGGCGGGACGTATTTTCTGAGTACCTGCTTGAAGGTTCCAAAGAAATCTCTGGAATTATTCTTAGCAAAGGTCTCTTCGATATGGGTTAGTTGGTTTTGTGTGAAGGTTCGTTTGGTTCCTCGAATTATCTTGGCTGTAACCTTTCTTTGTTCCAAAAATTTAAGACAATTTTCCTTGGTCTTTTTAGAATTCCACTTCACCCAGGCTATCTGTCTTTGGGCTATTGCATTGTCACAGACTTCAGTCCACCACGGATGCTTCCTTCTTCTAGCGAGAGGGGCGAGTTCATTGGCTGCCTTCTCAAGAGTCTTCTTCAGTTGGTCCCAGCAATTTAGGTCTGTGTTGTTCAGCCTCTGACTTACTTCTTGAGTCGCTCTACGTCAAATCTTACCATTTTGGAGGTTCTGTGTATTCTATTGTTTCTTGGCTGGAGTTTTATTTTGATCTTTGAGAGGTAGTGGTCTGAATCCAGATTGGCGCTTCTTAGTACCTTCACGTTTTGTATTTCCTTTTGAGATTTTCGTGAAATGGCCACATGATCTATCTGGAATTCATCCAGGTTGGTATTAGGTGAAATCCACGTCGTCTGCTTCCTTGGCAAGTGTTTGAAGGCTGTAGACTTCATGAGCAACCCAAAACTCCTACACAGATTCACCAATCGTTCTCCGTTGCGGTTGGTTCGCTTATGCGCCGGATAATTTCCCACCATGTTTCTGCATCTGTCTTTTCAAATTGAGCATATAAGTCACCTAGCAGTATGACGGTGTGCTGTGTGCTGCTCTGGAATTTTAGAGATAATATCTTCTAAGTCTTCCCAGAATTTATCAGTTCTGTCTGGATTGCGTCTGTTGTCCTGGTTGATACGAGCATGTACGTTGACAATACTGTAGCCCTTGTTTGTATGAACTCCTTCATTAAAAAAAGAGGGCCGTACAAGAGGGCTGAAACAACAGACGCGAACGCAAACTCAAACCTATATATTTAGAGTAGGAGGAAATGCCTGCTCTTAGCTAGAAAACATCAAGAGGCAACCTCTAAGACTCAATACCTTAGTTGAAATCATTGTGATATTTCTTAAAGATCACCACAACCATTTTCAACTTGAAGTAATCATGATGGAACAAAAGGAAAATCCGCTACCCCAGGCCCCAGTCACCGTGCTAGACTTTCCTGGTCATCGGATTCTAGGGGACCAGGCACATCATGAGGAGAAGAGGCGGAGCTTTTCAAAATCTCTACGCAAGCACTACATTGGCACTCTTAATGTTAATACTCTCTTCAAACTTGAAACTAAAACAACTTACAGATATGTTAGAAAAATTTCAAATAAAAATTCTTGCGATTCTGGGACACGTTTTCAATACGAAAATCATTTCAACACGGAAAAGTATAGGGTTTATAAAGGTAAACCTGCTGTCAGAAGAGGTATACCATCATTGTTTGGGACGGGATTTCCAGTACACAAATCAGTCATGGATAACATTCTTGACTTTAATTCAATATCAGAAAGGATCTGCACACTCTCCTTCAAAACAGGCAATAAAGGTTATACGATTATCAATTTATCATAATATATTTATTATATATATATAATATATATATATATATATATATATATATATATATATATATATATATATATATATATATATATTAATTTATTATTTATGATATCAACGATTATCAAAGGTTATACGATTATCAATCAATTCAGAAGGCAATGCGTTGGGCGCAACCTCTTAGAAAAAGGAAACATAGGTGGTGGAACGCAACTTGTGATCAAGCTATTGAGAAAAGAACACAGGCGTGGATGTAGTTCAGTAGTAACAGAACATCCGATACATGGAAGGAATTTCACGAAGTTCAGAAACAATCATCAAAGGAAATTAGAAGAGAAAAACGAGCATACGACAACAACAGGCTAAAAGAAATTCAAGGAGATTTTAAGAGAAATAATACAACATTTTTTTACAGAACATTCAAAGAAAATATTAAGGGTTATCAACCTCCTAGCCTCTGTTTTAGAAGAACAGATGGATCCTTGGAAACGAACACTAAAGTTGTACAATTATCAGACAATACTTTAATACTTTTCTTAATTGTAAAGAACCCAAGGAAAAATTGACCTTCCAAAAAACCACATCCAATCCTGATTCTACTCCACCTACAGTAGGGGAGATAGAGGAGATCATACAACAAATGAAAAATAACAGAGCGGCAGGAGAAGATGGCATTATTGCTGAAGTGTGGAAGCTTCAAGATAAAAACATCATAAAAACAATTCATAAGATCATTACAGACATTTGGATCACAGAAAAAATTACAGAAGAATGGAAATGTGCCTTGATCCACCCATTACCTAAGAAGGGTGATAAGTCAGATCCAAATAATTACAGAGGTATTTCACTAATGCCAGTCACTTACAAAATATTCTCTAAAGTGTTATTGAACAGACTAGAACCACAATCAGATCATCAAATAGGTGAATATCAGGCTGGCTTTAGGAAAGGGAGATTATGCATCGAACAAGTTTGGAACCTAAGAACAATATTGAAAGTCAGACAAACAAATAACAATGTAGTTACCTTTGTGGACTTTAAAAAAGCGTGCGACAGCATTGATAGACAAACGCTCTTTGCAGTACTGGAAAAATATGGCATTGACAAAAAAACCAGAACACTTATATAACTAACGCTCACGGACACCACCTCTAAGATCAAGTTCATGGGTGAAATTTTAGAACCCTTTTAGATACGCACAGGTGTCAGACAAGGAGACCGCCTCTCAGCAATTTTGTTCATCATGGTCTTAGACAAAATTGTTAAGCAGTGGGAGGAACAAGTGAAAGGCATACAGCTAGGAAGAATATGCGAAACAAAAACAATCATTAAATTTTGGCATTTGCAGATGACGTTGCCATAACGAGCAATAACACACAGGAGGCAAAGGAAGCACTGGAGCGATTACATGAAATAACCGCTAAAACAGGTTTACAGATATCTTATGAGAAGTAGTTCCCAATGCATGGAACGACATAGCAACAATGTACATTCCATACATACGACTTATGGATCTATACAAAGAGTGGAAAAATTTAAATACTTAGGGGAATATATACAAATAGGAGGATCAAACATAAAGTGACCACATTTTCATTGAGACAAAGCGGGACAAATGGGATGAAATGAGAATTATAATTTGGTTATGAAAGCAGACCAACAATTTAATGTATCTATTCATAGACATAGACTAAAAATGTATTTATTATTAATTATTGGTAACTATAAAAATATTTTAAAAAATACCGGCCAAGTGCGAGTTGTGACTCGCGTACCGAGGGTTCCGCACAAACTTGTAAGGTATCTTTTTTTTGTGGAGGACGTAGCAAGCACATTCAGTTAACTTGACGTGTGGCCCTCCTGAAATCACGACCATCTTAGTACCGCTGTAAGCATAACCTCAAGATGTCGTTGTCGCACGATGGAATTCTACCCTATATTTTATTACCATACATCCTCCATTCACTATGAGTGTTTAGGGGTTCTAGAACTTCACTATTTGTTTTTACTGCTCAATTTTGCCTGTATACCTATATACCCTGTATAAAGGTATACAGGGTATTTTTTTTGAATAACGCGAATATTTTTAAACTTATAAAAAGAAAACTTTATTTTAGTATTACACTTATTCACTAACTTATATTAAGATCTAACTATTTCTAGATCTAATATAAACTAATATATTAACTATTTCTGGATCTATTTCGATATTTGATACTCGATATTAACATTCAGTTGTTCAATTGACTGCTTTTGGGCAATTGACTACCAAAAAATATAGGGCATACGGCATAGGGCATATTTAAGTATATGTAGATTATAAAGAAAAATTAGACGAAATATAATATATACTGGATGTTACGGGACTTGAGTATGTCGCATGTCGGTTATAAACAAGCAAAATTTAGACATAATATATACCCTGTATATATTATGTATATAGAGCATACGTGATGAAATGCATAACGAATATAAACAAAGAACATTCAGAATAAACAGCTTGGTGTCGACACATACTTTTTAACCTTCGAACCTAACCGAGGAGGACCTAACTGTATGCAACCCATATGCTTCTGGAGCCTGACAATACCAAGCATATAATAATACAATAACACATTAGTGTATTTTCTTAAGTTTCTAATAGTAAATTCGCATTTTTCTTGTAATTAAACTACATATTTATGGTTTTCAGATTGTTCCCTTTACATGTGCTGTAAGACACCGCTTCTTGCCAAATTTCATAATTCTAGGTCAACGGGAAGTACCCTATAGGTTTTGATTCCCTTGTGAAATCGCAAAATATGCGACATAAACGGTCATATCTTTTGATCGCGTTGACTTACAAGTTTGATTTTTTCACAGCTGAAAGAGACCGCATACCCGAGTATTTGATACAAATTTCAACAATTTTTTTACCTCTACGCGTTCCTGAGAAAAATGGTCTTGACAGACAGACAGACGGACAGACAGACAGACGGACAACAAAGTGATCCTATAAGGCCGTGATTCCCAAAGTGGGCGCTACCGCCCTCTGGGGGCGCTACAGGAAACCAGGGGGGCGGTGAAAGCATAAAAGAAAAAAGGAAATAATTAGAAAAATGGTAACACTTAATAACACATTTATAAATAAAATAATGTAAGTTAAGATTTATAAATTTGTTAATTTGTTAACATGGTTTTGGTGTTATTTTTTCTTCACTTAATTTATTTTAACTTATTCTAACTTAACCAATTTATAAATCGACCTATATATTGATATATGGCAGTAATAATAATATAAAACAAAACAGAAAAATTTAATACGTAAAAAATAACTGTTGCATTTGAAGACTATATGACTAAATTATAAAATGTAAAATTGTAAAGTAAATATTATTTTC
The DNA here is from genome assembly GCA_944588485.1 of Phosphuga atrata. NCBI lineage: Eukaryota > Metazoa > Arthropoda > Insecta > Coleoptera > Silphidae > Phosphuga > Phosphuga atrata. Next base: position 12,376,080 of record OX155895.1, on the reverse strand, counting down.
AAAAATTTATATATGAAAGAAGACAACTTTGAAACAAGATAAAGAAGTAGTTTAAAATATATCAACATGCAATATAACCTTACCACCCAATTCCAATAAATTGGAAGAAGAAGAATGAGAACCTCAAATTCTTACTTTTGCTGTCACGTAAGTCAGTGTGATTGATATTTGTTAAAGATAAGTAATAAATAGTGCCACTATAATTGGTGAGTATTATTATTTTTTTGTTGTAATTATATGTCCTTCACAATTAATGATATCATGTTTATTTATATTTCAATAAATACCTTTATAAAAGTTTTATTTTTTCTACAGATAATAATGGCTGAACCAAAGAAAAAATGTAGACAATATAATATCGAATATTTGAAATATGGCTTTATTGAGTCGCCTGTAAATATTAAAATGCCAATGTGTCTGATTTGGCAGAAAATATTATCAAACGAAGCTATGAAGCCTTCTAGACTACAAGAACATTTGACTAAAATTCATGGTGAAAAAATAAGGGTTTAAGTTATTTTCGTACACTAAAAGAAAAATTTAGCCAACAACCGACAGTGGCAAAACTCTTTTCAACCACAACCTCACAAGATGGCGATGGCTTGCTTGCTTCTTATAATATTTCACTAATGATTGCCAAATCGGGAAAACCTCATACTATTGGTGAAGAACTAATAATACCGACTATAAGTGAAGTAATACATACTGTGTTACACAAGCCATCATTTGATATTATCAAGAAAATTTCTTTGAGCAATAATACAGTGCAAAGAAGAATTGATGAAATGGCACAAGATGTTGAAGATTCATTGTGTGGCTATTTAAAAACATCTTGGTTTTCTATTCAGCTTGACCAATCAACTTTGCCAGGAAATGAAGCATACGTGCGGTTTATAAAGGAAGAAGAAATTTGCCAAGAATTATTATTTGCCAAATATTTCCAAACGGACATGAAGGGAGAATCGATATTTCTTGCATTAGATGGGGTTTTTAAAGAAAAAGGAATACCTCTGAGTAATATTTTATCAATAGCCACAGATGGTGCTCCAGCGATGGTAGGGCGCTACAGGGGTTTTCTTGCATATTTAAAAAGGGAGGTGCCGAATGCCTTCACAGTACACTGTGTCATTCATCGCCAACATCTTATTGCCCAAAATTTAAGTGCACGCCTACATAATTCATTACAATATGTAATTAAAGCTATCAACACAATCAGAAGCAGATCATTGAATGTAAGATTATTTAAGCAGCTTTGTATTAAAAACGTTGAAGAATTTAATCGTTTGCTGCTTCATACAGAAATTCGATGGTTGTCAAAGGGTGCCTGTTTAGATAGGTTTTCCAAGCTATTTAACTCGGTGCTGGCGTTCTCGAAAGATAAAAATGAGGATTTGCGATCCAAACTAATTCAATCCAAAAGCAACATCGCTTACTTGACCGATTTGTTTCAAAAATTTAATGAAAGTAATCTTCAACTTCAAGGTGATGAATTGAATTTAATAAAAACAAAATCTGTTCTTTCTGCATTTATGACAAAACTTTTTGTGTACAAGCGAAATTTTGGACGAGTCCCCTCGTTAAAAAACCATTCAGCCAGTTTCCAAATTTATCAGGAACAGAAAAAAAAAATGGAGTCATACTTTCTTAATATGAGCAGTTGGATGCACTCCATTCAGATTTTAATAAACGATTTGATGATATATTAAAAATGAATATACCTGATTGGATTTTGGATCCTTTTTTAAGTGCAAATACAGAAGATTCTCCACAGTTACAAGAAGAATTTATGGAAGTAACTACAAATGATGAATTGAAATTTAATTTAATTTTATTTAAATTTAATACAAAAGTGGCTACCAACAATTCTGGCTGAAAAAGGAGATCCCTACGGCTTATCCAGAAATTTGGGCTGTCATTCAAAAATTGTTGATTGCATTTCCGTCATCATGCTTGGTGGAACGTGGATTCAGTGCGGTAACCAATTTATTAACAAAAAAAAAGAAACCGATTGCAAATAGTCGATCGCGGTGATTTAAGATTACTGCTGGCGAAGATAGAACCGAAAATTGCTAAATTGGTAGCAGCACACCAGGTTCATCCTTCACATTAAAATTAAGATACTTTTTTGTATCATCTTTATTCTGAATTTAATAAATAGTTTCATAATTTCAAACTTCGATGTTCTTAATTTACAACTTTACTATATTTTACGAAAAACGTACATACAATAATGATGTAAAATAATTTAACAGTCTTGCATATAATGTGAAGACTGAAGAGGAATTAACGAGTAAAAGACTAATTTTGATAATGATCATTATTTTAATAAATAAATCATAAAACGTTTCTGGAAAAAATCTTTCCATCATCAGTGGTGTACTAATTTTCTAGGACTGCAAGTCAGCATAATTTTACAGACATATTTTATTGCAAATATAATATCTCTGTAAAATTCAATATACTGATTTGCGGTCTTAGAAAATTAGTACACCACTGTTGATGGAAAGATTTTTTCCCGAAACGTTTTGATTTATTAAAATAGTGCACTCCATCAAAATTGGTTTCTTACTCCTTAATTACTCTTCTCACAGATACTATAATATTTATATCCCTTATTAATTGCTATTAAAATAAAAAAAAATCCAGGGGGCGCTGGGTAATATTTTTTCTGGAAAAGGGGGCGATAGATCAAATAAGTTTGGGAATCACTGCTGTAAGGGTTCCTTTTTCGGTACGGAACCCTAAAAAACAATAATTTGAATACAAAATTAGGCGAAAATTACTGTGTGAATTTCCATATTACAAGAAAATAATGTTCTCTAATTCACTCATGACTTAAATATGACTCATGATAAAATAAATAAGAATAATAATATAAGGTGGAGTGGGTTAAATGTGATAACGGGGCAATCTCTTCGCAATACTTGCAACATTTCATTACAATAGCGCCATATATATATATATATATATATATATATATATATATATATATATATATAAACAACATACCCGTTGGTATTGGTGCGCAACATACCCGTCTACCCCCCCACCACTTTAATTCGTCTATGCAGAGCTTTTGCCACAATACGTTGCAGATCTTTGCTGATGAACGTTTCTTACTTTGATAACGAGTGAAAACTTTTTTGCATCTAGTGCCATAAAACCATTATCTCAACGAGTGAATAAGAATTATTTAGTAGGGATAGGTTAAAAACTGTAATGTATTAGGTGATATGTTCAGTTTATCAGGATTTAAATATTTTCTAGGTTTTTGAGGCTGTGTCACATTTGCCCCTGAAAATATAATGATGGGGCAAATGTGTTATACAATGACCAGGAAATTATGTTACAGTATGTCACTTTTGCTCCTTTATCTTTTCAAAGTTATGATTTTTCTAGTTGTTTCAGAAATTGTTGCCTTTATTTATCTTTTAAGAATCGTTCTTTATTTTGCTTTTTCGTTCAGAAATTTAAAAAGTTTGTAACTTTTTTACACTTCCAGCTTTTTTTATAAATAAAAAACCAAAATGCACAGTTTTGTCTAAATTTTATGTCTTTGCCCCGTTATTTTAGGTAGCAATTACGTATACCAATATATACTCCATTATCACATTTGCCCCAAATCAAGGGGAAAATGTGATATATCGACCACGTTTAAAAAAAAATAATAATCTGCTAATTGGTTTTACCGTACTATATCGATTCAAAACCCTGTAGCAATGCAATAAAAAAAATATATAATTTCTTGTTAATAAGATTAAAATTTTGTAACACTACAAAGTTCACCTATGTAAAAGCTATATCGCATTTACCCCACTCCACCTTAATTATAAGTACGATTTGGTTGCTAAAAAATACTATAACCTGATAAATAATAATAATGAACATAAACGCATTTCTGCCTTTTGGCTTCATCAGTATGGACTTATCGAACGAAAGTGCAGGAAACCAAATCGTACTTGTAATTATATTTATTTATTTCATGAGTGAATTAGAGAACATAGTAATTTCTTAATTTTTTTCATGCAATAATTTGAACATTATGATTATTTTTAATTACTTTAAATTTTTTATTTAAAAAAAAAATATTATATTCTTTCACGGTCATATTTTTGATCCGATTGCATACTGCAATAGATCCGGATCATTTAATAAAATGTGAAATTTCTCATATGAATTGGTAAAATTATTTTTTACGCTTAATGTAGATTTTAAGGTTTAATGTTCTTGGTTTAATTAATCTTGGTTTAATGAACTGTGTTTTTTCAGTTGTCAGTATTTTATTGATACTAGAAAAAAACTCTCTCATTTTAAAACAAATTCAAATTCTCATTTTAAACAGAATAATATTCCTTATCAAAATATTGTCCACTTTTTGTCTGTTTCCACATTTGCAGACAACCAACCTTTAACTTTTAATTCGCAAATATTATTTTTCGGAAAATGTTTAGTAATATATTCAAAAGATTTTTCCAAGAAAGAAGTCAGAAATTTTTATAATAACTGCTTGGAACATCTTGAAGAAATGACATTTCAATTCGTGGATATTTAAAATTTTCATTTGTTAACATTAAAAAACCGGCCAAGTGCGAGTTGTGACTCGCGCACCGAGGGTTCCGTACAAACTTCCTCCGTAAGTAAGGTAACTTTTTTTTTGTGGAGGACGTAGCAAGCACATTCAATTAACTTGACAAGTGACTCTTCTGAAATCACGACCATATTAGTACCGCTGCAAGCATAACCTCAAGATGTCGCTGTCGTACGATGGAATTCTACCCTATATTTTATTACCATACATCCCCCATTCACTATGAGTGTTTAGCGGTTCTGGAACTTCACTATTTGTTTTTACTGCTCAATTTTGCCTGTATACTTATATACCCCGTATAAAGGTATACAGGGTATTTTTTTTAAATAACGCCAATATTTTTAAACTTATAAAAAGAAAACTTTATTTTAGTATTACACTTATTCACTAACTTATATTAAGAACTAACTATTTCTAGATCTAATATAAACTAATATATTAACTATTTCTAGATCTATTTAGATACTACATTCAGTTGTTCAATTGACTGCTTTTTGGGCAATTGATTACCAAAAAATATGGGGCGTACGTGATATAAGTATATGTAGATTATAAAGAAAAATTAGACGAAATATAATATATACAGGATGTTACGGGACTTGAGTATGTCGCATGTCCGTTATAAACAAGCAAAATTTAGACATAATATATACCCTGTATATATTGTGGATATAGAGCGTACGTGATGAATTGCAAAACGAATATAAACAAAGAAAATTCAGAATAAACAGCTTGGTGCCAACACACCTAACCGAGTAGGACTATATGCAACCCATATGCTTCCGGAGCCTGACAATACCACTACGACAACATTAGTGTATTTTCAAAAGTTTCTAATAGTAAATTCGCATTTTTCTTGTAAAAAAACTACATATTTACGGTTTTCAGATTTTTCCCTTTACATGTGCTGTAAGACACCGCTTCTTGCCAAATTTCATGATTCTAGGTGAACGGGAAGTACCCTATAGGATTTGATTCCCTTGTGAAATCGCAAAATATGCGACATAAACGGTCAAATCTTTTGATCGCGTTGACTTACAAGTTTTTTTTTTCGCAGCTGAAAGAGACCGCAGACCCGAGTATTTGATACAAATTTCAACTTGTTACCTCTACGCGTTTCTGAGAAAAATGGTCTTGACAGACAGACAGACAGACAGACAGACGGACAACAAAGTGATGCTATAAGGGTTCCGTTTTCGGACGGAACCCTAAAAAGGAGATTTTATGGGAATATGTGGAAAAATATTATATTATATATTACAGTACATTTAAAATAAGAAATGCAGATATTTTCTAAAAAGCGGGACATTTTTAAAATTGGCGAAACGCGGGACAGGCCTCCAAAAAGCGGGCCAAAATCGGGACGTGTGGTCACCATAATCAAACAAGATGTCTAACATAAAACGAACGTAAAAACTCCAAAAAAAACCATGCAAAGTTACATGGTCACATTATAATAAGAAAAGCATATCAAGGCAGACCAAACTCAGACATTTCAAAACAGTTGTGTTGCCTAAAGCATTGTTTGCGTCAGAAACGACCACAATTGGAGCATCTGGCATCATAGAAACAGAAAAAATTGAACGCAAAATTCTTAGGAAAATATTTGGAGCAGTACACAGAGTTGGGATATGGATGAAAAGACCTACCAAAGAGCTATATGAACACACAGACAGACTCACAGATATCATTAGAAAACGCAGACTAACTTTCTATAGGCACATAGAGAATGAACAATAAACGACTTACAAAAAAAAAATCTTTGATGTAGTAAACAGTTCAAGTAGAAAAACAAATTGTTTTCATGAAATAGAAGATGACTTAAAGCATTTGGGGATCAATCAGAAAATGATAGGAGACAGGAAAAAAATCAGAAGCAAAATTAAGAATGCCAAATTTTTAGTAAGCGAAAGGAAGAAGATAGGAACGAACATTGTGGACAGAACAAAGAAAACAGGAGCACAGTCAAAGGATGAAGAGATTTTGGGAAGAAAAGAAAAAGAAGGGAAAGAAGTGAAAGTTGTGTCTTCATGAGATATTTAAGTACAAACACTGTTCATGTATGCAAAAATGATGTAATAATAATAATAAAAATTATTATTAATATTAATTTAAATTAATTCAGATTTTTAATATTAATCATTTACTATATTTGTTTTCTTGTAGCTATTCGCAATAAGTTAGTAGTTTTTAATCCCAAACATATTTTTCTCATATTTACAATTTCAACGTCTCATTTCAAACACGCACTATTTGATTACATCAACTTTATCACGTCCAAAAAAAAAATCTAAACGTTTGTCGGAATGTTTATTTCGGATGTGTCGGTCGAGTGCGATTGTGCTGAACTGTTTACTTACCAACTCCTTATCAAACTACTTCCATTTGCGGTAAGTTTATCACAATTTATAACTCGTTACCAATTTGTTTAACACTACTACGTAATTAATCCATTTAAAATTGCCAATTAAATGATAATTAATAAAAACAAGGAAATAAGTGGTTTGTGCAATATATACTAGACTAGCAAAACTAAAATACACTAATTGTAAGAGACTAGACAAGTAACACAGCACAATTTAAATCAAGATATTAGATAAATTAGATTATAAAATATTTTCCTAAAACAAACCTGTTGTATTAACGTTTTCTTGGACATTTCGTCTTTTTTGATCGAGTCTTGAATGATTTTGTTTAGAGAATTGATGATGGTGAGTGAGTCGTTAACCACTTCGTTGGGTCTAAACGCTTGATAGATAAATTTGAGTTTTTGTAGGATCGTGTCGCAAATATTTTGAATTTCTTTCAATTCCTCTTGGATCAATCGTTCGTTTTCGGTTTCTCTTTGAATTTCCTCTTCGATTGCTTTCATTTCGTCCGCATTGCTAAAAGGAACAGATAAACTTATTGTAATCTGAATTGAAAAATTGTTTTTACCACTAATTTTTGTATAAATATTACAAAACGTGTTATATAGAGTTAGTTATAATAAGTTATATAAATCTACTCACATTTATCAATTGAATTGCAAATTGTTGAGACTGAATTTATAAAACTTTTGGTGGAGGTTAGTTGCCTGCGTGTAGTCTTGAAACGATTGCGTTAGATTAAAGAGTTGTAAAGATTTTGGGATTATTAAAGATCAGTTGTAAAGTCAGTTTGCTCGTTAAGGAGATTTACTGATGAATTACGGCATTGTTTGAAAAATTCCAATCACTCCAGGAGATTAAGCTTCGGGCTTTTGTTGCAATTATGCAAGAATTTTAGATTATCTATTTCAGGAAAATTTGTTCAATTTTATTGTTTTCATGAATAATTAAAGTTTATTTTGTTGTTGTTTTCTACTTCGAGAGTAAATTTAATTTTGGGATTAATCTCGAGGTAGAAAACAACAACAAAATAAACTTCTTGGAACTACATTGTAGATTTGTAGGTTTCGGTGGTAACTTGTATTGCGACTTTCATAGATCTATTGTACTCCACCCTCCTCCTCTAATCGTTGGTATACTTATTCATTTAGAGCGCCTCCTCTAGTCCTGATACCTTTTGGAATTTCAAGATCTGGGAGGGATTCAAGGATTGCAACTCCTCTGCGTTTAAGCAGCGGGCTCTAAGGTACATCTGTCTCTTACGGAGCAGAGCTCCGCAGTATTTGAGCAGATGTATGGGGGTTTCCTATGCTGAGTAGCGGTTTTGTTCTTTTCTGCTTAAAATATCCCAGCATTACTTTGGATTGTCTTAGCTCTGAAAGTTCCTTATAGGTTTTCATCTGTAATGTATCTGTTGTATGGGGGTTTCCTCTAAGTTTCCTTTTCTAAGTCTACAGTGTCCCATCAGGACTCCTGTCAGAATTCTAAGCTTGTTCCTGTTTAGTTTGAGGCAAGTTTTTGTTCTTTTCTGGTTAAAAGGTCCCAGCATTACTTTGGACTGTCGTAGCACTTCTTCTGGAAGTTCTTTCCAGGTTTTCATCCGTTGTTCTCTTATTTCTTCATCTTAACTTTTGTGTATGGTGTTCATGCTCATACCGCAAAAGAGTTCCGGACCTATGAAGAGATTACTGGATCTCTTGTTTGCTAGGTGATCAACTTATTCGTTCCCATCTATATAAGTGTGTCCTGGTACCCAGTATAGCGTTACTTGATCTTCTCTACTGAGCTTGTTTAGCTTTCCCACACAGTCCCATACCAGTTTGGATTTGATAGTGTATTAGATAATGGCCTTGATAGCTGCTCGGCTATTTGGCACGATAGCAATTCGTTTTTCTTTGCGATAGTTCCTGTCTAGGTTAAATTGTGCACATTCGATTGCATGTACCTCTGCTTGGAAGATACTTGGGTAGATTCGCATGGATTCAAAGTATTTGGTATTAGGTCCAAACACTCCTGCACCATTACTTTCCTTTGTCTTCGAACCATCCAATCGGCTGTATTACTACACATTGCTTTGTAGTTTTTTTCGAAATGGTATTTGCATACCATTTCGTCTTTTGGGACTTCCAGCCAGGGGATCTTGGCAGCAAGGCTGTTCCGGTCCCTGCTCGCGATAATTTTACCTCTGCTTATTCCTTCCTTGCTTACAATCGCCGATTTGCCCACCCCCTTCACGACAAGGTACTACAGAGTCAGATGCAGCAGCCGTTGCATTGCTGATGGCTGATGGCATGACCCCATCGCGCCTGTCATGCTGACACACACTAGTCTTTGAATCCTCTCAAGCTGCTTCATAGAGACCAGCTTGGTTCTACTTCCCCACACAACTGCCTACTAAGTGATCGCAGGTCTCGCTATCTTGGTGTTTATCCATCGCAGGATTGTGGGGTTACAATCCCACGTTTTCCCTACCAAATTTCTTCAAACCATTAGAGCGCGTATGGCTTTTCCTACCACTTCTTCAGCGTTTCTGTTCATACGAGTTTGCTATCTAGTGCAATAACCACATGCTTGATGTACTACATATCTACCATACACTACCATAACTACACATCTTGTTTGTATTCTACTGCCCTCCCATCCAACAGTATGGGTTGTAGGCAGTTTAGACTTCTTTTTCTAGTAAATGATATCATAGTGGTTTTGCTCGGGTTGAGTTTCAGTCCCACTGTTTGACACCACCTATTAGTTACTTGGAGGCCTCTCTGTACGCTTTCACAGAGCGTTCCCTCAAACTTCCCTTTGGCTATGATGCCGACGACGACATTAATGTTTAGGTCGATCAGCCTAGCCAGTAATTCATTAACTACCAGGCTCCACATCAGTGATGATAATACACCTCCTTGTGGGCATAACCCACGAGTTGTGGCGATCTTGATGGAGTCATTTCACACTTGTGCCCTCGCCGTTCAAGTTCTCAGCATTTCTTCTTTCGAGTGCCGACAGCTTCGTGCGAGGTGATGTCAGAGGCTCCTTCAGTTTCTAAGAAGGCACTACTTCGCTACTTCCTTTGTATCTAGTGCTGCTTCTATTGCATTTGTCAACTCATGCGGAGCGGTCTCTGTGATTTTCCAGCTCTGTATTCATGTTGACAGTTGTATAGTGGTGCACTATACACTTTAATGTTAATTGTTACTAATAAACTTGGCTACTAATGGGTCTAAATGACTTCGGTTGAATGGTGCCTTTTTTCCCCACCTTTGGTATGAATACCACCTTACGTTTCATATCAGAACTTTATTGGCATCAAAAGGCGGTAGTAGAGATGGAACAATCAACACCGGAAGATATGCAAATCAGACGGGGTGCTCGACAAGGTTGCGTCTTGTCTCACTCCTGTTTAATCTGTACTCGAAAACTATATTTAGAGAAGCACTGGAGTCCAGGGCGGAATCAAGATCAATGGAACCGGTTGGAACAATGGACGGTTATAATAGCCAACGATGTAGAAGAACTACAAAGCATCATAGATTCCGTTGTTCACTATAGCGAGATGTTTGGATTGCATTTCAATGCCTCCAAGACCAAATTATTGGTCTTTTATAAGACTCGAATAAATGCACATTTGCGTGTCAAGGTACAAACAATCGAACAAGGGACCTTAATAAAATATCTGGGAGATAACATCAATCGTCAGTGCGACCCGAAAAGGGAAATACTTTCAAGGATTGAGAAAGCGAGAAAAAATTTTCATGAATATGAAATCATTTTTTTCAAGACTAGGTCTCAGTTTGGAACTCAAAACTCGAATGATCAGATGCTACGTCTTCTCTGTCCTGCTCTATGGATGTGAAAGCTGGACACTAAATTCACAGACGGAAAAGAAAATAGAAGCCTTCGAAATGTGTGTGTATAAGCGGATGCTGCGAATTTCATGGGTACAAAGGATCACTAACGATGAAGTACTCCAGCGCATGCACAAACAAAAAGAATTACTGAACGCCATCAAGGAAAGAAAAATGCAATACCTGGGTCATGTGATGAGAGGTGATAAATACGAAATATAACGCTTCATAACAGAGGGCAAATTACAAAGGAAAAGATCAGTAGGAAGACGCCAGAACTCGTGGCTGAAAGATTTGAGGAGATGGTTCGACCGCTCGTCTGTAGAAATCTTTCGTGCTGCAGCTTCCATAGCTAAAATTGCCATTTGGATCGCCAACCGTCGGCAGGAGAGGGCGTGATAAGAAGCAGAAACTGCGTTAGGAAAATGCTAATAAACCAACCCCACTGGAAAGCAATGTCCAATTTCATCGTTAGCATTATTGTTGAATGTTGAATGTACAACGATTTTAGAATAAGTAAAAGGAATGGCGACATCTGACGAGAAAAGAGTGAACGAAAAATAAAAGTAAAATAGTTACAGTTAGGCCTAGGCCGCACTACGGCTAAACCGCCGCGTTGTTTAATCGCGTGATTTTGTGCCTCAAGTAAGCTAATACAAGCGGCCTCACTTGCGTTTTTTTCCCGCAACTGATTTTTCTCATAGCGTACTGTATGTTTCTCGAGCGGTTTCGCGGTTATAGCGGTTACCGATCGCGGAAAAGTCGATGAAAAAAACCGCAAGTGAGGCCGCTTGTATAAGCTAACTTGAGTCACAAAATCACTCGATTAAAAACCGCGGCGGTTTAGCCGTAGTGCGGCCTAGGCCTTAGTAGTTCTAATATATGGAAGATACAGAATGTTGAGTTAAGTCTTTTTGTTTAGTTTAGTTTCACTTGTAATGTTTAAGTTTTTTCTAAATAAATGTAGTGTTTAATTATTTCACATTTCATTTCAATTATTTATCACTGCGATTATTAAGGAACTTTGCAACAGGTTATGGGCCCAGGGCAATTAGGAAAGTGAAATAATGACCTGGTACTGGTACAGCCATGTGGAATGTTTAGATGTTAGGATAAAGAATAAAGTAAAAAAGTATAAAGAATAAAGTAAAAAGGATTAAAGAATAAAGTAAAAAAGTTTAAAGAATAAAGTGAAAAAGCATAAAGTATAAAGTACAAAAGTTTAAAGAAGCTAAAATGACAGAAAGCACACGGTTTAGCATAACGAAACGCAATAATAAAAATTACCAAGTATGGAAATTTAAGTTAGAACTTCTGTTAATTAAAGAAGAGCTATGGGAACAAGTAACTTCAAGTCAACTTACAGATACAGAAGCAGCAGCAGTATAGAAGAAAAAGGACGACAAGGCACGTGCTATAATAGGACTCCTAGTTGAAGATTCTCAACTCATATTTGCAAAGCAGAAACGTCAAAGGAGGTATGGAATTCACTCAAAAATTATCATGAAAAATCGACATTAACAAGTAAGGTTTATATTCCGCGATAAATTTGTAACCTCAAGTTACATGAATCAGGGAATATGGAAGAGCACATTAATGTAATGTCAGATCTAGTAGAAAAATTAACTGCACTCGGTGAGGAACTTATGGACCATCTCGTTGTGGCTATGCTACTGAGTAGTCTACCAGACTCATACAGCACATTAATTCCAGCATTAGAAAGCTGATCAGAAGCAGAGCTAACTCTGGATCTAGTCAAAGGGAAGCTGCTAGATAAATACAGAAGACGCAGAGGAATAGTGATGTCAACTCAGCTATCAAGGTTACACAAAGGTACAAATCAAGACATTGAATGTTATTTTTGCAAAAATAAGGGACATTACAAAAGGGATTGCAAGAAATACGCTCGGTGTATAGCATTTAAAGAAAAAGAGATGGGAAAAGAAAAGGCAAATTGGGCAACTGAATCAGCAGAAAATCTGGCATGAGAAAACAGCAAATTACTGATACAGAAGAAAATGCGAGTCATGTATGTTTTAATATACACAAATCAGGAAGCAGCAACGGATGGTACATTGACTCAGGGGCATCAAACCATATGACCAGTGACAAAGATTTTTTTAAGGAACTGATATCAAAAGTTAATACAAAAGTAACACTAGCAAATGGTACAACAGAAAAAGTATTAAGAATTGGATCAGGAGAAATCAGATGCATTAATGAAAGGCGTAAGGAAATTACAATAACATTGCATGACGTGTTATATGTGCCAGAGCTCCAAGGAAATCCAATTTCTGTAAAAGGACTAGCACAAAAAGGATACGCATTACAGTTTGAGGGCCGTCACTGTGAAATAACCAAGGATGGAATGCAAGTAGCAGTCGCAGTCCTATCACATCACCTACTATATGAGCTAAAGTTGGAGCAGGAAGCTATGTTAGCGACAAATAATCAGCACACGAAAAATTACCGACACGCTTGGCATGGACGCTTAGTGAATCGACACCCCAATGCAATAAAGCAACTACAAGACCAGAAACTAGTCACGGAAATCAAGATTGAAGATTTGAGCAGCATCAAAAACATCCATGAAGGAGAAGGCAGTGCTGTATCACAACATTCTAAAGGACAAGCAGAAAAGGAAGCAAGAGAAAAGGCGGAAAATAAAGTCAAAGAAAAAGCTGAAAAGGAAGTTAAAGAAAAGGCTGCAAAAGAAGCTGAAGTAAAGGCTGAGAAAAAGGCTAAAGCAAAAACTGAACAGGAAGCTAAGGAAAAAGCGGAAAAGGAAGCAAAGTTAAAGGCTAAGAAAGAATCTAAAGAAAAATCTGACAAAGAAACTAGAGAGAAGGCCGAAAAAGAAGCTAAGGAAAAGAGGGAAAAGGAAGGTAAAGAAAAGAGAATCCAAAGAGAAGGCTGAAAGGGAAGCTAAAGAAAAGGTGGAAAAGGAAGCTAAAGAAATCAAAGTAAAAGAGAAGAAAGAATCAAAAAAGAAGGTTGACAAGGAAGCCAAAGGAAAAGCAGAAGAATGGGTCGAAATAACATCGGAAGAAGAAAAAGAACAATACAGCGAAGCAGAGGTTGATGTGCATACAGAAGCACATGAATCAATATTGATATCTGACGATTCTTTAGTAACAGATAAAATGAGTCATATCAATATAGTGAACCAGATGAGGAATTTCATATTGAACCAATAAGGACAATCAGGAACAAAGATAATTAGGAACAAGAATAAGGAATAAATACAATAAGGAATAAAGATAATCAATAATACGGATAATCAGAAAAAGGGACTATCAGGAATAAAGACAATCAAGAATACGAACAATCAGGAATAAAGACAATTAGGAATAAGGATAATCAGGAATAAAAATAATCAAGGAATAGGGATAATCAAGAATAAAGATAATCAGGAATAAGGATAAACAAGAATACGGATAATCAGGAATAAAGACAATCAGGAATAAGGATAATCAAGAATAAAGATAATCAGGAATAAGGATAAATAAGAATAGGGATAATCAAGAATAAGGATAATCAGGAATAAGGATAATCAAGAACAAGGAATATGGATAATCAGGAGCAAGGACAATCAAGAATAAGGATAATCAAGAATACGGATAATCAGGAATAAGGATAATCAAGAACAAGGAATAAGGATAATCAGGGGCAAGGACAATCAAGAATACGGATAATCAGGAACAAGAAAAATCAGGAATAAGGATAGTCAGGAACAAGGATAAGCAGCAACAAGGATAATCAGGAACAAGGATTATCAGGACCGAGGACAAGCAGATATGTCGATAACTAGGTTAAGGACATATGTCTTGCAAACTTATAAAAGGTATATATATATATATATATATATATATATATATATATATATATATATATATATATATATTAAAGCAAGCGGCAAAAGTTTTGAATGAGAACTACACACAACGCTGAGTACTCGCGTTTTCAAGAAAGGTATCAGAGATCACAGCTTGTACATCAAGAAATATGGGATGTGACAACCTACGTCGAGGATATTTTGATTTCCTGTGAAAATGAGGAACTAATACAGAAGGTAGCATTCGAGTTAAAAGAGGAGTTAAGCCACTCCAGTATGGGTAAATTAGGAAGCTACTTGGGAATGAAGGTAGAACGCGTCAATTATGGAATTTACAAGTTAAATCAAGAAGCTTACATAGAGAAGATTATTGAAAAATATAATCTTCAAGACGGAAAACCTGCGAAAATTTGTCTAGACCAAGGATACATGAAGACGATTAACAACGGAGAAGAAATGGAACGCAATGATGGGTATCAAATCTTAATGGGAGCACTGTTGTACGTTGCAGTGATCACTAGGCCAGATATTGCTGCAAGCGTGTCAATATTAAGCTAAAAAATCAATCAACCGTCAACAGTAGAGTGGACAGAAACCAAGAGGGTCGTTCGTTACCTCAAGAGTACAAATCCACAGTATGGAATAACAGAAACTTATATCGTTGAGGGGAGGTGTTTAATATGTTGAATGTACAACGATCTTAGAATAAATAAAAGGAATGGCGATATCTGAGGAGAAAAGGGTGAATGAAATATAAAATAGTTACAGTTACTTCTATTATATGGAAGAGACAGAATGTTGAGTTAAGTCTTGTTATTTTGTTTAGTATCACTTCACGTAATTCACGTAATGTTTCAGTTTTTTCTAAATAAATGTAGTGTTTAATTATTTCACAAACAGTTATTTATCACTGCGATTATTAAGGAACTTTGCAACAATTATCACCCAGAAAGAAGCCGAAGAACCCGCTGCCCAAGCAGCCATCTAGCTAAATCTCAACAGCAAAGCAGAATCTGTACTCATAAAAAACTATGACGGTAACAACTTGCCCCTAAAAGCCAAGTGGAATAAGGCGTTTAGTGAGTGACACACTCACACGCAGGCTGGTAGAGCTTCCCCAAAACCACAATAAAAGATTTGTATAACTTATAATATAATAATTAGTGGTAAAAACATCGTTTTCATTAAATTTATTGTATTTTGTTTTTAAATAATATTGTGAAAGTTTTTGATGTATTTTGTAGTACTCAAAAGTAAGAAGTTAAAATAAATTGAGGGGTTAAAGTGACCAAGTTTAGTGCCAAAAAATCCATTACGTTTTTTGTTCAAAGAAATGTGAGGCAAATGGTCTGAAACTATGTACAAATGTACTGGAAAGTGGCCGAAAAATGTAAGGTGTAAAGTGCCAACTGAATATAGAATTTAAAAAAATATCGATTTCACAAACATATTTAAATATTTGTTTTCACTTCAACTCCTCAATTTAGAAATTAAATTTTCTGACATATTTTTAAATAAAATATCCATTTCATACTTATAATTAAATATAAAGGAATATGAGTAATTTTCCCTGAAATATTTTCAAAATATTTACCAAATTAAATTATTTTTACTTAACTCTTCAGTATCTTTGGTTTCTACAAACTTCAAACGCTCAAGTTCTGCTATATAGCTGTCTTGAGTTTCCTCCAATTTCCTCTTTTCTTCCTCTGCTGTTGCTCTTAATTGCGACAGACGATCATGCGTCGATTTTTGAGCTTGAAATTTTCTCAAAACATCCTCAATGCTTGTGCCACCTATCACAAACAAAATTTCTTCAAAATTCACATTTTGAAATTCTTTGTTTGATATAACGTCCATCTCGTTTTAATTATTCGGGTTTAAGTTACCAGGTGTTTGGACAATAATTATTGCAAGTAGTTTTATTAAAAATTGATTATTCGAAACGTTGGCATAATTTTAATAAAACTACTTCCAAGAATTGTCCATACACCTGATTTAAGTAACCTGAATAATTCACTTTTTGGTTTACTAAATTCACTTGTTATTTGATCATTTACAACTAACCTGTTGCTTCTTTCAAAATCTCAAAATCATGAATCAGCGTTTCCATGGGATCCTCACACGGACTCGAAGAGTCTCCGTTCTTCGGACTATCTTCGTCTTGCTCGTTCTGTATCTGTGGTTTCCCTTGGTAAAACTTCTTCTCCAATCTTTCCAAATCGCGTTTTCTCTCCTCCAGCAACTGCTTTCCTTCCAAAGCTTGTTTCTCCCTACATTTTCCCATATCAACAACGGCTTTCTCCTCTTGTAATAAAGCAATGCGAGATTTTTGGCGAAGCTTACAAGCTTCATCATATATCTAAAAAATAGATAATAATGTATGGACAACTGGAGACTAGACAATATAACCGAATACTTGCTAGACAGGATTGGAGTCAAGACTTGCTCAAACTGATTCATCAAGAATAGACTATACAAGTTTAAACGATATGTAACTTTAAATTAATTGATCCTCTTTTAGTTCACTTCTTGAGAAAGTTTATATCCGTTTTAGTTTATAATTCACGTATTTTTTTGTCGTTTCCTATTTCGTTTCCATAATTAAATTAGTAATTTTAGTAAAATCTAATTGAAACGAGTAAACATTTAAGTGAATAATGTGTCGTCTTATCTAGTCTTGTTTGCTTTTGTCTGGTCTTGTCTAGTATTGTCTATTCTTATCTGTATATTTAGTCTACTATAGTTTGGTGTCGCTTGGTATTTTCTTATCTTATCTAGTCTTCTCAAGTTGTGTCTAGTAATGTGTATCATTATCATTAAGACCAGACAAAATCAGACAGGGTAGGTCAAGACTATATATATATATATATATATATATATATATATATATATATATATATATATATATATATATATATATTTATATATATATATATATTTATATATATATATATATATATATATGTTGTATTTGAGGTTTTCGCGGATAGATACCTGTGTTGTATTGTTTTCTCGGGGATTCCGCGTTGATGCTGAGGGTTGGCTCTGAAAAGAACCGGATTCTCGACGTTTCGGCGAACTAACATTCGCCATTCTCAAGAGATATATGCGTCCGTGCGGGTCAACCGTTAGACGCATACTTATGCGTCTAACGGTTGTATGCGTCTAACGCAGTATGCGTCTAACGGTTGACCCGCACGGACGCATATATCTCTTGAGAATGGCGAATGTTAGTTCGCCGAAACGTCGAGAATCCGGTTCTTTTCAGAGCCAACCCTCAGAATCAACGCGGAATCCCCGAGAAAACAATACAACACAGGTACACATGCACATGTACTAAAAAAAAGTAAATTTGGAGCAATGAAATTTGTTTGTTATTATTACAATATCTTTCCCAATAAATTACGTTTTAATTTTTTTTCTCGAAAACTGTTATCTTGAGCCACAGGCACAAAGCGAATAATTTTATCTAGTCAAGCATTTGCTAAACGTGCAGATGGAAAAAATATTTGCAAAGGTCGTTTCTTGTATGTACCGCCACTGGTTGGCTATCAATACCAAAATAAGCACAAACGGTAGTTCGGTACCAGTAACGAGTACACCCAAAATTTGAATTTTATTTCAATTATCATTAGTTGCGTCCGAGATATTAGCAAAAAAATTTATGAGGAGCCACCCCCTTTTAATGGGTGTACCTCAGCTAGGAAGCGTTTTCGGACTATTTTTCTTATTTTGGGCTCTAGAACATGCTCTAGAACAGTGTTTCCCAACCTTTTTTGTGCCATGCCCCACCTAAGCCTTTTTAAAATTCTTATGCCCCCCTATGTAACATATACACAATTTTTAATATTAAAAAATTGAATTGTTCACTTAAGAAACTTAAATGATAGGTTTCAGGAAGAAATCACTAGAAAATTGTTAACGAAACACAATAAGTAAATTTTCAAGACATATTATGGAAAACTGAAATTCAAATTCAAAATAATTTTAATAAAGATATCTCTATAATAAGTTAATATTTAATGAGATCGTTGCGCTTGATGCTTGTTGCAAAGAGATTTTATGATACGTTCCAATTTGTGATGTTATATGCAGAGGATTTCTTTCTTTGCCAATAAATCATTTACAGCACAAATACATATTCAGCTAAATACAAAGATGGAAAAGGTAATAGTTTTCTTGCACATTTCTTGAATTTGGGTGTTTGATTTCTATTTCCTCACAAAGCCATGCCATCCTCTTATCGACGCTCCCAACGAAAACTATAGTAACTCATAAAAATGTGTTTTTGAGTTACGATGGTCAAAGAATCGGGTATGGATGTAAAATTTTCTTATAAAAGTATCGTAGCTCAATATCCGTTGTGTGCAACCAATAAAACACATTGAAGTATAATAGTAAGCCCAAAGTTAATTTTATTTCCGACGAAGAATATCGCAACTCAGTTACTATAGCTTTTATAATCACAGACTCCCCACCACTTCCAAAGAGAAATGTCGTATGTTGAGTTTGTTGAGTACTATAGTGTTAGTAGTTGAAAATCCCGGAGTGTTTTGGTTATAACTCAAAGTTACGATATTGTTGGTGATTAGCATATTGTTAACTGTTGTTAAAAATGATATAAAGCAGAAGAAAATATATCTTGCAACTCGTTGATAGTGACAAAAGTGAAAAAATAGAAAGTGAGCATCAAAATAACGTTGTAGGTAAGTAATTGCACTGTGTCTTGTTGTAGTTTAGTAAAAAAACAATCTTCTAACCTAAAAATGAGAATAAATACTTGTATTACAAGATTCAGAAAGGCTCAGTACAATGAAGATACACGGGAAGTTCAACAACATTACTCTCATAAATGCATATGCACCAACAGAAGACAGCGGTAAAGAATCAAAAGACCGATTCTATGATGCTCTGGAGAATGTATGTGCAAGAACAAGCACCTATGATACCATAATAATAATGGGAGACTTCAATGCTAAAATAGAGAAAGAACATTTCGCAGTCGAAGTAGCTGGGCAATATTCACTGCACAATGAGACAAGCCCAAACGGCATTCGTCTATGCCAATTAGCCAACGCAATGTCGCTGCGAATAAAAAGTACAGCCTTTGAGAGAAAAACTATATACAAAGGCACATGGAAAATGCCGGGAAGCCAACTGGTGAACCAAATCGACCACGTACTTATAAGGAGAAGATACGGCTCATCAATAACCAATGTGAGGACCCACAGAGGGCCAAACTGCGATAGTGACCATTTCCTGGTAGTGTGAAAATTACGGCAGAGAATATCAAATGTCGCCAAAACTAAAGGTACAAAAAGGGAGCAGTGGGATACAGACCAGTTGAGCAAAAATGAAGCCCTAAACAAATATCAAAACGCCATCAGCATGGAGTTAGATAGACTCCCAGACCATAGCAATATTGACGATGAGTGGAAGTCCATGGAGAGGGCAATAATAAAAGTAGCCAAAGACGTAGTAGGGACAAAAAGAAAATCAAGAAACATAGATTGGTTCGATATGGAATGTGAAAGGGTTATAACAGAAAAGAATAATGCGCGACAAAAGATGCTGCAAAGAAACACTAGAACTAATAATGCAGTATACCAAGAGAAGCGGAGAGAAGCCAACAGGTGCCTAAGGGGGAAAAAAAGAGATATGATGCGTAAGAAAATAGCAAGCATAGAAGAGAACTATAATCAACGCAAAGTGAAGGATTTCTATAGAACAATCAGAAATGAAGCGAAACGGTACCAGCCAAAATTAAACGTATGCAAGGATAAGAACGGAAAAATCCTAACGGAAGAGAAAGATGTCATGGATAGATGGCGCCAGTACTTCGCCGAGATACTAAATGTTGATCATATGGAAGACCTAGAAGAGCCAGAAACAGTAATATACACAGCTCAAGAAAATACCGAACCACCTACATTGGATGAAGTCAAAACAGCCATGGAAAAGCTTAAAAATGGTAAGGCACCCGGAGAGGACGGCATCACTGCCAAAATTTTAAAACTGGCCGGAATAGATGCACATAAAAGACTGCACCAACTAATATGCAAAATATGGAAAGAAGAACAGATGCCTGAAAGATGGAAAACTGGGTTAATCTGCCCTATCCACAAAAAAGGCGACAAAACAAACTGCGACAATTACAGGGGAATAACACTACTCAACACTGCATATAAGGTACTCTCCAATGTGATATTCGACAGGATAAGACCGTATGCAGAAGAAATATTAGGAGAATATCAATGTGGCTTCCGAGAAAGTAGATCAACTCTGGATCAGGTATTTGTGCTAAGTCAAGCAATGGAAAAATGTTATTAATACAACATCGACCTGCACTGTCTGTTAATCGATTTTAAAAAGCATTCGACAGTATTAAAAGAGCAAAACTAGGAAGTGCACTTGCTCTAATGGGTATCCCACATAAACTTGCCAAACTAGCCATGATGACAATGGATGGATCCAAGGCCAGAGTAACAGTCCAAAACAAAACATCAAAGGAATTTGAAATAAGAACCGGTGTTAGGCAGGGAGATGCCTTGTCAGCTGTTCTTTTTAACCTTGCGCTACAATATGCAATTGGAAACCTCGAAAATAAGGGAAATATCATAACAAAATCATACCAAATATGTGCGTACGCGGACGACATACTGATCATGGCTAGGGACAACAGAACTCTAGAAGAATTGTTTTTAAAAATAGAAGAGGAAGCGAGCAAAGTCGGCCTGAAAATACATGCAGATAAAACAAAATACCTAAACTGTCACGTGATAACCCAAGAAGGGCCCCTCAGAACTTCATTATAAATGATCATCGGTTTGAAGAAGTTCAAAATGACAAATATCTTGGAGTAACTTTCAATAACACAAATAATCTATCACTGAAGGTACAAGACAGAATCCAAGCTGCGAATCGATGCTATTATTCACATCTGAAGCTCTTTAAATCAAAAATCATCTCACGTAAAGCAAAACTGCGAATATATAAAACCCTGATCAGACCCGTGCTAACTTATGGAGCTGAATCCTGGAGTATGTCGGAAGCAGACAAAAACTCTCTTCGTATTTTTGAAAGACTGATTTTACGGAAGATCTTTGGACCAGTGAGAGAGGAAGAAGGATACAGAATTCGCATGAACTACGAACTTCAAGAACTAATAGAAGGTGAAGACATAGTAAGATTCATTAAGGCATAGAGACTTCGATGGGCGGGCCACATGATTAGAATGCCGAGTGCGAGAGCACCCAGATCCATCCATAAAGCGCAACCTAACACCTCAAGAAGCAGAGGTAGACCCAGAACCAGGTGGAAAGATAAGGTAGAGGAAGATGTAGAAACTCTACAAGTAGGAAACTAAACACGTGTCGCTGAAGACCGTCAAAGGTGGAAGGGGATTGTTAAGGAGGCCAAAGCTCACCCTGGGCTGTAGAGTCAGAAGAAGAAGAAGATTGCAAGATTCAAAAACACTTTCTTGTGATTGAATCTAGATACCTAAGATTGTTTTAATTTCAGATGTGATAGAAAGCAATACAATAATAAGTAGCGATGACAATGACGCCAAAAAAGTGAGCAGTAGTGATGGGGATGAACCGAGCTCACTAGTTACCCATACCTCATCAAGTTGTGGAACTGTTGAGCTAAAAACTTTTGACAATCATTGCTATCAATCTCTAGAGATTACTACCCCATTAACTAAACCAATTATTAAAAATATTCAACCTACAGTTGAACATAAAATTGATGGTTCTACAATGGAATCTTATCCTGGGGAAGCCGAATCAGATTTTGTTAACTCCGATGCAGATCCAGAATATAGGCCTTCTGATGTTGAAGAAACTGATTCCAGTTCTTTAGATACTGATATAGCGCCTTTAAGTGAAACCGCAAATCATCAGCACTTGGCTTAAAAAGATAATGATACGTCATCTACAGCTTCCATAAAAGTTAGAGGGCGTAAAATTTCAGTTAAAAATAACCCAGGTAGAAAGCGTTCTAGAAATGAAAATGAATGGATAGATGTCAAAGCCAAAAAAGACTTGAATAATGGTATTGAACATGAAAATAGGTCAGGCAAAAAATATTGTGTGCATGCAAAATATCTTGTAGGCAAAAATGTCAAGAACGCCTTACTGAAGATCAACGAAAGTCTATTTTTACCGCATTTTGGGCTTTGGGAGATCATACCAGACGATGGGATTTTATTGCAAAATGTGTGAGGACTGTTGAAAAAAAACAAGTGACCGTTGGCGCAGGGATTTCAAGAAGAAAAGTTTCAAGGCAGTATTATGTTCTCATGGACAATGAGGAGAAGCTGGTATGTAAAACAATGTTCTTAAATACATTGGCCATATCTGAAATGTATGTCACAACTACTTTGAAGATGCTCAAGGATAATGATAATACAACAGTCACTTTTGATCAAAGAGGAAAACATCATAACAGGCCAAATAAAATTGATACTAAAGTGCAAGACAGCGTCAGAGAGCACATCAAACTTTTTCCTTTAGTTCCGTCACACTCCGAATGTAGTGTAAAGACTCCAAGCGAATGTATTTAGAGAAAGGTCTGCGTATCCGGAAGATGTTTAGGTTGTATAAAGAATGGGCGGACGACAAACAGATAAAAATTAAGGCAACTGAACGGCAATATCGAAACATTTTTACCTTAGAAATTAATATTGGTTTTCATAAGCCGAAGAAAGACCAATGCGAAATATGCAATGCATATGAAATGGCTTATGAGCAACTGAAATCAAAATTACAATTAAACTATGAAAATCATCAGAAAAACAAGGATGCAGCTCGAGCTCTAAAAAATTCTGATAAAGAATTAGCACTTAATGACAAAACAATTTTAGTAGCTTGTTTTGAACTCCAAGAGGTTCTTATAACTCCAATGTCGGAAGTGAGTGTCTTCTATTACAAAAGCAAATACGCTACCTACAATTTTACTGTCTATGATGTAGGAAACAATAGTGGTTTTTGCTATACGTGGCATGAACAAATATCTGGAAGAGGTCCACAGAAAGTTGGCAGCTGTGTATTTGATTTTATAAAGTTGCATGGAAACGAAGGATTGAAAAGGTTCATTTTCTATTCGGATAACTGTGGTGGACGGAATAGAAATCGCTTTCTGTTTTAAATGTTCACCTGTGCGACGACTGCTCTAAAAGTTGACATTACCCACCGATTTTTAGAGAAGGGGCATGCACAGAATGAGGGTGATAGTATGCACGCAGTAATAGAGAGAGGGTGGGTAAGGGGTGACGGCAATAATCACCAAGTAAGTCCGACCCAAATGTCAACCTCTCCTGCACGCGGTGCCCGCTGCTAGATAACGAACGAGGCTCTGGCGACCGAGTCATGGCGGTATAACCATTACAACGAGAATAAAGGAAATGTATTCTCACAACAGCCCCAGAACGGCGAACCGAAGTGCTACCGGGATAAGCAGCAAGCATTAACTAGCCAACAGCTATGGGTGGAAGAGCTAGAAAATGTTAGGGCACTCTTTTGTCCAAGAGTTGAGAAACCAATTCTGAAGGCGGATGAACTGCTGAAGCGGTCAACGGCATAAGAATGCAAAAAGCACGGAGAAACTATTGCATTAAACATCCTCGTGGATATCTCTAGAATCACCATTATGACGATGAAATTCACAGCAAATTATTCCGGAGTAAAAAGTCTCCCAATCGGATCTCCGGGGGAGGTGGTTTTGAATGAGGTGGTGGAAAAAAGAGTGTCAATGAGATCAGACACGTTAAGAGTAGGCACATGGAATGCAAGAAGTCTATACTCGCCAGGAAGATTAGACAACATAGTACTTGAGATGGAAAGACTAAAAGTGGACTTACTTGGGGTAAGCGATGTAAGATGGGCAGGAATGGGCTCGATAAATACAGATAATGGAATGCTATACTACTCAGGAAACAATGACCCAAAACATCAGTACGGAGTAGGAATAATCCTAAACAAAAAGTTAAACAGGTCAGTTACAAACTTTACTCCCTATTCAGATAGAGTAGTAATGATACAATTAAAGACAAATACTGGAATTATGAACGTAATCCAAATATACGCACCAACTACAGATAAAGAAGATGAGGAAGTTGAAGAATTCTATACACAACTAAATGCAGTACTAAGAAGTATAAATCGTTGCGAAGTGACCATAGTGATGGGCGATTTTAACGCCAAGGTGGGAAAAACAAAGGTAATTGGCTGCACTGGTGAATTTGGCCTCGGGGATCGGAACGAGCGCGGTGACTGTCTGATTCAGTTCTGTCAAGATGAGAATTTTATAATCACCAACACACTCTTTCAGCTCCCTAAGAGAAGGCTGTATACCTGGACATTTCCAGCCCATACAAAGGAGAAAATCATACGAAATCAAATAGATTATGTGCTCATCAGAAATAGATATAAAAATGCCGTAAAAGCAGTGAGAACTTACCCTGGAGCTGACATCCACTCAGATCACAATCCTGTAATAGCAAAGGTACAAGTTAAACTAAAGAAGATCATAAAGAAACAGAAGAACAACATAGATATTCAACTTCTTAAGGATAAAAAGATACACGAAGTTGTAGTTGACCAGATAAAGCAAAATGTAACAACAGCCATGAAAGAAAATGAACTACATCAAGATGTCGACATAAGATGGAATCGAGCTCAAACAGTTCTGACAGCAGTAGTGAAAGAAAACCTAACTAGGAAAGCAACAAAAAGGAAATATTGGATGACTGAGAAAATCATAGAGCTCATGGATGAACGCCGGACCCATAAGAACCAAAATGAAAAACAGTATAAAATCTTACATAAAACGATTCAAACAGAAATAAAAAAGACAAAATCAGAGTGGATCTCTAAACAATGTGAAGAAATAGAAATGCACGAAAGAAACTATGACAGCTTTCATATGCACAAAAAAATCAAAGAGATGACAGGAGCTAGGAAAACCTTCCAAGCTAACCATGTGATCAAGAGCGCAGATGGCCGCATAATAACAGATGTGAAAGAAAAAGTAACGAGATGGGAAACCTACGTGCGGGAACTCTTTAATGATGAAAGACCAACACAAGTACCAATAAGAGTAGAAGACAAAGAACCTAAAATAATGAAACATGAACTCGAATATGCCCTCAACAGTATGAAGCCAAGAAAAGCTACGGGGCCGGATCAAATACCAGCTGAGATATTAAAATTATTCGATGAACACCTAATAGATAGTCTCCTAGACCTGTTTAACACAATATATGACACAGGCATCATACCGAAACAATGGCTTTTATCGACATTTGTATTGATCCCTAAAAAAGCAAATGCTAGGGAGTGCACAGATTATTGGACTATTGCACTTATGAGCCATGCACTAAAAATCTTTCTAAAAATCATCCATAAAAGACTTTATCGAAAACTGGAAGAGGACATAAGTGATAGCCAATTTGGATTTAGAGAAGGGCTTGGAACAAGAGAAGCACTCTTCGGAATAAATTCTTATTCTTTTTCAAAGATGCCTAGACATAAATCAAGACCTGTTTGTGTGCTTCATCGATTTCCAAAAGGCTTTCGATAAAGTTCAGCATGACAAATTACAACAAATAATACTTAGAAAGAATTTAGACCGGAAAGACGTCAGGATAATTACCAACCTATATTGGGGACAAAGTGCAGTTGTAAAAATCGAAAATGAACTGACAGACGAAATAGAAATACGCCGCGGAGTTAGACAAGGCTGCATCCTATCCCCGCTATTATTCAACATATACAGTGAAGCTATATTTGAAGAAGCTTTGTTAGGAGAACCAATAGGTATAAACATAAACGGAGAGGTAATAAATAACATCAGATATGCCGACGATACGGTATTATTGGCAGGTAGCGAAGCAGAACTACAACACATACTCGAAAGAGTAAACCACCAATGTGAAGCTTATGGACTTCAAATGAATCTTTCAAAAACTAAGTGTATGGTAGTTTCTAAGGCACATAACCAACAAGTGCAACTAAATATCAACAATACCATAATTGAAAGAGTAGATTCCTACAAATATCTTGGAACCGTGCTAGACAAAACAAGCGACCAGGCAGGTGAGATACGAAGAAGGGTGGAGATAGCAAGATCAGCGTTTATGAAAATGAAAAAGTTTATTTGTAACAGAGACACTAATATAGAATTACGAATTAGAATACTACGCTGTTATGTGTTCCTGCTATACGGAGTTGAAGCCTGGACCCTAAAGAAACCTGAACTAAAACGGTTGGAAGCGTTCGAGATGTGGTGTTATCGCAGAATGTTTAGAATATCCTGGAAAGATAAAGTCACCAACAAACAGGTACTAGAAAAGGTAAAAAAGGAATGCGAAGTCGTGCTGACCATTAAGAAAAGGAAACTGGAGTATCTAGGCCATGTCATGAGAGGCCCCAAATATATTCTTCTAAGACTTATTATGCAGGGAAAAATTAAAGGAACCAGGAGTATTGGTAGGCGTAGAGTATCCTGGCTGAAGAACCTGCGCGAGTGGTTCAGCTGTAGCAGCACGGAACTGTTCAGAGCAGCGGTGAACAGGATAAGAATAGTCATGATGGTGTCCAATCTTTGGTAGGAGAAGGACTGCAAGAATAGAGAACACAAAAAAGCGTCAGACTGCCATCTATACGCCCGACCAATGGGTAACTTTAATCAGGATGGCAAAAACAACAGCGAAACCGTACATCCTAAAAGAGATGAGCCAAGAAAACTTTTTTTGTACTAAAAGCTTAGCTGAAAAACAAAACTGGAAAACTGATAATAATCGGGACAAAGTAACTATCAGTAAAATCAGAGAGATCAATTTCACCTCTGCAACTCCCAATACAGTTACTTTCAGATATTCGTATGGAGGAGAAATTAAGTCTTTGCAATTGAGAAAAGAGATACGAGGTGGACCTCCAATTATTCAAAACATTGAAGACCTGCCTCAGCTTCATACTCAATATTTGCCAATAGAGAAAAATAAATTAGAAGGCCTACTGTCACTTTGTAAAAGTAATAATATCCCTTCTATGTATCACGGATTTTATAAATCTCTCTCTGCAAAAACCAATGAAGCAAAAAGCGTGAAGACCAAAAGTTCTAGGAATGGATCTAAAAATGCAATAAAATCACTAATTAGCGCGCAAGGTAATGAAATCAGTTCTGATGAGGATCAGTTCCAGACAAAGATGATAATGAGGATTATGATATGTTTTATTAAATCAACCAACTTACGACATTATTGTATTATTCTTTAGCAGAAATTATATTTTCTTTCTAATAGTATCTTTTATTTACTAAAGAAAATTAATTGAAAACTATAGTAACTCAGTTAGGGCCTAAAGTACAAAAAGCAAGGAGAAAATTTTACTTTTAATAAACAATTATTTACCAAAAATTAGATTGACAACAGTTTTCGATAATATTAAACAATTCCTTGATTTTATATTACCATTCATTTTATATTATCGATTATATATTATCGATTTTATATCAAGATTCAATGCAGCTTTTCTCGAAACTGTAATTTTTGAGTTACTATAGTTTTCGCTGGGGGCGTCGTTATATTAAATACAGTTTTAACTGACTCATCATTTTGAGAGTTCTTTTTGATACTGCATATTTGATATATCAGAAAAATCCGCTAATGAATGTTTGAAAATCAATTTGTTTTAATTCTGAAAATCTTCCTTTTAAATCAGCCGATAGTATTTTCAGATGATCGACAAGTATAGCGGTATCATTTACTTCAATTTTTGGAGCCTGTGCAACTGTTCAAACTTTTTGCTGTTAATATATTTCTGACATAACTCAATAAGGGTAATAAAACCAAATAAAGGGTTTTGCATCTATACGAGTTTTATTTGTTTCTTGAAGTTACTTAGTTAATATATTTAGTTTTTCAAAGATATCGGCTAAATAACTCACACATGCTTTACCATCGACTGTTAACAGATACTCATTTCAGGTTTATCGCTTAAAAAATCATTAAAGGTATCAAACAGTTCCATAAATCTTTTAAAGCAGTTCCCTTTACAGAGCCATCTTACTTCAGTGTGAAGTAAAAGTCTCACATGGTCTTCATTTTGTTCTTCACAAAATAGCTTGAAGAGGCGCTTACA
Organism: Phosphuga atrata; assembly: GCA_944588485.1. Lineage (NCBI taxonomy): Eukaryota > Metazoa > Arthropoda > Insecta > Coleoptera > Silphidae > Phosphuga > Phosphuga atrata. The sequence goes on along the minus strand of OX155895.1, from coordinate 12,347,296 downwards.
TCTGGTATTAGCTTTAAAAGCATTGATACACTTTATTACAGAATGTAGTACTTCATTTAGAACAGGCGAGATGTTTAGCTACCAAGTTTTCTTCTTTTTCTTTCTCTCTGCCTTTTGCTATATCACGTAGGGTCGGCGTTGTTGGATTCTTCTTCTCCATAAATGTCTATCCAATGTGTCCTCACTCTTCCAACCTTTTTCTCTCAAATCCCCTGCTACCTTGTCTTTCCATCTCATTTTTGGTCTTCCTCTCTTCCTTGACCCTCCCATTTCCAGCTTTTCAACTCTTTTTCCCACGTAGTCCTCCTCTCTTTTCTGCACATATCCAAACCACCTTAGCCTGGAAGTCACCTTGTCGCGGTGTGAGGGCTTACTTTCGCAACAAACCGTTAGACTTTACCGACCAGAGTCAACTCCGGTCGGAGCGGTCAGCGGAGAGCGAACAACCAGGAACTTCTAAACCCTTAATCCAAGGTGTCATGCGACCCGTGCTGAAAGGACTGGTTGGTGGCCAAGGGCAACCGGCCATCTCTAACGGAGCCCCTCTGATACCTGGCGACCTCAGAGGGTATCAAGCCTTACCATGTCAAGCGGGGCTCTGACGTAGCGGACCTTTAGTTCCCTTGCCACTCGTGAGATTTATATGAATTCCAAAAGTAAAAATAATCCATGTGTGCGGGACCTAACCGACACAAAGAACAAGGAAGTCAGCCCGGATTACCGGGAAGACGACCTTGAACTCACACTCGTAGACATGAGCAGTCCAGCCATGTCTACGGAGGCAGAGGAAGATGTTCTTGTAGGGATAGAGGAGGACTTGCCGCCTCCTGTCACAAAACAAGAATGACCAGCAGGCGCACCAAAATAGCCCAAGTGAACATCCATCATGCCAAAGCAGCTTCAGCTGTGATGGCTAGGATGTTCACTAAGCAGCACCTAGGGCTAGCGCTGCTGCAAGAACCCTGGAACTACGAAGGTAAGATCAGAGGCCTTAGCAACAGGGAATGTAAGTTGGTATGGGACAGCCGAGAGGTCTCCCCTAGAACTTGCATTATGCTAAGGAAGGGCATAAATTACTTATGTCTTTCAGAATTTTTAATGCTGGATTTAGTTCCGATTCAGGCCCTCATCAAGACCGAGGGTCTCACCGCGAAGTAGTGATCGCATCAGCATAGTTCCCTGGCGATGGTAACAGCATGCCAGCCATTGAAGTACAAAAGCTGGCGAAACACTGTATTAGGAGAAGGCTGCCACTCATCCTGGGATGTGACGCGAACGCACACAATGAGATGTGGGGCAGCACGGACACTAATAAGAGGGGTGAGTACCTTTTAGAATACCTCATTAAAGAGAACTTAATTGTGTACAACGTTGGGAACACACCAACATTTTTCACTAAAGTCAGAAATGAGGTACTGGATATAACGGTAGGTAGCGCTAACCTAAGTAAACTAATTAAAAAGTGGAGGGTTTCAAGTGAGCCCTCAATGTCAGATCATAGGATCATAGAGTTTGAGCTGGAAGGAGCGAGTGAGGAAAACACCCCCATTCGAAACCCCAGACAAACTGTGTGGCCTATGTTTAGTTCCCAACTAAAAGAAAACCTAGAGCAGGTGACAGTGCGGGGTAGTATCAAACACTACACCGTGCTGGAGCAGGCTGTAGGAGAAATAAATGTAGCAATCACCACGGCATTTGAATCCAGCTGCCCGGTAAAAACCGCGAAGGAGCATAATAAGGAGACGAAAAATCGTGGAACAAAAATTTGTCTACATTAAGAGCAAAAGTAGCAATACGGAAATTGGCTAGAATACTCCGAGGTGCTTACCACCTACAACAAAGAGATCAGAAGGGCAAAAAGGGAAAACTTTAGGACCTTCTGTGAAAACATAGAATCCACCCCGGTGGCAGCTAGACTGCACAAAGCACTAGCGAAGGATAGAGTGGAAATGACAACCACTCTCAAGAAACCGGATGGGACCTTCACGGAGGATGAAGAGCAAAGAGCTCTCCTCATACTAGAAACCCATTTTCCGGGATGTATAGGATACAGGGAGAACGAGGGCTTGATGCAACCACGGAAACCAAGTCGGGCCGACTGGAGGAGGGTAGTGGAGGAGGAGGGCTAGCAGCACTTTCCAGCCTTTTAAGGCCCCAGGTGTGGGCGGACTAGTTCCTGCCTTCCTAAAAAAAGGGAGAGAGAGAACTAATGCCGTATCTTCTGAATATCTTTAGAAGTAGTTTAGCGCTCGGATATATACCGGAGCTATGGAGAAGGGCTAAGGTGGTATTTATACCGAAGGTGGGGAAGAAAGACACTACTCAACCGAAGTCATTTAGACCCATTAGTCTAACATCTTTTATGTTAAATACAATGGAGAAGGTGATTGATAATTACCTTAGGACTATAGTGCTGGTAGGTACACCGCTACACAGGAATCAGCATGCTTACAGAGCAGGGAAATCCACAGAAACCGCCCTGTATCAGCTGACAAACGAAATAGAAGCAGCACTAGAGACAAAGGAGGTAGCTATATGTGCCTTCATGGATATAGAGGGAGCTTTTGACAACACCTCACACGAGGCTGTCAAGGCGGCCCATAGACTTTAAGCAGGCATTCGATACCGTCAAAAGAAACACGATCCTTGACGATCTACTGATGCTAGGAATACCCCGTAAATACGTAAAACTAATAAAAGCTACATTGTCCGGTTCGAAAGCCTCGGTTAGAGTAGACAACCAACTTACATCCGCCTTTAAAATCGAAATCGGTCTGAGGCAGGGAGATGCCCTGAGCGCCATGATATTCAACCTAACATTAGAGGCATGTACGAGAAAGCTGAATATAACGGGATACATTGGCAACCGATCAACACAGGTTGCTGCATATGCAGATGATGTCAGTTTGATATGTAGAAGCAAAGACGCGCTAAAGGAAGCACTATTGATGCTTGACGATGAAACGCAAGATATGGGATTGAAAATAAATGAGGTAAAAACTAAATACATGCAAGTTGGAAGAGAACATCACGATAACAATGACCTTAACTTGGGCGAGTATCGCTTTGAGCAGGTTGAAAGTTGTGTGTACTTGGGAACAGAAATCAACAGAACAAACGTAATAGCTAAAGAAACAAGCTCGCGAATACTTAGTGGAAACCGATGCTACTACGGATACCAAAAACTGATGAAGTCCAAGTTATTGAGTCTCAAAATCATACTTCAAATATACCGAACACTCATAAGACCAGTAGTAACGAACGGATGCGAGGCCTGGACCCTAACCACCGCAGAGGAGGACGCGCTACTCATCTTTGAAAGAAAGATCCTCAGAAAGATCTACGGACCGATCCTAAATGAGCATGGAATTTGGAGGATACGAATGAACCATGAACTAAGCAGGTTAATAAGCGAAGCGGACAAAGTGAGATATGTAAAAGCTCAAAGAATAGCATGGCTGGGACACCTGTACAGAATGCATGACGACAGACCAGCCAAGAAATACATAAGGTAGGTCTGTCGAATTACGCCTACTTAAGCATGAACGTAAATTTCTCTAATATATTAAATGAAGATGAAGAACGGAATGTTTTCATGGAATGTATGTTTATTATTATACAAATAAAACACAAAATATTGTTGGTCTGTTTATCAAAGTAATGAAAAAAGAGCCGAATTCGAACACCATCGTTTTGGCGCAAATAAACTACTGAAGTAAAATTTAGCCTACGACAGTTTTCCTAAAATTAATTTTTATCAAAAAATTATTACAGTTTTTTATAATTAGTAACATAATTAGTCTAAGCAGGAGTATTTTAATAATCAGTTCTTTTAAGTTTTAAAGCATGTTTTCACAGTTATACAATCAAGTACAAAAAAACTAAAATTACTAAGGTCATAATATAAATAATTATTTTTTTTTAATGCTACATGGTTTAAACATAATCAAATATACAGATTGTCAAACAAAAATGAATTTAAAAAAAAACGATTGCAGGCGTTATTATACCCAGTTGAGGTAGTAACGCCTATCTAAATCTACGTAGCTAGAATTAATCACAACCACCAGGACATATAAATTCTTCTATGCCTTTTGTTGTCAAACCGATACACTGCTCGTGGTACCATTTTGTACAATTCACATATGATCTCATATCCGCAATACCATTCCCCACATTTGCTTTCTTTATCCTTCTTTTTGCTGATTTCTTTTCTTTTTCCTTAGTTTATTCCCCTATATTCTCTTTTTTTTGTTTTCTTGTTTTTATAATATCGTGTTCTCTTAATTTTCTCTTGTTAGGTGTTTTCTCTTTATCGTCCGCCTTCTTTTTCATTTGTTTTGGTTTGGTATTACCTTTGGCTAGTTTGGCCACTTCACTTTTATTCGCTTTCTTTTCATGACTCTCGAAACATTAAATAGATCTTCACTTACTCCTTGGGCTTTGTAATTCAAAGCTTTTCGACGGGGCCTTTTTTGTGATTGCATAGTTCGGTGTGGGCATAAAAAATTGAAACTGCGATCTTTGCGATAACTGAGCCAACGGTACGTCGCCTTCATGATTTACTTCAGAATCCGAGTGAGATGAATGAATACGTAATGAATTTTGTCATAATTTCAATGTCTAAACTATTTTCACCATCAGAAGCATGTGTACTTTGTTGAATAAGTCTTCTTCTTCTTCTGTTGGCTTTATAGCCCGCGGTGGGTTTTTGCCTCTACAACAATCTTCTTCCATTCTGTCCTTTCACCGGCTTTCTCTCTCCAATCCCTTACTCCCATCTTTCTAAGACTTTCCTCCGCGTCTTCCATCCATCTTTTCCTTGGCCTGCATCTTTTTCTTTTTCCTACTGGCCGCCAGTTGTACATTTTCTTGGCTGGTTGGTCGTCATGCATTCTGTACAGGTGTCCCACCCATGCTATTCTTTGAACTTTTATATATCTCACTATGTCCGCTTCGCTTATTAACCTGCTTAGTTCATGGTTCTTTCGTATCCTCCAAATTCCATGCTCATTTAGGATCGGGCCGTAGATATTTCTGAGGATCTTTCTTTCAAAGATGAGTAGCGCGTCCTCCTCTGCGGTGGTTAGGGTCCAGGCCTCGCATCCGTTCGTTACTACTGGTCTTATGAGTGTTCGGTATATTTGAAGTATGATTTTGAGACTCAATAACTTGGACTTCATCAGTTTTTGGTATCCGTAGTAGCATCGGTTTCCACTAAGTATTCGCGAGCTTGTTTCTTTAGCTATTACGTCTGTTCTGTTGATTTCTGTTCCCAAGTACACACAACTTTCAACCTGCTCAAAGCGATACTCGCCCAAGTTAAGGTCATTGTTATCGTGATGTTCTCTTCCAACTTGCATGTATTTAGTTTTTACTTCATTTATTTTCAATCCCATTTCTTGCGTTTCATCGTCCAGCATCGCCATAGCGCGTCTTTGCTTCTACATATCAAAATGACATCATCTGCATATGCAGCAACCTGTGTTGATCGGTTGACAATGTATCCCGTTATATTCAGCTTTCTCATGCATGCCTCTAATGTTAGGTTGAATATCATGGCGCTCAGCGCATCTCCCTGCCTCACACCGATTTCGATTTTAAAAGCGGCTGTAAGTTGATTGTCTACTTTAACCGAGGCTTTCGAACCGGACAATGTAGCTTTTATTAGTTTTACGTATTTACGGGGTATTCCTAGCATCAGTAGATCGTCAAGGATCGTGTTTCTTTTGACTGTATCGAATGCCTGCCTAAAGTCTATGTAGAGGTTGTGCAGCGATATATCAAACTCGTATGCTTTCTCCTGCATTTGCCTTATGGTGTATATGATGTTTATCGTTGACCTATTGGCACGAAATCCGCTCTGATATTGTCCTAATATCTCTTCGTAGTAGACAGCGAGTCTGTTATAAAGAACGTCTGTTAGAACTTTGTATGTTACGTTAAGGAGCGTTATCGGCCGGTAGTTGCTACAGATCGTTTTGTCTTCCTTCTTGTGTATTGGCTGTATGATACACAGTGCCCAATTCTCTGGTATTTTCTCTTGCTCCCAGATTTCATTAATCAGGTGTTTTAGTCTTTTTATTAGTCTTGTTATAGTCTATTTATTCGGCTGTTATACCGTCTGACCCAGGGGCCTTGTTATTTTTTAGCTTTCCGAAAACACTTTCTATTTCTCTTAGGTTGGGGTTCTCAATCTTGGGGTCTACCGTGTGTACATCTAGCTGTAATTGTTCAGGCTCTAAACTACAGTCTCTTTTAAAAATATCCGAGAAGTACCCTTTCCATCTTTGGAGTATCTCCTCGATCTCTGTGAGCATGTTTCCGTCTTTATCCTTGCATACTGTTATCTTTGGTCTAAAACCCTGAGTGTTTTGTTTTATTGCCTTGTAAAATTTTCTTGTTTCGTTTCAAGAATGATTCAGTACCATTTCCTCTACCTTTCTATTTAGTGCCTCTCTTTTCTTTTTTCGACATATTCTAAACATGTTTATTCTTTCCCTATTGTAGGCTGCTTGGTTAGCTCGTGTGCTTATGTCTAACAGTTTTAGGCTAGCCTTCCGCTTCACGGAGGTTGCTTCTCGACATTGCTCGCCATACCAGTCTTCGTTGTGAACTCGTTTTTCTCAAATTCTTTCCATAGCACTCTCTGTTATTATTTTTTCGATGTTCATCCAGTCTTGCTCTATGTCCTGTGTTTCTTGGTTTTCTTGTAGTTTAGTTCTGAGACTTTCCTGGTAGGCCCTCAGAACTTCTGGGTTTTTAGGCGATCTATGTGCCATTTTGGCTGCTTTGCAGTTGTTCCCCTAGCCACTGTCGATAGTTTTTGTTTTGACCTTGCTCCAACAAGGTAATGGTCGGAGTCCGCGTTCGCCCCGCGAAAGGATCTGACCTGTTCGACGTCCGTGTTGAATAAGTGGTCTTGTCATAAATTTGGTAATCACTTCACTGTCAGAAATATGTTCAGAGTCGGAAGCATTAGTATATGTGCTATAACATACATGTCTTTTTACGTTTTGCTAGCCACTTGTAGAAGCAATCGGCGATCTGTAACACGGTTGACTTTTTTTGTGTGACGGAGTTAACTGCGAAAGATGTGGTTTGATGTGTGAATCTAGAATGTGTTCTGGTGCGGACCAAACAACTGTTGAGAGCAGTGGAGTGGCATCTGAAGATAGACACTCAATGAGTGAACGCGGTGGAGTGATTTGTTGAGCAGAAAAATCATTGTCAAAAACGTTCAATCAAAGACGGTGAGAAGTTTTGTGTTAAGTAGGCAGTGGTAGGGGTTGGCTGCCGAACATTCAACAAACATTCTAGCTCTTCATTGGTAGTTACCAAGTCTCCAATTTGCCATTGGAGATATATCGCAAGATTCACTTTTATCTTCATTGGTAGGTGTCAGGCAAAACATTTTGATTAAAAGGATATAACCCTCTTGTTCGGAAGCCACTAGTGATGTTTTCATGTGTTATACATTTTGACCATATCTTCGACAATATCTTATTGAATTCTGGACGAGTTCCGCTTTATGACGCGGTTGCAATTCATGGGTCGTATTTGAGGGTAGATAGTAAAGATTGATACCAAGTATATCCACATTCATCCATCTTCAGCAAGTCTGTAGTCCAAATGACACTTTGCCCCGTCAAATATATAAAGCCTAGCTGGATTGTAATTACATTTGCGGATTAATCAATTCATTTTCATAATGTGCAAATAAAATCCTATCATGACAATCTTACGAGATGGTTAAAAACGCCTACGGCAGCATTTGGTATGGGTAATAACGCCTAGGAGTAATTACCGTCAAGGACACTTCTAATAAGTTTAAAATTTAAAGGAAAATTGACTGCTTAATATATTATATAAAAAACTGGTTACGGACGGTAGAATAATCATACTAACAAATTAGCCTTATAGTTTACTTCTAAACTAACAAATTTCATTAAAACTTGCCTTGAAATTACCGCTATCTGTTGTTAAAAACGGCGCAGCCACTACTCGCCAGGACAATAAGTCGACTACTATCCCTAGGCGGGGGAAGTGCCGCAGCCGCGACTCGTAGCTGTCTCGGGATGTATAAACCTTGACGCCTAGGTATTAAGTTTGATTTTATATATTACGTAACCTGAGTTATTTAGTATAGGCGCAATAAGCCTCTAGGCGTAATTCGACAGACCTACCTTAGATCTTGAGCATCCTTCATACACATATATTCAGTTTTCACCCTGCTGATCCTCATTCCCCCTTCTTCTAGGGCTTTCCTCCAGCTCCTCCAGAGCCTCTCTTGGAGACTTTTGTTTAGCTACCAAGTTTTCCCTATTATGAATAACACAATTCACAAGAATCATTTCTGGATTCTCATCTTTCATCAATATTAAGCAGCCATTTTTCTGGCCCATCATATTTTGGAGAATTACCATTTTCAGCACAGGATATAATATTTTTCATTAGCATATTATTGACATCTAAGTAGTTTTTTATATCATTTACCACACCACCGCAAAATAACATATTTTTTTCCATTGGACAAATTTTTCTTTCCAATTTGGCACCGAAATATAGCAATTGCATTTGAATGGCCCAGAGCAAAAGGGTTAAACTCGTGTTCCAATTGCCCCGCTCAACAATCACTCTAGAATAGAACTCTAGAATAGAATAGAATAGAACACCGCTCTAGAATATCTGTCAGACATTTATGAAACACCATGTATATAAGTAGGGAAAGATGATGCGTTCTAGACCCACCGCCACCACTGTCATGCGCATGCGCGATGACCTTTGACCCCCTAACCTGACCTTGACTCCTAACCTTGACCTTGGAGCTTCCGGTTTCGTCTTCCGGTTTCGACTTCCGGTTTTGACTTCCGGTTTTGACTTCCGGCAGCCATTTTCGGAACTTCCAGATGCGCGGGAAAATTCAAAATATAGACGCGAGGCGGGGAAATTCAAAATTAGATCCTGTTGAGACAAATGTGGTGTGAAGTTGGTTGCATACATCGACGGGTCTAAATACATGAGACTAGACAGACGGGGCTAGATCCATGGGACTAAATACATGAGACTAGATAGACGGGACTAAATACATGAGACTAGATACACGGGGCTAGATACATGAGACTAGATATATGGGGCTAGATACATAGGGCCAGACAGACGAAGCTAAATACATGAGACTAGATAAGACTGAACTAAAATATAGAAGGGATTGTTTAATTTAATTTAATAATCTACGTTTTAATTTTGGGGGCTAGATACATGGGGCTAGATACATGGGGCTAGATACATGAGACTAGATAGACGGGGAGATGGATAAGGTTGTAAAATAAAGAAAACTCCACATAAAATTTATGGTATTATTAAATTCTAATAATAATACATTTAAATTTACATAAAAACATTTAAATACAAATAGTGGTCATGCTTTGTATATGTTATGCGTTCGGAAGAAGCAGCTTAAACAATAATGAGCGAAACTTTACACAACTAGTTTTATTTGAGGCCTTTTGTCTTCCAAATATCATTCGGTTTTCTTTATAACAACCAACACACCGTCTTTTAACGTCCGCTTTCTCGAGGGAATGTTCACTATCTTTAGTATTGGATGAACAAACAGCTGATTGGTTTATTGAATCAGGAACATGTGCATTCAAACTCTCAACTTTATTGTTTTGACATTTAACAACCGTTTTCTCGAGGGAATGTTCACTATCTTTAGCGTTGGATGAACAAACAGCTGATTGGTTTATTGAATCAGGAAGATGTGCATATTTTTCTCTATTATTATCATAGTCACCATTAAAACTCTCAACTTTATTCTTTTGACGTCTAGGAAGCGTCTCATATGATGGTGATAAACTAGGAGATATTCTAAGTGGAGTCCAATAGATGGTTTTATTACGGGCATGCTTCTCGCCAAATACAATCCCCATCTTGATAGTAAAACACCAGCGTTAACACTAAATTATAAATGCTATCCAACCCTATTTATATCGTGCAGAGTTCTTTGCATCAATGAGGGTGTGAGGTCTATGTGACCCCACACTAAACAGGGTGTGAGGTCTATGTGACCCCACGCTAAACAGGGTGTGAGGTCTATGTGACCCCACGCTCAACAGGGTGTGAGGTCTATGTGACCCCACGCTAAACAGGGTGTGAGGTCTATGTAACCCCACGCTAAACAGGGTGTGAGGTCTATGTAACCCCACTCTAAACAGGGTGTGAGGTCTATGTAACCCCACGCTAAACAGGGTGTGAGGTATATGTGACCCCACGCTAAACAGGCTGTGAGGTCTATGTGACCCCACGCTACGCATAACCGATTAGAGCTGCAGAGTATTATGTGAGGGAGAGAGCGAGAGGGAGGGAGAGAGAAAGAGAGAGATGGGAATTAATTTTCACGGAAAACGTATAAAAGCGGTTGTTTCGGACAATTCTACCAATAGTCTCAGCGACCGTCGCAGCTGCAACATGTCAACCTCTACTCCGACTACCCTCAACGAAGCCGCGCAAAAGTACCTCGACCCAGGCTACCTGGATACCCTGGACGACAGCGTTATAGATGAAATGATTCTCTACATAATGAAAAGGAAGAAGAACACCGAAATCGCCGCCGAAAAGACCACCGCAACCGCCACAGAAGATCCCACCGAAACCGCCGCCGTATACCCCACTGAAACCGCCACCGAAGATTACACTAAAACCGCCGCAGAAGATTCCACCGAAACCGCCGCCGAAGATTACACCGAAACCGCCGCCGAAGATTCCACCGAAATCGCCGCCGAATACCCCACTGAAACCGATGCCAAGAAGACCACCGTAACCGCCGCCGAAGATTCCACCGATGCCGCCCCCAAAAATACAACCACCGATGCCGCCCCCAAAAATACAACCACCGATGCCACCCCCAAAAATACAACCACCGACGCCACCCCCAAAAATACGACCGAAGCCGCCGCCAAGAAAAGAACCGAAGCCTCCAAAAGAAACCGCCCGATGCGCAACCAGACCAAGAGGAAGAGAAAACTACCGACACAAATAAAATCAAGACAAAAAGACAAAGGACCAAGAATAAACTAAGAAAACAAGACCCACCCACAGCCAAGCAGAACCTAACACAGCCCACCGAAGCAAACCAAGGAGGAAACGAAATGAAAAACTAAAATTTAAAAAAAAAAAAAAAAAAAAGGAAGACAAACAAAAACGACGGCGGAAGGACGGGCTCACGCCCAAAACCGCCATTGAACAAAGGATCCCATACAATTCTACCACTCGACATTTACATCGCAAAGAGTTAACACCTATATTAAAAAATAAACTATTATCTCTAGGATATAAGTTAAAGCGACAGTATGGATAAAATAGATATATTCTCCAAAGTTGACTATGAGGATACTATTACAAAGAGTGAATTTCACACGTATTATCCTATAGCTCAAAATTATAGAAACAATGATGAGATTCGTATTAGGATCCAACACCAGGAGATTTACACTTATCCTAGTGAAAGTTATATTTATGTAAGCGGAACCGTTAATTTTCAGAAACTCATTCCACCTGCAACTACACATAACTTTGAACTTGTGAAAAACGCTTATGCGTTTTTGTTTGATGAAATTCGCTATGAATTGAATGGAGTTGAAGTAGATAAGAATCGAGATGTAGGAATTACAAGCACGATAAAAGGGTTACTCTCCAACACCAAGCGAGATCAACATATACTCGACCTTTGCGGCTGGGCTGAAAATGCTACAAATGTTACATACTTTGATAATAACAGAAAGTTCTATGCTTTAATTCCATTGAAATATTTATTGGGTTTTGCTGAGCATTATACAAAAATGTTAATTAATGTAAAGCAGGAATTAATTCTACTACGAGCTAGAACTGACGTGAACTGCTACAAAGGAGATGCAAATATAAGATTCAATATTGATCAAATTTACTGGCGAATTCCTCATATCCAACTCAACGACGAAGCTCGATTGAATGTATTGGATACACTCGAAGAAGATAAGCCGATATTAATACCGTTTCGTAGGTGGGAGTTGCATGAACTACCTGCTTTAAAAAATACCGACAGAGATATCTGGTCTGTAAAAACATATACAACTCTGGAGAAGCCTCGATATGTTATAATTGCACTGCAAGAGGGGCGAAGAGATGCTCATGTAAAAAACGCGTCCGAATTTGATAATGCATCGCTGCGAAATATGAAAATTGACCTAAACTCGGATTCATATCCATATGAAAGCTTAAATCTTAATATGGATAGTGGTGATTATGCACAACTTTATTACATGTATGACACTTTCCAAAGCAGTTACTATGAACGCAGAAATGAGCCGATATTAGATATGATTCAAATCAAGGATCATGTTCTTTTTGTGTTTGATGTATCTAAACAAAATGAGAGTATTAAATCATCTGCTCTTGATTTAAAAATTGAATTTGAAGCTACGCAAGCATTCAAACCCTCGAGCCTATTGCCTTATTTTGTGTGAAGCTGCCGTTGAATACACCACTTTGTCGGGAATAGTTCGAAAATTAATTCAATAAAAATTTAATTAAAATGAACTATTGTATGTATAAATCATATTAGCGACTATTCTATATGTATTGTAAGAAATGTATAAGAAGTATTTAAATGTTTTGATGTAAATTTAAATGTATTATTATTAGAATTTAATAAAACCATAAATTTTATGTGGGGTTTTCTTTATTTTACAACCTTTCATTCTCTTGGAAACTAACACTCGCTCACCGCTGATAAGATAACAGGAAGTTGTTATTGATAGCAAACATCCAGTCGAACCTAATCAACAAGTCAGAGCAGTAATCAAAATTAAAACGTAGATTATTAAGTTAAATTAAACAATCCCTTATATATTTTAGTTCAGTCTTATCTAGTCTCATGTATTTAGCTTCGTCTGTCTGGCTCCATGTATCTAGCCCCATGTATCTAGTCTCATGTATCTAGCCCCGTTTATCTAGTCTCATGTATTTAGTCCCGTCTATCTAGTCTCATGTATTTAGTCCCATGGATCTAGCCCCGTCTGTCTAGTCTCATGTATTTAGACCCGTTGATGTATGCAACCAACTTCACACCTCTTTTGTCTCAACAGGATCTAATTTTGAATTTCCCCGCCTCGCGTCTATGTTTTGAATTTTCCCGCGCATCTGAAAGTTCCCAAAATGGCTGCCGGAAGTCAAAACCGGAAACCGGAAGTCGAAACCGGAAACTGGAAGTCGAAACCGGAAGTAGAAACCGGAAGTTCCAAGGTCAAGGTTAGGGGTCAAGGTCAAGGTTAGGTTAGGGTCAAAGGTCATCGCGCATGCGCATGACAGTGGTGGCGGTGGGTCTAGAACGCATCATCTTTCCCTACTTATATATACCGTGATAGTGTCACTAATTTGTCTTCGTAATTGACAGAATAATTAGCCTTGATGACAATTCCAAACCAGATGATACAAGACTAGAGAAGACTAAATAAGAATAAGCAAGAATAGACAAGACCAGACAAAACCAGACAACGCCGCAGAAGACTATATTAGGATAGAGGGTATAAGATCAAACCAATCTAACGAAAAAAAAAATCTAACGGATAAAACAAACGGAACACAGCCTTAATATTTAAATATATTCAGCCTTTTCGGATCTCTATAAAAATTATTGAGCCTTTTTAGGACTACTATTTAAACGTGAAAAAACGAAATGACAGCTTCTATGTGAATGATGTGACGTTTAATGATTGTTTGGAAATCACGGAGTACTATATTTAAAAATAGTATCAACGTGCAGCTCTCAACCAGTCAACGAATCGTAAACCAAACGTTCATGGGTAATTTTAAATTATTATATAACATTAATTGCGGATTGTTACGTATGTGTGTGGTATGATTAACGTGACCATTTATTTTTTTCGTCGGACACCCGCGGAATGTAAAAAAAACCGTTATGATATTATAGTTTCGGTTACTTGTAAGTATATTAAAACATTACGGACAGTGTGAGGGAGAACCAATTCTCTTTAAGTGCCAGATTATCTCGGAGACGATTAATTTCTTTCGCAAACTCAATTGCAGACACGTATTGTCCCACGATTTTCAACACGGCTGGTGGAAAGTCGCTATCTGTGCAGACAAAAAATGTTACCACAATGCAGAGCTGGGATTTTCGAAAAACATTTTCAAAATATTTGGACATTTGTCGATGCTCAGAAAATAGCTTTTCAAAGGCTGGAACATTTTTAGAACTCTGTCAAGCGCGGGCTTTAACGCAAGCCACCTTGTTTTACTGCAGCCCAACAGTTTGAGATACTATGTATCAGTTGAATCACAAAACTCTTTCAAAGCTTCTACTCAAACGCTGTAGATACAAAAAAAAAAAAAAAATTTCAAATGATTCACTCGAAGTCAACAGACAGACAATCTGCGTCTGTTTTGATCGCGTTGTGAACCATGTGGGCTCCACATCCAATCCCAATGAGCTCGGAAGAAAGCTCATTGAGATTGGATGTGTAACCCATATGGTTCATGTGGGACATGTGTTTTGTTCAATTTTGCGTAAACCTTAACTCTACAAAATCCCACATTATTCTTATTCAAAATATTGCAACACAATTACTTTCCTCAAATAATCAACAATTATATCCGGTCTTTCACCTGGCTGTTCTCGAAACTCTAAAACCTTGACTTTGACGCCTTCGTATGGTAAAAAAATAGCGGATTAAGGAGGAGTATTTTTATAATTGTGCCAAAACTACCTGATGTTTAGCAATTTTTTTTGAGAAACTGAAATGACAGACATTTGCGGTTTTTGGCAAAATGTTTATTCATTTTTTGTCTACAAACTGGGATTTTTTCAACATATAATATTACAAAATGGCGTCCAAAATGGCGGCTCCGGGAAGTAATGTTTTTAAAATAAATGTTATTTGCGCGAGGGATTCAAGCTGCAATACGCCACCTAGAAGCATAAAACCAAAAAATACTTAAAGTTTATACTCCAAGGAGGCATCTATACCAAACAACATAAAAAAATTCTCGTATATAAAGAAAATGGCGGCCTCTTGAAAATAAGGTACAAATGGGGTTGCAAATTTATAGGTATAGATGCCCGAGAATTCAATTTCCTTTTAGGCAATCAAAACGCGAAGTCGATTGGTTGAACGGTTTAAAAGTTACAATTCGCGCAGATTCGAAAAATCTTGTTTCTAGAAAAATGCGTTTGAAGTTTGAACAACTGTTTTTCCTTGTACAATTTGATTAGCTCGATCAATGTGTCCAAGAATAAAGTAATTTATAGGTTTTTGAGGTCGCTGAACACGAATTTGAGGCAGGTTTTGAAAAATAAAAATGGCGGATGAAATATGGCGGACCAAAAATTGCCATCCCCGGATACGGATAAATGTGATGGAGTATTACCGGCTGCAGTATTGCAGGGATGGCCTTCTTCTGGGGGAACTCGAACACGGCCTTCGAAGCAATTAGCGTGTTTCGTATAAATGCGTCATACATCGTTTGGGTGAAGGTTTTCGAAATGTCCATTATGGCACAGTTTTCATGCTTTTCAGTCAGAGTCCTAAGAGCCGCATTCCAAACAAGAGACGTCGATTTATTTCAAAACAATGACTCACGTGGGGACTTGACGGTACTCGGCGCGATGTACAGGAACACGTGATGACCAAGTGGAAGGCTACTCCTGGTCCGGTGGATCGAGAAAATCGTCGTTGACGTCGTTGCCACACGATTTGCATACCAGACATTCACTCAGAAAGGTGAAAATCTTCAAGAAGTGGCAAATGACGTAGTTGCGGCTTATGTCGACGTGGATGTCTATATGATCGGCGATCTTTAGTTTCCTCGCGGAAGTGCTCACGACCTCCGTATCCGTTTCCGACGTAAATTGATTGGCTTGGAACTTTTTTGACTTCCTCGCCGAAGGACGACTTCGGCCCGCTCGACCTTTTTTTCTGGTCCTCCCATTTCGCGGCGGAAATACGACTCGTTGTGTTCCCCACGAGAATAACACTGAATTTGTAGGTTATAGCATACCGGCAAATTCGAAACATATTTTTGGTCGCTATACAAACTCGTTGCAGAGCGCGCGGCTAATTTGCTACCTGAGCACCGGTCAGCGCTCAGGACAATGGTCCATTGAAACCCGTGTAGCGAAGGAACTAATTCACGGTCCGCCAAATAATTTTAACCAAATATTCTACACATTTGTAGCATTCGATTTATGTAATTAAAAAAAATCGATTTTTGAAAAAATTATATAAATACTCCCCCTTAAAACTGAGAATAATTTTATCGTGACGTGGTTTGAAACTTCTCTCTTAATAAAGTTATGCAGTGGGCTTTGGGCTTCAGTCACGCGTTACGACCTTGCAAGTGCAAAAATGATAAGCAGGTAGTACGGTGTTTACACCCCAGCAAGTGGAGTCCTACCCGCGAAAGCGGGACGTTTTGCCATTGCTGGGGAAAGCGGGACAGACAGCCTGAAAGTGGTCCTGAAACTAAAACAGCCTGAAACTGTCTCGCCCAAAGCGGGACGTATGGTCACCAGCGGCGATTTTAGGCATAGGCGCACTAGGCGCGCGCCTAGAGCCTTCGATTTTAGGGGGCCACAAATTTTCAACTAAGCAAGGTCAAACCACCGGGTCACCAGGGCATATATGGGAATGAAATGGCCGACGCACTTGCCAAAAGCGGGACCGAGGCTCCCTTCTTGGACCCGGTCCCAACTTGTGGGCTTACAAAGGCCCACTTAAGGCAGGGGGCTAAGAAATTGGAAGAAGAGCAAAAGCCACTGGAAGAAAACGCCAGGACAGCGGCAAGCCTAAATGCTCATAAACTATTCTGCCGCAGATGCAGATGCTAAGCTTCTCTAGAAGAGAACTCAGAACATTGGTAGGTATACTCACAAGACATTGTCCGGTGAGATATCACCTACACAAAATGGGAAAGGCAGAGGAAGTTGCCTGTAGAATGTGAACTAGATGAAGAAACCGCTGAACACATAATGTGCACATGTGTAGAGCTAGCACACATATGGCTTGCCCACTTCGGGGTCGCAAGATTGACCACCTTGGAGCTGAGTAGCAAGCCTCTCAGGAATATCTTAGACTTCGTTCACGAAGTTGAATTCCTGGGAGAGTAATTGTAGTAGGGTCAAGCACAATAGATCAAGTTGGTCGCAGTGCAGAAAGACTTTGCAGCCAAACGACCCCCACACAAAAAAAAGGTCAAACCAACTTTTGGCGGTTGGCGACAATATGCGGCAAAATTTGACAAAGTGTGGTGATTAAATTGGCACTTTGCGGTAGTTAATAGTGAAAAAAATATTCAGAAAAAGAACTAAAGAAGTATCATTGCATTGTTGTTATTTTTTGTATTGTTATTGAAAATTAATCGCATGACTGTTTTTTCTAAAGGACACCACAGAATCTTACACAGGATTCAAACCCAAAGAAAGTAGTTCATGTCTCTTCCACCACGTCGTCCAAGTTTAGAAAACGACAAGCGTAGCGAGGAGTTTTCTAATGGATAAGAAACATCCAATGTCACTATAAACGTTTTTAATGATAGTACTATTGATGGACAGAATTTAAATTAAATATGTGTTATATCGTTTATTACCATTAATTAATAAAATTTGTCTATTCGCGATTTCCACACATCACATAACTTCAAAACTATCTCGTCGAAAATTTGACTCTGTGCAGCTTTGAATTTCAGTGCCAACCCTGAAAAAATTAACTCATAATAGCACTCGGCAAGCCATAACCGCACGCATATGAGTGCTGTTATGAGTCCATTACAGACGCAAAATAGAAAAAATGTCTTAACAATTCGCGATTGTAATGTTTACGTTTTATTGATTAATTTATTAAAAGTCATGCTTGACATTTATGAAATTATTACTTTTTTTTATAAATCTAAGTAAATTATTAATTTATATTGTAGGAAATGTACGACACACGCATCGTAAAATACTCTTAAGTAGAGTAGGGCCTCCCTAGACTAGAGCCACATAGTCACCTTGCGCCTAGGGCAACAAGTAATGTAAACGCGCCCCTGATGGTCACGTTAGGTTTGATACATAGTCCACGAACTGTTCAATAATGGGCATTTACAATAGTGGTCGTAGAAAAAATAGTTTAAACGAATTCATAATAACGTTATTAGTTTTGGATTAAAACATTGAAAGTGTCTAATTCTTTTGTAATAACCCTGTATTTATCGTTTCTCACAAATAATATAGTTTCGAGCCGATTATTTTCAATTCCGTTCCGTTTTCTCGTGAACAAATCCGAGAAAAAGAAACAAAATGGAACAGTAGTGTCCGATCAATAAGGTCCTGAATTCCATTTTCATTGACACATAGTTGCCATTCCTGAATTATCTAGATCAGGTATAGGCAAATCTTTTAGCTGTCATTGCGTATGAAAATTTCACCGCGACACAGTGGTCTGGATTTCAAAAAAGTTGGCCAAAAATAGAAAGAAGTTTCAGACTTCAACGTGAATTGGTTTATTAGGGTTTTCCAATTTAAAAATTCAAAATGGCGGATCTATTATTACCATAGAACTTATACTAATGGAATAGGAATACCGTATAACTTACGTGTAGCGAAACTG
The DNA here is from genome assembly GCA_944588485.1 of Phosphuga atrata. Classification (NCBI taxonomy): domain Eukaryota; kingdom Metazoa; phylum Arthropoda; class Insecta; order Coleoptera; family Silphidae; genus Phosphuga; species Phosphuga atrata. Next base: position 12,328,649 of record OX155895.1, on the reverse strand, counting down.
TGTCCAACATCTGTGCGACAAGGAAAGATACAACATTTCTTTTGTTCGCTATGCGCATGCTCCAAATGAAATAAACATTAATTTTTTAACTTTCATTTTAACCATAAATATGGTTGAACTCTAATTTTGAAATATTTTTATTGTTACTTATACAATTTTTATAACATTAGGTGCTTTTTATTTATTAGGTGGTGTATTATTTAGTTCTATAATTTGTAACTGTTAAAAATGTAACTGTTTACAAAAATGTTTGTAATTGTAACTGTTAAAAAAAACTGTTAAATATATTAAAGAAAAATTTTAAAAAGTTAAAAAAGAGTTTATTTTTTAAAAGAAAAATATTTAAGTTTACATAAAAAATAAGAGATTTATCAAAAGATAATTAAATTAAAGCATTTTTTTTATTAGTATAAGTACTAGTATAGTACGATTTAATAACAATACAACTTGACACTGTAACAAGAAAAGTACTACTCTTATTTTATTTAATATTACATTACAACTTTTTTTATTACAAATTTAGTTAATATATATTGCAACTTTTACAAAATAAAAATAAATCGACCGTAAACTTAATAAAGTCGGAACACAGCCTGAATATATAAATATATTCAACCTTTCCAGAGCTCTATAACATTAATGAGCCTTTTTAGGACTACCAAAAACAAATCTCAAGGGAAATTTATCAGTTATTTTTTAGCTTTCAGGCCACTTTCGTGGCACTCAACAAAATACAGAAAAATAACATTGTTTTTTAAGATCATGTCATTCCGATACCTTGTTGATACATGATCTTAACAAACAATGTTATTTTTCTGGTTTTTGTTGAGTGCCAAGAAGGTGGACTGAAAGCTATAAAATAACTGACAAATTTCACATGAGATTTGATTTTGGTAGTCTAAAAAAGACTCATTAGTGTTATAGAGCTCCAGAAAGGTTGAATATATTTATTTATTCTGGCCGTGTTCCAACTTTATTAAGTTTATAATAATAATAATAAAGGCCTTTATTCGTAATAAACAAAAAATATCAATAAAACATGCAATCCATTGGGCAAGGTTCAGTTCGCCCTGCCTATAATAATAGTAGACAAAACGTCTGTTCAACTAATCCAAATAATTAAACTAAAAATAGCCAAAATAATGAAAATAATAACATATGAAAGTTTGTGACAGAGAAAATGCTAACCAAGCCAAATAATTACTACAACTTTCCTGAATATGGTGCATTAACCATTTACAATTAGTTACTCACACAATTCTTATAAATGAGTTTCTTAAAGCCAGGTCCGGACAAACTAAGAATATTATTAGAAAATTTATTTAACATATTAGCAATGCTATACGAGAAAGAGCGCTGAAATAATTGTGTTTTATGCTGTAGTATTGTAAGCTTACCCTTAAACCTAATATTAATGTTATGCACATCTGTACGAAATCTTATTTTCTTGTAGAGGTATATGGGAAATTTATTTTTTATTATTGCGTGGTAGTGGCAAATCGTGTGTATATAACGTCTTTGCCCCATGCTTAACCAACTGTTACCTTTAATTTTATACGTGATACGATCATAACTTTGTATGCCAAATATGAAACGCAAGCTAGAATTTTGGACTTTTGAATACGTTTTGAATCTGTCTCGGTTAATCATGGTCCATAAACGGCATCACAGTAATTAAAGTGTGATAGTACAAGTGCATCACATAATATTGATTTAACATTTGTGTTAAGCACATGTCTATTTTCATAAATAGCTTTAAACTAGAATTTGTTTTTTGAATACATTTGTTAACATGAGTTGAAAACCTTAGATTATTGTCAGTCACAGAACTAAAATGAATATAGTGGCCTTGAACATTAATATGATGACTATATTGCTCAATAAATCGTTGTTTTTACAATTTTTCTCCAAATACCATGGCAACTGATTTGTAATAATTTAATTTTAAACAATGATCATTACTCAATTCCAAAACATTTATTAAATCAAAGTTTATGGCGGTGACTGCTTGTGAAGATTCGTCTGGATAAAAGGCTATATACATTTGAGTATCATCAGCATAGAAATGACTACTACAAGAAAGATAGGCTAATGGAAAATCCAAGTTATAGAATGTAAATAATCTTGGGCCCAATATTGAGCCCTGTTATACCAGGGTACCAGTAGTAACATTTAAAAAACCAGAGTTTTCTTTATTATAACACACTAATTGCATTCTATCCTACAGGTATTCACTCTTTTAAAATTGAAACTATTTTTATGTTTTTTATTATTACTGTAAAAATGTATTTGATTCTGATTAGGTGTTACTTTTGAAAAATCATTAATAAAATGATCATATATAGCATTAGGGTTTGACAAGTTTGGTGGTAACACTAATTGTTCTCGAACTTTATTACTAAAATTTAGTCGTTTTAAGTCAGCCCAAAAGTCTTTAGGTTTCTTATTTTGGAAAGAATTCTGACAAAAAGCTTTTTTCTCTATCCTTATTGCCAGTGTGAAACCATTTCTCAAAACTTTGTATTGTGACCAATCAAAGAGGTCTCTAGTTCTCTTAAACTTATTCATAGCCCTGTCCCTATCTCTTTTAGCAGCTCGTAAAGTATCCATAAGCCAAGGAGCATATGGCTTAGTTATTCTATAAGTTACATATTTGCTCTTCAAAATATCATGCATAATGTCAGGGCTGCCTGCCTAAGTATTAAGAAAAGTATCTAATTTTTTTAATCTTGTAAACTCTTCAATTCAGTTACGTATTTATTAACATGCAAAATTACAGTAGTTTAAGCCACTAAAATATCAAAAAAGTCAACTATCCATTACAATTAAATTCTTAATAATTATAATATTATTAATTTAAACATACCATCAAATTTTCAAATGCACTTTCAGAAACCAAATTCTTCCATTTCAACTCAGTTAGTGAATCTTTTAAGCTTCTTACTCGTGTTTGTAATCTGTTCTGTGACTATTGCAAAGTTTTAATAGTCCTTACATATTGAGAAATAAATCGTTTTGTTAGAGATATCACTCTTTTTGCACTTCGAGGTGTTCTCAAGTGTGGACTGCCGATGTCACTGACATATCGAGATCCCATAATATCTTCTTACTATTAATATAATATATGTAACTCAATAAGAGTGGATTTCACAAAAGATGATTAAAATATAAAGCCAAAGTTAAATTGTTATCACCCTAGTTACAGTTGTTATCACCATAATTAGCCATCGTTAATGACAATTTAATATAGGGTTATATTTCATTCTTTGTGAAATCCACCATTAAAGTACTATTATCAAGACAACGTGATCAATCAGTCTGAAATATACTTCTTTCGTACTTCATTATTTTTATAATATTTTGATGAAAAAGATTACATAAAATAGTTACTTTCAATGGATGTAGATGCAACATTAACTGCTGTCTCAGCAGCTTGAGTAGTTGCATCAATTTGGGTATCAGCACCGATTGTATCGGTACAAATATTCTTTCTTTTCCTTCTTTTCTTCACATTAATAATGTTTTAAAATTACCGAATTTAATATCTTTATTAAAAACAACACAGAAAGCAAAACACAAACGAACACAGGAAGCTGGTGGCTTTAAGATCCTTGTCCTCGATTCTACAAAAGGCTAACCATTTTGCTGTAACAGCCACATCTTTTGGAAATCTGTAAAGATATTATATCCCAATATTGCAACCATTTATCAATAAAATTATATTTTCTTACCGGTGCACAGTGTCAGATTTTCGCTGTTTGACTGCACTTAATTCCCTAACTCCTTAACTACAAAAGGTAGCCAAACCAAATTTTGTACTGAAGTTTCTTGTTTAATGACTAAGCCATTTTTTATTTGATTTGTACAAAAATATTTAACTTTCTGGTACAACATAGTCAGTCATACACACAAAGAAATAGTTAAAAAATAAAAAATGTTGAAGTCTTCTTTAAAATAAATTACATTTTATTCAATATCAGAATCATAGGTGTTCATTTCAGGATCTTTTAAAAGTTGCAATACATCGGGTGTTAAAATTCCCCGTTTAGTTTTTGGAGACTTTCTTAAGCTACAAATATATGGATCCGATGAAATCAAAAGCCTATGTAGCAGGTCTTGATTGGTGTGAACGCGAGATGTTTTTCGGGTGTATTTCAATCGATAGTGCCTAACATATTTGTTTCTTGCCTCTTGAGCCTCTTCTGACATTTGTCCTATGGGAAGGATGCAGTCATCAATTATAACTTTTCCATGGTAAAGCACTTTGTATACAGTAACTGGCATATAGTACCAGGAATACCACCGATATAGATATACCACCACGGTGGTACGAAACGGTTTTATTACGAATGCCGCATTGCCAGCAATATACACCCATTTTGTTGATTAGCGATATTGATATTATCGAAAAAGAAGTAATAAACTCTTAATAAACTGGATTAATAACATGTATCTAACAAGATGGCAACTGTAAACAACATCCAAAAATACGTGTAGGCCGCGCATGAGCATTTCGAACCAAAGAAATAGAATGAGACCTTGCATCTCACTTCTTGGACACAATTTTATGATTTGTATTCCTGTTCCATAAGTATATGTTCTAAGATTATGACCGACCATTTCATTAAAAAATCATCCAAATTTCATATAAATTGTTATTTAAGTGTTTTCAAGGTCACTTATTATGAACTTATTGTATAATTAAACAATTCAAAATGGCGGATCAAATATGACCGAGCACTTCATTAAAATGTAATCGGAATTTCATATAAATTGGTATATGAGGGTTTTTGAGGTCATTGATTACGAATTAAATAGTATAATTTTAAAACTCAAAATGGCAGATCCAATATGCCATTATATGACCGAGCACTTCTTTTAAAATTGTTCGGAATTTCATATAAATGGGTATATTCGGTTTTCGAGATCAAATCAAATCAATTTTATTTTAACTATGATATACCGATGTACATAATAAAACATGTAAAAATTACAAAAATTAAAATGCTAAATACTAAATAAAATATACAGATCATGGGGGTCTTTTGCTTGAGGTGCATTCTTCAACACGGTGTTTTGGTGTTTTCTTGCTACAAGTTAGATGGGATACAATTATATATAAATTTTCCTATTCTGATTGGGGCTTTACTACATATTATGAGGTTTGATCTATTTGTGATCAAATTTGTTCCGTACCTTGTGTCGTGGTTGTGTATGTCATGCCCAGTCGAAATCTCACTTTTTTTTGTGAATATAACAAGCTAATTCACATGTACAGAGGCAGACATGGGCAAGATTTTCTCCTAGATAATATTACAAAATATCGTAATATATATATTCTATATCTCAACTTCTTGAGCCCAGCTGCGGTGATAACTTTTTTTTGATAATTTTCGGATTTTTTTTTACAAGAATACCATTATGTAGACACACCTTTGACTTGATTTCTAACAAACTCGAGCATAAATTAATGAAAACGTTATATATGTAATTATTCTACATACCTTCCTTAACACCCTCCATCAAACAAAAACGAAAAGGAGACTCGAGTAAAAAGTTACACACGCTTGAATAAACAAAGATATTTCGGAGCCGCTAAACGTGTGCGCGCTGAGCCGACAAGGGTAACTTTGAGCTGACGTTCTGTCTCAACCATAAAATATATCTCACTGTTATTTTAGAGTAACATACACTAAAGCATCATCTACAAGATTCTTTTGAAATAAACTCATTCGGTGACTATATTTTTTTCGATTTTTGGGACCACTGTGCACGGGCCGCATTAAATAATTTTCTATTCAGATATTTGTATGCCACGAGCTTTGCTTCTATATCAGGGCTGCCCAATTGAAAATGCCCCAAGAGTCGATTAGAAAAAAAATGCGGCTTGGAGGGCCGCATTATAAAATATTACACACGTTATTTTATTTGTATTTTGTAGTTAATGTAAAAATTGTGTATCGTTTATGCAAGAATATTTCGTATTTGAGGGTAATTTAATCATTTATAGGCCCGCCCCGCGCGCCACAAAAACTGAGATCGCGGGTCGCCTGCTGCACAGCCCTGATATATACTGCTTGTTAAACGATATATTTTTAGAGCCCGTAAATGTGCAGTGTCTATGAAATAGTGACAGGTATTTACCCAGGCCTGATCTAGATTAATCAAATTATTGTTGTGATGTCCTTTCACGTGTGTGTGTCTTCCAAACGTCAGACACAAAAATCAGGATCTACACAACGATATATATTTACTTAAATTAGGAAGTGTTTGATGGGATACTTTAATTAGTCTTATTAACTAATTTTTTATTTTTATTTTTAATATATTTTTATTAATCAAATAATTAGAAAATAGAGATTGAAATTAATTGTAGAAAACGGGACAAGAGTATCGAGATCAATTAAGACTCTGGAAACGCCAGCGCGAAGCGAATCCGATATAGCGGATGTAATTTAGTAAATATAGAGTAACATTAAACGTAATTTCCGAAAAGAGCGAGTTTGTGGGCAGAGGAAGTCTGCTGGTGCTAAGTGGACTTGCCTTACGTAGTTTATCAATTTCAATCTGTTGCGTTTTCAATTCCTGCTCGAGCTGTTTTATTCTGCTCTCGAATCGCGCAGCGTCATCTTGCAGAGATCTCTCGATGTCTTTGTATTTCTTGTTAACATGTTGCGCTTCTTTCCATTGCACCTCCACGGCGTTTATTTTATTTTGCATCTCGCATATTTCCTGCAGCACCAACAAAAAAATACAGCGGAATTTTGCGAAATCGTCGGTTGCTATTTCAACGCACCTTTTTCATACGCTTGTCTATTTTCTCCAACTTTTTGCCTTCAACGTTTGATACTAATTGCTGATATTCCGTCGCAAGATTTGTTAGAATAGATTCTTTCTAGAAAAAGATTTTTCAAATTCAGATAAGACAATGTACTAAGATTAAGACCAACGAAGTCAGACGGAGAAAACTCGATATCAAAACTAGACGAACAAGACTAAACAGACAAGACTAGACAGACAAAACTAGACACACACCATTAGACAGACAAGGCTAGACATACAAGATAAGACAGACAAGACTAGACAAACAGGGCTAGACAGGCAAGACTAGACGGACAAGACTAGATAAACAAAACTTGATACACAAAACTAGAGAGATAAGACTAGACAGACAAGACTAGACGCATAAGACTGGACAGACAAGACTTGACAGACACGAGTAGACAGACTAGACTGGATAGACAAGACTAGATAGATAAGACTATGCAGACAAGACTAAACAGAAGAAACTAGACACACAAGGCTAGATAGACAAGATAAGGCAGACAAGACTAGACAGACAGGGCTAGACAGACACGAATAGATAGACAAAACTAGACAAACAAGACTAGACAGATAAGACTAGACAAACAAAACTAGACAAACAAGACCGGACAGACATATTAGACTGACAAGACTAGACAGACCAGACAGACCACATAGACCAGACAGACCAGACGAACCAGACAGATCAGACAGACCAGACACACCAGGCAAACCAGACAGACCAGACAGACCAGACAGACCAGACAGATCAGACAGACAAGATAGACGAGACAGACCAGACAGACCAGACAGACCAGACAGACCAGACAGACCAGACAGACGAGACAGACGAGACAGACGAGACAGACGAGACAGACGAGACAGACGAGACAGACGAGACAGACGAGACAGACGAGACAGACGAGACAGACGAGACAGACGAGACAGACGAGACAGACGAGACAGACGAGACAGACGAGACAGACGAGACAGACGAGACAGACGAGACAGACGAGACAGACGAGACAGACGAGACAGACGAGACAGACGAGACAGACGAGACAGACGAGACAGACGAGACAGACGAGACAGACGAGACAGACGAGACAGACGAGACAGACGAGACAGACGAGACAGACGAGACAGACGAGACAGACGAGACAGACGAGACAGACGAGACAGACGAGACAGACGAGACAGACGAGACAGACGAGACAGACGAGACAGACGAGACAGACGAGACAGACGAGACAGACGAGACAGACCAGACAGACCAGACAGACCAGACAGACCAGACAGACCAGACAGACCAGACAGACCAGACAGACCAGACAGACCAGACAGACCAGACAGACCAGACAGACCAGACAGACCAGACAGACCAGACAGACCAGACAGACCAGACAGACCAGACAGACCAGACAGACCAGACAGACCAGACAGACCAGACAGACCAGACAGACCAGACAGACCAGACAGACCAGACAGACCAGACAGACCAGACAGACCAGACAGACCAGACAGACCAGACAGACCAGACAGACCAGACAGACCAGACAGACCAGACAGACCAGACAGACCAGACAGACCAGACAGACCAGACAGACCAGACAGACCAGACAGACCAGACAGACCAGACAGACCAGACAGACCAGACAGACCAGACAGACCAGACAGACCAGACAGACCAGACAGACCAGACAGACCAGACAGACCAGACAGACCAGACAGACCAGACAGACCAGACAGACCAGACAGACCAGACAGACCAGACAGACCAGACAGACCAGACAGACCAGACAGACCAGACAGACCAGACAGACCAGACAGACCAGACAGACCAGACAGACCAGACAGACCAGACAGACCAGACAGACCAGACAGACCAGACAGACCAGACAGACCCGACAGACCAGACAGACGCGACAGACCGGACAGACTACACAGGCAGACCAGACAGGCCAAAGAGACCAGATTGACCAAAGCGACCAGAGATACCAGAGACACCAGCATGACCAGAGAGACCAGACAGACCACCGGGTAACGGGTAGGTACTCCCTGCGGTCCCTGCAGGGATAGACCTATTTCAGGGAAGCGACCCTGCCCACGCATGCCTTGGTTTCTCTCCTACTCACAAATCCTTGGAGGCAACCATGTCCTAACCTAATCCTACCAAAACTGAAATTTATCCTTCCTATATCCCACGCAGGTCTGTCCCAGAATGGGCGGACTGCACAGAGGGGAAAATCGTCTTCACCAAAAAAAGTTCCCTAGAACCAGAGGCGCGGATCTAAGTCGGATTAGCCATATTAAATAATGAATGGAACTCAGACATGGAAAATTCGTTTACGGCGCAGAGGAGGGATACCTCAGTGCCGGTCGGTGTAGGGAGTGTGCGAGCGGGCTGTCCCCTACCGCCAGCCAACGACCGCCCAGCACTTCTGGTAGGGAACCAGGACGGATTGCAGGATATTACGACTGGAACAGATAAACAAGCTGTAGACAGCGACAAACAAGGGAAGACAATGGACGGCTACACGGATAGCTCTAGACTGCCGCACAGTAGGCTAAACATCAGCAACAGTCAAAGACAGCGGTGCAAATCGACGGGCATCGCAATGACGTTTAAAAAGAGAAAAGTGGCAGACACCTCTTTTGAAGCCTCTGATGTACTAGACATTGTAAAACAGAAGGAGTGCCCTACTGTGTTCAACATTCTCGAAGCCATCTAAATGATAGCGTACCATGCAGCCCAGCTTGCTAAGCTCGTCGAGGAAAACCCCAACACCAAAAGGGAAATCAAGACCATAGTGGAAAAAATGAAAAAACAAATAGGAAAAACTAGCAAGGGTCCCGCGTAAGAATTGTTTGAAGCACGGTGGGAAAAGATTGAAACCCCCACCTACGATGTTGATATACAAGTGGACATGGTGCAAAACGGACCAATACAAACATGCTGCGCTGGCACGCGGACCACCGATACCATGAAAAATGATCGAAGCTATCTTTCACGGCACTAAAACCACAGTTTATATATATATATATATATATATATATATATATATATATATATATATATATATATATATATATATATATACGACGGCAAGAGCTCAGAGCACACGCCCAGAAAATGAGCTAGTGAAAAAGGCCCCCAAGGAAAGAAAGATCTACGGGCTAGTGCTAGAAGGCTAAAATAAATCGTACAGTGAGACTCTAAGCTCGGTCAAGGCACTCATCCGGAATACCCCGGCAAGCTGCTCTATCCAAAAAAGGCTGAGGAGTACAAGAAACGGGAAGCTCCTCATAACAATGGAGAAAAACAAAGAAGCACTCAACCAACTGGAGGGCATGCTCAATCAGCCATCAAATACCCTGAGGTCCAGAACAGGAGGACGGGAAGGAAGAACAGAAACCATCCACATACGAGGGATGGACGAGGACACAACAAGAGAGAAAGTGCTGTTGACATTAGTAAACCACATCAAATGGGACGAAAATAGATGTAAACTCTCCGAGCTAAGACCGAACGCATTTAACTCGCTTGCCGCAACACTAACTGTAGACAAAGAAGAAGCTGAAAAACTGCTACAAAAAGACCACCTAGTGATAGGAATGGTTAGATGCAAAATGGAAAAACGAATCAAAATAAACAAATGCCACAAATGCTGGGCATATGACCACAACGCATCAGAATGCGAAGGCCCAAAGAGAACTACACTATGCTTCAAATGTGGAAAACCGGACCATAGTTTGCACAAACGAAGAGGCATGCCCTCTATGTAATAAGACCGGGCATAAAGCAGGATCCATGAAATGTGCGGCCTTTAAGAATGCTCTGATAAAGGCAAGAAAAGAAGAAGAAAAAGAAAGCAGAAGAGGCGACACAAATGGGGCACGACGCGGTGGCGGAGGACGCTAGAAACTGACGCCCAACATGCAAGTTAAAACAAACATGTTACAACCAAACCGATTGAAGTTCCTACAAATCAACATGAACAGGAGTAGGATGGTCCCACGACCTGCTAGAGCAAGCGTACAGAGAGAGAAACCTGGATATAATCCTGCGCCAAGAACCCAACAAAAAGCTAGCGACAAAACATATATGCGACAAAAATGGAGATGCGTTCATCAGATTAGGCAACGAAATGCAATATAATAGCAAATACGAAGGTCATGGATTTGTTAGGGCGGACCTTGAGACCTTTGCGGTGTACTCTTGCTACTTCTCGCCCAACAAGACACTGAGTGAATTTGAGGAATTCCTTGATAGATTACAAAATCACATAAAAATTTCTGGAAGCAAACAAATTATCATAGGGGGGGACAAGAATGAGAAATCGCAGATGTTCGGCTCGGCGAGGACAGGCAAAAGAGGACTAATCCTGGAAGACTGGGTGAGCTCAATGGACCTAGTTGCCATAAACATGGGCACCAAACCGATATACGCAGCTCGAGGAGGTACATCGGTGATAGACATCACACTAGCCTCGGAAGAAATAGGCGGAAGTATAATCAGTTGGAGGGTAGATGAACATGAGGATAATTCCAGCGATCACAACAACATATACTTCGAGCTTATTGGTCACAAAAATATTTCATACAACTTATACACTCGACACTCGAGCAAGGGATGGCGAATAACTAAAAAAGGCTGGAAGGAAGTGCAGGAAAGCGGCAAAAGTGTAATGGAAAGCGCCTATAATGAACACCAAGGTAATATAGTAGACAGATTCACCAAGAGCCTCATAACATTGTGCAATAAATGTCTCAACCAAAGAACAAGTTCAAGAGCAAGGCATACCTCCAACTACTGGTGGACAAAAGAAATTGCCAGCATGAGAAACGAGTGTTACTCAACGAGTGTTGAGTGTTACACGCAAAAAAGAAGGGCAATGGTAAGAATCAATAAAAAGAATATAGCCAGTGACGAGCAAAAAAGAGAAACACGAAGAATATATAAAATAAAAAAAGGCTCTCCAAGGAGCAATCTCGGCACAAATAAACAAAGCCTGGAAAGAATTGTACACGGAACTCGACAATGATATATGGGGCCGAGCGTATAAAATTGTTTAAAATTGAGTAAAGTCAAGGGAAAATTCCAGATGAATCTTACCAAAGAGGACACACTAAAGCAAATAAAAAAACTATTCCCGGAGCGCGAAAAAATCATCTGGCCTACCAATAAAGTGGAAAACGTACCAAAAGCTACAGAAGAAGAAATAGTAGCAATTACCAAGAAAATGAAAGAAAAAAAGGCACCAGGGATGGACCACATCCCATTGGAGGTCGTGAAGTACGTAGCAATCGCCTGCCCGGATATCGCAGCCACAGTAATAAATAAATGCCTGACATCTGGCACGTTTACAGCTAATTGGAAAATTGCACTATTAATCTTGATAGAGAAACCGAGAAAAGATACAACCAAACCGGTGGCATACAGGCCAATATGCCTTTTAGACTCAGGAGCAAAATTACTAGAAGCCCTAGTAAAAAATCGGCTGGAAATCGAATTAGAAGATAAAAAGGCGATACATGAGAACCTGGTTGGCTTCCGAAAAAGGAGATCCACGCTAGATTCCATAAAGAAAGTCATGGAAACACCTAACAACGTAGCAAAAAAGGCATACAAAAACAGAGAATTCTGCTTAGTAATACTTATAGACATAGAAAACGCATTTAACTCGGCTCCGTGGAAAAAAATAATACAAGCACTGGAAAACGCCAAAGTAAGCGCATATCTTACACAGATAATAAAATCGTACCTCAGTGGTAGATACATAGTGACCCCACAGGGGGTTAAAATCGAAGTCACAAGAGGGGTTCCGCAGGGTTCAGTCCTGGGACCGACACTGTGGAATATCTACTATGATGAGATATTACGTCTGAACATAGGAGCTGAAGCCAAGCTTGTAGCCTTCGCAGATGACCTAGCCATTGTCATCAAGGCAAGGACCCCAACGTTATTAGAGGAAGCCTTATAGTATGCAGCAAATGGAGTTATAAACCTGCTGAAGAAAATGGAGATCAAGCGCCCAGCGCTCCAGCAAAGACAGAGATCGTCCTCCTGGCAGGAAGAAGAAAAATAAAAATATGCAGGTCCAAGTAGAAGGCACTTCATGCTCTTAACGCGCATAACCCCCAACGTGGGAGGACCGAGTGCAAACAAGAGAAGGATCCTAACCACAGCAGTTAGGTCAATAACACTGTATGCAGCACCGGTATGGGCGACAGCGTTAAGATACAAAAGATACCATAATATGATGGAGAGGATAAATAGAACCATGGCCCTGCGCATTATCTCCGGGTACAGAAACATCGCAACGGAGGCGGCACTTGCTATTGCCGCGCTACCCCCAATCAGACTACAGGTAGAGGAAAGAATAGAGCTGTACATCAAAGGAGTTAAACACAAAACGGAGATCAGGGGCGCGACGCTCGAAAAGTGGCAGACTCAATGGGTAAGATATCAAGGCTGGGCAAAATCATTCATACCCGACGTGGCAAAATGGCACGAAAGGAAGTGGAGCGAGGTGGACTTTTACGCCACGCAGGCAATATCCGGACAGGGCGTCTTGGCACGTACCTACATAGAATAGGCAAACAAGAAAAAGAAAGCTGCTGGTATTGCGATGAAACGGATTCACCAGAACACACAATCTTCCAATGCATGAAATGGAATAATTTGAGGAGGGAAGCCGCATCAGCGTGTGGAGCCATAAATAAAGTTGTCTGTCGCCGAACAGCTACTAGAAACAGAGGAAAACTGGGTGGCGATTAAGAGCATGCTCCACAATATAATGCAACAAAAAACAGAAGATGGGAGGAAGAGAGAAAAAAGACCAGACTCTCTCAAAACTAGGGCGGTAATAACCGTCCGGGCTTCCCACCCTGATGGAATGCGCAAGCGATACCGGGGTGGCGCATAACTAAGCCAAGTGGAAGAAGGGGTTTAGTGGGTGTGAGCCCCACACACAGGCTGGCAGAGCTTCCCCCAAACCACAATAAAAAAAAAGAGACCAGACAGACCAGACAGACCCGACAGACCGGACAGACCAGACAGACCAGACTGAGCGGACAGACCGGACAGGCCGGACAGACCGGACGGCCGGACAGACCGGACATGCCGGACAAACTGGACAGACCGGACAGACCGAACATACTGGACACACCGGTCTGAACGGACAGACCACACAGGCAAACCAGACAGACCTAACAGACCAGACAGACACGACCGACCAGATCACAATTAGACAGACAAGACTAGACAGAGAAAACTAGACAGACTAGACTAGACAGACAAGACCAGACAGACAAATCTCCCATGGAAAACCAAAACTTGGAGCAAGGTGAACCAATTTCAGATTCCCAGAAGTTAGAAGTGAATACAAAGGACATCAGGAGGGAAGGAAATGTGTTTTAATCTATTCTAGAAACGCTGTTTACACAGACAGATAAGACTAGAGAGACCAGACTAGAGAGACCAGACTAGAGAGACCAGACTAGAGAGACCAGACTAGAGAGACCAAACTAGACAGACAAGACTAGACAGACAAGACTAGACACACAAGACTAGACAGACAAGACTAGACAGACAAGACTAGATAGACAAGACTAGACAGACAAGACTAGACAGACAAGACTAGACAGACAAGACTAGACAGACAAGACTAGACAGACAAGACTAGACAGACAAGACTAGACAGACAAGACTAGACAGACAAGACTAGACAGACAAGACTAGACAGACAAGACTAGACAGACAAGACTAGACAGACAAGACTAGACAGACAAGACTAGACAGACAAGACTAGACAGACAAGACTAGACAGACAAGACTAGACAGACAAGACTAGACAGACAAGACTAGACAGACAAGACTAGACAGACAAGACTAGACAGACAAGACTAGACAGACAAGACTAGACAGACAAGACTAGACAGACAAGACTAGACAGACAAGACTAGACAGACAAGACTAGACAGACAAGACTAGACAGACAAGACTAGACAGACAAGACTAGACAGACAAGACTAGACAGACAAGACTAGACAGACAAGACTAGACAGACAAGACTAGACAGACAAGACTAGACAGACAAGACTAGACAGACAAGACTAGACAGACAAGACTAGACAGACAAGACTAGACAGACAAGACTAGACAGACAAGACTAGACAGACAAGACTAGACAGACAAGACTAGACAGACAAGACTAGACAGACAAGACTAGACAGACAAGACTAGACAGACAAGACTAGACAGACAAGACTAGACAGACAAGACCAGACAGACAAATCTCCCATGGAAAACCAAAACTTGGAGCAAGGTGAACCAACTTCAGATTCCCAGAAGTTAGAAGTGAATACAAAGGACATCAGGAGGGAAGGAAATGTGTTTTAATCTATTCTAGAAACGCTGTTTACACAAATAAGGCTGATGGACAACACAGTCAAAGACTTGTATAATCCAAAAAACGGATTAAAAGAAAAAGAAAGAAGAACGGGAAAAATAGCACTACTAGCCGAACAACTCCAGAACAAAAAACTGAAAGATTGGCTTACAGAGGCAGCAAATGGAACTGGAAAAGAAAGAAGTGAGTCGAAAATGCACGAGGAAAATGTAAAGTTATGGAAACAAGTGAAATCCATGGAACTACACCATTCGCAGAAAATAACAAAACTTACCAAAAAAAGTATGTGTGAAGAATGCCAGAAGGCAGAAATTAGAATAAATAGAAGACAGGCATTAAAAGAAACAGAAACGTTCGAAAATTTTCATCAAATTCCAGAAGAAGACTGGATAAATGAAGTATTTCCTAGAATAAAAGTTGAAAGAGGAAACATATGGGAGGCTCCAATAGATTACGAAATTATACTCCCCTGCAGCACTAATTTCGACACCCAACACAAATCAGTTTAGGTAGCAATTAATAAATTTGGAGGTATAAACGGACTTAAAGGACAAAACAAAACAAAAGGAGAAGTGGCCATGATGACATACTCGCTAGGTTTCCCTGATAATGAGGGAAACGTATCAATCACGTCTAAAGAAATACACTATCCGGTACTCCTCGACGATTTGACTTTGGAAATCGATGCTGAAAACTGCTTCAAATCGCTCAAATCAATAAAGAGCTACATGCAAAAAAAAACAAGACGAAAATAGCCGTACCTGAGTTAGACGGAATAAGCGGACTTATGTTCGCGAGGAAAATGGAATACCTTTTTGCAGACTCTAATGTAGAAACTATAATGCTTAGAACAACGAATGACAAATTGCGACTAGAAAATTCATCAATATTCAACAAAATTAGTAGTAACCACCGCTTGGCAAACATTTCAAAAAAACCTAGAACGCAATAAGCTCTTCTCATTAAAATGAATGGCAAGTCATATGCTGATCTGCTTAAAACAGTTAGACAAACAGTAAACCCTAGCGAAATCGGTGTAGAAATTGAAGATATAATCAAAACTAAAAATGGGGAACTTCTGCTAACAGTGAAAGACGGAGCTGATAAAGCCGAAATTCTGAAAAAAGAAATACATGGGAAAATACCAGGGGCGACCACATCTCTTCGAGTAAACAAAAAAATAATCCATGTAAAAGGAATGGATGAGGTTGTAACAGAGGCGGAAATCAAAGAGGCTATTACAAAATCCACCTCCATTAAACCCGAAAAATTCGAGGTAAGAGCCCTACGACCAGCCTATGGAAACAAACAGAATGTCACAATTATAATGTCTGAAACTGACGCCATAAAATTCATTGGTCTCGAAAAAATCAAAATTGGATGGACAAACTGCAAAATCGTAGAAAGAGAAAAAGAACTTAAATGCTACAGATGCTGGGATTATGGTCATGTTAAAATTCAATGTAAAGGTCCAGACAGAGAGCACATGTGCTTAAAGTGTGGAAAAGATGGGCACCGAGCAATGGAATGCACAAATAGGCCATTTTGTGTTCACTGTAAACAAGAGGGACATCAATCAGGAAATTCCAAATGCCCAATGAACAATGGAGGTAGGCGACAAGAACATAAAGAAAATAAGAATATTACAAATTAACACGAACAGGAGCCGGCCTGCTCACGATATGGCGCTTGCTATCGCCAAAGACATAGTGGCAGGAATCTTAGTTCTCAGTGAACCGAATCGCAAGGCTATTAAAAACAGAATGGACTGGTTATACGACGAACAAATGGACACAGCAATAAAAGTAGTAGACTGCGATCTTATAATTAAAAAACATGGACAAGGCCCCGGGTTTACATATATTAAAACATCAGATTTTACTCTTTATAGTTGTTATTCCTCTGGAAATGACAACATACAATCTCTTGAGGAAATGTTGCATGCAATCGGAAGTGAAATTAAAAATACAACAGAAAAATCTATTGTGGCTGGCGACTATGGATCTCTCGGACAAAAGGGGCCAAATCATTACAGAGTGGGTTGCAGCTAATAATTTAGTTATTCTCAATGATGGACAGAAACCTACGTTTCAAAGAAAGGACTACTCCTCAATTTTAGACCTGACAATAACAACAGAAGACGTTAGGTTAGCAAGCATTAACGGTTGGGAAGTGAGTGAAAAAGAATCTCTAAGTGATCATAACTTTATTGTTTTTGATATCTCAACCAGGAAACAGACACATAATTTAAGGAGAAATTCAAGTAAAGGATGGCAAGTCAGCAAGATGGATCAACAGAAACTGCAACATGCATTAGATGGAATAGAAGAAAATGAAGACACAACATCTGCAAGAGGCTTTTCCAATACCCTTGCAAAATTATGCGATAAATCTATGCCAAAACGTAGTACCCAAACCAGAAGAGCACCGGTATACTGGTGGACGGAGGATATATCTGTACTGCGCAAAGAATGTGTTCGAAGAAGAAGGACCTACACCAGAAACGCGGCAAGAAATTTACCCGAAGTTAACCGGCTCCTATTGGACGAATATACAAAGAGCAAGAAAATTTTGAGAAACGCTATTAAAGCATCGAAAATAAAACACTGGAAAATTCTCTGTAAGAATATAGATAATGATGTCTGGGGGGATGGCTACAAAACGATCAAGAAAAGGCTGACAGGGTTGACCTTCATTGAAACACACCTTCATTGAAACTAAATATGCAAACAGTAGAAAGAGTAGTTGATCACCTTTTCCCAGACCACGCGGAAGTAAATTTTATTTGTAATAAAGACGCTAGTTTTGTCGACTTCACATCGGATGAACTGCAGATAGCCTGCCAAAAATTGAAAAACAATAAAGCACCAGGGCCAGGATATATTCCAGTAGAATTGGTAAAGCGAGTTGTAGCGGAAAGACCAGATTATATATTAGCCGTATATAATAAACTAGCAGCCGAGGCGAAATTCCCAGCAGAGTGGAAGCGAGCGAAACTTGTTTTGTTAAGGAAGGGTAAAATGCCTTTAGAAAATGCTTCATCTTTTAGACCAATCTGCCTTTTGGACGTATAGGGTAAATTATACGAAAAATTAATATTAGCTAGACTCCAAAAACTTATACAACTTATACAAACAGGGGACCTGTCTGACAATCAGTTTGGATTTAGAGAAGGTCGACAGACAGTGGATGCCATAATAAAAGTGATTAAAATTGCCAGAGAAGCTAGTGCCTACTCAGCTCGACACCGGAGACTGTATGCCGTAATACCACTCGATGTGAAGAATGCCTTCAATAGTGCCTCGTGGCAACAAATATTAAATGAATTGAGAAAGAGGAAGATAGAGGATATTAATATTTTAGTGTCATATCTATCGAAAAGAGAGCTCATCATAGAGGCAGAAGGAAAAATTAAAAAAATAAGGATAAACAGTGGTGTACCACAGGGATCAGTCTTGGCCCCCACCCTGTGGAATATACTCTATGACGACCTGCTGAAAACGGAAATGCCCAGGGGAATAACCTTAATTGCGATGTTGGTAACCGCAAAAGAAGAATCCATCCTAATGGATACAGGTAATACGGGGCTACAAAGAGTGCAAAACTGGCTTGAGCAGCGGCAACTTCAACTGGCGCCAGAGAAGACGAAAGCAGTACTTTTAACACCCAAACGAACGACATCCCTGATCACTTTTAATGCCAAAGGTTTTACGGTAACCCTACTACAGCTGTAAAATATCTGGGAGTATGGCTGGACACCAAGTTATCCTTAGTGCATCACGTGAACAAAGGATCCAAACGAAAACTACTTCTTAGCGTGGTCCAGTCCCAATTATTGTATGGAGCACCAGCCTGGCATATTGTTACAGAAACTAAAACAAGAATTCTTAGTCTTACTAGAATCGTGCGTTTGCTGTGTATCAGAGTATGCTGCGCATACAGAACAATATCAGCGGAAGGGGTGGGAGTTATAGCAGGAAATCCTCCAGTAGAACTCCAAATCAAAGAAAGACAGGAAAAGTATAACGGGATCGAAAAGGTAAAAGCCAGAGAAAATTTGATGAGGAGATGGCAAGAAAAATGGAATAATGCAACTTATGGACGATGGACTTGGTTCTTAATTCCAGATATAGAAAAATGGACAAGGAGGAACTATGGTGAAACAGACTATTACTTAACTCAAGCTTTGTCAGGCCACGGGTGTTTCAGGAAATATCTGTATGATCGCAGGAGAGCAGAGACGGACGGATGTAATTACTGCGGTGAGGTAGACGATGTAAACCATACGCTTTTTGTTTGCCCGAACTGGACACAAGACAGAACGAACTTCGCGCATACCACTGGACATACGTTTAATGCTTACAACATGATGGAGGGGCTAACAGGATCGGAGAAGTCATGGAAAGAAGTATATACCGTCGTTCGGAAGATTGTTGAAAACAAGGAGAAAGACAGCAGGAAGTAGAACGGACAGCCCTTACACTGAAGAAATGCGAGAGCGGATTCCAGTGTAAAGTGCGAAGCGAAAGGAATGTTTTTTAGTAATTTGTCTTTAATTGCAAATAAAACCAAACTTTCCTTAAAAAAAAAGACAGACAAGACTAGACAGACAAGACTAGACAGACAAGACTAGACAGACAAGACTAGACAGACAAGATTAGACAGACAAGACTAGACAGACAAGACTAGACACACAAGACTAGACAGACAAGACTAGACAGACAAGACTAGATAGACAAGACTAGACAGACAAGACTAGACAAACATGACTAGACAGACAAGACTAGACAGACAAGACTAGACAGACAAGACTAGACAGACAAGACTAGACAGACAAGACTAGACAGACAAGACTAGACAGACAAGACTAGAGAGGCAAGATAGACCGACAAGACTAGACAGATGAGACTATACTGACAAGATTAGGCAGACAAGACTAGGCAGAGAAGACTAAACAGATAAGACCAGACAGATAAGACTAGACACACAAGACTAGACAGACAAGACTAGACAGACAAGACTAGATAGACAAGACTAGACAGACAAGACTAGACAAACAAGACTAGACAGACAAGACTAGACAGACAAGACTAGACAGACAAGACTAGACAGACAAGACTAGACAGACAAGACTAGACAGACAAGACTAGACAGGCAAGATAGACCGACAAGACTAGACAGATGAGACTATACTGACAAGATTAGGCAGACAAGACTAGGCAGAGAAGACTAGACAGATAAGACCAGACAGATAAGACTAGACACACAAGACTAGACAGACAAGACTAGACAGACAAGACTAGATAGACAAGACTAGACAGACAAGACTAGACAAACAAGACTAGACAGACAAGACTAGACAGATAAGACTAGACAGACAAGACTAGACAGACAAGACTAGACAGGCAAGATAGACCGACAAGACTAGACAGATGAGACTATACTGACAAGATTAGGCAGACAAGACTAGGCAGAGAAGACTAAACAGATAAGACCAGACAGATAAGACTAGACAGACAAGATTAGACAGACAAGACTGGACCAATAAAAAATATATGCAAGATATGTCTATCTAGTTACTAGATAGATAAGTTAGTTCTAAAGTATAATTTACCTTTTTAAGTTTATATCTCAATAAATCCAGTTGCTTAGTTCTGTCAATGTTTTGTAAGTCTAATATTTGAATAACTTCTTCCGGAGTTTTATCGCCGACGTATCCAACGGTCCCTCGGAGCTCGGATACGGGCATGCGGGTTTTTAGGGCTCTGGTCTTCTCGTCGTGCACCAACACGACCAGTTTAGAAATTTCCTTCTTGAGCTGGAGAATCTCGTCGGCGTCTCGCTTTCGTCCGGTTTCGATCTCCTCGAATAATGCCTTTCTTTGACCCTCTTGTAACACAGAAATAAATAAAAACATAATTTTTTTTAAACTCATTGTATGTAATTCATTGCCCGTTTTCTCATTTGTGTTTAATCGGCGCTTTCTCATTAGCTTGATAATTATGTTTCACATGTGAATATATTTTGCTAGATCACAGTTTCTTTTTCAAAATATTTGCTAAAATATTCGTTAGCGCGAAAAAAACAATCGTAAATAGGTTTTCTAAAATGATTTGCTTTTTGGTTCAATATTTTTTAACAATCCTCTCTTTATTAAATAATAATATAATATTGGTGCCTGTGTGAAAATATTAAGTTCAGAAATCACACGGGGTTTCATCGGGTTCCACAATCGAGGAAAAGACCGCTGACATTGTTCACACAATAATTTGATTTTTAATTGGTGTAAAAGTGTAAAGATCTTACACTCTAATAAGCAATACCCGGCATAATTAATATAATAATAAGTCTTAAAAAATAAATAAATAGGAACAATAACACAGTGTGTATTTTTTTTGTTTTCAAAAGTGAGATCTATATTTCACAAAAAATAATTTATAAAAAATTGTGTGAAATTTTGATTTAATTTCATGAGATAATTTGAAATGTTGTTAATTTCTCTCTTTCATACAATTTTATTTATAATCATTTTAGAAATAATGATTTTATTCGATTTAAAACAAAAAATAAGGATTAGACAATACATTAGTCTGTCTGGTTTTGTCTGTCTGGTCATGTCTGTCTGGTCTTGCCTTGTCTATCTAGTCTTGTTCGTTTGGTCTTGTATGTCTGCTCTTATATGTTTGGTATTGTTTGTCTGGTCTTATGTGTCTGGTCTTGTCTATCTTTTTTTATGTGAGGTATGTCACAGGTTAAAAATGGGGTGATGCATTCCTGTTTGTGCTGCCCCTGCATAGGTACGTGGATTTGAATTCCAATATTGAATTAAACATGAGCCATCCAGAAACACTGACTATGCGATTAAACAAAAGGTTTTTTTCAGAACCAACCCTGCAAGTTATTTCAGTTAAAATCGAAGGCATTTCAGCATCTACACAACAGCGGCTAAATGAAATATGCTATGGACAGAAGTGTGATATTTTGTGCATCCAAGAAACTCTCAGAGATAGCCATCAGAGACCACCAAGTAGAGCGAAACTGTGTACCAGCCTTACGATTAGTTGCAGAAATACCTCATGCTCATTATGGAAGTTTCATCTTTGTCATACCAGAAATACAAGTCAAGAGCGTCCATAATAAACAGGAAAATAACATCGAAATTATCACCTTGGAGTTAAACAACTCTGTGGTCACATCAGTGTACAAGCCTCCTTCAGGAAAGTTCTCCTTTGTCCCACCTTGCAAATTTGTCTGCAGGAAGACAAATGTAATAATAGGGCATTTTAACATGCTCGTGGGATAGTTGGGAGAGCTGAGCGGGAAGCTATTACTCGGGAGATGGCTCGTGGAAGTACACCGCACGGGCTGGGGCGTTCGTGAACAAGGTGGTTGACGCGTGCAGGACC
Organism: Phosphuga atrata; assembly: GCA_944588485.1. Classification (NCBI taxonomy): domain Eukaryota; kingdom Metazoa; phylum Arthropoda; class Insecta; order Coleoptera; family Silphidae; genus Phosphuga; species Phosphuga atrata. Next base: position 12,306,025 of record OX155895.1, on the reverse strand, counting down.
TCAAAGACATCTGTCTCCAGGGGGCGGAAGCCCGTTTATTGGTGGATGCCAGAAATGGCGCAAGTAAGACGCGTGGCGGTGGCGTCTAGGCGTCAACTTCAGAGGGCGCCGCGTAGTGGAGGGGGCCGTGTGAGGCTGCGGAGGAGCGGACGAAACAGAACCGTGGTGATTTTCGACGAGCGATTGCGCGGAGCAAGTCCCAGCGGTGGCAGGAACTCTGCCTCCGGGTCTACCACGATCCGTGGGGCTTGCCGTACCGCATCGTCGCCGGTCGGTGCGGGCACCGAGGGAAGGGTCCGGACGCGTGCGTGATGGGTGGGACCGAAGCCATGGTTGACCACCTTTTCCCCGTCATGGCGAGGAGTGTGGGACGCGCTGTCGTGGGGCGCTACGTTGGGGTGCACTCCTTCACCGTGGAGGTCGGCAGAGCGGAAGCCTCACTACCCGCGAAAAAGGTACCCGGCCCAGACGGGCTGCCTAACGAGGTGTTCCGCCTGGCAGCAGAGGGGAACCTCGAAGGAATTGCCGACGTCTGCAACAGATGTCTGGATGAGGGAGTGTTTCCCAGGTGCAGGAAAAAGGCCATTTTGGCCCTTATTCCAAAGCCGGGTAAGGATCCTTCGATGCCTGGTGCGTACAGACCGATCTGTTTGCTGGACGACGGGGCAAAAGTACTGGAAAGGTTGCTTCTATGGCGGTTACAAGCCGTTATAGAGCAAGGGGGCGGACTCGCTCCGAAGCAGTTCGGCTTTCGTAGAGGGGTTGGAACGGAGGATGACATTCGGGCTATCCTTCGTGTCGCGGAGGGGGGCAACAGCGGACCGTAGCGTACCAGCGGGCATTGTGTGGTCGTCAACTTTGACGTCGCCAATGCCTTCAACACGGTACAATGGTGGTTCGTTCTCGAGGCCCTAGCAGGGTGGAAACTACCGGAGACGTTGCTGAGGCTCACTGCTGATTACCTGTGCTACGAAACCATCAGGTACCACGAGGGGGAGCACTGGCGCGAGCGCGGGTTGTCTGCCGGGGTTCCGCAGGGATCGGTTTTAGGATCATTCTTGTGGAATGTCGCCTATGACGGCTTTCTGCGGACGCTGAGACGGTTACTGCCCACAGGGGTGGGTATTGTAGCGTACGCAGACGACCTGGCACTTGTCTTCACCGACAGGTGCTGGGATATGCTGCGTCTCACGGTCACGCGCGCGAGGGAACTCGTTCGGGAGTGGATGGAGACGGAGTGCCTTCAGCTCGCCGCCTCTAAAATACAGGCGACCCTGCTCTCCACCAGAAGGTTAGTTAGGGACATTCTGGAGATTGAAATCTAAGAAGAGTATACCGGTCGAACGGTCGATCCGGTACCTCGGTGTGATCCTCCAGGCGGGTCAGTGGGGATTACACGTGTGCCTCGCCGTCGGCAATGCGGCACGCGCATCAAAACAGGTCTCATGCCGAGGGCCACCGGGCCTGGGAAGGGTAGGAGGAGGCTTATGGCCAGTGTGGCCACTAGCAGACTTCTATACGCGGCACCGGTGTGGGCAGCGCCGGTGAGGAGTAACGCCCGTAACAGTGGAGCTGTGGAGGTCATATCGCGGATTCCTCCAGCGGACCTCCTTGTTATGGAGCGCGCGTCGGTGAGGGACGCAAGAACATCTGGTGGGAACCGCGGGGAGGCAAGAAGAGTTGCTCGGGAGCAATTACTTGCCTACTAGCAGGAGAGGTGGTCATGCGGTGAAAATGGCATGTGGACTCGTCGCCTCATCCCTGATTTAATTCGGTGGATGGGTCGACGGCTGGACGAGGTGGGATCATACTTCCTCACCCAGCTTCTTACCGCACACGAGTCCTTCGGAATGTATCTCCATAGGATTGTGAAAGCCTCGGACCACAGTTGCACATCGTGTGGAGAGTTCGTGCGCGACGACGCGGAGCACACTCTCGTGGCGTGTCCGCGTTGGGAGAGGATGGACAGGCCCTGGCGTTGGCCCTGGATGGGGAAGTCACGGTCAAAGCCGTGGCGGGTGGCCTCGCTGGCGAGGTGAGGCGGGAGGTGTGGGCGGCCTTAAGCCGATTCGCGACTTCAGTCATGTGGGCTAAGGAGTTGCCTGGGTGGGAAGAAGTGCGGTAGGGTTTTTCTTTTTTTGTTTTGTTTTATTTTTGTTGTTATTGTAAATGCTATTGCATAGCATCTTGTATTTTTTTGTATGTAAATCATGTTGTACTGTTGAATAAAGCTCATCTGGTGCCTGTTGCGGGAAGACTCGAAGGGTGGGCAGAGGCAGTAATGCATCGTTGGTGGTCCCTCTGTCCTACCGTTTCAGTGGAGCCACTTCAGAAAAATAAAAAAGGGCATTTTTACAGCACAGCCATGTTTGGGGGTACTCACATGAAAACGGAGAAGCTGTTCTATCTTGGGCTGAAACCAACTACCTCTCACTTATTCATGATAACAAATTGCCTCCATCCTTAAATAGTGGAAGATGGCGACGAGGCTGCAACCCTGACCTCCTCTTCGTCAGTGAAAACATAGCACAGCAGTGCTATGTTTTCACTGACAAATCGGTGTGTTCTCCTATCCCAAACACACAGCACAGACCAATAATGTGTCAACTCTTCCCCATCATAAGACCTCAAGAAACTGGCTTCAGGCAAAGTTATAACTTCAAGAAGGCTAATTGGCCTAACTTTACCAGAATGTTGGATGAAAAAGTTCAAACAATCTCACCTGGGCCGGAAAACTAAGAACCTTCTGTTGACCTAGTTAAACTCTACTCACGAGCCTGTATTCCAAGAGGCTGTAGGACGCTGTACCTTCAAGATGTGACCTCAGAAACAACCGTTTTTTTAGAGGAGTATTACACACGATATGAAGAAGATCCTTTCAGTGACGAAACCTCCCAAGCAGCGAGCTCTGTTCTCTCCTCAATCTCTGAGGCAACAATAGTCAGGAGGCTTGGAGACTTCTTCGGCGCCTGAATAATGATCCTTCCCAGGCAAACACCCATGAAAATATACGAGCTGATAATATTGCACGCCAGCTTGTGCTTAATGGACAAACACGACGTACAACTAGGACTGGTAAGAAAACTCTTGAGAGGCAGCCTGATCAAGAAACCACGTCCTTACAACAACCTTTCACCCAGGATGCGATAGATCTTGTATTGAGCAAATGCAAAAATGGCAAAGCCGCGGGCCTCGATGAAATAAGAGCTGAGCAGATTAAGTATTTTGGACCAATAACAAGGCGCTGGCTGAAAGAAATGACGAATAACTGAATAAAACTCTGCAAGATTCCAAAGATATGGAGGAAAGCCAAAGTTATAGCGATAAGAAGTTACAGTCCAGAACTTACATACCAGAAGTTACAGTCCCATATCTCTCTTATACCATCTGTATAAAGTTCTTGAAAGACCCATCCTCAATAGAATATTGGGAGAGTTGGAGGCAGTCTTTAATCCACAGCAAGCACCTTACAAGTCTGGGAAGAGTTGTACATCTCAAGTCCTGAAACTCACACAGCATATTGAAGATGGGCTTGAAAGGGAAGATATCACAGTAGCTGTATTTATAGATCTAACAGCAGCCTACGACACAGTTAATCACAAAGAGCTTATCCTGAAACTATATAAGGCTTCGAAAGATTACCAAATAAACTGTTTCATACGGAACCTCCTTGAAAACAGGAAATTCTTTGTTGAATTTCAGGGGCGAAGAAGCAGATGGAGATAACAGAAGAACGTATTACCCCAGGGTAGTGTGCTTGCTCCGGCGCTACTCAATATCTACATCAACGATCAACTATTATCAGAGGGGATGCAGAGATTCATTTATGCAGATGACTGTGCCATTACTACCCAAGTCAGTTGCTTTGATACTGTTGAGCAGAAGCTGACCAAAGCATTAATTGAACTATCAGCGTACTACAAAGAAAATCAGCTGCGACCAAATCCTAGTAAAACACACTAGTAAAACACCTAGTAAAACTTGCGATTTACGCCTTAAGAACCAGCAAGCAGCCAGAACTCTCAAAATTACCTGGGATTGAATCAGGCTAGACCACTGTATGTTTCCAAAATACCTAGGAATCACCCTCGACCGCTCTCTAACTTACAGGAAACATTGCTTGAACACCAAACAAAAAGTGGCTGCCAGAAATAACATCGTAAGGAAGCTAACTGGCACAACAAGTGGAGCACACCTTGGCACCGTTAGAACCTCTTCCCTGGCTCTTTGTTTCTCGGCTGGAGAATTTGCGTGTCCAATATGGTCCAGATCTAGCCACGCCAAAATGGTCGATGTGGCTCTCAATGATACTTACCGTATCATCAGTATATGATATTACCGTATCATGAAGTGACCGTCCGTTTTTTCAGCTCGTTTTTTACAATTGGAGAGACTCTAAATAAATATTCGGAGATGTCATCAAACAAAGTGGAACTTTATATCTACGATTTATCGAAAGGGACGGCGGCAATGTCTCCGATAATTATAGGAAATTGAAGGTCTTTTCATACTGCGATTGTTGTCTACGAACGGGAGTACTTCTTCGCTAGTTCTGGGGTTGAAAGCTGTGCACCGGGTTGGACTGCTTTGGGACCACCATTACAAAGGCTCAAGCTCGGCGAAACACAAATACCAAACTTCATACGCCGGTCAAACATGCAACTTGCTCAGACACAATTGCAATAATTTTTCGGGCGAATTGGCCCAATTTTTGTGCGGAACAGGCATACCTAAATACATTCTGAAATTGCCAAACGAGGTGCTTCAAACAAGCTTAGGAAGTACGTTATTGCCGCTGATTAGACAATTATAGCAGATCGCAAGACCGAACGATCACCAACGTCATCGTTCTTTGGATCGCGAACGTGAAAGCAGCCCGGATTTGGAAAGACTCTATTCACAGATCGAAGAGGTCAAGGTCAGGCAAAAAAAACAAATCGGAAGTGATACAGTTCCGGTCCGTTTTAAGTTTTGTTTTATTTCGCTTTGATTTCATATGTAGGCTTTTGTAATAATTGGCCTAATAGATAGAATTGGCCTAATAGAAGAAGCAAGATCTTGCTTCTTCTGACCGTAGTCTATTGTCTAATCTCCATGTACTCCATTTCGTTCTCTAGCTAGGGGGTAGTTTCTCCCTTGGCTTCGGCCAGTCACTGTTCATTTCAGGAAGCTTTTTCTTGATTTGAGAATTTGCTGGCTGAAACTAAAACCACCTTGATAAAATGGGGTTTCCAAGTGGAGTCCTTGTTATGTGAATGTGGAAAAATCCACACGACCTCCCATCTGCTCTAGTGTAAACAGAGTCCGACAACATGTACTGTGAATGACTTACTGCATGCCTCACCAAATGCACTAGAGGTTGCCAACTTCTGGGCGGCAGTAACCTAAATGAGCTATATGTTATACACTGTGGGATCTCAAGTAACTGCACGTCAGTTTTATATCTAATGTTTCAATTGTATCCTTTCATGCTTCTTTATTTGCAAATGTAAGTGTTTCTGACACGAATAAAAAAATGGGAGGCGGGGTAATCTTACATAAGTCACCCGTTGTTCAAAAAGGGTAGTGTCCGATTCTTACCGACTAAACCCCCTCCCTTTTTTAACCTGCACATTACACTGGCATTCGTTCGAGAATTCCTTCAGTGCAAGGGACGTTTGATTATAAATTGTAGATTTGATGATAACTTGTACTGCGGCCTTCATAGATCTATTGTACCCCATTCTCTTCCTCTAAACGTTAGTATACTTACCCATTTAGATTCCTTTAGGAATTTTTGGATTTGGGTGAGATTCAAGGACTGCAACTCCTCTGCGCTCAGGCAGTGGGCCAAGTACAAGGTGGACCGTTTGTTGTATTTGCTGTTTAATTTCTCGGTGGTTTACATATTTTGTTAAATAACTGTATATGTGGTTTCACATGTTCTCGCTGACTCTACCAGGCTGTCTATCATATTCTTAGCATTAAATAATTTCACTGTGTTATTGTACGCTTCCCTTAGATTGTCCCATTTAGGGCACAGAGAGTATGTTCTGCGTCGTCGATGTTTTCGCAGTAACGACATTTATTTGAGTCCGCTGTGCTTGGGTTAAGAAATAACACAAGTTTACAAATTCGGGTCAACTTTTTTACCAGAGCGGATGAGAACTATTCCTAACGTTATTTGATGCCCTGAACTCAGATCTTCAATCCGTGTGTCAAGATTGGTTCTAGTTTCCGAGTTCGCGCATGGTGGCAGAACTGCGCTCTTATAACGTCTATCAGCTTACCACGTTGCATTAAACATCTTTTGGAACTTGTTTTGTACTGTGATTGTGCTTTGGAACGTCTGAAAATGCTGAGGAAACGTTGCAGAGCCGATTCAAAGTGTTTTTGTTACGTTTCAGGATGTTATATGTTCGGAAAACGTGAAAAAATCATGTCAAATGCACTCAAAGATGCATATTTGCAGTACTTTAGTTTTGCTGTAGTAAACACTAACATGCCACGGGTACCGAAATTGTTTTGTAATGCGTGCAGAAGAAAGCTGTATGTGAACTAATGTCAGACTCTGATGTGGACAGGAATAGTCAAGAGGCTTGGGGACTGGCGCCTGCATAATGATCCTCCCAGGCAAGCACCCATGCAAATATCCGCGCTGATCATATTGCACGCCAGCTTGTGCTTAATGCAAAAACACCTTGTACAACTAGGACTGGTAAGAAAACTCTTGAGAGCCAGCCTGATCAACAAACCACCTCCTTGCAACAACCTTTCGCCCAGGATGAGATAGATCTTGTACTGAGCAAATGTAAAAATGGCAAAGCCGCGGCCCTCGATGAAATAAGAGCTGAGCAGATTAAGAACTTTGGAACAATAACAAGGCGCTGGTTTTGTTGAGAGAAAGAAGAGAATTGGGAGAATCTGCAAGATTCCAAAGATATGGAGGAAAGCCAATGTTATAGCGAGTCCTAAAGCAGGCAAGGATAAGGATAATCCCAGAAGTTACCATCCCATATCTCTCTTATGCCATCTGTATAATGTTCTTGAAAGACTCATACTCAATAGAATAATGGGAGAGTTGGAGGCATTCTTTATTCCATAACAAGCCGGTTTCAGGTCTGGGAGAGTTGTACATCTCAAGTGCTGAAAGTCACACAGCATATTGAAGATGGGCTTGAAAGGAAATTGTACTGCGGCCTTCAGATCTATTGTACCCCACTCTCTTCCTCTAAACGTTGGTATACTTACCCATTTAGATTCCTTTAGGAATTTCTGGATTTGGGTGAGATTCAAGGAGTGCAACTTCTCTGCGCTCAGGCAGTGAGCCAAGGTACAAGGTGGACCGTTTGTTGTATTTGTTGCTTAATTTCTCGGTGGTTTACATATTTTGTCGAATAACTGTATATGTGGTTTCAAATGTTCTCGCTGACTCTACTAGGCTGTCTATCATATTCTTAGCATTAAATAATTTCACTGTGTTATTGTACACTTCCCTTAGATTGGCCCATTTAGGGCACAAAGAGTATGTTCTGCGTCGTCGATGTTTTCGCAGTAACGACATTTATTTGAGTCCACTATCTTTCTATCGCACAGGTATTTTTGGTAGCAGCCAAGTCCTGACAGTGCTTGGGATAAGAAATTCTCCGTGACTTCTGTAAATCCACTTGTAAATATCAGGAATTAATTGGTAGGTCCAGCGTCGATATGTCCCGTTTTTCCATTTTTCTTGCCACTTCTAATGCCACTTCTAATAACTGCCACTTCTAATAACTGCTCTTTGGCGGTTGTTTTCTCGACTCCGCTGTATCACTTTAATTTGTAATTCTATAGGAGGAATCCTTGCAATGACTCCTACCGCTTCGACTGAAACATTCGATATGCAGAGCCAAACTCTAATATCTATCATCCGTGTAATTCTTCCGAGTCTCTGTAGAAGTGTTCGGTTGTTTGATATCGAATGCCAAGCTGGTGCAGCATATAGTAGTTGAGAGCATGGGCGGCGCTATATTTTGCGGGGCTCTGTGCAAAATAGTGAAGCGGGGCCCTGCGCAAAATAATGAAACGGAGCCTTCTCTCATATGAAAGATGTATTTCACGGCTAGACATTCTGGGGTTATATCGGAAAGAATAGCATTTTCCTGTTAAATTTTCGTCCGTTTCTGTGGAAAAGTTAGAGGATTACCGGAATGAAAAACCTTTCCCTCGCGAAGATGCGCTAATCTTGATCCTCTCGCTAATCTAAACTCTCTCTTGATCTAGTTCCTCGGATTCTTCCGGTCAATCCGTGTCTGCTTCTGTGGAAAACCTGAAGGATTATCTCGGAATGAAGACGATTTTCCGATTAAAACCTTGTCAGTTTCTGTGGAAAACTTCGAGGATTACCGAAATGAAAATGCTTTCCGTCGCGAAGTTGCGCTCGTCTTGATCCTCTCGCTAATCAAAATCCTCTCTTGATCTAGTTCCTTGGATTCTTCTGGTTAATCCATGTCTGCTACTGTTGAAAACTTGAAGGATTATCTCGGAATGAAGAGCATTTTCCTGTTAAATTCTTGTCCGTTTCTGTGGAAAACTTTGAGGATTACCGGAATGAAAGTTCTTTCCGTCGCGAAGTTTTGCTCGTCAAGTTGTGTCCGTCGCAGCAGACGCGACAAAAAGCGCCTGCGCGAGCCAATAGATGCCGATCCCAAATCTACAGACAAAATATCAACTCAACTCTCTGAATGCGCGGAGCCCCTACTAGCGCGGGGCCCTATGCCGTCGCACAGTTCGCCCACCCTTCACGCCGGCCCTGGTTGAGAGTCTATGACAATCGATAATAGTTTCCTCTTGGATGCCTTGGGTCCTCCGATGTTTGGCACAAGGTTAGCGAGGGCAGTCATCGTCTTTTCTGCCTTCTGAACGGTTTTGTTAATGTGCTCAGTAAATGTTACTTTTTGATCCAACCACTCCTAGATACTTTAGAGTTCTGATGGCTGTAATTGCAAAACCCTATATGTGAAGGGTAATAGGAGATATCTTCCTTTTAGTTGTAAGAGATACTGCATCAGTTTTTTTGGTGCAAGTTCCAGTTTTTTTTCTTCCAACCAGTTTAAAACTCGCTGTAGTCCAGTGTTTGTCGTGTTAGTTACAATTTCTTCATCTTTTGCGGTAACCACTGTCGCTACGTCGCAACGTGCTTCCTCATGTCATTTCAGATTTCAGAAGACCACCATATAGAATTTTGAATACGGTTGGAGCCAGAACTTATCCCTGTGGAACACCACTGTTTATTCTCATTGTTGTTGTAGTTCCTTCTGCATCTGGTAAAGGAACTACCTCCCTTTCTGATATATATATATATATATATATGACGCTATAATATTTATTAGACTTTTCTCGATGTTACTCCTTCTTAATTATTTTGGAATTTGCTGCCATGATGCGCTATTAACGGCGTTTTTCAGTCTAACGTTATTACTGCACACAGTCCTCGGTGAAGACCAGAGTAGGCTGCTGCTTCCTTGGCAACTTTTATTACATCATTGACGGCATCTATCCTCTGTCGACCATCCCTAAAGCCATATTGCTTATCCGACAATTGCCCTGTGTGTAGTATTTCTCTTTGTAATCTAATTTAAATTAATTTTTCAAATATACTGCCTTTAAAAAAACCGAACACCAAGTATTTATTGGACAATTTTAATGAAATTTACAGAATTTGATCATGTGAAAGAACTGCATCGATGATCAAAAAATCAACTTGATAAACAAAACAAAAACAATTCTAACACCTATTATATATAAAATAAAGCTAAAAACTGCAATAATCTCGCTGTACAGACCACCATCAGGATGAATCACAACATTCATGTCTATATTGGAACAAACGCTAGACAACTTGTTTGTCCTGTACTATGATGTCATAATCGTGGGCGACTTTAACATTCATTTTGAGAGAGATCTAAAAGAAAAATATAATTTGATAAACTTGTTACGTTGATATGGGCTGGAACCTTGCATCAGGGACTTCACAAGGATAACCCCGACATCCCAAAGCACAATAGACAATCTATTTACACGCCGCAGCTATGCAGCTAGTGCATCCGTCCAAGACTCCACTCTATCGGACCACAGACTGTTAATTCTTAATGGAGAAGCTAAAAACTGTCCGGAAAAACAGCAATCTAGATTTATTAGAAAGTTCTGTGTAACCAACAAAGACAAATTCCATAGAGCATTAATTAAGGAATTGTGGCAGAGCAGTTTATCCGCAGAAAACTACAACGAAAAAGGATTCAGAGCAGAGCAGAATTCATCAAGACACTAAAATTTCATTTTTTTTAATTACTTTCCACTGAAAAGAATAAATTTTACATCTAAGACGTGGATGATCAATGAAATTAAAAAATCCAGCATCCATCTGAAAGACCTATATCTTCTACAAAAAGATTATCCGATTCTTACAGTAATGTATACTTTTGAGAAATCTAAACACCAGAGATTGGTAAAACAAACGAAAAGCACAAAAACTTCTATGATAATAGAATAGAGAAAGCATACAATAAACTAAAATAAAAATAAAAACACCGGAAATAACTCAATAACCATAATGGATAATGAAGAGACTATCTCTAACGAAGCCAAAATAGCAAGAAGCTTTAATGAATTCTTTAAAAATGCTCCAGCTCAGGTAACCCAAAACATAAATCCAAGCAAAATCACAAATAGCCATATTCGCACTATAAACAACAGTATGTACCTAGACAACTCGTCGTACAATGCCGACAACTCGTACATGTACGGAAGTGATGGACATAATTCACAAACTAAAAAATAAAAATAAAATCAGCAGGAATGGATGAACTGCCCTGTAACATCGTTAAAGAATTTGCAGCAGATTTAATAGCTCCTCTGACAGATTTAATTAACACCTCCTTTAGAACCGAAATATTCCCAGATATCCTAAAAATAACAATGGTAATTCCAATTCACATAAAGGGAGACAAAACAGCACTAAATAACTATAGACTAATTGCTATGATATCGGTCATAGCTAAAATAATAGAATACTGCATGGAGACTAGACTAAAACCCTTCTTAGCAAAATACCAAATTATTCCTTCACAACAGCATGGTTTTTGCAAACACAAATCCACAGCAACGGCTATTGAACAATTCTACACAACAATTATTAATGAAGTAGATGTGGAAAACCGTCCTCTAGGCATTTTTTGTGACCTCAAAGGCTTTTGACTGCGTTTCTCTAACGAACCTAATTGAAAAACTGGATTTATATGGAATTAGAGGAAAGACAGGAAGATGGTTCCAGTCCTATTTATCAAATCGTTACCAATATGTAAAAGGGACAGCAACCTCGAAAACAATAGCCATTTCTGTTGGGGTTCTACAAGGCACAATATTAGCCCCCAACCTGTTCTCCATCTATATTGCTGACCTTATTTATTATCTTGGATCCGACTTTTGCACAATGGACGCGGACGATATCAGCGTAATAATTTCTAGCTCAAATACACAAGAGTCAGAACAAGCAGCAAAAAATATTTTAGCAAAAATCGACAAGTGGTTGGCTGCCAACAACTTATACCTGAACATAGATAAAACTAAATATATTACCTTCCAGACAAATAGGGCTAAATATCAAGATGACATTGATCTTAGAATCAATAATTCCAAAATAGAAAGAGTTAGAAACATAAAATTCCTAGGGGTATTCCTTGATGAACACTTGAAATGGGAAACCATGACAGACGCAATTTCTGCAAGACTAAACGGGAAAGCATACCCGTTAAGAAGGGTTCGGGATCTAATTGGGAAATCAGTTCTAATGGAGGTATACCATGCCGAAGTAGAATCTATGTTAGCCTATGGTATATTAGTTTGGGGATTATCTCCACTCACAAAAAAAGTTCTCCTTGCACAAAAAAGAATAATTAGAATAATTTCAAGAATTAAGTCATATGAGTCCTGCAAGGCAGAATTCATTAAGTTAAACATCTTAACGGGTACATCCATTTACCTTTGGGAAGCAGCATGCCATATTTTCAAAAATAAACACAATTTCCGGACAAATAAAGATGTACATAGTCTAAATACTAGAAATGCGTCTAATCTTCGTATCTAAAGGAGCAAGCTACTTTGTGCAGTGCAGCGCCCAATAGACTGAGTATCGAAGTGTTCAATAGTCTTCCAGTCTCAATCAAAGAGGAGGGGTCCTACAAGTTATTTCGTAAAAAAGCTAAAGAATTTTTTATAAACAATGTTTTTATTCCATAAAGGAATTTATTGCCAATTTATAGTATTAACCAAGGGTGGGCTGCCAAATTTGGAACAACCGGCTCGCTATTATTCCGAAGAAACAAAACAAAACATTTATTGACAAAAAACTAGTAAATTCCAAATTTAACATACTATGCTATGTATATGCATAATTAATTAATTAATGTAGAGTCCATATAGCTTGTTCATTCGCAGAAACATCATTATTGTGCCCTTTTCTTACCCTTGTTTCTGTAGCTAAACTGTGATTCTGGTTCATCCAAGATGTAACAAAAGGAATGGCATCGAAATTTGCTATTAGTTTCCCAATTTCCCAATAAATATATTAGCATTAGATATACGTTCCACAGTGGGGCTGGTTCTTAATTTTGATGCAATTAAATTCATAAGGCTAAAACCTCTCTCAGCTTCTGAACTGCTAATATTAATTGTGCTTGCTATTTTTTTAGTCCTTAAAATTGAATTAGGTAACTCAACATTTTTCAAACATGTTTGCGTCCATAAAGTCACGAAAATCATTAACATCTCATGAAACTTTAAAATTCCACATAATTTTCTAACTATTTTTAGGGGAAATTTAACAAGCGGCTCGCCGAGTTTAAAATATTTTAACAACCGGCTTGCGCGAGCCGGACCGAGCCGGCTCCAGCCCACCCCTGGTATTAACCCACTCAAGAATCTAAGCCTAATGTTCATTATAATGCAGGAGCTTATGATTCCACTGTTATGCAATTCCATCTCTTTTTCCTTCTTTTATTATTTTTACTACATTTTACTTTATTTTTACTTCATTGCTTTATATTCATACATTTTAGGTATTACGTAGGTAACGTGCCTGTTGTTTCTGCTATATTATCATTAATCATTACTATTTCACCTTACACATGACTTATCTTATATGTATGTTATACATCGTTAATGATAAATAAATGATATGATATGATATGATGATATCCCAAACATGTTCTATCGGCGATAGATCTGGAGAATGAGATGGCCAAGGTAACAAATTGATTTCGGCACTATCCAAAAACCTTCTTGTAATGGTCGTTGTGTGAGGCCGAGCGTTATCTTGCTAAAAAATGGGGTTCTGCAAGGCATTTACATATGGCATTAACACTGGCTGTAAAATGTTGTCAATATACCGAATGGCGTTAAGACTTGCTTCTAGATAAAAGTAGAGGAGACCGACTACCATACGCTATCGCCCCCCAAACCAAAACTCCCTCTGTAAGGGCCGTAGGTCTTTCAACAGCAAATTGTAAAATTCTGCGTTCACCGCGTCTACGTCTCACTCTTCTGCGACCATCATGAGCCCATAAACAGAACCGAGACCGAGATAATGTTATTTCATTCATGGGTCCAATCTTGTCTTTTCCTGCGCCAATCAAGTCATGCTCAGCGATGCTGCGGAGTAAGAGGTACACACAATTGTGGACGGTAGGATCTAATTCTAAAACTGCGGATTTTACTGTAAACAGTACCCATGGATACTCTTTTGCCATTTGGATCCCTCCAATCATTTTCCAATGCCCGCGACGTTGTAAATCTGTACCTAAAGTTGTAAGACACAGTGGTGCTTCTTGGATCATCTTCATCATCATGGCCTTTCGGTGTTCCAATCTTGGATGTAGGCCTCTTCTCTCTTCTTACACTCTTGGCAATCTTGTGCCCATCTCATCCAGTCTCGACCTCCGTGCCGACGAATGTCGTCCATCCAGCGCTGCGGTGGTCTGCCACGCCTTCGAGTATCCGCTCTGGGTCTCCATTCTAGTACACGTCTCGTCCAGCGACTCTCGTTCATTCTCGCAATGTGTTCTGCCCATGTCCAATTTTTCCTTGCTATGACAGGCATGACGTCTTTCACCTTGGACTTATTTCGGATCTATTCATGACGTTTCCGGTCGCGAAGGGTGGTCCCGACCATCGCTCTCTCTCCATGCCCCTCTGCGCGACTCGGAACTTCTCGGGGGTGTTCTGCGCAAGGGTCATGGTCTCTGTACCGTAGATGAGCACGGGCATGACACACTGCTCGAAAACTTTCACTTTGAGATTCAGGGATGTTTTGCCACGTAGAATCTGCTTATTAACACCGAACGCTGCCCAAGCCTGCGCGATCCGCCTTTCCACTTCCGCTACCTGGTTCTCAAAGCCCAGTGTACCCTTATGCCCCAAATATATGTACTCGGTTACTTTCTCCACTAGAAGCTGGTAGTCTGTAATTTCGGGAATGTTGGTCATAATCTTGGTTTTCCCAAAGATCATTTTTTAAGACCCGTCATCTCGGATTCCACTCTCAAATCCTCCAGCATCGTTATCATCTCCCCAATGCTCTCTGAGACCAGAACCAGGATATCAGCAAACCTCAGATTGGTCATTCTCTCTCCATCAATCATCAGCCCCTTTCCTGTCCATTGCATCTGTTGGAATATACATCTAGTGCTAGGGTAAACAGATTCGGTGATATTGTGTCCTCTTGCCTGACATCTCTCTCAAGATGAAATTTGTTGGTCTTGTGCAGGGAGACACAGGCAGTTGCGTTCTGTTGCAGGTGGTTGAGGATTCAAAAAAAAACCTTTCATCGATACGGCATTTAACTAGAGCCTGCTCTATAGCCCACCACTCTATGGAGTCGAACGCTTTCTCGTAGTCGATGAAGTCTAGGATAAGTGGTTTCCTGTACTCATTGCATTTCTCCACGACTGTTTTGAGAGTTTAAAGGTGGTCATTGGTGCTGAAACCTGAGCGAAAGCCTGCCTGTTCTCTGGGTTGAAATAATTTTAGCCTTCCTGTTAAGTCTGTTAACTAGAACCTGAGAGAACAGCGAAAGTCTATAGCCGATAAATAGCCGTCTAATACCGATAGGTCTGTAGTTTTCCAGCCTCTTGATGTCCCCTTTTTGTGGATTAGGGTGATTACTGCGTTATGCCATGATGCAGGTATTTTACCTTCCAGGATGCACTTTGTGAATAGAATTGCCAGCACTTCACTAAGTACCTTGTCGTTGCTTTTTATCATCGCTGGTAATATGTCAGCTTCTCCAGGGACTCTTCTATTCTTAAGTTGTTGTATAGCGAGCATTATTTTCTCTGGAATCCGAAGAAATTCCAGATCCGATGTTTTCGACAGGTGGTGGTGTTTGTCCTAGAGCTGTCGGTGGCTGACTCGGTGACACTTTGCTTTCGTAGAGTGTTTCATAGAAGTCCTGTATTATTGCAAGCAGCTGCTCCTTGTTTGAAACTACTTCTCCATTCCGGTTGGGAAGCTTGAAGAGAAGCTTCTTGGATGTCTGGATGCAAATCTACGTCGATTCTCCCCTGCTATCTCCCCTCGCACTAGGTAATGGAAAACACTACAGAAATATAAATAAAACAGATTTTCTTTCAAACACGACTAGCACAGTATGAGTATGGACGCCGATAAATCTCATAACATGCCATGTGACGTCATGCTTCGATTCGACCAATAGCGATGCGTTTGGAAATTTGAATTTTGCTCGCTTGTTTTGCACTTTTTGATTAAAGACCCTAAAAAACTTGAGTGATGAGCCAGAAAACCAGTTCGGAACCTTATTCCAGTCACTTCAGATCAAGTAGCCACCAAACTGCTACTGAATGGTAAAACAAAGGGCAAGAAGTCCAAAGAGCACATTAGCAGGGACCTGGAGCATGAGAACAACTCCCTCGGTGCCCCTTTTTCCATGACTGAACTTGTGGCTGGGATTAAAGGAATGAAAGTCAACCGAGCGGCGGTCGTGGATGATCTGAGGGCAGAACAGATCAAGAACTTTGGACCAAAGACCCTGCAATGGCTCCTTAATATGTTCAACGTATGTGTCACGGAACTGAAGATCCCCAAAGAATGGAGGAAGGCTCGTGTGGTCGCGTTACTGAAACCTGGCAAGGAACCAACTGACTCTAAGAACTTCAGGCCCGTGTCCCTTCTGTGCCAACTCTTCAAACTGTGGAATGACTGATTCTAAACCGAACAGCGGAGTTTTTGGATGCCTAGATTATCGAACAGCAGGCCGGCTTTCGTCCAGGGAAATCATGCTGTGGCCAAATCCTCAACCTAACTCAGCACATAGAGGATGGTTTTGAGAGAAGGAAGATTACTGGAGTGACGTTCATCGATTTGACAGCCGCTTATGACACTGTCAACCACAGGAGGCTGTTAAGAAAGCTTTATGAGACAACAAAAGACTATAGGCTCACTATGGTTATCGGTCTATTCCTCCAGAACAGGAGATTTTATGTTTCACTCCAAAACAAGAATTGCAGATGGAGGGTCCAGAAGAATGGACAGCCGCAAGGCAGTGTCCTGTCCCCACTCTTGTACAACGTGTACACGAACGACCAGCCGATTCCTGACAATATAAGGCAATTCATCTATGGCGATGATACAGCTGCGGAAGCCCAGGGCACCAAGTTTACCGAGGTGGAGGAGAAGTTGGGGGTCGCCCTTGAGGAACTGGCAATCTATTACCAGAAAAACCACCTAAAGCCGAATCCCAGCAAGACTCAGGTCTGCGCCTTCCACCTGAAAAACAAAGAAGCACGACGGGAGCTCGAGATACATTGGTGAGGCGAACGACTGGAGCACTGCCCGACGCCGAGATACCTGGGCGTGGCCCTGGACCGTACTCTGTACTTCAGACAACACTGCATCAATACCAAAGGGAAAGTTAGCACGCGTAATAACATATTGCGAAAACTCACAGGCACAGCATCGAGAGCTCAACCAGAAACGCTCAGAAGCTCGCCACTCTGTGTGTCCACTGCGGAATTCGCCGAACCGGTTTGGGCAGATTCAGCTCACGCGAAACATGTGGACGTCGCTATCAACGAGACAGCAAGAATCGTGACAGGCTGCCTAAAGCCAACTCCAGTTAATAGTTTGACCCACTTATTGGCGTGGCACCCCTATCTGTGCGGATGCTGAAGGGACGAAACAGGAAACCGATGCTCGCCATCCTCTGTACCAACACGAGCCAGCCGGTCGACGTCTAAGATCACGGAAGAGCTTTATGTCAAGATCACACACACTCGAGGGGTCCATAGAAAATAATCGTATCACTAGGTGGACCCAACAGCTAACTACTCGGGAACCCCCAAGGGAAGAAATGGCCCAAGGCAAACACCTCCCTTTCGCGGTATGGAAATCCCTAAATCGGCTCAGGACAGGAGTGGCAAGGTGCAAGACAAATCTGTTGGGGAATGTCTGAGAACGACGATGTGCTGTGTGCGTGTGGTCAGCCCCAGGATATGAGCCACATACTGATCTGCCCACAACTGGAAGAAGGATGCACGCACAAAGACCTAATTTTATGTAACGACAAGGCTATTGCAGCCGCAATTTTTTTGAAAGATGTCGTATGAGCCGGACACGAAAAGTGAAGTGAAGTGAATTAAAGCTTTATGGAATTAAATACAAACTAAATGAAAAACAATGGTTTAGGTGTAATGTCAAAACCATAAGGTATTGGGGGCAAAAAAATCAAGTAAATCTAAATCAATTGCATTCACCTCAGACAAGTCAAATGTGAGATCATTTTTACTCACTCAAAATGAATGAGGAAATTTTTGGGCTGATACAAAATGTATTGTATGGAGTGATGTTTTAAAACTTGCATTACTTGTTGACCACACAATTTCTCACAAAGTGTGCAAACGTGCTTTTAGTTTAACTTACTTAATCAGCTTGTTTGATACATTTGATATATTTATTTTTCAAGATAAAATAAATATTTGCATTTCTATATTTTTTCTTAGTTGGTTTCTTAAAATACTAAATCCCATGCGTAAATGTCAGGGGTTGTTTTCTTAATAAGTGGTCGGGTTTTACCAGAAGAAAAATCGTAAAAGATATTATGAAACAGACGCGATTTTGTACTAATTACTTGTTTTCTTTGTGCTTTCTTTGTCTGAAAATTTCGGGGTTTTCCACAAATCTCGTTTATTCTAAACGATTTCAAACATTGACTTACTCAAAGCAGCATATTATTTGAAATCACCACTTAATTTGTTTTTGCATTGTTCATTAAATTATCTAACTCCAATAAAACCAAATGCAATTACTTACTATAGAGACAAGATAACATTTTTGTGATATTATTAAAACACGAATATAAACAACAAATTACATTCTCTTATCGACATCGCATTATGGAAACTTAAGTCAGAAATAAATCATTTTTATTTATTATTCCAAACCGTTAGACTGTTTTGAAGAATTTATTTAAATACCCTTACCTAAAACATAAATACATTAAGGGTAGTTTTGAATTCTATACAATAATAAATCTCACTCTTCAACGTTCCAAATCCAACATTTCTCATGGAAATTTTCCACACACCCAAACGTTTGAGTGGAAAACACTTGACATGTGTACCATATGGGTTTAGTCAACTAATTTTAACGGTTACGCTGGTCACAGGGTTAAGGTTGATTAGGTAATAAACAAGACAATGAACCGTATTGCCTCTTTTTTCCTGACGGCTTATATTTATAGGTTAGATAAAGCTTTTTGACGATCTAAACGCCGTAACAATACGCCCACGACGTATCATTTCCCCATGAAGGTGTTTTAATTGCATCTTCATTCTAAATATGGATAATCTTATATGGTTTTGATTATTTTTAAAACATTTATATATTAGTAATTTAATAAATAATTAAGTAAGCTTAAAAAATATAAGACTACACAAAGAAATGTAGATAGACAAGGTCTAGTCTATGTAACTTAAACTTCATTTTCTGTAAAGATATTCTAATCTCACCAGACAGTTGAATTCTCTTTTTGATTTCGATGATTTCCTTGTTTACGGCGGGCAATTTTACACTTTGTCCAGATGCCATGACTCTATCAACGGGAAAGCTCGCAATTAATTGTGACCACTTTACACTGCTCTGTACTAATTGGCACGCCCGGCCGCCGATACAAATGTCTTTTTATAGTTTAACGAAATTTACGGCCTTCACGAATCGTTTAACCTTTACACAAACTGGAAAATTATCGATCAAACAGTACCTAGCATCTCTAAGCGAAACAGTCCTACTAAAGACTTTTACAAATAAAATCATTAGTCCATATTGTACAAAATGACTTGTTAGATTCGTCTTAATCCAGTTGTACACACCACTTGAAAGACTAATAATTTTCCTTAATAATTTTCGAACAATATTAATGGACGTAACTAGATAGGCAAGCCAAGCCTAGAAGGATACAACTAGGCACACAAGATAGACAGACAAAACTAGGCAGGACTAAACAAAACTAGACAAGACTGGACAAGACTGGACAAGACTTACAAGACTGGACAAGACTCGACAAGACTGGACAAGACTCGACAAGACTCGACAAGAATTGACAAGACTGGACAAGAGTGGACAAGACTGGACAAGACTGCACAAGACTCGACAAGACTGGACAAGACTAGACGAGACTGGACAAGACTGGACAAGATTGGACAAAACTGAACAAGACTGGACAAGACTAAACAAGACTAGACAGACAAGATTTTTTTTTCACGTGCTGGAGGTGAAAATCTGCAAACAGACACCACCCGTCTCGTGCCGAGTGGTAGTGTGGGGCTGCCCCCTAAAAGGGGCGACCCACTAAAAAACCCCCACCATTCAGATCCCCCCAGTCAAAACCGGAGAGAACGTGATGGAATCCAAAATTTGGCCTAACTTCATCATGTTCCTCCCCCTTAATCGCCGTGCCCCCCTCCCTCACATCAGAGTTTACAATAAATTTGTGCGCCCGCTTCGCCCTAACGGGGGCCCGGCGTTGGCACGCTCGCGCGTAGCAACCCCTCGTCCCGTCTTACGCTCGTTCCTTTCATTCTTCTCCTTTCTCCTCATTATATATCCTATCATGACAGTCAGCACGCCCCATACTCTCCTTATTTACATTCTCTCCCCCCTTGCATTCTGCTGCGCTCCTCATTCTCTCGCATCTCGTACACTCGAAGATGGTATGCTCCGCAGTGTCCTCAGTCGCTCCACAATACCTACAGTGCGCCTAAACCAGTTTCTCCATCCGCACCAGGTAAGACCCAAAGCATCCATGCCCCGTAAGCGCTTAGTTGAGGTGATAATCCACCTCCCCGTGCCCACGGTTGACCCATTCCACACCACCCGTTCCGTGCCGACTGGTAGTATGGGGCTGGTCCCCTAAAAGGGGCGACGCACTAAAAAACTCCCACCATTCAGACCGCCCCAGCCAAAACCAGAGAGAACGTGATGGGTTCCAAAATTTGGCATAACTTCATCACATTCCTCCCCCTTTCATGTCCAAAACATTCACCCGCATTCACTCGTTGCGCGCCGGGCGCGCCGTCAATTGTCGTGCACCCCTCCCCCCCCGCCCCCCCCCCCCCCTCATAGAGTTTACAAATTTGTGCGCGCCCTTCGCCCTAATGGGGGCCCGGCGTTGGCACGCACGGCTCGCGCGTAGCAACCCCATTCATCGATAGCCGGTAACACTCGCCTGGTCCAGGCTCCCTTTTCCGACTCCTCGCATGGCTCTAGCCATGCACGCATTGTTTTTTCCCTTTCAGTTCTAGAATCATTGCCTCCCCAAACTCTCACTCTTTCATGCGCCAGAAGGTCTAACGGGATAACTCCAGCAACGACAGCCACGTCGTCGCCAGGACAGTCCTGTATGCGCTGCACACTCGCAGCAGCATACACCTTTGTACTCTCATCACTCTCGCTCTGACATTCAATCCTGAAGGCATTTATCCACGCCGGCACATCATGCGGGAGAATGGAGTGCTAGACCTTATTCATGACCCTCCTCTTGTAGGCCAACAGCCCACCTATGTGGGCATCAGCCATCCAAGGGCTTTCACACACACTGTACCTTGCTCACCACCCGGTTGACCTGCTCCGATACCCTGAGAATTCGCTGAAGCTCTACCCCAAGATATCTTAAAGACTGCCGAGCCAGTACGTCAACTGTCCCCATTCGCACGGTCAGTTCACGCAGCTTTCTTCACCCAATTAGCAGGACCGCCTCGGTTTTGTGGGGAGGCAGAGCAAGCCCCCTTTTCACTAATTGCCTCATTCATTATCGCTTTCAGCCTTTCCGTTCTTGCGACAGCGACAACCGCTAAGTCATCTGCGAGTGTAGTATGGCAGCCCCCGGTCTGGCAGCCTCAATCACAAAACCTCATCATAAAATATGTTATCGGTCCAAGAACCGAACTCTGTGGAACACCCGCACTCATTTTGAAGACTTTATTTTGCACAGTCACTATCTCCCTATCATTCAAGTAGCTGCACACCATTTTTCGAAGGTAGGGAGCTACCCTCTTCAGTTTCAAATCCTCTATGATTTCGCCCCATGGACCAAATTAAAAGCATTTTTCTCGTCCAGGGTTATCTGAACCATGGACCCGTATTGGCTAACCTTGGTCTCTCTATCAATCGCATCATTGCCTTTACCGTAGTGCGGCCACCTCTGTACCCTCTGTACTGTTCCTTCGAAAGACCCTCTGCTCTCTCGAGTTCCTCATTTATCCTAGCTCCGATCAAACTCTCAAACATCTTCGCTATCCCATTCAGTAGGCAGATTGGCTAGTATTTGGCTTCATCTCCTTCCTTTCGCTCTTTTTCAATCATCACCAGTCTCACTCTCTTCCACTCCTTGGGGAAACTGCCATTCATCAACAATTCATTCATCATGCTCAAGCACATGCCCTCGCACACATGCCAAAACACCTTGCAGGCTTTTGAAAGAACACCGTCAGCACCCTGCACTTTTCCCTCCTTTATCCGGCAAACTACACTCTGCAGCTCGGCCGGAGTAAAAAGGGGCGTCGATCTCCAACCCACGGGTTCCAGCCAGTTCACTCGCTCATGTACTAGGACCAGCTTCTTGACTTCCGTCATTAGGCTATACTCCCGGAGAGTATTAAGTAAAAATGCCCTTTGCGCAATTTTCCTGGTGACGATCTTATAGCCGTCACCCCAGATGTAATTATTCACCTCTGTTATTATTCAGCTTCTTGCTTAGAGTTCGCGATCGCTATGCGAAGATCCCTGCGCTCAGGTTATACCTCCTTCTGCACGCCTCACGCACTTCCTCATTTGCTCGCCTATTATTCTTTACCATGCATCTTCTTTCACACAAACAGGTTTTACGCTATTCAGCTACCAGCTCATTCCACCAGTAAACTGGCTTCGTGCCTCTGACGCCCCTCCGTTTACTCTTATTATTCTTGAAGAACTGCTTTGCATGAGCTCCGCAGTCCATTTTCGGGGCCTGTCCTTTCAGCCAACTCTTTCATGACTTCTCCCAATCTTTCTAGTAGACTCTTGTTCCTTCTCTACCCATTCGTTCCAAAATGCAACTGGTACCTCAGAAATATCCTCTCGTACGTCGAAGAGAATATCCTGGTGATCAAAAATTTATCATGCATAAGCTGGATACTGGGAAACATGTAATAGCATTATTTTTCGATCTTTCGAAGGCATTTGATACTGTCAACATCGATTTTATGTTAGCAAAACTGGAATGTTTTGGTTTTCGAAGTACCTTCTTAAGTTTAATAAGATCATTTCTTATGGAAAGAAAGCTAATAATTGTTCATGCCAATTACAGTAAGTCTAGCCGCAGAGATATAAATATGGATGTGCCTCAATGATCTGTTTTGGGACCACTTTTGTTTCTTTTGTTTGGCAACGATTTGCCACATTATTTATGTGCGGAAACCATACTATCTCGGGAATCAATTTAGAAGAGCTGATAGCCAAAGTTGCAATGGTTGTTGGCCAAGTAACTACATGGTGTAGAGATTACAATCTGATCCTGAATTTGGATAAGACGATTTGCAAAGCTTAGAAAAATTCCAACAGATTTCCGACTCACAGTTGATCAAAAACAACTTAACTTTTCAACATCAACCAATTTTCTGGGGCTGCGGATAGACTCCACACTTACTTGGTCACTCCATATCGATTATGTGTATAAAAAACTGGAAGTGCACTTTGGAATGCTCCATTTTAAAAAGTCAATGGATAAAGCATCATTCATAAGTGTGTATTATGCGTTGGCCCACTCACACCTATCGCCAGTGTTGGGCATAATTCAATTAATTTTTTAATTGCAGAATCAAACAATTACAATTTTAATTGCAACTAAATCAATTGCAATTAATTTAATTCAATTAAGTGTTTAATTGTGAGATGCAATTGAAATCAATTGCAATTAAATCCATTAATTGGGGTTTACAATTAATTTAATTGCAATTAAAATTTTAATTGTTAGTTACAATTAACTTAATCATCAATTGTTTATTATAACAATTAAAACTATTTGATGAATGTAAAAACTTAAACAATCGGGAAAGATGGTCGTTCTGGACCCTCCACCTCCACTTCCGGTTTTCGGGTGAATTTTTGGAACCAGAAGTGGGGGTGGGAACCGGAAGTGGGGTGGTAACTCGGGGATGACCGGTGGATGATCCGGTTTTCACCCTACTTCCTGTTCCCACCCACGTCCGGTTCCCACCCCCATTTTCGGTTCCCACTCCCACTTCCGGTTCCTACTCCCACTTTCTGTTTTCACCCTCACTTCCGGTCCCTGAACCGGAAATGGTAACCGGAAGTGGGTGAATTTTTGGAACCAGAAGTGGGGTGGCAACCGGAAGTGGGGTGGGAACTCGGGGATGGATAACCGTTGGATGATCCGGTTTCCACCCTACTTCCGGTTCCCACCCACGTCCGGTTTCCACCCCCCACTTTCGGTTCCCACTCCCACTTCCGGTTTCCACCCCATTTCCTACTCCAGCTTCCGGTTCCCACCCTCACTTCCGGTTCCAGAACCAGAAGTGGGAACCGGAAATGGATTAATTTTTGGAACCAGAAGTGAGGGTGGGAACCGGAAGTGGGGAGGGAACTCGGGGATGGATGACCGGAAGTGGAGGAGAAGGTGGATAGCCAAATGAGCTATCGCTTTGTAAAATCAAACTTTCTGCACTCTAATGTAAATAACTATTTCAGTTAAGCATTGTGGCAAGTGATGAGAGTATAGAATGGAGTATAATAAACATATCTTCTAACCGACATTTATTAATTGTTAATTGTAATTGTAAAAATGCATCAATCAATTAACAATTAATTAATTGTAATTGCAAAATTTTACAATTAACAATTAATTAATTGTTAATTGTGTTATCTTGCAATTACAATTAATTATTTTAATTGTTAGTTGCAATTAAATCTGGCAATTTAATTGTTAGTTGTCAAGCTTCTACGGTCAACAGATGTTTTGTGATGCAAAAAAGTGTCATTCGACTTATATTTAGACTTAAATCCGGGCAAAGTTGTAGAGCGTGTTTCACAGAGAACAATATACTTACATTGCCCTCAATTTATATTCTAAAAGTTCTGTGTTATATAAAATTGAATGTATAAAATTTCGAAAAATTTGCGGATTCACACAATCACTGCACAAGATACTGCTTTATATGAAAAGTCCTTCATCTACTCAGGCATAAAATTGTTTAATGAGTTGGATAATAAATTAAAATCAGAGGACTATAACCATTTTAAACGACATGTCAAGCGAATCCTGTTTCAAGCAGCTTACTATTCCGTCTCTTGAGTTTTTAGAGGAGTAATATGTATTGTATGTAAACTATAATGTAGCAAACTTATTTTTTGGTGTTCAACGTATTTTTTTAAATTTATTTATATTTCGTACTTTTATGTTTAAGCATTTTTATATTTATTGTATTATTATTACCTTAATGTTATTATCTTAATGTTTTTCTTTCTCGCATTTATTTTATTACTGTATTTTTATTGCCTTATAATATGTAAAATATGTACAAGGAACCATTACATCCACAACGTGGTCTATCCATTAATGTGGCCAAGTGAATAAAGCTATTATTATTATTATCACTCAAATCCTCTCCCTCTCTGATGTGCCACTCTTTCACTCAGTCCGCAATCCGTGATATGCTAAAAGAGAAGTCTATGAAATACACACTTTCGCCCCGCACGAAGGTTGGCACATTCCCATGGTTGTGAACCACCAGGTCCTCCTCTGCCCTCCTCTGCTCTGGTCCACGTGCCAGCCTCCGTTACCAAGAGTCCGGAGATTTGTTTCGGAGACAATGGCCACATCCACTCTCTAATCACGCACCTTCTTCCATAGCAGCTCCATTGCAGACGCACTCCTATTTGAGCTCGTCTGCAATACAAGCATATTCTGTTTCTTTGGGACGTCCATTTCATACTTTCGCGGCACAGTTTCCTACACCAGGCAGTCCCTAGAGTCCGCCTTATGCCCACTCACTCCGCACACGAAGTACTTGTCCCCTTTCTCCGTGCACTCGTGTGCTTTGTACCATTTTTCATCACATCGCATTATTTCACTCTATTTACCTTGCATGCTGCCGCCAGGTGCCCGAAGTCAAGGCATCTGTAGCACCTGATCGGCTTATTGTCTTCGGTCACTCTGGACATGATCCATCCAACTTCAATTCTTCCTTTCTCCAGTACGGTTTGTCTAGCTTTTACTGGAAGAGTGACAACTGCCATACTGGCCCCTCCGCGCACGGTGCGGTGAGACTTAACCACACACTCCTACATTCAACCAAGTCCTGAATGGCTCCTTTCATCTCATCGGTAGTCGTAGCCTCACCCATGTCCCTAACAAGGACACTTCTGAGCCATACCTCCGACCTGACATCCCTTACAGCCTCAGTCACTAGGGCCACTCTCCCTTCCAATCGCTTCTTTTCCCCATCATCATTCACTCTTACGATGAGGTCCCCAGCTTGGGTTTTCCTCATCCCCCTTACATTTATGTCCTCCATATTCACTTCCTTCTTAAGGACATCCACCATATGGACGTAAGAAACACCCTCTGCCCTCCTCACCAGTACGGCTTCTGCCTTTCTGGTGCCTGCGGCCCTTTCCACTATAGGCTTTTAGCCCTCCGCATTTATCCAGCACAGGATTATAACTCCAGCGCCATGCCAGACGCATTCAACCATCTTTCGTACCAGCCACATATTAAGATTACCAGCCACACTGATAGCGAACATCTTTCTCTCAGACTTCTCACAAAGACCTCTCATCCTTATTAAGGTCTCGAACGCCTTTTCTTCAGCGCCCTCGACCTTATTATCATCAGACGGGCGACGAAGCGGTACTTTCTCTCGGAGTCCAACGACTCATCGCCTCCCAAACACACAATATTCTCGCTCTTGATGTAGGGCACTGAGCCTACATTCAAGCCCTCAGACACTCGTTTGGCCTGGGGGGGCTGGTTGAGCATCCCTCAGTCCGGCTGACCATAATTATCCCCTTTCTCTCCTGCAACAAACAGGAGTACATCTTCGTCCATGGCCAGAGGAGAGCCCTTGGCCATCTTTACCACGGTCAAGGCGTCCTCGGACCACTTCTTTCTCGCCATGGACATGTACTCCTGGACATTCATGCCCGGCTTCAACGCACTGGTCACACTACATTCAGCCTCCCTTCGGGTGCTGACTTCCTTGCATGCCGCACTTACCGTTTTCTGTGTCTGACCTCGGTGTCGTATAACACCTTTTCAATGGGCAGACAACGATGCTATTCTAGCCAAGTGGTTACGGAGTTGCGCGAAAATATATTGGTTGTCAGACAGACAAGACTAGACAGATAAGACTAGGCAGATATAACTTTTTTTATATAATAAGTGGTTTGGGGGAAACTCTTGCTTAACCCCCTGTTCCACTTTGGCTTTTTAGTTTGCCCTACCCCGGTATTGCATATTTTGCATTCATTCAGGGTGAGCAGCCCGGAGCAGTTAGTGAAAACCGCTCTAGTGGACAGACTAGGTGGACATAACTACACAGACAAGACTTTACAGACAAGACTAGACAGATAAAACTAGAGAGACGAGACTAGTCAGGCAAGACTAGACGAACAAAACCAAGCAGAGAACTAGACAGGCAACACTAGCCTGATAAGAAAAGACATACAAAACTAGGCTAAATGAGACTAGAGAGACTAGCCGAGTTATGAAAACTATACGGAGAAGAAACTGATATTTTTTACATTGTAATTTAGTTTTTCGGGCAACAGTTACGAATTAGTTTCAAATTTTAAAAAGGTAATACTATCTATATTTAAACTTAAGTAAAGAGTGAGAGAGAGACTATATTTAATGTATACTTTATACAAAGGGCTATCGACCACAAGGTCCTTCTGCCCTCTTAATTAAATTTTTAGTAGATTATTGAATTTATTATTCATCTTCTGGTATGTGGGTTCAATTTGCTAATTGGTTTTAATTGGGATGGAAAACGCGATCGATTTATACCTCACCAAATATAGAAGGATCGGTTACTGTAAATCGCGAGGAATTTTAACGAAAAGAACTTGTAAGAAACTGTACCAGTTAAACGAATTTTCAATTGCAGGTATTTATCGAATAATTATACCCTATTATAGCATCGTTTAATATATTTTCAAGAATTGTATTTTTTTATGTTTAATAGTTTTATCGAAAACAAAAATTCACAGGAAAAATGTAATTAATGAATTATTATTATTGGAAAATTATAATTTATATGATTGGTTAAGTTATTAAATACATTGAAATTAATTTTTATATGTATCGGTTATTTTTCATTCCAATTAGATTTCAACATATTTGTATTTACATATAGGTACAGTGTGGAAACTTGAACTGGAATAAAATTCATAACTTCGATATAGGAGACTTGCAAAAAATTCCGAAACACGTTACGTATTGTTTTTTCTGCCCTACAATCGTCTAGCTTGTAATGAATTGCCATCAGCAAGTCGATACATGAAATGCATATCGGTCAACTCGGCGTTCGTAAATATGTAATAGCTCGCGTACACCTAAGCCGCCATCGGCCGAAGTTTCCTTAGGCGACAACGGCCGAACTCGGACGATTGAATCAAACACTTCTAAAAAATGAGAGCGCGTACACAAACACGACTGTCATCGTCCGACGATGATTCGTTCTTTTACAAGTGTTTGATTCAATGGTTCGAATTCGGCCGTCGTTGCCCAAGCAAGCTTCGGCCGATGACGGATTAGGTGTACTCGAGCCAGAAGAGGACTTCACTAACTATTAACGACGCGTTAAACAGCCAAACTTGACTCATGTCAATTGTACGTTAGTAGATTACAGTCGTTCCAAGTTATCGTCAACATTTTTTTGTACATGATAAACTCATATTTTTTTTTACTTGATAAACTCATTGCCGTACGCCATATTTTTATTTACATTAATTTTTTCAACAAATATAGAATATGGTAATCGCAAATTTTGTTCACGTTGTATTCGAAATAAAGGGATTTTTCAGAAATCATCATACTTAGAATAGGCCAAACATAACCCATAGAACTTTTGCCGCATATTTTCATATCACACTGTATATACATATATATATATATATATATATATATATATATATATATATATATATATATATCTATATATATATATATATATATATATATATATATATATATATATATATATATATAAATTATTTGATGTAAATTTGTGATTGTTTAAAATGGAAAGCTTTATCAATATTAACGTTTAATGTTTACTTCCTTTACCAACTATGTATTTATGAATATATTGTTTGCGTCGCGTAAATAACATAAAATTTGAACATTCGTAGAATATAAATGCCCAAATCAAAAAGTCTGTTTCTCTTGCAATTCAAAATTATTTAATCAACAATCTATTTTCCTTATGGCGAATTTCGTCTGAAGAATTAGTTTATATTGCATTCCAGTCTTTTCTTTTAATATTGTTTATTCAATTTTTCAAATTAATTCATCTTTTTCCTTTTTTATTTCAATATATTTTTTTATTTACTGGATATTTAGTTTATAAATAGTTTTGTAGGTTTCATATTATTTCAACTGTCACTTTTAATTAAAGAATCATAAAAATAAGGAATGAATCTTAAACATGAGCTCAAACAAATATTATATTTCCTCGTAAATATTACAAATATAGAGAAGAATATTTTTATTGAAAATGAACATACCATGGAGCGTTGGCAATTGATCTTAAGATTTTAGCTTGGCATCTTTCCATGATCGCAATATTCGATTTGCTGGCACATCCCCAGAGTTCAATGCCATTCATTGAGGTCCAGATAGGTTTGATGATAGTTTTATATAAAATTATTTTGTTGCTTAGCTAGTTAAACTCGAGTTTTTGCAAATGAGCCAGCAGAGTTCTCTTTATCTGAGATGAATCTGCTTGCTCTTTTTGATAATGTGGTTCTTCCAATTGAGTTTTCTGTCTAGAGGTAGTCCTAGGTACTTTACTGTCGAGTATTGAGGGATTTCTATATTATTTAAATTAACTGGAGGAGAGAGACCTTTTCGTAATGTGAATGTTGCATGGCAGGACTTGGTTTCTTTGATTTTAACTTTTTCAGTAGATTTATGTATATTTTGTGGCGATGTTGGGATCTGAGTGATTAGTTAGTACAGCTGTGTCGTCTGAAAATTTTCCTATGGTTGTGTTTGGTGTTTCGGGGATATCTGAGGAGTTCATCACATATACTAAAGGGCACCAATACACTGCCTTGTGGGACATCAGCATTGTTCGGAAATGCTTCATTGTTGACTGAACTGTCGGTTGTGTAGGTATGATCTGAGCAGGTTCGAGAAAGCTGGAATTACCTCTTTTATTTTATGTAATAGTCCCTCGTGCCAGACCCTGTCAAATGCCTGTCTTACATCTAGGAATAGTGAAGTGCAGTATTTATTATTATTTACCTTTATTGGCATATTTACATATTTAAAACACTTTATACACTAGTTATAACAATACAACAAAACAAAACAAAAAGAAAGAAAACACAATCAAAAAACAAAAAAAAACAGATAACAGAATAGCACTAATAACCCGACCCAAAAATAAACCAAATAATCAAACTTAAAACTACACTTTAAAGAAACAAGAAATAAAAATTCTTTACATTTATTTTTCTTCACCACTTCCCATGTTAGCCCTTTACACTCTTCCTTCCAATGTGCCCACCTTTCAGTACCCTCTCCGCATTTGATACACAAATTCTCCCTTTCCTTCAGCTGTACTTTCTGTAACTTATTCCCTTTTCTTCGTTGCCGCACCAAAACCTGGCTATCCTACATTGGCTACCACTAGACTCTCTGTTTAGGTACAAAGGGAGTCTGCCGTACACGTGTACCTTGTTGTACTCCCAATTGCACCTGCTTTCGTCTATACGGCCTTGCCTTATCTGCAGCTCTATCTCCCTACTCCTTTCTCCCAACAATTTTTCACACCTTACGCCTTCCCCTTTCATCCTTTCTACCTCCTCTTTCGACAGAACTATATTCGTTCATACATTTTTTTCCATTCATTTCCCCATTTTGTTAGTCTAATCCCTCCGACACCTTCTTTCCTTAAACTTTTGAACACCTCTTTTACTATCCTTTCATTCCCTTACCTATACACTTTCCTTTCGTATTTTGCCACTCTCACTGATGCTTCTACTGCTACTTTACACATATTGGCTTCTTGTAGCACCAGGTACCCTGGCGTACTCCTGTCTAGTTTCAACGCTCTTTTTAGAAACTGAAGTTGTACCTTTTCTACTTGATCTACCTCATTCATACCCCATATTTCCGCTTCATACAACAAAATACTCCGAACACACGCTTTCCACACTGTCATTTTTGCCACGAAACTCTCTTCAAATTTTCTTGAGCTTCCTTGCCTCCTCCATTTGTTTTCTTTGTCACGTTCCTTTTTTGTTATTCACAAGTTCTTTCATTTGGCCCCTCAAGTTTTTTAATCTACCTGGTGTTCCTCCGCTCTGGCTCCATCTCTTGACATCCTCTCTCAACTCTTTTTTCTTGGAAATATATGCTTTATGAACCCATGCGCTGTTATTATGATCACTCCTGACATTTTTCCATACTATCGCCTCATGGACTTTAGATACCAGTTGTTCTAGGCTATTTATTGATTCTAGCTGACAGTTTTCCAGGTTGCTCTTAAATCTTTGTACCGCCTCTTTATTCCATATCGCTGCTGTTTCCTGCTACTCCATCTGCCTTCTAACCACCGTTTTTCCATTTACCGTTACTTCCAGCGGAAAATGATCCGACTCTATCCTGTTACATACTTGCACGCTGAGTATGTCACTCGTTGCTGCCTCGTTTGCTACTACATAGTCTATCACTGACATCCCTCTACACCCTACATATGTTGCCTCTCCACTCCAATCCCCCTCCGTGCATCCATTTAATATGTTCCATTTTCTTTCCGTCATCCAGTCAAGCCATTTTCTACCATCCGCGTTGATTATTTTGTCTTTTGATTTTCTTGTTACTTCATGTCCTCCTTCCCCGAGTTTTCCAACCTGGCTCTCTCCTATTCTTACGTTCTAGTCCCCCGCAATTATAACTTTAGACAATGTTTCCTCGTTTGCTTCCGTCTCTATTTGCGTTAATAGTTCTTTTAGCCTTTTATTATTATAAACTATAATACATTTCCATTTATCCCTGTTTAATTTTATCTTTCTTATTTGAATCCCTCCGCCGTAATCTTCTCCCATATAATTCTCTTCCTCTATGTTCTTCTTTACTCGGGTTATTAAACGGCCTTTTGGTCGCCCCATGTTGAAATCTCCTTTTGCCCATTGGCACTTTCACGCGAAGTTATCCGGCAGTTCGTTCTTCACCTCCTCCCAATCCTTTTCGTCAATCCATGTTTCCACTATTCCAATTATATCGAAGTTCTTCATGTAAACCAACAAGTCATCCTTATAATCCGCTCTTAATTTTCTCTTGAAACCTGCTACATTCCAACACAATATCTTCGTTTGCTTCGTAACCTGCTGTTTTCCATCTCCCTATTCTTTCTAATTTAAATTTTATATCCTTTATTCCTGTAGCATCATTGTAGTGGTACCACCTCTGGTCTACTTCCATTTTTCGGTACCCTACTCTTACAAACTTGCCTCTTTCCCTCAATTCTTTGGATTTCTGTCTTATCCCCCTCTGCACCTCTCTTTCCTTCTCTGTGAGATCTTTGTTCACGTAGACCTGCGATCCTTTTAATTGGTTTTTCATTTTCATTACCCTTAGTTTTTCCTCCCAGTTATTCATTTTATTTAATATTGCTCTGGTTTTTCCATTTGTCGGGCTTCCTGTTCTGTGTACATTTTGAACCGCATTTATTTGAAATTTCTCCCCTAGTAAGTCCTCTACTTCTTTTTCCCACGTAGCTTCTTCTTTAATTCCATTCATAACTATGTTTAACTTTCTTTCTTTCTTATCCTTTTCCTCCCTAAAATTTTCAATTTTAGCCAATTTCTCTTCCATTTCATTACTAACTGCTTCTATCTCACTTTCCCTGTCTGCACTTGCCTTCTTTAAGTCTATAATCTCATTCTCCAAGTGCAGTATTCTTTTTCTTCAAATGCGGTATTTATTTGATGGGCGATTCTGTAGCATTGTTGAACAGTTAAATGGTGCCGACGAAAACTAAACTGATGGTTTGGGATCCTGTCTGCTGAGTTAAAGTCTAGGTCTATTCTTGCCAGTATCAATCTTTTCAGTAGTTTAGAAACAACTGGCAGCAAGTTGATTGGCCGGTAGGTTGTCACGTTGCCTGGATCCTTTCCTGGTTTTGGTATTACTATTATATCAGCCAGCTTGAGGTGTTTAGGCCAGTACTGGAGTCTGAGGATTTCATTGAAGATGTATGTGAGCAGCACAATGCCTTTTCTTGGCAACTCCTTCAGCATTTTGATTGTTATTAGGTCCGTTCCCGGTGCTTTCCTTGCGCTTAAATGTTGGATTACGTCTTTGATTTCTTTGGGTGTGACTGGAGTCAATGGGGATTGAGGTTGTGTGTCGGATGCAAGGTATTCTGAAATTTCGTCGTCTTTATGGTTGGCAGGAATACCCCCGTTACATATTGTGCAAGTAGGTTTCGCTTTTAGCCCATTGTCCTTTCGTTGGTGGAAGCATGCGTAGAGGTGATGACAGTGATGTAGGTTTTTTGGCGGATTTGATGGGTTTCCAAATTGAGTTATTAAATCTATTCAGTTTGGTTACAAAGTTTATGAATGATTCTATTCTGTATTCTTCTGAGTTTGGTTTTTAGTTTATTACTGACTTGGTTTGTGTAGGTTTTATCAAGAGGATTTCGACTTCTCTGTCACTTGGCTCGAGCTCTTCTCTTTTATGCCAGTAGTATCTTGATTTCGAGTGGGATGTTAATTTCCGGGTGTCTATGCTCTAATTTAGGAGTAGCTTGTTGTGCTGCAGCTTGCATAACTTCATGTAGTTAAGCAACCGTATCGTCGAGTCTATCAGGTTCTTGCAGGTTAATTTTTAAGTCTATAGTTTCGTTTAAGGCACTTTAAACTGTCCCAATTGGTGTTTGCATTGTGTAGCTTGAGGGGTGGTTTCTGGAGAATAGCTCTTGTGCTTATTGTCGCTATTACTGTAGAGTGGTCAGAGCTTGATGTTATGTGCGTGTATGTTGATGATATTCCACTGCTATTGAAGAAATCCAAGATGTCGGGAGTTTTGTTGGGATATGACGGCCAATAAGTAAGGAGTTTCTGTTACACTTACGAGTACTTCTTTTTGTTTATGAGGTTATATAGTTCCGTTATTATTTTACCTCTATTGGCAATATTTACCTTTATTGGCAATATATCGGGGATCCGATGTTACTGGAGTAATATCCTTTAATTTGAAGTGATTTGAAACGGCATAGTTATAATTGACGATTTCGCATACTGGAATCTGTGTATAATTATTTTCCTTTGTAGTTATTAACCAGGAGCCTCATGCAGTAGGTTTACTGTTCTGGTTACTTCCGGCAATGAATTTTGGTCCTAGAGTTCCGAACAACTGTCGGAAGTCATCTTTTTTTAAATTGTGTTTTGGGGGCAGTATGCTGCTGTTACGACTAGGTTGTACGAGGTCTGTTAGAAAAGTATCCGACCTTTGGGGAATAGCCAGAAGTCGCAGGGGGTCATATCAGGAGAGTAAGGAGTCTGTCGAACCAGAGGAGTCTGGTTTTTCGCCAAAATTGTGAACCAAGTGCGAAGAATGTGCTGGAGCATTGTCGTGACAATCCAGTCACAATTTCTCGGATAGTCACACGAGGGTGGCAAAATTTGATACAGTAGCGCTGCTCCAGTCGTTCCTTCATTTTACTTGCATTGAAAAACCCACGATAGCACTACACACTATGTCACTCGAACACTGCTCGACAACAACTGACGCTATCTACAGGCGGGAAAAAATTCACGCATGCGCACGAAGGTTCATGGTCGGCTCATGCAAGCGCGCATGATTCAAATCCATCAGGTTTTCAAAATAAAAAATAAGGTCGGATACTTTTCTAACAGACCTCGTATGGTAGTGAGTATATTTTTATTGATGTGGCTTGGATTCTGTCTGATGCAAAGTTTGGTAGAACGTCGTGCAGGACGTTTTATATTATTAAAATGGCTGTCCCCGCATGTGCGGATTTGTCAGGATGGTTGGCGTAGTATGTATTATAGTAAGGAACTTTGAAGTAGGATTTTTCTGTAAAATTGGTTTCACTTTCTAGAAGGATGTCTATAAAGTTTTAAAAACAGTATAACCTCGTCTTTTATTTGCGCCAGGCCGTTGACGTTCCATACCGCTATGAGAATGAATTTAGACATTACCCAGTTTATTTACTAGCATTGTACGCATATTGAGCACCATGTTGTTTGGTTGGATAATTTGGTTGAACATGCCTTTGAATTCATCTAGGAATTTGTTGAGCACTACACTGGTAGATTCTTCGTTGTTAGTGGTGGATTGTGGTGGGTTGTTGGTGGCTTATGGTGGGTTGTTGGTTGCTTGTACGTAGCTACTGTTGTTCTAATTGTGCTAATATTGCGCTGTTGTACTAATGTTGTGCTAGATGACTGGCTGTTATAACTGTTGATTGGTTTATTTTGCTGTAGACTAGGTCCAATATTGTTATGGCTTTTGTGTTTAAGTAAATTGTGATAAAATTTACAACCTCTGTAGTTGGCCGGGTGATTTTCACCAAAAAGGGTGCTACATGCTGGTGTATCTTTACTTTTCTTCCCGCTGTGCTGTGAGGACCTCCGCATTTTACGCACGCAAATGGTCTATTGCAGTATGATTTTAAGTGCACAATTAGGCACTCGAGAAGCCCTCTTTTCCTTAAATGTTTTAGCACATAGATGCAGAGATATGAACATAGTTGTCTACGCTTGCTTTATTGACTATCGAAAGGCATTCGACCGTGTCAAGCATCAAAAGATGGTGGATATATTATCCGTAACCGGGATTGACAAAAGAGATTTTACATTGATAACGAATCTCTACTGGAACCAGATTGCCGAAGTAAGAATAGACGGAGGATTAGTATTATTATAATTAGGAATAGTATTAATATAATAGTATATAATAGTATTTAGTTTCGTGCGAACATTCAGCATAAGGTTAGGAATTTATCAGTTGACTTGGAGGGCAGTCAGTCCAGCGACGTGCGCCCTTTATGTATAATATTCCCTATAAATCTCTAGGGGACTTTATTTTTGGCCTTTTGAATGTTGAATTATCATTCATTAAGTGTGTAGCCAGTATGTTTGGATGATTATCAAGTCTGTTCCTGTACGACTTCATTGAGTGTTTAATCCCTTTTTGAACTGTTGTGATTTCAAGGTCATGGTGTAATTGTTGGTTTGTTACGAACCACGGAGCATTAACAATTATCCTCAGAATTTTGGACTGAAGCCTCTGTAATATTTCCAAGTTTGAATTGGAGGCTGTGCCCCAGAGTTGAACTCCGTAAGTCCAGATTGGTTTAATAATACATTTGTATAACAGCAGTTATTTTATTTATAACAGTAGTTGGATCCCTAGTGCTTTTCGTTTTGTGAATATATGTTTTTTCCATGTAAGACGACGATCCAGATAGAGTCCAAGGTATCTGACTTCGTTCGCTTGGGGAATCAGTACTCTATTGAGCGACACAGAGGGGCATGTTGCGCATCGCGTCGTCAAGGTCACCTGAACAGACTTAGACTCGTTTGCTTTTATCCGCCAGGTAGTTATCCATTCCGTGATGTTGTCTAAGGAGCGTTGAAGCATTATACATGCTTGTGCCGGTTCGTCATGGACAGCTAATGCTGCTGTGTCATCAGCGAAAGTGCCGATCACGACTCCGTCTGTCATGGGCAGGTCTGAGGTAAAAATCAGATAGAGGATCGGACCAAGCACGCTTCCCTGTGGGGCTTCTGCGTGAACCCTGTGAAGTTTGGTTATGTCTTCTCCTTGCTTAACATAGAAAAACCTGTCGGCAAGATATGACTTTAAGAATATGTAATAGTTTGTCGGGAGTTGGTTTTTTATTTTGTACACTAAGCCCTCATGCCAGACTCTGTCAAAGGCCTGCGAAATGTCGAGAAATGCAGCGCAACAATATTTTTTGTTTTCAAAAGCTTTATGTATTTCTTCTACTAGCCTATGCACCTGCTCTATGGTGCCATGGTTTTTTCTAAAGCCAAATTGGTGGTTAGGTATGATCTGATTTTCTGCTATTACTGCGTTTAATTGCTTTAAAAAAAGTACTTCCATAACCTTTGAAAGAATGGGCAGTAGGCTGATAGGTCTGTAGGAGGACACATCTTGTGGAATTTTACCGGGTTTGAGGATCATTTTTATTTGAGCAACCTTCCATTGGGGTGGGAAGATGCCTCTGATTAGTATGCAATTAAGCAGGTGTGTCAAAAAATGTACTGCTATTTCAGGTATTTCACGAAGTATTTTTGCACTAATTAGATCATTTCCTGAAGCTGTATTTTGATTCATGTTTCTAATTGCTTCCATGACCACGCGAGGTGATCTTGATACTTTCAATTGGCAGGTCGAGTTGGCAAGGTTCACTAAGGGAGTTGATGAGTCGTTCACTGTCAGTTTCCGACGCATTCTGGGCAGTGTTTGGTACGAAGACATTAACAAGATAAGAAGCAAAGGCTTCCTCTTTCTCTGGGTCACTTTTTGCAAAGGAACCGTCCTTCCTGCGTATCGGCGGATTAGAGGCAATGGGTGTTTTGAGTCTTTGGGTTGCTTTCCAAAGGGAATAGTCACTAGCAGCAGTAGCATCTAGATTACGCAGGTAGTTCTGTACATTTTCATTTCTTTCAGTTTATAGTAGTTTCTTAAGTTTAGCCGTTAGGTAGTTCAGCCGTGTTTTGTACCCTGGGAATCTAGTAGTTTGCCACAATTTACGAGCCTGTCTTTTTTCGGCTACTAGTTCACGGATGGGCTTCAAGCAGTCTAGTTTCGTGTATTTATTGACAGCAAGAGTGCTATCCCAAGCAGCATTCTGGACACACTCGTTGAAATGTTCGACCGCTGTCATAATGTCCTCTTCGGTTTTAAGAGGCAGGTCGGTATTAATCGTAGACTATGGAACGGAACATGTCCCAGTTAGTTCTACGGTTATATAGCCTTGCTGTAGGTTTAACATTAACGAACTCTTGGGAAACCTCTAGTAGAACTACACTATGGTCAGATGAGAGTTCCTGAAGGGAAGTACATTTGAAACTATTTGTAGGAATCCCCTTTATGACACTGAAGTCTACCAAGTCAGGGAGTTTTTTTGGGTCAGTAGGCCACTACGTTGGTTCCCCGTTCGATATTGTATCTAGGTGTAGATCATTTATAGCTGCCTGTAATTGTCGAGCTTCGGGAGTTGTTAGGCGAGAGCCCCATTGGGTATTTTTGGAATTATAATCTCCACCTGCTATGAACCTAGGTCCTAGCGTTTTAAAGAACTTGGCGTAGTCTTCTTTTTTAATTGTATGTTTTGGGGGAGAATATAGTGCAGTTACAGTCAAGTGTCCCCGCCAATCCTCAATAACAACACTTGTGGCTTGTATCTCAGGAGTTTTAAATTGCTCGGTCTCATGATGTTTGAAATTATTCTTAATGAGAATTGCGGATCCTCCGTGTGCCGTGCCATCCGGATGCATTGTTTGGTAGAATTTGTAAATGAAGCTGTTTAGGTAATTCTTTTTTGTAAAATGTGTTTCAGATACAAGTAAGATAGCAATTTTGTTTATTTTTAAAAATGTCTCCACTTCTGGGACATGGTATGAGAGCCCATTAGCATTCCATAGGGCTATTTTTAATGAACCGAATGTGTCAGTTTGGTCATGATTTCCATTAGAAGGTTTGTTACTGAAGTTAATTATTGCATTAGTTGCGTCATAGTATTCATGATTTCTTTCATGTCATTGTTATTTGTTTGGACTTTTGGTAATTCATTTGGACTTTGCTTGCCAGCTGGATCATGCGAAGGTTTATGGGGTTTTAGTGCTTGCTTATATGAAGGTTGGTTTTGTTGCCTTGAAGTGCCAGGCTTGTCTGGTTGCTGTTTGATATGCATTATCTGTTGAGGTTTTGCCGGTTGTGTAGGATATTTGATTTTCTGGAGCTCCTTATATATTTGGCAACTTTTATAGTTTGCAGGATGGTTGTCATTGCAAAGTACACATTTAACTGAGTCCGACCTTTCTTTACGTTCTCACTTGGACAATGCATGATCTCCGGCACATTTTATACATTTCGGTTTCCTAAAACAGTAATTTCTAGTGTGCCCATATTATTGGCAATTGCCACATTGTGGAATTTCCCATTTAAGTCTTGGTGGTTCGAAGATGACTCTGCAGTGCAATAGGCTTTTGATATCATAGATATGTTTGTTGTTGCTATTAGGTTATAGTTCTATGAAGTATATTGGTAACGGTTTTTTGGTACTTCTTTGTTTGACATTCCAAACATTAATGACTTTATGTCCGTGTATTTCTAATTCAGCTTTTATTTCTTCTATATCAGTGGAGGGGTGAAGATTTTTGAGGACTACTTTGAAACAGCGATCTTTTTTGGGCCTGTAGGTATAAAATTCTGTATTTTTTTCTTGAAGTTTTTTAACTATTTTTGTATATAGTTCAGTAGATTTGGGTTGTATTCTTACTTGTTCATTACGGAGAACTTTCACTTCATAGTTTTCTGCAGCTACCTCATTGAGCATCTTTAATAATGGTTGGATATTACTCACTCGGTCTACATATACGGGTGGTGCTTTAGCAGGTTTTTCAATGATATCATTGGTCTCATTGATTTGAGTGTTTAGTTTGAGTGTATCAAAATAAATGGAGTAAGTATCAACAATATCAGATACGCAGACGACACCGTATTCCTTGCCGATAACATATCAGACCTACAAAATATGATGAATATAATAACTGAATATAGTGAGCATCATGGATTGGACATAAATATATCAAAGACCAAACTGCTAGTCTTCTCCAAGAGACCCACTGCTGAAACAATTTTGATTAACCAAGATTAATCAGATTTAATCAGAAACAATTTTTGATTAATCAGATTGAACAAGTCTCGTGTTTTAAATATCTGGGTACCATAGTCAACGCGTGGTGCGATCAGTGGCGGATTTAGGTCAGTTGGGGCCCTGGGCGCAGAAAAAATATTGCCCCCCCCCCCCCAATAAAACGAGAGAGACAAGGAAAATAAAAATAAGTGTTAACCATTTTATTATTATTATTATTAATTGATGCCATCTAGGACCACGTTAAGTCTTGATACACTTGGCAGTTTGTGTCGCTTTCTTCTGAGCCCAGAATTCCCCTCATTCTGTGTGAGTGGGCCAGCTTGCTCTCCGCTGTTCAGGTGGTACCTTGTCTTCCTTTTGGTTAATCTCGGTTTATCTCATTCCTCAATATATTTTTGCGGAAGAGATTTCTATTGAATCGTTTGGTTTTGTTGGTCGTTTGGTTTTAGATGCAGTATGTTGAGGTCTTCTTTGGTATTTATAAACCAGGGCATTGTGGTTTTGGGTTTGGAGTCAAAAAAGTTTTGGAGTCAAAAAAGTAAAAAATCTGTTTTGTCAACATTTTCCCGTCCATATTAGGGGATTATTCGTTAGGGGATTATATTATTCGTTTCAGATGACCATAATACCGTGCTCGCCTCTGACGGATCGTTTCTGTAATTTTCTATATTCTCACTGTAGACTTCTTTGTTGGTTTTTTTATGATGGTTACCATTCTTGTAATTCGATCCCATTACACCTATAATTTTTTAGATTCGAATTTTTTAGATAATTTGCGTTTGAAAATGGCAAAATTTGCACGATGCGTTTGAAATTGGCATGGTTAACAACATTTTTTAAATAATTTCCACATTTGGGAAAGTTGCTTTCATATCCTAATGCCTTTTTGTATATATTATCGATTGATTGCTTGTTTTCTTCATCTAAAAATAATAAAAACTGTTCCATCTCATCTTTAAAATTACTTGAATCAAAATGTCATCTTTGTATATTTCTATTAAATTATTAACGCATTATTTCTTTTCTTCTACACACAAGTTAAACACGAAAAGAAGCTCCAAAATTACCTATAATATTTTCATAGATTTGCCATGTCTGTTCAGTTCTGCTATTAAATGATAGCATATAACGTAGATTACATTATGTAAAAAAAAATCGAAATGGAATTTTATTCCATAGGACTGTCGTAACAGCAGTTTCATAATTTTTTGTTTTTAAATTAATTAATTAATTTTTGTTCATAAATTTTTTTAAGTAATGATTTTGCTTCAATAATAATTTTCTTTTTTGGAGTTGCATATTTCATCTAATGCCTCTTTAATATTTTTGTAGCCACATTTTTTCGCTAAAACTGCATAAGCCCAGGCAGACAATCTTGTACTTCGTTTAGTGTCGGCTTGACACTTTCTTTAATGTACAAGACCCTTTATCTAATTTATTGCCTAACATGTTGCATCGAATCGGTGATGCAGAGAAAAAAAACAAACGAATTTTGCAGGAATAAAAAATATCTGTACGCATTACTACAACTCTGTGCAGCAACATTACCAACTAAATTAAGTGAATGACTAGAGCACGGAATAAACGTTGCTGATGGAGCATGTTATTCTAGTTTGCAGACCTCTGTACTTGCCCGACATATTTGCTGCATTGCCATACGATTTTCCACGACAATATTTTGTTTCTACTGGCAAATTTTGCAAGGTAGATAAAACTGTCTCTTCTAGATACTCCGCATTATTTCCTTCTATAGGGAACAGCTTTACAAATCTTTCCTTAGTATCTCCACTTTCTGATAAATAGCGCACTACGAAGCTAAGTTGATCCATATTGACAACAACGGGTGTAGAATCAAATATGATGCTATTTTGCGTATTTTATTTTCTCCACAATGTGTGACATAAGAGAATCGGTAATTATTCTCAAAAGGTCATCACACGTCTGATGCGAAAAGTAACTTACATGTCCGCAACCTTGATTACCATACTTTTGTAAGAGCAACTTCAAAAAAGCGTCATATTCGCTAAAATACTCTAAACTAGACTAATAATTGCCTTTTCTCGAAGATTTTGCACTCTTTTTTTGGACTATAAAAGCAATGCCCAACTTTGCGAGGAATTTTATTGAGAATACAATTCTTTGCAGAACCTCTTTCCTATAATTATTTTTTTGTAATGTAATTTGCAGATTTTCAACATCGATGCGATTTAATGAAGAAAAGCGCTTGTATAATGTACACATTGAAGCGACGTGCTCTTTTGACGCTCGGGTGTCCGCTTCATGCTAGGACAATATGTTTCCAATTTTGGAATCCTGTAATATATCCTATAGACTATCCTGATCCTGTATCAATAAATTGATTTGGATGTTTCGGAAATAATTAGCCATGTCCTTTCTTCTTTTTCCCATTTGAAATTTTTCTGTAAAAATAATCTTTACATGTGTTTATAGACCGTTTATAGACCGTTTATAGACCGATTTAAAAGTATTTATGTCGCCTATATTTTTTGGTTTATTTGAAATTAGAAATTCAACCAGTTCATTAGATAAAACATTAGGTCAGACAGCAATATCTTTCAATGTAACTTCGAATGGTATATTTTCCGTTTACATTTCAATATTTTCTAATGGACTATCTTTTATATTTTGTTCTACTAGTTTTTCACCTGGTTGACTATTGACTGCTTCTTCATTTTTGTCATTACTGTTGCTTTCTATACCGTGGTTTTCAACTTCAACTAACTCTTTTCGTTAACTCATAGAAGCTCCATGTTCTTCATTGCTGCTCGAATTATCATGGCCTGAGTGACCAGGGCCATTATAAATTTGTCCAATGCTGCTTTCTGTTAGTTGCCAGCTTGCTCGCGTCTCTGTTCAATTTGTCTTTTGTTTAGCTTCTGATAGATTTCGTTTAATTTTCCAGCTACCAATGAAAAGAAAATATAAAATGTAGGCCGCCTTTTTTAAATCAGTAATCATTAATTCAGTAATCAATAATTCAAAGATCATGCACTTAATTAAAATGCACTTAATGCACTTAATTATAATTGCACACTTGAAACCCAACTTGTTGTCATTAGAAAAGTGTAAAGATAGGTTTTTGCGGGGCCCCTTTGCGGGGGAGGGCGGGGGCCCCGGGCGCGCGCCCGCTGCGCCCGCCCTTAAATCAGCCTCTGGGTGCGATCCGAAACGAGAGATCCGTTCCAGAATCGAACAAGTCAGGAAAACATTCATAAACATGAGAAATTTTTTTACTTGTCTTGATCTGAGTTTGGAGCTCAGGGTTAGCATGATTAGATGTTATGTCTATAGTGTGTTACTGTACGGATGTGAATGCTGGACCCTGGACCCTGCAACTGAAAATAAAATTGAGGCGTTTCAAATGTAATATGATTTCAACGAATTACAAATGAATAAGTGCTTAGACAAATGAAGAAGCCGAAAGAGCTAATGGCCCTCATTAAAGAAAGAAAAGCTACATACATTGGCCACATAATGAGAGGCAATAAGTATGAACTGCTGAGACTAATAATTGAAGGAAAGATTCAAGGGAAAAGATCTGTTGGTAGACATCAGAATTCCTGGTTGAAAGACCTCGGAAGATGGCTTGGGTGCACTTCCATTGAAATCTTTCGAGCTGCTGTGTCCATAACAATGTTAGCTATGTGGATCGCTTACCTTCGAAAGGAGAGGGCGTCATAAGAAGAAGAAGTAGGATTTTGAATGTCTATACATTAGCATCTCGTACATTTACGATATTTGTATTTCTTTTTGGGGGTTCAATCTGAATATTGCAATTTTGTAGATTTTGTATTTTGTAGATGTCTTTGTTGTTGTCAGAGAGTTTGATATCGACGAAAAATAGGTTTAGCGGCTCGTTCTAGTCTGAGTTTGGCATTTATGATATTTCGTCCCTTGTGTCCCTGGTTGGATATTTCTTCTTTTATGTCGTCAGTGTTGAATGAGTGGTGCAAATGCATGATAAACACTCTATAGGTTCGTTCCTCTTTTGGTTGGTATCTGTGATGTATAATATTATTCTCTCTCATATATTTTGCTAGGTTTTTGTAGACTTCTGGGTTACAGCAGTTTATTTTTACTCTGCTGTCTGTTTGACATTTGGCGATGTATTCTTCCTCTTCTATTATGTCTGGCAGTTTTAATTTAATTTCTGTAAAATTGAGGACGCCGTATACAAATATTGGTGGTGGCTTAGATCTTTTTTCCTGTTTGTTATCGTCATTTGTAATATTATTTTCGTGATAGGCTGTTAGCACACTAAATTTGTTGGAGAGTGGTAGATTAGTATTTTCGCTGTTTAGATTTTGTCGACTTCTTCTAATTTTTCTACGTTTTGTGCTTCTCGTAGAAACTTGTTGCCGCGGGTTTTCTTTGGATGGTGCCCTTTGTTCGTCGTCGGTGGTAGACATAATTTTAATAAATGGTTATTTTATCAGGTTTTGCGATTTTGGGGCTCGAACTGTTGTTTGCATTTCTGTAAATTGATGGTTAAATCCAGGTCCGTTTCCAATAGAGAAAATTTTGCATCGCTAAACTGAATACTTTTATCTTGTTTCTTCTTCTTGTTTCGAATAGGCCTACTTTGAACCACGTTTATTCAACTGTTAGTCTTCGATCTATGCCCAGTATTGTCGCATCTTCTGCCGGTGTAACTCCTTTCTCTCTTCTGTCCAGGGGGTACCTTTCCTTCGGGGTTTTTCCTGAAATCTACGGACTTCCTTCAGGGTGCCTCTCACAGACTGTCTGTTTTGGAGATCTGTTATTCCCAGTTCTTTAATATCGTTCTCGGTTTCCGTCAACCAAGTGGTACGAACCTTCTCGTTTTTGCAGAAGGTGAACAGACGGTTGGTTAGTCGGTTTGGAGGCAGCCTTGCAACGTGGCCA
Organism: Phosphuga atrata; assembly: GCA_944588485.1. Classification (NCBI taxonomy): domain Eukaryota; kingdom Metazoa; phylum Arthropoda; class Insecta; order Coleoptera; family Silphidae; genus Phosphuga; species Phosphuga atrata. The sequence continues at coordinate 12,261,425 of OX155895.1, read as the reverse complement.
TAGAAAGCTACCATTCTTTTCATTGCATAGTCAGAGAGCCTCTCAATATGTTCGCAGAGCTAATAGTTGTGTCATCTTCGGAATTCCACATCTTCCTTTGCCAGCCCTAGGATCTTCCTGAGGATTCTCCTCTCTCTGACTTCCAACATCTCTACCAGACCTCCTCGATTCAAGGAAAGACACACCATGGCATACAGGGCTTCTGGTCGCAAGACTGATAGTAGTGCTTAAGTTTCAGGTTGCGTGACAGGCATTTCTTGTTGTAGGTGTTCTTAGTCGGTCGATAGGCCAGTTCTAACTTGTTGACTCTCTTGGATAATGATGCTCTTTCTGATAAGTTGGGTTCAATCCATTCGCCGAGATACTTAAATTTTTCAGTCGTCTTGATGTTTCCCTGCTCTAGTAACATCTCTCTGTTTGCTTCTTTGATGTTGGTGAAAAATTCTGTTTTTTCCAGCGACACTTGAATACCTACCTTGGCAGTCTGTTTTCTGAGGCAATTTATCTGCATTGTTGCCATCTCAAGAGAATCCGTAATCAGTGCCATGTCAATAGGCCAGGCAATCTAAAACCAGTCCATCGTTCTTACGTCCCAGGTAGATACCACTCTGAACACCCAAGTTGATCAGTTCCCTGCGCCATTCTCTCATAAGCTTTTCAAGGACACAATTGAAGAGAAGTGGGGAAAGTCCATCTCACTGTCTCAATTCAGTTTTTATTTCGAAGCTTTCTGAGATCTCGCCTCTAAATTTAACCTTGGAATGGGTGTTGGTCAAGGTTTCTAGGATGAGAGCGGGTTTTGTTGTCTAGCCCTAGTTCCTGTAGTACTTTGTTAAGCGTTTCTCTCTCAATGGAATCGTAGGCCTTCCTAAAATCAACAAAGGTGGAAACTACCTTGCGGTTTCTCATCTTGGAGTATGCAAGTACAGATTTAAGATTGAGGATCTGTTCATCACAGGATCGGGTCTGATCGGGTCGAGAATACCAGGGGGCTTCAGGCCCCTGGTATTCTCTCAGTTGACTATCCAACTGATTTTCTGCCTTTGTTTGTAACGCCTTGGAGAGAATCTTGTATGTTACCGGGACGAGAGAATTTCCACGGTAGTTGTCATCAATCAATTAAAAATCAATCACTTTTATCTTGTTTGTTTTTTAGCGTTAAACTATGCGTTTATCTGCTCGAGAACCGGTCGTTCGCTGAGGGTAAGCACTATACGTCCGCACGGTTCGAAGTCTCGAACGTCAATCCATAGAGAAGAATGAAGAAGAGATTTAATTGACAAAACTAAGCAACCTAGTCTTAGTACACTTGCCTAGAATCTTTTTAGCCATGTATACTTTTTTCTAGACTTGTTCACTCAGATAAGATTACATTTTTAATTACTGAAGTGTAGACTCAACTGCTTCGAGATATTCTTATTCAGGCTAAAGTAAAGTCTACCTCTTACTACGCAGTATCGCAGAGCAAGACTTGATTGGTGCAGGGAAAGACAACATTGGAGCCATGAATGGAATATTATCTTCAGCGATGAGTCTCGCTTGTGGTCGTGGCTCATGATGGTCGCAGAAGAGTGAGACGTCGTCGCGGTGAACGCAGAATTTTACAATTTGCTGTTGAAAGACCTACGGCCCATACAGAAGGAGTTATGGTTTGGGGGGTGATAGCTTATGGTAGTCGGTCTCCTCTACTTTCTCTATAAGCAAGTCTTAACGCCATTCGGTATATTGACAACATTTTACAGCCAGTGTTAGTGCCCTATGTAAATGCCTTGCAGAACCCCATTTTTCAGCCAGATAACGCACGGCCTCACACAGCGGCCATTACGAGACAGTTTTTTGATAGTGCCGAAATCAATTTGTTACCTTGGCCATCTGGTTCTCCAGATCTATCGCCGATAGAACATGTTTGGGATGTGATAGATGTTAGAATAAGTAACTTACAGCGCCCCGTTAACACTGTAATGGAACTTAGAGGTCAAATTAACGAAGTTTGGAATGAAATACCAAGTCGATATTGATAGCATGATTTATAGCATTCATCGACGTGTTAATGAGTGCTTGGGAAAGTTTTTTACGCATAAAAAACAAATTTAAAAAAATCAAAAACTTTTAATTCGCAATTATCAACAGACATACATTTGCGCTTTAGATAGTAACAGTCTTGTATTATCTTTATTAATTATAAGTACTATAATTTCTCTAAAACAAAATCAACGCAAAGCTATCTTGGGGTACCGATTATGGAATAGGTACCCCAAATATGGAACACTAGAAAAACTATCCAAAATCAACCTTAATTTCTATGAGATACTTTAGGAACTTTGGTCAAATACAAAATATAACTTAAACTACTTGCAATAATCGCAAATCCAGATCCAGGTTTGTAAGGTGAAGACGTGATGATTGCTGCAAGAGATGTTTTTCTTCCCCTGTTTGATGTTTTTTTTATCTGGTACAGCGCTGATGAACATTGACTATGCAGCTATCTTTAACTACATCCTGATGTGCAGATAGATAGTCGAACCCGTGAAATATGTTTTTATTCAGTGGCCATAGTTCCGTGACACGAAACCCTACGCTGTCATAAGGACTACTTAGTCGCCTGTTATCATTTTTAATCCACGTTCATATTTTTTCAGTGTAATAAGACTGCAGTGGTCCAAAAAAAAAAGTTTTGTCAAGTGGCTGGAGCTTATGACTTGTGTGTGGAGGTATAGACACAATTTCCTCATTGTTTTCTGTCGCAAGTTCTATCACATCGATGTTACGAGTGTAAGTAAAGTGACCATCTAAATCAACAAGACTTTCGATTCAGCGGCGGGGTTTATGTGTTTGATGAAATATTTGAACCAATCAGTTAATACATTGACTAACGAAAAATTCACTATGTTTTTACCACACATATAATATGTAAAAATGTTATATAACTTATTATTCACAGTTATGTAAATTTCTACACATATCACGACTCGAGTTTCGACTGTTAAAGGTCGTTTTCAAGTGTAAACAGTCGAAATTCGAGTCGTGATATGTGTAGAAATAATTATTATTAATTATATAACTGTTTTAATTTATATAACTGTCAATATTAAGTTATATAACATTTTATTTATATTATAAGCGTGGTAAGAACATAGTGAATTTTTCAATTTAATGTAAGTATGAATTACCACGTAGTAACATTCGCAACCATCTTATTCAATCAGTAAATATATTCATTTATATCTACCCGGATGGATTTGCAACGACAACAGCAACTGGGAGACTGCCTCTCATTAGCTGTTCACTCATATTTTTCCTAGGGAAAATAATGGAAGGAGGCACAAAATGACCAGTGGCGTTCATTGCAACAACGATTGTCACTAACGAGCCTCTTTCAGCTGAAGTAAGTGAAGCTATTTGACGTTTCCCTTTGCGGCCGACAACTTGGTTTATCTTGCTAAATAAATTTAAATAGTTATCCAGTCAGCTGATATTTTGGAAACCGAATATGGAATGGTCCATATTTGGATACCGCGAACTGTCCATATTTGGCATTTCTAACGAATTTATATTTATATCCATATTTTAAAACTAAACAAAGAAAAAAAACACCTCTAATACTTTCAAACAAACATTTAGACAATAGTTTTCTGACAGCGCCAAAACAAAACAGTCTCACTGCGGCTAAAGCATTCCCTCTGCTGACGAGTTGAAACCTATACCCGTGTATAGTGTTAGAGAGAAATGAATGACCACTGATTTTTGGGTCTCGCGGTATTTGTTTCCGTGAAATGCCGGTATTCCACATTAGGGATACTATTCCATATTTAGCTACTTTCCTCTAGATTTTAGATTGTAGATATGGTGGTGACGACTTGTACGGCGACCTTTATAGATCTATTGTACCCCACCCTCCTCCTCCAAGTGTTGGTGTACTTACCCATTTAGAGCGCCTCCTCTAATCCTGATAGGAATCCTTTAGGAATCTCAGGATCTGGGTGGGATTCAAGGCCTGCAGCTCCTCTGTGTTCAAGCAGTGAGCCACAAGGTACATCTGTCTCTTGCGGAGTAATGCTCCGCAGTCTTTGAACAGATGTATGGGGGTTTCCTCTGCTGAGCCACAGAATCTGCATCCATCATCCTCCTCTAGGCCTAGGGCCTTGAGATGTTTCCTAAGTCTGCAGTGTCCCGTCAGGGCTCCTGTCAGAATTCTGAGCTTGTTCCTGCTTAGTTTCAGGCAAGCTTTTGTTCTCTTCAGGTTAAAAGATCCCAGCATCACTTTGGATTGCCTTAAGCAATCCCTGGAAGTTCTTTCCAGGTTTTCATCCATTTTCCTCTTATTTATTTATCTAAACTTTTGCGGATGGTGTTCACGCTCATACCGCAAAAGGGTTCCGGACCTATAAAGGGGCTACTGAAACGCTTGTTTGCTAGGTGATCGGCTTCTTCGTTTCCGTCTATACCGGTGTGTCCTGGTACCCAGTATAGCGTTACTTTATTATCCCGGCCAAGCTAGTTCAGCTTCCCCACACAGTCCCACACCAGTTTGGATCTGATGGTGTATGAGCTAATGGCCTTGATGGCTGCTTGGCTATCTGACAGGATAGCAATTCGTTTTTTGCGGTAATTCCTCTCGAGGTTAAACTGTGCACATCTCTCGATTGCGTGTACCTCTGCTTGGAAGATACTTGGGGATGTTCCCATGGATTCGAAGTATCTGGTACGAGGTCCAAACACTCCTGCACCAGTGCCTTCCTTTGTCTTCGAACCATCTGTATACCACTTGATGGCATTTTGCTCTATGTGGTATGCTGAGGATTCGTCGCTCCAATCGGCTTTACTACTACACATTGCTGTGTAGTTTTTCTCGAAGTGGTATTTGCATACCATTTCGTCTTTTGGTACTTCCAGCCAGGGGATCTTGGCAGCGAGGCTGTTTCGGTCTCTGCTCCCGATACTATCTAAACGTATGAATTTCTAAAAAAGTTCGAGTTATAGAAAAATTGGAGTTATGTTATGTTATACAGTTGAACTTCTAACTCCATAACTCGAACATAACATAACTCCAATTTTTCTATAACTCGAGCTTTTTCAGAAATTCATACGTTTAGATAGTATTTTACATATAAATTAACTTCCATAAACCGAATTTTCCTTAACTAGAATTTTTTCATAACTCGTAGTAAAAATTTCAGGAACGCGTAGAAGTAACAAGTAGAGTTTTCTACCCGGGCACCCGGAACCGGGTATACCCGGGTATATGAAATTTTTATTACTCGTGTAGTATTTCATTGTCAGACCCGGGTACCCGGGTACCAACAATCAAAGAATTCATCAAAATTCTTGGAAAATTATTACGCAGCAGTGCAGCTGTGGAAATATTTAAAGGAGAAGAGCGGGAAGAAGGAGCGAATTCCAGACAGTGTACCTAAGGAAACCTGGTTAAGGCACTATATGGTTCTATTGAAGGGAGTGGAGATAATGGTGGATCGAGGGAAAGAGAGTGTTAGTAGGGAGCAGACTGTTGAAGAAGTAGGTGAAGAAGAAATTACGGCCGGATTAGTACACCAGGTAATTGCAGCCTTAAAGCAGAAGAAAGCGGCAGGACCGGACGGAGTTGGAAATGAAGCGTGGAAGTTGGTACCAGAGAAATGTATCGACAAGCTTACGGAGGAGTTCAACAAGATGTGGAAAGGGACAAAGGGTATCCCAGAGAGCTGGAAAGAGGGGATAATACAACCAATCCACTAAAATGGGGACAAGGAAAGGGTGGAGAATTACAGGGGAATCATGCTGATGAACTCTTCCTACAAAATGTTCGCCAAGATTCTAGAAGAGCGGTTGAGAAAAGAGGCAGAGCGAAAGCAATTAATACTCGAGGTGAAAGCAGGATTTAGAGAGGGAAGAGGCACAGTCGAGCAACTCATGACGCTTAGATTTATAATTGATTAGGAAATTAGATCTGGGAGTCTTTTTGCTCTTTTTATCGACCTGAAAGCAGCCTATGATTCCGTAGATAGAGGGAGATTGTATGAATGTTTGGTTAAAAAGGGTATTTCAGAGAGGATGAGGAGGAATGTGAGGGAGGTGTATAGGGAAACGGTGTGTAAGATCAGGGTGAATGAGTGTGTAACGGAATATTTCGAGATAAAAAAGGGCCTGAGTCAGGGATGTTCACTGAGCCCCACACTTTTCAATCTCTATGTGGCTGATTTGGAAAGAGTTTAGGCAGACGGGCAATCTGGAAAAGTGGTGGTAGGGAGAACAAAGGTGTGGAGTTTAGCATACGCTGATGATATAGTGGTTTTTGCCAAGACAGCTGGGGAATTGAGAGAGCGACAACGAATACTGGAGATTAAAAAAACTTGAAGCGCAGCTATGGAAATATTTAAAGAAGAGCGGGAAGAAGGAGCGAATTCCAGAAAGTATACCTAAGGGAACCTGGTTAAGGCACTATATGGGTGAGAGGGTTTTTTGAAAGGAGAGATTTGAGTGTGAATGTGGAAAAAACTAAATGGATGCGGTTCAAAAGAGGTGGAAAGTTCAAGAAAGAGCGGTTTGAATGGAGAGGGAGGGAAAATTTAAGTATCTGGGGTATGTATTTGAAAATGGAGGTAGCAATATGGAGCATGTGGAGTATGTAGCGAAGAAAGCGTGAGTCGTAGCTGGGCGAGTCTGGAATGAATGGAGGAATAAATTCGAAGGAAACTTAAGGGCGGCTGAGACGAAGTGGAAGGTGTGTGCGAGAAGCATTTTATTGCATGGCTCAAAAGTATGGGAGATGAGAGAGGAGGACAGGATAGAGAGAGTCCAGTTCAAGTTTTTCAAAAAAATCCTGAAGCTTGATAGGATGACACTTGCTTACATCGTCCTCCAGGAGGTGAATGCATGCAAGGTGGCCGTCTTGGCAGCAAGGAAGGTCATAAGGTTTGAATATAAGGTGAGTGAAATGGGAAATGAAAGGTTAATAAAAGAGGTTTTTAGAATGGTAAATCGAGTGGGAGGAGGCGGTATGAAAGGGAGTGACTGGGGTAAGAATAAGAGGAAATTGTATGAAAGAGGTGGTATATCTGGTGAGGGCCTCGAAACGCTAAAGCAGGAAAGGGCACTGTGGGCCGAAAGGTTGGTACAAAGTTTGCAAGAAGTGGACCAACAGGAGCGGCAAAGCAAAATAGAAAGTAGTATTTTCATAAAGGGTATGTAAAGATACAGGTACATGGGCGGTTACCAACCTATTTAAGTGTAAATCAAGAGGACGATGCACAAGTCATGTTAGCAAGGTATAGGTGTGGATGTGAGGAGCGTGGAAGAAGATAATGGATGAGTGAGGAGCATAGAACGTGTAGTGTTTGTGGGACAGCAGAAGATACTTGGGAGCATTGGATGGAAGAGTGTACAAGGGCTGAATGGAATGAGGGAGAGAGGCGGGAAGGAAAGCAATGGGAGGAATGTATGAATGATAGCGGAAAGGGTCTTAAACTGCTGAGACGGATAAAAAGATGGAAAGAGCAAACTGGTAACAGAGAAGGTGCATTACAAAAGAAACTGGAGTTTATTTTGTGTCAGTTACAGATATTTTTGTATTTTTATTTTTTAAATTTATATAATTTTTTTATGTGGTTTCTATATGCCAGTAGGTTAATAAATAAATAAAAATACACAACATGTTATAATGGTGGTTTTATAAATAAATACTTTTAATATCTAAACAATATTATATTTTTACACTTAAACAGTTCAGAGATTTGATCAAATCACTTATTTTCTTTAGGGAAGTCAGTCACAGAATTTTTAGTTTAACATCTTTTGTGAATTGATCATCTCTCTTAGGTATTTTCAAATGTCAATTTTTCTCCTTTCCATGCGACGTGCCCATATATTCTATTCACGAATTATCGACTCATTTTTATGTAAATTCATAATATAAGATGTTTTTTTTTTAAATTTTCCTACCTTTTGCCCCTTTTTTAGTTTTTCTACCTATACCGATAAAATGTCGAAATTTAATAATTTATTTATTAATAGAATTTTATTAATTACCTACTACATTTCAATTTTTCTAAGATTGAATAGAAAATACCCTAAAACCCGCGAAATCTTGAACTCACAACCACCAACCAATCTGCGCCAGAAACACAACTTAAGACCTGTTCGAAGCCACTCTCCCATTGGCCAATCTAAAACCACCGGAGGGAAAATTCTTGTCCGATTACTTCGAAAAGTAGTACCGTAATTTTCACACGCGGAATTCTCGCTCGTTAAACAAAATCTCCGAAAAAACCTTAAACAAAATTTATCCTAGCAACAATAAAGAATCGTTCCTGTTAAGTTTTATTAATTATTGTCGGGGTTGTGCTGAAGGAAATTGAATTGTTGCTGTAATGGATGGCGGAGGAATACAAGAGTTGGGTCGGTTGCCATCTTTGCGCGTCTCAAACAAAGCGCCCCTCTCAGAACCGAGTGGACTGTTGTCAGTGTTGTGTCGTCCGTGCGCGATTTGTACGTTTTTTTGAATTTGATGCCTCTATTTATTTTTTAATTTATTTATTTACTGAAACACAACAAAAGACTTACAGTTTAAAATTACGTACAACGTGTGACTCGAAGCAGTGTGTGTTTGAATATTTTAATTTATTATTTTTGTTGCGGGAAATTATATTTTCGGTTGTCGTTCTCTTAATTCAGAGTAATTTCGGATTAGGAATTTTATGTGATTCAGTGGAATTTATGTGTTATGTGTGCCCCATGCGGGAAGTTAAACTAAAATGTGGATTACTAACACTAGAAAGGATTATTTTTGGATTATAGCGTCTTCCACGATATTACTTCTCAGCTTGGCTCACACAGCAACAGGTTGGTGTTACATATTGTCTCCTTAATTTCCCAAATTAATTTAATTTCCAACACCAATATAGCAAAAGCTCAAGAAATATTCAGAATATATGTCTTGTATGCTCAAAGTATATTTAAGTAAACAACAACAATGGGTTTTACTGAGCTAAAGTTTTATTGTTATATTTAGCAAATTGTTTTATTTAGTTAAAAATATTGATACCAATTTAGTATTTAAAACAATACCAAATTGGTATCAATATTTTTGTTATTAGTTTCCGTAAATTTATTTTAAATCAAAATTTGTTATTTCAATTTAAGGCTCGTAATAAAGTTTTAAAACGCTTTTTAAAACTTAAAAGGTGATTTTTAACCTTTTCTATCAAAATATTTGTTTAACAACTTTTTGATTTTTGTCACATTTTTTTTCTTAATTTATTTGATTTTAAAAAAATTGAAAATTTTAAAAACAGCTTTTACTGTTTTTGCTTCAAAGCTACAGCCATAATGGCTTTTCCCAAAACTCGTTTAATTCTTAAACTAAATACATATGAACAATTCTGGATGATTTGAGCTCAGTCGAATGTATGAATTCACATGGTGTTGTTTTCTTTTTTTCTTGAGCTAATTGGTATATTGTTTATGTTTCTTTTTCACGCCATTTTGGTTGTTTAAGTAGCGTTTAGCGATTGTGCTAATGGTGTAAACTTAAAAAAAATCACGAAATTAAACTGTTTGCTTTTGCTAATTTCACTCACATATTAAGTTTTACAGAGAGAGAATATATTTATTTTATACTTTATACAAAGGGCTATCGACCACAAGGTCCTTCTTACCTACATTTTCTATATCATTTTAAATATAAATTTGTTTCTTTGAATATAAATTTGTTTCTTTGAATATAAATTTCAGTATAAATTTTTTTGAAATTTTGAAAGAAAAATATTAAAGTTCTGTTTTTTTTTTAATTGTATTATATATAATGTTTTTATTTCGTGACTTTTGATTTAGATATTTAAATAAGAAAATGTTGGTAAAGATCAATGGAATGAAAGTAAAGAATGAAGGAAACATTTAAATTGTTTTATTGTTTTTAATTTGTTGGAATTGAAGAATTTTCGCTACTCGTTTGTTCAATTCAATTTATGAATTTTGAGGAAATTTCGGCTTTTTTCAGATTTTTCTGTTTTTTTTTTTGACAGTTTCAAACAGATTGTTAACCGGTTGGTCGCCATTTTGAATACCTTTAGTGCCGTTTACTGTAGATTAGAAAAAATATCTCGAAATTTATGTTTTAATCATTTCCTGCCGTAAACTGACGCAAAAATGAAATTTCTCTTTATTTTGGTTAATTAGTTTGGTTTTGATTGATTATTTGTAAATTAAAAAAAATATATTTTTTTTCCTGAATTCAACAAACGATTTTTTTCACATTTTCTACTTAAAAAAAAAAAAATAATTTCTGAAAATTTTAAATTATATATTAATTTTTTTAAATTTTTGTACATTTTGTACAAACAAAACTTCAAACAAAACTTTACAGAAATTTTATAATTTTGCTCATTTCAAAAATGAAACAATTTCAATAGGAAATATACATGTTTTTTTAATATTTTTAATTAACTGTTTTACCGTTTACCGTAATTCACCGTTATAACAAAACAAAAATATAATAAAAAATATAAATACTGCTGAAAATTAAGTTTAAATATTTAATACTGTAATTAATTAAAAAAAAATATTTAAAATTGAGAAAAATTTTGATCTGTTTAAACGCCGCCATTTTTGCGCGGTCTGTTGATGAGGTCAATTACCATTGACAGTTCCACTGTACCACTGTTTACTATAGCTGTTTTCATTTTTAAGTTGAAATTTGTGACGTTTGTTTTCTAACCAAGAGACTGTAATGACATACAAATGTAAAAAATACGGACGTGTTTATATGGTATGTTACGTCACTTTCGTTTTAACCAATGGTGTTGCGTTTTACAAATTTGAATTTCCCTCGCTTAATCTGCACTTTTATTTAGTATTTGTAAGTATTGAAAAAGATATTAATTACAAAAATAATGGTTTAGTTCAAATGTCTGGTCAATAAAGATTCGAAAAAAAAATATTTGAACCCAATTTCATGCATATTCCCCATAACACCCCCCCCCCCCCCCCTTGACATACAATGACGTCTGGTAGACATTATTCATTTCATGTGCTATTGCAGACTATGCGAATGTCGGAGACGAGAATAATTGTCTCCTTGTACGCGGTGCAGTTGCATATTATTAGATTATTCAATTACACCCATCCCTCGATTTACACGGTATTTTTACACTTTCTCACTTTTACACATTTAAAAAAATTTAAATAATATAAAATAAATTTTTGCAATTCAAATTAAAGCGGTCGATAGCCTTTTGTAAACGTTTGTTTTCAATAAACATTTCTTCTTCTTCATATTAAAGCTTTAATAAAGCATTAAATTTATTATAAAAATAAATACATTTTCTGTAAATAATTTTTTTTTAGTACCTAAATAAAAATCAAAAATTTTCTTTAGAAAAACAAAAAAATTGTAGAAACAAATTCATTTACAAAAAAGGAATGTGATAAGTTTTACAATAGTTTATTAAAGGACTAGTTCAGTAAGCGCGATTTTACAGCACGCGTTCAAGTTTGGAAAACGACGAGCGTAGCAAGGAGTTTTCTTATGGTTCTTAAGAACCATAAGTTATGGTTTTTTTTCTAAAGTGCTAAAAAACGCCTTACGAACGGGTTTTTTTTATAGTATTTTTTCTATTTTACGCCCTTTTATACCACCTCAATAAAAAAAATCGCCGATACATATTGAGAAAATTGTATCGCACTCGGCGAGCCATAAGCGCCCGCATATGAGTGCTGTTATGAGTCCATTACAGACGTAAAATAGAAAAATATTTTTACTTGAATTTTGTATTAAAAAAATTTATATAGCACTTTGTGCTAAAGAAATATTTTTTTACAAAAACCAATTTGTTAAAAAACCAATTTGTCAAAAGATCTTAAGCATAAAACTTAGCCAACTGTAATATTATTGGTATTATTTTATTCCAAAAAATTCTTTGCGTTTTTCTTGTGTTCATCATCTATGATCTTTGTTTTTGAATTTTTGAGGAGATGTTAAAACAGGTTTTAGATCTGTCTAGTTTTATTTAGGGGTGCAAGCGACCCTGCAATAACGCGCCTTCCCATTTTCAAAACTTGAACATCTTGAGATTCTTAAAACGGGAAACGAAATGAAAAAGTAAATAGAAAAATCGGTTTGTAAATGAGAGAAGAAACACGTTTGAAATCCAAATAAAGTTATTTAAAAAAGCAAAATTTAAATGAAAAATGTTGTTTTAACAAAATTATAATTTTTGCTTTGTAATTTATTTTAAAATGTTGTAATAACAAAAAATAATAAAAAAAAAATAAGAACAATTTTAATTTGAAATGAATGGAAATTGTTAAAACGCAAGGAATTTTTCAAAGAAGTTCTCTATAATTTCATTTTGGAATAGAATCCAAATAAAATTTTAAATTCATTAAGGGATACAAAAGATATTTATTTAAAAATTTACAAAAAAAAGGAACTAATTCTAAATAAATTTCTAAAAATTAATTTTATAATTTTTTGAAGCGCAAAATCAAAAATTCATGGAAGTACAAAAAAATTGGACACAGATATTCAAATTCTTCCATTTTTTTTAATTCAAATAAGAATAAAGTTATAAAATTTTAATCACAAAGTGTTAACAAAATTTAAATATTTAAAACAAAATTATTTAAACTTTGATTTATGAAATATTAAAAATTGAATTTATAATTATTTACAATTAATAGTAGTATAAGTAAACAAGATTTAAAAAAACAACAAATTTAATTCAAATGCACTAATTGTTTCATTTTACAAATGTACTAATCGTTATTAATTCTAATTTTTTTTCTTGAATTCGTTTTCAGTACGAAATGTTAAGGCTTATAGATAATATCTATTTATTTTTAAATTTATTTTTATTATATTTATTTTTATTCAACATTTGGTACTTAAAACTAAACTTTGAGGAAATTTTGCTCATTTCAAAAATAAAATTTTGCAATTACCCTTTGACACACAATGACGCCTGGGAGACGTTATTCATTTCATGTGCTACTGAAGACTTTGCTTTGTCCGAGACGATAAGAATTGTTTCCGTGGACGCGGTGCAGTTGTATATTAATAGATTATTCAAAAACACCCATCCCTCGTTTTACACGGTAACTTTTCACACTTTCTCACTTTTACACGGTTTAGAAAAAATTAAATAATTTAAATTAAAACATTTGTTTTTTTTTTAATTTTAAATCTTTGTTTTAAATTGTGTAAAAGAGAGAATGTGCAAAAAAGGAACTGTAAAACGAGGGACGGCTGTACATTAGATTATTTAATTCCTGTATCGCAAATTGTAGTCAGGAACTGAAACAGGACAGGAACAAGAACTATCTGAATCCATTTTAGGGAAAGATATTATTTGTTTTTAGACAATTGGTATTCATCACCAAAATTATTCCAAATTTTGAAGGAAAATAATAAAAAAATGGGTTTTTACTTACGTATTTACGCCACCACCGCTATATATTGAATCGAGAGTTCGCGCTACCGCGCTCTCTTCGCGGCGAGCAACCTAATCTAACCGGAGTTAGATATAATTTTCATTCAATTAAGAGTATTTTGAGTTTTAAAAATGTTCTAATTTTAAATAAAATGTTTTATTTTATGATTTATCATAAAAATGTTAGGTGTAGATTGACGGCATTTCAAAATGTAGTGGTGGTGGCTTTAATACATAAGTACCAAATTTTGTTGGAACGGACAGAAACATTCAAGAAAATATGCCAAAGAAGTTGACATCATACAAACTAAAAAAGAGACATTAGTAGGAACATTATCTTGTAGGTATTCTAACCTTACCCTAGCTTAATAAGATATATTTATATATAAGAGGCACTATACAGTATAATCTTGATAATCCGGCGGTTGGTTAATCGGGCACGTTCAGTAATCCAGCGCTCTGAAGAAACACGTGCCTTTCCTTTACGTTTCTCTTCAGAAAAAATAAAGTCAAAAGCAACACAATACAGTGTTCTTGGAAAAAGGTCTAGTCAACACACCCTGCTCTTAACTCTGAAAACTTGATTGACAATTGTCTTACTAACTGTTCTAAGTTTTATATACTTTTTTGTATGTACACATTTACCTATATAGATACATATTTAATTCTATCTGAAATACAATTGTACATAAAATATTTAAAATTGTTATTGTTTTGTTTTAATTCCGATAATCTGGAATTTTTCGATAATCCGGTCCCATATTTGTCCGATTTTCAAGATTATACTGTTTATTCAACAGCAGAGATGGTTGACGCGGGAAAAATAATTAAAAAGAAACAACGGACAGAAAAATCGGAAATATATGCCAAAGAAGTTGACGAGAGTTTTTATGATACTAAAAAAGAGACATTAGTAGGAACATCTATCTTAGAGCAGGGCTTCTTAAACTATGGGTCGCGACCCCAAATGGGGACGCGAGATTTTAATGTATAATATTTAAATTCTTTTGTGACAGTTTGAAAATGGCGCGTTTCAGAGACAACGATTCATCAATACTAACTGTAGATTGTAGTTTGAAGATATGGTGGTGACGACTTGTACTGCGACCTTTATATATCTATTGTACCTCACCCTCTTCCTCCAAGCGTTGGTCTACTTACCCATTTAGAGCGCCTCCTCTAATCCTGATTCCTTTAGGAATTTCAGGATATCAAGAGGTCTAAGTTTAAGAAGATTATTGTTATTAAAGGACGAAATCGACATATTTTTAACAGAACAAAAATGTGAAATGTGCTACTTTTTTTCAAAATGACCTGTGGCTATCCAAGCTGTGTTATCTATCAGATATATTCGAGAAATTAAACGATCTAAACTTTTCTCTTCAAGAAAAAAATAGTAATATATTTTATCAAATATTAAATCGTATTAATATTAAATCATAAATGGGGTCGCGAATGAAAAAAGTTTAAGAAGCCCTATCTTAGAGGAATTCTAACCTTACCCTAACTTGATAAGAAAGATTCGTATATAAGAAGCACGTATATACATTCATATATATATATATATATATATATATATATATATATATATATATGCGACGTACGATGGACGGAGGAATTAAAATGTTGGTTACTTCTGGCCACAGATGTGCTAAATACTACGGAGTTACATGCAAGTAATATTGAGAAAGTAGCTCACTATCCGCAATAATGCCATTAAATAGTTTATACAAAAACATTAAATCACGTCTCAGTGCTAACTCCGCTAAATTGCATTTGACGAGCAATCTATCATGTTGGTTGTTACGCTCAGGATAGATACCATACTTTTTCAGGTGTAAATATTTGCAAAATTTTCGTTGGATGCTCTCGAACAGTTTAACATGAACTTCCTAGTGCATTACAACTGTGCATTATTCCAACACCGACCTTACATACGAACCATAGTTGAATCAAGCAGTCAGTGTTATCAAATTCCCTGGTATTCCTCATCACGAAGCCCGGCATATATCTTCTTCTCTTCTTCTTAATGGCACTACAACCGATTGCCGGTCTGGGCCTCCTTCAGCCCAGCATACATAAGGCCTTTGAATGTGTGGCTAGATAATGTGGCACGAACGACAAAGATGAGTCCATTATTACGCCTAAGTCCCTGAAAACTTAGCGTCTCTTCAGTTGTTGATTGTTTAATGTGTAGTTGTGAAGAACAGACCTTATATGCTTGATATAGCTATTTGTAATGCTTATGTCCTCTATTCTAATTGTAAGTTACATAGTTCATCAAGATAATTGTCCGTAAATTTTCGATTGAATAGTGCAGAAGATATTCTATGTAATTTGTCTCTTCCTAATTATCCTGCACGTGACAGATTGTCACAAAAGAGTGACAACATAAGCCACATACAAAATATCGTACTCAACATATACCTTCGACTAATAAAAAGGAATACCCTGCAAAGAGTTAAAAAAAGTGTAAAAGCAACTTGACAGTTTACCAAATGTCTAGGACTAAATATATACATAAATCAAAATATTTTTTGAATGTTTCATACTTTACAGAACCACTAATTTATTATTTTACCATGTTATCATTTTATAGTTATAGTCAATTAACATTATATAACATCCTAATTAATTTTTATATAGTAATGCAAATTTAAAAATAAAATGTTGTGATTCTAAGCTTGCAAATAACTGCTCAATTGAGCCAAAATTAAAGTAGTATTTTTCAGGCGTATAAAATTCCGTTTTATTTGAATGTCGAGGCATTAATTTTGAATTAAATTTTAAACTTTTACTTGCTTCAAACGGCTTGCGACAAAATGAATGTTACAATTTAAATTAATTTTGATTTTAATTATTATTATTTTTTTTTTTTAGTTGTTTGCACTTCAAACGAAAACATTTCGTGCTCTAAACGAATTTAAAAACTAAATTTTATAACTTGTATATTTTGTATATATCAAGAATGAAAAAATTTGCTTTTTATTAAATTTGTTGTTATTTGTTTAAATTTTTAATTTGAGCTTCAAACACATTTAAAAATTAACAGAAATAATAATAAATTAGAGACACTAGGTGTAAGTTTCACAAGTTTTCGTAAGTTTCACTTTATATTTCTACATTTATGACACTTACACCTTGTGTCTCTAATTTATCATTATTTCTGCTATAATGTTTCACCTAGTGCCGTGCCACAACTGAACCTTTAAATTAAAAAAAAAAACAAATTTTATGGAAGGTTTCAATTTATTTTGTTCCTGTTTTTAGTAAGTTTATAAACATTTTATACTTCAAGCGAAATCATTTTTTTTGTAATTCTACAACATTTCATAAATGAAACAGTTTAAGATATCTTTTAATTCAATGTATGAATAGGCTGGTTGCGACTGTTATTACGTGGTAATTCAAACTTACATTGAATTGAAAAATTCATAAGTGTGATAATTTTTCAATTCAATGTAATTCAATTTATATAACTTCTTAAAAACTTCTCAAAATTGAAACAATTTCAATTAATCTCGTTTTTTATTTTAATTTCTAAGTTGTTTTTTAAACATTACGTACTGAGAACGAATTTCAAGACTAAAAAATTTTATAAGATTTTCTAAATTCGTTAAATGAAAGAATTTCAATCAATTTTGGATTAATTTTTTTGTATTTTTTTAAATCTTAATATAATCTTATTCAATTTTGCCTTATAAAGGTCATGTTTAATTCCTTGGATAGGCATCAATAGAACAGTGGTTTTTTATTCACTAATATAATACAAATTTTATTTCACTAGTGAAACAAAAGTAGCTATGGCAACGCATCAAAATAACTCACTTACGGGCTGGCTAAACATAACCCTAAATGTTGACGAATGTTGATGATCTGATGTTCTTTTATGATCGCCTCTCACAGAACTTATTATAAATTTTTGTATAAATATCTTGATTCCTGCGGGAGTAATCTTTCCGTAATTGCGTCACCATCTAACAATAGTTCTTCAGGTATATCCATTTCTGATTAATAAAACACAAATTGATTAAACACAATACTCAACAAAATATTGACGTACGAATCATCGATTTTATCGTTGCCATGACAACACAATTATGGCCGGACGACATGCTTCCCTTAAAAAATTAACGGAAAATTGGAAATTTTCTTTGAATTTAACTTATTGATAAATAAAATTGAATAAAAGTTTCTATTACACTCGCGGATAAAATTAAGGTTTAACTCAAGTATTTAACGATTCGCTCGTGGAACCTTAATTTTATTCTCTTGTACAATAAATAACTATTGTTTTGAATATTTATAACCTTATTCTTTTTTTGTATTTTGGGGAAATAAATAATTTGAATCTGTTTTTAATAATTTTTTTTGTATTTCCGTAAATTTTTGATTTTGCGCTTAAAAAAATTATAAAATTCATTTATATAAAAATCTATTTAGAATTATAAACTTAATAAAGTCGAAATACAGCCTGAATATATAAATATATTCAAACTTTCCGGAGCTCTATAACATTATTGAGTCTTTTTAGGACTACCAAAACAAATCTCATGTGAAATTTGTCAGTTATTTTATAGCTTTCAGTCCACCTTCGTGGCACTCAACAAAAATTGAATTGTAAAGCTAACTTTGACATCGTGTGTACGTCAAGCGAAACCAACTTTTTAAACACAATGTTGCAAAGTACGGCTACGATGCGGTAAAGTCACTTTACCGCATAGTAGCCGCACAATATTGTGCCAGAAAAATTAATATTAATTTAAAGTTTTATACAAATTTCATGCGTAAGATTTTATCTACTATCACAATTGTAAATGCCCATTATTGTACAGTTCGTAGACTATGTAAATACATCATACCACACAAACATGTAACAATCCGCGATTAATCATCCTTGCTTGTTTCGTTTACGGTTCGTTGATTGGTTGAGAGCTACACGTTGATACTATTTTTAAATAGAGTTCTCCGTGATTTCCAAACAATCATTAAACGTCACATCATTCACATAGAAGCTGGCATTCATTTCGTTTTTTCACGTTTAAATCTAACCAAAACTACAATAAGTACTAAATAAAAAGGTATGTAACCATTATGATTGTATTTCTTTTCATTTCTATCAATTTAAATAAGGTCAAAGGTGTTACATCAAACATATTTTTCTAATTAAGCAGAAACAAATTAGTGTGGTCGTAGGTAAAGTATAGTACATAATTCGAGTTGTAAGACAATTACGTACTCGCGGAATTCCGTAACTGTTCCGCTCGTACGTAATATGCTTCTTACAACTCTCATTACGTAATATACTATTACAACGCTGCAGCTTATAGTGAACTAGGCAGCTTTTTTAAGATTTTGTCTTTCCAATAACTTAAGTGGATAGCCATCTGCAGAAGCATTTCGAGCTATCTGCAGATTCAATACTGTTATAGAGCTCCGGAAAGGTTGAATATATTTATATATTCAGGCTGTGTTCCGACTTTTTTTTAATCAATTTTTTTAGGGGTTTTATCAATTCTTATTTAGAATTGTTTTCTACTTTTTTTATGAATTTTGAAATAAATATCTTTAAAGTTCTGTTATTACAATATTTTTAAATAAATTACAAAGCAAAAATTATAATTTTGTTAAAACAACATTTTTTATTTAAATTTTGCTTTTTTAAACAATTTTATTTGGATTTCAAACGTGTTTCTTCTCTATTTACTTTTTTCATATCGTTTCCCGTTGAAACTTTCAAGAATTTCAAGATGTTCGAGTTTTTAAAAAGGGGGGCGCGTTGTCGTAGGGTCGCTTGCACCCCTAAATAAAACTAGACAGATCTAAAACCTGTTTTAACATCTCCTTAAAAATACAAAAAAAGATCATAGTTAAAACACAAGACAAATGCAAAGGATTTTTTTTGAATAAAATAATTGAAATAATATTTAAGGCCATGCTTTATGCTTAAGATCTTTTTGATATAACAAATTAATTTTTGTAAAAAAATAATTCTTTAGCACAAATGCTGTTTAAATATTATTGAGTACAAAATTCAAGCAATGATATTTATTGTAAAACTTATCAAATTCCTTTTTTTTGTAAATGAATTTTGAAAATGAAATTTGTTTAAAAGAAAAATGAAATTATTTTTATTTCCAGAAAATTTATTTATTTTTATAAATAATTTAAGGTTTTATTAATGTTTACAACTTGCTTTATCCTTCGTCATTTTCATAATTAATACCATCACAATCGATGTTTGGTTATTTTTTTTCCATTTTAAATATTTTAAATCATTTAATTGAAAAATTCACTATGTTTTTACCACACTTGTGTGGTAGAAAGTGTGGTAAAAACATCAAACAGTGAATTTTAAATTCAATGTAAGTTTGAATTACCAAGTAGTAACTTTCGCAACCATCCTATTCATTTAAAGATAATTTTGTAAATCATCAATAAAATATATAGTTTTAATAAAATCTCAAAGAAATTAGTTAATTATGAAACAGCGTCAATTAAAATCCAAAACATCAAATTCCCAACGTTTTCCGCATTTCGGCCGAAACGCAACAGGAAATGCCAAGTCCACAATTTTTTTTTATGCATTTAATCTATAGAGATTTGGTGCCTATTAATATTATATCTCAATCATTTACATTCAAAACAATTCCCAGCAGAAATTCTAAAAAAAAGTTTTAATATAAACTAAACAAAAATCCATATTAAAATTTCTTAATGTTGTATATGTAGAGCGGAATTCGTCGTGTTTAATAGCTTGCTGTATATATGAAAAAAAACCGTGAGAAAAAAATATAATTAAACAAAAATGTGTGTACCAAGTTTTTCTAGTGTATTTTTTGTTAATATAAATATTTGGAAATGTGTATAATTTTTTACATTTTTTCACGTGTTAGTTTCCACAGTAAAGCATGTTTAATTTCATATGTTGTCTGTAATTTTTCCTTTAACGGTTTAATTTAAACTTTTTATCCTTATTAAATCTTGTTTTCTGTGAAAACGCGAACGATCGGTGAGAACGCGAACCTTGTTTTCGCGAATACCAAATGACATAATTCAATTTTTTTTTTAATTCCCATCTGTAAACTTTTTTCTCTTCTGCGTAATAAAAATGCGGTTGGATTTTAATTGGCTTTCGAATTATAAATTGCCGTACTTAAAATATGAAACGCATCTCGTTTCTCATATTCAACGCAATGGAAAAGTTTGTGTATTTGGGGAAATATTTATATTGTCGGCGTGTGTGTGTGTAAAAATACTGGACTGAACTGGTGGTATGTTTTTGGGACGGGTAGTAGGTTCTAGGCCAGGTAGGTTGTGGTAACTCAACTATGACACCCCTTGGCTGCAGCTGAGGGTTTTTTCTTCCTTCTACCACCCGAACACCGGTTGAATTCGTTAGAAATTCGCAACAAACAAGAAAAAAAGAAACGTTAAATTTATTTTGAAATTATTGTTAATTTTGATTTTACTTGTTATTCTAATAATTTTAAATATCAACCGGTTTTAATATATAAAATAATTAATTATTAAAATTTAGAAAATAATGTTTGTCTTCACGAGTTTGTAAAAATCGAGGGAAATATTAAAATATTCAATGATTTTGCAACAGAGTAGAAACTAAAAAATATTTGAAATTATTTTGAATTTATAGAGAACTTTAATAGTAGATTTTGTAACTAGATCGAAAGGTTGTCAATATTACTCGAGAGCGAACATGTGCGGACGAACTAGTTTTCATTTATTAAAAAATATTAACAATTTCCTGAAATATTAGAATTTAACACAAAATAAACTTTAATACACATTTTATTTCAACAATTTCAATTATGTTGAGAATGTACGAGAAATAGTAGATTTTGTAACTAGGGCGAAATATTGTCGATATTACTCGAAGGCGAAACTTTGCACACGAACGAAGTGAGCATTCGCTCGAGAGTGAAATTGACAATTTCGTTCTTGTTACAAACAATATTTTTTATCACTCATGCGAGAAGAGGTATCTTACAAGTTTGGAATCCAAGTGCCATCCAAAGAAAAAAATTGAATCAAAAATGAAGAATTTTGAATTTGAATCAAAAATATATTTTTATCACTCAAGCGCAATAGTATCTTGGTGCACGTTTTTTAGTGCGATAAATTGTCAATATTAGTTGTATTTTACATAACTTGAATAACGCCCGCAAATATTCAATATCGCTAGGTTACATTATAATAAACGAATAAATAAAATTAATGAATGAATTTACAATCAAGTCCTCCGTATTAAAAAAGTGACGTGAGTGTCAGAAATTTTTTTCATAACAAAATAAAAATTAAAGAAAACAGTTTCAAATGTAAGCATTTTCTTCTCTCAATTGAAGAAAATCAAACAAAAACACAATATTTATAAATGGTGACATGTTTGCTCAATTGTCGTAAAATCAAAATAAATACATTTTTGCCAAACAATATTTACAAATTTTGGCATTTTTTCGTTAAATAAAGGATACGAAAATATATTAATGAAAAGAAAATCTTCCCAAAAAAAACTTTTAATAGATATTTTTTTTCCAAGAAAATATCGAAAAGTTACAAATTTTGTTTCAAAATTACTGAATTTTTATTTATCTACTCGCACACCGAAAAGAAATCATTAATTGTGTGTAAAAAAAAAAAAACGTGCGGAAAAGTCCAATGTAAATCAAATGGACTTTCATTATTAAACGATTTACACTTTACAATTATTTAGAACTTATAGAGAACTTTAATAGTAGATTTTTTAACTAGGGCGGAAGGTTGTCAATATTACGCGCGCATTCGCTCGAGAGTGAAATTGACATTTTCGCCGGTGTTACAAACAATATTTTTTTATCACTCATGCGAGCGCAGGTATCTTATAAGTTTGGGATCCAGGTGCCATCCAAAAAAAAATTGCATTAAAAATGAAGAATTTTGAATTTGAACAAAAAATATATTTTTATCATTCATGCACAATAGTACTGTCTTGATGTACGTTTTTAGTGCGATAAATTGTCAATATTCGTTGTATTTTACATAACTTGAATAACGCACGAACTAGTTTGCATTTATTAAAAAAAAACCGGCCAAGTGCGAGTTGTGACTCGCGCGCCGAGGGTTCCGTACAAACTTGTAAGTAAGGTATCCGAGGAGGACCTAACTGTATGCAATCCATATGCTTCTGGTGCCTAACAGTACCACGCAACACGTTAGTATTTTTTCATAAGTTTCTAATAGTAAATTCGCATTTTTCTTGTAATTAAACTACATATTTACGGTTTTCAGATTTTTCCCTTTACATGTGCTGTAAGACACCGCTTCTTGCCAATTTTCATGATTCTAGGTCAACGGGAAGTACCCTATAGGTTTTGATTCCCTTGTGAAATCGCAAAATATGCGACATAAACGGTCATATCTTTTGATTGCGTTGACTTACAAGTTTGATTTTTTCACAGCAGAAAGAGACCGCAGACCCGAGTATTTGATACAAATTTCAACTTGTTACCTTTACGCGTTCCTGAGAAAAATGGTCTTGACAGACAGACAGACGGACGAACAGACATACAGACGGACAACAAAGTGATCCTATAAGGGTTCCGTTTTTGGTACGGAACCCTAAAAACATTTTTCTGAAATATTTCAATTTAACACAAAATAAACATAAAACTATAGAAACTAAAATAAACTTATGAAACCACGTTGAGAATGTACGAGAAATAGTAGATTTTGTAAATAGGGCGAAATGTTGTCAATTTAACTGGAGAGCGAAAATTTGCGCACGAACGAAGTGAGGGCAGGGCGCTCATTCGCTCGATAGTGAAATTGACAATTTCGCCTTTGTTAGAAACATCAACTCATCAGTCATGCGAGGGGAGGTATCTTACAAGTTTGGGTCGGATCCAGGTGCCATAAAAAAAAAATTGAATAAAAATGAAGAATTTTGAATTTGAATAGCAAATATATTATAATCACTCATGCACAATTGTACTATCATGGTGCACGTTTTTTAGTGCGATATATTGTCAATATTCGTTGTATTTAAAAAAAAAATATTAACATTTTTCTGAAATATTTCAATTTAACACAAAATAAACATAAAACTATAGAAACTAAAATAATCTTAAGAAACCATGTTGAGAATGTACGAGAAATAGTAGATTTTGTAACAAGGGCGAAATGTTGTCAATTTTACTCGAGAACGAAAATTTGCGCACGAACTAAGTGAGGGCAGGGCTCGCATTCGCTCGATAGTGAAATTGACAAATTCGCCTTTGTTACAAACATCAACTCATCACTCATGCGAGGGGAGGTATCTTACTCCCTAAGAATTTTGAATTTGAATAACGAATATATTTTAATCACTCATGCACAATTGTACTATCTAGCTGCACGTTTTTTAGTGCGATAAATTGTTAATATTCGTTGTATTTTGCATAACTTGAATAACGAACGCAACTATTCAAATCGCTAGGTTACATTAAAATAAAGAAATAAATAAAAACTTAATAAAGTCGGAACACACCCTGAATATATAAATATATTCAGCCTTTCCGGAGCTCTATAATACTAATGAGTCTTTTGCCTATCAAAATAAATCTCATGTGAAATGTGTCTGTTATTTCATAGCTTTCAGTCCGCCTTC
Source organism: Phosphuga atrata (assembly GCA_944588485.1). Lineage (NCBI taxonomy): Eukaryota > Metazoa > Arthropoda > Insecta > Coleoptera > Silphidae > Phosphuga > Phosphuga atrata. Next base: position 12,237,362 of record OX155895.1, on the reverse strand, counting down.
GTGGCACTCAACAAAAAACCAGAAAAATAATTGTTTTTTAAGATCACGTCTTTCCAATACCTTAAGTGGATAGCCATCTGTAGACGCGTTTTGAGATTTATCTCTCATCAGTACAGCTTTGCTTTTATGTCTGGTTTGCTTTTATGTATTTTAAGTATGGTTTTACCAATTCTAAATTATCATTTAAATCAATCTAATTAAACCTGCTAAGTTCATGTCTATCACGAAACGTCAAATTAGGAATATCTTACCCTAATCGTCTACATGGGTTTCAAGTAAGTAGTTTATAAATTGTTGTTCATAAAAGCAAAGCTGTGCTGATGAGAGATAAATCTCGAAACGCGTCTACAGATGGCTATCCACTTAAGGTATCGGAAAGACATGATGGAAAGAAATTAGTATTATAGAGCTCCTGAAAGGTTGAATATATTTATATATTGAGGCTGTGTTCCGACTTTAATTTATTTCTTAATTAAGTTCTTAAAATTAAATAAAAATAAAATGGATACAATCAAGAGCTCGGTATTAAAAAATGACGTGAAGTGTCAGATTTTTATTCATAACAAAATAAAAATAAAAATCATAGAAAACCTTTTAAAATGAGTGTATTTCTATGGTGATACCGGAGACTGCGGAGGGTTCTTACGACGAATCCACACCACCGGAGACATTTGAAATAGCAAATTCTTCATTTTTGATTCCATTTTTTTTGTATGGTACCAGGATCCCAAACATGTAAGATACCTCCCCTCGCATGAGTGATAAAAAAAAATATTGTTTGTAAGACCGGCGAAATTGCCAATTTCACTCTCGATCGAATGCGCACTCTCACTTCATTCGTGCGCACATTTTCGCTCTCGAGTAATATTGACAACCTTTCGCCCTAGTTACAAAATCTACTATTTCTTATACATTCTCAACATAATTGAAAATGTTGAAATAATGAAAATTGTATTTAAGTTTATTTTCTGTTAAATTGAAATATTTTAGAAAATTTGTAATATTTTTTTAATGAATGAAAACTAGTAGAAATGTTCTCTTCTCTACAATATTTGGAAATTGTGACACTTTTTTTCTGAATTCAAGAAAAATCAAAATAAAACGCAAAAAACAAAATGTTACACTTTTTCTATAATATTTTCAAAAGTAAGAATTTTGGGTATTTACGTATTAACGCCACCGCTGCGAAAAGTCGCGCTACCATGCGATATGTGGTCTGGATTTATCTGCTCTTATATAACCTAATCTAACCCTTATCCAATATTTTTTCTTATTTCGGATCGAGAGGTCGCGCTAGCGCGCGATATGTGGTCTGGATTTATCTGCTCCGTTATAACCATCATCATCCATTTTGTTCAAATCTGCAGCTAGTGATTGGCGTGGTGGCGTTAGTACGTAAGTACCGAATTTTCTTCTCTCAATTGAAGAAAATATAATAAAAACGTAATATTTATAAATAGTGACATGTGTGTTCAATAGACCTTTTTACGGTTAGTTAAGCTCATGCGCATCCGCCAAGTCTCGGCAGGCGGGAATATGAAAGTTTCGGGCAAATAATAATGTGCATAAAAAATGTTCAACTATGAAAAGTCTATTGGAGCAAAATCTAAATAAATACATTTTTGCAAAACAATATCTACAATGTTTTTGCATTTTTTCGTTAATTAAGAAATATCGAAAATAAATTAATGAAACGAAAATCTTTTCAAAAAACAACTTTTAAAAGAAATTTTTGTCGAAGAAAATATTCAAAAGTTAAAAATTTGGCTTCAAAATTACTGAACAATTTTTATTTTTCTGCTCGCACATCGGAATGAACACATTAATTGTGTGTAAAAATATACAAATCGTGCGGAAAAGTCCAATGAAAATCAAATAGAGTTTCACTATTATACGATTTCTGTTTGTTGTTACTATGGCAACAACTCACGTCACTAAACGAAAAACATAGACGTAGTGACCAATAAGACATTAGTGATAAATATGACATTAATGAGATGAAACATATGTTTTTTGACAATTTACTACTGAAATTAGAAATGTCATTATTATTATACTCGCCCATTTTAATATTTTCAAAAATATTTTCTATTATGTTTCATTCATTAAAGAAGTTAGTCGTTTATGTCATCCATCTGAAAGTGTTTAAATATTTGACGTTTTCTATAAAATATAACAAGATCTTGTAACGACAATATCTGATAACGTAGCGATGACAAATTTTGTCACATGTCAAATATTTTTAAAATCCATCTCAAATTTTGTAATGATACAATCTGACATTTAATTCAATAGCGTGAGAATATGTTTTTTATCACCGAAATATAGGTATTATTAATAAGTTATGTTACTATTATTGTCACAATTTGCCACACAAGATTTATCACATAAAATAAACATTACAGTTTTCGGAAATTTTTAATTTTTGTCAAAAAAATAGTTTAACAAAACAAAAAGTAACAAAACACGTATTAATAAGTAAATTATTGTATGTGAAGGATGCCATTATTACAATCGTGTGTAAAATATCCAAATCGTGCTTAAGAGTGCAATGTAAATCAAATAGACTAACTTTATAAAACGATTTCTGTTTGTTGTTACTATAGGCAACAACTCGCGTCACTAAACAAAAAACATAGGCGTAGTGAAAATACATTTTCTGACGTATATTAAAATTGAATTATTTTTTCTCATTTTGAATCAAAGAGTCTTGGTCACTCAGTCTGGATTTATCTGGCTCTAATATAACTTAACCTAACCATAACCTAATCTAGAATAAAACTAGGTTAACCTAAATTACAGCGACAACGACCAAATAGTGTTCCGGGCACTGTATGTTTTTACTAGTTAGCAATTTTTGCCACGAAGGCGCTAAACGTTCTCACTGTATTGTGTCATTGACTTCAAGTATTTTGTCTGTCAAAATTAATATTTTTTATTAATATCGGTAAGAAAGAATTATTTTTTTGTAAATTCAACGGTATTTTAAGATGTTTCGTAGATAAAATAATGTATGGTGCACGTGTGTAATAGGCTTTCACTCATTGCGGTGCACTCATCATGCACTTATTGCGATTCGCCTTCGGTTCGTGCACGGAAAAAAGTAACTTTAAAAATTACAGTTTAAATCGTAGGAGCGGCCTTACAAATACAAATTTGTAAAGGTTGCAGTCGCACACTGTCATTTTTAAAACTTATTTACTAATAATAAAGGAAACTGTAATTTTAACAAAAGCAAATGGTAGTTTTTACAGTTTCAAATTCGTAAAGCAGCTGCTACTATTTCAAACTGTAATTTTTAAAGTGTACTTTTTCCCGTGTGCTTAAAACTTTGCGAGTCATGCACAAAAGCCCTTCTTCACACACTTGTGTCAAAAACTACTATTTGTCATAGATTGTGATACTACAAAATATTCCGTAATAAATATTAAAAAAGAAAAAAAGACTTTACTATACACATTTTCAAATAATTACATTTTAATCTACTCGCACACAAAAATGAACACATTAGTAAATTATTGTGAATGAAGCCATTATTATAATCGTGTGCTAAAGTATCCAAATCGTGCGTAAAAGTCCAATGTAAATCAAATTGAGTTTCATCATTAAAAGATCTCTTTGTTGTTACTATGGCAACAACTCGCGTCACTAAACGAAAAACATAGACGTAGTGAAAATACATTTTCTGACGTGTATTCAAATTTAATTAAATTTTCTTATTTTGAATCAAAAAGTCTCGGCTTCTCAGTCTGGATTTAGCTGGATCTAATATAACTTAACCTAATCTAGATTAAATCTAGGTTAACCTAGTTTTCATCGACTATGACCAAATAGTGTTCCCACTACTGTGCGTTTTTACTAGTTTAACGTTCTAACCTTAATGTGTCAGTGACTTGACGTCAGTGTTTTTTCTGTCAAAATTACAATTTTTCAATATTATCGGTAAGAAACAATTATGTTGTGGATACAACAGTATTTTAACATGTTTCGTACATAAAATAAAGTATGATATAGGTGTGTGAAAGGCTTTTGTGCACACTTGTATCATAAACTACCATTAATACACAATAAAACAAATATTTCATTATAAATATGAGTAATTTCAAATAAAAATTATCAAACACAATACAACGAGTTGTCGGACTCTTGCCAGCAGCTTTTCTCAGTCAGTTAATTTGAAACAGAGTACCTTTTGACGCGAAAATCTAAAGCTAAGGATTTTCTAAAGACAAAAGCTACGAATTAAACTGTCTGACAAAAATTACCGAAACAGTCCGACCACGACTACAATAATTTACTTATTAATGTGTTCATTTTTGTGTGCGAGTAGATAAACGGACTTTTTTAAAGAACATATTTTGATAATAGAACAAGCGTTTACAGGTTGAAACAACCTAAAAAACAATCTTATTTTTATGTTTTTGTTGATTGGCACGAAGGTGGACTGAAAGCTATTAAATAACTGACAAATTTCACAAGAGATTTGTTTTGGTAGACCTAAAAAGACTCAGTAATTGTTATAGAGCTCCGGAAAGGTTGAATATATTTATATATTCAGGCTGTTCCGACTGTATTTGGTTGAAACAAGTTTCTAAAACAAAGAAATCTTCCGTATAATTCATAATTATCCTATATTTAGTATAATTTTCCTCACATCCATCAAATATTTCTAATTCCAAGACAAAGGCCCCAATTCAGTTCGACCCTTAAAACCGCAGAAATTCCCCGAATTTGCATGTTCGACACAAAAATATGCAAATCAAACACATCTCCGCATAGTTTCCTGCCGTTCGTTCTTCAACTTAGAAGGAAAAAACTTGTTTCTTAGTAATGACCGACTATATTATATCTCTTTGTTATTATTGCCAGGCAATTCTTCGAATATTTATGAGGATGACTAGCAATTTGTTATTCTGTAATAATCTTTGACGAAATATTATCTACTTTGCATTTTAATATAAATTGCTTATAATATACAACAAGAATAATTTATGCCGTGATTTTCTGCTCTGGGAACCGAATTAGTAATAAAAATGTAATTAATAGATTCGCTTATCAATAATATATTTAGAAAAGGATGTGATCAATTTGTCACCACGTTTGTTATTAAATTAGAAAAAAAATTACTTTATTTTTGTTTACAATTGTATAATATAAATGTCAAGCAAATACAAAGTTAAACTAAATTTCATTAATTAATTTACACGAATTACCAGTTAAAATAAATCACAAATTACCAGTTAATACAAAAAGTATTTATTTATGATTAAAACATTTATAGACATATAATTTGACTATTATGTCAAAACTATTTTGAAATGTTTTAAAACAAATTGTCAAATCTGTCAAATGTCATTACAAAAGCATAATTTGGCTGTTATGTCAAAACTATTTTGAAGTGTTTTCAAACAAAATGTCAAGAACTGTCAAATGTCATTACAAAAGCCGTTAAATATTCAAATTAATACATTGTGTACAATTTAATCAATACCATCTTTATACAGATTAATATATAAACACTTTAACGACTGGTACTATAAACATTTATAATTGCGTCTATATACGTGCACAAAGTTTCCAATGAACTTATGCAAAAAAAAACAAAAATATATAAAGACAAGACTGAATTGATGGCCGTATAAATGTTATAATATTTATTATATCCTGGCTTAAAGTAACACATGGATTCTAGCCGACTGAGATTCTCAAGCTTTCTCCACCAAGTCTTTCCAGATCGACATGAGGAACACGCCCAACATGAGAAACTTATACGTGGATCTATAACGTTTTTAATTAAAATTATAAAATGATTTGCATAAATAAATAGTCGTAATTATTTGTTTAAATTAATGATAATTTTTAAATTGTAAATATTTGGGGATTTGTCGTATTGTATTGAGGAATTGACAATATTTGACTAGTGTCAAACACATGTTTTATAGCAGTCAAATATTTAACTATAATGTTAAAGGTTTATTAGATTGATACAAAGTTTGGCATATAAGTCGTACGTGTACTTATGTTAACCTTTTTATATTGACAATTCGGACCGATTGGGAAATCAATAATTGAATATTGCGGTGAAAGCAAACTAATTATAGATACAATACTAACTTATTAAAGTGTAATATAGCTTGAATATATAAATATTTTCAAGCTTCTCGTAGTTCTATAATATTATTAAGTCTTTTTAAGACTACAAAACAAATCTCATGTTAAAACACAACATATATTTGTCTGCTATTTACTAGTCCCCAGTCCACTTTCGTGGCACTAAACAAGAACTAGATAAATAACATTGTTTTCAAGATCACATTTTTCTATTTAATCCAAGGACATAGCCATCTGCTGACGCCTTCGAGATCTATCTCTCATTGGTGCAGCTTTGCTCTTTTGAATTATAAAATGGAATACACTTACATTACTTTGAAGACAATGTGCCGGACTGTCGAGGTTAGGTTTTCATATGACATGTCTGTAGAAATACCTGAACATAGTTTCAGTTATAGATTTAAATAATCTTTCCTTAGCTCTATAATATTATTAAGTCTTTTTAATACTACAAAACGAATCTCATTTTGAAACACAACAGATATTTGTCTGTTATTTACTTGCCCCAGTCCACTTTCGTGACATTAAACAAGTTTAGTGATAAAATAAGTTTAGTGGCACGAAAGAAGAAACAATTTTTTTTTCAAAATATAGTTTTGTGTTATGTTCAGTTTTTCCAAGGAATTTTTATACATTGCACCAGAATACCTTAACGAAAAAGTGATTCAACTAGAGATTTATAAATTAATATGATTTTTTTCGTTAAAAACTGTCGTAGCTGATAAAATTTATATATTAGTTTCCTCACCTTTTTTGTTAGGTAATTAAATCTTAGATTTATGACTATAATTATGCCTAAATATTAAACTTCGTTTATTTCATTAATTTCCTCTTTCATACCTCGGACTTATATACTAGAAACAATACTACAAAAATTAGGTCTGCTTGTTTTTGTTATAGAGAAGGCTAGATAGTGTGTCTTACTAAAGTTAAGTGAAAGGAGACACATACTCATGCATTTATTAATTGTTTTCATGATTGACTGCACATAATGTTTTGTTTCCGACCATGTATTTCCACTGAAAAATACTGTCATCATCAGCGTAAGATATGATTCTTGCCTTTACTTTTAAACTCGGTAATGAATTTATGAATGTTTGGAAAAGTATTGGACCTAGATTGGTTCCTTGGGGGAACCCCCATTTTCATAATCGTAGTTTCCCTTACTTTATCATTTATTTTAACACATTGTTCCCGATCATTCAAGTAACTCCCAAAAGACATCTAAGACAGCTCCACGTACAACATAACGCGCCAATACGTTAAGAAGTATTGCATGAGCAACAGTGTCAAATGCCTTTACCAAGTCTAGAAACACTGAATATATTTACATCAAGTCCCTCTGTAATACTATTCATGATTTTGCATCGGTAATAGCTATAACAGTTTGTTCTAGGAAATACGACTTGATAGCGGAACGAAATTTGGAGTTATTGGCGATAGATGTTAGGTGGATAGGTAAATGATTGAACTTTTTTTTAGCATTGTAGAAGATGCAATTTTTGATATGTTCTGATCTAGGTAAGGGTAGATAAATATCCTGATCCAAGTTCCCAGTACTGTGTTCGTGTTGTGGTCTCTCCGTTAAAGCACGAATGTGTTTATGCATTAAGCTAACGGATTCCAGGATAAATAACGAAGGGAGAGTTAAAATTTTGAATTTTTTAAAGTAAGGTAAGTATAATATCCATAATGGAAAATGGGTTCTACTTTCCCTGGAAAAAATGGGTTCTACTACTCAATTCAAACATATAGCGAATAACTTTCTTTTGGAACTTGAAGATAGATTCAAGTTGGAGAAGGTTGTAATGTCCCCAGAACGGTAAGCCATATCGAAGATGAGGTTCGAAAAGACCGAAATAAGAAGTTGGATGTTTGGAGATTTAGTTCCCTGGAAATGGACCTAATTGCAAAGCAAGCAGAAGACAGCTTCTTTGTTAAGAGTTCCACTTGCGAGGACCATTTGAGTGATCTCTCAGAAATCTAACAGAGTCAACGGAATTAATAACGTTGTTGCCCAAGTCTAAGAGGCGTATCTTTGAGTGTATCTTTATATGATAGAACTACAGTTTTCTTGGTACTTAATTCTAGACAGTTAGAATCGTACTATAACTTAATACCCGCAATCTTATTAGATATGGTAGAGTGGAGTAGCAGTAGGTTAGGTTTGGACCATGTGATACTAGTATCATCGGCGAAAAGACAAATTTTGCCGCTGATATTTAGATTAGTGATATCGATGAATACTAGGAAGGGTATTGGATCTAGAACGGCACCTTGTGGGACACCAACATCCACTGCTCTGCAAGAGGAAGAGTAGTCATTTACCTTGACGAGCTGCCTTGTATTATCAATATAGGATTTGAACCATTCCTGAGGAATACCACGAATTCCATAAAAGCAATTTTTTTAGTAAAATCTCATGGTTCACACAATCGAAGCAATGTCTGTTGCAGCAATGGCAATGGCAAACAGCAATGGCAATGTCTGTTGATCTGAAAAGCTTGTTAAGATTGTGGTAGATATCACTAAGAACAGAGAATATGACATCACTTGAACTTTTACTGGATAAGAACCCGAACTGATATGATGTTAAGATGCTATGTTTGGTCAGGAAAGCCATTAAGCGTACCTTAAGCAGGTAGTTAGTAGAGCATGTACCAATCGGCGATTGGTCTGTAGTTACTGCAGCTTTTCTTATCACCGCCTTTATATAGAGGGATAAAGGTTGCTGTTTTGAGGCACTGGGGAAAAATACCCTTCTCGAAAGATTGATTGATTAGAGAGAACAGGACGTTCATTGCTTCAAGAGGAAGGTTTAGAAATACTAATCGTTAAACCATCAGTGCTGCAGGAAGACTTGCTTTTAATAGCTGTAATGGCTTCTAAAAGTTAAAAGGTTATCGACGGGACTTTAAAAGAAGCTGGTGAAATTCCAATTAGAAGCTGGAAGGAAGGAAACAGAATCATTACCTATTGACCAGGATTCTCTAGCGACATTATCAGTAGTTGAGCATGGCGTCTTATTGTTATTGTATCTTGATGAATTGTTGATACCATCATTTCTATATAAAAATTCTTAATATTGTCAACTTAATAAGACACATTTATTTTCATTTTACCTCTCTAAATGAAATAAAAAAACTGTCAAACTTGTCAACTAATCAAAAACATGAACAACATTATTATAAGAAATATGTGCCCATAATTATGAAAGTGGAAAGTCAAAATTTAAAGAAAATGAGTTTATCAGTTATTTCACACCACATTATTAACACTAAATCAATTCCAAATATTGTTGGGTACTTACATATTAACGCCACCACGGCTACATTTCTAAATGCCGCCAATCTACACCTAAAATTTGTATGATAAATCATAAAATAACACATTTTATTTAAAATTAAAACATTTTTTAACCCCGGTTAGATTAAGTTGCCCGCCGCAAGCGGACAGATAAATCAAGACAACATACTCTCTCAACAACTCATAAAAACAACTCAACTCAACATAACCAATGATCCAATGTATATCGGTGGTGGCGTTAATACGTAAGTGCCTATTGTTGAAATTACAACCACTAATACGACGATATCGTAAAAATTACATTGAATAAATTTAGTTTAAAATAATGCTGTGTGAAATAACTGATCAACTCTGACTAAAGCCCGCCATTCACGATCAGTTTAAACTGATCAGTTGAACTGATGTTTAGAACTGATCAGTTCAAAATGATTTCCCCCCTCAGTGGCTTAAAACCGGCCTTCAGTTCTCGATTGTCGTGTGCTGTATCTGGCTAGCAAATTTCTCCCCATGTAACTTAAAAAAATTGATTCGGATCGAATTGAAGAGGATATTCTCCATATGACAATTTGTTTAATCAATAAAAAACAAGAAAAAGAAGAACGGATTGAAAAAATGGTTAAAAAGAAGTAACAGTTTTCTCATATTAATTTGTTAAATGAGTTGTCATTGAAACCGAGTGACTGGCATGTCTATTTAAGAATGGACGAATGTACATATTTCAAGCTATTTTTCTATAAATTCTTCAGTTATTGCACGTGCGGACGCCGTGCCGGTTAAACTACGACTGACTAAGCGCATGCGCGGTGAGTTTGGCGTGATGAAAACGAACTGAAGCCAGCGGATTTATGGTGCGCCCGGTAAATCCGTGGGTTGCCGTTAGTTCAAAATTTTACGTTAGGATTTCACACTCACGGTCAGTTTTTGGATGTACGTCAGTTCAACTGATCAGTTTAACTGATCGTGAATGGGGGGGCATTAGAACACTTTCATAATTATGGGAACATATGAATTTTTATCTTTAGCATACTATAACGACTTTTAATGCATTTAATGTTTTCTTTGGCATTTAATACTTATGGCTAATATTTATCAAAAACTATTATAGCATATGCAATTGTATCAAAAATCTCTCAAATTTATATCATTTTAATTTAATTTTTTATCTTGGACCAAAATTAGATTGTTTTCATCTGTCAAATTTGACAATTTTTCATCAATCTGTCAAATTTGAACAAAATTCGAAACATTTATTTATAACTGTTTTTCGACCCTGTCTTTGTGATACCTTTTCGAAACTTGTTTTCCCAATCATTTTTATTTACCGATCGTTTTATTCCGTCTAACATGACATTTTTATGAAAATTCCCGACATTTCTTGTAAAAATTTGACATTTTTCGATGACATAGTTTTTCGAATTTTTAATAAAGACAATTTTATTCAATAAATCATGTAAATGGCGTCTTTAATATCTTAAATAAACACAAACTTCACCTATATTTAAAAAAAACATTCCATTCAGACTAATCTTATCATATTTTATTACGCTCGTTCCTTTCTGCAGAGCAGCAAGATAATTTTTTCGCGCGACCTTGTTGACTGGCGATAAGCGAGTTCTTGTTGAATTTCCTATCACACATCAAACACGACAGAAACTTGTTTGTTCCTTGTATACTCCGCCGCGAATGCTATCTTTATCCTAAATATTGAGAATAGTTATTGAGAATAGTTAAATATGAGAAAAGTTTTCGAGCGCTTGTTCAGACAAGTTTCAAATCGAACGTTTCTCAAGGCATTTTCACCCCATCGTCGCTTATCAAAAGAAGTTTTGTTTCAAAAACGTCTGTTATATTTGTTAAAAATTTGACGTATATATTTTTTTGTATCAATTGGATTAAAGTTGCACAAATTTGCTCAAAGATTTTTTCTGAAAAGATTTTCTTTCCTATATTTAACGGCTTGTAAATTTTAAAGTGAAAAGTGTTTTGAATATTGGGGTGAAATCAAACTAATTATAGATACAATCATACCGTCTTATTAAAACGGAATATACCTTGAATATATAAATATATTCAACCTTTCCTCTATAATTTTATTAAGTCTTTTTAAGACTACAAAACAAATAGACTACAAAATAAGAAGAAATAGCATACAAATATATGGTGTGATTCAACATGAGGTTGAAACACACCATATATTTGTATGCAATTTCTTCTTCTGGTACCATGACCGCTCAACGATCATTGGTTATCATTTTGGCTACCATGTTGTCGATGATTGTTTTGTTGAGAGCGGCCCGGAAAAGCTGAACCGTAGACTTCTCATACCACTGCTTCAAGTTCTTTAACCACGATGTTCTCCTTCTTCTTGGGCCCCGCTTGCCTGGTATTTTCCCCTCTTTAATAAAGAGGTTAAAACAGTTTGTCACAGGCTAAAGCAGACCATTACAAGAACATGTACAAAGAGCTCAACACAGCAGAAGGGTCAAATAATATCTAGAGACTAGTGAAGAATCGCCATCGTTCCACTCAAGATGTTGGACATGTTATGATCATTAAGAATGAATATCAACAACCTCTCTTCTTCTTCTGGTACCATGACCGTTCAACGACCGTTGGTTATCATGTTGGCTACCATGTTGACGATTATTGTTTTGTTGACAGCGGCCCGGAAAAGCTTAACCGTAGACTTCCCATACTACTGCCTCATGTTCTTTAACCACGATGTTCACCTTCTTCTTGGGCCCCGCTTGCCTGGTATATTTCCCTCTGTAATAAGGTGTAGGTAGCATTTCATATTTTTCCGGGTGCCTTATAAAATGACCAAAATATTCTAATTTTCGTCGTTTGATAGTTTTGACTACTTCCAGATCTTTTTCTATTCGATTGAGGACTCTGTCCACCCAACTAATCTTTAGTAATCGTCGGTAGACACAAATTTCGGTATGCTATTTACTAGGCCCCAATCCACTTTCGTGGCACTAAACAAAAACTAGATAAAACATAGGTTTTTAAGATTACATCTTTCTATTTTACCCAAGTGAATAGTTATCTGCAGACGCGTTTCAACATCTATCTCTCATCAGTGCAGCTTTGCTCTTTTGAATTATAAAATGTAAATACACTTACATTCATTTGAAAAACATGTGCCGGGCTGTCGAGGTTAGGTTTTGATATGATATTTGTGTAGAAAGACCTGATCATAGTTTCGGTTACTGATTTAAATGATAATTGAATATTGAAGTGAAACCAAACTAGTTATAGATACAATCATACCAACTTAATAAAGCGGAATATAGCTTAAATATATCAATATTCATCCTTTCCGTAGCTCTATAATAACTATTAAGTCTCTTTAATTGTAAGACTACAAAACAAACCTCATGTTGAAATGCAAGATATATTTGTTTGCTGTTTACTAGGCCCCAAACCACTTTCGTGGCACTAAACAAGAACTAGCTAAATAACGTTGTTTTTAAGATGACATCTGCCTTTACCCCAAGTGAATAGCCATCTTTAGGCGCGTTTCGAGATCTATCACTCATCAGTGCAGCTTTGCTCTTTTGAATTATAAAATGAAATACACTTACATTCGTTTGAAAAACATGTACCAGACTTTCGAGGTTAGGTTTTGATATGAAATGTGTGTAGAAAGTCCTGAACGTAGTTTCAGTTATTGATTTAAATGATAATTTAATATTGCTGTGAAACCAAACTAATTAAAGGTACAATAATACCAACTTTTTAAAGCGGAATATAGCTTGAATATATAAATATATTCAACCTTTCCGAAGCTCTATAATATTATTAAGTCTTTGCTATTTATTTATTTATCGTATGGGGATCTACAAATTCACTTATAAATATAGATAAAGTTTTATACACATATATGTGTATAAAACTATCACTTCTACAGATTGATTAACAGTCAAGAGAAATATGTTATACGAATACATTTGAAATGTAGTCTATGGGTTATAAATCGATATCTAGGGACCAATTCACGGCAGCATTAGTGGCATTCTGTATCTCGATCTATTCTCCTTTAAATCTTCTTATTGGACTCTTGTGGGCTATATGAGCTACGGTTTGATCTGGCGCTCCACAGTTGCATTCCTGTGTGTCCGAGAGTCCCCACTTGTACAACATGGACTTGCATCTGGCGTGGCCAGATCTGCAACTTCTGATGCGGTTAAGGCTACATTGCTTTCCTAGTCATTTGCATTCCTGGGAGAGGAACGGTAGGATCCTCATGGTCATTATGTTTAAAATCATGTTTGGATGTTCATTTGGTTTTCTATGCTTCCCTGATATGAAATGGTTCGTGATGGGTTAGTACCTCATCATGCCAGATGGGTTTTCGGGACTTAAGACGGCGGCCTAGAACATTATCCAATATCATGTGGATTGGTAGATTTCTAGGGTGTTTAGGGTCGTGTAGTTTGTCGCGAACAGTAGCTTGTTGTCTCCTCAGGTCTGGTGGTGCTAAATTTGTTAGTGCGTGGAGCCAGGTACTGGAGTGGACTTTAGGGTTCCTGATATGATTCTCATGGTATCATTGAGGTGCACTTTGGCTTTGTTAGTATGAGAACTCTTGAACCACACTGGTGCACAGTATTCTGCCGTTGAAAGAACAAGTGATTGAGCTGCCGTTCGTGGAGTTTCTGCTTTTGCTTCCCCAAGTAGTCCTAGCCAGTTTTATAATTATGTTGTTCCTGGTTTTTAGTCCAGTTATCTCCAAATGTCTTTTATATGTTAGGGACCGGTCTAGTGTTACGCCAAGGTATTTGGGGTGGCTGTTGTGTTTTACTCTATTACCACAGAATGTGACATTCAGGTCTTTATTTGCAAGGCGGTTATTGCACATACCTCGGTTTTGCTTGGATTTGGGTATAGTCGCCACTGTTTGTCGTATCTCCCGAGGTTTAGTGAGATCCGATGCTACTAGAGAAAAAACAATTAATTGATCGCTTGCAAAGTGTGAAATGTAGCCAAAATATAAGTCTGCTCCAAAGCAAAGACTTGATAATATTATAGAGCTAGGGAAAGGTTGAATATATTTATATATTCAAGCTATATTACGCTTTATTAAGTTACCAACTTATTAAAGCGGAATATAGCTTGGATATATAAATATATTCAACATTTCCGTAGCTCTATAATATTATTAAGTCCTTTTAAGACTACAAAACAAAGTCTTAATAATATTATAGAGCTAGGGAAAGGTTGAATATATTTGTATATTCAAGCTATATTCCGCTTTAATAAGTTGGTATGAAAAGCTTTTGATTAATTTCAGCTAACATTTGTAAATATTGTGTGAAATCCCTTGAATTTGATAATTTTTAGGGTTGCGTACCGAAATCGGAACCCTTATAGGATCACTTTGTTGTCCGTCTGTCTGTCTGTCCGTCTGTCTGTCTGTTCGTCTGTCTGTCTGTCCGTCCGTCCGTCTGTCTGTCTGTCAAGACCATTTTTCTCAGGAACGCGTAGAGGTAACAAGTTGAAATTTGTATCAAATACTCGGGTCTGCGGTCTCTTTCAGCTGTGATAAAATCAAACTTGTAAGTCAACGCGATCAAAAGATATGACCGTTTATGTCGCATATTTTGCGATTTCACAAGGGAATCAAAACCTATAGGGTACTTCTCGTTGACCTAGAATCATGAAATTTGGCAAGAAGCGGTGTCTTACAGCACATGTAAAGGGAAAAATCTTAAAACCGTAAATATGTAGTTTAATTACAAGAAAAATGCGAATTTACTATTAGAAACTTATGAAAATACACTAATGTGTTGCGTGGTATTATCAGGCACCAGAAGCATATGGGTTGCATACAGTTAGGTCCTACTAAAGATACCTTACTTACAAGTTTGTACGGAACCCTCGGTGCGCGAGTCACAACTCGCACTTGGCCGTTTTTTTTTAAATTTAAATTCTTTATTTTTATTGTCCATTTTCTACCCTTTTTACCTATTTCATCAACCTAACCTGTTTTTTATTTCGTAGATTTGGAACAATTTAGCTAAAAATATTGTCCTTTAAATGTTTAAATTATCCTTAGTAACATCTTTAAATTCAATTATTTTTACGATTTTCAACTTTAATCAATTTTGACCTGTTTTCTTTCTTTTGTTTTAAATAATAAAACTTTTGATTGTGCCCCAATATTAAACCGAGGTAGTCTAATAATAGGAAGTTAAAACTTAATGAAACGTTCCACGCTTATTGACTAGCACTTGGTCTCATCTTAATTAACACCGCACTCATTGTCTATTCTAGAACGTACTAGATCTGCATTTTCTACAATAATTCATAATTCTCATGCGCGCTTTTACTTTGCTGTGTCACGTAACACACTGCACTTCCCTAGAGAACTTTATATATTTATGTGGTTTTTTTCTAGACTTATATAGATTGTATGCTAATTTATACTTCACATTTGCACTAATTAAAAAAAAAACAACTCTCTAAATTAATTAATTATTGGATAGGTTTTTATGTTTAATTAGGTTCTGTCTTACAACACAAAATTATATAATTTGCTGGAAAATAAGGTTTACATAATCAAAAAAATGATTTTTTCTCTCCTAGAATTCGTGATATAAGTTATTATTATATTTATTTGATCATTCAATTTTAATTTTTAGCCCTTTCTAATCCAACTTATTGGTTTTAATTCAAATTTTATTAAATAATTCTTATTCCGCTTCTTCTTTCTCCTGATTCGTTTCTTCTTTCTTCGGATTGATTCTTATCTTTCTTTTGATCCGATTCTTCTTCTTTCTTTTGATTCGATTCTACTTCTTTCTTTTGATCCGATTCTTCTTCTTCTGAGCCGCTTCTTCTTTCTGTTGCGCTTCTTATTACTTCTGTTACGCTTCTTCTTTCCTCTGTTGCGTCTCTTCTTTCTTCAGTTGCACTTCTTCTTTCTTCTGTTCTGCTCCTTATTCTTTATTCTGTTCTGCTTCTTCTTGTTTATTCTGTTCTGCTTCTTCTTTATTCTGTTCTGCTTCTTCTTCTTTATTCTGTTCTGCTTCTTTTTCTTTATTCTGTTCTGCTTCTTCTTCTTTATTCTGTTCTGCTTCTTCATCTTTATTCTGTTCTGCTTCTTCTTCTTTATTCTGTTCTGCTTCTTCTTCTTTATTCTGTTCTGCTGCTTTTTCTTTATTCTGTTCTGCTTCTTCTTCTTTATTCTGTTCTGCTTCTTCTTCTTTATTCTGTTCTGCTTCTTCTTCTTTATTCTGTTCTGCTTCTTCTTCTTTATTCTGTTCTGCTTCTTCTTCTTTATTCTGTTCTGCTTCTTCTTCTTTCTTCTGTTCTGCTTCTTCTTCTTTATTCTGTTCTGCTTTTTCTTCTTTATTCTGTTCTGCTTCTTCTTCTTTATTCTGTTCTGCTTCTTCTTTATTCTGTTCTTCTTCTTTAATCTGTTCTGCTTCTTCTTCTTTTGTCTATTCTGCTTCTTTCTTCTGTCCCGCTTCTTGTTCTTCCTTCTGTACCACTTCTCTTTCTTCTGTTCCGCTTCTCTTGCTTCTGTCCCGCTTCTTTTTCTTTCTTATATTCCGCTTCTTCTTCTTTCTTATATTTCGCTTATACTTCTGTCTTCTTTCCACTTCTTCTATCGTTTAGTCCGCTTATTCTTCTCATTCTACTGTTCCGCTTCTTCTGACTAAAATTATTGAATATGGTTCTGCTTCTTCTTCTTTATTCTGTTCTGCTTCTTCATCTTTATTCTGTTCTGCTTCTTCTTCTTTATTCTGTTCTGCTTCTTCTTATTTATTCAGTTCTGCTTCTTCTTTATTCTGTCCTGCTTCTTCTTCTTTATTCTGTCCGGCTTCTTTTTTTTCTTTATTCTGTTCTGCTTCTTCTTCTTTATTATGTTCTGCTTCTTCATCTTTATTCTGTTCTGCTTCTTCTTCTTTATTCTGTTCTGCTTCTTCTTCTTTATTCTGTTCTGCTTCTTCTTCTTTATTCTGTTCTGCTTCTTCTTCTTTCTTCTGTTCTGCTTCTTCTTCTTTCTTCTGTTCTGCTTCTTCTTCTTTATTCTGTTCTGCTTTTTCTTCTTTATTCTGTTCTGCTTCTTCTTCTTTATTCTGTTCTGCTTCTTCTTCTTTATTCTGTTCTTCTTCTTCTTTAATCTGTTCTGCTTCTTTTTCTTTTGTCTGTTCTGCCTCTTTCTTCTGTCCCGCTTCTTGTTCTTCCTTCTGTACCACTTCTCTTTCTTCTGTTCCGCTTCTCTTGCTTCTGTTCCGCTTCTTTTTCTTTCTTATATTCCGCTTCTTCTTCTTTCTTATATTCCGCTTATACTTCTGTCTTCTGTTCCACTTCTTCTATCGTTTGTTCCGCTTAATTTTCTCATTCTACTGTTCCGCTTCTTCTGACTAAAATTATTGAATATGGTTCTGATTCTTCTTCTTTATTCTGTTCTGCTTCTTCATTTTTATTCTGTTCTGCTTCTTCTTCTTTATTCTGTTCTACTTCTTCTTATTTATTCTGTTCTGCTTCTTCTTTATTCTGTCCTGCTTCTTCTTTATTCTGTCCTGCTTCTCCTTCTTTATTCTGTCCGGCTTCTTCTTTTTCTTTATTCTGTTCTGCTTCTTCTTCTTTATTATGTTCTGCTTCTTCTTTATTCTGTCCTGCTTCTTCTTTATTCTATTCTGCTTCTTCTTCTTTAATCTGTTCTGCTTCTTTCTTCTGTTCCGCTTCTTGTTCTTCCTTCTGTACCACTTCTTTTTCTTCTGTTCCACTTCTCTTTCTTCTGTTCCGCCACTCTTGCTTCTGTTCCGCTTCTTCTTCTTTCTTATATTCCGTTTATACTTCTGTCTTCTGTTCCACTTCTTCTATCGTTTGATCCGCTTATTCTTCTCATTCTACTGTTCCGCTTCTTCTGGCTAAAATTTTTTGAATATAGTATGCTAAAGAGGATTTCTATTTTTATTGAAAACTATAACTTGATGGCTTTTCCAACAGAGCACGGCTTTTGTAAAGGCAAATCTACCACAGCCAGCCTGGTAGAACTTCATAGCAAGTTAATTCACGAGGTAGATAAAGGGAAGCATACCATTGGCATATTCTGTGCCCTCACCACGGCCTTCGACTTTGTCTCCCATGATACTTCTTTCTTTTGTTCCACTTCCTCTATATTATGTCTCGCTTATTCTTCTCTTTCTACTGTTTCGCTTCTTCTGGCTAAAATTATCGAATATGGTATTCTAAAGAGGATTGCCACTTTTATTGAAAAATATAACTTGATGGCTTTTTCAACAGAGCACGGTTTTTGCAAAGGCAAATCTACCACAACCGCCCTGGTAGAATTTCATAGCAAATTAATCCGCGATAGATAAAGGGAAGCATTCCATTGGTATATTCTGTTACCTCACCACGGCATTCGACAGTGTCTCCCATAATAGATAAGTAAACTACATAACTATGGAATCAGAGGGAAAGTTTCCAGATGGATTCAATCTTACCTCTCAAACTGAAAACAGTACGTTTCGGTTTATTTATTATTTAGCGTATGATGCTGTACAACCTATAAGCACAATAATAATAATAATAATAATACAGATCCATAATTTCGGTACAATACAAATAACATTGTTCACACACAACTAAGTGCTTACATTTTTATATCCAAGCTGTTGATCCATTCCACTGAGTCAGGAGTAGCTGTGTTCAGGTCCTCCAGACTTCCAGGTAAGGCACGAAGGGGACAATCCAACACTACATGGGCCATAGTATGAGGAATGTTAGTACAGTCACAGTATGGGCTGACTGTCCAACCCCATTTATTGAGAACTGAGGCTGTTCTTCCCAAGCCACATCTGATACGAATAAGCCGACTCCAAGCACGCCTAGGTAGATTGAAGCCAGGGAGTTTTAATGTGGGATTCTTAACTGTCAGAATATCTTGCGGTATAAATAATTTCCACTCATTCTGCCATTTGTCCTTGAGATTGAAGTTATCATTTATCAATTTCAAGTCGTTTTGCTTCAATCTAGATGTTCCTAGTTGTCTGACGTCCTCGTTTAATGGTAGTGCCATGTTCTTGATGATTCTTGACCATAAATGAACAAGATTTCTTTCTCTTCTGATCTGAGGAAGTGGAGTGTCACTCAACACCGGAAGCTACTGGATTGGAGTAGGGAGCAATGTTATGTGATGAAGCTGAACATCCACAAGCTGAGTATGGCTAGAGCAGTTGTTCTTAATGTGTTGGCATCAGCACCCCATGATGTTCGGGCTAGACGCTGTAGGAGGTTGTTACGGCTCTTGGATTAATGATTGGGTCGAACCATCTTTCGATCTTACGTATTTCTCAACTTTTGACTCTTGAAATTTTCGATAGAGATTTTGAAAAGTAATAAATTTGAGCTCCAAAAATGAGCTCCAAAAACATATCCGCAATCCGTTTATAATTGTCTCCAACCGAAATCGACAATTGCGAAATTTTCAGTTTGAGATTTCGCGATAAAAAGTTAATTTACGTAAACATTTTATACATCATTTTGTTCACCGTATTGAGTAGCTTATATTATTAAGGGGGTCCTGTCAACTCGTCATCACCGATTTGGCCCAAATTTACAGTATGTGTAGGGCTTGACTTGTTAGTGCCTAAAATTATCCGCTTGTGAAAATTCCAGAAAAATAGCCCTATAATATTATTAAGTCTTTTTAAGACTCAAAAAAAATAATATTTTAGAGCTACGGAAAGTTAGAATATTTATATATTATATATTCAAACTTTATTCCGGTTTAATAGTCCGTTGGTATGAGTTGTATCTATGATTTGTTTGGTTTCACAATATGGTCCCCCAATATTCAATTATCATTTAAATCAATAACTGAAACTAAGTTCAGGTCTATCTACACATATGTCATAACAAAAAACCTAACCAATGTAAGTGTATTCCATTTTATAATTCAAAAGAGCAAAGCTGCACAGATGAGAGATAGATCTCTAAACGCGTCTGCAGATGGCTATTCACTTAAGTGAAATAGAAAGATGTGATCTTAAAAACAATGTTATGTATCCAGTTCTTGTTTAGTGCCACGAAAGTGGAGTGGGGGCTAGTAAATAGCAAAACAAATATCTGTTGTGTCTCAACATGAGATTTGTTTTGTATTCTTAAGAAGACTTAATAATATTATAGAGCTACGGAAAGTTTGAATATATTTATACATTCAAGCTATATTCCGCTTTAATAATTTGGTATGATTGTATCTATAATTAGTTTCGTTTCACCCCAGTATTAAATCACAATGACCAAAATATATCCGAAAACGCATAATTCAGACAAAACTTTCATTTCTGTCGCAAATTTTAGCAAAACAGAATCTACAAGTAGTATTTGAACCTTCTTCAAAATTATCCCACATATTATTTATTGCCAAAGACAAAATCTAGGTAGGTCAGACTCGTTTTTCAGAACATTTTCGTGCATTTGGTCTTAAAAAAGACACAAGTTGAATTTCTAAGCATTGTCTAGAATGTAATCTTAATTCCCCGAAATAGATCATCTAAAAATCTTGCATAATTGCAACAAAGGCCCAAATCTTAGTCTTCTGGGGTCATAAGAAATTTCCAAACAAGGCCGTAATCCATCAGTTAATCTCCTTAACAAGTAAACCGAAAAATTTGTTTACAACGTTTAAGTTCCCAGCTACAGACAGACACCTTCCCTCACCACCAGAACTCTTAGTTTAAATTAAATCTCATCAATTTGTAATCCACCAGAAAATGATCTTTATAAGTCGAAACTCGAGTCGTGTAAAGTGTGTAGATTTATATAACAAACACAAGTTATATAATATTTTCACAAAAATTAGTGGTAAACACATAGCGAATTTTTCAATTCAAAGTATGGATTACCACGTAGTAACGGTCGCAACCATCCTTTTCATTAAATTATACTTATTTGCCTTTTATATTTTTTTATATAAAATGTCCGAATGACCTAATGGTACGGAACTTTAAAACATTCACCGTCTAAGGTAAATTTCCGTGAGAAATTCTTTAAATTGAATTTGTAAAATCCAATTTGTAAATAGCAGAAAAATTTCAAGAACCGTTTTATAAAATGTTTTCAAAATATAAAATTAAAATTGAATATCAAAATTAGATTGAAATATATTTAACATTTGAATGAAACAAGAAAGTTTTCTCAACAAAAAATTGTCCGAGAAAATTATTAAAATTTTCTGAAACTGCCAAATTAAAACAACGTCAACATTAATAACTTATTAAATACGTATGTATTAAATTTTATTAAATCATTAATAAATTATTTAAAAATGTTAAAACTTTGAGAGTTTTTGTTTCAACATTTTATCTTTCCAAATATTCTTTTTGCGACTATCACATTGAGCTTGTTTGAGCTACAAATATTGACAAAATCATCTACAAATAACTATAACCAATACAAGTCAATTTTAGGACAAATAAAACAACTACGTTATTTCAAAATTTCACAAATTTTCTTCCCTAATAATATACGTTAACCCACATTCCACCATCATTACCAAACCATCTTTTCCCATTCCGACATTTATTTGAACACATCCTGTTTTTAAAAGCATGTACATATAAAATGTTATTGAGTCGGTGGCCGACGGCTGTAGATGAAGTCGGACTCGATAGCATGATGCAGCTGCCGCTAGTGACGTCAGCAGTTCGTTCCCCTCGTCCCATCCAGCCCTCCGGGAACCTTACAAACAGCTTGTAACGGTTCCGACAGGTGGTGACACTTTAACGCGCCTATTTTCTACCACCCCACCGATATTTCTACAATAAGTCTAATCAAGAAATTATTAACGGATTGTTAGCGTAATTAACGGAGATAAATCATAGGAATCGGCTGAAACAATTGTTGCGACAATGATAATAGACAATGTCTAGTTTTAGATTATTAAAAAGGTTTAAAATGGGTTTTAAGAAATACTAGAACGAAATAATTTGAACCAACTTATTAAAGCGGAATATAGCTTGAATATATACATATATGCAACTTTTCCGTAACTCTATAATATTATAAGTCTTTTTAAGATTACAACCTATGCTCATCAGCCCAGCATATGGTTTTCAAACTAAGTGTATTCCATTTTATTATTTAAAAGAGTAAAGCTGCACTGATGAGAGATAGATCTCGAAACGCGTCTGCAGATGGCTATTCCCTTGGGTTAAATGGAAAGATGTGATCTTAAAAACAATATCATTTCTTTGGTTCTTTTTTAGTGCCATGCAATTTTCAATAGTTTGCCTAGGTAATAATTTGGAATTTTATAGAAATGTCATAATGAATATTTTTGAAAATTTAAGTAAAGATGCAAAATATTTAATAACTCAAAAATATTTTCACCAACAAGAATGTGAAAAAAGTGGAGTCATTGTGAAACAATTGTTGTTGTTTATGTAGTTGTTTATCACTGAATACTAGTAAATTGCGTACAAATATCTGTTGTGTTTCAACAATAGATTTGTTTTGTAGTCTTAAAAAGGCTAGTCTTAATAATATTATAGAGCTACGTAAAGGTTGAATATATTTATATATTCAAGCTATATTCCGCGTTAATAAGTTGGTACGATTGTATCTATAATTAGTTTGGTTTCACCCCAATATTCAAATGATTTTAAAATAAAAACTGTTCAAGCATATCATTTTGAATGAAATGTTGTTTGTGTCAAAATGTCTTTTTAATTTAATGAATTTTATGTCAGAATCATAGAAGCATCAAGCAATATAATGTTAGCTTGGTCAAATATGGCAACATGAGAGAGTTAAAGATGTTGATGGGGCAGCTGATTTGTGATGTAAATCTCTGCTTGGCTTATAGGCAATTATCACTAGTTTGCCTAGGTAATAAATTGGAATTTTATAGAAATGTCATAATGAATATTTTTGAAAATTTAAGTAAGGATGCAAAATATTTAATGCATAAAATTTATTCATCCAATATTCGATTAGAAGTATACAAAACTCAACATACAATAAATGGATGCAGTTCTACAATAAATAGCTGAATAAATACAAAAATAAATTAATCAATCCAAAATTCGGTTACTTCGTACAAAATAAATTACTTCATCCAAAAAAAGGTTAATTCATCCAAAATAAAATGTAATCATCCAATAATTGATTTTTTCTTACAAACTATGATTTTCCCTTACAATAATCGATTGAATCGTTCAACATATTCGAAATTCACCCAAAAAAGGTTTTTTATTTTACTTAATAAGTGCAAAATGCAAATTTACGAGTGTATTTAATAATCTTCACACTTTTATTATATGCATAAAAATACTGAAAGGAAAAAACTGTTCACCTTATTGATGAGTGGATTAGCTCGGAAATAAATTGCATTATTCTATCTGCTTAGATATAGTATATATAGTGATTCTTATACATAGTCAATGTATCTTCTTCTTCTTCTTGTTTCCAATAGCCCTACTTTGGACCACGCTTGTTCAATTACTGGGCTTTGATCTTTGCCCAGTATTGTCGCATCTTCTGCCGGTGTAGCTTCCCTCTTCTGTCCAGGGGGTACCTGGCCTTCGGTTTTCAACGAACCCAACTGGCGACCTTGAACCCCTCAAATAAATGCCGAACGTCCGAGAAAGTGATTGCAAAATCGGCAAAAACAAAAATTATTTTCTCTAGCACCAGGTGAACGGGACGTCGCAGGACGGCGAGCGAGGGCTCTAAAAATGTATCGCGGATCCGGAACGTAGCGAATCCGGTAAAAAAGGACAAAAATTAAATCTGACGAAAAATGCGCCTCAAAGGTAAAAAAATCGTGATTTCAGGTTTCGGTATGGTGCGTTCGAACCTGGGAGATTTGAGCCGCGAAAACGGCACCACTCGGCGGGGCTCTCGGTTCTATACCGGAAAAATGTACAATCTCATTTTGCGCCGCCGCCTCCGTTTCCGTCGGGCCGTTTCCGTAAAAACCTCGATTTTCGGGTGGGTTTTGACCCCTCTGGAGGGGCGCAGCAGGATGGAGGACGAAACTTGGGGATGCGCAACGTGCGGACGGACATTCACAGTTAAGTTATCGAAGACGCGCGGTTAAAACATCGAAGATCTGCCGCCTCCGGGCGGCTTAGAAAAGCCTAATTTGAGCTTTTTTAAAACCCACGTGGTGCGGTCTCCCAGGCGAAATTCGGGAAACGCCACACGTCAGTCGTCTCAGAATCGATCGAAAATCCACGGACTTCCTTCAGTGTTTTTCCTGAAATCCACGGACTTCCTTCAAGATGCATCTCACAGAAGACTGTCTGTTTTGGAGATCTGTTATTCCCACTTCTTTAATATCCTTCTCGGTTTCTATCAACCAAGTGGTACGAACCTTCTTGTTTTACCAGAATATGAACAGACTGTTAGTTAGTCGGTTTTGAGTCAATCTTGCAACGTGGCCATAGAAAGCTACCCTTCTTTTCCTTGCACAGTCAGAGAGCCTCTCAATATGTTCGTAGAGCTCCATGTTATGTCGTCTTCGGAATTCCCCATCTTCCTTTACCGGGAATGCCTAGGATCTTAATGATGATTCTCCTCTCGCTGATTTCCAATTTCTCTACCAGACCTCTTCGGTTCAAGGAAATACACTCCATGGCATACAGTGCTTCTGGTCGTAAGACTGATGTGTTTGCGCTCTCTCTTTCGTTACACGCCGCGTTAGTTAGAAATAAAATTTGAAGGAATCAAGTCCTTGTTTGTAAAATTCGTTTATTGTGAGGTATAATTGTATTTTGTATAAAAAAAATTGTTTGTAAAGAGCAATAAAATTTTGGATGGATCAACCTTTTTTTTACATTTAAACCTTTTTTTGGGTGAATTGATTTTATTTTGTACAAATCTATCAATTATTGTACTAAGCCATTATTATTTGTAAGATTTAATCGATAATTGGGCGTTTATATTTTATTTTGGACGAAGTAACCTTTTTTGGATGAAGTAATCGTTTTTTGTATGAATAAACCGAATTTTGTATTTTTCCAGATATTATATGTAAAAAAGCATCTATTTATTGTATGCAAAAAATCCAAGCCATTTATTTTGGACGAAATAACCTTTTTTTGGATGAAGTAATCTCTTTTTGTATGAATAAACCGAATTTTGTATTTTTGCAACTATTTTTTGTAAAAAAACATCTATTTATTGTACGCAAAAAATCCAAGCCAATATTTAATTACTCAAAAATAACTTTTCCAACAAGAATGTGAAAAAAAAGTGGAGCCATTGTGAAACAATTGTTGTTTATGTAGTTGTTTATCACTAAAACTTTTTTTGAGATATCGTCTTGAGAATTCGACAATTGGGAAAATTTCACATTGAGAAAACATTTTATTTTGAATAATTAACTTCAACTTCAAAATAAAATGTTAACCATTGTGAAATTCTCCCTATTGCCGCTTTCGCAAGGCTATATGAAAAATGGCTTAAGATAAATGAAAACGAATAGCGGCGATGTTTTTAGGAGCTCATTTTCCTATGAGAAAACTTGAATTTTCTCCAGGAAATTCGTTATTTTAAAAGAAATTCAGTGTCAAAATTTCCTAAAATCGCTTCATTTTATCAATCTTACCAAGACATATCTCTTAAACGAAAACATCTAGCAAAATGCAATTTGCATATTTGTGGTTAGCAGGAGAAACACTTTCAGAAACACTTTGATGTTTTGTAATGGCTTAATAAAATGATATTTGCATAATTAATTTTCTAGCATTTCGCATTGAATTTGCGACGCAATAACTTTTGGGTTGTCGCAGAAACTTCAAGTTTTAATTAGTAGAGTTATAGAATGGGGTTTTCAATAAGGACATAACAATTTTGTACTTAAATAAAACACAGAATAATTGAGATATCGGGATGAAATTTATCCCAGTACACTTGTGTGTAGTACATATGTTACAATTATGTATGGAATTCGACGAGCACCACGAGCACGACGGCAGCGATCGATTCTTTGGATCCAACTTTCAAGCACTCTTTCATATATGTCAACCGGAATGTTGGAAATTTCGCTTTCGATATTGTTCCACCAACATTGTTGGATTGTTGGCTTAAACCTTCGGCTTAAGGTAACCTTAAGGAATTGACATCTCTCGCTCCCTTTACTGGCACTACAGCCGTGGTCGGGCCCTGGCCTCCTTCAGTTTCTTGCTCCACTCTTCCCTGTTCATCGCTTCTCTTCTCCAAACTCTGGTATTTAGAAGATTTCCTGCGTCTTTTTTTCTTGATTGTTTCTTCCCACCGTTTTCGCGGTCGGCCTACTGCCCTTCTTCCTTGCATTTTTCCATTAAGAACCCGGAATTCTATCTTCAGTCATTCGTATGATATGCCCTGCCCAGTGCAGTCTTTGCAATTTAGGGTACCTTGATACCGGGGGGTTCTTCCGAGTGCCTGGTAATTTTTCCCGTTACACCGAATTTCCCGTTATACAGAATTCAATGGTATCTACTGGCACTGCAACCCTGATTAGGCCCTGCCCTCCCTCAGTTTCTTCCCCCACTCTTTCCTGTTCATCGCTTCTCTCCTCCAAACTCTGGTATTTGGATTTGGATTGGCAGATTTCCGGCGTCTTTCTTGATTGTTTCTTCCCACCGTTTTCGCGGTCGGCCTACTGCCCTTCTTCCTTGCATTTTTCCATTAAGAACCCTTTTTGGCATTCTGTCTTCAGTCATTCGTATGGCATGCCCTATCCACTGCATTCTTTGCATTTTAGTGTACCTAGATACCCCGGGGGGTTCTTCCGAGTGCCCGGTAAATTTCCCTGTTACACCGAATTCGCTGTTATACCGAATTCAAAGGTGTCTTACTCTTGCTTCGTTGCTCTGTGTGAGGATCCGGGTTTCACATCCATATGTGACGATGGGTCTGATTATGGTTTTGTTCAACATGCACAGGAATACCAATTCCTGTGATGTTTTTCGATTCGAAAATCGGTGTCAACGCAAAATAGGCCTTGTTTAGGTCTTGCATTATTCTTGTTTTAATTTCTGCATATCCTCTCCCGCTGTTGTTGAGGTTGACCAGGGTATCTAAAGTCGTTCACCTGTTCTATGTTGTCTCGCGTGCTAATATGGGTTGATCTTGTTGTATGCATCAGGCATTTTGTCTTGGTTATATTTACCTGAGTCCTATTATATATCCGAACAACTCCCTTAATGGCGGAAATATATCGCACATCCAACAGAAAAGTGACACTCACAGATGACACACACAGTGACAAGTGCGAATTACTGATTTCTGAGAACAACTGTTTATCTGCCATCTTTCTGTTGAAAATTTGCTCAGATGAAAAAAGACACTTCCGCTTTCTGGCGGATAATAATTGAATTAAACCAAAATCGTCTTCATAATACTAAAAACAACATCCTAGATACACAATTTTCAGTTTGAAAATTTGATGTTGAAAAATGGCGATTTCGCACTTTTCTGTTGGAGGTGCTATATGATATGGCAACGTCATATATTTCCGCCATTTTTAAATATTAACTGTGTCTCTAGGGATGCTTGCCCTCAGATCTCTTGACACTTTATCTTCTTTAATATGCAATCCGATTATAAAGTTAAATTCAATCGTATAATGTAATTTCAATACGACTTAAAAAAATATTTGGAAAGGGTGGGCCATCTAGTGCTTTCTTTTTAAATTATAGGTTATTTTGACACTGACAGCTTTTTTCCGCTCAAAATCTGATACTGACAGAAAGTCAGTATCATACCTCCGCGGAACGATGTGTCGCTTTAAGGTCGATTCCCATATGCGCAACACTCAGCTACGCGACGTCGTGCGACATCGCCTGTCAAATAATGATTACATTGTTTTTAATGGATACGTCGCGTAGCTGTCGCGTAGCCATAGTGAGAACGTGTCCATTTAAAACAATGTAATCATTATTTGACATGCGATGTCGCCTAGCTGAGAACATTGAACAACGCTAGAACAACGTTGGGAAATATTGAGAACTTATTTCCAAAGTGAGTGTTGTGTAGCCCAAACAGTGCGTTTGTTGAAATGACTTGATATGAAAATTTTGGCCGATATGAAGCAACAATGTCTCGGAAAACTGGAGTGACAAATTGGAATGCGCTACTGCGAAGCCACTTGAACGAAGTTGTGTTCCATAATTAATGAAAATGTTTGCTCTTACTAACAAAGCCGTAATACATGGAAAAAAATTGTTCATTTTATTGCATATTTAAAAAGAAACCTGTATTTGACCTACCCGATATAGTCTGCTGTACGCAAGTTTGCGCAAAAAGTTCGTGACACTGGCATGCCAGCGGACAACTCCAATGGTCCTTGTTGTCGTACGGTGCGCACAGAATGTGTAGATTGTGAATTGAATGTGTAGAATGCTGCTTTAGCCAAGAGTCTGAGACTCAATCCACGAACATCAACTCGCCGTCGATCTCAACAGCTCAACATTTCACGCACTAGCCTGAGGAGAATTCTGCACAAAGATCTCGGATTATTCGCTTACAAGGTCCAATTGACTCAGCAATTGAAGGCGCACGATCTTCTTCCTTATCGCTATGCAGTTTGCGCCTTAGAGCAGCTTGAATTGGACAACGATTTTGGGCGAAAAATCATCTTTTCTGACGAAGCACATTTTCATCTCGGCGGCTACGTTAGCAAACAAAATTGCCGCATCTGGGGCTCGGAAACCTCGCTCGTTTTTGTCAAGAAGGCAATGCATCCACAGCGAGTCACAGTTTGGTGCGGATTGTGGATTGGTGGTATCATTGGACCATTTTTCTTCAAAAATGAGGCTGGGAACAACGTTTCGGTCAACGGTGAGCGTTACAGAACCATGTTATCCGTCTGATAACTATTTTTTTAACTGAAACTAAAGACATGAATTTGGACGACCTCTGGTTCATGCAGGATGGTGCGCCATGCCACACAGCCCATGCTACAATCGATCTTTTGCGCACCAAATTCCCAAATTGTGTTATCGGCCGTCTGGGCGATGTCAATTGGCCGCCTCGGAGCTGCGATTTGACCCCTTTGGTTTTTTTTTGGCGAACCATGAAGGATAATCCAGAAATTTTAACGATAAAATAATGTATGATACACTTCACAGCGATTGCAAAAATTTCGCAATTTATGCACAAAAGCTCTTCTTCACACACTTGTTTCATAAACTACTATTTACTTCAGGCCAATATCATCCAAGCAATCCGTGAGATACAGCCCGGAACCATCAACAAGGTCTCGGAAAATTGGAGTGACAGAATGCGCTTCTCCGCCAGTCGCCAGCCGAGGCAGCCACTTGAACGAAGTTGTGTTGCATAATTGATGGGAATGATTGCTCTTACTAATATAAAGCCATAATACAACGAAATAAAAGTTTTGTATATTTTATTGCATTTTTAAAAAGAAACTTGTATTTGGCCCACCCGAAATAGTCCAAAACTAGCATTTCTTCTTAAAAAAAAAAATTCC
This sequence comes from Phosphuga atrata, assembly GCA_944588485.1. NCBI lineage: Eukaryota > Metazoa > Arthropoda > Insecta > Coleoptera > Silphidae > Phosphuga > Phosphuga atrata. The sequence continues at coordinate 12,207,496 of OX155895.1, read as the reverse complement.
TGAAAATACGTTATATTCCATGCATTTAAATGGATCGCTCCCCTTAAACATAGAAACTTAAATGTCAAATATATTTAATATCAAATTTGTAATCGTCATTTTGTAAATATATTTTATGTACTCGCACACATTAATAATTAAATTATTGTATTTGAAGGATGCCATTATTATAAACGTGTGTAAAAGTATAGAAATCGTGCATAAATGTCCAATGTAAATCAAATGGAGTTTCATTATTAAACTATTTCTGTTTGTTTTTTACTATGGCAACAACTTGCGTCACTAAACAAAAAACATACAATAAATTTTCTGACGTATATTAAAATTGAATTAATTTTTCTAATTTTGAATGAAGAAGTCTCGGCTTCTCAGTCTGGATTTATCTGGCTCTAATATAACATAACCTAACCATAACCTAATATAGTTTATATCTGGGTTAACATTACTAGATTACATCGACAACAACCAAATAGTGTCCCCGTCACTGTGAATTTTTACTAGTTAACATTTTTTTCCACGGAGGCGCTGAACGTACAAACCTTATTGTGTCAGTAATTTTTACTATTTTGTCTCCCAAAATTACAATTTTTACACATTTTTTTTTACACACTCATTGCAAAAACACTCATATCATAAACTACTATTTACTATTTTATCTGGACTATTTACTATTTTTTCTATTTTGCGCCCTTTTATGTCATTTTTAAATTAAAAAATCGCCGATTCATATTAGGAAAATTGTATCGCACTTGGCGAGCCATAACCGTACGCATATGAGTGCTGTTACCAGTGCACAGACGCAAAATAGAAAAATAAATTAAATAAAAAATTGCAATAATTTTAAGAAAAGGAAGAATTTGTAATTCGAATAAAAATATATTCTTGTCAAACTAATTTGGTTTCATAATTCCAATTTTGTCTTTTCAACGGATATGAAACTGTCAAAGTCCCTCTTACCAAAATACTATTTTTATTGAGTTGGTAATAGTTGTCAACATGACACTGAACCCTATAAAACGCCAATTGAAACCGTTCTTTTTTTTAGATTGATGATATAATAAAGTAACCTAGAATTGTTATATCCCGGATGAATTCATTAAAACACATTTTCTGTGTACGGCACGCAGCCTATGCTTTCTTTATCTCCTCTCGAATTGTCCGTATTTATATCATGCTGCACATATATAACCCACCCAATTACTTCAATTGCTCTCATTTGAATCTTACAATTAAGATGGATCGTTTCCACTTATAAATAACTCTAATACGCTTATTATTTTATTACGTTTGTTTTTAAATAATACTCGTTAAAACTAGTATTAATTGAGATTAATTTTTTTTCACAGCTATGACGTTTAAATAAAATACTGTTGATGTTTAAATAAATTCTGAAAGATATATTGACATTTCTCAAAGTCATACCAAAGTCAGTTTTCTTTCCGAAATAGTTTTTCTTTTTGTGTGTGTGTATGTATATAATTTAAAACAAATTTATCTTCTTCTTAATTAAAAAAATAGGTATGGTTGTGTGTAGTTAGTGTGTAATGTACACTAACTGCTAGTTTGTTAATCTCATTTTAAATGGATAATTCCCGTTTGGAATGTTTCTTTTTTGGTAATTAGTCGGCGTTTTGCCCTTTTGACCGCACGCATGTGTCAATCAAAGCGGAGGAAAAGTTTATTAGAATTCCACGGTGAAATTTACATAATTACAGCTAATGAACAATTAGCATGGAGAAGAAAGAAATATGTGAACGGAGCATTGTTCTTCGAACATTCACTTTGGATAATGTACGAAGGAAAAAAATATACGTTTGCATTGAAATTTAAATATTTAAGTTTATAAGATTAAATTATACATTTTGAGAAAATAATCAGGACTGGAATAGTGGAAGAAATTAATAAATAATTTGAAAATTGATATAATAGGTGGCGCAAAAAACTACATGAAACCCACAGTCACGAACAGGATCTTCACCACAACAGGTGTAGGGAAAGCCTCCAAATACAAATGGATCACCACTATAAAATCAGACCCGGAGCAACTTAAAGTTCCATCAGAAACCATAGAGGATCGGTCCAAACTCCGGCAGACTGTTCAATAAGGAGTATTCCCAGTGGCCCTTGCCAGCAAAAACAATAAAGGGACCATCAGACCAAAGTGGACAGAGGAGAGGAGGCTTGCCCACAGCCAGAAAATGAAAGCTTTCTGGGCTAAGAAGAATCAGCAGACCCATATAAAGGTCAAAACGAGCCCCGTAGTCCTAAATAGGCCCAAACGAGAAGAAAAAAAAGGTGGCGCAAAAGTCATCATCCCATTTCCTTATGTTCCAAATGATAGAGAAACGTGTTTTTTGTGTATTGTGCTCTTATTGATACTTATGTCATTAAGTTAGTTCATTAAGTCAAAATAATGATACAAATTTTGGTATGTGGCATTTAAATTGATGGTATTGTGAAGAGTTTCTGGTATTGTGAAGAGCTTGTGGGGTTGAATTTTCGATTTTGTGTTAAATATTGTCCGTTAGTTGATGTATTGTTTTTGGTTACTCACTTATAAGCATAAGTTTGTTTTCAAACTTGGCAGCATACCAATCCTGAGCAGAAATATACTGTTGCTGTATCACCTGTATTTCGCATGGAAACATAAACAAACCACGGGCAAAAATTTTTTGAAGCAACCGTTCAGATTCATATTTGCTTTTCTTCTTGTTAACGTTACAGGAAATTGTTGAACGATATAGTCTGTTATAGATGTCTCACTATAGGGAAACATTTGTTGAAAATGCCTTGCAGTATTGAATTCTGCATTCCAAAATAAATCGAGGAACTTATAAAATTTTGCAGGGAAGCATAAAATTTGGAAAACCATCTCGACCCAGCCACAATCTATTGGGCCCTTTAAGGTACTCTAGGTTTGTCGATAAATTTTTCAATCGATTTACGAGGAATCCTCACAAAATTGTCCTCATAAAAACCTTTCAAAGAGTTAGTAATTGAGTTGAGAGTTAGTAATTGTCCTTATAAAAACCTTTAAAAGTTAAAAACAGCGAAGAGCCTGTTAAAAAAGGATAAATCGTTATCTTGGAGATTTTTAATTTTTCCATATTGGTAAAACCATACTAATTATATACAATACAATATAAACTTAAAAATATTAACATAAATATATTCAAACTGTTCGTAGCTCTATAATATTAAGTCTTATTGAGGTTATGACAAATCTCATGTTGAAACAACTATTTCCCTGGCTAATACCACGCAGGGTATTGAATTACACAACAGATATTTGCATGTTATTACTAGTACCAGTACATTTGCATGTTATTTCTAGTACCAGTACATTGACATGTTATTAATAAGCACTAGATAAATTACATCGTTCCTAGATAATTTCTTACCATTTAAATTAAGTGAATCGCCTTCTGCAGACGCTTTTCGAGATTTATATCTCACTAGTGCAGCTTTGCTTCTTTGAATTATAAATTGGAATGCACTTACATGAATACCTTATTTGACCTCCTCGTCCATAACTGACGAGGTTAGGTTTTAATTTGACATTTGTGGAGAAAGAAAGTTCATGTAAGTGTCTTCCAATTTATAATTCAAAAAAGCAGAGCTGCACTGATGAGAGATAAATCTCGAAACGAATTCCTTTGGTAATCGATTTATAGAGTTCAGAAAGAAAAAAAACAAAACAGAAAATTTTAATCCGTTCCAAAAGGGCGATAGATCTGAAATTGAACTGCAGTTAATAGATTTCAAACAGAACTGGGAAACCTTGGAAAGAAAAAAGATCATTTTATAATCTTCCTAAAAGTTACAATCAATTTAAACTGGTGAACTTTTAACACTTTTCGGATTCGTATATTATTGTAAGCAAATTGTTAACAACATGTATTTCCTTAAAAGTGAAATAAGAGCCTAGCGCAACGACGTTACCCTGGAACTTTAAAACTAAAGACCTCAAGTTACGAACCTGATACAAAACAAACAAAATGGCTCTTTAATTAGCACCAGTTTGCGGACTCCTGGTCTAGGAGAGTATAAATGCTTTTCTTATATCTGTAAATGTTCTCTCTTTGTTTGCCTCCTTTTTCGGTTTCCGGTCATGTTTTCATTTTCAATGTTGGTCTACAGTCAAAAGATTTTCCCACCCCTGCTTTAGACAGTCCAGAAATTTAAACTTTTTTGTCAATTTTATTCAATTTTAGTCAGACAGATTGATAGACCGATCTAATATAGGACAATGTGGCAAGGACCTTTGGTTTAACCCCGGTTAGATTAGGTTGCCCGCCGCGAAGCTGGCAATAACATACGCGCGACAGCAATAACTCTCGATCCAATATAGGACAATGTGGCAATCACCGTTGGTTTAACCCCGGTCTAGTCAAAGCCCCAAAACGCGAGGATAAATATTGACAACATACGCGCGGCAGCGCGAATTCTCGATCCAATATAGGACAATGTGGCAAGGACCGTTGGTTTAGCCCAGTTTAGATTAGGTTGCCCGCCGCGAAGCGGGCAGATAAATCAAGACCACATACGCGCGGCAGCGCGAACCCTGCATCTATAATATAGGATGATTTAGCAAGGACCCTTGGTTTATTGGTAATTTCCATTCAAGTAATTTTTTAATTGTTTAGTCGGGATCTCTTAAAATATTCTGAACATTCATAATAGACAAATAATTTCTGGAAGCCAATTTTGTATATACTTTACACAAACATGTGACGCTGAAAAATTTAAATAACTTATATGTTGTCAAAATTAGATTTGGCAATGTTGACCCAATTGTTGAATGGTTGAAAATGCAATTTTTTTTATTACAAACACTCAAATATTTCTCCGAAATAAGGAAAAAATATGTTCTACAAGGCCTATGTATTTCTACTACAATGTCCATGCAATTTCTGTGGTGCTGGCGTTAATAAGTAGGTACCAAAAAAAGTAACCAACTTTGAAATATCCCGACACAGTTTTTGCACTTGTAGCATTTATTCGACCCCTCGGCCGGGATCAATCTCAACCAAATTCTTGACGGTTTCGTCTGGATTCTACAGAATCTGGTGGATATCCAGGACACTTAAATAATTAACTCGAGGCATTGTGGCTGTTTGTGGCGTGGCTGTTCGTTGCAATATGAATGCAACTTCAATACGACGCTTAAGATTGTATATGTTGCCAATATTATAGTTTTTCATATAAACCGGCATATAAACAAAAATAAACGTGGCAACGTCGAGTTAGTTGCTTTCGCATCTACCATCTGTCATCTTGAAAATGTCAACAATTATTTTCGACATCACGAATAGTTATTTAACCAAAGTAGACAACGTAGAAGCTTAAGTTATGCTTTCGGATCTGAGTTAAAGAGTGCCAAAGACGATTAACAACAGTTTCACCAGGTAAAAAGTCCGCAACACTAAGTTTCAAAAATTCCCGTATTCTTTACCTAAGCCCATGAAAAAAACTATCCGCACGACGGGTGCTGTGATTGCCCACACTCTACCATAAGCGCAACCTTCTGCAGCTTCCCCATCCAGCATAATCTCTAGATTTAACCCCCTGTCACTATTTCCCGTTTAAAAACCTAAAGAGAAGTAGATGTGGGATGTGGGTTTACGAAGTGGTTTACAGAGTTCCGTTGTGGTCATACCAGCACAGGTGACGCCGAACATTCATCTCGCCGAAAAGATGTCGTCACGCCAGAAATCGTCGACAAAATCCATGGAAAGTGCGTGAGGTGGCTGAGACCGTAGGCATTTCAACTGAGCGGGTACATCACATTCTACATGAATATTTGAAAATGAAAAAACTATCCGCACGATAGGTGCTGCGATTGCTCACACTAGAGATGAGCATGGGATCTCATCGTCCCATCCCATCGTCCCATGGTATGGGATCAGTGGTATGAACGATGCGTGGGATGGGATGGGATGGGACGACAATTTTGTATGGTACGGAATGGGACGGATTTTGATAAACTAGTAAATCTAGTTCGTGCAAAATTATTTGCTTTCATATAAGAATCTTTTAGACAATAATCCAAAATTAACGTTTATCGTGCCAATACGCTAAATTTTTAATACATGTCCAGTTCAGGAGATTTCTGGGATAACGATGTAGTTCTTGAAAAATCAACAGATCCGTTTGCGACGAAAAAGAATTATTATCATTGTCGAAAAACATTGTCAATTATCATTGGCGAAAAACCGAAAAGAAAGTGTGCTGTATGGGAAAAATGGGATGAATGGGACGGGCCGCGCGACGGGGATGGAATGGGAGGAAAATTTCACGTTTGTGGGGATGGGAAAAATGTGATGTGATGGGACAGTGACAGGGATACGTCCCATGGAATGGGATCTGCGACGAGAAACTCGTCCCATGCTCATCTCTAGCTCACACTCTACTATAAGCGCAACCTTCTCCAGCTACCCCAATCAGCGTATTCTCCAGATTTAACCCCCTGTCACTATTTGCTGTTTCCAAACCTGAAGAGAAGGAGATGGGGGTCTAATGAAGAGGTCATCACTGAAACAAACACCTATTTTGAGGGCCTTGAGAAAACGTATTATTTGGAAGGAATTAGAAAAATGAAAAAACGGTGGACTAAATTTTGAGCTAAAATAAGACTATGTTGAGATATAAAACGCTTTTGCGTCACTGACATCAAACCGCCCTCGTATATTGTTCCAATCGACGACTAAAGTCTCTTGGCTAGTGTTCTACTTTACAATTTCAACTTTTTATGTCAATTATGTACAGTATTGTCAAGTAATTGGAATTTAATCTAGAAATGATTTGAAGCAACTTAATTTAAATATTCTTTGGTAATTCGAGCCTTCTAGTTAATTTAAATCACTTTTTTTCGAGAGAGAAACATTCGATTTAATTATAAATAATGCTTTGATCTCATTAGTCCGTTTCTTTTACGCACAAGACGTATAAAACAAATTACAATTTCTACCATAATAATTGATATCATTTCTTTTAAAACTTATTTTGTTTTTGTCGATTTTCCCATTCCTAATGACTGTTTTAATGAAATCCGAGATGGTTATCTTGACTAACGCATTCCATCTATTTCTTCACTATTAGCGCTAACGTTAATTAAAATATTTATCCAACGAAATTAATTTCCTGTTTGCATTGCGAAGATCGGAGAAAAGTAGTTTAATATCTTGTAAGTTAATCGTTAACATATTTGCTCATGTTTTTTTCTTTTGTTTCAGGATTTGTATCTTGCTCGCCCAGTCCATGCAAAAATGGCGGGTCCTGCATGTCCACACCACGAGGAGACTCATTTTGCAAGTAAGTCAATCAATAATTATTATAATCAATATGTTTCAATATGTATTTTGTGTTTTTGACCAAAACTCAAAATTTTGTGAAAATAATATTAAATTTGTCAATAATTACAATTAGTTGAAGCTTAAAATGATCCCAATCAATGTTACATATTCTGTATTTGTTTGATTGTAATCTATTGTAATGTTATATCCTGGGGCGAATATGTGTAGTCGAAATTGTTTCTTTTTTCTTCATCCGAGCGGTCGAAATTCGTAAGCTTGTCCATTGTAGGCCAGCTGCGTCTAATTGTGGGCTACCTACTCTATTATCTCATCTAACATCACTAATTTACCTCGCCATCTGGAAGGAGTTGCGTAACAGTCGATGTTATGGATCTGGTTTACAATGTCACGTTTCCTGTACATGGTGTACTAACATTACACATAATTCAATTTTTAAAGTGTAAATTTTAAAAAAAATTATTTCGGTTGATTGTTTTAACTTAGTGAAATTACCTCATGAAGCAAATTAATTTTTAAATTGTACTAATCGAAACCTGAACAAAAAAAGGAAAATTGATGAATCTCAAAATGAAGATTATTTTTAATTTTGAAAAATTGTGTAAAAATGCGGTTTACGTTTGTTTTGTTTTTTAGACGAGCTTTATAAAGGTCCGCCCCCGCAGTGGGCGTCTGTAGGTTCGTTATTAAATTTTCAATTTTAATTGTTCTTCTTGCGCGTCTAAACGGGAAATTGTCATTTTCTAGTTGTAAAACTGAACGGGCCTTCGACCCGTGTCTGTCTGCCTGTCGCAGGTCCCACACCGCGTTCTCCAAGTGCCAAAAACAGGAAGTCGTTTCTAGCACCTTTGAGGAGCAATTTTGGTCCCCGGCTCGATTTTTTACTGCGTGCTCTTGCCGCGTCGTTTTCACGTTTTTTTTGACGTCATGCGGAAAAGTACGCGACCGTCGGTTCACCCGGTGCGGCGGAAAATCTAGGCGATAAAAAAACCGTTTTTTCGATCACTTCTTTGGACGCTGTTCTCTTGATTGAAGCGTCTCCAAACCGGTTCGTTCGATGCGAGGTGTTTACCCGCAACGGGCGGTGGAAGAATCTGGGACTTTTGACATCATATTCCCGCTCTGGTTCAATTTTTACACAAAAATCGAAAAAAAGCGATTTTTTGTTCACCAAATTTGCGGGGATTCCTCTCCTGGGATAACCAACAGTCGGGACGTGACCGGACCATCACCAATCGATTCGGCATAGTGCCTTTAAGTTTGTTTTGGAGTTTAACTGCGACTAGGCATAGATCTAATCAAGTTCGCTATTGTTTCTTGTGGGATGTTAAGTCACTCTTCTTTTACTGCAACAATAAGCTGTGGGATCGAGGTTGGGGCACGAAGCCTAACTAGAATTCTTCGTTTAAGCTCATTCCATAAATGTTCTAACGGATTTAGGTCGGGACACTCTATAACCCGAAAACCGATTTCTGTAATGTAATCTTGCACGACTCTTGCGGTGTGTGGCTTCGTATTGTCATGCATAAAGATAAATTCTTCTCTAATGTAGTCGACGTAAGGTACTACTTGAACTGCAAAAATCTGCTGGATGTACCTAGTAGCACCGATGTACCTCTCTCCCGTGACCATGGCCGCCCCAAGGTCGGTTCGTGCTCCCATAGAAATTGCACTCCAGATGATGCAGAAACCACCTCCATAAGCAGTCCCCTCTTCAATGCAGCATTCTGCAAATTGCTCTCTTGGTCTCCGGCACACTTTTCTTCTGCAGTCGCTACCATAGAAGTATAGTCTCATTTGAGAACATAACAAACATCCATTGTTTCAACATCCAATCAACATTCTAACATTTGAATGTTATTGGTTCAATTGTCAAATTAATGTTTTGTTTGAGCAAAAGATTGATTTGAGAAAAAGTTTCCAAAATATTGACAGTTTTGACATTTTTGTTTGTTGAAACTGATGATTAAATTATTCTTTTTAATTTTTATATTTTATTAATTATTTTCACATTTTAGATAATTGAAATGGTTTTTTTATTAGACAAATAAACGTTGTCAAATTTTGACATTTGTCACAATTGCTAAATTATTCTTTTAAATTTTTATATTTTATTAATTATTTTGACATTTTAGATAATTGAAATGGTTTTTTTATTAGACAAATAAACGTTGTCAAATTTTGACATTTGTCACAATTGCTAAATTATTCTTTTAAATTTTTATATTTTATTAATAATTTTGACATTTTAAATAATTTGAAGGGTTTTTTTGTTAGACAAATAAACATTGTCAAATTTTGACATTTGTCACAATTGCCAATATTATATTGACATTAAATTTTGTCATATTTTTGACAAATTAAAGGCTATGTATTTTATTTCAAACAATTCAATCAATTTCCCACTTGCATTTTCAAATAAATCAAAAATTGACATGATAAATCGAATTAGCACTAATCCAAGTATCAATCTATTTCCGTTTCGAACACAAACATATGTTCAAAATCTCTCCTCCGCATTAAATATGAATTTCAGCGATTCGCAACGTTCGCATTGAAACCATTACAACATATCGGCTTAATTGGACCTATTGATTGTGATCTCTCATTGTAACCGCTCTCGTGATTTCCGCACTTTTGTGCACGCATCCCTCTGCAAACATCACAATGCCCAGCCAGACAATCAATTTTCAGACAGATGCGCCCTGTCACCCCACACAAATATTTAAAAGCCCATTGTTTATTTTTTTTTCAATTAAGTTTGTTTAAAACGTGTAGATAAATCTTTGAAAAAATGACAGGGATAGCTTTTAAATTAAATGGGGAGAGTAATTGTATAAATTAATCGGATATTGATAGTTTTCCTTTGTAATGGATTAGTTTAATTTGTGTTAAGGATGAAGTTTAAAGTGATCGAATTAAGATTTTATTGATTCAATCTTTGTCACTTTGTTAATTGAACTGTCAATTCCGTTGTTTAAAATATGTGTCAATATTGTTTTTAACAGTTAATACTATTGTTAAATTAATAATTGTCAATATTGGGCCAAAATATTTGACATTTGTCAAGTTCGACATTTAGTGACAATATGACATTTTAAAAAAAATCGTTGGGATATTAACCGGTATAAAACATTTGTTAATTGTCAATATTAGTCCAAAATATTTGACATTTGCCAAGTTTGACATTTAGTGATTGATTCAATGTTTTTCACTTTTGTAATTGAAGTGTCATTTCGGATGTTTAAAATATGTGTCAATATTGTTTTTATCTGTTAATACTGATTGTTAAATTAATAATTGTCAATATTGGTCCAAAATATTTGACACTTGTCAAGTTTGACATTTAGTGACAATATGACATTTTTTTAAATTGTTGGGATATTAACCGATATCAAACATACTTTGCCAAATTTGACATTTAGTGACAATATGACATTTTAAAAAAAATCGTTGGGATATTAACCGGTATAAAACATTTGTTAATTGTCAATATAAGTACAAAATATTTACCATTTGCCAAGTTTGACATTTAGTCATTGATTCAATGTTTGTCACTTTTTTAATTGAACTGTCAATTCGGATGTTTAAAATATGTGTCAATTTTGTTTTAACTGTTAATACTGATTGTTAAATTAATAATTGTCAATAAATGGTCCAAAATATTTGTCAAGTTTGACATTTAGTGACAATTTAACATTTTTTTTAAATTTGTTTGGATATTAACCGATATCAAAATATTGTTAATTGTCTATATATGTCCAAAATATTTGATAATTGCGAAATTTGATATCTAGTGACAATATGACATTTTTTTTAGTTTGTTGGGATATTACCCGATATCAAACTTTTGTTAATTGTTAATATTGGTCCAAAATATTTGACATTTGCCAAATTTGGCATTTAGTAACAATATGACATTTTTTTAAAAATCGTTGAGATATTAACCGGTATAAAACATTTGTTAATTGTCAATATTAGTCCAAAATATTTGACATTTGCCAAGTTTGACATTTAGTGATTGATTCAATGTTTTTCACTTTTTTAATTGAACTGTCATTTCGGATGTTTAAAATATGTGTCAATATTGTTTTTATCTGTTAATACTGATTGTTAAATTAATAATTGTCAATATTGGTCCAAAATATTTGACATTTGTCAAGTTTGACATTTAGTGACAATATGACATTTTTTTAAATTGTTGGAATATTAACCGATATCAAACATACTTTGCCAAATTTGACATTTAGTGACAATATGACATTTTTTAAAAATTCGTTGGGATATTAACCGGTATAAAACATTTGTTAATTGTCAATATAAGTCCAAAATATTTACCATTTGCCAAGTTTGACATTTAGTCGATGATTCAATGTTTGTCACTTTTTTAATTGAACTGTCAATTCAAATGTTTAAAATATGTGTCAATTTTGTTTTTAACTGTTAATACTGATTGTTAAATTAATAATTGTCAATAAATGGTCCATAATATTTGACATTTGTCAAGTTTGACATTTAGTGACAATATGACATTTTTTTAATTTGTTCGGATATTAACCGATATCTTAAGTTTATTTAGTAATCGTTATAAAAATAGTTGGTATCAGTGATTTACAATGCAAAGCTTTATATTTAATCTGTCTTAAGATATATATTACAAAAATTAAACTGGAATATCTATTACATTTTTTCTATTTCCACGGAAGATTTATTGGTAAAAAATCGCTTAAATCAAATGCTCAATGTTTACTCACACGTTTATTTGATTTATTTTTAGCAGAAACGTGCCGCGGCGTGTGATTCACGTTCATACCGATAATTACCAACAGCACAAAATAGATAAAAACAACATTTATAGGATTCGCTCCGATTTTCAGGCGTTCATTGTCTCCCATTCCGATCGACATCCGAGTCTATCGACCTCTATCGCACCAAAAAAGTAAATCAACCGTAATAAATTTATTAAAATATATATATTTTTATTATATTGTTGCTTTTGGGTGAACAGTGTGTCAAGGGTTGTTTTTAATAGGGTGACATATGGTAGAATGTTTTGGGTTGGAACCCTTTCGCTTTTTTTATTTGAATTTGAGTGCGGCAGAAGGGTGGAAAGTGCATATGTAAATTTCGGAGAGGAAGTAATAAAAGTGTTTTGTCAGTTGGATGGGTAGGAGTAATGTTAGAAAAAGGGATTGGAAAAGGGGAATTATGGATCATCAAACATTTATTTTTTTGGAAACTAGCGATATTGTTTATTTTGTTTTGTTGATTCGTTATTTTGAAGAATCCATGCTTATCGAAAATATATGGCAATAGAAATGAAATGAATTTGTCATTTCTACCATCCAATAATTTTTGCTATCAACCAAGAAGAAGAATTTCCAGAATTTCGAATTTATAACTTCATATGTCGAGATCGGTTGCAAATAATTAAATACGGATTGTAGCATCGTCTTCCGGAGGTCATTTCCCAACGGCTGCACTTGGATTTCCTTTAATATATTAATTATTAATAATAATTTATTAACGGGTACCTTTAATTAGTTTCCCAGTTCTCTGGTTGGCCGACCGAATTTCGCAAAATTTCGCTCGATTTTGACAATTATAACAAGCCATATCTCGCAAACGGAAGCGGTCAGTACAATGCAATTTGCATATTTGCAACCAGCAGGGAAAACACTTTCAGACACTCTTTGAAATTTTCCATTTACTGGATAAATACCGATTTTAAGAAAAAATACATTTTCTCTCATTTTCCGTAGATTTCACGTATTCGAACTTTTGAACGACTTACCACAGAGACTTCTAGTTTGCACCAATCGATTCAGCGTGCCAAAATTAGTCGAAGAACAAATGTCATATCCCTAGGAAGCGTCCAATTAAAAAATCCCACTGAACCAGCCATCGATCCGCCGGAGGACTCTAAGTCAATGCTCGGGAAATCCGCCTGAGGACTCGTATATTTTAAGTCATTGCCCGGGAAATTTCCAACCGATTTCCACTTATTTAGTCCTGAAATATGTGTAAGGAATTCGGAAAAAATATTCTGCAGGATAAACTTGCAATATGTGAGAGAAAATGGCCAAAATTTTGGAAATAGAGCAATTGGGCATCTTGAGCATTTGAACGAAATTTGGAAAATCGTGTTCAGCACTCCCGTTTCCTTCGGATAAACTAAGAAAAAGAACAAGAAAAATCGCGAAAAAAATCCATCGTTTTGATCAGGAAAATAGTGCGGTTTCAGTTTTTTCCAACCTTTCTAAAACTGAAAATCACAGCTATAATATATTACGTAACGAGAGTTGTAGGAAGCATATTACCTACGAGCGGAACAGTTACGTAATTCCGCGAGTACGTAATTGCCTTACAACTCGAGTTATGTACTATACTTTATCTACGACCAGACTAATTTGTTTCTTTTATTAAGAAAAATATGTTTGATGTAACAAATTTATTTCTTATTTGGTTATGTTTATTTTATTATCAATATTTAACATTATAATAAACAAACAGTTGTATTTTCATATATAACTGTTACTCGACATTATTTAACTTGAAAAAAATTAAAATAAATACATTCTTAATGGTACATATCTTATTATTTAGTACTTATTTGAGTTAAACTGGAATAAGAGTGGTTATATATATAGGCAACCCAATGTACGCGATGTCAATTTTTGTTAGTTTAAATTGTTGCACGGGGGGCGCTGAACGTGGGCCCACTTGGCCACATTAATGGATAGACGTTGTGGATTTGATGGTTTCTTGTATATATTTTACATATTATAAGGCAATAAATACAGTAATAAAATAAATGCGAGAAAGAAAAACATTAAGATAATAATACAATAAATATAAAAATTAGAAAGTACGTAAGTAAACATAGAAGTACGAAAGTACTTAGAAAGTACGACGTAGCAGCAGCTCTCAACCAATCAACGAAACGTAAACCAAACGCACGTGTGTGTTATCAATCATTACTTAACATTAATCGCGGACTGTCACATATGTACGTGTTATGATGTTTTTACATAGTCCACGAACTGTACAATAATGGGCATTTACAATAGTGGTCGTAGATAAAATTATTTTCGGCACACCGAAACTAGAGGACAAGACGAGAAAATCGATGTGTAAATTATTTGTAAAGATTCCATTTTTCACCGCAAAATTCTGAATTCAAATTTTCAAGAATTTTGACTTCATAAGTCTATATCTCGAGAAAGTTTGCAGATAATTCAATACGGATTGCGGCATCGTCTTCAGGAGGTCATTTTCCTACTACGGATGCACTTAGATTTACTTAAATACGTTGATTAGTTTCCCAGTTCTCTGGTCGGCCGAACGAATTTCGCGAAATTTCGCTCGATTTTGCCAATTATATCAAGCCATATCTCGCGAACGGAAGCGGTTAAAAATGTAATTTGCATATTTGCAACCATCAGGGAAAACTTTTTCATTTTCCATTCACTTGATAAATCACGATTTTAAGGAGATACATATTCTCGCAATTTCCGCAGATTTCACGTTATTATAACTTTGAAACGGCTTTTGAATCACAGAGACAGAGACTAGTTTGTACCAATTGATTCAGTGTGCCAAAATTAGTCGGAAAACATATATCATATCCCTACGAAGTTTTCAATTAAAAAATCCTACCGAACTAGCCATCGATCCGCCGGAGGACTCTTGTCCCAATTGTCAATTCAGTAAAAATTGTCAATTTTGCTAAAGAAAATTTTGGCAATTGAACAAACTAACCTTTCGTATTAAGAACTGTTGTTTTTAGTAACGTTACAAAAACCAACAAAAAACAAAACGGTCTATCTTCATTTAATTTACTTTAATTACGTTTAAACAAAGTAGAAAACAAATATTTTGATTTTAAATTCAACTTTATCCAACATTTGTTTTCAAATTGAAACTTATTTATCTTGAATGAAAATGAAGCATTTGTCATTTCTACTAATCAACAATTTTATCTCTGTCATCAATTGTCATTGAGACGACTAATCAAACTGTCTTATTTATACCAACTGTCATTTTGACAACTAAATAAAACGAATACATATTAATTTTTATCGAATACATTTTAATTATAATCGTGTGTAAAAGTATACAAATCGCGCGTAAATGTCCAATGCAAATCAAATGGAGTTTCATTATTAAACGATTTCTGTTTGTTGTTACTATGGCAACAACTTGCGCCATTAAACAAAAAACATAGACGTAGTGAAAATAAATTTTCTGACAAATATTAAAATTAAATTGATTTTTTTAATTTTTAATCAAGAAGTCTCCGCATCTCAGTCTGAATTTATCTGGCCATAATATAACTTAACCGATCCATAACATAATCTAGATTAAATCTAGGTTAACCTGGATTACATCGACAACGACCAATAGTCTTCCCGTCACTGTGCGTTTTTAGTAGTCAGCAATTTTTACCACGGAGGCGCTGAAAGTTCTAACCTTATTGTGTCAGTAATTTGAAGTATTTTGTCTGTCAAAATTATAATTATTATTGGTAGGAAATTATTTTTTTAATTTTTTATAGATTCGACAGTATTTTAACATGCTTAGTAGATAAAATAATGAATGATACACGTGCGTGAAAGGCTTTTGTGCACACTTGTGTTATAAGTTACTATTATCCAACGTTTGTTTTCAAATCGCAACTTCGTCATATTGGACAATTAATACCTGGAATTAAATAGACGTCCCTTTAACTATTGAGTTTTGATGATAATTTAAAATTTAACGATTTTGACAATGAATACGATTTTATTGACAATTGATATTCTTTTTTTTTATTTTTGTAATTTGTGTTTTAAAGTTTGTACCATTGTTTGACTTAAAAAAACCTGTCAATTTGAGTTAGAAACATTTCACATGTTTAAATTTTTATGAAAACCACTTCAAAATTAAACTTTGATCTCTGTAATATTAAAAAAATACCATTTTTACTTTTATTATTAACATACATAATCAAAATTTAAGAAAATTAGACGATTAGTTTTAATATAGTAAAATACTACGACACAAATTTGACAAGAAATGTTAAACATAACCTTAAGGAAATGACACGTTAGTACTTTTTTTTTTAATTGTCAATTTCAATTTATCCAAAAACGCCAAGCAACATTTTTTGTTACCAACTGCCAATTACAAAACTAATGACTGAAACTATGACATTATACTGTCCAACTATATTTAATTGTCATTTTGACAAGTAAACAAACATTTCATATTACTTTGAACAAACTATCATTTTGTATTAACAACTGTTGTTTTGGCAACGTTATAAAAACCAATTACCTACATATTTTTACTTCTTCCTATAATTAACAACAATAGACCTTTTTACGGTTAGTTAAGCGCATGCGCATCCGCCTTTTTTAAAAGGCGGGAATATGAATGTTTCGGACACATTTTGTTATTTTCACTGCATAACATCAAAAATTGACGCATGCGCATAAAAAAAAAAATTAACTATGGAAAGGTTTATTAGATTTACATCAAAAATACGTTTTTTCTTGTGAGAGAATTCTTTTTTTTATAAGTTTTTAATAAAAAATCTTTTATGTTGGTACTAAATTTCTCCCTGTTATTATTGACAGTTCTGCGACTGCAGTAAATTGCCGCAATAAACATTATATAACTCTGCTAATGGTGTCAATGAATACAGAATTTTCGATTCGACAAAAAAAACATTTTTTCATGTTAATGTGGTAGTTTTTTTCACACCTTTCCGCGATACACACGGACGCTCCAGTGTGCTCGCTTTTTTTAAATCGGTTCACAAGCAATTACCCGCGAATGCACTGTTAATAAAACAAATAAAATGCAATTTTCTACTTGGGTAATCATATAAGGCCTACACTTATCTACTTACTTATAATACTCATTTAATGCGTAAATGTTTTTATGTACATTAAAGAAAATGAAACGGAAGGGAAAGGAAAATTGGTTTTTCTTTAGTTTGTAATCATTTGGTTTTCAGTAATAAACAAAATCAGCTGACTTGACAGTAATGACACTTCACAGTCATTACTGTTAATTATTTGACGGAAGTACAGTAGAAGCTCGATAAGTTAAAACTCCTATAAGTGAAATTGAACTCGTTTACTCGAATTGGAGACTCCGTTACTCGAAATGAAAGTTCCAACCGAAGAACGGTTAATCTAGGATCTAAATAATTAAGGATACTCGATTACATGTCCCTTTTTGACATAATTGAACAAAAATTACGACAATTTTGGAGTATTGAATAATATTTGTAATGTTGTCAATCGTCAAGAGCAACTTAAAAAAAAACCAGTATTATTACAAATATTTTGGCAACAAATATTGCCAGTATTTTGACATCTGTTTTGATAGTATGATATTCCTTTTTGACATACTTTGACAAAAATTATGGAGGTTTTCTGGCATTGAATTATTTATGTAATGCTGCCATTCGTTACGAGAAACATTTTCAGAAAATAAATTTTGACAGTATTATGACAATTATTTTGACATTAACTTTATCTAAAACAAATATTGACAGTATTTTGACATCCGTTTTGGTAGTGTAATATATTTTTGATTATAAATAATTCAAAATGATATAATTTGACATAAAATGTTGACTTAACTTTGAGACAATGACACGTCCCTTTTGTGACATAATTTGAAAAAAATTACAGTTACACAAAATTACAGTTTTGGGGCATTGAATAATCTATGTAATGATGCCAATCGTTACGACAAACATTTTCAGAGAAGAAATGTTGACAGTATTATGACAATTATTTTGACAATAACTTTATCAAAATCAAATATTATTTTTGACAATATTATGACAATTATTGTGACTATAACTTTGTGTAAAACAAATATTGATAGTATTTTGACATCTGTTTCGATAGTATAATATATTTTTGATTATAAATAATACAATATGACATAATTTGATAAGAATGTTGACTTAACTATGAGACAATGACACGTACGTCCCTTTTTGACATATTTTGACAAAAATTACGAAAATTTTGGAAGATTGAATAAGTTTTGTAATGTTGCCAATCATTACGAGTACAATTTTCAAAAAACAAATTTTGACAGTATTTTGGCAAATATTTGGACAATAACATTATATAAAACAAAGATTTACTGTATTTTGACATCTGCTTTGATAGTATAATATATTTTTGATTATAAATAATACAAAATGACATAATTTGACAACACATTTTGACTTATCCTTGAGACAATGACATTTACGTCCATTTTTGACATAAGTTAAAAAAAATATGAAGGTTTTGGGGCATTGAATAATTTATGTAATGCTGCCAATCTTTACGAGAAATATTTTCAGAAAATACATTTTGACAGTATTATGACAATTATTTTGACAATAACTTTATCAAAACCAAATTTTGATAATATTTTTACATCTGTTTTGGTAGTATAATATATTGTTGATTATAAATAATACAAAATGACATAATTTGACGAAAAATGTTGAATTAACTTTGTGACAATGACTCTTACGTCTCTTTTTGGACATAATTTGACAAAAATTATGACAGTTTTGGGGCATTGAATAATCTATGTAATGCTGCCAATCCTTACGACAAATATTTTCAGAAAACAAATGTTCACAGTATTATGACAATTATTGACATAATTTTGTCAAAAATAATATTTGGTTTTGATAAAGTTATTGACAATAACTTTCTCAAAACAAAATATTATGTTTGACAATATTATGACAATTATTTTGACAATAAATTTATCTAAAACAAATATTGACAGTATTTTGACATCTATTTTGATAGGACAATATATTTTTGAATATAAATAATACAATATTACATTATTTGATAAAAAATGTTGACAACTATGAGACAATGACAGTTACGTCCCTTTTGTTACATAATTTGACAACAAATTTTGACTTATCTTTGAGACAATGACACTTACGTCCCTTTTTGACATAGTTTTACAAAAATTATTAAGGTTTTGTAGCATTGAATAATTTATATAATGCTGCCAATCGTTACGTGAAACATTTTCAGAAAATAAATTTTGACAGTATTATAACAATTATTTTCACAATAACTTTATCTAAAACATATATTGACAGTATTTTGACATCTCTTTAGGTAGTATAATATATTTTTGATTATAAATAATACAAAATGACATAATTTAACGAAAAATGTTGACTTAACTTTGAGAAAATGACACTTACGTCCCTTTTTTGACATAATTTGACAAAAAGTATGATTGTTTTGGGGCTTTGAATAATATGTAATATGTTAATAATAGTTACGAGAAACATTTTCAAACAACACATTTTGACAGTATTATGACAATTATTATGACAATAACTTTATCTAAAACATATATGAACAGTATTTTGACGTCTGTTTTGATAGTATAATGTATTTTTGATTATAAATAATATTAATAATATTTTTATTATAACTACATAATTTGATAAAAAATTTTGACTTAATTTTGAGACAATGACACGTCATTTTTTGACATAATTTAACAAAAATATGACAGTTTTGGTGCATTGTATAATTTATGTTATGTTACGTTACGAGAAACATTTTCAAAAGACAAATTTTGATAGTATTATGACAAATATGTTGGCAATAACTTTATCAAAAACAAATATTGACAGTATTTTGACATCTGTTTAAACATTAGAAAAATATATTTTTGTTTATAAATAACTCAATGACATAATTTCACAAAAAAATGTAGAGTTAACTTTGAGACAATGACACTTATTTGACATAAATTGACAAAAAATATGACAGTTTTGGGGCATTGAATAATTTATGTAATGTTGCAAATCGTTACGACAAACATTTCCAAAAAGCATACTTTGACGGTATTATGACAATTATTCTGATAATAACTATCAAAAACAAATATTGACACTATTTTGACATTTGTTTTGCTGGTAAATTAGATTAAAAATAATATGTTAATATGAAAGTTAAAGTTTAGACAGAGAAAATACTAAAGGAGATAAGAATGACAACTGTCAATTTAACGTTTTTTATGAATTTCCAATTTTCCTTAAAATGTTTAAAAACAGAACACAAAAACATTGGTTTTATAGAGCTCCGGAAAGGTTGAATATATTTATATATTCAGTTCCGACTTTATTAAGTTTGTTTAAAAACAAATTTTGAATAATTATTACAATAAATTTGGTCTTTTCCGTATTTCTTATAAATGTTTGTGAAGAAATGCAGATTATTTCTTTTTGGTATTTTTTTCCAAATGTAGGTAGAAAACTGTATAAAATGAAAAAATTGCTTTTAAATAATTTGAGAAAAATATCAATTTTGACATTTATTTGTAAATGTTGCCAGTCTTTCCGAAATTGTTTAAAAAACAAAACTTTGACAGTATTATGACAAGTATTTTGACAGAAAATTTGTCTCTTCACGTATTTGCATTAAATGTTTCTATATTTATAAGAAATGATGATTATTTTTCTTCTAGCATTTTACTGTAACTTTGTGCAATTTTTTGTAAGTAAAAAGGTAAAATGTATATAACATTGAAATCAAGCGTTTGAAATGTTCCAACTAACCAAGAAAAACAAAACTTAATTCGCAAGAATTCAATGCAAAAAAACATCCTAGCTGCGATTCAACCGAAAAGCAAAAAAATGCAATCTCAACCAATTGAACCTCGCTAATACCAACAGAAAAAAATCTTTAAGGAGATTTCAATGCGAGTCTACACAAGATACACGCGTCCATCCATACCCTCGAAAAGATCTAATTGGATAAGATTCGAGTCCTAGCGTATATTTAAATAACAGACTTTTAAAATCCGATCCACCTAAATGCCTATTCATGTGAAGAGGTTTACAACCAGAGATTTATATATATTTAAAAAGAGATAGGTAGATACACCGTAGAAGGCGTGCCAGACCGAGCCACTCGCCCGAGTGCAACAGAGACCAGATAATAGATAAAAACTTTTTTTTAATTCATTTTCCTCCTTATATATTCTTGAATGTACATTTTATATTATTCATTCTGCAGCGCCGCAAAGTGACCACTCAAAGCTGAAATTCTTCGAAGTTGAACAGAGAGTTCTTATGTTATGACTTGCAGACGCGAGTTTTTGTTTCTTTTATTTTATATTGAAAATTAATGTTGTATTGTGAGGACTGTTGAGTAAATACGAATTCTAACGCGACGGATTGATTGGTTATTACTGATCGTGACGCGAGAGATAAATATTTGGGAATAATTAGCGAAAATTATTATTTTTTTTAATTGGTTTTGAGAGGTTTGTTGTGCGCGCATGTTTGGAAACGTCACAAAAGTATTGTTTTTATTAGTTTATTTTTTTAGTGTATTGAAATATCAAACAGTTCTCTAACTCTATATATCTTTTTCTACCTACATTTGAAAAAATACTAAGAAATAATCGTTATTTCTTCCCAAACATTTATAAGAAATGCGGACAGTTATGTTTCGGGAGAAAAGGCTAAATGTCAATTATTAATGTACTTTTGCCAAAACAATTAAGACCGTTACATATCAGGTATAATGGAGTATATATTAGTTCCAAATTATATTTATTATTCAAACTAAAAACTAGTCTTTGCGTGAGTGATGTGCCGTTCGCAATAAATGGGTTCAATTGATTTTGGTAAAAAGGACTGTGCGTTTCGTTTTCGATTTTAATGAACGATCGTTCGCAATAGAACGGGTCTGCGAATGAACAGGTTCGAGCGGATCTATATGTGAACGAGATTTCAAATGAACTAGTTCATAAGCGTATTTAGAACGAACGGGCCAGTGAGTGAATGATTGGTCAGCAAAAATGTCAATTAACAGAGATCGCTACGCAGAAAATCGCGTCTCCTCTCGTTCAAAAGACCTGATCCTAAAGAGGAACGATGCGTTCACCAAAAGAACGATTTTGCCCTTCACATTATTCCTAGTTTGTTGATTTGGTGGTTCTCGGTCTAGCAAAACTTTTCATCACATTTTATAATGTGAAGAATGGAATAATTGTTTCAAACCTACATTACTTTCTATTAACACCTCTTGGCAACTTCATCACAGTCTTAAAACTTACGATAAACATTTTAAAAGTTTTGACAGTTTTATTACAAATATTTTGACAACAACTTTGTCAAAAACAAATATTTACTCTATTTTGACATCTGTTTCAATAGAATAATATATTTTTTATTACCCATGCGCGAAAAGTACTTCTTGACGTAGATTATTTAATACGAAAAATGTCACATCTCGTTGTATTTCCACATAACCTGGGTAACGCACGCAAATATTCAATATCGATAGGTTATATTAAAAAAAAAAAAAATAAAAAAAAATTAAATGAACACAATCAAGACCGCGATATTAAAAAGTGGCGTGAAATGTCAGAATTTTGTTTTCATTACAAAATAATAATAAAAATTAAAGAAAACGTTTTAAAATGAGTGTAAATTCTATGGTGATAGATAAGAGTTCTTAAAACTGTATCCATTATGCACAGGACTGGTTTAGTTTCAATACCAAGTTGTTGTCTATAACTCAAAAACTAGATAATCTACGAGCAAATCTATAAAGACAGATAAGACTAGATAGACTAGACAAACAGGAACTAGATAAACAAGACTAGACATACAAGAGTAGACACACAAAACTAGATAGACAAGACAAGACCAGATAGGCGAGACTAATCAGACAGGACTAGACAAACAGAACTAGACAGACAAGACTAACAGGAGTACATGAGTAAAGTACTAACTTTTCTCACATGTTTTGTTAACATTTCTTGAGAAATAAACCTGAATTTGAATTTGAGTAGACAGATAAGACAAACAGGACTAGACAGATAAGACTAGACAGACTAGACTAGACAGATAAGACAACAATTTTATAAAGAACATCCAAGGAGAAAAAAATCTAGCGTAGGCAACTCCTTTAGCAAGTGAATGTTCTTGTCGCAATCACGTTTAGGAATAAATTTGCTTTAAAGATAATTAGCAGAAATATACAGAGATGTGAAGCTTATTAAACGAGCAGCCAGCGCAACGTTTTATTTATTTGAAATTTGTTGGAATTACTTTATTTAAAGAACGAACAAGGTTGTTTTTGTTTTGTTTGAATGTTGGCAGTACGTAACTTCCTCTTTTGTGTCGACGGATGGGGGAGCTTGTAATTGCTGTCAGGTGAGTTTTACTTTTTCGATTTTCTATGGGAAATTTCGCGTATTGCACGCTGCAATTTATCACAGATCAAAGTTAGACTTGCCGGTTTCTTCCTGCGCCAATTGGTTTCGCCGGCGCTTGCCGTTTTTTTCCGCAATCCCTAAATGCATTTTGTCAAAAACTCGCACAAGTTTTTGTCGTATTTGTTACGTAGCCGCCTAGCTTGTTCTGATGGCAAGTTAAGATTTTCTTCTTGAAATATTTAAATCATCCGGTTGAAAATAATTTCGAAAGCAAGTCGAACTTATATAACTCATGAGATTTAACCTATGATTCGTGTTTAAATCAAAGTTTGAAAAACATATTTTTTGGATGGCCCTTGGATCCCAAACTTCTAAGATACATCCCCGGGCATGATTAATAAAAAATATTGTTCATGACACGGGCGAAATTGTCAATTTCCCTCTCGAGCGAATGTGCGCACGAACGAAGTGAATTTCGCTCTCGCGAAAAATTGACAACTTTTCGCCCTAGTTACAAAATATACTATTTGTTTATAGATACAAAATGACATAATTTTACAAAAAATGTTTTGGGACAGTTAATTATGTAAAAAAGGGACTTTTTACATAATTTGACAAAAAATACAATAATTTTTAAGCATTGAATATTTTTTTGCAATGTTGATAATCGTTTCGAGAAACATTTTCAAAACACATTTTTTGACAGTATTATGACAATAATTTTATCTCAAACAAATATTGGCAATATTTTTACATCAATTTTGTTAGTATGATATATTTTTGATTATAAATAATACGAAATGACATAATTTGACAAGAAATATTGATTTAACTTTGAGATAATGACACTTTGCACAATGACAAAATAATGACAATTGTGGGTCATAGAATAATTTATGTATTGTTGCCAATCGTTACGAGAAACATTTCAAATTTTGACGGTATTATGACAATTATTTGGTATCACCTCTTGTCAAGTTCAACACAGTCTTACAACTTAGTAATCCCTGTAAGTTGCCATTATTTACGAGAAACATTTTCCAAAAATAAGTTTGGACAGTTTTATGACATATTTTGACAAATTTTTAAAAAACCAAAATTGACACTATTTTGACATCTGCTTTGAAAGAATAAAATAGTTTTGTTTATAAATTATACAAAATAACATGATTTTAGAAAAAAATGTTGAGTTGACTTTGAGACAGTGACACTACCGTTCCTTTTTGACATAATTTGACAAGAAATGTGACAATTTTTGAGCATTGAATATTTTTTGCAATGTTACCAATCGTTTCGAGAAACATTACCGAAACACAAATTTTGACAGTCTTATGACAATTATTTTGACAATAACTTTCTGTAAAACAAATCTTGACATTATTTTGACATCTGTTCTGGTAGTATGATATATTTTTGATTATAAATAATACAAATTGACATAATTTGAAATAAAAAATTGACTTAACTTTCGGACAATGACACTTGGCACAATGAACAAAAATATGACAATTGTGGGTCATAGAATAATTTATGTAATGTTGCCAATCGTTACGAGAAACATTTCGAAAAAACAAATTTTGACGGTATTATGACAATTATTTGGTATCACCTTTTGTCAAGTTCATCACTGTCTTAATAATCCCAACTTAATAATCCTTGTAAGTTGCCATTATTTACGAGAAAAAAAATTCAAAAGCAAGTTTTCACAGTTTTATGATGACATATTTTGACAATAACTTTTTCAAAAACCAATATTAACACTATTTTGACATCTGTTTTGAAAGAATGAAATAGTTTTGTTTATAAATTATACAAAATAACATAATTGTACAAAAAATGTTGAGTTGACTTTGAGACAGTGACACAAAAAGTATGACATTTTTTGAACATTGAATATTTTTTTGTAATGTTGCCCATCGTTTCGAGATACATTTTCAAAACACGAATTTTGACAGGATTATGACAATTATTTTGACAATAACTTTATCTAAAACAAATATTGACAGTATTTTGACATCTATTTTGTTAGTATAATACATTTTTTTATCATAAATAATATAAAATTACATAATTTTCTAAAAAATGTTGCGATCTTTGAGAAAA
Organism: Phosphuga atrata; assembly: GCA_944588485.1. NCBI lineage: Eukaryota > Metazoa > Arthropoda > Insecta > Coleoptera > Silphidae > Phosphuga > Phosphuga atrata. The sequence continues at coordinate 12,181,859 of OX155895.1, read as the reverse complement.
TTACACTTATGCCATTTTTTGACATAATTTGACAAAGATTATGACAGTTTTGTGACATTGAATAATTTATCTAATGATGCCAATCTTTACGAGAAACATTTGTTAAAACACAAATTTTTACGTTATTATGACAATTATTTTGACAACGAGTGAACGAGTTTTCAAATGAACTGCTTTATAAGCGGAGTTAGAAACGAACGGGTCTGTGAGTGATTGATTGGTCAGCAAGAATGTCAGTTAACAGAAATTGCTACTTAGAAAATCGCGTGCATAAATTGCATTGTTTGCAGAAAATCGCCGCAGCTTATAATTTTGTTTGCAGGAAATCATCCCCCATCCATAGTTAAGTTTTCTTTCGAATTAATTAATAGAAGATGAAGAAAGAACTGATACGAAAGATAAACGATTCGTTAAAGACCCGTTCATCAAAAAGAACGATTTTGCCTAAAAGCCTATTGCCTATTTTGCCAAAAAGAACCTCCACATTTCTCCTAACGGGAAACGAGTTTGTTTATTTGGTGCTTCTCGGTCTAGAAAATTAACTTTTTTATAGTTTTTTGACCAACGTTTTGACAATAACTCTATCGAAAACATAAATGGAAATTATTTTGATAGAATGGCATCTGTTTTGATAGAATAATATATTTTTTATTACTCATGCATTAAAAGTACTTTCTTGGCGCACGTTTTTTAGTACGAGAAATGGCACTTTTGGTTGTATTACCACATAACTTGGATAACGCACGACAATATTCAATATCGCCAGGTTACATTAAAAAAACAATAAAATAAACACAATCAAGACCTCGATATTAAAAAAAGGACGTGAAAGTTTTTTTCATTACAAAGTTAAAATTAAAGAAAAAATTTTAAAATGAAAGTCAATTCTATCCTCCTATCCTATTCTATCATCCTTCTATCCTCTCGAGCGAATGTGCGCCCTCACTTCGTTCGTGCGCCCAATTTCGCTCTCGTGTCCAATTGACAACCTACCGCCCTAGTTACAAAATGTACTATTTGTAAAAATAAAAATTAAAGAAAACGTTTTAAAATGAATGTAAATTCTATCCTCCTCCCATCCTATTCTATCATCCTTCTATTCTCTCGAGCGAATGTGCGCACTCACTTCGTTCGTACGCCCAAATTCGAACGGGTCTGTGAGTGATTGATTGGTCAGCAGAAATGTCAATTAACAGAAATTGCTACGCTGAAAATTGTTTGCAATAAATCGCTTCTGCTTATAATTTTGTTTGCAAGAAATCATCCCCCATCCACCGCTTTGTTTTCTTTTAAATTTGTTAATAGAAATGAAAAGAACTGATCCCAAACATGAACGATTCGTTAACCCCTTGACATACAATGACGTCTCTAAGACGTCATGTATATGTGATAAGATCACATGTATATGGACATGTCAACGCACATTTTATTCGTATGTCAAAGGGTTAAAGACCCGTTAATCAAAAAGATTGATTTTGCCCTTACAATTTCTCCTAACAGGAAACAAGTCTGTTAATTTGTTGCTTCTCGGTCTATCAAATTCATTTTTCACAACATTTGACAATGCGAAGGACGGAATAATTGTTTCAAATCTACATTTTACTTTTTCACCACTTTATCACCTCTTGGCAGTTCATCACAGTTTTAAAAACTTTGCCGATTTGTAAATATTGGCTCCGAGCGCAACAGCACTAGCGCCAAATGTGATGAATGTGCGCACTCACTTCGTTCGTACGCCCAATTTCCCTCTCGTGTCCAATCGACAACCTACCGCCCTAGTTACAAATGTAAATGAATAAACTAATAAATAATACAAAATGACATAATTTTACAAAAAAATGTTTAGTTAACTTTAAGTTAACTTTAAAAGTCAACTCTAAAGTCATTAAGACAATGACTTTCCTTTTTTGGCATAATATGGTAAAAAATACAACAATTTTTGAGTATTGAATATTTTTTGCAATGTTGCCAATCGTTTTGAGAAACATTTTCAAAACACAATTTTTTACAGTATTATGACAATTATTTTGACAATAACTTTATCTAAAACAAATTTGGACAGTATTTTGACATCTGTTTTTATAGTCTAAGATATTTTTGATTATAAATAATACAAATTAACATAATTTGACAAAAAATGTTGACTTAACATTTTCACACGTCATTTTTTTGACATAATTTGACAAAAATTATGATAGTTTTGGGGCATTGAATAATTTATGTAATGTTGTCAATCGTTATGAGAAAAATTTCCACAAAAACAAATTTTGACGGAATTGTAACAATTATTTTGAACGAGTGAACGAGTTTTTAAATGAACTGGTTCAAAATCGATTTAGAAACGAACGGGTCTGTGAGTGATTGATTGGTCAGCAACAGAAATTGCTACGCAGAAAATTGTTGGCAGTAAATCGCTTCAGCTTATAATTTTGTTTGCAGGAAAACATCCACCGTTTTGTTTTCTTTTGAATTAATTAATAGAAATGAAACGGTTCAAACATGAACGATTCGTTAAAGACCCGTTCATCAAAAAGAACGATTTTGTCGTTCACATTTCTCCTAAGGGGAAACAAGTTTGTTAATTTGGTGCTTCTCGGTCTAGCAAATTCAATTTTTATCACATTTGACAATGCGAAGTACGGAATAATTGTTTGAAATCTACATTTTACCTTTTCGCCACTTTATCACCTCTTGGCAGTTCATCACAGTTTTAAAACTTTGCCGATTTGTAAATATTCGCTCCGAGCGCAAAAGCACTAGCGCCAAATGTGACACTTTTAACAACTTCATGACCAGTTGCGTTATTATTAAGCAAATATTTGTGTGTATTGACATGTATGATAAATTAAAAAGTGTTTTACTTAATTGCTTAAGTATTTTACTTAAAAACTTAAATTATTTTACATTCAATCTAATGAAGTGTATAAATTGATAATGGATTCAAGGTCAAAATATTGGCTATATCTTACTTATGTGTACCTTTAGAGCGAAACAAACTCGAAAATGGTTTTCAGCACTTCCGGGTAACCAAAAAAATTTCCTTCGGGTAACAAAAAAAAACACCGCGAGAAAATTTTCCAAAAAATTCGTCAAAGAAAATCATTTCGTTCGAAAAGAATGTGCTTTCTCGGTTTTCCTCATTTTTCTCAAGAACGGCAAACAGCACCGAAATCTTTTTCGGCAAACAGAAATTACCCGACAAGACGAACAAGTGGATGTGTAAATTCTACGGAAAGATTCAATTATTCATCGAGAAAACTAAAATTTTACGATTCTAGATTTGATAAGTCGATATCTCAGAAACGGTTGCAGATAATCAAAAATGGATTGCGGCATTGTTTTCAGAAGGTCATTTTCCTGTTGACACTTAGATTATCCGCGGGAAACTTAGTACTTTCCAAGATCTCTACTCGAGCGCCGAAATTTCTTAAAATTTTAATCAATTTTAGCAGGCGATAGTGAACGCAAAGAGCTAGCGAAATATAACTTTCATATTTGTAATTAGCAGCAAAAATTCTCTCAGAGAGGTTTTTAAATTTTGCTGTAACTCAAAAAATAACGATTTTATCAAAATAGATTTTGTTGTATTTCGTCGTTTCTGCGGTATCGATTCCCGTGTCGATGGTATTTCTTAATCGAAATCTGCCTAAGGAATATTATATATACTATATTATATAATTTTGGGACGTTAAATTGATTGGTGGAGAGTAGAAGTCTCTGTGGTGAGCCGTGCAAAAGTTATGACAGCGTGAAATCTGCCGGAAATGCGAGATAGTGTATTTTAGTGTATATATTGTATGTTTTATTAAATTAATAATTTTTTGTTTTTGCCTGTTTTTATACACTATTATTGGAGACGAAGTTCTCTTTTTGGCCACGGGTGGCACTAAGCGCGGTTATGCACGGGACGAATATTGGGTTCCAAACTTACGTGTTAACGCCACCGCCGCTATATATTAGATCGAGAGTTCACTCTGCCGCGCGTATGTTGTCTTGAATTATCTGTCTGCTTCGCGGCGGGCAACCTAATCTAACCGGGGTAAAAATTAAAGTATTTTGAGTTTTAAAAATGTTTTATTTTATGATTTATCATAAAAATTTGAGGTGTAGATTGACGGCATTTAAAAATGTAGCGGTGATGGCGTTAATACGTAAGTTCCATCAAATCTTATTAAATATCAAATAAATATTAATTTTGGTTATATTTTTTATGTTTTAAAATTAACTAATTTATGTTTGAAAATAACTGTAAGTAGAAATAAATAATTATGTTTTCTCAATAGTTCTGTGACACTTTTAACAATCTCCTCAATCGCAAGAAATAAATTAATCCGTCGATTCCAGTTTAAGAAAAGTGTTTCACAAGAAATTTCTAATGTATCTTTATCTAATAAATAAAAAACCGATATTCTGAAAACCCGTTATAACCACCTGCTCATTACAAACATTATCAACCGCTCTACATACTAATAACAATTATTTATAATACCCAACGACTTTTATAGAAATCCATAATTTAAAACCAGATTGAAAGAAAAACACAAATTGATGATCGTGAATTTCAAAAGCTTCTCACACAATTAATTCGTATATTTTTTTCATTTCAATCAATTTGCATAAATCTCGTTATAGATCCCATCCGCGTTCCTAGCGGAATCGCCGAAACGTTTCGACAAAAGTGGAACGAAGTCACGCCTAAGGCTCGAGGAGAGAAACATTTATTCTTTTCGGTGAGACGGCCTCGAGGCGGCAAAAGCCCATTGTTACTATTCCACTGATTTCTGTGGGAATTTTCAATTCGGAAATCCGTAATTAGACACACTATTTCTTTTTAATCTAACATTTGAATAAATTTACACAAAAAATGTAATATAAGTTACATTTTAATTGTGTATTTTGGAGTACGAATTTTAAACGCATAGATGGTTTATTCAGTTTTTTCCTAAACATTATTAAATAAATTAAGATGATTTTTTTTTTATTATATGAAGACATTGCGTGGTTTTAGAGGTTGCCAAGTTTAAGCGTTCGTGGGAAACAGGTATATAATGTGTAGTAAAATTATGTTTGCTCTAACTCGACGTAATCGGAATGGAGATATCTGGATGGTGAGGGAAAGACAGAGAAGGAGAATCTGGGCGTACTGCTCGCTTCGAGAACTTACTAATCTACTTTCCAAGACTTGTATACCTGCCATTGTTGCCGACTTTTTTTATATAAAAAAACATCCCTAAATTGCTCAAGTCCATTCACTAACGACTAAGAAATTTTAGCGCGAACATATTTTTTACTTCCATTCTTTCCTTGTCTTCCAATATTCATTAGCTAAATAAAATTGACTTAAATTTAATATTTTGACACTAAAATTTACACAACTAATATTTTGAAATTTTGGGTGACATTGCGGAAATAGCACTAAAATTATGATAATTATTAAAGTCGTAATCAAATTTCAAATTCAATTTATTTTCATAATCAAGTTATAGTACATAAAATACATGTAGCCAACAGAAATTTGTCACAATAACAAATAAACAAAATGAAAATCTACAATAATAACATATTGAATAAATATTAAATAAATATATTCCAAAAGCTTATTTGAGCTAAAATTTTGCTCTCAAGAAGTCTTCTATGACATAAGGTTCTATCTCATTAATATATTTGAACACTTTTTCCTTGAATGTTCCAATATTTCTGCAATCCTTTAAGTGATTTGGCAGGCAATTATATAATTTTATAGCATCTTGTCGTTACAACTTTTATGTCATCAACTTTATCTACCATCTATAATTTCTTTTTCTTTAGAAAATATTTATAAAACAAGGTTTTTAAATAGTTGTAGATAATGATGACTAGGCAGATTATAATCAGTTGCATTGTTCCAAAAAATTAGTTGATTGATTTGATGACTTGTTGCATTTCAACAAGCTCTTAGTTCTGAAATTAAATTTGTGCCGAGGAGTTGCTAATGGATTAATGGAATTGTCCGTAGAAATCTTTATCTTAATTCCTCCGCCGACTAATTCGGTACGTGTGTAGACGTATAGACAATATTAATGTAATGACAAGGCGTTCCGTATGGTCAATCAAAACAAAACGCATTAAGATAACAACAGAGCGGCTTCGGATCGCTTATAATGGCCCGAGATTGCCGGAATGAGCTGCAGATATTATTCGACCTTAGCGATGCAAGGACATGTATTATTTCGAATTGAAATGTTTTCAATCATTTTTTTTTTGTAAAATGTGGAAAAAATTTAAATGGGTTTTTGTGGATCCTTTACAAACTAATCTTTGTGTTTATCAATTTGATGACAAAATTTTACAGTTGATTTTATGACAGTAAATTTTATAACAGATTCTAATATTTTTTGTTAAAAAATTGCATCGAATATTTGATATCGAATATTTTAGATTTTAGAATTTTTAAATTTGATTATTCTTAAAATGTTTGTCTAATTTGTAATATATGATTTTTTAGACAAATTTCATTTGCCAAATTACTAAGAGAGGAAATTTGCTACAAATCTCATGTTGAAACAACTACTTACTGGCTAATACCACACCGGATATTGAATTATATACAACAGACATTTGCATGTTTTTATTGGGCCCGAAAAGTCAGAAGCAGTGCAACTAACTGGACTGAGGAGAATAAATACAATCAAATGTAAAATCCAAGACACCTACATAAGTCCAAAGTCCTAAATTACATATCTCGGTGTTGTAATAGACAGGAGACTCTCCTTCGCACTCCACGTTTCCAGAGCAACAGAGAAGGGGTTGAAAGTGTAAGCGGCCATCCTGCCAAATGTAAAGGGGCTAAAAAGCATGTATGATATTGGGCGCTGCCGTTCCATCGAATATTCTATTTGCCGCCCCAATTTGAGAAAAAAGTATAAGCATTTACAGTAATGCGAAGAAGTTATCAATGTACTAGTTTTGTAATTAACAAGCACTAGATAAATATCATTTTTTTAAGATAATTTCTTTCTATTTTAAAGTAAGTGAATAGCCATTTTTAGAAGCGTTTTCAAATTTTTCTCTTATCAGTACAGCTTTGCTGTTTGAATTACAAATTGGAATACAATTACATGAACTTGGACACGTCGTGCATGTCTGGCGGGGTTAAGTTTTAGAAATACATGAACTTAGTTACTGTGGTTGATTTATATGATAATTGAATATTAGTGAAACCATACTAATTATAGATTTAATCATATAAACTTATTAAAGACGAAATATAGCCTATATAAATATATTCAACCTATTCGTAGCTCTGTAATATTAAGTCTTATTATGACTATGAACAAATTTCATATTGAACACTGACAATGCTATAACAATGTTATTTATCTAGTGCTTGCTAATAACATTAAAATGTACTAGTAATAATATGCAAATGTCTGTTGTACAATTCAATATCCTGTTGTTTCAATATGAGATTTGTTTTGTTGTTTTAAAAGACTTAATATTATAGAGCTACGAACAGGTTGAATATATTATTATATACTATAGGTTTTAGTTTCTTTGTGTTCTATGGAAGTTACATGGAAGTTTAAAAACAAAAGTTTGTAATAGTATATTAATGGACGAGTTCAGTAAGCGCGATTACAGCACGCGTCCAAGTTTGCTTTGGAGTTTTCTAATGGACAAGTGCTGAAAAACGCCTTACGAACGAGTTTTTATAGTATTTTTCTATTTTGCGCCCTTTTATGCCATTTCTAAATAAAAAAATCGCCGATATACATTGAGAAAATTGTATCGCACTCGGCGAGCCATTACCGCACGCATATGATTGCTGTTATATTAATTAGTCCATTACAGACGCAAAGTAGAAAACATTTTTTGCAGCTAATATTTGATATTTCACAAATCAATCATATTTTTATTATCTGACAAAAACTCCATTTTTTTGTGCTCATGCTCCATGCTATTTATCAAAGCTATGTTATTTTTGGAACGAAGTTCCTTAGGGAGGTCTCGGTAGGAGTGATTCGGCAGAAAAAGTTACGTTACGTTATACGCCTATCTCTTTCTCTCAGTGTATATTTATATAATGTGTGCTCTCTCTGTTTCTTTCGCAGAGTGACAGATTTTGTTATATGACTAAAAATAATAAAATAGACCTTTGCAGTTAGTTTCGGAGCTGTAACTATCTTAGTAACTTAGCAATCGACAGTTGAATATCGCTAATTATAATGTTTTAGAAAAATGGAAACTTTTACAAAAGCTTCTGGAAATTTAAAAGTTTGAAGACTTAAAAGTCTTTAATAAAATCTATAAACTAGATAGTAAATTTTAGCTAAATCTTGCAATTTCTAAGCTGTAACTATTTTAGTAACTCAACTTCATATGTCATTTATGACAGGTTAGTAAAGCGCATGCGCGTCCGTCAAGTTTAAAAGGTGGGAATATGAAAGTTTCGGGCACATTTTGTTATTTTCACTGGTTATACGTCAAAAAGTGCCCGAAAATCATGGCGGAAATTGACACATGCGCACAAAAAAATTTCAGCTATGAAAAAGTCTATTTGATGTGTTGATTTTCAAAGCAACTGGTCTTGGGCCGCAAGTTGGACACTCCTAATCTAAATCAAATACTCAACTACACATGTGTCATTTATGACAGACTAGATTATTTTCGCACACATTTTTTGCCACCGCAAGTTTTGATGCATTATAATAATCTCGTCTATACACTAAATAATTGGTGAATTTTACAATTAGTCTAAATCTACAGACTAACTGCTTGCGTAGCGAAATTTGCAAACTTTTACTCACAATTTGGTGTCTGAAATAAATGAATGAAAATGCCATAAGATAATGTATAAATTGCAATGATAAAATGCAAGATAAGTTGAAATGCGGCCCAAAACAAAACCGACAATTTTTTTCATTCATTTATCAAATTGCCGCTTTTGTTTCGCTCCGCATTTCAACTTATCTTGCCCCAGTTTGACAATTTGTTTTTCATTTATTTACTAAATTTTGGACCGCATTGCATCTTGTCCGTATGATGCACAGTTTGAATTTGCTCATTAAATTAACCATTCTATTGCCGTTCTATTTTAAGCCGCATTGCAACTTGTCTTGCGAGCGCAGTTTGGACACCCCTGACCTAAATCAAATACTCAACCACATATGTCATCTGTCATATATGACAGATATTTTAGCAAATCCTTTAACATCGATGTGGACGATAGGCTTTATCTTAAATACTTAGTTCACCTTTAATAGTAGCCAATAAAATAGATACAGTCTAAATAATCCACGACAGAAACTTTAGTCTTGTAATTACGCTGCAAAATCGACTTTGTCTCCCCAGAAGAGTTCTGGGGGGTTGCGAAGGCCTGGAGTCAGAAAGGATGGAAGTGGAACTTCGTTCCTGACGGGGGTCCCCTGACCGCATACGTTTATTTGTATATTTTACGAATTGAACACAACACAAATTTTACTTTGTGTTATTTATAGCAGATACTATTCGATATTTCAATTTACATATTTTATGACTATGATATACTTACAAAAACTAAACTACTAACAAAAAATTGTTACATGATTATAAAAATATTTTTTTAAAAAACCTTCTTCTTTCTACTCGCACAACAAAATAAACACATTATAAGTAAATTATTGTATTTGAAGGATGCCATTATTATAATCGTATATAGTCGTATAAGTATCAAAATCGTGCGTAAAAGTCCAATGTAAATCAATTGGAGTTTCATTATTAAACGATTTTTGTTTGTTGTTTCTATGGCAACTACCCGCGTCACTAAACAAAAAACATAGACGTCGTGAAAATAAATTTGCTGACGTATATTAAAATTGGATTAATTTTTCTTATTTTGGATCAAAAAGTCTCGATTTATCTGGCTCTAATATAACTTAACCTAACCATAACCTAATCTAGATTAAATCTAGGTTAACTTAGATTACGACCAGATATTGTTCCCGTCAATGTGCGTTTTTACTAGTTAGTCATTTTCGCCACGTTTTGTCACTGAACCTTCTTACCTTATTGTATCAGGGTTTTGAAGTATTTTCAAGTGTATCTATCAAAATTACAATTTTTCCAAATTATCGGTAAGAAGCAATTATAGTAGATTGGATAATGTATGTATGTATGTATATGTATTAATACACGTTAAAGCACCACGTTAGTAATGTAGATATACGTTATAACATAATGTATGTCATTCACATGTGTGAAAGGCTTTTGTACTTTGTGATTAAACTTTGCAACTCATGCACAAAAGCCATTCTTCACACACTTGTCTCATTAACTACTATTTTTAAAACATGGCTCAACTTGAATTTGACTTTTAACAGGTTGACTGCCATGTGCGACACATGTGGTACACACCTTCTTTGATACTGACGCCACGCGTAAAAAGTTCCGTGAAGCCAGGTATTTTTTTTCCAGAACTCTTATTTTCGAGGTTCAGTATGTTATCGTATGAGTCACAACATATGAGTCTAACATTGTAGGGTAGGATTAAGTCAATTTAATTGCGTGTAAATTGCGGAATTTAGAGAAGCGATATTAGCAGATATGATGACAAAACACAATGATGGTGATAGAACAGGTTACTTACGATTTCATTTATTAGAAAAAGTGAATATGAGGAACCGTTGTGCAAGATGTTATAAAGACATTGCTCTCATGCTAAACAGAAAATTGGTTCAAAAGCAAACTCCACGTGTTTGGACCAAATGTCCGGTGCCGTGTGCCAGTGCAGTGGCTCACTTGCTTTGTTGTTGGTTTAAGGTGTGCCCCCCATCTGGTACTCGAAACGTTTTTGGCAATGCTGGTAAAAAACATGTGGCAGTCAACCTGTTAAATTTGACAATAAAAGTTTGACAGCTTGTAGCATTTTTTGAACAAATTCTATAATTCATGAAATATTTTTATTGTATTTTATAAAACAAAAATAAAATTATCTTTGAATTTGACTGAAGACAAATTTTGAATATGAAGTCAAATATGATACACGATATGACATACTCGTGTGTGAAAGGCTTTTGTACACTCATTGCGATTAAACTTCGAAACTCATGCACAAAAGCCCTTCTTCACACACTTGTCTCATAAACTACTATTTTTAATACATGACTAAACTTGACTTTTAAATTTGACCATAAAAGTTTGACAGCTAAATTTTTTTGGATAAATTCTATGATTCTTAAAATATTTTTATTGTATTTTATAAAATTATCTTTTGTGAATATAACTGAAGTCAAATTTTACAACTGATATTGTTTTTCTAAATTGAACATTTGTTCATGATATTGTTTTTCTAAATTTATTATTATTTATAAATTCTTTTTGAATCAGGATGTACTTTTCCGTTTGTTTTTTAATTTCCTATAAATTTGATAACAAATGTTTGACAGCTTGACAAACTTATGACAAATATATATGACAGTTATTTTCTATGATTAATTATTTAAATTTTATACACTATAATCTCGGTAATTCGACCGTTGGTTAATCGGACGAAACGTCCAGTAATCCGGCTATCTGGAGACCGCTCGCGCTCTTCCCTCCCACCACTCTTTCTGATAATCCGACGGTTGTCTGGTGCCATATGCAGAGCCCCCCCCCAATTTTAGGCCCCTTCCCACATCCGTTGAAAAGTAAAAACTTAGGGAAAGAAAAAATTATAGTTTTTGTTATGGTATTAAATATTTACTCAATAAGTAAATTTACTTAACAAATGCTTTTCGCGCTTTAGCATTAGCAAATTCGCTTACAATTTGGTTGGAATCTTGGAAAGTGGGGCCCCATGAATTATGAGGCCCATGGCAATTGCCCCTTCTTTGTGACATATTTATGACATATGTGCTTAGCAGTTCTCATTTTCCATTTTTGCTGTTAAATTTGACTCTTATGCTCTCATTCGGGCTGATTCTGCAAGAGAGACGATAAAAGTTCATTAAAAATACGCCGTAAACATTTTTCTATTTACGATAAAAATTAAAATAAATAAATTAAATAATAGAGATATTGTAATAGTCTACACTATTTTATTGATTTATTTTTAATATTTTCATTACATTAGTTGAAATAAAGATTTTTGCAATTAACTTTTTTATTACTTATGCGTTAAAAGTACCATCTTGGCGCACGTTTTTTAGTGCGAGAAATGATACTTTTGGCTGCATTACCACATAACTTGGGTAACGCACGCAAATATTCAATATCGCTAATTGTAAGTACCTTGGAGTTGTAATAGACAAAAACCTCACGTTCGGCCATCACATTACGTATGTCGCCGCCAAAGCCCAGAGAGCGGCGCTGTCTCTGTCTAGACTGATGCCCCGTAAAAATGGGCCAACTGAAAAAAAAGACTGCTTGCTACGGTAGCAGAATCTATTATACTGTAAGCCGCCCCCATATGGATGCGGGCATGTATGTACAAAAAATATACAGGAAAACTCCTTCGCGTGCAAAGAACTCTAGAGCTAGCCATAGGCCATAAGAAGCCATAAGAATCCATAAGAATCTACAAAACTGCTGCGACGGAAACGCTGCGTGTGTTGGCAAGGATGATCCCGTTGGATCTACTTGCAAACGAGAGAGGAGAGACGTACGGTGCAGACCCTGACCGGAAGAAGAAAGGCAGAGAAGATAGTATCGAGAGGTGGCAGGAAAGATGGGACAAGGTTAATACAAGCGCCGGGACGCACAGACTAATCCCTAAAATCAAGGACTGGTACCAAAGAGAGCAAGGCGAGATAACATTCCACTTAGCGCAAATGCTTACAGGACACGGCTGCTTCGAGTCCTACAAGGTGAGAATAGGCAAGAGCACATCATCCGAGTGCTTATGCTGCAAGGCTGATGAGGACAACGCCGAACACGCGTTCTTCAAATGCCCAAAGTGGAACGAAACTAGGCAAATAGCTGAAGATTGCATAGGCAAAAAAGTAACTGCGGAGAACATAATAGTGGAAATGCTACAAAGTAAAATGCTACAGTAAATAACTGGCAAATTTCACATTAGATTTGTTTTGGTAGTTCTAAAAAGACTCAATAAGATTATAGAGCTTCAAAAAGGTTGAATATATTCATATATTCAAGCTGTGTTCCGTCTTTATTAAGTTTTTACAAATATAGTTACAATAATTTAGTTTATAAGATGATTATTAAATCCAGCTTTAGTCAAATCTTAATATTAGATAAAGCACAATTAAGTGAAGTCTAAAGCGTTGCAAGCGTTTTAAAGTCATATAGTTAGTAACGTCTATCAAGTGTTTCAATTAGTCAAATGTGAGCCAAGTCTTATCACTGGTCAAGAGTCATTCAAGAAATTAGTCAAGTTTTAGAAACAATCTATTGTCATTTTAGTCTAATAATTTAACAATCAAACTTCATGTTAAACAAGCCTAACTCTTAGACAAGACAAACAAGGCTAGACATACAATACTACACAGACAATAGTAAACAAACAAGACTAGACAGACAAAACTAAACAGACAAAACTACACCTACAAGACTAGACGGACAAGACAAGACGGAAAAGGCTAGACGGGGGAGACTAGACGGACAAGACTGGGAGAACATGAGTAGATGGCAAGACAAGACGTACGAGACTAGACGGCCAAGAGTAGATGAACAAGACTAGACCGACAAGACTAGGCGTACACGACTAGACGGCAAGACTAAGCGAACTAGACTATACGGACAAGGGTCCGTCAGTTTTTAGAAAGGGTCGCTCCACCATTGATGCTATGCGAATAATTAAAAACAAGGCAAGAGAGACGAAAATTTTTGCGCAATGGTTAGCTAGAGGTCCAAAATGCCTTCAATAGGGCGTCTTGGAAGGGTATCGTAGATGATCTTAAAGCAAGAAACATATCTACATACCTAATAGAATTGATATGCAGTTACTTCACCAATAGAACAATGCTGATGGGACATAAACACTCAACCGAGGTGACATGTGGTGTACCACAGGGGTCTATATACTCGGTCCACTGCTGTGGAACGTTCACTACGACAGTGTAATAAAGGTGGAGGAAGTGCAGCAGGTAGTTACCCTAGTAGGATATGCGGACGACCTAGCTGTAGTCGCCTGCGGGCGAACAGGGACCTCACTAGAAACTAAAATAAATACCGTAATCCTTGAAATTCAAAAGGAAATGAAGAAGAAAAAGCTTCAGTTAGCCCCCCAGAAAACGGAATGCGTACTGTTGGTGGGTCCGGCGAAGTTAAAGGAGATAACCATACAGATCGACGGAATAATAATTAGCACCAGAAGAGTCTCAAGTATCTACTTTGACCACAATATGAGAATGACCAAACATGTCGAAAACATCGCAAAAAGGCGGAAGATTTATCGACCAAACTGTTTAGGGTAATGCCTAACGTGGGGGTGCAAGAAGCAGTAAAAGGAAAATACTTGCATCTGTAGTGTACTCGATAATGTTGTATGGGGCGCCAAACTGGAGCGAAACCAAAAATTTGCAAAATATAGAAACATAATGGAAAGTGTTCAAAGGCAGTGTCTTCCTTTGAACACTTTCCATTATGTTTCTATATTTTGCAAATTTCTTGGTTATAAGAATATGCAGCGCATACCGCACCACGCCAACTGCAACACTCCAAGTGATCGCCGGAGTACCGTCAATAGAATTACTGGTGGACAAACCACGGCACAAATAAAAGAAGAAACTAAAAGGAAATGGCAGGAGAAATGGAATGAACTGCATAATAAGGGTGAGTGCACCAAAAAAACTGATCCCGGATATAATAAAGTGGACAAACAGGAAACATGGAGAGATGGGATACCAAATCACACACATTCTGGGTGGCCATGGCTGTTTCACAGCCTACCTCAAACGGTTCCATCTGCAGCAATCGGAAGACTGCACCTACTGTGGGGAGGCAGACACAATGGAACATACCGCTTTCTACTGCTCCCGCTGGACAAGTGAAAGACTTGAGATGGAGGTACACATAGGAGAGACCTTAACCAACAGGAACGTGCCGGTACTCATGCTGAGGAGTGATGAAGACTGGAAGGTTGTAGAAAAGGATATGAAGAAAATTATTGATAAAAAGGAAACGGAAGAAAGAAGAAGGAATAAACAACCAGTGAGAAAGAAATATTATAACAGCCCTCCCTTGAAGAAATGCTTTTGCGATGCCGACGGATACAGGGAGCATTCTAGGGGGACCATTCGATCCAGCTAGTGCTGGACCGTTAGATCCAGCTAGTGCTGGACCGTTAGATCCAGCTAGTGCCATTCGATTCAGCTAGTGAAGGACAAGACTACACGGGCATGACTAGACGGACAAGGCTAGATGGACAGGACTTTTTTTAAGTGTTTTGGAGAAGCTCTCACTATACCCCACCACCCCGGTATCGCATGTTTCGCATTCATTCTGTAGTTTTTGCCTCCCCGACCGGGACCCGACTCCCGCTTGCCAGGCGGGTATGTTGTCTACAACTACACTACCGTGGAGGACAGATGGACAAGGCTACACCGACACGACTAGATGGACAAAACTAGACGGACAAGACAACACGCACAAATCTAGATGGAGAAAACTAGACGGACAAGATTCGACGGACAAAACTAGACGGGCAAGAACAGACGGACAAAATTAGACGGACAAGATTATACGGAATTGACTAGACGGACAAAACTGGACGGTTAAGACTAGACGAACAAGACTAGACCGGTAAGACTAGAAGGGCAAGACTAGAGGGGCAAGACTAGGCGGACGAGACTCGACAGACAAGACTAGACAGACAAGACTAGACAGATAAGACTAGACAGCCAAGACTAGACAGCCAAGACTAGACAGACAAGACTAGGCAGACAAGACTAGACAGACAAGACTAGACAAACAAGACTAAACAGACAAGACTAGACAGACAAGACAAAACAGATAAGATCAAACAAACAAGAAGACTGGATAGACAAGACTCGATAGACAAAACTGGACCGACAAAACTAGACACATAAGAATAGACAGACAAGGCTATACAGACAAGACTAGGCAGAGAAGACTAGACAGACAAGACTAGACAGACAAGTCTAGACGGACAAGACTAGATAGACAAGCCGAGACAGACAAGTCTAGATAGACAAGTTTAAACAGACAAGTATAGACAGACAAGTCTAGACAGGCAAGTCTGGACAGACAAATCTAGACAGACAAGTCTAAACAGACAAAACTGGATAAACAAGACTAGACATATAAGGCTTGATAATGTCTGCATTTAAAAATATTATAGATAGTTGGGATCATTAGACACACTAGGCCAAACTGTTCTGCAAGGTTTAAATAGGGTAATAAACTAGATAAACTAGATCTGTTTAGACTATGATATTTTGACAAGATAAGTAATGCTAAGCTGAGTAATTGAACTTTGATCGTCAATAAAACACGTTAAAAACAATTTAATTTAAAAGCTCAGCGTCTACTCTGCCAACTAATTAATAAAATCTCGTTATAGGCGTTCACGAAGCGCGGGTGCAAGTGTCCGGATAGATTTAGTTAGCGAGGGAACTAAGTGACTAGTTATAGGCGGCGCGCGCGTTCTTATAGATTAATAAAAATCTTGGCACGGCGAGAACTAATTGGAAGCTCAATTAGACGTGGGGCTCGTTGTCACGTGACAAGTAATGATTATCGGCGATGCCATCAGCGCTGGCCTTGTCCGGCCGGTAGCCTTAAAAGAAAACACACCTCTATCTCGGATCTTTCGACCTTTCAAAATTAATGCACTCGAAAAAGCTCTTAAGTGAATATTACTGTGGGAACTTTTTTTTTAATTTTTACGAAAATTACATGGAAATGACAAAGTTTCGTTTTTTTTAACAAACAACTGAAAGCTCAAAAAAGTTGATTATGATGTTGGGTAGAGATGAGAAACAGTGATGTTTTCGTAAGTACAACTCATCAAAACAATTGAATTGGTATTTTGTATTCATGCAGGAAGTTAGAACTGTTGAGGTATTGAATTGATAAATTTAGACGACAATGGAAGCATAGAAAATACTGAAAAGACTATTCAACATAAATAAGATTGCTCATATATGTGGAAGTATAATGGCTTATGGCAGATATTTTTATCAACTTCTTAGTATTTTATGTGATAATTGTAATTCAGCGAAAATATATTCTCAAATTATCACACACGCATCATTCTCAAATTATCAACCAGCAAAATAACACAAATTTAAATTGTTTGTGTATTTGACAAATTTAAACTTAATAAAGTCGGGACACCTGAATGAAGCCTGAATATACAATATTGCCCATAAAGCCTGAATATATAAATAAAATAATATATAAATAAGCCTGAATATATAAATAAAAATATATTCAAGCTTTACGGAGCTCTATAATATTACCGAGTCTTTTTAGGACTACCAAAATAAATCTCATGGGATTTGTGTTGTCTCATGAGATTTACCAAAACAAATCGCATGAGATTTGTTTTGGTAGTCCTAAAAAGGCTCACAATTAATATAGTTTTTTGGGACTATTGTTGTGCCTCCCACCTGGAACTCTATCTCTCCGTAACTTTTCCTACCAGAGAGTATCACTATTTTCGTTTTTTCTGGGGCGAGCTGGAGTTGTTCCTTTCTAGCCATTCAGATATTCTATGGAGTGCTTCATTTGTCTTGTGGGTTAGTTCCTCTCCCGTTTTGGCTGTGGTTACCACTGCCAGGTCGTCAGCAAATGCTATTGTTTCAACTCCTTTAGGCATATCTATACTGAGTATGCCGTCGTATAGCACGTTCGAGAGTAGAGGGCCCAAGACCGAGCCTTGTGGCACACCACATGTCATCTCAGTCCACTCTCGTGGCATTAAATAATTCCGAAGCTCTGTAATATTATTGAGTCTTTTTTTGGACTAACATAACAAATCTCATGTGAAATTTGACAGTTAATTGTAGATCTTGTTTTGTTGGTCCTAAAAAGACTCCATGATATTATAGAGCTTCGGAAAGGTTGAATATATTTACATATTCAGGCTGTGTTCCGTATTTATTAAGTTTATATGATTATCTATAATATAGTATGGTTTTACCAATAGTATATTTGTAGAAAGAGAAAAATAAAGAAATAGAACGTCTTACGGTGTGTCACGTCTAGGCATTGCAATCCGGTATCATTTTCAATCCGGCCGGATCCTGCCGCCGGATTCAGCGATCTGGCCGTATCCGGCCACCGGATCCACCGATCGATGGAATTAAATCTAACATAATAAACTTTACTTTAAAAAAATATATAATATCTATTTAAATGTCTATATAGTTTAATCAACGTACTGTACGTTTTGTGCGTCAATAACGCGTTCCTATATTTTAAAACTCAACCTCTAATTACCGTATCCGGTTTTCCGGATTGCAATCCCTAGTCACGTCTTGTCTTGCCTGCCTTCTCGTCTTGTCTCACCTCTAATTCTATTTATTTATTTCTTGACTATCTAGTTTGTCTGTCTGACCATATTTCTCCATAAGTTTAAGAATCATTCACTCGTTTTCAAATGAAGGATGTTTCCGGCTAATTTATATGTTTGGCTAAGTCGTAGCTTCGAACAAGTTAATTATACATCTGCCTTGCTGGTATGATACTAAATCTTAAGAGGACGTATTATATTGATCGAGGTAATATCACTATTTGCATGCTGTATCAAATGATTTACCGCAAGGTAAACTACCTTGCTATAGCTGCTCAAAACGCATTCCACTCACCCACTCAAAATTACAAAGCGGCTGTAATATTTGACCCCAACTGATATCACTCAAGAGATAACGTAGATATTATTTTAGACTTACATAGTTTTAGAAAAGCTTGATTTATTAATCAGTTCTAGTACTCAGGGTACTCTAATAGACCTTTTCATAGTTTCTTTGTGCGCAAAAATGTGCCAAAAAATGTGTCAATTTCCGCCATGTTATACTTCAAAAAGTGCCCGAACTTTTGTATGTATAACTAAATATATGCCCGAGGCTTTGATATTCCCGCCTTTCTGGAGTTAATATATTAGAGATATTATATTTTAAGACGCGATTTAGATTTAATTGGATTAATAAACATTGTAAATTGTGTTTTAAATGACAAAGTTTCATTTTAAATTTCGTTGAAATAATATTATGAGTTTTAATAATTCCCGCCTTTCAAATTTGGCGGATGCCCATGCGCTTAACTAACCGCCAAAAAGGTGCATTTTCATGCTGACGCTCGTTTCTAGCGTCAAATTCGGTCATGTGGCGAGAATTTAAAATACGCGCCATCTAGAAAGAATTGTAGCGAAAAATTCTAGCGTCTAAAGTCAATTTAGACAGTATCGAAATTTCGTGAATATATTAATCGAGAAAATAAACTTAAATATAACTTAGCAAACCTCTTTAACAAACCTCTAACTAATTTATCATCCGGCTAATAAGAGTTATAACTGAATATCCGCCCTAACGTTTATGGCCAATTTTTAATTTCTAATTTCATCTAGTCGTGTCTAGTTTTGTTTACTACATACTTATCTAAACCTTTATTGTAGTCTAATCTTGTTTGATGGATCTAGTCTCGCTTGACTGACCTAGTCTTATGTAGTGAATAGACTAAACATAGGCTTATCTGATCTTCTCTAGTCCCGTCCACTTTCGCTTAGTATTGACGAGTATTGTCTAATATGGTCTAAACTTGCCTAATGTTGTCTTGTCTTGCCTAGTGTTATCTAGTCTTGTTTTATCTGGTCTTGTCTGATCTTTGTAGTATTGTCTAGTCTTGTCTGGTTTTGTCTGGACTTGCCTGGTCTTGTTTGGTCTGGTCTGGTTTTGTTTGGAATTGTCTGTTCTTTTCTGGTTTTGTCTTTTTTTTCTCTGGTTTTGTCTAGTCTAGTCTGCTCTTGTCTCGTCTTGTTTGGTCTTGTCTGGTCTAGTCTGGTTTTATCTGGTCTTATTTGGTCTTGTCTGGTATTTTCTGGCCTTGCCAGATCTTGTCTAGTTTTGTCTGTTCTTTTCTGTTATTATTTCTTCTCGTTTGTTATTGCCTGTTCCTTTCTTTTGCCTGGTTTTTAATTTAAATCATTCAATTAAAATCTAACCTGATTCTCTACTTTTAATCTAGTCTTTTAATCTAGATAACCCTACAGAATCTACTTTCGAACTTAACGACTTTTAACATGAACCATATGAACCTCATTTTTTGTTCAGATTCGCCTTGAGCAGATGGAACTTGAAATAATCGATAGTAAATGAAGGTACTGATTATGCTATTCGAAAAATAAGGAAATTTATCGAGAAAATCATGTCTTGAACGAACGATTATAACACTGGTTTTAAAGATTTAATTGGATTAATAAACATTGTAAATTGTGTTTTAAATGACAAGGTTTCATTTTAAATTTCGTTGAAATATCATTATGAGTTTTTCTAGCTATTAGAAGTCTCATCTTGTCGTCGAACACTTGTAGAATTATTTACGTCTTAACATTGAGAACTTCCGTCTGTTTCTTGTTAAATGGAGTAGATAATTTCTCGAGTATACATTATAAGTTTTTAGGCTACACAATAAATAACCTTCGAAATGAGATAAGATACATTAAGCACATCAAGTGACATCACATATTACACAGGAAAATACAATGTAAACACACGAAAGAGAAAATATTGTAAACATACTAGCTTGGATATAGATTAATGAATTCAGATTAAGGCTATGTAGTATTTGATTGCTTAATATTATTATTAAATCATTTATAGTCCTCCGTACAAAGAAATATACAATCTGATTAAATTACAAACTAATATCTTTGTTAAATTTTATTCTGTTATTGAAGCAGATGTGTTTCGCAACTGAACGAAATGGAAATTTTTCATCTTGAAATTACGTAAACATTTGTGTGTTTTAGGTATCGAAAAGACGTTCTTTTGTAAAAGGTTTTTTGAACAAAAGGACCACCTGGTTTACAGACTTACGAACAGACGCTATGGCTCCCCCTACACAAAAATATTTTTTGAAAATTCCTGCATTGTGGGCTCGGAAATTTAGCCCCTCTTTATTACGATCACTTCTTAGAACTCATAGATTTTTTTCGTGTGGATCGTTCCTTTCGTTGTCTGTGTGCGACGTAACGTTATAAGTTACGTAACAAAGGGAAATTATCAGATTGTTTGAAAAAACTAGATGGATTGTTTGAGCAAAGATGTGAACAAAATTGTTTTTCTTAATTTTAATGAATCTAAAAACTAAAAAAGTAGTTTATCTACTTGCACACCAAAACGAACACATTAATAAATACATTATTGTATGTATCAAGGATGCCATTATTATAATCGTGTGTAAAAAGATCCAAATCGTGCGTAAAAGTCCTGTAAGTCAAATGGAGTTTCATTATTAAACGATTTTTGTTTGTTGTTACTAACAACTCACGTCACTAAACAAAAAACATAGACGTAGTGAAAATAAATTTTCTGACGTATATTATAATTGAATTATTTTTCTTATTTTGAATCAAGAAGTCTCGGCCTCTCCGTGGCAAAATTGCTAACTAGTAATAACGCACAGTGGCGGGAACACCATTTGGTCGTTGCCGATGTAATCTAGGTTAACCTGGATTTAATCTTCATTAGGTTATGTTTAGGTTAAGATATATTAGAGCCAGTTAAATCCAAACTGTGAGACCGAGACTTCTTGATTCAAAATAAGAAAAATTAATTTAATTTAATATAATATACGTCAACAAATTTATTTTCACGACGTCTATGTTTTTTTTAGCGCGGCGAGTTGTTGTCATAGTTACAACAAACACAAATCGTTCAATAATGAAACTTCATTTGATTTACATTGGACTTTTACGAACGATTTGGATACATTTACACACGATTCACATACATTAATTTACTTATTAATATGCTCATTTTCGTGAATGAGTAGATAAAAGTTAATTTTTATTTCATAATCTTCAAAAAAATAATTTTCAAGAATAGAATCAAAATTTATAAAAAGCATTTTATTGATTTATTTTCAAAAATATAAAATGTGTATCCAATTTATATTTTTTTTCCATTTCGGGGCAAGAGTGAGGAGTGTTTCTGCAAAAAATGGAAAAGAACATCTTTGAATATAAAAAAATTTAATTTAAAAGATATTGACAACTGTGAAACTTAAAAGTTGATTTTCATTTAATAATTTGAATAACTCTTGAAAATTATCAATTTATTAAAGTTTTGAATCAAAAAAAATATTAAAAAATGATTTTTTAAATTATTATCAAAAATGAAAATTGTGAATATGGGTGCTAATTTCCATAAAACAATAGAAACGAGAAAATCGCATTTGTTTCGCATTGAGTTAAAAAAGTTAGAAATTATAAAATATTCGAACAAAAATTTAAAGGAAAATTTTTAAATTTCACAATTTCCCTCAACAATACAATAATAATAATAACGATATTTATTGTAACATAGAAAATTGTACAAAGGGGGGACTGCCGATTACAAAATCATATTTTTGAAAATATTTGCATTTTAAGTGCAAATAAACATATGTCGACGGATCGACATATTTTCAAAAATATATTTTTGTAATAATAAACAATTTATAAATTAAAGGATTTATAAATTGAGAAATCCTTAAATTTTCTGAAACAAAAATTTATTTCTTACAAAACGTATAAAAAACACCTTTATGCAAAAAAGTGTCATTAACAGTTGCAATTTAAATTCCCCTTTTATTATTTCAAATTCCTTATAAACATAAAAAAATCACTCTAACGGCCGGTGAAGACACGAACCCGCTGGCCTTACGTTTTCAACCCAGCTAGTACACAAAGGAAACCCAAAGCAAACACGACCTTAAGCCAATAATCCCTAAAGCTCATTTTACCATTTTCAATATCCAAAAGAGAAAAAAAAACATTCCACTGAATGCCGTCCCACGTGCACCACATATGTTGCATTAAGAGGAACTTACTTAAAATGCAAGGGCTGCCAACACACCAAAAAGTTATTTAGTTTTCGTGCGACGATCCCAGACCTGCCTGACACGTAATTCGTACTTGGAAACATTCAAATCGACCGTAATTCAAGTTGGTTTTCTTTCTTCGTCGGTTTGCTCACAATACAACGTCGGTAATATTACACGCGCACACATATTTCAGTCGCAATGAATGAAACGCGAATCTCAAGGATAAATAAATGTACAATTTTTCAATTTATTGTTTCCATTAATTTATTGCTTTACTTTAATTAACCAAGTTCAAGAGTTTTAATGTAAAAGTATCATATGGCACTTAACAAGCCAAACTAGATCAGATTAATATGAATAAAGTAAAGAAGTCTACACAGGCAAGATATTTTATAACTTATACACATAATATATCTACGTTGTATTTGGTTAAATAAACTTGGGCTAGAGAAACTTGACTAGGTACTTTGGAACAAAGTAACATCATGATAAGACTGAATTAAATACATTCAATTTCTCTCCATAAACATGACTAAATAATTTTACTAGACTAATTAGATTTGAATAGATTTAAAAAATAATATACACGACTGAAATAGATAGACTTAACAAGGCTATAAGACTGGTTTTCTTTTGATGTGCGTTAACGAATACTTTGATTAGACTTAAAAATAGCAAAATCTAATATAATCGTCTGAAATATATAGACTTAACCTTCCTGTCTGTTGGACCCCAAATTTCAAAAGATTTGGACATTTAACAACAAAGGACATTTAAATGAGAAAATTTATAATTTGTATGTACAGCAGAGCACATTCATAATATTAAATTCAATTTTGACGTTACAAAATAATATATTTTGTGACTAGGGCGGTAAGTTGTGAATTTGACGCTAGAGCGAAATTGGGCGCACGAACGAAGCGCACTCGAGAGGGCAATTGACAATACCGCCCGTGTTAAAACAATATTTTTTATTACTCATGCGAGGGGATGTATCTTGTAAGTTTGGGGCCCAGGGGCCATCCAAAAAAAAAAAAAAAAGGAATCAAAAATGAAGAATTTGCAATTGTCTCCGATGCTGTGGGTTCGTCATAAGAAAATAACCATAGAATTTACACAATTATTTTACACAACATAATTTACACAATTTTACACAAAAATACTGTTCACAATTTCCCTTAACAATACAATAATAATGATATTTATTGTAACATAATACATAATACCAAAAAATGGTATAACGGACTATCGATCGATCCCTCAACATATTTTCAATAATATGTTTTTGTAATAATAAACATAAAAATAAAATTCATAGAGAACTCATAGAACTAACTTATTTTAAAACGTTTTCTTTAATTTTTATTATTATTTTGTAATTACACTTTCACTTCACTTTTTTAATATTGAAATCTTGATTGCGTTTAGTTTATTTACTTATTTGTTTTTTTAAATGTAACCTAGCGATATTGAATATTTGCGTGCGTTACGCAAGTTATGTGGAAATACAACGAGACGTGGCATTTCTCGTATTAAAAAAGTGCGTCAAGAAGTACTTTTCGCACACGAGTAATCAAAATTGAATGGTTTTATAACTTTTATTAACAAAAAGTAGCATAACATCGTGAATTTTTACACAAATTTTAACACAATCTTCCTTTTGGTAGATTTAAAAAAATCTAAATAACAAAATATTTATTTTGAACAAAATCAAAACTGTAATGCTTTCTCTCTATAAAAACGAAAAAAAAAAATTATAAATTACAGCCGGATGATCAAATTAACACTTTTTATTTTGAGCAGTCACTACAAATGCATGCTTGCACAACTTTTTGTTTTTCTGTCCTTTCGTCTAGGGCAGAAGGCACACCTAACTCTTTTCGCCGAAACTCTAGGTTCTTTTACAGCAGGCCTAGGCAAATGTTGGCCCGTGGGCCACATGCGGCCCGCGTCGACCATATATGCGGCCCGCGAAGCTTTTTATTTTAACAACTTTAATTGCATGCCTATGATATGCTTATTATGTTTACCAGGCCTGATGTCTACTTTATTATCTACCTGCCCTTATATTATAGGCACTGCACATTTAGGGGTGTTCTCTGAAAATATTTCGTTTTACAAGAAATATATATATTCCATCAAACCTAAAGAGAAAACGTAACAATATTGTTCTGTCTAGGCTAGTATATATGCATCGGTCGTGGTAATCAAATAAATAAAGAACTATTTATATTTAAAAATAATTAATGCGGCCCGCGCTCAAATTTTCTTACGTAATAAGGCCCAACAGGCAAAAGATTTGTCGACCCCGGCTCTACAGCATCAGATACCTCCAAAATGCCCTTTATGTACGATTTTAGTCCTCTACTTAAAGTAGGAATTTCTAACCGAACTCTCAAAAATGACTCAATCAACTGGAAGGCTAGTTCATTAAAAAAATCTTCTATTCATTTTGAGCCCGTCATTGGATAAGTTAAGTGAAACAGCAGCATTTATGCCGTTGTGATCCTGCATACCACATAAAATCTCATTGGCCAATTTCGTGTTGCTCTTGCAGTTGTATTGGCACGACAAAGATTGTTAAAAGTATCAGTACCACCCTTCGTACTGTTATAGTCAATAACGATTTCCGGTTTCATCATTTACCGCGTCTGAGTAGTGCATTGTGGACAACCAAAGAACAATTCTATTTTTCTTTAGTACAAAAGACACAAGAGTTTTGTTATTATCAAATGCAAATTTTGATGTACCTTCCACTTTTCCGTTAAGAAAAGAAGGAGGTACTTCTCTCTTGTTTTTCCGTAATGTTCCGATTATAGTAATCTTAACTTCAATTAGCATTTTCTTGAATAAGTTCATAGAAGAAAACCAGTTATAAACAGTGATGTTTCTACCCGTACCATGAATGGATTCAGAAAGTTTTCTTACATAATATGAAGGAACTGGCTCCTGATTTTCAGTTGATACTGCTCCTACCTAAGGCATAGCGTTGACTTGTACCACGTTCTGGCGTCATTGATCATTGCTATTTTGATGCCGTATTTATCTGGATTAGAAGTTGGTAATACGAAATGGACATCTGCCTCTATATTCCATTACCTATTCATCTATTGTGCAATAAGAGTGCGGTGTATAATATTTTATCTACGACCACTATTGTAAATGCCCATTATTGTACAGTTCGTGGACTATGTAAAGACTATGGACTATATGTAACAGTCCTCGAAAAAAGATAAATTATGATTGATAACACACACGTGCGTATGGTTTACGATTCGTTGATTGGTTCAGAGCTGCTACTATTGCGTCATACGTTCAGCGCCCCCCTTGCCACAATTCAAACTAACGGAAATTGACTTTGCGTACATTGGGTTGCCTATATTTATAACCCAAATAAGTACTAAATAATGTCGAGTAACAGTTATATATGAAAATACAACTGTTTGTTTATTATAATGTTAAATAATGTACCTAATAATAAATAAATTGGTTAGATAAAACATATTTTTCTTATTAAACGGAAACAAATTAGTGTGGTCGTAGATAAAGTATAGTACATAACTCGAGTTGTAAGGAAATTACGTACTCGCGGAATTACGCAAACGAAATTACTAAACGGAATTACGTAACTGTTCCGCTTGTACGGAATATGCTTCTTACAACTCTCGTTACGTGATATACTATTTTAGTGTTATTTCTTCATTAGTATGAACTCGAACTGAATCTAAAATTTCCTATTCAAATAAAAGAGACCATGCTTCTAATGGAGATTTTACATGACGGGCCTCTTGGTCCTGGCATAAATGATACTATATTTTTTTGGGCATCTACCTCTGTTTTCTGGTACTTTTACACTCCTGGTGTAGTCATTCTTGCCTTATATTACTGATAATCGGCTTGGTGATGGCTGTTCCTCCTCTAAATCTTCACTCTGTTCACTTTAGTTGACTGTAATTTCTTGTTTTTTTCGCATAATCTGGGTCCTCGTCGATATCTGTATCGGTATCATCTCCGCTAAGGAATCCTCTTCCTGTTCGTCCAAGAAATCTCTTTCCATTTCTTCCTCAGACTCTCTTTCCGTCAAAATATTACATTCCGTCGACGGTCAGACTTTTCACCAGCTTGAGACATTATGTTGATTGTGTGCCTCTAATAGCTTCAAATACATTGTAAATTGCCAACTGAGAAATAAAATGGTTAAAACAGCTAACCAAAGTATTTTAAACATACACAAATCTTTACGTATTTTTGTATGTTTAAAATACTTTGGTTAGCTTAAAAACACCCTAGGGTCAGACAGTCCCGACATACACTTCGACTTAAATTAACAAGGCTAGGTAGACTGGTTTCTATAGACATGTTTTGCGTGTTATACATTACTAATTGGTTTGACTATACGCAAAAAAACTTTTTTTCAAAAAACGAATATTTTTTAAGATTCTTGAGAAATAGTGAAAAATAAACCAGCTAAGTAATTATTATCGGAATGTGTAGCTGGCTGAGCAGTCGAAATTAAAAAAATTATTTTATAATTGTTGAAAATCTTAAAAATATCAAATTATTTTGTTTTTAATATAAAATATAAATTTCAAAATATAATAGTAGATTTTGTAGCTAGGGCGAAAAGTTGTCAATATGAGTCGAGAGCGAAGTTGTGCGCACGAACGAAGTGAGGCTAATCGCTCGAGACCAGAATTGACAATTTCGCCCATGCTACAAACCGGAAATCCGCGATTGGTTTAACCGGAGATCCGCGCATGTAAGCCGTGGCAGAAATTAGAACTAACGTAAAACGACAATGTTTTACCGATTTTGACCTAGGTTAGGTTAAAGGTTAGATTGGATGAAATTAGATAAATCCAGACCATATATCGCGCGGTAGCGCGACCTCTCGATCCAAAAAAAGAAAAAACCTAACCTTGCAACTTGCACGCCCTCCTTACATGCACAAATCTCCTGTTTTACCACAAATTTTTTTATGACTCATGGGAGGGGATGTTTCTTACAAGTTTGGGATCCAGGTGCCATCCAAACAAGAATGGAATCAAAAATGAAGAATTTGCTTTTTCAATTGTCTCCGGTGCTGTGAATTAGTCATAAGAATCTCCTCAGTCTCCGGTATCACCATTTAAAATTAGTGTCAATTCACTCATTTTAAAACGTTTTCTTTAATTTTTATTTTTTCTTTTTTACGAAAAAATTCTTCACGTCACTTTTTTTAATACCAAGGACGTGGTAGTATTAATTTTATTTATATGTTTATTATAATGTAACCTAGCGATATTGAATATTTGCGCGCGTTATTCAAATTATGTGAAATACAACTAATAATTTACATTTATCGCACTAAAAAACGGGCACCAAGATAGTAATATTGTGCATGAGTGATAAAAAAATGTTTTTTTCCTTACCAAGTTTTCATTAATGTCAATTTGATTGAACCACATGAAAAAAAATAACAGATTTTTATATTAATTTAAATTATATAAATTGTGAATATTACGTAAATATATAGAAAATGACAATTTTGCACATTCAAATTATTCGTTATCCTTTCATTTTATCCGATTTTTCTATATTTTCAAAAACATCTCTCAAATTTTTAAATCGCTAATAAATAACGGGAAAAACAATTTGGGCTTATGGAAAGCCCAAATTTATAATATAAAAATTTTATAATATAAAAATGTAAAGTAAAATCAGCTCTCCATAAAAAGTAATTTTAATTCCTTTAAGCTGGCTAAACTGTACTACAAATAGTTATTAGCCTAGCCCATTTATAGACAGGCATGAAGTTTAAAAGCATTGAAATTTATTTTAAACTAACTGTATAGTTAAATTATGTCTGTATAAGGAAAACTATAATTATATTAAAAATGGATAATTCAAGAATTTAATCGGAACGTTTCCAGTACAAATTTCCTTGTTTGTAATGACTTTCAAAAGCTTTTTCAATTGCAAAGTTATAACGAAAAATATAAATGATCTGTTTGAAGCAGTTCGAAATCGTTCTTCAAATTTATAGAATAAATTTCTCCGTTAATAATAAATTTCAAAACCTCTTTTAGTTTCAAAGTTGTAACAAAAGACGTAAATTGTCTGTTTGAGGCAATTTTTTTAATTCAAATTTTAATACCATTTCAAAATGTTTAAATTCAATTTTCAAAGATATGTTAGTCCATAACCGTTTCAAACATGCTATTGGCAGATGCGTTTATTTACAGTTTATTTCAGATCCCTTTATTTTATGAAATATATTGGACGAAAGGAAATAATTTATTTAATTGATGCATCTGTTTAAAGACATAAAAATACATATTCCTCATTTAAATCATTTATGACACTTGAATATGGACCTAATATTTCTCTCACTAAAACTTGCATTTTTATTTTAGCCGAGCGTATTTTATTGGTTATCTTGAAATCTGGATTTTATTCAATTTATTTGTGCAATCCATGCTATTATAAGATTATGCTTCACAATGTGAAAAGTCAATGGTACCTCCGCGGCTGTAATGTTGTTATCATCACTAGATCCTGGACTTTTACATTGACATTTCGTGAGAGGGGCATGAACTTAGCAGGTTAGGTTAGGTATCATTATTTTCATTTCCGAGCCCGAAACACGAAGTGTTTATAGTCACACCCTTCCTTTACAGTAGTTGGCAGCGTCTATCGCCCTGTTATTTGCCACAATTAGGTCCTTCGTCGTGCATGCCTCTCCCATGTTGGGACATCTGAGAAGGTGGCTGTCGCTCTGAATCCTCCCGCATTCACACAGCTCATCATCCACATGCATTCCCCTCGTCCTGTTTCATTTGCAACGCGTCACTCCTGTCCTTAGTCTGTTCAGTGATTTCCATGTCGCGTATGGTAAAAGTTTTCAAGGTGGCAGCTCCTCTCTGTGACCGGTCCGCAGGTTTGGGTGCTGTTCTTTCCATAGTTCTATGCGGCGTTGTTTTGGTCATGTCTGCAGTTATTGCGTATATTGGAGAAAGCTCTTCCTTGA
This sequence comes from Phosphuga atrata, assembly GCA_944588485.1. NCBI lineage: Eukaryota > Metazoa > Arthropoda > Insecta > Coleoptera > Silphidae > Phosphuga > Phosphuga atrata. Next base: position 12,151,903 of record OX155895.1, on the reverse strand, counting down.
TTTGAGTCGTCTCGTGTGGAGGGTGCTTCTGCTTCTGCCGCTTTGTTCCGGATGCTACTTTGCGTCTGACGCCTGCTGGGTCAATTCCAGCTAGATGGTATAGCTTCTCGACAGGTCTTGGTCTCAGACAGTCTGTTATAATCCTGCACGTCTCGTTTAAGGCCACGTCGACATGTCTTACGTACCACACGTGTTGTACCACACTGGTGCCGCGTACTCGGCAGCGGAGAAACAGAGAGAAAGAGCCGACGTACGCAGCACGTGAGGCTGCACTCCCCATGTTGTGCCAGTGAGCTTCCGGATGATATTATTCCTAGCACAAATTTTGGCCTTTGTATACTGGCAGTGTTGTTGGAAAGATATTGTGCGGTCCAGTGTTACGTCTAGGTACTTTGGAGTGTCGCACGTTTCGAGTTCTTGTTCTATCCATGTGATTTGCAGCTTCTTGCGTGCGTCATTATTTCTCAGGTGAAATGCAAATACCTGGGTTTTGTTGGGGTTCGGCTTCAACTGCTTTATGTCGTAGTATTGTGCCATGTTTTCTAAGGCTGAAGTTAATTTATTCTCGACTTCTTCGAAGCTTTTCCCCTGTGCGGCGATGGGTGTGTTATCCGCATAGATGAAGCGACGTATCTGTTGGTCGGTTGGTTGATCATTTGTGTATACGTTGAAAAGCGTAGGAGCCAGTACACTTCCCTGTGGTAGGTCGTTCCTACCACAGGGAAGTTAAAAATTAAAACTAAGATTAACAACGTTTTTAAAAACAATTTTTTTGTAGTATTTTTTTATTCAAAAAAATATTTTGATCTAAAGCTTTATTATAATTTTAATTTTTGAAAATTACAGGTATATTCAATATTCTTAAAAATTGCAACAATCGAAAACTTTAAATATTGCAAAAACAATTTTTAAATTTGAACATTTTTTTAAGTTTAAATCATTTATAAATCATATTTAAATCATTTAAATATTAAAAAAAAAAATTCTTCCGAAGATGAATGAAACTAAAAACAAGAATTTTCATTAATACATTTTAATTAAAAAAATATGTCTATATTAAGTAACAAAATTTATTAAGCCCTGTTTATTACAATATTATTAAGTGACTATTTTCATAAAACTTCTAGCAATTACGACTTAATTATACACGCAGTAAAAAGAAAACCCGAAGCAAATAGTGCGGTTATCTGATGTCTGAAAGGCCGCTATTAAAACGTTTTAGTATGCTAAAAACGGGTGCGTTTAATTGCGGGGTGTACACAGGCACAAATCACCCGAAAGGGTCTCAAAAATTGATTATACGGCTTGAAAATGCAAATGCAATTTCCAATAACAAAAAAGCTCTTGATGGTTGCTTTTATTAGCTTCAATACTAGATGGTTAAAAAGCTAATCAAATATCTCTGAAATAAGCTTAATAGGATATATGCAAGTGATTTAAATTAACTTGATTTTTTTACACCCGATACTTTATGGTCTTGACCTTACACCTAAACCACTATTTTCTCAATTAGTAAAAATAATTCCCTATTGTATGCAGTTTTTTTATTTTGAAGGTTGATTTTTCAATCCTCAGATAAACAACCAGATAAGCTTTATTCGATGAATATTAATATTCTTGGTTTTTCAATGGTCAGATAGTCGTTAACTATCGAATAAAACAGAGGAATTAAGTCACCTGCTACTTTAAGCGGCAGTTAGGGTTTTTATCTCTCAAGTGTCATGTTTTGGATTATGCTTGACAGTTTCGTTTTGTGCATTTTGGAAAAACGACATAGTTGCCTACGTCGACGTCGATTTGTTATGATTATGATGGATGTGCTTGAAACAATTGACGACTTAGAAATCGTGGAAGATCATGAAATCCTTAATTATTTTAACCCACTCGGGAGAAAAAAACGAGTTTTACGATAAAGGCCTGATAAATTTAAGACATGGAACGATAATGAATTTTGGAGCCAAATTTCAAGAACCGCAAAGGATATTTATCTTTAAATGTTCAAGCTATGTGCAATGCAGATTTACAATTTGTCAACATTGTTACACGATGGCCAGCTTCAACTCACGACAGTCTCATCATCATCATCATCATCATCAAACAGCCCTTTGCGTCCACTGCTGGACATAGGCCTCCCCAATTTCCGCCCATTTCCTCCTATCCTGAGCCTCTCGCATCCAGGCTCCTCTTGTTCTTTTTATATCGTCTGTCCATCTTGTGGGGGACCTCCCCCTGCTTCGTATATCTGCTCTTGGCCTCCACTCCAGTAGTCTCTTGGTCCATCTTCCATCTGACATTCGGGCCACGTGTCCAGCCCAGTTCCACTTTAGCCTCGCCATACGCACAACCACATCTGTGACACCTGTTGTTCGGCGTAGGTCTTCGTTTGTGATATGGTCTCGTAGCGACACGCCGAGCATCGATCTTTCCATCAGACGACAGTCTAATATTTTAAAATTCTTCTGCGAAATATCAGTGTGATTATGGTGCTTCTGGTAATGCGATTGTTTTCGCTCTTCAATCAATTTATTTCGTCCACAGTGATCGAAAAATGTTTTTTTTTGCGCTTACGTTTTCCGCCGCACCGGGTGAACCGACGTCAAAAAACTTGAAATCGACGCGGCAAGAGGACGCAGCTAATAAATCGAGCCGCAGACTAAAATTGCTCCTCAAAGGTGCTACAAACGATTCCTTGTTTTTGGCACCTGGAGGACGCCATGTGGTACTTGCGAGCGTCAGACCGACACGGGTCGAAGGTCCGTTGAGTTTTATAACAGAAAATGACAATTTCCCGTTTCGACGCGCAAGGGGAAGGGAGTTTTTGAGGAAAAAGTGAAAAATTGAAAACGCATCTACAGCCGCCCCCTGCGCAGGCAGACCTTTATATAGCTCATCCAAGAAACCTATTTTTTTGCTCAATTCACCGGGGAAAAAAAAAAACAAGACGTAAACCGAATTTTTGGTCAATTTTTCGTAAAAAAATCGTCATTTTTAGACACCTTTTTTGTTCAGATTGATTTTTGTTAATTATGTTGATATGAAATGAAAGCTTAATCTTTATTAAAAATAAAATTAATTAAGAAAACTGATAGTTAATGTATTAATTTATATATATTTTTTAAAATGGTTGTTTTAATTCAGATGTATAATGTGTCTAAAATGTCAGGCTTAGAAATGATTTATGTGATAAATTCGTTTCGCCGACTAGTTAAACTATCAAATAAAGCAAACAACAGTAACATCTGCCGTTTACTATTTGTTCACATCTTCGTACTTACGTAACCCGTACACATGTTCCAATGAGTCTCAATATTTTCTAACGTTTTAACATCTCTATGTGTATGTTCTCCCTCTAATTCTACACATGTTTCAATTTGTTCCACAAACTTTTTTTTGCTGCCCACTTGCAACGTTCACGTTTCGTACGTTCCGGCAATAATTTCCAGAGAACGATCTCGATAAATCTCGTCGTAAATATATACCAAATATAAATTATTAATGAAACCTAAAAATGAAACGGTGAAAATAGTGGTTTGTTGTAAAATCGACGAGGCGACATTCACGATTTGCCCCCGTAGCGAACAGCAACATGTTGGATGCGAATATTGCATGTTTCCTGTGTCTACACAACATTTTTTGTTTCCAACCGACATTTACCGTATAAACTTACTTTTATAGAAATGAATATAATGTAGTAAACTAGATTATTCCACACTATTATTGCATTTATTTCGCTAAAAATTTTGCGAATATAATGAATTCGGCTTTGCCAAATAAACAGTTGGTTCATTGAACTTCGATAATTAAATTTGTGAAAACAAATTATAAAAACAATTTGATTAAAATTTATACTTGGATTTCTTTTGTGAGATTTGACTCCAAATCAAAAATCAAATCAAATCCAAATCAAAATTCATGGATAAGTCTGATTATTTTAAAATATGATTAGTATATTTTGCAACTAGCGCGATAAGTTGTCAATTGCCCACGAGAGCGGAATTGAGCGCCACGAACGGAGTGAGTGCGCTCATTCGCTCGAGAGGGTAATTGACAATACCGCACCGTACCGTACGATTGGGGTCCAGCGGCCATCCAAAAAATAGAATCAAAAATGAAAAATTTGCTTTTTAATTGTATCCGGTGGTGTGGATTCATCATAAGAACTCTCATCACTCTCATCAGTTTTTAATATTGATGTTTTGATTGTGTTAATTTTATTTATTCAATTGTTTTTTTTAATGTAACTTCGCGATTTTTATTGAATATTAGTGTGCGCCAAGCATAATTTGCGTGCGACAAGTATTCTTGCCGCACGCAAATGAATATTTCCAATGCGTTTAATTTATGTGGTAATAATTGAATTTTGAAACAGCCATTTGTCGCACTAAAAAAACGGGGCGCAAGATAGTACTTATCGCGCATGAGTAATAAAGAATAAATTGTTATAGTAGTGGTTTCAATATTTAAGAATCTTGGAATTTATAAAATTAATAGGAAATATTTACATAGTTTTCTTAAAATTTTTTAGAATTAGGCAAATCATGCATCTTTCATTCTTTTTAATTTAAAAACTTTTTTTTTAAATATAAGTTAATTTATTAAATTTTACAAATATATAGGGTGTTTCGTAAAATAAGAAATAAAAGTCCGTATGAAGATGTGTCCGAAAATACTTCCTAACTGAGGTACAGCCCTTAAAGGGGGTGGTCTTACACAATATTTTTGTTAACATCTCGGACGCAACTAATGATAATTCATTCAAATTTTGTGTGTCTCGTTACTGGTGAAATGTGAGAAAATTGTTTAGTCAAAAACATTTTTAAAAATTTGGAATACAAAAATATGAATTACGTATTTTTTTTTTTGGTTTTTCAAACCAGAAAAATCATCATTTGGTTTTTAAATTTTTAATTTGATTTTTCGTTAGCGAGAAGAGTTATGAAGTTGTTAATTAATTGTTTTTTGTAAAATTAGCAATTTTTGTTGAAACTTTTATTTAATTATTCGATGAAAAATTAAGAAAATGTTTCTAATTCCTGTTTTTTGTATTTCTGTAAAAAGTCACAGTTTAAAATGTCTACTTTTTTGGAAATTTGTCATCTTTGTTGTGATTTTTATTTTATTTTTCGATTGGAAAATGCAAACAAAATATTACAAAGCAGCTGACTTTCCATGGAAATAAATAATTCTCGTAGCTCTGACCGCGTAAAAAAATCCTTACTCCGAAAACTCACTCCTTTGGCTTCTTTGAGATGTGACTATCCCGTGCCGCTCTCACTATCTGTCTTCATTCCTTACTATCTAGCGCCGTCAATCCTCTCATTCAGTGACGCCAATAGAACATCAGTTAGAGGTTACTTCATCTTGCCATCTGCCCCTCGGTCTTCCAGGTGGTCTTGAGTCTTCCATCTTCTTCTCATAGATCTGGCGAACTATTCTGGGAGCATCCATTCTGATCACATGTTCTGCCCATTGCAGCCATTTCGCTTTCATGATGTTCACTGCCCTGGGTTCCTTACTCCGAAAACTGTTCTACATAATTAGATTATTCAACATATGCCTCGACAAAAGATCGTTCTTCAAGTATTGGAAAAAAGAAATAATAATCACCATCTCAAAAGCTGGCCAGAACCAGTCCCTCCTAAAGAGATACCGACTTATTACTCTCCTTCCAGTTTTAGGTGGAATCCACGAGCACGTCCTGAAATCCAGACTGCAACATTCTATCAAACACCATCCGACAATATCAATTTGGATTTAAACCTACACACTCCACTACCCATCCTTTATTCTACCTTACTAACAATCTTCAGGATTCCTATGTTCAAAAACACTCAGCTGACTTATTCCTTGACATCAACAGAGCTTTTGACAAAGTGTGGCACGCCGGACTCCTCTACAAAATGCCTCAAATAAATATTCCCCGTATCTCATCTACTTAACTAAGTATTTCCTTGTAGAAAGATCCCTCCAAATCAAAATAAACAACGAACTCTTTCGTCAATTCAGCCCACAGCAAGGTCTTCCTCAATTTCCCTTTTCTAATTACTAATCTGTAGACATATTCCAAATATACCTCTTCTCTAACATCTTACATTATGTCGTCGACACCGCTCTCATCGGCCACAATAAAACCCTTAAAACTCAATTGACGGTCTCCAAGCTCTGACGGACAAAACGATAACATTGTTTAATCCTTGGAGACTTCCATCCAAATGCCAACTCCTCATTCCTAACCACGGAATTTCTTCCAGCTCTCCCCACATATACCTAGACACCATCGAAATAGCACCTACTCTCCAAATAAGATACCTAGGCGTAACCTTGGGCAACAAAACAAAATTCATCATAGACGCGAAACGAAAGACCAAGATACTCTAAAGGAGTACTTTAACATTTCTGTGACCTTACCCAAGGAAATAAAGGTATCTCCACTCTCAAATTTACAAAACCATCTGTCGTCCTCTCATAGACTACGTACATATATTATTCTGAAATACTAACGACAGAACATTGAATATACTAGAAGGGGGAAAACAAATCTCATTACTACTGATCACCAAGCTAAGACACCCTAACAACATCCTTCATAATCCTTCCAACGATCTTTTATACACTCACCCAATTTCCAAAACTCTTGACAGATACAAATAACTACGGACAAAATACAAAGACAACGATCATTGAAGCTGGAACCGCTGTGCGACATAAACACGACATAAAAACCACGCAGACACCCATCTCATCTCATTCCAAACGCTTTTTGTGTTTTTTTTCCTAACAAATTGCACTTCCGGGCAGAAGGACCTCGTTGTCGGTAGACCTTTGAATATCATGTATAAAATAATGGTATATTAAAGGACGAGTTCAGTAAGCGCGATTTTACAGCACGCGTCCAAGTTTGGAAAACGATGAGCGTAGCGAGGACAAGTGAGGTTCTAATGGACAAGTGCTGAAAAACGCCTTACGAACGAGTTTTTTATAGTATTTTTTCTACTTTTATGCCATTTCTAAATAAAAAAATCGCCGATAAGTATTGAGAAAATTGTATCGCACTCGGCGAGCCATAACCGCACGAATATGAGTGTTGTTATGAGTCCATTACAGACGAAAAATATATTTCTTCTTCGTCTATAAAGGAAGAGAAAAGTGTTTAAATATATAAATCAGTGTTAATGAAATTGCGAACTGTCTATATTTGTTGTTTAAGTTGTTTGTTGTTGATGATGTTTTTGGTCGAGATTAATAATTAAGAGGTTTTGTATGAAAGGGGGCCAAGGGACAAAGCGAAGGGTTAAATGCACGTGTTACTAGATCCTGGTGGGAATGGATCGTCTTTCGCCCTGTTGTTGTAACCACAATGTCATCACGTATTAGAATTACCTCAATGCACCCGCAACTTCGCCGATAAATAAAAAGAACAATTAAAAAATCATTAATAAGAGAATTAATATAAAAATAAAATTTAGACAAGAAAATTTATCGTGTTAACTCTAATTGATTAAAATAGTTTGGTTTCACCCCCATATTCAAAGAAAAATGAAAGAATTTATTACATTTTTCAAATTTCAAGATTACGAAATTAAAGAAAAGTCAACATAAATTTTCTGAGGTCTACATTTTCTGATTGTCTGAGGTCTGAGGAACAAACGTTTCATAAAAAGTGGTTGTTTGAAACATGATTGCAAAATATTGGAAACAAGAACTTGTAATATTTTATAATGTAAAATAAGATTTTGACTTCGCTCCAAGATTAATAACTACTAATTTGATAGGCAGAAAATCACAAGATAAGAATTTTCTTACAGGAAATTTTATTGTGTACAAATTTTGTTTAACACATTTTTCTAAATCTAGCTTAGTTTCCGCCTTATTTTCGCATATTTCAGACCAGATAGACCACATAACCACATTGAATACAACGAGAAGTGACATTTGTCGTATTGAAAAATGTGCGCCAAGAAGTACTTTTCGCGCATGAGTAATAAAAAAATATCTCCGAAAATGCCGGATTTATAATAATCTATGTTTTAATATTTTCGACGGGTCGGTTTGGAGGGACCTGTCTTCAAGGAAATGCATAGTTAAATAGAGGAGATGCGAAGGAATATTTAGTTGATACATTTTGTAGAGGAGTTCGGTGTGCCAAACTTTGTCAAACGCTTTGTTGATGTCAAAGAATAGGACAGCTGAGGGTATGTTTTGAAGTTGGGAAGCCTGAAGGTGGTAAGGACGAATAAAGAATGGGTTGTGAAGTGGGAGGGTTCAAATCCAAATTGATATTTTGGGATGGTATTTGATAGAATGTGCATAATCTGGATTTTAGGACATGTTCGAGGAGTTTACCTAAGACTGGATGGAGAGTAATAAGTCGGTAGCTATTTGGGAGGGAATGGTTTTGTCCAGGTTTTGGCATGGTGACTTTTTTCCAACACATGGGTAATGCCATTCCATCTTTTGTGGAGACATACTTTGAAAAATATAAATCCTTTATATCCTCTTTTTATTATTATTTTAGACATCGCCTGTATTATTCTGACGCTTCTTTTATGACTTAGAAGCCCAACTGTCTTTCCACCTTTTGGGAGGTTTTCTGGAACGTTTGTGGCACGGTGGGATTCTCTTCTTCTTATTATTTTAGGAAGTATCGCCTGTCTTATCCTGTCACTTCTGCTGTGACATAAAAGTACAATTGTCTTTCCACCTTTTGGGAGGTCGGGCCGTTTTTCTTCTGCCTGTTGGTTTTCCGTCTCTGACGATTTTCGCAATTCTGTGCTCATCCACTCTCGCGACATGTTCGTTCCACATTCTTCTTCTTTTCCGAGCGCAGCGTACAACGTCTTCCGCCCCACATTCCTTTCTGATTTCGGAGTTTCGTTTTCGATCCCGAAGCGTGTGTCCACTGCTGGCTCTTAGCGTTTGCATCTCAGTTGTTCTGAGAGCATGTTTGGTAATTGACGTGTCCGCTCGGGTTTCTGCCGCATACGTTAAGATGAGACGTATGCAAGCCTTTTAGACCCGAGTTTTGCTGGTTATTGATAGTATATTGTTCTTCTTTATAGCGTGACGCAAGCATCCTGATATCTTTGCAGCTTTGTTTGCTTGGTGTTTGATGTCTTGTTGCAGGTTTCCCCATCTTTCCCCATTCCTAGGAAATCGAATGACATCACTTGTTTAATAATTTCATCGTTGATTACAATCTTGCATCTCTTGGGTTCTTTGCTTATTGTCATGCTCTTTGTTTTTTTGGTGGAGATTTTCATGTTGTACTTCGTCACTACTTTGTTGAATTCGCGAACTAGTTTTTGCAGCCCGTTCTCATTGTCCGCGAATAGGGTGGCATCGTCTGCGTAGCAGAAACATTTGATTGTGTTATTGCGTATCCGGTATCCAGCTGTAATTTCCTTGGTCTTACTGATGATCTGATCCATCATTGTGTTGAAAGTATCCGGGTTAGGGCTATCGCCCTGCTTTATTCCTCTGCTCGTTTGGATTGACTATGTAAGTTTGTTTATTAGTTTTATCTTTGTTGAGTTTCCGGTGTTTAGTAATTTTATTACTCTGATCAGTTTGTTTTGTATGCTTTTTTCTTTTAGAGTGTTGATGATGTCGGCTAGCTTTACCCTGTCGAACGCTTGTGTCAGGTCTAAGAAGCAGACGAACAGGGGTGTATTAAATTCGAGGACCTTTTCAATTAGTTGTCGTACTATGAAGATCGCGTCAGTTTTTCCTAAAACCTCGCTGTTCTTCATTTAGGGGGGTGGTTTCATGCAGGATCTCCTCTAGTATGCTGGTGAATATTTTCATGATGTTGTTTAATATAGTGATGCCTCTATAGTTTGACGGATCCTTTTTACTTCCTAATTAGGGTTCCGTACCGAAAACGGAACCCTTATAGGATCACTTTGTTGTCCGTCTGCCTGTCTGTCTGTCTGTCTGTCTGTCTGTCAAGACCATTTTTCTCAGGAACGCGTAGAGGTAACAAGTTGAAATTTGTATCAAATACTCGGGTCTGCGGTCTCTTTCAGCTGTGAAAAAAACAAACTTGTAAGTCAACGCGATCAAAATATATGACCGTTTATGTCGCATATTTTGCGATTTCACAAGGGAATCAAAACCTATAGGGTACTTCCCGTTGTCCTAGAATCATGAAATTTGGCAAGAAGCGGTGTCTTAAAGCACATGTAAAGGAAAAAATCTGAAAACCGTAAATATGTAGTTTAATTACAAGAAAAATGCGAATTTACAATTACAAACTTATGAAAATGCACTAATGTGTTGCGTGGTATTGTCAGGCACCAGAAGCATATGGGTTGCATACAGTTAGGTCCTCCTTGGATAGCTTACTTACAAGTGTGTACGGAACCCTCGGTGCGCGAGTCACAACTCGCACTTGGCCGGTTTTTCTATCTATAGGGATCGTGATGCTTGTTTTCCAGGCTTTTGGGACAGCTTCGTATTTAATAAGTTAAATTGTCTTTTAAATATTTTATCCTTTATATTTAATAAGTTAAATTTTCTTTTTATTTTAAACAAATATGCGTGGTATTGATTATCAAGTGAAGCAACTGTTATAAATTTGGACGTATTAGGAATTGAAGTATACAGGTGTACCAATGTAATGAATAATAAATTGCATGCGATCGAAGGGAAATAATGGTGTTTGCCTTTTTTTCTGTAAATTATTTAAAGTTTGTTTGACAATGCAGCTGCGAGTTGCGTATTTATTTGAGATCCACATATGGCTCGACTTGGAATAACCTAACGAGTAGAAATATAAACTTTTTTGTCGTTTCTGGGAATTTTTATCGTTGAAAAAAATAGAAAACAGTGCACGCAACGTAATAATCATATTTAATATGAAATAAAACGGCGGCGTTCATTAAATACCATCAAATGACATTTTATTCTGTATAAGGTCAACAATCTATATCATACATATAGGCTCTCTGATTACGCCATAATCGAAGGTATGATTACAATAAAATAATGGAATTTTATAATTGGTAGCAATTTTATATGGAGATGTAGAAAAAATTCTGTTTGAAACTACTTTCACGAGGTTCTTATTTTATTTCAAAGTTTTTTTCTCTGTTTGTTGGAACTATTCAGGATTGACTTCTTCAAATGGAATAATTGACATTTCTTAATTGCATGTATGAAAATGAAAATATAAGCGAGATAAAATATAAAACGGTGTTTAGTTTTTCTAATTGTGTAATTAATTCAGAAATTTAATGGTTTTTCATGGTTCTTTTAATGCCATGGGAATGAATATTAGTAATGTAATATTTATTTAGGAAAAAAAAAGGAATTTTTATTCAAGAAAATATTAATATTAACCACTTAACAGTCGAATTTTTTTTTTTCTGGAAACGGTCCTAAAATTGTCGATTTTTGTATTATTTATTTTGATTATTTTTATTTGTGGTTTTAGTAGAGTTGAAGGCAGGGTTTTGATAAAAAAGTATTTTTGTGAAATTTATTTTATTCAGTTAAAATTTTTTAAGTATGATAGATAGATTTTTAAACAAGGTATTACATAAAGACTAACATCACATTCCTTACAGTAGTACCTTGTTTCTTTTCGAATCTTCTTCCCTGTTCCATCTCTTTTGGAACAACAAACTGCACATCTTCTGGCAGCGTTTTCCTTTTTTTTCTGTGGATGGAACAAATCCTAGAATATGACACTCTAAAACTGGCGTTTGAATCCACTGGAGGATTATGATGGCAAAAAACACAAAAAGTTCACTCCTCCTTGAAGAGAGTTCACCACTCTTTGAATCGCGAGTGGGTTCTTGGTGTAGCAATTCCTATGCTCTCTTGAGCATACCGGTTGAGCATACCAAGTGGTCAGTAAGAAATAAACGAAAATATACGACAATGCCATCTTCTGAGCTTTCAGACGTTGGTGTACTCGTAAAATAAAAGCACGGGCGTGCCGTCGTTGGATTATTATCGTCGTATATACGTCGGCATCAAAACCTACTACTTCTTCGTCGATTCCTCGATGTCATCAAAAAAATATCCGCTTCATCGCTCGATGAAATATTGCTTGTTGGTTGATAGTCACCATCGCTATCGCTATCTCTATCGGACATGGTATCTTGCACTAGAATGAAGCACTGAAACTTACTTCTTAGAACTGTCGTATCTTGACTGGTGTAACTTGATTGGAATAACTGGAATGGTGTAACTTGACCGTTTTAGCGTGACTCTCGTCGCTTGACTAATTTGCATTATATATGGGATCCTTTGTTCAATGGCGGTTTTGGGCGTGAGCCCGTCCTTCCGCCGTCGTGGGTTTTGTTTTTCTGTTGTTGTTTTGGTATTTCTGTTGTTGTCGTCTGTTTTTGTTTGTACTTCGTTTTTTTTTTTTTCATTTCCTCCTTGGTTTCCTTCGGTGGGCTGTTAGGTTCTGCTTGGCAGCGGGTGGGTCCTGTTTTCCTCCTCCCGGTTGATTCTTGGTCCTTTGGTTTTCTTTCTTGGTTTTATTTGTGTTGGCAGTTTTCTATTCCTCTTGGTCTGGTTGCGCATCGGGCGGTTTCTTTTGGGGGCTTCGGTTCTTCTCTTGGCGGGGGCTTCGGTTCTTCTCTTGGCGGCGGCTTCGGTCGTATTTTTGGGGGCGGCATCGGTGGTTGTGCTTTTGGGGGCGGCATCGGTGGAATCTTCGGCGGCGGTTTCGGTGGAATCTTCGGTGGCAATTTCAGTGGAATCTTCGGCGGCGGTTTCAGTGGAATCTTCGGCGGCGGCTTCGGTGGAATCTTCGGCGGCGGTTTCAGTGGAATCTTCGGCGGCGGCTTCGGTGGAATCTTCGGCGGCGGTTTCGGTGGAGTCTTCGGCGGCGGTTTCGGTGGGATCTTCGGCGGCAGTTTCAGTGGAATCTTCGGCGGCGGTTTCGGTGGAATCTTCGGCGGCAGTTTCGGTGGAATCTTCGGCGGCGGTTTCGGTGGAATCTTCGGCGGCGGTTTCGGTGGAATCTTCTGTGGCGGTTGCGGTGGTCTTTTCGGCGGCGGTTTCGGTGTTCTTCTTCCTTTTCATTATTGAGAGAATCATTTCCCCTATAACGCTGTCCTCCAGGGTGTCCAGGTAGCCTGGGTCGAGATACTTTTGCGCGGCTTCGTTGAGGGTTGTCGGTTTAGAGGTTGACATCTTGCAGCTGTGATGGTCGCTGGTCGAATGGTATGAAATTTGCATTTCGACGGTGACCGTATTTATATCCCTCTTTCGGGTATGAGGAACCGTTCAAGGGGAATTGTTTCTATAACCCTATCGTAAAATAGCCAAATTTCGAAATTTACAAACGGTTCCTTGAATTATAGAAACAAACCTCATCATAAAAATACCCATTACGAAATATACTAATTGTTAGTTTGATTTTGTTCCTTTATAATCCATACCTGGAATAAATTATTGTCAGCGACCTGTGATTGCTAGAATACCTTCAATGATATTAAAAATTAACAAGGTATTAATTAGTTTGCTATCAACCGAAGAACACATAAAATGAATAAAATATACCGCGCGCTAAGAACGCATAAAATTTCGAATCGAACGTACCAGATACGTTCAAATCACTGTAGGACCACTCTAACACGAACGTGTTAAACGTGAAAAAGGGAATTTTAGCCAAGAAAATATCAATATTAATGTTATAATTATATAGAAAAAATGGCTAAATTTCTTAGAAAATCACAGAAAGATGTTGGTACTTAAGTATTAACGCCACAGCACCGATAGGTCGTAACCTACACGCATATATAACCTACCACTATAACATAACCTACCACGCGATATATAGTCTAGATTTATCTGCTCTAATATAACCTAATCTAACCCTTATCCATTTTTTCTTTCGAATGGAGAGGTCGCGCTATCTGCTCTATTATAACTTCATCTAACCATCCATTTTGTTGATCCCAAATCTGTAGCTGTGGTGGCGTTAGTACGTAAGTACCAAGAATTTTTTTAAAAACTTGTTGAATATATCTATACTTTAGTACGTAGTAAATCTACCATTGAAGTCGGTATAATCAATTGGGTATGTAAAGAAAGTGCCAATGTCCTGCTATAGCATTGAATATTGGCCCTCTTTCTACTTATACAATAGAATTCGTAGTTCAATGAATTAACTCGAGATCCTAAAAACATGGTCACTGGTCATATTTTCTACCAAGGTACAGATATTAATTTGGATATTTTTTTTTCGAAGTATGGATTTTAAATATGAATATTGTTTTAAATAAATATAGGTAAATAATTTCCATATATTCTTAGCCGTACCAACTGTTACAAACTTTGAGAATAAGTCGGCAATTGATGCTCATAATTTATATCTAAAGCATACATTTTAATATATGTAGTTCCCAGTATACCGCTGCACCACCATAAACTATTTATTTAAACTTACTAATCAAAATTAAAACCTCGCCAGTCATGCACGAGGTGTCCAAGTAAGCGTATTCCAATGTATAATTAATAACAGCAAAGCTGCGCTGATGTGAGATAAATCTGGAAACTCGCCTGCAGATGAATATTCACTTAAGTTAAATAGAAAGATATGTATATATCTTAAAAACAATGTTATGTATCTAGTACTCGTTTAGTGTCACTAAAGTGGACTGGTGCTAGTTATGACATACATGTATTATTCAATATCCTGCGTTGTATTAGCAAGGGAAGTACTTCTTTCTACATGAGATTTGTTTTGTAGCCTTAATAAGACTTAATATTATAGAGCTACGAACATGGTTGAATTTATATATTCAGACTATATTTCGCCTTTAATAAATTTATATCATTATCTATAATAAGTATATGGTTTCACCAATAGTAAAATACTTTCTATTCAAGAAATCAAGAAATATTTTTGTTATTTCTTGAATCCTTTCTTGTATATAAAATTAATTACAAAAAAAATATTTTTAATGTTTTGGTCTTTTTAGAATACAAACTTTATGCATTATTTATTTATTTGTTACACTAAATGATACAATTTTAAGATAATACATGTTTAAAGACTTAATGAGGAAAATACAACTATACAATTAGTTATAGATTATGATTAGTAACAGCAATTACAAATTTTGACAATAAGTTAACAGTCGATTTAGATCCTAAGTATACAAGTGTAACAATATATTATATTGCAATCTAATGTAAATGTTTAATCATTTAACAACAAATAAACTGGACGAAATATTACAATTTATAATTTGCATTATAAATTGAAGTTTAAATTAATTTATTTTATCTACTCACACACCAAAATGAACAAATAATAAATACATTATTTTATATGAAGGATGCCATTATTATAATCGTGTGTAAACGTATCCAAATCGTGCGTAAAAGTCCAAAGTAAATCAAATGGAGTTTCATTATTAAACGATTTCTGTTTGCAGTTTTGCTTTCCAGTTCTTACTATGGCAACAACTCGCGTCACTAAACAAAAAAGCATAGACGTAGTGAAAATACATTTTCTGACTTATATTAAAATTGAATCAATTTTTTAAGAAACAATTATTTTTTTGTAGATTCAACAGTATTTTAACATGATTCGTAGATAACATAAAGTATGACACGTGCGTGAAAAGCTTTTGTGCAGTCATTGCGATTAAACCACTCGCATTCGGCATGTGCTTTAATCTTCGAAACCCATGCACAAAAGCCCCTCTTCACAAACTTGTATCATAATAGTATATTGAAGGATGAGTTCAGTATGCGCGATTTTACAGCAAGCGTCCAAGTTTGGAAAACGACGAGCGTAGCGAGGCGTTTTCTAATGGACAATTGTGGAAAAACAGAACGAGTGTTTTATAATGTTTTTTTTTCTATTTTGCGCCCTTTTATGCAATTTCTAAATAAAAAAATTGCCGATACGTATTGAGAAAATTGTATCGCACTCGGCGAGCCATAACTGCACGCATATGAGTGCTGTTATGAATCCATTACAGACGCAAAATAGAAAAACGACTATATTGAAACATTTTCGTGTTTTATTTTATTTCAAATATATAGACGAACATAATTTATTCACTTTTCAGGAAATCATTTAAAATATTGTTTATGAATAATTGTTTGAATAAAACTAAAATAGGTTAAGCCAATATTATATATGAATATCAAATAGGTCAATTTTGATAAGTCGGTTCAATAAATAAATTTATTTAAACAAACTTCCAACAAAAAATAATTTTGATAAAAATAAAAAATTACTTTTTTAACATTTTTTTTGAACTGATTTTTTTATAAAACTGCTGTATCATCTGGCATTGAATTTTAAATAAACTGGGGTGAAGCTATGTATAATGTATTCGCCACTACAGTATGATCTCGGTAATTCGGCCGTTGGGTAATTGGACGACACGTCCAGTAATCTAGACCCTTTTACGGCTAGTTAAGCGCATGAGCATCCGCCAAGTTTGAAAGGCAGGAATATTAAAGTTTCCTGCACATATTTAGTTATACGTCAAAAAGTTCGGGCACTTTTTGACGTATAACATTGCGGAAATTGACACACGCGCACAAAAAAAATATGAAACGGTCTATTACATACTATGAAAAGGTCTATTCAATTTTATTATACGTTAGAAAATAGTAAATTCAATATCTATGTTTTTTGTTTCTATGGCAACAACTCGCGTTATTGTTGCTATAGTAACAACAAACATAAATCGTTTAATAATGAAACTCCATTTGATTTGCGTTGGACTTTTACGCACGATTTGGATACTTTTACACATGATTGTCATAATGGCATCCTTCACATTCAATAATTTACTTATTAATGTGTTCATTTTGATGTGTGAGTAGATAAACGTCATTTTTAATTAAAAGATTAGAACTTAATTTGAATAATTATTATTTATTATCTACATTATGTACATAATATAATAACATTTTATGCAAATATTTTCTTTGAATAGTTCTGCAAATATTTCCTTTGAAATAACAATATTTATAATTTAACTAAAGTAAACTATATTTGAATAGAAATTTCTTAAATTTTTGTTTATTTAGCTTCATTCGCTTTGATTTTAAGTATTTTATTTGATACGTGATACGAATTTGGATACGAATTTTGGACGAATTTTATTTCAAGTAGCTAGACAAACAAGTTTCGCTAAAGCCCGCCACTCACAATCAGTTAAACTGATTAGTTGAACTGGCGTTTTTAACTGATCAGTTAAAACAGATGTAAGCCAAAATGATTTCTCCACTAAATGGCTTAAAACATTAATCATTTTTCGATTGTCGCGTATCTGGCTAGAAAATTTCTTCCCGCGTAAGTTTAAAAAACAGATTCGGATTCTGAAGAGAATATTCTACTTATGCCGGTTGCTGCTTGTTGCCATTTAATCAATAGAAAATAAAAAAAATGTACGAAAGAATGGTTAACAAATAGATCAATTGATATATCAGTTCTGACTGGAACCGAGTGACTGGTGAACTATTTGAGAATGAACGAATCTACATATTTCAAGCTATTTTTCTATAAGTTCTTTAGTTATTGCAAGTCCTGACGGTTAAACTACGACTGACTAAGTGCATGATCGGTCAGTTTGGCGTGTTTAAAATGCATTTTTAAAATGCGCCCGGAAAATCCATAGGTTAAAAATTTTGCATTAAGATTTCACACTTCAGTTTTTGTATGTACGTCAGTCAACTGATCAGTTTAACTGACTGTAAGTGGCGGGCTTAAATGTGTTTTGAAGTTTTATTGTATTTGAGTAGCAATCAACTACTGAGTAGATCATCTACTACTTACTTCACCAGTTGAATAGCAAAGTGGTATCAATTTATTGATTCAAAATTCAATTTATAGATTCGAAAAGAAGAAGGATTTGAAATTTTGAATTAGAGGCTTGACTAAACTCAATTATAGATAAAGAAATAAGAAAACAATTGATTAAAACCTGGTAAGAACTTCCAGGGCTAAGAAAAGCCCAAGTAATGCTGGGATCTTTTAACCAGAAAAGAGCAAAAACTTGCCTGAAACTAAACAGGAACAATCTTGGAATTCTGACAGGAGTCCTAATGGGATACGGCGGATTTAGAAAACACCTCAAGATCCTAGGCCTATAGGAAGATGACAGTTGTAGATTCTGCAGCTCAGCAGAGTAAACCCCCACACAGCTGACCAAGCAATGCTCCGCAGTCGCGCAAGAGACAAATGTACCTTGGGGAACACTGCTTGAATGAAAAGGAGCTGCAATTGAATCCCACCCAGATTCTGAAATTCCTAAAGCAATCAGGACTATGGGATGGGGATGAGGAAGAAGAAAGGCTACAATAGATCTATAAAGGTCGCAGTACAAGTCACTACCAAAATCTACTAACTCAATTAGAAGTTTGACCAGTAATATGTTACACTTTAATACATCATTTTGATTTTACTAGATATGTTTTCAAGTTTAACTAAATTTGTTAAGATATTTGATTAAATATTTAGATATTTGATTTATTTGATCGAAGTTTGACTACGTTTGGTTTGAAATTTGACTACATTTGATTTCATATATACATATACAGAGCGTTTGAAAAAGAACTCCCTAGTTTTTTTGTGTCATAGAAACTGTTCAAAGTGATACATACTATTTTAGTTTGTGGCGTTTGATTCATAAACTGTCCAAGTTTTGCTCACCTGCACGCGTGCTTAACCTCGAGATGGAGTCAGGACTCAGTTCGCTTATTTCAGTTCAGGCGTGCAGTGCCGTGCAATGGCTATTCCGCAACAAAAAGAGCATTGAGTTATTTGGCTTGTGCAAACCGAATCTGTTATAACAGTGCGACGTAATTTTAGACGTTAGTATGGTGATGCAGAAAGATGTGGTGGTGGCTCAGATAGCTAAGCACTTGGCTCTTGAGTGAGATAGCGTGGGTTCGAATCCCACACATAACTAAAAAGCAGCAATTAAAAACTAATGGCTGCAACCCATCACACTCAATTCCCCAATCCGGCTTAGGCAACCGTGGGGTCTCAACTGCCTAACTAACACCTTCTCTGGAAATTTTTCGTTCGGGTTCGATGTTGAACCGCTAGGTCCCCCGTATTCAAATCTTTGTGCTGAGGTTGAATATGTGGCAGAGAAGACAGCCGGTGCCCAGCAGTGGGACATAAAAAAAAGGATGATAGAGATAGATGGTGTTGAACCTCCTGCATCAACAACTATTCCTCATTGACTACATTCTTTCAAGATAGACCGAGAACTTGTTGAGAAGATGTTGTTAAACAGATTCGTTCATTCAGAGCTCAAAGAAGTCATTGACCAGAAGTATTCTCCAATTAGGATTGCCTAAAGGTACCGTGTCTGATGTTATGCGTAAAAGACTTCATTTGCGTGCCTACAAATTAGAACTGTTACATGAAATAAAACTGATAAAATCAAAAGATTAGAGTTTGCTGTTGACTTTATAAACAGAATTGATGATGATGACAATTTGTTGATAAATGTTTTCATTTCTGATAAGGCTGCATTTTATGTTAGTGGAAAAGTAGAACGTCTCAACTGTAGAATTTGGTGGTCAGAGCATCCTCATGAATGTATTCAGCATCTTTCTGATGTCATCTTCAAAGCTTGATACATAAAACGGTATGATGTACCGAATGAAATAATATAAACCCCAATTCTGTTTAGTTGCGCCGTTTGTTTTTAATAGCCCCTCAAAACTGGACTATCTGTTTTGGCGCATCCTATACTAAATAAATTAGCCGAAATAGCTAATATTAAAATGTTGCATAACTGCAACAAAAACCCAAAACTTAATCTCCTATAGCAGGGGTTGCGAACCTTTTTATGACCGCGTGTTATTTTTCATAAGTTTCTACATTATGAAATGCTGACGTGCCTGATAATTTTGCCTGAATATCAGTTGCCGCATCAGCTTGTAAATTGTAGATATGGTGGTGTCGACTTGTACTGCGACCTTTATAAATCTATTGTACCCCACCCCCCTCCTCCAAGCGTTGGTGTACTTACCCATCTAGAGCGCCTCCTCTAATCCTGATTCCTCTAGGAATTTCAGGATCTGGGTGGGATTCAAGGCCTGTAGCTCCGCTGTGTTCAAGCAGTGAGCCCCGAGGTACATCTGTCTCTTGCGGAGTAGTGCTCCGCAGTCTTTGAGCAGATGTATGGGGGTTTCCTCTGCTGAGCCACAGAATCTGCATCCGTCCTGCTCCTCTAGGCCTAGGGCCTTGAGATGTTTCCTAAGTCTGCAGTGTCCCGTCAGAATTCTAAGCTCGTGCCTGCTTAATTTCAGGCAAGCTTTTGTTCTCTTCTGGTTAAAAGATCCCAGCATCACTTTGGACTGCCTTAGCGCTGGAAGTTCTTTCCAGGTTTTCATCCATTGTTCTCTTGTTTCTTCATATAAACTTTTGTGGATGGTGTTCACACTTATACCGCAAAAGGTTTCCGGACCTATAAAGGGGCTGCGGGATCCCTTGTTTGCTAGGTGATCGGCTTCTTCGTTTCCGTCTATACCAGTGTGTCCTGGTACCCTGGTATCAGCTTGAATATAATATAATACCGTATTAGCCTAAATATGATGTTTGAAAGTATCAAAGTCCATCCAGATTTACTAAAATAAAGGATCACAGCGGGATCCCTTTAACTACAGACCAATCTGTATTCAAAGCCAATTTTCAACAAAATTTAAGGCAGCATTTCTGACTCGATTATCAAGGTTCTTGGAAAGTAATAAAATGCTGGCAAACAGTCAACACGTTCTGGAAAAGTAGTTTAACTGATACTGCTCTGTTGGATAGTGTTAATTTTATAATTACTTTCTATAAATTGTAATCAGGAGGTTCTTGCTTCATTTTACGACCTAAGTAAAGCATTTGACTCTTTTGATCCTTCCAGAAGAAAATGAAGATATGGGAGTTAGAAAAGATGTGGGAGTAAAGCATTTGACTCTGTTCATTACAAGCTCCTTCGACAAGAAAATGAAGATATGGGAGTTAGAGGCGTCACCAAGAACCGGGTAAAATCTTCCTTGCATCAAAGAGTGATAGCAAACGGTTCAAAATCGGAAAGTAATTTAAAGAAGTGTGTAGTACCCCCAAGGCTCTCTAATGGGACCAACTCTATTCTTGATATTTGTTAACGATCTGGCGCTACCAAATAATGTTGCAATTATATTTTGTACGTTGACGATACCAACATTATAATATCTGACCTAGACATTTAATTAAAAATAGCAATTTAAAATCAGAAACGTTAGGAAGATGATCTATACATCTTTAATGGACTTTAAATATACGCAAAACATACTTTATGATTATAGTTTCTGCAAATATTTTACCACGCCATCGTTGAGTCTAGCTTGCCATATGGTCTGATATTTTGGGGTTAGCAGCTGATATTGATGCGGTATTTAAAATGCACAAAAGATATTACGAGCGATATTCAATGTACACCCTCTTCATTCATGACGGTCTTTGTTCACCAACATTTTAAGGGTAGCGTCAAAATGTTGTGCTTGATGAACAAAGAAGGGATGGTCTGTTCATCAAGCACAACAAGTGACGCTCAAAGTAAACAAAATGAAGACGCTCCTCTCCACTTGGAGTTGAGAGAAGCCAAGATAAATCGAGTTAAGTGTTTTAAGTCTTTTTCTTCTTCTATAGCTCTACAGCCCTGGGTGGGCCTTGGCTTGAGTTAGAACATCCTTCCATCTCTCCCTGCTGTTAACCAATTGCAGCCAGTGTCTCACACCTAATATCTTTAGGTCGTCGATGCAGTCATCTCACCATCTCTTACGTGGTCTACCCCGAGCTCTTCTTTCATGTGGACTCCAGTTCGTCAGTATTTTCGGTCCTCGTGTGCTTTCCATACGCATAATAAGTGTATTAAGTACTTGGGTGAAAAAATACAGGACAATGGGTCGATAAGGATACCATCAAAGAGCGGGCGAGATGATGGGAAATGATGGCTTATCAACTTACGAAGGATACATACAACATATGAGGATACATCTGTATGCAGCAGAAACACTACACATGATTGGGGAGGGTGGCCTCGAAGACATACGGAGGAGAGAAAGGAAAATGCTCCCCGTAAAATCGTAGGCCCAAATATCTAAGATGGAGAGAGGAAATTAAAACCTAACAAAGAACTATACCTGAAGGCAGAAGGAATTGTAGCCCTAATGAGAAAAAGGAGAATACAGTTTTATGGGCAGGATGGTGAGGATGAACAGTACCAGACTGTTCAAGCCAGGATTGAAGAGGGTATACATTCTTACATACCTTTATAGGGTATACATACCTTTTCCTGCGTGCCAATAAAAATTTTCAACGTATCAGCTGTGACACGCTTGCCATAGGTTCGCCACCGCTGTCCTAGAGTCATTAGAAATTTTCAAATAAACCCGTAATACCTCAGTTAATCTCCTAAACGAGCAAACCGACGTAATCTTTTCCTAATTTTTTAATCTCACCCAATCTTCGTCAGATAAGTCCTCAACTACCGACAGACACCGCACCTCCGCATCAAAACTATAGGGGTGAATATTCAACTTCATCAATTGGGTAAGTCACTTGACAATGACCGTCAAACGTCGAAACTCGAGTCGGGAATGTAAATGTAGAAATTTATAAAACTGTCCGACTTCACCATAGAATTTACTAATCATGACTGATGAAAGTTCTTATGACGAATCCACAACACCGGAGACAATTGAAAACGCAAATTCTTCATTTCTGATTCTATTTTTTTTTATGGCCTCTCGTACCGAAACTTGTAAGATACTTCTCCTCGCATGAGTAATAAAAAATATTGTTTGCAGCGAATATGCGCACTCACTTCATCCGTCCGCCCAATATCGCTCTCGTTGGACAACTTACCGCCCTAGTCGCAAAATATACTATTAAGTCATATTTCTTGAGTCATATAGCTTGAATTGATGAAACTTTTTGCAAAAATTATATTGATTTGTAATTTCTTCCAGTTGACTATCATGTACTTACTGTAGCAATTCGTTAGGTGCATGCAAACTTTACTGCGTCGTAACAATCACCTTGTCGACATACTGAAGATATACAAACTGGCAATTATATAAATATATAGGTGTTTTACGTACCAGCTGTTTGTACTAATTTGGGCAGTTGGCAGACATGATACTCAACGTAAAATAGAAACATGTGGTGTAGTGCCAATATAATAATTTGCAATTGAAATATTGAATGAAAAATGCAATTTAAAAAAATTATAATTAATCTACATAATATAATTTTAACGTCTAATAAAGATTAATGTTAACTAAAAATGTTTTCAAAACAATATTAGTTCTTTGTAAACGGAAATTCATGTAACAAAATTTATAAATATAGACTGCAAAAGCAACACCATATATTATTTTTTTTTGTTTGTAAAGAATTTTTAATACTTTTTAGTTTCTTCGAAAAAAGACGTCATCAACCTCACCATTCAGTCCGAAGTCACGTCTAGTAATGCAAATATACTTAGCATTCCTCAATGATTGTTATTCATTCACACGACGGACGCTTTCAATTTATGGTTGGCATTAATATAGGCTACCAGTAGCTTAACAGTAGCCTTAAGAGAAGAAAAAAAACTCCCAAAAAAAATTACAATAGGAAATTGATAATTTATTTTCCATAATTTCTAATAAATCGATGTTAATTAGTTGGAAAGTATCTCGCGGTTTGAATCACTCGCTGGAATCAGAGTCTCTAAAAAAGGATGCTGCTCGCTTTCATAGCCAATTAAAACTGCAGGCGAACGTTCATTTAAGTCGTTGGTAATTTATCATGTAATTGAAATTATTTTCGTTTTTTTTTTATATATTCATTTATGCATATGGACGAAATAATGAGCTTCAGATTGTATCAAACAATTGAAGATTACTCCGACATTTATCGTAATTAAAATTTAAAAGTTATTTTTTCCGAATGCGAAAGATCTCTTGGTGGTCTGAAAGTTATTGCCATGTCAAAGGATATATTGGCTTTTGCATTATATACATATTTTTAATAATAAATTATTAAAATGCACACTTGTGCCAGTTACTTTATAGAATAGGTTTTGATGAAACACCACAGTTACTTCATCCTACAAAAAAATCTACATAATTTCTCTTCTTATTTGCTACTAATTGTTAATAATTCGTGTCACTGTCTGCGTGCCAGTGATTCTTTTTGCCCCGAGTGCTAATTATATTCAAGGTACACAAAGAAGTATGCAAGAGGATGAGCTGAGGTGAGCTGAACTTGTCTCGCCCACAAAAACCGGATTGCAGCATTCATAATTTACATGCACACATACGCCGTGCCGGTGTGGATTTTAATTTGAATACATTTCAAGTTCGTCATGTGTGATCGGTCGTCGCTTTCTGCGGACTCGATTGCCTTTAATTATATTGTATAGTGGAATCTAGAAGATGTTCAGAGACAACGATGTTTTTAGGGTTCCGTACCGAAAACGGAACCCTTATAGGATCGCTTTGTTGTCCGTCTGTCTGTCTGTCTGTCTTTTTGTCTGTCTGTCTGTCAAGGCCATTTTTCTCAGGAACGCGTAGAGATAACAAGTTGAAATTTGTATCAAATACTCGGGTCTGCGGTCTCTTTCAGCTGTGAAATCAAACTTGTAAGTCAACGCGATCAAAAGATATGACCGTTTATGTCGCATATTTTGCGATTTCATAAGGGAATCAAAACCTATAGGGTACTTCCCGTTGACCTAGAATCATGAAATTTGGCAAGAAGCGGTGTCTTACAGCACATGTAAAGGGAAAAATCTGGAAACCGTAAATATGTAGTTTAATTACAAGAACAATGTGAATTTACTATTAGAAACTTATGAAAATACACTAATGTTGTCGTAGTGGTATTGTCAGGCTCCGGAAGCATATGGGTTGCATACAGTTAGGTCCTACTCGGTTAGGTCCGAAGGTTAAAAAGTATGTGTTGGCACCAAACTGTTTATTCTGAATTTTCTTTGTTTATATTAGTTATGCATTTCATCACGTACGCTCTATATACATAATATATACAGGGTATATATTATGTCTAAATTTTGCTTGTTTATAACCGACATGCGACATACTCAAGTCCCGTAACATCCTGTATATATTATATTTCGTCTAATTTTTCTTTATAATCTACATATACTTAAATCACTTACGCCCTATATTTTTTGGTAGTCAATTGCCCAAAAGCTGTCAATTGAACAACTGAATAGATTAGAATAGAATGAAATAGATCTAGAAATAGTTAATATATTAGTTTATATTAGATCTAGAAATAGTTAGATCTTAATATAAGTTAGTGAATAAGTGTAATACTAAAATAAAGTTTTCTTTTTATAAGTTTAAAAATATTCGTGTTATTTAAAAAAAATACCCTGTATACCTTTATACGGGGTATATATGTATACAGGCAAAATTGAGCAGTAAAAACAAATAGTGAAGTTCCACAACCCCTAAACACTCATATTGAATGGGGGATGTATGGTAATAAAATATAGGGTAGTATTCCATCGTACGACAGCGACATCTTGAGGTTATGCTTGCAGCGGTAATAAGATGGTCGTGATGTCAGGAGGGCCACTTGTCAAGTTAAATGAATGTGCTTGCTACGTCTTCCACAAAAAGAAGATACCTTACTTACAAGTTTGTACGGAACTCTCGGTGCGCGAGTCACAACTCGCACTTGGCCGGTTTTTTTTCATAATGGCGCCTACCAATTCAAAATCAAAACAAAATGAATGGAATACCGATCATATGCCGGAAGCTATAAAAATGGTTATGCCCGCCATACATACAACGGTCCACCGGACAGGTCTACCTGTGCAGGTTTGCCTGCGCAGGTAGACCAACTTCTGAATCTGAAAACCGTAAATATGTAGTTTAATTACAAGAAAAATGCGAATTTACTATTAGACACTTATGAAAATACACTAACGTGTTGCGTTGCATTGTCAGGCAGCAGAAGCATATAGGTTGCATACAGTTAGGTCTTCCTCCTCCTATATTTTTTGGTAGTCAATTGCCCAAAAGCAGTCAATTGAACAACTGAATGTTAAGAGTATCGAAATAGATCTAGAAATAGTTAATATATTACTTTATATTAGATCTAGAAATAATTAGATCTTAATATAAGTTAGTGAATAAGTGTAATACTAAAATAAAGTTTTCGTTTTATAAGTTTAAAACTATTCGCGTTATTAAAAAAAAATACCCTGTATACCTTTATACAGGGTATATAAGTACACAGGCAAAATTGAGCAGTGAAAACAAATAGTGAAGTTCCAGAACCCCTAAACACTCATAGTGAATGGGGGATGTATGGTAATAAAATATAGGGTAGAATTCCATCGTACGACAGCGACATCTTGAGGTTATGCTTGCAGCGGTACTAAGATGGTCGTGATTTCATGAGGGCAACTTGTCAAGTTAACTGAATGTGCTTGCTACGTCCTCCACAAAAAAAAAGATACCTTACTTACAAGTTTGTACGGAACCCTCGGTGCGCGAGTCACAACTCGCACTTGGCCGGTTTTTTTTTTAATTGATTTCGTTGGTTTAACCGTTCGTGAAGCAGATAAATCTTACATTGAATTGAAAAATTCACTATGTTATACCCCACTAATAATATGTAATACATACACACTTATAATATGTAATTATATTTCGAATCTCGCTCTTCGAGATTACATTGTAGTACCGCTACTTTCTACTAGATTCAACCACAAGTTGAGAATTCCAAAATTTTTGGGCTTCCCGCTCCCTACATTACCGACAGGTCACACTTCATAACGTTCTTTGTGCTAGACGAAACAACATGTTTTTGAGAGTGTTTATCCACGTGATAACCCAAAAATAATTATTTGTTTTAAGATTTGTGAAACAAACACATCAAATTCGTAGCGTAAATGGCTAAGAGTAAAAAACGGGAGACAGGGAATAGGAAAAAACTAATAAGAGACTGCGGAGATTAGAAAAAAAACCGGCCAAGTGCGAGTTGTGACTCGCGCACCGAGGGTTCCGTACAAACTTGTAAGTAAGGTATTTTTTTTTGTGGACGACGTAGCAAGCACATTCAGTTAACGACAAGTGGCCCTCCTGAAATCACGACCATCTTAGTACCGCTGCAAGCATAACCTCAAGATGTCGCTGTCGTACGATGGAATTCTACCCTATATTTTATTACCATACATCCCCCATTCACTATGAGTGTTTAGGGGTTCTGGAACTTCACCATTTGTTTTTACTGCTCAATTTTGCTTGTATACCTATATACCCTGTATAAAGGTATACAGGGTATTTTTTTTTAATAACGCGAATAGTTTTAAACTTATAAAACGAAAACTTTATTTTAGTATTACACTTATTCACTAACTTATATTAAGATCTAATTATTTCTAGATCTAATATAAAGTAATATATTAACTATTTCTAGATCTATTTCGATACTCTTAACATTCAGTTGTTCAATTGACTGCTTTTGGGCAATTGACTACCAAAAAATATAGGAGGAGGAAGACCTAACTGTATGCAACCTATATGCTTCTGCTGCCTGACAATGCAACGCAACACGTTAGTGTATTTTCATAAGTGTCTAATAGTAAATTCGCATTTTTCTTGGGGAAGAATTTCATATTTGTAGATGATGTTCAAAACTGCCACAAAGTAAACATAGATATTGACAAACAAAACAATCCGATGCTCGATAAAGAAAATAACCAGGAGCCATGCACTTCAGTGGCCAGTTTTCAATCAGCATGAGGAAATCAATTCTAACAAATTAGATGATGATGTAGAATTACTTCTGAGAGATGATCACCAAATTACACCAATTTATACCAAAGTCTCATGTCAAGATGGTCTTGGTTGACTATTGGTTTATCCAGGGAGATAAAAATGGGTATAATTGACAAACATCAAAATGGTGGTAATATTCATCTCGAAGCATCTGAGTCCAATGTAGAAATCTCATCAACTCTAAACGAAAGTGGGACTACGAGAGAACAACAGTTCGTTGCTGATCAAAATGTAGCTATTTCAGCCTTTTCTGCCTTGAGGCAGAGCATTACAATGATTCTAAATGATGAAGAACAACCATTAGATCGTTTAGAACTCTTAGAAAAGTTGGCCGATACAGGAAAACTTGTATAAAGGAAAACTTATATTAACACAATTGCATTATCAGATCTCTTCAGCTAGAAGGGCATGTATTGCTTCTGTCCTTTCTAAGCCTATGAAAGACTTAGAGTTGTTAGAGTTTGAATTTGAAAAATTATTAGCTATGGAAGCATTAATGTCGAATGTGAATTTGGTTTATGCCAATGTTTATCCCCATACTTCAAAACCTGATGGAGCTAAAAGATTTATATTGCATCTTAAAGGTTTAAACCAGTTCATTGAAACTCATCAAAAAGGCCTAGATGTTTGTTGATTAAAAGCACTGCAGGTTGGTCGCGAAATTCAAAGATGTTTGCAAAAATGTATAGGTATTGGACAAAAAGAGCTGGAATTAAGCTCAATTAACATTGAATTATAGAGACAATTAATTTGCTGTAAACATCTACAATGTAATCTCGATTCCCAACCCGATTAAGGAGTCTTGTGTATACGAGCTAAATTCCTTAATATTAAAATAAGCTTTAAACTATATGAAGTGTCACCGGTCGGTAATGTAGGGAGCAGGGAGCCCGAAAATTTTGGAACTGAATTAGCTTGTTGCAGTTAAAGTTTATTAGCAGCACAAAAGTTTCTAACAAAATAAAAGTCTTGCTTATTGGACATTAATCACATAATATGCAATTATATTTAAATATTAATTTTAATTAAATTAAATTTTCTAATAATTTTTTAACTTCAGGCGAACGATAAATTTATTTAAATTTAATGTAATTTTTAATATAATTTAAACTTTTCATTGACACTAATGATATTATAAATGTGCGAAAACACCATTCAATAATAACAAACGATTAAAACGCGATTAGAAACACACGTGTCGTGTTGTTAAAATTTACGACTTGAAATTTAAAAATTTCCACGATTTAAATAAATTTAACAACCTATTATTACCATCGGTTTTTAAATAAAATATTTTATAGACCAAGAGATGCCTTGATAGAGCTTGATTGCCTTGTTTTGAAATCCATAATGTCCTAGAAAAGGTTACGAAACTTTTGCTTCAGTAGAGACTTGATTTGAATATTCCTTAATATTCACCACAGTGTTTCTTCTTCCTATATGAAAAAACTAACTAACAAAGGTTAAATGAAGTCAAATATAAAATATATTCGCCAATTAAAATGTTTATAAATTCGGACAAAAATTCACACACTAATTTAAATAATAAACAAATCATTATATCTATTGAATAATTTAATATGAAATATTTTTTATATTAATAGTATTATAGAATCTGACAAATTTGCAAATTATATTTATTAAAACTTACAATTAAAGCCTTTGCTGAATTTTATATTAAAATAAAATTAAAAATTTCAAGTCATCTCCGTACACATAAAACCTCAAAAATAAAATAATTAAATTTGTCCCTTGTCCTTTTAACTTCATTAAAATAAAAAAATATTAAATGTAATAACACAATTGTTAAGGATCCAGATGCTATAGCTTCGATATTTAATGACATTTTTCATTTAATTACTAAGGTATAAGGCCCACTTCCTATCATGGCCCACATTAAAAATAGTTAAATTTCGGTGGCCAGAATAATTTTAAATTTCGCGGGAAACGAAAGGCAAACTTTATCGCACTAATCGCGCGCGGTCATTTTGAACACAGTTGTCAGTTGTTAGTGACGCGCAGAAGCAGTGCACGTGTTATAACCTCACTCACGTAAGTATTATACTTTTTTATAGCAAAATACAGTAATATCGCGTTTCACCTTGATAAATCTTATTACTAACAGTGTTAACATTTAATTCAACTTTAGTTTGAATATTTTATTGGTGTCATTTCATTTTTAACATGATTTTTACTGCCATATAGTAAAGTTCCATAAGATGGCCCACTACATGAACCCCAAAGAAGGACAGAGCTTTATTTGGACTATCGAATATTACATTTGCTTTTTTGTAATCAATTGCTAGTTTTATACATTTCTATGTCTAATCCTTTTATTAAATTTGCATTTGCATTCAATTTGCAAGGAAATTTCTTTAAAAAGTTTTTCTTCTATAGGGAGGTATTTCAATAAAATGGTGCCAACTCAGAAAAAATCACGAGGCTAGTGGCCATAAAGTCAGCTTAGAAAAGCCACTGAGGCAGTTAAAATGGACGAAATGTCACAGCGAACAGTTGCTAAAGCATATAGTATTCGAAGGTGTACATTGAGAAATCATTTAAAATCCGGACAGGGAAGATAACTGGTAAAACTTGTTCGAAAACAAGCGTATGTATTATGTAGGGCAAATGAATGAACAAACATGTTCACTGACAAAACGAATATTGCAGGAAAGAAATGGCTGAGAGGTTTCCTCAAACGCAACTCAAAAATAGCTTTTCGTAAAGCTCAGTTTATAAATCCCGGCAGAGCATAGAAACTTAATAAGCTCGTCGTTCGAAAGCACTTTGAAGCTCTCAGAAAAATATATTGCGAGTTGGATATAACAAATCATCCAGAACGTCTATATAATATGGATGAGAAGGGATGTAGGTTGAACGTTCATCATCAGCAGAAAAAATTTGTTGAAAAAGGTACAAAAAGAGTGCATTTTATAGCTAATGAACATGCAGAAAATGTTACAATCGCGATGTGTGTTAATGCAACGGGAAGTGCAGTGTCCGCAATGATCTTATTCAAGGGTAAAAGATTGAAACCAGAATTTTGTGACAATTTTCCTCCTGGAAGCTTAGTAAAGATAGCACCCATAGGAAGTATGACGACCGACCTTTTCGTGTACTTCATCAAACATCTGTGTCAGTATAAGTCTGCAGGAAAATGCTTATTAATTTTTGATGGCGCTTCTTCTCATTTGGATGCCAGGATCGTAGCAGTAGCAGATGAACACGACATTGTATTGTACTGTTGCTCTCAAACACAGCGCACGAGTTACTACCCCACGATAAGTTAGTTAATAAATCGTACGAGCATCTTTGGGATGAGGAGCTATTCTTCTTCTTCTTCTTTCGAATAGGCCTACTTTGGACCACGCTTGTTCAACTGTTGGGCTTTGACCTTTGCCCAGTATTGTCGCATCTTCTGCCTTTCTCTCTTCTGTCCAGAGGGTACCTTTCCTTCGAGGTTTTTCCTGAAATCCATAGACTTGGATGAGGAGCTACTATTATACGCATGTCAATATCCAGATCGCAAACTTACAAAACAGCGTGTCAGCAAGATTTTTATCAAAGTATGGCCCATGTACATGACCCAAGAATATATAATCAACGGGCGTAGAGCCACCGGTCTCTACCCTTATGATCCCAATACAATTCCGCAAGAAGCTTACGCAGTGCTTACCCAATTACCTGGTTTCAGAGATTTAGTGGTCTCCGCAAGACGAGACAATAACCTTACAGAAAGATATAAATTAGATATTCCAAAGTATTCTTCCTAGAAAGTTAGTCGACTACAGTTCTTCCTATTTATCCCCAACGGCTGTACGATCAAGAAGATGAGTACGATCAAGAAGATTTTGTTCAAAATATGTTGGACCTATTCACAATATCCTTCAAGAAATATTAAAGTTATGATCTTGAAAGATCTGATGATTCTGATGAAAACTTACCACTTTCTAAAATTAAAGAAACTATTCGCACGTTGGGCGTTAAGACACCATTTCATGCTACTCTTCATATTACATAGATATGCATTTACTCACAACTGGCTTTTTTTGGCTACTAGGTTCCTAAGATGGCCCATATACTATGTTTTTAGAATTTTATTTTTCTCTGTTGCAGTCATACAAAACACATGAGTGTTTATTTAAAAAGTATCACTAATAAACACTTGTGAATTGGGCCTTATAGGGCGCCTGTACCTTATTAATATTTTTACGATGAGCGTCGCCGCGTCGGGGGACCGCTATGTGAAGTCTGCTGAAAACTAAACGATAGACCTTTACGGTTAGTTAAGCGCATGCGCATCCGTCAAGTTTCAGCATCAACCGGGAATTTGAAAGTTTCGGCAAATATTAAGGTTATACGTCAAAAAGTTTGGGCATTTTTTGACGCATAACATGGCGGATATTGACACATGTGCAGAAAAAAATTTAAACTATGAAAAGGTCCATTGGATATTGTTGTTTTGTTACTTACGTACGTTGCTTATGCAGAGTAGGTTTTTTGTATTCTATTATTTTATTTACTTAGCAGTCCCCCGACGCGCGTCATCAAAATATGAATAGATACTTTTCTTCTTCTTCTGTTGCCTTACACCTATTTGCGTTGGCGAATTATCAATTATTGAATAATTGTTAATGTTTTGTTTATTGCTGCTTGGCATATATCACCAAACTTTTTGATTCCGGTCCAGTTCCTGATGTTCCTTAGCCATGATAGCCGTTTACGTCCCATGCCCCTTCTGCCTTCTATCTTTCCTTCGAGTATGAGCTGGGGAATTCGATATTTTGACCATCTTAGTATGTGACCCAGATACCCGATCTTGCACTGCCTTTTTGGTATTGAATAGTAATCTGTCCACTCCTGCCCTTCTCAGCAACTCCTTTTCGGTAATGTGTCTTTGGAGTTCTTCTGAGTGTCCACATCTTACGCCTCGATCTTGTTAATGGACGCTACTTTTATCGTCCAGGTTTCTGCTACATACAGTAGGACTGGCCAAACGTAGCATTTGACCATTCTTTCGATAGTTCCCCCGTCTACCGTGTTGGACGCTTCTATCTGATTATTACGGCATATAACCATGAATTTTGTTTTGGATCTGTTCATTCTTAGTCCGGCCTCTGTGCCCTTTCTGTTTGTTTTGTTCATTAGCATCTGTAGGTCATGCTGTCGCTGTTAAAAATAATATTAGAAATCTTAACAATTAGTCTGGACCGTTTAAACACTACATCAACAATTGAACAACGTAACAATTATGCAATTTTATTCTCAAAAAATGTTCCACAAACTCAAGAGAATATAATTTTCATTGATGAAACCCGTTTCAATTACCATCTCCCGCGAAATAAAGCTCGATCGAAGATAAATACTCTAGCCCATCTAATACTAAGAGGCAGAAATTCATCGACATCGTAGAAACCTGGTTGGTTCTGGACAACTCCAAAATCCATAAAACTCAGGAAGTTCAGGATAATTTCTTTCACCACATTCACGCATGTTACATCCAAAAGAAAAAGTTTTTTCAAAAATAAAATTAGTTGCAAGAAATATGTCGGCTAAAATAATTTAAATAATTTTAATTTGGTTTACATTATTGAGGAATCCGTGGCCACTGTTACTTCAGCTGATTGTATTAAATCTTCTTCTGGTGCCTATCCGTTTCGGATGTTGGTGATCATCATGGAAATTCGGACTTTGTTTAAGAACCCTGCAGAGATTTGTTCTTGTTGTGTTGAAGCAGGTTCGAAGGTTTTTTAGCCAAATATCGTGGCATCGTTCTTCCTGACCCTCTTTTTCCATCTACTCTTCCTTGTAGTATAAGTTGTAATAGACCGTACCGTTGACTGTTCCCCATTATATGGCCAAGGTATTCCAGTTTCTTTGTCTTTGTTGTTAGTAAGACCTCTCGTTCTTTTCCCATTCTCTCTAGGACCTGCTGGCTGGTGACGTGAGCCGTCCAGGAAATTGTTATTACGCGGCGGTATAGCCAAATTTCAAATGCCTCGAGTCTCCGTTCGATAGCCTATCGTACTAAATATTATGTAGATATGTCAATGAAATTACTGCGCGCTGAAGCAGAACAACCATTACATTAACATTTTTATAATTCTTCATAATTCTTTTCATTCTAATTTTTGACCACCAATTCATGACCACATGTCGTCTGCGTATCTTATATTGTTTATTGTGGTACCGTTCACTTTTATTCCGATTTCTAGATCATCGAAAGCTTCTGATAATATTTGTTCGACGTAGAGATTAAATAGCATTGGTGACATTATGCATCCCTGAGGTACTATTATTTTTATCTCGATTTCTTCTCTCGTTAATTGGTTGTTGACGTTTTGCGTCTGGCGTTAGCCGACTGTTGCCAGTACAGGTTTTGGATTATTCTTACGTCTTTTTCATCTATACCAGCTCTTTTGGGATATTCGATGAGACGTTCGTGGATGATACTATCGAGCGCCTTTTCATAGTCGAAGAAGCACAGGAAGATGTTCTTTCCTTGGTCATAGCAGTTTTGTACCAAAAGGCAGAATGTTGCTTCTGGTTTACCGGTGCCGCTCTTAAATCCGAACTGAGTGTCTCCGCTTAGCCCTTTAAGTTTATTAAATAGCCTGGTGTGTATGATGCCTAGGAATATTTTTAATGCGTGACTCATTATCAAGATTGGCCTGTGATCTTTGCATTTGGTTGCTGTTTGCTTTTTGGGAAGCATTATGAACGTGGGCATTAGCCATTCCTTTGGAAGTTGTCCAGTGTCATAGATCTTGTTTTATAGTTTTAAAATTATGTTTATGTTTTCCTCCTGTAATAGGAGGATTGTACTTGAAATATTCTGCGTAGATATCGTCTGGACCTGGTGTTTTGTTGTTCCATGCAAACTTATTAGCGTGTATTAATTCGGTTTGCTTGTCCCTGTGAGGTCATGTTGTGTTGGGCTGCTGGTTGCCTCCAGCGTGTCATCATCGAAGAGCTTTTTGACGTATGCGCGCCATATATTACATTTATCCATGTCATTCGTTATTGCTTTCTTTTTTGGTCATTTGTGATGTGGGTCGGCTTTCTCCCTTTGCGTGGTCCTGTTATTTCTTTGATTTTTCTGTGTAGGTTGAATACATCGCCTTTTTCTTGTAATTCGTCTATTTTTTGCTGCACCCAGGGCTCCTTGGCTATTCTGATTGCCCTGCGTATTTTCTTATGCATCACTTTACTCCATCCGAGCGCAACAGCATTAGCGCCAAAGGTGACACTTTTAAGAACTGCATTACCAGTTAAGTCATT
Organism: Phosphuga atrata; assembly: GCA_944588485.1. Lineage (NCBI taxonomy): Eukaryota > Metazoa > Arthropoda > Insecta > Coleoptera > Silphidae > Phosphuga > Phosphuga atrata. Next base: position 12,116,836 of record OX155895.1, on the reverse strand, counting down.
ATTCAGAATTTATTTGTATATATTGTATTTGAAAAAAATTGAATTCAGAATTTTGCAGTAAAAAATGAATCCTTCCAAAAAATTACACATCGATTTTCTCATGTCGCCTAGTTTTAGTGTGCCGAAACTGATTTCGCTGGGATTTGTTGCTTAAGAGGGGATCGTAGAGAACCGGAAATGCAACTTTTCCCCTGATCAAACGATTTTTTTGGCGATTTTTTGACTAAAATTTTAAGGCCTCTTTTCTGTTTATCCGAAGGAAGTGGAAGTGCTGACCACGATTTTCCAGTTTATTCGGCTCAAATGCTCAAAATACCCAAAATATAGGCGGTATTTTGTTTATTTTTAACTTTAAAGCGAAATAAACTATGAAATACAATCGTTTTCAGCACTTCGATTTCCTCCGGATTACAAAAAAATCATCAATCACGAAAATAATTTCCAAATTGGTCAAGAAAAAAATTTCATCATTTCGGTCGAAAAAAATGTGCTTTTTTGGTTTCTTACAATTTTCTCAAGAACGATAAACAACAACAAAATTATTTTCGGCACACAGAAACCACTCGACAAGACGAACAAGTCGATGTGTAAATTGTTCGGAATTGTTCAATAATTCGTCGAGAAACTAAATTGAACTAATTGACTAAATTGAAATTTTACGATTTCGAATTGATAAGTAGATATCTCAGAAACGGTTGAAGATAACCAAAAAATGATTGCGGCAGCGTTTTCAGAAGGTCATTTTCCTATTAACGCACTTAGATTATCCGCGGGAAATCCATTACTTTCCAAGATCTCTAGTCGAGCGCCGAAATTTCTTAAAATTTTCCTCAATTTCAGCAGGCAATAGTGAACGGAAAGAGCTAGTGAAATATAATTTGCATATTTGTAGCAAAATCAGTAGCAAAAATGCGTTCAGAAACGTTTTTAAATTTTGCTGTAACTTAAAAAATAACGATTTTAGCAAAATCGATTTTCTCGCATTTTACGGTTTCCGCAATCTTGACTTCACGCTTCAACGGTATTTCCTAATTAAAAGCCTCCTACGGATATGATATACGTTTTCCGACTAATTTTGGGACGCTGAATTGATTTGTGAAAACTAGAAGTCTCTGTGGTAAGCCGTTCAAAGGTTATGACATAGTGAAATCTTTGGAAAACGCGAGAAAATGTATTTCCTGAAAATCATTATTTATCAAATGAATGGAAAATTTCAAAGTGTGCCAGAAAGTATTTTCCCTGCTGGTTGCAAATATACTAATTGCATTTTCCTAGCAGCTTCTGTTCGCGAGATATGATCTGACATAATTGCACAAATATTTTGCTGTTAAATATGTTTGCAGCAAATTTTTTTGCCGTTTTTGTTGTAAATTTTTTGAAATTAATTATTTCTTGTTTTTGGCTGTTGTTTTTATACACTATTATTGGAGACGAAGTTGTCTTTTTGGCCACGGGTGGCGCTAAGCGCGGTTATGCACGGAGCAAATACTCGGCGTCTTTTTGCTGAGTTTTTAGCCCTCTACGTTGTTCCATCAGCAGAAGGATTTCCTGTGTCATCCAGTCCTGTTTTTTGTTGCTCAGGGCATACCCATTGATGTTGTGTGCTTCCTATGTTATCAATAGTAAACTTTTAATGAAATTCAAAAGGCAAGAGAAAAAAATATTTTTTTAACTTTTTAGAGTCTTTTATTTGTGTCTGAGGTTACCTACTTCAAATTTTTTATTTTATTTTATTATTCGAACTTCTTTCTTTTTTTTAATAATTTGTTTGTAAATTCGTGTTTAATGTTACCTCTTTGAAACTTCATTCGCAAATACGTGATTGCTAAGGATTGTTTATAAAAAAGATTAAGTTTTGTCAAATAGGAAATGAGCTGATGATCATCAAACGCCTGTATCGATCTTCATAAATTATAGCTAAGAACCTCCTCGATCATGTCAGCTTTCAAAAAATAAAACCGCATCAAAATCGGTCCATTCGTTTGGGAACTATAATTCCATAAACAGTCACATATACGGACAGACTGACAGACATACACGTCAAACACCCCTATTTTTGTGTCGGGGGTTAAAAAAAACTATACTTGCCGCAGCGATCCCGTGTAGTGACCACGCGGCGTTCACGTGATAAATCGTAGTGACGTTGCAAACAGCCTGATTTACACTGCTTTGTCGAATTTTACTTTAAAAAATGTTATATTAATTTTTAAAAACAAAGTCTTGAAAAAGTCTGATTTATGGATAAAATGTAATCACTAATTTTAACTAACAAGGGGACCGTATGATAAGGTAATCGCCGATTCGATTCATTTTAAGTACACGCGTAGGTGATGACCAGGAGTATAACAGGTGCAAGTAGTAAGATGCCATACTCATCCGTTTCCGAGAAATTAATTAATTGAGAAATTAATTATTTTTAGTGCATTCGTCTGCATTATACGTTAATATTATTTCTCGGATACGGATGATTATGGCATCTTACTACTTGCACCTGTTATACTTCTGGTCATCACCTACGCGTGTACTAAAAATGAATGGAATCGGTGATTTCCTTATCACATGGTCCCCTTGTAAGACAGAAACACTGAAAACTCGAGAGCACGTGGCATACAACCCGACTGGTCGACTGGTTTAAAGTTGCGTGATCTACGTCTACACCACATGGCTGCGTGATCTACGATTCAAAAGCGTTTGCACTGACCAATAGAGAATCATCCCCGAAAATCGCGTGAAGATCACGCAAGTTTATTACTCCATCGGATGGCTGTGGTAACTATAGATTAACGTTAAAATGTATGGCAAGCTGCAAATTTTAAAATTTGACATTTATTTTGAAATATAGACATTGGACACTCACTTGGGAATTTATTTTATTTATAATTTTGTTGACTATTTTTTGACAATTTTACATATTAATTTCATAAAAATTTAAACAATTTCTTTAAGAATCTTGTTAATTAGGCTTTCAAACAATAATACCAACTTCTCAGCATTTGAAAACTATCTTATTTTGTTTTTGAGAAATGTTAATTATTTCCAACTTTGCATGTGTCGCAACAAATCTCGAAATTTAATTGGAATTGGACCAATTAGACGGGAAAAAAACAAATTAGGATTAAAACTCGATAACTTATTATTTATGGATTCTCGCTTCATCGTTAAATTTAATTTGAATTTATCGAAACGACCTAAAATCCGAAGCTTCTTAATACAAAAATGTTTCGAATTTTATCAACCTTCAATTAAAAGATTTTGAAATGCCAAACAGAAAAAAAAACCTGCTAAATTAAATATTATACAAATTTACGATACAATAATATAAAATATTCCATCGATACTAATAGATCTTTTCATAGTTTCGATACTTCGATACTAATATATCATTCATAATAGATCTTTTCATAGTTGATTTTTTTTTGTGCGTATGTCAATTTCCGCCATGTTATACGTCAAAAAATGCCCGAACTTTTTGATGTATAACTAAATATTTGCCCGAAACCTTTCATATTCCCGCCTTTCAAACTTGGCCGATGCGCTTAACTAACCGTAAAAAGATCAAAAAGATTATTAACCGATAAAAGATTAATTATTGTTGTCATTCTTCGCATAATTCGCGCTTTATAATTTACCTTTCTCGTGGGCGAATCAAAGCAACAAACTTATATATTTTTTCTTCTTCGTCTTTCGAATAGGCCTACTTTGGACCACGCTTGTTGGGCTTTGACCTTTGCCCAGTATTGTCGCATCTTCTGCCGGTGTAACTCTTTTCTCTCTTCTGTCCAGGGGGTACCTTTCCTTCGACGTTTTTCCTGAGATCCACGGACTTCCTTTAGTGCGTCTCACAGACTGTCTGTTTTTTAAATCTGTTATTCCCAGTTCTTTAATATCCTTCTCGGTCTCTGTCAACCAAGTGGTACGAAGCTTCTTGTTTTGCCAGAAGGTGAACAGACGGTTGGTTAGTCGGTTTGGAGGCAATCTTATATATCAAACTTATAAGTTTATTTTACAGATATTTTTTTAGCTACTGCCACTTCTCGCACTATAATCTCCATTCTCTTCTCCATTTTCCCAATCTCCCTCTATCATTCCCCTTTTCCTCATGGTTTCTTCTATTCCTTTTCTCCATGATGTTCTTGGCCTTCCCCTCTTCATTCTGTTAGTTGGGATGTACGAGATCATTCTTCTTGGCCATATTTCACTCCTCATTCTCATCACATGGCCGTACCATATTAGTTGTCGGCTTTCTATCCGATCCTTAATGGTATCTTCTACATGCGCCCTTTGCCTGATATCGTCATTTCGGTTATGGTCTAACCGGGTAGGAACGTGTAGAATGTTCTACACGTTCGGCGTAAAAAGTTCATCACTTCGGCTTTTGGCTGGTTCCTTATTTTTGATTTTAGTTACCAGCACTCTGCCCCATATGTTGTTATTGGTTCCGCGATAGTACGGTATAACTGGACTTTTGTATTTATGTAAATTTTCGAGGACTATAGAATTGAGTTCAGATTCTGAATTGCCAGCAATCCTGTTTTGGATATCTTTTCGCGTTGAACCTTCAGAAGATATGTATGTTCTCAAGTACATGAATTCATTAGTGCTTTTTCTAGTATAGTTGTTGACTTGAAGATTGACTTTGTGCTTTTCTCAGATAACTATGTATTCGGTTTTACTGATATTGATGTTCAGCCCCATTTGCAGTATTCCCCAAGCAGCTTTCTTTTCATGTATGTAATGTCTTCTTCGTCGTTTGCTATCAGCACTTGATCAATGTTAAAACAATGAAACTATCAAAACCAATAAACTTTCTGATCATCATCATCATCATCATTGGCACGACAACCCGGGTTGAGTCTTGGCCTCCTCTAGTATTTTTCTCCACCGATTTCGGTCTCTGGCATCTGTTCAGTCTATTCTCTCTTCGTTATCTGAGTCTGGGTCTTCCCTGCTTTCTCCGCTCTTCTGGTTTGCTTGTATATATTTTTTTAATGCTCGTTTTTTAATCTGCCCTTATAACGTGTCCAGCCCATTGCAGTCTACTCACTTTAATTTTTGTTATGATGTCGTTGTCTCCATATAATTCGTATGGTTCTGCGTTATATCTTCTTTTCCATTGGTTGTCTACATTTATGGCGGAATATACGGATTCTTCGTAATATTTTTCTTTAGAAGGTGGCAATTAGTTTTTCATCGTTCTTTGTTATCACCCAGGCCTCCGAACCGTATTTCAGAACTGGTATAATGAGTGTTTTGTATAGAGTTATCTTGGATGTTCGGGTAAGTGTCCTGGATATAAAGTGTTGCCTGAGGGCGTGGTAACATTTATTTGCTATGACTAGCCTTCTTCTAATTTCTTCCTTCACGTTGTTTTGCCTATTTACTAGTGAGCCCAGATATATGAATTCCTGTACCACTGCGATGTTGTATTCTCCGATGGTCAGGTTTTGCCCAGTCCTATTCGCTCTTACATTTGCGGTTGTTATCATGTATTTCGTCTTGCTTTCGTTTACTTGCAGACCCATTGTTCTGCCGGCTTCCTCAATTTTGATAAATGACTCCTTGGCCGATGTGACCGATCTCCCAATTATGTCTATGTCGTCTGCATATGCCAGTACTTGAGTCGATTTGTTAAAGATTGTGCGTGTAGTTTGTACCTTGGAGTCCCTAATTACTTTCTCTAGTGCTATATTAAATAGCAGGCACGTCAGTGCTTCGCCTTGCCGCAGTCCTCTTAGTGTGCTAAATTGCTCTGATGTGTCACTTTGTATTTTGACTGCACACCGGACGTTTGTTAATTTCATCGGAGTGAGTTCTACTAGCTTTCGGGGTATTTTAAATTCTTGCATAGCTTCGATCTGTTAACGTTATCGTATGTCGCCTTAAAGTCGATAAATGTGTGATACGTGTCTATGCTCCATTTTGATCATGGTTTGATCAAAATAGCATTATAATATCAACCGACTAATAGCTGCCAAATCAAAACTAGGTAACTCTCCACAATTAATACGAACTATCAATTCAAAACCAGGTAACTAACTGTCCAAGCAAAGCAAGTAACTATAAAATCAAAAGCCTATTAAATGTCCAATCAAACCCCACCATAAATCAAAACCAAGTCACTCTCCAATCAAACAACCTGCCAAAAACGGCAAAACTTGGTCTAATCAAAATTAACATTATGACAATAATAACCTTAACACATTGTTGTCCGTTGACGTAGTAATACGTTTTTTTTTTATTTGTAACTTAGGCACCTCTGACGTAGTAACCATCTTTTATTATTAACTCTTATATAACAGATCTTTGATTTTCGGAAAATTTGAGTTTTTCCTCGATTTTCGGAAAAACATTTACTTGGACTTTCGACAAGACCATGGTGAACTGAAGAACTTTGGTTTTGGAGTTTCCCATTGATTTTCGGAAAAATAGATACTTGAATTTTGAACCAGACGATGGAGAACAAAAATAATGTCGGAACATTCTTTGAAAAAATTACAGCTAGTATTTTGGAGAATTTTTCCAAAATATTTAGTTTTTAAACAATAAACGTTTGGTCGGGAAATCGCGAAATCAAAAATAATTTGTGTTTTAGGAACTGTTAACGGTTGGATTTTAGATTTGGATTATATCAGAGGAACAGAAAATTTTGACCATCCGAAAAAATTGAATTTGGAAAACTTGCCTTTGATTCTTTGCTTTCGGAAAAACTTCAACAATTTCGACAATTTCTTTAGTTCTCCATCGTCTGGTTCAAAATTCAAGTAGCCATTTTTTTCCGAAAATCAATGGGGAACTTTGGGAAACAAAACTCCTTCAGTTCCACATGGTCTTATCCAAAGTCCAAGTAACTGTTTTTCCTAGTAGTATGAATTTTGAACCAGAAAATTTGTAACCTCTTCGACTTTCCTTGGAAAATTCTTTTGAGTCTTTCTTAGTTTGTATTTTTCAAAATTATATACAAACTTTTTTTATTAATTCCTAAAAAAGGGGCCAGCCCCTTGCAAAGTTCCTGTTTGAATCGCGCGGCCTGTATATAGTTAACAGAGTAAATACCTTGATTGACAACTTTTTCAACTGCGACAGTATGGACGAATTTACATATGACGAATAGCTAACCGCCCTTCTCCATGGAAAAATAGTTCCCCTAGCTCTGACCTCGTTAAAAAATCCTTACTCCTAAACCTGCCTGATGAAATCCACCTACACATTGTTACATTTTTCAACGTCTGCGTCCACAAGTGATCGTTCTCCAAGTGCTGGCAAAAAGGAATAATTATCACCATCTCCAAAGCTATTCCCTTCCAAGTGGTTACTGACCCATTACTCTCCTTCCAGTTATTGGCAAAATCCAAGAACACATTACCACTATCCCCAAAGCTATTTCCCTCCAAATGGCTATCCACCCATTACTCTCCTTCCAATTATTGGCAAAATCCTAGAACACATCCTTCAAACCAGACTCCAGAGCATCCTAGTAAAGACCATGCCAAAATATCAATTTGGTTTTAAGCCCTACCACTCTACCAGCCATCCCCTATTCATCCTTGCCAATAACCTACAGACTTAATACCTTCAACACCAACACTCCGCTGGCCTTTTCCTTGATATCAACAAAGCCTTCGACAGTTTGTGGCACGCCGTATTCCTTTGAAAATGAAACAACTCAATATCCTTCCTTACCTCCTCTACCAAATTGAACATTTTCTTGAAGAGAAATCCCTCCAAATCAAAATAAATAACTACCTTTCTCCTTAATTTACCCCACATCAAGGTCTTCCCCACGGTTCTCCTCGCTCCGCACTACTCTATAACTTATACTGCCACGACATATATAATTACTACTCTGACGCCAAACTCCAAATCAACCTCTCCTCCTACATCCTACAATATACCGACGACACGAGATCTCCACAAAATCTCTCCCAGATCTCCCCACATATCAACAACGACGCGAAACAACGAAAGACATAAACAGTATCAAGAAGTAAATATTTCCGTGGCCTAACAAAGCCATCTGCCTCCCCCTCCTTAACATTAAATATATTGGAAGTGGCAGAGCGAACTTCATTACGACTGACCTCCAAGTTAAGACACCCAAACAACATCCTTCATAATCCTCACAACGATCTTCTATTTAAACTCTCCCAACTTCCAAAACTCCTAGACAGGCATCAATACACCTAGTCAGGCTTCTTCTTGAAGTGCGGTACCCTCTCCGAGAGCGTAGGCAACTTCGCTCGCATACTTTTGGAACGCCACAAATATACGGGCCACAAATATACGGGACCTACAGTTTATTGCCGGTTCCGAACGGCACTAGTTATGAGGTTTCACTTGGCAGAATTACTCGTGGTAGTTTGCCATTGCTTTCCACGAGGTGGTCACAGCATAGCATGGCTCTGTGAAAAATCTTCACGGCTTGGACGGGGATTGAACCAGAGATATCATACATGGCAAGCGGATGCGTTCACCACCACACCACTATGACAGCCATCAACAACTATGGACAAAATTTAAGGACAACAACAACTACTGGATCGCTATGCATAAAACGAGACATAAAAATCACTTTGGTGTGTCTGCTTAACGAACTAAGACGCTTAACGAAACAATCTACGATGACTAAACTCATCATCTCATTTCATTCCCATCACTCTATTGATATCTATATATTAATATGCACATACGTTTTTTTTCTTTTAAATCAAATTGTATTTCTGGGCAGAAGGACCTTGTGGTCAATAGCCCTTTGTATAAAATATAAACATTGTTTTTAAGATCATTTCTTTCTATTTAAATTAAGTGACTTTGTCTAGTGGTGTTAGTGACTTAAAAATGTCCTGGGACTTGTAATGCATGTTGCAGATGTATGTTGTATAATTCAATATACTGTGTGATATTAGCCAGGAAGTAGTTGTTTCAACATGAGATTTGTTCATAGTCTTAATAAGACTTAATATTATGGAACTACGAACAGGTTGAATATATTTATACATTCAAGCTCTATTTCGTCTTTAATAAGTTAGCAAAATTAATTAACCCTCCACTCAAAAACAACTAACTCTCAAATCAAAACCAAGTGAGTATCTAATCAAAATGAACTGTTCAATCAAAACCGCAGCTAATTCGCCATAAAAAACTAATAAGATAATTGTTCAATCAAAACTAATTGCCAAAATCAAAATGTTACACCACAATAGAAACGACCTAACTATCAAATTAAAACCAACTTCAAAATAACTGTTAAACGACATGTTAAAAAAACCAAGTTAACTACATCGTTAACTCATTTATTTTTTTATTTCTAAAAACTTTTAGAACTAAACTTATATTTAGAAATTTATATAACTAAACCAAAGATTTTCTAGAATTGGTAAAACCATCCTACGTTATAGATAATCATACAAACTTAAAGCAATTGTTTAAGTTTGTATGCTAATCTATAACGTAGGATGGTTTTACAAATTCTCCCATATCATTTAAATCAATAACCTGCTAAGTTCATGTCTCTCAAGTCAAATTAAAAATATCTAACCCCTAATGACCAAGTGGGTTTCAGGTGAGTGTTTTACAAATTGTTATTAATAAAAGCTGCACTGATGTGAGTTAAATCTCGAAACGCGTCTATAGACGACTACTTACTTAAGTTATCGGAAAGACATGATCTTAAAAACAAAGTTATTTGTTATGGTTTTTTGTTGTATGCCACGAAGATGGACTGAAAGCTATTAAATAACTGACAAATTGGTTTTGGTAGTCCTAAAAAGACTAAGTAATTGTTACAGAGCTCCAGAAATGTTGAATATATTTATATATTCAGGCTGTGTTCCGTTTGTTTTAAGTTTGTTTAAAGATTTTCTTATTGCCAAGTTGTCTCCGCGTGCCATTTCTAATAAATTCGCAATGCATCCTCACATATTCCAATGTATATCGATTTTTTTCTCGTTTAGCAATTAAATCTCGCTTCGTTCGTAATTCTTTTAGACCTGGACTACTTTCTAGGAGTGGACGTACCGTCAAGAAGCTGCTAACTGTAAAACATTGACAGATCGCTCGTTTAGCTCACGTATGTGACGCGGTTTGAAAGTAAAATCTCGACCAGTTTGTCAGTTTATACGCTCCGATGAGAATAAAAAAAAAAAAAACTAAATTAATGGAGACGTTAGAAATCGGAGAAAATTACAGATCTGTCCGCTTCACAAATTATTTACATTGAGAATTAATTGTATAAGACACACACTGTTAGTTTAAATGGTTAAATGTAGACAAGATTGGGTTGGTTATATAAAATGATTATGATGGAATTAGTTTAACGTCTTGTTTTTAAAACTTTCTCAATGAAAACTAACAATGTGAAACGTGTAATCGTGTAAAGAACAATTTGTCTGCTTCGATTCTAATACTGGCCATAAATGATGCTTTTTTCAGTTTTCAGACAATATTTTGCGTTTGTTTCTATCACAAAATTTGTATTGAGCTGTACGATAACTAATAAACCTTTTATTAGTTGAAATTTTTAGTGCGCATGTATCAATTTCCGCCAAGTTATACTTCTAAAATTGCCTGAACTTTTTGACGTAAAACCTTCATATTTTCCCATAACTCTCGTATTCCAGCCTTTCAAGCTTGGCGGTTCACACAGTCTTCGCAGTAAATCAGGTTGTGTTTTGGCAATAACACATCGACTGTTGACTCAATAGCTGTGCTCAATAGTTTTTCGATTGTGCGCAATAGTTTCTGGTTTATCAGTGCAGACACGGGACTTTACATATCCAGAAATTCAACCTCTGCTCATTCAGCCATCTCGTCAATAGACGGCAGATGGCCGTCAATTTGACGGCCATCTCGTCAAATTGACGTCATCGTCAATAACGTTGCATCTTCGTGCAACATTATTATTGGACGGTGGTAAGCGCTCGATTTCCTTTACTTCTTTTCAGCAGCAACAGCATCTTAAATCGATGGTCAGACTAAATCTTCGCCATTGGTATGAGGCTTACATGAGCCAACCGGACCAACGAGGGCTCTGGCGAGTCACTGACAGTGACTGGCCAGAGCCCGTTGGTCCGGTTGGTCGACTTGTCGTCCCCTTTTTTCAAGGCCCATCCAATATTTCCTCAGTAGTAAATATATACTAGTAGTAATATACTACTCCCAGTAGTAAATATATAGTAGTAGTATAGCCATACTTTAAGTCTTCTCTTATCAGCGGTACCTCAGAGGTATCATTGATGGTTGGCAACAATTTGGGCAAAATCGTTTCTTTGATTTGCCAGAATTGTTCTATCTTGAGAAACATAGCGCAGTAGTTTCTCCTTGCTTTCTGCACCGCAGTGCCATGTCCGTTAGAGCTGACTCAGCAAGCGCCCATGGGTTTCCAGTAATGAGCCTTTAAGGAAGAAATACCCCAGTAGCCTCATTATGGTACTGTTGACACTGCTGCCTGTCAGCAGGGTGTTTTGGACTCATCAATCCAAAGTTTGGACGTCATGAACGGATGCAATAAAAAAGCCAATACTTAACAAGGAAGGAGACTCGATGCCTCAAAGGCTTTCATTCAAAATACGCTTCAAAACATAGCTACAGTGAACAGAAGGAAATTACCACAAGAAAAATCAAAGAGACCTATTCTGGTATACAGACGGCTCCAAGAAAGACAGTGGAACTGGCGCTGAAGTGTGTGGTCTGCCTCCTAGGTGCAGCATAACTGTGCCACTGGAGAGACACACTACGGTCTTCCAAGTGGAAATTCTCGCCATGGATACATGTGTTCGGAAAAAATTAAGAATGGACTACAGAAGTGGAAACATCTATATTTTCATGGACCGTCAGGCTGCGATTAACGCCCTAATATGTCATAGAATAGCGGCCTAATAGTGGCTCGCAAACCGCATTAAAACTGTAAGGGCTCCTTACACTTGTGTCTAAGATCAAGACACCAAGCACAAGTGTATGCTGTGGGAGGATGTCCAGGTCCTACTTAGGACTGTAGCACCATTAGATAAATAGATGCCATGGCATAAAATCTAAAACTGTTTGGTAGTGCCAAGGAGTGGATATAGTGCCAGAGAATGGATATAGTTTTATATGCGCTACAGACCATACTAAGGAGTCTGCGTTTGTGGCTTCTTGGGCCACCTACCTTGGGCATAATTTTGTCCAGCGCTGAGTCGTCCTTTATACCCTTGGCTGCTTCCTTCGTGAGGTGTGGGACGAAGGAAAGTCTTTTATCCACTACTACTCCAAGGTTCTTTGATCTCATCCTTGATTCATTCATCCATTGATTTCATCTTTGATTTCATCATTTCATCCTATTGGCTTTAATTTCCTAAGACCAGTAAGTAACACAGCTTCGGACTTCTCCGGTGCAGGCGTTAAGTTATTGTTTGTCATCCACTCTGTTACTAGTTGTATTGCGCGATTAACCCTTTGCATTATAATAGTTTCCATTCTAGCTGAGACTGAGCGCCAGATCGTCGGCAAATCCAATAAGTGTGGCACCATCCTTGAAGTCTGAGTCTTAGGACACCGTCATATAGGATGTTCCACAGAGTTGGGCCCATAACTGAACCCTGCGGGACATCTCTACTTAGTTGCCTCTCCACTATACTTCCATCTGCTTCTAATAATAGGGTTCTGTCACCGAGGTAGCTCTTCAGAATGCTTAGTAGATAAAGAACCACGCCTGTCATCTACTCTGTTACTAGTGATATTGCGCGGTTTGCCCTTTGCATTATAGCAGTTTCCGTTCTAGCTGAGACTATGAGCGCCAGATCGTCGGCGAGGCCCATATGTGTGGCACCATCTGGGTGTCTGAGTCTTAGGACGCCATATAGAATGTTCCACAGAGTTGGGTCCATAACTGAACCCTGCGGGGCACCACTACTTAGTTACCTCTCCACTATACTTCCACCTGTTTCTAAAACTAGTGTTCTGCCACCGAGGTAGCTCTTCAGTATGCGTAGTAGATAAGGAACCACACCTCTTCTTGTCAGTTCATACATTATAATCTTTCTGTTTGCACTATTAAAGCATATCGCACGTCGAAGGTGATTAATGCGCATATCTTACTAGTCCTTTTGGTTCCTTGTCTAGCCTTCTCGGTGAGTTTTAATACAACATTTATCGCACAGATTGTAGATCTACCCTCTCTGAAGCCGTTTTGTCTTTCGGATAATCCGGTTCCAGTCTCAAGTTCTCTTTTTAGTCTCCCCAGTAGCAGTTGTTCTAAGAGTTTTTCCGGTGTGTCTAGAATGCACAGCGGATTATATGAAGTTGGTTCTCCCAATGGTTTATTGCGTAACAGGACTAGCCTCGCTAATTTTTATTTCTTTGGGAAATTTCCAGCAATCAGTTCATAGTTCATTGTCTCCAACACCCTAACAGCTGAGATCTTGTAACTGTCCATGAAGCAGATTGCAACTGTGGCAGGTCTCTTAACGGGACACTGCGCACTAAGAGGACACCTGCAGAATATGGACATCTGGACAGATGAACCACTATGCAGCCTCTGCAACGAAGAGGACGAAACAGCCGTTCACCAATCTTCCATTGCGCAAGAGAATGTAGCTCAACATTACGGTAGAAACTCCCGCGGAACCATAAGTCACGTAGACTTTTGGACCTAATACATGGTCTGGATCTATTTGCTTGAATGGAACAATTTGGGGGAGTACAATGGGCCTATAAGGCCGCAGTGTTTTCAAGGGATATAGTTCCCGGAACCCACATTTGGATGAGGGAAATAAAGTATATAGTAATATTGTCAGATATAACTCATAATTGCAGCTAGCGAGATAGCTCGTATTGAGATATTGTGTTTAATAAAAGTTCAACAATATTTTAAATTGAAATAAGGAGAAATCGGGGGTTAATATATTAATAAATAAGAAGAAATCGGGTGCAAATTTTGCGGAGAAGAATGTTGCATTTGGTCCTTCCTTTGGATTCACGAAATTGTTGCCGTCCTCGGCTAAAGCACTCGCGTGCACCATTAGTATTTCGTTTGAATATTCAATTGTTCGTTTGAATATTCAATTTTGTCTAGGTATCCAGTTTTCGTTTGGATATTCGATTTTGTCTGAGTATCCAGTTTTCGTTTGAATATTCAATTATGTCAGGGTATCCAGTTTTCGTTTGAATAGTCAATTTTGTCTGGGTATCCAGTTTTTGTTTGAATGTTCAATTTTGTCTGGGTATCCAGTATTCGTTTGGATATTCGATTTTGTCTGAGTATCCAGTTTTCGTTTGAATATTCAATTATGTCTGGTAATGCAGTTTTCGTTTGAATGTTTAATTTTGTCTGGGTATCCAGTTTTCGTTTGAATGTTCAATTTTGTCTGGGTATCCAGTTTTCGTTTGGATATTCGATTTTGTCTGAGTATCCAGTTTTCGTTTGAATATTCAATTATGTCTGGGTATGCAGTTTTCGTTTGAATGTTCAATTTTGTCTGGGTATCCAGTTTTCGTTTGGATATTCGATTTTGTCTGAGTATCCAGTTTTCGTTTGAATATTCAATTATGTCTGGGTATGCAGTTTTTGTTTGAATATTCAATTTTGTCTGGGTATCCAGTTTTCGTTTGGATATTCGATTTTGTGAATATTTTATTTTGTATGAATATTCAGTTTTCGTTTGAATATTCAATTATGTCTGTCTGGGTGTGCAGTTTTCATTTGAAAAGTCAATTTTGTATGGCTATCCAGTTTTCGATTGAATATTCAATTTTGTCTGGGTATCCAGTTTTCGTTTGAATGTTTAATTTTTGTCTGAGTACTCAGTTGTTACTTTGAATATTCAATTTTGGTTTGATTATTTAATTTATGGTATGAGTATTTAGTTTTTCGTTTGAATATTGAATATCCAAATAAAAATAATTCGATAGTTGTTTCCAATAAATTTATGCACGTTAGGTGGTCTAATATTTATTTGCTCCTTCATCTAACAGTTAACAAAAATTGAAAAGCTTCGGACGAGATTGAGTCGCCTTAATAGAATAATAATTGAACGGAAGTTCCTCAATTACACCTCACAATAAAACCTCTTATATAAAAAAAACTTAATGAAATGGATACAACTTTGTTGCTTTACATCAAAATCGTCTGAAAAAAATGCAATTTGCAAGAAAAAAAAATATCACACTTTCAAATATGAACTATATCATGATTCAGAAGCAAAAGATCTCATGGCACAAAAAAATCCATTAATCAATTTATTTTGACGGGTCCGATGGTCGATGCAATTTGCGCACGTTGCGTAATCGCAGCCGAAAGGTTAATCGTTCGGATATTAATTGAATGCGCGAATGTGGATTAGTGGGAACAATTATTGCATGCAATTCGTCTTAATTAAGAGATGGATTGATTATTCTGAGAACTTATTTGCGATACTGTGGTATGTTTGCGGAATTTAAGTGTGAATTTATTAGAATGTGATTAGCTGAGATTTATGCAAAAAGTTAATTGAGATAGGTAGGAGGAAGTGATTATTGAAAATATTGTGATATTTGAAGTTGTTTTAGGCTTGGTTGTTCTTAGTAGTGCATTTGGAGATTCACTGAATGTTAAATGTTTGGAAATATGGATTTAAAATTTAAGTACTTATGTATTAACGCCACCACCGCTATATTATATTTGACATTGTCATAAAAGCAAAATTTAAAGTAGTGAAAGTTTAAATTGTAATGTCGAAGCAAAAAGTAATATTACAACCGCCATATTAATGACTACACGTCACCTATCCTGTGTCATCTGCAGTGTCAAGATGAATTTCATTTATCAGTTTCTGATTATTATTCAGCTGTTTCAGGTTATCATTCAACCAAGTTAAGCCGTTTTGACTCTATACTGGAAATAATACATGTATACATACAATACATACATGCCGTTTCGACTCTATACTAGAAATGATAGATACATACAATATAGGTACACATATATATATATATATATATATATATATATATATATATATATATATATATATATATATATATACAGACATATTTACAGATAATACATACATATAATACATACATACATATAATACATAAATACATATAATACATACATACATATAATACATACATACACATAATACATACATACATATAATACATACATTCACGCACAATTAGCGGTATTACAGTCACTTACCATTTCTTGTCAAATGTTTCAATTTCGAAAAAGCGTAATGTCAATTTTAGTACTTATGTATTAACGCCACCACCCCTATAATTTTAAATACCGCAAATCTACACCTAATTTTTTTATGATAAATCATAAAATAAAACATTTTATTTAAAATAAAAACATTTTTAAAACTCAAAATACGTTATTTTTCAAACCCGGATAGATTAGGTTGGCCGCCGCGAAACAGACAGATAAATCAAGACAACATACGCGCAAACTCCAATAATATACACATGATAATATTTGATGCTTTTTGAAACAAATTTGACATTTTCTCCTGGCAAATTTTTAAAAACAATTCCTGGCATTATGAAATATTTCGTTATACCCGATTAACAGATTAAAATTGAATTTCAAGATTTCTAGATAAATTATTGATATAACTTCTTATCATTTTGACATTTTCTGGTCAATTATTGACATAATTTTGAATGTCGTAGTTCGTGACTCATTTGTTTGTTTAGTTTTAATTTTGACACATTTTAAGCTATTTAATTGCATTTTTTTGTTCAATTAAATTTCGAATATTTTATATTTTCAGATTAAGAATTGATATTTTTTGAATTGTTAAACTATCATCTTAACCTGTAACTTTAATATTCATTCACAAGTCTTAAATTTTGACATTTGAAGTTTTCATTTGACAATTATTACAGATATTTTATCGTTTGTTTAGTTTTTCAAATTTAAATTTTGGCATTCAAAGATTGAAATTTTAAATTTTCATTTTAAAATTCTAACTTTATTTTCTGTGGACGATTTGTTAATATGTTTCTTTTATTATGCAAATTTTAATAATTGTATTATTTTAACGGTTTCCATTATTAACAGCCATTTTTTTTAGTTATATGAAGGTTTCAACTTTAATATACACTAGCCTTTTGATAAAGGATTCTCAACAATAATTCTGTTTTTATTATATATTCTGATTTATACAAACTTATTATAGCGAAATATAGCTTGAATATATTAATATATTCAACTTTTCGTAGTTCTATAATATTAAGTCTTGTTCAAATCGAATCAAAGAATATTCAAATCAAAGATAAGTAATAATGTACAAAAAAAGGATATACAATACACTAGATGAAATCTGTCGAGAGAAAAAGAAAACAAAAATAATAATACAATAATACTGCAATAATACAATATAAAACAGAATAAATCTGTAATGAAAACTTATACCATACTTGAAAATACATACTTGAAAAATATGTTATATATAAAATATAATATGCACATATACATATATTTTTAGGGTTCCGTACCGAAAACGGAACCCTTATAGGATCACTTTGTTGTCCGTCTGTCTGTCTGTCTGTCTGTCTGTCTGTCTGTCTGCCTGTCTGTCTGTCTGTCTGTCTGTCCGTCTGTCTGTCTGTCAAGACCTTTTTCTCAGGAACGCATAGAGGTAACAAGTTGAAATTTGTATCAAATACTCGAGTCTGCGGTCTCTTTCAGCTGTGAAAAAATCAAACTTGCAAGTCAACGCGATCAAAAGATATGACCGTTTATGTCGCATATTTTGCGATTTCACGAGGGAATCAAAACCTATAGGGTACTTCCCGTTGACCTAGAATCATGAAATTTGGCAAGAAGCGGTGTCTTACAGCACATGTCAAGGGAAAAATCTGAAAACCGTAAATATGTAGTTTAATTACAAGAAAAATGCGAATTTACTATTTGAAACTTATGAAAATTCACTAATGTTGTCGTAGTGGTATTGTCAGGCTCCAGAAGCGTATGGGTTGCATACAGTTAGGTCCTATTCTAGGTTTATTCTGAATTTTCTTTGTTTATATTCGTTATGCATTTCATCACCTACGCTTTATATACATAATATATACAGGGTATATATTATGTCTAAATTTTGCTTTTTTATAACCGACATGCGACATACTCAAGTCCCGTAACATCCTGTATATATTATATTTCGTCTAATTTTTCTTTATAATCAACATAATATGTTAATAAACTACATAATAATACTATACTATACAAGTTTGTACGGAACCCTCGGTGCGCGAGTCACAACTCGCACTTGGCCGGTTTTTTTTTAATGAGACGAGTTCACAGCAGTCCAGTATTCGTCCATATTATATGGTTCAATATTCATGATGAATAGGTACAATTTCTTTTTCAGATGTTTGAGGTGCATTTCTATATACTCTTTCGGTAAATTATTGTTTATTTATTATATATATATATATATATAATTATTGTATTGAGTTTTATTAGGGTACACGGTGGATTTTTTTTTCTGTCATCGTCATTCTGTGTCGGGTCCCTCAATCTCTCTCTGTTTTTTTTTTCAAATTTCTTAAAAATTTCCTTATGTTTGAATAAGAACATCAAGCTTTCGAAAACGTATGTGCCTGTAACAGTTAATATATTCGCTTGCTTAAATCTTCCCCTGCATGACTCTCTATAATTCAGATTGAGAAGTATCCGTAATGCTTGTTTTTGGATCCTGAGTACATATTTAATGTCTGTACCACTTCCCCAGAATGCAATACCGAAACGGAGATGGCAGTGAAAATTAGAAAAATAGAATATTAGAGAATAGATAGAGAATTATTACGACTGTGAATACATCTCATGTTGAAACAGCTGTTTCCTGGGCAATATCACACATGATATTGAATTAAACAACATAGATTTGCATGTTATCACTAGTCCCAGTCCATTTACAACTCACTAACAGAGCCAGAGAAATAACATTGTTTTAAGATCATTTCTTTCTATTTAAATTAAGTGTATACAGCCATCTCCAGACGCGTTTCGAGATTTATCTCCCATCAGTGCAGCTTTGCTTTTTTGAATTAATGCCCTTTTGAATAAAATGGAATACACTTACATTAGTGATATTAGCCAGGAAGTAGTTGTTAATAAACATGAGATATGTTCATAGTCTTAATAAGACTTAATATTATGGAGCTTTGAACAAGTTGAATATATTTATATATTCAAGCTATATTTCGATTTAACATGTTTGTATGATTGTATCTATAAGTATAGTATGGTTTCACCCCAATATTCAATTATCATTTAAATCAATAACTGAAACTGAAAATTCAGGTCTTTCTACACCTCTCCAGTCCGCTAATGGTGTTCAAGCTAATATAAGTGTATTCCATTTTATAATTCAAAAGAGCAAAGCTGCACTGATGGGAGATAGATATCGAAACGCGTCTGCAGATGACTATTCACTTAAGTTAAATAGAAATACATTATTTTAAAAACAATGTCATTTATCTATTACTCGTTTTGTGTCACGAAAGTGCACAGGGGCCTGGTAATAACATACAAATATATGTTATATAATTCAATATTCTGTGTGATATCCAGGAAGTAGTTGTTTCAACATCAGATTTATTCAGAGTCTTAATAAGACTTAATATTATAGAGGTTCGAACTGTTTGAATATATTTATATATTCAAGCTATATTTTGCTTTAATAAGTTTGTATGATTGTATCAATAATTAGTATGGTTTCACCAATATTTAATTACGCTTTGATTTAGATATTTTCTTGTTTTACAAATACACTAAATGAAATTTTTTTGGCATTTTTGAAATTTGCATGCGATTATTGACTTCCTTCATTGATTTATCGTTTTGCACGACAAATTTTCAGTCATTTCAATATCTCTACAAACTCCAAATCCAAAAGTTAATTTTGAAACATTTTTAATTGTTTTGATCCCAATTTTTTTTCATTCAAATTTTAAAAATTGTATTTTATCATTTCCCGTTCATTTATTGATATTAATTTTGGAGATATCAAACTTTTATTTTAACCCCTTGACATACGAATAAAATGCGTGTTGACGTGTCCATATACATGTGATCTTATCACAAATAACGTCATGTTGCGTCTCAGAGACGTCATTGTATGTCAAGGGGTTAACGTTGTAATTTTAATATTCGCAAGTGTTTTGATATTTTAAGTTTTCATTTGAAAATTCGCTATATCTCGTCAATTTCTTTAGTTTTTTTTAATTTTTACATTTTAAGGTTAGGTTAGTTTTTGTAATTTCTTTCTTTATGTAAAATGTATTTCAATATTTTTTTTTTTTTTTTTGTAAATCGTTTTATTACAATTCTAAAAATTGTATTGTTTTGAAGTTTGCATCTCAAATATTAACATGACAAACCTTTTTGTGTCATTTTAACTTTTCACCTTTGCTATTCCCAACATTTTTGACATTTTATGATTCCTGTTGAGAATTGTGTACTTCATATGGCGCTACAGTCCAAATCGAGCCCTGACCTCCTGTATTTTTGTCTTCCATTCTTCCCTGTCCATTGCTGTTCTTCTCCACGCTCTTACTCCAAGTAGTTGGTATGCGTCTTCCCGCGTCTCTTCCTCGCACTGTTTTCTTGACCTCCCTACCTTTTGACATTTCAAGTTTTATTATTCGCTATATTTTGTCATTTTCTTTTGTTTTTTTTTAAATTTAAATTTTGACATTTGAAGGTTATGTTAGGTTAGTTTTTGTAATTTCTTTAAGTAAAATGTATTTCAATAAATTTTTTTTTTGGAAATTGTTTTATTACAATTCTAAAAATTATATTATTTTGAAGTTTCCATCTCAAATATTAACATGACAAACCTTTTTGTGTCATTTTAACATGTCATCTTTGCTATTTTATGCCTGCCTTTTTTTAGTTTTCTTAAGGTCGGTTGTTGTGCTGTTAAGGTCGGTCCAGACGCTCCGTTTTGCACAACCTTTTGTCTGTACAGTCTTAAGACAGAATGAAACCGTTACAATTTATAGAGCGTCTACACGGTGCAGATATATCTGTATATTTCGCACAGTTTTAGTGAAATCGTCATGTAGAAAGTTCTAGCCTCTTCATTTTAGAACAAACTGAATCGGAAAACGGAGCTACCGTCCACATGCGCCGACTTGTCTGCACAGTTCATGGATATCTATGCTTTTTAGCTCAGTTATCGCTGCAACTGTACCGTCTCCGCGCAGTTTTCCTATCTACACGCAACGTTTTATCTGCAACGTGTTGAACTGCTCAGACAAAAGGTGGTGCAAAACGGAGCGTCTGGACTGGCCTTTACTTACTGGAACTGTCGTCGGTTGTCGTCCATCCAGGAAAATTGTGTCAGATTTAGATTTTTTTTGTAAATATGTGAACTGAAATTGAATGAAATGAAAGATTTTTGACACTTGCATATCAATTATTGACATATTTTTTTGCATGTTAAACTTTGTATGACAATTTTGTGTCTTTGTATGACAATTATGTGTCTTCAAAATTATTATATACTGGTGAAACCATACTACATTAAATATAGCCTAAATAATTATATCATATTCAACTTTTTCGTAGATCTATAGTATTATTAAATCTCCTTAAGACTAAAAAACAAATCTCATGTTGAAACAACTTAAATCAATAACCTGCTAAGTTCATATCTCTCTCCCAAAACGTCAAATTTAAACCTAACCTAACCTCGGTAGTCATCCACGAACTATTTAAGTTAGTATATTCCAAGTTATAATTCAAAACAGCAAAGCTGCACTAATGAGATATAAATCTTGAAACGCGTCTGACAGATGGCAGATCTTCAGTCTTGTTGATTTAAAATTTGACATTTTCGGATAATTGATATAATTTTCTGACATTTCAAACTTTCTAGTATTTTTAACGTTACAACATTCATATTCACGTTCTATATTATAACTCATGCGGGATAAGTACTATCTTTGCTCCCGTTATTTAGTGCGTCAAATGGCTGTTTGTAAATTCAATTATTACCACATAACCTAAGCGCATTGGAAATATTCGTGTGACAAGTATTCTTGTAGCACACAAATTATGCTTGGCGTACGCAAATATTCAATGAAAATCGCGAAGTTACATTTAAAAAAACAATTGAGTAAATAAAATAAACACAATCAAAATCGCAATATTAAAAAAGTGTTCTTCTCTGAACCGCGTGAAAATCAATAACCGGCTGATGTTTCTGATATTTTATGAAATAAAAAAATTACCGCAAATACAAACCTCTACATAGTTTATTCAACTTCTTACCCAAATCTTGTCTCTTGAGATTTAGACCATGATACTTTGTAAAACTTATAAAATCGACATATAGGTTATTTAGTTATTATTACTCATGCGTTAAAACTACTATCTTGGCGCACATTTTTGGGTGTATTACCACATAACTTGGGTAAAGCACGCAAATATTCAGTATCGCTAAGTTACATTAAAAAAAACAATTAAATAAATAAAATAAACACAATGGAGACTCGATATTAAAAAAGTGACGAGACATTTGTTTTCATTAGAAAATAAAAATGGAAATCAAAGAAAACGTTTTAAAATGTGTGCAAATTCTGTGGTGATACTGATGAGAGTTCTTGTGACGAATCCACACTATCGGAGACAATTGAAATATACTATTGTGCAACTAGTGCCGCAAGTTGTCAATTGCCCACGAGAGCTAAATTCGCTCGAGAGGGCAATTAACAATATCGCACGAGATGCAGATCATATTTTTTATTACTCATGCGAGGGGAAGTATCTTAGAAGTTTGGGGTCAAAAGGCCATCCAAAAAAGAATCAAAACTGAAGAATTTGCTTTTTCAATTGTATCTCCGGTTGTGTGAATTCGTCATAAGAACTCTCATCTGTCTCCGGTATCACCATAAAATGTACACTCATTCTAAAACTTTTTATTTAATTTCAATTTCTTTATGAAAAATAATTCTGTCACTCAAGTCACTTTTTTAATATTGATTTTGATTGTGTTTTTTTCAGTTTAGTTACCTATTCGATTTATATTGAAAATGTGCATGCGCCAAGCATAATTTGCGTGCGACAAGTATACTTATCGCACTCAAATATTTGTCGCACTAAAAAACGGGCGCCAAAATAGTACTTATCCCGCATGAGTAATAAAAGAGCAAATTCTTAATTTTTGATTCTATTATTTTTGAATGGCCATATTTATTTGGATGAGCAAACTTGTAAAATAGGACCCCTCGCACGAGAGTAAAAAATATTATCTGCAACTCGGGCGGTATTGTCAATTGCTCTGTCGAGCGAATTGCCAATTTCGCCCTCGTGGGCAATTGACAACTTACCGCCCTAGTTTCACAATATACTTTTGTTACATTTCTCTATCTACAATTCGCTATTATATTTCGATATTTCTTTTGTTTTGCAAATTTTTGCATTCAAATTCTTAAATTCCTATTACAGTATAATCTCGATAATCTGACACATATGGGACCAGACAACCGCCGGATTATCAGAAAGAGTGGAGGGAGCGAAGAGCGGTCTCCAGACCGACGGTTTATTGGACGTGTCGTCCGATTAACCAACGGCTGAATTACCGAGATTATACTGTATTTTCACTTTTCTATTTCAAATATTAACATTAAATTTTATTGTACCATTTGAAAGTTTCAGCTTTGATATTCACATTTATATCTAATGTTCCTAACAATTAATAATTTTGTTAATAATAATTTATTAATAATTTTATGATTTTGCCAAAATATATACTGAATTCTTTAATAATTATGATATTTCCAGGTTAATCAACTATGATATACCTCATTTCTAACATTTTAACTTTGTTTGACAATTTTTTAATTACATTTTCACTTTAAAACATAGACAATTTAACTAAATCAATTATTTCTTTTCCAGTTGTACATCGAAATACGTGGGCGAATACTGCCAGCACGTGAACCCCTGCTACACGGGCCCAGGCCCGCGCTGCCAAAACGGCGGATCCTGCCAGGTCCGAGTCTCCCCAGGCACGTCGCCCAGTTTCACATGCGTCTGCCCCTTGGGTTTCAGCGCGTCCTTGTGCGAAATCCCAATCGCGAATTCCTGTGACACACGACCATGCCTCAACGGCGGCACCTGCTCGCTATTAAGATCCCTACAAACATATCAATGTACCTGCGCATCTGGATACACAGGTAAATATTAATGTTTCATAATTACATTTTTTTACTGAGAAATTACAACAATTTAAGTCTCGTTGAATATTCTAGGGATTTTGTTGTTGTTGGTAATGCTACCACTAAACAAAATGTTGTTATTAAAGTTGGTAGGATATTTATAAAAGTTCTAGGGATTTTTCTTTGTAGCAATTGGTATTGTTAAAGTAAACAATGGCGTATGATTAATATTATTTTTATTCAGTTGGTATTAGAGTGAGTGATTGGAGTAATTGCGTGAGCACAATTGCACAAACTGTATCCAATTTAGTTCCAATTGTTTCGGAATGATTTATGAGGATAGTTTATGCGATGGCCTGCTTTTACTCGCGCTCCACAGACTTATTATTTTATTGAAATATTGCTGTTGCACGCGCCCTGAGGTGACATCCATAATAATATTAATGGAGATCATTATTTATTTATTCTTACTACACAATTTATCTCGTTATATATTTTCCTTTTGTGTCTTCATTTTTTGCATGTTGTTAACCGACAATGAATGCTCGAAATGTTTTTCGGACGTTGCCTTGCAGTTCCTTTTTCGCAGATGCCAACAGTAAAATCTCAAAGATAAAAATCCGTAATTACGCCGATCATTAATAAGAATCTGAAAGTTAATAATTGATGAAAGTTAAGTTGGTATTGTTCAATCAATATTAAGGCAATACTAACTGTCAATTAGTCGTAAACGATTCTTAAACGATTAATTATTTATTATTTTTCATCATTAATTATTCGGCGGCGATTTATTTTAAAATTATCGATTTCGTTATTTTTTTGTAAATAGTAATTATATTTCAAGATATCGATGCATTCCCAGCCTGCATTCATACAAAGTTATTCATTGTCGAAGTTATGTTTGTTTTAATTAACTCGAAGATTGTTAATTTTAATAAATTTTATCTCACGGCGATTTTTTCACACCTCGCCTTTATCGTCTCTAATCAAGTGCACTTAAAATACTCTCGATAGACACTTAAAAGACACACCCACGAGAATTTCTTTTCCCACAAAGACCACCCCAAAAATGTATTTAGCTTAACAGTTTATATTACATCATAAATTGATTTATTTTGTAAAACCAGTTTTTAAATTAACTTGAGCTGGCTACAAATTTTCATACTAACTTTTGTATTGTCTTTTCTTTGTTTGATGTAGTTTTATGAGAGTTGATTTATCGGAAATGTGTCTATCACGATAGATACAAAAAGCGGCCGGAGATAGAAAGAAACTAATAATAATAAGAAAGAAAAAAAAACTTGTTGAGTACTTGAGTTGATTGTGCAACTACAGCCTCGCTCCGAGTCAACACCTTTTCCTTTTTGTTCTACGGAATAATAAAATAAAACCGACACGAAAAATGCCAAACACACCGTTATGAAACCGAGCAAGATTTCAGAAATAATATTTCAAATTATAAATAGAAACTTTTTATTGTTTAATTTTATTCAAATATAGGTCAGAATCATTAATTGTCATAGTTTTCACAGTTTAAATTAATAGACCATTTCATGGTAGAAATTGCGCATGCGTCAATTTCCGCCATGTTGTACGTCAAAATTGCCCGAACTTTTTGGCGTATAATAAATATGAGCCCGAAACTTTCATATTCCTGCCTTCCAAACTTGGCGGATGCGCATGCGCTTAGCTAACCGTAAAAAGGTCTATTACATTCATTATTTCAAGATTGCCCGAACTTTTTGACGTATAACTATATATGAGCCCGAAAATTTCATATTACCACCAAACTGGGCGAATGCGCATGCGCGTAACTAACCGTAAAAAGGTCTATTACAAACATTATGCAACTTTCCTAGTCTATTCTGACAGATTTTCAATATTTAAACCTAAAACTGTCAAATCAAACCTAAAACAAATTTCGAAACATTTGTTTGTTATTTCGAATACATTTTGAAAAGTGAACAAATGTTTCATTATTTTAATTTTGATTGTTGTTAAAGATTTTTTGTTTTGTTTTCAGGGAAACATTGTGAAAAACAGGATCATTGCGCGTCGCAGCCGTGCCGGAACGGGGCGGAATGTGTCACGGTCGGTGAATCTTACAAGTGTACGTGCGCTCCAGGATTCAAGGGACTCTCGTGCAAGGACGATAAGGACGAGTGCCAGCACAATCCGTGTGTGAACGGAAAGTGCCACAACACCCACGGAAGCTACACGTAAGTGCACAACTTTCTTTTTCCGTCTTCTATAACCGGATTACGCTTCATAGCGAAACTGTTTCCAACTGTAAAATTAATAATTTATTGAGATTGCTTTTTCTGTGATAATGTGCGTTTGTGTGTGGTCGAATCTACAACATTCTTGGAAATTGTACGCTATTTTTAGAACTGAATTTTAAATTACATTTATCTACTCGCACACCAAAATAAACACATTAATAAGTAAATTATTGTATGTGAAAGATGCCATTATTATAATCGTGTGTAAACGTATCAAAATCGTGCGTAAAAATTCAATGTAAATCAAATGGAGTTTCATTATTAATATATTTCTGTTAGTTGTTACTATGGCAACAACCCGCGTCACTAAACAAAAAACATATTGAAAATATTGAATTGGTAAAACCATTATAGATAATCAGATAAACTTAATAAAGACGGAACAAAGCTTGAATATATAAATATACTCAACCTTTCCGGAGCTCTATACTGAAAGCTATAGAATAACTGACAAATTTCACACGAGATTTGTTTTTGGTAGTCCTAAAAAAACTCATTAGTATTGTAAAGCTCCGGAAAGGTCGAGTATATTTATATATTCAAGCTTTGTTCCAACTTTATTAAGTTGTAGTAAAAATAAATTTTCTGACGTATATTAAAATTGAATTAATTTTTCTTATTTTGAATCAACAAGTCTCGGTCTGAATTTATATGGCCCTAATACAACTGAACCTAACCTTAACCTAATTTAGATTAAATCTAGGTTAACCTAGAATACATCGACAACGACCAAATAGTGCTGCCGTCACTGTACGTTTTTAGTAGTTACCAATTTTTACCACGGAGACGCTGAACATTCTAACCTTATTGTCTCAGTGATATGTAGTATTTTGTCTGTCAAAATTACAATT
Source organism: Phosphuga atrata (assembly GCA_944588485.1). Taxonomy (NCBI): domain Eukaryota; kingdom Metazoa; phylum Arthropoda; class Insecta; order Coleoptera; family Silphidae; genus Phosphuga; species Phosphuga atrata. The sequence goes on along the minus strand of OX155895.1, from coordinate 12,089,571 downwards.
TTTCAAAATTATCGGCAAGAGACAATTATTTTTTGTAGATTCAACAGTATTTTAATATGCTTTCTAGATAAAATAATGTATGATACACGTGTGTGAAAGGCTTTTGTACACACTTGTATCATAAACTACTATTACAAAATACAGACTTTTTTTTGTCTGTAATTTTTGTCTCAGGTTTTAAAAGTAGAGAAAATGTGATCAAGTAAAGATCTTGGAATCCAATTAATTTCCCGGGGATAATTTAAGTGCTGCCCCTGTAGAGACAAGACCTTCCTGAAAATAACGTCATAATCCATTTTAGTTTTCTGTAACCGTTTTTGTAACATCTGCTTAATAAACCGATACTCGTGAAAATTGCCATTTGACATTTCGTATTCATTTGAAAAGTTAAGTTTTTCTAAGCAAATTATCTAGTTTCCAGAGTTTTAGAGTAGTCTAGTGTGCCATAAATTTTGTAAATGTACGAAAAGTATGTAAATTTTGGAATATTTTATCCTGATTTTTCTTGTTACTGCAAGGAAATCGAAGTGTCGAGGACAATTTTCTAATTTTTTAATTGAGTTTTCTCTGTTTTGAGCATTTGCATTTTCCAAGTTAGATTGCAAAAATTGACCAAACAATTAAAAAAGGTAAAATTGGTGAAACCATTTTACGTTATAGAAAATCATACAAACTTAAATCAAACGGAACACAGCCTGAATATATAAATATATTCAGCCTTTCCGGAGCTCTATAACAATTATTCAGTCTTTATAGGACTACCAAAACAAATCTCACTTGAAATTTGCAAGTTATTTTATAGCTTTCAGTCCACTTTTGTGGCACTCAACAAAAACCATAAAATAACATTGTTTTAAGCTCATGTCTTTCTCATGACTTAAGGTATCGGAAAGACATGATCTTAAAAACAATGTTATTTTTATGGTTTTTCTTGAGTGCCACGAAGGTGGAATGAAAGCTGTAAAGTAACTCACAAATTCCATGTGAGATTTGCTTTGGTAGTCCTAAAAAGACTCAATAATTGTTATAGAGCTCCGGAAAGGCTGAATATATTTATATATTCAGGCTGTGTGCCGTTTGTTTTAAGTTTGTAATTAAAAAAGGGCTTAAGATGAAATTATTAAATTAAGTAGGGGTTATACGTGTGACAAAATATCTACATAAATACGGCTGACGAATTAGCGCATACCACTGACAAATTAGCCAGACGTATGCGTCTGACGGATCACGGCTGACGAATTATTTAGACGCATACGGCTGACGGAGTAACCAGACACATGCGTCTGACGGATTACGGCTGACGAATATTAATCATTTTCTTCTCTTACTAACTTTTACTTCGTTTTGGAAAAATGATTTGGAAATGACCAACTTAATAATATTTTTGTAGCCAGGATTGATTAGTCTAGAACAGGGGTCCCCAAACTTTTTATCCCGTCGACCCCTTCATAGAATATTTGCCTTAATTTTGACCCACAGATTAGGTATTAAAAAAAGCATTATCTCATTTTTTGCATTACTGTCATTTTGCAACTACTACCGAGCACCTTAAAAATATGTTGTCCTTCCCCTTTTATTAAAATAATTGATATTAGTGGGATGGATGTGCCTAAAGAGAAGCAACAAGATAATTGATGTTTGGTTGAAAATTGTTAAGTTTTAGTCTCAAATCACCAGAGTTTTCCAAGTTCAATCTTTTCTACTGTTTTGCATAAATTGAGTTATAAAACTCATATAATGACCGTTACACGAAAAAAAGTACACTTTAAAAATTACAGTTCAAATAGTAACAGCGGCCTTACGAATACAAATTTGTAAAAATTACAGTGTGCAACTGTAATTTAAAACTTATTTACTGATAATATCGGAAACTGTAATTTTAACAAAAGCAATTTGTAGTTTTTACAGTTTCAAATTCGTTTCAAATGCCGCTGCTACTATTTGAAACTGTAATTTTTAAAGTGTTCTTTTTTCCGTGTATAACTAGGTTTATCATATTCGTATTTCAAATTTTTATTGGAATATTCTATATTTTTCCTAGACAGTTGAATTGATCCTCTTTGGTATTAATCGACCCCCTTTCGACCCCCGTGTATTAATCGACCAGCTTTCGACCCCCGTGTATTAATCGACCCCCTTTCGACCCTCGTGTATTAAGCAACCTCGAAAACTCTTATCGACTCCCCAGTGGTCGGTATCGACCACTTTGGCGACCACCGGTCTAGAATTATCTGTTTCTTTGGCTAGAACTTTACTTAAAACTATAAATATAAATTATAAATTCAAACAAATTAGAAAAAAAAATTAATTTGTTTTTACTTTTCTTACTAAAAAATGTCAATTATTACATGCAAAAGACTTATTGTTGGTTGGCAAATGTCAATAAATGTATCCAAAATTTATCAAATTTCTTAAATAGTTGCCGGGTGGTAATTCTGGATAAGTATGGCACTTATGCTTATATATGACTAGCAATCCGCACAACGAGAGTCATACGTTATTTTACGTACGACGTTTTGAGAGCAATTAGTTTTACTAATATAGACACGATGTATTAAAAATGTTTATTTTTTAAACTTAACCCTAAAAGCCCAATCTAGGTCAGGTTTACCTACTCAAACGCATTGGACTTGAGTTTACCCACTTAATCAGCATCTAGTAAAATATGATTGGGATTCTAGGGTTAAAAACACTAAACATCAAGTTGTAATAAGATTTTTTTTTCAATTTTACCTTATAATGTCTTGTTTAAAGTACATTTTAACATTATCCTATATTGGATCGAGAGTTCGTGCTGCTGCGCGTATGTGGTCTTGATTTATCTGCCCACTTCGCGGTGGGCAACCTAATCTAACCTCGGTTAAACCAACGGTCCTTGCCATATTGTCCTATATGGGATCGAGAGTTTGCGCTGCCGCGCGTATGTGGTCTTGATTTATCTGCCCGCTTCGCGGTGGGCAACCTAATCTAACCTGCTTTAAACCAACGGTGCTTGCCACATTGTCTTATATTAGATTGAGAGTTCTCGCTACCGCGCGTATGTGGTCTTGATTTATCTGCCCGCTTCACGGTGGGCAACCTAGTCTAACCTGGGTTAAACCAACGGTGCTTGCCACATTGTCCTATATTGGATCGAGAGTTCGCGCTGCCGAGCGTATGCGGTCTTGATTTATCTGCCCGCTTCGCGGTGGGCAAACTAATCCAACCTGGGTTAAACCAACGGTGCTTGCCACATTGTCCTATATTGGATCGAGAGTTCGCGCTGCCGCGCGTTTGTGGTCTTGATTTATCTGCCCGCTTCGCGATGGCCGACCTAATCTAACCTCGGTTAAACCAACGGTCCTTGGCACATTGTCCTATATTGGATCGAGAGTTCGCGTTGCCGCGCGTATGTGGTCTTCATTTATCTCCCCACTTGGCGGCGGGCAACCTAATCTAACCTAGGTTAAACCAACGGTGCTTGCGAGATTGTCCTATATTGGATCGAGAGTTCGCGCTGCCGCGCGTATGTGGTCCTGATTTATCTGCCCGCTTCGCGGTGGGCAACCTAATCTAACCTCGGTTAAACCAACAGTCCTTGGCACATTGTCCTATATTGGATCGAGAGTTCGCGTTGCCGCGCGTATGTGGTCTTCATTTATCTCCCACCTTCGCGGCGGGAAACCTAATCTAACCTAGGTTAAACCAACGGTGCTTGCGACATTGTCCTATATTGTCCTATATTGGTCCTGATTTATCTGCCCGCTTCACGGTGGGCAACCTAATCTAACCTCGGTTAAACCAACAGTCCTTGGCACATTGTCCTATATTGGATCGAGAGTTCGCGTTGCCGCGCGTATGTGGTCTTCATTTATCTCCCCACTTCGCGGCGGGAAACCTAATCTAACCTGGGTTAAACCAACGGTGCTTACGACATTGTTCTATTGGATCGAGAGTTCGCGCTGCCGCGCGTATATGGTCTTGATTTATCTGCCCGCTTCGCGGTGGGCAACCTAATCTAACCTGCGTTAAACCAACGGTGCTTGCCACATTATCTTAGATTGAGAATTCGCGCTGTCGCGCGTATGTGGTCTTGATTTATATGCCCGCTTCGCGGTGGGCAAACTAATCTGACCTGAACTAAAGTAAATTCACGAGTTAACCACATTCCTTACATTCATACTTTTTCCCAAGTAAACCCAAATCCATCAACCATTCAACCAACTTTCCATTCTCTCCCATTCTCCTAATATTGTTTGTTGAGATTTACATTTTTAACTTTAAAATGTTCCAATTTATGTTCCTAGAAACCTTAAGTAAATTCCTTAAATAAGTTTAAAAATTTGTTTGTGAACCTTAAATAATAATGCGTCCAACTTTTTTGTCGCCACTGGAGGTTTTCTGTCAGTAGCATTAGTTACAAATTTGCCTCCGGAGGTGCATGAACCATGTTTAATTCCTTGGATACAGATCAGTAAAATAGTGGTTTATTCATTAGGGCAGAGTTTCCCAAATGCCGGGTCGCGACCCGGTACCGGGCCACGGAAAAATAATACCCGGTCGCAAAGAAATTCTAAAATAATTAGCTGTTTTTTGTTTTAGTTTATTTCCACAAAAATGTAAAATACTTATACCTAAATAAAATTAAATGGACATTATTGAATAATATAATAAAATGCAAAATTACATTATACTTTCTGTGAATATATAAATCTATTCTTGGAAGAAACTGTTAAAAACAAATAACGTCCCACAATGCCGCGACTTGTGAAAGAAAACAAATTTAAATTATTTTGAATTTAATTTAAAAAAAACTAGTACTTATTCACTATTCTTTGTAAGTTTTCGGCTAACAGTTAGCTATCATTTACGAGTTGCATATTTCTTGCAAGTTAGAAGTTCTAACTTGCAAGAAACGTTTACAAACTAACGTTTACATGTTCTAACTTAGAACATATAAACGCATTTCTGATCTCATTTCTTGTTATAAAATGTTCAACACGCCATGTTGCAATATATTTTAATTGTTATCACATGAATGCGCAAATAAACTACTGCGCACTTGCGCACTACAAATATGCCGTTTCTGACTATCTCTCTCATTTGATGAACAATATCTACGGGTCACGAAGGAAAAATATTAAAATAACCGGGTCACGAAGAAAAAAGTTTGGGAAACGCTGAATTAGGGCAATAAAAAATTTTGTCACTAGTGAAATAAAAGTATTCATTGCAACGCATCAAAATAACTCACTTACGGGCTCCGTAAACATTACCCTAAATGTTGACTTTGTCGATGTTCTTATTTGATCACTTATTATCACGAAAACTTATTATACATATTGACTAAAGTTTACTTTTCAATTGCGTCACCATTTAACAATAATTCTTCAGATGTATCCATTTATGATTAATAAAACACAAATTAATTAAACATAATACTCACACAATACTCACACAATAATTTTGACGTACGAATCAACAATTTTATAGTTGGCATGACAACGACACAATCATGGACGGACGACATGCTTCTCGTAAAAAAAACACGGAAGATGGAACATTTCTTTGAATTTAACGTTTTGAATCGAGAGCAAAATTGAATAAAAGTTTGTAGAACACTCGCGCATAAAATTAAAGTTTAACTCGCGAATTTCGAAACCTTAATTTTGTCCGCTTGCATAATAAATAACTTTTGTTGTTGTCTAAATCTGTTTGACACGTATTTTAAATCTCGAATTAATAAATCTTGAATAAATATATTTTGACAAGTTATTGTTTTGTAATTACACTTTAATAAATATTTTGACAAAAAGAATTGTAAATTGAGGTGTAAAACTGAAACTTTGTGTGCCGTAGCTAAAAGTGCTTAAATAAAAAGTAATACATTTACCTTCAACTCGCGAAAGTTGTTATTTTTATTGTGTCAAATGCCGTTATGCCAATGTTAATCAGATAACCTAAAACCATTGTTTATTAAACTTTAATTCAAGAATTGTAATTTCACTCTATACACAATTTAATACTTCAAAGAAATCCAAAACAAAAATCTCTTCTCGTTCTACGTCGGATTATTTGCCGGAGGGCAAAAACCGCGGTGGGCGTGATAGACCATCAAGAATCTATTCCCGCAATTGGTCGCAATCAGTTGTACCACCACACGTCCTACCATCGCCCATCTCCCTGGGAAAAACTATGCAGATACACATTAAAACGCATTCTAAAATTTATCGTTTACGTAATCCAAAAAAAAGTAAAACTAAATATGGAAACTACTTTTACGTATACACACTATGTATATACACTACTACGTATACACACTACTTACTACTAAAAAACTAAACCACCGCTCTCCGCACCAATTAAATTATGTAATTTCTAAAAGCTTTCCGATGGATTGGTATGTGACAATTCTGATTTTCAAAGAAGCAAGAATTGGAAAACTTTGTTATGGTTATCCGGATGTCGTTTTCCGATTTTTCGTTATAAATTATTAATATGGTGCAATTCAATAATTAGTCGACAATTCTCATGGAATTAGCATATCTGCGGCCTTCGGCGGCAAAAAATTCATAAGTAACCGTTAATTGATTATTGATTTCCACCTTTTATCGTATTTAATAAATCCGCTTACGATTTAATTTTATGCACACAGTTAGAACAGGACAATGATATAACATTTCCGATCTCTATTTTCGGATCATTAAGGCTATTAGTAAACGTTTTGAATTAATTATTGATTGATTTATATCGTTAGTGATGTTAATGATGAGAATTTTAATATATTTTGGAGAGACTGGACTGGAAATTGTTAATTTTTTTTATTTGACATATTTTTCTGCTTTGAGTTCTTTGAATCCAGATAACCTAACATAAACTGACTCAATGAAAAAATTATTTGTAGTTAATTGAATGTTTGAGTGATTGAATAAACCAAACAATTTCGTTGTAAATGAAGTAATTTCAATCAAAATAACCTGACCTAACCTTACATGACTTTGTAGCAAAATCAATGAAAAATGTTTTTTCTTGCATAGGCCTATCCCACACTACGGCTAAATCGCCGCGGTTTTTAATCGCGTAATTTTGTGTCTCAAATAAGCTAATGCAAGCGGCCTCTTTGTTCTTTGAATCCAGATAACCTAACATAACCTGACTCAATGAAAAAATAGTGTTCTTTGTGGTTAATTGAATGTTAGACGTGATTGAATAAACCAAAAATTTTCTTTATAAATAAAGTAATTTCAATCAAAATAACCTGACCGAACCTTACCTGACTTTGTAGCAAAATCAATAAACAATATTTTTTCTCGCATAGGCCTAGGCCGCACTACGGCTAAACCGCCGCGGTTTTAAATCGCATGATTTTGTGACTCAAGTAAGCTAATGAAAGCGGCCTCACTTGCTGTTTTTTCCCGCGACTGATTTTTCCCATAGCGTGTTTCTCGAGCGGTTTCGCGGTTATAGCGGTTACCGCTCGCGGGAAATAAACATAGTGCGGCCTCGGCTTTAAATTAATGAAATCAACCTTAAACCCACTTTGTAAATAAACAATAAAATTTGGAATAGCAAAAATAAAATTGAAATATATTTTGAATATTTAAAAAAAAAAAACTTCCAACATCTTAATTAAAACATTTTTGACACTTTACTCATCATCAATCATTTATTCATTTCTGCGAACGGAAGCCGAAAAAAAAGTTAATGAACCCAACAGTTAGCAAGAGAACGAAAAAAACATTAATGAGATTCCACTTTATGTTAAAGCTGTTTTTCCTATTGTAAAAAGGTTGCGTGTTGCATCCAGCAACCAAAAATAAAAAACAATATAGTATGTTGAAAATGTATAGGCGAGGGATATATAGCGGTAATTAGTTGTCGGTGGAAAGCGAGATTTCAGGAATTGTGGGCTCGCGAGCGCGCGGAAGACGCGGGAGGAGTGCGGCCATAAATAACCGTTCGGTTCGGTTTGTTATAGTCCCCGGAGGATATGCGAGATACATGGAAATTATAACGAACTTCGTGGCTATTAATCGTCCCTCCCATTCCGAATCCAAATGCTAGCTGTAACTGTATAAATAGGTATTTTTCAAAATGTCAAATTGATACAGATTCTTTGACGGACAACGTTTGACTTTTGTTTAATGTTCACGTGTTTTATTATCCTGTCACTCAATGTTGACAACCTTATTATTTTCCGAATACAATTAGTCTCTTTAAACAATATTTATATCAATGACCGACCGTTTTGCTCGAAATCTTAAACCTTTATTAACACTTAGAGATTTTGACATCAGCAAATTTATATTAATTTTGCTTTAAGCTATTTAACCGAATTTAAATCAAACCAAATTAACTAATTCCAATTTTGTTTTGGCCTCTCTTATTATAAAGCCTTCAGTCAAAATTAAATTGTGTTTGTTTAGTTAATTTAAACTCAATTCTGTAACGTCACTGTCTAAAACAATATGTCAGTTCTAGTTAATATTAGTTTCAGTTTAAATTAGAATCAATTGATTCTGTCTAACGTTAGGTACACCAAGCCATTTTAATCTGAAATAACCTAACATGATATAGCCGCCTTAAACAATATTTATATCTATATCAGTTTTGTTCCAAATTTTAAACCTTGAACTGAAGACTGCACATCTCGTTACGTAATAAACGAATATTGTCAATGAAATTTTGACATTAAAAATATATGTGGTATTTGAGGATTTTGATTCTTCCTTGTTGGCATTAAGTTTGTGGAGAACAGAAACTACTTCAGTTACACATATGTCACTAACATTTATCACACATAAAACTAAAGCTAGAACATTGAGTCGTAGAATACGTGGTCTGTTAGAAAACTATCCGACCTTTAGCCGGTAAAAAAAAGTGGCATACCTGAAGCGTTAGAAACCTAATCACCCTCAAAGTAGTCTCCTTGGGACTCCACACACTTCTCCCAGCGGTGCCGCCATTGTTGCATTCCGAAAAAGCCTCTTTCAGAATCGACTTTAGCTCGGCTGTCGTTGCAGCCATAATGTCTTGTCTGAAATCGCGTTCCTTTCAATGGCCTCTTGACTTTGTGGAATAGCCAGAAGTCGCAGGGGGGCATATGAGGAGGGTAAGGAGCCTGTCGAACCAGAGGAGTCTGGTTTTTCGCCAAAAAATTGTGAACCAAGTGCGAAAAATGTGCTGGAGCATTGTAGTGATGGAGTCGTCAATTTCCTGATGACCACAGCTCTAGTCGCTTGCGCAGCACTGCATCACGTAGGCGACGTAGGACATCCCTATAGTACACCCTATAGTCGTTCCGTCATATTACTGGCATTGAAAAACCGCCGAGAGCACTACACACTACGTCACTCGAACACTGCTCGACAGCAACTGACGCTATCTACAGGCGGGAAAAACTGCACGCATGCGCACGAAGGTTCAAGGTCGATGCAAGCGCGCTTAATTCAAATCCATCAGGTTTTCAAAATAAAAAGTAAGGTCGGATACTTTTCTAACAGACCACGTACATAGAAGCGAAATAATCCTTAAAAGCCGTTTCAGAATAAGTTGAGAATGATTGAATACCGTACATACTTAATAGGAAGAGGAACAGTACCAGCATCAGATTTGTTGCGGATGAATTTTCCAAAAATTTCGCGGGTGGGACATTAGGTCATTAACTAGCACGAGTTAATTTGGACTTCGTAAAGAATACGGGTTTTTTTGAAATTTAATGTCGCGGACTTTTTACTTGGTGTAACTGTTGTTAATCGTCTTTGGCACCCTTTAACTAAGATCCGAAAGCATAAATTAAGCTTCTACGTTGTCTACGTTAGGTCAATAAATATTCGTGTTTTTGTTGAAAATAATTGTTGACATTTTCAAGATGACAGAAACTAGATGCGAACCCAACTAACTTGACGTTGCCACCTTTATTATTTTTTTTTTAAGAAAAATATTATCCCATATGCATATCAAAATATCAATACTTTTTTAGGATACCTAATCTAACCGGGGTTAAACCAACGGTCCTTGCCACATTGTCCTATATTGAATCGAGAGTTCGCGCTGCCGCGCGTATATTGTCTTGATTTATCTACCCCCTTCGCGGCGGGCAACCTAATCTAACCGGGGTTAAACCAACGGTCTTCGCCACATTGTCCTATATTGGATCGAGAGTTCGCGCTGCCGCGCTTATGTTGTCTTGATTTATCTTCGCGTTTTGGCTTTGACTAGACCGGGGTTAAGCCAGCGGTCCTTGCCACATTGTCCTTTATTGGATTGAGAATTCGCGCTGCCGCGCGTATGATATCTGCTCGCCTCGCGGCGAGAAACCTAATCTAACTGGAGTTAAACCAACGGCCCTTCCAACATTTGTCCTATATTGGATCGAGAGTTCGCGTTGCCGCGCGTATGTTGTCTTGATGTATCTTCGCGTTTTGGCTTTGACTAGACCGGGGTTAAACCAACGGTGCTTGTCACATTGTCCTATATTGGATCGAGAGTTCATGTTGTCGTGCGTATGTTATTTGCCCCCTTCGCAGCGGGCAACCTAATCGAACCGGGGTTAAACCAACGGTCCTTGCCACATTGTCCTATATTGGATCGAGAGTTCGCGCTGCCGCGCGTATGTTGTCTAGATTTATCTGCCCGCTTCGCGGCGGGCAACCTTATCTAACCGGGGTTAAACCAACAGTCCTTGCTAAATTGTTATATATTGGATCGACAGTTCGCGCTGCCGTGCGTATGTTGTCTTGATTTAACTTTAAAGCGTTTTGGCTTTGACTAGACCGCAGTTAAATCAACGGTCCTTGCCACATTGCCCTATAATATAATGTCCTATACTATAGGACAATGTGGCAAGTACCGTTGATTTAATCTAGGTTAGATTAGGTTGCCCGCCGCGAAGCGGGCGGATGAATTAAGACCACATTCGTGCGGCAGCGCGAACTCTCGATCTAATATAGGACAATGTGGCAAGGACCGTTGGTTTGGATCATTGGACCAACTCGGCTGGTATAAATTTCCATTTCCAGTAATTTTTTAATTGTTTAGTCGAGATCTCTTAAAATATTCTGAATATTCATAATAGACAAGTAATTTCTGGAAGCCAATTTTGTATATACTTTACATGTGACGCAGAAAAATTTTAATAATTTATATGTTGTCAAAATTAAATTTGGCAACGCTGACCCAATTGTTTCTACATTCTCAGGTATGTGACCAGTCATACACTTCAGTTATTTGGTTGAAAATTGTTGAAAAGCATTTTTTTACAAAAATCTAAATATTTCTACGAAATAAGAAAAAAATATTTTTTAAAAGGCCTATGTCTTTCCACTACAATGTGCATGCAATTTCTGTGGTGGTGGCGTTAATAAATATTTACCAAAAAAGCAACCAACCTTGAAGTATCCCGACACAGTTTCAAGAGCCGTTTTTGCACTTGGAGCATTTATACGACCCCTCGGCCGGGATCAATCTCCACTCTGGATCTCATCTGATTAATAGATTAACATATTGGAACATAGTTATAGTTTGACATATTGGAACATAGTTAATTACTGTTTGGTATTTTGGAACATAGTTATAGTTTGACATTTTGAAACATAGTTATATTTTAAAATATTTCGACATAATTACAGTTTGACATTTTGAAACGTCAAACAAATTTATAGTTTGACATACTGGTACATAATTATACATTGACATATTGGAACATAGTTATAGTTTGACATATTGTAACATAATTACAGTTTGACATTTTGGAACATAGTTATAGTTTTACATATTGGTACATAGTTATAGATTGACATATTGGAACATAGTTATAATTTGACATATTGGGGCATAATTACAGTTTGACATATTGCGACATAAATACAGTTTGATATTTTGGAACATATGTATATCTTGACATTTTGGAACATAGTTATAATTTGACAAATTCGGTCACAATTACTGTTTGACATTTTGGAATATGTTATAGTTTGACATTTTAGATCATAGTTATAATTTGAAATATTCCGACATAATTACAGTTTGACATTTTGGAACATAGTTATAGTTTGACATATTGGTACATAATTATAGATTGACATATTGGAACATAGTTATAGTTTGACATATTTGAACATAGTTAATTACTGTTTGGCATTGTATAACATAGTTATAGTTTGACATTTTGAAACATAGTTATAATTTGAAATAATCCGACATAATTACAGTTTGACATTTTGGAACATAATTATAGTTTGACATTTTGGTACATAGTTATAGATTGACATATTGGAACATAGTTATAGTTTGACATGTTGGAACATAGTTATAATTTGATATTTTGGAACATAGTTATGGTTTAACCTTTTGGAAAATAGTTATAATTTGAAATATTCCGATATAATTACACTTTGACATTTTGGAACATAGTTATAGTTTGACATATTGGTACATAATTATAGATTGACATATTGGAACATAGTTATAGTTTGACATATTTGAACATAGTTAATTACTGTTTGGCATTGTATAATATAGTTATAGTTTGACATTTTGAAACATAGTTATAATTTGAAATATTTCGATATAATTACAGTTTGACATTTTGAAACATATTTATAGTTTGACATATTGGTACATATTTACAGATTGACATATTGGCACATAGTTATAGTTTGACATATTGGAACATAATTCTAGATTGACATATTGGAACAGAGTAATAGTTTGACATATTGGAACATAGTTATAATTTGACAAATTCGGGCATAATTACTGTTTGACATTTTGGAACATAGTTATAATTTGAAATATTCCGACATAATTACAGTCTGACATGTTGAAACATATTTATAGTTTGACAAATTGGTACATATTTATAAATTGATATATTGTAACATAAATATAGTTTGATATATTGGAACATAGTTATAATTTGATAGTTTGGAACATGTGATCTCGTCTATCTACTTAATCTCGTCTGGATCTTGCAGAATCTGGTTTTATGATATCCAGGACACTCGAGACATTGTGGCGTAGCTGTTTGTAACAATTTGAATGCAACATCAATATGACACTTAAGATTGTATATATGTTGCGAAAATTATAGTTTTTCATATAAACAGGCATATAGACAAATATAAACGTGGCAACGTCGAGTTAGTTGCGTTCGCATCTATTATCTGTCATCTTGAAAATGTCAACAATTATTTTCAACAAAAACACGAATATTTATTCAACCAAGGTAGATGCTTAATTTTTGCTTTCGGATTTTAGTTGAGTGACAAGGACGATTAACAACAGTTACACCAGGTAAAACGTCCGCAACACTTTGTTTAAAAAAATCCCGTATTCTTTACCTTAGCCAATATAATTGAATTATATAAACAATGTTTTATTAGAATATCAGAAATACTTGCCAGAAAATAATGGTAATTGCAGATTATGATGTGTTGAAGAATATTTCTGTGAAATATTTAATGTCAATCAATATATGTTTTTTTTTTCTGTCAATTATTTGACGTCAATAAAACCCAAATTTCTCTCAAACCAACAATTAAAGTAATTGACTAATTGCAACTGTGTATTACAAGAAATAATTACAAAATCGTGCGATCTAAATTCCAAACTTGAAAAAAAACCATAAATGTTTTGATAAGCATCAATTTTCTTCTAACACAACATTTCTATCGTTTTTTCGTTTTATTAATTTATTTGGGGCAAAAACATTTTTTATAATTAGAAGTAATGATCAAAGAATCTCCGCTCTGAAATGTCGTTAATTACAACCAGGAATTACACTCCCGGAATCGTTGTTGAGATCAGAGGTAATTCCTTTCGAAAATTAAAAATTCAATAACCGGATTTCGGTTGATTAATTAACTTTACGATGGCAACCTGCAGATATTTTTCGCTCGAGCTACCGAAATGTATTTTTTTATTCAAAACTGTTGAGGAATTTAATTAAAAACTTTTGAAGAAGAAAAAAAAAACATTTTAGAAGATAAAAATTGTGTATTAAAAAATCCCAAGCTGATTTTAATAACAATTATGGATCAAAACAGATCTGATCAGCGTATTAAAGAATAATTAAATACTAAATTTGTTTAATTAAAAATGGATTTTTTGTTTTTTGATATTTTATTGCGCTTTTTTTAAATTTAATATTCTTAAATTTCCTATTAATCTTTACGATCTTACAATTACAAACCAAATAAAATTATCCCATTAAGGTCGATTCCCATATGCGCCACACTCAGCTATGCGACGTAGTGCGACATCGCCTGTCAAATAATGATTACATTGTTTTAAATGGGCACGTCGAGTAGCTATCGCGTAGCCTTAGGGAGAACGTGCCCAATTAAAACAATGTAATCATTATTTGATAGGCGATGTCGCGTAGCTGATTGTCGCGTATATGAGAATTGGCCTTTAACCATTTACATTGAATTTGCAAAATCAAAAATGTTTCATTAAACTTTCCATTAATTTAGGATTTTTTTAGCAAATTTCAGAAAATTTAGGCATATTTCAGAAAATCAAACATTTAAATTCTCGTCAACATATCTAGCTTGTTAGGTTACTTCGCCTTAGGTACTTCGCCTCCACTTTTCTGGCCTTCCTGCGGGATCAACACCTCCTCCAAGCAGGAATGTGAACCTCTCGTCTCCTGTCTGATCTAGCTCCTCGTCTGGGACATACGCCTCTTCCCAGCCTCACTCCGAAAACAAAAAAGAAAAACTAATCATCCTCATCTCCTGTCGTCGTAAAAATCGTTCTCGAACATCTCAAAATATTTAACGGAGCAAGAGACCCTGCAGCATATCCTCGACCTCTTCTTCTCAAACTTCACCCATTTCGGCTTCATAAACGACTTCTTCAACATCTCCCTCGATTCTTAGCCTACATCCGCAAAGAAAACTCCGTACCCACACTTTATTAGCCTGTGGAGATGCGGAGCTCCACTTTTCCAATTTTTGATCTCTGCGTTCATTATGGAGCTCATAATAAACAACTTCTGGTTCCCGCTGGAGGCGAGTCAGTTGGGAAAGATCCTTCGTTCTAGGCCACTCCACCTTCACTACGCGGATGTAGGCAAAGGATCAAGGAAGATGTTGAAGAAGTCATTAATGAAGCCGAAGTATGTCGGGGAATTCCTACAGGGACTCTTGCTCCGTTAAAGACTTTGAGATGTTCGAGGACGATTTTTACGACGACAGGAGATGAGGATGATTAGATTTCTTTTTTGTTGTTCTTGTCTATTTGTTTTGTCTAATATATGTGTCTTTGAAAACTATTTTGTCCTCGAAATCGCTCTGAGAGTCCTCCATGCCTTCACTTGAAGCTGCTTGAGAGTCATCGAAATATTCATTTTCAAAGTCTGAGGCACTTTCCGACATAACCAAGTCTCACTCACCAACTCATACTTGTGGAACTCATCACCCACAGATATACGGGACCTTAAGTTTATCGCCGGTTCCGAACGGCACTATTAGTTGAGAGGTATTTCTTAGCAGAATTACTCGTGGTAGTTTGCCATTGCTTTCCTCGACGTGGCCACAGCATAGTTCCGTGTAACATCTTCACGGCTTGGCCAGGTATTGAACCCGGGATCTCATGCAGGGCAAGCGGAAGCGATCACCAACTCACCACTGTGACCACTCATTGTTAAACCACACTGCAATACTGTTTCGGTTACATTTTTAAAATAGTTACGGTAATAGAATACAGTTTAGGTTCCGTTTAAACACACGACTTTTTTTTTCGGAGGACTGTCTATCTCGAAATACTTTACGTACAACCTCGAGGTTTCCCTGGAGAGGGTGGGACTCCCCATCCAGATGGTCGGGATAGGTTTACCCACTCTTCTCGTAAAAAACCCTCCTCGGTTACATGGAAATCAGTGGAAATGCCTTAAAACATGACTACGCTGAGATCCACAAATTGTTTCATCTTTGCCTTTCTTCCTCCTCCTTTTTTCGGATTATTTCCTTGATTGCTCCTTCTATTGCATCCCAATTATCCTGACTTTCTAACATTGGCTTTATTATGTTGTTCTTTGTGAATTGTTCCCCTACTTTGTCTACGGCTTCTTCTCTTACAGTGTGCCACCTGTAACACCACAGCAGCGTGTGCTCCGGCGTATCTTTGACCGCAATATCTGCACTCTTCGCTTGTGACTAATTTTAATCTAAATAGATAGCTATAAATACAGTCATTTCCGCCAAGTAACTGGGTGAGGTGGTATCCCACTTCTCAGTGTTCCTTTTGGATGTCTTTTGGCTGTCCCCTTCTCCGTGTTCCATGAATTTACTTCGGGAATTAGTTCCTTCGTTCACTTAGTGGTTGTGCTATCCTGCGACCATTCTTCCCACTTATTTAGAGTAGCCTTCTTGGTCTTTAGTCTTTATACTTTTTTGTTTTCTGCTTTATCTTAGGTAAGTTCTAGTACCAGCAGATGGACTGGTACGGTGGATGGTATTGGACAGGTTCGACCTGCAATCACCGGTATGGCCTTTGTGGATACCGTCCTTTCGTTGTGTCTTTTCTAAAATTCTTCTATATTTAGTTTGAATGGCCCACTCACGTGTTCACGGCCCACGCCGGTGTTCCGTAGAGGTGTATAGAGTTTACCAAGCTGTATACCGGCGCGAGTGGTGTAGTGGTGACGCTCGTGGCCTCATGTTAGAGCGCTAACTAACAAGTCCTCTATACTTGCTCCCGAGTTCTATCCCCAGTGCCGGCCGCATTTGTACCAGAAGACAAATGTGAAAAATATTAATTAGCGCAATTTACAATAACAACTGGGTTTCTGGGCCTATAAGTGAATGTGAATGCAAAATACAATAGGTCACAAGTAGGCCGCAGTGTAAAATAGGCCAGAAGTAGGGCCGGCATCCAGATCGGACCAAACTTAAAAAAAAGCTGTATACACTTTCCTAGCTCCCTGTCTTGCACCTCTTGCGTTCGGCATTATTCGTGCCAGTGCGGCTGGAGTCCTATCTGCCTTCTCCGTTACTCTAGTTTTGTGGGCTCCCATATTCATATTATGTCCAAAGGTGATACCTAGATATTGTAGCTTGGGTTTGTTGGTTATTGTTGTATTGTGGTTTTCAATTTTTTCTTGTCGGCCAATATTACGGCTTCTGTCTTCTGCGGTGCCAGTTGTAGTTTCCTACCTTCCATTCAACTTTGGATCTATTTTATAGCCAGCAGCTCTATGTCTCTTTCCATATTTTCTTTGTTGTCTCCACTCACTACAGGTGCCAGGTCATCTGCGTAACTTATCAGTGTCCAAGCAAACGAGTTAAAGTTTCTAAAGCTAAAGTTTTTAACACACGGTTAGGTTATATTTGAATAAGGGTTAAGTTATATTTTCGCGCGGTCTAGGCTAAGCCAGGGGTCCCCAAAATTTTTGCTTTCATATCGAATATGTGCCTTCATATCGACCCCCAAATTAAGTATTTTAGAAAAAAATTAACTCATTTTTGCGTTACTGTCATTTTGCGACTACTACAGAACATCTTAAAAATATGTCGACATACCGTAGGGAAAGTCCTATGTTCTGGCGCCACCGCAATCGCATTTCATTCATAAATGCTCGGCTGAGGGAGATGGGGGTAGTGGGGGAAATTTAATTCTTAAATTATATCGTAGTAATATTGATCTTGACTTCGTAGTTAAATTGACCTGGACCACTTCCTGTCCCCTACCCCCACTTCCGGTCCTATGTGGCCTGAGGTCTATGTGCGGTCTATGTAGTCCCGTGTGGGGCAACATAGACCTCACACCCTGTTTAGCGTGGGATTACATAGACCTCACACCCAGTCTATCGTGGGGTTACATTGACCTCACACGCTGTTCACCGTGGGGCTACATAGACCTCACACCCTTCTATTGTTTTAAAGCTGATTATAAGCTGAATAGAGCTGATTAAAAGATAATTAAAAGCTGATTAATTCTGATTAAAGCTTATGAAAAGCTAATAAAAGCTGACCGAAAGGGGTCAAGGTAAGTTTTACTACGGGGCCTACACCCTTTTAGTGTTTTAAAGCTAATTAAATGTTGATTAAAGCTGATTAAAAGCTGATTAATGCTGTCAATAAGTGGTCAAGGTCAATTTGACATAACCTAGCATTGATGGCTGCTTCACTATCTGACAAGATGGCAATTCGTGTTTTGTAATAGTTTCTTTCGAGGTTAAATCTTTAGATTATATGTACCTTCCATGTGCTTGGGAGATACTTGGGTATATTTCTATAGATTCGTAATACTTGCTACGAGGTCCAAACACTTCTGCACCACTACCTTCCTTCGAACCATCAAAGTGTTATGCCCGCCATACACACAACGGTCCACCGGAGAGGTCTACCCCTGCAGGTTTGCCTGCGCAGGTAGACCGGAGCGTGTGTGGGAATATACCTGTGCAGTTTCTTTTGTACGGTTGATCTGCGCAGGCAAACCTGCACATGTAACCTCTCCGGTAGACCGAAGCGTGTTTGGTGGGCATTATGAAGGTATACAACTTGATAACACTTTGCTTAATGTGGTATGCTGAGGATTCGTCGCTCTAATCGGCTTTACTTCTACACATTGACGAAATGAGTAAACATTCATTTTAACACCTAGACCTGACCATTTATACTCACGTAAATTGAGAAACGAAATTCAAAGATATCCATTGAAAAATATTTTGCATTTCATTTTTGTGGCTAAACCGAAAGATTTAACTAAATTTGCAAAGAATGTTTTTTTGTAGACACCGACGTCTTACATACGGCGTTCCGGGTTACGATTTTATATTTTTAAGCGTAGGCGAGATATTTGCAAAAAACCTTTGAAGCAAAAATAATTTCCCATTGGAGGCGGAGCGTTCAAATGCGGCCAAAGGGTACTTCTTGTGGATTCCTACATTCAGTAAAAGTTTAATTGCAATCCTTCTAGGGTTATTACATTTTCTCGCTATTTTTTAATATTTTGAAAATTTGTTCCAGTTCGGTTTTAGTCGAAATTCGTGATGTTGAACTGGCCGGGTCTAGGTGTTGAAAGTAATATATGCTGACGAAATGGTGTTTGCATTCCATTTGGTCTTTAGGTACTTCCAGCCAAGGGATCTTAATATGTATACTAACTCATTCTTATAACTAATTTCTATGTGATCCAACAATAAAAATTGATTGTTTCTTTTTAAGATGCTTGAACTAATCTAACGTTAATTTATTTAAGATTACCCAAGTATATAGATTACTTAATTTTATTTGATTTTGAGCTAACCTAACATGAGATAATCTTTCAAAACAAATTTGTTACTAATCTAACTTTGCATTATACAACTCGGACCGATTCTTATCCGACTCGGACCGAAACTTACATATGTAATAGTGTATTGCATAACAAGTGCGGCAAGTTGTTAATTGCCCACTCGAGCGAAGTTGGGCGGACGAATCATCAACCCTTCATCACCAGGATTTCCAATCACTTGAAAAGTCGTCGGCAAATTACTCAATCTCTTGCAAGGTCATCGGAATGTCATTCACGAAAAAAATCACGAAATCACGAAATAGAAAAAAGTAAGGGGCCCAATATTGAAAAAAGTAAGGGGGCCCATGTGTACAATTTTGCGTTGGTTGGGAGCGTCTAGATTTTGACATCCAAAAACTTTTTGCCGAGTTTGGTCCACTCGAGAATTTCTCTGTACACTATGACCGCTCCTTGTGACCGGAAGGTCACTTGGAACAGCCGACGTTATTCTCGAGCGACGCATCAAAGCCATGAAACAATATAGCGGAGTTCCTATCGATGAACGTGCCATGAGCATTAAAATCACCACCTCCGAAATCCGTACAGTACTTCGAGGCAACCGAATAGGAACTGGCCCCGCCGAAAGATAATTTAATATCAATAGGGCAAGTCCTAGAAGAGGAGGTTAAAAGGGACGACCTGTTAGAGATCGTGGGATAATCCAAGAAATCAAAAGAAAGTAGCACCGACAGCAGAAGAATTAGATGCCGAGTTAGATGCCTATAGTAAAGAGATTAAGTAGACTGTATGACCTGAAGTTTTTATAATTTGTATATATTATATATACCAATATTATATATTGAACCTTGGGGAACACCAGAAGGTACAAGCTATTTATTTGATAGGCAATTATGTAATTTGACATCCTGGGTCTGACACGAAAGATAGCAAGTGAACTACTTTAACAGGCAAGGTGGTTAATTTTGGCAACCACAAAGTGGTACTACCCTAGAACTTAATGGAAGCCAAATTGAACGTATGTCTGAGTTCAAATACCTTGGTAGTGTTATTACAGAAGATCTAAACCCGGACTGCGAGATAAAGTGCCGAATAGAGATTGCTCGGGCAACTTTTAAAAATATGAGATCCTTTCTTTGCAATGACAACCTGAATCTGAAGCTAAGAGAACGCATGGTTGAATGCTATGTATGGTCGGTATTGGTGTACGGAGTAGAGACGTGGACTCTGAACGTCAGGACGATGAACATTCGAAATGTGGGCATTCGAAATGTGGCTTCACAGAAGAATGTTTCGTATTCCGTGGACACAACATGTTACAAACGAGAATGTACTACGAAGAGCAAACATCGAAAGGCAACTTTTGACGATCGTAAAATGCCGAAAGACTCATATCTTGGACATATTTTGAGAGGTGATAAATATCATCTATTACAGCTCACACTAAAGGGCAAGATTGAGGGGCGCAGTGGAGTTGGAAGAAAGAAACAGTGGTGGCTCAGAAATATTCGGGACTGGATCGGCAAAAGAAGGGCTGGTTAACTTTTTCGCTTGGCGGAGGACCGTACAGCTTTTGCCATGGTGATCGACAAAGTCAGGGAGACCGGACAAGGCACATGAAAGAAGAAGAAGGTTAATTTTGTCGAAGGCATTGCTGAAATCAGTATAAACAGCATTTAAGTACCTCCAGGCCCGCACTCATGCCACTGATGATGATGATTATTGGTATATGATAGCAAGTCCGTCACTGTGGAATGATTTCAAAAAAAGCCATGCTGCTTAGGGGAGACTATGTTTTTGAAATCTAAGAAGATTCGGACCGGCGAGAGAATGCAGCAATACTGCGCCGACGTATGAGGGGCAAGGGATGCACCGAGGTACGCGCAGGTTAGTTTGGGTAAAGAAATATGCGTCAGTTTTTCAAACACGTACAACTAAACACCACGCACTCGAAATAATGTGGCCGCAGAACAATGCTAAACTCGTCGAGACGAGATCCATTCTCTCGAGTATAGATATAGGTACGAGTATAGATATTATGGATTCAGTAATCTTGGACGATATCGGACGATAGTTATCGACCTGAGATTTACTACCAGATTTATAGACAGTGACAATGTTGGACATATACCAGACTTTATAGACAAATTAATTTGAATGTTGTAGAGGGAGAGCTAAGACCTAACCTGGCCTAACCTATCCTAACCTGAAATTTATTGTAGAATTGAGGTGGTATTTGATCAGGACCCTCAGCTCCCATGTTGGCATTAAGTTTGTCGAAAGCATATGTTGAGAGCATATAAACGATAGATACCTCGGGTGATGGAAAACACACAAAAACAAGAAATATCGGCACTTCAATGTTTGGCTTCGATGCTGAGAAAACCTTGTGTCCCATAAACCGAATTCCAACAAAATGGTTTTTCTTCTAACGACAGGCACGATCAGCCGGACATTGACTCCAGCACGAAGAAGCCTGAAATAATACATTTCTACAACAGTAGCAAAGGAACCGTCGTTATTACTTCCGACCAGATTTGTTCTGGTATGAGCTGCAAAAACGAATAGATGGCCTCAATGCATATTATGTAATATGCATGATCAATGCTTATGTCATTTATGTATCTGTCGTAGTCTTTTCGCAAAATCATTCACAGTCATTTCATGTAATACCTAGACACTACCAGAAACGCCGTCGTTTAGTGAAAAATATTAAAATTGCAGTTTCCGCCTAGGTAGTTCATGAAATGACCCCTCGGCGCCGGCATCTTGAGGTTAAAGCCCAGTTTCAAAATCAGACGCACAACGTAGTTTGATTCTTCGCGTAATGCCTAGCTTGTTTTGGGACGTTCCGTAATAAAGAGTAATTATTTAATTTACTTAACACAAATTAACACAATTATGTAACACAATGGAAGGAATAACTGCAAACAAAGAATTAAAAGAACAACATAAATATTATGAAAAGCAGCCCAACAAACGACCTTATACTTCAGCTTAGTTAAAAGAGGTAAATATTAAATTAAATATTTTGAGGTTAAACTAAGGTTTTTGAGGTTAAACTAACTTTAAATAACTATTTAGGGCTGTTTTTCATAATATCCATGATATTTTTCATAAAAGAATTATTTGTTTTTTTGTAGTTATTCGTTCCATTTTATTGTAAATTACTCGTTATTACGAAACGTCTCACAGCACGCTAAACGCTCAAACTGTATTGCGCGTCTGATTGTAAATCCGGATGAAGTACGAGTTATCGGCGCCGAGTGGTCATTTCGTGAACTATCCAGGCGGGAAATGCAATTTTAATAATTTCAGAAAACATCGACGTTTCTGGTAGTGCCTAGATATTTCATGATATGACGGATTTTGCGAAAAACTATGACATATCTAAGATAACTATAAAAAGCGCTGAAACGCAGAGCATTCGTGCAAAAATCGGCCGACCAACTCATTGAGCCGTGCTTGCGGGAACGGTTCAACGCTGTAGCTTTGAGAAGGAATATCAAGACCAGTATCAAAGATATCCTGCAAATTGAAGATGTCGTGGCTATTACTTCTCAAGCACATCCAAACAAACTAAAAATTTGCGCATTTTGACCATATCAGAAGCACAGGATAACCATACATAACAAGTGTCACGCCACTCCTGCAGCAAGGCCACTTATGGCAAACAAACCATTCCTGTCTGCTCAGACTGCCAAGAATAACATTTTTAGAGTTTTTAAGAAATCTTAATAAACGTCCTCTCATATTACCTACTTTTTTAAATTAATAAATGCAATTTCAAGAAAAATATAGTTATTTTATTTTGTTAGTCAAAATGACTGTTGTGACTTTGTAACTCAAAAATATGTTTAGTGAGCTAGCGTTAAATAGTGATAGCCTGAGTTTATCCAGGCCCGCACTCATGCCACTGATGATGTTATTGGTATATGATAGTAAGGGGTATTATACCTATCATATCATATGTTCAAGAAAAATATAGTCATTTTATCTATAGTTATAGAAACACTTTTTGCGAATTTTACTCAATATCGTACGTAATAAATAATGTAATAATGTTCTTTGTTTCTCCTCATTTGCATATTGAGCTTTATTTCCTTAATTAATTCCGTTACATAATCGAGGGCGATAGGAAACTCGCAAAAGCTTTTAAGTCTATCACATACCGGCAATTCTTTACAGACTCTGTAATTCATTTAACTATTCCTACTCGAGAGATAAGAATCTAACTGAATTCATGGGTTTTATTCTAGCATCGTGTAAACCCCCCAAAGCCCTAAAGATAAAAATCTCCTCCGCGTCGCAACATTATGATTTATATAAAATTTATTGCGCATAAATGTTTATTGTGAGTCTGGGCAAGAAGAAAAAAATGAAAGTCTTTAGTAGTTAATAAAATTGTATATTCGCCGGCGTTAATTTTGTGTGTTCTTAATTAATGCTTTCTTTGGTTCCCATAACCTTCGGGTCTCGTTTCATAAGTATGTA
Source organism: Phosphuga atrata (assembly GCA_944588485.1). Classification (NCBI taxonomy): domain Eukaryota; kingdom Metazoa; phylum Arthropoda; class Insecta; order Coleoptera; family Silphidae; genus Phosphuga; species Phosphuga atrata. The sequence continues at coordinate 12,065,856 of OX155895.1, read as the reverse complement.
CGTCTGTCCGGACGTTGCTACTAGAGAATATCAGTAGCTGTAAATCACTTGGAAATAATGTTATTTAATGAAATATTGATATAAATTGTGTTAAAAAATAATGCTTAAAATTTGGCGATGACAGTGAGGATCGTGATGATTGAAGGATCTTTTGACCTTTTTTTTCGGATACTGACGCGGTCGTGATTTAATGGTTTTGTAACCTTTTTGGGAAATCGCAGAAATGCAAATGGTTCATTAATTTCAATTTTCGAGGATTAACGATTTGACGATTTCGTTGACCTATTGTTTAACAGAAAACATTTTTAGAAATACATTCAATAATTTTAAATTTAAATCAATATAACAATTTCGATTACATTAGTAAAAGTACCAAGTTAATGTAAAATTAAATTGGTATAAACTCGGTCATCAAAGTACAGGGTTATTACAAAAGAAATTCAATGTTTTATTCATCCAAAACTAATAACGTTATTATGAATTCGTTGAAACTATTTTACACAATGATTTTTTAAGTTTACTTTGAGAACTCATAGGTGCTCAATATGGTCCTTTTGCCACACGGCACACATCAAGCCGATAGTCTGGTTCATTTCAAATCCGGTGTAACATATCTGCATTGACACTTTCCACAGTTCTCGTGATGCGTTGTTTTAAGTAATTTTTGATTTATACAAACTTTTGTTTTATACGACCACTATAGTATATACAATACCAAAGGTGTCTTTCTTTTATAGTAATCCTGTATATTGTTTTATCTACGACCACTATTAAATTATTATTATTACTACTAGTAAATGCCCATTATTGTACAGTTCTTGGACTATGTAAATACATCATAACACACACGTATCTAACAATCAGCGATTAATTATAAATGATAAGTAATGATTGATAACACACACGTGTGTTTGGTTTACGATTCGTTGACTGGTTGAGAGCTGCTACTATAGTTAAATATAGGGTTAAACTGGAGTGCATATATATTAGGCAACCAAATGTACGCATTTTGCAGATGTAGGACATATAGGTGTAGGGAAAATAAATTTGATATAAAATTTTTTTATTGAAATTTTTTTCTTATTTCGTGTCTACAGATCGCGCTACCGCGCGATATGTCGTCTTGGCTTATCTGCTCCTAATCTAACCATCCATTTTGTTCTAGTCTGTAGCTACAGTGGCGTTTTTTACGCGCCACTAGGGGTTTTATGTCAATTTCCGTTGCTTTGAATTGTCACACGGGGCGCGCTGAACTTATTCACATAGAAGCTGTCATTCATATCGTTTTTTCACGTTTAAATCTAACGAAAACTACAAATAAGTACTAAATAATAATGTATATAACCATTAAGAATGTATTTCTTTTCATATCTATCAACTTAAATAATGTCGAGTAACGGTTATATATGAAAATACAACTGTCTGTTTATTATAATGATAAATAATGTACCTAATAAGAAATAAATTTGTTACATCAAACATATTTTTCTTATTAAACAGAAACAAATTAGTGTGGTCGCAGATAAAGTATAGTACATAACTCGAGTTGTAAGGCAAATACGGATTTACGCACTCACCGCTACGCGGGTAGTGCGTAACTGTTCCGCTCGTTCGTAATATGCTTCTTACAACTCTCGTTATACTATATATATATATATATATATATATATATATATATATATATATATATATATATATATATATATAAATATATATAAATATATATAATTTACCTCGTTATATATAATATACTATTGTGCAACTTGGGCGGTAAGTTGTCAATTGCCGACGAGATTACGCACGAACGAACGAAGTGAATGAGCGCACTCATTCGCTCGAGAGGGCAGTAGACCTTTTCACAGTTGAATTTTTTTTGTGCGTATGCGTTAATTTCCGCTTGTTATACGTCAAAATTGCCCGAACTTTTTGACGTCTAACCTTAATATTTGCGCGAAACTTTCATATTCCCGCCTTTCAAACTTGACAGATGCGCGTGTGCTTAACTAACCGTAAAAAGGTCTATTGACAATACCGCACGAGTTGCAGATAATATTTTTTTTAATTATTAGTCATGCGGGGAGATGTATCTCAAAAGTTTAGGGTCCAGGGGCCATCAAAAAAAAAAGAATAGAGAACGAAGAATGTGCTTTTTCAATTATCTCCAGTGGTTTGGATTCGTTATAAGAACTCTCATCAGTCTCCGGTATGACAATAGAATACTCATTTTAAAATGTTTTCTTTGATTTTAATTTTTACTTTGCATTGAAAAAACTTTTTGTCACTTTCACGTCACTCTTTTAATATTGGGGTTTTGATTGTGTTTATTTTGTTGTTCAATTATTTTGTTTGTAACTTAGCAATTTTTATTGAATATTTGCGTGGGCCAAGCATAATTTGCGTGCGACAAGAATATTAATTATTAATAATACATAATTGTCGCACGCAAATGAATATTTCCAATGCGCTTAATGTATGTGGTAATAATTGAATTAAAAACTCCCCATTTGGGTCCATTTCCCCCAAATGGCCATTTGTCGCACTAAAAAATGGGCGCCATAATAGGATTTATCCAGCATGAGTAATAAAAATTTTGTTGTGTCTTATTATCGTACCAGGTGCTCCATAAGTTTATATCCGTCACTACACCTCTTATTTTGCTTTATTATCGCCATTTCATTCAGCTATGGCAGCTTGTAACAGTATTTATAGTGATTTGGACTTCTTTGACATGCGGTTCTGAACTTTTAGATCTAGAGCCCTTAGACTTACATATTCATGATCTTTGTATTTACTTTGTAGGATAAGTGTTGATACGTATAAGCGTTATTACGTTATAAGTATATCTCACGTTATAAGTATATCTCACGTTATAAGTATATCTTTTTTTGTTCTCTCAAGGTACCTACTACCGTTAATAAATTATTATTATTATTAATTACAATTAAAATTAATAAGAACTAAATGGAAACGTCCAGTAACTTGACAGGTTATCCAACTGTAGTTTGTAAAAAAAAACTCAAATCGACTTGGTAGAAATGAAATAATTTAACGACATTAATTATACAACAATTTCTCAATGAAAATAAAAACTGAAGAGATATTAGAATACAACGATTCGAAACTAGTTTAACTCGATGCAATCCAGTTTGTAATTTAATATTTTTAGAAATCCAATCCGATTCCTGCTTCTATTTTTTTATTTCTCTTATTTTCATAATTTTATTTATATAATGAGTTTTTCTCCGCTGTGTTAAGATATCGTATATTCGCCGTTTGTAATAAAGTCTTGAGAGTTCGCGTGTATTTAATAATGACCGCACGGTCGTTAGTATTTTATTGTAGAACTACTTTTAGTATTATATATGTTATACGAGTAATAATGTGAAGCTGAATATGTATGTATGTGTGTGTAAACCCGCAGATATTAAATAAAAACCTGGAAAAACGTTATGTTTCAACCCACGGATGTATTCTGTTTACTTTTTTGTAGTTTTTTTTTTTTAGTGCCGATACGTGTTCGCGTCGCTCGTTAAATTCTCTCGGAACAAATTTCGTTTTAGATTTCACAAGAATTATTTAATGAACCAAAAGAGCTACATAAATATACTTGAAACTTGTGTTTCTTCGGCATGTTTAATATTATATAAAATACTGTTTATTAAATTACACGAATAAATTTTTGATATTTGCTGCTACTGAATTAAATTACGTCCGGTTATGAATATTTTTAACAATTCCTAAAGTTATTATTATGTTTTTAATTAGTTCGATATTATACCTGTAATTTGTTTTATTTTTAATGAATTGCAGTTGGTCAAGCTGTCATTTTACAAGTAATTTGGGGTTTATAACAAATTGCAGTTGGTTCACGTAACTAGTTACTATATTGTTCTTATTAATTAAACTTTAATTGTTGTATAATTACTGATGTAAATTTATTTCATTATGTTGAAACACTTTTTAATTGGATGAAAAACAAGATTTTATATACCTGAAAATCTGGAATATTTAAAATGTTATAATGTCAAAAGTTATGTCATAACAGTTTTACAATTTGAAAGGTGCCGAGTTATAAACGTCAATTGTCAAAACTTTGAGTGAATGAATTTTTTTATGTCAATTTTTCGCACCAACAACATTATTGCTTAAATTTTGCTCAAAGTATTAAGTTAATATAATTGGATAGTTTCAATAGACCTTTTAATAGTTGAATTTTTTTTGTGCGCATGCGACAATTTCCGCCGTGTTTTCGGGCAAATTGAAATTTTTGACGTATTTTTTTTGACGTATAACCAGTGAAAAAACAAAATGTGCCCGAAACTTTCATATTCCCGCCTTTTCAACATGACGGACGCGCATGCGCTTAAGTAACCGCAAGAAAGTCTATTGATAGTTTTTACTTTGTATAGAAAAAGTTTCAAGAATTTCAGCAATTTTGAAAAGACCATTAAAAAAAAACATTAATTTTTCAAACGCACTGTTACGGGAACATATAGAATTAATCAATAGACGTAAGAGGTCGGTAGCCCTTTCTACCATTTTTTATTACAATAAATATCATTATTATTATTATCATACGTCATAAAATTTATTTTCACTACGTCTATATTTTTTGTTTTATGACGCGGTTGTTGCCATAGTAACAAACATAAATCGTTTAATAATGAAACTCCATTTGATTTACATTCGACTATTACGCACGATTTGGATACTTTTGCACACGATTATAATAATTGCATCCTTCACATACAATAATTTACTTATTAAGTAAACAGTTTGCAAGATAAGAAAAATTAATTAATTTTTAATATACGACAAAAAAATTATTTTCATTACGTCTATTTTTTTTAGTTTAGTGACGCGAGTTGTTGCCTATAGTAACAACAAACATAAATCGTTTAATAATTATAGTCTATTTGATTTACATTGCATTTTTACGCACGATTTATATACTTTTACACACGATTGTAATTACGGCATCCTTCATATACAATAATTTACTTATTAATGCGTGCATTTTAGTGTGCGAGTAGATAAAATCGTGTTTTGTTCCAAATATTTTTTACCCAAAAATTAAAAAAAAAAATTAAAAAATTCCGAGAATTGTAAATGTTTTATGTGTCAAAATATTTGATGTAATAATAACGTAAATTGGTAAGAATTACTAATAATTATTGGAAACTATTTCGGTGATAACATATTCTACATATTCTCTTGCTATCGAAAAATGTCCAATTGTATCGTTACAAGATTTGACATTGATTTTGAAAATGTTTGACAAAATACCATGCCATGTGACAAAATTTTACATCGCTATGTTGTCAAATATTGTCGTTACAAAATGTTCAATCATATTTTATATAGAACGCCAAATATTTAAACACGTTGGTATGTGTGACATAAGTAGGGAAACATGATATGTTCTGGACCCACCTCCCATCTGACCTTGACCACTTCCGGTAACCTTTGCCACTTCCGGTGACTTGGACAAGTGCAACACCCCCTGGACCCCCGCTTTCGGTCCCCGCCCCGGGTTTTAATCTTTTTAATCTTAGGTTAGGTCAGTTGTACTAGGTTAACTTTATGTGAGGAATGAAGCGCCTCATTCCTAACCTCAATAGCGTCGGTCAATCGGGCGAATGCCCGGGGCCCACGGACTAGGGCCCCCTACAGAGGCTGCGGGGCCCCCCATTTTGCTGAAATTAAAGAAAATAAAGTTCAATTTTGTTTTTCTTTTATATTAATATATTATTATATTATATTTCTTCTATATATTTGTTTCTTTCTTGTATGTATTACAAATTTTATTTGTTTATTCACTTTTTTTATTTACTGGGGGCCCCACCTCAATATATATGCTCGGGGCTCAAAATCCAAACGACGGCGCTGCCTAACCTCTCGTAACATAGTCTAATCTATCCTAGTACAACTGACCTAACCCAAGATTAAAATTTGATTAAGTTCTGATTAAACCTGATTTAAAGCTGATTAAACATGTAGCTTTGGGCTACATAGACCTCGCACCCTCTTTAGTGTGGGGTTACATAGACCTCACACTCTTGTGATTTATGAAAGATGATTAAAAGCTGATTAAAGCATAATAAAAGCTGATTAAAGCTGATTAAAAGCTGATTAAAGCTAATTAAAGCTGGTTAAACGCTGTTTAAAAGCTGACTAAAAGCAGATTAAAAGCTGTTTTGGAAAATATGGTATGACAAGTGGAAATGTTCACCATAGAACTTATTGATGTTCAAGAAGCTATTCATGAAAGTAACTCGCTATGAAACTAAAGAGTCTAGGAAGATGAATTACTAAATAAAACTTAAGTAATAGTTTGTTTCCCCGTGCCTTCTGCTGATTCATGTGGATAAGGTTTGGATTAACAGCCTGGTGCAAGAATAATCATTTGGAAAAATTACTGGTTCCAATAATGAGAAAGAAGCATATCATCCATATGGGTAAACGATTTATCATTGGTGTTCAAAGATTTAATGTAAATGGGAAATTTACACTAAAAGAACTTTCAATCAAATCATTCGAAGTGGGTGATGTAGACACCTACTTATTCCAACCACCAACACCGTTCAGACCTGTTAACGCAGCAGATAAGAATATAGCTCGCTGGTTGGAGAATTATCACCACGGACTTGAATACAGCGCTGGAAATTGATCGCCAAACCTGATTTAAAGTCATCAAGGTCACCGGAAGTGACCAAAGTCACCGGAAGTGGTCAAGGCCAGAGAGGGAGGTGGGTCCAGAACATATCATCTATCCCTACTGACATAAACAACTAACTTCTTTAATGAATGAAACATAATGGAAAATATATTTGTAAATATAAAAATGGGCGAGTATAATAATAATGAAATTTCCAATTTCAGTAGTAAATTATCAAAAAACATGTTTCATGTCATTTATGTCATATTTTGTCATTATAAAATGTCTCCATATTTGTACTGTTAATTCATTTTCATAATTTTATAGATACATGTCATTTTGTCATATAATTTCTAATTTTAATTTCTTTATTATAAATTATATAATAGGTTTATTATTATATAATAGGCTTTTTTCAATGTCAAAATTGATGATTATCAATAATAATGATATTTTCCATGTCTGCAGTGCATTAATTAAAAATAAGTTTTTATGCTATTGTTATTATAAATTGTGATAATATCAAATTTTGTATCACGAAACGAAATATTTCGACATTATGTGAAGTTTATAATAAATATATTTCTTATGTTTAAAACAAAATAGGCAACATTTTTGCAATGTCAAACTTTGTATAAAATGATCGATGACATTTTCAAATTCGATAATTATTGTCGCTGTTATATGAAGTTGATAAGGTGAAATTTTGTCACAAATTAATTAATCTACTCGCACACCAACATGAATTAATTAATAAGTAAATTATTGTATGTGAAGGATGCAATTATTATAATCGTATGCAAAAGTATCCAAATCGTGTGCAAAAGTCCAATGTAAATCAAATGGAGTTTTATTATTAAACGATTTCTGTTTGTTACTATGGCAACAACCACGTCGCTAAACAAAAAACATATATGTAGTGAAAATAAATTTTCTAACATATAATAATAATAATGATATTTATTGTAACATAAAAAATGGTACAAAGGGCACAAAAGGGACAAAATTGAATTAATTTTTCTTATTTTGAAAGAAACAGTCTCGGCCTCTCAGTCTGGATTTATCTGGCTCTAATATAACGTAACCTAACCATAACGTAATCTAGATTAAATCTTGGTTAACCTAGATTGCATCGACAACGCCCAAATAGTGTTCCCGTCACAGTGCGTTTTTACTAGTTAGCAACTTTTGCCACAGAGAACGTTCTAACTTTATTATATCAGTGATTTCAAATATATTGTCTGCCAAAATTACAATTTTTCTAACCTGACTTCGTTGATAAAATAATGTTTGATACACGTGTGTGAGGCAACTCATGCACAAAAACCCTTCTTTACACACTTGTATCATAAACTATTATTTTGACAATATCTACACCTATTTTGTGACATTTATAAAATGTCAGAAATGTACAAAATATGGTTTTTAACACTTATGTATTGTCAAAATTTAATATTATTCAAACATTTTTTTTGCATTTAAAAAAAAGTCATTCTTATTATACAAATACGAACTGTTAATTATAATGTTCTGTTGAAATATAAAATTTAAATTATTTAATCCGTGATAATGTCCGTCCTACCTATCTATCTATCTGAACAATTTTCAATAGAACTTAATATCAATTTATATAAACTATTAATTTTCTCCGCCGACAGTATATTAGATTTTCTTATCGGATTCGCAAAGGTCTCATTATCGAGAACACTATCAGCTCAATATCTGAACAATAGCTCACCGTGGCGTGGGCTACCGACTAGATAGGTAGTCTTCGTGTGACTTACCGACCATGCATTGTTGAATGACTTAACATTCGCCGACTCATTGTCTACATTTCATTATGTTAATATTCACATTTATTAAATTATTCATTTACTAATCACAACATTAATTAAATTTTCATTTAAGCAACAAGCTCATATAATATAAGAACTAGTGAAATATACAAACCGTGGGAGGTGTTTTGGACACAGGTGGGATTTTATTATTTGTGTTTTAATAAGTTGCATTTAAAAGTAATATAATTATTTTTTTATTACTCATGCGGTAAAAGTTACAGGAAATGCCACTTTTAGTTGTATTTTCATGTAACTTGGGTAACGCACGCAAATATTCAATATTGCTAGGTTACTTTAAAGAAAAAACAAATAAATAAATATAAAATGATCCTGGATCTCAAACTTGTAAGATACATCTCCTAGCATGAGTAATAAAAAATATTGTTTGTAACACGGGTGGAATTATGAATTTCCCTCTACTAAAGCGAATGTGTGCACTCACTTCGTTCGTGCGTTCAATTTCGCTCTCGCGAAAAAATTGGTGACTTTCCGCCCTAGTTACAAAATATAGTATAAAATACAAAAATGTGCATTTAAAAAAACAGAAAATAGATAAATATTATTTTACTTGTTTTTTTTTGTAATTGTCACACTGACATAACAATTTGTGTATTTAATTTAACAATTTGTGCATTTAATTTCTTAATGAATATTGTTGTTATTACTTATTATTTTTATTATATATCTAAAAAGAGTGCTTAATTCGTCAGATTTCTTGAGTTGAAAAAATAGCAACAGAAATGTCATAATTTCAATAAAGAGCAATTTAATATCAATAAAAAGCTAATTTCATTAAAAAGCTTAAGGAGGAGTATGTTTATAATTGTGCCAAAATTACCTGATGTTTGGCAATTTTTTTTTGAGAAACTGAAATGATTTAGACATTTACGGTTTTAGGCAAAATCTTTATTCTTCTTTTGTCTACAAACTGGGATTTTTTCAACATATAATATTATAAAATGGCGGCTCCGGGAAGTAATGTTTTTAAAATAAATGTTATCTACTCAAGGGATTCAAGCTGCAATACGAATTAAATTGAATAGAAAGCAAAATAGAATTTTGGTAGCAACAAATGTCAAAAACCATTTTCGAATCATGAAATAGTTTTTAAAATATCCATTTTTTTTTCCCAATAATATTGTCATTCAATGTTAATTATTGTCATGTTTTAAAGTTATTATTGTCATACACAAAATATAAACTAAATGTCAGACTGATCAATACTCAACAATCTGCCAATAACATCATTGATTTTGATATATTGGATTTTATTGACATTTTATAAATTTGACAATTTCTTCATTTGATAATTTAAAAAATCACTAAAAATATGGGTATAAAATCAAATTTTGAAAAATATTTCAATTTTGATATTTTTGAAGAAATCGTAATATGCCTACCAAGTAACATTCAACCTAACAATTTTGTAAGACATATTATAATTTGTCAAACATAATATCAAAATAACACATCAGTATACAATAATCTGTTAAAAATATTATTGCGAATTTGGTATATTGATTTTGTTTTAACATTTTTTATAAATTTGACAATTTCGCCATTATCACACAACTGACTATTTCACGCAATTTCTAATTTTGTAACATTTTTTGTCAACGTTTCTTGTTTGTAACGTTTTTATTTTGACATTTATAAATAAATCGTAGTATGTCAACATATCAAATAGTGTCAAAATAGTGGAGATTATTTGTCACTGACTGTAAATAATAATTTATATTTTCTATATACATAATGATAATTTGTATTTTGTGTAAATTATCATTGAAATCAATAACCTGCTAAGTTCATGTCTTCATCCAGAAACGTCAAAATTAAACATAACTTCGCCAGTCATAGACGAGGCGTTCAAGTAAGTGATAATTCCCTAGATTTGATTAGCCCTCTACGAGAACACCTGCATAAAATGGGTATCAGGAAGGATGAACCTTTATGCAGGTTATGCTATGAGGAGGACGAAACCGCCGCCCATATAATCTACCACTGTGAAGCAATTGCACGTAGGAGACACAAGCATGATATTACATTTGAGAGAGTCCCGGTGAAAAACATGGCACATAGAATCCTGGACCTAATAGAGGGATTGGATCTATTTGCATGAACGAAACAATGTGGGGAAATACAATAGGCCAATGGGCCGCAGTGTTTTAAGGGCTAACCCCCCTGGACCCACATTGGTTAGAGGAAAAAAAAAAGTGATAATTCAAAAGTTATAATTATAATTCAAAACAGCAAAGCTGCACTGATGACAGATACAGCTCGAAACGCGTCTGCACATGGCTATTCACTTAAGTTAATTAAAAATATATGTTTTTATTTTGACATTTTTAAATAAATCGTAGTATGTCAACATATCAAATAGTTGGATTATTTGTGACGTAACAATTTTTGAAAACAGAGTAAATTTAGATTTTTTTAATTTTGACAGTAAAAAATGTGGAAAAACAAAATATTTATTCTTTTTCAAATATTCATTTTTTCCTTAATGAGGTCCTTAATTTCGTATAAAATGTTTCAATCAGTAAAAATGACACTGCAATAACTTTGCTGACAAGTTGTCAGGTGACAATCTGTCAGATATTAATAATAACCTTATTAAAGTCGAAATATAGCCTGAATTTATAAATATATTCAACCTGTTCCTAGCTCTATAATATTAAGTATTTTTATGACTACAGAACAAATCTCATGTTGAAACAACTAATTCTCTTGCTAATACCACCCAGGATATTGAATTATACTACATATATTTGTATGTTATTACTAGCCCCCAGTCCACTTTTGTGGCACTAAACGAGTACTAATTAAATAACATTGTTTTTAAGATCATATCTTTTTATTTAACTTAAGTGAATAGCCATCTGCAGACGCGTTTCAAAATGTATCTCTCATCAGTGCAGCTTTGCTGTTTTGAGTTATAATTATAACTTTTGAATTGTCACCTACTTGAACGCCTCGTGTATGGCTGGCGAAGTTAAGTTTCAATTTAATGTTATTGGATAAAGACATGAACTTAGCAGGTTATTGATTTAAATGATAATTTACACAAAATACAAATTACATAGAAATGGCTATTCACTTAAGTTAAATAGAAAGATAAGGTCTTAAAAACAAAAATAACTTAAAGTTATTTGTCTAGTACTCGTTTAGTGCCAAGAAAGTAGACTGGGAGCTAGTAATTACATACAAATATCAGTTGTATAATTCAATATCCTGCGTGGTATTAGCAAGGGAAGTAGTTGTTTCAACATGAGATTTGTTTTGTAGTCATGAAAAGACTTAATAATATTATAGAGCTACGGAAATATATATATATATATATATATATATAATATATGTATATAAATATATATATATATATATATAATATATGTATATAAATATATATATATATATATATATATATATATATATAAATATATATTCCTAATAGTAAATAATAATAACAATAATAACATTTGTGATGGATGAATGAGAATGTTAATATTAGACAATTTTCAAAACTTTTTTCGATATAATATCAAATATTAAGGCATTTTGTAAACTTTTAATAAATTTTTATTTCACGCAAATATATCGAAATGTTTGATTGCATTAATAAAGTTATTAATAACCCAAATATGTCAAATTAATCAAAAATAACTGGAAAATATCAATAGTTTTTGTCGTCGTTGAATTTATGTATAACAGTTTTGACAATATTTTAAATGTTGTTTGTTTCTTCTGTCAGATTGTTGACATTTTATCAGCAATTGAGGCGTTGCGAATAGACCTTATTACGGTTAGTTAAGCGCATGCGCATACGCCAAGTTTGAAAGGCGGGAATATGAAAGTTTCGGGCAAATAATAAGGTTATACGTCAAAAATTTCGGGCAAAACATGGCGGAAATTTACACATGTGCACAAAAAAAAATTCAATTATGAAAAGCTCTATACGAAGGGCGAACTCAACAAATGGTGGTTTCGAGAAAAACGCATTTGAATTTTTTTTTATCCATTGCGGATAAAGGGTGAACTCCACAAAGACTGATGTCGATTTTGATGAACTTATGACGAACTCATGAAACATGAAACCTATACCTGCGGATTCTCGAGAGGGTTTTGATCCCATCCGTGAAAACAAAAATGACCCAAAGTTGAGTTCGCCCTTCGTATTCGCAACGCCTCAATTGTACTATTTTATAAATAAATAAATGGTCCTTTTATCAATTTTATTAGAATCAAAATTTGACACAAACGATATGGAAACTGATTGTCACAAAAATGTACAGCAAATGTCAAAGAGGCAATATTTTTTCTATCAAATTTCTAACTAAATAAAAAATAATAACGTACTTTAGTTTTTATTTTTGTGTTAATTACACAATTATGTAAATTTCAAGATTAAATGTTGTCTTGCGATTAACATAAACATGATTTATAAAAAAAAATTGATTTCGTAATTGACTTATTTCTGTTTAAACGAATCCCATAATGAATATTTATTTTTACGGAAACTGTCTCAGATCAATTATAATTAAAATTTACAATTCAATAATTCAACAAGATTAATAACCGTAATTGACATCGACAACTAGAAATTCTAGTTTGAAAAACGGAAAATTGCGTATATTTATTAATCGCTTCAAGATTACGTTTTGAATAATTTTCGTGTTTTGTGAAAACATGTGGATTAACTAGTACATAGACGTAATTTTTCCAGTAACTGTACAACGCAATTACATCCTCTCCCGGCTTCTTACACACAAACGCTTATACGTATATACACATATAAATACTTGCTGGTCTTGTTTTCGAAGAAACATGTTTCTTAATCCCGCCGGACTTTGAGTTATTTTATCGACCTGCAATTAGGAGCGAGATTGATTTTTCAGATTGCGCCCTGTGTCTCACTTTTTGTACAAGAACCGTTTATTACAAATAAATATTTTTTGCTGGGATTTTAACCTGGATTGGGTAATAAAATATTGGAGGACAATTAGGTGGATTGATTAATGGTTTTATACATAAATTGTGGTTTTTGCTTTGGTTTTCATTAATATTTCTGCAATGAATGAGGTTTTTTTCTAATGGTTTGTTTGGTAATTGTTTACAAATGTTTATAGTGATGTCAATGTTCTTTTACAATTGTTTTGTGAAATTATTTATTAATGATTGTATTGTTTTTGTTTTGAAGAATTAATTCCGGTTTTATTTTATTTTTTTAATTCGATTCAAGATTTAATCTATTCGTTATTATTAGTTTCTACATCAATTTCTTTTATATTTAGAACAATGTTTTTTTTTTTAATTGAAAATATTCTGGATTTAAATCATGTCAATTGACAATTATGACAGTCAATATGTTTGAATTTTTCTGTCAAATTTGACATTGTTATGGTAAATATGATTTTAAAATTCCATATATTTTGACAATCAGTATGTCATATTATTTCAAATGTTAACATTTAAAAATTGAGAAATGTCTTAATATATTAAATAATGAAATATTTTTATTTTGACTTTTTTTAAAGAATTTATCAAAATGTTAACCCCTTGACATACAACGACGTCTCTAAGACGTCATGTATGTCCATATACATGTGATAAGATCACATGTAAATGGACATGTCAACGCGCATTTTATTCGTATGTCAGGGGATTAAATAATGTCATAACAATAGAATAGGTGAAACCATACTAATTATAGATACAATCATACAAACTTATTTAAGCGAAATATAGATTGAATATATTCAACCTGTTCGTAGCTCTATAATATTAAGCCTTATTAAGACTATGAACAAATCTCATGTTGAAACAACTTCCTCTTTTGTATTCTACTATGTGCAGGTTCCATTCTGCCTCCTCAATTCTATCTACTTCTTGAATGCATTCTTCGGACACAGTCCACCCCGGAGGTCGGAGTAGTATTCGAAGAATCCATATTTCTTTTCCAGGCATTTTGTCGTGGGATACCGTAAGATCCTTAATGGACGCCTTATCCATCCTGATGCCGTTGTTTCTAGTGAATTATTTCGCCTTTGGGGGGTGATTTCTCACTCCATGGACAACAGAGTGCCCCAGCCCAATACCCGCTCATCCACCATCCAGGGATGCCGTTGGCACTTGGTATAAGGGTGACTTCTTATCCCGGAAGTTCCTCGGTCGATATGTCAAAATGACATATGGTTATGCAACTCTCACACCTGGAGAAATTTCAACGACTTGCAATTAACACAATATTTGGTCTTTGTGCACAATATTCTCTTTTAAAAACACTAATCACTAAAACGGGTCACTATTGGCACAATTTTTGACTTTAATTTCGCTTTATATATCTCACAAATTAGATATTTTTCGAAACAAAAGAAGCAACTCCTTAAAAACAGGTTGCTAAGGAGCTGCCTTTGAAACAACTACTTCCTGGCTAATATCACACAGGATATTGTAATTATACAACAGACATTTGCATGTTATTACTAGTCCCAGTGCATGTTATTACTAGTCCCGTCCTAGTCCAGTTTTCATGGCACTAACAGAACTAAAGATATAAAATTGTTTTTTTAAGAAATTTCTTTTTGAAGAAGGTTTTGATTTAATATGTGTGTAGAAAGACACGAAGTTTCGGTTATTGATTAATGTGATATTTGAATATTGGTTAAACCATACTAATTATAGACACAATTATACAAACTTATCCTGAATATTTCTGCAGAAAGAAATGATGTTAAAAACAATTTTATTTCTCCAGCTCTGTTAGTGACATGAAAATGGACTGGGACTAGTAATAACATAAAAATATCTGTTGTGTAATTCAATATCCTGTGTGATATTAGCCAGGAAGTAGTTGTTTCAACATGAAATTTGTTCGTAGTCTTAGTAATACTTAATATTATAGAGCTACGAACAGGTTGAAATATTTATACATTCAAGCTATTTTTCGCTTTAATAAAAATTTCGCTTGTAATGTCATAACAGCTGACAAATTTATCAAATAGTACTAATATTACTAGTCCCATATAGTCCAATATAGTACGATACAAATAAATTACTTCAAATAAATAAATTTCGAAATTTGTCATTATGTGTTTTTGTATATCGTGGTGTAATGTCAAATAAATTGTGAGTGACAGCAAATGTCAAAACAGTGCTTTTGTATCGTATCGTAACATATTGTCACTTTTTCCATTTTTGAATTGGAAAACATTTGACAGACATAATATATAGAAAATCTTCTTTCAAATTCGAGATTTTTAATTCTAATAATTCCATTTTTTAATTGCAAACAAACAAAAGGACAATACCAACTTATTACAGCGGAACACAGCTTGCATATATTCAACCTTTTCGAAGCTCTATAATATCATTAAGTCTTTTTACATAAATAATAAGACTAACAAATTTCACCTTGAAAAACAACATTATATTTGTGTTATTCACTAGGACTCAGTTCACTTCCGAGACACTAAAACAAGGCACAAGATAAATAAAATTGTTTTTAAGATCAGATCTTTCTCATTAAACCAAAGTGAATACCCACCTGCAGACGCGTTTCGAGATCTATCTCTCGTCAGTGCAGCTTTGCTCTTTTGAATTATAAAATGGAATACACTTTCATAAGTTTGAAAACGCATGGTTTAAATTATTTTGAATTATCTCTACTAATATCCATGCATTTTCCCCTTTTTTATTTTCTTGGATATTATCGAAGTTTATATTGTCGCATGTGGAAAGCAAAGGAAAATAAAAAACAGGAGCAAGACAACAACATAAGAAATACTACACCCAGGCTCTAGTTGAATGAACAACAACATACACGACACCATAAGACAATGTCTGCTCTTTCGAGACCATATGCGGTTCATAAACAACACTTGGGTACACGAATCGTGACCCCCGCCTTCATTATAGATATATAGAATTGTGTCTGATATATATATATATATATATATATATATATATATATATATATATATATATATATATATATAAAGCCCACGCAGACATTATAAAAATATATATTTATTTGCATATTAGATAGCTTTTGAAATTACATTGCAAGGTTTGAGAATAATTACACAACTTAAAAAAATCCTAGTATCGGGGTTTATTTTATTCATCGTGCGAAAAAATGTCCATATTTCCCCTAAAATTCGATTTTGCAGTGTTGGTAGTAATATTACATTATCCTATTAAATGCCAAATATAGCCTGGATATAAATATATTCAACCTGTTCGTAGCTCTATAATATTAAGTCTTACTAAAACTACAAAACAAATCTCAAGTTGAAACAATTACTTTCCTTGCTAATACCACGCAGGATATTGAATTATACAAAAGATGTTTGTAGGTTATTACTAGGCCCCAGTCCACTTTCGTGGCACTAAACTAGTACTAGATAAATGAAATTGTTTTTAAGATCATATTTATCTATTCAACTTAAGTGAATAGCAATCTGCAGGTGCGTTTAGAGATTGAACGCTCATCAGTGCAGCTTTGCTGTTTTGAGTTATAAAGTGGAATACTTACTACTTACTTAGGAGGTTAGGTTATAATTTGACGTTGACGTATTTCTGGAGAAACACATGAACTTAGCAGGTTATTGATTTAAATGAACGCCTCGTGCTTCAAGAAAGTGTACTCCAGATTATAATTCCAAACAGCAAAGCTGCACTGATGAGAGATCTCGAAACCCGTCTACAGACATTCCTAGAAATACATTGAATTGAAAAATTCACTATGTTTTTACCACACTTAGACTATGTTATACAACTTGTTATTCACACAGTAATATAAATTTCTACACATACCAAGACTTAAGTTTCGACGTTTGACGGTCATTTTCATGTCATCACTTGAAATTGACCGTCAAACGTCGAAACTTAAGTCGTGGTATGTGTAGAAATTTATATTACTGTGAATAACAAGTTGTATAACATAGTCTAAGTGTGGTAAAACATAGTGAATTTTTCAATTCAATGTAAGTATGAATTACCACGTACTAACTGTCGCAACCATCCTATTCATTTCTAGAAATATTTAAAATTTTTCGATGTTTCTGTTAGTTCGCGGGTGTTGCTACCTTGATCTGTGAGCATTTTCACAACGACGGGGCGTGTTTTTCCTGGGAAATTTCTGGAAAATCGCGAAGCACAAACACGCATTTTCATGCGGTTCAGAGAAACTATGCCAAAAAAATGGCATTTGTCGCACTAAAAAATGTGCGCCAAGATAGTATTTTTAACGCATGAACTAAATAACCTAAATGTCGATTTTATAAGTTTTACAATGTATAACGGTCTAAATCTTAAAGAGACAAGATTTGGGTAAGAAATTTATTAAACCATGTAGAGGTTTGTGCTTGCGGTAATTTTTCAATTTCATAAAATATCAAAAACCTCAGGTGTTCAGCCGGTTATTCATTTTCATGCAGTTCAGAGAAAACTATGCCAATTCCAGATTTAAACTATTCTTTGAATTATCAGTTTTTGAAATTATAAATTTGGTAAAAGGTGTTTTGTCTGAACCTGGAAAAGTTGTAATGAAAACACAAATCAACATTACACGGAAACATGAAAGTAATTACATTTTTTATTAAACCCAAAAAATTCAAATTTACTTTTCTTAAAACTTTTTCGTAAATATAAATCTAATATATTCAGCAAATGCATGTCCATGTTTACACCGTAACAAATTAGAACCAATCGGACATTAAAAAAAGCATTTACATGAAACATATTGCAAATATCATTGTAAAATATTCCATAAACGGTTCTAACTGTACCTGCGTGCAGAACAGAATAACATTTCAGTTAAATCCACAATTATCCTCCCATTTAAAGCACAAACATATAAACAAATATTTAATTGGTACGATGTTCGATCGGACATGGACTAATACCTAACATAATGTAACATCTTCGTTCACATATGCATGCAAAGTAATGCGACCGTATAAGGTAAACCGGCTTCTTGTCACTACTATTTAACATTTACTTAAGATATAATTAATACAAGTGCTTTGTCATCCGTTTGGAAAGAACGGAAAAAAATCTCTGGCTGGTCTTTTGTTGGGTGTCGGAGTTTGCTTTTTCGATTAGTTGCGTCGCGGTTACAATGTAAGCTCACCCGATATATGTATAAGATGACAAGCCTATAGAAGTTTTCAGGTTTTTTTTTTGTATAATTTTTTTGGGTTCTCTTTGATCTCTTCAATGGCTGAAGTGATGACTAGAAGATTTTTTTTTCATCTAGTTGTACGCACGTTTGAGTTTCGGTTAATACAGCGTGAAGCGTGGAAACATTAACCATTTATTACTCAAGTCAAAGAAGATTTGTTTATTATCTTTAAGATAGCAAAAATTCCGTTTGTAAAAAAATCCTAACATCCACATGGTTTAAACATTTTCTGCTTATTTAAAACATTTAAATTTTATTCAATTACCTAATTATTGTAATTATCATTGCTTATTTAGATTTATATACAGTATAATCTCGATAATCCAACACATATGAGACGAGACAACCGCCGGATTATCTGAAAGAGTGGTGTGAGAGAAGAGCGCGAGCGGTCTCCAGACCGCCGGATTACTAGTACGTGCCGGATTAAGTGTCGTCCGATTAACCAACGGCCGAATTATCGAGCTTATACTGTATTTCATAACGTATTTTATAATGTATACTGTATTTTATAATGTCAACGGGTGGTGTTTGTGCTCCGCGATTTTCCAGAAATTTCCCATGAAAAACACGCCCCGTCGTTGTGAAAATGCTCACAGATCAAGGTAGCAATCAACAACTGGCTGAACACCTGAGGTTTCTGATATTTGATGAAATTAAAAAATTACCACAAATACAAACCTCTCCTTAGTGTATTCAATTTCTTACCCAAATCTTGTCTCTTAAAATTAGATGGACAGTATACATTGTAAAGGTTATTTAGGTTATTAACCTAAAGGTTGTTTAGGTTATTAGGTTATTTAGTTTTTATTAATCACGCGTTTAAAGTACTATCTTGGCGCACAATTTTTTAGTGCGACAAATGCCATTTTTGGGTGTATTACCTCATAACTTAGGTAACGCACTGAAATATTCTATATATTAAGTTAATTTAAAAAACAATTAAATAAATAAAATAAACACAACCTCAATATTGAAAAAGTTTTATTTTTTTAAAACAAACTAAAAATAGGAAACGTTTTAAAATTTGTGTAAATTTTATGGTGATACTGAACGACTGGTGAGAGTTCTTATGACAAATCCACACCACCGGAGACAATTGAGAAAGCAAATTCTTCATTTTTGATTCTATTTTTTTAGATGGCCCCTGGATCCCAAACTTGTAAGATTGCTTGAGTAATAAAAACATGATCTGCAACACTCGCGGTATTGTCAATTGCCCTCTGGAGCGAATGTGCGCACTCACTATGTTCGTGCGCCCAATTTCGCTCTCGTTACCAATTGACAACTTACCGCCCTAGTTGCAAAATATACTATTATGTGTTCTTTTTAAATTCATCATATTAATCTTGATTACGTCAATAATTTTCAGCAAAATCTAAAATGATAATTGAATATTATCAGCCGATAGTGAGCTAGTTCTAATTTGTTGACTCTTGTGGATAATGATGCGCTTTCTGATAAGATGGGTTCAATCCATTCGCCGAGATACTTAAATTTCTCAGTCCTCTTGATGTTTCCCTGCTCTACAAAATCATCTAAATCATCCACTAATCATCTCTATGTTTGCTTCTTTGTTGTTGGTGAAGAATTCTGTTTTCTCCAGCGACACTTTGGTAGTCTGCTTTTCTGAGGCAATTTACCTGCATTGTTGCCATCTCCAGAGAATCAGCAATCAGTGCCATATAATTTGCAAATGTCAGGCAATCTACAACCAGTCCATCGTTCTTAAGTCCCAGGTGGATACCACTCTGAACGCCCAAGTTGATCAATTTTTTCGTTATTCATCCTTAAAAATTACTTATTATAACTCATTAAACAAATAAAGTTATTGATTAGAAGCTATCAGGAAATCAGAAGATAATCCTTCGGTTTCTTCTTCGGTTTCGGGTTATAGTCTCTAGTCCACTTGATACGCTTGGTTGGCCGATACGTTTTTGGGTTCAAGGAGAACGCGTATTCGTTTATGGGGAGGTAGGGCCGTACTTGCAGCAGGGCTATTTCCTGCATCCTCTTCGAAAGCGGCTTCTCTTTCTTCTTAGGCTTCCTCCTCCTTCCTCTCCTGTTAAACTTTGGGAGTTGCCTATCTCGATATGCTTAGTTCTTCGATTCGCGGCGAAGCAACGTATTGCATGGCCGATGGTTTCACATTGATGCAAATGTGGCAGATTTGTTGAATCTTGTGACCATCGCTTGTGCAATTGTCTGGGCGTTGGTGGAAGACAGTTCGATCACCCTCGCGCTTGGTGTTGAAGTTTAATCCCTTGGATTTACCAGTGGTTTCTTTTTTGACTTTTTCTTGATAGACTTGGGTTGGGCTAACTTAGCAAATAACGCGCCCAATGTTGTGTCATCTACAGTTTTTGGATGCGGTGGTGGCAGTTTCGGGGGTTTTGGGACTGGTCTGCGCTGGAAGTTCTTCTTAAAGATTTGTTGAAGCTTGTGACCATCGCTTGTGCAATTGTCTGGACGTTGGTGAAGACAGTGCCATCAGTTTCTGCTTAGTGTTGAAGTTTAAGCCCTTGGATTTATCAGTACTTTCTTTTTTGATTTTTTCTTGATGGACTTGGGTTGGTAGTTTCGGTGGTTTTGGGATAGGTCTGAGCTTTGAGTTTTAAATCCACTGCTTCAGCTCGCGCATCCTCACTCACATGGAGGATAATTTCCTCCATGGACGAGGAATCTTCTTCAACTTCTCAGAACACACATCGGACCTCTGTGGTTGAATGATACGTAACACTGAAAATTTGGACTTTATGTTTAGTCTTAATAAGATTTAATATTATAGAGCTACGAACAAGTTGAATATGTTTACACATTCAGGCTACATTCTGCCTATAATAATTTTATAAATTGTAACTAGGTTATCTTACAAGTACGAGAATACTTGTAATTAGCGTTAGTTTATTGTATAGATAAAATACACCAAGAGGTCCAGGCGCAATTGTGTCATCTTACACTCCCATTCGAGATATCAGAACTAAACAGGGCTATTAAGGAGAGCAAATCTGGTAAAGCACCCGGTTTAGTTGACATTCGTATGGATCAAATTAAGAATTTCGGGCCAGCGACAAGAAAGTGGATCCTGCAGCTTATCAATAATTGCCTGAGCAAGTGCCAAATTCCAATCTGGCGAAAGAGCAGGGTGATAGCCTATCTCATACCTGGTAAACAAGCAAACCATCCTAAGAACTTCAGGCCAATTCGTTTTCTGAGTCACCTCTATTTGTACGTATGATTTTGAATAGAATTCTCTCTCTTCTCATACCTGAAAAAGCATTACTTCGACCAAATAAAAGCTGTACAGGACAACATTTAAACCTTGCTCAGTTTATATAGAATGGGTTCGAAACTCGGCAGGTGACAGGCGTGGTCTTTGTGGATCTTTCAGCAGCGTACGACACTGTCCATCATCTATTACTCCATGTCAAGTTGTACAGTATGACCAAGGATTTCCATCTAGTTAGACTTATCAGCACTCTCCTTCAAAACCTTAGTTTTTTGTGGACTTCCAGGGGCAACGCAGTCGTTAGGGAGTACAGAAAAATGGTCTACCTCAGGGAAGCGTCCTGGCTCCATTTCTCTTCAACATCTATACCAACGATCAACCACTGTCCCCATACACAAGAAGCTTCTTGTATGCAGACAACCTAGCCCAGTGGTTCTCAAACTTTTTTTGTCGCGGCACCCTTACCGAGCTTAAAAAAATCTCGCGGCACCCATGTCGGGCCCTTCCGGTGCTTATTCGTTCCCAACAGAAAGAAAGCCAAACAATGTGAAGTAGCTAGGATCATATTTCCTTATTTTGCTCGGCTTATCTTTTGGTCGTGAGTTGCGTTTTCGCGAACTGAGGCAGACAATTTGAATGATTTAGACTCGCATGTTTCTGCTGGGATATTTCGTCTCCTTCGACGATGCTGGTTGTCATTGAATTAGTTGGTTCAGAAGCGTCGGTGAGTTCCATCACCTTTCCGTTTTAAAGACCCAGATTTTAGTCAATTGTTCATAATTCACCAAAAAAAGTTGAGACTTAAATTCGTTTACCTCCTTATGTAATTTTCTTTTAAACATTTTTTTTACATTTCTTGATTATTGCTGCGGCACCCCAAGGTGCCGCGACACTCAGTTTGAGAACCACTGACCCAGCCCTTGCTGCACAGAGCGCAAGTTTTGAATCAGTGGAAAGAGATCTAACATCTGCCCTAAGAAATCTGTCAAGCTATTACAGTTACAACCGACTCAGACAATATCCATCTAATTGTAAGACACAAATATGCGTCTTCCACTTAAGGAACAGGGAAGCTCATCGTGAGTTACGCATAGAATATTCAGGCATCTGATTGCAGCATTGTCACACCAATAAATACTTGGAAGTAACCCTTGATAGAGCTCTTACATTCAAAACCCACTGTAAGAATTACAAAATCTCCACACGAATCAATCTGATTCGCAAACTAGTAGGGACACAATGGGGCTTACATCCAGAGACTATTCGCACTTCTGCAATGGCATTGTGCTTTTCTACTGCTGAATTTGCTTCCCCAGATTGGTACAGGTCATCTCATGCCAGACAGGTTGATACAGCTCTGAACGAAACCTGTAAGTTGATAACAGGTTGCTTAAAACCTACCCCAACAGATAAGCTCTACTACCTTGCTGGAATAGCACCACCTTGTGTACGCAGAGAGGTGGCTGCCAACAAGGAGAGGCTGAGAGTGGAATAGGACATAGACCATGCACTTTATGAATAAAATCCTCCTTAGTAAGAGCTGAGGTCGCGAAAGAGCTTCCTGACGACATTTGAGAAAGTTACCGTCTCACCGGAGAAGGCAAGGCTGAATATAAGGAAGAAGTGGACCCCTCATCCCTGCAGTTGGATGCCAGTAGTTGAAGAACGACCACCCGGATACAAAGAAAGCTGGTTGATGTGGAAATCCCTAAACAGTTTACGATCAGGAGTTGGAAGATCCCGAGACAATCTGAGGAGATGGGACATGTGACACATCTTGCGAATGTGGACAAGATCAAACCACGAGACACATGCTTCATTGCCCTCTGTGCCCTCCTTCATCTTGTGCAGAGGAAGATCTCCTGTTAGCCACTCTGAGCGACTGGATGTTGCTCAGTATTGGGCACGTGTTATATAATTATACAGTTTTACCCTTACACAACGAAAGCTGGTTGGACACTTCGAAAGCTGGTTGGTGTGGAAATCCCCAAACAGGTTACCATCAGGAGTTGGAAGATCCCGAGACAATCTGAGGAGATGGGGCCTCAGTACACGTGACACGTTTTGCGAATATGGGCAAGAACATACCACAAGACACATGTTCATTGCCCTCTGTGCCCTTCATCTTGTTCAGAGGAAAATCTCCTGTTAGCCACTTTAAGCGCCTTAGATGTTGCTCAGTATTGGGCACGTGTTATATAATTATACAGTTTTATCCTTATATGTATAGAAAATGTACATTTGTATGTTTCCGACACGAGAAATATGGATATGGAAAGACAGACAAATTACAAAAAATACAAAAGTGTATCTGGTTAAAACATTAGTGTTCTAGTATCTATATTCGCATACGGCTCTGAGTCATGGACAATCAAGCCCTCCGACAGAAAACGCATAGATGCATTTGAGATGTGGTGCTGGAGGAGAATGCTCCGAATACATTGGACGGCACTGAGAACTAATGCATCGATAATAAATGAAATAGGAATTCAAGACCGATTGTCCACAATATGTCGAAGACGCATCCTAAAATACTTTAGACACGTAACCAGAAGAGCACAAGACAACTTGGAGAAGTTGATCGTACGGGGCAAAGTTGAGGCAAAAAACCGCGAGGCAGGTCCCCGTCGTCGTTGGACCAAATCAAGAACGGGACAATCCCTGCAAACCAACTTAATAGCGGCAGAAGATCGCAAGCAATGGAAACAACTAAGCAATCAGTGTACATAACCTTGGTGTCACAACTCTTCAGACATAACGACAAGACTAAGAAGAATACTGCTTTCAAGTCTTATTATCTTCGATTAAGGCAATGCATCAATTTCTCATTTGTTTAACCTTACATAGTTTATTAACTCTGACTATATAAGATTCTAGTTAATAAAATAAAATTTAGTTTTCGAAAAAGAACTTGTTGTTCTTGTCGCATCCATTTGTAGAAGTTCTTTAATATCTTTTTCAATGTCTGTTTGAAAAAACGTCCTTAGCATTATTGTGCATTAGCTTTTTCCTTGGAATAGTATTTTGGTCGCAACACATGAAAATTCCCATAATAAATGTTTGTTGTGACCCATTTCGTCCATATTAAAAGCAAATACAAAAGGAGTCGATAAAAATGGATTTTTATGGTATTACAGTGCGAGCCGCCGTTGCGTGGCCATAAATACCCTTCGAGCCTAAAACGCATGGAAATCGCGCTTTGAAACAGAATAGGAAGAAACTTAATTGACCTTTTCGATTAATTGCCGGTTTTAATTGCGGCCGATTTGAATAACTAGTGTAAGCGCTGGAGGTAGAATGTGCCGGCGCGGAGAAAGTTTTTTCTTTTATCTCAGTATTGATAAGAGACTCGCGACTCGGCATTTCGAACACAAATTATTGTTTTTCACCGAACAATTAGAATTTTCGGCGCAGAACTTTCTATCTATTTTGCACGATTATTTTTTTTTTCTTCGAGGTTTTGCTGGTTTGATTAATCTTGATTGTCTGTTTGCGTTTTATAAAATAGTTTCGTAGAAAATTGTTGCTGCTGACATTGCTCAGAACGAGAGAGATAGAAACGCAGTGCTGATGTTTTCGAGGAATTGCTAATTGGTGATATGGTGAAATAGCTCTGGAATTTATTTTAATTGTAAAATATTAATAACGTGGATAATTTTATAAATAAACTAGTTTCGTTTGTAACTTAAAAAAACAAATTAATTAAATAAACAAATTAAAAATTAATCGAAGAAATGGCTTGATGTTGACACCTACTTTTTAAACTAATATCAAGTCGATAAATATCTTTTGAAAAATGGTAAAATAAAGGAGTAAAATGTTTGAATATCCGTAATTTTTAACAAAAAAATAAATCTTGGGGGGGGGTCTGGTGTTTGGTTAATTACCTAATTACCCCCCTTGAAAACGCCACTGTCGGGGGTCTTAAATAGGGTTTTTAAAAAAATGTCAATAGATATAAGTTTGTTCAGGCAATATAACTACTGTTATATTGCCTGAACCTATTTTTCGATAAATAGAATGAACTGGTAGTGGCGAACTTATGGCACGCGTGTCTAGACTAACGAAGCCGCCGCCGAAAAATCAAACGAAGTCGCCCCTGAAAAGAAAACTGAAGCCGATACCGAAGAGACAACCGAAGCCGCCCCCTACAAGACAACTGATGCCGCCCCCGAGAAAACAACAAACGAAGCCGCCGCCGAAAAGAAAACCGAAGCCGCCGCCGAAAAGAAAACCGAAGCCGCCGCCGAAAAGATAACTGAAGCCGCCCCCGAAAAGTTAACTGAAGCCGCCCCCGAAAAGATAACTGACGCCACCCCCGAGAAGACAAACAAAGCCGCCTCCAAAAGAGCAACTGTAGCCGCCCCACGGAGAAGAACCACACAGATGGACACACACAGCGCCACCGAAGCCACCCCCAAGCGTAAACCGAACCAAGAAGAAGAAGAAACCATCACCATCAACGACAAGACCAAGCTCACCAGGACCACAGGCCACTGGAGAACAACCACAGAAGATGAAACACAGAAGAAGCAACGAAGAATACCGAGAACCACACCGAGACAACAGGACCCAACTGTAATCAAGTAAAGCCAACGAAACCCAAACCCAACGAAAGACAAACAAGTAAACCGACAAACAAACCGACAAAAAAAAAAAAAAACAGGGACAAACAACAAGGCGACGGAACAGCTGAGCGGAAGGCTCAATGACCGTCGAAAAGCAAAGGACATGAACGTACGCGATACGTTCGTGTTAGAGTGGTCCTACAGTGATTTGAACGTATTTCGTACGTTCGACCCAAAATTTTATGCGGTCTTGGCGCGCGGTATATTTTATGAATTTTATGTGTTCTTCGGTTGATATCAAACTAATACCTTGTTTATTTTTATTATTATTGAAGGTATTCTAGCAAGCAATAATTTATTGCAGGTATGGATTTTAAAGGAACAAAATCCCACTAACAATTAGTAAATTCCGTAATGGAATATATATGCAATAATAAAATATGCATTTTACGATCGGATATCGGATCGGATTCGTTTCTTTGTAAATTTTATAATAATACCATAATGGGTATTTTTATGATGGGGTTTGTTTCTATAATCCAACGAACCGTTTGTAAATTTCGAAATTTGGCTATTTTATGATCGGATTATAGAACAATACCTAGCGATAGTGACTATCAACCAACAAGCAATATTTCATCGAGTGATGAAGAGGATATTTTTTTTGTTGACGACATCGAGGAATCTGACGAGGAAGTAGATATTGATGCCGTTTATAAATTTTTCGAAATTGACACGAATAATCCAACGACGGCACCCCCGCGCTTTCAGAAAAAAAGTTCAGAAGATGACATTGTCCGATATTTACGATTATTTTTTACTGTATTTATCACTTGCTGCAAAATATTGCTCAAGAAACGAACCAGTATGCTCAAGAGAGCATAGGAATTGCTACACCAAGAACCCACTCGCGATTCAAAGAATGGTCACTGATTTCTGCTAGTGAAGTTTTTGTGTTTGCTCATATTATCAATCATAATTCTCCTGGGGATTTTTCAAAAGCCAGTTTTGGAATGGTATTGGTCGAAACGGCAATCGGTAGCAACTCCATTCTTCGGCAATGTTATGCCATATAGACGTTTTGTTTTACTAAAGAAATATCTTCATTTTGAGAAAATACCAGGGGAAGAATGTAGTAACCCCAAACTTGTAAGAAAAATTTGAGCAATTTTTAATTTTCTAAATACACACTTTTCGGAAATGCTTGCTCCAGAAAAAGATGTATCAATCGATGAAAGTTTGCTTCTTTACAAGGTACGACTGCGCTGGAGGCAAAATATCCCATCAAAGCGATTGTAAGGCAATAATACCTTCTTTTAAAATCTATCATATTAAAAAAAAAATTAACTTTGAATAAAATAAATTTCCCAAAAATAATTTTTTTTTATGAAAACGCTGCGTTGAACTTTACTAATACCACAAATTTATTTATTTTAAACATAAAAACAATCAAAATAAGTAATAATTTAAAGATATATAATGTTAAAGATATATAATGATTCTAGGTGGTTAAGTAGAGGAATTTATTATAAGATTGATTGTTTTGACAAAATAAGATTTTTTTTTTATAAAAATAGGATTGGTATAAGTATTTAAACGAGATATTTTCCGAATTTTATTAGAAATCCGGCAGAAACAGCATTTCTAAATGTCAAATATAAAAATAATTAGGCACGCGGTCATCAAAAGGTTCGCACCTTTATATCTATATATCCGGAAAAGTTATCAGATTCGGCAGCATTTCATAATGTAGAAACTTAAGAAAAATGGCACGCAGTCATAAAAAGGTTCGCCACCCCTGGTCTATAACTACAATATAAAAATATGACGAAAAATAATATTAATAGTAGTTTCTGATATAGTGTGTGACGAAGGACTTTTGTGCATGAGTTGCGAAGTTTCAACCACGGGCCGAAGGCGAGTGCTTTAATCGCAGTGAGTGCATACACTGTAAACACAATGCTAAAATACTGTTGAATCTACAAAATAAAATAATTGTTTCTCGCCGATATTGAAAAATTGTAATTTTGACAGACAAAATGCTTCAAATCACTGACACAGTAAGGTTAGAATGTTCAGCGTCTCCGTGGCAAAAATTGCTTACTAGTAAAAATGCACAATGACGCGAAATACGTCACTATTTGGTCGTTGTCGATGTAATGTAGGTTAACCTAGATTTAATCTAGATTAGGTTATGGTTAGGTTAAGTTATATTAGAGGCAGATAAATCCACACTTAGGCTTGTCGCACACCGGATCGCTCGTCTCCGTTCAGCTCAGCCTTTCAGCCAAGAAAAATATAAAACTCGTGAATTTAAACAGAGGCGCACCTTACTCTGGTCCGCTAAGCTCAGCTCTGCTCGGCTCGGCTCCGTCCAGCTCCGATCAGCTCTGCTCGGCTCCGTTCCGCCCCGCTTCGCTATGTATCCTCTATTTGTAAAAAATACTAGCCCTGAGGTCAGGTGCTGGCGGATGGTTCACGCAGTCGAAACACTAACGTTTTCATATATGCGCTAAGGATAGCAGCACATATTTAGCCCTATACATAAATTAACTAGTTGACTAGTTAACTAGTTGAAACAGTTCGGTGAGAGATTATTGAGTGTGTGGAGAAGTGACGGAGCTGAGCGGATGCAATATATGGAAAAATGACGGAGTTGAGAGGAGCGGACCTGATCGGATCGGAGGTGAGCCGAGCGGAGCGGATCCAGTGTGCGACAAGCCTTAGAGGTCGATACTTCTTGATTCAAAATAAGAAAAATTAATTCAATTTTAATATACGTCACAAAATTTATTTTCACTACGTCTATGTTTTTTGTGTTTATGCGACGCGCGAGTTGTTACCATAGTAACAACAAACAGAAATCGTTTAATAATAAATCTCCATTTGATTTACATTGGACTTTTACGCACGATTTGGATACTTAT
The DNA here is from genome assembly GCA_944588485.1 of Phosphuga atrata. NCBI lineage: Eukaryota > Metazoa > Arthropoda > Insecta > Coleoptera > Silphidae > Phosphuga > Phosphuga atrata. The sequence goes on along the minus strand of OX155895.1, from coordinate 12,036,456 downwards.
ACACACGATTATAATAATGGCATCCTTCACGTACAATAATTTACTTATCAATGTGTTCATTTTGGTGTGTGCGTAGATAAATTTCATTTTCTCTTTCTCAGATAATTTTTATTTTTTGATAATAACAATATATGTTATTATAATTTCAATATACAGAGTGCGGCAATATGATTTTCTTTTTTAAAATGCGCGCCATTCAGGCTGTAGGCGTCGCAGCGGGGCTGCAGTGGTATCATAAGAGAGGCGTGGTTGTAAAGTTTTCACCAGTCTTCCTCCATTCGTCCTTGTTTTGTGCTAGTCCTCTCCAGTTCTAACTTTGTTGCGTCTTCTGTTACTCAGTCTTCCCATACATTCCAGGATTATAGTGATAAATCATTGTTCCTTATTCGTTTGCTTGGGTCGGTGCCGTAAAGTCTGTCCGGTGGTTTCCATTTTTTTTTCCTGACAGATTGGTGTTTTGCGGAGTGGGTTGTTAGGCCGCTGCCAACCTTCTTTTTGGAGGGCCTTTTCTTCCGTTCTCGCTAGCCCTGCCTTTCTCTTGCCTCCATACGAGCTTCCACCGCATCTTGAGAGGCGTCTGGCAGGTTACCGCGTTGCACCATGCGTGGCGGTTAGAATTGGAATTGAGTAGGAGAGGCTATGCGACGAATCTTGACGATCGCCGTGTGTTTCGATTTCACTACTCCCTTTTGCACCTCCTGTCGAACTTACATTATAATAAGGAAGGGCATAAATTATTTATGTCTTTCAGAGTTCCTAACGCCGGATCTAGTTTCAATCCAGGTCCTCATCAAGATCGAGGGCCTCCATCGCGAGGTAGTGATCGCATCAGCATACTTCCCCAGAGATGGTAAAAACATACCACCCATAGAAGTACAAAGGCTGGTAGGACACTGTATTAGGAGATGACTGCCACTTAGCTTAGGATGTGACGCAAATGCCCACAACGAGATGTGGAGCTGCACGGACAATCATGCGTTGGAACGGTAAAGAGCCTGCGTTTGCCGTCGAGTCCTATTTTTCGAACGGATGTTCTGTGATCGCAGCCCAGTGCGCCTTCCGAAATCGCTTCAATTAGCCCCGTTGTGTCCTGTCCCGGATGGAAAATCAATTGTTACATGAGTCACTAAGTCCCGACAAAACGGGAATTCTACAAGACGAAGAACTGAAGTCCCATCAGATCACCTCCGATCATTGAGGAACATTGAGAGCTTCAATCTTGCAATCCCTACCGCGTCTGCCCTTGGACTTTCTGATCGTTCAGTGTGGCGAATTCTTCACGATGACCTTTATTACCATCCCTACAAGTTTGCGATTGTGCATAAACTCTCAAAACGAGACTTTAATCGTCGAAGAAACGCATGTGAGACACTTCACAAAAACGTTCCTACGAAAACGACACTTTTGTTTTGTCAGTGATGAAGCTTATTTTCACTTAATTGGATACGTTAACAAGCAGAACATAGCGCTACTAGGCTGACACTAATCCCCTATATTTGGATCAAAGGGTTTTACATTCACTTACAGTCACAGTGTGATGTGCAGTTTCCTCACTTGGGGTTGTTGGTCCCTGGTTTTTAGAAGAAATTGAGGTCGCAACGACAGTGAATTCGGACCGGTATGTGAACATGTTGGAGGAATTTTTCTTTCCACGACTTCATGAATTAGACTTAGGGGACATTTGGTTCCAACAAGACGGAGCAAGGACTCACATTTCAAGGGCATCAATCGCTGTTTTGAGGGAACATGGCGATTTGGAGTGGCCGGTGCAAGACTGAAGCTCTCAATGTCTCAATGTTTTGAGGTGATCTGATGGGTCGAGGGACTGCAGTTCTTCGTCTTGTATCTTTCCCGTTTGTCGGAACGTAGTGACTCATGTAGCATCATGTGGGCTATATTGAAGCAATTTCGGAAGGCGCACAGGGCTGCGATCACAGAACATCCGTTTGAAAAATAAGACTCGACGGCAAACGCAGTCTCATTATCGTTCCAACGCATGGTGGCGACTGACTGGGCAACAAAACTTTACAACCATGCTTCTCTAATAAGACCACTGCCGCCCCGCCTACAGCCTGAATGGCTCGCATTTCAGAAAAGGAAGTTATGTTTCCGTACACTGTATATTGAAATTATAATAACATATATTGTGTTCGCTAGCCCGATTTGGTCCCTTACGATTTATTTTTGTGTAACATACTCGCTGATATGCTGATCAGGGGCTAGCGCCAGAAATCGACTTACTCAGGGTATGGACAATGTGGGGCATGGGCGTAGCCCATAGGTGTGGGGGTTCAAAACCTCCCCGAAATATTCAAAATATTAGATAAATTCATTTAATATGCAGAAGCATATTATATTGAAATGAGGAGAGACGACACTCTTCGAGAGAGCATGGTAAATGTGGAGTTTAAGGATCTTATGTGTCGGTTTTAGAAAGTAAATTGGCGCATTTCTGTTATTGTATTTTCTTCAAACCCCTCCGAAACTATATCCTGGCTACGCCCGTGATGTGGGGTATCACCTATTTGACATAATTTTCAAAACTAAGTAAAACGAAACTTTAGATATGTACCTACATGTTAGAAAAAAAAACCGGCTAAGTGCGAGTTGTGACTCGCGCACCGAGGGTTCCGTACAAACTTGTAAGTAAGGTATCTTTAGAAGGACCTAACTGTATGCAACCCATATGCTTCTGGTGCTTGACAATACCACGCAACACATTAGTGTATTTTCATAAGTTTCTAATAGTAAATTCGCATTTTTCTTGTAATTAAAATACATATTTACGGTTTTCAGATTTTTCCCTTTATATGTGCTGTAGGACACCGCTTCTTGCCAAATTTCATGATTCTAGGTCAACGGGAAGTACCCTATAGGTTTTGATTCCCTTGTGAAATCGCAAAATATGCGACATAAACGGTTATATCTTTTGATCGCGTTGACTTACAAGTTTGATTTTTTCACTGCTGAAAGAGACCGCAAATTTCAACTTGTTACCTCTACGCGTTCCTGAGAAAAATGGTATTGGTAGACAGACAGACGGACGGACGGACAGACAGACAGACGGACAGACAGACAGACAGACAGACGGACAACAAAGTGATCCTATAAGGGTTTTGTTTTCGGTACGGAACCCCAAAAAAAGAAAAAAATTGTGATTCATTAAATGAGTTTTATTATCTTTTCAAAAAGTATGTTATTTTGCCGCACCCTGTATGTTATAATAATAACAATATATGTTGTTATATTTTGTTGTTGTGAAATTTCAAATTTTTCAACAACAAATTTCACCAACAAAAAAAAAACACGTAAATGAAACCAAACAAAAAAAATTGTAATAGTTAAATACTACAACTAAACCTCGATTGTCAAAGTGATTTGTGATGCGTTGAAACAACAATCGTGATATGAAAACGCCGTTAATGAATAAAAATCACGAAGAAAAAAAAAATCATATATTATTTAAATGAATAAATACGTTGCACCAATTTGCAACCCGCGTGACTGTCCTTGCAAAATAAAACATTTTATACTTTTTTCGTTTTGTTTACTCGAAACGATTGCTGAATAAAATTCCGAATAAAATAAATGATTGTACGAAAACAAAAAATAAATACGAACGACCAATCGTGAACTGATATGAAAAGTACTTTGATCACGACTCGCCAATAGGATAACAACGCGAACGAGATGAAACAAATGATTTTAACCTTTCCAATGGCATTCAATTGTATTCATACGAATCTCTTGACAGTTTGATTACAATCTTTGCCAACTTTTGGTTTTTAGTAAACTTAAATTATATATTTGGCACAAAAATAAAACTATTGGGTGTACGCGTCAGTTCTATACACTAAGTAGTTATTTAGCCGACAGCATAATTAAGTTGTAGGCATAGATCAGGAGTGGCCAAAGCGTCGACCGCATACCTATTCTTAGTCGCCCCCCTAGGTACACATCTCTGATGTCTGTCTCAAATAGCATACGTGACAAGGCGTGTGACATATTTTATAGTATTAGTATTGTCTATGCCCAGATAGAACCAAACGTCCAATGGACTTCCGTTTTTTATCCACCGATCCAGAAAACGTTTAAGGTCATACGGGACATTAAGTGAATGTATATATTATCAATTTAACTGGATCATTCAATTACATTTTTAAAAGTCTCTGTGTAACACGTTATTAACGTTATACACGTTATTAAAATAAACATGTTTATTTTAAATGTGAAGTTATCTTTGGCTTTAAACGACTATTTTTCTTATGAACGTAACTTAAGGGGGGAAACCACATTAGGAGGTTCAAAAAATCATATTTTCTTTTTATTGCATAAATCCTTAGCTTAACTATCCAAGAATACGCTGTCAAAAATTCAAATCGAAATTCGCATTCGTTTAGATTTTATGAGTATAGAACCGAGTGCACACCGGGTACAGGCTACAGGCTCGAACGGAGCTTTACCTCGTTTATCTCGAAATGACTTTTTCACATTTGCGTGCAATCTAACTCAAAAAGTGTAGAACCGATCATTATGCAAATTGATAGTACGATTCTTTATAAAATTTCGAATTATATGAACCTACTTGTGAGATGATATCATGATTTTAAGAGTATTTTTCCTTGCATAATTTGAGAGAAAAATCGGGAAAATCGAAGAAAAATTGTTCCAACACCTGCAAAAATTTTCATTTTCATTTTTTTCGCCTGCTTTGAGGTTCATATTCTTAGAAAATAAGTAATTATTTATATTAATGTAAAATCAAAACCTTTTTGATTTCACATGAAAATCGGAATGGCTACACTGCACGCAATTGGAAAACTATTCTTACAACCTTCGGTGGACATCACACTGTAACTTTGTTATTTTTGGCTGAAATTATTCAAAAAAATTCACAAAAATTGTTCGAAATATGAATTAAATGATGTCAAAAATTGATTAAATTCTAGTTAATTTCTCCCACCCAAAAAAAATCTAAAAAAATCAGTATCAAACAGCCTCCTAATGTGGTTTCCCCCCTTAACATGTACAATGGTGGTAGACCGTCGCCTATACATTAAAAACAGGTCTCCCGTAGTGATCAAAAGTTTGTACACCCCTGGTATACATTATGATGTTTCTATTTGGAATATTAAATGCAGTAATGTTCTTTAGATTGTAAAAAAAAACATTATTATATAATTCTTGAAAGCTATACAAGCTTAAAATGAAACTTTATTATTTCTACTTGATAATCTTGATTGTTTTTAATGTTTCTAAATTATGTATAAATGAACCCTTTGAACGGACGATGTACTCAGAATGCTATTTATTCAGCGTCGCTGTTGTGTCTGAGGGGTTAATATAAACTTTTCCATCTCTACGAACTATTTTAGTTTTTATAGTTTTTTATGTACAGTTCTATCTATAGTGTTTGTCATTAATTATCGCATTTTCAAATAATTATGTATGTAGTTTGGTAAATTAAAAAACCTTAGAAGAAGTCATTTTAATTACATATTTATTTTATAGTCGAGCATCGTTTTGTTTTTCTTCTCTTTATTAATATTCAACTGAATTTCATTTCAAGTTCCTATATTTGGTGCAGATGGTTACAAAACCCGACATATTCCGTTTAAGCAATCAATTCCAGTTCTACCAACGTCGGAGAAAAAACATTCACCTCCCTTTAATGTCTCCTTTTATCACGGCTAATTACTATCGATTTACTTCTTCCTGCAGGAAAAAATACAAAAACGTCGATTCGAATTTCACCAGTTTCAACCTTAAAGGAAACACACAAATGCAAACGATATAAAAATAATCGCCTTTATGACTTGGTTATCAAGTCAAATCAAAAATCATATTTTTGGCATAAAACTGATTACTTTTACTGTGTACGAGTGAAAGAAGTCACTTTAGAAGCCAGCAACTTTTTATGTCAACGCATAAAAGTAATCACTTTTAATCCCATGAACTGGTTACTTTTAATATCTACGGATAAACATAATTAATTTTAAACCGGAGAACCGATAACTTTTACTGTCTATACATATAAGTAACCATTTTTAATCTGGAGCGCCATGAAGTTACGCATTTATCTTTAACAAGTCAGAAGTGTGTTTGTTTTTGACTTTCGAAAATAATAAGATATGGAGTTTTCGAGTTTGAAATAGTATCGTAGCGGCATAGAAGTGATTCCTGGTTCGCCTTCGCCACATGAAGTGTCACTTTTACTCTTAATATTGTAACACTTTTAGAATCTTACATTTTTTTCTAGTTCTTCTTCAGTTGTTGTTTGTAAGTTGTTGTAAGTTGTTCTTTGTAATTACTATACACTTTATATACAGGTTGTTTGAAAAAGAACTCCTTAGTTTTATTGTGTCATAGAAATTGTTCAAGGAGATACACACTATTCTAGTTTGTGGTGTTTGATTCATCAACTGTCCAAGTTTTGCTCTCCTGCAGCTGGTATGCGTGCTTGACCTTGAAACGGCGCTAGATCTCAATTCGCCTAATTCACCTTAGCCGTACAGTGCAGTGATTACTTTTTTGGACTTTAGACTTTAAACTTTAGGCTCCGAACACACGAAACACGGATCTGTTTAACAATATCTTCAAAAGTTCTCGGTCTACCTGACGATTTCCCTTTTAAAACACTAACGCTTTCGCTACGGAGAGTTTTTGCTGTAGGAGGTACAATACCATACTGTCGTCTACAATTACGTTGCATTCTTATAACAGATTCAGTTTGCACAAGCCAAATAAAACACTACGTTTTTGTTGCCGAGTAGCCATTGCACTGCACTGCATGCCTGAACTGAATTAAGCAAGCCCTGGTGCCGTCTGAAGGTCAGGCAGGCGTGTCAGTTGCAGGGGAGCAAAACTTGGACAGTTGATGAAACAAACACCACAGAATAGAATAGTGTGTATCAATTTGAACAGTTCCTTTGACACAATAAAACTAGGGAGTTCTTTCTCAAACACCCTGTATATAAAGTGTATAGTAATTACAAAAACAACAGAAAAAGAACAAGAAAAAAAGTGATATTATGTTATTAAGAGTAAAAGTGACAGTACATGTGACGAAGGCGAACTAGGAATCACTTCTACGTTATAGTATACTATTTCAAACGTGAAAACTCGGTCTCTTATTATGTTCTAAAGTCAAAACAAGCAGGGAGTTCTTTTTCAAACAACCTATATATACCAGGTATACCGGTATGAAGTGAGCGTTAAGATACAAATGTGTCGATAGGGAACATTTGTTGTGAGCGAGCCTTATTTTTGTTTGTTTGGTTGGTATGACATATGTTAAACATATTTAATATACATCAAGTCATTGAAGAAACAACGTCATATAGAAAAGTGATAAAAGTAGACCCCTATGTAAATCCTTATGGGATTTTGAGCTAGAACTGTCCTAGCTTATCTACTCATATTTTGTCATCCTGTTAAAATTGTCGAATTTTGTACCACAAAATAATGATTTGCAGAAAGCTTTAATTTTTTGTTTTCTTTTGATGAAAAGTGCTGCAGAGTCCCATGGAATGCTCGTCGAGGCATATGGTGATCATGCTCTATCAGAAGCAGCATGCAAAAGATAGTTTCAACGGTTCAGAGATAATGATTTTGATATGATAAATGAAGGACGTGGAAGACCACCAAAAAAGTTTGAAGACGCCGAATTGCAAGCAATATTGTATGAAGATGATACTTTGAGACAAAATCAAATGTCAGCAATGTTAAATGTTGCACAGCAAACAATTTCTGACCGTTTAAAGGCTATGGGAAAGATCCAAAAGTGTGCATATAAATTGAACGAAAGTGATGGAAAACCGAAAAAACACTTGTGAAATTTTGACACGAAAGAAAATCAGTTTTGCATCGAATTGTTACTGGCGATGAAAAATGGATTTATTTTAACCCTTAACCACCTGCCATGCGTCTCAGGTGAGAAAATTACTGCTATTTTGGGTCTGAGAGACGTATGGCAGGTGGTTAGGTGTTAAGAATTCTAAACGGAAAAAATATAGATTTAATGGAGTTAATCCGGGACAACCATCAACATCGATTGCAAAACCAGATCGATTCGGCAAAATGGTAATGCTCTGTGTTTGGTGGGATCAAAAAGGTGTGGTGAATCATGAGCTTCTAAAACCTGGTGAAACTGTTAATACTAATGATCAACAAATGATCAATTTGAACCAGTGATTGATCGAAAAACGACCAGAATGGACCAGAAGACACGGCAAAGTAATTTATTTGCACGACAGTGTGCCTGCACATGCGCCAAAGCAAAACCGATTCAGGATACAATGAAAGCACTTGGCTGGGAACTGCTATCCCACCCGCCGTATTCACCAGACTTGGCCCCTTCCGACTACCATTTGTTTTCATCGCTGGGACACCTATTGACTTCGATTCGAATGTAATATTGCCTCTTGGTTTGTTACTTTTATATACACATTTTATACATTTTTTTTTCTTTTATAACATATTTTATTTGTATATTTATATTGACACGTTCTACACCGCAAGGTATTATTGAATAAAGATAATAATAATAATTCCTACGAAGAGGTCGAAAATTGGGTGTCTGATGGTTTGCTTCAAAAGGTGAACATTTCTATTGGCGTAGTATCCACAAATTGCCAGAAAGATAGTCAAAATGTATAGAAAGCAATGGTCAATACTTTGAATATTTTTTTTGTTCTTTTCCATTCAAAATTAAGAGTTTTATTTAAAAAAAAACGCTCACTGCTTACCGGTATACCTGGTACATATACATATTACATGTGGTAAACATTTTTAGTAAATTCTGGACACCTGCAGCTAGCGAGAAGCAATATTTACATATGTGGTGGTATTAGGAAAAAGTGCCTTCATCTTCACCGGGGTCAAATTCGAGTTAATTTCATTTCCTGTTTGTGGATAAACAAATGAACAAAACGCTCGTTCTTTCTCTCGCGCAAAAATCGAAATTTGATGTAATTATGAAAAATGAATTTATGAATTTATGAAAGGTATTATGAATTTTTGAATATATAGAACTGAAAATGTAGTTTTTAATTGTAGCCGTTCAAAGTTATGAACATGTATGCCTCTGGATGGGAAGAGGTCTAGTAAAATGCATTGTTTTAATGTCTCTATACTCTGTCCGGCGAGAGAATGCATAATACCGCAAAGCGTCACTCGAAATAAAGCGGGGGTATACGCAGAACAATGCTAAACTCGTCGAGACGGGATTCTCTCGCCGGACAGAGTATAGGCTTTAAATCTCCATAAAACCACCTGCAATCGAATAATAAAATATCACTGCAGGGTTACGAACCATAACATAAAAACACCAAATTTCGACCCAACATCACACTTTTGTCTCTCTTGAAAGGAGTGGTCGGTGAAGATAAGGGCTTTAAAACACATGACATATACAGATGTAACAAAATCAGCAAACAGTAATCTAAGTATAAAGTTTTGATATTTCCCCGCTATGAATTTACGTTTTATGTATGTTTTTAATAAAAACAACTTGCTTAATTTAGGCTTATTTAGTAATAATTAAGAAACAAATATTTAGCCCTAATATTATGTTCGACCACTTACTGAACTGTAAATAAAATTTAACAAAAGATTTCTCATAATTTTGCAAACAATCGTTTATGATACAAGTGTGTGAAGAAGGGATTTTGTGCACGAGTTGCCAAGTTTCAATTTTTAATCGCAATGAGTGCAGAAAAGCCTTTCACACACGTTTATCATATATTTATCTACGAAGTATTTTAAAACACTGTTCAATCTACGAAAAATGAATTGTTTCTTACCGATAATATTGAAAAATTGAAATTTTGACGGACAAACTACTTCAAATCACTGACACAATAATGTTAGGACGTTCAGCGCCTCCGTGGCAAAAATTGCTTGGCACAAAATTTTGATTATCAAACTCAACCAAATTTGAATGTCATAATTATTAACACAACTCTAGAGAGCTATTGCAAAAGGTTAGAACGTTCAGCGCCACTGTGGCAAAAATTGCTTACTAGTAACGTACTATTGCTTATTATAATTGCTTACCGTAAGTGACGGGAACACTATTTGGTCCTTGTGGATGTAATCTAGATTAACCTAGATTTCATCTAGATTAGGTTATGAATAAATTAGGTTATGGAAAAATTAGATTAAGATATATTAGAGCCAGATAAATTGAGACTGAGAGGTCGAGACTTCTTGATTCAGAATAAGAAAAATTAATTAAATTTTAATAGGGTATACGCCAGAAAATTTATTTTTACTACATCTATGTTTAGTGTCGTGAGCTGTTGCCATAGTAACAACAAACAGAAATCGTTTAATAATGAAACTCAACTTGATTTACATTGGACTTTTACGCAGGATTTGGATATTTTTGCATACGATTATAATCATTCACATTCATTAATTTACTTTGGTTGATGTGTTCATTTTGGTGTGCGAGTAGATAAAAATCTTTGTGTATAACTTGAAATTTGGACACATTTTAAGCAATCTTTTTCTGTATATAGGATTTTACTGTTTGGATTTTCGAGATATTTGATTTCAGAAACCTTTAATCACAAATTTATCTAACGATTCTTGACTTCATTTTGAAAAATAATATTTAATTTAAATTTTGCAAAAAAATAATTGTAAATTAACAAAAAATAATGAAATTATAACTATTTGAAATTTGAATAAATTTATAGAACAATATTTTTGGTTTTAGTTTTTTCTGTGGCTTTTTCTGAAAAATCTTCAGTTAGCAAAGTTGTAGAATTGAGTTGATGAATCTTGGATCTAATTTTGAATAAAATTGATTGACGATTACTTCTATTTAAGATAGACGATTACTAACTATTTGAATTTTGGATAAATTTGTAGAACAATTTTTTTGGTTTAGTATTTGCTGTGGCTTTTTCTGAAAAATCTTTAGTTAGCAAAGTTGTTTGTCGAATTGAGTCGATGAATCTTGGATCCAATTTTGAATAAATTTGATTTACGATTACTTGAAATTATTTGAAATGAAAACTTTTTTTAGATTTTGCAATAACTTTGGTTTTTCCACAAAGATTTTTTATTTTTAACAAATTCATTTTATTGGAAAAATTCCCAAACTTTTGATAATCAAACTCGACCAAATTTGAATCTCATAATTATTAACACAACTCAAAAGATCAACTGCCAAAAATCGAGCAACTTCGGATTACCAGAAAAACCTCCCAAGTAATGTAAAGTCAAGCATAGTCATAGTAATGTAAACCTCCCAAGTATTTCTGGTAATGCGAAGTTGCTCGATTTTTGGCAGTGGCTCTTTTGAGTTGTGCTAATAATTATGAGATTCAAATTTGGTCAAGTTTGATAATCAAAATTTTGGGAATTTTTCTAATAAAATGAACTTGTTGCATGAATTTGTTAAAAATAAAAAATCTTTATGGAAACACCAAAGTAATTGCAAAATCTAAAAAAAAGTTTTCATTTCAAATAATTTCAAGTAATCTAATTCTCAATGCAAAAATCAAAAGGTTGTGTCGGTAGTTGCCTGAAAGATTGTCGGAAGTAAAAATGTGTTGTTTAAAACACAAAAGATTTAAATTATCTAAATCGAGCATAAAAGAAATCAGTTTGTAACTTTAATTACAACTCATTTACATTTTTTAATTTAAAAACATTTTCATAAAAAAATTCTCACGTAAACTCAAAAAAAATTAAATCTAAATACAGTGACGTTTAATGTCCCGTTTTAGTCCATCTGAAACAAATGTCTTTGACTATATAGTTGTTTTTTTTTTATAAAGCTTGAAGAAACAAAGGTGGTCTTTGTGTAGGACAATACTCTTACATAAACAATATTACATGTAAGAAGACATAAATTACAAGGGATACACATATATTATTATTTCCAAGTAAAGGAACCTGTTACATGGCGGCACTAACTGTCCATATAGATGCGAACAGCCACTCTTATTCTATGACCTGTCGGGGTCATCGCAGCCCCGGTTCTCTAATGGTTCCGGTTTTAAGGTCCACTTGTGCGACATGATACAACCGGTTATTGTCCCCATAATCGTTTTTTTTTTCTTTCGGATTATAATGGAAAACGCAATATGCATAAAAGTTATTACGGAAGTTTTATTTGTTAATATGTTTAATTACGTTTAGTGATTCGTTTTAGTCGAGTTGCATTTAAGTGGTTTATATTTTATGGAAAACAATTTCTCGTTAATTTAAATTCTATTAAATTATGAATTACAGTTGAAATGTGTGAAATTATGTGTTTTATTTTGTGGCGGAAATTCTTTGTTTTACGATAACATTTATTATTAAATGTAAATTGTGTTTTTAAAACACAAACCCGTTGCATTCCGAATTAAAAACGTGAAATATGAAATATCAAAGAACGTTCTGTGCTGAAAACACTGACGGCTTCAATAAGACACTGTGTCAGATGAATATAAGTAAATCAAAATCGATATAAATAATATGAGGGTATAATTAAGAACATAGTAAGCTCCGAAAATCGGGTTTCTCGTTTTTTTATACCTGATTTAATTGATGCAAATCGTCTTCCATAGGCTTTAGTAAGCGCGGAAAAGTGAAATGAAGCTTCTAAGTCGTCCGGTTTAAGAAATATTTGGGTTTTTGTAATAACAAAAATTGACATTTTCAACAAAATAACTGACGTGTATGACTGGTCACATAACATAGAATGTGCATACAACTGGGTCAGCGGTGCCAAATGTAATTTGGACAACGTAATTATTTATGAACATAATTAAAATATAAGAACAATAATTTGAATTTGTCTGCGTTACATGTGCGACATGATGGTTTTTTGTATTGAGCGGAAACATGGACCTTGCGAATGAAGGATCGACGCCCTAGAAATGTGGTGTTTTAAGCGCATGCTGGGAATCAGGTGGACCGCTCACCGGACTAACCTGTCCATACTCAAGGAATTAAAAGTTGCCCACAGTATCTCGTCGCTTGTTCAGTTACGAATCCTCAGATTCTTTGGACACGATACCCGCAAAAGTGACTCAATGGAGCGGCTGGTTATTCAGGGCAGAGTGGAAGGTAGCAGACCTCCTGGCCGATCACCAATTCGATGGACAGACACCATCAAATCTGTCACTGACAATGAGACTCATGTGGCAGAATGCGCGCGCCAGGCGACCAACAGGAATCTATGGAGAAGATTGGCGAAGGCAGCACGGAAAAAAGCAGACTACTCCCAAAGACCACGACCACTCTGTCAAGAGTGAACGATTCAGAAGAAGAAGCGTTACATGTTTGCGTAAAGTATATACAAAAATGGCTTCCAGAAATTATTTGTCTATTCTGGATATTCAGAATATTTTAAGACTGGTACTGACAGAAAATCTCCAGTGGCGGAGATTAGATTAGGTTACCCACCGCGAAGCGGGCAGATAAATCGAGACCACATACGCGCGGCAGCGCGAACTCTCGATCCAATATAGGACAATGTGGCAAGAACTGTTGGTTTAACCCAGATTAGATTTGTTTGCCCACCGCGAGGCGGGCAGACAAATCAAGACCACATACGCGCGACATCGCAAACTCTCGATCCAATAGAGGACAATGTGGCAAGGACCGTTGGTTTAACCCAAGTTAGATCAGGTTTTCCGCCGCGAAGCGGGCAGATGAATCAAGACTTCATACGCGCGGCAGCGCGAACTGTCGATCCAATATAGGACAATGTGGTAAGGACCGTTGGTTTAAATCAGGTTAGGTTTTTTATCTAGGTTATGTTAGGTTATTTATTGATAAATGAGCGCGGCAGCGCGAACTCTCGATCCAATAGTAGGAGTATAGTAATCCTTTTATTGGCATACGTAATTACATAATTTTTAACCTAACAAAGAAACAAAAGTGCTACATTCATAGTTAACAGGAATTAAATAAAACAAACAATTACTCCTTTCTAAAACCGCAGTAAAAATTAAGAGATAAGGCAAAAGAAAAAACAACAAACACACAAGTCCCACAAAAACAAAAAGACAAAAACAAAAAATATATGAAGCAACCAAAAATAGCAATTCCTCGCACTCTATTCACAACGACAAAAACAAAAATTCACCTCGGTATCTATTTATCTTCTTTTAACTGAAGCACCCGTTTCATCAAGAGAATATTCGATTCGAGAATATTTCAATATTGGACAATGTGACAAGGACCGTTGGTTTAACCCAGGTTATATTAGGTTGCCTGCCGCGAAGCGGGCAGATAAATCAAGACCACCTATGCGCGGCAGCGCGAACTGTCGATCCAATTTAGGACAATGTTTTTTTTAATAAATATTCAATTTTAGTATATGTGTTGTTGAAGGAATTACAATTGATTGTTAAAGTGTCCCACCAGAAAATGTATTTTCACTAAGTCTATGTTTTTTATATCAAGGTTATGTCAATGTCTATGCTCAAAAAATAGTTCCAATTTACTACACACTGGCTTATCTTTACGTAAAATAAACCCTGTAACTTTTAAAATATTCTAATTACATTTGTTACAGTTTTTGCAAAACCACATTTTTTGTAATATTTTGCTAAAATAACATTTTCTTCATGTTTCTTTAAAAGAGTTAAAATTGGCAACGCCGGTTTAGCTACGTGGGCATATTTTTAGTTATGTAACCAGTAATACACATCCGTTGTTTTGTTGAAAATGTCAATTTTTTATTACAAAAATCTAAATATTTCTTGAACTGGACGAATTAGAAGCTTTATTTTACTTATCCACGCTTACTAAAGCACTGTGGAAGACGATCTGCATGAATTTAAATCAGATAAAAAAACGAGAAACCCGATTATCATATTCTTTATAAACTCGTAATATGATTTATCATTGACACGGATGTAAATTGTCGGAACTGAACGGACACGGCACTGATGTTTGTGTGAATATACTAATAATTTGTTTGCAAAATATCAGTCTACTAGTATTTTATTTTCAAATAACCTCCAGTTTTTTACACTTTTCTGTTGACGGACGACGCCTCCAAGCGATGGAAGGACCAAATAAAGAAAGACCTTTTATCACTCTGGCTTTTAGTATGCGCTATCTCGGTATCGTATATTTGGCATTCATTCAGAGTGCAGCCCGGACGGTTAGTAAAAACCACCCTAGTTTTTGCCTCCCCGGCCTGTAATCGAACCCGCGAGAAGGACCTGTCTACACTTGCGGTTGGAGCATGGGACGAGTTTCTCGTTCTAGATCCCATCCCGTGGGACGGATCCCTGTCACTGTCCCATCCTATCTCATTTTCGTTCCACTGTCCCATCCCAGAAAGCTACAATTTTCGTCCCATCCCATCCCATTCACCCCATCCCGGTCGCGCGGCCCGTCCCATTCATCCCACTGTTCCTATACAGCAGACTCTCTTTTCGATTCAGACTTTCTAAATGAAAATTTGTTCAAATTCAATTTTTCCGTAATTTCATTATCTGATAGTGAGTAATCCATTTTCGTCGCAAACGGACCGTAAGACTATTCTGGAACTACATCATTATCATAGAAATCTCTTGGGCTGGACATATTATGAAAAATGTTGGCACGATAAGCAATTAATTATGTACGAACTAGACTTACTAGATTATCAAAACTCTTCTCACTCCGTCCCACACGAAATTATCGTACCATTCCATCCCATCACATGCGACTTTCATACCACTCATCCCAACTCATGGGACGATGGGATCCCATGCTCATCTCTACTTGGGGTTTCCAACTGGCGTCGGTTTCCGATGGATAAAAAAGGACTGGCGCGCTATACTTGACTCGGGTAAGATGTTATTAGCGCCAATTAAGAAGAAGAAGAAATTACATTTTAAATATTTTAGAAGAATTATAACTTAATTCTGTATTTAGTATGATTAGAAATTTATAAAACTTGACTTACATGAGAAACTAATCTAAATCTAACTAAAAAACGTAAATGTATTTAATAAAGAAGTTTTTAGAACTGGAAGAGAAAACCAGAACCAATTTACCCGATTACAACAAATTATGTAGTTATCACCAATTTCTTCGCAATCCGCTAGTTTCTCTTATAAACCGCGCATTAATATGCTCAACGCGCTTAAACAAACCTCGTTATCCCCTATTCCACAAAACCAAATCACCGAGGAAAAAAATTGTAAAGATGCCAAAGTCTACCTGCAGCAACCTTTTATAAGCCGTTTATTTGTTTTATTTATTTATATATTTGATTAGGTCGGGTGTCTGTTTTGTTTTGGTAAACAATTAAATACAAAAAAAAAAGGATTTTCTTGCGTTGCCATAAAGGGAGATTGAAAGGACTGGTTTGACGAGGGCTGCATTCTACACATTACTGAAAGTTGGAAAAACGATGAAAATAAAATGGTAATTCGGGTTCGTTGGAATCGCCGGTTATTACGTTGGCACGACCAAAAATAGTTTTCGAGTTTACCATATCGAGCGATAAGTGATTGACGATACTGCCGCAATCTGAAACAGATGGAATCATTTCAATGGGTAGTAATACAAATGTAAGAGGACGGTGGCTTCCTATTTGCAATGCCGTTACGGAGTCACGTGCAATATCTATTAAAGCGTTGCATTGTCGGGTAATTAATGCGCTACTGCACTTTGGGTCGGTCGCCTGACTACCTTTTGCTTCTGCCTGCTTGCATTCCGAGATGTCATTGCCGACCACACGACCTTTTATCTTCCTCCTCGAAAAAAAATGTATATTACTGATCATACATATTGATATTACAAATATTTTGATGCACATACCACAAAAACAACTGCGAACGTGTTGAAATTTTTAATTTACATTTTATAAATTCAATAAAAAACTTTATTAGACAATATTTAAATTAACGTAAAACAGTTTTTATCAAATTTTTCGCTAATCTAAATTGTTAGGACAGATAATACTGATAAACAGGGAAAACAAACTTTTTTTAATTCTGTCTATTGTCTCGGTAATTATAATTTCCCAAGAGTTTTCAAAATTATATCATAGACATAAGGTACAAACTAAAATTTTATAAATGTTTATCTACGACCACTATTGTAAATGCCCATTATTGTACAGTTCGTGGACTATGTAAATACATCATTACACACACGTATGTAACAGTCCGCGATTAATGATAAGTTATGATTAATAACACACACGTGCGTTTGGTTTACAATTCGTTGATTGGTTGAGAGCTGATACTACGTGCTCATGCGTTCAGCGCCCCCCGTGCCACATTTCAAACTAACGGAAATTGACATTGCGTACATTGGGTTGCCTATATCTATGAGCACTGTTATTCCAGTTTAACCCAAATAAATACTAAATAATAAGGTATGTAACCATTAAGAATGTATTTTTTTCATTTCTATCAAGTTAAATAGTGTCGAGTAACAGTTTTATATGAAAATGTTTGTTTATTTATTATAATGTTAAATATTGTACCTAATCAGAAATAAATTTGTTACCTTAAACATATTTATCTTATTAAACAGAAACAAAGTAGTGTGGTCGTAGATAAGTATAGTACATAACTCGAGTTGTAAGGAAATTACATACTCGCGGAATTACGCACTCGTACTCGTACACTCGTTCCGCTCGTACGTAATATGCTTCTTACAACTCTTGTTACGTAATATACTATTCTTTTACCTAGTTATCCGTAGGTTATTGAGTTATCTGTTTTTTTAAGTTTAGAATTTTCGACGAATTTTCGAGTTTTTAATATTAATTTAATGTTTGGCATTTGTAGCGGCAATGTTGCTACAAAACTTATTCATCATATTTTAAATTCGTGGAAGCTTTATTATCGAGTTATCGAGCCTCAAGACGCATTCGACTTATATAGTCTAAGTATTAACCGATTTAAATTTTCATTTCGAGTTATAGAATCTCGAATTCCAGTAAACGTTTTGAAAATAAATGGGATAGAGAAAGGGTCTATTCCAAACAGTTTATGTTAACAAGTAAAGGGCTTTTCAATAGCAACATGACAATTTTGTTTTATGATAAGGCACATAACCTACAAACTATTTTATGATATGTCGAAGTCAATACGTCAGTCAAGGTTTACATTTTTATCATAGTGAAGTTCACGAACGAGCAACGTTTGGAAATCGTTAAAAAATAATACCAAAATTCTGAGTCGCCAGTCGCATCTTTAAGAGCGCTTACTCCAATTTTTAGTAGCAATAATCGTCACATCAGACAAGCTGTGCGTGCGATGGTGTGAATACATTTGAATCAACAAATTCACTATTGAATGTTCATGTGCCAGTCAGACAACGCATCCGTCGAACTACCGAAAATATTGCAGCCGTAAAAGCTTCTTTACAAAATGAACCAAACAAGTCGATTTCACGCCGTTCACAAGAATTGCGAATTTGTCAGTCCACATTTTGGCGTATTTTGCTTAAAACTCTCCAGCTGCACCCTTACAATATCAAATTAACCCCAGAACTGAAACCTCTGGATCATTTAAAGTGCGGAAACTTATGTGATTTTGTTCTGCAAAAATTTAGAGAAAATCCTAAATTTCATCGAAAAATTATCTTTAGTGATGAAGCTAATTTTTGGCTGAATGGCTTTGTCAATGAGCAGAATATGCGTTATTGGACAGCAACAAACCCACATGTGCTTCGTGAGACTACATTGCATCCACAAAAAGTAAGCGTGTGGTGTGGATTTCATGTCGGAGGTGTGATAGGGCCGTATTTTTTCGTCGATGAAAATAATCGCCGTGTAAAGGCCGATTCTCATATACGCGACACTAGTTGCGCGGCATCCCTTGTCAAATAATGTTTACATTGTTTTAAATGGGCACGTTCTCACTATGGCTACGCGACAGCTGCGCGACGTGCCTTTTTAAAACATTGTAATCATTATTTGACAGGGGATGTCGCGTAGCTAGTGTCGTGTATATGAGAATCGGCCTTTATAGTCAATGGAGTTCGCTATCGTGCTATGTTGGAAGACTATTTTTGGCCAGAATTGAATGAAATTGACTTCAGCCATATGTGGTTCCAACAAGATGGTGCCACAAGCCACCCAGCTTGTCAAACAATTGATTTATTGAAAGGAAGATTTGGTAATCATTTAATCTCGAGAAATTGTAGCGGTACATACAAAGACATGACTAGTAACTTTTTCGTGCCTCAATTCGCAGGCATTAATGTCGCAGACATGTGGTTTCAGCAGGACGGCGCCATATGCCACACTGCGCGCGATACAATTAATTTACTGAAAAAACATTTGCTGATCGATTAATTTCACGAAATGGACCTGTTGCCCACTCGTTCATGCGATTTGACTTCATTCGATTTTTTCTCTTGGGATATATAAAATCGTCGATAAACCGTCGATATAATATACGTCGATAAACCAGAAACTATTGAGCACTTGGAAGCTAGCATTCGATGCGTTGTTGTCCGAATACAACCTGATTTAATGCGAAGAGTGTGTGAAAATTGGACTTCCAGATTACACCATGTATGCGCCAGCCACGGCGGCCACATGCCCGAAATCATATTCAAACATTAATGCCATCAAATTATCTTTAAAATAAAGCAAAGTTGGTGCTATTCAAAACATTTTATTGTGTTTTATTTAAATTTCGTTAAAAGTAATTAAAAGCTCTCCGCCTCAAAAAAACACCCGTTATAATTGTTTTTATTACTCATGCGGGACAAGTACTATTTTGGCGCCCGTTTTTTAATGCGACAAATAGCTGTTTGTCAATTCAATTATTTTATTAGATTAGATTCCTTTTATTGGCATAAACAACTACAGTTTTAGATATAACAGTGCTACCATCTATGTTAACCAAATAATTACACACACGCTCCAACCTAAGACAGAACAAGAAATAATAAATATCTAGAAGAAAACAAACAAAAAGAAAAAAAAAATCCTCTCAAAAACAACATTTCCTCTCAAATAATAATAATAATAAAATCACGCGTCACCATATGGTAAAAGAACTAAAGTTTTATTCTTTTTTAACTCCACCACTCTTTTCATCAAGGGCCATCCCGCTCCGTCCTCCCTCATACACGAGACCCAGTCTTCTACTACCACACTCTCCTCTCTGCTCCACTGGCATCCTGCACAGCTTTGAGCCCAATGCGCCCACACGTCACTAGCTTCCCCACATATCTCACGTCGTTTAAAACGGGAGCCCATCCAGTATCTCCTGCCCTTTTCCTCTGACCCGCATCTGTGCCGAAGAAATTTTATTAATTATGCTTGGCGCACGCAAATTTTCAGTAAAAATCTAGTAGGTGACTTAAAAAAATACAATCAAAATCAATACTGAAAAAGTGACGTGAAAGTTACAGACATTTTTTTTTCGTTAAGAAATTGAAATTAAATTGAAATTAAATTGTAAGTTTTAGAATGAGGATACTGTATTAAGTCTTTTTCCATCATTTCTCATTCTTGAAACTAATTATTATGTACATGCAAACAGGCAATTAATTCCTAATCATAATGATTATCATAATTATAACAATGCATCCCCTATTCAAGATTTTATGGTGATACCGAAGACTGGTGAGAGTTCTAATGACCAATCCACACCTCCGGAGATATAATTGAAAAAGCAAATTCTTCGTTTTTAATTTTTTTTATGGCCCCTGGATCCCAAACACGTAAGATACGTTCCGTCGCATGAGTATTAAAAAATATTATCTGCAGCTCGGACAGTATTGTCAATTGCCCTTTCGAGCAAATGAGTGCCACTCACATCGTTCGTACGCCCAATTTCGCTCTCGTGGACAATTTACAACTTGCCGCACTAGTTGCACACTATACTATTTCCTACTCCATGTGAAATTCTGTGAAATTTTTTAAATATGTTATTATATATCAACATACACGATATTTCCATGTCGAAACCTTGCGATTCCACCCAAACTCATTACAAGCATGCGGTTTACTCAATGATTAATAAATAATTAAAAAAAAATAGATGATAAAAATGTAGTTATCTAACCAAATAATGATTTTGCAAAGTTGCAAAATTCCATGACTTATTTTTTTTAATTTATCTGAAATTAAAAAAAACAATATGTTAACATTGTTTCGTTTAAGAAAATAACATTATATAATTTTAACCATTATATAATTATCAGTAATATTATAATACATTATCAGTAATATAGAGCTCCGCAAAAGTTGAGTATATTTATTTATTCAAGCTGTGTTCCTACTTTATTAAGTTTATTTGACTAACTTTAATTTTGAAATTTTAGTAATTTAACGATTTTTGAACACCGAAGCTATTTATAGCTAAATATTTGAAATTATTTTTTTTATTTATTTGTGTTTCTTTGTAATTCTATACAAATTATACCCCGCATTTGCTGCTACTATGAAATTTAATCAAAATCGTCCACAAAGCCAAGATTTGTATTAATTAAAATATTTGAACTAATAAATTTGTTAAAATATTTGAATTTGAAAGAAAATTTTATATAATTGGCAATTGTATGACAATTTGAAATTACAAGTTTTAAATTGTCGATTTCAAGTTATAAATGATGTGTCGAAATATTAAGACATCTCGCGTTCTGTTGTGAGTCTAATAATGATGAATTTCCTAACCAAACTAACCCCAAAATAATCGGGAAAACCCTAACCTAATCTAAACAAACTAACCCCAAAATAATCGGGATCTGTCAAATCGGCTGTCACATTAAACAATGTTGCCAATTTAAAGTTCTCCACTTCTAAGAAACACCCTTTATATTATATTCTTGCTGAAAGCTTCTAAAAAACACCCTTTATATTATATTCTTTCTGAAAGACACACTCTTGTCTTATAAATTATATGAAAATTAACTTTTTCTAAAAATTTATAAATGGTTTTGAAAATTGTTCAGGATTAAAAGCTGATTTGGTATTATTTGACAAAAAAAGTATTACAAATTTCATCAAATACATTTTTACAATACATTTTTATAGTTTCATACATTTGGAATTCATTTCATTCATAAAATAAGTTTCAGATATTGTTTCAATATTTTACCTTTTTTTTATATCTTGAAAATTTGGCAACAAACTTTGCAAACAAATGATTCCAGAACCTGAAAATTAGTGATAACGTAAAAAAAATCATGAAATCCGACTTACTTTTAAACTTCGATAAATTAAAATTAAAGTTCAATATAATACTATACTATTATACGGGGGAGATGGAAGGATGTTGTAACTAAAGCCAAGGTCCACCCAGGGCTGTAGAGCTATGGAAGAAGAAGATAATATTATACACATAATTTTTCAGGAAGGTTTTCAGGAAGCTAAAACAAACAGAAAAACATATATGAATAGGATGGTTGCGACAGTTACTACGTGGCAATCCATACTTACATTGAATTGAAAAAAAAAAAATGTAAGAAATTTCAATTCAATGTAAGAAAAACATATGGTGCCAAATGGTCAGATGAGAGGAAAAAAGCTCATTATGAGAAAATGAAAGAGTGTTGGAGAAAGAGGAAGGAAAATAGAAATAAATAGTTATCTTGATGTGGTCCTTAGTTGGCCTGTAACAAATAATAATTATACACATAAATCATAATTTAACGTTGATAAAATCTAAATTAATATATGTGATTTTTGATAAGAAATGTCAAAAGTCCATTATTTCAACAAGACATTTATGATTTGACATTTTTGTCTATTATAAGATATTTTGTTTATTCAAATCTGATATTCGACAATCTGACAACTTGATATCACAATTTGCTATTACAAATGTCATTTCCAATTGACATTAATATTTCAAAATTTTTCATGTGTCAATTGTAAGAAATTTTATTTTGAGTTAAAATATCGTAAATAGCTTTTTGAATTCTTTTGTCAATTATTACGATATCTGCGCAGCCGGGCTGCCGGCATCCAGTCAAACACATGACGGCGTAGAGTCCGCGCACCAGGCGGCCACGAATTTCTGGCTGCAGCAGCCATTAGAACACGCCTGATTGAACGACAATCCATTGGCTGCGCGCAGCCAGAGCGAGTGTGCGAAGGTATGTGGTTATCGCCAGTTACATTGCACTTGTCGTAGCAGCCAGACATATTTTGTCCACATCGCTCCACGAAAGGGTCACAACTGGCCGTGGATTTGCTGTTATAACTGGGTACTCAAATATTTCGGCTGCCGCAGCCAGACTGCCTTGTACGCGGGAACCTAAGTCGTCACCAATCAAGTTTTTTAAAAGGTCTGATTTTTTTAAAAATATTATCACATATTAAAATGTTTCAAATTGCTCCACAATATCCTCTTCTTTTCGAATGTATTTGAAATTCGTTGAAGAAAAAGCCTCAAAACTTTTACAAAATACTCAATGTGCAATGTCTGATCAATGTGCGATAAAACGTTAAAATTCACAAAATTTCTTGGTATATGTTTTGAAGAAAACTTAGCTTGGCACATCACCATCGACAGCTTGTGTAAGACGCTTAGCAAAAAAACCTACTGTCTTCGGTCCCTGAAGAGATTTTTGAAGTTCCCTAAGCTGGTATACCATAGGAGAGAATTGACTGAATTTTAGCAAAGTTAAAGTTTAATAATCCTGGTACAATTATTAAACTTTTACTTTGATAAAATTCATTCAATCCTCTCCTATGCTATACCAGCTTGGGGAACTTCACCAGAGTAGCCGAAAGTTTTTAAACCACAGAAACTGATACTTAGAGCTCTTCTTGGTCTACCAGCGTATACATCGTGCAGGCCTCACTTTACTCACTTAAATATTTTAACTGTATTAAGTCTCTTTTCATTCTTTCTCATTCTTGAAACTAATTATGATATACATGCAAACAGGCAATTAATTCCTAATCATAAGGATAATCATAATTATAACAATAGAGGATGCATGGAACTATGCACCCCCATTCAAGAATGTATGTACATTTTTTTAAGCACCCGCTGTTACTGGAATCCACTTATATAACATGCTACCTACAAGTCTTACCCAGAAAGAAAAAAAAAAAAATATATATATATATATATATATATATATATATATATATATATTTATATCGGTATATATACATCTTTCTGGTTAATAAAAAGAAAAGATTAAGCGAAAATCAAGTACCATCCAAAGTTAAACCAAGCTTTATATTTTTAAATTTATAATGTTCTAACTAAACAAAACAGTAAAGATATGACAACTAATAGATTATGCAAATGTTACAATCTACTGAAATGTTACATCGTAAAATAATGTATTGAATGACAAAAAAATAAATTCTTGAATACTAGGGTGAAACCAAACTAATTATAGATACAATCATACCAATTACCTTAATACCTTATTAAAGCGGAATATAGCTTGAATATATATTCAAGCTATTCAACATATTCAAGCTATATTCCGATTTAATAAGTTGGTATGATTGTATCTGTAATAGACTTTTTCTTAGTTAAATTTTCTTGTGCGCATGCGTCATTTTCCGCCATGTTTTTGGTCAGTTTTCTGACGTATAGCCAGTGAAAATAACAAAATGTGCCCGAAACTTTAAGCACAGTTAGTTTTTAACTAACCGTAAAAAGTTATTTTGTTAAAGCTATTAGTTTGTTTTCACCCCAATATTGAATTATCATTTAAATCTATAACTGGAACTAAGTTCAGGTCTATCCACACATATATCATATCATGAAAACCTATCCTCGATAGCCCGGCACATGGTTTTCAAACTAATGTAACTGTATTCCATGTTATAATTCAAAAGAGCAAAGCTGCACTGATGAGAGATAGATCTCAAAACGCGTCTGCAGATTGGTATTCACTTGGGTTAAATAGGTAGATGTGATCTTAAACACAATCCTATATATCTGGTTCTTTTTTAGTGCCACGAAAGTGGACTGAGGACTAGTAAATAACATACAAATATCTGTTGTGTTACAACATGAGATTTGTTTTGTAGTCTTAAAAAGACTTATAATAATATTATAGAGCTTCGGAAAAGTTGAATATATTTATATGGGCCGTTTATTTTGAAAGTGGTGTAAGTCAATTTATTAAAAAAAAATAGATATTACGCAATTTATGCTTAATTCAACGTAAACTTTTTATTTATTACTAATAAGTATTTAATATCTTAAAAAATGACAATGTTTTGTTCAATTTTAAATTATCCATTATCAATAGGAAATTGCATAGCAACTAATATGTGTAACTTCAATTATCTCGAAACAACAAAAAATGGACTTACACCACTTTAAAAATAAACGGTCCATATATTCGAACCATATTCCGCTTTAATATGTTGAAATAAATTCTTATTTCAAACTCGGATATGTTAACAAGAGATAAAATCCAATGTAATAATAAAGAAACCAAAAAGAATTCTATTTTGAGTATAATGAAGTCATTAAAGCATTCATATGGGTTCGTTTATGGATCGCCTATTGCGATACAATTTTCTCAATATGTATCTGCGATTTTTTAAATTAGAAATGGCACAAAAGGGCGCAAAATAGTATAAAAAACTCGTTCGTAAGACGTTTTTCGCACGTGTCCATTAGAAAAAACATTTCTAAACATGGACGCGTGCTGAAAACCGCGCTTATTGAACTTGTTCTTTAATATACTATAAAAACATCGATTTTTTTATAATTAGTAATATTTCCTATTCACAGAATGCCTGCAAAAAATCTGTCAATTAGAATAGAACTTCCACATCAATAAATCCTAAATCTACCAACTTTCTTAATTTGTGATATAGTAAAAGAAATCTTGATCATTATACAACTCGAATAATAAGTGTATAAAAAGAATCTTAAATTTCAATTTCTGGTTTTCAATTTCCTTATTCTATTTTAAAACATGATTAGTCAACACTGCGATTTTTCTTAAACAACATTGCATTCATCACATTTAAACGAAGTAAAAAGTTATAATAAAATCACACATTTTTATATAAATGTCAGAGTAATCCTGTTTTGTGTGCACCGCGACCAATAAACCGTGTTTTTACCGTGCGCACTCCCGGATTCGGTTTTATATAAATTGAAAGTAAATTATCTCACTGTATAAGGTGCGCAGGTATGTAATTGTATGCATATCGCGGTTTGTATAATAATATAAATTATTTTATATATCAGTTACTGATTGAGAGAAACAGAGAGACGGTTATATAAAAAAATGTTTCTGTGCTTTGTATGCGTACAATATACAGTCGGTTATATTAAATGTAAATTGCGCTAATTAAGAGTGTTAAACTAACGTCCTTCCCTCGGGCGGACTTATTAATATTTAACAATAGATTTGCATTTTACGGGAAATGTTATAATTAGATTATAAAGAGAAAGGAAGTTGTTTCTGTTATATTGATTTATTTTGATATCAATATTATCTATGTCATACATTGCTCCAGTATAGTATTTCACTCTTATTCTACACTGGTGAGCAAAAAATCGGTCACTTAAGGAATTGCAAATAATTTCTGAAGTAATAATAATTTGGGAATCTCTATTTGTTAATTAATAGGAGCTCTTTGTCTTATTTATACTACAGAAATCGAAAAGCTTGAGCGGAAAATTCTACGTAAAATTTATGGTCCCACGAGAGAAAATGTAATGTGGATTAAGAGAAGTACAACGGAATTCTATTCCTTCACTGACAGGTTTACTGATGCCGCACGGAAGAGACGCCTGAATTTCTATGGGCATATATATATAGAATGGACGTCGATAGTCTAACTAAAAGATTATTCAAAGTAATCAACTCAAAGAAGGTCAGGATAAAATGGCTAGAATAAACTAAGGCGGACCTTCAAAAAATGAATATCACAGACGACATCATAGCAAACCGTCGATCATTTAGGACAAAAGTAGCCAAACATAAATTTATGGAGAAGCCTAAAAAGAAAACTGGTAGGAAGTGGTCGACAGAACGCAAGATACAACATAGTGCATTCATGAAGAGATTTTGGGAGGATAAGAAGGCGAAAACTATCAAATCAACTAACAGGCGGTTGGTTAATCGGGCACGTTCAGTAATCCGGCGCTCTGAGGAAACACTTGGTGTCTTTTCTTTACGCTGCCCTCCTGTCAAAAACAACACCATCCAGTATTCTTGGAAAAAGGTCGGGCCAGCACGCACACCTTGCTTTTTACTCTGAAAACTTGATTGACGATTCTGACCAAGCTAACTGCACTCCACAATTTTCTTACTTTTCTTACTTTCTTGGCGAAATACAATTGTACATAAAATATATAAAATTGTTAATGTTTTGTGTTAATGCTGATAATTCGGATTTTTTTGATAATCCGGCGAATCTGGACGTGACGGATTATCAAGATTATACTGTATATAGAAAAGATTTGTTTTCTTGAAACTCTTATAAATAACTCTTAAAAATTAATTTACTTGTAGTTATCAATGATTAATTAGAACTGTGTTTATGCCAGTAACATAATCAAAACATGTTTTGTAATTTAAAAAGTAACTTAGTTTTGTAACAATTTTGATTAATTTTCTGTTTTTTTTTTGTTGTTGTTTCAGATGTACATGCAATGAAGGTTACACAGGAAAAAACTGCGAGAGTGAATACATCCCCTGTCAACCAAGCCCTTGTCAGAACGGGGGCCAGTGCAGATCTCGCGACAAGCACACGTACACCTGCGATTGTCCAACCGGTGAGTCCCGAAAACTTTTATTTCACTTTCGATATCAAAATATATATTTGAACGGAAAGTTTTTTTTTTGCTGTTGGTTGGGCAGTGGAATTCGTTTCTTGGCGAAGCGCGCGGAGAGAATAAAAAGGGAGGACGGCTAGAACAATGCGTTCGGCCGACCTTGGAAGAGTTTAGTTGCTCGTGGTCGCCATTGTCCGAAACATGATAAATGTAGCATTGTAAGGCTGACCGCAGAGAATTTTATCGAACCGACAACCTTATTTATTACATCACAATAAAAAAAAATGTGTATTTATATATAGAGGGATTTTTATAAGGGACCTATTAAAACAAAAAATGTTTAAAATAGATATTTATGAAAGAAATTGTTTTGGAATGATTAAGAATTTTTTGATTGACGAACTTTTTTTTAATTAGAATTCCAGTGAATTTTCTTTCACAACAAGAGCATATTTCATATATTTTTAATTTAATTATGTTTGTTAAATTATTCTAAAACTGTTACACATTTGCCTTTTCAACATTTCGACGTAATGTCGCCAATGTGTAGAATGTTTTTGATAAAATTCCATTTAAGTTTATAAATTGTTCCGCATTTGCTTTTTTCGACCAAAAGGTGCGTAGAATGTAAGAAATGACGGAAATTAAACACTTTATTGGAGATTTTGTGAAATTCGACAAATGAATATTTGAATTTGTTTTTTGTAGAAATTCCGCTCAAATGTTTAAATTTTTTCTTAATTAACTAACTCAGCGAAAATGTTGGGCACACTTGCGATTATTGATTTTGTCAAATGAAAGGAAAAATGCTCGGAATCTCTCAAATTCGACCCAAATGATTTTATATTTGCTCAAGACATGTGAATATACATTGGAAAATTTTCGAATTATCACGAATTTGTTAAAAACCTTTGTTTTATATGTTTGAGAAATAAAAATATATAAATGAATAATAGATATTAATAGAATAAATAAATGAATAAATAATAGTATATTTTGCTACTAGGGCGGTAAATTGACAATTGGTCATGAGAGCGAAATTGAGCCCACCAAGCAAGTGAGACATTCGCTCGAGAGGCAATTCACAATACCGTCCGGGTTGCAAATAATATTTTTTATTACTCATGCGTGTTACTCATACTCATGCGAAAAAAAAATAGAATCAAGAATGAAGAATTTACTTTTTTAATTGTTTTACTTTTTTAATTGTTTAAGTCCGATGGAGTAGATTCGTCATAAGAACGCATCAGTCTCCGATATCACCATAGAATTTACACTCATTTTAATAATAAAAAGACGAAATTACTATGTTTTTTTACCACAAAATATTTACCACAAAATTTACACTCATTTTAAAACGTTTTCTTTAATTTTTATAATTATTTTGTAATGAAAAAAAAAATTCAATTTTCACTTCAATTTTTTAATATTGAGGTCTTGATTTTGTTTATTTTATTTATTTAATTGTTTTTTTTAATGTAACTTAGCGATATTGGATATTTGTGTGCGTTACCAAAATTATGTGGTAATACAACCAAAAATGGCATTTGTCGCACTAAAAAACGTGCGACAAGATACTACTTTTAGCGCATCAGTAATAAAAAAATATTAATTTTGATAAACTTTTTTATGGAAAAACATGAAATGACAAATTATTATCAGGTATCAAAAAAACAGAAATGTCAGATTACCTCCAATTATGTTAAGTGGTTAAATAATTCTTCTTTAAAAATATTTTTTTCATTTTGCTGGAATTGATCTTAAATTAATCCACATTTTAAGTTGTAATTTTTAATAAATTTCCTTGAAAATTTGTGTATCTATTTTTTTTTTTCGAAAAATATGCCAATTTATTTAATGCCACTTGAATCGATTATTAGAAGCATTTTGATAAATCGGTGTTCAACAAAGATGTAATAGTATATTAAAGAACGAGATCAATAAACGCGATTTTTCAGCTCGCGTTCATGTTTAGAAAACAACAAGCGTAGCGAGGAGTTTTCTAATGGACATTTGCGAAAAACGCCTTTTGAACGAGTTTTTTATACTATTTTTTCTATTTTGCGCCCTTTTATCCCATTTCTAAATAAAAAAATCGCCGATGCTCATTGCAGAAAATTGTATCGCACTCGGCGATCCATTAACGAAGCCATATGAATGCTTTAATGACTTCTTTATAGACTCAAAATAGAAAAATATTTGTGTTAACATCCTTAATTTGTAATAGTATTCTCTAAAAATTTTCTGCATTACAACAGTATACCTGCAAAACCGTCCTAAGTTTAAGAAGTAAAATTTTACGGGAGAGAGGAAACTTCCAGAACACAACATTCAATCATTTATTCTGCTCATTTTAAACTTATATTTTGTTTGCAAAATAATGTATGGAAATTATTGTCATGGTCAAGACAATAATTTCCATACATTATTTTGCAAACAAAATATAAGTTTGAAATGAGCAGAATAAATGATTGAATGTTGTGTTCTGGCAGTTTCGTCTCTCCCGTAAAATTTTACTTCTTAGGACGGTTTTGCAGGTATACTATTGTAATGCAGAAAATTTTTAGAGACTTACTATGTTACTATTTGCTATTGTTAACTTACTATGTTACATCTTACAATAAAGTATTTATGTGATCTTTTGTAACTTGACTAAAAGACTTTGACTTTTGACTTTGTGAAAAGACTAAAGGTACATTTAGACTGGCACACACGTTTCAAACCTAGTGTAAGGCAACAAGTCAGTACACAATTTTTGAAACATTACTTCATACAATAGCTGATTCTTTTTGTATGAGCTCATACATTTCCTCATACATTTTGAGAAAGCATAAAAAGCTCGCACAGATTTGTGTGAGCTGAATTATATTGTTTCGATCAGCTGATTATAGAAAGATTGGAATTAAAAGGATGAAGTTATGATTTGTTTGTAATTTGAGCCGTGTTAAATTGTTTATCTATTTAACATTAGTATATAGTGCAACAAGGGCGGTAAGTTTTCAATTGCTCACAAGAGCGAAATTGGACGCACGAATAAACTGAGTGCGTTCATTCGCTCGAGAGGGCAATTAACAATACGGCACGAGTTTGAGATAATATTTTTTATTTCTCATGCGAGTAATATACCAACCACTCTTTCTTATAATCTGGCGGTTTTCTGGTCCCATATGTGTCGGATTATCGAAATTATACTGTGATTGAAATGGCAAAAACAGCCATTTGTCGCACTAAAAAACGGGCGCCAAGATAGTACTTATCCCTCTTATCGTCTTTTTACGTTATATTTCATTAACCCATGTTTTTTTACTCACAAACTTTTGAAGGTTCTCGTGACCTGGTATCTTGTTATGTTAGTAATGGGGAAACCTTAACCAGAAGATCCTCAAATTCTGTAGTTATCAATCAGCAGTAGTTCTTAAATCCCATCTTCCAGTATTAGTTAACAAGGTAACATAGTATGTGCTTTTCTATTTTTCAGAAACTGCCATTGCCACCACCTTCATTTTCTTTTTTGAGATTCATTTAAAAATAATGTAATGTATTTAGGTAAAGAAAACTTTATTCATCGGACATTTTCATTCCCTACCGAAAAAAACTACAATTTAGAATATTTTATAACTAGGGCGGTAAGTTGCCAATTTGACGCGAGAGCGAAATTGGGCGCACGAACAAATTGATGCACATCCGCTTGCTAGGGCAATTGACTATACCGCTCGTGTTACAAACAATATTTTTTATTACTCATGCTAGGGGATGTATGTTACAAGTTTAGGATCCAGAGGCCCCATCCAAAAAAAAAATAGAATAAAAAATGAAGAGTTTGCTTTTTCAATTGTCTACGGTGGTGTGGATTCGTCATAAGAACTATCCTCAGTCTCCAGTATCACGATAGAATTTACACTCATTTTAAAACGTTTTCTTTAATTTTTAGTTTTATTTTGTATTGAAAAAAAATCATTGCACTGACACTTTCACGTCACTTTTTTAATATCGAGATCTTGATTGTGTTTATTTTATTTATTTATTTGTTTTTTTTTTATGTAACCTAGTAATATTGAATATTTGCGTGCGTTAACGAAGTTATGTTCTCGTATTAAAAAACGTGCGTCAAGAAGTACCTTTCTCGCATGAGTAATAAAAAATATATTATATATATTAACATTACCTTTAAATCAACTAAAACGTACATTTTTATCGACTAAACAGTTTCACTTGTTTATGAACTTGTTGTTTTGTATCAATTTACATTTACGAGAAAATTTTTACCGAAAATTATATTACAATCAATATATTCTATCTATTAACATTGCCTTTATATCAACGTAAATAATAATTGAATATTGATGAAACCATACTAATTATAGATACAATCATGCCTGTTGGTAGCTCTATAATATTAAGTCTTATTAAGACTATGTAGGTTATGTACCACTCCACTCAAAGATTGCGGAGCACTACTCCGCAAGAGATAGATGTATCATGGGGCCCACTGTTTGAACGCACAGGAGTTGTAGTGCATGAATCCCACCCAGATCCTGAAATTCCTAAAGGAATCAGGACTAAAGGAGAAAGAGGGTGGGGTATAGATCTACGAAGGTCGCAGTACAAGTCGTCACCACCAAAACTACAATCTACAAGACTATGAAAAAATCTCATGTTGAAACAACTACTTCCTGGCTAATATCACACTATTGGATATTGAATTATAAAACATTTGCAACATAAGACATTTGCATGTTATTACTAGTCGTAGTCTAATTCCGTAATGGCACTAACACAACTATTTCCAAACATGAAATAACTTCTTCCTGGCTAATGTCACACAGGGTATTGAATTATACAACAGAGATTTGCATGTTATTACTAGTCCCAGTCTATTTTCGTGGAACTAACAGAACTAGAGATATAGCATGGTTTTTAAGATCATTTCTTTTTATTTAAATTAACTGAATAGCTATCTGCAGACACGTTTCGAGATCTATCTCTCGCAGTGCGAGTCTATCTCTCAAGGAGCAAAGCTGCACTGTTCAGAAATTGATCTCGAGATGCGTCTATTTAAATAGAAAGAAATGATCTTAAAAACAATGTTATTTCTCTAGTTTCGTTAGTGCCACGAAAATAGTCTGGGACTAGTAATAACATCCAAATGTCTGTTGTATAATTCAATATCATGTATGATATCAGCCAGGAAGTAGTTGTTTCAACATTTCATTTCAACAAATTTGTTCATTGTGTTAATAAGACTTAATATTATAGAGCTACGAACAGGTTGAATGTATTTATATATTCATGCTATATTTCGTTTTAATAAGTTTCAACGCAAATAGTTTGACTTGTTTATGAACTTGTTGAAGAAGTGTAAACGCAATCACGTTTATCAACATGTTTCCTGTCTTGTACACGCACACTTGTTGGTGCAACGTTAGACTTGTTTCTCACACAAGTTCTCATACATGTTTGCCAGTGTAAGGCCGAGGCCGCACTACGGTTTTTTTTCCCGCGAGCGGTAACCGCTATAACCGCGAAACCGCTCGATGAACACACAGTAAGCTATAGGAAAAATCAGTCGCGCAAGTTAGTCGCTTGTATTAGTTTACTTGAGTCACAAAATCACGCGATTAAAAACCTCGGCGGCTTAGCCGTGGTGCGGCCTAGGCCTAAACGTACCTTTATGCATGAACTGTTTTAAGAGATTTAAATGCCGCTAGATCGCAGACAACTCATCCGAAGACACTTTGCACAGATGTGTAGGTAGCTCTGATGATACAAAAAACATCAAAAAGTAATTTTTCCAAGAATCGCAACCTTACGAGGTTTTTTAAGTCCCAAATTCATCTAGAAAGCAAAATATAGATATCTGTATGTCACATTTTTGTTTTGAATTCTAAAAGTTTTTTTAAACATTCTCTTTAAATTTTTCCGATATTTTGTCAAATTTTAATTTTTTGCTTTTATTTTTGCTAATTAGAAAAACCTCTTGAAAGATCTAAAATTTTGTAACTCTTCATCTTAAAAAATGTGCCATCGATTGTACAAATTAAATGAAAATCTTAATTTTATTTTCTCTAAATTTTCAAAAACATTTTTCTGTTAAATATTTTGCCGTTTTAAAAATCTCGATTGCACAAATTAAATGAAAATCTTATATTTCGTATTTGGAATTTGCTGTAATTTCGCAAATTTTCATACTAAATTTACTCATTTAGAAAAGTTTTTCAGATCGTAAAGAAATATAATTAAATTTTATATCTTTCTAAATTCAAATTTGAGACTCTTTTTGTGTCTTAATCTTCTCTAATATCATTCATTTGACTTGATTCTAAATTCTAATTTTGAACAACTTTTTTAAATTTCCTAAATCATTTTTTATTACTCATGCATTAAAAGTACTATCTTGGCGTACGTTTTTTAGTGCGACAAATGCTACTTTTTGCCACTTTCTTTTTTATTACCACATAACTTTGGTAACGTACGCAAATAAAACAAGTATATAAATAAAAAATACAATTAAATAAATAAAATAAACTAAATCAAGACCTCAATACTATAAAAGTGACGTGAAAATGTCAGAATTTTTTTTTATTACAAAATAATAATTAACATTATAGAAAAAGTTTTAAAATGAGTGTAAATTCTATGGTGATACCGTAGACCAGGGGTCCCCAAAGTTTTTCTTAGGCGGGCCAATTTAATATTACCGAATTTTTTGTCGGGCCAAAAAAAACTGGAATAAAATCAAAACAATAACCACGATTTTTTTTGTTTTGAATATATTTAACTATTTCTTATTTTTTTTAATAGTATACTAAATTTAATATAAATATAAATCTTTAATTATATATATTTTATTAAATATATATAATTAAAGTAAAGTAGTAATATTTATATATTTATTAACACGAAAAAAGTTGCTAAAAAACATCACGTGATTAATGGACGACTCCTTGTATGTCCGTCGAATGTATTCTTAATACATCTCGTAAATGATTATCACTTAATTTTAATCTTAATTTCGACTTATTTATGCTCATAATTGCAAAAAGTGTTTTTGCAAATATATGTGCTCCCAAATAATGAAAACATTTGTTGAACATGTTTTCGTATTTTCGGATAATTCACGCATGAATCCTTTATAAAAATCAATTAAGGAATTTTTCCGATTAGAATTCTTAGCATCGATATTTTCCTGTAATTTTATCAATTCAAATTGCATGTCTTAAATGATTAACACTTCTGTATCTATTTGAGACTACTATATTATATTTATGTAGAAATGTGTAATAACTTGGCTAGACTCACTCAAATATTTTTTTAAATATAAACTAAATAATATTTTATTAATAGAAACGCTTATGGTTAAAGCTCTGTATGAATTTTTTAAAAACATTAAAATATTTTATTGTATCGTATTTGTAATATTTATTTTACTATTTACTTATTTATTTTTTAATAAAAAAATAATATATCGTATCGATATCGCGGGCCGAATTCACCGGTTTTGCGGACCGCATTTGGCCCGAGGGCCGCACTTTGGGAACCCCTGCCGTAGACTAAGGAGAGTTCTTATGACGAATCCACACCACCGCAGACAATCGAAAATGCAAATTCTTCATTTTTGGTTCCATTTTTTTTTGTATGGCCACTGAATCCCCCCAAACTTGTAAGCTACATCCCCTCGCATGAGTAATAAAAAATATTGTTTGTAACACGGACGGGCTAGTGTCAATTGCCTTCTCGAGCGAATGTGCGTCCAATTTGGCTCTCGCGTGAAATTGACAACTTTCCGCCCTTGTTACTAAATATACTATTTTCACATTTGACACTAGAAAATTTGACAATTTCTTACTTTTCACATTTTATTACAATGATTTTATCATCAATTGTTAGCAGTCAGTTAGTATTTTTGTGTCACTCGTACATACTTGACTCATAAGTGACATCATATTGTAACTCATTGTCATTTTACAGGTTTATAAAGCAACTTTATTTATAAACCTCTTTAAATTTCTGTCAAATTTTCTCGTCTCTCAATTACGTTTATCTCGTTATTTACATTTTCATTTACATTACCCGATGACACGCCAGTACAACCGTTAGAACGCAAACGTGACACTTACAAATAACATTTCACTTGTTTTCTTACTCACATGTTGTTTTCATGAATACTTACAAAAAATTACATAATTATTCAAATCCGTATAAAAATATCTACTTATAAGAGTCTTCAAAATTAAAAGTATTACAAATATAAATTAAATGAAAAAGAAATAAATATACTCAGTTTATTGATCATAGATTTTATAAACGTCAATTATATGACAGTTGGTAGGTTGTTGCATAAAATTTAATTATATGACAGGTAATAGGTAATCTAAACATCAGTAATATGATCGTTTATTAGATATACTAACTGAAGTAAAATTATAGTTTATTGATTATATAAAGTAATATGACAAGTTATGTAAGTTTTGTTGTTTCCTCGAAATCAAAAGGAAATTATTAAGATTTTTAAATTTTAATTGACGTTTATGATACATAGTTTGTCAAAGGAAAAGCTTATGTAAATGTCAATATGAACTCTCGATATTAAATTCTAGTTATTCTCATGATATCTTATGATGATTTATATGAAAATTTCATTCGATTTAATTAAAATATTTAGCAGAATCTGTCCGGGTAATCGAGGCAAATTAATTCGCTTTTACTAATTGCACATAAATTATGCACAGATTTATACAAAATATATTTATATCGTTCACATTCCTGTTAAGTTCAAAAAAGTTTATGTTTGGATAAATTTGAATAAATCGAATAGGATGTACGGAATTAATATGTTTGGATTTTAATTGCGCGTGTTGAAATCGAATCGATAAATTTCATTCAAGAAAACATTTAAATTTTCTCTAAATTGCGCTTCATATTTATTTCTGAAATAAATTTTAAGCAATCACTAGCCTTTTAATCGAATGCTATTTACGCTAAAAATGTTTCTGCAATCGCTCCGTAAATTATCCCGTAATTATCTCAATACGATGTGAAAACTAAAAAGTGATCGAGTTTTATTTTAATAGATGCCGACGTGTTGATATAGATAACATTTTTAGAAACTTCCGGCCGAACTGGATGGATTGGTGTAATAATCTTGTAATTATGGCGTGTTAATGTGTGGAATTTTATATCGATCTTAAACCAATATGAGTTTTAGTTTATTTGAGGTCAAACTATATCTACTACAAATATTCTTTTTCAACAACTTAATTCCAGTAAAATTAAAAATATTTCTATATTCAATTGACAGCTGATTTCTCAAATAACTGTCAATTAAATGGCAAGTTATAAGTTGGGCAGCTGTCAGTACGATGATAAGTTATAGGTTAAGTAACTGTTATTTGGCAAGGTTACATCAATGTCATAAAGTTATTCTTGATGTACCGCCATAAATAATATATTCTTAAATTCACCAGCCTACAACATATGAAATCTCTAAATATTATGATAATTTTATTGAGTTTTGTTTAGGAACGTTTCTACTTTTGTCTAAAAAAAACACGATTGTATAATTTGATTGTGAGAAATCGATGAACTTAAATGTTTTTCAACATTAAACCGCACCCAATTTTTTTTTTTTTAATTTTTTTTGTTTTATTTATATTTTTCTAACTTTGTTGCAACAATTTAGAAATGTTTAAAATAAAACTGCCACTTTCATTTTTATGTTTGGGGTGATTCCGAAAAGAGCCTTAAAATACTTGAGCATGTAGAAGACTGAGGACTTCTTAATGATAACTAAAACATGTCCATTTGTGTATTTCTCTACTCACTGTTATTGTAAACGTCTTTTTCTCTATGTAACTAAATGTACTATCTATCTGAAATACACAATAAATGATTTAAATAAATAAATAAAATACGTAAAACGTCCATTTTAAGAAATAAAGTTTAAACATTAATTATTTTTTATTATTCATTTTAAAAAGATTTGTTTAGAATTTATCTTTAGATAAAAAATAATTAGTTTTTTTTTCATTTTAAATTATAGTCTAATTGTCAGAATTTCATAACCGTCTAATTAAAAACCCGTAAAAGAAAATATTATAATCACTTTCAAAAAATAAGTAATATTTAATGCCCAATGTTAATAGATTCCCGAAATTGAGCCCCAATCGCGTTCCGAAATATAAATTATCCAAAAACGCTTTTTCAAAACAAGCAATCAATTAAATAAAAAAACATCTATAAATAAAGGCAATATATTTTTATGGCCAACATAACAATAAATATCAAGTTGGGAACACTGACTTAATATCCCAAAAAAACACACACACACCAGAAGAAAACCAATAAGTTATATGACAATTGATTTATTTTATGACTAGAACCCAGCTAGAAAATAATTGGTAGATTTTATATAAACTTTATAAGAAATGTTCAATTTGACAATTCTTTTTATATTAATTGTGTAATATTTTTATTATGAAATACGTAATTCATCAAACATTTCTAAATAATTAAAGTTGTTCTAAAAATATTGAAAACTGAAACCTAAAAAACCTAACCTAACCTAAATTTGTCTCATCAAAATCCAAAGTAATATTGCCATCGATATATAAAAATCCATTGATTTTTCAACAATCAACTTGTCGGCCGATATGACACTTAAATGAATAGACATTTGGCGGCCAAATAATTAAACTTGTCACACTTATATCACTGTATATATGACGTGACATAATAGTATATTTTGTAACTAGGGCGGTAAGTTGTCAATTTGACGCGAGAGCGAAATTGGGCGCACAAACGAAGTGAGTGCGCACATTCGCTCGAGAGAGCAATTGACAATACCGCCCCTGTTACAAACAATATTTTTTATCACTCATGCGAGGGGATGTATCTTATAAGTTTGGAATCCAGGGGCCATAAAAAAAATGGAATCAAAAATGAAGAATTTGCATTTTCAATTGTCTCCGGTGGTGTGGATTCGTCGTAAGAACTCTCCTCAGTCTCGGGTATCACCATAGAATTTACACTCATTTTAAAACGTTTTCTTTAATTTTTATTTTGTAATAAAAAAAAATTCTGACACTTTCACGTCACTTTTTTAATATTGAAGTCTTGATTGTGTTTATTAATTTGTTTTTTTTTAATGTAACCTAGCGATATTGAATATTTGCTTGCGTTACCCAGGTTATGTGGAAATACAACGAGAAATGGCATTTCTCGTTTAAAAAAACGTGCGTCAAGAAATACTTCTCGCGCATGAGTGATAAAAAATATATTGAAAATTGCTCCAAGTTTGTCTTTTCCATCGATTTTTCAGCATTCAATTTGACGGGTGATATGACACTTAAATGACTTGACATATGACAGCCAAATGATTGTACATAGATGATATTTAAATCAGTGTATATATGACGTGGCATAAAATAACTTTATAGATATAAAGAATTTCATAGATATAAAGAACCAGTTAAATGTCGAGAAAATTGACATTTACAATATTTCAATTATAATGATTAATGATAATGATTAATTTAATTTGGCAAATGAATTAATCCCATAACTGGACATTTTATTTTCTCGCACCAATTTAGGTTCGGCGACCTATCTAAAATCTAAATTCGCTCTACTTCATTGCTGAAGTGTCGCGACCTCTTGCGCATAATTGTGGAACGCATCGTCACAATAATATGCGGGACCTTCAGTTTATCGCCGGTTCCGAACGGCACTATTTGAGAGGTTATCTTGGCAGAATTACTCGTGGTAGTTTGCCATTGCTATCCACGAGGTGGCCACAGCATAGTTCCGTGAAAAATCACGGTTTGTCGGGGTATCGAACCCGGGATCTCAGGTGTAGCGAGCGGATGCGTTCACCACTACATCACTGTGCGCGACCACAGCGACCTACATCCCTTAAAAACACTGCGGCCTTATAGGCCCATTGCATTCCCCCACATTGTTCCACTCAAGCAAATAGATCCAGACCACGTATTAGATCCAGAAGTCTACGTGACATGAGGTCCGGCGGGAGTTTCTCGGCTGTAATGTTGAGCTACATTCTCCTGCGCGTGATTGCTTTGCAAAGGAAGATTATGTGAGAGACTGTTTCGTCCTCTTCGTTGCATAGTAGTTAATTTATCCAGATGCCCGTCCTCTGCAGGTGTCCTCTTAGTGCGCATTGTTCCGTTAAGGGAGCTGCTACAGTTACAATCTGCTTCCTCGAGAGTTACAAGATTTCAGCTGTTAGGATGTTAGATATGGTACCTATCATCCGTTTGCTGTATTGCTGGCCACTTGTGCGGACCCATTGTAATTGGTGACTTTTCTTGGTCCACTCTATTATTATTTTACGGGACATGGTTTTGGTGACGTTGGGCAGCAAGCGCAGCAGCAGCGCCCTCTTTTGCAAGTGAGTCCGTCTTTTCGGAAAAAGTAACGGAAACAACGGAAACGAAGAAGCAGAAATAAGAGCCAGAACCACAGCGGCAAACGGAGCACACTTCGCTCTCGCACATATCTTCCGATCAACAAAACATTTGTCAGACCAATACTCACATATGGCTGCGAAACCTGTGTCTTGACACACACATACACACCAGTGGCAACAAAATAGATATCTTTGAGAGGAAATTATTGCGTAGAATACTCGGCCCAATCCAAGACGAAAATGGGTACAGAATACGATACAATAATGAGCTGTACCAGGCGTTGCAGGACCCGCCAGTATCGGCATATGCAAAGAATGGATGAGGAAGGACAGCCAAAACGGGCCCTCCAAGGCAAAATGGTAGGCAAGAGACCTAGGGGTTGACCACGGAAACGATGGTAGGACGCGGTAGAAGAATATGCCAGAGGGTTGCTAAGGATTAGAGTAGGGATTAACAACCAACCTATTAGCACTCAAGAGCACATTTTAGAAAGCCGGTAGAGCAGCGGGCATCCTATTCTCTTAAAGAAGTTCTCATCTGGTACATTGGATTTTAGGAAAATGTCGTTTTGAAGATCCAAAATTTCGACCTCCAGTTCTTCTGTCCTTACTAGAATACGTTCTGCAATATATGCTGCTATTTTGGTTACGTTTACTTGCGGCGGGCACACGTAAAACGATCGGTGGGCGCCACGGTGCCCGCGGGCATAGGGTTGGGGACCACTGGATTAGAGGCCAAGGCCCAACCTTGGGTTGTAGAGCCATATGAGGGAGGGAGAGTCCGCCTTTTCGTTTCCCTCCAGACCTATGTGACCTGGCACCCACGTAAGCTTAACGCTGTTGTGCGATGCCAGACGTTTTAAGTTCTGAAGGCACTCCCAAATGTGTCATATGTCAGATTATATTTTACGACATGTTAGGACGTTTGTCGCAGCCTCACTGTCCGTGAAAATATAGATGTTTCTACTTCTGTAGTCCATCCTTAAATTTTTCCGGATACATGTCTTGATTGCAAGAATTTCCGCTTGGAAGAGCTTTCCGCTTTTCCGTGGTGTGTCTCTCCACTGGCACAATTATGCTGTACCTAGGAGACTCCAGCGCCAATTCCACTGTCTCTCTTGGAGCCATCTGTGTACCAGAACAGGTCTACAATTTTTCTTATGGTAATGCCCTTCTGTCCACTGTTGCTCTGTTTTGAAGGGTATTACGAATGAAAGCCTTTGAGGCATCGAATCTCCTTCCTTGTTAAGGATTGGCCCTTTTATTACATCCGCCATTGAGATATGGCCCGATCTTGCTAGGGTTTGCCATGTGTTCTTGCACTTGTATCAGAAAGCTCCCATCTTAGCCTCATCTGTGTTGAAACTATCTAGGGGAGGGAGGTTTAACATAGCTCCCAAAGCTGCTGAAGGTTTTTTTCTTTCCTTTCCTTGGGCTCATAGATCCCGTGATTAGTAAGCAGACTAGTTTCTGTATACTGGAGGGTATGTTTATAGCATGCTTCTGTTTTAGTTTGGTGCACCAAATTGTGGACCCATATGTCAAGAAATGGGTCTTACTACCGCCTTGTTCAAACAATGTACCATGTTTGGTTTTAAAGCCCACGATTTGCCAAGTGTTCTGCTGGTCATCATCAATGCCATTTTGCATGTGTTGTTCGCCCGTGTGAGGTGTTCGTTCCAAGTCAGTTTTGCATCAAGGACCAAACCTAGGTACTTGACCTCGTCACTTGCCTTCAAGTGCCCGTTGTAGAAAATTGGAAGCTTTAGGCCCTCCAATTTCTTCTTCTTCTTTAGGTGCTTTCTCCATTACATAAGGTTGGCAACACTCATGGCAAATTCTGGACGGGCTTGTAGGGCTCTGAACAATGAGTGGGAGTTCAGACCAGTCCACTCTCTTATATTCTTTAACCAGGAGCACTTCCTTCGTCCTGGACCAAGACGACCTTCTATCTTAATAATAATAGCCCCTTTCTCCTAGCATTTCCATGCCATAGGGGTATAGCTAAGCAAGGGTAGCTATTTTTCAGCCCCGGCTTTTTTTGGTGGAGATAGGGTGGTCCTACTCTCCTTACTCCGTCTATTATTACGCCAGGTTTAACCCCAGCTCCCTATTTTTCAAAGGCTGAGTGAACCTTGGCCGGAAAATTCCCTGTTGGATTTGTATTCTAAAGCCTTGCCTCTAGACCACCCCGGTTGATCTTGCCGTTCATAATTTATTTTAGAAGGCTATATTTTGTATTTCTGAGGATATGTCCTAGTTACGCAGTCTTGCGTTTCTTCACAATAACCAATAGCTCTCTGTCTCTGTCCATGCGTCTAAGAACCTCATTTTT
Source organism: Phosphuga atrata (assembly GCA_944588485.1). Classification (NCBI taxonomy): domain Eukaryota; kingdom Metazoa; phylum Arthropoda; class Insecta; order Coleoptera; family Silphidae; genus Phosphuga; species Phosphuga atrata. The sequence continues at coordinate 11,994,047 of OX155895.1, read as the reverse complement.
CGTGATATGTTCCGCCCAGGATATTCTCTGCATTCTTCGAAAGATCCACATCTCAAACGCTTCTATTTTGTTCATAGTATTGATCTTCAACGTCCAAGCCTCAACACTATACAACAGTACTGAGTGAATGTAGCACTTAACGAACCGGTATCTTAGTTTAAGGTTTAGGCTTCTCTAGCAAAATACTTTTCTCATCTTAAGGAACGTTCTCCTGGCTATTTTGATGCGTGTTCTTACTTTCAGTTCTGAATATCCAGGTCTTCGGTGATCCAGCTGCCCAAGTATTTAAATTTAGCAACCTGCTCTATTTGCTTATTGTATACTTGCAAATTGGCTTGGATATCTGGTGTTCTACTGAAAACCATTGTTTTCGTTTTGGCCCTGTTTGCTTGTAGCCCAAGCGCATCACCTTTTGCTATTATTTGGTTCATCAAACGTTGTAGGCCAGCTGCTCTGTCTGCAAATATAGCCGTATCCAATTACTTAAATTTCGTAAAAGACACTATGGTGGATTTGTGGAGGTTAACCCGAAGGTTAACCACTATGGTGGATTTGTGGAGGTTAACCCGAAGGTCTTCTCCCTTACACCATCCTTCCACCACGTTTAGAGCTTCCTGCATAACCTCTGAAATAATGCAAGGAAACTTCCCCCTTATTAGAATGACTATGTCATTCGTAAAGCCTTGGTTGTAGAATTAATTTTTGTTTAACGACATAAGCAGGCTGTCAGCAACCATGTATCAGAGGAGTGGCGGCAGTACCCCACCCTTTGGGCATCCTTTGATGACAGAGACCCGCATTGTATCGCCAGCAACTGTAGTTTGTACATTTCTGATTTGCAGCATGTATTGTATCCTATCCTATAACTGGACATGCGAAAGACTTTGCATTTAATATGACACTTAAATAACTTCATATATGACATGAAAATGGAATGATTTTAAATTTGTCAATTTAAATAACTCTTTATTTTAAAATCCATAGATCTTTTAAAAAACGACTGCTATAACGGCTGATATAACGCTTAAATTACTTTTATCAATTAAAATGATAAAAGCACGACGGAGTTTTTTTTTAAATCCAGAAGGAAATTGAGTGCCAAACTAAATAAATTATTTGGCATATGGCTTAGCATATGCTGCGTTTTGCGGCAGAATGCTTCTCTAGAAGAGAAATCAGAATTTTGGTAGGCATACTCACAGGACATTGTCCGGTGGGATATCACCTACACAAAATGGGAAAGGCAGAGGAAGTTGCCTGTAGATTATGTGAATTAGACAAAGAAACCGCTGATCACATAATGTGTACTTGTGTAGCGCTAGCACACATAAGGCTTGCCCACTTCGGGGTCCAAGAATGACCACCATAGAGCTGAGTAGCAAGCCTCTCAGGAATATCTTAGAATTCGTTCATGAAGTTGAATTCCTGGGAGAGTAATTGTAGTAGGGTCAAGCACAATAAATTAAGTTGGTCGCAGTGCAGAAAGGCTTTGCAGCCAAACGAGCCCCACACAAAAAAAAATATTTGGCAAATGATTTGATAGCCTTATGATTGGCCATCTGACTGACCTTGCATTTGATCATCATCATCATCAACCAGCCCGTTCCGTCCATTGCTGGACATAGGCCTCCTCCGTAGCACTCCATCGGCTTCTGTCTTGAGTTTCATGGATCCAGTTTTTTGTGATCCTTTTTAGGTCATCGGTCCAACGTGTCGGTGGTCTTCCTCTGCTACGCTTATCGGCGTCGCCACTCATTTTCTTCGTCCACCTTTCGTCCTTCATTCGACCCACATCGGCAGCCCATCTCCATTTGAGTTTAGGTATTACGCTCGATCACGTCTGCCACTTTAGTTTTCCTTCGTAGGTCCTCATTGGTGGTATGGTGGTGTAGGGTTATTTCGATCATTGATCTATCCATTTTTCGTTGGGTTATAATTAAGTTTTCTTGCAGTTAAGGTTCCCGCCCCATATGTAAGGACAGGCAGAATACATTGGTCATGTACTTTCCTTTTCAGACATAACCGAATTTTGTTTTACAAATTACATCACTTATACTTAAATACTGTGACATTTCACCAGACAACCGCCGGATTATAAGAAAGAGTGGTAGGATGGATGAGCGCGAGCGGTCTCCAGACCGCCGGATTACTGGACGTATCGTCCGATTAACGAACGGCCGAATTACCGAGATTATACTGTATTTCAAATAAGTGATTTAGAAATTTGTCAATTCACTGATTTTAAATTTGGCACACGCTAAGTAAATTCTTAAAAATTTTGAAAATTAATTTATTCGAAATAGAAAGTTAGTTATTAATATTAGTTAAATTTAATAGAAAATAGAAACCTGATTTGCTTTAATAAAACAAAATATTAATATTTATAAATTGTTAATTAATTAAGTCTTATTAGGACTATCAATAAATCTCAGGTTGACACAACTTCCTGGATTATATTACACAGGATATTGAATTATAAAACAGAGATTTGCATGTTATTACTGGTCTTGATTATTGACTTGAAAATGTACTGCATTTTCAAGTCAATAATCAAGCTATATTTGTTTTTAATAAGTTTGTAAAAACTGTTTTAATTCCGTTAATAATAATAAAAAACAGAATTAAAACAAAACAAAACTTGACATAATATGTTCATATTATGACTTTATGTATGACACCCTTAAATAACTTTATAATGCCATGACAATTATTTTGACGACATATGATAGTTTTTGTACTTTACATATGACGTGACGTATTAATGTAATTGCTTTATATGTGACATATTAATGACACTTTCAAATATCTTAGCTATTTAATGAAATAAATACAATTAATTGTTTTACTAAATGATATGTAACTTATGACATGGCAATTTAAATGACATACATATTACATTTATCTGAATTGTTTCTTAAATAAGGTTCTATATTACACGACAATTAACTGATGAAAATGACTCCCAATTTGTTTTAATATCAAAATCCATCGATTTTTCAACAATCAATTTGACGCTGATTTGACACTTAAATGACTTGACGGTATTTACGTATTAACGCCACCACCGCTACATTTTTAAATGCCGCCAATGTACACCTAAAATTTTTATGATAAATCATAAAATAAAACATTTTATTTAAAATTAAAACATTTCTAAAACTCAAAATACTTTATTTTTTAACCGCGGTTAGATTAGGTTTTTCCGCGAAGTGGACAGATAAATCAAGACAACATACGCGCTGCAGCGCGAATTCTCGATCCAATATATAGCGGTGGTGGCGTTAATACGTAAGTAACGACTTGACATATGGCACAATTAACAATTGGTTTGATATATGAGAGTTGCCTGTTTAACTAAATAAATAACATAATTTTGGCAATTTAAATGACTTGACATGTGACAGTATGACAGATATGACACTTAAATGACTTGAAATATTAAAATTAAATAATAAAATTATGGTTGTTATAAGAATATTGAAAATTGCTCCCAATTTGTCTTAATATTAAAATCTATCGATTTTTAGGGTTCCGTACCGAAAACGAACCCTTATAGGATCACTTTTTTGTCCGTCCGTCTGTCTGTCTGTCTGTCCGTCTGTTTGTCTGTCCGTCTGTCTGTCTGTCAAGACCATTTTTTCTCAGGAACGCGTAGAGGTAACAAGTTGAAATTTGTATCAAATACTCGGGTCTGCGGTCTCTTTCAGCTGTGAAAAAATCAAACTTGTAAGTCAACCCGATCAAAGGATATGACCGTTTATGTCGCATATTTTGCGATTTCAAAAGGGAATCAAAACCTATAGGGTACTTCCCGTTGACCTACAGCACATGTAAAGAGAAAAATCTGAAAACTGTAAATATGTAGTTTAATTACAAGAAAAATGCGAATTTACTATTAGAAACTTATGAAAATACACTAATGTGTTGCGTGGTATTGTCAGGCACCAGAAGCATATGGGTTGCATAAAGTTAGGTCCTCCTAAAGATACCTTTCAAGTTTGTACGGAACCCTCGGTGCGCGAGTCACAACTCGCACTTGGCCGGTTTTTCAATAATCAATTTGACGCGAATTTGACACTTAAATGACGAAATATGGCACAATTAACAATTGGTTTGATATATTTTAGTTTCCTCTTTAACTAAATAAATAACATAATTTGGCAAATTTAATAAGTTTGTATGTAATGTAATGTTAATGTAATGTTAATAGACCTTTTCATAGTTGTTTTTTTTTATATCAATTTCCGCCATGTTTTTCGGGAACTTTTTGACGTAGAACCAGTGAAAATAACAAATGTGCCGGAAACTTTCATATTCCCGCCTTTTAAACATGGCGGACGCACATGCGCTTAACTAACCGTAAAAAAGTCTATTTATTATGTATGACGGTTAATTGACGAATTAAATTGAAAGTTTAACAAATCTATTTAAGTTAAAACTGTGTAATTTATGAAATTATAGTTTATCAGTGTAAATTTTGACATATGGCATTTGACATTCTGCCTATGACCCATTGTAGGCAAACATCTAATTGGCGGTATCGGAACAGTGATTTAATGAACGATCCGCGGGTTTTTATGACATTCAAAGACTTTCATCTCGATAAAGCACACATATTATAGTAATTTTCTTATGTGAAAATGATACACATGTCCGAAACGTGAGAGCAATCGGAAAGTCGGACTCGTAATGACACGTAATTTAAACAATTGCACGAGGAATTGGCACGAATATGGGTCAGATATACAATAATTTGAATTTCAACAACCACACGACATAACTGGATCTGTTTGCATTATTCAAACACTGCTTGGACGATCATATCCTCCTAACAACAAACATAATATTAAAGCTCAAACATTCATATACAATTTTAACGACAAGCGTTTATATAATAAAAAACTGAGATATGATATTTCATAGGTTAATTAACTGCCAATTAATGGCAGATCAGAGGTTATATACACGTCATTTTAATTGTCAATTAAAAAAATATTATAAAAGGATATAAACTTTATATTTCAAATGTCCTTCAACGAAACAAAACTTAAAATATTAATATTAAAAACAAGTTTTTTTAAATTATAATTTTCTTAATATTTATGTAAATAAGATGTGACATACCGTAGATTAATTAATTGTCAATTAAATGACAGGTTAAAGGTTAAATTGCGTCATTTAATTGTCAATTACAAAAATATTTTGTAGAATGTTTTAATAGTTCCTTAAAAATTGTAATATTAGATGTTAATAAGCAAATTAGCAAGTTAATAAAAACGGCGATAAAACTTCCATGCAATAATAAACAAAAATATAATGTTTTAACTTTGTGAGGAATAATATTTAACATTCTTTTGATGAGGGGAATTAATTGTGCAAGCGGGGCTTTCAAAAGGATGTTTTCGACGCCAAGAAATATTTTTATTTCGAATATTTGTCTCACTAAATATATGAATATTAATACTAATAGGATAATAAAAAAGCCGGGAGAGAAAAAATGTTGGCTCGAGATTTAGAACGGGGAGGCAGTAAATTTCGAGGCATTCCGAAATCATTTCAAAATGATTAAAAATTTGGAATTGTTTGGATTTCCATTTGGAATATGTTTAAATTCTTTCAGAAACTCGGAGAGATTAATTTTAATGGAGGGACATTCATTCCCAAATAGGTGCATAGGAGCAATTTGACATTTCGGTAGATTAGGAAACATCTTATCTGTCAAAATATATTTTTATTATTTTTTTGGATTGTTTGAATATTTTTACAACCTATTCATAAAAATCTTCTTTTTAAATTATAGTAAAGTAGCGAAGCCATGATATTTAGAAAAAATACTTTTTAATCAGTCAATTTTAAGCTTTAATACTTTCCATTTTTTTATTCCGTTTAACTCTTTTCCTTTGTTTTTTTTTTAATATTTTATTGTTTAAACATTGCGTATAATAAAGGATTACACATTGTGGTCTTTGGGGTCAAAAGCTTACACACCTTAGTTGTCATATCGCGTTTGACTGATGACCGAACGCGTTGGATGAATTCTAAGGCCAAACAAAGAAAATTGTTTAAAATAAAACAAAACGACACGCTAAATGCTAATTAACTTTACAATAACAAAACAAATACGCTTAAAAAACCGAATAATTACAACATAATTTATTTAAATCAAAACAGTTTATAAATTGTTAACTGTCAAATTTGACATATATCGTTTCTTCTATTATAATTTTTGTAATGTTACCAACTTTAATAATAATAATAAGAAGAATGCTGGCTTATAAGGGTTGTTCAGATGTATAAGATCTCGCCGACCAATATCAGCTGTTTGGATGAAATTACCCTAACATAACCTACAAAATAAAAAATTAGGTAAAGTTGACATTAACCCCTTGACATACAATGACGTCTCTGAGACGTCATGTAACATGACGTTATTTGTGATAAGATCACATGTATATGGACACGTCAACGCGCATTTTATTCGTCAAGGGGTTAAGAGAGGAATATTTCAGAGAGACTGACTCTCACCCGCCTGGTTTTGCTTGGCACTTAATCCGCTATCGACCCTCCTAAAACAAACGAAGCTTGGATACAAATTGAAACGTAATCTTTTACGTAAGACCTTTTCAAAGTTGAAATTTGTTTGTGCGCATGTGTCAATTTCCGCCATTTTAAAGTGCCCTAACTTTTGACGTATAACTAAATATATACCCGAAACTTTCATATTCTCGCCTTTCAAACTTGGCGGATGCGCAGGCGTTTAACTAACAGTAAAAATGTCTATTGTAACAACGATATTACCTATCTTCTATTTATGGACGATATAAAACTATACTCCCATAATCGCATCAAACTTCAAGCGCTGTTGGACGGGGTCATTTAGCCAGGACATCAGAATGGCATTTGGATTAGACAAGTGTTCGACGATCAACATAAAACGGGGAAAACGGAAAACACGGGAGTATTTTATTCAGGGGTCAATGAATTAAGAAATGGAGATACGTACAGATAATTAGATATATCACAAAATGCTAATATTGACCACCCCATTTTGAAAAAGGAATTTATCCAAAAATACAAGAAAAGAGTAACAAAAATGATGAAAACCAAACTATCAGGAGGAAATATAATTACAGCAATTAACACGTGGAGGATGTGGTGGTGGCTCAAATAGCTAAGCACTTGGTCTTGGACCAGGCGCGTTTTTAAGCTATTCAGCTGATCGGTGCAAGTTTTTGGCGGGGCCCGCTCTAAGAGAAGAGAAACGTGCATAGAAGGAGCAACACCTTATAGAGTTTTGTTGGACAATTTTTTGGCACACATTGTGGAGTCACGCTGCTAGTTCTGTAAACTCCAAAACCATATAGCGTTGATTTATTGCCACGCATTGTAAAGTAACAAATTTAACAAAAGGCATTTATTTTATCGAGATGAGAACTCATTTGTGATACAGGCTGGAACTAGCCAAACACCTTAATGTTCAGTTGCTCATTACCTTGCCTCCTTACGGAAACACGCGTTCTAACGTTCAAATGCTCCCATAAAGGTGGTTCTTCTATTGATGTCTCTCATATTTGCTTCTGACTCCGTAGTGGAGTGACCTAGCCAGTAAAGCTAGATGAGAAAGCTAGAATGATAAAGCCAGGAGCATGATGGTTGTCGAAATTCGAATATTCTAGAAATACTTAATTTACTGACACATTATTATTTAGAATATCTAAATGTACATAACGAATAAATAAAGGCACTTGGTCTGTTTTCGAAATGTCAGTGGTAGTATTAACAATAATTGTCCAAAATATGGCTTTTTGAACTTCTTGTAGCTTTTGAACTTCTTGTTTTGAACAATGTAGTTCTTGTAGCAGCTGCTAAAAGTCGAATTTATTCTTCCATTGTTGAAGCACTCAAATACTTTATTTTGCTCTTATGTTTCTAAATGATACTGCAACTGTGGTCAGTATGTTGAAAGAAATTTAATAAACATTAGGTATAGAATAACCTCGTAAGGGTAAAGTTACTGATGTAATTGTCCGCAGGAGATCAAATTGCAACGTAAGAACTTCTTTCCATCTTTCTGTTCTACGTCATACTAACTTAAGGGATGCATCACTTGACTTTTCTTCTCGTATATATGCCCGTATTCCTGTTGTAGTCTTTAGATGAGATTTACTTCGGGAATGTTCATGAATTCTGGTGGATAGAAGTCCCCAATCATTCCACAAAACCACGTTTTCCTTTCCAAATGACCAACATGTATAGCAATAAGCTATATCCACTTGAGGTGCATATGAAAGCCACCACCTGCTACGTTTTTCACCTAAGCTATTCTTAAAGTTGAAGTATTTCTCTGAAAAGCTGCGATTTTTGTTTTGGGTTTTTTTTTTGTAGTAAACTTATCTAACGATTCTAAAGACTCGAACTCAGTGCTAAGTGTAGAATTCAACGGGGTAGGTGACAGAAAAACATTCATTTTCTGACACTGTGTCTCTTGAGTCGGAGTCTAACATAACATCAGACAAAACTGATTCATTTGAAACAGCAGCAGAAGTAGAAGATGAACGTGAAACGACAAAAAAAATCTGACATTTTCTTAAATTTGTTTGCAGCTTTTTCTCTTAATTTTTTATTAGATAACGCACGCTTTTCAGCGCCCGATTTGTGTTTATACTTTGATTTATCCTTAAAAGCAAAAATATATTACAATTGGATAGATACAATGATAAAGAAAAATGTTTTTACCATTAAAAATTTTAAAATGTCAGAAAACTTGCATTTTTCAATTACTGCATACTGCACTCAAATAACATATAATATAATACATAATAGGAACAAGAAACATAAACTCGTTGTTGGATTGTAATTACTTAAAAGAATAGCTTTCACCCTTGGTTGAATTTTTTTTAACTCTTCTTAAGGACAAACATGTGTATTGTAAAGTATTGATACAGGGCCCCGCCTGCATTGGGGCCCGTCGGTGCTACGCACCGATTGCAGGTACGTTAAATACGCCTCTGTCTTTGAGTCAGACTGCTGGAGTTAAAATCCCCACAGAACCAATACAAAAAAACGGCAGCAACCCATCACACTCAATTCCCCAATCCGGCTTAGGCAACCGTGGTATCTCAACTGCCTCAACACCTTCTCTGGAAATTTGTCGTCCGGATTCGACGTTAACCTGTAGGTCCCCATATTCAAATCTTAGTGCTGAGGTTGGATATGTGGCAGAGTAGAGGCAGGCCGGTGCCCAGCAGTGGGACATAAAGGCTGATGATGATAATGATAAACACGTGGGCTTTACCGGTATTAACATACTCATTTGGTATTATTAAGTGGACCGACACTGATCTTAATGGACTAGATAGAGTAACAAGAGCAATACTCTATAAATTCCGATGTGTATATCGCAATTCCTCTGTATCACGTCTCTATTTATCACGAAAAGATGGCGGGAGGGCACTCATTAGTATAAGGGATCTGTGTAGAAGACAGGAAATTGGGATGAGGTCGCCTTGGTCGCCTCGGAGGACCGCCTAATCCAGATGGCCAGGGAAATGAACTAGACTCCATTGAACCTGAGGAAGTAAAACCACCGCTTGAACCGCTAATAAACAAAGCCTTACATGGAAAGCTCCCAAGACTTCTACAAGAGCTACACATAGACAAGGCTCTAGCCTATCAAAGGATTAGAGACGGTCAGCTTGACCACATTTTCATTGAGACAAAGCGGGACAAATGGGAAGAAATGAGAATTATAATTTAGTTATGAGGCCGGCTTTCAATAATTCAAATAAATATATTTTATCTACATACACACCAAAAATGAAGGATGTTATTATAATCGTGTGTAAAAGTATTGAAATCGTGTGTAAAAGTCCAATGTAAATCAAATGGAGTTTCATTATTAAACGATTTCTGTTTGTTGTTACTATGGCAACAACTTGTGTCACTAAACATAAAACATATAGGTACGTAGTGAAAATAAATTTTCTGACGTATATTAAAATTGAATTATTTTTTTTTATTTGGAATCAAGAGTTCTTTGCCTCTCAATTTGGATTTATCTGGCTCTAATATAATTTAACCTAACTATAACCTAATCTAGATTAAATCTAGGTTAACCTAGATTACATCGACAACGACCAAATAGTGTTCCCGTCACTTTGTGCGTTTTTACTAGTTAGCGTTTTTTTCCGCGGAGGCGCTGAACGTTCTAACCTTATTTCTTTGTAGATTTTAACATGCTTCGTAGATAACATAATGTATGACACACGTGTGTGAAATGCTTTTGTGCACTCATGAACACCTCATCAAAAAACATCATTTTCGCAAATATTATTTTTCGAAAAATGGTTACTAATATTCAAAAGATTTTTACGCGTATTCTCATAACATCTCCTTTTTAATGTCACCCAATGAAAATTTCAGAACAAGGTGCCATTAAACGACCATATTTTCTGAAAGAAGTCAGAAATTTCTATAATAACTGCTTCAAGAATGGACAGTTCAATTGGAGGTGTGATTAAAAAGGAGATTTTATAGAAATATGCCGAAAAATCTTATATTATATATTACGGTACATTTAAAATAAGAAATGCAGATATTTTCTAAAAGCGGGACATTTTTAAAAATCGGCGGGACGCGGGACTGTCCTCCAAAAAGCGGGACTGTCCCGTCAAAATCGGGACGTGTGCTCACTTTAGGTCAACTCTACCCGGAGACCAAAGGCTTTGTGATGACCATTCAGGACTAGGAACTACGAAACACGTCCTGAAAATTAGAATAGAGGATTGATGCAGGAAATGCGGAAATATTGGAGAAACGAATGAACATATAATGGGAGGGTACTCGGCCCTCTCTGAAACTGCATACCTGGGGAGACATAACCAACTAGCAAAACTAGCCTTGAGAGAGTGCCGCATCGACTACAGATACTCAAAACTAATCTATAACATCTACCAGCATGCTACAATATCAGTAAAGTTACATGAAAACACCAACCCCATTGGATTTGGAAGAGGAGTAAGACAGGGGGATACTATGTCCCTAAAACTATTTATATCGGTCCTACAGTATGCCCACAATAAGCTGAATTGCGAAACAAGACGCATTAACATAGATGGAAAAAAACTAAACCACCTTCGTTTTACGGACGACATAGTCCTCATAACTCATATCAATAGTCCTTGTATAAAAAGGCGTCCAGGCCATACAACCATATTCTAGAATTGATTTAACAAATGTCACATATAGGACAGTTAGTGTGCGAACATTGTAAAATTCATAGCCATATCTTTTCACACCTAAGACTTTGTTTGTTTAAGTGATTATGCATTCATAGTGATGAGTAAAAGACAATTAGCTATTAAGAACTATTCCTAAATCTAAACTACTGATGCCAGTTTGAAAGGTACATTATCCACCAGGTAGTACGGTACGGAAGGATGTAATTTCCGACTAAAATTGATTGCTAAGCATTTATACCTATGTAATACCATTAGATTTTTACTAGACCACTGAGCAAATTTTGAAGTACCCCTTCATGACCAGGATTTGCAATCACTTTTTTAAGTCGTCGGTAAATAACTCAATGTCACATGCAAGGCCATCGGCAATGTCATTCACGAGAATAGAATAAAGTAAAGGGCCAATATTGAACCTTGGGGAACACATGAAGGTACAAGCTGTTTATTTGATGGGCAATGCAAGTGAACCATTTTAGCAGGCAACCACCGGATATTCTGTAAGCCGATAATTTGCTTAAAAAGAGTTTGTGGTTAATTTTGTCGATGGCTTTGCTGAAATCAGTATAAACAGCATGTACCTCCAGACCCGCACACATGGCACTGATGATGTTATTGGTATGTAATAGTCAGTGGTGTGCTGGAGCGGGCTCGCGCGACCCCATTGTTAAATTTGGTGTAAATTGGCGAGCCCATTGTTAAATATTTTATAAATTAGCAAGCCCTTTGTTTTTTTTTTAAAATAGCTTTTCACAGTTTCCACTATACCAATCTATGTATGTACAGTGCGTTTGAAAAAGAACTCCCAAGTTTTATTGTGTCATAGAAACTGTTCAAAGTGAGACACACTATTCTAGTATTTGGTGTTTCATTTATCAACTGTCCAAGTTTTGCTCCCCTGCAGCTGACACCTGGCCTTGACCTTGAGACAGCGCCAGGGCTCAGTTCGCTTAATTCAGTTCAAAGAGGATAGGCTAGAATAACCTAACCTAACCTATCCTCTTTGATTCAGCTGAGGCGTGCAGTGCAGTGGAATGGCTACTCCGTAACACAACTTGAATGTACTCTCTTTTGTTGTATGTACTCATTGGTGAAGTTTTTCATTATATTTCAACATTATTTCAACAATTTCAACATTTTTTTCTTAAAACTAGGGGAATCTTCTTCAAGCTCACTGTACTGTACATGATAAAAACATAGACATATAACTAATATTCACATAAACTAACAATAATTTAACATCCTTTCTCATAAAAAAACGTAATAGAACTTGCTTATATACACAGGTGGACAAGGTACAAGCAAATAAGAGTAGAAAGGCCCTTATTGGTCGTGTCTAGGCATCTAGTCAATGTGTATCAGGAGTCATGAAGTGCCAGATCTTGAAATTAAAAAAAAAATCGCGGTCATGGAGCAGCGAGCCCATTGTTAACAGTTTCCCAGCACACCACTGGTAATAGTTCGTCACAGTGGAACATTTGGGAAAAAAGCCATGCTGCTTAGGTGAGATTATGTCTTTGAAATGCGAGAAGATATGACTAGACTAGATATTACGGATTCGATAATCTTGGACGGAGTTGACAAAATGGAGATCGGACGATAGTTATCGACCAGAGATTTACTACCAGTTTATAGACAGGGACAATGTACGGCTTTTTCTACAATTTTACACATATACTTGACTGTATGTACATAATAACATTGGTATAACTGTGGTACTAACGTAAATACCGTAAGTACTAACGTAAGTACCAACATTGGTACTTAATAATTTGCTTTATACAACGCTACCACCTATGAATTGTAGTTTTTTGTTTCAATGTGGTAAAATTTATATAAAAAATATGTTACAATCACCCATAACGGTAATAATTAATTTACAATCGCATTAATTACATTTTTATTGCGGTCGTTTATATAATTATTTTCAATTATTTTATTGCGCTTTAATTAAAGGCGACTTTACAATCTGGGACCTGCAGCAGAATAAAATGACCGATAAAACACGTCTATAAAAAAAAAAACGACGAAGACATCAAAACGAAATTTTAGATTTATTCAGATTTCTAATCCGTATTTCTTATGCTCATTTTATTATCTAGTATTAATATTAAAAATTTAATATCTACATAAATTATAAACAAAAATAACTTTTCTAAATACAAAAAATATACATCATGCAACATTTTTAATAGAAAACGATATGATGGTTGTATTGAAATAAAGTTGTAACACCAACATGTGTTTCATATTTATGTTGGTAGTATTGTTTTGGATAAAATATTTTATAAACATTTTTGACAGAAAACAAAATGTTAATAGTATTGAAATAAAGTAGTAAGACTTGTGTTTCATAATTATGTTGGTAGTACTGTTTTGGATAGAAGATTTTTGACAGAAAACATATGTTGGTAGTATTTAAATAAAGTAGTAACACCAACATGAGTTTCATATTTATGTTGGTAGTATTGTTTTAGATAGAAGATTTTATAAACATTTTTGACAGAAAACAAGTGTTGGTAGTATTGAAATAAAGTAGTAAGACATGTGTTTCATATTTATGTTGGTAGTATTGTTTTAGATAAAAGGTCTTATAAACATTTTTGACAGAATACAAATGTTGGTAGTATTGAAATAAAGTAGTAACACCAACATTTGTTTCATATTTATGTTGGAAGTATTGTTTTAGATAAAAGATTTTATAAACATTTTTGACAGAAAAGATAATGTTGGTAGTATTGAACTAAAGTAGTAACACCAATATGTGATTCATATTTATGTTGGTAGTTTAGTTTTAGATCAGGGCTTCTTAAACTATGGGTCGCGACCCCAAATGGGGTCGCTTAGCGAAATCTTGGGGTCGCGCGATTTTAATATAAAATATTTAAATACATTTCTGACAGATTGAAAATGACGCGCTTTATGTCACAGGTTTCTTGAGTTGCGCTTTGCGTCACTTCTAGTGCATCACCAATACAGCAATACTTACTGTAGTGTGCACTAAAATAGTGTTACCGCTTTTCCAGTGTCAAGTTCCAGTCAGTTGTCTCTGTTCCATTGTAACACGAGAGTGGACATCGCAAAAATAACAAAAATTTTTCTTCATTCGTACTACTTTTTACGGAGATTATGAAACAATAAAAATTAAAAAGACATCTTGAATCAAAGTACATTTCGTATTCCAATACACGAAAAGAATATTTTGATAGACGTTTCGTAGACGTAGACGTTTTCAACGGAGTAAGACTCGAATATAGCATTATTGCAAAAAATGCTGTTTCGATGAGAAATAGGAATATAATTTTTGTAATTATAATAAATATAATTTTTGCAACAATCAGAAATGCGGTCGTGAATGAAAAAAGTTTAAGAAGCCCTGTTTTAGATAAAAGATTTTATAAACATTTTTGACAAAAAACAAAATGTTGGTAGTATTGAAATAAAGTAGTAACACCAACATGTGTTTCATATTTATGTTGGTAGTATTGTTTGAGATAAAAGAGTTTATAATAAGTTAATTAATAAATTAATTAAGACTACTTGGCTCTCACATAACAATGCAACTTGTACATATTTTTTCGTCTCCGTTCATTATTCATTCAGCGCATGCAATCTCCCGAAGACCTTTTCAATTTGAAATAATAATTGTTCGTTTATTGTTCGATTAATGCGACCGTGATTCAGCAATTTGTACAGAAAATCTTCTCGGTACTAGCCAACATCCAACTAGACCTAACTAAACATACAATTTCCGGTAACTATTTTTACCGATCTATTGTACGAATGCAATTTCATTAAAGTTTACACAATTACTTGACCACTTAACAATCTCATTTACCTAAAAATAAATGTTTACCTGGGTATTGAAAAACTTGAAAATTCATTTTGTTACAAAAACAAAATCTAACAGATGGTTTAACATTGTGATATGAACAAACTAGGAATTTTGAGATTCAACAAAAAGGATTTATTTTAAACTGCTAACTATTTCATTTCAACTACGTAGAATAGACCTTTTTACGGTTAGTTAAGCGCATGGCCATCCGCCAAATTGGAAAGGCGGGAATATGAAAGTTTAGGGCAAATAATAAGGTTATACGTCAAAAAGTTCGGGCAAAAAGTGACAGAAATTGACACATGTGCACAAAAAAAATTCAACTATGAAAAGGTCTATTTATATATTATGTTGGTAACACTATATGGTGCAAAATATATGAATGACAGTTGGTATTTATGTTAATATATAAAGTTGGTTACGTTCTTTATGACGCCAAACAACGTTACCAACTTTATATATTAACATAAATACCAACTGTCATTCATATATTTTGCACCATATAGTGTTACCAACATAATATATAAAATAACTGGGATATCAACTGTTATACAGGGTCCGCCTAAAGTTTTGCACCAAGCGTTGTAGAATTAATACGCGTGTGATTTATGACATAATATTTTTAGGTTGCAAATATTATTACACCAGTGCATATTTTGACGATATTTTTAATTTGTTAGTAGTGATTATTTCCGAGTGGTGGCGCCACTTACGTTTTTTTAATGGCATCATGGGTCGTATTTGGTATCATTGGATAGACAATTTTTTGTGAATAGGAGAATCTATCAAAAATGTGTGGTCACATAACAACATTTTTATGAAATAAATTGAAAAATAAATATTGAATGAATGGAAATTTCTAATCATTGTTATAATTATTTCTATTCATTCTAAATGAATAGAAATAATAATGTGATACACGTGACATCTTGTCAAGCTTAATACCGTTAGCACATCAAGTTAAGAAATGAATTTAACAGAATCAGAAAGGATGGAAATTATGATAATCGTTGGTTATGAGGATCGAGAGAGAACTCACGCGGAGAACTCAAGTTCACAGTGACACGAACTGTTAAAAAATTTGAAGAAACCAAAAGTGTGAAAAAATCGTAGCTCCTCTGGTAAACATAGGACGGCAACAAATGTTGATAGGGCACTAAATATTTTGCTGGATATAGCCGAACGCCCACAGAATTCCAAAAGTCAGCTCTATACACACCATGATATCTCCAAGGCTCGTCGCACACTGGATCCGCTCCGATCAGCTCACATCAGATCCGATCGGATCCGCTCCTCTCAGCTCCGTCATATTTCCACATATTACATCCGCTCAGCTCCGTCACTTTACCACACAAACAATCCCCGCTCACCTCTCCAACGGAAGAGTTAAATATGTGCTGCTATCCTGGTTGCATAAATGCCTTAGCGCATATACGAAAACGTTATGCCCGCCATACACACAACGGTCCACATAACAGGTCTACCTGTGCAGGTTTGCCTGCGCAGGTAGACCGGAGCATGTGTGGGAATAGACCTGTGCAGTTTCTTAGACCGTAACGTGTATGGCGGGCATTAGTGTTGCGCCTGCATGAACCAGCCGCCAGCATCCGACCTCCGGCCTAGAATTCTCCACAAACTGAGGATAAGCTCCGCTCCGGAGAGCAGCGAAACGGAGCCAAACTGAGTTGAGCGGACGCAGTATGTGCGATTCTATTTAAATACATGGGTTTTATATTTTTCTGGGCTGAAAGGCTGAGCTGAGCGGACCCAGTGTGCGACAAGCCTAAAACGTCAGTGAGAAGAATATTAAAAAAGGAAAGGTTTTAAACCGTACAAAACCCATTTAGTTCAGAAATTATCTGAAGATGACTTTGACCGCAGGGTTGAATTTTCAGAAATAATATCTCAACTAATAAATGATAACGATAACTAAATTCCTTCAGACAACAGTTAATGGTGTAGACAACGACTTGAAACAACCAACAGGTAATCGTGGGCTTCCAGTTAAAATTGAACAAAAAGGCGTTGTTCTTGCCGATTATATGAACTAAGAACCTTAAACAAGAATCTTATAGCTCGAGAATCAGCTGTATATCCATGATCTGGTCTACAGGATTCCATTAATGTTTTAACATCGCATCCAGTAATCATGTTTCGTGAACTCCCACAGAAAACTTCTTCCAATTCTTCTGGTTGGAACATCCTCAGGTTTTTTATCGGGAAAACTGATTCAAAACATTCACGTAGAGACTGATTAACTAGGATTGACTAGGTTGCTATATTGATGGAGGTTGCGGATTGTTACGCTAGTCACATGACCGTTTTTTGATCAGTTCCACGTTATGGCCTGGTAAAACGAAATCTATGTCTAGGTTGACGATTGAACCACCATCAAACTCCAATGTATCAATCTGTGAATTCTTTTCAACTGTTGATAACTTCTTCTTCTTCTTCCTTTTTGTAAGGCATCTGCCTTGTTCTCTAATTTCTTAGAGTTGTAGCTGGGATGATGAATTCCAGCTTTCATACCAACGTATGGGTGGACGTCCTGGTGGTCTCCTGGATCTTGGGAGACCATTCCTTGCAATTTTCGGCAATCTGTTGTCGTCCATCCGTTCAACATGATCTCTCCACATCATCTCTCCATTCGCGATGATCTCTCAATTCGCGACGTCTGTTTCGGGACAATCTCACTATGTCTTGGATATCGCAAAGTTCTCGGATGTCTTCGTTTCTTTTGTGGTCCCTTAGTGTGTAGCCTGCTATGGATCTTAGGGACCTCATCTCTGCTGCACGGATAATCCTTTTTGTTGTGGAGTTTTCGGCTCTTGTTCTACAGCGTAGGTCATAACGGGTTTCATACAGGTCTTATATATGCGGACTTTGCTTTCAATGGACATGTGCTTGTTTCGCCATGTTGATACCTTGATCTGATAAAATAGCATCACGCTGCCTAACAATATCTTCCATTTTCCTTAAAAAAAAAATCATCAAATCGCCAAACTGGCGAGTCCTAAACTGTGTTCTTGTCCCAATAACCTTCGGTAGAACGTTCAAGAAAATGGCAAATCCAACATTCTTGAATCCATAACAGCTTTGGCCAAAAATTGAATTTACCCAACAATCGAAACTTAGTGTAACGGCAACGAGCCGTTACATTTTTTATTTCTTAGTTTTTCGAGGGCATTACAATAATTATCCAAATATTTTCGGACAATTTCCGAAAATATTTGATTAGGGTCGGTAATCCTCGAGCAGATTAAGAAATATTTGTACTTTTAGTTTTACGAGGGCATTTCCCAAATATTTTCGGACGGATTTCCAAAAATATTTTATTAGGGTCAATGGTGTAATCCCCGGGGAAATTACGACAAGATGTTTTTCCCAAGAGTCGGTAATCACCAAAGCGACAAATAGCCGAAAATAGAAAAAAAATCACCCCCAGATGAGGGACCGGTATACCTGGAGATAATATAAATACCTGGACCCCCGAATAAAGAAGACAGCTCGATCCAGACAGTTCAATCAACACAGTCAGGCGCAACCTACCAACGAGTCCAGTTCAGTCCAGCCAGTGGACCCATTCACATCGGTCCAGCCAGTGGACCCAGTCAACCAGACTCAGCTAGAAGTTCAGACAGTCAAGCTAGTTCGATCCAGACAGTTCAATCAACACAGTTAGGCTCATCCAGTCAACAGTTCGATCCACAAAGTTCCGTCCAGACAGTCAGGCGCAAACAGTCAGCAAGTCGACTCCAGTTCAGTTCAACAGTGAGGTGCAACCAACCAGATTGTTTGTATCTCTTGTACATTTGTATATATATATATATATATATATATATATATATATATATATATATATATATATATATATACATACATATATCGTCCATGTAAATAAATTCATCTGCAAACCGAGAGTGATACATTATTCTACTACGTGTACCACCACATTAGTTTTAGAATTGGTAATATGGCCAACTTTTGCACTGCTTGATAAAGGTGCAGGGAAAAGCCCTATAGCATTATGTACATATTCTCCAGTTGTTTCTGAAACCGTGCCTTAATTCCAAATCGCTTCTTTGTAACTCTTTTGAAACTAAAGTTGGGCAACCAAAGCGTAAAGTTGGGCCTAAGCCAGTTCCAACTTCATTTTCATGTTGCACTTCCAAAAGAGCCTTAGCCGAAGCCAAATCTAACATTATCTGCTCTGCTTGTTTAAGGATATCTTCCCTAGAAATAGTACGTTTCCTACTATGCAATCTCTGCGTTACACGTTCTTGTGAATCAGAACACGGTAATTCCGGTGACATATCCAACAAACTCTGTAAAGCTGTATCCCTATCAAATGACGTAGCGTGGAAGAGAAGCTGGTGAGTTTCGAACGGGAATAAGGCTAGCTACACACGTACCGTGTGGATGTGACCGTACCCGGTCCGGCACCGTGTTGGACATCTTACACCCATGCCGGATGGGTTTGTCCGGAACCGGCCCGGTGACCCACGAGGTCGAGCTACAAGCGGTGTATTTAATTGACTTCAGTACAAAATGTATCGCGAAAGGGTTATTTGTATGTAGTTACTTTATCGGCGGTTACTTCGCAAGAAAAAAAGCAAAGAAAACATTGGATGCACCCTATGGTTTTAGCAAGACCTCTGGTTGCGGCATTTTTTACATTGTTTAAGGAATTACAAGAACATGACGATTTCTTCAATTATTTCAATTAATTGATTGATTCTTCAATTATTTTCAAATATCTTCTTTTGCCTTCTTTCTATGAATTACATTACAAATTGAAGGACGTTCTTCAGCGTCAAAATACTGTGATGAGTGAAGACGGTAGACTGCCGGACCGGCATGAGTGCAAGCTTCAATATCCATCGCCCATATAGTTCCATCGCCCACCATAGCCGAGCCGGTACCCAGCAATCGGACGGCCAATGGAGGCCGGACGGTGACAACCCGACAAAATCAGTCGGCCCGGCGCCGGATGGACTCACCCGGCACGTCTGAACTCTTCCATGCTAGACTATATAACACCACACCCGCTGCCGGGCCGACGCCGGACACATCCACACGGTACGTGTGTAGCGAGCCTAAGAATGGACACATGGAAGCAATCGGATATAGTGTTACAATCATCGAATAGACACAACTATGGACTAGATACTGGCATCAAGTAAATCCACGCGAAAACATTGAAGTTCGTTCTAAATATCTGCAAAAGATAAATGTGTGGTCTGTGATATTAGATGGTATTATAATCGGCCCTTTTATTATAGATGGAACACTAACATCTGAAAAGTACCTGCGAATGTTACGAACACAAATCATTCCACGAATAAAAGAAATTTGACCTCACCCAAATAATAATGATCTCATCCACCCAGATGTCTGCTTTCAGAAAGATGGTGCACCCGCACATTTTGGTGAGGAAGTGCGCGAGTATTCAAATGTAACTTTTTCTAGAGGATGGATTGAAGCAAGACGATTCGAGTATACGTGGTCTGTTAGAAAAGTATCCGACCTTTAGCCGGTAAAAAAAACGGGCACACCTGGAGCGTTGGAAACCTACTCACCCTCAAAGTAGTCTCCTTGGGACTCCACACACTTCTGCCAGCGGTGCCGCCATTGTTGGGAGCATTCCGAAAAAGCCTCTTTCGGAATCGACTTTAGCTCGGCCGTCATTGCAGCCATAATGTCCTCATTGCGTTCCTTTCAATAGCCTCTTGACTTAAGGGAATTGCCAGAAGTCGCAGGGGGGGCATATCAGGAGAGTAAGGAGCCTGTCGAACCAGAGGAGTCTGGTTTTTCGCCAAAAAATTGTGAACCAAGTGCGAAGAATATGCTGGAGCATTGTCGTGATGGAGTTGCCAATTTCCTGATGACCACAACTCCAGTCGCTTGCGCCGCACAACATCACGTAGGACATCCCTACAGTACTCTTTGGTGATTGTTTGACCCTGTGGTGTGTACTCGTGGTGTACCATTCCGCGGGAGTCAAAGAAAGCAGTCAGCATCACTTTGAAGTTGCTGCGCACTTGGCGGGCCTTCTTTGGTCTTGGTGACGTGGAATGCTTCCACTGTGACGACTGGGATTTGATTTGATTTTTAACCAGTGATTATGGTGTTCATGAAGTCGGGGTCACTGTTTATGGAGTCCAGCATGTCCTGTGAGACTTCAATACGAACGTGTTTTTGCTCAGCTTCGGCACGAATTTCCCCGTCACTCTCTTCATTGCCAAATTTTCGGTCACAATGGAATGCGCCGAAAAAGTGCTGATGCCCACCTCTTCCGCAATTTCTCGGAAAGTCACACGACGGTCCCGCATCACCACAGCATTCACTTTGGTAATGGCGTGGTCATTTCGGCATGTTGATGGCCGACCAGAGCGTGGCTCGCTTTTCACCGATGTGCGACCGTCTTTAAACCGATTGTACCACTCCTTAATCTGTGTGATGCCCATAGCAACGTCACAGAAAGCCGTTTGAATGTTCCGAATGGTTTCCACCTGGTTGTCGCCCAGTTTCTGGCAAATTTGATGCAGTAGTGCTGCTCCAGTCGTTCCGTCATTTTACTTGCATTGAAAAACCGACGAGAGCACTACACACTACGTCACTCGAACACTGCTCGACAGCAACTGACGCATTTTCAGGCGGGAAAAAATTCAAAGTTCAAGTTCAGCTCATGCAAGCGCGCTTAATTCAAATCCATCAGGTTTTCGAAATAAAAAATATCAGGTCGGATACTTTTCTAACAGAGTAGTATATGATTCGACAAATTCGAGTATATTTGATAAATTTGAATTCAAACATCAAAGATTTAATTGGAGAATTCAATAACAGACCTAAAGATTTAGATTCCGTGGATCACCGTAGACACTGTGGATCATAATATACTGCTCAATAAACTTGAGAAATATGGGGTAAGAGGAATTCCTCTCGAATTATTTAGAAATTACCTAACGGACAGAACTCAGCAGACTAAAATATATAGCAGTACACAAGGCTCTGCCAAATCTACACCATTAACTATAAAAGTGGGTATACCGCAACGTAGTATATTAGGACCGCTTCTATTTACAATGTATCTAAATGATCTCCCAATGGCATTAAATTATTCTACAGATTTAATAAATTTTGCTGATGATACAACATTGTGAGTAGTTGGTAAATCGATGGAAGATGTCATTAACAATGCAAATACAGACTTTAAATTAGCTAAGATATGGTTCCAAATGAATAAACTGACAATCAACGAGAAAAAGACAAACTTGATGATATTCAGAACTAAAAGATCAACTAAAAATTGCCCGAACCAAGTGACCAAGGTGATGATAGCTTAAATGTTAGTAGAAGCGTAACACTTCTAGGAATAGAAATGTACTTATGTTGGGACGCTCATGTACAGAATCTGGCATCAAAACTAAATAAAACTACATATGCTCTACGTGTCTTACAAAAACATGTCAGCACAGAAGTACTAAAAATGGTCTACTATTCCAACTTTTACTCACATCTGCGGTTTGGAATTATTTTATGGGGATATGGGAAAAATACCTCCGAAATTTTCAGATTGCAGAAGCAGGCAATACGGATTATTTTCAAACTCAACTACCAAGAAACATGTAGAGGGTCTTTTGCTAAAATCTTGACCGTAGCAGGAGTCTACATTTATGAAGCACTCGTGTTCATTGTTAAACATAAGAACTTTTTTGGAGATTTCGAGAACTCTAATACGCATAATAGAAGAACGAATTCGGACTACATACTTCCCATCCACAATTTATCATTATTAGAAAAAGGCTCCTTCTACACCTGTATGAAGTTATACAATAAACTGCCCCAACACCTCAAGATTTTCAAAACTATCAAGGCATACAAACAACAAATTTTCAAATATGTTAATGAAATTGAACCTTACACAATCGAAGAGTTGTATGAATCATAATCGTTTAGTAAGACTATTTAGAAGATTTCTTTGTTTTTGTTTTAATTTGACATATTTCTTTTAGCTTTACTATGTATATATTATTTATGTTTAGCTTAACTATAGAAATAAATTTAATTTGATTTGATTCCAAAAATTAAATTTTTCCATTTCCATTAAACATTTCCATTAATAAATGGAAAATTGCAACAAATGGGTATTGGATTTAGTGATTATATTTCAAATTTACAATGTCAAATGACAAGAAAATAAATATTGTTTTATAAAATTTGTTTTGGCACGAATATTTTTAAAATTTTGACTTCTATAGTAAAATATATTGAAGGCAAACGAGATATGAAACAATATTTTTATAACTTTAGAACATTTGCGTTGTAAATTTTCATTAAAATACATCTGTTTTTATTAACCGCATGTAAATAATTAAAAAAGTAATAGGGATGTTTGTCGTACTTGACATAAACCATACATTTAACATGTGGTATTTTCTGTTTAATTTTTTTTAAATAATTAAAAATATATATATATATATATTTAAAGATATAAATTAAGTTAATAAACTTTCCGCCATTTGTTTATAATAATCGAAAAGAAACGTATACGATGATAGGCAAGATTTTTTGTTAACAGTTTGTAGCCAAGATGTTGTTTCATATTTTTCATAACTTAATTAAACATCTTAATGTTTTGACAGATTTATCACATTTTGTGATGACATTTTAACTAAGCTAAAAAGTGACACATATTTTGATATTTCCACAAATTTGTAACAGATTTTACAAAAAAAAGAAACAATTTTGATTTGTAAATTTGTTTTGTTGAATAGATTTTACGATATTTCACGAATGATTGTAATTGTTGTCGAGAGGGAAAGTGATGTTTGAAATTTACATATTATGTAAACGTCAATTCTAACAACCACAATTTCATTTTTATTGATGTTTTTGTTATGATCGATAAATTTCAACAAAACGTCTGTAATGATAGAATAATAAATATCGAAACAGTTCGGTATTAGTTGTTGAATTATGAAGAAATAATGTAGTTAAAACTGTCAAACTAGAAATGTCATATGTCAAAGGAGACATTGAAGAAAATTATAGCATTTACAAATTACTTTAGTATCCATAAACAGCAGAGAAAATTATAGATGATTCAAGAGTTTAAAGAGCCAAGATAATTCCATAGATTTATAATCTATCTATTTCCTCCAATAAATACGCGTTTATATAGAAAATATAGAATGATCAGATAGATATTTTTTCCGTCGACATCGAATAACCGTTTATCAACCATAATGGCTCACTATAATACTATCACCGATAATAACACTAAATCCCCAACAACAAAACCTAAAATTACAGCGAACAACAAAAAAATACTTTCCCTAATCGATTCTTCCAGTGTTATTATATCGAGACAATAGTCGAGACCGTGTTTGGTATTCGTATTTTATAAAATCCAGACGACGGACCGAGAATAGAAGGAACGAAATAGAAAATATTTTTCACATGTACTAACTTATTCCAGCGTGCGTGATCCGACTGATGTATGTGATGAAACTGTGTTGCGATGTATAATTATACCCGGTGGATATAGATAATGTACTATAAAATATTCCTGAGGAGTTGGTCCGACCGCCCGAGACCCATCGGGCGCGATGACCTCAAAAACATTTTTACTTTTCTTTAGAAAAGAAATTTTATAATAAAATAGACACATGGAATAAAGCGAAATAATGTTAATTTAGGATAATTCATTTATGCAAATTCCAAGAAAATTAATAATAAAATTGTTCAAATAGTTTAAGTTGTTAATAAATAATGTAGGCAATTACAATTTATAACAGTTGGTGTTGCTGATATCATTTTAAGTTGGTAACTATGTGAAGCGCGAATTTCAATTATTGAATATACAATTGAAAGCATTTTGGAAAATTCATATACCAGTAGAAAAACAATTTATGTTTATTTGATATTTATGTTCATTTTAGTTTCTAGATAAGAGTAGATTAGCAAGTTTAAGCAAACGTGATAACGATTCAATGGTCTTATATTTTTGATAAAATTATTTTTTGGATGACAGATTTGTTTTTAAATATTTATTTTCCTTATAATGAATATGAAGCAAAAGCATATCGATGAAAATATTTTGGTTGAAAACGATGTGAACTAATTTTATCAAACGCAAAACGCTTTGTAAACATTTCCCAGGACTAGGCGCCGCGGTATTAAATCATAAACATTCGCAATGTCATTCTAAGGATTTGGACTAATGAAAAAGCTGCTGAATTAATTTTTTTCTGGGAAAAAGTTTACATAACAAAATTGTGGATGTTATAAAATAAGGAGTCATTAAACGGACGGCGAAAATGTTTTATTCCTGTTATAAAGTAATCTTTCGTATTTTTAATTGATATTTAATTTAGGAAAAACATTTATATCATCGTAAAGTGTCAGTTCCAATTACTGAAAGGTAACATAAAAACTAAATTTTTGATAGAGTACTCAACAGTAATAGAGTTTTATAACTGTCAGAAAAGACACTTTGAACCAAAACGGTTACGTAGAAATATGGGACGTCATACGTCAGATTTATGTCAAAAAATTTCCTACTCAAATTATTAGATTTTAAAATTTGTGAAATTAAAAAATTTGTAAAAGTTGGTGCATATATATGTTACCGTGAATGACCGAAATTGGAGAATGTCGGCTTTCACCGGTGAAAGTCAACACATACCAAATACGTCGGTGAAAGATCGAATATTTCATTACATTGTTGTACATTCGGACCCTCACCGGTGTATGTCGACAATCACAGATACGCTCTGTCGAAGGTCCAAAATGGAGATGCCGACAGAAAGGTGACTCGCTGGCTCTTTCCCGCCAAATCCTTTGTTCTGCTGAGAGTCAATCAGCTTTATCAGTCTAATGTTGCAATAAATAAGATTTGAATTACATAATTAACCCCTTGACATACGAATAAAATGCGCGTTCACGTGTTCATATACATGTGATCTTATAAAATATACATGTCGTCTTAAAGACGTCATTGTATGTTAAGTAATTTTTTTATTACCATTATTTTCGTTTCTCATTTAGAATTTACTGTGGGTTTTAAATTATTGGTCACTCCTCTCAGGAGGAGAGGCAAAAGAGTTAAATAGCGACTGAATTACGGAGACGAAAATATAAATCTCCGACATGTTCAACATTCACCATTAGTGCATAGTGAATGTCGATATTCACCGGTGTAAGTCAGAAATAAGGGTATTTAGCAAATATTTCGGACGTACACCAAGCGACTATGTGAATGTTGACATTCACCGGTGAAAGTCGACATTCACCAAATTTCGGTCTTTCACGGTCATACACAAGCGTCTTTCAGATGTTCTTAATTTTATTTGCATATAATTTCCCGTTTAAATTTCATGGAGGTACAAATTAGTGACCTGCTAATTGTTTTGAGCAGTGTATAATGATGGGTGATATTTTAACCGTTTGGATTTTGAAAATCGAAAAATACACAGAAAATTTGCAAAAGTGTTTCAAACATTTATTTGGGCCGATAAATGCCTCCCTATAGATATCAGATAGATTTCATACTTGTAAAGCAGAGGTTTAGGGGCAGTGTGAAAGACACCAAGACTATGCCAGCTGCCGATATAGATTCGGATCACAACCTTCTGGTTGCAGACATCAGTACAAGGTTGAAGAGGATCAGACAGTGTGGGAAGAGAAAGCAGAGATGGGACTTGGAGAAGCTAAGAGAGAAGAATGAGGCAATAAGAGAATCCTTAGAGAATGTCTTTAGTGAATTGAGAGAGGAAAATGTAAATACAAGTGCAGAAGAACAGTGGAGAAATATTAAACTGGCCTTGTTGAATACTTTAGAGAGTAAAGTCAGAAAGTAAAGGGAGGGAAGCAAAAAGAGCGAGGAAACTCTGGATCACCAATGAGATCCTGGAGAAGATAGAGGAAAGGAGGAAATGTAAAAATGTGAACGTATCGGAATACAGAAGACTTGAACAATGCACTCAGGAGAGTAACAGACAAAGCGAAGGAAAAATACCTAGAAGAAATGTGTGAAGAAATAGAGGAACTACAAAGGAGAGGAAGGTACGACCTGATGTATCAGAAAACGAAGCAGTTGGGAGGGAGTGAGAATAAAGGAGTAAGGAACTTCGGAATAGAAAACTCTAAAGGACAAATGGAGACAGAACAAGGGGAGATGCTGAAAATATGGGAGGAATACGTAAAAGAACTCTACGATATGAAACACCGCCCGCAAGTAATTAAAATAGAGACAGAGGAAACGGTTGATGAAGACGAAAAAGGGCCCAGCATATTGAAAACAGAAGTAGAGAAGGCAATTAAGGACATGAAGAAGAGGAAAGCTACAGGAAAAGACGACATACCAGTGGATTTGCTGAAGGAAATAACGGAGATGGAGGTTTGAAAGCGTTGACACAACTCATCAACAAAATCTACGAAACTGGGGAATGGTCTAAAGACTTTTTAGATGTCACAATGGTTGCTCTAGAAAAGAAACAGCAAACCAAGAAATGTAGTGACTACAGAACAATTAGTTTGATCTCACACGTGGCGAGGATCATTGCAAAAATACTCAATGGACGGATAGAACATAAAATCGAAGAAGTAATGGAAGATGATCAGTTTGGATTTAGGAAAAGAAAAGGAACTAGGGACGCCATAGGCATGATGAGGATATTGTCGGAGAGAGTTTTGACTGTTAACGAAGAAGTCTGCGTGTGTTTTGTAGATTGGCAGAAGGCCTTCAATAGAGTTAACTGGACAAAATTGATGAATATTCTTAAGGAGATTGGTGTCAACTGGAGAGACCGGAGACTAATTTCCAATCTGTACATAAGACAAAGAGTAAAAGTACAATTGAACTACAGAGAAACAAACAGCGTAGAAATAGGAAGAGGAGTCAGACAAGGATGTTGTCTATCGCCGAGTCTCTTCAATTTGTATGGTGAATGGCTGGCGAGAGAAGCTTTGAAAGGATGTGGAAATTTCAAGATAGGGTAACGCCTCATCAACACCATCAAATCTTCCATTACTTCTTCGATTTTATGTTCTATCCGTCCATTGAGTATTTTTGCAATGATCTTCGCCACGTGTGAGATCAAACTAAATGCAGATGACCTGGTAGTACTCGCAAAGAACCAAAGACAACTACAACACATGATGAACCGGCTGGTGGAAACTGGAAGGAAATATGGCATGGAAATTAACAAGGAAAAATTTAAAGTGATGAGGATATCAAAAAGGGAAAAACCTTTGAAGATAACAGTCGACAATCAAGAACTGGAGAGTGTAAAACAGTGCAAGTACTTGGGAAGCCTGCTGACAAAGGATGCATACTGCACAAATGAAATTCGAGCAAGAATCGCCATGGCCAAAGCTGCATTCAACAAGAAGAGGACTCTACTGACCAGCAAGTTAAGCTTGGAACTAAGGAAGAAACTGGAGAAGTGCTACATATGGAGCATTGCACTGTACGGAGCAGAGACGTGGACCATGAGGAAAAGGGAGAAAAAATACCTCGAAAGTTTTGAAACGTGGTGTTGGAGGAGAATAGAAAATATCAAGTGGACAGATAGGGTGACAAACGAGGAGGTACTAAGAAGGGTAGGAGAAAAGAGAATTATTCTAAATACAATTCTCCAGAGGAAGGCCAACTGGATCGGACATATAATTAGACATGAGGGGCTCATACATGACGTCATTGAAGGGAAGATTAAAGGAACTGCAGGTCGAGGAAGAAGAAGAATACAACATCTGGATGACATGAAAGAAAGGAGGAGATACAGCAGGCTAAAGAAAGAAGCTGAGGACAGGGAACGTTGGAGGTAGAAATTCTCCGTACAAAGACAAGGACCTGCCACTAGGCAGAATACTGTATAATAATAAGAAATGCCTGCCATTTAATTTTTAATGATTATTTCATGTAAATGTTGTCCGCGACTACGCCGTAGGTCGTCCATCCATGAGCTCCAATTTTGGCATAGGTTTTCCAGCATTTCGGACGGTGTCTCACCAATGGCAGCTGCAATGTATTCTTCCAGGGCTGGAATTGTGGTTGGCTTGTCGCTGTATACGAGAGACTTATACAAAAAATAGTCTTGTGGGGTCAAATCGCATGATGTTGGCGGCCTATGGACTGCTCCAAAACGTTAGATTAATTGCTCACCAAACTAGCCTCTCCATAGGTTCATGGTATCGCGTGCCCTGTGGCATGTGGCACCGTTCTGCTAAAACCACATGTCAACCAAGTCCAATTCTTCCATTTTGGGCAAAAAAAGTCGATAATCATCGCACGGTACCTTGCTCCATTGAGTGTAACGTTGCGATTTTCATCGTTCTTGAAGAAGTACGGTCCAATGATGCCGCCTATCTAAAAAGATACAAACCAATACCTTCCAACAATACGATTTGATGAAGGAAACTTCGAAGTGCAACATTCAATTAGGCTCCTTGGGCTTCATATAGATCAATCGCTCAATTGGACTACACATATTCATCGTGTCAGAAAGTCAGACTCTTTGTGACACGATGAATATGTGGCAGTTTATATGGCATACAAGGCAGTTTTTGCTATATGGACACAGGAGCGCTTAGGATGGTGAATTTCGCCACATTCCACTCCCATTTAAGATTTGGTATAATGTTCTGGGGAAATAACATCCACATAAAGCGTTTGGACCGTGTCTCACAAAAATCAAATTTTCCAGTTTTAAAACAGGGCTGGTCTAATCAATTACCTGTTAGCGCTGCTCGCGTCTCCACTACGTGTGAGCGTCCTTCCGGCGCCTTTTTTAAGGGAGGAGATGGGGATAATAAGCGGAGGGATTCCCTTAAAATTGTTGTCTTCCAGACTTTGGATGCCGCTTCAGCCCTTTGGACTCGTGATTACACCCATGGTTAACTTGACTTAAATCGATAAACTTAAAGATGCGTGCACGTGTCGGTCGAGCATCGTTCGCGCTTCGATTCTTGTCTTTTCGCTTCTCAAACTCGAAGCATACTCTCCGAATGATATAAATTCGCGAAGTAAATTGATAAGTAAATTGCGCGATTTTGGCACAGGTCGATACACCTTTCTCCTCTTGTTAATCGGTGCCCGAAATCGATTCAAATGTGGAATTAAAAATACAGGTTTATTAAAATTGGCGCGAACATAAAGAATGTATTTGGAATTCGGAGAGAAGCTATTCATATTCTGAATAATTTACAATATAGAGACTGAAAGAAACTGCACCAAACATTGGCAGCTCTTGAACTGCCTCTGGCTGCTCTTCACACCAAATTCGGCAAATCAGTTTGTTGACGTACCCATTGAGCCAGAAATAAGACAGAAGAATGGATCTTCATCCAACTTTCCTAAGGCCCAATCACCAAACAAACGATGTTGTGATACGTCACCTGGCTTCAGCTCTTGCAGCAGTTGTATTTTGTATGGTTTTAAATCGAGGTCTTTACCTGAAATCTTCCAGGTGGTCGAATAACAAAAGCCCAATTGTTGACAACGGCGACGAATTGATATATTGCGATTTTCATTGACACTGGCCGATACAGAAGCAATATTTTCGGTACACACTTTTCGTATACGGGTTGGTGGATTAATGTCCAATAATGTGAAACTGGTGCGAAATTTGGTCACAACAGCCGCTTATGACGACCATAAAATAGACATAATTTACGAAACACATTTCTCACACAGCACGAATTTATATTATTTTATAAAATTCAATGATATGCAAGCAAGTTGTTCGTTTGTTAGTCTCTCTATTCATGGCGAAATGGCAAACCTGACTGAGCATTTTTGATATTGCCATATGTCACGAATCTGTTTTTATTACTCTTGTGGGATAAGTACTATATTGGCGCCCGTTTTTTAGTGCGACAAATGGCTGTTTGTCAACTCAATTATTACTACATAACTTAAATGCAAATATTCAATAAAAATCGCTACATTAAGTTACATTTAAAAAGAAACAATTGAATAAATAAAATAAACACAATCAAAACTTCAATACTAAAAAAGTGACATTAACAAAGTTGACATTTTTCCATTACAAAATAAAAATTAAAGAAAACGTTTTAGAGTGAGTGTAGATGGTGATACAATTGAAAAAGAAAAATCTTCATTTTTTATCCTATATTTCGGGTGGCCCCTGTATCCCAAACATGTTAGATAAGTCCCCTCGCATGAGTAATAAAAAATATTATCTGCAACTCGTGCGGTATTGGCAATTGCCCTCTCGAGGGAATGAGCGCAATCACTTCGTTCGTGCGCCCAATTTCGCTTCTCGCTTATTGAAGACTTTTGTAATTGAGAAAAAATAATAATAACTATCAAAATGTATAATTTGACGTTTTGGTAAACTAAGAAAAATTAAACGTCACAAAATATGCAATAAACTTTAAATATTATAGGAAAAACTGCAATTCACAAATTTGTCCATTAAAGGCCGATTCTCATATACGCGACACTCAGCTACGCGACGTCACGCGGCATCTCCTGTCAAATAATGATTACATTGTTTTAAATAGGCACCCTCTCACTATGGCTACGCGATGTGCCCATTTAAAACAATGTAATCATTATTTGACAGGCGATGTCGCACGACGTCGCGTAGCTGAGTGTCGCGTATATGAGAATCGGCCTTCAATGCACAAATTTGTGAATTGCATTTTTTCCTATAATATTTAAAGTTTATTGCATATTTTGTGACGTAGAATTTTTCTTAGTTTACCAAAACGTCAAATTATACATTTTGATAGTTTTTATTATTTTTCTTTTCAATTACAAAAAAGTCTTGAATAATCCAAAAAGTTATCAATAATACATCACGGTGATTTTTTTTCTATTTGGTTTTTCAGTGTAAAAATAGTATATTGTGCAACTAGGGCGGTAAATTGTCAATTGCCTATGAGAGCGAAATTGGGCGCACGAACGAAGTGATTGCGCTCATTCGCTCGAGAGAGCAATTGACAATACCGCACAATATCGACTTTAACTATAATATTTAACATATAAACAAATTATCGTGTAAATATTTTCAATAAAAATGATGATGTGAAAAAATATATAAATTACGAAATAATCATTTTCACATTTATCCAATCATCTTTAAAAATAAGTGTTGATCGTTTCATCATCAACGTAAACACGCGTAGAACATTTATTAAATTAGAAAAAAAAATCTAAACGATAAAATGATAGATGTGTATATTAAGTGCCTTTCCACCCACTCTGCAATTAGTAAGCTCTACTCTTGGCCATAGACGAAAACATATCTACATATTTATCATCAATTTCGGTGTGAAACGGTTCGTTACAGTGAAATAAATGGTTACGTATAAATCAGTTCTCTAATTACTTGATCTAATTGGTGGAGTGATTAGAAGAACAATTCGTTCCGTCTGTCTGTACGGAACAAGTTCGGGTGGAGAATATTGATGGGCGGTAAATGTTGGTTCTCACAGTGTCCTGAGTAAGAGTAGGTGGAATTATGGTGCGTGCAACTTGGTGTCGACACTTTGGACCTCAGGGTGTCTCGACCACCTATTTGTCCAAGAAATCTGTCTGTCTAGTCTTTTTCAATATAAACGTGTTTGGCCAGTTTCAACAAAAAAACTCAACAATCCAAGTATATAAAGAACAAATCATGTTTTAAATTTCAAAAAAAAAAATTTCCTACTCTTTATTAAAATCAGTATAATGCGATATATTTCAAATTCAAATTTAATTTATTAATCTATAGATGTAATAGTTATACATATTAGACAGGTCAAAGTTAGAATACATAAGCACATTAAAAAAATTAATATTAGACATCATTAAAAAAATCACTGACAATATAATAGCATTTATATAGGAGGTAAGTTTTAAGGCGTATTCGGAAACTTCTATAACTGGCTAACTCCTTATTAGCCAACGGTAACTGGTTATCGATTTGAATACCTATTCGATTAGGAGCACCTTTGCAAATAGTGAGATTACTTTTCACCTGTCTTAGGTTCAAATAATTTCTGGTATCATATCCATAGCGGTCAACTCTTACTCCAATTACATTCCTATTTTTAAAAATATGGCATGCTAACTCCCATATATAAATACATGGAACGGTGAGGATTTTAAGATTTTTAAAGTATGATCTGCAAGAGGTGGTCTTGTGATGCCTGCTATTGTTCGTATTACCCTTTTTTGAACAAGAAATAGTCGTTGACTAAGTGAAGCAGCTCCACAGACTAAAATGCCATAAGCCAGAACCGAATGGATTTCGGCAAGCTATACGCTGAGAAGAACATCTTCACCCACCGTTTGTCTTACTTTTCTTAACAGATACGACTTACTGTGCAGCTTATGAATTATTACATCAGTGGTTGCAGTCCATGTCAGGTATATACCTAGAAATTTGACTTTTTCGTGGCGAGTTAGCTTGCAGTTGCCAATTTTGAGAGGAATGTCATCAGTGGGATTTCTTCGACTGCATTGAAAAATAACATAGCTTGTTTTTCCAATATTGAGGTGTAAGTTATTGGCACGGAACCATGTATATAGTTTTAACAGGATAAAGTTCAGTTGTGTTGCCGTTGCTTCAAGTGAACGTTCCGAAACTAAGATACTCGAATCATCCGCATACAGGGTGCAGTGATAAGGGTGCAGGGTGCAGTAATAATATCGTTTTTAGTTAAATGTAATATAATAAACTTCGAACAACATGGCTTTATTAGAGGTCGGAGCATAGAAACTGTCTGCTACCAATTCATAAATGCAATATCAGTGAATCTATAAGAGTGTAATATTCCATCCTGTATGTTGAAAAACCTGTCAAAGACATATGATTTAGTGGACATTACCTGCTGTAAGAGAAACTGTATAAATATTTAAAAGGGGCGTTTGCTCTTGATAAGGTAATAGTATATTGCGTAACGAGAGTTTTAAGAAGCATATTACGTTCGAGCGGAACAGTTATGAACCGCGTAGCGGGGAGTGCGTAATTCCATGAGTACGTAATTGCCTTACAACTCGAGTTATGCACTATACTTTATCTAAGACCACACTTTCTGTTTAATAAGAAAAATATGTTTGATGTAACAAATTTATTTCTTATTAGGTTATGTTTATTTAATTATCGATATTTAACATTATAATAAACAGTTGTATTTTCATATATAACTGTTACTCGACATTATTTAACTTGATTTAAATGAAAAGAAATACATTCTTAATGGTTACATACCTTATTATTTAGTACATATTTGAGTTAAACTGGAGTAAGATTGCTCATAGATATAGGCAACCCAATGTACGCAATGTCAATTTTCGTTAGTTTGAATTGTGGCACGGGGAGACGCTGAACGTATGAGCACGTAATAGCAGCTCTCAACCAATCATCGAATCGTAAAACAAACGCACAACGTGTGTGTTATCAATTATAACTTATCATTAATCGCAGACTGTTGCGTACGTATTTGTTATGATGTATTTACATAGTCCACGAACTGTACAATAATAGGCATGTACAATAGTGGTCGTAGATAAAATCATTTTTACACGATAGAGAAGAGACTAGAAAGTTTCATACTCCGCACGGGTTACTTTATTTTTCTTCATGAATTGTCAACATGGGTATCCATCAAGGAAGTACGATTGAGCCTCTGTTATTCACAATATTCATTAATGATCTACACCAAACGCCGATTGCTCAAGAGCATTTGATGGTTAACTCTGCAGACGACACATCCTTATTCATTATCAACAAGACCGTAGATGGTATTATTTCAAATACGAGTAGGATGATGTCGTCAATGATATCATGGTATCTGGTCAATAAATTCATAATAAATAAGGATAAAATTCAAATTATAATGTTTCAAACTAAAAGAGATACAAACCAATACCTTCCAACAATACGAATTGATGAAAGAAACCTCGAAGTGCAACAACATTCAATTAGGCTCCTTGGACTTCATATAGTTGCATCGCTCGATTGGACTACACATATTCATCGTGTCACAAAGAGTCTGAACTAGGCGATTTTTGCGATGAGGTTGTTTGAGCTATATGGACACAGGAGCTTTTAGGATGGTGTATTCCGCCACATTCCACTCCCATTTAAGATTTGGTATAAAGTTCTGGTGAAATAGCATCCACATTGTCTTTAGAATTCGGAAACAAGCTATTCGTATTCTGAATAATTTACAATATAGAGAATCCAGTAGAGATAAGTTCAAAGCAACCAACATTTTAACCACCACGAGACATATATGTATGAATCTATACTTTTCATTGTAAGACATAGGCACTTATTCGTGAGTTTTAACAACCTTAACGAAAGAATAATAAGATTTTGTAAGGAAGACTTTCAGCTCCCTTACCATAGATTGACGCTTACAGAAAAAAATCCACCATATGCAATATGGATTTGTACACCATGCCACCAAGATAAATTAAACAATTAGTGAATTTTGGACCTGTTGTTGTAGTGAGTTTTGAACCTGTTCAAAAAGGAACTGGAAGTGTGGTGGTGGCTCAGATAGCCAAGCACTTGGCCTTTGAGTCAGACAGATGGGGTTCAAATCTCCACATAACCAAAGCCGCAAAAATTAAAAACTAAAGATTGCAACCCATCACACTCAATTCCCCAATCCAGCTTAGGCAACCGTGGGGTCTCAATTGCCTAACACCTTCTCTAGAAATTTGTCGTTCGGATTCGACGTTTAACTGTAGGTCCCCCATATTCAAATCTTAGTGCTGAGGTTGGATATATGGCATCACACGAGATAGGGCTTCACACGAGAACAATATTTTTCTCGTCTCGTCTTGTCTCTTCTCGTAAAAGCGAGACGAGAACGAGACGAGGCCGCATGTGGTCTCACTCTCGCGAGAGCGAGAATGTATGTGGTCTCGCTCTCGCTCTCGCGAGAACGTATGTGGTCTCGCTCTGGCGAGAGTGAGAGCACATGTGGTCTCGTTCTCGCGAGACACAATAGTCTCGTTTCTGATCCCCGTCATACTTCTTCTTCAATCTTTGATTCTAATACGGGCAGCTGTAATATTTTCTTGCATAAATTTGAACTGCGGGCTCGGGCAAGTTACATTTCAATATATAACAATTAAAAGAGTAGATTTCGTAATATGAAATAGATGTCGTAGACAATTTCAAATTTTGTTCGTTTTTGTTATTAATTTTAAATCGTCAACAACATAGAAGGTTTATATAAACAGACATTTATGATGTGTTATCGCTACATTTTCATGTGGGTGGAAAATTAGAAGATATTAATAGTAACCAAATACAAAATGTATGTAAAGAGACAGTAATTAGTTTACAATAAAATGAATGATTACTTCGTTTTGGACTATCTTAACAATAAGTTCTAGCAAAAACGATATTTGGCGAGATTAGACGAGACAAACGGTAACGAGAGCGAGACGAGACAAACGGTTACTAGAGCGAGAGCGAGACGAGACAAACGGTTACGAGCGCGAGACGAGACTAACGGTTACAAGAGCCAGAGCGAGACGGGACTAACGGGTCCTAGAGCGAGAGCGAGACTGAGACGAGAGTAATTTTTTACACAACAAACGAGAGCGAGATGAGATTTTTGAAACTCTCGCCCTATCTCGTCTCGTGTGAAGCCCTAGGCAGAGAAGAGGCCGGTGCCCCAGCGGTGGTGCATAAAGGCTGATGATGACGAAGATGATGAAAAAGTAACTATATAAACTCCTAATTGATATAAAACTATATAATTTCGGGGAATTCTTCTTAGAGGTCAACAAAGTTAATTACCATGCACATGCTAAATAAACATCACGGCTTCACATTTCATTGACACATTTTATTTAGAATATTTCATATCCTTAAATAATGAAATAAACTTATTTGATTTGATTTGAACGACGGTGTTCCCAGGTTTAATTTATTGAATCTAGATCTTTAGGTTCTTTATTGAATTTTCTAATTATATCTTTCATTTGTGCGTTCAAATTTGTTAAAATATTTTCAAATCAAAGACAATTTAAAGAAAAAAAAAATCTGATTCCTGTCATTTCACATTGTTACCAACTTGAAATGTAATCATTAATACCAACTGTTATTTATTACTTGCATTAATATAGAGCTTTAATCATGGACCTATGAATACTAGAGACGGAGTGTAAAGTAAGGGGCGAGGGGACTGGCATTGCTGCGGGGGAAATGGTCGCCATATTGGTATGGTCAATTTGGAGGTTATTTTAACTAACAGAACTTTATTGTATGGAAATCGCATGGAATATGTTATTTTCTGACCGGGGGGTTGACCATAACAATATGGCGAACTCCCCCCCCCCCCTCCACCGAATTAGGGCTGCACTCGTTTGAAATTGTAATTGTATTGTGTAAATTGAAATTGTAATGTGTTGGCCGCTTTAATAGATGGCACTGGGACAAGGAATCTCAAATTATTAAGTGTTTTGTAGATTACACACATACATATATCTAAAGTTTATTGTTTATGTCGCCGTTGTGTATATATATATATATATATATATATATATATATAAACACTAAATAATTTCAGATTCCTTGTCCCAGTGCCATCTATTAAAGCGGCCAACACATTACAATTTCACTTGCGACCGATAGAGTGCAGCACTAATTCAGGGGGCGTTCGCCATATTGGTATGGTCAACCTCCCCCCCCCCCCCTTTTACGCCCTCCTTGAATTCATATTCAGGAACCTCCGTTAGTTTACTTTTTTTACTCCAAGATCTTGGACATGATTGGCCAATTTTTCTTATTTTTATCGTCGCTTTCTAAGTCTAACCCTAACTTATGCTTTACAGCAATATAAGGTTCTTCCAATTCAATATTATCAGTAATGTTAGGTACATCACATTGCCATTCGACCCCCATTGCCAAGTCAAACTCATCTAATCGGCTCTCCAACTCTAATTCGGACACTTCTAAATTGACTTCTGGCATGTCTACATCATTAGGATCCCCATATTCTGATTCTACATCAGTCAACTCACCAACATTTTCTTCAGGTAGAGGCTCAAATAACAGTTGTTCAATAGCATCAGTGTCACTAAACTTATAAAGTTCTATAAACCTATAATGCTGGTATATTAGTTGTCATTTTATACATATAAAACAAAATAATTCCACAAAAAAATAACTTATCAAATTCAGCACAATGCCAACAAAAATAACCAAGATCAAGTAGCTAACTAGCCCAACGGTACTTCTAAGTCCACTTTATTTTTTAATGATTTTATTCACTAAAAACTATTATAGTCTAATAAAATTGCATTCATTATCAACTATAAACATGGATAAGTTTAAATAAAACAAAATCATTCAATAATTTGATTAATTTTACAATAAAACACAAAAGAAAATCAACACACTGTATAACCTACAATAGCTTCACAACACGATTTATTTGGATAAGATTTGATAACAACCAGCACTACCAACATCAAAACTGAATATTTCTCGTATGAATAAAAGGGTACTATTAGGTACCGATGGGTGGGTTTGATGCTTATGTGAGGAATACAAATTTTATAGTACTTCAAAATTAGTGGTACTCCAGAGTACTAACGGTCAATAAAGGACGTTCAGCTTTGGACAGGCCTGGGCAACTAAGGGTTAAATGGATAGCCATCTGTGGACGCGTTTCGAGATTTATCTCTCATCAGCACAGCTTTGCTTCCATGAACAATAATTTGTAAACCACTCACTTGAAAACCCATGTGGCGTTTAGGGTTAGATGTTTATAATTTTGACATTTTGTGAGATAGATGAACTTAGCAGGTTATGTATTGAACTGATAAAATAGAATTGGTCCAAACCATCCTACGTTATAGCAAATCATATATCAAATATCAAATATATATGTATATATATATACATATATATATATATATATATATATATATATATATATATATATATATATATATATATATATATATAACATCAATATATGAAATCAAACTTAAAACAAACGGAACACAGCCTAAATATATAAATATATTCAGCCTTTCCGGAGCTCTATAACAATTATTGAGTCTTTTTAGGACTACCAAAACAAATGTCATATGAAATTTGTCTCACAAAAATGTCAAAATTATAAACATCTAACCCTAAATACCACATGGGTTTTCAAGTGAGTGGTTTACAAATTATTGCTCATGGAAGCAAAGCTGTGCTGAGTTTCGAGAGATAAATCTCGAAACGCGTCCACATATGGCTATGCCCTTAAGGTAACGGAAAGACATGATCTTAAAAACAATGTTATTTGTATGGTTTTTGTTGAGTGCCACGAAGGTGGACTGAAAGCTATAAAATAAATTACAAATTTGATTTGAAATTTGTTTTGATAGTCCTAAAAATACTCAATAATTGTTATAGAGCTCCGGAAAGGCTGAATATATTTATACATTCAGGCTGTGTTCCGTTTGTTTGACACTCCCCGCGCTCTAACACTCCGCACCTAGTATTCATAAGTCCATTATCCATTTAGTAAACCTTTTTACGGTTAGTTTAGCGCATGCGCGTCCGCCATATTTAGAAGGCGGGTGTATGAAACTTTCGGCCACATTTTGTTATTTTCACTGGTTATACGTCAACGGGTTGTGCCTGAAAAACATGACGGATATTGACATATGCGCACAAATGAATGAAAAGGTCTATTCGATGAATCTAGAACCATATTGTCTTCTGCATTCAATTATTTGAATATATCTTTAATTTTTGCTTTCAAACATGTCTAGATAAATCTTTATTAACATTTTTTTTTCTTGCATTATAACCTATAAAAATGGCACAAACTTATTAAAGCGAAATATAGCTTCAAAATATAAATTTATTCAACCTGTTCGTAACTCTACAATATTAAGTCTTATTAAGACTATGAACAAATCTCATGTTAAAACAAATACTTCCTGGCTAATATCACACAGAAAATTGAATTATACAACAGAGATTTGCATGTTGTTATTAGTCCCAGTACATTTTCATGGCGCTAACAGAATTAGCAAAATAACGTTGTTTTTAAGATCACTTCTTTGTATTTAAATTAAGTGAATGCTATCTGCAGAAGCGTTTCGAGATTTATCTCTCATCAGTGCAGCATTGCTTTTTGGAATTATAAATTGGAATACACTTACATTAGCTTAAACACCGCGTACATGACTGGCGAGGTTAGGTTTTGATTTGACATTTGTGTAGAAAGACATGAACTTAGTTTCGGTTATTGATTTAAATGATAATTGAATATTGGTGAAACCTTACTAATTATTGATACAATCATACAAACATATTGAAGCGAAATATAACTTTTAAACCTGGCAATCAATTGATTTTTTGACAAAAATGGCAATTAATTGGTTATAATTTTGATATATACTGTGATATGTCAAAATTATTAGCCAGCATAAATTACGTTTCTATTAATTTAAAAAGTAAATAACGATATAATTGAATATTAACAACAATTGGTACATAAGTGTTACCAACCAGAGTCCTGTTTCGTTTAAAATGTGTTTATATCTGTTTATTTGATGTTTGTAAGAAGTAGATTTGTTTGTGATAGAATTTAGCGATGTAAAGTATTTGGTTTCCTACTTCGTCTCGATATTTTCCCATAAATTATTAAATTTAAAAAAGCAATTGGCATATATAATAATCTTCGAAGAGCAGTTTGGGGGTGTGCGAGGATGGAGATTATAGTATAGCGAACCTTCCCACAGTCGTGCTTCCTTCTGGCACTCGCCAAGCGCACGAAGCAAAACGTTTTTGACTTGTTGCCAACTCACCAGGACTACTTGTTTACCATTACAAAACATTTACAAGAACAACAAAAATCATGTTAAGTTTTTTTTTTTGTTTGAAATTGCAATCTCATTCTTTTATTTGGAATGCTGTATTGGGAAATTACGATTTTTAAATGGGTTTAGAAGAAATGCAAATCTGAGGATCTTGAGAGCGCCGGGTCGAAGTCGACACAGTCGACCAAGCAACGTGTACAATAAAATGGAAAGGAAAGTGCCAGATAACTGATAACTACGGGCATTCTGTCGATCGTCATGTTTCGATATCGTTTTTATAAATACTTCCTTGTGCTCGAAAAAAATTGAAATTCCGAATCGAATGAATTTGAACTACATCCAATATTTTATCTCTGGAATTTATTAAATGGGAATTCCAGTAATAAAAACAATCGTGGATTGTTAATATATTTTTGTATTCTTTGCGGTTTTGAATTTGACAGCTCATTCTATATTTCTTCTATCTGATTCTTGTTCAACAACTTTCAATGCGAAATCATTACTCAAAATCTATTTCTCAAAACATAACTAACTAACTAATCATCGCGTGAAATTTGCAAACAGATTTAGAATTCGTCGTTGACTGTTGGCCTGTTGTTATTTTTATAATTGCTTTATTTTGTGCAATTATTTTTCTCATAATTAGCGGTTAATGT
The DNA here is from genome assembly GCA_944588485.1 of Phosphuga atrata. NCBI lineage: Eukaryota > Metazoa > Arthropoda > Insecta > Coleoptera > Silphidae > Phosphuga > Phosphuga atrata. The sequence continues at coordinate 11,952,506 of OX155895.1, read as the reverse complement.
ATTAAGATTTTTCTTAGAATAAAACAAAACCATTTAATTTGTTGAAATTTATTTTAAAATTACAAAGAAATGGGTGAATTAAAACACGTCAAATTTGGTAGTAAAATCCTCTTGGTCTTGAGACTTTCAATAAAACTTGTTGCGTAATACTTGTTTTTCATTGGTGAAAGAATGAGGTTGTTGTTCCCATTTTAAGTCATCATTCCGCAAAGTTGCAAGTTGTCCGGGCTTTTAAAACTTTTATCTTTCCCGTAGATAGGAATCCAAGAGTCGAAAAACCAGTCGATTTAGATCGTAGATCACGGAAAGAAGTTTTTAATTTTATGAAATAATCCATTTAAACCGTTTAGATGTGCGGATAAAACAATAGAGGGGAACGAGTTAATTTGCATAAGCACGGCAGCGTGTTTTATTTGTTTATATGTTTGGAATTTTCGGCCGCATGGCGCGGCGGAATTTTCAATACGGGGCCTCCAATAGTCCCCCCAAGAAAGTCTCGTTCCATCTGGAGCGGATCGAAGTTCCCACGGTTACTATCTCAACCCACGCCGTTCTTCTATCACTTCCCAACTGTTGGGAGAGATACTCTCTTAACTGCACTCTAGCTTCCGGCAAGTCGCGATACACCAAACCGGATTTCATTTATACCACAAATACTACAAACATACTAATTAAAATACCTAATTTTTGTTTACTTTTTTTTAATCTTTCTATAAATCACTACACTATTTTTCATCTTAAAATTATTCTAAACAGACAAACTAGAACAAGATGAGTCTAAATTTAATAAAATGAATTATTAAATGTATCAATTATCAACATTTAATAAAACGAATTATTAAATGTATGAATTATCAACATTTTGTCGAAAATATAATGCGGATTATTATTTAAAAGAAGAGACTCTTGAATCACTTTATTTTTTATCATAAATGCTTTAAGTAAACAGTTTAAATATATGACTCAAAAAACATGTGTCAAATATGTCATTTTGCCGACAAATAAACCCATCGAGTACTCCAATTATCTATAAATTACTTTTTAATCTTGCAGTGAGAGTTAATTTTCATTTATGTACTTTCATTTTTCATGTAAAAATGTTGTGTGATGTCTTAAGTAATAGTTATTAGTAGTTAAAATTATCATATATTTTATTGTTAAATGTTATTTATTAAAAATTGATTGTATTGTTATTTAGATTGTCATGTATCAAAATTTTCATTTGTTGCTACAAATAAAAGTATAAAATTTCCAGTAACAATTAAAATAATTTTTTATTACTCATGCGTTAAAAGTACTATCTTGTCGCACGTTTTTTAGTGCGAGAAATGCCATTTTTGGTTGTATTAACACATAACTTGGGTAACGCACGCAAATATTCAATATTTAAGTTACGTTAAAAAAACAAATAAATAAAATAAACACAATCAAGACCTCAATATTAAAAAAGTGACGTGAAAGTGACAAAAATTTTATTTCATTACAAAATAAAAATAAAAATTTAAGGAAACGTTTTAAAATGAGTGTAAATGAGTGTTATTTAGTTTGTCATGTGTCAAAATTTTTATTAGTTACTACAAATAAAAGTATAAAATTTCCAGTAACAATTAAAATAATTTTTTAATACTCATGCGTTAAAAGTACTATCTTGTCGCACGTTTTTTAGTGCGACAAATGCCATTTTTGGTTGTATTACCACATAACTTGGGTAACGCACGCAAATATTCAATATCGCTAAGTTACGTTAAAAAAAACAAATAAATAAAATAAACACAATCAAGACCTCAATATTAAAAAAGTGAGGTGAAAGTGACAGAAATTTAATTTCATTACAAAACTAAAATAAAAATTTAAGAAAACGTTTTAAAATGAGTGTAAATGAGTGTTATTTAGTTTGTCATGTGTCAAAATTTTCATTAGTTACTACAAATAAAAGTATAAAATTTCCAGTAACAATTAAAATCATTTTTTATTACTCATGCGTTAAAAGTACCATCTTGGTGCACATTTTTTAGTGCGACAAATGCCATTTTTTGTTGTTTTACCAAATAACTTGGGTAACGCACGCAAATTTTATAAAAATGCAATCAAATAAAAATTTAAGAAAACGTTTTAAAATGAGTGTAAATTCTATGGTGATACCGGAGACTGATGAGATTTCTTATGACGAATCTACAACACCGGAGACAATTGAAAAAGCTAATTCTTCATTTTTGATTCTATTTTTTTTATGGCCCCTGGATACCAAACTTGTAAGATACATCCCCGCTCATGAATAAAAAATATTATCTGCAATACGGGCGGTATTGTCAATTACCCTCTCGAGCGAATGTGCGCCCAATTTACGCGACAACTTACCGCCCTAGCTGCAAAATATACAATATTAGGACAATAATGTCATACAATCAATGTTGTTTAAATTTGAAATTTTGGTTTAAATTTGATAAATGTTTTAACAAACTTGAAATATAATCAGTAATACCAACTCTTATTAGGCTACAGCATTGCCAACTATAGTTTATGGAATATGTTCTATACTTTTTTATGAATATTCTTTATGCTTTTTATGAATATTCTCTATGCATTGTTATGAATATTCTTCATGCTTTTTATGAATATTCTCTATGATATTTCTCTCTTGTAGGATTATGGATGTGTTTAAAATATTTTATCACCATATTATTTTTAACACCAAAAATATTGTCTAATTGACAGCAATGTCAAAAAGTTCCTTGTCATTTTTGTAAGATTAAGACAAATGTCGCAATGTCATAATATTGAGTGACTATAAATGATTGAGAATTCTTTTGTTACGTTGGTAACATATTTGAATTATCTTTGAATTTAACAACTCTTTTGTTGGCAAACATCGTTGGATCACTGAATTTTCAAAATTTCGTCAAAACGTCAAAAAAAATTAAAATTGACAGTTTCAAACTTAACCCTTAACCACCTGCCATACGTCTCAGGTGAGAAAATTACTGCTACTTTGGGTCTGAGAGACGTATGTCAGGTGGTTAGGTGTTAAATAGAACACAATACATTTATTATAATGGCCTATTTTCGCATTGGATTGCAAAATGAAAGTGGGCATTGGCTGTATTCACAGCATTCAGCTTACGAAAAATTTGTATGACATAACCTAAACTAGGACGATTGACAACAGACAGGTTGCACAACCAATACAGAAATACCAACCCGCTCAGTGTTGCCAATGTATTATTTTGCTTCACTCGGTATATGACAATGTAACAATAGAAAATGAATATGTGACAATAAAAATATCAAATTTCATAATATGTCATCGGAATTGGACGAATATATGATTAATAATCATATATTCGTCCAATTCCATCAATGATTATCATTTCGTAACATTATGGATATTCGATAAATATTTTTTGTTAAATATACAGAATACAACAAATAATGAGCATTTCAAGATGTTCAAAAACTTTTTATGAATATTCTCTATGCCTTGTCATGAATATTCCTTATGCTTTTTATGAATATTGTCTATGCTTTTTAGATGAATATTCTCTGTGATTTCTCTCTTGTAGGATTATGGATGTGTTTAAATTATTTTATCTACTTGCACACCAAAATGAACACATTAATAAGTACATTATTGTATGTGAAGGATGCTATTATTATAATCGTATGTAAAAGTATCCAAATCGTGCGTAAAAGTCGAATGTAAATCAAATGGAGTTTCATTATTAAACGATTTCTGCTTGTTGTTACTATGGCAACAACTCGCGCCACTAAACCGGAAACATGGACGTTACATCGACATTGACCAAACAGAGTGTCCGTCACTGTGCGTTTTTACAAGTTAGCAATTTTGACCACGGAGGCGCTAGACGTTCTAAACTTATTCTCTCAGTGATTTGAAGTATTTTTCCTGTTAAAATAACAATTTTTTCAGTATTATCGGTAAGAAACAATCATTTTGTTTCTAGATTCAACAGTATTTTAACATGCTTCGTAGGTAATAGTAGTTTGTGATACAAGTGTGTGAAGAAGGGATTTTGTGCATGAGTTGCGAAATTGTTGAACTCGCCTTCGGCTCGTGCTTTAATCGCAATAAGTGCAGAAAAGTGGTTCACACACGTGTGTCATACATTATTTTACCTACGAAGCATGTTAAAATACTGTTGAATCTACAAAAGAAGAATTGTTTCTTACCGATAATATTGTAAATATTGTAATTTTGACAGACAACATAATTCAAATCACTGACATAATAAGGTCTTAACGTTCAGCGCCTCTGTGGAAAAATTTGCTAACTAGTAAAACCGCACAGTGACGGGAACACTATTTGGTCGTTGTCGATGTAATCTAGGTTAACCTAGATTTAATCTAGATTAGGTTATGGTTAGGTTAAGTTATATTAGAGCCATATAAATCCAGAATGAGAGGCCGAGACTTCTTGGTTGAAAATAAGAAAAATTAATTCAATTTTAATAAACGTCCGAAAATTTATTTTCACTACGTCTATGTTTTTTGATTAGTGACGCAAGTTGTTGCAATAGTAACACGGAAAAAGTACACTTTAAAAATTACAGTTTCTAAAAGTAGCAGCGGCCTTACGAATACAAATTAGTAAAGATTGCAGTCGCGTACTGTAATTTTTTAAACTTATTTACTAATAATATCGGAAGCTGTAATTTTAACAAAGAGCAATTAGTACTTTTACAATTTCAAATTCGTAAGGCCGCTTATTTGAAACTGTAATTTTTAAAGTTTACTTTTTTCCTTGAACAGGAAACAGAAATCATTTAATGAAACTTCATTTGATTGGGCTTTTACGCACGATTTGGATACTTTTACACACGATTATAATAATGGCATTCTTCACATACAATAATGTATTTATTAATGTGTTCATTTTGGTGTGTGAGTAGATAAAATAATGTATGATACACGTGGGTGAAAAGCGCAATGAATGCACAAAACTCATTGCAATTAAAGCCTTCAACTCGTGCTTTAAACTTCACAACTCATGCACAAAAGGCCGTCTTCACACACTTTTATCATTAAATTACAATTTTGTCAATAAAATCCATAATATTATGACATTATAGATATTGATATATAAGTACTACCAACTGTCGTATATTTTTATTATTGTAAAATTTTGTTTATATTGGATATTTCATTAGTGTTAAATTTTATTTTCATTAGTATTAAATTAGTAACGTTTTTGATTCTCATTATTTCATCATTTTCATTTGTTAAATTTATGTAAATAAACGAAATGACATAACACATCAAAATTTTCAGTAATAGACCTTTTACGGTTAGTTAAGCGCATGCGCATCCCTCAAGTTTGAAAGGCGGGAATGTGAAAATTTAGTTATGCGTCAAAAAGTTCGGGCACTTTTTCACGTATAACTTGGCGGAAATTTCAACATGCGCACAAAAAATTTCAACTATGAAAAGGTCTGTTGGTTTTTATCATTTTTTTTATTAATGCCAAGTTGGATGCAAAGCCAAGAAGCTTATATTCTCATTTTCGACAAATGTCTTATGTCGTCATAAATAATCGAGTAAATAATTTTTATTTCGCTACTTTTTCGATATTCAATAAATAATTATTATTTATCAATAGAAAAATTTGTTAAACTTAATGAATTCAAAAACAAAACGCGTATCAAAATTTTTAAAAACACCAAAAATATTGTCTAATTGACAGTAATGTCAAAAAGTTCCTTGTCATTTTTGTAAGAATACAATGATTTATCTTACCTATAAGAATAAGTGAAACAACATTTAAAGTTTCTAATTCAAATCTTAAATAATTTTACAAATTGTTCACTTTTAATTATCTGTTGTCAACTGACGTTTAATCCGTTTCATCACTTGTCGGTCTTTCCATGGATCGGTTGATTAAAACTTAAGAAAACTAAAGACATCAGTATATGAGTGTCATGTTTTCTTTACATATATTTATATATTCAGGCTGTGTTCCGACTTTATTAAGTTTATATAATTATCTATAATGTAGTATGGTTTTACCAATAGTAAATTATCATTTAAATCAATAACCTAAGTTCATTTCTCTCTCACGAAATGTCAAATTAAAAATATCTAACCTCTAGTCAACCACGGGGGTTTCAAGTAAGTGTTTTACAAGTTATAATTCATAACAGCAATGCTGCACTGATGAGAGATAAATCTCGAAACGCGTCTGCAGAGGGCTATTCACTTAAACTTAAGTTTATGTGATTATCTATAATGTAGTATGATTTTACCAATAGGAAAGTTTTAAATGTTTAAGGGTTTTCAGAAAAAAATCTGGATATTAAAATTTTATGCATAACATAAAATCTAATCTAATCTTAAATGTCATGTTCACTTTGACATGTACATGCAAGTGAAAACATACAAGTGAAAACATACATATTGCAGATTTAAAAAAATCTAAAGATGGAAAAGAATGTATGAATTTAATTAAGACTAAAAATTAAAACAACTGAAAGAACTAACAATTCTAAGTTTTAATAACATTTATCTAATTTCATCAAAAATATAGATATGTCATGTACGTGACATTGACAAATTTAGTTTGACATACGAAAGTAATTGACATTTATTGTTTATCAACAGGTTTTCCTTAAAACTCTAATTTTTTAAATATAAAATGAATATGAAAATTGGTTTAGAACTGTTGGTTCAAAACTGAACTTTTTCATCTAAAAGCAGAAAGAAAACAAAACTTTCCATACAAAACCAATTAAAACAAAATTTCCTCTACTCTCATCATCATTACCAACGAAACAACACCAACAAAAACCAAATCTCCCGACTACTTTTTCACCACACACTAATAATCCAAGGAACTATTAAATCAGTCCGAAATTATTCTTAACGACTAAATCTAATTCACTTAAAAAAACATACATTTTTTTAATTCGGCACTTGAAAATATAATGAGCCATAATATCTCCGCCCGTAGCTGGACAAGTTGAATAAAAAAAAAACATTTGGAATCTTCAAACAACTTTCTCCGAGATCAATATCAAAACCGCGTGATATGTTTATGGTAATGATATCTTTGTTTATCTCTTGGAATATCTTTATCTCGGTTTATTGTATTTTGTGGAATTGTATTGTCGATAAAGATGCTCTATGTCGATTTGTTGTTACAACAAATTTCAAAATTGATTTATTTATTTTTTAAATAATAATTTTATTTCGATTTTGTTTAATGGAGTATAAAATTAATGTAAATTACAAATTTGTTAAATCTAATAAAATTACCAACTTCAATCTAATTCCTTAATAAATATTTAACAGCCAGTTTTAAATAAATATATAGTAAATGATAAATTACTATTGAATATTTAAACAATTTTGTTTTCCACACACCACCATTTTTATTAATTACCTAGTTATGATAATATAACAACTTGCTATCTATTTATAGTAAAATTTTTAATTTTTAATCAAACATTTTATACCATATGTTCAAAATAAAATATATAGAACCAGTTGAAGCTTTTCCGCTAACGAAATAATTCATTCCATGGTTAATAATTTGCATAAGGAATTAATTGGCACATGTTTCTATCCAATCTAACTGCGTGTACTATCAAAGTGTTTGCTACTACTTGGCTTATCAGATATTCTTGCCGTTTGTATGTATGCAATAGTTAATAATAAAGTAATTACATCCTGTTTCACGTTTAATAATTACAATTTATCTGCAGAATTATTGCACTATTTATTTATTTTCTAGTTTCTACTATTGAACTCTTTATTTGTTAGTTAAAAATAACTTACTTTGAATTGAACATTCACTATATTTTTACCACTATTCTTTATGAAAATATTGAAAATACACACTTTACACGACTCGAGTTTCGACTGTTAAAGGTCATTTTCAAGTGGATTACAAATTGATGAGACTGAATTTATACCAAGAGTTTTGGTGGGGATGGGGAGCTGTCTGTCTGTAGTTGGAGACTTGTCTGGAGACGATTGCGTTAGATTAAAAAGTTGAGAAAAGATTAGGTCGGCTCAGTGTACAATCGACTTGCAGCAGCAGAATTCTTTAATATAAAGTATAAATCAAAATATTGAAAATCCATACTTTACACGACTCGAGTCTCGACTGTTGAAGGTCATTTTCAAGTGGATTACAAGTTTTGGTGGGAAGGGGGAACTGTCTGTCTGTAGTTGGAGACTTGTCTGGAGACGAGTGCGTTAGATTAAAAAGTTGCGAAAAGAATAGGTCGGCTCAGCGTACAATCGACTTGCAGCAGCAGAATTCTTTAATATAAAATATAAATCGACAACCTGTCAATGTATTCACTGTTGAGTGGAGTGTGATGGACCTGAAGAATTTATTTCAAAATACAGTGCAGTAAGAACTGATGAAACAGCTTGACAGATGGGAAAAGTTGCCATCATCAGCCTACTTGGTAAAAAGATTCACCGATAATTTATCGTTTGAATTTAAAAATTTGAAACAGTAATATCTCTCTTATTATGCAACTTTTGTTAAGATATTTTAAGATTAACGACCTTATTTTAAGATGTTTAATCACCCATTGAAAATTTAATCACAAGAGTGTAAACACCCTGTATATACCAAATTCAATTTTGTTGTTTTTATAGATCAAAATTAGGTCCAAAAAGTTTGTTTTGTTGTTGTTTTCTACCTCGAGGGTTAATTTAATTTTGGCAGGAATATTATTGATTCAATTTAGAAGTTGATATTTAGAATCCAATAGAGCCTTTCATAGTTGAAATTTCTTTATGCACATGCAACAATTTGGCATGCGCCATGTTTCGGGCAAAAAATGGCCGAACTTTTTTGACAACAAATATTTATCGAATATCGAAAATGTTACGAAACGATAATTATATTCGTCTAATTCCGATGACAAATTATGACATATGACATTTTTATTGTCACATATTCATTATCCATTGCTACATTGTCAAAGTTCCTTGTCATTTTTAGTAAGAATGACAATTGCCGCAATGTTATAATATCGAGTGACTATAAATGATTGAAGCAAAATAATACATTGGCAACATTGAGCGGGTTTGTAGTAGTTTGTTGGGTTAGTTTGTTGTGTCGTTGTGCAACCTGTCAGTTGTCAATCGTCGTGGTTTAGCTAAGGTTAGGGTTAGGTTAGGTGTCAAAGTTCCTTATCATTTTTTTGTAAGAATGACAAATGTCGCAATGTCATAATACCGAGTCACTATAAATGATTGAAGCAAAATACTACATTGGCAACACTGAGCGGATTTGGTAGTAGTTTTCTGTATTGGTTATGCAACCTGTCAGTTGTCTATCGTCTTTCTTTAGGTTATGTCACACAAATTGTTCATAAGCTGAATGCTGTGAATACAGCCAATGCCTACTTATTCTTATTCTGTCAATTATGGTTAGGCGCAATTATGCGTCTGCCGATGGCTATTCACTTAAGTTAATAGAAAGACACGTTCTTAAAAACAATGTTATTTTTCCAGTTCTTATTTAGTGCCACGAGAGTAGGATGAGGGCTAGTAAATAACAACTTTAAAAGTAATGGAAGAAAAAAAGAAGTAAATTATTGTATGATCCTTCACATACAATAATTTACTTCTTTTTTCATTTTTTGCCATTATTATAATCGTGTGTAAAAGTATCCAAATTCTGCATAAAAGTCCAATGCAAATCAAATGGAGTTTCATTAATACTGTTTGTTGTTACTATGGCAACAACTCGCGCCAACAAACAAAAAACATAGACGTATAATATATAAATACATTTTCTAACGTATATTAAAATTGAATTAGATTCAACAGTATTTTCACATGCTTCGTAGATAAAAAAATGTATGATATGTAGTCTTTTTCATTAAAGCACTCTCGTTCGGGTCGTGCTTTAAACTTGGAAACTTATGCACAAAAGCTCTTCTTCACACACTTGTATCATAAACTACTATTATCGAGCTCTACACCCTACATGAGTACTACACCAGCATTAAATCACCAATTTACCAAATTTGAATTCGATTTTATAAAATATAAGAATCAAGAGAATCGTATGAGGTATCTTCAATTTAAAAAAGAACTTGACGCTGAGTTCATATAATGTATCATCGAGGTGATGAAGGTAGTGATACTGAGATCGTCCTAAAACGCCATAAATTTAAGAGATATATATATTACTAATTTACCCGTACTCCATAAAGGAATATTACCTAGGAGTTAAGCCTACTGGAATTTAAAGGTTAACCGATAGTTCATTTAGCTTACATATGTTCACAATTTGTTTTCTTTCTAAATGTAATTGTTCTATTAATTATTCTAATTTAATAATAATTTAATATCTACTCGCACACCAAAATGAACACATTAATAAGTACATTGTTATATGTGAAAGATGCCATTAGTATAAAATCGTGTGTAAAAGTATCCAAATCGTGCGTAAAAGTACAATGTAAATCAAATGAAGTTTCATTATTAAACGATTTCTGTTTGTTACTATGGCAACAACTAAAGTCACTAAAAACAAAAAATATAGACGTAGTGAAAATTAATTTTCTGACGTATATTACAATTGAATAAATTTTTCTTATTTTGAATCAAGAAGTCTCTGTCTCTCAGTCTGGATTTATCTGCGTCTAATATAACTTAACCTAACCATAACCTAATCTAGATTAAATCTAAGTTAATCTAGATTACATCGACATCGATCAAATAGTGTTCCCGTTACTGTGCGTTTTTACTAGTTAGTAATTTTTGCCACGGAGGCGCTGAACGTTCTAACCTTATTATGTCAGTGATTTCATTTATTTTTCTGTCAAAATTACGATTTTTCAAATTTTCGGTAAGAACCAATTATTTGTTTGTAGATTCAACAGTATTCAACTATTTATTACTATTACTATACTATTACTATTACTATTATTATTCAACTCATGCGCAAAAGCCCTTCTTCACACACTACTGTCAAAACGTACTATTATACGTTTACTCAATTTATTTAGTATTTTTGAAATAAATACAAAACAATTTTTTAACAAAATTATATTTAAAATAACACAAACTTGTTGACGTTACTTGATTTATTTATTTTAAAATTATTACATAATTATAACGAGTTAACATTTATTTTTATTTTTCCATTTTTTTATTATTTCTTTATCTATTTTTGGTATATTTTTCGGCGCTACTTCAACGTGACAATGTGTTGTTAAAATATGACTAAATAGTAGTTTATGATACAAGTGTGTGAAGAAGAGCTTTTGTGCATGAGTAGTGAATTTTAAAGCACGGGCCGAAGGCTCATTCATTTTAAACATTTTAATCAAACATTCCAAATATATTCGAAATAAAACTATCACAAATTTGCTCTTGTTAGATTATTGTAAATCTTCAGTTTTCAGATATATGGTATGTATATATGGTTGTATATATCGTTGACATTTAAAATGACATAAATATGTCACATTCAATGTCACTTAAGTATTCGTCACGTAAAAATTCGTTTTATACTTTTAATCTAACTGAATATATTTAGTAATTAAATTAATTAGTTAAAATTTTGACAAAAAATAACAATACATTAACAACTGATGACAATGACATGTTGTTTTATAAAATTAATAATGTCAACTTGTCAACAGAGAGGAACTGCCAAATAACTTTTATCTAATCACACACTAAAATGAACACATTAATAAATACATTATTGTATGTGAAGAATGCCATTACTATAATAACTCAATATATTTAGTAATTAAATTATTTAGATAAATTTTTGCCAAAAAATAACAATACATTAACAACTGATACTGACATTTTGTTGAATAGAATTGACAATGTCAACTTGTCAACAGAAAGGAACTGTCAAATAACTTTTATCTACTCACACACCATATTGAACACTTTAATAAATACATTATTGTATGTGAAGGTTGCCATTATTATAATCGTGTGTAAAAGTATCCAAATCGTGCGTAAAAATCCAATGTAAATCAAATGGAGTTTAAACTTTATAAAGCCGAAACACCTGAAATATATAAATATAGCCTGAATATATAAACATATTCAACCTCGGAGCTCTATAATATTTTTGAGTCTTTTTATGACTACCAAAACAAATCTTATTTGAAACTTGCGGTTATTTACTAGTTTTCAGTCGTTTTCTGTACTTCAAATGGAGTTTCATTATTAAACGATTTCTGTTTGTTGTTGTTATGGCAACAAATTCTATTATTAAACAAAAAGCATAGACGTAGTGAAAATGATTTTTTTGACGTATATCAAAATTGAGTTATTTTTTCTTATTTTGGATCAAGAAATCTCGGCCTCTCAGTTTTGTTTTACCTGGCTCTAATATAACTTAACTATATCATAATTATATATAATCTATTATAACTTTTATTAGATTATAACATAATTTAATCTTGATTGAAACAAGGTTTACCTAGATTACATCAGCAACGACCAAATAGCGTTCCCGTCACTGTGCGTTTTTACTAGTTAGCAATTTTTTCCACGCAGGCGCTGAACGTTCTAACCTTATAGTGTCAGTGATCTGAAGTATGTTGTCTGTCAAAACTACAATTTTTATTTTTATTATCGGTAAGAAACAATAATTTTCTTTGTACATTCAACAGTATTTTAACATTCTTCGTAGATAAAATAATGTATGACACACGTGTGTAAAAGGTTTTTGTGCACTCATTGCGATTAAACCACTCGCCTTCTTCACACACTTGTATCATAAACTATTTTAACCTAAACAAATTTCAGTTTGTTATAACGTGTTTTCACATTGTACATAACATTTGTAATGACAAATTTGTCACATTAAATGTCACTTGAGAAATTAAATTTTGATCGTATTTTTCACGTTTATATTCATTTATAACTGGTATACACAACAATTTGATAATTTTTTTAAATAACGAATTTTCAGTTTTAAGAAACTGTCTTGACTAAATATCATAAATAAGAGTATAAATATTTGTTAATTGGCTCCAATTTCAATTCACTTTATTATAGGACATTTAACAACAAGGACATTTGACACAATTTTGTCACATTTGATATAATTTACTTTTTGACTTTTGCACCTTTTTATGTTTATTTTGTACATTTTGCAGAAATATCTCAAATATACTCGAGATTAAAATGGTCCCAAATTTTATTTCACGTTTGTTTCTTATAGAAGAAGAAATGTTTATTGAAAACAAACGTTTACAAAAGGCTATCGACCACTCATGGTCGATAGGTATGGCACAGGTCTTTCCGCCCTGTTATTTATCACGCTTATATTTATCCTGTTTTAAAAATCTGCAATATATTTTCCCATTGTATTTGACATATAAAATGACAAAAATATGTTGCTTTTAATGTCACTTACAAATGACATCATGCATTTTTTATCTAAATGAACATAGAAGAATGTGTCCTGCGGAAGGAGATCCCCAGGTCCTACAAGGACTGTAGTACCATTAGATAATGGTGGATGGATCCAGGGTCAACATAGAAGGAGTTTGTTGAATATTTTTATACAATGACATTTAAAATGACGCAATATTCACAGTTGATCGAAATTTTCACTTTCCGAAATCACACAATAGGTATATGATTTATTTCTAACAATTTTTTTTAACAAATTCGAAATTTTCTTGTTGTTTTATAATTGATTTTTTATTGATTGATTTTTCGGAGATTTCGTGAAAAATTTCGTGAGATTTCGTGAAAATGTGAAACCGTTCAAAATTGAAATATTTGCATTTCCTTTGTTATTATGGTGATTCACTCTAAAGATTTTATACATTACGTTCAATTTTTTATTTCACTTAATATCCTGTTCGTTTGAAACATTTCTGAATTTCCAATTTAATCGGGATAAAACCGTTTAAAATTCACAAACTTTTACGCCCTTTATGTTAATGCATTGATGTATTCCTCAGATTCCATGCATTGCGTTCAATTTATTTAGTATTTAGATTTAGTTTTGCACGCGAAAGTAGTGTTATCGAGGAATGCGAGCCACGACGCGCGGGAACCACCCGGGGTTAGCACGTTCCCCTCGAAACACTTTTTGAGATTTCGTGAAAAGGAAATTACGACATCGTTATTAACATTCCTTGCGGTTTTTACTTTTCATTGGGAATCGGTGAAATGAAATGTGCACTATTTTTTGTGGGACGTTGATGCGTGACTGCTAATTTTTAGGACCCCTTGGCGTATTTCCAGTTTTTAGGTACTTTCGTTTGCTTCTAGAAAAACTTTTGATGGAATTGGTGCAATTTTTGAAACAGAAAAGAAGCGTGTAATTATTTCATGTTTTAAGAAGCAATTTGTTTGCTTAATTTTAAAAATAATTATTACAAAAAAAATATATGAAGCAAAGGAGACGTTGAACTGTATTTATACAACAAAACATGCAAATTTCATTTATTTGTTTTATTATCTTCTCTTGCGTAATTAGTTGAAGTTGGTTGTTACTTAACAATATTCAACATTTGATATATTAAATAAACAATATCAACTCACTGTCGACATTTTTTTTAAATAAATTCGAAACAAACTGTCAAAATATATCTGACAAGATGATTTTTGATTTGCTACAAATTTCTGTTGGTGATATAAACTTTTAAACCATTTTTTTTCCCTAATTTTAATAATTGTTGTTTTGTAGGATTTCGTGGAACACATTGTGATGAGAACATCGACGATTGTCCTGGACACCAATGCCAGAACGGCGCGACGTGCATCGACGGTATCAACAAATACAGCTGTCAATGTCCTGCCACATACTCCGGGCGCTACTGCGAACAAGACGTCGACGAGTGCTCCTTGCGACCGTCCGTGTGCCAAAACGGCGCGACTTGTACAAACAGCGTCGGCGGCTTCTCCTGCATTTGCGTAAATGGATGGACTGGCGCGGATTGCTCGGTGAATATTGATGACTGTGCAGGCGCTGCTTGTTTCAATGGTGCGACTTGTATTGACAGAGTTGGAAGCTTTTATTGTCGGTGCACGACGGGAAAAACTGGTAAGTGGAATTACTGAAATTGGGTTTGGTTTTCTTGTAATTGTATAAAACGTTTAACCGATTTTGAAACGTGATGAGTGTTTGGAGTTTAATTTGTGTTTTCGAATCATGGATTGTATAATTAAGTAATAGAAGATTTAATAATTGTTTATTAACAATTTACAAAATTTTAATGTTACATATTTCTTTTAACGAATTTTTATTTATTTTATTATATTTACATAAAGCAAATTATGACCTGTTGCTCTTGCCGTTATTTTTCTTGCTCTTCCAGAATTGTTTCATCATGTCGCTATGTTTATCTCGACGTTCATCTGCCCATTTTCCTCTTGTTATTTTGTTTTTTTCCTCTGATATAATTCCCCAGCTGTAGACCTTATGTCTGAAGAGTTTTCGACTTTCGATGTCTGTCGGTGAGATGTTGGCGTTTTTTATATCAATTTGGAACTGTTTATACTTCAAAACTCTCTCTGTTAAGGCCGATTCTCATATACGCGACACTCAGCTACGCGACATCGCTTGTCAAATAATGATTACATTGTTTTAAATAGGCACGTTCTCACTATGGCTAAGCACGTCACGTATACGGGCACGTCGCCTATTTAAAACAATGTAATCATTATTTGACAGGCCATGTCGCACGACGTCGCATAGCTGTGTGTCGCGCATATGGGAATCGACCTTTAGTCGGTTGTCACCTAGTCTGATAACGCGCCCGTAGAATTTCAGTCGTCGTTTGCGGAAATCGGTTTCGCTGTTGTAGTATTTTTCCGTGACAGTGTGTGATTGTAGACAGACGATATCCTTTGTCTGTTAGTTTTGGGCCAAGGATTTTTCGGATAATTTTCCTTTCAGCCTTCTTGATATTCTGTATGTCTCCTTTGTAATTAAGGTTTAATATCTCGCTGGCGTAGAGTATTTCAGGTTTGATAACAGTCTTGTAGTGTCGGACTTTTGTGTTAATATTTAGCCTTTAGCCTTTATTATTATAGATGCTTGCAACTTTTCCATATGCTTTCCGCATTTTGAGTTCCCGTGCATTTTGTGCTAATCTTTCTGTTCCTGTAGGTTCAATAATTTCGCCCAAGTATTTAAAGTGACTAACCTTGTTTATTGTGCTGTATTTTGTAGTTACATTTTCTATTTTGATGTGTTTTGTGGCCATGAATTCGGTTTTCGAAAAGGAAATTTGAAGTCCAGCTTTCTGGACACATTCTTTTAAGATTCTTCGATCTGATGGATTGCTGTTTGTTCATCTTGGGAAAGGATCGCAAGATCATCAGCGAAGGCTAGACATGTGACGTTGATGTCATCCGGTTGTTTTCCTAGTCTTATGGGTCTCCAAATTTTCCAGTTCTTTTTCCCATGCTTTGACAACTTTGTCTAAAAGGATGTTGAGTAGTTGAGTAGAGTAACGGGGAGAGGCTATCACCCTGCCGGACACCAGTCTTGATGGGGAAAGGTTTTGATATTTATCCGTTGAATTTGACTTTGGAAGTTGTGTTTGTTAGTGTTTGTTGGATGAGCCGTTGTGTTTTCGCATCCAGATTGTTTTCTTCGAGTATATTAAACAGGGATTGTTGGTGGATGGAGTCGTAAGTTTTCCTGAAGTCGACAAACGTACAGATGGTTGGGAGATTTCGTGTAGCACTAATTTTTAAAATAGATTTCAGGTTGAAAATTTGCTCGGTGCATGATCTGTGTGGTCCGAAACCTGCTTGATATTCCCCAATCAGGGGTTCGAGTTGTTCTTGTGTGCGTTGTAAGAGCCAAGCGGATAGGATTTTGTAGGAACGGAAAGGAGGGAGATTCCACTCTAGTTATTCACATCGGATTTGTTTCCTTTTTTGTGGAGCGGGGAATGAGTGCGCATTTCCAATTCTTTTGAAGTTCTTCACTACGCCAATTTCCTGAATGATCGGTGTGGTTTCCTGTAATGATCGTGGTCCAAAATTTTTCAGAAGTTCTGCGGTTATTCCATCTACTCCTGGTGTCTTTCCATTCTTCAGTTTTGTGATGCTGTGTCGGATTTTTTCTTGTGTCGGTTGGTCAGCGTTGGGTTTCGTATTTCTTGAGGATGTATGTTGGAATTGTTCGGATGGTTCGGAGCAATTAAGGAGCTCGGAAAAGTAGTTTGACAGTTCTTCGCACTTTTCTTGGTTGGTGAGTGCAAGTTTTCCATCTTTTTTCTTGAAGGTTAAATTCTGTGGTTGGTGAGCAACCTTCAATTTTATTTGCAAAAGCTCTATAGAAATTTCTGCTGTTGTAGTTTTTAAAGTTATCCTCAATTGATGTTCGGTTATGTATCGTTTGGTTTTCCTGCTCGTTCTGCTTGTCTCTTTGCGGATGTCGTGTTGTAGAGTTTCTGGAGATTTGTTGCTGTTGTATTTTTTGCTGTTGTATTGCTGATTGATGATGGCTTGATCGCAGTTGGCATCCCACCAAGGGTGTTTTTAAAAATGAACAAATTTTTATGTGTTCTCAAGTTTTAGTTTTATATAAAATTAATGATAAATTTAAATCTTAAATCTTTTTAACTAATTTGCATAATTTAATCAATTCGTCTATGCCAGGGGTTCCCAAACTTTTTCAGTTCGCGGCGTACATACTGGTTTAGTATTTTGTCTCGGCGTCCTAGCTACTCGAAATAGAATACTATGATAGTAGGTTATTATTATATACACACAAATTAAAACATCCACAATATGAAGCTGACTTTTATATATACACATATTATTACACATATTTATTATTAATACATATATATTATTACATACATATTATTATACATATATATATATATAATCATATTGACACACAAGAATATGGAGATGTATGAGAAGTAAAAGTGTACCAGAATAGTATGTGAGACTTGTGAAAGAAATGTACGGACGTGTTCCGTTGTTGTACCCACACTGCTCTTAACACAAGTTAAGAGCAGTGTGGGTACAACAACGTAATTCCTAGGGAGAGTAGGGCTAAACCAGGGATCTGCTCTGAGCCCATATCTCTTTGCCCTGGTAATGGATGTGCTAGTCAAGGATGTGAGGAAAGCAGCGCCATGGAGCATGATGTTCGCCGACGACGTTGTACTCTGTGAACTGACCCGAAAGAAACTTGAAGAGAGGCTCGAAGAGTGGAGGAAAAGCCCTAGAAGAAAGGGGAATGACGATCAGCAGGGTGAAAACTGATTATATGTGTATGAAGGGAGATCAAGATATATGTATTAACCTGCAGGAAGAAGAACTACCACCGACCAAGAAGTTTAAATATCTGGGCTCATATATTCAATGTGATAGAGGGCTAGAGTCTGAAATACAACACAAGGTAAATAGTGGATGGATGAACTGGAAGAAATTGAGTGGAGTACTGTGCGACAAGAAGATCAGCTGCAGGAGAAAAGGAAAGCTCTACAAATCTGTGGTGAGGCCTGCTATGCTCTATAGTGCGGAAACTTGGCGATTACAAAAGCACATGAGAGAAAGATGGAAGTGGCAGAAATGAGAATGTTGAGGTGGATGAGCGGGGTAACAAGAAAGGATAGAATAAGGAATGATCACAGCAGAGGAACAGTGAAAGCGGGACCCATAGGAAAGAAGGTCCAAGAAAGCAGGCTAAGGTGGTTTGGACATGTGCAGGAAAGAGAGGAGGACTACATGGGAAAAAGAGTTGAAAAGCTGGAAACAGGAGGGTAAAGTAAGAGATGAAGACCAAAAATGAGATGGAAAGACAAGGTAGCAGGGGATTTGAGAGGAAAAGGTTGGAAGAGTGAGGACGCATTGGATAGACATTTATGGAGAAGAAGAATCCAACAAAGCAACGCCGACCCTACGTGATATAGGAAAAGGCAGAGAAAAAGAAGAAGTAGAAGATTGACACACAAGAATATATTTATTATTTAAGAGAGCTAGGAAATAAAATACAATGGCAAATTACTCAATGTGATGTGTGACACCGCTACTCTCATTTCTTACTCCACATTGATCTACAGCGATATTTGCTCCTTACAAGGTTTTACAGGCTTTCGTTCATGCATTCACTCTATTCCTTCCCTAGCAGTCCCTCCTGGTCATTCCACTCAGCCTTCGAGTATTCTTCCAACCAATGTTTCTAAATATCCACATTCATCCTGCATACACTACACCTTCTACTTTCCTCATTCATCCAATGCCTCCTTCCACACTCTTCACTACCCAACCTAAACTTATGTTAGTTACCTAACATGACCCAGCGGTCTCTCCTGGTCATTCCACTCAGCCTTCGAGCATTCATCCAGCCAATGTTTTCAAATATCCACATTCATCTCGCATACACCACACCTTCTACTTTTCTCATTCATCCAATGCCTCCTTCCACACTCTTCACTACCAAACCTGAACTTATATTAATTACCTAACATGACCTAGTGGTCTCTCCTGGTCATTCCACTCAGCCTTTGAGCATTCTTCCAACCAATGTTTCCAAATAGCCACATTCATCCTGCATACACTACACTTTCTACTTTCCTAATCCAATTTTCATCCAATTCCTCCTTTCAAGCTCTTCACTACCAAACCTGAATCTTGCCCACATTGACTGATCCTCTGACCTTTTACTTCTACTCAAATACTTAGATAACCGGACATGCACTTGTAGCTGTCCATAGTCTTTGTGAAATTTGCTGCCATCTATTTTGGATTGGCAATCCACCTCTAATAACCTGTTCCTTAGCACCACTTTCCACTGGGCATTCTCACTTTTTTTGCTCTTTCCAGCTCCTCGAAAGATATCAGCCTCTCTCATACAATTTCCGTTTATTCCTCCCCCAAACACTCTCCTACCATTAATTCCCTCCTTATTCACTACTCGGAAAATTCCTTTTATTAACCTTTCATCTCCTATTCCATCTACCATATATTCACAATTAATCTTTCCGCTGCAATTACCGCCAATTTACAAACATTAACTTCCTGGAGAACAATGTGACCTGGCGTCTGACTCGATGTGACCTTGGCGTAGTTTCAATATTTTCTTATAAAAATTTTGCTGCACCCTTTCGATCTTGACCTCCTCTTTCGTTCCCCAGACCTCACACCCATACAATAAATACACTTCGTACACATACCTTACATGTCATCTCTGCTGCACTAAAGTTTCCATCAGTTACTTTTCCATCCATCCCAGTTCCGAGCTGCAGCCACCAAAGTTTTCTTTGTCAGATACTCTACGTGCTCTCTATTACTATAACCATTCCCAAAAAGATACCCCAGATTCTTAAACTTTCGCACTTCCTCCATTTGTCTACCCTGCCATTCAAATCTTTCTTTCCTATACTAACCACCCCTTTTAAACCGCAACCACTTTGTTTTTCCTACATTCACACTTAATTTCGTCTTTCCAGATACCGAAACAGTCTTTCAATCATCTCTTTCATCTCAGTCGCAGACTTTGTAAACACAACCATGTCATCCACATAAGCCAAGCTCCACGCCTTCTTAATCACTTCTCTGGTTTGGCCGGATCACCACTCCTCCGGCTTGGCCGAACTCTATTTTTTCCATATCTGCCACATACAGGTTGAAGAGTGTGGGACTGAGCAGGGAACCTGTCTCAAGCCCTTCCTTACCTCAAAATAATCAGATCCACACCCGTTCACTCTTACTTTGCATATTGTTTTCTCATACAAAACCAAATCTAACCTAACCTAGCCTAACTTTCCTTCTTGCACTCTCTGAAATACCTACATCACAAAACCTCACCCAATCTCTTCATATCCATCGGGTCATATGCAGCTTTCAAATCAATAAAAAGAGCAACAAGCTTCCATTTCTAATTTCCTGATCCATAATGACACTTAGGGTCAAGTGTTATACCGTGCTCATTCTGTCTCTGAACCCAGCTTGAATTTTCGGCACTTCAGTTTCTTTTCCTTGATTTCCTTTCTCAGGCGACCATTTTGGATTTTGGCAAAGGTCTTATATGATGAGTTCATTAGAGTTATACCTTTTTATTTTGCTAGAGCGTCCCTATTTCCACTCTTATAAACCGGCTGAATTACTCCCACTTTCCAAAGGACTGGAATCTTTTTATCTCCCCTCCATTATCCTTCTCATTTCCTCCGTTAACTTCTCTTTGCAGCTTTCAGCAGCTTATAATGATAGCACAAGTGTACAGACGGGCAACCCCACAGAACAAGCGACGCATTCAGCGCTCGCGATTTAAATTGTTTATATTTTGTACCTGCGAATACGTAAGAGGTTACGGCGCCTCTCTTTACACACAATTTAGGAACCCCTGATCTATGAATTTATTAAATTCGTGTGATAGAAATTTGTTCTGATTCTAATTATCGTGCAAATATTAAAATTAGACGAATCATTTCTCAATAAATGACAATATGGAATATGCATGTTTTTTATATATTTTCAATGCACTGTTATAATATATATATATATATATATATATATATATATATATATATATATATATATATATATGTATATATATATTCATTTTATATTCAATTCAGTGTTATAACATATAATGTAAAGTTAAAAACACACACAGTCAAAAATATAAAAAAATGCTGTACTTAAGTTTTAAAAAATATTGAAAATAGAGAAAATTTTGTAGCTGTTTAAACGCCGCAATTTTCGCGCGGTCTATTGATGACGTCAATTTCTACTGACAGTTCAGTCCATTGTTTACTACAGCTGTTCTCATTTTTATCTTCACGTTTTTCACGTTTGTTTTCTAACCAAAAGACTGCAATGACATACTAATGTAAACAATACGAACTTGTTTACATGGTATGTTACGTCACTTTCGTTTTAACAAATGGTGTTGCGTTTTACTAATTTTCATTTCCCTCGCTTAATTTGCAAAGATATTAATTACAAAAATAATGGTTTAGTTCAAATGACCGGTTAATAGAGATTCGGAAAAAATATTTGAACCAAATTTAAATTTTATCCATATTGTGTATCAACCCTATTGTTGTATAAAAATGACATTTTGTATTTTGTTCTGGACAAATATTGGTTCATGTAAATGTAGCTTAATATTATTACAGATCAAGTTACAGCTCTGGAATTAAAGCGACAGAAATTTTTTGAATTCAATATTTTGACCATTATGTTTTTTCCTCAATCCTAAATCTCCGTTTTATATAAAAAAATGTATGGTTTCGGATTATGTTTCAATCATGTGAAAAGTAAACAAGTCGGCATAAACCCAAGAAAAAAATAAAGCAAAGAGAAACATGGCCGAGTGTCAACATCACATGTATTGTTGTGCGAGAGATCATTAAAGATAGGTGTGGTTACATGACCGGTCGGTCGCTCTCCGTATAAAAATAACATGATGAATGGACCATTCTCGATTATACACTAATACTCGCTATCTCTAAGTATCGGGGATTCGAACCCGACACGCCCGCATTCATTGTGTGCACCTACAGGTTTTCAAATGACAAAATAAAAAATAATATTGGTATATGTTCAAAATAATGATGTTTCGAAAAAAAAAATAAGAATCGAGTTTGTATCTATAGAGGGTCGAGCTGCACACATAAATTTAATTAAGGAGGAGTGAGCACTAAAAAACGAACACATTTTTCACAACACCCACACAAAGGACGACCGTAATTTTTAACATTTTTTTTATTCTCGTAACTTATTATAGCCGAGTTTATTATAAATTGTGCTATAGTGATGTTACGTAATGGGCCTTACACATGTGCATTTCTGATCTAAGAGATTCGCAGAGAAATTTAATTGACCTTTATACGGTTAGTTAAGCGCGTGCGCGTCCGCTTTGTTTCAAAGGCGGGAATATGAAAGTTTCGGGCACATTTTGTTATTTTCACTGGTTATACGTCAAAAAAGTTTTTTTGCCCGAAACATGGCGGAAATTGACTCATGCGCATAAAAATATCAACTATGAAAAGGTCTATTTGTCACGCAGTAATTAGTTAAATCCATTGAATCAGTCGAATTGAACAGATTGCTGCGCCATAATTGTAAGCGGTTCGGGATCACCTGGACATGTTTTTGGAATTATCGATCCAGCTTTTGGAATTATCCATCCAGCTTGTGGAAGTATCGATTCATGTTTTGGAATTATCGACTATATAGTCACACTGCGTTATGTCGTTGGGCTACCTTTTCTGTTCTCTCATCATCAGTTTTGGTTTTCATAATGTCGTCAATCATGGTTTATATGTAATTCCATTTTTCCTCTGATTATAACATAATTGCAATTGTGTTGTCAGCATTAACTTCTTCCCCAATCTTTACCTCTGTACACACTCTTATATTTGATCACCTATCACACATCACAGTGAAATATATTGTGTTCTGTAGTGTCTATCTGTTGGCAGTACATGCATTGATTACTTTCTCTTATTGTTAGTTTAAATCTATGTAGGAATTCTCCAAAACACCCATGGACACCCAAGGATCTGTGTCAGGAAGAAACCCAACAATTTTCCAGACTTTCTGTTAATCCATTTTTTCAGATTCTTAATCAATGTCTTTGCTCACTTTGCTGTTCCGGTATCAGCACTCCGTCTTTGGCACCATTTATCTTCCGACTCCAGTCTTATCTCATTTTAATCATCTGCATATAGTGCTATCGGATTTACTACTGAATTTATTAGCCTGCGTTTGCTCGACTTTGGACCCCTTATATTAGGTAATAGTTTTCCTTAAGTTGTGCTTCCATTTTTTCGAGTTCTTTTAATATCCCTCTCCAGCTTGCACTGTTAATAGAATATTAAGTAACGAGAGTTGTAAGAAGCATATTACGTACGAGCGGAAAAATTACGCGTAACCCGCGTAGCGAGTTACAACTCGAGTTATGTACTATACTTTATCTACGACCACACTAATTTGTTCCTGTTTAATAAGAAAAATATGTTTGATGTAACAAATTTATTTCTTATTAGGTACATTATTTAACATTATAATAAACAAAGATTTGTATTTTCATATACATATAACTGTTACTCGACATTATGTAACTTGATAGAAATGAAAAGAAATACATTCTTAATGGTTACATACCTTATTATTCAGTACTTATTTGGGTTAAACTGGAATAAGACAGCTCATAGATATAGGCAACCCAATGTACGCAATGTCAATTTCCGATAGTTTGAATTGTGGCACGAGGTGCGCTGAACGTATGAGCACGTAGTAGTAGCTCTCAACGAATCATAAACCAAACGCACGTGTGTGTTATCAATCAAAACTTATCATTAATCGCGGACTGTTACATACGTGTATGTTATGATGTATTTACATAGTCCACGAACTACAATAATGGGCATTTACAATAGTGGTCGTAGATAAAAGCGTTTTTGATATGAAGTTTTATTACTAATATGTACTTCTTACGTTCGGAAGCGTCGTTTCTCGTGTTTAACTGTCTTATCTCAATGATTATTAGTCTGGATATTTCAAATTCGCTCAAATGTAGACTGAATGACCGAGGAAATACGAAAATCCATACGATCATCGTTCCTGTAACCTAACTACAAATAAAAACCAAAACAAAGAATTTATAGGAAAAGATTCACTAGGTGTTATTGCATAGCTGTTTGGAACAAATTGCTTTAAAGCTTCCATATTATTTATTTTTTCTTTGCATATTCCCTTTTGTAGCAAGACTAAGCAAACGAAGATTATAAAAAAAATAAATTTGTTACGAAAATCATCGACTATCAGGGAATAATAATTATTCCCTTAAATTATGTTTTGTTTTATTACCCATGTGTTAAAAGTATTATCTTGGCGCACGTTTTTTAGTGCGAGAAATTCCATTTTTGGTTGTATTACCACATAACTTGGGTAACGCACGCTTATTCAATACCGCTAAGTTATATTAAAAAAAAAACAATTAAATAAATAACATAAACACAATCAAAACCTCGATTTTAAAAAAGTGACGTGAAAGTGACAAACATTTTTAGTCATTACAAAATAAAAATTTTAAAATGAGTGTAAATTGTATAGTGATATCGGAGATTGATGAGAGTTCTTATGACGAATCCACACCACAGGAGACAATTGAAAAAGCAAATTCTTCATTTTTGATTCTACTTTTTTTTATGGCCCCTGGATCCCAAACTTGTAAGATACTTCCCCTCGCATGAGTAATAAAAAATACTATTTGCAACACGGGCGGTAGTGTCAACTGCCCTCTCGAGCAAATGTTTAAGAGTTCAACCCCCCTCCACCACAAATTTAAAATTTAGAAGCAACATGTTAAATTTAGAAGTAAAATTTTTAAATCTGAACCTAAATTTAGAAGCAAAATTTTCAAATCTGAAACAAAATTTAGGAGCAAAATTTTCAATTTAGAACCAGAATTTAGAAGCAAAATGTTCAAATTTATAAGCAAAATGTTCAGTTTATAAGCAACATTTGAAATTTACAAGCAAAATGTTCTATTTAGGAGCTAAATTTTCAAATCTGAACCAAAATTTAGAAGCAAAATTTTCAAATCTGAAGCGAAATTTTCAAATCTGAATTTTGTCCTTTTAAATCATAAGTTTGTGTTTTTAAACTGCAATTTTGTTATTTGGTTAGAAAATATTTTCTAAAACACCAACGCCACCCCCCGCCGTCCCCGGAAACTAAACCCTGAATACGCCCGTGGATACAGTAATTCCTTTATAGGTCCGGATCCCCTTTCGAAGAAAAGAACTGCCAGGCCTAAGACAATCTAAAGTAATGCTAGGATCTTTTAACTGGAAAAAGAACAAAAGATTGCCTGAAATAGGTACAGGAACAAGCTTAAAATTCGGACGAGGCCTGACGAGGAGTCCTGACGAGACTCTGCTGACTTAGAAAACACCTCGAGGTCCTAGGCCTAGAGGAAGTTGACAGGTGCAGATTCTGCGGCTCAGCGGAAGAAACCCCAATACATCTGCTCAAAGACAGTGGAGCACTGCTTCACAGAGACATTGTACCTTGGGCTCACTGCTTGAACGCAGAAGAGTGGCAGACTACAAATCTACATATGATAATACATGGAATAAATCTACAATCTCTAGTTAAACATGTAAATCTAAGTTTGTATTTTCAATTGTTATTTTGATCAATTTCTGGGAAATAATATTATTACGAGTAAATTATATTATATTACTACATGTGTTTCTGAAGGGGGCTGGGCATGGTTGCCAAAATAAATTGTCGTGCCCCGGGCGCCAGTTATGTTCGATATCGTTCAGCTTCTGTATATTATTAGTATTGTTGAATATATTCAATGTTATGAACAGATGTTCCACCATTCACCCTAATTGAAATAACAGAAAGTTGAATAAATGGCTGCCGCATGAACATAGCATTCGGCGATACAAGGTCTGCTCTGTACTTCTTTTACACAAGAAAATTTATCTTTTATTAGTAAAATTTATTCATTATTTACAACCGTTGGAACGAGGAGAAGCGCTAAACTTTTTAAAACTCCGAAGGTTCATTACTTCCAAATCGTTCTTCTGGACATCGGCTTCCTTTCGCAAATTATCAAATTGGTCCTGTATATCCAGTGCTTCGCCATGTCGTTTATACAAAAAGTCAAATAGCTTAGTGTATTCTTCTGCATAACGTGCCAAATTTTCATCATCTTCAAGTTCTTGAAGTATCTACAATTAAATCATTGTATTCCAGTAACTGTATATCAAGGTGTACTAGCAGGTTTCCTAAATTGAAGCTTCATGAAATTGGTCTATAGGGAATATGCATGATATTTAAATTTGGTTTAAATATTTTTTTTCCGAATTTTATTGACCGGACATTTGAACTAAACCATTATGGTTATTAAAAAGTTGCTAAAAAACATCACGTGATTAATGGACGACCCCTTTGGTGGTCGAGAAGTGGCACATTCACTACAACTTTTTAGAACTTTACCAGTGAGAACAACAAAATATTATCTGAAAATTGAAAAAATAATCTTGAGAAGCTGTATTTTAAGTATTGTCCAGCATACAGTATGTCCAGCATTGGCAGTCAAAAAGGACCAACTCTTTTTCACGACGCCAAACCAATTTTTATTCAGACAAGACATTCATTTTCTCTTGCTAAATAAATCAATAATACGACTAAAAATCGTTTAATATTCAAATGGTTATCGGTCGTAATACCGAGTGCAGAATATAAATCGCTTCTTTTACGATTTAAAAATAATTTTGATTACGTATTCGCTTTAACGATTGTTTTTTGTTGTTTGTTTTGTTGTTAACATTTTCTTTTTCCGGTTTCGCGAGCGTGGAAATTTGGAATTTTATAAATTGTGAGCAGTCGCGGGGTCAAGAGATTGTGCGCGGCTCAAGGCGTGGCGTTTTATTAATTGATGATTGCGTTTTCAACGTAAAACGCTCTTGGCTCGTTCCCGTGAACGTTTTAACATCTTCGAATCTGGGTTTTAGAATATTCTACATGATGAATAAAGAGGGGGAATAGGAAACGTTTTGGTTTTTTTTCCGAAGCATAAATGTGTTTTGTTTGATTTTGCCCTGCAACCAAATTGTAAATGAAGAAATTTTGTTTCGCATCTGTGGGATTTTGTTTTTGTAACGTTTTGTTAAATTTAAATCGCAGGAATTTTTGCTGAGATATTTTTTAATGGGAAAGCAATTATTTATAAAGTTTCTCTGATTATAAAAAAAATCCGAAATTATTTTTTTAAATTTATTTAGGTTGTTTAATTAAAGGAGAATAAAGGTCGATTGCCATATGCGCGACACTCAGCTACGCGACCTCGTGCGATATCGCCTGTCAAATAATGATTACATTGTTTTAAATGGACACGTCGCGTAGCCATAGTGAGCCAAGTGGATAGCCATCTGTAGACGCGCTTCGAGATTTTTCTCTGATCAGTACAGCTTTGCTATTATGAACAAAAATTTGTAAACAAACCACTTACTTGAAACCCATGTGGGTGATTAGGGTTAGATATTTTTAATTTGACATTTTGTGAGAGAGGCATGGACTTAGCAGGTTATTGATTTAAATGATAAATTTAGAATTGGTGAAACCCTCTCACCAAATGTCAAATTAAAAATATCTAACCCTATATTATCTATAATATAGGTTTAATTATATGGATTATCTATAATATAGTAAATATTTAAATCTATCTCTTTCACCAATTCTAGTTTTATTGACTTTACTCTGGCCTAATACCGTAATTTATGTGTACAAAACACAAAATTAGACATGAAACATTTAGTCTCCACAATTTAACCTTTATTAGTTCATATGGCATTGTTTAAATTTTAATCTGTCACGTTTACAAAAAAATCAAAATAACCAACAATTTTTAATATTCACGATTTTCTTATAACTTTTTACGATTATATTTTTGGCTGGTTTATTGGTCGCGAGACCCTACACTTATCTCTGTTAATCACGTCAGTGGAGTAAAAAAGAATACAAAAATTTCCGTGAAAGCACGTAACTTCGTTTCTTCCTCATGAGACGTTTATTTTTGCGTTGTAATTTCTCGACGTTGAGAAAACCGCAAAGCGCCGAACTTTCAACTTTATGTTTTAATCTCGTTAAACACTGAATACATAATGCAGATAATTGCAATTGTCTGTGTAATTTTCGAGCGGAGATGTATAAATTGCTAGGTGGTATAAAGAAATGCGCTGGATAGTAATTAATTGAAAGAAAACCAATTAAAATATCGTTAAAACCAGAAGATTTTTTGTAAAAGAAAAGGTTTTTTTCGTGAGATACTCGAGTTGGTAGAAAGCTGAAAAACAGTAAAGTTCAATATAATTGTGATAATATAATCTTTATGGAAAATGTACGAAATACAGGATGTCCCAAAAAAAAGTATAAACATATTTACAGTTAATGTTCGATATTATCTTCAAAGATAATGAATTTATAATCATCCAATAAGTATACATTTATTTAAAAGATAAAGTTTGAACACTATGAATTTAACTAAATTCTTCTTCTACTTCTCGTCTATCTTATATATTCGTTGTAACCAAACAGTCGTCGACCATTTCCGAAAGTTTGTCAAATCTTGTCAAAACTTTATTGAAATCTTGCGCAAATGTGGTCGGTCACCTGACGTCAAAATCTTTTCAAAACTTTATTGAATTCTTGCGCAAATGTTGTCACCAAACAAAATTATTGTCAAAAACTTATATTAAATAAATTATATATAAAATAAATAAATAAATTATAAAAAAATAAATTATATTAAAATCTTGTCAAAATAATGTGAAAACCTTGTTCAAATCTTGCTAGAACATTTCTGAAATCAAAGATTAAAACTTGAGAAAAGATTAAAAAATGAAAAAATGACAATTATAAAATCTTGCGGAATTTTGACAAACGTCGAAATAATAATAAAAGTTTCATGACATCAACATCGTGACGTCAAAAAAACGTCAAAACGTTGTCGAAATCCTTCAAAAAGCTTATCTTAAAATCGAAGGAAAACTCAAAAGAAATCGAAACTTTGTCAAAATCTGACCAGAAGTTTGTCAAAATTCACAACATTTTAACAAAATTGACAACATTTTAAAAAAAAAATCTTATGAAAATTGTGTCAAAATAATGTGGTCTAGTCCAAGTTTGTTTAAAAATACAAATCCTGTCAGAACAAGTTAAAATGAAATACAAACTTAATCAAAATTGAGGTCATTTGAAGCCTTATGAAATTTTGCCAAATGAGAAAATATCGAATGTATGTCGAAATCGTTGTCAAAATCTTTTGATTACGTCGAACGTAGTTAAAAGTTTGTCTAAATCATTTAAAAAAAAACTAATTAAATCTGTGTCTAAATGTTTCTTTCGAATCTTAAATAGTATATTAATGCCCGCCATACATACAACGGTCCACCGCAGAGGTCACAGGTCCACCTGTGCAGGTTTGCCAGCGCAGGTTTACCGGAGCGTGTGTGGGTTTAGACCTGTACAGGCAAACCTGCACATGTAACCTCTCCGGTAGACCGTAGGGTGTATGGCGGGCAAAAAGGACAAGTTCAGTAAGCGCGATTTTACAGCACGCGTCCAAGTTTGGAAAACGACGAGCGTAGCGAGAAGTTTTCTAATGGACAAGTGCTGAAAAACGCCTTACGAACGAGTTTTTCTAAATAAAAAAATCGCCGATATACATTGAGAAAATTGTACCGCACTCGCGAGCCATAACCGCACGCATATGAGTGCTGTTATTAATCCATTACAGGCACAAAATAGAAAAATCATGTACAAATATTGTGAAAACATTGTTAAAATCGTGTAAAAACCATTAAATAAAGTCAAAATTTTTGTTAAAATTGCATCAAAATATCGTCGAAATCATGTCCAAAATGGTATAGAACTCGTCAAAAATATAACGTCAAAACATTGTAAAAAAAATCGTTTTCGTTTCAAAATTCTGTGAAACTTGTCGAAAACGTGTTTTCAAAACCGTGTAAAAGATTATGGTAATCTTGTCAAAACTTGATCAATGGGGTGAAACCAAACTAATTATAGATACAATCATACCAACTTATTAAAGCGGAATATTGCTTGAATATATAAATATATTCAACCTTTCCGTATCTCTATAATATTATTAAGTCTTTTTAAGACTACAAAACAAGTCTCATGTTGAAACACAACAGATATTTGTATGCTATTTACTAGCCCCCAGTCCACTTTCGAGGCACTAAACAAGAACTAGATAAATAACATTGTTTTTAAGATCTCCTTCTTCTTCTGGTACCATGATCGTTCAACGATCGTTGGTTATCATGTTGGCTAGATTATTGTTTTGTTGACAGTAGCCCGGAAAAGCTGAACCGTAGACTTCCCATAGCACTGCCTCAAGTTCTTTAAACACGATGTTCTCCTTCTTCCTGGGCCCCGCTTGTCTGATATTTTTCCTTTTGTATTAAGGTGTAGCATTTCATATTTTTCCAGGTGCCTTATAAAATGACCCAAATATTCTAATTTTCGGCTATTGATAGTTTTGACTATTTCGAGATCTTTTTGAATGTAATTGAGAACTCTATTGTTGTTGACTTTGTCCACCCAACTGACCTTTAGTAATCGGCAGTACACCCACATTTCGAATGATTCTAGGCGTTTGTACATTACTTTCGTCCATGCCTCCATGCCATACAAGAGAACTGGAAACACATCGTGCAGCAGCGTGCCATTTTCATTCTCCATTTCATTTGCCATTAAGATCACATCTTTCTATTTAACCCAAGTGAATAGCCATCTGCAGACGCGTTTCGAGATCTATCGCTTATCAGTGCAGCTTTGCTCTTTTGAATTATAATATTATAGAGCTACGGAAAGGTTGAATATATTTATATATTCAAGCTATATTCCGCTTTAACAAGTTGATTGTCAAAACTTTATCAAACGGGCATCAGTAAAAGAATTTCGATGATATTCTAGTGGTAAAGTAACTTAGAATATTGTCAAAAAGACATAAAAAACGTTATCACAATCGTGTGAAAACGTAATCAAAACCTTATCAAAACGTTGTCGAAATCTTATTACGAACTCAAAATATTGTCAAAAAGACGTTATCAAAATCGTGTGAAAACATAATCAAAACCTTATCAAAACGTTGTCGAATATTTTTCTTCCGACCTAGTCGGAACTTTTACATCAAACAAAAATTACTTCAAAACGTCAGTCAAAATATTGTCAAAACTTCTCCAATAGTATTCAAAACTTTTTCTTATTCTTTAAATCTTGTGAACGCAGTTAAAACTTCAAAATAACATCAGTTAAGTTACAATCTAGAACATCAATTAAAACGTTGTTACAACGTTTTACAAACGTTGTAACCTAAAATGTCGTTCAAACTTGGTCTTTGTCATAACTTTGTGAAAATCTAATTCCTTATTTAAATAACGTCAAAACTTTAAGGAAATCAGAACATTGTCAAAATGTTTGCCAAAACTTTGACTTTGTTGACATCAGGACAAAACCTGGTGAAAATCAAGTTCAATGGAATGTCTGTATGGAATTGTTATTGGATATTCTTATCTTCTTGGAAAACTTGGCCAAAAATGTGGCAAAATTCTGACGTTTGGTGTGGCAAAATGTGGCAAAATCTGGTCGAACAAGACATTAAAAAACGTCTTGTCAAAACCTTACCCACAATCGTGTGAAACTTTAGTTTAAACTTTTCAAAACCATCTGAACACCTAATAAAAACGTATGTCAAAAATACGTCAAGTTGTCAAAATTTTGTCCAAATTAGGTTGAAAATCTATTTAAATGTCATCAAAATCTTGTCACAATGTTATCAAAATCTAGAGATTATATAGTCAAAACCTTGTCAAACTGTCATTAAAACATCATCTTGACATGATGTACATCATCAATACATCATCAATATTAAGTTAAAACCTTGTCAAAATCGTGTGAAATATGTAAGTTGGCAAAATATAGTCCAGACGTTAAAAACGTCTTGTCAAAACTAGCAAAATCGTGAGAAACTTTAGTTTAAACTTTTCAAAACCTTATGAACAAATCGATATTTTGACATCTTTTACACAACTTGTGTCAAAAATACGTAGTTGTGAAAATTTTGTCCAAATTGGTTTGAAAATCTATTAAAATGTCATCAAAACCTTGTCATAGGTTTTCATAATCTAGTGATTATATAGTCGAAACCTTGTCAAACTGTCATTAAAACGCCATCACTGTCAACTGTCATCATTACGTCATTAATATTAAATTTAAACTTTGTCAAAATTGTGTGAAATATGTAACTTGGCAAAATATAGTCAAGACGTTCAAAAACGTCTTGTCAAAACCTTAAGCAAAATCGTGAGAAACTTTGGTTTAAACTTTGGAAAACCTTATGAACACCTAATACAAATATGTGTCAAAAATACGTCAAGTTGTCAAAATGTTGTACAAATCGGTTTGAAAGTCTATTAAAATGTCAAAAAATCCTTGTCACAATGTTATCATGATCTAGTGATTATATAGTCAAAACCTTGTGACGCTGTCATTAAAACGTCATCACTGTCATCAATACGTTAATATTTAGTTAAAACCTTGTGAAAATCGTGTGAAATATATAAGTTGGCAAAATATAGTCAAGACGTTAAAAACGTCTTTTCAAAATCTTACCCAAAATCGTGTGAAACTTTAGTTTAAACTTTTCAAAACCTTATGAACACCTAATATAAACTTGTATCAAAAATACGTCAGGTTATCAAAATTTTGTTCAAATTGGTTTGAAAATTTAAAATGTCATCAAAACCTTTTCACAATGTTATCATAATCTAGTGATAACGTAGTCAAAAACCTTGTCATATTGTCTTTAAAACGTCATCACTGTCATCAATACGTCAATATTTGGTTAAAACCTCAAATACTTAGTCAAAATCGTAAGAAATATGTAAAATAGTTAAATTTCGTCAAGCTATTTTAAAATATGAATTAAACCATTTAGCAACAAGAATTCCTAACAAAAAACTTACTGTCAAACTTTTCAATAGAATTATTTAAAAACTTGAATTGAGCCATTTGCCAACAAATTTTTTTTCACAAAAAATTACGTTTATTTACTCGCACACCAAAATGAACAGTAAATTGTATGTAAAGGATGCCATTATTATAATCCTGTGTAAAAGTCTCCAAATCGTGCCTAAAAGTTCAATGTACATCAAATGTAGTTTCATTATTAAACTATTTCCGTTTTTTTTGTTACTACGTTTAACATGCTTCCTAGAAAAAATAATCTATGATACACGTGTGTGAAAAGCTTTTTTGCACACACCTGTACTACTATTTTAAGAAGATTTTGTTATTTATTTATTTTTTTGATTTTCGTTAATTTAATATAAAATCTAAAATAATAATTTTGCAATTCTATTAAAAAATATATATATTCCATGTGTAATGTAACAAATCGCTACAAATAAATGAATAAAAAAAAACTGTCTTCTTCTGTTAAACGTTTCAGAAAACATTGTAAAGATATTTAACTTAATGTTGTATGTTGTACAATGTCATTTACAAATTTACTTGTTTTTCAGGTCTTTTATGTCATTTGGATGACGCTTGTACTAGCAATCCGTGTCATGCGGATGCCATATGCGACACAAGTCCCATAAATGGTTCGTACACTTGCAGCTGTGCATCAGGCTACAAAGGAATCGACTGTTCGGAGGACATTGACGAGTGCGAGCAAGGTAAGTAGTAATAATCTCCTATAAATACGAGATGAGCAGGAAAAGAAATAGAGGAGGCAATGTGAAAAAAGCGTATAAGGCGCCATAAATAATATTTCTCAATGCCCGGCAATTTGGTCGGATGTTCACGGAACGGTGTGACCATAATTTCTCGTTACTTGTAGCTGTGTTAGGTTTCATGTTTGTCTTTGGTTATAAATTTCGCTATAGAAAATCACCGGCAGCTTTGCGGACATTAGTATTTTCTTGCCGAGGCTACGCTTTATGTGTGGAAAAGTTTTCTACTTATACTCTCAGCATAGATTTTATACCTCGTTTTTTTATGCCGCTGCTTATCTCGTGATATATTCTTGTATTTAGACGATTTAAATATTTTTCAAATTACATCTATTTTTACATCAACTTACATCAAAACATGTCGATTTCAAAACAATTCTTGTAAATATATTCTTGACTTTTAGATTTTACGTAGACTTTGACGTTAAGTCTGCTCTATCTAATTTTCTCGATCTAGTCTAGATAATCATTTATTTTGCAACATCTGAATATTGATAGAAATAATTTTATATAAATAATTAATAGAAATATTTCTCATACTTTCTTTTAATAGACCTGTCACATCATTCATTTAATTTATCTGTGTGAGTAATTAACTACGGTCAATAAAACGGAGCGTTAATAATCGAGGTGAAAATGAAAATATTGAATGAATCGATTGATTATTAACATGGAGCATGTGATATGATCTTGTCATTGACCGTGATTTTTCCTCTTGGCGAACAAGTTATGCAGTCGCAGGCGCCTCGCCTTGCTCGAAGACTGCGGATGACCTCTTCATGCAAATTTATGTCAACATTAACAATATAAACTACACATCCCAGGCGCAATAAACTCAAAATAAAACTGACCATATGGACAAATAAAAGACACAAAAGTGCGGAAAGACGTAAAAACGGAACAAATAAAAAGACTTCGTGATTCAACCGAATA
Source organism: Phosphuga atrata (assembly GCA_944588485.1). Lineage (NCBI taxonomy): Eukaryota > Metazoa > Arthropoda > Insecta > Coleoptera > Silphidae > Phosphuga > Phosphuga atrata. Next base: position 11,917,326 of record OX155895.1, on the reverse strand, counting down.
AAATGTTGTCATTTATTAATTTTTTTTTGTTCAAAATTTACATTTTAGTAACAAGACTACACAGACAATACTAGACAGACAAGACTAGACAGATAAGACTAGACAGATAAGTCTAGACAGATATGTCTAGACAGACAGGACTAGACAGACAAGACTAGACAGGCAGGACTAGACAGACGAGACTTGACTTACAATAGTATACGAACAAGACATTTTTTTAAGTGGTTCGGGTTCTCACCAAACCGCCTATTCCACCTTGGTTTTTAGTATGCGCCACCCCGGTATCGCATATTTTGCATTCTTTCAGGGTTGGCAGCCCGGACGGTTAGTGAAAACCGCCCTATTTGTTGTCTCCCCGACCAGGATTCGAGCCCGGGTCTCCCGCAGTGAAGACGAACAAGACTAGATATACAAGACTATACGGACAATACTAGAGGGACAAGACTAGAGAGACGAAATTCGAGGGGTTAGACACATTATTGTCTGCGTCTAATCGTGCCAATGTTATCAAATCGTGAGTCTATCACTGTTATATGTTGATTAGATGGAAGATATCCAATTTTCGATCAATTACAACAAAGTTATTCAATTTCCTGGTCGGTGTTCAGATAAATCAAAATGAAAACGTTCGATTAACAACCCGCTGTTTTGAATGGTCATTACGTATTAATTCAATTCCTTTGTGCAAGAAGTTTTTTTTCATTGCTTCGTACGATTTCATGAAATTATCTGAAAAAACGTTCAGCGATGATTGATTAAAGCGTTTGACCTCCGGCCTTCTGTTTTATGAGCGCAGATTGTTTGCTTCTGTGGTTTAATTAAAGCTTCAATTATCATTAATTTGTCTTCGGGGAATAATTAGCGGCCTAATAAAGGCTGAAAAATGTCTAATAAAGATCCGGTAATTAAACACGAAGTGTTGTTTTCCTTATTGAGAAGACGATAGAGAGCTGTGATTGAGGAACGGGTTGGAGTTCGCTTTGTCTCGGCTTTATGATTTATGCGCAATAGAAGGAAAAAAGATTTTACTGCGGAATATTCTAGATAAACTCTATAAGGACCACGACCGTTTACGCCCGCTATAAATAAAATGTAAATTTTGACAGAACGAAATAATCTCAGGGATTTTTCTAACAATAGCATTTCATCTTGGCGAATCATAACTTTTTTCTTTTTAATATTCCCGGTTTTTTTTCTGCTGCTCCATATGGTCAATATCATTTCTCCTTTATTATAAAACTGACAAGTTTTTAAAATTTTATATGTTTGCAACTAAAAGCCTTCGTCCGGATCAAAATCAGTATTAATCTTATCTATGTAGTCTTGTATATATAATCTTGCTTCCTTAGTATTTACGATCTAAATCAATTTAATTTATTAGTCTCATTAAAACTAAAATTTAAATAAATAATTTCTCAATTAAACTCGGTAAATATTGTCGAGCGTGTTTTCTTTTTTTTATAGCCTTTGTAATTAATTTTTGAATCGGCCGAGCAATTTGCATATTGATGTATGTGAACCTGAAGTCGCCAGTCTTTCTTGCCGAATCTTGTACATTCATAATTTGCTTTTTATGCAGGTTCTCCATGCGAGCATGATGGCATCTGCGTGAACACACCCGGTAGTTTCGCGTGTAATTGCACGCAAGGATTCACAGGACCTCGGTGCGAGACAAACGTGAACGAGTGCGAGTCGCATCCTTGTCACAACGAGGGATCGTGTTTGGACGATCCCGGGACTTTCAGATGTGTCTGCATGCCAGGTAAGATTCACTATAATTATTTATAAAAAATTAAGAAAATTTTAAAATATTATAAACTTTTTCATAAAAATGTCATTTAAGACAAGTCGATTAATGTTTAGACGTTCGAAATTTAGAAGAATGCAAGATATCATTTAGAAGCATCTAATTAAAAAACTAACTTGTTGAAATCGATCAGCAAAATCTTAAAGTATATTTCAAACAGCTGAGCCCCATTTAAAAATTCTTGCAGTTTTAAATCTCTTTGCATTTAAACATCATTCGAAATAATATATTTCCCGACCATGATATGCATAACATGTAAATAAACCCATCGAAGATTTATACGTATGCAAATGATATTAAGCCTGCAATCCCATCAATTTTTACTCGTTTTTATATCGAGCAGTCGGGAGTGGATAACAGGTTGAAATCGCCAACGAAAAATTCCACGTCGTCGCACCGACACGAGAATCGTCTCAAATGGCTGGCAGATCCTTTTAAACCAGTCGAGCCGCCACTGGCTCATTGTTAATTATTTTCAAATGGGATCCGAGAACTCGGCCCGAAAGCTAAATTGGTTAATTGCTAAACAATTATTTCGGAACAAAACCGTATAAATCGGAGAAAAAAGTGTTAATAAATATAAATTGTTTTCGGCCGATTCGTTCCATTAAAACTACATGGGTGGCAATTTATCTTACGGGAATTAGTTAATTAATTATGAGGATTAGAAAAAATAAAAATAATACATTTGTAGTTTAAATATAGTTTTCCGGTTTGAAGAAATTTTATATGGTTTTAATATGCTAGGCTAGGGGTGGCAAACCTTTTTAAGACCGCTTGCCATTTTTTTTTTAATTTTTACATTTTGAAATGTTAACGTGCCAAGTAACTTTTGCAATGAATGAAAATAAAATTTCTGATTGGGAAAATAATTTTACCGCGAATATAAGTCTCATATTTTACACTGCATCTAATTGGACAAAATTGAGTTGGGCAACTTGCAAATTATTAATTCATTATTATAAAAAAATAATAATTTAAACATTTTATAGAATTTTTTTTACACGCGTGCCGTGCCATTTCTGACACGTCTGCCAGAAATGCACCCACGCTAGACTATACTATATAGCTAAACCGGTACGATTTGATACACACCAATAAGCAGACAAGTATAGGTACAAAACACAAGGCAGGCAGAGAAGATAAACAATAGGGAATAGGCATGTTTTCTTTTATATTTTTAGTTCACTGTTTACACCGTTAAAACATAGTAAAAAATATAAATTCTGCTTAAAAATGCTGTAATTAAGTTTAAAAAAATATTTAAAATTGAGAAAAAATTTGAGCTGTTTAAACGCCGTCATTATCGCGCTGTCTTTTGATGACGTCAGTTACCACTGACAGTTCAGTCTATTGTTTACTACAGCTGTTTTCTTTTTTAACTTGAAATTTTTTGCGTTTGTTTTCTAACCAAAAGACTGCAAGGACATACAAATGTAAAAAATACGGACATGTTTATATGGTATGTTACGTCACTTTCTTTTAACCTATGGTGTTGCGTATTACAAGTTTGAATTTCTCTCGCTTAATTTGCTTTATTTTATTTTTTATTTCGCTTTATTTATTAATTTTAAGTATTTAAATAGATATTATTTGCAAAAATAACGGTGGTTTACTTAAAATGCACTGTCAATAAAAATTCGGAAAAAAAAATTATTCGAACCGAATTTAAATTTCATGCATATTCCCTATTGACACAGCTAGATAGAAAATACTCTTGTTTAGTTTCGTCTAGTTTCTTCTTTTTAAATATTAATGTAAACATTTTTTATAAAAGTATTTCTCTCGAGTGCTACTAATTTTCTTTTACGTGTCACATGTGACACGCGTGCCATAGTTTCGCCACCGCTGGACTAAATAGACAAACCGATACGATTTGATATATAACAGTAGGCAACCAAATCTAGGCACAAAACACTAGACCGACAGACTAGGTAAACAATGAGTGCTACTAAATTTTTTATACGTGTCAGATGTGACACGCGTGCCATAGTTTCGCGACCGCTGGACTATATAGCCAAACCGATACGATTTGGTACATACGCGTGCCGTGCCATTTCTGACACGCGTGCCAGAGATGTACCCACGCTAGACTATACGATTTGATACACAGCAATAAGCAGACAAATATAGGTACAAAATACGAGGCAGCCAGAGAAGATAAACAATTGACATAATAACAACAGCTAGATAGAAAATACTCTTGTTTCGTTTCATCTAGTTTCTTCTTTTTAAATATTAATGTTAACATTTTTTATAAAAGTATTTCTTTCGAGTGCTACTAATTTTTTATACGTGTTAGTTGTGACACGCGTGCCATAGTTTGGCCACCGCTGGACTAAATAGCCAAACTGATACGATTTGGATTATAACAGTAGGCAGCCCAGTCTAGGCACAAAACACTAGATTGACAGACTAGATAAACAATATATAGCTAGAGAGAAAATACTTTTGTCTAGTTACTTCTAGTCTCGTCTAGTTACTTCTAGTCTCGTTCAATCCACTCTTCTGGTTCTATCTGAAATATCTGGTTTTATCTGAAATATCAGGTATTATGTAGTCTCCCAACTCTTGTCTTGTCAGCTGAATGTCATCAGTCTAGTCTGGTTAATTATTGATTTGCGATATTATTAATTCATTATTATAAAAAAACATTTTGTAGAAAAGTATTTCTCTCGCATGCCACTAATTTTTCTCTACGTGTTAACTAGACACGCGTGCCATTGGTTCACCACCGCTGTGCTAGGCTAACATACAACGTCAATATGAAAAGTACTGTGGAAAAATATCTGCTGTACAGGTGTCAAAAGTACCTGCTGTACAGGTTATATTCCAGAAATAATTCAGAAATAGCTCAAGAAACTAGTTAGTACATGTAGATCGTTTTTCCTTGATGGAATAGTCGGATGAAGTGGCGTTTTCAGCATCACCTAGGGTTGTATGAGGGTTATCACGGGGTATTTAAACTGCGCGACTCTCTTAGCACTTTAAGCTTCCAATCTTCTTCTTCTGGTGCCTATCCGCTTCGGATGTTGGCGATCATTTTCTTTGTTGCTTGCAGCCCTGAGGAGATTTGTTTTTGTTGTGTTGAACCAGGTTCGAAGGTTTTTTAGCCACGATATTCTCCTTCCTTTTTTTTATTTTTTTTTGGGGAGGAAGGGGAAACCTTTTATAGGCACCGACTCATGGAACTCCTTCTCCTCCAGAGATAGTTTACCCACTAAAACCACCTACCCCCTATTTTCACACCCTAAAAACAACTTAGCACTGCAATCTTGCATAACTTCAAGTTGTGGTCTCCTGATTTACTTGTCTGTTCCGTTTCTTTCCTTCTGCCAGCCATTCCCTCTCGTCCTTCTCCTTCTGCTGCATGATATCCTTGATAATGGCACCGACGTCGTTCCACCTCTCCTTGCTTTCTAGCATCAGCTCTGTTAACGCCCGGGGGTACATTGCCCCGCCACTTAACACTTCCAACTTCGCCCTCTGTCCTGCCCACTTATCGCAGGTGAACAGCGTGTGTTCGGCCGTCTCCGGCTCCGTGTTACAGTACGGGCAGTTCTCCGCGTTCGTCTTGCCGATTGTTTTCCTAAAACTCTGAAAGCAGCCATGGCCCGCCAGCGCCATTGTCATGTGGTAACTCATCTAACCATGATTCCTATCCAGCCAGGGCTTGACATCCGGAATCAGCTTGTAAGTCCAATTGCTCGTATCCTGGTCCCAAAACTCCTGCCACTTTCGAATGGTTTCCCGCCTTTCCTCTTCTTTCACCGCCCTTGCATCATTCTCCTCCTTGTCAAGCGTGCGCCCGACGATTCTGGCTCTTTCTTCTACCAGTAGCTCCAGGGGAATAAGCCTTGCCAGTACCCGCACGGCGTCGGTCCCGACAGTTCTGTAAGCGCTGACTATCCTAATAGCGATTTTCCTTTGTGCCCTTTTCAGGGCTTCCCTTCGCCTCATGACTTTGGTGCAGCTGGCCCACACCGGTGCCCCATACAAGACGATATTGTTCGCAACGGATGCCAGTATTCTTCTTTTGTTCTCAGTCGCCCCTGCGATCCTCGGGAGTATCAAGAGGTTATTCACCCTGCAGTGAGTTTTTGTACATGAGTCCTCAACGTGCCTACCGAAGGTTAGCTTCTCATCGAAGACTATTCCCAGGTATTTTAGTTCTGCAACTTCTGCGGGCGAAACGTTCTTCCGACGAGAACGAACTCCACCGGGCCACATCTCTTCCTGCCGATTAGCAGCACCGCCTCGGTTTTGTCCGGTGCAATAGCCAGCTGATTTGCGTCCATCCAGTCTTGTATAGTGTCAAGGGCGGCGTTTGTTATTTCTTCGAGCTCGTCTTCTCGTCTTGCTTTGACCACTAGGGCCAGGTCGTCCGCGTAGGCGACAGCTTCCGCACCGACCGGTAAGGCCACATTCAGAACTACATCATATAGAATGTTCCACAAAAGCGGACTCAGCACGGATCCTTGTGGGACCCCGGCTGTAACATCTATCTCGTCCTGCCCCTCCACCACGCCTGTCGCTGAAGTAGCTCATGGCCGATGATATATGGCCTGTTCCTCTATATATGACCAATGTATTCTAGCTTCCTTGTCTTTATTGTTAGTAAGACCTCTCGTTCTTTTCCCATTATCTCTAGGCACATTTTTCTTCGCAAGAGTCTATAGCCATCCAGATCTCAGCATGGTCTCCACCAACGTTGAGGGGGCAAGGTTCTATTTGGTTTTCTTCGTCCACGTATCTCGCTCATCATTCCACTTACTGCAATATTGTATGGGACACATCGTCTACTGCTCCGCAATAACGCACTTGTCGTCTTCTGCCCTGCCTATGCTGCTCAGGTACCTCTAAAGCACCCATGGACGCTTAATACCGCGCGCTCTCTCTTTCTCTTTCTCTCGGTGTATATTTCTATAATGTTTACTCTCTCTTTCATTCGCAGAATGAAAGATGAGCGTAGTCGGTTTATAATCTTAAAACTAAAAACGGAAAAACTTTGTTAAAATGCGCGCCACTCTTCGTTCAACTTTGCCAAACCGGTCTATACTCTGTCCGGCGAGAGAATGCAGCTGTACTGCGTATGAGTGGTAAGGGACGCGCCGAGGTACGCGCAGATTAGTTTGAGTTAAGAAATATGCGTCAGTTTTTCAAATACGGACAACTAAACACCGTGTACTCGACATAAAGTGTGGGTATGCGCAGAACAATGCTAAACTCGTCGAGACGGGATGCATTCTCTCGCCGGACAGAGTATATGTAATTTATTATTAAACATGGATGGCAGATAATGTCATTAAACAGTGTATGTTTATGTATATGTAATGTCAGTTTAACAAGTTAAAAAGCAAAAAAAAACATTTTCCTTTATTTGTACTTTTGGTACACACCATCTGTAAAGGTGAGTCTCCAAATTTCAACTGCTCACTGCAGCTGCTCAGCCACTGGGCCTTTGAAACTTGTCACTTTGTTCTCGTTCCTATACAACTTTTTTAGGTGAAAATATCGAGGGTCTCCCTTCACTTCCTCAAAAATTATTAACCGAAACAGTTCTAGTCGATACATTAATAACGTTTTCTGATGATGGATTAAACATAAGTCGTCTGATATTCGGACATATCAATTGTTAAGCGTTTTCATGCATGATTAGACACGGACTAATAATTATTTTGGTAAAGTTAACTCACTGAAGTTGGTCCTGAGTATGCTGTTTATTACTAAATTTACTAGAATTTTTGTCGAGCAAAAACAAAAGTGCCGACAGCAGTCCCTACTCTATAATCGTAATAAAGATTTGTCTATCAAGATTTGCGCAATTTAATTTTGTCTATGAAGGTTTGCGTAATTCAATCTTGTCCATTTGATTTTGTGTTTGCACATTTTGTCTATTTAGTTTATTTTATCAAGGTTTTCACAACTCTACTTCGTGTGTTTCGAAGTCTATTAAGGTTTTCCCCACTCAATTTGGTCCATTTTTTAGTTTTGTTTATCAATGTATGCGTAATTCAATTTTGTCCAATAGACCTTTTTATTGTTGAAATTTTTTTGGGCGCATACGACAATTTTCGCCATGTTTTTTGGGTACTTTTTGACGTATAACCAGTGAAAATGACAAAATGTGCCCGAAACTTTCATATTCCCGCCCTTTAAACATGGCGGACGCGCATGCGCTTAACTAACCGAAAAAAGGATAGACCTTTTTACGGATAGTTATGCCTATCACGTGCGCAATGATTATATGATTTGCGCAATACTTGATAGTTTTGCCTATCAAGAATTGCGCAACTAAATTTTGTCGATTTAACTTTGTATATGAAGGTTTGCGGAACTCAATTTTGCCCATTTATTGTTGTCTATTAATATTTGTTCACCATCAAAAGTGCCGACGACGTCTGTACTGTATTTTTCTTATAATTTGGACGTAAACAACAAGCCCTCGAATCGCTATAATCGAGTATATTTATACAGTCCGTATATTTACATTATTTGCATTCTTTGATAAATGATTTAAAAAAATTGTTTTCCTTATCTCGGGTAATTGCATGTCGTGTTACAAACAGGGTCTTAAAAATGTTGTCATTTATATTTTTAATAAAGTCGAAAACACAGCCTGAATATATATGATAAATATATCGAACCTTTCCGGAGCTCTATAATACTAATGAGTCTTTTTAGGACTACCAAAAACAAATCTCATTTGAAATTTGTCAGTTATTTTATAGCTTTCAGTCACCTTCTTGGCACTCAACAAAAACCAGAAAAATAACATTGTTTTTTAAGATCATGTCTTTCCGATACATTAAGTGGATAGCCATCTGTAGATGCGTTTCGAGATTTATCTTTCATCAGTACAGCTTTGCTTTTATGAACAAAAATTTGTAAACCACTTACTTGAAGCCCATGTGGATGATTAGTATTAAATATTTTTAATTTGACGTTTCGTGAGAGAGACATGAACTTAGCAGGTTATTGATTTAAATGATAATTTAGAATTGGTAAAACCTTAGTACTTTATAGATAATCATATAAACTTAATAAGTCAGAACACAGCCTGAATATATAAATATATTCAACCTTTCCGGAGCTCTATAATGCTAATGAGTATTTTAGGATTACCAAAAACAAATCTCATGTGAAATTTGTCAGTTATTTTATACGGATTTTTAAGAATTTACACCAATTTTAGAACGTTTTCTTTAATTATTATTATTATTTTGTAATGAAAAAAATTTCTGACACTTTCACGTCACTTTTTTAATACCGAGGTCTTGATTGTGTTTATTTATTTGTTTTTTAAAGTAACCTAGCGATATTGAATATATGCATGCGTTACCCAAGTTATGTGGAAATACGAGAGGTGGAATTTCTCGTATTAAAAAACGTGCGTCAAGAAGTAATATATTTCGAGCATGAGTAATAAAAATATATTTTGCAACCTCAGTCGTAAAAATGTGTAGCAGATTGAGATATTCCAGCTAATCTAAACACATTTAATTTAATGAATCTAATCTAACTAAATAAAATAAATATGTACACACTTCCAGCATTGTTGCATTCCATCGGGAATGTTATTTTAATTGTGTTTTTAAATGTTGCCGTCGTGATGATGTAATGGGCAAAAAAACATCCAGGATTACATTTGCGTGAACCGAAGAAGTACGGAACAGAGAGTTGAAGATATAATAATGTTTGTCATGTAAGACGTCGAGATCTCTAATCTCCTCCAGCTTGTATGCGGAGACCCATAAATGCTTAATTTGTATTGTAAACAAACAAATCATCCAGAAGATTCGCATCTACATACTTAATGCATCATTCTTTATTTAATCGCCTGTAATTAGATAATTGATACGATCGTTGTACATTCAAAATAAATGCACTTGTTTAAAATTAAGTTGTAAAACAAACTGAAAACTATTTAGTTTTAACTAGAATTTAAATTAAATTCAGATTATTAAAGTGGTGACAATTTTTTTAAAATACAATGATTTTTTTATTAATTCAACAACTTGAAGCAACTAGAAAGAAACTGAAAAACTTATAACAAATTTAGATAAAAAATTTTGTTTGAAGACTGAAACATTTAGCAAATAGACCTTTTCATAGTTGAAATTTTTTGTGCACGTGTCAATTTCCGCGATGTTATACGTCAAAAGTTGCCCGAACTTTTTGACGTATAATCGTAATATTTGCCCGAAACTTTCATATTCCCGCCTTCAAACTTGGCGGATGCGCATGCGCTTAACTAGCAGTAAAAAGGTCTATTAAGAGAACATCGTTTCTATTACATCATATTTTTTATACATCGTTTAATTATTTGTTCAAATTGAAGATAATCAAATTGTTTTAATGTAACCATAATAGTATATTAAAGAACGAGTTCAATAAGCGCGGTTTTTCAGCGAGCGAAGAGTTTTCTAATGGACAAGTGCGAAAAACGCCTTATGAACGAGTTTTTCTAGTATTTTTTCTGTTTTGCGCCCTTTTATGCCATTTCTAAATAAAAAAATGGCCGATACACATTGAGAAAATTGCATCGCACTCGGCGATCCATAAACGAACCCATATGAGTGCTTTAATGACTTTATTATAGACTCAAAATTAAAAGAAAATCTTGGTACATTTTTCTTGTGAATTCTGTGTAGAATATTAATATAAGGTCTAATATTCTTTAGTTAATTACAATTTGGATATTTGCTGTGTGAATAATGTTGATTGAATAAGTGATCACTTGTATTATTCATTATTTATCAATTTGTTTTCGTTAAACGGTTGTGCAATTTAGTATTTAGTGTTTGTGTGTGTGTGTGTGTTTTATAGTTGTTTTAAAGGTAGTTTTAATAATTCTGGATCGTGATTGAAAACGAAGGTATACGTAATAAATTGCAGCTGTCTAGAAACTATGCGTTTTGCCATTAGCTGCAATTTAGCAATTTATATCTCGCGGACCGTTAATCCTGGAAATCGGAATTTTCAATAAAACTAGTCGTGAATCTTCTTTTACTTTTTGACCTAATTTGCATATTTTTCTCTCGCCGGATGAATTACCAAATCAAACGAAACGAGATGATTGTAATGGATAATCAACTAATATCTTAAGCTGATATAATATCAAATTTAAATATTATAATTTGTCGTTATCAATATTAAAAATTATCAGTATTGTCGTTGTCAGTATTAAAATTTATCGTTATCATTAGTTTGTTGTTATCACTCATGCACAATAGTACTATCTTGGTGCACGTTTTTCAGTGCAATAAATGTCACTATTAGTTGTATTACCACATAACCTGGGTAACGCACGCAAATATTCAATATCGCTAGGTTACATTAAAATAAACAAATAAATAAAAATAAAATATATAATCATGACCTCGGTATTAAAAAAGTGACGTGAAGTGTCAGAATTTTTTCATTTCATTTTTTCGGATAGCACCTGCATCCCAAACTTGTAAGATATATCCCCTCGCATGAGTGATAGAGATCCCCTCGCATGAGAAAATATTGTTTGTAACACGGGCGAAATTGTCACTTTCCCTCTCGAGCGAATGCGCGCACTCATTTCGTTCGTGCACACATTTTCGCTCTCGCGTAATATTGACAACCTTTCGCACTAGTTACAAAATATACTAAATTGATCGTTAAATTGTAATTTTGTGTAAAAGGAATGAAACTTGAAAACCACAGTTCACTTACCGCTGATCGACTTTTGGTACAAACCAATAATATATAAATTTGAGTATAATTTGCTTAATTTTCGTTTAGAACAAAAAACAAAGACTAAATGGTCTATTAGTCTTATTGTTAGTCGTAGTTTTTAGATCAGCTATTTAAAAAAGTTTTCCGTGGCGCACTAACAATTTTTTTTCAACCAATGTGGGTCCAGGGCGTCCAGGCCCTTAAAAATACTTTAACCTATTGACCTATTGTATTTCCCCATACTGTTCCATACATTGTTCCATGCAGTTGCTTTGCAATGGTAGATTATGTGAGAGGCAGTTTCATCCTATTCATATCATAGCACAGTGGTTAATCTCTCCAGATCCCCATTTTGTGCAGATCTTCTCGTAGAGGGCAGTGTCCTGTAAGTAGGCCTGCCACAACTTTGATCTGCTTCCTTGACAGTTGCAGGATTTCAGCAGTTAAAGAAACCGATGAATTTTGTAGCATTCGTTTGCTATGTTCCTGACCATTTATTTTATCACTCTGTAGCCGCTGCTTAGTAGCTGTCCACTTATAGATTTCATGGCTGGCGATCAAATGCCTGGCCTATTTCTTCACCAACATACTACAGACGGGAAATCTACCCAAGGAATTTAAAAGATTCGAAAATCTATCCTGAAACCAGGCAAACCGGTGGACTCACCCAAAAGCTATAGACCCATAGCACTGCTATCCGTGAGTTACAAGCTGCTCGGGCGCCTTGTATACAACCGAATAAGCCAAAAAATCTTCGACCAAATCCCAATAGAACAGGCGGGTTTCAGATCGAAACGAAGCTGCGTTGACCAAGTTCTCTCGCTCATCACACACATCGAAGCAGGGTTCCAAAGAAAACATAAAACGCTGCCTTCATCGACTTGTCGGCAGCTTACGACACGCTGTGGCGAGAAGGCATGATCTGTAAGTGATTTCGTGCAACGTAACAGCCCAACTACTTGACAACATGCTGAACGACAGAATGTTCCAAGTCGTAATGAGATCCGACACAAGCCCTCCAAAAAAACTCAAGGACGGTCTACCTCAAGGAGCGGTGCTCGCACCGCTCTTGTTCAGCTTATACATCTCAGACATTCCCGAAACTTGTTCAAGAATACATGGATATGCCGATGACTGGGAACTTACTATAGAATGCGGCTCATTAAAAAAAAAAAATTGACGGCTGATCTCGCGAAGTTGGGGAAATACTTCCGGAAATGGGGACTCCAACCAAACGCTAGCAAAACAGAAGTAACCAGCTTTCACCTGAATAACAAACTCGCAAATAGGGAACTCGGTGTTCAGTTTGAAAACACAACTCTCAAACATAACAAAAATCCAAAGTATCTGACAGTATATCATCCAAAGTATCTGTTGAGTGTGACACTCGATAGAACACTTTCGTTTAAGGAGCACTTATCAAAAATAGCAGAGAAACTGAACACAAGAAACAATATAATACAAAAATTGACACTGATGTTTCCTTTGCTAACTTGTCCACCATTCACCGTTTCCTACCAGTATCTTAAAGCTCGGTACCCAAGCAAGTGTGATCTTGTTATGTCTTGCCAGAGCCTTAAGGTTCTGAAGACAGTTCCATGTTGTTTTAGATTTAATTTTATGTCACGGTAAGGCATTTATAGCAGCCTGGCTATCAGATATTTCTACTTTTGTACTCCATCTTTAGATTTTCACGGGCACAGATTGCGATGGCTTGTATTTCCGCTTGGAATGTCTTAGTATGTGACCCCAGGGGCACAGATAAACTATAGCCCAGAGGTCCCCAGGTTAGTATAAGATTAGTATGTGACCCCAGGGGCACAGGTATGCTATACCCCAGATGGTCCTTAGATTCCGAGGCCAGTTCCACTGTCCTTTTTGGAGCCGTCTGTATACCAGTCCATCCCACCTTGAGATGTGATTGTTTTCTTGTCTTTTATCCAACGTAGTTGTGTTTTGAAGGGTAGATCGAATGATAGCCTTTTGGGCATTGAGTCTTCCTCAATATTGAGGTTTGACTCTGATATTACATTCGTTATAATGGTGTGCCCTGACCTCGCCAGAGCCCCCCAAGTGCTGTTACACCTCCATCTGAAGGCTCCCATTCTTGCCTCACCCATGGTGAAGATATCTAGGGGTGGAAGGCCTATCATAACCTCTACAGCTGCATTTGATGTGTTTCTCAACGATCCCGTAATTGCTAAGCGTGCCAGTCTTTTAACTTTAGATAACAGACCTGTTTACGGTTAGTTACCGCATCCGAAAAAGTTTGGAAGGCGATATGAAAGTTTAGGGCACATATTTAGTTATACTCCAAAAAGTTCGGGCACTTTTTGACGTATAACATGGCGAAAATTGACACATGGGCACAAAAAATTTCCAACTATAAGAAGGTCTATTCCTTTATGGCCTGTTTTTGCTTCAGTTTGTTCCACCATACCGTGGAACTATAAGTCAGAATCGGTCTAACTACCATGGTATACAACCAGTATACCATGCTTGATTTTAGTCCCCATTATTTTCCAAGTGTTCTTTTGGTCATCATTAATGCCGTTTTACACTTGTTGGTGGCTTTCTTAAGGTGTTGATTCCAAGTCAAATTGGCATCTATTGTTATACCTAGATACTTAACTTCCTCACTTACCTTTGCCGCTCATTGTAGAAAATTGGGAGCCTAAGCCCCTCAATTTTCCTAATTTTTTGTGAATGGTACTGGAGTGGATTTTAGGAGATTTGCTCGAAGGTCTGCCTTATTTTTATCAAAATATAAGCTTGTGAGGTTATATAAATCTACACACTTTACACGACTCGATTTTCGACTATTGAAGGTCATTTTCTAGTGGATTACAAATTGATGAGACCAAGAGTTTTGCTGGGGAGGGGAGGTGTTTGTCTGTAGTTGGGTACTTATCTTGGGCAGACGATTGCTTATGATTAAAAAGGTGAGATTAGTAAAATATTAGGTCGGTTTGCCCGTTAAGGAGATTAACTGATGGATTACGGCTTTGTATGAAAATATCTAATAACTCCTGGAGATTAAGCTACGGGCCTTTGGTGCAAGCTTTTTGGAATTATCTACTTCGGGGAATTTATGAATTACATTATAGATAGTGGTTAGAAATTTGTCTTTTCTTAGACGAAAGGCACGAAAATCTTCTGAAAACTTCATTCATGTCTGACCTACGTACATGCTATTGCATTCCGAATAAAGAATCTCATATACGCTGGAATTTTTAAGGTGGTCGATTTTGTCTGAATAAAATCTCTATTGGAATAAACCTGCACCATCTCTCTAGCACGTTCAGTGCTTTTTGCATGAGCTCTGCCATTACAGCAGGAAATTTCCATCTGATGAGAATGACTATGTCATCTGCATACCCTTGTAAAATCCTTTGTTGTTTAGTGACACAAGTAGGCTATTGACAACCATGTCCTACAGGAGTGGATATAGTAGCCCACCCGGAGCACATCCTTTGACAACAGACACTCTCATTGTGTCACCTGCCACTGTAGTCTCAAAATTTCTACCCTGCAGCGTGGATCTTATCCATGTAATTGATATGACACTTTCACCATGACTGAGGGCTGCATTGCCTATACTGTGGAATGAGGTGTTGTCAAACGCTCCTTCGATGTCAAGGAAGGCAAGGAATTTGGTAATACAAACACTGAATAATGAATTCAATTTAGCTTTTGTTACCTGGTATAAATAATTACAGAAATAAAACTCATTAATAAAAATACTATTGAAAGAAATACGTGGTCTGTTAGAAAAGTATCCGACCTTATTTTTTATTTTGAAAACCTGATGGATTTGAATCAAGCGCGTTTGCATGAGCCGACCTTGAACTTTCGTGCGCATGCGTGAATTTTTACCCGCCGGTAGATAGCGTCAGTTCCTGTTGACCAGTGTTCGACTGACGTAGTTTGTAGTGCTCTCGTCGGTTTTTCAATGCAAGTAATATGACGGAACGACTATAGGGATGTCCTACATCGCCTACGTGATGCTGTGCGCAGAAAGCGACTGGAGTTGTGGTCATCAGAAAATTGGCAACTCCATCACGACAATGCTCCAGCACATTCTTCGCACTTGGTTCAGAATTTTTTGACTCCTCTGGTTCGACAGGCTCCTTACTCTCCTGATATTCCCCCCTGCGACTTCTGGCTATTCCCCAAAGTCAAGAGGCCATTGAAAGGAACGCGATTTCAGACAAGAGAGGACATAATCTCTGGAACGACAGCCAAACTAAAGTCGATTCCGAGAGAGGCTTTTTCGGAATGCTTCAAACAATGGCGGCACCGCTGGGAGAAGTGTGTGGAGTCCCAAGGAGACTACTTTGAGGGTGATTATGTTTCCAACGCTCCAGGTATGCCAGTTTTTTACCGGCTAAAGGTCGGATACTTTTCTAACAGACCACGTATGTGGAAAAAGATTATTTAATTAGAAATTTTGAAATGTAAAATTTTTGAGTGGCCGCTCGGGAAATCTTTGAGGGGCTGCTTGCTCATCCCTGCTTTAGATAAACTATCTATACTTGAACCGGCGAGAGAATGCAACTGTACTGCGCGAAATTAGTTTGAGTTAGGAAATATGCGTAACTTTGTCAAATACGGACAACTAAACACCGCGCACTCTAAATAAGGTGGGGGTATGCGCAGACAAATGCTAAACTCGTCGAGACGAGATGCATTCTCTCGCCGGTACGAGTATGTATACTATTTTTTACAAGAGGTCCGATGCTACTAGTGAAAAGACAATAAATTGATCGCTTGCAAAGTGTGAAATGTACCTTCAATTTCACTCTTTACAAGCGATCAATTTATAGTCTTTTCTCTAGTAGCATCGGATCTCTTGGCAAAAATAGTATTACAATATATAAGCTATTAAAAAACACTATTTTTTTTCCAAGAAAGGAACTTTTTGCTAAGATTATTAACTTTAGAATATTAAATCAAATGCCTAAAATATTTATTAAAGTAATTACGGGTTAATTCCTCACTAATTCTTTCTAACTTTTTTTATTTGAATGATTTATTTCGTATTCGGTAATTGGAGGATGTTTACTTTGTCGGAATTGATTTATAGAGTTTTAATATAAGATTTATTGTATGATTGTTGTCGTATTAGTCACATTTAGATTTATCGGCGAATGCAAGGGGGAGTTTCCATTGTCGGCCGCTGAGGCTGTAATTAATAATAATTATGAATATTCAAAAGTGTTTTTTGTGGAAGAGGTTATTGTTCGTGGGATGAAATTATTCCTGATTTCTGATCCGTTGCCTCCTCCCCGACACACCTACCATTTTTCCACCTGCATACTCTCAAAAAATAAATAGTTAGTATTTAAATTATTCCAGGTTATTTGATTTAGCTTGTTTACTTAACATACATTATTCACTTCATCCCATACATTATTCAATCTTCTTAATGTCTGGGCTTACTTTTTGAATTAGTTTCATCTTAAAATTCAATGACACACTTAAACTGAAACGTTTAATTGACAAATTCCTCTTCTACTCGTCTTGTTTTTTAAATTTCCTAGTTTTTCGAATACATTATTGAACTGGTTTTATTCCAATAGAGATTTTATTCAGACAAAATAGACCCCCTCAATAATTTCAGCGTACATGAGATTCTTTATTCGGAATGCAATGGAATGAAGTTTTCAGAAGATTTTCGTGCCTTTCGTCTTAGAAAAGACAAATTTATAACAAGTATCTAGAATGTAATAATAAATTCCCCGAAATAGATAATATAATATGTGGTTTGGGGACTATTTATGTGCTTCCTACTTTAAATTTGATTGCTCTTAGTTTTCTTTGTCCTGTCAGTAGCACTGCCTCTGTTTTCTCGGGCGCCAATTTTAGCCAACAAGCGCCAAGTCGTTTGCTAATCCAATTAATGTGGCGCCCTCTGCCAGTTTAGTTCTTAGGATGCCGTCGTGTAAGAGGTTCCACAGTGTAGGACCCAATATAGACCCATTTTGGGCTTGCAAATTTCTAACCACTATCTAGAATGTAATAATAAATTCCCCTAAATAGATAATTCTAAAAATCTGGCATAATTGCAACAAAAGCCCGAAGCTTAATGTTTTACTAATCTCACCTTTTTAATCAGACGCAATCGTCTGCCCAAGATAAGTACCCAACTACAGATAAACACCTCCCCTCCCCAGCAAAACTTTTGGTCTCATCAATTTGTAATTCACTTGAAAATGAACTTCAACAGTCGAAAGTCGAGTCGTGTAAATTGAGTAGATTTGTATAACCTCACAAGCTATATAATATTTTGATAAAAATAAGTGGAAAATACATAGTGAATTTCTCAATTCAGAGTAAGTATGGATTTCCAGGTAGTAACGATGGATTACTACCAAAGGATCGTTGCGACCCTTCCTTTTCATTAGTGTAAACTAAATGCTGATTTCTTCAAATTTTGATTATTTCTTTCAATATTAACTTCCGAAATCTGTTTTGTTGAATTTTGTCTTGTAATTTCTGAACTAGTGATATGTAATGTAGTTCGTGAACGAACGGTTCAAAATAACCGGGTGAGTTAGATGAACAGATATTGCAGTATTTTCTAATAGCTTATATTTTGGTTCATTTCACACTTTGCAAGCGATCAATTTATTGTTTTTTCTCTAGTAGCATCGGACCTCGTATGAACAGATATGCAAATTCCAAACTGACAAAATTACATTTACTGGTCAAATTTTAAACAACTTTCTGGGGAACTTAAAACAAACGGAATACAACCTGAATATATAAATATATTCAGCCTTTCCGGAGCTCTATAACAATTACTGAGTCTTTTTAAGACTACAAAAATAAATCTCATGTGAAATTTGTTAGTTAATTTATAGCTTTCAGTCCACTTTCGTGGCACTCAACAAAAACCATAAAAATAACATTGTTGTTAAGATCATGTCTTTCCGATACCTTAAGTGGATAGCCATCTGTGGACGGGTTTCGAGATTTATCTCTCATCAGTACAGCTTTGCTACCACGAGCAACAATTTCTAAACCACTTACTTGAAGAAAAGACTCAGTAATTGTTATACAGCTCCGGAAAGGCTGAATAATATATTTATATATTCAGGCTGTGTTCCGTTTGTTTTAAGTTTGTATGATTATCTGTAACGTAGGATGGTTTTACCAATTCTAACTTTCTCGCGATTTTTGTTCTCTAAAACAAATTTCATGCTAATGCCATCCTAGCTCATTCATTTTCCTGCCGCTTCGGTAGTGTGCGCCATGAAGGTTAGCCTTTTATCAATCACTACTCCGAGGTATTTGATAGTTTCTTTGTGTGTTATTATTGCCATATATTATTTCAAATGTTACGGGGCTAAGTTGCCTTAGACCTGTGAGGAGGACCGCCTTTCTTTATTCTGGAGCTAGACTCAGGTTCTTCCACGCGTTGATTTTCACGCGACATTTCTGTTGCTTGATTTGCCGTTCGCATTAAGGCCGATTCTCATAAACGCGACACTCAGCTAAGCGACGTCGCGCGATAAAGTGTCGCTATTGTCGCGTCACTGCTAGGTATTCGATACGCGATACTCAGCTAGGCGATTCTTTGCTGCAAGTTTCAAATATACAGTTTCTCTACATTTCGGGTTAAGTTATATTTTCAAAATGTCAAGTTCCGATGATCATTATTTCGTCGTAGCCATGTGTTATGAAAATGAGAAATTAAAAGAAAACAGGAGAAAAAGAAAATATTGGGTGCATCAGATCTTAAGAAGGAGAATTCCATACTCCTTGTATGTATCAAACAATGTAATCAAACAATTACAAGAGTCTCTACTTACGAGTCTGATCTAATTTTAAAGAAATTTCTTTCTAAATTAGATCTTACCTTTGTTGATTACTGTAATTTTTATTTCGTAAGTCATACAGTTCAACATAATCAGCCACAAAATCCACACACAATTCCTCAGCTTTTTCGTCGTTTATTCCACTCATTTTCAAAACCACAATTTTTTGACACAATCCGTCATTAAAATCACAAGCTAACTAGTTAAACGTCATGCGACAAAACTTAAAAGAATGCTCACGAAATAATCCCAGCGACAGCGCGCGGCATAGCGACTTGTAGCAGCTGTCGCGTAGCCATAGTGAGAACGGGCCCATTTAAAACAATGTAATCATTATTTGACAGGCGATTTCGCGCGACGTCGCGTAGCTGAGTGTCGCGTGTATGCACTGCCACGCACTCCGATCGGATTGGTTCGGTGTCTTCCGCCGCTCCGATCGGAGTACGTGTGCAAGGCAAATATAATATATAAATAAAAATATTCTGAAAAAATTGTTGGCTCCTTGGTAGAAACCAAAAATATTGGTGGCAGTCAACCTGTCAAACCCTTGCTCTGTTCTTGCTGTAACAACTAGTGCGATATCTCTGCGAAACCGATTACGGTGGCCCCGAATCGTAATCATCATATAGCACACAGGGTGGGGCCTAGTATCGAACCTTGTGGGTCGCCGCTGTTGACTTGTAGCTCTTCTTTTTTTTTTGGTCTCCCAGCAGTATAATGCTTGGACAGCTGAGGTAGCTTCTTAACATAGCGTAACAGATACGGAGATATACCCCTTCTTGTAAGACTGTCCATGATATGCTTCCAGGATGCGCTATTATAGACAAGACTAAACAGACTAGCTTAGTCAGACAAGATTAGACAGATAACACTATACAGACAAGACTAGATAGACAAGAATAATTAATAAGAAAAAGTTTATTCAACGTTTGAAAAGTTGTAAATTTGATATTTTAGGAAAACAAAATTACCATCTGCAGACGCGTTTCAAGATTTATCTCTCATCAATGCAGCTTTGCTCTAGATAAATCTCGAGAAGCGTTTGCAGATGGCTATTCACTTAAGTTAATAGAAATATTTGACTAAAAACAAAGTTATTTTTCTGTTTCTTGTTTAGTGCGATGAGAGTGGAGTCTGAGACCCCTGGCAAATTTCACATGAGATTTGTTTTGGTAGTCCTAAAAAGCCTCAATAATATTGTAGAGCAGGCATGAGCAATCTGCGGCCCGCGGGCCGCATATAGTACCTGTGTCGGTTTCTCTACGCTAAAAAATTAATCCTCTGTCCCACATTTTAATAAACGGGACCAATGCGCCTGCCCTACGCTATATCGCCCCTATACACGACGGAATAATTGTAATTTAGCCCTAGTTACCCTTAGCTCAAAAAAGGTTGCTCATGCCGTTGTGGAACTACGGAAAAGTTGAATATATTTATATATTCAGACTGTGTATCGACTTTATTACGTTTAAATTTTTAAGATTTCTAAAGCGTACCTAATACAGTATAATCTCGATAGTCCGGCGGTCGGTTAATCGGACACCTTCAATAATCCGGCGTTCTGGGGAAACACGTGTCTTTTACGCTGCCCCTCATCGCATATAAACTGTGCAAAGAAAAATTAAAGTCAAAAAGTGTTCTTGGAAAAAGGTCTGGCCAACACACCCTGCTTTTAACTCTGAAAACTTGATTGACGATTCTGACCAAGCAAGCTCTCCAAATCTCTTATCAGTGCAGCTTTGCTTTTTGATCAAACGGTACTGGGACTAATAATAACATGCAAATGTCTATTGTATAACTCCACTCTACAATTGTCTTACTATCTGTTCTAAGTTTGAACATATTTTTTGTATGTACACGTTTACCTATATGTATATACATATTTTATTCTCTCTGAAATAAATTTGTACATACAATATATAAAATTATTATTGTTTTGTTTTAATCCTAATAATCCGGATTTTTCGATAATCTGGTTGTCTGGTCCCATATATGTCGGATTATCAAGATTATACTGTATAAGCTATCTTATACAATAGTTTTACTTAGGTCTTTAATTTGCTTTTCTAAACAAAAACTAGATAAACTGTCATTCTTATTAATTGTTTATTAAGCAACATTGCTTAATTTTATCTGTAACAAATAAATGCGGTTGTGTGAATCTTTTAACATTTAAAACCAATACGTTTTTTCTTAGCGCGCAAATAACTTTCCTATCCTGTTACACATACACCACCAACCATCTAGCACTACGCTTTTGCCTTTGCAATAAATAACTAAGTAGCAATTTGAATGTCAGTTATATTATTAAATATACAGGCCCGTGTATTGAAATGTCTTTGCGTCGCATAGCATTCCTCAACACATAAAATAAACACACACAGGTGTCTAAGCTTAGCGAAAAATAATATTTTGCGGCCGATAAAAACGTAATTACGTATTAATATGATATTTTGTTTAGTTTGGAAAATATCGGGAGGAAGTTTTAGTTACGCTTTGGCGAACCTGACCGAGTTAATTAGTTTTTCTTATATTTTGCTTGGAATGAATTATAAATGCAATTCCCATTTTTTAATTATATATTATTTTCTATGTTATCTTAATTATTAGTTATGTTTAAATAATAAAGGGTATTTGACAAACGAGGCGGCAATTATAAGATAACGTTTTCTGACAAACAAGAAAATTGTTGATAAGATTATAGTAGACAAAACAACAAAAGCAACATGATGAAATTGTTTAATTTTAACCAATTTCATTTTTGCTAGAATAGAAGAAATTCAAAGAAAAAAACTAAAGAAGATCTTATATAATACTTATTGTAGATAAATGGGTGTGCAAACCCAAAGAAACAAAAAGAAATTGTTTAATTTTAACAAATTCCATTTTCATTAGAATATTGGGTTCTTACGTATTAACGCCACCACCGTATATATTGGATCGACCAAATATATTGGATCGACAGTTTGCGCTGCCGCGCGTATGTTGTCTAGATTTATCTGTCCGCTTCGCGGCGGGCAACCTAATCTAACCGGGGTTAAAAAATAAAGTATTTTGAGTTTTGAAAATGTTTTAATTTTAAATAAAATGTTTTATTTTATGATTTATCATAAAAAATTTAGGTGTAGATTGGCGGCATTTAAAAATGTACCGGTGGTGGCGTTAATAAAATTAACTATAATATTTAATAAAATTTATAGATTCAGCTGTAGGCACTAGGTGAAACATTATAAAAATAATAAAAAATAATGGACACTATGCGTAAGTTTCACAAATTGATTTATTTAACACTTCGATTTCGACTTCTTAGGCCTTCTTCCGAAGTTTTTGTGAAACTTACGCCTACTGTCTATTATTTATTATTATTATATTGTAACTAATCAAATATTTTGTTATTTCGATAATTGGAATATTTCCATTGTTTCAATCAATTTTGTGTGATTAGGCTGTCGACCTGTGAGCTAATTGTACGTTATCTGTGGTGAATAAATTAATTGTTTTATAATTAAATCAGTTAACAGTTTCCTTGCGAAATAATGAAGAGAAGGTGTAGATTATGTAGTCTAATGAACGTTAATTCGAAAGGAAAATAAATGGAAAAAGACTATAAATAAAGTAACGTTAAAGTAATAAATAAAGAAAATTGTGGAATAAAAAAGGTCGATTCGAGATCGCTTCCGGTTGCAAATCGGAGCAATCTGCAAGAAATTCTTGTTTTATGGTGGAATTTGTGATGGTAATATTTTATTTAGAATCTTAGAAAACTAAAGAAAAAGAAGAAGCGAGAAGCAATAACAATAAAATTGGACAAGAAGGTAGAAATTTCATTATTATATGATTGTCTAGTCGAGGGGTCGGCGACTGGTTTTAAGTAAAAAGCCATTTTATTTAAACAAATTTAATAAATCTTGAGGAAGGGCCGCAGAGATGATAGTATTAAAAAGCATTGTCAATGAAATTTTTATACACAATTTTATATATTTAATGATATTTCAAAACGTTTTAATTGTGTTCGACTCGTCACACGCCAAAGAAAATACATGCGATGATGTTAAATCAGAAAATTGCTGTGATGTTCTATCATGAATTAATTGTCTTTGGAGACAATCAAATTTTCAGAATTTGTATTTTAATAAATAATAATAAATAAAAACAATAATAAATAAATAAAAATAAATTTTAATTTGTTCAGTAAACTTAAAATATATATTTTGGATGGACTTCAGTCACACAAGTTGGATGAAAGAAACGCATGGGGCCCGTGAGCCGCAGGTTGCCGACCCCTGGTCTAGTCTAATTCAAAACAATGTATTTTATAATAGTATATTTTGTAACTAGGGCGGTAAGTTGTCAATTGGTCACGAGACCGAAATTGGGCGCACGAACTCAGTGAGTGCGCACATTCGCTCTAGAGGGCAATTGACAATACCGCTCGTGTTGCAGATAATATTTTGTATTACTCATGCGAGGGGACGTATCTTACGAGTTTGGGATCCAGGGGCTATCCAAAAAATTAAGAATTTGCTTTTTCAATTGTCTCCAGTCGTGTGGATTCGTCATAAAAACTCTCATTAGTCTCCGGTATTATCTTAGAATTTACACTCATTTTAAAACGTTTTCTTTAATTTTTATTTTTATTTTATAATGAAACAAAATGTCTGTTACTTTCACGTTACTTTTTTTAATATTGAGGTCTTGATTGTGTTTATTATATTTATTTAATTGTTTTTTTTAATGTAACCTAGCGATATTGAATATTTGCTTGCGTTACCCAAGTTATGTGGTAATACAACCAAAAATGACATTTTTCGCACTAAAAAACGTCCGCCAAGATAGTACTTTTAACGCATGAGTAATAAAAAATGTATTTTGGTAAATTTATCTTGTTTCTCAATATTTATCAAACTGTTTATTACAAATCTTAACTAACTTAACTTAAAGAGTAAACTCTAGTTTTCGTCTAGTGCAGGGGTTCCCAAAGTTTTTCTTAGACGGGCCAATTTAATATTACCGAATTTTTTGGCGGGCCAAAAAAAACGGAATAAAATCAAAACAATAACTACGATTTTTTTTGTTTTAAATATATTTAATTATTTCTTTTTTTATTATTTGTATACCAAATTTAATATAAATATAAATCTTTAATTATATATTTATTAAAACAAAAAAAGTATTTATTATTTATTTTACTATTTACTTATTTATTTTTTAATAAAAAAATAATATATCGTATCGATATCGCGGACCGAATTCACGGGCTTCGCGGGCCGCATTTGGCCCGCGGGCCGCACTTTGGGAAGCCCTGCTCTAGTGGTTTTGAGGAAATACAGTAACAGAAATGCACCAATTTTAACGGGTTTGTATATTTCGGGGGGGGTTGAACCCCCAAAAACCCCCCCTGGCTACGCCCATGATTGCAACTATTGGATTTCAAGTTAACTAGATTACAAGTGATTACTAGTACAAAACGAACTTACTTGTTGAATTGAATTATATGTACTAGACTATTTGATTTCAGACTTTTACTACTAAGTTTACTAAAGTGATTTGT
Organism: Phosphuga atrata; assembly: GCA_944588485.1. Lineage (NCBI taxonomy): Eukaryota > Metazoa > Arthropoda > Insecta > Coleoptera > Silphidae > Phosphuga > Phosphuga atrata. The sequence goes on along the minus strand of OX155895.1, from coordinate 11,892,437 downwards.
AATTGATGTATTAAGTCTAGTTAGTCTAAATATCACAAAATAAAATTTGTGAATTATTAAACAATAAGTTTATTTGTTTTCCGACATTTATTTTAAATACAAATTTATTAAAGACTAAATATAGCTTGAATATATAAATATATTCAACCTGTTCGTAGCTCTATAATATTAAGTCTTATTAGGGCTATGAATGCTCACACAGTATTTTGACTTACACAACAGTTATTACTAGTCACAGTACATTTTCATGTCACTTATAGCATTTGATAAATAACATTGTTTTTTAGATCCTTTTTTTATATTTAAATTATGTGAATAGCTCTGCCGACGCGTTTCGAGATTTATCTCTCATCAGTGCAGCTTTGCTTTTTGATCAAACGGTACTGGGACTAGTAATAACATGCAAATGTCTATTGTATAATTCAATATCATGTGTGATATTAGCAAGGAAGTAGTTTTTGCAACACGAGAATTAACTTACTAGATCCAGTTGAACTATAAAAGATATTTATATTAATAGAACTAGCTTTGTAAAATAAATTAAACTAGTAATTAAAAATTATTGTATCTGATTTTAAGCTTGAAATTCATTATCTCAAACTGAAATTTTATGACAAGTTAATTACACTCATTAGGTCTAGTTGTATTAAATATGACGAGAAAATTAATTTGATTAATTGTTGTACAAAAAGTTTATATACGAGGAAACATCAAAATTATACTTTAGTTAAAAATTGATTAAAATATTCAGGTTTGCGGAAGATGAACGCAATTTAAAACGGTATTACGTTGCGAACTAATGCCATTCTTCACTGGATAATTAGTTTCTAGAGGATTATTAAAGTGATATCTAGGTGTGTAGTCAGCCGTTGCAGATTGGAAATTCATTTAAATTAGACATAACTAAGTTGTTTTTACCTTTATGAACCGGATGAACTCTATATGTTTTTGTACTAAACAAAAAAGTTTAGGGTGACAAATTAAGATTGTCCTGATTTTAAACTGTAATTATCATAAAGCGAAATAAGTCGGACAACTAATTTTTTGTTGAACATTGTAGAGTAAAATCTAAAGTTTAATAACAAGTTAAATGCTTAATCCTAAATTAACAATTAATACTTAAAAAATACATCGATGACCTCCGTTTGCTTCGATGCAACAATGAATGTATTGCACATTTCTGGCAAAATCTCAACCGAATGTTTCTTTTTAAGTCTCTCTAGTGCAAATGCAAATTTATATCAATAAATTTTCTAAAAATTTATTGATATAAATTATTGTATGTGAAGGATGTCATTATTATAATAGTGTGTAAAAGTATCCAAATCGTGCGTAAAAGTCCAATGTAAATTAAATGGAGTTTTATGTTTAAACGATTTTGTGACGCGAGTTGTAACTATGGCAACAACCGCGTCAATATAAACGAAAAACATAGTAATAGTGAAAATAAATTTTCTGACGTATATTAAAATTGAATTAATTTTTGTTATTTTGAATCAAGAAGTCTAGGCCTCTGAGTCTGGATTTATCTGACTCTAATATAACTTAACCTAACAATAACCTATTCTAGATTAAATCTAGGTTAACCTAGATTACATCGACAAAGACCATATAGTGTTCCTGTCACTGTGCGTTTTTACTAGTTAGCAATTTTTGCCACGAAAGCGCTGAACGTTCTAATCTCATTGCGTCAATGATTTGAAGTATTTTGTCTGTCAAAATTGCAATTTTCAATATTTTCAGAAAGAAACAATTATGTTTTTTTCATTGCGGCACGTGTTGCGAAGTTTAAACGCAATGAGTCCAAAAATCCGTCTTCAAACACTTTTACCATAAATTACTATTTTATTTTCCATTTTTCACATAAAAATATAACTGGACTGCATGTTTTTTTTATAAATCTTGAAATGTCAGTTATCAATAGTATATTGTGCAACTAGTGCGGCAAGTTGTCAATTGCTCACGAGCGCTCATTCGCTCGAGAGGGCAATTGACTATACCGTACGAGTTGCAGATAGTATTTTTTATTACTCTTACGAGGGGACGTATTTTACCAGTTTGGGGTCTAGGGCCCATCCAAAAAAAAGAATCCAAAGAGAAGATTTTGCTCTTTCAATTATCTCCGGTGGTGTGGATTCGTCATAAGAACTCTCATTATTCGCCGGTATCACCGCAGAATGTACACTCATTCTAAAACTTTTTATTTAATTTCAATTTCCTAATGAAAAGAATTCTGTCACTTTCACGTCACTTTTTTTAATACTGATTTTGAATGTGTTTTTTTTTTAGTTATCGATTCGATTTTTATAGAAAATTTGCGTGCGCCAAGCATAATTTGCGTGCAAAAATACTTGTCGGACGCAAATAATTGAATGGACAAACATTCATTTGACGCACTAAAAAGCGGGCGCCAAAATAGTACTTATCCCGCATGAGTAATAAAATATATATAATGGCGCTATGTTTTAAAATAAAGTTGTGCGGGTTACAAATGCCACTAGTTACACTAGTGGAAAAAACGAAAACTTTCCGAAGAACGCTATATAATTGACAACATATTTTCCGGCTAGTGTTTTAACATTGAACACAATGCATAAAATACATAAATCAACAGCAGTACTTTACCAACTTTTAATTTGTTTCATCTTAACTTAATATACTAACATTTACGGTACTTTTTTATTTAACTTTATATATAGATATTTATAGTAATTAGTTGTTGTGTGACAATATTTTCTAATATGTTTTCTAATTTATTCATAAGTAATACAATGTGGATTATCGATAACTCGTTTTCTTAAAGGCAATCTGTAATTGGCCCCGTTCCCATACCAACATCTTCAATAATAATATCGACTTAATATCGGAAATAGCCAAGTTGCCATAAAAGCCGGCCGTGTATGTGAGAAATTAAAATCACTCGCGACGAAGAACGAAGCGCACATAAAGAAATCCATCTAGCCAAATGTTATCGCCTGTTTGTCAATAAAGGGCAAAACGGCCGGAGAAATGATAACCCGCGATCCATACTTTTTCATTTCGGAATTCGATGTGTGGCTCAGATAGCCGTAGAAACGAGGAAAAATGTTTATTTGAAGCTGGACGAGATCTCGGTTTTACCTAGTTAAGAATTGTGAGATTACATTAAGATTACTACTAAAACAGAAACTTACAAACAAAAAGATACTCACAGAGTAGAGATAAATTTATACGCAGCAATTTTACAGTTACGACTAGTACACAAACAAAAAATACAAAACAAATAAAAACGGAATAATGAAAGACCGTGAACTGCAAATCCTCTAAGCCGCAAAGACACTTTGCATCTAATCAATTACGAAAAATTTACTCATGCATTAAATTTAATTCACACAAAACCTTCTTGTCTCGCTAGAAAATCGATTTCTAATTCAAGTTTTATCTGACAAACACGGCAACAGGATTCTTACAAGAAACGTTTACAAAAAAGAAAATCTCGTTTAGTATTGAAATTGTTATCTTTTATGTAGTGCCATAAAGAATTGAATTAATATTAGACAAAATTTGCAAGGAATAAATGGGATTGATCGAAAATAAGGAACATTTTCGAAATCGGATGTATATGAAAACAAACAAAATTAAACAGATTATACTTAAGATAGTTAGACTAGAGATTTACTTTAGAGAGACTAGAGACTTTTAAAGATAGAAAGACTAGATAGTAAACTAACTCGACTAACTCCAGTTAACACTGGACAAACAAGACAGACGTAGCTGGCATAATATAATTGCACAGAAAAGTGGTCCCCATGAACTAGCTGTAGCTGGTAAAAATAATTCCATCAGAAATACAATAGAACCGCTCTGAGCATTACTTCGGGGTGTGTGTTAAGTTTTCTACCTGTTTTGTATCACCTCATTTCCGTAACTTCTTCAATCTGTTATATGTAAGAATTGAGGTAAAAATTATTCTACGTTAACATCCGGTGCTATCTTTTCTCGGTTCTATCTTTCCAAATTCGGTTCTATCTTTCGTGCCTTTCTTTTTCTTTCATTATGTCCCTCATCATCGCCGTTATTGCGTTCCAGTCTGCTTCTGTTCTAAGGAGTAAGTCTGCCACGTGTGTTGTTGAAAATACTGCGCCTCAAAATTGACTTGTTGTTAGTCGGTAGTCTATCCATTTTACGCAAGGAATGTAGGGATAGCAATTCGCAAAACGGGATCCGGTAATCCGGCGGATCCGGCATGACTAAACGTTTACCGGACGCGGTACCAATATACCGGATCCGGTGATGCTAATTTTTTGTAAAATAATTGCTCTGTTGCATGAGTAGGTACTTGAGAGGTACTTTAAATGGTGCTCATGGTTTTTTCAAAACTAAAATTGATTTTGTGATAAATAATGTAAACTTAAAATAAATACCGTATTTGTCGGTGTATAACGCGCACATTTTTTCCTAAAAAATTGCTTTTAAAACATAGGTCCGCGTTATAGGCGCACCAAAAAGTAGGTTACATTTTAGGGTGTCTTATACACCAGCAAATACGTATTTATAGTAAGTTGATTAAACTAAATAGTTATAAACTCATTATTGTGATAATTGTGCCATCCATTAGACAGATTCATCATAAAACTAAAACCTACACCGTACTAGATTTTTAATTATTTGTCTAATTATAAATGTGTGTGTGTGTGTAAACCTCAGATATAATTCACTCACTCGATTATCCTGGAAACACTCCATTTTGGAATGAAATGGGAAAATTTCCATCCGCTGATTTTCACACCGAATTTCCATCCGCTGGATCCGTACGGATCCGGCCGAATCGATTGAAATACGGCCGGATCCGGCCGGACTGAAAATGACACCGGATTGCAATCCCTAAATGAAAGATGGTATGTTTGGCAGAGTCGATCTTCAGACAGAACCAGCAGATGGAGTTATCTTTCTTTTTGATTTTGAAAGGGAATCTAAAGACCCTATGTCCAGTAAAGACCTGGGTGACATAGTAGTAAACCTCTCTCCACTTTTTTTCCTCCCACCGTCTCACGTCCTCAATAAAAGTCCAACAAATTCGTCCATCCATTCTATCCTTCCCATCTCTGTTGCCACTCATCCATGCATTTGTTTTTTGCATCGGACCTACTATTCTTCCCGTGTCGATATATGCTTACCATCCCCCGAACCCTCAGCTCGATAGCCGGAAGTGAGGCTAAAGCTGATGCTGCAGCAATTTGTTACTGGTATAAACTGGTATAAACTCAACTCAAGCTCTCTGTTCAGACGTCGACAGAGTAAGGATAGCCTTGTTGGTGACCAACGTTCTAGAAGCACATGGTACTTAAGAAGATGAAGATTGATTCAACGGTCCTTGCCACATTGCCCGATATTGGAACGAGAGTTGGCGTTGCCGCGCGTATGTTGTCTTGATTTATCTGCCCGCTTCGCCGCGGGCAACCTAATCTAAGCGGAGTTAAACCAACGGTCCTTGCCACATTGTCCTAGAGTTCGCGCGGCAGCGCTCAACTAACTCGACGTTGCCACGTGCTGCAGGTTCGGAATGCCGATATCAATACAACATAATAATACAACATGCAGGGAAAAATTTATGGTAAAATAAAGCCGAGCCGCAGAAAAATATCATGGCTCAAGAATCTACGTGACTGGTATAAACTCAACTCAAGCTCTGTGTTCAGACTTGCCGTCGACAGAGTAAGGATAGCCTTGTTGGTGACCAACGTTCTAGAAGCACATGGTACTTAAGAAGAAGAAGATTGATTCAACGGTCCTTGCCACATTGTCCGATATTGGAACGAGAGATCGCGTTGTCGCGCGTATGTTGTCTTGATTTATCTGCCCGCTTCGCGGCGGGCAATCTAATCTAAGCGGGGTTAAACCAACGGTCCTTGCCACATTGTCCTATATTGGATCGAGAGTTCGCGCGGCAGCGCTCAACTAACTCGACGTTGCCACGTGCTGCAGGTTCAGAATGCCGATATCACTCTAACAGCCGTTTTTCTGTTACGGCAACTTCTAACTTGTTTCTGTACAAGGAAAGCATTTCTGTTAAGCGCCTGCGACCAGATTGGTGCCCCGTACATGAGAGTTGAGGACGCCGCGATCATAAGCAATCGGCGTTTCCTTTCGCGCGGCCCCCATAGGTTTAGGATGATTATATAGTCCATTATTTATAAGAATGCAGTACAGGGAAGATAGGGCCTATTTGACCTTGTTCTCTGATTGGCTTAGATCGAGGAGAAGTTCACACCGACGATATTTACTCTACTTTTCTCTCTTTCTTTTCACATACATTTGCAGCTGTTAGTTGTCAATGGCTGCCGTGTCAATTCACAATTACCATCCGATTTGTTGTATTTAGATTTTTTGCGTTTTTCTCCATTTATTTGTTTGTATTTTATTACCATTGTTGCTATTTGGAGTATTTAATTAATAATAATAAGATATTCAATGAAACCATTTGTAAATTACCAATTTTATATTCAAGTAACTATAGTTACTGTATTCTTAAAAAAAATGAACTATAGTGAGAGCCATTGACGACTATATATTATTATGTAACGTCCGACCAAACTGTGTGCGTACAGTTTGGTCGGACGTCTAGAATTAGATAAGATTTTGACGTAATTCTGTCAAAATTTTACGATTTATAATATTTCGACAAGATTTTGACACGTTTTGAAGTCTGTTCTACACTAAGTTTTCACTATGTTTTTGTAATGTTTCGTAATGTCAAGACTTTGATAAAGTATGGACTATTTATAAAGTATGAACTATTTTCGACCACACGTTGGATTTTGAAAATGTTTTGACGAGATATTTTGACAATCATTTTTTATATGATCACGCAGTTTTGACAACCTTTTATGTCTTTTTATAACTCATGCATTAAACGTACTGTCTTGGCGCACGTTTTTCAGTGCGAAAAATTGCCATTTTTGGTTGTATTATCACATAACTTCGGTAACGCACGCAAATATTCAATATCGCTAGGTTACAATAAAAAAAAAACAATTAAATAAATAAAATAAACACAATCAAGACCTCGATATTAAAAAAAAACCGGCCAAGTGCGAGTTGTGACTCGCGCACCGATGGTTCCCTACAAACTTGTAAGTAAGGTATCTTTAGGAGGACCTAACTGTATGCAACCCATATGCTTCTGGTGCCTGACAATACCACGCTACACATTAGTGTATTTTCATAAGTTTCTAATAGTAAATTCGCATTTTTCTTGTAATTAAACTACATATTTACGGTTTTCAGATTTTTCCCTTTACATGTGCTGTAAGACACCGCTTCTTGCCAAATTTCATGATTCTAGGTCAACGGGAAGTACCCTATTTTTACTCTAGGTACCCTAGGTTTTGATTGCCTTGTGAAATCACAAAATATGCGACATAAACGGTCATATCTTTTGATCGCGTTGACTTACAAGTTTGATTTTTTCACAGCTGAAAGAGACCGCAGACCCGAGTATTTGATACAAATTTCAACTTGTTACCTCTACGCGTTCCTGAGAAAAATGGTCTTGACAGACAGACAGACGGACGGACAGACAGACAGACGGACAACAAAGTGATCCTATAAGGGTTCCGTTTTCGGTACGGAACCCTAAAAAAGTGACGTGAAAGTGACAGATTTTTTTTTCATTACAAAATATAAATTAACGAAATCGTTTTAAAATGGTGTAAATTCTATGGTGATACGGGAGACTGAAGAGAGTTCTTATGACGAATCCACGCCACCGGAGACAATTGAAAAAGCAAATTCTTCATGTTTTATGTTTTTTTAATCCGAAACTTGTAAGATACAACCCCTCACATGAGTAATACAAAATATTGTTGGCAACACGTGCGGAATTGCCAATTGTCCTCTCGAGCGAATGTGCGTACTCACTTCGTTCGTGCGCCCAATTTCGCCCTCGTGTCCTATTGACAACTTACCACCCTAGTTGCTTACTACCTCTAGTAGGATTTTGATAAAGTTTTGGTCAGATTTTGACAAGATTCCAGCAAGATTCAGATTATAAATTCAATTCAAAATGTAAATTTGTGCCTTGATTGAAAACAGAAACGAATTGATACGATTTGTAAATGTGCATTCGCCATCTGTTACAAAGCGAATTCGGAATTCCTCCACTACACCATTATTATTTTCCTCAATCAATTTTCCATCGATTTCTATACTCACATACGTATTACACTTTTTACGCCATTCTCATAAACAGGTTTTATACACACATATTGTAAAAGCATTCCCAACAAAGACTATATTGCCTAGTTATGTATCTCTAGATATGTAAGCTATATAGAAATAAGGAACAATTACTATTATAATATATGCAAGCCGTGCTAGTCGAGCACATAACGTGGGAGTAAAGAGCATACCAATGTATTTGAGTGCTTAGAAGAGGCGTGGATGGGAGACCGAGTCCAGAGAACCGTTAATAACTTCTTATAATTTAACATCATATTATTACAGAATGCATATATGCAGTTATTCTATCATTTTCAACAACAAAAAAATTCATCTAGACTAAAGGTCAATATCTAATTTATTTTCTAATACATTATCTAGTCAACGCAATACAATCAATACTAAACGGACAAATATAACCAGGCAAGAATAGATACATTGCAAGATGATACAGATAAAACTAAACAAGCTAGACTAGATAGACGAGACTAGACAGACAAGACTAGACAAAGCTAGACAAGACTAGACAAGACTAGACAAGACTAGACAAGACTAGACAAGACTAGACAAGACTAGACAAGACTAGACAAGACTAGACAAGACTAGACAAGACTAGACAAGACTAGACAAGACTAGACAAGACTAGACAAGACTAGACAAGACTAGGCTAGAAAAGACTAGACAAGACTAGACAAGACTAGACAAGACTAGACAAGACTAGACAAGACTAGACAAGACTAGAAAGACTAGACAAGACTAGACAAGACTAGACAAGACTAGACAAGACTAGACAAGACTAGACAAGACTAGACAAGACTAGACAAGACTAGACAAGACTAGACAAGACTAGACAAGACTAGACAAGATAGACAAGATCGACAAGACTAGACAAGACAAGACAAGACTAGACAAGACTAGACAACAAGACTAGACAAGACTAGACAAGACTAGACAAGACTAGACAAGACTAGACAAGACTAGACAAGACTAGACAAGACTAGACAAGACTAGACTAGACAAGACTAGACAAGACTAGACAAGACTAGACAAGACTAGACAAGACTAGACAAGACTAGACAAGACTAGGCAAGCCTATACAAGACTACATAATACTAGACGAGACTATACAAGACAAGACTGGACCAGACTTGACGAGACTAGACGATACTAGACGAGACTATACTAGACAAGACAAGACTAGACGGACAAGACTAGACGGACAAGACTAGACAAGACTACATAATACTAGACGAGACTATACAAGACAAGACTGGACCAGACTTGACGAGACTAGACGGGAATAGACGAGACTATACGAGACTAGACAAGACTAGACGGACAAGACTAGACAGTCAATAATAGACATCGAACACTAGAGAGGAAAGACTGGAGAAAGAAATTTTACGGCTGAGTTTTGAGGTAAAGCTTATAGATTTAATTAAGATACTGGATTTAGTGAAGTAAAATAGAACCATATTATTTATTATAAGTGTATTGAAAGGTGTAAGAGTTTAACGTGACCTAAACTGGGTGGGTCGCAGAGCTACTGTTAGTATTTATGAGTGCGCTGGATTTATCTAGATTTTAATTATTGGAAAACATGTTCGCTAGTGGAGCGCCGTCACTCTTTCCTTCGCGAGGAATAAATACCGCATAGAAAATTGTGCACGGGATGGCTGGTGCGGCAACAATAACTAAAAACCAGATGAAATTCCGAATTGAGCAACCGTTTACGATTGTCGGGTTGAACAGTCGAACTGCAGACTCACGATCCAAATTAATAATTAAATATGCAGCATGTTGCGTGCAAGATATTATTCGAGATCTTAACCGGCGATTTAGCGTAATATAAGATTACTTTATGAAACTATATAAATGATGATCTTGGCGAGACTAGATAGGCATGATCATGAAAAATGTTCAAAAACGTAATAAAAACCAATCTAAAATCCATATATTAGGCTAAATGGACAATAAAATATAAGGTTGTTATAGATTATGCAATTACTTACAAGCCACAATCTGGTAAGTCTTAGCAGAGCCTTTATATAGATTTATATAGCTATAGCATTATATAGCCTTTAATTAAATAAAAACGTAACAAATGAACTAAATAAATTAAGAATAATTTAAATATTAACAATGTGGTTGAAAAATTCCGGGTCAATAACCATTTGCTCTGTTTATTTTTATTATTTTCAAAATTTTCATTTGTGTAATAAATCTTATCTTAACTTATATTTTCTGTTTTTAAACTTGAAAAAAGAAAAGAAATTTAATCAATTTATGCATTGTTATATTGACTTAAAATATAAGATTTACGTTCAACAGAAATAGTAAACAGTCTACGGGTAATATGCATTGAATGGAGAAAGGTGTATATATAAATAATGTTCTATGCGGATTTAGTCCACCGGTGATAACAGATTTCTGATAATAGTAAATAGTTTACAGTTACAATTTTTTTTTCTCTTTCGACAAAATTACCACATCGATCAACTAATTTTGCACGACAGAACACGTATATCCAACGACAAATATAAACACGACAAAATAGTGAAATTTCAATGTAGCAGTGGCACGAAAACTTCGCCTCTTCTTGTACTTACTATAGCCTGGACTAGTCTTTTCTATCTAGTCTTGTATATTTAGTATTGGCTCCCTATTTCAGTCCTGTCCGTTTAGTGCCTCTAGTCTTGTCCGCATAGTCGTATCCTCCTATAGTCCATTTTTTAAGAATGCAGTAACTAGAAACCAGATTTACACTATGACAAATGTTCAATCTAGTTACAAAATTTGGCGCTAAATTTAAATATAGTTACTTGAATATAATAGAAAAAAAATTCTTCAATATAAAAGAAAAATACAGATTAGACCATTTTGTCTTGTCTGTCTAATCATGTTTGCATTAATTGATGTATTAAATAAATAATTTGTTTTTTATTTAGGATTTACGGGGACGCAATGTGAAATAGACATAGACGAGTGCAAGGACAGCCCCTGTCTGAACGGCGGGATTTGCCACGACGGGATAAACTCCTTCAAATGCACCTGTGCCATTGGTTTCTCCGGCGCAAGATGTCAAATTAACATCGACGACTGCATTTCCAGTCCCTGCAGAAACGGCGGCACTTGCGAGGATTCCATCGCAGGATACACTTGCTTATGTCCACCAGGATTCACAGGTAATTTAACAGCGGCAGATTTAAATGCGTAAATCGTGGGAATCGACGAAACATCATTACTGAAGTTTACTGAACAAAGAGACTAAATTTAATATTTCTCTTATTTAGGATATTCTTGTGAGACGAACATTAATGACTGCCAATCGTCACCGTGTCATCACGGCGAATGCATCGATGGCGAGAACTCTTTTTACTGTACCTGTCATCCGGGTTACACTGGCTACCTCTGCGAGTCGCAAATCAACGAATGCGAGTCGAATCCGTGCCAGTTCGGAGGAAACTGCCAAGACCTCGTCAACGGCTACCAGTGCATCTGTAAAGCCGGAACAACGGGTAAAAATTGCGAGGTCAACGTCAACGAATGCTGCAGCAATCCGTGCAGAAATGACGCTAGATGCATTGATGGAATTAACAGGTGAATTTTCACTCTAATTTGCATTTTTCTGATTCATAATACATAAATATATGCGCTATTTATGCCTTAGGCAATTATTAAACCAAGAATTGTTACAAAATCCAAAAATTAATTTATTGTTATTTCTTTTTCCATGATGATCCAGCATATATTATCCATATTATTCGTAAGTTTATTAACAGAATAAGTGTGATGGTTTCATTTTTTATTTCGTGTGTGATTATTTTGTGTTTTTATTATTTTGCATGGTTTGTAAACTAAGCATTTTTCTAAAGAGGATATAACAACATACCTACATTTTTCTACAAAATTTTCCAGAATTATGCCGATTTCTGAAACCGATCCTTGAAACTTTTGCGTGTTTATACATTCCTCAATTTCTTCAAAGCCCTAAAGCTCCCAAATTCTCTTACAGATACAATTGTGAATGTAAACCTGGATTCACTGGCCAACACTGCGAAACCGACATCAACGAATGCGCCTCAAACCCGTGCGCTAACGGTGGCGTCTGCATCGACCTCATCAACGGCTTCCGTTGCGAATGTCCTCGCGGATATTACGACGCCCGCTGCCTCAGCGATGTCGACGAATGCAAATCCAACCCTTGTAAACACGGAGGAAGCTGCGAAGACGGCGTCAATCAATTCATCTGCCATTGTCTTCCAGGTACAAAAATAATAACTACTAAAATAAGAAAACTTTTCTACGACCGTGTTTTAACTTTAGGATATGGAGGAAAGCAATGTGAAAACAATATCGATGAATGTGCTTCGAACCCCTGTCAACACGGAGGATTGTGCCACGACCATTTGGCTTCTTATACCTGCGAATGTATTCCTGGTTACGACGGAACAAACTGTGAAACGAATATCGACGATTGCGCGTTCAATCCCTGCAAGAATGGTGGAACTTGTATTGATCAAGTGAACGATTACAAATGCGTCTGCGAGCTTCCGTTCACCGGCAGAGATTGTCAAGAGAAGTTAGATCCTTGCGCCCCCAACAAGTGCAGACATAATGCCAGATGTACGCCAAGCAGCAACTTCATGGACTTTGCTTGTACTTGCAGCGTCGGTTACACAGGCAGGTTATGCGAATTAGATGTTGATGAATGTATGGTTTCGACACCATGCAGAAACGGAGCCACTTGTAAAAACACCAATGGCTCATATCAATGCCTCTGCGCTCATGGTTATGAAGGAAAAGACTGTAATATCAACACAGATGATTGTGCATCATGTAAGTTTCTTTACACTTAACTCACAATTCCTTACTTTAATATCGGTTCTTTTATTTAGTTCCTTGTCAAAATGGTGGAACATGTTTGGACGATATCGGCGATTACATCTGTTTGTGCATCAACGGGTTTGAAGGCAAACATTGTGAGGTCGATATCGATGAGTGTATTTCGAATCCTTGTCGAAACGGCGCTACCTGCAATCAATATGTGGACTCCTACACCTGCACTTGTCCTCTAGGATTCTCTGGCATTAGTTGCCAAACCAATGACGAAGATTGCACCGAAACCAGCTGCATGAATGGAGGAACTTGCATTGATGGAATCAACTCCTACAGTTGCACATGCATTCCAGGGTAAATATTAATTTTGAACACTAAATCATTATTGATTTCTAAAAACTTTTTTGTTACAGATATACTGGATCAAATTGTCAAAATCGTATCAATCTTTGTGACAGCAGTCCTTGTTTGAACGGAGCTACATGTCAAGATCACAATATGCATTACACTTGTCATTGTCCCTATGGTTATACTGGGAAGGATTGTGGAGAATTTGTCGATTGGTGCACAACGACTCCTTGCGAAAATCAAGCCACTTGTCGCCAAATCAAAAATCAATACCAATGTGTATGTGCTCCTGGTTGGACGGGAAAAGTTTGCGACGTTGAGATGGTTAGCTGCAAAGACGCTGCTTTAAGAAAAAGTAAAAGTTATAATAGGTTATCAAAGTTTCAGACGTTTCTAATATATCTTATTCGTTTGTTTAGGTATTCATACTAAATTGCTCTGCAACAATGGAACTTGCGAGGATATTGGCAACTCTCATCGTTGTCACTGTTTGGACGGTTACACGGGTTCATATTGTCAAAGGGAAATCAACGAATGCGAATCTGCTCCTTGTCAAAATGGTGCTACATGCAAAGATCTTATCGGCGGTTATTCTTGCCAATGTACCAAAGGCTTCCAAGGTCAAAATTGCGAACTCAATGTGGACGATTGCAAACCTAATCCTTGCCAAAACGGCGGTACCTGTCACGATCTCATCGACGATTTTTCCTGCTCTTGCCCTTCAGGAACACTAGGCTATATCTGCGAAATTAACACGGACGATTGCAGACCAAGATCTTGCCACAACAACGGCACGTGTATAGATAAAGTTGGTGGTTTCGAATGTAAATGCCCTCCAGGATTCGTAGGCCCTAGGTGTGAAGGCGATATCAACGAATGTTTATCAAATCCTTGCTCAAACCCAGGAACCTTAGACTGTGTTCAATTAATCAACGATTACCATTGTAATTGTAAAGCTGGATACATGGGCAGACATTGCGAAACAAAAGTCAATTTCTGCGCAACATCTCCATGCCAAAACGGAGGTATTTGTACTACAATCCACGCTGGTCATCAATGCACCTGCCAAGAAGGATTCTTCGGAAAGAATTGTGAATTTAGCGGATATGATTGCGAATCGAATCCTTGCCAAAACGGAGGTTTCTGCAGAATATCAGAAGGGGGTGGATACCAATGCGATTGCCCCGTAGGTACAAAAGGCACAAACTGCGAAATCGATTCCCTCAACGAATGCAACAGCCAACCTTGCCAACAAGGCGCTATCTGCCAAGACAAACTAGGAGACTACGTCTGTTACTGCCCACCAAAACACAACGGAAAGAACTGTGAGCTTTACGACAACAACTTTATTGGTGGCGTTGGAGTTCCAGTAGTTTCACGTAAAGACCAGACAACTTACTACGCTAAAGACCTAGAGATACAACGCACGCAATGTCAGATCAACCAATGTCCTTCAAAGAGAGGAAACTACAAATGCGACGAAGAATGTAATACTTACGCTTGTGATTTTGATGGTAACGATTGCTCCCTCGGCATGAATCCTTGGGCCAACTGTACTGCTCCTATTAAATGTTGGGAGGTGTTTATGGATGGTGTTTGCAATGAAGATTGTAATAACGCTCAGTGTTTATTCGATGGAAGAGATTGTGAGAAATCTCTGCAACCTTGTAATCCAATTTACGACGCATATTGTCAGAAACATTACGCTAATGGTCATTGTGATTATGGATGTAACAACGCGGAATGTCACTGGGACGGTTTGGATTGCGAAAAAGAACCTCCAGAGGTGGCCGAAGGCGTGTTATCAATGGTGATTTTAATGGATTTGAAATCGTTTAAGAAAAATGTTGTTGCATTTTTGCGAGACACGAGCCATCAACTAAGAACAACTGTAAGAATCAAGAAGGACGATTTGGGAAATGATATGATTTATCCTTGGGTTGTATCTTCACCAACAAGTTGGCAAGACTCAATTTATACAATGAAACATAATATTTATACTGACAACAAAGGGCAATCTGGTGTCAACGTCTTCTTAGAAATCGATAACAGAAAATGTACGACAATATCTTTAAACTCTGAACTTTGTTTCCAAACCGCAACATCCGCTGCAGAGTTCTTAGCTGCCAAGGCTTCAAAACACACTCTTTCGCCATCTTTCCCAATTATCCAAGTTAATGGATCTCCTGGTGTTAACGAAACTGGCGCCGACACTCCAACAAACGCAAAATATGTCCTTCTTGGCATCCTCTCGGTTATCATTTTCTGCATGGCTGTTGGTATGGTTGTCACAACACAAAGAAAACGTGCTGCTGGTATCACTTGGTTCCCGGAAGGTTTCCTCCGTACCAACTCGGGAACACGAAGGAGATCACGTCGTCGCGGACCGGACGGTCAAGAAATGAGAAACTTAAACAAAAATCCTTCAATAGCTTGCATGGGCTTGGATATGAATATGCATGGAGAACATATGGGACATGGTCAACATTGGTCCGATGATGAATCTGAAATGCCACAACCTAAACGCATGCGAGTTATTGATGCGGATTATCAATGCGATCAAACTGCAATTACTGATTATGAAGAAGCTGAACCTAGACACTGGACCCATAAACACCTTGAGGCTGCTGATATAAGACCTTCTGCTATGCTTACACCACCACAAGGTGATACTAACGATATCAATGCCAGAGGACCTTGTGGTATGACTCCGATTATGGTAGCAGCTGTTAGAGGAGGTGGTATGGAAACTGGCGAAGAGGATGAAGATGATACAGCTGGTGCCGTTATCCAAGATCTCGTAGCCCAAGGCGCTGAATTAAACGCAACAATGGATAAAACTGGAGAAACTTCTTTACATCTTGCAGCTAGATATGCAAGAGCTGATGCTGCTAAACGTCTTTTGGATGCAGGTGCCGATGCTAACGCACAAGATAATACCGGTCGTACACCATTACATGCTGCCGTTGCTGCTGACGCTTTAGGAGTATTCCAAATTTTGTTAAGAAATCGCGCCACGAACTTGAACGCCAGAATGCACGAAGGTACTACTCCTCTCATTTTAGCTGCTAGATTGGCTATTGAGGGAATGGTACAGGATCTCATTGGTGCAGAGGCTGATATTAACGCGGCAGATAACTCTGGTAAAACTGCTCTCCATTGGGCCGCAGCAGTTAACAATGTCGAAGCCATCAATATTCTTTTAGCACATGGAGCCAACAGAGACGCGCAAGATGACAAGGTAAATATTTCTTTTTTTTATAATATTTATGTTATAATTTTAATTTTACAAACTTAATTAAATTATATTTAATTAAACATTTTTTTGTTTAGGATGAGACTCCTCTGTTCTTAGCTGCGCGTGAAGGTTCATATCAAGCTTGCAAAGCTTTGTTGGAAGCTTATGCAAATAGAGAAATTACGGATCATATGGATCGTTTACCTCGTGATGTGGCCAGTGAAAGGTTGCATCATGATATCGTAAGACTTCTTGAAGAACATATTCCAAGGAGTCCACAGATGGTTAACGTCATCCCTAATAACTCTATGATGAGTAAGTATTATGCAAATGATTCAAAAATAAATAAGTTTATTTTCGAAATTTTTGTTGTACAAAAGAAAACAAATTGTAATATGGGTTTTATTATAGCTTCTCCAACAGGTCAATTAATTCAACATCCAACAGTGATAGTACCGAAGCGTCAAAAGTCCAAGCGACCTAGTAAGGCGAATAATGGTCCGTTAGGCCCAACAAGTCCTCAAGTGGAAGGGGCCAATACAGGAAGCATCAGGAGAAAACCCAGTGTGAAGAAAGGAAATAGCAAGAAGAACCAAGGAAATGTTCAACACGCAGATATTCCGCAAAGTGTAGATTCAATCACTTCAACGCTGAGTCCAGTAGAGTCTCCAATGACCAATTTACCCAGTCCTTATGATACAGCTACAATGTATTCTAACATGGGTATGACAGCAGGATTGGAGGGTTTGATGAATAGTAAACAACCTCCGCCATATGAAGACGTTATCAAGAATAATGCTTCCATACATAATTTTAATAACCTTGAGAAGTATGGAGCTTACATGCCTAACTTTCAAGACCAAATGATGTTACAACAAAGGCAAATGCAACCAAACACCCTAAGCCCACCTTATTCCAACCAATCCCCACCCCATTCAGTACAATCGAACATGTCCATGTCTCCCCAAGCCTATTCTGGCTCACCATCCCCAGCCAAAACAAGACCTTGTCTTCCAACAAGTCCTACGCACATCGCAGCTATGCGAGCTGCAACTCAACAAAAACATGGAGGAATTCCGCAAACCCAACCCGTTCCGATGGGTTTCGACTTCAGCCAAACTGGTCTAGAAATGACTTATTCCAGCAATGTAGCTCCTGCTACCCTTCAACCACAGCAATACCAACAACATAATTATTATCTTACTCCTCCGTCTCAACATTCAGATGTAACACCACAACACATTTTAGATAGTTGTTTCTCAACACCAAGTCCTGAAAGTCCAGGACATTGGTCGTCAAGTTCGCCGCATTCCTGCAACTCGGACTGGTCCGAAAATATTACCAGTCCTACTACGTACACGTCGTCACATCAGACAAACAAAGGCTCAGACGCTATATATATTTAGTTAAAAACTGCCAAGTTCAGGCTAAACTCACTAGATTTTATTAATAAGAATCTATTTTTTAGATTACTTTTCACTTATTGTATTTGTATATAAATATTATTTTTTTGCTAGTTTTAAGTTTTTTTTTAATTAGTTTTTTTTATATAATATGCCAGAAGCTAGGATACCTTTTAATTTAAAAAAGAAACAATGTATTATTTTAATTTACGTTTTTTAATTTGTAAAATAATTTATAATTTCCATATATATTTTTTGCTGTGCTCCAACAATTTTTAATTATTTTGTAAAGTCCACATGACAAGTTTTTTATGTAATTTTGATTATATTATTATTTTATTTTGATAGATTAAGTTTTTAACTCGATGGACTAAGTTTCAGATCGTAAGTTTTCTTTAGATAGATCTGTGATTCTGTAATTACCTTGCACGTAAAAGATGCCTTAATTGAAAAGAAAGTATGTAGCAGTAAAATTCTCCGCGGTGATATATATTTTGTATTTATATATAAAAAAAGTTGTATTTTTGATATAGAAATTCTACAAATTAGAAGTTTTTGTATAGACAGGAATTTTTGAGAAGTTTAAATCTTATAATTAAGCGAAGTTGTTATTCTATTGTCAATTAGTAAGTTCACATAAACAATGTTTTGTAATATAAAATTATTTTATTTCATCTTTTCTAGGAAAAATTAACTTTCGAAGAGCCAATTAAGTTTGTTTCTGTAAAAAGTACTGATTTATTTTATTCTTTATATTTTCTGTAACACTATAATTATGTTTTTTTTTTCTAAGTTACTACTACATGTTTAGGTTGATTATGTTTTTAACTTCGAGCTAATTAAGACAGATTTATTTTATATTTTAGTTTTAAAACAAAATTTTACATTGTACAATATTCTTTCTTTTTTAAATAAAACAATTTTATAAATAATTAATGTATATTCATAGAGAATACAAAAAATGTTATTTTAATAAATTATGAAACTGAAAAATAATCCAGATCCTTCGAATTTGTTTTGAACTATAATTTATAAAAAAAATCTGGGTGAACTAACAAAATGATTTACCATTTATTACCGATCAGAGGTATATACCATTTAACACACAAATCAGTGGTATCTACCATCACATCGACAGATCAGGCAGACGAAACTAGACAGACAAGATAAGACACACTAGACAGAAAAAACTAGACAGACAAGACTAGGCAGACAAAACGAGAGAGACAGATAAGACCAGACAGAAAAGAGCAGACCCACCGCAAGACAAGACCAGACAGAAAAGACCAGATCAGACAGACACTATCAGACAGACAAGACCAGACAGAAAAGACCATACAGACCGCAAGACAAGACCAGATAGAAAAGACCAGACAGACAAGACCAGAAAGACAAGACCAGACAGACAAGACAAGACCAGACAGACAAGACCAGACAGACAAGACCAGACCGACAAGACCAGACTGACAAGACCACACAGACAAGACCAGACTGACAAGACCAGACAGACAAGACCAGACAGACAAGACCAGACAGACAAGACCAGACAGACAAGACCAGACAGACAAGACCAGACAGACAAGACCAGACAGACAAGACCAGACAGACAAGACCAGACAGACAAGACCAGACAGACAAGACCAGACAGACAAGACCAGACAGACAAGACCAGACAGACAAGACCAGACAGACAAGACCAGACAGACAAGACCAGACAGGCAAGACCAGACAGACAAGACCAGACAGACAAGACCAGACAGACAAGACCAGACAGACAAGACCAGACAGACAATACCAGACAGACAAGACCAGACAGATAAGACCAGACAGACAAGACCAGACAGACAAGACCAGACAGACAAGACCAGACAGGCAAGACCAGACAGACAAGACCAGACAGACAAGACCAGACAGACAAGACCAGACAGACAAGACCAGACAGACAAGACCAGACAGACAAGACCAGACAGACAAGACCAGACAGACAAGACCAGACAGACAAGACCAGACAGACAAGACCAGACAGACAAGACCAGACAGCCAAGACCAGACAGACAAGACCAGACAGACAAGACCAGACAGACAAGACAAGACAGACGTCGCATTGTCTAGACGTCGCCCTTCTAGACATCACCCTCACTACGGGAGAGCTTAGAAACCGGGAAGTCTTGAATCGCTAAGCAACCATAAATACATCTATATCGTGCTGGAGGAAAACCAACGCGATCTGCCCCTTCAGCGCCAGAGGTGCCAGGTATGGTCATCATGCAAGATAGATCAGCATACGTTTTCCAACAAGATGGAAAAAGCGTTTAGAAATATAAATCCAAAAACGCCAGAGAAACTGATAGAAGCGCTTACAATAACTTATAATGAAACCCTGTCACGTATAAAATTACCAAGGGGGAGAAAAAAGGTGTACTGGAGGAACAATGAAATTGTCAGCATGAGAGTGGACTGCGTAACCGCAAGGTGCAAATATCAGAGACAATGTAAAATGATATCGACACCTTAACACTTCTGAAATGCATATATGCCGACTCAAAAACAATGCTACGTAGAGAAATAAATAACTCCAAAAGAAAACACTGGCGCGAGCTTTGTAAGAAGCTGGACCAAAATGTGGGGACGCATATGCGATTGCCACTAGTCATCAGCAAATAAAACTTTCCAACCTTCAAATCAGCATGGAAAATGCCAAGGAGGTAATAGACGAACTTTTCCCCATCCGCGAAGAATCGAGGTGGGAACAACCGCTAGTAAATCCGATTTTTTTCCGAATTTTTTTCCATGGAAGAACTTATAAAGGCCAGTATGCGTATTCGAAGTAGCAAAGCCCCTGATTCAGACGAACTGCCACCAGAAGCAATTAAAAAAGATCCCATGAATATATACTAAATGTCAAGAACAACATTTTGGCGGATGGAAACTTCCCGAACATCCGGAAGAGGACTAGGCTAGTCCTGCTTAGAAAAGGGGACAAGCCCATAGAAAACCCATCGTCCTATCGACCTTTGTGCCTGCTCGATGTAGCAGGGAAACTGCCGAAACAGTTAGTTCTACATAAAGACTAGCTCAGTCAAGTAAAAACTTCTCAGAAAAACAACATGGATTCAGGGAGGGCAGGTCAACAGTTACGCTATTATGCGAATCCTGGACGTGATAGAGAAAGCCTCAACTGGTACGAGGGCAACAAGAAAGATTAGTATGCTCATTACTTTAGACGTTAAGAATGCCTTCAATACAGCAGCATGGCAAGATATTATGAATGAAGCTAGTGAGAGAGGCTTTCCACCATATCTTCTGAGACTACTGCATAGTTATCTACATTATCGTAAGATTATAATCGAAGCAGACAAAAGTCGAGGAGCGAGAGGTGCACAGCCATGTTCCACAGGGCACAATAATGGGTCCTACACTGTGGAACATACTGTAGGATGAACAACTTAGGCCAAAGCTACCAGAAAGTGTCGAGATAATTTGTTTTGCTGATGATATTGCTCTGGTAGTAGCAGGAAAAGACGAAGAGAGAGTAATGGAACGTGCAAATAGGGCGATTGCATATGTTGATAAATGGATGGAGAAAAAGCGCTTGTCTGGCCCCTCAAAAAACGGTAGCTGTTCTACTAATCGGAATGTGGCATGTAGGGGTCATAGTATTTAAGGTCAGAGGCATCACCATAACGCCCAAGGAGGCAATTAAAAATCTTGGTATGTTTATTGATAAGAACCTATGTTTTACACCAAATATCATGCGAGCAACGACGATACCCCTCAAGGCAACAGCAGCACTGGAAAAGATGATGGGCAATGTCGGCGGACCAAAATAGTAGCAAGAGAAAGATATTATGCTCAGTCTCTCACTCGGCAATGCTCTATGGTGCCCCGGTCTGGGCAAACGCAATCGAGAAAGAGACCATTAAAAATAAGCTGGTCACAGTACAGAGAAAACTGGCACTACGTGTAAGCAGTGCATACAAGCCTGTGTCAACGGATGCAGTGTTCGTGATGGCAGGCATATTACCAATAGAGCTCTTGGTAAAAGAATGAACAGAGCTGTACTGTAAAAGAACGAACAGAGTTGTACAGCGGGCAGAAGACAGAAACAACATATATTCCAAGAATGGCAAAAGCACTGGACATGCTGTAAAAACGGACAGTGGACAAAATTATTAATCCCACAAGTGAGGATTTGAGTAGAACGACAATATGGGGAGGAGAAACCCAAGAGTTCAGCGGACACCGATGCTTCAGAGATTACCTGCACAATATCGGCAGGACCGGAGAGGCACGACTGGACAGCGAAGTCAATAATAGAACTAGGAGGTGTTGCTCTGTTAGAGGTCATGCTAAAGTCCGCAGACAGCTGGACAACAACGAATGACATATGATAAGAAGCAATATGAGCATGAAAGAGGCAGACGTAGCGGACAGAAAGCCAGGAACAAACCAAACTAATAAAATGCCTGAACCCCTAAGCACATGATGTGAAATGGGGAATGTAAGGCAACAAATGCATGACATAACAACGACATCGGCATTCTGACGACATGCGAAAAGCGGTACCAGGATGTTCGTGAATTCCAAGGTAGGCACTTGATAAGTTAACTCTAGTGCTTGTTAAGCCCCCATAAAAAACTTTAAGACCATACAGCTTATTTATTTGTTTATATAAGTTTACATAGGTAGCTTTTATGTTGCCAGCACTCCGTCTGTTCGGACAAGACCATGCAGACAAGACCAGATAGACAAGACCAGACAGACAAGACCAGACAGACAAGACCAGACAGACAAGACCAGACAGACAAGACCAGACAGACAAGACCAGACAGAGAAGACTAAACAGACAAGACCAGACAGACAAGACCAGACAGACAAGACCAGACAGACAAGACCAGACAGACAAGACCAGACAGACAAGACCAGACAGACAAGACCAGACAGACAAGACCAGACAGACAAGACCAGACAGACAAGACCAGACAGACAAGACCAGACAGAGAAGACTAAACAGACAAGACCAGACAGACAGGACCAAGCAGGCAAGAGCAGACAGACAAGACTAGACAGACAAGACCAGACATATTAGAGAAGACAGACAAGACCAGATAGACAAGACCGGCCAGACAAGACCAGAAAAACAAGACCAGACAGACAAGATCAGATAGACAAGACTGGACAGACAAGACCAGACAGACAAGACCAGAAAACATAGTGGAGTGTATGCTGAAGAGCCAATCGGCATGGAATAAGATAGCAGAGTACCCGGAGTCCATCATCAAGGACCTTCGCACCACGTACGAAGAATAGACGAACATCAAATAAGAACGCCCCGGCGAAGTAGTATTTACAAAGAGTGCCGCCGGGGAACCACCGTTCCAGGAGCAGGGTTAGAGGTGTTAGGGAAGGTTTAGTGCGGTAAGAGTCCCACATAACTCGCCTGGCAGGTAGAAGGTTTATCCAGGCGAGTACCTTTTGAAGGTTCCCCCCTGCACCTCATTAATCTAAAGACAAAAAAAAAGACAGACAAGACCAGATAGACAAGACCAGACAGACAAGACCAGACAGACAAGACTAGACAGACAAGAGCAGGCAGACAATACCAGACAGACAAGACCAGACAGACAAGAACAGACAGACAAGACCAGACGTACAAGACCAGACATACTAGACAAGTTTCATTGGATTTAAGACAAACAAACTTTTCAGTTTATAGTTTTCTCATTTTGAACTAGCATTGTTATCTCGAAACCATAATTCTGGACGAAGTTGGTGAAACTTCTCCGCAAACTAACCCTTAGAATGAATAATATTGAATTCCTCCCAGACTGTCTTGAACTCGATATCGGTTTCCACAATGCCCCGGTAATATTCAAAGATTTCTTCCAATCGATCATCAATTTGACCCTCGAGAAAAATGCTCAATTCGACCCTCGAGGCTTCTAAAGCTTCGTATGTTGGCTGTGGCTGTGGGAACACCACCAAAACAATAAACATACTATCCCAACTACCCTTATACAAAAAAGTGTCTAAAACTCCCATGGTCAGTTTTTCCAAATTGTCTGTGACCTATAGCATGGAGTGAATGTACTTGCAAAGTTCTTTGTTGATCATGACGTCCCAAATCCCGCCGCAGACCATGACCAAAAACTCGTCCTCGACGGTGTAAAATCTCTGACAAAAAAATCAGGTTATGGAGAACTGCTGCACAAGGTCCCAGTCCTTCCAAATTTTTATATACATAATCTCTCAGAACCCTGCTCACGGCGAGTGTTCCATTAACTCTCTGTATCATATTAGACTCTCCAGCTTTGACTATCCTTTCTCGTTCGCTGGGTAAAACCGGCTAGTGGTCCTGTGTGAAGAAAACAGAGATGCCTAACTGTGCGAGACGAAGGCACAGACGGCTGTCGTTCCATTTTTTATCCTCACCTGAAGATAATTCTGGCAGTTCAATTTATCCAGCTGCAGGAATCCATTGTGGATTCTATTGGCAACATCCTCTTGGAGTTCACCTCTGCTCACGATCGTGTCTAAAAGGTATTCAGCACTGTGCACACACTTTCAAGTTCTAGAAACATCTGCATGCCCATGCTCAAAGACGGCAAAATAGGACCAGTTGTTGTGCACCCCCTAAGTCAGTACGTGCCATATGCGCGTCCTCTATTTCAATCCTCCAACTCTACATTCTTGCGACTCCATAACGCAATCCATTTCCTTCTCCATTTTCTACATTTTTTTGTAGTTATCTTGGTAAAAAAGACGAGGCATTATCGTAGCTTTATATTTAGACAAGCGGAACGCATCTGGAAAACAGAGAGAGTCGATTAAGATCCCTGCTCTTTTGCAGGGATGTAGACTTAACTTTTTAAGTCTACACAAAATTTTGAAACAACACAGAAAGCAGCTTATAAAACCTTCACTACACATAGACAAGATCAGAGAGACAAGACCAGACGGACAAGACCAGACAGACAAGACCAGACAGACAAGACCAGACAGACAAGACCAGACAGACAAGACCAAACAGGCAAGACCAGACAGACAAGACCAGACAGACAAGACCAGACAGACAAGACCAGACAGACAAGACCAGACAGACAAGACCAGACAGGCAAGACCAGACAGATAATACCAGACAGACAAGACTAGACAGACAAGACCAGACAGACAAGACCAGACAGACAAGACCAGACAGACAAGACCAGACAGACAAGACCAGACAGACAAGACCAGACAGACAAGACCAGACAGACAAGACCAGACAGACAAGACCAGACAGACAAGACCAGACAGACAAGACCAGACAGACAAGACCAGACAGACAAGACCAGACAGACAAGACCAGACAGACAAGACCAGACAGACAAGACCAGACAGACAAGACCAGACAGACAAGACCAGACAGACAAGACCAGACAGACAAGACCAGACAGACAAGACCAGACAGACAAGACCAGACAGACAAGACCAGACAGACAAGACCAGACAGACAAGACCAGACAGACAAGACCAGACAGACAAGACCAGACAGACAAGACCAGACAGACAAGACCAGAAAGACAAGACCAGACAGACAAGACCAGACAGACAAGACCAGACAGACAAGACCAGACAGACAAGACCAGACAGACAAGACCAGACAGACAAGACCAGACAGACAAGACCA
This sequence comes from Phosphuga atrata, assembly GCA_944588485.1. Taxonomy (NCBI): domain Eukaryota; kingdom Metazoa; phylum Arthropoda; class Insecta; order Coleoptera; family Silphidae; genus Phosphuga; species Phosphuga atrata. The sequence goes on along the minus strand of OX155895.1, from coordinate 11,866,741 downwards.
GACAGACAAGACCAGACAGACAAGACCAGACAGACAAGACCAGAAAGGCAAGACCAGATAGGCAAGACCAGACAGATAATACCAGACAGGCAAGACGAGACAGACAAGACCAAACAGGCAAGACGAGACAGACAAGACCAGACAGACAAGATTAGACAGACAAGACCAGACAAACAAGTCCAGACAGATAAGACCAGACAAACAAGTCCAGATAGACAAGACAGACAAGACCAGACCGACGAGACCAGACAGACGAGACCAGACAGACGAGATAGACAAGATCAGACAGACAAGGAACTGTGGTATTAGATTTTTATTTCATTGTATTTTTACTAAAAGTCTGTCTTTCTAGTTTGAATAAGTTATTAAATGAAAGCAATTTGGAACTTAGCCTACGTAAGAACCTTACCCAAAATGATTTAATTATGTATTATTTTCAAAGCCTTCCTCAAGAGATCCTAGAAATGATGATGATGTCATTTTCAAGAAAAAGATCAATTTTTAAATACTTTTGAATCGTTTAAATCATTTTTGTGACTTCTGGAGAAGTCGGAAACATGAGATCTTGAAAATGTCATTTTTCTGGCTCCTTAAAAAATCAGTCATTTTGACTTCGCAAAGAAGTCTTAAAATTTACTTCTTTAAGAACGCTGTTTGAAGAACGCTGTATAGGCAGAAAAATTACTTCTTTTTTAGTTTTTTTAAGAAGTTCACAATAGAGACAAGTGTCTCACAAGAAGAAGAAGAAGACAAGAAATCGTCAGGTGGCGCAATCGACGTTTGAGGACTTTGGCGTTTCCGTTTTGGCACTGGTTCTGATATAGAAATCTGAATTATGATATAGAAATAAAAATTCTTTAAGATTTCATGACGATGACATTGTCATGCTCTTTGAGAGTTTAAACAGGAATGTTAGTTTAGTTTTCATTAAGAATTTTTAGGGACTTCCAGACCCCTATTAATTATCATTTTAGTCACTTTTATTTCTAAAATCTCTATTCAAACGCTAAAATTTCTTGAAATTTATATATTTTATCAATAATTGACAGGTCAATGTCGACTTAACAATATCACTAACGCTAATTGTATGCATAGATACTACAGTAAGCCTTTGTAAAACACTGTACTTATATAGCGCGGTTTCGGTATAACGCGGTTTATAAATTCCAGAAAGCCGTCATATAACGCGGTACTTATATAACACGGATTGTATTTGCCCACACAATTCTCTGTGATATGTGTGTTAGTGTGCTTGCCACCTGATTCACAGCAGTTTGGTCTTTTTATTGATCTGTCCGTAATATAATTAAAACCCTTCTCGATAAATGCTTCCTGGCCGAAAATATGACCTTAAGCAGTGTTCAACGAAAATTTCGGACTTTCTGCGGATGCCGAGCAGACATATAATAAATGTCGCACAAACTTTTAGTGGAGATGTGGCTTCTCGGATATGGTTGCAGATGATATTCTTGAACTAATTAATGACAACAGACAACAGATTAAAAAGCGAAGAAAGTGGAGCAGAAGTAGATAGATTTAAGGGAGGAAAGGAAATTTAATAGATGACATTGAACCAAATACAAAAGAAGGTGAAAATTCTGCTAAAGATTCTGACGCTGATGAGTCCTTTGCAGAATGTAATTTATAAATACTGAATTGAAAAATTCGCTCGAGTTTCGACTGGTCAAGTTCATTTTTCAGAGACTTGAAAAGACCTGCACCAATTAAAACTCGAGTCGTGTTAAATCTTTTAATTTATATCACTTACAAAATTTAAAAGAAATACAGATGAAGATATCAAAACCGTAATAAACCAAATAAAATTAAAAAACATAGCTAATTATGTAAACTGGGATACTATATTGAATATTCATGATCCAACGGAGGCTACTAATGCTTTTATTAATAATATACAAAATTGCGTAAGTGATGCTACTGTTAACGAGAAAACGAGCAAAAAACTCGACAAAACAAAACCAAGGAAGGAATGGATTAGTAAGGCCATAATGGTATCATGCAATAAGAATGAATTATAATTTAAGGTTTGGCAATATGATCCAGGGAACGATAGGCTTAAGACAGAATATAAGAATTATACAAAGATTCTGAATAAGGTCATTACAGAAGCAAAAATAAGATCCGATAGCGATGGACATAACAAGTAATTATCTCAGAAAGAAACAATAATTTAAACAAATTAACGTCCAGGGGGACGTTGCAACTAATTTGTTTACGTGACTAGATGATTTTATTAACCTCAGGGATAAATTAGAATACTTCGAATCGTGCGCTAAAGAAACAAATCCGGTATCTGACCTATAAGGACCTATATCAAAGAACAAGTCCTATGTTGCCCTATGGTCCTATGTTGCCCTCTTTGAGCATGGGCATGCAGATGTTTCTAGAACTTGGAAGTGTCTGCACAGTCAGTCCAACTGAATGGAAAAAAAAATTCAAAGTAGAAACATGTGTTCCCTTAACTGATGCACCCTGAGCGTTCATCTAAAACTGCGATTAAGTTCGTATAAGAACATTAGTCATCGTTTTGGTTTATTTTTTCACTTGAAAACTCTGAATTCCTGAGAATTGATACAAAGTTGAAAAAGTTTTTGTTATTTCAAGTTTGTTGAAATTTCCTATGAAGAGGTTAACGAGAAAGAGTTGGAAATGTAATGTTTGCATTTAACTGAATACTTGAAAATTGTTCATAGTGAAAATAAAGGAAGTATATTGGAAATACATAATCTCTTTAAGAAAACAACATTAAAGACACATTTCCAAATCTAGAAATCGTATTGAGAATATTTGTAAGCATGATGGTAACTTCTTCAAATTGAAGAGAATAAAAAATGAATTAAGAAGTACATAACTTCAAGAGAGATTAATCAGTTTGTCGTTGATGTCCATAGAATGTGTTATGCTCAAAAACATAGATTTTGAAGAAGTGATCAATGATTTTGCACATCTCAAATCTAGAAGAGTACCTCTTCAATCAACATTATACGAGGGCTTAATATTATAGTAGCACAACACAAGTGTTAATTCAATTAGATAAAAGTGACCACATTTTCATTGAGACAAAACGGGACAAATGTGATGAAATGAGAATAGGTTTGAATGTGTCAGTTTTCGCAATGTTATACGTCAAAAAGTGCCAGAACTTTTTGACGTATAACTAAATATGTGCCCGAAACTTTCATATTCCCGCCTTTCAAACTTGGCGGATGCGCCTGCGTTTAACTAACCGTAAATAGGTATATTATAATTTAGTTATGAAAGCAGACCAATAATTCAAAAAAATATATTTTGTCTACTCACACACCAAAATGAACACATTAATACATTGTTGTGTGTGAAGGATGCCATTATTATAATAGTGTGTAAAAGTATCCAAATCGTGCGTAAAAGTGCAATGTAAATCAAATGGAGTTTTATTATTAAACTTCTCTTTATTGTTACTATGAAATCAACCTGCGTCATTAAACAAACAACATAGACGTAGTGAAAATAAATTTTCTGACGTGCACTCGTAACCTAGTACGTAACGTATCTTTTAACTAATAACGTCTCATCAAAAAAGACCATTTTCGCAAATATTCTTTTTCGGAAAATGTTTACTAATTTATTGAAAAGATTTTTTCACATATTCCCATAAAACATATTTCACATATTCCTTTTTTAATGTACCCAATGAAAATTTCAGAACAAGGTGCCATTAAACGACCGGATTTTCCGAAAGAAGTCAGAAAATTTTATAATATAACTGCTTGGAATATCTTGAAGAATAGACAGTTCAAATTTAAAAATTTCATTGGGTGATACTAAAAAAAGGAGATTTTATGGTAATATGTGGAAAAATCTTATTTTATTTATTAATGTACATTTAAAATAAAAAATGCAGATATTTTCAATAAAGCGGGACATTTTTAAAAATCGACGGGACGCGGTCCCTCCAAAAAGCGGGACTGTCCCGCCAAAATCGGGACGTGTGGTCACTTTAACTTAGGTGCTGAATCCGTACACAATCAATCTACATCTTGTACTTCTTTGTATATTGTATAGTTGTTTTTTCCTCATTAAGTCTTTAAACATGTTTTATCTTAAAATTGTATTATTTTGTGTACAAATATTCACTCTTTTCTTTATGAAAGTAGGATGTATATTTAGTTGCATAATCAATACTTGTTTATGTTCAACCCTATCAGTAATACAACCTTGTTATACAGTTTTGGAATGGAGTGCGCCTTTATAATCAGCACTACCAACATCATTTTTTATCAATACACTGAGCAGACGTCATTGCCAAAATAAAATGACCTGTTCTTGACTCTGGTGTCGAAATTGTCTTACATTTGGGATGTGTTAAATATTGAGTCGTTAATTATGGCAACAAAATCGTTAGCAACTGCTACTGTAAGGGCTGTGAAGGGAAGGAAGATATTATCAACAAGAGCAGCTTTGGTGTTGGTAAAATATTGGCTAATTTCAGGAGTATTTAGGTTAATTTGATTCCTTGTCTTATAGACTGATTCTGCTATCTCCAGGATAAAAGAGATCTTGAAGGGCAAGGATAATTATGTAAGTATTTTGTGGATACATTTTTATTAATCTTGATCTCTATACAAAATTTATTATTCAGCTGATTATTGTCAGAATCAGCTGATAATTTTACATATGTAATAGTATATTTTAGAGCAAGAGATGAAAGTGGCGTTTTTTTGGTGAGGTGGTAGTTTGCTCAGGAGCGCCAGCAAGTTAGCAATCACACCAAACCAAAAAAAAAAAACACTTTCATCTCGAGTAGTAAATGCAATTTTTTCTACTGATTTCGGTTGTAGAATCCATAATTCGACTTTAATAAATCCAATTTGAAGTGAACTGTCAATAGAAATTTAATTGTTGGTTTGGTTGTTTCCATGGTAATATATTGCATTCTCATAGAAGGTGATACTTTTCAAATCAAATGTCCTAATTTTATTTCGGTTTTTTAAAGAGTTTCAGGCTCGTTTTATGTCTGTAGGGGAGAGTGGGGCGGATTCACACAAGGGGCACCTACATACACTGAGCGTATTTCAAGTTAGGCACGGAGCAAAAGAATGATGTTAGGGTTGGTGCATAGCTTTTATGTGTGTATACTGACTAGTGAAGTTCGGCATCAATCGCCGCGGAAAGCGCTTGTGTGCAACACGGAACGTGTTTTTGCCTCGCTTAAGTAATTTCATATTCTTACTTTGGACGTATTTTGTGATTACTTAATGTTGTTTCGATTAATCACTGTTATGTAATATTAATCATAATATCATAGAGCTTTTGATTTGATTAGTAAATTATGCTACATGAAGACAGTTTTTTTTTGGCATATTTTTTTATTAATTACATGTGATGGGGTAGATTCATACAGAAGTACACGGGGCACATTCATACTGTATTAATATGCCCCTAATTCTTGTGTTTTTTTCGCAATTTATATCTATATTTATATATATATATCTATCGATACCTATCATTTTTTGTTACACAGTATATAAGAAGAAGGGGACGAGGTGTAGGGAGGTTAATGAATAGGCAATATCGTCAGCTATATCTGATGTTTTGGAACACAAACTCTCTTTTCAGAAAACAGCAGCCAAATACGGACTTAATGCACAAACATTAAAGAGACGAATTTAATTCTTCTTTTATCTTCTTTCAAGTGTGTATTAACCTGCCCATTCATGTATAAATGTGCCTCTCCGGTTGTATGAATGTACCCCATTAGTGGGGTACATTCATACATTTTCCTTTTTTTTTTTTAATAGCATTATGTAAATTCACGCACTTGTATTTTCAGTAATATTATGCCTCTGCTACATTATGAAATAGTACAACTATCAATATACTGTACTGTACATACTGTACTGTACTGTATACAATATACTGTTGAAAGAGATATACGTAATACACAGCATTCCACAAAGCGAAATATAAAAACTGTATGAAGCCACCCCACTCTCCCCTACATAAAATATTTCATTGAAATAGATGTAATTAATAAGTCCATGCAAATTTGGTTAGTTTAGTGTTTTATTCAAGAAAATCATAAATTTAAAATGCTCATTTTCATCTCTAGATGTGAAAATATTTTCATCTCTAGAATGAAAAAATGTCACTTTCATGTAGGGTAATCCATGGAAAAAATGCCATTTTCACATATATCAGTAGAAAAAATATGTTAATATCGTTCGGTGTGATTGCTAACTAGCTGGCGCTCGTGAGCAAACTCCCACCTCACCAAAAAAACGCCACTTTCATGTCTTGCTGTAAAATATACTATTACCTACATATTTTTTGACAATTTAAATTTGAATATCATTAACTGAAGAAGCGTTGACAAAACATATTTTGTATTTTTACGATAAAATTGAAATTTAAAACACATGTGTTTATCTTTATCAATTAAATTAACTGTAAAATATAGTTAGATAAAGAAATTAATTAATTCTTTTAATTTTAGATTGGATTAAAAATTGGTGTGCGACAGAGAGGTTGTAATGGTTTATCATACACATTAGATTATGCAGAAAAAAAAGGTAGTAATGGTTAGATTTATTATTAACCGTTTACTGCATCATGTGCCATAAATGGCACAATGCAAGCAAATATTTTATTACCCAAATATTTAATTGCTGATATCTGACACATATAAATACAGTAACACCTATTTTTGTGCGGTAAATAGGGAACGCATAAAAGAAATCGTACAAAAAAATATTCGAAAATTTTATAAATTCTTACATATAATAAACAACTTTGTACGATATACAACCTAAAATTTTTTTTATGTGGTGGATAGGGACCGCATAAAAAAAGTCGGACTTACATCAGACTCGGAGTTCACAAGTGGATCACAAGTCGGACTTACAGAAAATACATCAATAATTTATGAAATAGATGAGAGAATGCTTTCAATTAAATTAAATAATTAAATTAGACCTAAATAAATTATACAAATATTTAATTTTTCATTGTACATATACATGGAGAAATTTTCAAATTATACATTAAATATGTAGTTTGCTGCTGCTCGTCGTAATCCAAAACGCGCATCTTCTTGTGATGAATTGGTTGAAGATATAATTTCAATTGATTTGTTTTTTGGTACCATAAAGTCAGTGATCAGTTTTTGTAACGACGGTCGACTGGCCAATTGCTTGTAAACGTCACGATAGTGAGACATGCATGGATTTCAGCACTTTTTGGAATTTTAAGCGTCTTTCTGCATTGGTATCTATTTTAAGAAAAAGCTTTTCCAATTTTTTCGAAATCTGGAACCCTGCATATATTGATAATGTCACTATCATCGACAGTTTGGTCCTCAATCATCCAGGTCATTATCGCCGAAAGAATGAAAGCCTTCTCCGCCGATGTTATGTACGGACTAATTTCAGATAATAACGTTGACGCGTTTTCGGTAACGTTTCGATTAATTACACATGCACGCCAGATCGCTTTCCAGCAAGAATTTAATGTGTGTTGTTTGATTTGTCCAATTGCTGCAATAATATGGTTTATGCAATCTAAAATTGAGAATTTTTTCCAAACTTCAGTCAGGCTTAATTTATCGTTGTCTAGCGTTTTCAAAATGTAGCTGAAAGTTAATTTGATATGTTTCTTAAAATTTGCGATTATGTCCTGATCCAGTGGTTGTATAAGGCTAGTCGTATTTAGTGGTACAAACACTATTTGTACATTAGGCTGCAAGGATGACCGGGTGCATTATCTACAATTAGCAACACTTGAAACGGAAGACCCATCAACTTGTATGTATTTTTCAACTTCTGGCATAAAAGAATCGTTGAAACATGTTGCAAATACAGCTGATGTGACCCATGCTTTTTATTGGCCATGAAGTGTACTGGATATTCAGATAAATTTACGCCTTTTATCGCAGGTGGGTGGAAAGCTTTATTTATAATAAGTGGTGTTAACATCTTTGCACCAGAGACATTTATGCAAAGAAGAAGTGTGATTCGATCCTTTGCCGCTTTAAAACCACTTGCAGTTTTCTCCAATTTTGCAATGAATGTTCGGCTAGGCATCTTTTACCAGAATAACCCAGTCTCATCTGCATTAAATACTTGATCTGGGCAATATCCACCAGAATCAATGATTTCCGCTAATACTTTGCGATAATTCATAGCAGCTGGTTCATCGGCGGACGCTGCCTCGCATCTTCACATTGTGAAGTGCGTCATCAGCTTATTGAAGTCCGCTGCTGGACGTAAGCCTCTCTCAATAGTTTCCATTGTTCTCGGTCTTGTGCCATCTGCATCCATTTGGTATTGCGTTTTAAGTCGTCGGTCCATCTGGTGGGACGACGCCCTCTATTTCTTAAGGCTTCCGATCTAGGCCTCCATTCAAGGATTCGTCTTGTCCATCTGTCATCAACAGATCTCGCAATGTGTCCCGCCCAGTTCCATTTTAGTTCTCTCCACGACGTCTGCTACTCCGGAACGTCTGCGGATTTCAGTATTTGGTATGTGATCCCTGAGAGAGATTCCCAGCATTGATCGTTCCATCGCTAGTTGCGTAACTCGTATTTTCTTTATTGTCCGTTTCGTCAGCTGTTGGGGTTTCGGCTCCGTAGGTAAGGACTGGAAGGTGTCCTTTCAAACTGATTTGCTATTTAAAACCTTTAGGCAACTCTGCCTTGAACACATATTTGAGATTACCATATGCAGCCCATGCGAGCCTTATTCTTCGAAGAATTTCTAGGGTCTAATTATCCAATAGAAATCTCGTGTCCATTAAAGGATGTAGTTTCTTCCACGCTGATACCGTCAATGTATATGCCCTCACTGAGCACAAGGTTTGTCATGAACATTGAGATGGCGTCATCCAATCGTTCGGCTATGAGGACTATATCGTCAGCAAATCTTAGGTGATTAAGTCTATCACCGTTTATATTCACACCTAAGTTGTCCCAGTTTGTTTGTTTGAACATGTATTGGAGAACAATAATCAAAAGTTTTGGTGAGATAGTGTCACCCTGACATACGCCTCTTTCAATATTGAATTTGTCAGTGTTGTCGTGGAGTCTGACACATGCAGAGTAGCATTCTCATACATATTTTTGATTTTGACAACTGTCGAGTACCGATAATCTATTCTGCAGTCTGATAGAGCCTTCAGCATTGCGAGTTGGTGTGCTCAATTGAATGCTTTCTCATAAACTACGAAGATAAGTACTAGAGATTTATTGTACTCCACACATGTCTCAGTAAGGTTCTTCAGAACCTGGAGGTGGTCACCCGTTCCGTAGCCTGCTCAAAAACCAGCCTGTTCTCTTGTCTGATACAAATCTAATTTGTGAAATAGTCTTTTCGTAATTATTTTAGTAAAGAGCTTGTATACGTGTGACAGGAGACTTATGGGTCTATAGTTTCCGATATTTGTTATGTCGCCTTTTTTGTGTAATAATATTATAACTGCATTGTTCCATTCAGAGAGCGTGATTCCTTTTGAGAGGCATGTATTAAAAAGTTTTTATAGCCTGCAGCAGCTTGTTCCTTCCCATTTTAATTGCTTCGATGACTAATCTAACCTCTCCTGGGGTCTTGTTGTTTTTATCTCGGAGAGGACTCCATTTATTTCGCTTACTGTGATCTCTGGGATATCTTCCGACCCTTGGTTCAGAACTTTGATAATTTTGTCACCAGGTATTCCTTCTCTTTGTTTTTTATATAATTCGGCATAAAACATCTCTACTGTCTTAAGGATCTCATCTCTGTTTGTTTCCACATTGCCTTGATTGTCCCTCAGCTTGCAGATATCCTTCTTGCCTTGTGACAATTTTTTCTTGAGTACTTTTGGGCCTTTGTTTTCCTGTATGATCTTATTTATATTCTCCGAATTAAATCTTCTTACGTCGTTTCTCACAGCTTTTGAAATTTCTTTATCACATAAAATGTCACGTTTCGTAAACAGGACGACGAACTTGGTTCTAGTCTGTCTATCTGTTTCTTGAATTATTCTTTGTGAACGGGCATTCGTTTTTTAGTTAAATCTTTAACCCACAACACGAGAGGCTTTTCCGTCTTCTCAATTACAATATTTCTCGAATACATGTACATATACATATACAAATGTACATTGATAGGAAACATTAAACTGGTGCTAACGCCGCTAATGCCCGCCATACACGCTACGGTCTACCGGATAGGTTACATGTTCAGGTTTGCCTGCGCAAGTCATCTGTAAGCAAGAAACTGCACAGGTCTATTCCCACACACGCTCCGGTTTACCTGCGCAGGCAAACTTGCAAAGGTAGACCTCTCCGGTGGACCATTGCGTGTATGGCGGGCATAAGATTCATTACCGCATAAAAATAAATAAAAATAAAATCGCACAAAACCAATCGCACAAAAACAAAATCGCATAAAAAAGGACCGCACAAAAACAGGTTTCACTGTATTGTGTGCAATATATCCAGTATTGCTTTGATATTTGCTTTCATTGCTTTGATGAATTCAATTCTTGTCGAATTAGAAAAGCCATATGCTCAAGTGTTTCAAGATTGAGGTTATTTTTTGTTCTGAAAATAATTTGTTTAGTGGGAAAAAAATGTAATTCATTCTATAGTGTCCGAACCTGCATGAGAAATGAGAGTGTTTTTTAAGTGTAAGATCGGAAAGTTACTGGAAACTATGTATAAAGATAGTTTAAAATAAGTGAACTAATGAAATCGTGTAAATAAAACCTTAGCCCTAAACTGGGTATACCATGATTAATGATTAAGATTTTACGTGTATGTGATAATATTAGACATTCGTAAACTATATCAACAAGAACAGCTGAGTGTGTAGTGCTAGCGGCTGCACGGCGGTCTAAGCCAAATCTAAGTAAAAATGTCTAAGCCAGAACCAACGACAATTGAAGGATCGCTGGAAGCATTCGGAGAAGCAATGGGCGAAATACCACCACAGCCGAAACAAAGTTATAGTCCATTAAATTCGGAAGCAGAAGAACAACTAGTTGCAGAAGAAACTGAATGAATAGTGCAGAGAAATAAAAAGAGGAAACTCAGGCTTACCCCAGATGGTAAGCCAAAGAAAAATTAAGAAACATGGACAATAAAACAGCCAGAAATAAAACGACCAGAATCAAAACAGCTTAAACCTCCTCCAGTAATAGTAAGCAGTGTCAAAGATTTCGAGCAACTGGATGCAGTGCTCACCGACAAGAACTTAAAATATAAGGCAAATATGCTGAATAATGACCAAATCAAAATCAATGTTGATACAGAGACAGAACACAGAGAACTAACTCAACTTATGAATTAAACAAAGCAACAGTGGCACACATACGAAAACAAGCAAACAAGGTCAATCAGAGTTTTGCCCTGAAACTTGCATTCAACATGTGACCCCGAGGAAATCAAAGCCTCGCTAATAGAAAGACAGTTTAAAGTAATCGATGTTGTCAACAAGATAAGAAAAACAAGAGTAAATGGGCAAGCAATAAGGAAGCCACTACATCTATTCATGGTAACGTTTCAGCATGATGAAGACATTAAAAAAATATTTGCACTAGAATTCCTAATGAACCTAAAGGTAAAAATAGAAGTATTGCAGAGCAACAAATTAATTCCACAATGCAGAAAATGTCAAAGGTATGGACATACCCAAAAATTTTGTGGACACGAAGCAAGGTGTGTCAAATGCGCAGGTGATCACCTTTCATCTGCGTGTAAGAAACCCTTGAATACAGAACCTCTCTGCTCAAATTGCGGACAGAATCACGTTGCAAACTATCGTGGGTGCATAGTAGCGAAAGAACTGCAGAAACGGAAGGATTCCATTAATAAAACAAGGAAGGTGGAACCAGCAAACACAAGAAAACGTGAATTTTTATATTCTTAAACAAGAAATGACACCACATTTGCTCAAGCAGTGCAAGAAAATATAAATAATACACAAACATCACAAAGGCACAACGAAATACAAATGATGCAACATTTAATGTTTAAATTTGTTACACAAGATAAAAACATGAAATCTCTTTCGGAAAGATTGAACAGATTAGAAATAGGCAATAGAGCTGCTGCTTCCAAATAAACTAATGGATCAACAAGACCTAAGAATAGCGACTTGGAATGCTAATGGACTTCTAGAGAACAAAATGAAGTTCAATTATTCCTGGACACACAGAACATAGACATATATCTAATTTCAGAGACTCACTTTACAAACCATTCACACATAAAACTGCGGGGATACCAAGTCTACCACACAACTCATCCCCGAAATCAAGCTAAAGGAGGAAGGAAGTGCAATCCTAATCAAAAATAGTATCAAACACTACGAGTCACAACACCTCCAAAGAGAAGAAGTGCAGCTAACAATGGTAGTGATTCAAATCAAGAAACAGAAACTATTAGTTGGGGCAATATACATCCCACCCAGGTACAACTTAAAGAAAGATGACTACAAGAACATACTTAAGCATGCTGGAGACAGATTTTTTGTAGGAGGAGACTATAATTCCAAACATACAGATTGGGGTTCTAGGCTCAGTACGAGGGGCCATCCACTCCCTGAAATGTTGTAATGTATTCGCAATTATCCTGGTTTTTTTGGTAATTCGAGGTACTCGAAGAAATTACTAACGTAATGCTTAATACTGTCACGTAATTATGCTAATTCTTTGCTAATGTGAAGTACTGGGAGAAATCACAACTGTAATGCGTAATAATGTCAGGTAATTTTTGAAATGCTTAGGTACTGCAAAGTAATGCCACCTAAAGGAAATTTGAAATATTTACTTTTAAATAATTAAATTATTTGTAATGCGCTGAACGTTAGAGTATATTTACTTGCTATTACTATATGCAACCTGTAAAATAAGAGTGCTAGTAATGGAAAAGACATCAGGTTAGTAGTATCGTCATTCTTCTTCTCGCGGATGGGTCACTTAGGACCACGCGGAATCAACGTATGCTGAGCCTTCCTCCTTGCCCAATAGCTTTTCATCTTCATGGATTGTTGTACTTTCTGTTCCTCCGACCATGCACGTCGTGTTGGTTTCTTCAGATCTTCCTCAAATCCCCTTGTATGAACAATATTCCTGATCACATTTCTATTCATGAGATCTGGCGATCCCATCTCCACTAGGTCCCTTTCCACTTGTTTGTACCACTTTGGTCTTGTACGTTTGTTCTGTAGAAATTGGATTCGGTAAGTAAGCCTCGTATGATTCATTCTTTCCAAATGACCCAAAAATTGAATTCGTCTCATTCTCATGTTATCGGTAATTTTTGAATTTTTTCTATATATTTCAGAATTGGGTTTGGGATAGTGTATGCCATTCTTAATTCTGGGATCTTTCTCATAATTTTCCTTTCCTTAATATTTAATTGTTCCTTTAATGTTTTAATTTGTAAATTTAGCGTTTCTGAAGCATAAAGAACTTCCGGTTTAATCACTGTTAAATAATGACGAATTTTACTATTCCATGACAGGCATTGCTTGTTATAAACATTTTTTGTGTATTGAAATGCTACCTCCATTTTCTGGATTCTTGATGTTACAGATTTATTTTCATTGCCATTTTCTGTAACCCATTCGCCTAAGTATTTATATTCCTTTACTCTAGCAATTTTGTTAACGTTAATATAAATTTCATGTGGCGCATTTTTTATGTTAGTCATAAATTTAGTTTTTTCATAAGAGATATGAAGCCCTATTTTTGCTGCTTGTTCTTCCAAGATAGTAATCTGCTTCTGTGCATCAGAGATGTCTTCAGCAATTAGTGCCATATCATCAGCAAATGCTAGGCAGTCTATTTGAATACCCTTAATCTTTGGCCCTAGTCGGTGAGATGGTGCCCCTGCTTTTCTCCATTCCCTAACAACTTTTTCCAGGGCACAATTGAAAAGTAATGGAGAAATTCCATCACCTTGACGGACGCCTGTATTTATTTCAAACTCTTCACTTAATCCACCCATAAATTTTACTTTAGCCTTTGTCTCCGTAAGTGTGTCTTTGATAATATTTCTTGTTTTTTGGTCTTCCAAATTCTGTTAAAACACTAAAGAGTGATAAGCGATCTATACTGTCGTATGCTTTCCGGAAATCCACAAACGTTATGACATATTTTTTGTTAGTTGTGTTGCGAAAATATTGTATGACGTTTTTCAATTGAGTATCGTCATTAAATAACAAGTGTGTTGAATTTCTATACATTTATTGAAATTTGATTGAAATACAACAAAATTACAATACTCTAAACTACTTTTTCACATTTTTGTATTGCTTATCAATATTAAATCATATGTCACAGCCCTGTGAAGTTAGAAACCAAATTTGCAAAAATATGATATTACATTGGAGTTCCTGGTAGATATGAAATAATTCTAGAGTACTAAAATGGAAAATACCAAAAATTAACTAGCAACACTTTTGAGAAAAACTGTGCGTTTTTGATATATTACTGCACCTCGACCATAGTTCTGGAGTACTTGATCAATTTTGCAAGAAGTTCTGTGGATCTAAATAGCACCCTAAGTGGTCTATCGAAGATCCCTTTGACATTTTTTGATCAAAACCTTGGTTTAAAAGATATTTTCAATAATAAGGGACCCATAGTTTTGAATGAAAATTTAAAAAAATCGCGCAACAGTTATGTTTGCAGTTCCTGAGAGAGCTCCAGAGTTCTATCGGAAATCCTTATAACTTATTTTTCTGCAAAGTTAAAACTTGAAAAGATATACAAAAATTAAACTTCACCAATGCGGAGAAGTGAAGAAAAAAAATCGCGCAATAGTTCTGTTTGCATTTCCCGGTAGAACTCTTAGGATTCTATCGAAAATCCTTGTAACATTTTTCTGTGAAGTCAGATATTGGAAAGATATTCGAAAAAAAGTTCACTAATGAAGTTCGAGTTCAGCAATGAAGTGCAAAAAAAAGTGGCGCAACAGTTCTGTTCCTATATGAATTCGTTGGTTTACGTAAAAAATATGCACATTTTCTTACTAAAATTTACTAACGAAAAGTATTTACTACAAGGAGAAACAAAGGAGAAACATTCAAAACGCCGCTCGGTCGCCACGATTTTTTTTATATGCCCCTTCGTCACATTGGTGAGGTTTAATTTTTCGCATATCTTACTAATTTTTAACTTTACAGAAAAATTTTATATGGATTTTCGAAGACAGAACTCTAAGAGTTCTACCAGGAGTTTCAAACATAACTATTGCGCGTTTTTTTCTTTTTTACTTCTTTAGTTTCTTTTTTACTAGTTTAGAAGGAGCTCACTGTCCTACTGCAGCACGGCGCATGACGAGGCGCATGATGAGCTCATGCGGGTGTATCGGGGAGCTAATGTGGCCGTAATGCGAATATAATGTGAACGTAATTCAGGGAATGCAAGAGTAATTCAAGGAATGCAAGAGTACTTTGTGTACTGTGATGTAATACTTACGTAATACTAAGGAATGCAAAGTAATGTGCGGTAATTCATCTAAATATTAACATGTATTGCAAGAGTGGATGGCCTCTCGGCTCAGTAATACCAAAGGTAGAGAACTAAGAAGTGCTATAAGAGAACCTGGATGCAACTACCACTCGACTGGTAAGCCCACATATTGGCCAACAGATCGTAACAAAATCCCAGATCTGCTTGACTTCTTTATCTCAAGCAAGATATCCCAATAACCCAACTTCACTAATATCGAAGAAAATTTTGACCTGAATTCCGATCACTCAGGAATAATTTTAAACATAAGTGAAAGAATCATTAGAAAGAAACAGAGCCCACCCTGACTAACAAGACAACTGACTGGAAAAGTTTTAGAATAGACTTGGAAAATCTAATAAACTTAAAGGTTAAATTAAAAACCAAAGAGCACCTTGATAGTTAAGCAGTAAAGTTTATGAAAGATGTACAAAAGGCTGCATGGAAAAATACCAAAGCCTCCATCAGGAAAACAGTGGGAAATAACTACCCAAATGAAATCAGGGGACTGATAATGGAAAAGAGGAAAGCTAGAAGGGTATGGCAACAAACTAGGGATTAAATAGATAAAAATATTCTAAATAACAAAACACAGCGCCCAAATAGAGTAATCAAGAAAATTAAAGAAGACTCAATTAGTAGCTACTTTGAAGGTCTAAGAGCGCATAGTGATACTGAACATTCCCTATGGAAGGCAGCTAAAAAACCAAATTTGATTAACCAAGCTCTGCCATTAAGAATGGAAAATGGTTCATGGGCACGGGAAAACATGCAAAAAGCAGAACTTTTTGCCAAAAAGTATCTGGAAGAAACTTTTATGCTGAATGAAATACAAGCAGACATTACGCTGCTAGACATAGTTAACCGAGATGAAGAGAGAATCTGCTTAACCACCCCGAAAGAAGTTGAGAACGAGATAAAAACAAACTTAAGCTCAAGGAAAGCACCAGGCTTCGACTTAATCACAGGAGAAATCCTAAAACAGCTCCCACGAAAAGGGATTGTTAAATTAACCTACCTGTTCAATGCAGCGCTTAGGTTAAAACATGTTCCTAATATCTGGAAAATAGCAGAAGTGGTCATGATACCAAAACCTGGCAAGCCACCATATGAAGTCAAATCATATAGGCCCATATCCTTACTAATGATAATCTCCAAACTGTTTGAAAAACTGCTCTTAAAGATATTAAAACCAATCATTGAGAAGAAAAACCTAATTCCGAACCATCAATTTGGATTTAGATGTTAGCATTCTACAATATATCAGGTACATCGAATTACAGACATTATCAAGAAGGCTTTAGAAGAAAAGAAAGTCTGTGCAACGATCTTCTTAGATGTTGCGCAGGCATTCGACAAGGTTTGGCACCAGGGACTTGATCACAAATTAAACCAACTTCTTCCAAAACAGTATGTTGAACTGCTAAAGTCATACATTACAGATAGAATGTTTCGCATAAAACAGGAAAATGATTACACTGAGCTAAAAGAAATACAAGCAGGTGTTCCACAAGGTAGTGTGCTGGGACCTATACTTTATCTTCTTTATACATACGATCTACCAGAAATTGAAAACATCTCCACAGCAACATTTGTAGATGATACTGCACTTATGGCAGTTGAAAATAATGCAACTGAAGCTACAGAAAAACTTCAACAAGCTTCAAATAAAATATCCAGATGGATGCAAAATTGGAAGATAAAGCTGAATGAAATCAAATCTACTCATACCAACTTTACCAACAAGAAAATCATGGACTTACATCTTTAACCATTAACAATAAAATTATACCATATTCAAACACCGCAAGTACCTAGGTATAACCCTAGATACAAAACTTCTTTGAAAAGAACATATTGAGAAAAAATTGGAAGCATTAAGTATAAAATAACCAATAACTATCCTAAATAACAAAATATTCTAAATAACAAAACACAGCGGCTAAATAGAGTAATCAAGAAAATTAAAGAAGACTCAATTAGTAGCTATCTTGAAGGTCTAACAGTGCATACTGAATACTCCCTATGGAAGGCAACTTAAAAACCAAATTTGATTAACCAAGCTCTGCCGTTAAGAATGGAAAATAGTTCCTGGGCACAGGAAAACATGCAAAAAGCAGAACTTTTCGCCAAGTATCTGGAAGAAACTTTTATGCCGAATGAACTGTATTGGCTAATAGGTCGCAACTAAAAATTGTCAATATACAACAAAGTGTTACTATATAACCAGACTTTAAAACCACTGTGGACTTATGGCATTCAACTCTGGGGGTGTGCCAAATCATGTCACATAAACAAAATTCAGCAATTCCAAAACAAGGTTCTACGAAATATTGTTAATGCACCGTGCTATGTACGAAATAGCGACATTCAACGGGACCTTGGCATCAAAGATGTTGCCAGTGAGATTAAGACTAGCTGCTAACCACGAACTAAGGCTCTAGAACTACGTCAACGCCGAAGCGACGCAACTCCTGAATACACGTGGAATAAGAAGACTGAAAAGACATAAACCTGGCGAACTAATATAGTGCGAGCAAAGTATGTGATGTGTGATGTTCCTGGAACGTTTAGTTCCAGGCAAACTTTTGGAAAACTTTTGGACACCAGTAGGTGAAAACTAGATTACGCGCCGTAGTATTGTAGATTAGAGCAAAATTAATGGTTAGTTTAGTTAAGACTAGTTTTACTAATTACTGTATTTTCTTCATGATGAAACGATTAATAAAAAAAATATATCTATAGTGATATTAGATGTATATGGACTTGCATACCATGCATTGCTGTTTCTTGCAGATATGGATACAAAACTATTTTATGGTTCAAAAAAATTATTGGATAAATAATGTAATATAAAAATAACTTAAAATAGCTTGCCTTGAATACTCTCTGGTATTCAGACGGCAAGCTATTTTAATTTATTCTTGCATTAAATTATTTATCTAATATTTTTTTTGGATACAAAAACAAAAATTCATGCAGTAAACTTAAAAATACAAATCATTTAAAAAATAAACCAATTTTTTACATCATAAAATTAATCTTTATCTCATCACCATAAAATTAATCTTTTACAAGAAATTTTAGAAAGAAATTCAATCATTATTTGCATTATTTGTTTGATCATAATAAATTTGCCATTCTTTTATTTATACATCAATATATCTATTTATAATAGACATATATTTCAATTTTAGACAAACTAGATGAAGAAGTAATTCAAGATGGAGTTAGAGTTATTATAGACAAGAAAGCACAACTTACATTATTAGGTAAGTTTAAATAGTCATATTCTGTTTAAGTTAAACTTTGTTATTTTTGTGTTTTATTTGTAGGAACTGAAATGGATTATGTGAAGAATAAACTGAGTTCAGAATTTGTTTTCAATAATCCAAATATAAAGGGAACATGTGGATGTGGTGAATCGTTCAGTGTATAGAATCTACCCAATTAATAGTCGATATTCTGTAAATATTTAGTTAATTTATTATTGTGCATTCAATTTTTAGCATTGATTAATTATTAAATAACTATTTTTGTTTTAAAGTGCGAATACTACCTTTCATATTAATATAGTTATAACGAAATATTAATGTTATTCATGTAATTCAACTGTAAAACTACATGGGTATGTCTGAAAAGTTTTGTGAGTGAGTCAATTTAAATAATTTTGAATCATAATAAATAAACAAGTTAGAAAAGGTGGATATAGATATAATAGGTATTATAGAAAAGAAAGGAGGAGAACAAACGTTGACTGGAGAGCATGTACTAATATGTAGCAGCGCCAAAGAAGAGAACAGGGAAAGCTTGCTTTAAAAGTTTCTTTACATGTTCCTAGTTGAGATGTCCCAATCTTTTATGCCTTTTATTTCAAGGTCAACATCTTTGGTGCTAAGATTGGCAGTATCTTTATTTCTGAAATTTAGCACGTACAATTTTGTTTCGTCTTTGCCACGACTACCGTTCGGTTTTCTCTGATGATGAATCCAATTCCATTCTCGAAAACAACACGAAAATCATTCATTTCTTGTTTTCTGACTGATAACAAATTGTACTCAAGTTTTGGTACCAACAGGACATATGGTAATCGATACTTCTTCCTCTCTTACTGAACGATAGTTTCTCCAAGTGAACTTGCTTCGTGGAATGCCCCTGATTTGGCTACTTTAATCTTTATCGGACTTTACAGTTTCTTTAAATTGTCGAGATGTACATTCTTGTTGATTATGTGTTCGGTGCCCCCATAATCAAGAAACCATTTAGCTTTTCGTTGTTTTTCTTCTTTTCATTGAGTTTCTTCTTACATAAGACTTCTTTGTATCATGCATGCTACATAAAGAGAGAATTAGAAATCTTTGATATTAACAATTATGGTAGTATATGAACCCAGTGCCCCAATGAAAAGGTGACAAAGATGAATTTTGGAATCAGCTGATTAACAGAAGAAATTAGGGGAAGCATGTTGATAATAGGTGATATAAATGGAAGAGTAAAAAAGACTATGAATCTGGAGAAACAAGGTATACATTCTAGAAATCACTAAAAACAATAATGGAAGAAGATTGAGTTTTGTATTCTAAATAATCTTATAGTAACAAATACTTTCTTCAAACATAAAGTTGCACATAAATATATGATAAAAAGTATTCTTTTCTTCTTCGTCGTTCCCTCACTGCTGAGGATCGTGACTCATTCAACCGCACGCCTCCATCGGCCGGATGCAATGCAGCGTTCACAGGTATCTCCAGCTGTTCGGATATCTGATCGGACCATCTCTTGAAACTACGACCTCTAGGTCTTTTGCCCTCAACCTTTCATGTCACCATCAGTCGTTCAAGATTGTCATTGCCCCTGCGAGCAATATGGCCAAAGTATTTCAAGACCTTGTGCAGGCAAACCTGAAACAGACGTTGCCCCCCTCAATCTTCAGTTCTTTCAAGACAGAGACGTTTGTGCGGCGAGCTGCACCACATATCCTCAGCAAGCGGCGCCAACACCACATCTCAAATGCGTCTATCTGTCTGTCCGCCGCTTTCAGCGTCCACGTCTCTGCCCCATAAAGAAAAATGGAAAACATGAGGGTACGGACTAGGTGTAGCTTTGTCCTATTAGTCATGTTACTGTCCTTCCATATCTTACTAAGTTGAATCATTGCCGCTTTAGCCATGCCTGTACCTCTTCTTATTTCTGGCTCGCAGTTTCCCTTGCTGGTAATAATAGAGCCAAGGTACTGGAACTTCTCCATCGTCTCGTAATCCCGCATAAGCGTGGTCGATGGTAGAGTCATAAATCGGTCCACTATCATCAGCTTAGTTTTGCTTTTGTTAACTGCGAGACCCAAGCTCAGGCTGATAAAAAGTATAAGTAGGGGAGAAAGATCAATCATTGATTATATAGTAGTCAACAGAGGATTTAGAAAAGAAGTAGCAGACACAAGGGTAAGATGAGGACCTGAAATATATTCGGACCATTACTTAGTGTTGACAAAAATATAAATAGGTAACAAAGCCAAATCAGTGTGAGTATACATAAAAAGAGTAATAAGAAATGTACAAATTAAGGGAAGATGAGACTGCTAAAATATCGCTTAAAATTTATTCATCCAATATTCGATTACAAGTATACAAAACCCAACATACAATAAATGGATGAAGTTCTACAAAAAATGGCTATATAAATACAAAATAAATTAATCAATCCTAAATTCGGTTACTTCGTACAAAATAAATCACTTCATCCAAAAAAAGGTTAATTCATCCAAAATAAAATGTAATCATCCAATAATTGGTTTTTTCGTTTAAACTATGATTTTTGCTTACAATAATCGTACAACATAAAATCAATTCACCCAAAAAAGATTTACGTGTACATAAAAAGGTTGTTTCATCCATCCATTTGACTCTTTACACAAAAACAAATTGCTTGTTATAAAATTTGAACTATAATCAAATAACTATTACCTATAATCTATTGTATGTAATATATTATGTTTTATTTTATATTATATGCTATATAATCTGTAATAAGAGTAGCAAATGACCGGCCAGATATTGTAGTGATTTTTAAGAAACAAAATGAAGCTATTATCATTGAAATTGGAATAACAAGCCAGGATCAGCTGCAAATGGTTGAGACAACGAAACTGCAAGTACGACATGGTAGTGAGTGAAATATTACAAATATAAGTGTAAAACCAAGATTATCCCGTATGTGATGACTTGGGACGGGGTGGTTACAAAAAGCCACCGCAGATTTACCCAGCAAATTGGAATTACACCAAACATCGAATCTTACATCCAAACTAGAGTGCTGAAGAGGACACTTGAGACTGTGTCGTTTGAGACACGCAGGGGCATACTTGATGGACCTCACCAAACCCCCTATTCCACCTTGGCTTTTAGTATGCGCCACCCCGGTATCACCCATATATTGCATTCATTCAGGGTGGGCAGCCCGGACGGTTAATGAAAACCGCCCTAGTTGTTGCCTCCCCGACCAGGATTCGAACCCGGGTCTCCCGCATTGAAAGGCGGGTATGTTGTCAACTACACCACCGAGGAGGACGTACTTGATGGACCTGGCGAGGGCGAAACACCCGAAGCAGCAGTTGAGAGGTTGATGAGAAGAAGCGATACGGTGGCCAATGCGAGTATATAACAATATTAATTCCTAAAAACTACTTCTTAAATAAATTTATTAAATATATATTATGAGTAATTTATTATGTGTTGGTTAATTTTTTATATATTTTAACTTTATTGACGAACTAATGCTGGCTTAGATTTTGAAGGTCGTCCACGTTTTCGCTACTGTCCCAATGGAATTTATTTAATTGTAAGTGTCAATGGAACTTTGTACAGTTTCAAGAGAATTCCGATTCCAATACTGTACTTACATATGTAATTCTTCATAAACCACATTTATGAACAGGAAGATTCTTCCCATTTATTAATGTTCAGAGTCACTTTTCACATTGAAATTTGATGATTTATACTCTTCAAAACCATTTCAGTTTTTCAGGTTTTCTTTGTTTTGTACTCTGAAATATTGATTTCTGATATCTTTTGACTGTTTGGACCGATGTAAGAAATTGATTGACCATTCAATTCTTCTTTCCAACGGTTGGTGATGATTTAACCCAATGATAGACATTTTTGGAAATTTTATTTGTTTATTGGAAGAAATAATTGTATTTTGTATAAAAAAAATTGTTTGTAAACTGCAAACAAATTTTGGATGGATCAACCTTTTTTGTACAGTTAAACCTTTTTTGGGTGAATTTATTTTATTTTGTACAATTTCATCAATTATTGTACTAAACCATTATTATTTGTAAGAATAAATCGATTATTGGGCGTTTATATTTTATTTTGGATGAAGTAATCGCTTTTTGTATGAATAAACCGAATTTTGTATTTTTCCAGATATTTTTTGTAAAAAACATCTATTTATTGTATGCAAAAAAATCCAAGACTTTTATTTTGGACGAAGTAACCTTTTTTTGGATGATGTAATCGATTTTTGTATGAATAAACCGAATTTTGTATTTTTCCAGATATTATTTGTAAAAAAAACATCTATTTATTGTACACAAAAAATCCAAGCCCTAAAATATACAAAAGAAGAATCGAAACGAAGATCAGAAACTATGAGCACCTTGTCAGTACAAGATGCATGGAAAAATATCAAAGAAACATCAATCCAAGCAGTGACAGAATCGTTGAAGAAATGAGGAAGATTCTCAAATGAGGTGGCGAAGATGGCAAAAATAAGAAAGAATGGGCAACATTTACTTTTGATTCACGAAATTAGGTTAATTTATTTTATTATATTGAACGATTTATTGTAACAGAACTTATATTGGGATCGTGTTATTAGTACCTTAAGTAACCTAACCTTAACAACTTAGGGTAATTAAGATTATTGATATACCCGTGATACTTCGTGGCTAATCTGAGCAAGACTCCTTGAGTTTCTGAAGTCCATCCACTGGCCAGTGTAGGTGTGTTGGACAAGAGCGGATGAAACTTTGGTAAATTTGAAAAATGTACACATTTACCAGCATATGTACAAATATACTTTCTTGGTTGGTAAATGTAAGTTCAAAATTTCCAACTATTTCCGGCAAATGTGTACATATACCTAATGATGTTGGAAAATGTATAGATGTTGTTAACAACACCTAATACTTACTTTTTATTACTCATGCATTAAAAGTACTATCTTCGCGCACGTTTTTTAGTTCGATAAATGCCACATAACTTTGGTAACGCACGCAAATATTCAATATCGCTAGGTTACATTAAAAAAAAACAATTAAATAAATAAAATAAACGCAATGAAAACCTCAATATTAAAAAAGTTATGTGAAAGTGACGTGAAATGAATTTTTTTTCATTACAAAATAAAAGTGAAAGAAAACGTTATAAAATGCGTGTAAATTCTATAGTCCTACCGGAGAGGAGAGTTCTTATGACGAATCCACACCACCGGAGACAATTGAAAAAGTAAATTCTTCATTTTTTTGGATGGCATCTGGATCCCTAACTTGTAAGACACATCCCCTCGCATGAGTAATAAAAATATTTGTTTGCAAGCATTGCCCTCTCGAGCAAATGTGCCCAATTTCGGTCTCGTGCCCAATTGACAATCTACTGACCCTAGCTACAAAATATACTATTTTGGGAGTGATTATGTATCCTAAATAATGAATTTCAAATTACAATAAAAAAAAATGAATATACAAGCGGATAAAATTATAACGAATAATAATAAACGAATATAACGAAGATTAATAAAATTATAAAGTGGTAATAATCTTTTTTTAAATTTTTTAATTAATTATTTTTTTAAATAAATTATGTTCCAAATTTATTAATGGTTTTTTATAATAAAATAATATAAATTATTTCAAATACATTTTAACCTTAATATACAAGCATATTTTATATATGTTTGTTATTTTGAACTTTTACCTAATACGTTGGAAAATGTGTACTTTTACCTGTAAAAGTATATATATATATATATATGAAGCTGATCTCAAATTTAAACTCACATTTACCTACCAATTTGGTAGATGTATACATATACCGGTAAATGTTTACATTTTCCAATTTTGTACTTCTTATAAAAAATGTTTTTTTGCATATAAAAGGAAATTATTAAAAAGCTTATTAATCATGTAAATATTCGGTTGTTGTTTCTGTTATGACGACAGCTGTTTAGATAAATAGATTAATATTTATTTACAATATATATATATATATATATATATATATATATATATATATATATATATATATATTTGATAGCATATTTACTACGATGTCGTCTACAAAGCGAATGTCGACGCTGATGTTTATAGATTGCATAGTTGGGCAAAAATTAATTGTGAAAACAATTAACAACTAACAATTAAATTGCCAGATTTAATTGCAACTAACAATTAAAATAATTTATTGTAATTGCAAGACAACACAATTAATTAATTGTTAATTGTAAAATTTTGCAATTACAATCAATTAATTGTTAATTGATAGAAACATTTTTACAATTAACAATTAATAAATGTCGGTTAGAACATATGTTTATTATACTTCCTCCATTGTATCACTTGCCACAATGCTTAACTGAAATAGTTATTTACATTAGTTTGATTTTACAACGCGACAGCTCGTTTGGTTATCCATCTCCTACTCCACTTCCGGACATCTACCTCCGAGTTCCCACCCCACTTCCGGTTCCCACCCCCACTTCTGGTTCCAAAAATTCAGCCACTTCCGGAAATGAGGGTGTGAACCGGAAGTGAGGGTGGTAACCGAAAGTTGGCGTAGGAAATGGAAATGTACCCACCCTCACTTCCGGTTCCGGAACCAGAAGTGAGAGTGGGAACTGGAAGTGAGGGTGGGAACCGGAAGTGAGGGTGGGAACCGGAAGTCCGGATGTCTACCGGAAGTGAGGGTGGGAACCGGAAGTTGGCGTAGGAAATGGAAATGGTGTGGGAACCGGAAATGGGGTGGAAACCAGAAGTGGGGGCGTGGTGGGCCGGAAGTGGAGGTGGAGGGTTCAGAACGACCATCTTTCCCTACTGTTTAAGTTTTTACATTCATCAAATAGTTTTAATTGTTAAAATAAACAATTGATGATTAAGTTAATTGTAACTAAAACTTATTAAATTAATTGTAAACCACAATTAATGGATTTAATTGCAATTGATTTCAATTGCATCTCACAATTAAACACTTAATTGAATTAAATTAATTGCAATTGATTTAGTTGCAATTAAAATTGTAATTGTTTGATTCTACAATTGAAAAATTAATTGAATTATGCCCAACACTGATAGATTGTTGTACTTAGCATTCTGTTGTATCCGGCACTTATTTCTCTGGTTTTATTACTGCATTCTTTTATTATTTCATTCAAATATATGATAAATAACAGTGGACAGAGCACCCTACCTTGTGTAACCCACTGTGTGGTAATGAATTTATCTAATTCTTAGTTTAATACTACTTATATATGTGTACGATTTCTGTACACTAACTTTATTGCCTCTATCAGGTTATCACTTCGTATATTTGTAATGTTTTTCATATATGATGTCGGGGAAGTTTGTCAAAAGCCTTTTCGAGATCTATAAAACATAGGTATTTCTTTGTCATACGTTAGCTACTTTTCTATTTAGTTTCTTATTGTGAATATGTGATCTTGCACTCTATAGCCGGTCCGAAAACCGCTTTGAACTCAGGTCTCTTTGTGTGGTCATTCTGTCTTTGTTATTCTTGGCACTTTATCGAAATCTACCCATTCCCATCTTAATACATATAGGTTCAAAAACGCTTTACCAACCCTTTACAAAACATTTTTACCAGTAACACAAGCAAAGGGGTGGAATTTGTTGATAACATTTACAAACATAAAACAGAACTATCTACGATTTATAAAAATTGTTAAAAATATCTCCCCCGTGTTCAATGCACAGTCAACATCGCTGCAATAAAAAACGACGTACACGTCCAAAAATGGCGGGCATGTTTCTAACTGTTCGACATGCTTGAGTTATACGTGGCAGTAGCTCCTCAAGTGCTCTGATTGGAGTTTCGTACACCATGGTTTTCAAATTACCCCATAAAAAAATCTAGGTCAGATTCAGATCTGGAGAGCGGTCCGGCCATGGCATTGAACCGTTACTGCCTATCCATTTATCAAGCTACTTCGCATCGAGATAGTCACGGGCCTAGCGGCTAAAATGTGCTGAATTAATACCATACTCGACCTATGTTGCCATTTGAAATTTTAAAGTTACTTCCGGTTCCGGGTACCTCCGGACTATTCCGGTAAAAAATAAATTCATCAGTGGATTCCTTGGGTTCACTTTGGTAATAATTTTTTTTGTCCCAGTCACATTCGACCAAGCGTTGTCGAAATACAAGGCTGGCACGTGTGGTCTGAGACACCCTGTATATAAATATATACATACATATATATATATATATATATATATATATATATATATATATATATATATATATATATATATTTATTATCAGATTTCGACTAGCACTTTGCATGTACAAGGTCCGTGTCGTGGATAAACCAAGTCCATCAGGGAAACCGTGTGCAAACGTAACGTGTGAAAATTTTCTCACGCCACTTTTTCTTGGTTTTGCATCATGCCGAGAAACAGGAGAAGGGTATATAATCTCCTTTCTGGGACCAGACGTTCAATGCACCGCCAGATTGTTAAACAGTGAAAAAGGTAAAAGATTAAGAACTCCATCAAATATTACCATCAACTCCGTTGTATTCAGAGTACAACGAGTCAGAGTCTGGGAATGGAACAAATATCCACTGTTTGTCATGGTGCAAGAAATGTTAGATGGCACCGCTTGCGGCTCATATGCCGCTGCAGTGACAAGACTCCAGGATTGGCCCGGAAGCGCTGAGCTCGCTCGTGTTGGCTACTCCTGGCCAATTGTCCTCCAGACAACAGGTCAAGTCCCAAGCCAAACTAGACATGGATCTATTTAGATATTATACCCGAAAAGGGTTGCCAGAAGATTACCTCTGATATGTGGATTTTTTGGTATCCACAGAAGATTCAAGTAACGTTAACCATCTCTGAGTGGTTTGTCTGGTTTCAAATCTGTAGAAAACCTTAGTTCATCCAGTTTCAGCATGAACTCTGAATTGCTCGAATGTTCAAGTGTATAAATGAGGTTCCAATGTCCAGTTGTTTCGCTTTAAGTTCGTTAGTATAGACTGGAGATGCCACGAATAATCGGTATTCTATCTATTCTGTATTCGGCCACTTTTTTAATATTCGGTATTCGGCCGAATATTGCTAACTATTCGGCCAAATACCGAATAATGAAAAAAAAATCAGATATATTATTAAAAAATGATTACATATACATTGCTACCTGGTGTTGATAGATACATTTTTGCGAATTCTGTCAGTTTTGGATACTGCTGAACGTTTGCTGACCACCACTTGTAAGGGTTTTGCTCATTGTGTTTGAACTAATCCCAGGAAACTGGTTTTGAACGAAGGCCGGGAAAAGTGGCAACCACGTATTTGTCATTTTCATTAAAGTTGAATGGTTCCTAGCTTGTTCCTCAGCTTGTAGTGAAGATCTCATTTTCAGCAAACTTGGTGTTCTCTGCAGTCTCTTCCTTCCCAGGTATTCCAACAATGTGACAACGTGTAGAATCACTTCGGAGTTGCAAGAAACAAAAAATTCTAACGTGTGGTTACATCTTGCACTAATTGGTGGTTTGGCAAGTCAAGTTCTTGGCGAATGGATTTGAGTTTTTCTTCTGCTATACCTGAGTGGTTAAAATGTGTAATAATTCGTCTTGCAGCAGCTACCACCGGTATTATTTCCGTTTGAGATTTTAGCGATTCCTCGTAGTAGTATATATCCTCGATAGCTCGTTGTAGTAAACGGATAAGACACCTGACAGAATCATATTCTGCATCTCGTACACCTTTTATCATATTGGCTGCACTGTCAGTAAATGTATCATCTTTCCGCAATACCACTCAGTTCTTTTGTAATATTGGTACCAGTATGTGAACCAACAAACGGCTTCATTGTTAAAACGCCATGTTCCAGAATAAAATTAGAAGATATCCAATGTGCAGTGAAACTCAAAACTTTGATTATTGTACTGACATGTCCACATCTCGCTGGTATTGCTTGTGAAATACTAGCTGCAATTATATATATATATATATATATATATATATATATATATATATATATATATATATGTATATATATATATATGAACAATTTTCTCGGTCGTATAAGTGCGGCCAGGTATTTTGTTTTGAGGTGCAGTACCTCAAAACAAAAGCAGTTTTTCCATAGGCTCGTTTAACTAGTGATAATGGTTCATTTTCTAAGGCAATCATTTCACCGATTAAATAATGACATTTTCAGGATTTTGGACCATTTAAATTCCACAACAATTTCCTTTCAATTGTTTCTTTCAAAGTAAACTGTTTCTTTTCTGACATGCTTGGTGCTGCGAGTATGGTACTGCGCAGCGTTGCGCTACCGCGCACTCATTTTTCGATAGAGTGCGAAAGATGCGCAATATTCGACGGCCGAATATTCGGTAGTCGGCAAAATTACTATTCATGGCATCTCTAGTTTAGACTGCAGGCCCTCAGCCCCCGACACATTAGGTCTTGACCGTTACACAGTCGCTTGCTTTGACGCAGCTCACTGTGATGAGTATCGTCAATGACATCCAGTGCGAAAAGTGACTAGCGATTTTTCTTTATAAACTGTCTAATTTCCCATGCTCTTGTCTTTACGACATTAACCTTCCCCTAATTGTTGTATATATATATATATATATATATATATATATATATATATATATATATATATATATATATATATATATATATATATATACACTGGCCCCACGGCAGACCAGAGCTGGACAAATTCCTTACCCATCTTAACTCCCAACACGACCAAATTAAATTCACAATGGAGATAGAAAAGCATCAACAACTGCCTTTCTTGGATGTTTTGGTACAGAAGAAACCTGACGGCACATTGAGCCACACTGTGTACCGGAAACCAACCCACACAGACAGATATCTGAACGCTTCTTCGCACCATCATCCCAAACAACTAGCATCTGTAGTCAACACTCTTACCACCCGATCCAAAAGACTAGCCGACCAGCTTAACTTACCGAAAGAATTGAGGAACTTACGAGAAGCTCTTTCTTCAAATGGATATCCAAACAGCTTAATATCCAGAGCTTTCCGTCGTACAGAGAACAGTAGCCAAAGAACTGAAGAGCGCCAGAAACCCGTTAGCACAGCATACCTACCATATGTTCATGGATCAACTGACAAAATCGCCAGAATACTTAAAAGACACAACATCGACACCATTTTCAAACCTAACCAGAAAATATCATCCATGCTACGCAGCGTTAAAGACACCATCCCGTTAGAATCCCATGGAATTTACGAAATACCTTGCGGAACATGTGAACAAACCTACATTGGACGTACCAATAGAAAAATATCTGCTAGGATTCAAGAACATGTAGTTTCAACCAGACACAGAGACAAAGTTTCATCGGCACTTGTCCAACACACAAACACCGGTCACTGGATGGACTTTAGAAATTCAAGGACTGTTGCACAGATTAGCCACGAAATGTCACGAGTATACAGAGAAGCCATAGAGATAGAAAAACGAGACTACTGCATGAACACGAGAGACGATTCCTTGAGACTGCCCCCAGCATGGCGACCGATCATATCCACCCTCAAAATGCAATCCCAGACACCCCAGACTCATGTACGACCAACAAGACAAACAAACAACCGAACCGAAGCACCGCACACAACGCGCATGACCCGAAGCCAGACAGCTATAAGTAGTCGCATGGCACGAACGAGCTCTCAGTATGCGTCTAACGGTTGACCCGCACGGACGCATATATCTCTTGAGAATGGCGAATGTTAGTTCGCCGAAACGACATATATATATATATATATATATATATATATATATATAGTTACAAAAATCGAAGGCGTCACGGTGGCGACGACACCTTCTCCGGAATATCCTTTACAGCATCGGTCAACTGTCTAGTAATTATGTCCTTTCATGGAAATTTTCAAGCGCGGAAACAAATGTAGGGGATTGTATAGCGGATGGGAACCGTTGGCACTGTGAAACTATAAGAACCGTTGGCACCGTTAAACTATAAGAACCGTTGGCGCCGTGAAACTCTAAGAACCGTTGGTGTGGGGCTGGCGCGTTATCATGGTGACAGAAACTTCGGCTTCTTCGCTGACCTATTCACAATTCGACAAATTATCATCACCAAAGATCTTCATCATTGGAAAAGTTTCCACTGCGATAACTTCATGGCAATCCTTTGTTCCAACAAGCACTTCATTATGACTTCCACGGGAGACGAAAATCACGAGTTTCAGCCGGTACTTACTCTCCGGATGGTCGATGGCAATAGAAAGTCGGTTACGCGTTCGTCTCGATTCCAACTGGATCGAGCGCGCTGCGACGTATAATTGCTTCACAATAAAATGACGCTGACATTGCTTTTCGGACAAACCTTATGTACTAACCAATTCTTAATACCATGAAATGCTACTACTTCGTACTATGAAATACAAAAGTACTACAAAATACTATAAAAGATAATGTAGAAATTTCATTTATTGGTTTTCAAATCATTTAAACTTCATGAGATTAAACTATAAAATATTACAAATATAATAAATTAATATAAAAATAGTTATAAAAATGTATAAAAATAAATTAAAGTAGTTTAGGCTGCTGCTTCAGGGCAGTTATATCTAACATTTTATCTTCTTTTCTTGCTTGTTTCGATTTTGCTCCTATAATTATAGTAAGAAATTAGTACAAAAAAACACATATTTAACTTAATGTGATTAAAAAATATCTTCTTAATTAACATTAAAAAATTCTTATCGCATTTAAATGTGTTAGTGAATACTTTACCTCCCGTATTTAATAAATTATATTTTTCCATATATTGCACAGTGGCCATCGAGAATTCTGGCCTTCTAGTAATCAAATTCATAGGATAATTTGCTTTAATATCTGGTTTAGCTTTGGAATTATTTATTCTTGCCAATTGCTCATCAGGCAAATATTTCAATAACAGTTGTTTTACAGCAAAACTTATTTCTGTTGGACTATATTCAGTGCCAGAATCACTCGACCTAAAAAAATAACTTTTATAGTTAAATTTGAAAGATATAAAAAAAAGATTTTGTAAATATATGATAACAATTACATTGTATCATCTTCTGCGACATTAGGAAGTTTAACGCCAACATTTTTTAAATGTTTTAAAGTTGCCTCTTTAACTTTCTTCATTGTACTTCCGCCCAATTTTTCACTGACCAAGGATGGTTTCACTTGATTAGGTTCTTGGGATTTCTTCAACAAATAATTTACTTGACCCTAAAAACGAAAACAAACTTAAGTCAAAACTTAATGTCTCAAAACTTGAAACGGAAAACTTAATATATATTTAGATAATATATTTTCTCTACCCAAGATCACAAAAAAATAAATAGATAACTAGAAGTAAAATCAATTTTCATTCAGTTTCAACTTTTAACTGTATACAGACAGGGTGATTAGGAGAGGAAATAGAGATATTTTAAAGAAATGTCCAAAAATAAGCACATTTTTTTGCAAGATTTTACGTTCCTTAATCCCCAAATGAGTGAGTCCCAGTTCTCAGTGTTTTATGTAGTAAATTAAGTGTCTCCGCTGCATAAATGACTGCAGGTAAGACTACTGTTTTATAATGTTGAATTTTACAATTCCAAGAGAGACATTTTTTGTTATAAACTTGTTTTGTCAAATGGAAAGCAGTTTCCATGTTTGTAGTCTTGCTTCTATAGATTTTCTTTCGTTGCCAGTTTTATTAATCCACTCTAAATACTTGAAGTCTTTCACTTGGGAGACCTGACAATTACCAATGCGCAGTGTATTCGTAGTAGTTTTCATATTCGTCATAAATTTTGTTTTCTCAAAAGAAATCCGTAAGCCGATTTTTGCTGCTTGTGCTTGGAGTAATTCAAGTTGTTTCTGGGCATCAGAAATGTTTGAAACCAATATCAGATTCGTAATCAGCGACCCCAAAAACCCCCGGGTTACAAAATTTATTACAAAATAATTATATTTTCGAATTATGGCCAGCTTTTAGGAAAAGCCCAGCTAGCCTAGGGGCCCCGGTGGCGAAACCGAAGTCAAATTAACCGTCGTGAAGAGTCTTTCTCAGACAAGATGGTTTGCTCGAGCTGACGCCTCTTCAGATAATTACTAATGATACAAATGGAAAACCATCTACGCGCTCTGAGGCTTCAGGTCTTCTGAATTCATTAAACTCAATGGAAACTTGCTATTTATCACTTCTATGGAATGACATCTTGGAAAGGTCCAACAAAGTAAGCAAATCTCTCCAATCTATTAACATCGACCTGGGTACGATCTTTGAACTGTATCAGTCTTTGATAACATACCTAGAACACTTAAGGAAACCCATTACCTAAACCTTTGATCATTATGAGTCACGAGTTATTCAAAAATCCGGTGAAAATAGCTATGCATAAAACATGCAGAGGAAACGTAAGCGTAAAGTCCAGTTTGATGAAGTAAAAGGAAACGAGATCGAACTCTCTGCCAGGGACAGATTCAGAGTTACCATTTTTAATGCCATTATATATAGACTAATTACAGAAATACGGAGACGCGTATCTGCTTCAGAGGAGTTAAGTAAAAAGTTTGACTTTCTTACGAAACTACATCGTTTGGAATCTAAGGACATCCGTAAAGGAGCCAGAAACCTTACAACTTTTTACCCAGGGGATGGTCTTTCGAAAACGAGTGTCTGCATCTGCAAGCTTATTTATCCTCGAATGGTGAAGTTATAGAGTTATCGTCACTGAAGCCATACAAATATTTATCGGAAAAAGGCTTTTTGGACAATTTTCCAAACGTAGGATAATTGTGCCTTGAATGCTGTTGTGTACACCAGCGTCAAACTGCTTAGCAGAACGGTCGTTTTCAGCTCTTAGAGAGTAAAGAATTACTTAAGATATAAAATAGGAGAGAACCTTACTTAAGATATAAAATAGAGAGAATTACTTAAGATATAAAATAGGAGATAGAAAATAAAATAGGAATTCACCCTCTGTAATGTACATAGACTCAGAAATAAGGCAGTCAATTGACTATGATGATGTTATTCGTTCCTTTGCACAGAAGAATTTAATTTGCTAAATTTCCAAAATAGCTTCGAGATGGTGGGGGCCCCAAATGTCAAGTGCCTAGGGGCCCTGGGTCTCTAAGTCTAGGCCAGTGTGCGACGGGCTATAAGTATCAAAAATCAAACTGTATTTTTGAAAACATACAACAATTCCTGAGAAGTGTTTACAAGCATCCTTAGAAGTTTCATATTTAATAAGGAAAATTTTGAAACCACATACAATTGGAGAATCCCTTATTCTTGAGGAATGTAGAAAAATATGGTAACGATTTAAAAA
Source organism: Phosphuga atrata (assembly GCA_944588485.1). NCBI lineage: Eukaryota > Metazoa > Arthropoda > Insecta > Coleoptera > Silphidae > Phosphuga > Phosphuga atrata. The sequence goes on along the minus strand of OX155895.1, from coordinate 11,832,648 downwards.
TACTAATACTATTATCAAGAGATACCGTTTCTCGTTGAATTTTCGCCATATCACGTAATATACAGAATTAGTTCTGTTGTAGTATATTACGTGACAAGAGTTTATGAAGCATATTACGTACGAGTACGAGCGGAACAGTTATAATCACGTAATTACGAGTACGTAATTGCCTTACAACTCGAGTCATGTACTATACTTTACCTACGACCACACTATTTTGTTTCTGTTTAATAAGAAAAATATGTTTGATATAACAAATTTATTTCTTATTAGTTACCTTATTTAACATTATAATAAACAAGCAGTTGTATTTTCATATATAACTGTTACTCGACCTTATTTAACTTAATAGAAATGAAAAGAAATACATTCATAATGGCTACATACCTTTTTATTTCGTACTTATTTGTAGTTTTCGTTAGATTTAATCGTGAAAAAACGAAATGATGACAGCTTCTATGTGAATGATGTGACGTTTAATGAATGTTTGAAAATCACGGAGTACTATTTTAAAAAATAGTATCAACGTGCAGCTCTCAACTAATCAACGAAAATTAAACCAAACGCTCATATGTCTTAATCACATATTGCATAACATTAATAGCGTAATACTACGTAATAGTACACACGTGTGTGTTATGATGTATTTACATTATCATAATGGGCATTTACAATTTACAATAGTGGAGATAAAATCTAATACAAAACTCTCCTGTGTTTGCTCTACAACCTGACGAAATTATTAAAATATCGCAATTAATTGTTTATGTGAGATACGTTTTTGAAAAAGACATATCGGAAGATTGTGTTCTAAAACAATAGAAGTCGTCCTTTCTAAACGGAGAGAAAATATTTGAAATTATTAATAGATATTTTGAGTAAAATGACATTATCTGCTCATTATTACCCCACTGTGTTGCTGTTTGCACTGATGGTGCTGCAGCATTGACAAGTTGTAATAAAGGACTAATTGTAAGAGGGGTTAATACAGAGAATTGCTCCCCATATATGATTGCATGATACATAGGCAACCGATAGTTGTAGAAGATATTGATGAAGAATTGCACAAGATATTACAGGATGTCATTGCTGCAATTAATTACATTCAACAGTCTCTTTTCAATACTCTGTAATGAGATAGGTGTTCTGTTTACGATTACTACATACCGAAATCAGGTGGCCCTCAGGCTAAGAATTCAAATTAAGTAAAAATTAATTTTTACATTTTATACAACTTATGTACTTATATATTTACAACTTATTTGATTTGCGATTCATTCTATGCAGCGGTCAGCAGACATATTTTTACAACGTTTCAAGTTGCGTTGCCCAGCGCTTGTGCAGTGTGCAGTGCGAACGTGGAAAAGGCACGTCTTTTCCACGTAACCGACTTATTTTATGTTAGTACATATGTGCAATGTGTTGTTTTAGCATCTAATGATATTGGTTCTTCTTATATGTGGAACGAAGCTCGATATCCTAAACTTTTGAAACTTCATAAAGTCTTGGGACCGATTCATATAGCTGCTGAAGGCTTAGGGCGAGGAAATGCCATTTTTTTAACAATTGAAGGTATATTTGAATTTCTGTTCAATGATCTAAAAAATTTAAACACTGAAATAAGTTTGAAATTATTATTATATGCTTTGGAAGAACGAATTCAAGAAAGAGGACATAAAGAAGTAGAATTAGCAACTCTTTTGCTGTATTTACAAAATCCATAAAACCTTTCCAGTTCAGAAAGGAAATCTAGTTTACCTTCATTAGCTTGAAAAACCGAAATTGTTAAGTTATGGAAAGATATTGTCTAGAACATCGATTCCCAACCGGTGGTTCGCGAACCCCCTGGGGTTCGCGGGGTGTACAAAGGTGTTGCAATGTATAATAATATTGCAATGGCGACATTTTGAATTACCGAGGAAAAATAAGCTCAAGTCAAAACAAAACACACCCAATGTAATCCAGTGGCCAGTGGCAAAATGTATCCAGTGGCGTAACTATACTAGCTGAGAAGCGTGGCAAATTCATTGGATGAGCCCCCGGTAAAAATCGTCACGTTGTAATTTAATTTTAACGTTGTAATTTAGCTTTCAACAGTGTTACTAATATTGTGTGCATTTTAATTAAATATCTAATAAACTAAATTTTCAAAAGCATAGGTATTACATATTTATAATAAAATAACAATTTAATCTTATCAATATTATTAATACAATTCTTTCTCTTTCTGTTCCGAAAAAGTATTAAGAACATCATCAAAGTTTAAAGATCGGGCCATAGTATTTTCAATAGACAGAATGGCCAAGTTACGTAGTCTGTCTTGTCCCATAGAGTTCCTTAACAAGTTAACGCCGGCGTGTACCACCGGTGGAACACGCTGGCCGCTATACTAACACACAAAACCGAGCGCTGGTCTCAACTTGTTAAATAAGTTTTTTATTAACTTGGGCTTCGAAAATGATTTTGCAGCACTAACTGTAGTCACAGGAATTGTAACAAATGGCATTAATTTTTAATAAAAATAGAATTATTAATAAATAAATCATTATTATTAATTCTCAAACACACGAAAACTTTTCCATATCGTCTTTGAAAATGAGCCGAAAACTGAGAATTTCCCTGGCAAATGATTCAGATATGTCTTTATTGTACATTTCAAGAAATTCTAGAGCTTTTTTTAATAGATCAGTATTATTTTAATTTTGTAAAGTGACAGGTTGCGAAACACTGAAATTGCAAACAATTTCATTCATTGGAAGGAAACGCGATTTCAGTTCATTAATAATGATGTCAAATACTTCAATATGTATGTTTCTTCTATCTTAATGTCCAATATATGTTCACTTTGAACAAACTTTCCGGATCTTGGTGACGCTGAGACGAGTTTTAGAAAATTCAGGGTTGATGGACCACTTCTCTGCTACACTATTTACTTCCTTTTTTAAATGTCCAAATTCATGTCGATACCTTTCTATTTCTTCCAGACAAATTTTCAAACGTTTTAAGGCATTTGAAAACTCGATGGCTTTAGAACTGTTTTACAGACTGCATCGATAGTTTGTAGAATTTTGCAATGGAAAACCAATAATATAATTAAATTGTTATTCTCGGTCTTCTTAATTTAATATAACTGTTTTCGTTAGCGCTTTTTGGACTTCAACAAACCGATTTTTTATAGCAAAAATGGTATTATAACGTCCTGTCCATCTAGTAGGGTTCAATGTTCTTAATGTTATCGAAGTTGAAGATTTCCGTGTTTCATCGTATATAAAACTTGATAAGGTATTTCATCTGTTAATACTATGCCCAAAAATATTATGAATTTGTTGAATTGTGTCAAATAAATGTTGCATATAAACCTCTCTTACTGCAGATTTAAGCTTTGACTAAATTTTGTTAAAAATGATGAATACTTAAGGATACTTCTAAGCTCGCGGCCCTGTGGGCTCCGTCAGGTCGGGCCCGTGGCATTTTGCCAGCCCTACCACCCAATAGTTACGCCACTGGCAATACCCATATTTTAAATGAATATTAGCAGATAATAAAAAGTCTAGTGTCTCTTTTTTCCTGTCATCAAACGAAGATAAAATGGCCCTTGAGGCATCAATTCCAGTGAATTATAGAATTACAAGATCTGGAAAGGCATATACAATGGCAGAAAATTTCATTGGACCATGTGCAAACGATATCGTGAAATGTATTCTTGAAGAAAAGGCAGCACGGATCTTGTTCCCTTATCAAACAATACGGTGTCACGTAGAATTAGTGATTTGGAAAATAATGTGGAGAACGTACTTTTGAAGATTAAAATTGAATTGACGAGACGACCGATGTAGCAAACGCTGCAGTATTGATTGTCTATGTAAGACATATTTTGACAAGTATCGTTCAAGAGGCAGTACTATTTGCAAAACCTTTGAAAACCTATATAACTGGAGAAGCAATTTTCGATATGATCAATTATTTTGAAACAAATGGAATGAACTGGTCTTATTGTGTGGGTGTGTGTACAGATTCTGCAAAATCAATGACAGGACAATTTTCTGGTTTTGTGGCACTAGTAAAGAAGATAAACGATACAATTGAATGGACTCATTGCTATATTCATAGACAAGCATTGGCATGTAAGCGTATTCCTGCAGAATTATCTACTACTTTAAGTGATGCTGTATGAATTGTAAATTTTATAAAACCACAAATTTCCGTCTATTCCTTGCGCTTTGTGAGAACTTTGAAACTCTTCACGTTTCTTTACTACTTCACACGGAAGTTACTTCACACGGCTTGCCCGTGGCCAAGTCTTGACACTCTTGTTTCAATTAAGATCTGAAGTTCAAACATTTTTTTATTGATCATCCGTTTCATTTGTCCTCTTGCGTCATTTCTCTTCTTGATAATCTTTGGCTGCAAAAGCTTGCATAATTAGCTGATATATTTAGTAAATTAAATGAATTCAAACTGTCGTTGCAAGGCGGGGGAGTTACCATTTTCCAGAACCTGATCTAAGAATTAAATTGTCAGATATTGCGCCATATTTTGATTTGATTGCTCCACCAAACAGCCACAATTATCCCATTAAGAAGAAGTTACTTTTTTTAATTTAACTTATGTTTAATTAAGAACCAGTTGGTTTGTTGAATTTTGATGTTTGTACTTAGATGCTTTACGTTACGACTATGTTTTCTATCCTTGTTATTGTGCAATATGGAAAATAAATAATTTAAATAAATGCCTACCAAACTTTATTACTTTTTTATCTGCCAGTATAAGGGGTTCGCCAAATTCTTTCGGATTTTACAAGGGGTTCGCCAAATTCTTTCGGATTTTACAAGGGGTTCGCGTTGAAAAAAAGGTTGGGAAACACTGGAATATTTCCAAATTCGTATGTGGAAACAGATTCTAATGAAGAGCAAATCAAAGAAACTACTAAGCAGTGTAATGTACTAAAACTTACAAATCACTGAAGTACAAAGACACTGAAAGCTGAATTTTCATTATTTGGGGCAATGAATAAAAGAACCAAAAACATAGATTTCTTATTTGATGCTCTGAAAACTATAAAACCAAGCTCAGTAGCTAGTGAACGAGTATTTTTAATTTTCAACAAGAGAACTTAGCCACCGTTGAGTGGATATTTTGTATATATATTTTATATTTATATATATTTTAGTTAAGTTTTTTTAAATGCAATTTTCTTGGAAGAAATTAAAGTTAGTAAAATAAAGATAAATATTATTTGAAATTTTTGTTGGAATTTTCCTTATTTTGTATAAGTAATGTGTAATCTTAATTTTTTTCTTAATATTTTGACTTTATTATTGATATGGTTTTTTGTTATTTTATATAAATTAAATTAAATATTTTTCCTTATTCTATTTTTTTTGACAAAAATTCTAAAACCGGCTAAAACTGGTTTTTGGGAAATTTGAAATTCGAAACACTTCTACTCACGTGGCAAAATATTGCGACGTATTTTCGATTTGAGAAAGGAGGTCCACATTTTTTTGGATAGAAAAGAAACATATTTTCGGACGCTCAAACATATTTTCGGATCATTAATGAGGATTGGCTCGGAGAACTCAGTTACATGGTTGACTTTTTCGAAAAACTTAACGATTTGAATTTCAGCCTACAGGGAGAGAGTACAAACATTGTAATATTAAGCGGTAAAATTGAAGCTTTTAGAAAGAAGTTGATAGTGTGACAAGGAGAATTTAAAAAAAAAAACACAAACATGTTCCCGTGCTTTTCAGAATTTACTAAAGAAAATAATGTAGTTATAATATTCTTGATATTTAAAAACTCCATTTCCCGTCATTTGATAAAATTGAGAGAAAAAAAGGATTGAAAAATTTCCAGATAATGATTTAAGTTGGATCCATTTTCGTTTGATATTATTCATTCAAATATCCCTTTAGATGAAAAAACATAGTTAATTGAAACACATTCAATTCTTATGATGTAAAGTTTTTTAAAAGTATTTTTCTTTATAAAAATATTTATATTCATATGCATAAATAAAATCATTGTTTCCTAAAATTATGTGTCATGTTCAAACCTCTAATAAGGCAGAAACATACATGGTGTTTCTAAAAGAGTGGCCAAAGAGTGTCATCAAATTTTAATTTCTAAATACAAATATACTTCACTAATATCTGCGCATATATGCGATTCATTATCTGAAGTTTTATGGTTTCACAACTTTTCTAATATTTTTATGATGGTTTATAAGCTTGCTGGGTAAAGAGGAAAATACCATTTTCATCTTTACCATCTTAGACTTTCTTGATATTTGTCACGGTGTACTATTGGTATTGACTTGAAAAATAAATGAATTTTTACTGAGATAGTTTACTGAGATAGTTTTTGAATTATAGTGCTGTAAAGTTCTCATAAATGGGTGTAAAAACAGGGAACACTAATTTTTTTAAACGTTGTAGCAGCCTTTTGAATAGAGCTAATACCTGGAGTCATTTTACAGAATTTTCACGCCCTTTTCTATGAAACTAAACCTAACATAAAATTTCATTTTAAATTTTTTCAGAAAGTACATATTTTAAAATTTTCAAATTAATTCCATGAATACTTTGAATTGTTTCAAATCACAAAACAAAATATAAATTTGGGCAATTGGTTCATTATTATTATTTTTATTGTTTGTGTATTGTTTCGTGTATTTAATTGTGTAATAAGTTAGGTTAGGTCTCAATATGGAAACTGATTATTTATATATTGTTGAGTTTGGATATTTTGCTATTATTAAATAGTAACATTTGTATCTTTTCTTCAAAGATTATAATTTCTAGGAAATCATTATATATACATATCGTCAACAAAGTTGACATCATTAGTATAATAAGTATCTTTCTATAAAAAACTTTCTTTAAAACAACTACTTCACTGGCAAACACCACGACTGAGATTGAATTACATTAAGAAAGTTCTTGTGTTCTATATAGCCCTGTAATTTTCCCAAAAAAACTATATCGTTTAAACTATGTTTTTCTATGAAACAAATTGGTGGCTTGGATATGTTTTACAGAAGAATGAAGAACTTGATGAAGTAAAAATAACTTTTCTTCATCCAGCTTAGGGCTTACAATACCGAACTAAAATCTGAATACCGGTATTTGATATTTGAAATATCGGGATACCGGTATTAAAACCGGTATTATTAATAAAAATTTACTAGTTTATATATTTTCCCTCAGTTATTATATTGACTTGTTAACAAATAATATATGAAATCCAATAAATATTGTTCTGAAATGAGTAGATATTATTTATTTTATTACATAGAGAGTAAGAGTAGATAGATACAAAAAAACGTGCAAGTAAAAAAAAGTACATATTAAATTCTATGTTACATTTTACATATAATAGGCTCGTATGGCATTATGTAATAAAAGAAGCAAAAAATATAATTAAATTGGAAAGTATTTATGAAATAATATTAATAACTTGCGTTTTGTTTATTAAAGCATGCTCTTAAAAAACATAAACAATCAATCGTTTCATCATCAACCGAGGACCAAATTTTCGTACAAATATAACCAGCCGCCGAAAAAGCTCTTTCTGATTCTACACTTGTCGGCACTATTGTCATTAAGAAATCATACACATTTCGTAAATACGTTCCTTTTGTTCCTGTTTTTTCAAAAAAAGTAATTTCATCTTTTATTTTTTATTCCAGACCTGGAATTTTTTTAAACGCAGGCACGGGTGAAGTATTTATTGTTTCGTCTATTGCTGCCTGTACTTTTTTCTTTAATGCGTTTACGTTTACCTTGTCAGATTCTAATACTGTTTCATTACCAATTTGGGAAGATATCGGAAGGGATGCTTCTTGCACAACTTCCATATCTCCTGTATCTTCTAGATTTTCATTTGTAAGCCGTTTAGTTAAGCTTACATTTTTTTTAAAGATTGTAAATTTGGATATACGTTTAAATATTTCTCCAACATCTTGTGAGCCCTTTTGCAGATACTGAAGTATTTGTGATAATTCAGTTCGTCGCAGTAAATTCGAGATTTTAATGCCTCCAATAATTCTAATGCAATTGCAGTTTTTTAATTGTTAAAGAAGCGTCAGCCGTCAAAAGATTTGCATCTTTTCGGCATAATGCATCTACTGTTAAGTTTACAGAAGTTAGGGCAGCAATAATTGAAGATAATAAATTAAATTCTTCCTCAGAAAAATGAATATCAGAACTAATGTCAATAAGCGCTTTTTGAATAAAAAATTTAATTTCTTCAAATTTTTCTAACATAAATAACATACTGTTCCTTCTTGTTTGACAATCTAATTTTAGCGCTGTTTCTTTACCTAATTGTTCTCTCACGTACTTTTGTAAATATTTATCATTTTTAGAAGGCGAATTTTTAAATGTTTTCACTACTTTGAGAATTTTTTAAACTAGAGATGATATACCAGTATGTCTAATTTTTATATTACTTGTAGTAATACTAGCATCTAACTCTATAATAATTCCATTACCATCTTCTTCGTCGATATTCGACGAATAAATATCTACTCATTTCAGAACAATATTTATTGGATTTCATATATTAAGTCAATATAATAACTGAGGGAAAATATATAAACTAGTAAATTTTTATTAATAATACCGGTTTTAATACCGGTATCCCGATATTTCAAATTTCAAATACCGGTATTCAGATTTTAGTTCGGTACTGTAAGCCCTACTGGTGATATAGTCGTCATACTCGTCATCGTCAACATCATTATAATTTTGCTCCACACTCGGGTTCAAAGTTGACTTATACAAAACATCAGTAATTGCTAAATTTATGCAATGTGCCATACATTGTTGATGTTCAGCCTCTATAATTTTTCCTAATTTAACCATAACCGACGTACCGTCAGTAGTTACTCCAACTATGTCTTTAGATATATCTAAATTAAAATCTTTCAATTTTTCTTCTACAAGGGATAAGCATTTTTCTGCTGGAACGGATCCGCAAGCGCGCACTAATCCGATATTCCATATTCTTCCTCCAACAGAATGTACATTAATGTTTATGTAGCGCCGATTACGAATAGATGTCCATTCGTCAAATGTGATACTGAAACGTGTACCTTCAGATTTCAGTCTAGAAATTTCATGCACTGTAGACTGTTTAATAATATTACTATATTCAAGTACTATATTTCTAATAGTGGCTGCAGATTTTGGTATGCCTTTGAATCCTCTTGCCTTTAAGCCTTCTCTTATGTCATACGATTTTATAAAAATATTAAAAGACAAACCATCGCGAGCTGTCATTCGGGCAAGCACTTCTGAAAATTTTTCGTTGTTATTATTTTTAAAATAATTTGTTATTAACAATTTAGGTTGTTTAGAAACACTTGATTCGACATCATGGGGGGATTCACATTTCTTTTTAAGATTTAGTCCATGTATCGTTTTTAAGTGACTATGAAGGCCACTTGTGGATCCTCCTGTACACTTTATTTCTTTCGCGCACTTTTTACATTTAGCAACCTGTCCGTTTTTTTCAATCAAAAAATGATTCCAAACTGAAGTTTCGTCCTGTCCTTTTCGGTGCTCCGTAAATGTATTCATCTTTCAGGGGTATAGTTTATGCTTATTAATTTTAATATTTGTAAATTAATTGAACTCTAATTTAAATTAATCCAAATATAAACTTGCCGTATCATATAATTCATATGGATTAATCAGAATTTAAATACCGTTATATAATTTTCAATTATTAGAATTAAAACCAGAAAACAAGTGGACATAATCCACACACCACAAGATACAACGGAATGAAAAATAAAATTGAAAATATAAAATATAATTTTTACTTGTAAACACTACAGCCGATTTGCAAAATTAAACAATCTAATCTAAATTATTTAATAATTTTTGTGTTACAAACTTTATGTATTCGTATAAACCAGACCTATTCATTGGGTAGTAGACGTAAACATAACAATCGCTTTTTATTGCCGACTAATGCCGACACCGCCGCTTCTCGATGGTGCCATACTCGGCTCGGTATGTGTAATAAATGTGCCTGATATAGACTTTAATACAATGAAATTGTTTGTTTATCTTCAAAAAAAAAATTCTTGAAATTAATTAATATTATTTTAAATTAGATTTATATTGTGCATAAATTCAATTTTTATCCACTAATGTAATACCAAAATACCGGTATTTTTACATAAATACCGGTTTTTAATAACGGACAAAAATCGTCCGGGATTCCGGTATTCGGGATCCCGGAATCCCGGTATTGAAAGCCCTAATCCAGCTGAACCCTCTACATCCATCTCATATCCAAGAAATGCTAATATTTTGTGGGTCTCAGTAATTGATGTCCTGATGAAAGTGAAAACTCCCACTGGAAGAACCTATGTTTCACTTGCAAGTGATATGTGTCAGACAAATGAAGCCCTTTCAAACTTAAAATTATCGACCTGTAGATCATTTTAAGTTTGAGAAGGCTTCATTTGTCCTATTATTTAATAGTATAACCTTTAATAGTAACTATAGCAACTTTTGTTTATTTTTATTGTGTCATTGTTCATTGTGTTTTCATCATGTCAATTATTGGATATAAATATAGAGTTGAATTTAGGCCTTGGCCGCACTACGGCTAAACCGCCGCAGTTTTTAATAGCGTGATTTTGTGACTCAAGTAAGCAAATACAAGCGACCCCACTTAAGGATTTTTCCCGCGACTAATTTTTCCCATAGGGTACTGTGTGGTGTTTCTCGAGCGGTTTCGCGGTTATAGCAGTTACCGCTCGCGGGAAAAAACCGTAGTGTGGCCTCGGCCTTATGGAAATGGAAATTCAGTCTTCAATTTTCTTAACAATGAAGCCATCCATTGCCCAAATTTATATTTTGACCTGTGATTTACAACAATACTAGTCATGGAATTAATTTGGAAATTTAAAAAAATATTTTTAAAATTTAAAAATATATACTGAAAAAAATTGAATTAAAATTTTAAAATGGGTTTAAAGAATTTTTTTCTTAACTTAATACATAGTGTTGTAAATCATAGGAAAGAGCATGAAAAATGCCACGAATTCTAGGTCTCTAGCTCAATTAGGAAAGTTGTTCTCTGGTTTTGAGTCCATTTATGAGAACTTTACAGCTCTATAATTCAAAAACGAGTTGACACATCTCAGTAAAATTTTATATTTTTCCAAGTCTATACTAATAGTACACCTGTGCCAGATTTCAGGAAAATCTGAGATCGTGAGGTTTAGACTCTGTGTTGAGTTGAAGTGCTGCGCTATTTTAAAAAAGGTTGTATTTTCATCAATGACGTCACCTACACTCATTTAAAAACACCCAGTAAACACAAATCACAGAAAGAATATCACGTTACCTATGTTAACGATTAAAAAACGTCTACTGTCGATCCAGGGGTCGCAACAAAATTTCACACAAAATGAGATTTCACCCATCAAAAAAGTTTGCACACCACTGCATAAACAGACACATATCTGCATATTCTCTATGACTGAAAATATGAGACATTTTTATAATCTCGTGAGACAACTACAACTGTCACTTTTTATGACATTTAGGTAATTAAGTAATATTTTGTTTCAAATTGGCATTTAGGACAACGTTGTCAAATTTAACTTGATTAACTATTTAGGCCTAGGCCGCACTACGGCTAAACCGCCGCGGTTTTCAATCGCGTGATTTTGTGACTCAAGTAAACTAATACAAGCGGCCTCACTTGCGGTTCTTTTCCCGCGACTGATTTTCCCCATAGCGTACTGTGTGTTTCTCGAGCGGTTTCGCGGTTATAGCGGTTACCGCTCGAGGGAAAATACCTTAGTGCGGCCTCGGCCTATCTCTGAAACAAATGAAAATCGAACTTTGCTTTCTGGACATGTCAAATATTTCCATTTCCTCCAAAATCACCAATTTGTCATAACATTATAATTTTTACCATAACATTATTATATATTGTCAACCCACAATTAATAATTACCATAACATTATTATATATTGTCCATCCAATCAGGGACGATTGACTTGAAGTATCGTCTTCTTCACTACTAAAAAGTAAAATTTTATATTATTTTTTATTTAAATAAATGACAAATCAATTACTCTGAACTAAAATCCTGCATATCAACGTGAATACTATTCTCTGGACTGCGACATTCCTCTTGAACAACCAATGGCTCATTCAAAGTCAAAGAAACATCTGTAGGTTTCTTGGCCTTCTCAGGTTCTTCTTTATCAAAAATTTCTTGAATCTTAGCTTCCTGCATAAAATCTCTATTAACTTTCCTGTTATTAAACGGAGGTCTAATAGAAACCTCAAAACTGGTCATAACATCAATTGCAAATTTTGGAAGACCCGTTTTAGGTTCTAAAGGTCTATTTTTAAAAACTGTTATTGGATTATTGTTGGTGTAAGTTTGGGCTTCACTTCGCTCTTGTATTAAAGTTGTGACTTGTTTTTGAAGGGTCATAAGTTGTTCATTTTGTTGTTGAATTATTTTTAGCAAGTCTTTAACAGAAGGTTCATCATCATCTTTTTTACAATCCGATTTGGGTTGTTCTATTGTTGTAGATTCAGCTTTACTTGTTCTACTGAATGGCAAGTAACTGTTGAAATTACTAGTTACTTGAAAATGATTTAAACGTTTATCTGAAATATCTTCCCTAGGTTGAAAATTATTTAATTGTTTATCGTAACTATCACTAGGAGATTCTTTTTCAGGAAATCTTTCTTTATAAAAGAGATTATCTTTGTACATTTGGCTTTCCTTATATGTTGTGCTTTCTTTAAAAGGTGGTAAAGGTTGTTTTTCAACCTGCAGATTTCTTGTTTGATGTAAGCTTAAAGGTTTTATTGGCATTCGAGGTGGCTCTATTATACTCAAATCTAAATTTCGATTTGGTATATTTGCCAAATAAAATTTCTCAAAGGGTTTGACTTGTAATATATTATTTGGGTTTTTAGGTGTGTTACAAGCTCGGACAGGGACAGTTGTTACTAATTCAGGGGGTTTAAAAACAGGAGTTTGATGGTTCAAATAGTTAAAGCTATCATGTACATGGTTTCGTATATTCCCAAACATTCGTACTGGCATGTTTTCCACATGGTTTTTAGGTAGTTCTGGCATTGCAGGGCTTTCAAAACGAACTTGTTTTCTACAAATACTTGGTTGTGATGGACCTTTGTGGTGATTTTCTTTTCCAAATTTACTTTGCATTTTCCAAGCATTGTAAGATATTTCTGCCTTTTTCTGAGGGATATTTCCATGGTTTTGCGCAAGCATTGATACATCAGGCACTAGAGGAGGTAATATCTATAAGTAATTCCAAAAAATTAGAAAAATAAACTAAAACCATAATTTTCTTAAACCTTTTCTGTTGGGATGGGGGCATTCCTAGGGGCTGGGGCTCTTCTTGGTGCATCATAGAATGAGTCCATTTCCTTGTAAAAATTGACATAGAAAAGCTTTTTTAAAATTTGAATTAATTTGAGGTTACGTCGACATAACCGTCATTTCACTAGCTACATTAAGGTGCTATACCTGTAAGTACAGGGTGTAGACCAGGGATTCCCAAAGTGCGGCCCGCGTGCAATATATTTAAAAAAAATTAATTGTAAATAGATAATAATATATTATGATTAAAATACAATAAAAAGAGGGTGCGATTTTTCAGCCCTTTAAATAAACTTTTCATAACGGTAAAAAAGTGTTTTACACAGATACAGATACGTGACTTATATGCCAACAAAATGGGTTGGTTTTGAAAGAATGTGATATTAACCCTTTCAATGCCATGTCAATTATAAGGAATAACACACAGCGCCAATATTTATAAAAATACTGGTAGTTATGCAACATAGATAAGTTACCTATTGATCAAAAGACACTGAACAAAGAAGGGGGCAAGAAACATGATTTTTTAGAAATTTAAAAAAAATATATTTATAAATCGTTTAACGACTCTAAATCTAACACAACTGATTTGCAAAAGATTCAAGTATTTTCTAAAAATAATTTCACACATCTGCCGTCTCCGGGGGCGGATGAGCGAATTTTTCAAGCTTCCTCACTTTTTCACCGACAACTCGGACAGTTTTCGTCGCACGGACGTGGTTCCGGTGTCGGTGTGTCCGGCACGTCACCACACGTCATACTGTCACCACACTTTTCGATATTTTTGTTTAAAATTTTTGGGAAGTGCGCAAAACTCACTTTTTCTTGCAAAAATATTTATCATTTTTGGTCGCCTAAACTACACAGTCTGGTAGTCTTATCGAAAATCGCCGTACGTGGATTCGTTCGTCAATTCTTTGGCTACAAGAATCTGAGGCACCGACTTTTTCAGATTGCAGGGGCCGTTTTAGTCGGTAGACCCCAATTCGCAGAAAAATGTGAATAACGTCGCCGACAAAAGTCGCGCAGCGACGAGAGTGGTGTCGGAGGACGCATCTCGAAATTTTCTACCGTGAATTACTATTGCTACCTTGCGTGAATTTCATTTTTTCTGGCCATCTTCACCGTGACCTCCGTAAAAGTGGTAATTTTTGTAAAGCTAACTTTCGGGGGCCGTGTGGGGAAGCGTTCAGCCTGAATCACCAGCTCACGGCAGAATCGCAAATTTCGATCAATTCTGAGACACTGAGCGTTTCCCGAATTTCACCTGGGGAACCGAACCACGTTGGTTTTTGAAAAGGTCAAATTCGGCTTTTTTATGACTCTGGATGCGGCAGATCGAATGATAGGCAGAATGTCCATGCTCTAACTGCGAATGTCCATCAGCACGTTGTGCATCCCCAGCGTTATGCAACCTCCCCCCCCCCCCTAACCTAACCTAACCTAACCACTGAGATTAAATGCTGGTTAAAGCTGAATGAAAGCTGTTTAAAGCTGTTTAAAAGCTGATTAAAAGCTGCTTAAAGCTGATTAAAAGCTGATTAAAATGAACGGAAAGTAAAAAGTGGACGGAAAGTAGAAAGTGGACGAAAAGTGAACGGCAAGTGGACGGAGATAAACCTCACACCCTGTTTAACGTGGGGCTACATAGACCTCACACCCTGTTTAGCGTGGGGCTACATAGACCTCACACCCTGTTTAGCGTGAGGTTACATAGACCTCACACCGTGTATTTAAATAGATTTAAGCCATAATTAATATACTAGTTGATAGAGCGGACTTTTTGGAAGATTTACTGGGAAAATTGGCGAAAATCCGTCGATTATTTCCCAAATTGTAAACGAAAATCCGAAACAATCTAAACCTTGGTAAGGATTTGAATCCAGACAAAACTAGACGAAGTTCATCGACTAATACTAAACAGTTACGACTAGATACTTTCCCCACTCATAACGTGTCCGAAATATTTCAGCTTGCATTTTTTGATGGGAAACATGACTTCTAGTTGCTTTTTGAGACGGGCAAGCACCTCAGTGTTTCGGACTCTGTGTACCCATGATATTCGCAGCAGGCGGCGGTAGCACCACATCTCGAACCCTTCCAGTCGGTCACACATTGGGGCTACATAGAAATTGTTAAAGTCCATCCTTCCATTCCATAGTACAAAATTGGAAATACATAGCACCGTAGTAATCGAATGCGCAGAGGAATTCACAAGTCTGGGGATGTGAGAACCTTCTTCATTTTGCTAAATGCTGCTCTAACCTAACCTGCTCGATGCGGGACCTTATTTCCTGCTTTTTATCCCACTCACTGCTCAACAAGCATCCCATATATCTGAAGCTCGAGACTTGCTGGATCTGTTGGTTGCCTGTACTCAGGTTTGCTAGAGCTCTCCATTTTTGCTAATAACCATAGCTTTGGTCTGGCTAATATTTAACTTGAGCCCTCTTTCTTCGCTTTTAGCCGGAACCCTATCCAGTAGCGCCTTCAAATCATCAGCACTTCCTGCCAGCATAACTGTATCGTCCGCATAACGCAAGTTATTTATTACTTCTCCGTTGACAACAATTCCTTCCCGTGCTTCGTCCAATGATTCGGCGAAGATTTGCTCAGAGTATATGTTAAAGAGCAGTGAAGAAAGGACACACCCTTGCCTCACACCTCGCTGAATGGGAACGTACTCAGTGGTCATATCCTCAACTTTGACAGCAGCGACTTGGTTGTAATACAGACTTTTTATAATGCGGACGTCTCTGTCATCTAAGTTCATATTCTGAAGGATACTGACAAGTTTTCCGTGGTCAGCACAGTTAAACGCTTTCTGGTAATCGAGAAAACACGCGTATACATCGGTAGACATGTCACGGCATCTCTGTATTAAGATCTATTTGCCAAATAGGCCCTCTCTGGTCGCCAGCCCGCTACGAAACCAAAATTGAGTATCAGAGAGATGTTCCTCGCATTTACGGTATAATCGACCATGTATTATTTTAAGAAATATCTTTAGCGTATGGCTCATTATGCTTATCATGCGGTAGTCTCCGCATGTTTTTGGCCACGTCTCCTTAGGTAGTGTGACGAATACAGACTCCAACCAAACCTTTGGTATTTTACCAAATCTTATCAATATATATTTGGTATCGTACCAATTTATCTGTGGATTGGTCGTTGAAAAGCTTGAGTAATTCTGAATAGACATGGTGTGGTCCAGCGGACTTTACAGTTTTAGCTGCCTCGATTTCGTGAACCACCTCCGCGTGTGTTATTTCTGGGCCCTCACAGGGGTTGTCGCAAATGTTCACCTGCTCGAGGTTCTTCGACATACTTCTTCCACTCTTCCAACTTTTCGTTAAGGTCTAAGATAATGTTGCCATCCCTATTTAGCAGAAGTGCTTTGGACCGATTACGTTATTTAGTTCGAGCAGCAACCTTGATTTTCTTGTCTAGATTGAAGGTGTCATGTTTCGCATCTAGACTCTCGATTTCATCACATTTTTCAGAAAACCAACTACCCTTTGCCCCTTTATTTCTCTTCTAATTCGTCTATTAAGGTCTAAATATTTGGGTTTATCATTCTTTAGATTCCGACGTAATTCCTTCAGATCTAAGATCTTGTTTGTCATCCAAAGTTTTGTCTTGTCATTTCTTGACTGCTTAAGTACTGTTCTGCTGATACTCACGATAGGTGTTTTCATTCCCATCCATGCTTCCTCCGTGTCTGGCATGTTCTCGAGATTCAGTGACTGCATAGCTACGTTGATCTTTAAACCGACGTTGTCTCGGATTTCAGGAGTATTAAGCAGCCTCATGTTTAACCGCGACACCGCTGATTTGGGTGTTCGCCTCTTGAGCTTAAAGTGTAGTGTAGCTACTAGGGGGTTGTGGTCGGAGTTAACGTTAGCTCCTGGGTACGTTTTGACTGCGCATATGCTGCTTTTGAACCGATTCTTGATCATGATGTATTCGATCTGATTTCTCGCTACCCTGTCGACGCCATCAGCATTTGATTTCCATGTATACAATCTTCTTACTGGCAGTTGTCAGAAGGTGTTGTTGATGACGAAACTATTTTCCACGCAAAAGTCTATCAAGCGGTCGCCGCGCTTATTTCGCGTACCCAGCCCATACCTTTCGACTGTCCGCTCGCACTCACCCCTTCCAACTTTGGCTTTGACCATTAGCGCAACATTACTTCTGTGATGGGCAATTTTATTTCCTACGTAGTATATGTGGTACTCGTCAATCTAGCATTTGCCTGAGTCTGGCCACCGCATTTCACTGATTCCTAGCATACTAATTTGCAGCCTCTGCATTTCTTTGATAGTGTTTGTGAGTCTTGCCTGCTTCGAACAAGCTTCTCAAATTCCATGTTGCTATTTTCAACTTTCTGGTCTTTAAACCATTTCTCGCATTCTGTCTTGCTAATCTAATTTTTGGATGCGTGGATAATTGTTGGAAGTGTTTCCCCCCGGAGATCCGAGTTGGGGAATTGAAGCTCTGGATAATTTAGAATTGAGTATTACCATCATGATGATTTTCCTGGGGATATCCGCACGGATCTTTAATTCAGTGGTTTCCCGTTGCCTTCTGCATTCACATGCCGTTGATCAATGTTGATTCATCCGCCTTTTGGAATTATTTCTAATCCCAAGGACAAGAGAGTGCCCTTATTCTTGCCAGCTCGTTCACCCGTAGCTGTTGGCCAGCAAGAGGTGACTTTTTTCACAGAGGAGAGGAAATGCTTTTACGCACCCCCAAATACGGTTTCAACTTTGGGCAGTGTGGGACTCACCAGCCTTCTGAGGCAGTCATACCCACTAAAACCATCTCCTCTTTATTTCTCTCCTGTAGTGTTCCCGCCTTTCAGCATTACATCCTACAGGTTTGGTCTTAATATCCTTTTCTCCGGTGTCGCCTCTTTCTCTGCTCTGTTCTTCTAAATCATCTTTTGCCTTTTTCCACATCACTTCTTCTACAAAATTCTTCACAGTTTCCCAGCTGTCCTTGTGCGCGATCATTTCCTCTATTATGCTTTCCGGGGACATGGCTGCCTAAGGTAGGTTTCTTTTTATATTGTCCCTTTCGTTATCTCAATTCCCACAGTGGAATATTGTGTGTTCTGGAGTATCATCTACTTGTTCTGAACAGTATCGGCATTGTGCACTTCCCCTCTTTCCAATTATCTCCGTGTAGGAGCAGAAGACGTGTCCTGTAAGGCACTGTGTAAGGTGGAAATTTACCGATCCATGCTTCCTCTCTACCCATTCCGGTATCATCCTGTGGGTCCACCTTCTGACTTGAGCGAGGTCCCATTCTGTCTGCCACTTCTGGTAAGTCATTTCCCTCTGTTCCTTCCGGTCTGTTATTGTTATTGTCATGTGTAGGTCATATAGTCGCTTTCTCTCTTTGACAAGGAGGTGTAACGGTACGAGGCCTGCCACGAGCGCGGCATCTGCAGATGTTGTGCGGTATGCACTGCGTACTCTCAAAGCCATTAATCTTTGGGTGGACGTGATTTTTTTCCGATAGATTTGACGTCTTGCTGCCCCGACCCATAGCGGAGCCCCGTACATCACTATCGACTCCATTGCCACCGCTAGCACCTTCCTTTTCTTTTGTCCTGGACCTCTAATATTAGGTAGTATGCTGCCTACGACCTTCATTGTACGTTTCGACTTCTCGCTCGATAGTCCCCTATATCATGTCCAGATATTTTTTCTGTCGCACGGGATAGATATCTTCTCCTGCCATGGTAAACTTTATAGGAGGTAGTTTTTTCCTACTTAGGACTATTGCCACGGTTTTATTCACGGCCACTTTCATTTCGTTCCGTTTCATCCACCTATATATAGTGTTTAACGTTACATTCACCTTAAGTACCAGTTCTTCGGGATTTTTTGCAGACGCCAATACGGCCAGGTCGTCCGCATTGCACACACGTTCGACTCCCTCCTCCGTATCCACCGACATGACATCATCATACAACACGTTCCATAGGGTTGGCCCGAAGACCGAACCTTGCGGTACATCTCCCAGGATTTTCTTCTTCATCTTTGATGTTATCTGGATGACACGATTTCTGAAGTATGATGGTACAGTGTTGATTAGGTACTGGCTAACTCCGCTCTTTTCAAGTTTGGATAGAATTGTATGCCACGGGGCAGAATTGAAGGCGTTTTGTACGTCAGTAGGGACAAGGGAACTCCATTGGCCTTGATGCACTTCCTTTTCTGCATTGTGGATGACGTGCCCTACGTGGATGATTTTCCCTCTACGAAATCCGTACTAATTTCTATGTAGACCCCCGTTTGTCTCAATTTCCTGCTGAATTCTCTGGTTTACAAAATTTTCGTACAGCTAGCACATTGATCAGGCATATTGGTCTATATTTAACTGCCTCGTCCATTGTTTTCCTAAGTTTTTCAACTGGGATCAATTTTGCGAGTTTGAATGTTTCGGGAAACCGGTTTGACTCCAGCAGGGTGTTGAAGAGGGTTACAAAATATTCCGTATTACTGCCTATAATTGCTTTTACTGTTTCAGGCGGTATTCCAACCGGGCCGGGAGACTTGCCCAACTTTATTTTTTTACATGTCCTTATCACCTCGTCTTCATTAAGGTCGTGGCCGTTTGAGGAAGTGGTGAGAGGTCTATCCCATCGATGATAATCTTCCCCGCTAGTGATGAAAAGTTGGTCGAAAACTTCTTCACGTTCCTGCAGCGGTAGTGTGATCTTCGGGTTTGGTGCATTTAATTGGGATCTGACGATTTTATATCCTTCTTCGAAAATGTCAGTTTGGGTTTTTTTCACATAATTTGGACCAGGCTTTTTTCTTTGCCTCTGATATTGAGCGCTCGCTTTGCTTGTTTGTATTCAGATCGTCTATTACCTCTCCCACTCCTATGCTCCTTTGGAACCGCCTCCTTTTACGCTTTGTTTCTGAAATCTGATTTTGTATGTCTTCTGACCACCAGTAGGGCAACTTATAGTCTTCTCCGCACCTTAAGAGTGGTGTGCTTTTCCTATATGCTTTACCCAGATACTCTTCACAACTCTCCGTGTTAATTTCCTTGTCATTAATTTCTTCCGTGAAAGTCTTATTGAGTGTTACGATGTGTGTAATACCGTATATCCACCTTGCTCTCGTCCTCTTGCTTGTGGCAGGTATTTCTATTAAAATAAAATGGTGGTCGCTCATCGACAGTTCGTTTCTCAGGACCGACCACCGCGGGTTTTTTGAAACTACCTCGTCATTGACCAGGGTAAGATCCAGTGCCGGCACGTGCGCCTGGTCGGACAGGCGATGGCCTTACGGCGCCATATTTTTAGGGCGGCATATTTTTGTAGCAGCGAATTTTTGGTGAGTTTCTACCGGTTCTTAGTTCTACCTTCTACTTCTAAATAAAAGATGTCATCAAAAGAAATTCCAAAATCACAAAAGAAATCACAAAAGATGAGATTTATTAGTGAGCATGTACACAGTTTCAATAAATCCCAATTGTTCTCATTATTTGAGCACAGAAATTCAAAATAACATAATAAATTTATTGGGAGAAAAAGTACGTGTTACTATTATTTCCAATATTATTTCCCAAAATTACAGCATTATTTTGGATTTCACTCCAGATGTTAGTAGAATTGAACATATGTATCTTGTTATTCGCGTTCTAAATAGATAAAGTGAAGTATTTGTTCCTAAAGAATATTTCATCAAACTTTTACCAGTAGAATAATCAACTGGGGAGAGTTTAACTGATTTAATTTTGCAAGAATTAGATAAATTAGGTCTCAAAATTAAAAATATACGTGGCCAGGTATACGACAATGGTCCAAACATGAAAGGTATGCATTCTGGTGTGCAAAAACGAATCTTAGATAAGAATCCTAAGGCCTATTTCGTAACCTGTTCCTACCATTCTTTAAATTTAGTTGTAAACGACGCAGCCAAAAAATCTGGTGAACTAAGTTTTTTTTTTCTATTATTCTCTTCATTATTATTTCTATTTTTTTTTTTTATTAATTATTCAAGAATTGTTTCTATTCTTTTCTAGTTCTAGCGTAAATTTGTTTCTGATGGAATTTCGTATAAATAGTTTTGGGCAAATAATTTGTAAAAGCTAAAGAAATAGCTAATGAAATGGAAATAAATGCAGATTTTGAAAGCAGGCTTTCAATTAGAATTAGACGTAAAAGCAAATTATTATAATAAAATTATTATTATAATAAACAAATCTGTCAAACAAATTTTACACGTTTTAGGAAATTTTTTAGGGAAAGACATGTAAATTTATTACATTTGGAAGAGGGGGTTAAAGGTCATTATGTATATATTAAAGATATTTGGCGACTTGTAAGAAGTCAAATAACATCGCATCACGATAAAAAATATTTATGTGATGGCTGTCTAACCTTTTTTTCAACCGAGTCGTCTTTCAATCAACATAAGTTGAATGACTGCAACAAAATATACACTATTATGCCGACAAAAGACATTGTTAAAGACAGGAGAGATGATATAGTCCCGGGGGATATATTAAAATTCCAAAATTACGATAGAAAAATGCGTTGTTGTATACGCAGATTTTGAATCAATATTAAAACCGATTGATACATGCTCACCAAACCACGACAATAGCTATACCAACCAAACACATATACACGTACCGTACAGTTTTGCCTATAATATAAAATGTTCATTTGATGATTTATTGAGTAAATTCATCACTTATACCGCAGAAGATTGCCTGAAATTATTTTGCTAGAACCTCTATCGGTAACACCTGCTGTTGAACACGTAACCAAAGTTTTTCATTATCTCTTATCTATATCTATTCATTATCTCTTAAATATTTGTACTAATTCTGTTACAGAAAGATTTACACAACTGGAAAATCATAATCACATTTTTTAATTTTATACGATATTCCATCATTAGAGCAAAAAAATTCAGACGGAATTCTTAAAAATTGTCAGGATTTACACATGTACCTAAAAGACGATATAGAACTTTTAAATTTGTCTAACAAATTACAAATTGGGGCGGCGAAAGTTGTATTCGCCTTAGGCGGCATATTTTGAAGTGCCGGCCCTGGTAAGATCAATGTATGATACTCCGTTATGTCGGACTAGGGTTTCCTGTCGTTTAGAATGGTGAGACCCATGGACTCATTTCAGCAGTTCTTCCCTTCGTCTGTCCGTTTTTGAAAGTTGAGTATCACATGCTTGTTTTGCCTTTTGGCTTTTAGCAGGTCCTTTTGCAGGTCTACCAGACTTTGTTCAAATATTGCATGTGGGCAGTTAGGGCTGACATAGACTTTGTAGACTGTATACTCTTCCACGTTCACACACACAAAACAGAAGCCGGTACGGTACGATGTCACAGACATGTTTTTGGAAACGTTTATGACGGAAACTAGGTGGATTTGGTTGCTGTAGGTGTGGTTGCCACCGTTTTTGCATTTTGCAATGTTCGGCTCGCTAAGGACAATAAAGTCGCATTTTTCTGTAGCTGCGATTGTAGATGACATGTCGTGAGCATTTGTGCTTCTATTGGCATTTAGTTGGAGGATGTTGAATTTTTATAGCCTTGCGACTTCTTTCTAGCATCTGCTAGCGCTTTTTTGGAGGCCTTGCAATTCCTGTTTCCCGGCGAGTGTCCATTTTCATTGCACAGCGGGCAGTAGGGTTCATCCTTACACTGTAGGGCTCTATATGGCCTTTGCCCGAGCATTTTAGACACAGGCCCGCTCTATTCTCCCCGTTGCAGGTGCTGGCTTTATGGTCATATCCCCAGTATTTTTAGCAGTGTTCTACCGCGATTCGTTCTTGTATCCTGCAGTGGCTGAGCCCTATTCTTACTTTCCCTTCCGCAATGAGTTTTTGAGCGTCTTCTTTTAGAGCTAAGACAGTGGCTGTTTGTGTACCCCTATATCCTGGTCTTAGGTGCTTAACCTCCAGTTTTTCCTCTGCTTGTATAAGCCTGTTGCTAGGATCGCCTCCTTTATATCTTTCTCTAACGATATCATCTATGTCTCTTACGTGTAGTGTATGTAATTTTTCTTCGACTGTCCTAACATGTTGTCCCTGTAGGAGTCCTAGTATTTTTTCTTTTATCGTTTTTGCCTCGGCATTCAGCGCATTCATTAAGTCTCCTCTCGCCGTTTTTTGTACTTATGTTCTGTATAGTGTTGGGGTCTGTTATACCCTCTTATATTTTTTTTAATGTTTCCGCATACGACGTGTTTGACCCTTCTATAATAATTGCTGCACCCTTTCTAAAGTTTCTTGTTTTTCGAACTTTTATTCCTTCGTTTTTTTGTGTTTTTATTGTGATTTTATGATCCAGCTTCGAGTAGATGGCTTCGATCATCTTTCTCATGCATTCCGCCTTTATTCCCCGAGGGAGCGTCATGGCCACTTCTTTTCCTCCAAAGCAAGAGGTGACTGCTCATTCTGGCAGTTGTTCGGTCGACAGAACCTCGTTGGTTATCTCGTTGGTGCAGGTGAAGTTGGCAATTGGGTTGCTTAATCACCATTCACTAGTGCCAGAAATCACCCCTTATACCCCTAATATGTTGATCTAATTAAGGATTTATATTTATATTAAATTTGGTATACTAATGAATTATATAAAAAAAAAGAAGTTTTACATGTCCTTATCACCTCGTCTTCATTAAGGTCGTGGCCGTTTGAGGAAGTGGTGAGAGATCTATCCCATCGATGATAATCTTCCCCGCTAGTGATAAAAAGTTGGTTGAAAACTTCTTCACGTTCCTGCAGCGGTAGTGCGATTTTCGGGTTTGGTGCATTTAATTTGGATCTGACGATTTTATATCCTTCTTCGAAAATGTCAGTTTGTAGGCTGTCACATAATTTGGACCAGGCTGTTTTCTTTGCCTCTTATATTGAGCGCTCGCTTTGCTTGTTTGTATTCAGATCGTCTATTCCCTCTATCTCCCTATCTATGCTCCTTTGGAACCGCCTCCTTTTACGCTTTGTTTCTGAAATCTGATTTTGTATGTCTTCTGACCAGCAGTAGGGCAGCTTATAGTCTTCTCCGCACCTTAATGGTGGTGTGCTTTTCCTATATGCTTTACCCAGATACTCTTCACAGCTCTTCGTGTTAATTTCCTTGTCATTAATTTCTTCTGTGAAAGTCTTATTGAGTGTTACGATGTCTGTAATACCGTATATGTATAATATTTTGTAATACCGTATATCCACCTTGCTCTCGTCCTCTTGCTTGTGGCAGGTATTCTAGTTAAAATAAAATGGTGGTCGCTCATCGACAGTTCGTTTCTCAGGACCGACCACCGCGGGTTTTTTGAAACTACCTCGTCATTGAACAGGGTAAGATCCAGTGCCGGCACGTGCGCCTGGTCGGACAGGCGATGGCCTTACGGCGCCATATTTTTAGGGCGGCATATTTTTGTAACAGCGAATTTTTGGTGAGTTTCTACCGGTTCTTAGTTCTTCTACCTTCTACTTCTAAATAAAAGATGTCATCAAAAGAAATTCCAAAATCACAAAAGAAATCACAAAAGATGAGATCAAAGAAATTTTTTATTAATTATTGCATTTTTGGCAAAATTTAATCCATTTATTAGTGAGCATGTACACAGTTTCAATAAATCCCAATTGTTCTCATTATTTGAGCACAGAAATTCAAAATAACATAATAAATTTATTGGGAGAAAAAGTACGTGTTACTATTATTTCCAATATTATTTCCCAAATATTACAGCATTATTTTGGATTTCACTCCAGATGTTAGTAGAATTGAACATATGTATCTTGTTATTCGCGTTCTAAATAGATAAAGTGAAGTATTTGTTCCTAAAGAATATTTCATCAAACTTTTACCTGTAGAATAATCAACTGAGAGGGAGAGTTTAACTGATTTAATTTTGCAAGAATTAGATAAATTAGGTCTCAAAATTAAAAATATACAGGTATGCATTCTGGTGTGCAAAAACGAATCTTAGATAAGAATCCTAAGGCCTATTTCGTAACCTGTTCCTGTCATTCTTTAATTTTAGTTTTACGACGCAGCCAAAAAATCTGGTGAACTAAGTATTTTTTTTCAATTATTCAAGAATTGTTTCTATTCTTTTCTAGCTCTAGCGTAAATTTGTTTCTGATGGAATTTCGTATAAATAGTTTTGGGCAAATAATTTGTAAAAGCTAAAGAAATAGCTAATGAAATGGAAATAAATGCAGATTTTGAAATCAGGCTCAATTAGAATTAGACGTAAAAGCAAATTATTATAATAAAATTATTATTATAATAAACAAATCTGTCTAAAAAATTTTACACTAGGGAAAGACATGTAAATTTATTACATTTGGAAGAGGGGGTTAAAGGTCATTATGTATATATTAAAGATATTTGGCGACTTGTAAGAAGTCAAATATCATCGCATCACGATAAAAAATATTTATGTGATGGCTGTCTAACCTTTTTTTCAACCGAGTAGTCTTTCAATCAACATAAATTGAATGACTGCAACAAAATATACACTATTATGCCGACAAAAGACATTGTTAAAGACAGGAGAGGTGATATGATCCCGGGGGATATATTAAAATTCCAAAATTACGATAGAAAAATGCGTTGTTGTATACGCAGATTTTGAATCAATATTAAAACCGATTGATACATGCTCACCAAACCACGACAATAGCTATACCAACCAAACACATATACACGTACCGTACAGTTTTGCCTATAATATAAAATGTTCATTTGATGATTTATTGAGTAAATTCATCACTTATACCGGAGAAGATTGCCTGAAATTATTTTGCTAGAACCTCTATCGGCAACACCTGCTGTTGAACACGTAACCAAAGTTTTTCATTATCTCTTATCTATATCTATTCATTATCTCTTAAATAGTTGTACTAATTCTGTTACAGAAAGATTTACACAACTGGAAAATCATAATCACATTTTTTAATTTTATACGATATTCCATCATTAGAGCAAAAAAATTCAGACGAAATTCTTAAAAATTGTCAGGATTTACACATATACCTAACAGAAGATATAGAACTTTTAAATTTGTCTAACAAATTACAAATTGGGGCGGCGAAAGTTGTATTCGCCTTAGGCGGCATATTTTGACGTGC
Organism: Phosphuga atrata; assembly: GCA_944588485.1. Lineage (NCBI taxonomy): Eukaryota > Metazoa > Arthropoda > Insecta > Coleoptera > Silphidae > Phosphuga > Phosphuga atrata. The sequence goes on along the minus strand of OX155895.1, from coordinate 11,806,108 downwards.
CGGCCCTGGTAAGATCAATGTATGATACTCCGTTATATCGGACTAGGGTTTCCTGTCGTTTAGAATGGTGAGACCCATGGACTCAGCCCATTCCAGCAGTTCTTCCCTTCGTCTGTCCGTTTTTGAAAGTTGAGTATCACATGCTTGTTTTGCCTTTTGGCTTTTAGCAGGTCCTGTATACAGTCTACAATGTCTATGTCAGCCCTAACTGCCCTCATGCAATATTTGAACAGTCTGGTAGACCTGCATACCAGACTTTGTTCAAATATTGCATGAGGGCAGTTAGGGCTGACATAGACATTGTAGACTGTATACTCTTCCACGTTCACACACACAAAACAGAAGCCGGTACGGTACGATGTCACAGACATGTTTTTGGAAACGTTTATGACGGAAACTATGTGGTTTTGGTTGCTGTAGGTGTGGTTGCCACCGTTTTTGCATTTTACAATGTTCGGCTCGCTAAGGACAATAAAGTCGCATTTTTCTTTAGCTGCGATTGTAGATGACATGTCGTGAGCATTGGTGCTTCTATTGGCATTTAGTTGGAGGATGTTGAATTTTTATAGCCTTGCGACTTCTTTCTAGCAACTGCTAGCGCTTTTTCGAAGGCCTTGCAATTCCTGTTTCCCGGCGAGTGTCCATTTTCATTGCACAGCGGGCAGTAGGGTTCCTCCTTACACTGTAGGGCTCTATATGGCCTTTGCCCGAGCATTTTAGACACAGGCCCGCTCTATTCTCCCCGTTGCAGGTGCTGGCTTTATGGTCATATCCCCAGTATTTTTAGCAGTGTTCTACCGCGATTCGTTCTTGTATCCTGCAGTGGCTGAGCCCTATTCTTACTTTCCCTTCCGCAATGAGTTTTTGAGCGTCTTCTTTTAGAGCTAAGACAGTGGCTGTTTGTGTACCCCTATATCCTGGTCTTAGGTGCTTAACCTCCAGTTTTTCCTCTGCTTGTTTAAGCCTGTTACTAGGATCGCCTCCTTTATATCTTTCTCTAACGATAGATCATCTATGTCTCTTACGTGTAGTGTATGTAATTTTTCTTCGACTGTCCTAACATGTTGTCCCTGTAGGAGTCCTAGTATTTTTTCTTTTATCGTTTTTGCCTCGCCATTCAGCGCATTCATTAAGTCTCCTCTCGCCGTTTTTTGTACTTATGTTCTGTATAGTATTGGGGTCTGTTATACCCTCTTTTATTTTTTTTAATGTTTCCGCATATGACGTGTTTGACCCTTCTATAATAATTGCTGCACCCTTTCTAAAGTTTCTTGATTTTCGAACTTTTATTCCTTCGTTTTTTTGTGTTTTTATTGTGATTTTATGATCCAGCTTCGAGTAGATGGCTTCGATCATCTTTCTCATGCATTCCGCCTTTATTCCCTGAGGGAGCGTCATGGTCACTTCTTTTCCTCCAAAGCAAGAGGTGACTGCTTATTCTCGCAGTCGTTCGGTCAACAGAACCTCGTTGATTATCTCGTTGGTGCAGGTGAGATTGGCAATTAGATTAGATTAGATTAGATTATTTATTCATACCAGAGACAAATTACAATTTGTGTAGTACAGGTCATTACATCTATTTTTAGCATTTAAAAAACTAGTACTGGAAAATTCTTTGGTTTAGATCATCAATTTTATATGGTTCAAAGCAGATTAAGTATCTGATAATTGTTTTTCTATAGTGGAAAAAGTTTTTCATCTCCTTAATTTGCTAGGGAGCATATTATAAAATTCCACACATTTATAAAAACTGCCTTTTTCAAGAAGAGTGGTTTTATGTGCAGGTAAGGTAAAAGATTAACTTTGTGTCTAGTATCATAAGAGGGGCTAGACACTACTCCATCAAAAAACTGAAACATAAAAACTGAAACTTAAAAACAAAATTTACACATTCAGAGAAGAATATGCCAGGTAGAGTTAACAAATTTAATGATTTAAATTGTTCTCTACAGGACTCACCTATTTTCAGATTTCCCATGATGCTAATCATTCTTTTTTGGATTGTAAAGACTTCTTGACTAAGTGACCCACCCCAAAAAAGGATTCCGTATGACATAACTGAGTAAAATTGACCAAAGTATGCTGTTCTAAGAGTTTCAGGATCTACCACTATTTTCAGTTCCTTAAGTGCATAACAAATTCTAATAAGTCTGCCACACAACTGCTTCACATGTTCTGACCAACACATAAATTCATCAATGGTAATTCCAAGAAAGTTTGTTTTGTTGGCATATAATATTTGTGTCTTATAAAGATTGATGGAGTCTGGATACAGTGAAGTATTTCTACAATGTCTGAAAAGAATACAGTTTGTTTTAGATGTGTTCAGAACTAGAGCATTGTTTTGGAACCAATTTGCAATGTTTTCTGTGACATTGATAGTTTTGTCACACAATAGGGTATAGTCCTTTTCTACTATAAGCAAGTTAGTGTCATCGGCATATGAAGTTACTGCAATAGTTGGGTCTGTTATGATATTTGATATATCATTTACATATAGGATGAACAAGATCGGACCAAGTACACTACCCTGTGGTACACCCATAGCAATTGTTTTCTCATCTGAAAATATGTTTTATTATGCTTTACACATACTGTTTGTAGTCTGTTGGAAAGATAAGATCTAAACGTCATGTGCTATTCCGCGAATCCCCATTTTATATAACTTGCACAGAAGTATTTCATGGTTCACACAGTCAAAAGCCTTCGACAGGTCCAAAAATACACCATGAGCAATATAGCCATTGTCCAGATAATGAAGGATCCTCTCAATAAAAGCGAAAATGGCAGTTGTAGTAGATTTACCCTTCTGAAATCCATGCTAATTATTTTTTATAACTCTATTTGCCCTCAAAACTGGAACGAATCTTCTGCACATAATAATTTCAAATAATCTAGAAAAGGATGAAAGTAAACTAATGGGTCTGTAATTTTCCACTAGAAGTGGATCACCCTTATTTTTGAACAATGGCCTAATAATTGCCAATTTCAGCTTAGTGGGAAAGATGCCTTGTCTAAAGGATTCATTCAGAATGTACGTTATAGGTTCTAAAATATATTGACTGATATTCTTCAGTAAAACATTACTTATTTCATCGTCTCCCGATGAATACTATTGAATACTTTTCAAACTATTTATCACTTCTAAAACCTCATTTTGGGTTATCTCTGTTAAGTAAATCGATCTGTTGCATTCTGGCACAAGGTTACTTTCGAAATTATTTGCAGTATTACCACATATGAGACGAGAAGAGGCGGTTAGAAAATAATCATTGAATATATTACAAGCAACATCTGGTTCTGTATACAATTCATCGTTAGTTTTTATTCCATTGAAAGAGTAATGAGTGTTTTTTGACTTGCCTAGTTCTGAGTTCACAATTGACCAGACTGTTTTACACGTGTTATCAGATTGAGCATTTTTTTCACCATAGAGTTTTTTTCTTTTCTGACAGCAACAAGTTGCAGTAATATTTTTAGTATTGATTCAGTTCATGGTTTGTTATTTGTTTGAGGAGGTACATTTCTGATAACAAGTTAAGTGTATTTTTTGCATTCATAACAATTTCTGATATCCACTTTGTTTTTTTCGTTGAATGAATATGAACTTTCTTCACAGGAAAAGCTTCATTCACTGAACTCGTGAGTTGAGCAATGAATCTATTATACATATAATCAACGTTTTTTGCTTCAAATACACATAACCAGGTCTCATTTGATAATGACTGATAAAGCTCAGTCTAGCTCAGTATCTAAAGTCATAGTTTTTTGCAATGAACGAACGTTTCCATTCATGGGTGTCTTCAGAGATTCTTTCTTTTTTTACGCAGATGTATTGTCCATAATGATCAGATATATTTGTATTTATGACATTTACAGAATAAGTTATTTTACTGGGAACATATATATTATCCAAACAAGTTGCGCTGTGTCTGGTAACTCTAGCTGGTTCATCTGTTGTGAAAATCATATCATAGGAATTTAACATATTGTTTACTAGGTCTATGTGCCTTTCATTTTTTGCAGTTTTTAACATGTCTAAGTTGAGATCTCCAGCAATCAGAACACATTTATCACCTTCCGTGGCTCTTTCTAAGAGAAGATCTATTTTTTTAATGTAATGTTCAATACTAGTTGTTGGGGGTTTGTAGACTACACAGATGATGGAATGAGTATTATCAATTCTTATTTCAGCACCACAACATTCAAAAACATATTCTTCACTTAAATTATTTATATCGCCTCTTATTAAAGGATTCAATAATGCTAATGCATATAAGGCTACTCCACCATGTGATCCTTGCTTTTTGCGACAAAAGGATGAGATCAATTTATAATTTTCTAAATGGAATGCTTCTAGAATGTCAGCTGTTTGCCAGTGTTCAGCAATGGCAATGAAATGTACCTTGAGCTGTTGAACTATTACACAAATATTATTTATACAATTTGAGATACTTGTAACATTTTGATGAAATAAACTTAAAGCTATATTTTCTTTGATACTTTGATCTGGAGATGAACAAGCTAATTGCTATACCTTCTTTGTTTTCTTTGCTTCTAACTCCAGAAGCCTCTTATAGCAGGGGCATTCAGGGTCAAACACAGTATGGTTTGTTGTTAGTACTTTTTCAGTCTCTTATTTGTCTCAGCACAATTTATGCAATTAACGTTTTCGGGATCAGGGCAATCATTTGATTTATGCATACCTCCACAGTTGAAGCATGTTATGCTATTTTCACAGTTTTGAGCTGTATGTCCATATCTTGCACATTTGAAAGCACCTCAGCACACTGAAAAACTCTTGCGCCATACATCTTCTCCATCCAATGTTGATCCTACCCAAATCACATATTCTTTCCTTGAGTGAGACATCCACAGTAAGTACTATATTGCCCTTATCAACCTTGTCCTTCTGTTTATATTTCCTCTGCACCTCTATTATAGTAGACTCGTCGATATGAAGGTCATTTTGTTCTCTTATACATTCTATTATAACACTATCATCATTCTCAATGTTTTCTTCTTCAACGCCTCGAATAATAGTCTTGCTTATCTCTAGGTTTGATCACTATGATTTCGGTATTTTCAATGACTTCTCGAGCTGCTGCATTGGCATAGCTTTTACTGCTAGCAGCATCATTGAGATTTGTTTTCTTTAGTATTTTATTTATCACCTCATCTTGTTCTGAAATTTTTTTATTCTGCCACTCAATAATACTCTGTAGATTTTTGAATGCTCCAATCATTGTTTGCTCCATGGCCCGTAAACTTTCATGTAAAGATTCATAATGGGACTGATTCTGGCATTTGCTGCATGCCAGGATCATAACTCTATTTTTGAGCTCCATAATTTTCACTTCAGAGGAGGTTAAGCCACAGCACTCTTTGCATTGTAAATCTTTGCAGATATCACACGTAAATATATCTCTTCCCTTTTCAGGAGGTTTTTTTACATGACCAGCACCTCATTTTATATCACCAAATATTTTTGAGTTCGGCCCTGTCCTTTTCTCGTCAGGCGAACAAAAAAAAATGTACTTGAACTATCAGAAGGTGAGGACTTCTTATGGTAGTAAAAAATGTTCAGTTCATCACAATATTAATAAATTCCTCACTATTGAGTCACTTTCACTATATATTTATTTGTGGCAATGAAGTACGCTGCTATGCGATTTATAATTATGTAAATTTTGTATTTAAGTTCGCGTTTTATTTAACAATAAACTTAGTTTGAACACGAGCGATTTTTATACGTACGACTTTCACTATCTCCCTTCTTTCACTAGATTGCCTAATCACCATTCACTAGTGCCAGACATCACCCCTTATACCCCTAATATGTTGATCTAATTAAGGATTTATATTTATATTAAATTTGGTATACTAATGATTTATAAAAAAAAAGAAGTAGTTAAATATATTTGAAAACAAAAAATTAATGATTACATAATATATGACTTTGTTTATAAAATTCCGTTTTTTTTTTGGCCCGCCAGAAATTTGTGAAATACCAAATTGGCCCGCCCAGGAAAAACTTTGGGAATCCCTGGTGTAGACGAACAAGTAAATAAATTATATTGAAATCTTCACAAAAGTTCTTCACAAACGTATCATTTATTCTTAAAAACTGAAATAATTTCATATTTATATATTACCTGGTAATATATTAATAAATGTTAAAAAGGTTTTCAATTTATTGATTAAATTTGTTTTTTTTTATTAATTTCGTGTTATTGGTATACCTGGTGTCTGTCAACAGTGATAAATGTCAAAAACATCTGTATGTAGTGAAAGGTCATTGACAAATATCTGATTTGAGTAATTGAAATCCCTTGTTGTATGTTATTTTGTTGCAATAAAAGAAAGGTATTTTTGCTTTCGCTCAAATCAACGTGAAAAGGGATAGATAATTAAAATGAGCTTCCTTTTGTAAGTACAACCAAAAATCAATTGCATCAATTTTGTCACCAGGTTAAAAATAGATTCTGTCTATATATTACCTGATATTTTATAAATTTTTATAATGATTCATTATTTCGACATTTGAGAACAATTTCAAGAATACAAATAGCATTAAATACTAGAAAACAAAACAATTCAAGTAATACTTTTGTGTTACTCAAAGTGTTTTGCAAATATATATCAAAATCAAGTTTTCCTTTAGTTCAATTTACAATTTGGTTATTAATTAAAAATGATTTTTATTATGTAGTGGAAGCCGTTCTTCAAAAACTTTTAAACCAAAGAAAAATATTCCTGAAGGAACTCACCAGTATGAGTTGATGAAACATGCAGCTGCCACCCTTGGCTCAGGAAACTTACGTTTAGCTGTCATGCTGCCAGAAGGAGAGGATCTCAATGAATGGGTCGCTGTTAACAGTAATAAACAAACTACACAAAACATCTAAAAAAATAATTTCTTGTTTTAATTCATAGCTGTGGATTTTTTCAATCAAATCAACATGTTGTACGGCACAATTACAGAATTTTGTACTGAAGAAAGTTGCCCGATAATGTCTGCTGGGCCGAAATATGAATACCACTGGGCAGACGGGCATACTGTCAAGAAGCCTATTAAATGTTCTGCACCAAAATATATTGATTATCTAATGACCTGGGTGCAAGATCAATTGGATGATGAAACTCTTTTCCCCTCTAAAATAGGTAATATATTGATTATTTAAAAAATCTAGATAAAATAGATAAATTAAGCATTAAGCTAAATAAGCAAGATTCATGACTATATGGATTTTGTTTAATTTTTGATCCAAGATTTAACATGATGTATTGCAATCAGAATTTTAAAGACATCAAGACTATCAAAATACAGTGGTACCTCGATTTGAGTTGAATTTGTTAGTTTCATTTGTTCCATAATGGAATTTTTATTTAAGTTTTATTTATTATTTATTTATTAAAGTTTTTAATTAAAGGAAACGCATATAAATATGGAATATTGTATATATATATATATATATATATATATATATATATATATATATATATAATCAGTAACCTTGTGTACCCTAAGGTGTAAGGTATTACATTTCATATCCTAATTCCTAGATTTAATCTTTACAATACATTATATACACTTTACAATACATTTCTTTCACTATATATGAACTTTTTCCACTCCCTTTTTCCTTTTGCCATTTTTGATGCTTGAACCATTGTGAGTCCTCTGTCCTCTACTATTTTCTCTATGTTACGATTCCATGTTGTCTTTGGTCTTCCTCTACTTTTCTTTTTTTGACCTTTAGCTTCCCATATTCTCTTGACTGGTCTTTTGTCCTCCATTCGCTTGAGGTGTCCATACCATCTCAGTTGGCAGTTCTCGATTCGCTTTGCTACTGGTTGCACATTTAACTGTTCTCTGATGGTGTCATTTCTTATGCGATCTCACCTTGTGACTCCTAACACTCTTCTTAGGTATTTCATCTCTATACTTTGGATCTTGCTCTTTAGTCTCTTCGTTAACACCCAGCTTTCGCAGCCAAATGTAAGTATAGGTACGAATACAGCTCTGTATATACTCATTTTTGCTTTTAGCGAAACTTCTTTCTTTCCCAGGAAACTATTTCTGAGGCTGTGGTACACCCTTGCTGAACTCTCTATTCTATCATTAATTTCTATTTCATGGTGTCCCTTGCTATCTAGACGTACCCCAGATATTTAAAGGTGTCAACTTGTTCTAATACCTTTCCATTTAGCTCAATGTTTACTTTTGTTTCTGGTTTCCCACTAACCATGATTTTTGTTTTCTCTTCGTTTATCTTGAGGTTCTTCTCTGCTAATTTCTCGTTCCATATCTCCAAGTTTCTCCTCAGTTCAACTTCATTTCTCGCGAATATAACAAGGTCATCGGCGAACGCACATTCCCTTATACGGATTGGTTCTAGGTTTCTATACCCCACACTAAATGAAGACGTTCTTTTCCTCGTTTCTTTCATTACTTCGTCCATAACTAGGTTGAATAAAGTTGGACTAAAAACGCCTCCTTGCCGTACACCCTCGTTTACCGTAAACTCGCGTGATTGCATGTTGTCTGTTCTAACAATATTTCTACTATTTTTGTACATGCCCATTATTGCTCTTATTAGTTTTAGGTTAATTTTCCTTTTGATCAGGGTTTCTTCTATAATTGATCTTGATATTCTGTCGAATGCCTTTTCCAGGTCAAGGAATGCTTGATATATTTCATCGTCTGTATTGCTTATTCGTTCCATCATCTGTTTAATCGTAAATATATGATCCTGTATACTTCTGCCTTTCCTGAAACCACTCTGTGACTCTTCTAGCTGTGGCTCTAGTTCCCGACTCAGTTTTGTTTCTAATATTCTCTCGTACACTTTCGATGCTATGCTTAGCAGGGTGATTCCTCGGTAGTTGTTACAGACTCTTCTGTCTCCTTTCTTATATATTGGCACAATGACCCCTATCTCCCAGTCTTTTGGTACTCTGCCTTCCTCCCAAGCCATATTGCATATCTTTGATAATAACTGATCTCCTTTTTCGCCCATATTTTTCAGCATTTCTCCTGTTATATTATCATGTCCAGCAGCCTTACCTCTTTTGAGTCTATTTATGGCATTCTTAACCTCTTCTACTTGTATGTGCTCTCTTTGTTGTTCTGTTTCTTCTATGTTGTAGGTTCTTTCAGTTCTGTCCACAATACTTTCTTTGTTCAGCAGATTTTCAAAGTATCTTCTCCATCTTTCTATTATGTCTTCTTCCTCCGTTAATATTGCTTCATGTTCATCCTTAATTTGCTTAATTACTTCATTCTTCTTCCCAGATCTTATGTTTTTCAGAGTTTTGTAAAATAGCTTTTGGTTTGTATGGAAGTCAGCTTCGATTTTTCGTCCAAACTCTTCCCAGGTTTCTCTTTTTGCTTCTAATACTATCTCTTTGACTGTGTCTCTCTGTCTTTTATAATCTTGGTAAGTGGTATTATCTCCTTTACGTAGATATATTTTCCATTTCTCTTTCTTTAGTTTAACTTCCTTTTTAACATTGTCATTCCACCAAGCCGTTTTGTTTCTATTTATTTTCGTGGTTCCACATGTTTCTTTTGCTGCGCTAATTAGGGTGTTTCTGAATGTTTCCCATGCTTCCTCCACATTACAATATTTATTAGTTCTTGTCTCATCTAACATTTCCTCAACTTTCTTTGCATAATTGTTCGCCACTTCTCTTATCATTAGTCTGCAGTTTTTTATCGTCTCCTTACTATTGTTGTTTCGCAGTTCTATTTTGTTATTATTTCCCGCTCTCTGGCAGCTTATTGTCGTTTTCGCTTTTAGTAGATAATGATCACTATTTATCTCGGATCCTCTTATAACTCTAACATCCCTTATTTCCCGCCTAGAGTTCCTATTTATGAGTACATAGTCTATTATGGATTTTTCCCCTCTGCTTGGGACCTCTCTTGTGTATTTATGGGCGTCTTTGTGTTTAAAGAATGAGTTCATTACTAATAGGTTATTTTGTACACAGAAATCAATATTTCTGTGTCCATTGTTGTTTCTCGTTTTTTCTCCAAACTGTCCTATTACATCACTTGTCCTTTCATCTTTTATGCCGACTCTACCGTTTAAGTCTCCTAGCACCACAATTTTTCCGTTGCAATTTTCCACTATTTCTGATGCTTCTTCCCAAAATTTGTCTTTAGTTTCTGCTTTATCATTTGGGCCATACAGAATTACCAGATGTAATCTGCTGTTTCTTTCTATTTCTAATTCAATTTTCATTATTCTTCCAGATATGCATTCCCATTTTTTTAAGTACTTGATTACATTTTTGTGTATTATACACCCAACTCCTCCTTTTGCTCTAACTTCATACATGACGCCGCTTAAGATCATCATATGACCTTCCTCTAGCTCTGTGACCTTTTTTCCTTTATCTTTAGTTTCTGTAATTGCTAAGATGTTTATATCTCTTTCTTTAAATTCCTCAATTAGTTCTTTTTCTTTTCCATTTAGTCCTCTAATGTTCCATGTTGCCAAATTTATTCCTCGTAAACCATTTACATGCCGTGTCGTTGCCGTATTTCCCTTATCGTTAATTTCTGTTAATCGTTTTTTGAAGTATTATCTTCTGCCTTCTTTACTAGTACTAGCCTTTCTTCATCTTCACACCATTTCCATTCTTGGTCATCAATAAATACTTTCTGGTACCCTATTTTAGTTTTCTTCCCCTTCTTCCCTTCTTCTTGGGCAGCTTTCCTAATTTTTCCTTGTATCTCTCTTTCTTTTCTTGACATATCATCATTAATGTATACTTTTCCTTCCTCATAGTTACGTAATTTATTTTTGTTTTTCATGACTTTCATTTTTTCATTTGCATTGATGAATATTGATGGTATATTGTATAAAAAGAAAATAATTGTTAAATAGTAACATTTGTATCTTTTCTTCAAAGATTATAATTTTTAGGAAATCATTGTATACATATCGTCAGCAAAGTTGACATCATTAGTATGTCTATATCTTTCTCTAAAAAACATTTCTTAAAAACAACTACTTCACAGGCAAACACCACGACTGACAATGAATTACATTAAGAAAGTTTTTGGGTTCTATATAACCCTGTAGTTTTCCAAAAAAACACAATATCCTGATCAAATACAAAATCTTCAAACTCAATAATATAAAAATAGTAATAAAATATTTACATCCAATAAACTGGTATCATTAAGTATAAAATCATAGCTGGGTAAAGCAGATTTTACGACTTGAAAATGGTGTCAGAGGTCAAGGAGAAAAGCAGAATGGAAGTGAGATTGTTTATTTGTACATTTCGGTTCTATTGTACACCACCCTCTTCCTCAAATCGTTGATATATTTGATACCCATTTAGAGTGTCTCCTCTAGTCCTGATTCCATTTCAAATTTTTTCCCACCGGAGATCCTAGTTGGGGAATTGAAGCTCCGGATAAGTATTAACTTCATGATTTTTTTCCTGGGGATATCCGTACGGATCTTTAATGCAGTAGTTTCCCGTTGAATTCTGCATTCACATGCCGTTGATCAATGTTGATTCATCCGCCTTTTGGAATTATTTCTAATCCCAAGGACAAGAGAGTGCCCTTATTCTTGCCAGCTCGTACAGGAATTTCAGGATCTGGGTGTGATTCAAGGACTGCAACTTCTCTGAGTTCAAGCAGTGGGCCCCAAGGTACATTTGTCTCTTGCAGTGCTCTGCAGTCTTTGAGCAGATGTGTTGGGGTTTCCTCTGCTGAGCCACAGAATCTGTATCAGTCATCTTCCTCTAGGCCTAGGGCCTGAAGTGTTTTCAATGTTGGCAGTCTCCCATCAGGACTCCTGTCAGAATTCTAAGTTTGTTCCTGTTTAGCTTCAAACAAGCTTTTGTTCTTTTCTGGTTAAAAGATCAGAGCATTACTTTGGATTATCTTAGCCCAAGATGTTTTTTCCTAGGTTTTCATCTATTCTTCTTCTTCAATTGCCCTGTCCCCTTCGAACATTGGCAATCATTAGCACTATCTGTGCTTTGTCGATCGCTTTTCTAAAGAGACTTCTTGTAGTCTCACCATATAGACGGAGAGCCAGGGCCAAAAAAATTGTTTCAATTTGTTAAAGCTGATTTTCTGTTCAATAGTTATAGCCGATGTGTACACAAACATGCTCCATCAGTCAAGCGTATCATAGAACAGGTGACTCAGGTGTGATATCAAAGGTGTATCATTTACCGGGCTAACAAAATAGATTTGTTAAAGCTGAAAATTGTTATACAACTTCTGTAATGTATATAAATAAAAGTTATGTTGGTCAGTCAGTCATATATTAGAACAGAGATGTATGATAAATTAAGTGCAATTCTTTTGTTAAACTTCAAAATTTCTCCGAGGGTGCATAATTATGTATTAAACATAAAAAAATGTGTCAGTCATGTGTTCAGTCGAACAACGCCCGTCAGTCAGGTGAAAAAGGTAAAGGTATTCCGCGCGCGCCGTTTGAGTTTCAGGCTGCGTATCGGGCTATATCTTTCGGGCTAGTTTTGCTTTTTTATTTTAACAATCACAAAACGTTATTTGATGTTATAATTTGTGGTTATATAAATAATTAACTTTTTATCGCATTGACAAACCATTTATTTACTTATTTATTTGCTACGTTATATATATATATATATATATATATATATATATATATATATATATATATTAGTATCAAAAGTATAAAAAATTCTGGATTTAGAAAAACGTATCTGTTATGTACAATGTAACAACAACCAAAATCATCTTGTTTAATCAGTTTCCTCATAATCTAACTCGCCCTCTGTATTATCTAATTCTTCAGTCTCACTCTCATCACCAGAAATATCCAGTTGTGATAATTCTGAATTCGTTTCCGATTGATTACACAGGCCGACATGATTTTTGGTGTTTTGAATTTGATAAGTGTCCTTAGCTAATACGGGTACGTTGATTCTGAATGTGAATTTGGTTTGAGCCCGTCACGTCAAGATTTTTCACAAAATTAGAAAATCCTTGTGAGATATTTTGTAATAGAGCATAGAAGTACCTTATTCATATTTCCTAAATTGCATTAAAATTATTTCTTTAAAATACTTGATACATCGATAGAAAATATTTTAGTATAATATTATGTTTATTTCATTTGGATGACAACACTGTTCCATTTTCGCATCTGTCAAGGTCAACTTGATAGCATTAGCAGTTGTTTACGAAATTGTTAGTTACCGTCAGTTGTTTGTATTATCGAGTTGTGCTTTATTTTCTGAGTGTTGAGTGCGTCAAAATGTCATCAAGAAAGTGCAAAAACAGTCCTAATATATTTTGTTACGTGTGTGGTGATTTAACGATAGCAAAGCATCAACGAAACATAACAGAATTTATCAAGAAAGCTTATCACGCTTACTTCAGTGTAAAGCTTGGTGATCAGGACCAAACTTGGGCTCCACACAAAGTGTGCTTTTAGTGTGTCGAGCTACTGAGAAAATGGACAAAAGGTACACGTAGCTCTTTACCCTTTGGCATTCCTATGGTATGGAGAGAACAAAAAACAACCATGGAAGTGACTGTTACTTTTGCTCCTGCGATGTCAAGGGTTTCAATTCGAAAAATAAACATACTATTCAGTATCCTGATTTACCCTCTGCTAAACGACCTGTACCTCATGGACCAGGAATTCCCATTCCTCCACCTTTTATTCACACCATCCAACAGCAATCATCAAATGAAAGTTCAAACGAAAAAACTGATGAAGACGAATTCAATCCTGGTATAGACCAACCTCAACAGTTTATCCAAGCTGAACTAAATGACTTAGTGAGAGACTTGGGCCTATCGAAGGATGCTGCACAAATCTTAGGATCACAACTGAAAGACAAAAATCTGTTGGCTCCAGGAACCACATTTTCGTAGTATAGGCATCGCGAAAAAGAGTTCGCGGAATATTTCTCTCAAGAAGGTTCACTGGTGTATTGTAATAATATTCCTGAAGTAGTCATGAAACTGGGAGCTGATAATTACGATTCCAAATAATGGAGGTTATTTATTGATTTTTCTAAGAGAAGTCTGAAGGGTGTCTTGTTGCACAATGGTAATAAATACTTATGCCTCGGTGCCTGTTACTCACTCCGTGCATCTCAAAGAAACGTATGAGAATCTTGAGCTGTTGCTAAATACAATAAAGTATAGCGAATATCATTTGCAACTCTGTGGAGACCTCAAAATAATATCCATGCTTCTGGGTCAGCAGTCTCAGATTCTTTGTGAATCCATGTTTTTTGTGCGAGTGGGACAGTCGAGCAAGAAATTTACATTGCGTTAAGAAAGAATGGCCACTCACAGAAAGACTTGTACCGGGACAAAAAAATGTGCTGTGTGATGCATTAGTTGACCCAAAATTAGTTCTTTTGCCTCCCTTTCACATAAAGTTAGGACTGAATCAGTTTGTCAAAGCTTTAAATAAACAAGGTGACTGCTTTAAATACCTGTGCGACAAATTTCATGCACTTTCTGAAGCTAAACTTAAAGAAGGAATTTTTGTAGGCCCTCAAATTCGAACCTTAAAATCGGATAGATTGTTCCAGAATACAATGACCCAGGATGAATCTGAAGCATGGAGTTCTTTCGTAGAAGTCATAGACGGTTTCCTTGGAAACAACAAGTATCTAAACTACAAAGAAATTGTAGCCAACATGGTCGAAAATTATAAAAAACTGGGATGCAATATGAGCGTCAAACTTCATTTTCTGGATTCCCACGTTGACTCTTTTGACCGAAAATCTTGGAGCTGTCAGCGAGGAACAGGGAGAGAGGTTCCATCAAGACATAAAGGAGATGGAGAGACGTTGCCAAGGAAGATGGGATATTAGAATGATGGCTGATTACTGCTGGACCTTGAAGAGGGACTCGCTCACAAAAATTCACAAAAAGAAAACTACAAAACGCAGTTTTGAGGGAAAAAGAGAACGATTTTATTAAAAAAAACCCAACGATTGTCTAACGTAGATTATACTGCATTATTTTTTTAATGAATAACTCAATTTTGCAGTGTAATTTTCTATTAAATATAGTTTCAATAAATATTTTCTCAATATTTCTGGCAGTTTCTATGAAAAATTTCAAACACACTTTTCCTGAAAACCTGACGTGCTGGAAAAAAACTAAGCACAGATTCGTGATCAGCACACCCCATTTACTATAGGACGCCTATTAAACTTTTAACACTTTTTCATGAAAACAAAACTGTGGGCCTGTGTTATCTGAATAATAAATTAAACTCATATAATTTCAATTCTAGAATTGACTCATCAATTGATTAATATTATTTACATACCAGAATTATCTTGTACCGGTTGAATCACGACGTCGTTTATTAGCTGGGGTAACTGATCACCTTCGAACCAATCAAAGTCATAAGAATTATCAATTATTTTCCAGCCATTATATATCGGTGACAATGTCGTCGTTATTTTGCAATGCGCATTACGCCAAATGTTGCTGATGTAAGCTGCTCCTAAAAATTGATTCATTAATTCAGCCTTACAAGGCGGCATACTTGATCCATCGACATTTTTGACTTTGAATTGGAAGGAATCATTAACATTGTTTGAACTGTTGTAGGTTTTGGAACACATCAGTAGTCGTGCCTCGTTGACAGATTTTAATTTCTTGAATCTATACAGAGTACAAACAAATTGTTGATTTTTTTTCAAATACAGTACATTTGTTGTTCTCCGCAATATAAGCAAGATCAGCAAAGGAATTTTGGAAGTCCAAGGTCTATCTGAGTAATTGCAGTGGTTTTTTTTGCCTCTCCTATAAAAAGCAGGATTGAAATTGCACCCAGTGAAGGCATGGAATCGTGGCAGTACATTACACAGAGGTTGACCTAATTCTTCAGCTAATTTCGTTACATTTATAAACCTGTGATGGTTTCCAGTCCCAACTTCCATCCAAATCTTTGATGAACTAAGTAAATTTTCCATTTTTCCCAACATTATAACGAGGATGCCGTGTCTGAACATCTTATGAGAATGTTTGAGTCAGTTAGAATGTTGCAAACATGGAAAATAATTTTCGTATCTGCCTTCTCGTGTGTTGTGCAGCTAAAATCTTCCATGACAGTTTTAACGATTTTCATATCAATAACTTCATATTGATATCATTTATCAAAATTAATTTGAACTGTTTTTATGTCCTAAGTATGGTGCTAATTCATTATTATCCCAATGATCAATAATGAATTTAACAAAGGCTTCTTTGAATTTCAAATTGCGGAGTTTAGAAAAATCTGTGGTTCGTTTCTGCTCAGGCCCGGAGATATTGAAGTCTCGTTTGTCCGACGTATCTCTTAGAGCAGGGGTCTCCAAACTACGGCCCGAGGGCCACATCCGGCCCGCGGACAGATTTTGTCCGGCCCGCGGAGAGCTAGCATACTTGAAAACTCCTTTTAGAGAACATATTTTTTATAGCAAATTAAATTTAGTTTACTGAAGTATTCTAATTTTATGTTGAATAATTATTAATATGACATCTACATTGATATGGTCATGGGCTAACTACTAATAACATTGTTGTAGGCTTATTGTTTTTGTTTTTGTGATAAGTTGGATAAAGAAACACAGAATTGTAATGAGTAAAGACATGTATAATATGCAGAAAATTTAACTTCAGTATATAATAACTAACAAATTATTGAAATGAATCCAACTAACATTTTATACATTTTAAATAAAAACATAACTTATAACAAGCATAATGACATATGAAATACTAATGAGATTTATGTAATTGAGATTTTCCACTGACAATAGTTTGTAGTTGTGGACTAATTTTACTTGTAACAATTATTTCAAGAGATTTAAGATGCTCATCAGTTAATTTAGATCTGTAAACATTTTTTGTGTACTTCATTTTGGAGAAGGTCTTCTCACACAAATAAGTAGTACCAAAAACAGAAAACAGCCCACGAGCAAATTTATGCAAATTATCAAATTGTGTCAGTGGAAGACTCTTATAAAATTCCAACAAAGATGAGTTTTGATATTTGTTCTTAATTATATCACTGCACTGTAGATCAATCATTTCCATTTGAAGTTCCGGGGCTAGAGTTTCAATGTCAGTATCAAAAGGATTCTGAAAAATCTTAATTTGATTCGCAATGGCATCAAAGTCCAAGAAACGAGTCCGAGAAACGAGAATCAAAATTTATTTTCAAAGCACTCAAAGTTTCGATTGCAAAATCGATAGGAAACTCAGTCTCAGTGGTGTGGCTGAATATTTCACATGTTTTAAAATGTGAAAAACACTTACTTCGTAGTTGTGATTGAAACAGTATCAATTTCTTCCGGAATGATTAGTGTATAAATCAGGAAGATGCTGGTTTTCTCCTTGTAATCTCAAATTCAGTTCGTTCACATGTTTTGTCAAATCAACATAGAATGCTAACTTCCACAGCCATGCGTTGTTTTGTAATTCAGTAAGAGGGCGATGCTTTTCATTAAAAAAAAAATTCGATCACTGCTCGAAGTTCAAAAAAGCGCTGAAGGACTTTCCCACAACTAAGCCAACGTACGGCAGTATGATAAGGTAAGTCATTTTCTCCAATCTCTTCAATAAATTGTCGGAATTATCGGTAATTCAGCCCAAAAGATCTGATAAAATTAACAGTTGATTTGACTGGTTTCAGAACTTCAGACATATCCAAACATTTTCCGCACAAAGACTGTTGATGAATGATACAATGTAAGACTAATGGTTTTGAACCACCGTCATTTTCTACAGCTTTTGACACAAGAGCGACTCACACTCCTTTATCTTTCCCACTCATGTTTTTGCCTCCATCAGTTGTAATACATTTCAAGTTTTTCCATCGAAGGTTCTTTTGATTAATGGCCATTTCAACTCCTTTAAAAATATCTGTACCAGTAGTTGTGCCATGAATACTATACATATCAAGAAGTTCTTCATGCACTTCATAGCTATTATCTACTCCTCGAATATAAATCAACACCTGAGCAGTATCTGACACATCCGTTGACTCATCCAAGGCCAAAGAAAACCACTCAACATGTCCATTTTTGTCGAACAGTTGAGGGGATATATTTTCAGCGATGTTTTCTACCCTTCGAACCACAGTGTTTGCTGACATACTGACAGTTTTTAATAAATTTACCTTTTCAGGGCACATTTCTACGGCTACTGCAATTATGCATTCTTTGATCATTTCTCCATTGGTGAATGGTTTTCCACGTTTTGCAATTTCAAGAGCCACACGACAGCTGGCACGAGTTGCAGCCTCTTGTTCAGTTTTGAGTTTTGTAAATGAAGATTGCTGCGATTTCAAGCCGCGCTTCATAGCTTCGAATTTTTCTGTCCGCAAACTTCCTGTATATTTTGAGTAATTTTGAAAATGTTTTGTTTCATAATGACGTTTAATGTTATATTCCTTGAGAACGGCTATGCTTTCATTGCAAATCAAACATAGCGCCTTGTTACTGGACTCAATTACGAAATACTGAATGTTCCACTGACCTTTGAATTTTCTGCATTCACTATCAATTTTTCGCTTCTTTTCCATACTACTAAATCACACATAAAAGCAACAATTCAAATCAAAATACTGTTACAAAGATGTCTTAAACTTAAACACGCACAAACACGTTTTAAGGAGGTACGCACTATTTTATTTCACAACAGTGTCATAGGAACTGACTTGTGGTTGCGCCACTAGCCTTCTTATATTTTCCAATTACTGCCATCTAGAAGTGAGTGGAAGAGACCAGAACTTTCTCGAACAAACGAGATTATTCTGTACGTGCTATTAGCGCCATCTGTTAGCGATAGAAGGTACTACCTATTTCCGCTTGTGTCCACCAGATGCCGTGTCACGTTACTCCTCATGGCTCGTACTCTGCGACTAATCTAGAAATTACAGATAATAACAGGAAAATTAATAATATGCAGTGTTGGCGTTTTGCGGACTTTAGTCCGATTTGCAGCCTTTTTTAAACGTTGCGTACTTTTTGGGACTTTTTTTTCATCAGTGGACTATTTCGCTTTTTACCACCGGCAACAATGATAATATGGTTTTGGCCCTCGGAACTTACTGGAGTAATCAGTATGGCCCTAAGGCTGGAAAGTTTGGAGACCCCTGTCTTAGAGCATATTCGCAATCCTTAATAGACGGCGAAGAATATTTATTAAAAATTATTGCAATATTTTGTGCATCGAATTTAACGATGCTTTGCAATAATTTCTTAGAAATGTTCCCAAAAGTTACCGGAACGTCCTTCATTGAATGTAGAAAAAAAATCCATCAATTAGAAGTATGTCAGGTGGTGCGCTATCTATTGTGACCTCTAAACTCTTCATGATGATGATGATTTATCGGTTTTACAGTGTGTCCCGTCCAAATGACACAATGAAAAAGGCACAGGAGTCAACGGATATGATAAAACTTTTCGTAGGTCGATGTTTTGTTCGACAGAAACAGCAAGAAGTCTGCCGAAGAGATCGCGTTGCATCCTTACCTCTTAAATCTTGCCATTTACAGTAACCTGCTTCTTCTTTAAAGAATCTGTGAATGTTACAATTTTAAATCTGAATCCACGATTTTTTGTACTTTTGCATAATAATATCGCATGAAACGTAGAAAATAAATAAATAAATAAATGGTTTGTCAATGCGAAAAAATGTAAATTATTTATATAACCACAAATTATAACATCAAATAACGTTTTCTGATTGTTAAAATAAAAAAACAAAACTTAGATATAGCTAAATACGCAGCCTGAAACTCAAATGGCGCGTGCGGAATACCGGCGTTGTTCGACTGAACACATGACTGACATATTTTGAAGTTTAACAAAGGAGTTGCACTTGATTTATTTATCATACATCTATTTGGACCGACTGACCAGCTCTGTTCTAATATATGACTGACTGACCAACATAACTTTTATTTATATACATTACAGAAGTTGTATAACAATTTTCAGCTTTAACAAATCTATTTTGTTAGCCCGGTAAATGATACACCTTTGATATCGCACCTGAGTCACCTGCTCTATGATACGCTTGACTGACCGGAGCATGTTTGTGTACACATCGCCTATAACTATTGAACAGAAAATCAGATTTAATAAATTGAAACAATTTTTTTGGCCCTGGCTCTTAGACTAACGATATTCATCGACTCCCGGGTCGTCTTCTGCCTTCGATCCTTCCTTTTACTATTAATTCGAGAAGTCTGTATTTTTCGTTTCTGAGAATGAGTCCAAAGTATTCCAACTTTCGTCTTTTAAGTGTGCGCATGACTTCGAGATCTTTTGACATTCTTGTAAGCACATCCACATTGCGCACTCTGTCCATCCACGATATTCTCGACATTCGTCGATACGTCCACGTTTCGAAAGCTTCCAGTTTTTTTTGCACATGACGTCTGTTAGAGTCCACGCCTCGATTCCATAAAAGAGAATACTGAAAACGTAACAACGTAGTACTCGAATTCGAACGGAGAGTGACAGAATTCGGCAACACAACACGGACTTCATTTTTACAAATGATGCTCTGGCTTGTTCAATTCAGGCACAAAAACCTCCTGCATATTATCCTAGTTTTCGTTGACCTGGCATCCGAGATATTTGTATGACTGAACGCGTTCGATTTGTTGGTTCTGTACCTGTAGAACACCTCCTCCAACCTAATTCTTAGTAATGATTATCCATTTGGTTTTTAAATTTAATTCAAATTCTGTACTATGGGTTGCCACCTGGTCAAATAAAATCTGAAGACCCTCCTACGAGTCTGCGATTATAACGGTGTCGTCAGTGTACCTAAGGTTATTTATGTTTACGCCATTAATGGAAAATCCTTCCAGGGCATCTTCGAATATTTTGTTTGAGCAAATCTTAAAAAGTAATGGTGGAAGGATGCAATCCTGTCGGACACCCCTTTTGATTCGAATTTCGCCTGACATCTGTTGATACCTTAATTTGTGCAGTTTGGTTCCAGTAAAGATTTGCAATTATTTTGAGATCTCTATCGTCCAGGCCTACGCCTTTAAGGATTTTCATAAGGTTTTCATGCTGCACCCTGTCAAAAGCCTTTTCGTAGTCAATGAAACAGGCATAAACCGGAACAGAGACGTCCCTGCACCTCTGAACCAACATTTGGATACTAAACAGGGCCTCTCTTGTGAAGAATCCGTAACGAAAACCGAACTGAGATTCGCCCATAAAGGACTCGCATTTTGCATATATTCTCTTGTGGATGATCTTAAGAAAAGAAAATCTTAAGAAAGTGACTCATCAAGCCGATAATCGCTACATCTTTTCGCCGTGCTCTTCTTTGGAAACGTTTTAAATGTTTATTGAAGCCAGTCGGAAGGAATGATGGCCGATCGGTAGACCATATTAAAAAGCTTCACTATCACGTTTAGTGACTCCTCATTCTTTAAGATTTTAATGACTTCCAAGTAAATTCCATCTGGACTTGCAGCTTTTCTATTTTTTGATAACGAGACTGCATGTTGGACTTCTTCCTTAGTTATATCAAGCTGTATATTGTTCAGGAGTGTCCGATCTTTCATCATGAAAAAGGTTTTTGATATAGCTACACCACTGTTCTACTTGTTAACGTCAAGAATTATTTTATCTTCACTGTCCAAGAGAATGCCAGTTTGTCGAGGTTTGTATACACCAGCCTGTGCCTTAATTTTCTTATGTATATTAAAAGTGTCATATTTAGCCTCCAGACCTTCGATTTCGCGATATTGCTCGTTAAGCCAATTTTCTTTGGAAATCATGCAAATGTGGATAGGAGTTCCAGACGTTTCAAATTTTTGTATTTATCATGTTACCATGGGGAGATGAGAAGACTATACAGTTTATTCATTTGTACAGAGAATATGAATGTCTTTGGAAGCCGAGTAGTTCTCTTTGTAAAAGTAAAATAGCCCGTTCATCCCCTAAAATAGCACACATTCTACTGCTAGTAGCAATATGATACTCTTTACTTCACTTCGAATGTTTTGAATTGCAAAAATGCATCAGTCTCACACGTAGTCTCGTGAACACCTCCTCTTTACGTCCCTCTAAGGGATTTTGCCGCCGCCGCAACCCTTTTCCTGTCCTCTGCGGCTCTTCTCCAGTTGTTGATATCCAGCGTTTTTAAATCTGCATCCACGCCGTCTCTCCATCTCAGTCGTGGGCGTCCTGCCGGTCTTCTGGCCTCTGGTCTCGCATGTGGGACCTCCTTGATGTTTCTGTTACTCTGCCTGCGCTGTACATGTCCGAGTCATCTTATTCTCATTGGCTTTTTCCAACTATCGTTTGCCCCTTTATCAGCTCCTCCAGTTCGAAATTCGTTTTTACACATCTGCTGTTCGTACGTGGCCGTATATCGTTCTCTGAACCGTTTTTTCTGTTCGCAGCTTCTGCTCTTGGTCTTGGATTAGCGTCCAGCATCACAGTCGTATGTTATCACTGACCACACTAGGGACTTATAAAGTTTAAGTTTCGCAGTCAGTAGTGTGCTAGATTTCAGTAGGAATTTGAGGCCGGTTGTTGTTTTATTGTCCTGGTTGATTCTACTTCTTATTTCCATTTCTATATTGTTTTTTTTTATCTATGTTAGTGCCCAGGTATTTGAAATTGTTTTCGAAATTTCTGAACTCTATCGCTATATTCCGTTTATTTCTTCCCCTTGTTGTAAGGTGACCAGATTTTTTAAACGCGAAAGCAGTACATAAGCTATTTGAGATATGGGGACTTTTAAAATAGCGGACTAGGCGAATTTTTGAAAACTTTCAAGGTCAAACGTACTAGAATTGAAAATTCACTTGTTGTTCACAAAGTTCACAAAGCATTCACTGTTAACCTAATTTTGCAAGAAAAATGGACAGTAGCTAGCCACTACCTTTACCTATTTCCAGATTATTTCAATGCGAAAGCAATAGATTGGATGAGGTGGATGGAGGGGTAATGGTTATGCATGTGCTTTAAAAGTTGAATGATCTTCGCGGGCCGCATAAAATGTCGGCGCGGGCCGCATGAGGCCCGTGAGCTGCCATTTGCACAGGCCTGCTGCACTAATCTGACTATTATGTTTATCACTCTTGCACTGTTTTGTTATTGCTGCTTTGCCACTATTAGCAATACTGAATTGTGAGCAAAATGTTCGCTTTGGAAATGCATAAAATCACAGTTATAATTATTTATTTTTACAATATTATGCAAAGCAGTACAAGCAGTATATCTTAGAGAAAGGCAGTACAAATGCAGTGCCTAAAAATTGGACAGTACAAACTATCTCAAAGAAGTACTGTACTGGCTAAAGCAGTACGCCTGGTCACCTTAATGTTGTCACCATTACTTTTGTTTTTCCTTCGTTCAGCCCTATTTGAATAGACTTTTTTACGGTTAGTTAAACGCATGCGCGTCCGCCATCTATAAATGCCGGGGATATGAAAGTTTCAGGCTAATTTTGTTATTTTCAGTGGTTATACGTTAAAAAGTGCCCGATAAACATGGCGGAAATTGACGTATGCGCACAAAAAAAATCAACTATGGAAAGGTCTAACATGTTAAATGTTGCATTCACCACTTGTATACTTCTTCCCAGTATACCGATATCATCTGCATATGTTGGATCTGTTCCGATTTTCAGATCAAGTTGCCTTTCGTTTGTACTGCGCTATTTCTTATTGTATATTCCAGGGCCAGGTTGAAAGGGATTGGTGATAGTCCGTCGCCTTGTGAAGTCCTGTTGTTTTGCGGACTTGTTGTGAGATCGCCCCTTCAATTCTTACCTGACTCTTTGCATTTTGGGTGGTGACTTCAATCATTCTTCGGAGTTTTGGTGGTATACCAAGGTATTGTAGGGCATACCAGAGAGTGTTTCGTTCCACGGAGTCGTATGCCTGTTTGAAATCAATATACGATTGGTATACCCGCACATCTGTCGTCGATCTGTTGGGTCTGAATTAGAGATGAGTATAGGACGAGTTTCTGGTCCCAGATCCTAACCCGTGGGACGTATCCCTGTCACTGTCCCATCACATTTTCGTCCCACTGTCCCATCCCACAAACGTAAAATTTTCGTCCCATCCCATCCCGGTCGCGCGACCCGTCTCATTCATTCCATTTTTCCCATACAGCAGACTTTCTTTTCGGTTTTTCGACAATGAGTAATTCTTTTTCGCCGCAAACGGATCGGAAGATTTTTCAGGAACTACATCGTTATCCCAGAGATCTCCTGAGCTGGAGATGTATTAAAATTTTGTCGTTCCATCCCATCCCACGCCACGTTCATACCACTCATCCCATACCATCGGACGATGGGATGGGATGGGATTGGATGGGATGGGATGGGATGGGATGGGATGGGATGGGATGGGATGGGATGGGATGGGATGGGATGGGATGGGATGGGATGGGATGGGATGGGATGGGATGGGATGGGATGGGATGGGATGGGATGGGATGGGATGGGATGGGATGGGATGCGATGGGATGGGATGGGACGGGACGGGATGGGATGGGACGATGGGATCCCATGCTCATCTCTAGTCTCTAGTCGGTATGCTGTTGAGTCTGAATCCGTATGTTTTGTATGCTGTATTTTGAAGCGATATTCCTCTGCAGTTTTCGCATTTTGTCCTATCTCCCTTTTTGTGGATATGTATTATGATGGCTGTATCCCATTCCTTCAGCATTCTTTCCTTTCTCCAGATTTTTAGGAGTAATTGGTATATTTATGTTGTTAATTTCTCAGTGCCTACTTTATAGAGTTCGTTTGGGATATTATCTGTGCCTGCATTTTAATTTTTCAGCTTATTAATCGATTTTTCTACTTCTTCACTTGTAATTTCTGGTTCACTGGGTGTCTGCTGTATATATTGACTTCTGTTGGAGTTCTTCCGTTCTCTTTGGTTGGTTTAGTATACCTTGAAAATATTCCGCCCATATTTGTAGTCTTTGTTGGATCCAAACATAACCTTCTTCTGAGCGTATTGCTGTGGATCTGGTTTGGGACGGTCTGCGTGCCCGGTTGACCTCTCGAAAGAAGTTTCTG
Source organism: Phosphuga atrata (assembly GCA_944588485.1). NCBI lineage: Eukaryota > Metazoa > Arthropoda > Insecta > Coleoptera > Silphidae > Phosphuga > Phosphuga atrata. Next base: position 11,781,033 of record OX155895.1, on the reverse strand, counting down.
ACCTCGTTCTGTTGGTTACTCTCCGCTATTCTTTGTCTCATGTATCTTCGCTTTTTCTCCCTGCATATCCTTTCTGCTGCTTTTCTTGCTCGCTGGAACTCTAATTATTTTGCTCCGTTGCAGACGATGTTTGTTACTTCAGGGTGAAGTAAGCCTACTAGTGGATTGTATTAATACACAGATAGTTTATTTTATTCGTTTATTAATTCTATGCACTAATATTGGTTAGAATATTCTCTACTCTATCGCTGAATACACACTCACTTTCTATCTATCTCAATAGTTACCAGGAAAGCTTAACTGCAAGGGTGGAAATAGTGGGGGTTACTTAACCCCCGCCGGTGAGAGAAATATGAATACTTAACAGACAACTCTCTCTTTTTGCCTTCTCTCTCTCTCTCTACATGCTTTCTCGCATTTCTTCGTCGTACCACGATTTATTCCTAGTGGGTCTTATGAAACCTATTGTCTCGTGAATTGACACAAAGTGTATACGTCTTGCAAATACAGGTATGCTAGGACTCAAATTGCAGGCAAGTTTAACTTGGAAATGTATCCGCAATGTGCCAATTACGTCTACATGCCAGTAACTAGTATGCACGCTACTGTTCCGTTTTACAGGGCATGTGTATTTACAGACATTTACACATGAGGAAAATTATTTTGCTGTACCTTGTATAATATTATTATCTTAAGATTTTGAACCTAAGTACGCTTAAAAAATAGTTGTTGGGTTTTAAAAGGTTCGTAATTTGAATTTTTGCTCGCAACTCGAAGCAAAAAATTCGACTCGTATCTCGAAAAATTCGTAAGTCGAAGTACCACTGTACACGGATAAAAACCTTTTATTTATATATTTCCAAAGTAAATTATTTTGTTATTATTTTAGGCATACCTTTTCCAAAGAACTTCCTACTGAATGCGAAAACTATTTTAAAAAGGCTGTTTCGTGTCTACGCACATATCTACCATCAACATTTCAGCGAAGTTGTGCAACTTGGAGAAGAGGCCCACCTTAATACCTCCTTTAAACATTTTATATTTTTCGTTCAGGTAAATAAAATCATTGATTATTTATCATTAATTACTGGTAACATAACAAAGAGATGACATTTTAAAGTTTGTCCCAAAAAAATTAATATCCAAATTTATGTGTTAAAAATTGTCCTGCACTGTTATACACTGCCGAGTATAAAACTGGGTCACTCCGTAATTTGAAGTTATTTTAGAAATACTTAGCTTCTTACGTGTTTTTTCTTTTCTTTTGTAACAGTTTACTAACTGATTGCTTGAATAAAAAAAAGTTTTGGTTCTTCAAAGTTTATTGAAAGTAATGAAAATGAACATTTTTAATTTGATATGCTAAGTAATGAAAATGAACAAGTTCTTTGATATGCTTTTGTTGAAACAAAAGAAAGTTTAATGACTGTATGGTTTTTATTTTGTGTTGTCATCTGTCTGTTTCAAATTGTTTGTGTATTGTTGTCATTGTTAGTGTTTTGCAGTGAACATAAATCCTGTTGCGGCACGAATTGTGGCGGCTTTAGAAAACGGCCGCGGTCAGCGAGTAACTTTGGTGTAAGTCTCTCGTGTGTACAACGAGTATGGCGGCGGTACGAAGGGACTGGTCTGCTCGGCACTTGACATTTAGAACGAAATTTCGCCGAACTGGACTTTACGCTTACGTTTCCTCTGCATGTCATATGCATAGCTATTATGAACTTTCGACTCATAACGATCAAAGGTACAGGTACTGGGTTTCCTTAAGTGTTCTAGGTATGTTACCAAAGACTGATACAGTTCAACGATCTGGTACTCAGGTCGATGTTAACAGATTGGAGAGATTTTTTTTCTTTATTGAACGTTTCTAGAGAAGTGACAAAAAGCAGGTTTCCATCGAGTTTAATGAATTCAGGAGACCTGAAGCCTCAGAGCGCGTAGATGGTTTTTCATTTGCATCATTGGCAATTATCTGATGAGCTGCCACGATTTCATCCCAGGAGCAACATTGACTTCCGCAGGCGTCAGCTCGAGCAGACCATCTTGTCTGACAAAGATTCTTCACGACTGTTGAATTTGACTTCAGTTTCGACAGCAAAATTTTCCATTTGTGTGTTGATGCCGAAAAAAATATACGACTGTAAAATTCCGAAGAAGATACAGCAGCTTGACAAAACTCGGCCAAACAGGATCCAACAAGATTCAGTGAGTGGGCCGAACAGGGAACGAAATCTATTAGAGGGTTCACTTGTTTTATTCGCGGTAGAAAACCAGAATATACACCCTACATATTGGTACCATTATCGTAATGCCCCCGGCAATCGGCGATATCCAAGTCGTGTTTTTTCAATGTCTCTAGGACGACTTTAGGCAGGTCTTCCTTCCGCTTTATAGCCATAATTTGGAATGAATTTCAAAAATCGTTCGACAGGACATCCGTCTTCAGAGACATATCTCATTATGAAAGAAAGTGGATCTACATGAGAAATGTCCGGAGTAGAGTCCACAGAGATAGAGAAATATTTGGCAAGTTTTATCTCAGTCACGATTGTATTTATTACCTTTTCTGACATTATATTGAACATCTCATCGCATATTTTTGACCAAAGATATGATGTTGAGCCACTTCCTTTGTTACCGTGGCCCATTTTATCTTATCCCCTCCACCCGAGTTTACTCTGCTGTCTCTAGTCTTCTTAACTCTTGCATCGGCATATAAAATGGACTGCCTGCTCGTGGCCTGGCAATGCTAAGAAGCGTGGATACTGTAGGCAAGAGAGAGTGGAAACGAAGTAGGCATCTTCAGTGTCGGATCGACAGTATTAGGGCCCACCGGGCAAAGCAACAGCGCGAGCGGAGCGAGCTGCAATAAGTAGAAATTTTTTATATTTCAGGGTCACGTTTTCTCTAAGTACGTCAAAGTAACAATTTGATAGAAATTGAATTTAGCGAATTGGAGCCTCATAAAAAAAAATCAAGACACCCTATATTTTATATTTAAAAAAAGTTGTTTGATTTAATAATAAATTTATATTAAAACTCTATTGGAACGAAATTCCTTTAGGGAGGTCTCGGTAAGAGTGATTCGGCAGAAAACGTATACGCCGCGTAAGTTTCTTTCTCTTTCTATCAGTTTATATTCTCTATACCGCGCGCTCTTTCTTTCGTTATACGCCGCGTTCCTTTCTTTCGTTATATGGCGCGATGGTTTCTTTCTCTTTCTCTCAGTGTATATTTCTATACCGCACGATCAATCTTTATTTCTCTTTCTCTCGGTCTATTTTACTATAATGCGTGCTCTTTATTTCTTTCGCAGAATGACAGACGAGCGTGGTTTACAACCCTTCAAGAAAATATACAAAATACTAAAAAAAGTAAGTTAATTAAAAAAAAATGTATAATTTTGCAATTGCTAACTGTTTACACATGTTTATTGTGCATGTAATTCGAGTGATTGATATTTACTATATTTATATATGTTTGTCGTAGTCATATGGTGAAAAATAAGTAAGATTGTGTAAAACTGAGCCATGATCTGTTGGCAGTTTGAGTAGTTCATCTAATTCGTGTAGCTCATGAAATCGCCAATTTTATGAGGCACTTGTTTAACTGGAATTTACACTCACTATTTTACCTACTTACTGATTCAATGTTTAAAAAATGCCAAATTGCTGTAATTTGATACTATAAAGCAACTTGTCTTAATGAGCACTCCTATTTATAAAGAGATAAATAAAGAAACATATTTGAGATGGTTTCACGAACTAGCTAGTCGATATATATTTCAAATAGAAAACATGAACTGTCGGCAGATCATAAAATAACTCAGTTTTACACAATCTGATGGATTTCGCTATATGACTATGACATATACATTATAGTAAAATAGACAATAGTAAAATCACAAGCTCAGAATCGAAAAGAGTATCGGCAGAGAAAAAAAAGGAAAAAGAAATAAAAGGAATTATACGAAATACAGATTTAGAAAAGTAGGTTACAATTTTATAGTGTAGAACAATTGCTTACTGTTCACATGGGTTTATCGTACATGTGAATCAAGTATTTGCTTTTTTTTAATTTTGCTATAATTAAATTTAATATAGACACCTATATTGATATATTCAATATATTCTGTGTTCCGCTATAATAAGTTTGTACTTTGTAGTGAGTTTGAATATGGGGATTTAGATTGTTTATTCATATTTTCCAGAACATTCAATCAAAATATTTGCGTGCACTTTCATTATTTTAATAATAATTCAAAAAAGGAAGTTGTTCGATTCTGGTAAATGTGCGAGGAACTTCGTTCCTGACGGGGGACCCCCTGACCGTATACGTTTTTTTTATAATAAATAGCATTATAATACAGTTGTAAAGCCAAACTCCTCTATGGATCGGAAACACTACTTTTAACCAGATGCAAAATGGAATTGGAAGATTTGGAAAAGATGGGAATAATAATTCTTCAAAAAATATTAGGTCCAATCAAAAACAAAGACGGCAAGTGGGTTTTGAGACCAAATAAGGAACTTTACTCATTCTGCCCTAGAGAGAATGAAGGGGATAGATTGACAAAGAAGATCCATACGTTCTCCCAGAACAGGAAAACAGACAAAGATAATGGATGGGGAGGCAAGATAAAAAAAGACGTGCAGAAGAAGAAATGCAGATTAAACAGCAGACCTTGCTCAACAGAGATAAATTCAGACAAGAAGTCAAGAAATTCAGAGGTTTTCAGGAAGCTAAAACAAACAGAAAAACAAATGGTGTCAGATGAGAGGAAAAGAGCTCATTCTGAGAAAATGAAAGAGTGTTGGAGGAAGAGGAAGGAAAAAAGAAATAAAAAGTTATGTTGATGTGGTCCTTAGTTGGCCTGTAACAAATAAAGAAAAAAACCCATTTTAACAAATACATAAAACTATTCGTTAATCTTAAAACATGCATTTATAAGACTATTAACGATATAATTAGAAACTTATAAGCATCACAATAATGTAACAAAAAAATAAAATATTTTTCAAATAAAACAAATGGCTACTACTGGGTACTAAAAAAATGAACAAATAGAATGTAATATTTATAACAATAACTTAGCAAACTGATCTATTATTTCAACTCATTAACTACGTCTGGTTCCATATTTATTATCATAAAAGCTTCTAATAAATCTTGTTTTAATAAGGATCTTAACCTATTTTTAATAATTCTTAATTTTGAAAAAGCACGTTCATACGCAACTGTGTGCAGGATAACATTAGCAAATACTTGTAAGCAATATATAAATTGCTGTATGCCATAGAATGCATGTTGTGTTTATACAACAGTATTAAGACAAAATACATACATCCATTGCAACTATTTTTTTCATTATGATGAAGAACTTTATTTTCTTCTTCTAAATTTTATTGAATATCTGAAATACTTGAGATATCAGAGTATGATTTAGTATCAATTAAAGAATTTGAAAACGATTTTTCTTTAGTTTAGAAAAATTTTGAACAAAACTTATTGGTTCTGCTTTATTGTACCAACTGAAATGTTTTCTTTTTTAATAGCATTAACTGCATTGTTAGGTATATTTGAACCATTGATATTTGTATATCTGAATCTATAATTCGTTTAAATGTATTTGGGTCAAAATAACTAAAGCCTTTATAAATTTGTTAATTTTTTGTAAATCTAGTATCTAAACTTTGATTAATTTGATTTATAAGCACTTTATATACTTCAACCTCAAATTTTTTTGATGCGTTATTATCATGAATAGACATCTCTGAATAATCATCTACCATTTTTTCAGCAATTGTGCATCTCTTTATTTGAAATACTTTTTCAACAAAAATATTAGCATCAAATACAGCAGAATTTTTGTTTACGTTTTCAATAAATTCTTCAACTGTTTTTAGACTCCACTAATAAACCTTTCTTAAAACAGAAGGATTTATTTGTCATACTCTACCATGAAACACATATCTGCATAATATTACACATTGTTCAACTACACTTACACCTTGTGTAGAATCTATTTGAACAGACATTTTTTCAGCTTCTTTTATTTAAAAGTGCTGCAATACTTTCATCTTTGCCTCTGTAAGCAATTCCTTGTTTTTAAATAAATAATATTTATTATATCGATTATGTGAGAAACAATTAATCGGTGGTTTACTATTTGTTTTTGTCTAGCAGGAACAAACTTTTTATTCATTGAATTCCAATGTTTTTAGAATTTTTTGCATTAAAATATAGTTCAACTTTGTCATGCGAAACAGAAGCTTCCTGTTAACTTATTCTTTGATGTAAATGTCGGAAATTATTAAATCAATCTTTTACAAAGTTACTGTTAGCGTTTAAACTAAATACCATACAAGGTGCACAAAAAATACTCTTTAATATGGCGAATATGATAGCCAATTTCTTGGAACAAACTCACCATTTGACAATTTTCTAAAATAAATATCGGTTTTGAATGGCAATTTGATTTTTGGTCGTTGATATTTTTAATCAAATTTTCATCCACATCTACCTCAGAACTTTCAACTGGATCTAAATCTGATGCACTATCCCATATTAAATTGTCGGCTGCTTGTGACTCATTTATTTTTGATGTTGACTAATCAGCAGGAGTTTTTCGGATTCTATGGCGAATTGTTTATCTGTTATTAGGCCTGTGTCCGTAGAGGTAGTCGCAATCGCAGGAAAATCAAATTTGTATTTCGTTTATTTGAATACTGTTAAGAAGTTTGTAAGTTGTTGACTTGTTGTCGCAGAATTTGTTAATTTTCGTTTTCCGCTCATTTTGAGTTTTTCTGAACCACTTTTATATTTTCTTTTATTCCTTGAAATTCTAAAGATTAAAAGAGTTTATAAAGATAAAGAGTGAAATATGTTTATTGCCGTACCCTTCTGCCCATCTGAGATTTATTCAGAAGTATTCGTCTCAGATGGGCAGAAGGGTACGGCACTAAACATATTTCACTCTTTATCTTTATAAACTCTTTCAATCTTTAGAATTTCAAGGAATAAAAGAAAATATAAAAGTGGTTCAGAAAAACTCAAAATGAGCGGAAAACGAAAATTAACAAATTCTGCAACAACAAGTCAACAACTTACAAACTTCTTAACAGTATTCAAATAAACGAAATACAAATTTGATTTTCCTGCGATTGCGACTACCTCTACGGACACAGGCCTAATAACAGATAAACAACTCACCATAGAATCCGAAAAACTCCTGCTGTTTAGTCAACATCAAAAATAAATGAGTCACAAGCAGCCGACAATTAAATATGGGTTAGTGCATCAGATTTAGATTTAGATCCAGTTGAAAGTTCTGAGGTAGATGTGGATGAAAATTTGATTAGAAATATCAACGACCAAAAATCAAATTGCCATTCAAAACCGATATTTATTTTAGAAAATTGTCAAATGTTTAAAACATTTATTAATATTAATCAGGTGTCTTTTCCCACCGGCCTTTCCAGTATAAAGTACGTGTGTTAGAACGAGTGCTGTGGTAGTAAAGATGCGCCACCAGTAAATCAAATGTAATAGAAAAACAAATTTTAGAAAATTTGTTTATTAAAACTTGCAGTATTCTCTTTGACTATGGACACTATAGTCAAAGGCGCTCTATAATAATATACGCATGTTGTTGTGCTCTATACTATTGAAACTTAAAAAAATGCAATATGGCATTTATATTTGTATATTGTATAATTCAAAATTGGAATATAAAATGTTTTATTTTTTAAATTTATATATATTTTTTATAAACCCCATACAAGGGCTTTCTAAACTGACCAGTCAGGGCCCACGCAGCAGGTGGGTCGATCCGACACTGGGAATAATTCTAGCTTTGTTTTGCGCAGGGCTGTAAGTTATATTATGAGCGCCCTTCTTCTTCCTTTGGCTCTACAACCCTTTATGGGTTTTGGCCTCCTCTACTATTTTATGCCATTCTCCACGATCTTCTGCTGCTCTTTTCCAATTCCTTACTCCTAGTGCTTTTATGTCTTCTTCCACGCTTTCCTTCCATCTTTTACGTGGTCTTCCTCTTGGTCGGCTATTGGTGGGTTTCCATTCCATGATAAGCTTGGTGTTTCGATCTTTTTCCATTCTTTGCACATGGCCTATCCACCTCAGTCTCTGTGCCTTTACATGTTTTACTATGTTGTTGTTTCCAATTAGAGACTCTAGTTCGTGATTCATTCTTATCCTGTATGTTCCGTCCTGTTCCCTTATCGGACCATATACTTTTCTTAATATTTTTCTTTCAAATGTCTTTAGTTCTTCCTCACTTTTCTTAAGGAGGGTCCATGTTTCACAGCCATAAGTAACTACCGGTCGTATTAGGCACTTATATATAGTTCTCTTGGATTTGTGACTTAGTAGTTTGCTGGTAAGTAGTTTTCTGTTCGCATAGTAGGTTCTATTTCCTTTTAATATTCGTATCTTTATTTCTTCACTCTCGTCGTTGGTTTGATTTAGTTGAGATCCCAAATACGTGAAATTTTTAACTTTTTCAAAGCTGTGGTCGCCTACTATGTATCTATCTTCATTTTGTGGTGCAGTTATGGACATCATCATATATTTTGTTTTTTCTTGATTGACTGTCAGTCCTACTTTACTTGCCTCTTTTTCGAGGTCCTTAAATGTGTCATTTACTGTATTTGCCATGCGCCCCGTGATTACTATGTCATCTGCATAGGCTCCGATTTGTCTACTTTTTGATGTTAAGTTTCCCATTATCTTTAGTTTTTCTATAGCCGCATGTAATGTTAGGTTGAAAAGTAGAGCGGATAGCGCATCACCTTGTCTGACTCCAGACGTAATGGCGAATTTTTCGGTTTTATCGTTTTGTATTACTACTGCCGCTGACGTTCTTTCTAATGTTAATTTAATTAGATTGACAATCTTTTTTGGTATGCCCATATGTATTAAGTTCAGGTATAACTTATTTCTATTGACTGAATCGAAGGCTTGTTGAAAATCAATGAAAAGGCAGTGTATGTCAAAATTGTGTTCGTATCCCTTTTCTAGCAGCAGTCGCATTTGGTGTATTTGATCTGTTGTTGATCGGTTAGGTCGAAATCCACATTGATAGTCATCTAGTATATCTTCTGCATATACGTTCAACCTTTTGTGAATGAGGCATGAAATGATTTTATATGTTACATTTAATAATGTAATTCCTCTGTAATTTTTACAATCTCTTTTGCTTCCTTTCTTGTGAATAGGATGTATAAGGCCTAAATTCCACTCTTCTGGCATTGTTTCTTCCTCCCAGATTCGTTTGGTTAATTGGTGGATACGGGTCCACAGTTCTGGGCCTCCTGCCTTTAGTAGCTCTGCTGTAATGTTATCGCTACCAGGCGCCTTGTTATTCTTAAAGGCAATTATGATCTCAGTTGTTTCTTCCAGTGTCGGTGTTTCAACTTTTGGTTCAGCTGTTTTGTACTGAGTTAGTTCTTCTTCTGAGTTTGTTTCATTTTTATTATTAAGCAGGTCGCAGAAATATTCCTGCCATCGTTTCAGGACGTCTGATTTCTCTGTTAGGATCGTTCCATTTTTGTCGTCGCACAACATTTCTTTCGCTTTGTACTCTGAAGAATGTAGTTTTATTTCTCGATAAAACTTTTTGTAATTTTTTCTGTTATTGCTCTCGTCTATTTCTTCTATTTTCTTGTTATAGTATTCTCTTTTCTTTCTTCGACACGTTCGGTATGCTTCTGTTCTTTTTCTTTCATAGTCTTTCCTTTGGCTTCTCGATTCACGCTGAAGGCACTTGTTTCTTGCTTCATCTTTTATGTCTATCTTCTTCCTGCACTCCTCGTCAAACCATTCTTCGTTTCGTATTTTTTGCTTTTCTCCTATCTTTTCAGCCCCTTTTAGAAAACTATCTCTGATGTGTCTCCATTCATTCTCCACATCGTCTTCGCTTGGGTTTTTACGTAGGTGTTCCAGTATTGTTTCTTGATATTCTCTTTTTCCCTTTTCACTTTTCAGTTTTTCCACATTCCACTTCTTTGGTTTATCTCCTCCGCGTTTTTGTATGTTGCTTATTCTCTGTCTTACAGTTGCTATTACCAAGAAGTGGTCGGAATCGCAGTTAATTCCTCTGAACGAGCGTACATCTCTTATATTTGATGTCCATCTTCTTGATACTGCGACATGATCGATTTGGTTACATTTTCTCGTGCCCGGAATTTTCCATGTTCTTTTATGTATGCGCTTGTGCGGAAAGAGTGTACTACTTAATATCAAATTTTGCATTTCTGCTAGGTGGCATAATCTCTCTCCGTTTGGGCTTGTTTCTGCGTGCAAGCTGTATCGTCCAGCAACACTCCTGTACCTCTGTTCTTGTCCTATTGCATTAAAATCTCCCATCAATATCAAGATGTCGTGATTGGGTACTTTGTCGCATTCTTGTTGGATCCTGTCATAGAATTGGTCGATTATCATTTCGTCTGTTTCTTCCGTTGGAGCGTATGCGTTTAGAATGGTTATATTTGTAAATTTTCCTTTTAAGCGGATCTTGCACATTCGTTCGTTGATTGGTTCGAAGTGCATAAGCGTACTTCTCGTTTTCTTGTTTATTGTGTCCATGAGCTTACCAGGGATCACCAAGCGTGGAGGTGAGAGTCAGACTTGGGTAGGAGTGGCTATGCAACTAGTTCATTCCCAATGACTGTTGTGCGGTACGCATGCACTACCCTTTACTACACTTACCTTTGATATGAGCGCCCTGTTTTGGCAAAATATAGTAAAAATATTTTTTATAATATTTTAGATGAAGCTTTTTAATAGGACAAGCCAGGATTTTGAGGGATTTTGATTTATGTAAAGATTCCGCCACCGGGGCCCCTAGGCTGGCTTTGCCCCTAGGCCGTGGCCTTGTAGACCTAGGCAAAAATCCGGCACTGGTGCTTTGAGAAACCGAACGCTCACGGCAATTTCTCTTCGAAATCATCTGCAAGAAGTGAGAAATGTAAACACAAGTAATTGGACAGTTAGGAGGCGACTTCATATTGCTGGATTACCTTCTCGAGCTAGAGCTACTGGACCGCCGCTTTCTCGTGAACACCGGATTGCGAGGTTGAATTTTGCACGAGAACACTTGACTTGGACAATAGCGGGTTGGAGTCGCGTATTGTTTTCCGATGAATCGCGATTCTATCTTACGGACTCATATAGACGTGTAAGAGTGTGACGTCGACAAAGCGAGAGATATCATTTATGGCATGGGCAGGCATATCTTTTGACGCTCGCACGGAGTTAGTCTTTATCGAGAATGGGACGTTGACTGCGCATAGGGATCGTGCATTATCACGTGAGGCTTGAAAGGGGGGGGGGGGGAGGCTGTTTGTGAAAAATAACGAAACATCACGAGGAGGGAGGGGGATTGTAGTGAGATATCACGTGTATTTATTTTTTCATTGAACGCGCGATTTTTAAACCGAAAAGCGCCGCGCGACTCGCTCCCAGTCCCAGTAGTAAGTAGTCTGTGATTTTGACGCCGAATACAGGCGTAAATCGTTGCCGTGTATGTTTTGTCTCAAAACAATGTCTAAACTAGGAGACAGTGCTGAATTTACCAGCAGGCTGAGTAGGCTGGAGCCTAGGGCGGCAGATTTTAGGGGCGGCAAATTTGGGGCCATTTTTTTTTGTCGTAGAGAAATTAAAAAGATTAATTTTTATATACCTTAATGTAAATGTTATTAGGTCCATTGTAAACAATTCAATATGTAATATGTTTTACCACATATTGTAAAATTATTTTTTTCTACAATGTGCGTAGTAGTTGGTCCCAAGAAGGATCGACGGGGCCGAGCTGTTAGGGGCATACGCCGCGTAGTGGCATTGAGTCTGAAAGAGACAGATATAGAGCGGCGATACAAACGAAAAAGCCGCCGAAGAGAAAAACATTTCTCGTCCTTATTGATAAACTCGTATCCGAATTGAAAAAACAACAGGAGGCCTATAACAGGTTCAATGAAAAGTTTTAATTTTTTACCAAAATAGGTGAATTTTCATCTTCAACACTTACGGTAAAAGTCCTTTTCTTTGAAGAAATGTATCCTAATGATTTAGAGACTGACTTAGTTCAAGAATGCATAGATTTTTAATGCCACCTAACCATGGGATTAAAAATTTGCTAAAAAACATCACGTGATTAATGGACGACCCCATAGGTATCTAACAGAGGTTCTAGAAGACCATGTTTTACCGTTAATGGTTATTCTTGGAGAAGACACAACATTAATGCATGATAACACACAATCCCATACTGTTTGGATTTTTGAAGTTTGGTCCAATGTGGATACCGGGTATTAACCCTTCATACACTGCGACCTATAGTGGCATATTGTATTTTGCCCACATTTTTCACTTATAGGCCCAGAAACCTAGATGTTATTATAAATTACGCTAATTAATTACACATTTGTATTCTGGTGCAAATACGGCCGACACTGGGGACAGAACTCGGTACCTCCAGACTTGTTAGTTGGAGCTCTAACATGAGACCACTAGTGTCACCACTACACCACTCGTGCCGACTACTGCTTGGATAGTTACCGAGTATCTTGACGAGTATCAAATTACGCGACAGTTCGGATTTAAATCCAATTGAACAAGATTGGGATGAGATGGGAAAACGTTTACGGTACCATGTGCCGCCCCCAGAAATTCTAGAGAGCTTCGCGACATACTGGGGCATGAATGGGACAATCGTTTGCAAGCTGTTATCTCTGCCAGAGGAGGGAATACTCGCTACTGAAGTCGTTAAACTTTCTTTTGTTTCAACAAAAGCATATCAAAGTAAACTTGTTCATTTTCATTACTTAGCATATCAAAGTTATGTAAAAATAGTTTAGTTTTTCTTGCAACGTATTGGTTTATCCAATCCTTTATTTTTTTTGTTTTAGGAATTTAGTTTAATAGAAAGACGAGAGCTGGCTCCGCTACAAGAACTAATTGAGCGATTGACTGCGAAAGAAACTCGATGAATCATCGACGAACAAAAGTAATAAAAACAAGCGATCTCTATCTCTTCTCCCTCTCTATGGATAATTAATTCTTCCATATTTGCATTTATTATCCACTCTGCTTCCTCCTCTTCATCGTAATATTAATTTTTATTTAGAAATGATAAATTCAAATTTCGATTATCATTTTCGATGTGATAATTCAAATTGAAGAAAAAAGGGTAAATATTTTCCTTGTGTTTAAGTTGTTATTTATTGCGTGCTGTAACACGTTTGGAGTAAATTAATTTAGGATTTAGACTGATGAATGTATTTTCGTTGAAGTACATGATCGAGATGAAAATGGAATTAGGTAAAGTTCTAGGAGTGTTAGTTTTTTAAAATAAGATAAACGAAAGCTTATTTTTGATATCATGACAACATCTGGTAGTTGTAGTGTATTTCATCAATGCTTTTTGCAACGACAAAAAAAAGAAATTAATGTTTAATTTTGTTCTTAATTTTAAGAAACAATAATGATTTTTTTTTTAATTTTAACTACACGCGTAAAACATAATTGCATTGATACCTCAATTGTTTTTTTGCGCTTAATGTATAATCTTAATGTTGTATGGTAATTACTTATTTAGGGCATTTTATTTCTGCAATGTTGACTATGAGTTGTGCTTAGTATTTTTTTATGCACACGTTTAATTTTTTTTGTTTCTAATCTTATTTTTAGTTGTTTTTTAATTTTAGTTTGTTTTTACAACAAATTAAGTTTTAGTACTTTATTAATATATACAGTGTTTTTTTAATAGCTACTGTGCAATTTGTATATAATGATAATAATACACTTATTTCATATTAGTAAAATAATTTTTTATTTTTTACCTAAAACTTCCTATAGATTGTAGATATGGTGGTGACGACTTGTACTGCGACCTTTATAGATCTTTTGTACCCCACCCTCCTCCTCCAAGTGTTGGTGTACTTACCCATTTAGAGCGCCTCCTCTAATCCTGATTCCTTTAGGAATCTCAGGATCTGGATGGGATTCAAGGCCTGCAGCTCCTCTGTGTTCAAGCAGTGAGCCCCAAGGTACATCTGTCTCTTGCGGAGTAATGCTCCGCAGTCTTTGAACAGATGTATGGGGGTTTCCTCCGCTGAGCCACAGAATCTGCATCCATCATCCTCCTCTAGGCCTAGGGCCTTGAGATGTTTCCTAAGTCTGCAGTGCCCCGTCAGGGCTCCTGTCAGAATTCTGAGCTTGTTCCTGCTTAGTTTCAGGCAAGCTCCCGTTCTCTTCTGCTTAAAAGATCCCAGCATCACTTTGGATTGCCTTAGCCCTGGAAGTTCTTTCCAGGTTTTCATCCATTTTCCTCCTATTTCTTCATCTAAACTTTTGCGGATGGTGTTCACGCTCATACCGCAAAAGGGTTCCGGACCTATAAAGGGGCTACTGGATCCCTTGTTTGCTAGGCGATCGGCTTCTTCGTTTCCGTCTATACCAGTTTGTCCTGGTACCCAGTATAGCGTTACTTTATTATCCCTGCCAAGCTTGTTCAGCTTCCCCACACAGTCTCATACCAGTTTGGATCTGATGGTGTATGAGCTAATGGCCTTGATGGCTGCTTGGCTATCTGACAGGATAGCAATTCGTTTTTTGCGGTAATTCCTGTCGAGGTTAAACTGTGCACATCTTTCGATTGCGTGTACCTCTGCTTGGAAGATACTTGGGGATGTTCCCATGGATTCGGAGTATCTGGTACGAGGTCCAAACACTCCTGCACCAGTGCCTTCCTTTGTCTTCGAACCATCTGTATACCACTTGATGGCATTTTGCTCTATGTGGTATGCTGAGGATTCGTCGCTCCAATCGGCTTTACTACTACACATTGCTGTGTAGTTTTTCTCGAAGTGGTATTTGCATACCATTTCGTCTTTTGGTACTTCCAGCCAGGGGATCTTGGCAGCGAGGCTGTTTCGGTGTCTGCTCCCGATTATTTTACCTCTGCCCATTCCTTCCTTGCTGAATCTTACGATCGCCGATCTGGCGGCGCTCTCCACCACAAGGTGCAGCGGAGTCAGATCCAGCAGTAGCTCCAATGCTGCTATCGGACACGACCCCATCGCCCCCGTGATGCAGACACACGCCAGTCTTTGAATCTTCTCAAGCTGTTTCCTCATAGAGGCCAGCTTGATTCTACTTCCCCACGCAACTGCCCCATAAGTGATTGTAGGTCTCACTATCATGGTGTACATCCATCGCAGGATAGTGGGGTTACAACCCCACGTTTTTCCTGCCAGATTTCTGCACACAATTAGGGCGCGTTTGGCTTTACCTACCACTGCCTCAGCGTGTCTATTCCAAAGGAGTTTGCTATCTAGTGTGATACCCAGATACCTTATCTCCTGTTGGTATTCTACTGCCTTCCCATCTATGAGTATGGGATGTAGGCAGTTTAGTTTTCTCCTTCTAATAAATGGTATCACCGTGGTTTTGCTCGGGTTGAGTTTCAGTCCCACTGTTTGACACCATCTACTAGTTACATTGAGGCCTTTCTGAACAATTTCACAGAGCGTTCCCTCAAATTTCCCTCTAGCCATTATGACTATGTCATCGGCGTAACCTTGACATTTGATGTCTAGGTCGTTTAGCCTAACCGGTAGTTCATCAACTACCAGGCTCCACATTAGCGGTGATAGTACACCTCCCTGTGGGCACCCTCGAGTTGTGGAGATCTTAATGGTGTCTTTTCCCACTTGTGTCTCCGCCGTTCTAGTTCTCAGCATTTCTCCCATTCACTTTGAGATAGTGCTGTCGATATTCCTTCTTTCAAGGGCCGCCCTGACAGCCTCATGTGAGGTGTTGTCAAAAGCTCCCTCTATATCCAAGAAGGCACATATCGCTACTTCCTTTGTCTCTAGTGCTGCTTCTATTTCGTTTGTCAGCTGATACAGGGCGGTTTCTATGGATTTCCCTGCTCTGTAAGCATGCTGACTCCTGTGTAGTGGTGTACCTACCAGCACTATAGTCCTAAGGTAATTATCAATCACCTTCTCCATTGTCTTTAACATAAAAGATGTTAGACTAATGGGTCTAAATGACTTCGGTTGAGTGGTGTCTTTCTTCCCCACCTTCAGTATAAATACCACCTTAGCCCTTCTCCATAGCTCCGGTATATATCCGAGCGCTAAGCTACTTCTAAAGATATTTAGAAGATACGGCATTAGTTCTCTCACTCCCTTTTGTAGGAAGGCAGGAACTAGTCCGTCCATACCTGGGGCCTTAAAAGGCTGGAAAGTGCCGATAGCCCATGTGATTCGGTTTTCCGTACAGATAGACGTTGCCCTCTTCCAGTCGGCCCGACTTGGTTTCCGTGGTTGCATCAAGCCCTCAAGTAGGAGGAGAGCTCTTTGCTCTTCATCCTCCATGAAGGTCCCATCCGGTTTCTTGAGAGTGGTTGTCATTTCCACTCTATCCTTCACTAGTGCTTTGTGCAGTCTAGCTGCCACCGGCGTGGATTCTATGTTTTCACAGAAGGTCCTAAAGTTTTCCCTTTTTGCCCTTCTGATCTCTTTGTTGTAGGTGGTAAGCACCTCAGAGTATTCTAGCCAATTTCCGTATTGCTTGGCTTTGTTGAAAAGCCTACGTACTTTTGCTCTTAATGTAGACAAATTTTTGTTCCACCATTTTTCGTCCTTATGCTCCTTCACGGTTTTTACCGGGCAGCTGGATTCAAATGCCGTGGTGATTGCTACATTTATTTCTCCTACAGCCTGCTCCAGCACGGTGTGGTGTTTGATACTACCCCGCACTGTCACCTGCTCTAGGTTTTATTTTAGTTGGGAACTAAACATAGGCCACACAGTTTGTCTGGGGTTTCGAATGGGGGTGTTTTCCTCACTCGCTCCTTCCTGCTCAAACTCTATGATCCTATGATCTGACATTGAGGGCTCACTTGAAACCCTCCACTTTTTAATTAGTTTACTTACGTTAGCGCTACCTACCGTAATATCCAGTACCTCATGTCTGACTTTAGTGACAAATGTTGGTGTGTTCCCAACGTTGTACACAATTAAGTTCTCTTTAATGAGGTATTCTAAAAAGTACTCACCCCTCTTATTAGTGTCCGTGCTGCCCCACATCTCATTGTGTGCGTTCGCGTCACATCCCAGGATGAGTGGCAGCCTTCTCCTAATACAGTGTTCCACCAGCTTTTGTACTTCAATGGGTGGTATGCTGTTACCATCGCCAAGGAAGTATGCTGATGCGATCACTACTTCGCGGTGGAGACCCTCGATCTTGATGAGGGCCTGAATCGGTACTAAATCCCGCGTTAAAAATTCTGAAAGACATAAGTAAAACTTCATATAAATAATCCTATGAAATAAATGAGTTATAACGTGATTGACATGATTCATGCATATGGTTTTTATTAAATAATCAGGGATCCGACGAGAATTAGTCTCACAAGCTCGTCCGTAATGACTTCAGCTCGCCGCCTCTAAAACACAGGCGGCCCTGCTCTCCACCAGAAGGTCAGGTAGAGGCATTCTGGAGATTGAAATCTTAGGAGAGAGGATGCCTGTCAAACGTTCGATCCGGTACCTCGGTGTGATCCTCCAGGCGGGTCAGTGGGCATTACACGTGTGCCACGCCGCCGGAAACGCGACACACTCGTCATAACAGGTGGCGCGTCTCATGCCGAGGGCCACCGGGCCTGAGAAGGGTAGGAGGAGGCTTATGACTAGTGTGGCCACTATCAGACTAATATACGCGGCACCGGTGTTGGCAGCGGCGGTGAGGAGTAACGCCCGTAACAGGGAGCATTTGCGACGGGCACTGCGCCCGGTGGTCATTAGGGTCATGACGCCGTGGAGGTCATATCGCGGATTCCTCCCGCGGACCCCCTTGTTATGGAGCGCGCGTCGGTGAGGAAGCAAGAACATCTGGTGGGAACCGCGGAGAGACAAGGAGAGTTGCTCGAGAGCAACTACTTGCCTGCTGGTAGGAGAGGTGGTCACGCGGCGGAAACGGCCCGTGGACTCGTCGCCTCATCCCTGATTTAATTCGGTGGATGGGGCGACGGCTGGACGAGGTGGGATTACACTTCCTCACCCTGCTTCTTACCGGACACGGGTCCTTCGGAGCGTATCTCCACAGGATTGGGAAGGCGCCAGACGACAGGTGCACATCCTGTGGAGAGGGCGTGCGCGACGACGCGGAGCACACTCGCGTGACGTGTCCGCGTTGGAAGAGGGAGCGACAGGCCCTGGCGTCGGCCCTGGATGGGGAAGTCACGGTCGAAGCCGTGGCGGGTGGCCTCGCTGGCGAGTGTGGTCCGATTCGTGACCAGTCATGCGGGCTAAGGAGTTGCCTGGGTGGGAACAAGGGCGGTAGGGATTTTCTTTTTTTGTTTTGTTTTATTTTTGTTGTTATTGTAAATGCTATTCCATAGCATCTTGTATTTTTTCTATTGAATCTTTACTATTGAATAAAGCTCATCTGGTGCCCCTTGCGGGAAGACTCGAAGGGTGTGTAGAGGCAGTAATGTCATCGTTGGCGGTCCCTCTGTCCTTCCATTTCAGTGGAGCACTTGAGAAAAATATAAAAAAAGCTCGTCCGTAATAGACTTTATTTTGGTCAATGATCACAATATTGTGAAAAACGGCTACGTAAAAGATGTAAATATGTCGGATCACTGTTTGGTACGTTGTAAGCTGTATAGCGAAACTATCTTGGCGAAAACAACATATATGAGGCGTATATTCAGCCAAATTAACATGAAACAATTTTAAATAGAAGAAATATTTAAATCGTGCCGGATATAAACGCTAAAATAAAAATGTTTACTAAATGATAATATGATATGATGATAATATTTCTGTTTGAATACCATGCACCTGTTAAACAATTAATAATCAATAAGCCAAAAAAACCTAGGGTTACACCAAATTAAAAAAAAAATGTAAGAAAATAAAAACATATTGTTTTATTTAAAAATTAATTCATTTGTGAGAAGAAATCCTTATTTTCTCCTACTAAAATAACTTTATATTGAATATGTATGTATCCTATGTTTATTTTAAACTTATTTTAAATTACAACTTTCCTTATGGACACATAGCAAAAACGATGTTGGTAGAAAGCCGCCTACAATTAAAAAAAAGTCGCCCGTGGTGATCAAAAGTTTTGCCGCTCCTGTCATATAGGGGAAGATTCTAGGCCCGGTAAAGGAAGATGGAGAATTCCGAAGACGACATAACTTTGAGCTCTAAGAACATATTGGGGGGCTCTCTGACTGTGCAAGGAAAATAAGGGTAGCTTTCTATGGCCACGTTGCAAGATTGTCTCCAAACCGACTAACCAACCGTCTCTTCACCTTCTGGCAAAATAAGAAGGTTCGTACCAATTGGTTGACAGAAATCGAGAAAGATATTAAAGAACTAGGAATAACAGATCTCCAAAACAGACAGTGTGTGAGACGCACCGTGAAGGAAGTCCGTGAATTTCAGGAAAAAACCCGAAGGAAAGGTACTCTCTGGACAGAAGAGAGAAAGAAGTTGCACCGGCTGAATTTGCGACAATACTGGGCAAAGATCAAAGCCCAACAGTTGAACAAGCGTTTGAAAGTAGGCCTATTCGAAACAAGAAGAAGAAGCAGAAATTTTGTCAAATTTATGCAAAAAGGTCATGGAAAACTTCTACAAAAGTGCGTATGTCCTAGCTAAGCCGTGGAAGCTATTTATCCACGGCTTAGCTAGGAAAACTGCTAGTTCTAACTTGTTGACTCTCATGGATAATGATGCTCTTTCTGATAAGTTGGGTTCAATCCATTCGCCGAGATACTTAAATTTCTCAGTCCTCTTGATATTTCCCTGCTCTATTAACATCTCTCTGTTTGCTTCTTTGATGTTGGTGAAGAATTCTGTTTTCTCCAGCGTCACTTGAAGACCCACTTTGGCAGCCTGTTTTCTGAGGCAATTTACCTGCATTGTTACCATCTCAAGAGAATCAGCAATCAGCGCCATGTCTGCAAAGGCCAGGCAATCTACAACCAGTCCATCGTTCTTACGTCCCAGGTAGATACCACTCTGAACACCCAAGTTCCTTACGCCATTCTCTCATAACCTTTTCAAGGACACAGTTGAATAGAAGTGGGGAAAGTCCTTTTTTAAGCCTTCTGAGATCTCGCCTCTAAATTTAACCTTGGAATGGGTGTTGGTCAAGTTTCTAGGATGAGTCTGCGGGTTTTGTTGTCTAGCCCTAGTTCCTATAGAACTTTGTTAAGCGTTTCTCTATCAATGGAATCGTTGGCCTTCCTAAAATCAACAAAGGTGACGACCACCTTGCGGTTTCTCATCTTGGAGTATGCAAGTACAGTTTTAAGATTGAGAATCTGTTCAATTCAGGATCGGGTCTTCCTGAAGCCTCCCTGATATTCTCTCAGTTGACTATCCAGCTGATTTCCTGCCCTTGTTTGTAACGCCTTGCAGATAATTTTGTATGTTACCGAGATACAGAGCTCCTTTTGCTCCTTCAATGCGTTGGTTTTCACCCCAAATCACAAAGGAAATGGTCGAACAGTGTTAAATCGTTTGATCTGATAGGCCAATTCTGATCACCAAATCGGGAAATTACACGATCAGGAAAAATCTCCAGCAGTAATTGAATTGTTTTTTGGGTTGCATGGCATGTGGCACGAATGTGGTCTTATTTAAAACAAAACAATCGTCCGATAATGCCTCGATTAACGAAGTACGAAGTTGATACGATGAAAATGATTTTCACCGCTTAAGATAATTTTATTGGAAAAATCATAATCCACTTCTTTTATAATCCAATCAACGAATTCCCGCGCGTGGTCAGTTGATTTCAGTTCTTGAGTCAATTTAACTTTGTAAGCCTGAAGAAGTAAATCACTACTATATAGAGCAGCGGTTCTCAAACTAGGTGCAGCGGAACCCTGGGGTGCCGCGAGCGCATGCCTGATAATCCTGCCCCTAATCAAGAAATGTAAAAAAATGTTAAAAGAAAATTAAGAAAAAAGAATTTGAGTTTCTACTTTTATTGCTGAATTATGGACAATTGGCTAAAATTTGGGTCTTTAAAACGGAAAGGTGATGAACTCACTGAAGCTTCTGAAGCGACTGAGTCAATGACAACCAGTATCGTCGGAGGAGACGAAATATCCCAGCGGACACCTGCGAGTCTAAATGATTCAAGTTCATCTGCCTCACTTCCCGAAATCGCAACAAAAGATAATCCGAGCAAAATAAGGAAATATGATCCTAGCTACTTCACATTGTTTGGCTTTGGTACCGGAAGGGCAATGCGTTGTCTGTCATAAAATTGCTATAAAACAGCTGTTTGGTTCCATCCAAATTAAAAAGTCGTATGGAATGCAATCAATCTGATGATCTTCAAACGAACTTTATCTCTTCAGGCAGGGTCATCCATGGTGGAGAGAATTTAAAAAAATGAAAATTAAAACGAATCTGAAGATTAATTTATTGTCAGTTCACACATAGCAAAATCTGGAAAGCACCATGCTATTGCCGAGACACTGATTAAACCTTGTGCGAAGGGTTGAAAGTTGCATTTTAGGTCCAGATATGGCCAAGAAGATTGATACTGTGCAGCTGTCAAATAGCATATAAGCAGGCGAATTTACACAATTTCAGAGTCTATGGAGACCGAGCTTATAAGAAAGAGGAAAATTTGTATTTTTTTAGTTTACAGCTTGAAGAAAGTTTACAGACGTTGCAGGACTTGTTGTTTTTCATGTGTTTGTAAGGTGTCCATTCGTAGCGTAAATAGAAGGAGAACTTTTGATGAGTGAATTGCTTGAAGCTTACACCACTAGCGAGGAAATTTTCAGAGTTATCGACAAATATATACAGACAAATAATTTGTAATGGAACAAGTGTGTTGATATTAGTAGCGATGCATCTGCAGGAATGGTTGGAAAAGTAAGGGAGCCGTTTCTAGAATGAAGCAAGTGGCAGGCAATGCCACCAGCAGCCACTGTGTCAAAGAGAGAGATGGAGAAGTAAATATCGTCGGTGTGAACTTCTCCTCGATGTAAGCCAACCAGAGAACAAGGTCAAATAAGCCCTATCTTCCATGTACTGCATTCTTAAAAAATTGGACTTTAGAAAGATGGCGCAAGATTTAAAAGTCGTATTGGATGGTACTGTGAAGATAATAAATCATGTAAAGAGCCACCCGCTTCAAGCACGTCTTTTAAAACTTACCGCCGAAGATCTGGTTATGGATCACTTCCACTTCTTTTTTTAGCCAGACTATTTGAACTAAAAGGTGCACTAGTACTAACATTTACAGAATAGCCTTTAATTCAACAATTCACTGATGTCGATTGGCTGCTTAAATTAGGATAGCTTTCCGACATCTTTGAAAAACTAAATGAAACCGCCATGTCTCTCAATGTTGCATTCTCAACATACGCTTACATTAAAAACAAGTACAGGAGCAAACTCTCTGTATCAAGTGATTTGAGGGTGAAATTAACCAAACTTTATATGAAGAAAAACTTAAAGAATCTTCCAAACAATTTCATTCAACCCATTAAATACAATTGAGCATTACATTTGTATTGTTTTCGTAAGTTATAAGCTGTGCCGCGAAATTTTTGTAGCCCGACAAGAGTGCCGCGAGATTTTTTTAGCTCGATAAAGGTGCCGCGACAAAAAAAAGTTTGAGGACCACTGCTATAGAGCTTCTCGAAATGTCCAATTCTTGACCATAGTGCCAAATTACTGTTCCTGGATTCTCTTAAATTTAGGAATATAAGTAATAGGACGTTGAATTGCAGTCAAGATTGAAGAAACTTGAAATTTACGTATTTCGAAAACCTCACAGAATGCCATAGGCGTACTATCACTATTAGGTAGTGTAATATGAAATGTCGGAATA
The DNA here is from genome assembly GCA_944588485.1 of Phosphuga atrata. NCBI lineage: Eukaryota > Metazoa > Arthropoda > Insecta > Coleoptera > Silphidae > Phosphuga > Phosphuga atrata. The sequence goes on along the minus strand of OX155895.1, from coordinate 11,758,125 downwards.
TTCAAAAAGAATCATTTTTTGTTTCGTTTTATTTGAATCACCGGTTTATTCGTCATTTCTGATTATTATAGCAAAGAACCAAATTAATAAAAACTAGGAAACGACACCTGAAGAAGAATCTATCTCTCCGATAACCCGCGTGCATTGAAGCAAATTCAAAATAAATGACGAAAACGACACGTTTCAGTTACGGTTTTCATATGACCCCATAAAAAAATCCAGGGGACTCAGATCTATATCATCAGTATCGGATGGTTCATGCCTATCGATTTATCAAGATAAATCAACGGGCCTGCCGACTAAAATGTGCTGGTGCACCGTCATGCATAAATCACATTTCATGTCTCAGTTGTACATTTACCGTGTCTAATCCATTGAGGAAGTCATTTTCCAGAAAATTTGTGTAAACCGACCCCGTTAAGCGATCCGGCAACACAAATGGTCAAATAGTTGACAACAATCCCACACCAAACATTAATTGAAAATCTAGGGGACCATTACTGTTTTACTCGAGTTGACACTAAGGCCCTCCTTCTTGCTCCAACAGTTGATGGTGTTAAGTGCACTCTGTGCAAGGTTCATGATTGTACTACCAAACTTACCCCTTATTATGATGGCAACATCGTCTGCATAACCAACCGTCTTATACCCGTTCTTTGTTAGCACATCTAGGAGATCATCAACGACCAGGCACCACATCAGAGGCGGGTGTTATTGCTTTCTCTGTGGTGCCTGGTCGTTGATGATCTCCTAACAAAGAACAGGGCAAAGTGCGGCGGTAATTTTGCGATTGGTCAGCATGTCTTGAATCCACTCAATGATAGGGTCTTCTATCCCTTTGTTGGTGGCTGCATTCTTTATTGATAAACGGGTTGTGTTGTCAAACGCTCCCTCTATATCTATAAAGATACCTACTGCAATTGCTTTGCAGTCCAGTGTTGCTTTCAATGTGGTCGTTACCTCGTGTAGAGCGTTCACTGTAGATTTGCCTGGCTGATAAGCGTATTGGTGCTTATGGAGAGGACTTCTTTTTAAGAGATTCGCACCGTGATGATTATCCACAAATTTTTCCATTTTTTTCAGGAGGAAGGAAGTGAGGCTAATTGGTCGGTAGGCCTTTGCCAGGTCTTGAGGCCTGCGATCTGCCTTAGGGATGAATATCACCTTGGCCTCTTTCCATTCCAGCGGTATGTACGCCAGTCGAAAGCTGGCCTTAAATATCTCAGCAATGCAGGGGGCTATGGTTTCGATTCCTTTCTGCAGCATTGCCGGGAAAATTCCATCAGGTCCGGCAGCCTTAAATAGCTTAAAACTGTTCACAGCCCATTACAATTTTATAAATCTTACTACATTTTGTAATACATGTCATTTTCCTTACTAGATCCCATGTTGTTTTCATAGGGTTCTCTGAATTTAATAGATAGTTTTCAAAATTCTTTTTTTTCTCTTTTTGAGGAGAGAAACGTAATTTCTTCGTGCCCTGTTGTAACGTGTCTTTATATTTTTATTAAAAGTAGACAATGCTTGTAAAATTTCAATTTCTGTTTATGCCCTTTGGATTTCGGGGTTTGTAAACATAGATAAATTCTTTGAATTTGTTGGGATAAGACTTTTCTTAGGGTAACATTCATTAAAATGTGTCATCAAACTGTTCATAAATACCTCCCATTGTGTGTTCACATCCTTTTTGTCCTGTAAGTATAGTTCTCCTCAAAGTTCTTCTTGCAGAATCGTTTTGTGTTTATCCATATTTTCTTGGCAGAATGATCGAATGTGAATGCTTTCTTTTATTTGTCTATTATTTTGGAACAGGCTAATCTTTTGAGCGCTATGGTCTGATACGTGGTATTCTAGTGTTTTGACGGAGTATGGCATATCTGTTTTTAATACGATGTTATCGGTGCATGAGTCATTTTCTTGCGATTTAATCCAAATTCCGAGAGTACAGCAACAAGGGATTCACGTTCAATGCTGTCATAAGCCTTTGCAAAGTCAACAAAAGTAGTGACATAATTTTGGTTTGACATTTTACGGAAGAAAATTTATGATTTGCTCTGTTCACGATCGGTCTTTCCGGAACCCACTTTGGTATTCACCAATCTGCGGATCTAGTTGAAGATAGCCACGGATCAAAAGGGCTTTGGACAAAATTTTGTAAGTTACTGAGAGTAATGAGATCCCTCGGAAATTATTTGGTTTCGTTTTGCTACCTTTATTGTATACTGGATGGATGATCGCTATCTTCCAATCTGGAGGAATTTTTTCAGTTTTCCAGATTTCATCAATAATACCTTTAAGTTTGATGATGTGGTTTCACCTACATTTTTCCATAGTTCTGCAACGATCTGGTCCTCTCCCGACGCTTTGTTGTTTTTCATGGATTGGATTACTTCCCGAATTTCCTGTAAGTCCGATGATAAAGTAAACCACAATTGAGTAATTTACCAAAATATTACCGAAGAAGTGCACAATTTTCAGAGTTGGAGTGGGCGATGTTTCCAAGGTCGTTTTAAAACTGGTGAGAAGGGGGGAATATTTAATTAATTGCTGCTTGAATGTTCTATAGTAATTTCTAGAACAAAAAATTGCGTTTATTAAAAAGATATATAGTCAACATTTATATAAATAAATTTAATACTAAATAAAATTGAATAGATTAACAACAGATAATGTATGAAAATAAAAATAAAGTGTAAAAGAACAATATACCTTCTTTAACACTTCAGCTGACAACTTTTCACGTCTTAATACCAAAACTCCGTCTTTCGATCTGTCTCTAACCGCTCGGCTTTTTCACTCCCTCCCTCTGTTCGCTCCTTCCTCGGCTAAGTCACATGATCCAATAGTTTTCGGTTGAGATTCAAATCCTACAACTCGGCCCTCCTGATGATCGTCCGACTGGGATGATTCGTCGACTGCAGTCCATCTCTTCATATATTCCGCACAGGAAGTGGTCTCATCGGGCCGTCGTGATAGCCTTCTTTCTGAACATCGTAAGTGTCGTTAGATTTTATCTTGTTCACTCGATATGGGCCTAAATACTTCGGCTTCAACTTCATTCCAGGACTTTGCTGCGTTCTCTTAATTGCGATCAGGTCACCCACGCGATATTTCAATGGAGCGCGCCTTCTCAAATCGTATCTTCTTCTATTTTCTTCTTGAACCTTGAGTATTTGTTTTCTGGCTTGATTTCTTAGATCAGCCCTATTGTCGTCAAATGTCACCTGAAGATGCTCCTTTATTAGCTTTGCAATTTTAGCCGTTTTTAGGTCCGGAACCCTTTTGCGGTATGAGCGTGAACACCATCCGCAAAAGTTTAGATGAAGAAATAAGAAGAAAATGGATGAAAACCTGGGAAGAACTTCCAGGGCTAAGGCAATCCAAAGTGATGCTGGGATCTTTTAACCAGAAGAGAACTAAAGCTTGCCTGAAACTAAGCAGGAACAAGCTCAGAATTCTGACAGGAGCCCTGACGGGACACTGCAGACTTAGGAAACATCTCAAGGCCCTAGGCCTAGAGGAGGATGATGGATGCAGATTCTGTGGCTCAGCAGAGGAAACCCCCATACATCTGTTCAAAGACTGCGGAGCATTACTCCGCAAGAGACAGATGTACCTTGGGGCTCACTGCTTGAACACAGAGGAGCTGCAGGCCTTGAATCCCACCCAGATCCTGAGATTCCTAAAGGAATCAGGATTAGAGGAGGCGCTCTAAATGGGTAAGTACACCAACACTTGGAGGAGGAGGGTGGGGTACAATAGATCTATAAAGGTCGCAGTACAAGTCGTCACCACCATATCTACAATCTACAATCTACAATCTAGCTTTGCAATAGTTTCATGTTCCCCACATCGACGTTTGACACCATCATCTGTAGATAATTTTGAAAGTTCGGGGATGATACATGAATTGATCCTCTCAGCTTGACCATTTGCTTGCGGCAAACCGGTTGTCACCTTAAAATACTTAATTCCCTCATGGATACAATAATCTTTAAACTCTTGAGCAATAAATGCTGTTATGTTAACTGGTTTTCGAATATTACCTTCTGTTGCTCAAGCTTGGACATAACATCGACGGCTGTCGTCGATTTGGTCGAGTAAAGCAATGCGTACTTAATAAATGCGTCTACTACTAACAGTATATGCCTAAAATTCTTATTGGTAGACTCAAAGGGCCCTAAATGATCCATATTGTAAGTATGCAATGGGATGTCGTCTTTGTGTAAATGATGTGAAAAGCCTTCCTGCTTGCCCTTTTTTCGGTTAACAAGAATACATTTCACACAACCCATAATCATATTTTCCACCTTTGTTTTCACTCTAGGTATATAGTAATGTTGCTTTATAATTTGTTCTGTCTTCTGTGCGTTGAGATGACCGTCTTCATGAGTTCTTTGAATGATTTCATTTTGCATATTTCTCGGAATTACTAACAACTCGTTATCGTCCTACCATTTGTAAAGAATATCGTCTTTTAACATAATAATAATAAGTTTATTTCCAGCAGACAGTATTTGTCTATAATGGACAAATCATAATAAAAATACATAAAATACATATAGGTAACAAAATAATGGATAGATCATAACAAAAATACATTACGAAATTAACTAAGATATCAAGATATTAAGGTGTAGGTCGAGTAGCAAAATGGGCAGTTAATTGCTTCTTAACTGCACGTTTATTGAACTGGACGTGGAATAAATCAAACTCCGAGTTTTGCGAATATAAATTATTGTAGAGTCTGAGGCACCTAATCAATGGGGAATTGAAGTGGTGAAATGTGCTAGGCATGTTAAAATAAAAGGTTATGTGACTCCTACTTTCTGTTCTCGGTACGGCAATGTAAATCTCGCTTAAGATTGACGGGCAATGTATTGCTCCTGTTAATATTTTTTGTAAAAAGATCAAAGCGATAATATCTCTCCTGCATAATAAGGAGTCGAGCCCAGACAAGTCTAGGTGCCAAGCCTCATCGACTTGCGTCACAGGATAATGGTCACGCATTTTAAAGAAAACATATTTGGCAAACTTCCACTGCACTCTTTCCAGAGAACGGATGTGTAATTGACTACATGGCATCCAAACAACCGCGCAGTATTCTAATTTGGAGCGCACAAAACAATAATATAGCGCTTTTATGGAGGTGATGCTAGTGAAGTCTCTAGTGTTACTAAAAATTAAACCTAACACTTTCAATGCATTATTAACAGTCTTTGTAATGTGAGGTACAAAGGTGAGTCCAGTATCCATAGTTACACCCAGATCTAAATTTTATCGCATGACACAAGGGGGGAACCATTGATATTGTAATAAAATCTGACAGTTTCAGTTTTCCTTGTAAAGCTGTTTTTTTTGCATTTACTAATGTTAAGTTCCAAACTATTTTTCGTACACCATGCGTTCAACTGGTCTATGCTATTTTGCAGAAGTTAACAATCAGATTTGGCACCAATGATCTTAGCTATCTTGAGATCATCAGCATAAATAAACACTCTACAGTCACTACTACTAACAACATCATTGTAAAATATTATAAAAAGTAGAGGCCCCAAATTGGAACCTTGAATAACTTCACTGGAGGTGCAGTAAACGTCCGATTTGAAACCGCCGTATTCAACAAATTGTGCCCTATCAGCCAGAAGAGACTTAATTAGCTTTAAGAAACCATTACACAGTCCAAACCCACCCAGTTTGTTTAACAAAATGCAATGGTTTACACGGTCAAAAGCTTTAGATAAGTCGGTATATATGACATCCACTTGGAAACGATCGTCTAGAGCTTTCGATACAAATTGTGTAAACTCAACCAGGTTGGTAGCAGTGGACTTGGCTTTTATAAAGCCATGCTGTTCTGGAGCTAATCTGGTGATCACATGGGAGTAAAGAATGTCAGATACAATACAATCAAATAGTTTAGCAAAGTTGCACAAGAGAGCAATCGGACGGTAATTTCGTATATGGGTTTTGTCACCGGACTTGAACACAGGGATAACACGACTTATTTTGAACATTAACGGGTAGACTGATGTGTTTAGCATTAGATTAAATAAGTGGCATAACGGAACCAGCAAACCGTGAATAGAGTCAACAATAATAAAGGAGGGTATGTTGTCAGGCCCGCATACATTGTTCGATCTGATTTTACCAACAGACTTGAGGATGTCACAGTCACTGATGGTGAATGAGTTGAGAGCGAGTTGATTAACACATATATTGCTATCATATACAGAAGCACAGCATTTTCCTCCACAGTTGTCACAGGGCGAATGACTATCACAATTAAATACACTTGCGAAGTGGTCGGCAAAAGCATCGACATCGACAATATCTTGCTGGTTCTCCAAGAGCTTATCACCATATATCATGGAGCCCGGCACACTAGTGACCTTTTCTTTTGATTGATGAATTTCCAGAACTTATTAGGATCAGTTCGCAGGGAGTCCTCAGCAGACGCAATAAAACGCTTATAATCACGAGTTGCTTGTTTTATATCACGACGTAAACTCTTCACAGTCTCAAGGTGGCTTGTAAGTATGGTTTTCTTATAACGATTCCAGGACCTGTTTTTACTTTGATTAAGGCAGTTGTGGCGTTGGTAAACCACATTGGATAGTGGGCGGTCTTGGGAGATAGGCTTGCTTTAGGAACGAATTTATCCATCAACTCGTAGAGGACACCATAAAAATAAGAACATACAGATTCAACGTCGTTTATCAATAGTATGGCAGACCAGTCTACACAGGCGAGGGCAGCGTATAATTCGATGAAATTCATTTTGCGGAAATAGTACTTGGTTGGATCTCCTTTTCTTGGAAACTGGGTCATTAGTCTGAGATCACAACTTAGGCTGATGTCAAGGCAGGGGTGGTGTAGGTCCTCAGGTACAAAAGGATCTTTTGCTTATGTACTGCAGCGGACAGGTGCTCTGTTGTCAATACCAAGTCTAAAATTCTGTTATTCGAGTTGACAATTGTATTTTGTTGTTTTAAATTGTGAAGTGATATAAACTGTGTAAGCCTCTCATACAACTTAGATGTTCTTGCTCCGGACATGCACTCAGTTAGTTCTGGTATATTGAAGTCACCAACTAACAATGCAGGGCGAGAGAAGTCAATAGATGATTCAAGATATTCAAAAAGTTGAGCATAATCATCTAATTGAGTGGCTGGGGGAATGTATAACACAATAATAGTGAGACAGGCAACTTTTATAGCTAGCAGTTCAGTATTGACAATAGGAGATACTAAATCGAGATTATAAGAGCTGAAGTTGTTCCTTAAAGCAGCCAGTACACCTCCACCTCTGCCATAAGATCTATCACACCAAAAGACATTGAAATCCTTGGTAAATAATTCACATGAGTTGACATGAGACTGTAGCCAAGTTTCCGTTAATAGTATTACGTCCGCGTCACTCGTGCTACAGTTATTGTTGAACTCGATAGTTTTGGTGTTGAGCCCTCTCACATTCTGGTACAAAATTTCATAATTATGCGTCTGCTGGAATTTTACATGTTTTTTGTTTGGACAACGGTGGGCGTACTTCTAACGTACTTTAGCTGTAAATTGGTCACCATTTGCGGTACGTGCACGAAGTTCTTTGCGAATGTTGTACGCATGTAACTGCTGGTTAAGGGTTAAATCCCCATTAATAAAGATCCCGTCTTTTTTGGGGTTGTTTTGCAGCATGGCTCGGACAGCGTATGCATCATTAAACACTACTTTAATGGGACGCGCTCTCGCCGAGTTCGATTTACCAATACGCGTGGTGGCTAGTATAACAGAAGCATCATTATTTAATAATAGAGGGGACATCATATTTTTAACAACTTGACAGTCAGACGAATTCTGTTGGGAAACGTTACCATTGGGTTCTTGGAGTCCTCTAATTATGATGTTCATCTCCCGCCTAATCGGTTCGGCCGCTTCATTTATTATTATTTCATCTGTACTTGAGCTAGGAACATCTGTTTCGGCTTTTCCTAATTTCAACTTGTTTTGGTTCTGGATAAGTTTGTTCAAACTTTCCTTCAGTTCAGCTACTTCTTTAACAAGTGTAGGTACTTTGTAAAAACCTTCTTCTCATATTTCACAAAAAAACTTCAATTTTCGCTTTGTTCTTAACTGCAGCCATTTCACTTCAGACGCTGTTAGATTTCCACATTCCGTACATAAAAATCTTTTGCAACTGTCACATGGGAACATTTGTGCAACATCAAATTGTTTTTTGCAATTTGTACATTTATCCATCATTCATTTGAATTTTATTTTCTCAACATGTAGTCTTGATATGGTTTTTCTTTGAGAATTCCTTTTATCGCTCTCAACCCATCGTCTGCGTTTTGAGCTTCACAAATTTTCAATGGAAGTGCGCTGGTTTCAATTAGAGCAACAGGATTCCTGCTCAGGCGGTCAACGTGACGCATTCTCGTACCTGACCTATGCTCCACGATAAAATCAATTTCCTGCAGCATCAAAAACCATTTGGCAACTGGTGGATAAATCCTTTTTGTTCATAGTCTTTTGAAAGGCTGAACAATCCGTAACAATTTTAAATAACGTGCCTAGGAGATAAACGCGAAACTTCTTAAGTGCCTCAATTATGGCAAGTACTTCAAATTTATAACTGCAGTATTTTTTCTCAGCATCCGTCGTTTTCCTAATCCCATAATATACAGGGTGGAAGTTGTTATCTTTTTGGCATCTTTGCAGAAGAATAGCTCCATAACCTTCCATGCTGGCATCTGTATGTAGTTCGAGTTCTCCTCAAGGCTTAAAAATTTTCAGAACTGGATTACTGGCTAATACTTTTTTCCTCAAGTGCACTTTGCTGTTCTGGTCCAATAAGAAATTTTGTGTCTGCTTTTAATAAGTCACTCAATAGTCTCGCTATTATGGAGTAAAATGGTATAAATTTCCTAAAATATCCCGTGAGACCTAAGAAACTTTGTACTTGTTTTACCGTTCGTGGTTCTGGGAATTTTATAACAGCTCGAGTCTTCTCTGGCGATGGCAGTACGTTACCATTTTCTATGATATGACCTAAAAATTCTATTCTTTTCCTTAAAAATTGGCATTTTTTCATGTTTATTTCTAATCCGTGTTCCTCTGCGACTATTAAAACATTCTTCAAACTTTGAATTGCTTGGTCTTCATTGCCTGCTAATATTATCACATCGTCTATATATGGTAGCGCTATACCTTCTAGTATTAACGTCCTAAAAATTCTACTAATGAAATACTGCTGGGGAGTTTGCAAAGTCCAAAAAGCATTTTCCTAAATTGAAACTGTCCTTTGTGCATAACAAATGCGGTATATTTCCTGCTATCGTCTGCGACACTCACATGAAAAAATCCATTCTTCAAATCTATAGTGCTAAATACGCGTGGACCTGTTAATTGAGTATGTGCTCTATAAATGGCAGCGGATATCGATCTTTACAAATTACTTTGTTGATTTTACGGTAGTCAATGCATATCCTGGGTGTTCCATCCTTTTTTCTTGCGATCACCATTTGACTTGCAAATTCGGACTTGCCTGGTTCTTCGACCTGTTCATCTAGTATTTTTCTCTCAATGAAAGATAGCCTTCTAAGACTAAAGAATATGGGTTCCTCATCTTTCAGCACTATCTTCATTGTTAAATCAGTTGCTCTTATTTAATTCGAGTAATAAGCTGAAACGATGTCTTGAATGGTCTTCTTAGCCTTGGTTGAAGCGGTTTCTCCGATATCTATTTTACCTCCGTCAGCTACTTGAATCTGCATTATAGACGCGTTTTCCTTTCGTTTAGATATCCTCAATCCATCTTCGTTTATAAGGATTTCTACTTGTTCCATAAATTCATTCCCAAAAATTGCATTCACTATCATGACTTTGTCCGGTACTATGTAAATGAGACTAGGCTTCAAAGACTCCCTGGGTTTTAATACTCGATTTTGCAAATCCGTTTAAAATCAAGTTAGATTCTCTGATTTCTAGGGATCCCATTTTTTTAATTAGTCCCTCTTTGATAACATTCACATGGATGCCTGTATCTATTAGTACTTTGGTTTGAACTCCATTACTTACAGCAACTTTTCACATTCTATTTTTTGGTGTCATTACTATTTCGTTAATATCTGCAGGTATATGCTGCTTGGTTAATTGTGTATCCATTTTGCAGGCAAAGCTTTTATGTACCAACTCATTACATTTGCAGCACTTTACCTGTTGTAATCTACATTCTGAAGATTTATGTCCCTGTACACCGCAGTTATAACAACGAATTAGCTTGTCACTTCCATCTCGTTTTCCATTTCTGATTTATGCTTTGGATTTTTCTTTATCCTCGTCTCTTCCATCACATTTGTCTTTAAACTCACTATATACATTAAGTTTCTTCTTAAACTCATAAACACTAGTAGCTCCATATAAAATCATTTTATTCCGTGAATCTCCTGGTATTCCATTTATTACATACGGCAGCAATGATTCCGTTTCTATATTTCCTCTACTCGCTAGCTCTTTCATATGCAAGAAATACGCATATACTGCCTCGTTTCTCTCCAATTTTCTATTCCGAATCCTAATATTTTATGTAGCTGCGCGCTATTCAAACGATTCGAAAACTCTTGTTTCAGCGATATCTTAAGTGAATACCACGAGTTCAAATTAACTGGATTTCCGAATATTACCTTCTGTTGCTCAAGCTTGGATATCATCTCGACGGCTGTCGTCGATTTAGTCGGGTAAAGCCATACGTACTTAGTAAATGCGTCTACTACTCCCAGTATATGCCTATAATTCTTATTGGTAGACTCTAAGGGTTCTAAATGATCCATATGGTAAGTATGCAATGGGATGTCGTCTTTGTGTAAAGAATGTAATAAGCCTTCCTGCTTATCCCCTTTTAGGTTAACAAGAATACATTTCACACAACCCATAATCATGTTTTCTACCTTTGTTTTCACTCTAGGTATATAGTAATGTTGCTTTATAATTTGTTCCGTCTTCTGTGCGCTGAGATGACCGTCTTCATAAGTTCTTTGAATGATTTCATTTTGCATATTTCTCGGAATTACTAACAACTTGATATCGTCCTGCCATTTAGAATATCGTCTTTTAACATGTAGTCTTGATATGGTTTTTCTTTGAGAATTCCTTTTATCGCTCTCAACCCATCGTCTGCGTTTTGAGCTTCACAAATTTTCAATGGAAGTGCGCTGGTTTCAATTAAGCAACAGGGTTCCTGCTCAGGTGGTCAACGTGACGCATTCTCGTACCTTACCTATGTTCCACGATGAAATCAAATTCCTGCAGCATCAAAAACCATCTGGCAACTCTGGTGGATAAATCCTTTTTGTCCATAGTCTTTTGAAAGGCTGAACAATCCGTAACAATTTTAAATGATATTCCAAAGAGACAAACGCGAAACTTCTTTAGTTCCTCAATTATGGCAAGTACTTCAAGTTCATAACTGCAGTATTTTTTTCTCAACATCCGTCGTTTTTCTATTCGCATAATATACAGGGTGGAAGTTGTTATCTTCTTGGCATCTTTGCAGAAGAATAGCTTTATAACCTTCGATGCTGGCATCTGTATGTAGTTCGAGTTCTCCTCCAGGCTTAAAAATTTTCAGAACTGGATTACTGGCTAATAGTTTTTTCAACTCCTCAAGTGCACTTTGCTGTTCTGGTCCAATGAGAAATTTTGCGTCTGCTTTTAATAAATCACTCAATAGCCTCGCTATTATGGAGTATATTAATGGTATAAATTTCCTAAAATATCCCGTGAGACCTAGGAAACTTTGTACTTGTTTTACCGTTCGTGGTTCTGCGAATTTCATAATAGCTCGAGTCTTCTCTGGCGATGGCAGTACGTTATGATTTTCTATGATATGACCTACAAATTCTATTCTTTTCCTTAAAAATTGGCATTTTTTCATATTTATTTCTAATCCGTGTTCCTCTGCGACTTTTAAAACATTCTTCAAATTTTGAATTGCTTCGTCTTCATTGGCTGCTAATATTATCACATCGTCTATATATGGTAGCGCTAAACCTAACGCTAACGTCCTAAACATTCTATTAATGCTTCTTTGAAATACAGTTGGGGAGTTGCAAAGTCCAAAAGGCATTTTCCTAAATTGAAACTGTCCTTTGTGCGTACCAAATGCGGTATATTTCCATTCTTCATCGTCCGCGACACACATGAAAAAATCCATTCTTCAAATCTATAGTGCTAACGCGTGCACCTATTAATTGCTCGAGTATGTGCTCTATCAATGGCAGCGGATATCGATCTTTACAAAATACTTTGTTGATTTTACGGTAGTCAATGCATATCCCGGGTGTTCCATCCTTTTTTTCTTGCGATCACCATTTGACTTGCAAATTCGGACTTGCCTGGTTCTTCGACCTGTTCATCTAGTATTTTTCTCTTAATGAAAGGTAGCCTTCTAGGACTCAAAAATATGGGTTCCTCATCTTTCAGCACTATCTTCATTGTTAAATCAGTTGCTCTTATTTAATTCGAGTAATAAGCTGAAACAATGTCTTGAATGGTCTTCTTAGCCTTGGTTGAAGCGGTTTCTCCGATATCTATTTTACCTCCGTCAGCTACTTGAATCTGCATTATAGACGTGTTTTCCTTTCGTTTAGATATCCTCAATCCATCTTCGTTTATAAGGATTTCTGCTTGTTCTATAAATTCATTCCCAAAAATTGCATTCACTATCATGACTTTGTCCGGTACTATGTAAATGAGACTAGGCTTCAAAGACTCCCTGGGTTTTAATACTCGATTTTCCAAATCCGTTTAAAATCAAGTTAGATTCTCTGATTTCTAGGGATCCCATTTTTTTAATTAGTCCCTCCTTGATTACATTCACATAGCTGCCTGTATCTATTAGTACTTCGGTTTGAACTCCATTACTTACAGCAATTTTACACATTCTATTTTTTGGTGTCATTACTATTTCGTTAATATCTGCAGGTATATGCTGCTTGGTTAATTTTGTATCCATTTTGCAGGCAAAGCTTTTATGTACCAACTCATTACACTTGAAGCACTTTACCTGTTGTAATCTACATTCTGAAGATTTATGTCCCTGTACACCGCAGTTATAACAACGAATTAGCTTGTCACTTCCATCTCGTTTTCCATTTCTGATTTTTGCTTTGCATTTTTCTTTATCCTCGTCTCTTCCATCACATTTGTCTTTAAACTCACTATATACATCAAGTTTCTTCTTAAACTAATAAACACTAGTAGCTCCATATAAAATCATTTTATTCCGTGAATCTCCTAGTATTCCATGTATTACATACTGCAGCATGATTCCGTTTCTATATTTCCTCTACTCGCTAGCTCTTTCATATGCAAGAAATACGCATATACTGCCTCGTTTCTCTCCAATTTTCTATTCCGAATCCTAATATTTCATGTAGCTGCGCGCTATTCAAACGATTCGAAAACTCTTGTTTCAGCTACGTCTTAAGTGAATACCACGAGTTCAAACTCGATTCACATTCGATATATAGCCTCGCTAATCCTCTTAAAGATTTTTTTCCAAACACAAACATATGTAAATCGTTCCATCCGAAAAGCTTGGACATGTCGTCAAATTCAGAAATCCAACATTCGACAGAGTACGAACTAGTGCTATCAAAAATTCGTATTGAGTCGTCAATGTCTCTAAAATTCATCAGAAATGAAGCGGTTCCTCTAGACACGGATACAAACAAGTTAGACTGTGCATTATCCTCATCAGTTTCTTCTTCGTCTTCATCGTCCTCACTTTGACAAATTGGTCTTAGTTTATCTAAATTCATTAATCTTGCACAAATGCTTCCAATTAAATTGAACTTTGTCACATTTAAATCAACGCGGAAAATTGTCGCTACTGCCACAAGTTTATTCTCAGAAAAATGTTGGTCAATATATTCTAGCTTCTCGTTATATTCAGTTGAACCCTCTTGAAACGTGAAACCAGTAAAATCACGTAATACGCCTCTGCTTTTTCGATTACCCTCTTCTTCAAAAATCAGCTTATAAATAATCTTCACAACATAAATTAATATTTTCAAAACTTCTTTACTTTTAATATTTTTAAAACTTTATTTTCAAATATCTTCGTCTTATTTATTTCCGAACGTCGTCTTTGTTTGAAAATATTCCCGTCTTTTATTTTCAAACGTCGTCCTTGTTTGAAAATATTTCCGTCCTTTATTTTCAAACGTCCGTCCTTCTCTTAATTTACGGCCGTCGTCTTTGTTTGAAAATATTCCTGTCTTTTATTTTCAAATGTCCGTCCTTCTCTTTTCAACAGGTTGCGCCAAAACTCCCCTCTTCTTTAGGCTAGTTTCACACCTGCGAGGTTTTACGCGGCGCGGTTCTGATTCGGCGCGGTAATCTCGCTGATATGTTCACACTAGTCAGGTTGCTATAAGGTTTGATTGCGGTCAAATCTATCAGTTCAGCATGGACCGTAGACGTGTTATAGCCATGATGGTTCTTTTAAGGCGAATAAAACGAAAAAGGAGGAATATAATTAATTGGATCCAACCTCTTCTTATGAAAAGGAAGGTGTATGGTTCGTTTTACACACTTTTTCTGGATCTAAGAATAAACAGTGACAAACTTTTTAATTACTTCAGGATGTCAGTAACATCCTTTGATGAACAGCCCCTACGGCTAAGGGATTTTATTCAACATCAGGATACATTTATGAGGGAATGTATTGACCCAACTGAAAGGTTGAAAGGTTTTATTTCTGTCCTTATATCTTTCACTAGTTTTGTTCCAAATCACTGGCCTTTCTTGAACTAATGAAATTAGTAAATCCATGTCCACAAATAAAATAAAATTATAAAAAAATAATTTTCATAAATTATAAAAATTAAACCACTTGTGGATTGTATGAATGCGAAACCGAAACTAAAACGCTTGTGTGTGTTGGGCTGCACGTGCGTGCATACCCCTAGACCCTCGTTGCCGACGACTGCCGACGCGGCTCGAGGGGCCAAGCGGTGTATCGCGGTGCCGGTCCGGTCTCCAAAAGGTTTGAATTTCACCGCTTTGATCACTTCACACTTGTGCGGCGACCGCCTCAACCGCGCCGAATCAGAACCGCGCCGCGTAAAACCTCGCAGGTGTGAAACTAGTCTTATTCACTCTCAAACGTTTTACCGCCGGTGTCGTGGTACAAGTTTATCAAAAATTTACTTTTTCTTTGTTCTTAACAGACTTCCCTAAAAACTTCACAATTGATTTCAAATATAAGTAAAAATTAGGTTAGATAGGTTTTTTATTATTATATACCTATAGTATATACCTTTTTCGTATTAGGGTATAAATAAATTGCAATTTTATTTTGATAATGAAAAATTTTATTTACAAAGGATGAATTATATTTGTGTATATATGTATATATAAACAAACTTTTTCTTTTTTTTAATATTATTGTTTAACATTTGGTATAGAGATATCAATTTGGATTTTATTTAAACAGTTACCTTAAATAACATTCACAATTTTGGGGAGATTGCGGGTCGAAAAACTACATTTAAATTTGCTTCAGTCCTTTCTGAAAAGTTCCCCAACAATCATATTGGCATAATAATCATTAAAAATTAATAAATACTTTTTTGATTAAAATTAAACAGAACAAAAATTATAATTATAAACGTTCAGTACAGATTTTTTTAAATTTATTTAGATGTTTCACACAAAGATTTGTTTATTTTATTTTTTTTTAGAAAAATAGTAGTTGGTAGGAATGAATGCAGTCAGTTTGGCTTAAAATCTATTTAGAGTTTCTCTTTGTATAATAATTTTGGAATGAGATAAATCTTAAGTTGTATGTAAAAAAAAATGCCTTGAATAAATGATAAAATTTATAAAGAATATGAAAAAATATATGAAAAGTTATATTTTGGTAATGATTGAATCAGTTCAAAAATTAAAGTTATCATAAACTTTTTATTCAATGGGTTAATAAAAACAGCGTTAGTGTCTTTGTTCTTACAATTTTTGAGTCTCTGAGAGATCAAATTTTACGCGATTTTTAAACTTGAACACATTTCCATGCAACAAACTTAATAATTCACCAACCATTGAAAAAACGTAATTTAACATTTCATCTAAACTTTTCAATAAACATTGCAAAAAAAAACGTGTGATTTAACAGACTTTTTCATCAACAACAAACAAATAGTATCGTTTTGATTACTCGCTTTTGGTTCATTTAGAACACATTTTAACGGACTAAAACCGAAAAATATTTTCCAGTCATTCACAAACAACGCTGATATATTTAACGCATCATAAATTATCAACTTTTTTAATCATTTAATTAGTAATTAAAAAACCTATTTGAAACAGTATATATAAATATAAACACAAACAACTCGTTCGAATTGCCCAAAAATAAATAATTTAAACATTTACTTACAATAAAAAATAATAAATGTAATAATATTGCTCAATAATGATAAAAATGTTATTTTAAGAAAACCGATCATGCATTTTAATTTCTTAGCTTTTTTTTTTGAAGATTTGAGTATTAAACTGCGGATTTTTCTTTTCGTTTTTCTTTAAAGCATAGTTATTCGATTTCCCAAGACTTACAACGATAGTTATATTTATTTAATAAAATAATAAGGAACAAACAATTACCATTGCAAGTTTTGGAAAACCGCGAGAGGAGAAAATTAAAAAAAACTTTTACCCTGCGCTCAAGTAGAGTAAAAATTAAATCACATGTTATATAATATATATATGAACAATGTCAACATGTCATGGTACACACCCACTTATATAATATATACGTATATATTTATTAATTATTCTTTCTTCTTTTTTAATATATATCACTTTAGTTTATAAGAAAATAATGTACAGAAAAGATAAAGTTTTAAATTGTGCTATTATATATATATATATATATATATATATATATATATATATATATATATATATATATATATATATATATATATATATATATATACATCACACAGATTTAAATTTTTTTATACATAAAAATAGAACATTTTTTTCCCTTATTTATACACAACATTGCATATATAAACCATACATCAAGTATGTATATTTACACGGAAAAACAAGAATACCTTATTATATCAGTTTAAATAGTTAAACCATGATGGGAGTGTCTTCGCATTCGTTCACCACTCTAACATTAACATCTGACGACGTTTGGCGTTTGAGTTTGGGAAGATTCGAAGATTGTCTCGCGTCTCCTCCCGATATCGACCTTATTATTGGTCGATTCAGTCTTTTCGGTTGTTCCGTCACACACGAAATATCATCCAAACTACCATCACCGTCCGTTGACAACATATCGTCGTCAGAAGTTGCGTGTTGCAAAATTGGAAGAGTTGAGGTTAAATGTTCCTTTTCTTTTTGAATTTCTTGAATGTGGTTTTCTAAGATATTTTCTTCGTCTTCATCGACATGGGGTTGAAAAGTTTGAGATGGTAGAAGTTCGTCAGGACTGAAGACTTTTGAGCTCCTCAAAGATGATAATCTATTAGTTGCTGCTTGGCACGCATTATCCAAGGTGTCAATGTCTTCTAAAGTATTTCTTATTTTTCGTAGTTGTTCAGTTATAATTGTTTCTATGCACTGGGTTTGGCTCCCGATGTCGTGTAAGCTATCTTGGGCTGGAACAATTTTGTTAGTTCTCAGGATGCACGGCGCGAAAACAATGGCAAGAGATGCGGCGCTCATCCTGTTAACAGTCTCGTGTAAAGCAACCCTGGCTAAATGGAATATCAATCTTTCCATCAAATCGTAATTAGCAGTTGGAAGTTTCTTTAAAATTTCATAAAGCGTAGAAACTTTGTCTTGTGGATTTGACATATTAGCCACAGTAATAAAATTTTCGTAACACTCAAAAGTCAATAACGGTTCCGGCATTTCTCTCAAGAAGGATTTTAAAACAGAAGCTAAAACGTGCACTTGATAATCAGCGAAGTCAACTTCATCTTTATTTTCTTCCATCTTATTTTTCAATTCTTTAACTTTCGAACTTACTCCAGATTTCCTGTAAAGTCCTTCCGTATACAAAAAGTACATTTCGATCGTCGTTAACAAACGTTCGATAACTACAGGAATCTTACAATCGTCAGTCAACAACGCTAACAGCGGAACACCGAAAATTTTCTTTGAATCATGAGCAATAAGGGCATTATCTTTAGTGCAATTCGTAGTTTTCAAATAACACTTTTTGTGACATGTCATTTTACAAGATTGACAAACTAAGCCTCTTTCTATTGGCCACATGAAGAATGAGTTGCATATCTCGCACGCGGTTGGAATGTTTATGATTGTCAACAGGAATGTATGTCCTAAATGAATTGTGGGTTCTTCTCCTTTGCGTTTCTTCTTCTCTTTCCGTTTCGTTTTACTGGGTTTTTCGGGCTCCGCTCGTGTCGTCATAAATTCATTCATGAAGCCTCTGAAGGCATTTACGCCCATCGTCACCGAGAAATCTTTATCCTTTTGTTCCCTTTGGCACACTGTGTCCATTGCTTGCATGAAGTTCGTAATAAGATCTTTGTATTTCACGCTGTAGGCTTCAAAACCAGTCTTATTGGCTGCGCTATAAAGCTGTACAAGATTGTCTTTAAACTCACGCAGTGCCTGTTTAAAAAGCCTATCGACTTCACTTTTTGGGTTTTCTCCGGCAACTTTTTCAATATTACAAATCTTCATGCTAATGAAATCCTGCATTTCTTGGAGCTCTTTAGCATCGGAAATTATTTGATCTGTACTATCCGTAAATTCCGAAGTACCCGTCAAATTAAATTTACTATTAACAGCTTGTTTATTGATATCATAAGGGGCTCTGGAGGAATGTTTCCTATGTTTACGTCTACCAGGTTTTCCGCTTTCTGAACTAGTATGATGTTTGTTTTCACAGGGTGTTTCCAAAACTTTCTTATTCTGTATACACTTGGGGTGAAAAATCATCTTACAATCTGAACATTTATAACCTTGAGTATAGAAAGGATCCATTTTCGTACTACACGAGACACAACGATCTTCATCATTAAACTTTTTAATAGTCCTGAATCTATGCCCAGCAATACTAAACATACCACTTGATTGCCACTCTCTTAAATTTAAACCTTCAGGATGATCATTTACGTTTGTTGTAACTTTAGTTGCTGGATCAGAATTTCTTCGTTTTAAATCCAAATTTCCAATGCCCGACCTTGTCCGTTTAGGAGTTAGAGATTGCTTTGTTTTCATAGATGCGAAATCTGTTTCCGTTTGTATCATTTTCGCGGACTCACTGATAGGATCCTCTTTTAATTGATGATCAACAACAGGCATAACAAATTCATTAATTGTGCCTAAATGAGCGTTCTTATCTAGATTAATGCTATCTGTCATTTCTTCGCCTAAACTTTTCACGTGGCTTCTTCTGTTGTTCCTAAAGTTCCTTGAAGGTGGTTTAGGAGTTAGCGCAACTGTTCCCAACATCTGTTTCGCTTTATCAGGCGCTTGTTCATAAGCTGTGTAATTATCCCGAAGATGTTCATTTTCTTTTTCAACCTTTTCTAAGTTATCCCTGCGACGGATTGGCGGCATACTGATGAAACCTTCCGCCTTTTCTCGCTTAACTACAGCGTGAGGTCTATTCTGCACCTGTTGTGTTCTGGCAAGGACGTTCTTCGGGAAATACGACTCTTGCTTTCGATCGAAATAATCGGGAGGTATTCCGAACGAGTTTTGTTGGCAAATTGGAGGAGCGCTCTGGGTGAGGCCGAATTCTGAATCGGTTTCACTTCGAGTACTTGTTGATGACCACAAGTCATGGCGACTTTGCAAGTCTGGAATAACTTTAGATTCAAGATGCTTCTGTAGTGAATCGGCGCTATGTTGAGATTCGTAGCTACGTGTCGAGTTCAACGAGTCTCCACTGCCTTTCCTATCGTATATGTAACTGATGTCCGAAAGATCTATAGTTTTGTGAACTTTGCTCACCCTTCGTTTGGTCACCGATAAATCTTCCAACGGAATTTCACGACTACATGGATATTTAGTTTCGAGCCTGAAACAATATTTATATAATGAATATAAATTGAAAAAAAAAAAAAGAAAATATAATTTGTAAGTTTTTATCAAAATACAAAAGTAATTTGCTAATTAGTATTGATAAAAGAAGGAATTTGTCCTAAACCTAACAAAAAATGGCGGACTGCTATGAACTACAGTGCCAGTATATGGAGGTGCCACAAATGTTCAACCTATCCGTATAAACCCCCCAAATTTTGGAAATTGTAGACGTCAAGGAATCCTGGATGACCTGCCGTGCGATCACAGCACCGTACTGCGGCACCGGCAAGGTCCAGCACCCCTGGAACGACCACGTGACGCCACCCACTGAGCAGATCTGCCTAACCAAAGCGATCAATGTTCAGCTGTGCCATCACAGACACACACCTCCAACAACGAAATGTGCGCACACAGTATATATACTCAGCACTTGATATTTTACACGTAATAGAAGAAACTTGCATAATAATTAATATTTTCAAGCGCATTCAAAAAAAGAAAAAAATTACTCTATAGATATTCTCTAAATAAGTAAAGAAATCGTATTTTTAACACAAAATCAAAATGTTGGGACAAAAAAATACAATTTTAATCATTTTTTGATGTGCTGCAACTATATAGTCCACTCATCTTACAATTAGTCAAATAAGGGGTCAATCTCGGAATCTAACGGAAGAAGCTGAATTTTTGTATAAAACTTTATTTTAGTATTACAAATGTTGTCTCAAAAGTCACATATCCCAACATGTGAGTGTCCTTAGATATTCAAGGTCAAAGGTCACAAAAATCAGTTTTTTGAGAATATCTCGTTTTCTCTGCTTCATATCGTATTTGCATTTATTATGAAAATTGTAGAGAATAACATTCCCCACAAGTTTCATCTGAAACCTTTTTTTATACATCGATCTGTTTTTGAGATAGAGGGAGCAGCACGTGGAGCGCTCATGAGCAGCCATATGTACCTCTTAGCGCAAGGTAAATCCTGAATCCCAATGTATTATACCGTTTTTTAACTGTTTTACTTATTAAATTATTATTATTATTATAATCAAATTTCTTCTACCCTTTCGGGTGTAGAATGTTATTGTTGGTCTATTTCATGTTTTTTCTATTATTATTTTGTTTCAGCTCATTATGTTTTTTATGGTTTCCCTCATCTGGGCGTTAGAGATTCCTCTCCTTTCCATGATATTTTCGACATATTTGTCCCATTTTTGGTCTTCCCACTTTCCTTTTGCCCGTTATTTTTGTTTGCCATATTAGTTTTGTTTGGTTGGTGTCTTCTCTTCTGTGTAGGTGTCCCAGCCATTGCAGCTGTCTGTTTTCTATTATCTTGTTTAGTTCTCTTATTTCTAGATCTCTTCTTATGTCCACGTTTCTGACTCTGTCTTTTCTGGTTACTCAGTATACTTTTCTTAGATACTTCATCTCTAGTGTCTGTATCTTGCTTTTTTGTCTCCTATTTAGCGTCCATGTTTCGCATCCATATAGCAGTGTTGGGATTAATACTACTTTATATATTATTAGTTTTGTTTTTCTCGATATCTTCTTGTTTAGTATTACCCTTTGGATCGTTTGGAAGGTTCTTGTTGCTGCTTGTAGTCTGTTGTTTATTTCAACTTCGAGTTCCCCTTTGTTGTCTATTATTTGTCATTTGGTATTTAATTTGTTCGATGTGCTCTATTTTTGTGTTACTTATTTTTATTTCTTCCGTTTCTTTCCATTCTCCTATTTTCATTATTTTAGTTTTTTCTGTGTTGATTTTCAGTCCTGCTTTTGTGAGTTCTTAGGTCCATATCTTTATGTTTGTTTCTAGGTCCTTGATGTTTTTCGCTATTAGTGCTACATCGTTTACAAATATGCATTCTGTGATTTCTTGTGCTTTTAGGTTTCTGTATCCTATCTGTGTTTTTTTTTGTTTTCTTCTTTTATGTTTTTCATTACCACATCAATAGCTAATATAAATAGGCATGGGCTTAGCGCTCCTCCTTGTCTTAGACCATTTGTCGTTGTGAAATTCTTGGACTTCAGGTTACCGTTCTTATACAGTTTTCTGTTCTAGTATATATGCTTTTTATTGCCTTTATCAGTTTTTCTTCTACTTGTTGTTCTTTTAGTGCTTGCCATACCTATTCTCTATTTACTTTGTCGAAGGCTTTTGCTAGATCTATGTATGCTGTATATATATTTGTTTCTGGTGTTCTCTTAGTTCATCGATTAGGTTCCTGATTGTGAATAAGTGATCTATTGTGCAATGTGCTCTTCTGAATCCACTCTGCGAAGGTTCTAGGATTCTTTCTATTGTTTGTCTTATTCGTTTTTCCACTATCTCCTCGTATATCTTCTCTGTTGCACATAATAGGGAAATTCCTCAGTAGTTACTACATTCCTTTGTATCTCCTTTCTTCCATATTGCTATTATTGCTGTTGTTTGCCAGTCTTTGGGAATTTTTTCTGATTCCCATACTTCATTTAATAGTCTGGTTAATTTACTATGTACTATATTCCTTCATTTCCCATGTATTTTAGGTTATTTTCCATGTACTTTAGGTTGTTCGTTTTTAATGTTGTCTATTCCCGGTGCTTTTCCCAACTTCAGTTTTCTTAATGCCTTGTTTACTTCTTCTGGTGTTATTTTTTCTTCTGTTGTTTCTTCTTCATTTTGGTTTTCTTTTCCAGATTTCTTCTGCTGTTTCGTTTGTTGTACCTCGTCTCTTTCTTCGGCAAACTCTTCTTTGCCCAGCAGCTCCTCAAAGTATTGCCTCCATCTTTCCGCTATTTCTTCGTCTCCTGTCAGTATTTCCGTCTTTGTTCTTTATTTGATGTATCTTAATTATTTTCTCTTTTCTGTTTCTTCTTATTACGTTGTAGAATAGTTTTTGGTTTTCTGTATGGTTGTTTTCCATTTTCTCTCTGAATTGTTCCCATGATGCTTCCTTTGCTTGTTTCACACTGTTTTTTACCTTTCTTCTTTGTGAGGTGTATCTTTCATAATCTGTCATAGTTTTGCTTTGTAGGTATCCTTGCCATAACTTTTTTTTTCAGTTTTATTTCTTTTTTCAGTTCTTCAGTCCACCAGTTCGTTTGTTTTTTTTCTTCCTGTTGGTTTTTATTGTACCACAGGCCTCTTTCGCTGCATTTGTTAGCATGTTTTTGAAATCATTCCATGTTTCCTCTGCATTCTAGTATTTCGATTTTTCCATTTTTTCTGCTTCTTGTTTTATTAGTTTCTGGTATTGTTTCCATGTTTCTTGGTCTTTTAGTTTGTACACTTTTATTACTTCTTGTGTTGTGTCTTTCATTTTAATCTTTTCTGTCTCTGCTTCTTGTTTGATTGTTGGAAGTGATCGCTTGGAAGTGATTGACTAGGAAGTGATCGCTTCCTATTTCGTGCGTCCTATAATATATAAGCTATATATATATATATATAAGCTCGTACATCTTTTATTTGTTTCCTTTGGGTTTGTTTCGTTATTATGTAATCTATTATTGATCTTTCTTTTCTGCTGCGTACTTCTCTCGTGTACTTGTGTATTCTCTTATGTTTGTATACTGTGTTAAGTATAATTAGATTATTTATTGTGCAGAAGTCCAGTAATAAGTTTCCGTTTTCATTTTTGTGTTTTTCTCCATGTTTTCCTATTACGTTTTCTAGTCCTCTGTTCTGATTTCCTACTCTAGCGTTTATGTCGCCCATTATGTATAATGTTTCGTCTTCGTAGTGTTCTATGATTTCCTGTAGTTTATTCCAAAATTTGTCTTTCATTTCTTTTGTTTCGTTTTTGTCTGGTCCGTAGGCTATTATGTAGTTGGTTTTAGTCTTATTATCTTTCATTGTTAGTGTCAGTATGCATTCTGTGTGGCCTTGCCATTCCGTTAGCTTCCACGTTTCTTCTTCCCTAATTATGCATGCCACTCCTGCTTTTGCTCTTGCTTTGGTTTCTACCCCACTATATAGTAGTGGATGGTTTCTAATATATTTGAGTCCCTTCCCTTTCATTTTTGTTTCTGTTATACCTATTAGATCCATTTTTGTTTTCTGAAATTCTTCCTTTCCCTTGATGGATCTTACGTTCCATGTTCCTATTTTTCTTGTCCTGTTTCGTTGCTTTGTCGTTATTGTTTTCTCCTTGTCGGCTTGTTTGTTCTATTGGTTTTTGGAGTGCTCATCTCTTTAAGTTCTTGAGTTGCTTCATTCCAGATGAGTTGTTTCTGATTTACTATTAATTTCTCCTTGTATATTTTTACATTGTTCCCTTTGGCCTTTTCTTCTTTCATCTTGCTTCTTATTATTGCCTGTATCTTCTTTTCTTCCTTCGTGTAGTCGTAGTCTATATATATTTCTTTTGCTCTTAGTACATTCTTATTTCGTAGAATATTCATTTTGTCTTCCCACTCTCTGACTTCTGCCACCGTTATTGTGCTGGTTTTTTTTGTGATGATGTGTGCGTCTTTCAGTTTTATATCTATTTGTAGCTCTTTTTTTAGTAATCTCCTTCCTTTCCTTCCTTTTATTACTATGTTGTATTTCTTGCTTTTACTGTATTTCTTGCTTTTACTTATTAAATATTACTTAAATCTTTAAAATCTTTTTTTTATCTTATTCTATTATTTAAATCTTAGTTAATGTTATTAATAAAAATACATAATAATAATTAAATTAGTACTAGCATAAATACACCAAAACATCACTTAGGATATCTCCGAATTATCTTGGCAATCTGCGCATTCTTCTTTATTGTCGGCGTCGGTAGTTTCAGTAGTCTTGGGTTGGGTGTTACCGTGCATGTACCGTTCACATTTCTGTGTTCCAAACTCTTTGATAGCAGCAGCCTTCTCCATTGACGATTGTACATAAGGTTCAACGAGAGTCTTAGCAGTCTGAACTGCTGGCTCAACCATATGCTTTGCTGTTTTAATTGCTGGCTCTACCATAGACTTGGCACCTTTTACGGTATTTTTAGCGGTCTCTACGGCGGGTTCGTATATCGTTTTGGCGGTATTCATTTTGCCGGTTTAACGACGGTCTGCATGGTCTGGTTGTTCGTGGGTTGTCCTTGGTGGAGTATAAATCTGCAATAACAACTCCCCAGGCAGTAATTTAACTGCTGGTACTTTAGCCTCAACATAGTCAAGTCCTGTGCAGATCAGTCCATCGACTTTCTTGATTGGCCCTTCCAGACCCTGAACAACTGGACTGTCGAATGGTGTGCTAATCTCTGCTTATACTATATTTTCAGGAGTAAGACATCGTCCAGTTAGTTATACTATTGTATTCCTTGACTTTATCGTAAATGTTTTTGCTGGTCTCAAGCGCGCTCTCAACGACTGGAATTTTTGTAATCCTGTCGTAAGATTCCAATTGGACACAGGTATTTTGGTTGCTTTGATCGGCATCGACATACGTTCGACAAGCATTTTCCCCTTACTTTGTTCTCGAATTATTTACTTTTGGTTTACTGAATTTTTTGGTACCACAACATCAAATAGTCATCAAATATTACTTATCTTTGACATACAAATAATTAAATAATGAAGTAAATCATTCTAAATATATTGTAATGCTATTCTAATTCAATCTCATGAATGGGGTTGTGTACTGCAAAGTGAAACCCTAACGCCGGTAACAACACTTTCACCACCTGCACCAGATGTACTACTCACTTCAATATTCTGCAACTGCAAGAATAGTTGTGGTTCGCGTTGTGGATGCCATATGTTAGGAATGCAATATTCTTTAGCTTGTGGTCAATGCAATGTAAAAAAAGACGGTATAATACCTTGGGATTCAGGATTTACCTTGCGCTAAGGTACGTATGGCTGGGTGCTCCACACTCTGCACCCTCTATCTCAAAAACAGTTCGTCGAATAAAAAAAGGTCTTGAATGAAATTTGTAGAGAAATTTATTCTCTACAACTTTTATCACAAATGCATATACAGTAGGAGGCAGAAAAAACGAGATATTCTCAAAAAACTGATTTTTGCGACCTTTGACCTTGAATATCTAAGGACGCACACATGTTAGCATATGTGACTTTTGAGACAACATTTGTAATGCTAAAATAAAGGTCTATACAAAAATTCAGCTTCTTCCGTTAGATTCCGGGTTGATATGCTAAAATGACTGGGCTAATAATACTAACTGTATATTAAAGAACGAGTTCAATAAGCGCGATTTTTCAGCACGCGTCCATGTTCAGCACGCGTCCTCCTCGCTACGCTCGTCGTTTTCTAATGAACAAGTGCGAAAAACGCCATATGAACGAGTTTTTTTTATACTATATCTTCTATTTTACGCCCTTTTATGCCATTTCTAAATAAAAAAATACAATTTTCTCATAATGTATCGACGACACATTATGAGAAAATTGTATCGCACTCTGCGAGCCATTAACGAACTCATATGAGTGCTTTAATGACTTCATTATAGACACAAAATAGAAAAAATATATAAATTAGAAATACTGACCTATTATATGGCGGATAGCAAAGGGGTAGTGAGGTAACAGATCTGAGCGATTGTTTACTTTGGTGAATTGACGTATCTAAATCTTCCAAAATTCCACTACTCCTGAAACAAATAATTTTATTTTTTAAGTATGTACAGTAAGAAATTCTACATTACAAATACAATGCATTCGAAATTAATATATGATTGAGTATGATAATAGGGAATATGCAAGCGATTTTATCTACGATCACAATTGTAAATGACCATTATTGTACAGTTCGTGGACTATGTAAACATACCACACACATATGTAACAATCCGCGATTAATGTTATGTAATAATTCAAAATCACCCTTGCTTGTTTGGTTTATGATTCGTTGAGAGCTGCACGTTGATACTATTTTTAAATATAGTACTCCGTGATTTCCAAACAATCATTAAACGTCACATCATTTACATAGAAGCTGTCATTCATTTCGTTTTTTCACGTTTAAATCTAACGAAAACTACAAATAAGGACTAAATAAAAACCTATGCAACCATTATAAATGTATTTCTTTTCATTTCTATCAGGATAAATAAGGTCGAAGGTGTTACATCAAACATATTTTCCTTTTTAAACAGAAAGAAATTACTGTGGTCGTAGATAAAGTATAGTACATAATTTGAGTTGTAAGGCAATTACGTACTCGCAGAATTATGCGCTCACCGCTACGCGGGTCGCGCGTAACTTTTCCGTTCGTACGTAATATGCTTCATACAACTTTCATTACGCAATATACTATAAATTTATTTGATTTTTTTACCCCCGATATTGTATGGTCTTTATATTACACATAAATCATTATTTTCTCATTAAGTTTGTATTTTATTCCATAAAAATTTAATCAAAAAGTATTATAAGAGAAGCGAGCGAAATTCAAATTTGCGAAACGCATCATCATTGGTCGAATCGAAGCATGACGTCACATGGCATGTTATAGAGATTTATCGCCGTCGATATTCATACTGTGGTAGTCGTGTTTGAAAGAAAATTTATTTATATTTATATTTCTGTAGTGTTTTCCATTACCTAGTGCAATTTTGGTATATAGTGACATTAGAAATTATTAAGAACAATGTCTGAAAGTTGTTTGGTCAAAGCTTGGTCTTATATAATGTTTTGACCGATCTCGTTCCTTCGATCTACCTGGTCGAAACTTATCCGATCTTATAGTATTAGCTTTAACCGGTGACAAGCGGTCTCGCAGGCAGAGCGGCGTCGGCGAAACATAATTCCACCCTCTTAAGGTAGGCGTCCACAGTTTCGCATCGTACGTATCGGACGCATCGCATCGGATTATTTTTTGACAATGCGTCCACAGTATCGGCAGCGATCGAAATTGCCGACGCAACTATCAGCAAATACCATATGCCGTATGACGTCATCGGCACGCATCGTAAAAGTTGCCCCTCGGAGCATCGGCATTGCCGACTGGTAGATTCGTCGATCCCTACGATGCGGAACAGTGGACTTGTATTACTTTCTATAGAAGGAATACTACGGTTCGTTTGATGCGATGCGTTCGATACGTACGATGCGAGACTGTGGACGCCTACCTTTATAGGCAAGTTACAGTTCGGCAGCGGCCTCTCAGACCCTATGTCACCACTTTCGTAACTATTTAAAGTAATTTTCTTATATTGTTTTGTCGTACTTTTACAGTTATTTGCAATGAATAATTCTGGGCCTCCAAAAAAGAAGCGTAGGGAGTCGAGAGTCAGAAATGTAGGGCCAAACAGTAGCAAATGGCTTGATAATCCTCAAATTGAAGAATGGCTGGCCCAGGAAGACTCAAGTGAATCGGAAGACGAAAATATTCCCGAAAACTTCGTCCCAGAGTAAAGTGATCATGACTCGGAAACCGAAGAAAGTGCTTCTGAAAATGAAGAACTAATTCAGCAGAATCAGCCTTTAGAAAGTAACAATGATGATGAACCTTTATCAAAAATAGTTAGATGTTTCTATGGAAAAAATCGGTTCAAGTGGGCAGAAGATACGCCAAACAGAGTTATGCGAATAGGCCAAAATAACATTATAGCTCGAATACCTGTGTCAAGGTTGAATGTACATCATGAAAGATATCCCTTTTCTCTGTGGAAGAAAATAACTACTCCTGATATCTTAGAAGAAATTTTGAAGTGGACAAATTTGAAAATTTGCGAACTCAAATTAAAGTACAGCAGAGAAAATCTTCCTAAATTATAAGATTTAGATATGATACAATTGCAAGCGTTCCTTGGTCTCATGTATGCCTTGGTTCTCATGTATACAACTGCGTTCTTATTGCGTAATTATTATTATTTCATGCGACAGAAGACGGAATCCGATGAGACTGTCGTGTTCCTAGTCGGGTTTTACCATGATGGGTGTGGACCAGTTCCCGATTTATGTCTGTAGGTTGCTATCTAGGCGGTTTTTGAAGATCATGATGTGAGGGCGCGTCGATAATGTCATGATCCATTTGTTTCCAGATATACACTACTCTGTTGTTAAGGAAGTTTCTACGACACAGCTTGGAACATCTTTCTTTGGAAAGTTTAATAGTGTGTCCCCTGAGATGATTTTGGTCACTGATGTGAAGAAAATTGAGTGGAACGTTGTAGTGGCCACCCAGAATTTTGTGAACCAGGATAAGATCTCCTCTCTGGGGGCTAGATAGTAGACCCAGTTTGATGCAACGAACCTTAGAGGGAAAATCTCTCCGTTCGGGAGGGATTCTGGTGATACGTCGTTGTACTTGTTCGAGTTGTAAAATGTCTTTAGCAAAATATAAATTCCATCAGCTAACCGTGAACTCCAGCACCGGCCTTGTGAAGGCTTTATATAGGGGAAGTATAGTACCCGCAGAGTGGTCTTCAAAAGCCCTTTAGATGAGGTAAATCAAGGAACATGCCCTTTTTATTAGTCCTGGGTCATTGTAACGCCCAGGTCTTGTTGATGCTTTGCAGCAGTGAGTGGGCTAGTATTTAGGGGTGCGGTTATTAGTCCAATGTGCAGTCCAGTACAGTGCATTTAGCCATATTCAGAGACATGAGCCACATGTCAGTCCACCTCTCGAATGAAGTAAGATCTTCTTGAAGTGTTACAGCACTTTCCAGCGGGTTGCAGTATAATTTTGTGTCATCTGCAAAAAAACAAATATTTGACTTGATGTTGACTGACATGTCGCTAATGTAGACCAGGAATAGCAGGGGGGTGATGACGGAACCCTGCGGCACTTCGCTCTTAACTGCTCTGATATCTGACAACGATCCACCAACTCTGACTTGAAATCTGCGTTCGAAGAGAAAGCCAGTTATGCAGCGCAGCAAGGAACCCCTCACTCCATAGTGCTCTAACTGTGCAGCAGACGTCTAAGAGGGACTTTGTCGAATGCCGTCTCGAAGTCCAAATAGATAGTGTCCACAGGACGACCTTGGTCAAGAAGATGAGTCCAATCGTTGAGTCAGTAGAGAAGATTGTCACTTGACCGTTTGGGTAGGAAACCATGCTGATTGATTGAGATAATGTTGTTTTGGAGAAGGAAGTTAGTTAGCTCTATTATAATGATCTTCTCCATGCACTTTGATAGGGTCGATGTCAGACTAATGGGTCGGTAATTTTGGGGTTGGGGCCTTTTTTAAAGATGGGCGTTCAGGAAGATAGGCGGTATGCAATCGATACCGGGTGATGCGTTGTTCTTTAGTGAGGCAATTGCATCTTGAACCTTTTCTTCTGTGAAATCAATTGTGTCCGGGGAGTTAAGATTTCGAGTATTTGCTGGAAGGACCGGCAGGACCCCGTCTGGTTCCTTGGTAAATACATCGTCAAACTGCTGTGCAAACATTTCACACCAAGTGTTGGTTGTAGTACAATTTCACTCATAGCTCCGTCTTAGTGAAAAGTCTGACACTTTCTGGTCTGGACTTTAGGGATCTATTAATTTAGGAGTAAAACCTTTTACAGTTAGCCAGCGCCAAGTCTTTCTCATACCTTCTTCTGGCCTTTGTTTTAGTCTTTTCACTTTATTATTCTCAATTTTGGACTTTCCATTATTAGTAGAAGTTATATTTCGAGCGAATGCATCCCATAGTGAGCGCTTCCTTTTCATGGTCTTAAAGATATAGTGATTCGACCATCGTTTTAGCGAATTAATTTTGACTTCCTAATGGAATACAAGATTCGTTGGAATGATTAATAAGGGGTCGTCCATTAATCACGTTATGTTTTTTAGCAACTTTTTAAGCCCAACCTCCGCCCGGTGATACGTGGTGAGGTTTTAGGTTAAATTGTACCGCGATATAGACAATGGAAGAAACGTAATACACCGCATAAAACTGGGAAGATTAAGGTGGGCGGGGAATTTAGCAAGAGCGGAAACGTACCCTCCGACGCGCGTGCTAACGGCGCAAACCGAGCGAAGCACACGCAAAGGAAGCCACAAATTGCGCTGGCGAAACGGGGTAGACGAGGACGCCGAGAAAATGGCTGCAACAAACTGGCGCAGAGCAGTACAGAATAGGGAAGAATGACGGACAAGACTAATGGCTCGCGTACACCTAATCCGTCATCGGCCGAAGTTAGCTCAGGCGACGATGGCGATTGAATCACACAGTTGTAAAAGAAAGAGAGCGCGTACACAAACAAGACTGTCATCGTCCAATGACGCCCGAAAAGACCGATCATCACGATGATCCAAACTTGTTGGGATTTCTCGCCAGTCTGTCGGCGTCTACAGTGTAAATTGAGTGCATTTATAGTTAAATTTTGTTGTTATCTAACTAAACGACTATGGATATTGAAAAAATAATTAGTTGTGTTTATAATAAACCAACCCTGTGGGATAAACATTCAAAAAATTTCAATAATCGAGATATTTCAATACGGTTATGGTTGTCGGCACACGTGGTAACACTGTTGCAGTGTAAGCACAACACGTCCGAGTTACTCGTCCGGGTAGTTCTGTCCGCCATCGGCCGACAAAATCGGTTTTGCTGTACACTTAGCATAAGGGAGGTCGAAGCTCTCTCAAGGCTGTAGGACCAATTATGATGATGAAGTAAAAAGTGAATATTCCCTATTGGCCAGTATTCTAAGCGGTTAATCAATATGAAATTGTCACTTCAAAACCAATTTGGATGATATAACACTGAGTGGCAGCTAATAATAGTCAATCAATAGTTAGCCAACACATGTCTCGAATAATGTCACACTTAATAGCAATTGCAGAAATTATAATAACAATAAATAAATCACATCATAAAGCACATATGCAGAATCACTATTCTGTTGAATATGAATAAATATTTACTAGCAATAAAATGGTAAAAACAAGAGGTAAAACTTACTCGTCAGAATCTCTAAACTTTTTATCTCTATCAGGATATAGTCTTTCTATCTCCAATTCTTCTTGACTGGATTCTTTACTAATAAATGCCTCATCACTATTATTCATCACATCTACCTGCAATCTTCCACTAGATACACTTAAACCCTAAAAAAAATAACCAAAATATAACAGCAATTGTAACATAATCTAAGAATACATTTTTCTTATGGTATTAAACAGCAATTATAACATCATCTCAAACTACATTTCTCCTAAGCTTTTTATACACGTGCCAATAACTAAAAATATTATTCTGCTTCTGCACGAAACAATGTGCAGACATAATCATATATTGGCAATCTCTTTTACCCATTTAAGGGGTTGGAGATTATTTAAGTAAATCTCAATAAACTTCATTTAGCAAATTCTAAATGAAAATATATTAAATATTTCGTTAGGCAACTATTTAATTCACCCATTTTTACCTGTTTTTTGAGTGTCAGTGCTTGAGCTTTCGTTTCTGCAAAGATTTTTCTCGCTCTGTATCCTCGAACGTGCGCTTGGAATTTAACAATCGCAGCCCTTAAGTTTTTATACCAAACCCTCACTTTATACCCTCTCCAAACTTTCTGTATCCTCAAAACAGCATGGATTGTATTCGATACTGTTTTCTGAACCAAATACATCCTACAGTACGATTGCAAAGTAATTACGACCTTTTGAATCCTCAAAAATCTCTGCCTTTCCAAACAAGCTCTAAACCACCTTTGCAATGTCATTATGCTAGCCATGATCTGCTGATGTAATTTGCAATCTAATTTGTCCTTTTCAGATTCTCTTAGGAAAATTTTACTAGTACCAACTTGATAGTTGTCTCTGTCCAAATTTAAGGTGGAAAGGAAGTTTCTTACGTCTGTTTGAGAGCTTAAGAGGCCTTTGGGAAGCAGGATTCTATATAATTGGATGAATTCGTCGTAAGTTAATCGTACGTTGAATCCGGCTTGGCGGATTCTTACTGTTTCTAACATTCCAGTGTATCGTAGTTGTCTTTGTACGGTTTCTTCATCGAAGTCGTTGGGAATTTTCTTCGCATTCGATTTTATGCAGCGAATGAAAAACGGGTTGGCTTGGTTGAGGGTATCCATCAATGAATGGAGTGATTGTTGGAATTGCGCTGTTACTGTTAAGGGCTGTTTTCGGGCCTTCCCCAGTTGGCCCTGGTTTGTTGGTGTTAGTCCAGTTCGGCCAGCTAAGGTTTTCACGGATTGCAGGTTTTTCAAGCCTTTTTTGCTCCTCTCTCGCGGACGAAACGATTTGTTTTTCCTGTGGTAAAAGTAAAAAAGTAATTAGATTCAAATTGTTTACAAGAATAAGAAAAGAAGGCAAGCAAATTAAAGTTCGCATGCTTTTTAATACATGCAGAGTATGTTAGTAACACTGAACATTTAATTTTCCCAGATATATCTAAATAGAATAAAGTTGTGTGTGTGTATTATTATAGGAAAGTTTATTTTGTGTAGAAATTGTTTCGAAGCTGTTGGTTTGCTTGAACACCTCCACCGCGCATTTATGTATTGAATTGATATATTTTTAATGTGAAACTGGAACTCCGTATTAGCGAGGAAATATAGTACACAGAAAAGTTAATTTGGTGCAGATGGTAACAGTAGAAAAAATGTCATTTCGTATTTTCCTAAAAATGAATTCTTTTCAATTCATGTAATTCTCACTTTAAAGAAATTCTTCACTTTGATTTAAGGCCAATTCTCATATACGCGACACTCAGCTATGCGATGTCACGCGACATCGCCTGTCAAATAATGATTACATTGTTTTAAATGGGCACGTTATCATTTAAAACAATGTAATCATTATTTGACAGGCGACGTCGCACGACGTCGCGTAGCTGAGTGTCGCGTATATGGGAATCGACTTTAAATCAAAATAAGTGAAAATAAACTTAAGGTCGATTCCCATATGCGCGACACTCACCTACGCGACGTCGTGCGAAATCGCCTGTCAAATAATGATTACATTGTTTAATTAACAGTTTATTTTAATTTTTGATTACATTGATCGGACACATCGCGTAACTGTCGCGTAGCCATAGTGAGAACGTGCCCATTTAAAACAATGTAATCATTATATGATAGGCGATGTCGTGTGACGTCGCGTAGCTGAGTGTCGCGTATACGAGAGTCGGCCTTAAATCTACCTTAAAAAAATACAAATTAACCTAAAATAGATCAATTCAATACTATTTCTTATCCATCCACCACCTATGAAATATTGTTGATAAAATTTTTATGTGGTGCTACATACATGACGATTTGATTGGCGCGCAGCATAACTCTGGCTTGATCAGGTCTCAAAACTCTTTCAAAAACGGCCGAATTCTGGCCGGCAGCATTTTGTTCCTTTCGTCTGCGTTCGTCCTCGCTAGTTTTATTACTTACGTTGTTGCTAGTTTTACCGCGGTTATAAAACTGCGGCCAAGACAGCCGGTTATGATTATTAGGAACTTCTTGTGTGTTGTCGTTGTTGTATCTATTGCTTAACGGATGAGTCGTTAGTGTGTTTCGTTGTTTGCTGTAGAAAAGTCTTCGGGTAAAATTAAACAGGTCATGCGGATCCACATAAAGGATAAAGTTTAGAATTTTGATGTTACAGAAAAAGAGCGAGATTTTTGCATGCAATAACAATCAGATGAGATGAGGTAATATAATAGATTTGTTTACTGCAAAAAATAAAGTCAACTCAAATTTGAGGGGAGGAGTTTTTTAAAGGAAAATACTTAAATTTACTTTTTTTACATAGACACTACTATTCCCGAAAGTATTGTTTATATATGCCTTATTATTACACTTTTTATCTATAGTTTTTATATTCTGTAATATTAATAATTAGTTATACAAAACTCTATATTATTAAAACATATAATACTAAAATTTTGCCATGAAAATTGCCTAAAACTTTTTTATTTTGCAAAATTGTATACGAATAAATACTAAAATATTCATTTCAGCTGAATATGTAATTGTAAATAAAATTTTATTAACGATTATTTTGACCTTTTTTTTACATTTTCACCCCCACGCAATTTCTCCCCAAAAATTAAAAGAAAATGCATACAATAGAAACATTTTCAGTAAATTATATACGAAATCTGTTCAAAAAGTAACCGAAAACTTTTAATTACGGTACCGGTACCACCTTTTTGAATTTTCACGAATATTTTGAATTACTTAACCCTCATTTGTGACCACGTGTTTTTGGATTGTTGATATCTCGTTTAGTTTTCGTGATAATTGGCGATTTTTTAAATGTACGATTTTCTGAAGTAACGATACAACGTAAAATTTCGCGAGAAACTGGAGAAAACTTTTACGTGTAAGGTGTTTTGCAACAGTTACGTGAAAAAATCCGCAAAAAGAGAACAGATTTGCGACAGAATTGTGACGACGATGATTCTTACACGACGACAATGCTCCCGCACACTCATAGACCGGGAGTTAGTATGCCTCTTGAATTATATTGAGGTATGAATATTCTGACGACAATAAACCTTATATTAATGAATAATTCCTTGTTTTTTCATATTTAAATGTTAGTTAACATTCGTTTGCAATTTACCCTTTCGTTGCAAATTACTTTTTTGAACTGATGTTATTGTGTGCTCAATATTCTGAACATTACATTATAGCCCGTGCGGAATACTTTTATAACTTTGTATTATTTGCAATAATTTGAAAATATTACCAAATTTTCAAAAACCAAAATCTCTATTCGAAGCAAATTTTGTTTTTTTGTTGATTTGAGTGGACAAACTTTGCAAAATTCATTTGTTTTATGACAAAATTGGACGAAAATGTCAAAATAATTGGCAAATATTGCCATATTTTCAAAAACCAAAATCTTTATACGAAACAAAATCTGTTTTTTTTTTTGTTAATCTCTATGGACATACCTTGCAAAATTCTTTTGTTTTGTGTCAAAATTGGACGAAAACGTCAAAATAATTTGCAAAAATTGCCAGATTTTCAAAAACCAAAATCTCTATTCGAAGCATATTTTGTTGATTTGATTGGAAAAACTTTGCAAAATTCATTTGTTTAATGTCAAAATTGGACGAAAATGTCAAAATAATTGGCAAAAATTGCCATATTTTTCAGAAACCAAAATCACTATTCGAAACAAACTTTTTTTTGTTGATTTGAGTGCTCAAACCTTGCAAAATTCATTTGTTTTATGTCAAAATTGGACGAGTGTCAAAATAATTGACAAATATTGCCAAATTAACAAAAAAACAAAATCTTTATACGAAACAAAATTTGTTTTATTTTTATTTATTTGAATGGACAAACCATGTCAACCAACGTTAAAATAATTTTCCAAAATTGACAAATTTTCAAAAACCAAAATCTCTATTCTAAGCAAAATCTGTATTTTTGTTGATTTGAGTGGACACACTTTGCAAAATTCTTTCAAATAAAAATAATTTGCAAGTCTAATCTTGTTTGTATAGTCTTTTCCGTCTAGTCTTGTCCATCTAGTCATGTCTATCCAGTCTTGTTTGTCTAGTCTTGTCCATCTAGTCTAGGCCGTCTAAACTTGTTTATCTAGTCTTGTCTTGTCTGAAATAAATTCAAGTTCAAACTTGCGAATTGCGACAACTTTATGTTGAACCGACTGGACCGAAACAATCTATCTAGTTTGAACTAAAAGAGATTTCTTCACTCGAATCCACATTTCATTTTCAAATTCACGTTGAAACAGCTTCATGTTGCGACAACTTCACGCTGCGCCTTTGCATTGCGACAACTTCATATTGAACTTGAATTAGACTACTAACTTATAATAATTAAGTGGACCATTCAAAGTACAATCTAATACATCTAGTCCAATTCAGTTAGCATTGTAGAGAAGTCATTAAATTAAATACATATTTATCCAGTAGACTACATAGACAAGACAAGAAAGAGACAAAACTAGATAAAGACAAGACTACACAAGACTGCACAAGACTGGACAAGACTAGACAATATTGGACAAAACTAGACAAGATTAGGCAAGACTAGACAAGGCTAGACATAAAAAAAATTTAAAAACAAATATATCGTTTATGCTATCCTATGCTATCCGCATAGTTAAAAATTATTTCTTGAGATTTTGTGAAATATTCATCTTTCTAGCGATAAGACCGACCCTAGGTGCAGGGGTGAGTCCCGAATTTTTCACCCAGGGTAACGCAACGCTCCAATGAGAGTGTATATATTTATTATTCTCTTTGTTATGTTTAAAAAAACTACAATGAATTCATAGCATCTGGCAGCCAAATTACTATAACAGTCCATAGCACCTGGGCGTCAAATCAATTGAACTGCTATAGCAGTCCATAGCAGCGAAAGGGTTAAGCATTTTTATACGATTTTTTTCGAGCTGTCATTTGTTTAAAAATTAAATTGAAGTAAAAAGCTACAGGCAAAGTCATTGGCATACCTTTCGCGTGAGTCCATAGGGTCGTCTCGGACAGGTGTATCAGTATTTAAAAATGTTATTTTTATTACTCTATTTTATTACTATTTAAAAATGTTATTTTTATTGCATTAAAAGAACTATCTCGGCACACGTTTATTAGTGCGACAAATGCCATTTTTTGTTGTTAGCACATAGTATTACCACATAACTTGGATAACGCACGCAAATATTCAATATCGCTAAGATACATTAAAAAAAAACCATAAAATAAATAAAATAAACACAATCAAGACCTCAATATTAAAAAAAGTGACGTGAGTGACAGTAATTTAGTTTCATTAAAAAATTAAAATTAAAGAAAACGTTTTAAAATGAGTGTAAATTCTATGGTGATACCGGAGACTGATGAGAGTTCTTATGAAGAATCCACACCACCGGAGACAATAGAAAAAGCAAATATAATATAATAAATAATAAATAAACTGGAGATAAGCAAATTCTTAATTTTTTATTCAATTTTTTTTAATGGCCCCTGGATCTCAAACTTGTAAGATACGTCCCCTCGCATGAATAATAAAAAATATTATTTGCAACACGGGCGGTATTGTCAATTGCCCTCTCGAGACCAATTTCGCTCTCGTGACCAGTTGACAACTTACCACCCTAGTTGCAAAATATACTATTATTCGTGTGTCTGAGCAGTCATTGCCATTGAGTAGTACACATGTTTATGTGTTATGTGAGCTAAACAACATACCGTGTGCGCTTGTCCAAGGGCATTAAAAACATCTATAGTCCATTTTTTAAGAATGCAGTAACTAGAAACCTGATTTACACTATGACAAATGTTCAATCTAGTTATAAAATTTGGCGCTAAATTCAAATATAGTTACTTGAATATAAAATTGGTAGTTTATTAATGGTTTCATTGAATATCTTATTATTATTGTTGAAATACTCCAAATGGCAACAATAGTAATAAAATACAAACAAATAAATGGAGAAAAACGCAAAAAATCTAAATGATAAAAACAGATCAGATGATAATTGTGAATTGACACGGCAGCCATTGACAACTGACAGCTGCAAATGTATGTGAAAAGAAAGAGAGGAAAATGGATGAGATGGAGAAGTAAATATCATCGGTGTGAACTTCTCCTCGATTTAAGCCAATCCGAGAACAAGCTCAAATAAGCCCTATCTTCCCTGTACTGCATTCTTAAAAAAATGGTCTATAGTACATTTTTCTTAATAATGTTGCGTCATTTAATTCAGTATGCCATTATGTCCCCATGCAGTTTATGATAACGTATGATGTATATGAAATTGGCATAACGACTTATTTTTTTTTCTCATATATGCGGCACTCAGCTACGCGATGACGCGTGATGAAGTGTCGCGAATTGTCGTGTCGCTTCTAGGTTGCTCATATAAGGCCGACTTCCATATACGCGACATTCAGCTACGCGATGAAGTGTCGCGTCGCTGCTAGGTATTCTCATATATTCGATATTCAGCTACGCGATTCTTTACTGCAAGTGTCATATCTGCAGTTTCTTTACATTTCAGGTTAAGTTACATTTTCAAAATGTCAAGTTCCGATGATGATTTTTTCGTATAACACAAGGGTTTGGAAAATGAGAAAGTAAAAGAAAAGAAGAGGAAAAGAAAATATTAGGTGCAATAGATCTTAAGAAAAAAAAACCCATGGTGGGTCTTGGCTGACTCTGTAGTCTCTCCACCGTAGTCGTGGTCAAAATCCTTTTAGAAGAAAGGTGGCATTGAAAATGTATGCATTCTTGAACCAAGTCTCTAATTTATTAGGATACATTTCTTTCAAGAAAAGGACTTTTACCGTAAGGGTTGATGAAGAAAATTCACCCATTTCGGTCAAAAATGAAAACTTCATTGAACCTGTTGTAGGCCTGCTGTTGTTTTTTTAAATTCGTATACGAGTCTATCAATGAGGACGAGAAATGTATTAACCCTGAAAGTATCACTTGTAGTTATTCTCATTTCTGCATCGCGTGTTTCAGCATATATTTCCTTCATTTCGGTTGTCTTTTCCCATGTCTTTTGTTTACTGTTTCGACACGCTTAATTCCATTGCCTTTTCTTCAAAATATTTAAAATTCTCTCGTTCAGCTACGAAAAACTTGCAAAGGGATTAGTAAAGATCAGCAACAGTGATCACATCTACAGTAAAAGCCTGCATTTGACTTGATTCACTTTCTTTATTCTTTAAAAAAAAACACCACACAAAAACCATTATCGCCGTTTCCAGTTTTTCTAAATATAAAAGTATTCCCGTCGCTTCGTTTCACGTTACTAGTTTTTCGGTACAATCATCCTTGATTGATTCCAAAGAACTTCGTGCCAAGAAACTCTCAAACATCTACATGCGTCCTCTCTAGGTGACGTAACGTGTCAAATTCACTCTCTTTAGCGTTTTAACTTTCCCAATTTCAGTCATTAACTCTTGGCAGCGTTGTGTCGAATTTATAAAAATCTTAGTCTTAGATATTCAAAATGACTCGCAAAAAAAGGCTGAATTCGATCTGGTAACAGTTTCAAAATCAGACAATAATTTCCGTTATTCGGATCACTGAACTTTTCATGTTTCCCTCTGTAGCACACAACCTAAGAAAAATTAATACATATAAGAAATTGCATGACTCAATCAACAGAGGTGGCTTTTCTTTTCGGTGGCTTTTTCGTTTTATCGCCGCTCCATATCGGTGTCCCTCAGACTCAATGTCAGTACGCGGCGTATGCCCATAACAGCACGGCCCCGTCGATCCCTCTTCGGACCAACAACTACTACGCAAATTGTAGAAAAAAAATAATATAACAATATGTGGTGAAACATATTACATGTTGAATTGTTTGTGTGGACCTAATAACATTTACATTAAGGTATATAAAAATGAATCTTTTTAATTTCTGTACGACAGAAAAAAATGTTGGCCCCGAATCTGCCGCCCTAGGCTCCAGCCTATTCAGCCTGCCGGTAAATCCAGCACTGTCTCCTTAGTTTAGTCATTGTTTTGAACCAAAACATAGCGGCAACGATTTACACATGTATTCGGCGTCAAAATCACAGACTTCTACTGGGACTGGCAGCGAGTCGCGCGCCTCTTTTCGGTTTAAAAATCGCGCTTTCAACGAAAAAATAAATACACGTGATATCTCACTACACCCCCTGCCCTTCGTGATGTTTCGTGATTTTTTTTTTAATTTTATCGACTTTTTGGCTATATCTCGAAAAGTAAGCGAGATATGGAAAAATATCGAGAAAAAAATTCCTACTTATAAAGTACCCTTCAATTTTCTGGGCATAGAACCGCATAGAACCAAAGATATATGTTGAGAAACTTTTTTTCGCGATGATATTAAAAAAATCCCTTATCACCGGTCAATCAATGCGGATATGCATTCCGGATAGTGTTGCATTTGCAAGCACAATGAGACTAATATATGAAGCCTTTTACACTTGTTGAAACGCTTTCTCGATAGATAAGTCGAAACTGAGCCACTTCTGAAATTTTTGCAATCCCTCAATTCTTCATTGCAATTCTTGCGACCACCAAAAGTGACTTGAGCATATGACTCGTCACACTCATCAACAATTTGTAAAGCCCTACGCCTAGTTTCTAGAATAACGGACGTATCAGTAGTGAATTGGTTGATCGGTGCCAAATAAGCAATTCGTTGGTTCGTGCTGCTATCGGGTATAATTTAAATACCTACTCCTGCAACAGCGCGATTATTTTACTAAAAATTAACATTTACCGGATCCTGTAGGAGCGTTGGTTTAACCCCGGTTAGATTAGGTTGCCCGACGCGAAGCGGGCAGATAAATCAAGACAACATACAAGCGGCAGCGCGAACTCTCGATCCAATATAGGACAATGTAGCAAGGACTGTTGGTTTAACCCCGATTAGATTAGGTTGCCCACCGCTAAGGGGGCAGATAAAGCAAGACAACATACGCGCGGTAGTGCGAACTCTCAATCCAATATAGGACAATGTGGCGAGGACCGTTGGTTTAACCCTGATTAGATTAGGTTGCCCGCCGCGAAGCGGGCAGATAAATCAATACAATATACACGCGGCAGCGCGAACTCTCGATCCAATATAGGACAATGTGGCAAGGACCGTTGGTTTAACCCCGGTTAGATTAGGTTGCCCGCCGCGAAGCGGGCAGATAAATCAAGACAACATACGCGCGAACTCTCGATCCAATATGGCAATGTAACAAGATGACACTGTGGCAAGGACCGTTGAATCAATCAAAAATAATACACGTGGCAAAGTTTCGTGCTGCTATCGGGTATAATTTAAAATACCTACTCCTGCAACAGCGTGATTATTTTACCAAAAATTAGCATTTACCGGATCCTGTAAATTGCTACCGATTTATTATAACCGATCCGGTTAACGTTTAGTTATGCCGGATCCGCCGGATTACCGAATCCGGTTTTCCGGATTGCAATCCCTACTGAATAATCAGTACGTACGCCTCGGTGGCTCTTACAATATTGGCCAGCACATGGTTCTATGGCACGTGCTACTAGGGTGTTCTGAACTGGGGGCCATACGACCAAAAAACAAGGATTAAACCCAAACAAGGGGGAAACATAACGGGATGCGCCGTGAATTTTTTTTAACATTCTTTTTTTCGTGCGATAAACGCGCACAACACAATGGTATGCCATTTTATATTATCAAACTTTTTGACTACCTTGAAGCGTATAGAAATCGTATAAAAATTCTTAATTTGCAAACAAATGTTAACTAACTTTTATATACGGAAAACAGGAATTGTTCATTAGTATATAGTTTATTGTCGTCATAATATACATGCCACAATATATTACAAAATCATACTGTAGGAAATCACGTCTGAAAATCTGTCACTAACTTCCGATCTATCAGCTTTGTTAATTCATCAGTTTTCTGCCAAAAAATTGATGACTGTCCTCCCACAGCTTCCTTGAACGCCAGACCTGCTCATTCCATTTTCTTTTTATTTCCGATAAGTTGCGTTGCTTCAGAAAGTCAGAAATTTAAAAATTCGCCGGAACACTTAAACCACGTTGCACTCAAATAACAATTTCACGAAAACTAAAGATATCGAAAATCCAAAAGCTCGTGATTACAAGGAGGGTTACGTAATTCAAAATGTTGAAAATGTTCAAAATTCAACACCGTAATTCAAAATGTTTTCTGCACAGACCTCATATAGCATGTTTCCAAAAAATAACACGCAAAATCAAACTATTTGGCAACTATTGAGTTATTCAGAATGTAATTTCGTTTTTTTTTTTTTTAGACGAAATTACAAGCCAAAATAATTTGGCTTTGTGAAATACTTTTGCCCGAGCCGAGTAAGAGATTTGTTGCTGCTCCAAAGTGAAGAAAATTCTAAATTCTGAAGCGAATACATCCTGAACCGGCATAAAAAGCACTTCATTAAAAAATAATAAAATATATAAAAATCATATTTTATTTAGTTCTTGGGTAAAGGATTTAATAAAGGTTAATAAAATTCCGATATATTGCCAACGTTTCGGTCTTTTTTAATTTCTGACCTTCTTCAGGGCTACAAAATTAAACAAAAACAATTACAATATTATTAATTAATATATAAATATCATACCTTATATCTAAATATTATATATTAATTAACTTTAACATAATAAACATAAATATAAACTATTAAGATTAAAATTTAAATATGAATCTTTTATATAAAATGACAAATATTAAAAACTAATAAATTTTTTTGTTTTAAATTTAATAGATATGACAATGCTATTTTTGCGTTTGAATTTTGAATTTCGTGGTTGTTAGTTATGTTAGTTTTATAATGTGTGTTAATTTAATAGATTATTATAAAATATACTAAGGCCCATAGTGTCTTCTCTGTAATTAATAGTGTTATTTGTTTTAATTTGTATCATTTCACTAATATTTCTTCCTGTGCTATTTTTATCAATGTCAAGAATTTCAAAATTGTCAAAATCAAAGAAATGTCCGTCTATAAAAAAAGTGTTTTGTTAGTGCAGTTTTGTTTAAATTATTAGAATTTTTACAATCATTTTTATGTTGACCAATGCGTTTTTTATGTATTGTCCAGATTGCCCAATATAACATTTATTACAGTTGTGACATGGAATTTTGTATAATGAACCTGATATCATATCTTTTGGAACTCTATCTTTGATTTTGGTGAAAAATAATTTCCCTGTTGTAAGTATATTATACGGAGCAATCTTACAATTGAATTTTGTTGTTATCTTGTTAATTTTTTCAGTCAAACCTTTAATATATGGAAATTTACAGTGTTTAATTATGTAAGATTGCTCCGTATAATATAGACAGGGAAATTATTTTTCACCAAAATCAAAGATAGAGTTCCAAAAGATATGATATCAGGTTCAGTATACAAAATTCCATGTCACAACTGTAATAAATGTTATATTGGGCAATCTGGACAATACATAAAAAACGCATTGGTCAACATAAAAATGATTATAAAAATTCTAATAATTTAAACAAAACTGCACTAACAAAACACTTTTTTTATAGACGGACATTTCTTTGATTTTGACAATTTTGAAATTCTTGACATTGACAAAAATAGCACAAGAAGAAATATTAGTGAAATGATACAAATTAAAACAAATAACACTATTAATTACAGAGAAGACACTATGGGCCTTAGTATATTTTATAATAATCTATTAAATTAACACACATTATAAAACTAACATAACTAACAACCACGAAATTCAAAATTCAAACGCAAAAATAGCATTGTCATATCTATTAAATTTAAAACAAAAAAATTTATTAGTTTTTAATATTTGTCATTTTATATAAAAGATTCATATTTAAATTTTAATCTTAATAGTTTATATTTATGTTTATTATGTTAAAGTTAATTAATATATAATATTTAGATATAAGGTATGATATTTATATATTAATAATATTGTAATTGTTTTTGTTTAATTTTGTAGCCCTGAAGAAGGTCAGAAATTAAAAAAGACCGAAACGTTGGCTATATCGGAATTTTATTAACCTTTATTAAATCCTTTACCCAAGAACTAAATAAAATATAATTAAAAAAAGGATAATATCTGAAGATACATATATAAAAATCCTTTTAAAAAACCACGTTTTTATTAAAATGCACTAAAAGGGAGAAAA
This sequence comes from Phosphuga atrata, assembly GCA_944588485.1. Classification (NCBI taxonomy): domain Eukaryota; kingdom Metazoa; phylum Arthropoda; class Insecta; order Coleoptera; family Silphidae; genus Phosphuga; species Phosphuga atrata. Next base: position 11,713,548 of record OX155895.1, on the reverse strand, counting down.
TATTTTTTTATTAAGAGTTAATATTGCTGACAAAATAAAAGCGTGGACCGCTAAACTATATTGACTTAATCTTCATAAGCGCTCTACGCTTTCGTTCAGTCAGTAATATAAATCCGAAAAAAATTTTTTTTTCATTTTTAGTGCATTTTTAATCAAAACAACAAGTGGTTTTTAAAAAGTTTTTATATATTTATTATTTTCTGCTTTTTAGTCTGGTGTGCATGCAATTTTGCATCCGAATTAAAACAATCTTTGATCGGACAGCTTTCATTCTGCTTATATAAATGTTGATATTTACAAACAAAACCGATCGTGGGAAGTTGATTTCTAGTCTCTAGTCTATCGGGAAGTTGGTTTCAAGTCTCTAGCTTATCGGGAGGATGGTTTAAAATCGATTAATTAAAATCGCCGGGACAGAATTGAGAACAGACAAAGGGGTTAGGTAAAGAATACGGGATTGTTTTGAAACTTAGTGTTGCGGACTGTTGTTAATCGTCTTTCGCACTCTTTAACTAAGATCCTAAAGCAAAAATTAAGCTTCTACGTTCAATAAATATTCGTGTTTTTGTTGAAAATAATTGTTGACATTTTCAAGATGACAGATAGTAGATGCGAACGCAACTAACTCGGCGTTGCCACGTTTATTTTTGTTTGGTAACATATACAATCTTAAGCGTCGTATTGAAGTTGCATTCATATTGCGAAAACCACGCCAAAAACAGCTACAATGTCTCAAATTAATTATTTAAGTGTCCTGGATATTCACCAGATTCTTTTTCTACTTTTTCCTTTTTGTAATAAAAAAATTTGTATCTTCAACCAAATAACTGACGTGTATATATAACGGTCATCTAACTGAGAATGTAGAAACAATTGGGTCAAAAATCGTCGTTGCCAAAATTAATTATGACAACATATAAATTATTTAAACTTTTCTGCGTCACATGTTTGTGTAAAGTATATACAAAATTGGCCTCCAGAAATTATTTGTCTATTATGAATATTCAGAATATTTTAAGAGATCCCGACTAAACAATTCAAAAATTACTTGAATATAAATTGATACCAGCCGAGTTGGTTAAACCAACGGTCCTTGCTACATTGTCCTGTATTAGATCGACAGTTCGCTCTGCCGCGCGTATGTGGTCTTGATTTATCTAATTTACCGGGATTAAACAAACGGTCCTTGCCACGTTGTTCTTTGGACCCAATATAGGACATGCCACATTGTCCTATATTGGGTCGGAAGTACCGTTGGTTTAACCCCGGTTAGATTAGGTTGCCAGCCGCGAAGCGGGCAGAGAAATCAAGACAACATACGCGCGGCCGTGCGAACTCCCGATCCAATATAGGACAATGTGGCAAGGACCGTTGGTTTAACCCCGGTTAGATTAGGTTGCCCGCCGCGAAGCAGGCATATAAATCAAGACAACATACGTTGTTGGTTTAACCCCGGTTATATTAGGTTACCCGCGGCAAAGTGGGCAGATAAATCAAGACAACATACGCGCGGCAGCGCGAGCTCTCAATCCAATATAGGACAATGTGGGGAGGACCGTTGATTTAACCCCGGTTAGATTACGTTGCCCGCGGGCAGATAAATCAAGAAAACATACGCGCGGCAACGCGAACTCCCGATCCAATATAGGACAATGTGGCAAGGACCGTTGGTTTAACCCCGGTTAGATTATGTTGCCCGACGCCAAGCAGGCAGATAAATCAAAACAAACGTGCAAACTCTCGATCCAATATAGGACAATGTGGCAAGGGCCGTTGATTTAACCCCGGTTATATTATGTTGCCTGCCGCGAATCGGGCAGATAAATCAAAACATACGTGCGAACTTTCAATCCAATATAGGACAATGTGGCAAGGGCCGTTGAATCAATTAAAAATAATAAACGTGGCAACGTCGAGTTAGTTGCGTTCGCATCTACTATCTGTCATCTTGAAAATGTCAACAATTATTTTCAACAGAAAAACCAATATTTATTGAACCAACGTAGACAATGTAGAAGCTTAATTTTTGCTTTCGGATCTTAGTTCAAGAGTGCCAAAGACGATTAACAACAGTTACACCAGGTAATAAGTCCGCAACACTAAATTTCAAAACAAACCCGTATTCTTTGCCAAGTCCCAGATAAAGTTGATAACAGACAGACAAGAAATCGGGCTAATAAAAACTTTGTAAAAAAGTAATGCTATCTGTTTATTGGAATTTCAAGGGAATTTTAGAGAGACAATTCGACAACTAATGCAGAATTGCCCCAATTGGACAAATTTAATGATACCATCTAAGGAAAGAGGACAGATTTTTATTTATCAGAAAAAGCATGTTTCACATGATAACGACATACAACTCTAGAAGTTTAATGACTCGCCAGAAGTTATTACAGTTTATATGGAATGCAGCACTAGATACAAAGAAAGTAGTTATGTTCCTTCTTAAATATTGAAGGAGCCAATGATACCACCTCGCACGAGGCACGAACTACAACAGTGGAGGCACAAGTGGGAAAAGACACCATCAAGATTTCCACAACTCGAGGGTGCGCACAGCGAGGTGTGTTATCACCACTGATGTGGAGCCTGCTAGTTGATGAATTACTGTCTGGGCTGAACGACCTAGACATTATATGTCAAGGTTAAGTCGATAACATAGTCCAGATAGATAGAGGGAAGTTTGAGAGACCGATCTGTGAAATCGTACAGAGGCCTCAAAGTAACTAATTGATGGTGTGAAACAGTGGGACTGAAACTCAACCCGGAGCAAAACTACGGCGATACTATTTATTAGAAAAAAAACTAAGCTTCCTACAACCCATACTGTTAGATGGGAGGACAGTAAAATACAAAAAGGAGATAAAGTATCTGGGTATAACACTAGATATGGAACAGGCACGCTGAAGAAGTGGTAGGAAAAGCCAAACGCGCTCTAATGGAGTGCAGAAAACGTGGGGTAGTAGCTCCACAATCCTGCGATGCATGTAAACCATGATAGTAAGACCTAGGATCACTTACAATATATAGATAGCCAACAAGGGATCTAGTAATTCTTTTATAGGTCCGGAACTTGTTTGCGGTATGAGCATGAACACCATCCACAAAAGTTTAGATGAAGAAATAAGAGAACAATGGATGAAAACCTGGAAAGAACTTCCAGGGCTAAGACAATCCAAAGTAATGCTGGAATATTTTAACCAGAAAAGAATTAAAGCTTGCCTGAAACTTGTAACAAGCTTAGAATTCTGACAGGAGTCCTAATGGGACACTGCAGACTTAGAAAACACCTCAAAAGACTGCGGAGCACTACTCCACAAGAGACAGATGTACCTTGGGGCCCACTGCTTGAACGCAGAGGAGTTGTAGTCCTTGACACCCACTCAGATCCGGAAATTGCTAAAGCAATCACGACTACGGGAAGCGCTGGGTAAGTATACCAACGAATAGAGGAAGAGGGTGGGGTACAATAGATCTATGAAGGTCGCAGCACAAGTTACCACCGAAATCTACAATCTATAAGTGATGCGATACCGCACCTACCACAATCGCCAGATTTCACACACTCCGGTTATCACTTGTTCCAGTCCTTACAGAACTCTTTAATCAGCAGAACATTTATCTCAAATAAAAATGATATAATTTGCGAAAGTAAATGCCAAACAACCCAACACTTAAATAATAATAAATTAAACCCTTAAAAGTATAATTCATCAAATGCCATTTTTTAAATAAATAAAACTGAATAAATACATATTTGGCCTATTATTTCTATTACATACGAATTCATGCTTGCCAAGTTTCTATATATAAAAAATATAAATTTGTACTATATCTTGAAAAACATTTTTATATAAGTATTTGATAGAAAACATGTTTTTTAAGGTTCATGAAATTAGTTATATTCAGCGTAATGTACACCCTTGCATAATATAATTTCCAATCTGATTGGATGGAAATAGAATATTCCTATGCTACGTTTGTGTTCCCAGAATGTAGCAAACAATAGATTGATTGGAAGTGGGTGAATGCCCATTTCCACTAAACAGTAAATGCTAAGAGCTGCGACATGCAGTTTCCGAGCCGAAAATAGATTCCAAGATAAATTGATGCAATAATAAAGCATATCGCTATTGAAAGGGATGGATTGTATGAAAACTAAGTATATATTCTGACGACCTTTCAAAACTTACGCAATTCTGTTAACTGTGAGGTTCACAGCGGAAACTGTCACTAGATGGCTACAGAATCAGAATAACACGAAAAAATATTAAAAAACACTCAAGATTGTTCCCTCTTTCACAAAATTAGCCATCGAAAAGACAATAAAAATAACCAAAGTAAATAAAATAAACCTAATTTACCTGATAATATTTTCGTTGGGGATGTGATTCCTTTGGTATCTCTGTTGGATATTATTCTTATTTCCATCGACTCTACCCTGTCTAAGCCTTCGACCAGCTTCGTGGAAAGCAAAATACGCTCTGAAGAAGGCCCTAACTATTGCCCAACGGAATACAGCAACTGGATCAGCTCCCACTAACTCCCTCACAAACGCCATCGAACTATTCTTCAAAACTCCAACGATATCTTGTCGCATCAAGTCCAAATTCTTCTCCCGCATATCCGTCACTTGGTACTTCACTTTGCCTGCATAATGGACGATGATGAAAGCTGCTTCTTTTCTTTGGGGCTTCTGATAGAAGTTGTTCTCTTTATGCACTGTGTTGAATTTTTGCAGAAGGGTTTCATTCGTTGCTCCCGGAAAACTAAAAAATATATACATTTGTAAAATGTTTCAAACAGGAATATTTAGTTTGGATTGCGTATTTGGGGTGTGTAGGTTGGATGGTAGGTTAGGAATCCGGACGAATTAATAATCGACAGGTGGATAATATATGACAAGTCTGGGAAAATTGCATTTTTTCGAAAGAAAATTCTTACTCACGGTATCCGATAAGATAATTTAAAAAACAACGTAAATCATTGAATATAATTAGTATCGCTGATTCAATATGAATCAATAAATATAATTTATAATTAGTTTTCACTTGTAAGAAATTCCAAGTAGTTTTAAATTGATAACCTGTTGGATATGGTCAACTTTTTTTCAGATCAATGGGGATCTTCATTAAGAGAAATAATTTCAGTGTTGAAACAATTTTAGGATAACGTTTTAAAACAATTTGTTATTTAACCGAAATACAGGGTGTGTCAGAACTCCACCGACAAACTTTCAGGGCTGATTCTATGATCCAATATAAGCATAAAACTCTTAATACATATGGGGTCTAATAGTATATTACGTAATGAGAGTTGTAAGAAGTATATTACGTACGAGCGGAAAGGTTAGGCGCGACCCGCGTAATTCCGCGAGTACGTAATTGCCTTACAACTCGAATTATGTACTATACTTTCTATTTTTCTCTACGACCATACGAATTTGTTTCTGTTTAATAAGAAAAATATATTTGATGTAACACCTTCGACCTTATTTAACTTGATAGAAATGAAAAGAAATACATTCATAATGGTTACATACCTTTTTATTTAGTACTTTTTATTTGTAGTTTTCGTTAGATTTAAACGTGAAAAAACGAAATGAATGACAGCTTCTATGTGAATGATGTGACGTTTAATGATTGTTTGGAAATCACGGAGTACTATATTTAAAAATAGTATCAACATGCAGCTCTCAACCAATCAACGATTCGTAAACCAAACAAGCAAGGGTGATTTGGAATTATTACGTAACATTAATCGCGGATTGTTACATATGCGTGTGGTATGATTTACATAGTCCACGAACCGTACAATAATGGGCATTAACAATTGTGGTAGACGATAAAACGTTTTACCAACGCTTTACAAAAAAAGTTTTGCCTGTAACACAAGCAATGGGTGTTTAAAAACATAATAAGGACATCAGAAAACGGAACACGGCTCGTTGTACTACTCGGGTTGGTCGGTTACCGGACATCAGCATGGCGTGGCAATAATGGTTAAAGCAGACGTTGCACGGTCGGTTGTAAATTTCTTACCGCTAACTGAAAGGGTCATGATGCTTAGACTGCAAACCTCTCACCGAATAATGAATATAATACAGCAAACCTCTCATTGAATAATGAATATAATACAAGAATAAGGCCGCGCCAGTGCGGGCTGGCAATGCGGGGCGCCAGCGCCTTAGTGCTGCACTCGACACCACTGCTGTACCTTTTCGGTCAGCTTCCTACAGAGGCTCAACATTCAACATCCGTCACATCAGAGCCTCTTCACCTTCCCCAACCGTCACTTGGAACCGGATCCCTGGCCTTTGGGGATCGGGTGCCTCCTCCGCTGGTGAACTAGGTGGTATCATGCTTTGGTACCAATCTCTGTTCTCCTCCAAAGTATCTAATATATCTTGTGCGCCGGGATGTACCAAATCAGCCCAAGTTTCCCATAACGGGTGAACAATGTAATCTATGAAACCCACTTGGGATTTTTCTATGGTGGCCGAATGTCTGTCGCACATTGGGCTTATGTCCATGCGGGCTTCTCTTTCGCGGTCTCCTTGCTGGAAGAATTCTTCCATTAACAAATCCACCCATCTTCTGTATAAGGATAGTGGTTTGGTTGCGTTACTCAAATTTTTACTCGCAGTGGACGAGATTTTCTAGGACCTGAATACGATCTGTATAGTTGTCTAATAGGATAACACCGGAGCCATCAACTTTCTTAGTTTCTACCATAGTTTTCAAATCCGCTAATAAACTCATGTGCTTGGACATATCTGTGCTAAGAACCATGTCAATGACCAACTTATGGAGGGTTTGGCGCTGCTCCTTGCTTGGGTTTACGAAGATGGTCGCAGCCATCATTTTGGAAAAGTTTAAGTGCTACAGCTAAATGGTGATTCTCGAGAACACTCTCATCGTTATTCATCAATGCTAATTCGGAACTGGAGGTAATAAGAAACTGTTTGGTTAGACCTGGATGATCGACATCGTGGATACAAGCGGCGAATATTTCTAACGGGGTAAATACAGATTTTAATGCGTTTGGGTACACATGGGTACTCTAGGTCACGTCTGCAGCGTGCAGAGAATTGTGGAAATCATTATCCTGCACGTAATTATCCTCGAGAGTCATCATGAACGTGACGAAAGTCTTCGACGGGATCAGCATGTGCTTCAAGAGGTGGCGCGACGTAAAAGTAGAGTATGCGACGCACGTCAACGGACGTTCATTGCTCAGTACGCCGATGCGGAATATGTCGGCGTCCCATCTATGAATATCCTGCGGACTCTTGCCCAGGTCTTCCTCGTGCGGAGTCTCCACTCCGTGCAGCGGAAACCGCCTGTGAACGAGTCCGTGTGGCACAATACGCTCCAACAAGTGACAAAACTGACAAAGAAATTGAAGATTTCTAGAACAACATAGAGGTCACATTAATAATGGGTGATTTCAACGCTAAGGTAGGGGTCGGCTGCGAAAATGATTCGGTGGGAGCGTACGGCTTGGGATAACGAAACAAGTTGGTGTGGGGTGGCAAGGCGGTTGGTATCCCCAGCAGACACAAACGAGAAGATTGTGAGAAACCATAATGACTTCGTACTGGCAAGCCCAGCAGGACTTCGAGAAGTACATTAGATCTGTGTGAAAACGTACTCGAGCGCAGTTGTTAATACCGATCCCAACCAATTTGTTGCTGATTATAAAATATCACTTTTCAAAACAGTAAGAAAGGAGAAACCACGAAAGAGAGTAGACTTACGAAACCTGCATGACACTAATGTTAAAAACCTTGTGAGACTCTAGAAGAGGAACTAAGAAGTAGAATGCTCACAACCAACGGAGGTAGAAACAGTAAGGAGCACAATTGAGGCAACACTGAATGTCATACAAATAAACCAGATAGGGCTCACTGAAAATAATAAGAAGCAAGAGTAGATGACTATGGAGAATCTGGAATTGATGAGGGAAAGGAGAAAGCATAAGGAAAAAGACCTAGCAAAATACAAAGAAATAAACAGATTAGTACGAAGACACGTATAATAAGGAATACGAAGACACGTATAATAAGGAAGACTAAGGAGAAGTGGTTGAGTGAGAAATCTGCAGAAATAGAAAATCTGCAGGCAATGTATGATTCTTTTAAGCTGTACAAAAAGATTAAAGAACTAGGAGGTAGAAGTAGAACGCATCAGACAGCAGTGTTAAGAAGCGCGGACAATAAAATAATACTGTGAAGAGATGACAAACTTGAGAGGTGGACTCAATATGATGAGAAACTATTCCAAAATGATAGACCACTAGCGCCGCTGCTGACAGATGTAAGCGAATTGGGGCCCGAAATAACCAGAGAAGAGGTCACACATGCAATAAAGGTGCAGAAAAACAGAAACGCTGCCGGCCCTGACAACATCTTAGCAGAGATCCTCAAAATATTAGCAGAACGGGAGGGCTACGGGAAAATCTACTGACATCACTATTTAACGCAATATACACCTCTGGTAAAATCCGCTCAAGCTGGCTAAAATCAACTCGTCAGAAAATGAGAAAAACAACTCGTGACAATGAGATTATTACAGAATGATAAGTTTACACAAGAATCTACCAGAAGTGTGAGAATGAGACGGGCTAAACATAATTTGGATTTCGCAATGCAGTCGGTACACGAGAAGCCCTGCTCTCCCTGAATGTCTTGGCCCGAGATATGAATTGCGACCTGCACGCCTGCTATATAGACTACCAAAAGGCATGTGCTTGTGTTCAACACGAGAAAATAACAAACATACTGAAATCAACAGGCATAGATAGGAGAGACATACAGATTATTACGGAATTATACTGAAATCAAACGGCTCAAGTGTCAGTGTATAATGTACTAACAGATGCTATACATATAAAGAAAAGTGTCCGGCAGGGGTGCGTGCTGTCGCCTCTTGTATTCAATCTATACTCTGAAGTAATATTCAACGAAGCACTTGATGAAACTTCAAGTGGAATCACGGTAAATGGACGAATAATAAGTAACGTGAGATACGCCGACACGGTCATCATTGCAAATACCCAAGCTGAACTACAGAAAATGATAGATAACGTGGTAGTAGCATAGTGAATGGGCAGGGTTGTTTATAAACATACTGAAGACCAAAAACCATGGCCTTCACACAAAAAAGCCAAGAAACGTTTCCATAACCATCAACGAGGAATCCATACAGCAGGTTGCCAATTTTAAATATCTTGGCGCCTTAGTCAACCAACACTGTGACATGACGAAAGAAATAAAGTCGAGAATAGAACAAGCCCGCAGAACATTTATAACCATGCGAAATTTCTTTATTGGACCTGACCTAAGTTAGGACATGTGGGTCCGTATGTTGAGATGCTACGTGTTTCTGTAGGGATGCGAAAGCTGAACTCTAAACCCCGCTAAGGAAAAAAGATCGAAGCCTTTGAAATGTACCTGTACAGGAGCATACTGAGAATATCTTGGCTACAAAGAGTGACTAACACTGATGTACTTCTCTCTCCGTCAGCCCGTGTTCGTCCACTCCTGGACCATTTGTCCATTGGTCTCTGTCCTGTGCTTTCTGTCCGGTGCCAATCTTTTCCGGCGGTTTTCTTGATGTCATCGATCCATCGTATTTGGGGTCTTCCCCTATTCCTTTGTGTTTGCCTGGGTCGCCATTGAGCAATTTTAGCTGCCCAGCGTTCATCTGTTCGTCTTGCGACATGTCCAGCCCATTGCCAATTTAGTTCTGCGATTCTTTGTAGTAGGTCTTTTACTCCTGTTCTTTTCCTGACTTCTCCGTTAGTGATTTTGTCTCTTAGCGTTATCCCGGGCATGGTTCTTTCCATAGCCCTCTGCATCACTCTGTTTGTTTGAGGTTGTTTTTGTTAGGGCGGCTAGCCCGTAGGTGGTTACAGGAAGTATATATGTATCGAAAAACTTTCTCTTAAGATTTGTGGGTGTGATGTTTTTTGGTATGCGTCCTAGATGCCCATGACAGTTGTTTCGTCTTGATATTTCTTTTGGCCGGCTCTCCTTCTCCAACACTATTATGTGGCCCAGATAGTTTTATTCGGTAACATTTAAGCATTTCAGTGAGTTGGTATAGGTCTTCTGATACCAGTATGATATCGTCTGCAAAACGTAGGTGGCTCAGGTATGCTCCGTCGGTTTTGATTCCTTTGTTCTCCCATGCGAGTCTTTTGAAAACTTCTTCCAGGGCACTTGTGAACAATTACGGAGAGATTGTGTCTCCCTGTCTTAATCCTCGTTCCACTTTGATGGTGTTGGTCAAGTCTTCTTTGTTAATTCTTACGTGTAGTAGGGCGTTTGTGTATATGTGTTCGATGATTGCTATGTAACTGTGCTTGTAATTGTAATTGTTGTAATTGCTGTGTAACTGTCAATTCGTGCATTTTCCATGGATTTCAATATGTGCCAAGTTTCGACTGTGTTGAAGGTCATATGAATGGGTACGTTGTATTCCGAGGTTTTTTCAATAAGATTTCGATTCATTTGTAGATGGTCGGTTGTGCTAAAGCCCTTTCGGAATTCGGATTGTTCTACCGGTTGATACTCATCAAATTTAGTTGTTAGTCGGTTGGTTATTCTCCTTTCCTTAAAGAGTTTATAGACGTGGGATAATAGACTGATCGGTCTGTAGTTCTCTATGTTAGTCAGAGAACTACAGACCGATCAGTCTATTATAGACTATCTATGATCCATACCTATCTGATCCTATCTCTGACTAACATAGAGAACTACAGACCGATCAGTCTATTATCCCACGTCTATAAATTCTTTACAAAGATAATAACTAACTACCTGTATGAAAAAGAACTACTTCATATAATGATGAGAAGAAAGGCCGAATACCTTGGGCACATCATGAGAGGGACTACGACGGAACTCCTACGATTAATTTTTGAGGAGAAAATACAAGAAAAGAGTCGATTGGCAACGACAGAACTCATGGCTGAAGGTCCTACGCCGTTGGTCCAACTGTACGACCACTGATGCCTTCCAAACATCCGTGTCAAGAACGATAATGGTCAATTGGATCGTCAACCTTCGGAAGGAGACGACGTTAGAAGACGAAGTACTGTAATAAACTCGAGAACAGCGGGCATGTTTCTAACTGTATGACACGCTTCAGATACACGTGGCAGTAGCTCCTCAAGTGCTTTAACTGGAGTTTTGCACACCATGGTTTTCAGATGACCCCATAAAAATAAATCGTGGGCATTCAGATCTGGGGAGTGGTCCGGCCATAGTATGGATCCGTTCCTGCCTATCCAGTTACCAGGATATCTTGCATCAAGACATGCACGGGTCTGGCGGCTAAAATCTGCTGCTGCACCATCATGCTTAAACCACATTTCATGTCTCAGTTTCATCGACCGGGTCTACTCCATTGAGGAAGTCATTTTCCAAAAAAATTAAAATATGTGTAAGCCGCCCAAATGGACCCATCAAATAGTTGCCAACAATCCCACATCAAACATTAATTGAAAATCTGTGTTGATAAACTCCACTTTGTGTTTCTTGAGGATTTTCTTCAGCTCACATAGCATGTTATGGGTAGCGTACATTCCTTTCGTTGTAAACGCAGCTTCATCGGTAAAAAGTATTAACTCTGGAAACCGTTCATTCTGTTGTGTGCTGTTCAAGAACCACCTACAAAACTGTACTCGTGGAGCAGTAATTACCATTCAGTGCCTGGACTTTGTGGATTCCAAAAGGGTGTAAGAGCTGTTCGCGAAGAAATCGCCACACCGTTGAAGCACTGGCTCCGACTTCGTATGCTACAGTTCGAACACTAGTTATCGGATTATTGAGACATTTTCCTCTAATACCACAGTATGAACCGTTCTAACACGTCCTGTATCTGTCATAGAACTCTCACACTTTCCGCGTTCTCGAAGACGTGGATGAATTGCTGCAAAAGTTGTATAATGAGGGTGCTGCCTATTCGGAAAACGTTCTCCATAAATCCTTGCTGCTTCTCGACCGTTGCTCTTAGCAGCACCATAAGCTAAATGCATATCTGCTAGTTCATTGAAAGAATACATTTCTGAAACACTATTGGATAGATTTCAGCACAAAATTTTCAATCAACCAAATGTGGACAAATAATTTTCGTAAAGCAATGGTAAATTCATATTTTTTTTAAATTTTTTAATTAAATCCAAGTATATTTTTTCGTACGCCAATGCATATTCAGCTGTTAGTTGTCAATGGCTGCCGTGTCAATTCACAATTGTTATCTGATCTCTTTGTTGTATCATTTAGATTTCGTGCGTTTTTCTCCATTTATTTGTTTGTATTTTATTACTATTGTTGCCATTTGGTGTATTTAATAGATATTCAATCAAACCATTAATAAATTACCAATTTTATATTCAAGTAACTATATTTGAATTTAGCGCCAAATTTTGTAACTAGATTGAACATTTTTCAAACTGTAAATCAGGTATCTAGTTACTGCATTCTTAAAAAAAAATGGACTATAGAGATGAAAATGAGCATTATAAATTTTTGATTTTCTCGATTAAAATACTAAACTGACCAATTTTGCATGGACTTTCTTATTAATTACATCAATTTCAATGGAATATTTTATGTACAAACCTAAAACGAGCCTGAAACTATTTAAAAAAAACGAAATAAAATTAGGACATTTGACTTGAAAAGTATCACCTTCTCTGAGAATGCAACAATATGTTACCATGAAAACGACCAAACCAACAATTAAATTTGTATTGACAGTTCCGACAGATCGCTTCGAATTAAATTTATTAAAGTCAAATTATAGATTCTGCAACCGAAATAAGTGAACCAGGCAGATTGCAGAACCAGCTCATTTTTGTAAAACGTTCTTTAGGCTTATTTTGGAAAAATATCGAAGGATTTAAAGCTATCTATCGTTTGCAGTAAGTATTCTATGTTACGTAATACCATTAATATCAAGCATAAATGTGGATATTTCGAAATACGCTAAACTCAAAGCATATTTAAAGCGAAACTCGACGGGGTTCCATAGCAAAAAAAGCCAAGGTATTAACACCACAACAAATTCAAACATTTATCCATGATGCACCTGACTATAAATTCTTGTTTACCAAGGTAATTACTTAAAAAACATTTAATGTTCTGTGTGTGGAAGTAAATTTTATTCATTATAGGTAGCATTCATTTTTGACATTGCCGGCGCTTGTCGTTCCCATGAGTTACGAGATTTAGAAGTAAAGAATATTCAGAATTTGGAAGAAGCCTTACTTGTGACCATTCCTAACACAAAAACCCACACGCCCCTTCACAATTGTTGGTACTTTGGTTGTATACACGTTGGTGTTGGTACTAGGATATTTGTAAGAAGTATATTAAGCTTCGCCCGTCGGGAATAAACAGTACAACACCCCCTTTTTTTTCTGAATTATCAAAATGGCAGATGCACGAGTTCCAAAGCAAATTGCCACATATGTTAATTTGCGGGATCCTTAATTACATACGGGCCATTCGTTAAGAAGGTCTTAGTTACCACTGTTCTAGCGGATGCTGGAGCCAATCTTACCGAAGTAAAACAACATGGAGGTTGGAAGTCGAGCGCAGTAGCAGAGCAATATATTGAAGACTCAATAATTAATAAAATAAAACGAGCACAGAAAATGTTCCAATCTATTGAAAATACACCAAATATACCTGAATCTACAATTGGCTTTGATGACCAAACACTTGACTTCGACAACATACCATCAAATCTGCCTTTGCAACTGAAAACTTACCTTCAACAAGTACCACACAAGTCAGCACTGTAAATAACAATCCTGTCAATAATTACTATAATAGTTGTATTTTCCACGTTTAGAGTAAAAATGAATCATCTAATATAATTAATGAATATAATGAATAATCTAATATAATGAATCGGACGTACCGGGATAATCTACCAATAGTTAAGTTAACATCCAGTTTTTAGTCGCTTTTTAGTTTTTTGTAAGACTTCAGAGGCCTTCCGCCCCTGCAACTATAGGTCTTGACCGTTTCATAGTCGCTTGCTTTGACGCAGCGAAACAACGGCTCACATGGAGTATCTTGAACTCATGTGCTAAAAGTGACTGAAGATTGTCCGTACTATTGTTAGACATCATTAGATCTTGCTCTTTGTCTTTTAGATATTAATCCTTCAGTTATTTTATGTATGACCTACATCTTGTGCACTGACACATTAAATCGTAAATTCTTTTTACAATATATTGATCTAATATAATATTATATAAATTACAATATCGTAGAAAATTGCTATTTTCACATAATATCAGTAGAAAAAATTGCATTTACTACTCGAAATGAAATCGTTTTTTTTTTTGGTTTGGTGTGATTGATAACTCGCTGGACCTCGTAAGCAAACTCTCACCTCACCAAAAAACGCCACTTTCATCCCTTGTTGTAAAATATACTATTTTTTTGTCGAGTATCTCGTAAACTTAGCATTTTTGATCCCATATGAATTAATAGTTTTATGTTTATTTTGGATCATAGAATCAGGCCTGAAAGTTTGTCGATGGAGTTCTGACACACCCGGTATAATAAACAGAACTTGCGATTCACAATTCTATAAATAAAAAATATGGATTAACTTTTAAATGATCTAGAACAGCGACGTCAACCGAGGGTACTCGGACCCCCAGGGGTCCGTGGCGAAATTTTAAGGGTCCGTAAATATATTGAGATAATATTAAATTCGTTGAGCTCATGTGATAAAATTTTTCTTATCAATCAATTTTGTTAAGGCTCTATATAAAATAAAACAAGAACATTATATTGCAAATAGATTTCTTACAAAATACTACTGTGACTTGCCAAAATACTACTGTGACTTGCCAAAATTCTATCTCAAAAGCGTTTAATTAACTCTTTTGCCCTTTCCTGGAGAAAACACAATAATTCAAAACTGTCAATTTTCGTTGCAAATTTTGTACACAGTAAAAGTTAACTTTCAATTTAAACACAATTGACTTTACATTGAATTGAAAAATTCACTATGCTTTTACCACTCATCAAAAAGTCATCCAAAACATTATAAATAATAAACGAACCCAATTCACAATGGCCCAAATATATCTGCAAACCTCAAATTCAGACAAAACTTTCATCTCCCTGGCATATTTTGGCAAAACAAGCGAACAAATCGAAAATATGTCCTTCAAAAGCAAAATCTTCAAGTAGCATTTAAACCCCCCTCAAAGTTGTCCCACATATTGTTTAATGCCAAAGACAAAATCGAACCCCTCAAAAAATCCGGAGTATACAAAATTCATTGTTCCGAATGCAATAGCGTGTACATAGGTCAGACAGCACGAAGTTTTTCAATACGGTTTTCAGAAAATTCTCGCGCTTTTCGTCTAAAAAAAGACACTAGTTCTTTTCAAACCATTGTCTCGAATGCAATCATAAATTTCCAGAAATAGATAATTTAAAAATATTGCATAATTGCAATAAACGCCCGACACTTAGTTGGGCGTTAATCTCCTAGTCATTAGAAATTTTTAAACAAAGCCGTAAGCCATCCGTTAATCTTAATTGACAAACCAACCTAATCTTTTCACAACTCTTTAATCTTGCTCAATCGACTCCAGCTAATTCCCTAATTGCAAAAAACATCTCCTCCCGTCCCAAAATTCGTAGTATAAATACATTCCAACATCAATTTGACGTCACTTGAAACTGACCTGTAACAGTCGAAACTCGAGTCGGGATATGTGTAGAAATTTATATAACTGTGAATAATAAGTTATATAACATTTTTACATATTATAAATGTGGTAAAAACATAGTGAATTTTTCAAATTCAATGTAAGTATGAATTACCACGTAGTAACTCGCAACCATCCTATTCATACGTTTGACCTTGTTAATTTTCAAAAAATTAACTGCGGCGCTGATTAGGGGCCCATTTTTTTAATGTTGATACTCAAAAACTTTGTCATTTTTACTAATTCAAATTTATTAGTTTGGTTATGTCATTTTTCCAAATGTCAGACGCACAGTAAAATTTAAAAAATCACTCTTATTTTCTACATTATCGTGACAAATGTGGTGTAAAGTAGCGTTTTTTTAATTAGATTTTATTATCTTATACTTAATTTATTTTGTAAGTGTCCCTGAAAAGTTAAAATTTACTGGTCACTTTACCGCATCGTAGCCGAACTTTGCAACATTGTACTTAAAATCTAGTTTCGCTGGACGTATACACGATGTCAAAGCAAGCTTTACAATTCAGGAGGCTGAAAAAAAACCTATTTTCTGTGTGTACTGTATTTGCGTAAACATTATGTTTTGTTAAAAAAAAAAACTAAATACACTCTGCGACATAAAAAATGCAATACCAAGAATTTTTGGAGAAAATTTGGCAGAAATGTTTTACTAGTCAAAGGTAGTAGTAATTGATTAAAATTTCAAAGAATTAAACAAAAGATAAAGGAATTTTTTATTAATAATGTGTTGACCCATCCCTATTAGTTTCACACTCCCGCACCCTTCAGGGCATGGATTCCATCAGGTTGTCGATTTCTCCCTGAGGTATTGCATCCCAGGCAATCTGTAGTTCACCAACCACCTGTAGTTCAATCTGTAGTGTTTGTGGAGGATGGGCTAATTGCTTCAGTCTTCTACCCTTTATGTCACATACATGCTCGATGGGCGAAAGGTCGGGAGATTTGGTTGGCCACGGCAAGATATTGATGTTAGCTTCTTCGAAGCGTATTCTATGAAGCGCTTGCTAATACGGGAACGGGCATTATCCTGTTGGAAAATCGGGTCCTCCAGTCCCTGAAGGAATAGGTGGATATGGGGGGGTTCTACCACTTAATGAACATATCGGTGGGCATTCATATTGTCTCGGATGAATACCAACTGAGACCTGCTTCCATAAACAATAGCACCCCATACCATAACTCCCACTGTGTGGTGCACATGCCGCTCAACAGAAAACTGCACTTGGCTACGTTCTCCACGTCTACGGCTGGCCCTCATGCGACCATCGTGCATTCCCCAGCAGAATCGGGATTCGTTACTGAAGACTACTCTATGCCATTCCACGTCCCAATCCAGTCGCAAGGTACACCACTCCAAACGTTGCTGTCGATGACGAGCAGTCAGCGGAACCACAAGATGTGGTCTATAGACTTCAAGCCAAAAGCTCTAATTTGTCGGTAAACTGTACGAAGAGTTACAGGACGTCCTTCGTTTCCAAACCATTGATCGGCTATGATCAGCTTGATCTTGTACTCGAGAATCGGTTTCTTAATGCTATTATTCGGATATGGCAGTCCTTGACCACGTTTGTCTGTTTTGGCCGTCCACTTCGTCTTTTTAGACGTTCTTGATCTTTGGTAGTCCATGCTTGATAACCGTACAACAGAGGATTGGTTACGGTTAAGACGATTAACAATTTCTCAGAATGAAAAACCAATTACCTCTGTCGATTTCACTCAGTTGTCGATTTTATTTATTTATAGTTTGGCTACATCACAGGTAAGTATATAACAAAAATAACAAAATTTCACCAACACTAAGGTTACAAATATATTCTATTGACTCTCTTGTCGCAATCAGGAAATCGGATGGGTTGCCACTGTAGGAACTAATTGGACAGTCCTCTAACAGGTGCTTAATAGTCTGTCATTCAGCGCCGCAGTCACAATTTGGGAAAGGTATTTTTTCCCCATCTGAAAAGTGAGTCGGAGCACCTGCCGCAATTCCTTATTCTATTAAGTGTTGTCCAGATTCGTCTTAGTTGATCAAAACCCTCTGGCTTGCTTGTAACGCATAGCATATCCCGGTTGGCAGGTGTGGCCTTCTGCTCCCATTCTTCTTTCCACCGCTCAATTATGTTGAAGTTTTCTTCGGTAAGAGTTTCTGCCGTTCTTAGAAGGGGGTTTTCGTGAGCGTAGGCTATTTATGGTTCTGCCGGTTATTCCAACGTGGGAGCGGAGCACAGGGTCGGCGTTAATTTTTCCATACTCCCTGACCAGAGCATGTTCTCGGCGAATTTATGGAGGAGCTATGTGGCTCAGTGTGGTTAGCCAAAAAGTGGAAGGGGGGGGGGGGGGGGCTTGATTGTGCCTGATATAGTAAGCATAGCTTGATTGAGTTGGGCTTCAACGCGTATGATGTGTGGGCTGTTGATCCACACCGGTGCACAGTATTCCGCGACCGGGTACACTAAACCCAGTGCTGTCTGATCTGAGTGTGGGCGCTGTGGAACCCCATGTGGTGCCGCATAGCTTTTGCAGGATATTATTTCGGGTTCTGAGTTTTGCAGCTGTCTTCAAAAGGTGTTTCTTGAAGCTTAGCGTTCTGTCTGCCATCTTCTGAGAAGTCTGCCTTCAAAGATGATTTTAAGTTGGTAATTTTTTTAAGTTGGCACGATACTTCCTTCCGTCTTTGCTGCACTGGGCTGCAATCTCCAGTCGCGAAAATATTTCCCAAGGGTAGCCAAGTCATTTGTTACAACTTTATTTAGTTACAGGCATGTCTGCTATGTAAAGACTAGCACCGAGCAAGCACCGATCCTTGTGGGAGGACATTATTCAGCTTCATTTTTGTACTGGTCTTGCTGCCCATAATGACTTGAATCAGTTGTCGATAATTTTCACGTTGCCGTACTCATAATCGCAACCTAAAAAGGCAAAGATTGCAACCAAAAGCAATATCAAAATCGATTTAATCTCGCAAGAAATACACAGTACAATACACGATAATTTCGATTATAAATTTTCCGATTATTATAAATGAAATTTGAATCAATTACTACCTTAAACAGACTAGTAAATCATTTCTGATATGTTCCTACACCTTACTGTTGCATTTTTTATGTCACCGAGTTACATTGCAAGTGGAGAAGAAATTAAAATTGAAGCAAGAACATTTCCAGTTGTAATTAAAAAGATTTCTCTGCACGTTTTCAACAGTTTTAAGTCTCCAACTTAATATCTGTTTGCAGTTTAATTAATATAAATATATCAGCATTAATAAATATAAACATTCTGCAACCAGTACATCGGCAACATATTTAAAAATTATCTTATCGATTCAACGATAATTAGGATGTTAGTTTGAAAAAAAAAAAGTACTTACTTGCATTGGTCGTCGAGCAAACATAGCAATCCATTCGGTTTCCCTTCAATCAGATGCAAACAAAACGTGTTGTCCATAAAATCGATATTCTTCCAACGAATTCCCTCTTTTCTGTACTCCTCTTGTTCATATTTAAACACATGTTGATTAAAATAATGCTGTAAATGTTCGTTCGCGTAATTTATACACAATTGCTCAAAACTATTGCACGGCCCGAAATCTTCAAATCCGAAAATATCTAATACACCAATAGAATTTCCTTGATGTTCCCGTAAAGTGTCTTTTTTAGATAATAAAGCGTGATTCACTTGAAGCACGATCCAATCAAACAGTGCTCCGTAAAGACATTTGGCCATAGCATCTCGGCTTGCTATAGCTTCTGGTAGTCTGTAATTTATAACTAGAGTTTCGCCGGATGCTCTGGCCCTTTTAGCTGTTAAAGCTTGCATTAGCGTTTCTTGTTTCACGCGTAGGAGCTCGGAGATTAATGCAACTACTTCGGGGTTTTTAACGCCGACAGATTCGTCGTGGTGGTAGGCGGATTTCCGTGGTTGGAATTCAACGTTACCGAGGAGAAGGACTGCTGATAGAACCGAGAATAGGCGGCGTTGTTTTTCCGCTGTGAAACCCACCATTTCCATGGATTGTTTCAGACGAGAGAATTCGTAACTTTCGTCGATGTTATCTAAACTGGAGCAGCCACTTTTATTTAAGTAATAGTATTGATCTGGTCGCTTTAAATGCAGTATTTGTTTCTCTTGTTCGCTCGCTCCTACTAATAAATAGTAGAACACATGATAATTCCTTTCATTCCTTCCTTGAGTACATATTCTAGATTTTTCTAAAAGATACTTTTGAACAACAGCTCCGTGAACCATTCCATTTTCTTTGTAATTCACTTGGATGAATTTTCCGAACCTGCTGGAATTATTATTGTGGGCAGTCTTTGCGTTACCGAAAGCTTCTAATACTGGTCCAGCACTTAAAATAGTTTGTTCAACGCCACAGCCATGAGAGCCCTTTTGGCTCAGCGCGGTCAAGTGATGTAATAAAAAATTTGTGCTCTCAGTCTTACCGGATCCGCTTTCTCCACTAATCACTATACATTGGTTCTTCCGGTCTTTTAGCATACAGTGGTAAGCCGTGTCTGCAACCGCGAATATATGGGGCGGTAAGTTAGGCCCCAATCTCCTATTTTGATATAATTTTACATATTTGGGGTTGTAAATAGGAAAAAACTGAAATGGATTTACGGCTATTAATATCGATCCTACATAAGTGTAAATGTGTTCAGCCATAAAACGATCTCGTAAATTTTCCAAAAGCGTTTCTTCGTTTAAGTTGGGTAGTTGGCACAAATCGGGATACTCCCTGTCCTTGGGTTGGTACAGGAACCGATTGAAATAGTCTTTTATTAATTGGGAATCCATCACGAAATTGTCTCTCCACACGCAATCATTAGCTTTCTCGCGCAAACAAAACTTATAATTACTTTCATTGGAATGTGTCTTCGGCCAAAGCATCATCAGTTGTACGGGGCTCTCGGTAGGTCCAAGACTTCGTTCCTTGCATTCTTGTCCTGAAGAATCGCCGATTACCTCGGCAAGTTCGTAGTTCCCCCCTGGACTATCATTAAGCTTGAGTTTCTCCACGATACAAGAAACGATTTCCTCTGCAGTGGTTTGCTTACTGGCTTCCACCGAGAGAGCTTCGTAGAGCGCGGATAAAGCTCCCACGTAAACTTGAACTATGTACCTTTTGTTTTCAGACATTTTTCTCTGTGTTTTGAATCAGTCACCTGAAACGCAAACTGAAATTCTGCACGTGGTTGGTTGTTCTGTTATTCAAGTGCCGTTTGTGTCTGGACATTTTGGCTTAATCTAGCGGAAACTGCAACGTGCAATCGTCGTGCATCACTCAACTGGCGTTTAATTATCAATCAATGACATTGTATGGATTTCGTCCGGGTATTAATTATTGTGTTCAATATATCCAATCCTCTCTGCAACAAAAGAAACAAATATCAGTAATTTTCGTAAATTTATTAATATAATTTGATACAATTTCACCATGAAAAGCTACATTTCTACTATTAAAATTAATTATTTTACGTTTGTGTCTATGTGCTATACATCACATATCTCAAAAAAATACATGTGACACATATAGTGATCAATATTTAATCATCTACTTTTGTATCACTTGTTCCTATTAATCACAATCTGTGTTTTAATGAAACCTGGAAATCGGCATTTTAATAACTTCTCAAATACTTAAAATATCATATCGAAAACTTGGTGAGTTTGACTCTGAGACCAGAGATTTATTAGACTAGAACTAATTTTGATTTATCTATAAACTAGTCGACTTAGAATAAATTTAAAATCCTCAAAGCATCTTAATCTAATTATTCTAACAACATGATCTCTGATGGAATTGTTTCGGGCAATAAATATTTGATGTCTGGTCCAAACTAATTAAAACCATGACTCAAAATTGTAATGAATAAATGTGATAAAATAAAAACCAATGAGCTTTATCTAAATTTAGATATTATCAAATTGCCAAACGCAGACAATAAAAATTAATGCCAATATTAAAAACACATAAAAAGAAATTGATGAGAGACGCTTTCTTAATTAGATTGACCAATATATCAATTAATTAAATAAATTACTGCCTAATGGAAAAGATTTGTCAACACGATGATTAATTGTTTACACAATAACAATCCAGTTACATTTACTACAATTATAAGATCTTTAATTTATTTTGGATACGAAAAAACGATATATTTCATAGTATAAATAGTTTGTATTAATACATATCTAATATAACGTGAGTCCCAAAAGTCTTGCAATCCACTCTTGCCATGAATTTAAAGAAGTAGGTCATTTCTTGATTCAGACACATAAAATTAAACAAATTATCAAATGCCATTTTTAAGTAACTGTCAGTGGTCTTGAGGTTATGTCGCATTGTTCTTAGTGTTAAGTTCAACAACTTCATTAGTTATAAATAATACGCTTTCTCATAAACTTAACACTGATTTATTTTATAGTGTTGTGAATTATAAAATTAAAAAAGAAGAACAAACATTACAACAGATGTTGAATGTGTTGTCCATTTTCAGGAATACATAAATTAATTCGCCGTTTTATGTTATTTCTACTGGTCTTACTTAATTTATTTAATTTAAAAATGTTTACAAAAGAGCAAAAAACTTTTATTGTCGAAAGTTATTTTCGTAATGGTAGACACCTGGAAAATGGTGAATGGGAATACAGTATCGACCCGTGCATTGAAGAATTTAGGCAAAGTTTTCCTTATGGCTGTATTTAATAGGAATCAGTTTAGAAGGCAGGTATTACGATCAGTTGTTTGCTTTCGAAGTACTGGTAACATTAACAAAAAACTAAGAAGTGGAAGGCCTAGTATTAATAATGAGAATATTATAAACAACATTAGAAATGCAGTCCAAGACGAACCTACCACTTCAATTGGGAGACTAGCTTAACAGTTGAATTTAAGTCGTACTACCACTCACAGGATTATTCGTCATCTTCACATGAAACCATATAAGTTGCAAATGTACCAAGAACTTTTACCACTCGATTATAATAAAAGACTGGCCTATTGTCGGTGGTTCAATGAAAATATGAACGACGAAGTGTTAAATTTAACATTTTTCACTGATGAAGTCTCGTTTCATCTAAACGGATACATTAATTCCCAAAATATGCGCATGTGGAGTGTTGCGACATTCTTTTAGAGACCCCATTGCATCCAATCAAATTTGGTGTGTGGTTAGCAATGTCAAGACGCAGAATTATCGGTCCAATATTTTTCGATGGTTATTTAAACGCTGCCACTTATAGAGCCACAATTTTGCAACAATTTATTTACGAACTTCATGATGAACTCCAAAATGGCTTCTTTCAACAAGATTCTGCTAGACCGCACATTGCCCGCGAAACATTAAATTATCCTAAGGAATTCTTCGATGACAGATTAATAAGCAAAGACCGATTTCCAACACGTTCTTGTGATCTAACTCCTCTGGACTTTTTACTTTTTCCATATTTAAAAATTTCAGTATTCAGCAATCCAGTGCATACTGTATAAGATCTGCGAAACAATGTAATAAGAAAATGTGAAGAGATAGACAACACAGTATTACAAAATGTTTTCGACAACATAAAGCGGCGAATTAATTTGTGTATTCCTGAAAATGGACAACACATTCAACATCTGTTGTAATGTTTGTTCTTCTTTGTTAATTTTATAATTCACAACACTATTAAATAAATCAGTGTTAAATTTATGAGAAGTCGTTTTTTTTCTATTCGTTACGGCCAACTATGGACCACGTTTGACAGTTTTTACATTATTTTTTGTCTTCACTATCTGCCAATATCTCTCTCCCACTTCCTTCTTCTGTTCCTCCGTGTCACTGACAATTCCCCTGTCTCCTGGAAACCTGTAAACTTTTTAATTAGTCGCATAAATCTCTCTCTGTCCATCATGTCTTCTTTTTTCACCCCCATACGATCCAAGTCCAATCTCACTTCCCGAAACCATTTCGGCTCCGTCTTCCTCTTCCTGAAGAATTCAAAAATCCTCTTCGTCAGTCTGGTACTGTTAATCCTCACTAAGTGCCCACAAAACTGTATTCTCCTTTTTCTCATTTGGGCTACAATTCCTTCTGTCTTCAGGTATTATTCTTTGTTAGGTTTTAGTCTCCTCTCTCAATCTTTGATATTTGGGCCTAGGATTTTTGGGAACATACTCATTTCCTTTCTTTCTTCCGGATGTCTTTGAGGCCACCATTACCAATCATGTCTAGTGTTTCTGCTGCATATAGACATTCAGGTCTGACAACAGTATGTAGGTGTCGGAATTTAGCCCCAAAGGATAGACCCTTTTTGTTATATTTATCCTTCGTAAGTTGATAATCCATTTCTATTCTTCTCGCCCGCTCTTTGATGGCATTCTTATCCGACCGATTGTCCTGTAATTTTTCTCCCAAATACATGAAACACTTAACTCGCTTTATTTTGGCTTCTCTCAACTCCAAGTGGAGAGGAGCGTCTTTGATGTTGGTCACGAAGACAGTCTTCTCAAAAGAAATTTGAAGCTCAGTCTTCTTGGCTATCATCTGGAGTTCTTCAGTTCATTTAATCGCTGTTTCAACACCGGTAGTGAGTATCACAACATCGTCGGCGAATGCCAAACAATCCATTCTTATATTTTCTTTACCTCTCCCTAACCTGAAAGCCACTTTATCCAAAATTCCCTTTGTTCATTCTCGAATAACTTTTTCTAATACGCAGTTGAATAATAATTAAATAATATTGGTGAAAGCCCGTCGCCTTGTCGTACGCCAATAAGGTTTTTCGGTCAATGGAGTCATAGGCCTTCCGGAAGTCCACAAAGACGGCGACATATTTATTCTGTCCCAACATCCTGTACTTTATGATAATCCGCAGGTTGAAGATTTGATCCGCGCAAGATCTTCCTTTCCGAAAACCTGCTTGGTATTCACCCAATTCAGAATCCAATAACCCTTCTATTCTTGTTAGTAACGCTTTCGATAAAATCTTGTAAGGAACTGAAACAAGAGAGATGCCTCTATAATTATTAACGTCCATCTTGTCACCTTTTTTATGAAGGGGATAGATCAAAGCCATTTGCCAGTCAGCAGGGATCCTCTCAGTTATCCATATATTGTCAAGTAACCGAGTGAAAGATTTTACGACTCCCGCAGATCCGAGTTGTAGGAGTTCAGCGACGATACCATCTGCACCAGCAGTTTTGTTTGCCTTAAGTCCTTGAATAATCCGGAAAATTTCGTCTTCGTCAGGAGGCAATGAATTGGGAGATGACACTTCTGGTGGTTCAATCTTCAGGTTTTCTTGCGACCATCACAGTTAAGGAGTGAGTCGAAATATCTGGCAAAGATGTCACCGTTTTGCTTATCGGTCATTCCTATCGTCCCTTCTTCATTCTTGAAGCACATTCCTGGTGCCTGATAACCCCTTAAGCGCGATTTAAACGTCTGATAACAGTTCCGTGTATTGTTCATTTGGAAATCTTCCTGCGTTTTCTTTAGTTGATCTTGTTCATATTGTCTCTTAGTCTTTCTGAAAGTCCGGGCTGTATGTTTCGTCTGATTTCGAAAGATTAATAAATAGATCATCATCTCGTTTCGTTGAGCTCCATTTTTTTCATGCCTCTTTCCGGCGTTTCAGTGCGTCGTTACATTCCACCAATTTTGTCTTATTCGCTTTGTCTGAGCAATCGTTTTTTCCAGCAGCACCTTGGATCTTGTATCGGATTACATCCCAATTTCCTGACGCAAGGCACTTCAGTTCATCTCGGTAACTTTCCATTGCCGCATTATTGGATTTTAATTTTCCGATATCATATCACGGGATATTTTCACTCCATGTTCTTTTCCTGGTTGGTAAAAACTTAAATTTAATTCTGGTCAGGTAGTGATCGGAGTTTACTTCTGCTCCCCTTGCTACTTTCACATTCATGATCTCTTTCCCATCGTAGAAATGGCAACGTGGTCGATCTGAAATTCTCGCAATAGAGGATTGTGGGATCGACATGTTTTTTGTTTCCTGAGTAAATGCTTGAAAGTCGTTGACCTAAGCTGTAGAGTAAAGGCTCGACAGAGTTCTAAGAGTCTCTCGCCATTTCTATTGGTACGTTAATGTGCGGGATATTCTCCTACTATCTTCCGATATTTTCTCTCCTTCCCAATCTACGCATTGAAGTCACCCATTAGTACCTTGATGTTCTTATTTGGTATTCGAGACATCTGATCTTCTAGCTCTTCCCAGAACTGTTCGACTTTGTCTGGATTCTTGCGATTATCTTCGTTGATCGGGCTGTGAACATTTATGAGAGTGTAGGTCTTGTTGCCACACCCTAAGTGCAGAAGACAGTCTTGGTGATGAACTTTCAAAGCGTATCACAGACTCTATTAAGCACTTGTCTACTATAAACGCTGTTCCAAGAAGCGGTAGGGATTTTGTATTAGCTACTCTGATCGCTGGTTTCCCTTTGTATATCCTGTATTGTCCACTATCAAACTGGTCCTCATCTCTGTACCGTGTTTCCTGAATGGTCATCACCTTAATATCACGTTCTTCCATAATTTTCGTTATCTCTTTGAGTTTCCCCACTTTAAGAAGTGATTGCACATTTAGAGTTCCAAACCAGTAACGGCATTTTGTCTTGAGTTTATGATTTCCAAGGGACTCCGACTTCCCCCACTCGCGTTGTAGTGCAGGCTCTCCAGAACCCTTCGGCCAGCTTGCGTCACTGGTCGTGACGGTGGATTCCTCTATTGAGCTACCACCTGGAGTAGTTTCAATATTGAATAGACTTTCCATAACGGAACAACTGTCTAATCATTAGACTGGGCAAAGTTGGTTATACTTTGCGAGATTAGAACTAAGATTGTAAATCCTAGAGCTTTCGAAGCAGCCGCCCCTCACATGGGAAAACAGACGCTGACCAGAACACCGCTCGATACGAGAACAGACGCGTCTGGATTTTAGGGTTCTTCCGTGGACAGGGGTCCCCGTTGGGAATTTCTTCCTCTTCCGCTTTCCAGGCCGTTGACCAGTTTTCACCTGTAACCCCAGGCAGGGGCCCCCTCACAGGGTACTATCAGCCGGGCCAGCTGAACCCTGTTTTTTTAACGAGGTTGTTACTCCTCCCGCTCCTCCTTCATTACAAAAAAAATCTTGAATCTCATATATTATTATATTAGTATTCTTTAAGACCCACAAAGAAAAGAAAAAGAAAATTTGACACTATATTAATTTGACATTTCGAAAATGAGAAGGCGTTTTATTTCTAATTAATGAAATTGTTGAACTTAACACAAAAGCAATGTGACATAACCTCAAGACTACTGGCAGTTACTTAAAAATAACAGTTGATAATTTGTTTAATTTTATGTGTGTCAATTAAGAAATGACCTACTTCTTCAAATTCATGGCAAGAGTGGATTACAATACTTTTGGAACTCACGTTACATAGTTTGTATTAATACATATCTAATGTATTATTTAGACTACTCTATTCTGAATAAGCACAGGCACCTTGTCTAAATTTTACGGAAAACTTGAAAGTTGAACTTGAATGTACCAACAAAATCAAATATTCTATAAACATTTATTAAATCAATACTTACAAACTTTAAACAAATTAATAAAATTTTTAATCCTTTAATTATTTATATATTAATTATCTATTATAGAACAATAGATAATTAATACATAAATATTTAGGTTTTTAATATTATTATTGAGATGTTTTGATTGTACACTAAAATAAAATAAAATAAACTAAAATAAATGAAAATAAAATAAAATAAATAAAATAAAGAAAGATAAAATAAAATAAATTAAAATAAATTAAAATAAAATATATTTTGGTGGATATGGTGTGCACGTTGATTAGTTAATGAAGCGAGTTTTGAGTTGTTGCAACAACAAGTGTGCAACAAGTAATGAGAAATATCGTTCGCTTTCGCTATCAGCGCGACGTCGGCGCTGTTTCCTGAATTCGGCTAGTTTTATACAGATACTACTTCCCATGAAATTACTAAATCAAGAATATTTGATTATAAATATGTTTGTGTGTGGGTTTTTCGCCACTTCTAATCTAATGGTTTATGTATAATGTAAGTTTTTATATCTGGAATTGAATGGTTATTTTGTAATTTATGCAATTTATTTATTTCATACAAAATGTATTGAAAATGCAAACTAAAATTATTTAAATCAGGGTTTTCCAAAATCAGACCACGTGAAAAAAACAGACCACGAAAAAATGCAATCTTTCAACCCTTACATTTGAATCGTGAAGATCTTAAATAGTTTATAATACAAGTGTGTGAAGAAGTTTTTGTGCATGAGTTGCTACGTTTAAAGCACGAGCCGAAGGCGAATGTTTTAAACGCAATGAGTGCACAAAAGCCTTTCAAACACGTTTACCATACATTATTTTATCTACGAAGCATGTTAAAATAATGATGAATCTAATTGTTTCTTACCGATAATATTTAAAAATTGCAAATTTAAAACAAAATAGTAAAAACGCACAGTGACGGGAACTCTATTTGGTTGTTGTCGATGTAATCTAGGTTAACCTAGATGTAATCTACATTAGGTTATGGTTAGGTTATATTAGAGCCAGATAAATCCAGACTCAGAGGCCGAGATTCCTTGATTCAAAATAAGAAAAAATAATGAAATTTTAATATACGTTAGAAAATTGATTATCACTACCATTTCTATTCTATGTTCTTTGATTATTTTTCGGTACATTTCACACTTTGAAAGCGATCAATTTATTGTTGTTTTCTCAAGTAGCATCGGATCTCATGTTCTTTGACTAGTGACGCGGTTATTGCCATAGTAACAACAAAAAGAAATCGTTAAATAATGAAACTCCATTTGATTTACATTGGACTTACGCACGATTTGGAGACTTTTACACACGATTATAATAATGGCGTTCTTCAAATACAATACTGTATTTATTAATGTATTCATTTTGGTGAACGAGTAGATAAAGTTATTTTTTAACCCTTTGCCGCATGAATTTTTGTTTTTTATCAAAAAAAAAATATGACACAAAAACTTCCCATTTTCATGAAAAAAAAAGAGAAAAAATATAGATTGCAGAATAACTTCATTCTAAAAAAATATATTTTGTGTCAAATTTGGAATATCATGCAACAACAAAATATTACAGTTATAAAATGACACATTTATTAAGGTTTTCTTTTAAATAACAGCCGTTAGGCTGGTTGGCAGCAGCTTCGCCTTCCCTTTCAGTTCACAGTATAACCCACAACTGACATCTTCCTGTATTTGACTCATGTACTCCAGTCTGGTTTTTTCTCTGTAATTCTTGCCGTCTACTGTTCCCTCAATTATAAGCTTCAGTAGTCCATTGTGTCGCAGTATGTGGCCCACGAGGTGATTCCGTCTTCTTTTTAAATATTTAAGGAAGCATATTCTCTCCCACTCCTCTAAAGACTTCCTCATTTGCGATCATTTCTTTCCAGTTGATTTTCATAATCCTTCTATAGCACGTAGTCTTTTCCTCTCTCTCCGTCCTATTGTCCAAGATTCGCTGCCATATAGCGCGACGCTCCATACATAGGTCTTCAACATTTGTTTCCTCACATCAAGACTTATGTTCTTTGCAGTAAATAGGTTCTTCTTTTAATAGAAAGCTTTCATGGCTTAGGCCATCCCACTTAATATCTCTCTGCTCATTCTTCCATCATTCGTTATTTTACTTTCCAAATAATTAAACTCATTTACTTCTTGTATCATTTCATAAATCTATTGATGTATTGGTTTTCGTCATTTCTACTGCAGACCAAAATTTTTGTTTTGTTTGTATTTATTCTCATATAAAATTCTTCCTCCATTATTATGTCCATCTTGCTCAGGATATTTTGTAAGTCTTCTTCATTTTCTGCAATTAGCGCTATGCCATCAGCAAACCTTATCAAGTCAACTTTATCTCCATGAATCTCCCACTATCACATTTGTCTCTCCTGTGACAAATTCTTATCTTACTCGGTTGATCGCCTTTGTACATGGAACAGGGACAGGGAACAACTCTGCCGTACACCCTTTCTGATGTGTGCTGTTTCTTCCTTGCTACCACAACAAACAATTCCAGTTTCTTGCTTATAGATATTATAGATGAGTCTTCTTTCTCGAAAGTTGATACCTATTTGGTGAAGAATGCTGAATAGAACATTCCACTTCACATTGTAAAACGCCTTTTCAAGGTCGACGAACGCTAAGAAAGTAGGTTAGCCTTTGATCATCTACTTCTCTATCATTCGCCTCAATGCCAAGATTGCCTCCTTATTTCCTTTCCTAAACCTAAATTGATCATCAGGTTTTCATCAATTTGTTTTTCTATTCTCTTTATAATAATAATTTGATTTCTGGTGACTATTTTTGAAGCATGACACATCAGACTCAATGTTCTCTATTGTTTACATGATCTTGCATTTGTTTTTTTTAGGAATAGGTACTATTATGCATTTTATAAAGTCTTTAGGTAATTCTCCAGTCTTGTAAATATTACATACAAGTTGTACAGTTCTTTTTTTAACTTGTCGCTTGATTTTTTTTATAGTTCTTCCAGTATGATATCCACTCTAGGAGCCTACTTTCCTTTGAGGTCCTGCAATGCCTTCTCAAACTCTTCTTCCATGATGGGTGCCCCTATGTCAGCTTCTGTTATTTCATCTTCTTTCTCCATTCTCCATGGTGGATTTGGCGATGTAGTGCGTCTCCCCCATATTTCAGAAGTTCTGCTGGTATCTCGTCCGTACCCGGCGCTTTGTGATTTTTCAGCTTATTTAAGGCCTTTTGGGTTTCTTCAAAGGAAGGATTTTTGACGGGCATGTCCGCTGTGATATAGATCTCTTCTTTGTGCTGTTCTTCCTGTATGATGTTTAGAAGGTCTCTAAAATACTTTTTCCATTCTTCAGTTATTTCTTTACCGTCGATTATCATACGGCCTTGGTTGTCTCTCAGTGTGTGGATGGAATTGGCTCTATGCCCTCTTTTCTCAGAGGAAATTGCTTTGTAGAATTCTCTGGAGCCTGGTTTGGGTCGGTCTCTCTCCATAGTTTCATATTTTTGTTGTTCGTAGTTTCTTTTCTTTGTGCGTATTATTTTTCTTGTTTCTTTTCGACAGTCGTCATATTCCTTTTTACTTTGGTCTGTTTGCAGTTGTATCCAAGTCTTTCTTACTGTTTGTCTTTTTCCAGTTGTTTCCGACATTCCTCGTCATACCATGTTTTTGCCCTCTTCTGCTTACTCCTTCCAAAGATCTTGTCAGCTGTCTTGGTTATTATTTCGGCAGTCGCTTCCCATAGCTGTTCTATATCATTGTCTTTTCTTTCAGAGTTCAAGGTTTGTTCAAGTTGTTCTCTATAGTTTTGTTGTTTCTCTGCATTGTGTATTTCGTCCATGTTCCATTGTGGGTTTATTGTTGTTTTATTGTATTTGTGGCTAGATATTCTGGACTTGACTTTTGCTCTGACTAAGTAATGATCTGTGTCACCGTCTATTCCTCTCAGGCTTCTTACGTCTATAATATTGTTGCCATGACGGGCATCTACAATGATGTGGTCAATTTGGTTGCGTGTAATATGGTCGTTTGAGACCCAGGTTTGCTTATGGATGTCTTTATGCGGAAACATGGTTGACTTTATTAGCATATTATTAGCTGCTGCAGTTTCTGTGAGTCTTAAGCCATTGTCGTTGGATATATTGTGTAGGCTGTGTTTACCTATTGTGGGGTATAGGCTGGGCTCTTTGCCTATTTTAGCATTAAAGTCCCCGCAGAGTATGCGCATATCCTGTTTGGGCATCGTATCTATCTCTCTTTCTAGGGCATCGTAGAAGTCATCCTTGATATCTTCATCCTTCTCTTCCGTTGGTGCATGCGCTGAGATAATCGAAATGTTGCATCGCTCTCCCTTCATTCGTATGTAGCATATCCTTTCATTTATAGGTTTAAAATTTAGTATATTCTGTACTAGGTTGTCTCTAATCACAAAGCCCGTTCCAAATTCATGTCTTCCGTTTTTGTTACCGCTGAAGAAGATGGTGGATTTACTTATTTTTATATTTCCATCGTCTGGCCATCTTATTTCTTGGACGGCTGTTATATCCATTCCTATGTTTTCCAGTTGTTCCACAGCATTTATAGCAGCTCCAGGTCTGTACCAACTCTGGACATTCCAAGTTCCAATATTCATGGTCCTTTTACATTGCATTTGTCGTTTTTTGTGTTTGTCTGTCCGGTTCCGAGGCAAAGTTGCAGTTTTCATAACTAGTTTCTTTTTTCCGAGGGTGGGTAGTTAACCCTCCGCTCAACCCTCCTCTTTTATTCGGGCTTGGGACCGGCTGCAGTAAGGTGATTTCAAAGCTGCATTATTTGCCAATTTTCAATGTGTTAAAATCATTTCGTCATCATATATTAACTTCCCATCTTGGTCCTCAATGCTCATTGTTTTTGGCTTTCTTGTTTCAAAGAACCTTTAAATATCCCTGTACGTCATATGCATTTGTCCAGTTTACATGTTGTTATGTATGCCTGCACAGATTCCCATTAAATACTGTACCTTGTCTTGATTTCCCTCTTATTTATCTCGTTTCTTAAGGTCTTTCATTTATTAGGGTATGTATGTATAATTATAGTATATAGAGTATGTATAATTAGAGTAATACTATTTCAGTATTTCCAGGGTACAATAAACTTTATTTGGTATGAAACTACGAATAACAGTTTCTTTTTTTTATTGAGACACAGCGGTATTGTGCAAATTATATATGTTTTCCCGGTACTGCCTAGATATTTTCATCTTGACCTATTTCTTTCACCCCAGTAAGGAAAATGGTCTAGCCCATCTTTGGGAGGTCGCTTTTTTCGTTTATTTTCGTTCATTTGATAGAGGCCGTTACTACTTGACGGTCTTTCCCACATTGCTTTGTGTAGCTGGTTTACCCACCTTGCATAGAGCATCTGCTATTGCCTGTTTGGTATCTTAAAGAGGCATACCAAATTACTCAGTTCTTCTGGCTAGCAACCAACAGTTCACGACAAGAAGATCTACGCCTCACATGTAGTGTTTGTAGATTAGGACACTGTCAGGACAATATATCATTTTATAGGCATTTTCTTGTTTGAATTATCTTCTTTTTCCTCATTTAGTTCACTTTCGACATATATTGACATTGACATTATTATCAAACCAGGATACTACACGTACATCTGGCATTGTCTTTATTTGCTTTTTTTTCTGACATATGATCTCTGCCTCCCTTCTTCATCTCTTTCTCTGTCGGTATTACAGCTCCTCGAAGACGCTCTATTCTTACTGTTCCTAATGGTAGTCAAATATATCATAAGAGGTATGCTGGTGAACCAATTATCAAGAAACTACTTAATGTAAACTACGTAATGTTAGAGTGTAAACTACCGTAATGTTGATGTTGTAATGTTGCATCGAATGTGCTAATTCGACAACCACGTTGCTGCTCATAGTAAGCTTCGATGCCCCTGGACGTACGGTATTGTTCTGGGAACCAGCATACAGATCAAAGTCATAGCTGAATCCCGAAATACCACTAAAAACAAAGTTTTTGAAGCCACACTTATGTGGTCTTTATTTATATTCCCGTAGTTGACGTCGCCCTTTTGTTGGTATAATCTGTTCGTCCAGAACAAGAAATTCTTCTTTGTGAACCATTAGTAGTTGTTTTCTGATCTGGTTCAGAACGGGTCTGATCTGTTGTGTCCAGGCTGATCTTTGTTATCATTGTTATTGAAGTGCAAGAAACGTTTTATTTCCTCGAACCTGTTACAGGTCATTATGTTGCTTACTGTTCAATGACCAATATTGATATTCCTATAATGTCTTGTAGAAGGAAGCTGAATTATAGACATGTATGTAGTAATTCGTATGAATTGTTCAATTTCATAACTTTTTATGTAGCTGGTTCGTTCGGACGTTGTTGCACTGAGTATAAATTTGTCTTTGCAGTAATGTGCTCTATAAGACTATCGGGAAAGAGAAAGACTTGAAAAATTGGACTGGAGTTTCTAGTTGTGAAACTGAGGAGGATAAATCTTCAGCGCCAGTAAATTTTGTTTAATTTTCAGATTTCCTTAGATTGCCTTCTACCCAATTATGAGGTTTCTTCGTACTGCTTCTTTGTATTTTAGACATCATCTAAAGAATTTGAAATTGTTGCAGGAATTACAGCTTCCTCGGCATCGTTTCGCAAATTTTTCTTAACGTCACTATCTGGAGCCAGTATCGTCTGCCTTATGACGTTTTCATCGGACAGATCAGGTACTCACTGGCAATACTATCTGATATTCGGATAGCACCCATTTTACGATAAAATAGTTTTGTATCCATATCTACAAGAAACACCAATGCGTCGTATGCTAGTCCATAACTTCATAGAGTACCACATATGGGAAAATCCCTTTTTATATTTTTTTAGAGACTTTCAGTAATCATAACGTATAGTACTCACCTGAGTATATATCTAATATCGCTGCAGAATGAATCTTTTTTTTTTCGCCGAATAAATTGTTTTCAGGGCGAAAAACAACCTCAAACTTGAAATACTTCAGCGTGGCTTGGAATTTGACAAGAATGAATTCTAAACTGCGTAACGCTAGCTATCCAAACATTAAAGCAATACCGCATATATCGCACGCAGTATTTATATGTGCCAGATATGAGCAGCTATGCAATGGCGACTAAAATTGAGCTAAAACGCTAAAGAAACTATTTTTTGCATTGTGCCATTTAAAGCACATGATAATGGTAAAGGCTTAATTCAGTATACAAAATTTAATAACAAAAAACATAATCAAAATAATTGTAACTACTTTAAAACCTTTTATCTACGACCACTATTGTAAATTCCCATCATTGTACAGTTCGTGGACTATGTAAATACATCATAATACACACGTATCAAACAGTCCGCGAGTAATGATAAGTTAAGATTGATAACACACACGTGCGTATGGTTTAAGATTCGTCGAGAGCTGCTATTACGTGCTCATACGTTCAGCGCACCCCGTGCCACAATTGAAACTAACGGAAATTGACATTGCGTACATTGGGTTTCCTATATCTATGGACACTTTTATCCCAGGTTAACCCAAATAGGTACTAAATACATACCTTATATGTAACCATTAGGAATGTATTTCTTTTCATTGCTTTCAAGTTAAATAATGTCGAGTAACAGTTATATATGAAAATATAATTGTTTGTTTATTATAGAGTTAAATAATGATAATTAAATAAACATAACCTAATAAGAAATAAATTTGTTACATGAAACATATTTTTCTTATTAAACAGAAACAAATTAGAGTGGTCGTAGTTAAAGTGTAGTATATAACTCGAGTTGTAAGGCAATTACGTACTCGCGAAATAACGCGAAGTAACTATTCCGCTCGTACGTCATATGCTTCTTACAACTCTCGGTACATAATATACTATTGTTAAATAGTTTTTAAAAGTATTTCTTAACGAAATTTTCAGTCTCTGGATTGGATGAACATCAAATAAGTCGCCAAGATAAAAAGTTTATCAAACCCTGACATAGATTTTTAAATGCAATATATTTTGTGAAAATGGAAAACTGGCAGACTAGAGTGGGGGGTAAATGCCCGATTTGCAAAATGGAGAGAAAACCAAAGTAGAAAACTACCGGAATAACTCTGCTCTTAAGGGGGGAAACCACATTATGAGGCTGTTTGATACTGATTTTTTAGGATTTTTTTTGGTGGAAAAAAAATAACTAGAATTTAATCAAATTTTGACATCATTTCATTCATATTTCGAACATTTTCTGTGAATTTCTTTGAATAATTGCAGCCAAAAATCAAAAACTTACGGTGTGATATCCGCCGAAGGTTGTAAGTATAGTTTTCCAATTGCGTGCAGTGTAGCCATACCGATTTTCATGTGAAATCAAAAAGGTATTGATTTTACATTAATAACTTTTTTTCTAAGAATATGAACCTCAATGCAGGCGAAAAAAATGAAATTAAAAGTTTTGCAGGTGTTTTTCTTCGATTTTCACGATTTTTTTCTCTAAATATGCAAGGAAAAATACCCTCAAAATCATGATATCATCTCACAAGTTGGTTCGTATAATTCGAAATTTTATAAAGAATCATCAATTTTCATACTGATCGGTTCCACACCTTTTGAGTTACATTGCACGCAAATGTGAAAAAATATATTTCGAGATAAACGAGGTAATGCTCCGCTCGAGCCTGTACCCGATGTGCACTCGGTTCTATGCTCATAAAATCTAAACGAATGCGATTTGAAATTTTGACAGCGTATTCTTGGATTGTTAAGCTAACGATTTATTCAATAAAAAAAAAATCGGATTTTTTGAACATCCTAATGTGGTTTCCCCCCTTAACAGGGTACAAGTTGTATGCAGCAATTTTGACAGAGAAGCTGAAGAATGAGATAAAGAAATAGAGAATAATCCCAGACGTGGCAGGATGTAGAGAAGGTAGAGGAACTATGGATAATATCTACATCCTGGACCCTTTAACGAAGAACGAACTAAAAACAAGAGGAAAGTGTTTGCATTATACATAGATTTCAAGGCGGCGTCTGACAGAGTGGATAGAGAAAATATTTGAATATATGAGAAAATGCGGAGTAGACGAGTGGTTGATAGTGAGAGTGGAAGCAAAGCGAGAGTGGGAGAGAAATAGAGCGATTGGTTCGAGACGACAAAAGGAGTTAGGCAATTTTGTCCCCTCAGCCCCTTATTATTTACGATATATGTGGCAGATATGGAAAGAATGTTTAAGAGGGCGCAAGCGGGAGGGTGTGTGATAGCTAGAGAGAAAGTATGGAGCCTGGCGTTCGCGGATGATGGGGTAGCCGTGGCAAAGAGCGAAGTGGAGATGAAAGAAATGATGAAAAGTTTAGAGAGCTATGTGAGGAATAAAAACATTGAAGTGAATGTGGAGAAAACGAAAATGATGGTGTTTAGTAAGAGAAAGAGGAAGAACGAGGAGATGGAATTAAAATGGGAAGGGGGAACAAATGAGCGAGTAAAAGAGTTTAAGGGGGCTATAATCGGGTTCAGCTACTCAATCGGCTTAAAGGAGGGGGGCAGTGGAGGAACTTTTTTTTTGGCGCTTCCGAAGGCAGCGCATAAGTCGCTTGGATGCCAATATTTTTCCATGAAAAATTTATGTAATGAAGGTCAAATATAGCCAAATATGTTCTCAATTTCCCGAAACATTTAATTGAGTACTTTACTTCCAAAAAATTCGCGAAAATCACCCAAATTTTCAGCGGTCACAGTGGTATAGCCCCTTAAGTACTTAGCCTACACAATGAATGAGAGGGCCTCGGAAAAATCGCATGTGAGAGAGTTAGCCAGGAAAGCAAACAAGGCGTATTTGGGGTAGAAGTGAGCATAGGACGAGTTTCTCGTGGCAGATCTCATCGCGTGGGACGTATCCCTGTCACTGTCCCATCCCATCACATTTTCGTCCCACTGTCCCATCCCACAAACGTAAAATTATCGTTCCATCCCCTTCATCCCATACCATCCCGATTGCGTGGCCCATTTTTCCCATACAGCAGACTTTCTTTTCGGTTTTTCGACAATGAGTAGTTCTTTTTCGTCGCAAACGGACCGGAAGATTTTGGACGTGTATTCAAATTTTGCGTATTGGCACGATAAACGTTCATTTTGGATTATTGTTTATTTTCCATCTAATCGTTAAAAAGTAAGGACTTTTCCTTAAAACTTTTCTTTAAATAGGACTTTTCTTTTTCACAAAAGAAAAATACCAGCCGAATTGCGCAAGCGCGATTCGGTAACCGACAAACTGCCGCGCCGAGTCGTGAAATATTTAACTAAAACCCACACAATACCTAACAAAAATACAGTGATTTGTACTTGTGTTTACAAACAAATGAAAATAAAAAGATTTTTATATGAAAGTAATTAATTATGCACGAACTAAATTTACTAGATTATCAAAATCCGTCCCACTCCGTCCCATACAAAATTGTCGTCCCATAAAAACCTAATACCATACCATGCGACGTTCATACCAGTCATTCCATACTATGGGACGATGGGATGGGACGCTGGGATCCCATGCTCATCTCTAATTTGGGGATAAGAGAAAGAAAATGAGGAAGCGACTTCAGGAGGATGATGATGTTTGAAAGTTTGATAGAGAGTATATTAATGTATGGAGCAGAAATCTGGGGATGGAAGGAACGGGGAGAGGTCGAGAGAGTGCAAGAGAAATACCTGAGATGGGTGTTTGGGTAGGCAGAGAAATTCTGGGATACATAGTGAGAGAAGAATGAGAGAGGGACAAACTGAGAGTGAAAGCTGGGAAGAAAGCATACGAAAGTTCCGCCTAAGCATAGCCAGCGAGGAACCCAACATAGAACAACGTTTACAAATGCTGGCTATATTTATCACCTTTATACAAAACTTTGGCCCCGATTACATTTCAAAACCAGTGCAAGTTCGAAAGGATTGCTAACGACCTCGGTTGGGGTTAAGTGATGGGAATCCGTTTTCCGGCGGATTTTTGCGCTCACGCACATAAGTATATTCAGAATATGAATAACGGATGCAAAGGAAAGTTTAAAGATAGAATGAAAAGAAGGAAAGACTACAGGTTACTGACTGAATGCTGGAAAGAAAAAAAAAGGATATAGAAATGAATGGAAGAGAGGAATATTACCAAAGAAATGGATACGCGAGTATAAGGAATTGAGGAGGCTAAGAGCGGAAGGCAAGTGGATGAATGGGAAGATGAGCGAAAGATGCATGTCTACGCAGTAAAGAAGAGGAAGAATAAGGGAATTCAGATACGACATGAAGTAAGAGAGCTATGTGATAGAAAGGATTCCGAAGTGCATGGGAAGAGAAAGTGCGATAGAAAGGAAGACAATGGGTCAGAGGTTCAGATGTGGAAATGAGGAAAGAGAAAATAGATATTGGATGTAAAAAGATAAAAGAATGTGTAGATGTGCTATGAAGATAGAGGGACAGTGGAGAATATGTGGAACGAATGGATAGAGATGAAAGAAAGATAAGGAAGGAAAACAGAAGAAATACTGAATGAAGATGGAAGGTACAGTGGATGAAAGAAGTATGGAAGAGAAGGGAAGGGTTGGATAGGGAAATGAAGGAGCAAGACAAGAGAAGTTTGTTTGAGTAAATTTATGACTTTGTTATGATATATTGCAGAAGATATTTTGAGTTTTATTTTTATTAGTTTCATGCACAGACAGGGATCCAGAAACCCATAGGGGAAATAAAGGTTATTATTATGGTATTAATATATTTGGTGTAAATTTTCCAATTTTCTTTAATGAAATAGTGAACCTTCCGAAACATAATGCTAACGTCTATTTGAAAATGACTAAAATCACAGACACAATCCGTATGAAAAGGATCCAATTCATGGGACATTTGGACAGAATGGACCCAACTAGGTTAACACATAAAAACCTTTTTTGCAGAAAAAGGCTCCAATTGGTACAAACAGGCGGAATGACTTGGCTGAATTAGGTTTTCCCAATCTCAAGGATCGAGAGGAAATTTACCACTGATTAT
This sequence comes from Phosphuga atrata, assembly GCA_944588485.1. Classification (NCBI taxonomy): domain Eukaryota; kingdom Metazoa; phylum Arthropoda; class Insecta; order Coleoptera; family Silphidae; genus Phosphuga; species Phosphuga atrata. Next base: position 11,674,167 of record OX155895.1, on the reverse strand, counting down.
TGACCACTGTACTTATATGGGTACATCGAAATTACAATTTTTTTGGTGACATGTAATGTGCAGTAGCTTAAATTCAGTGTTGCGCAATGGTTCAAAATACTTTATTGTTTCGAGTTTTGGGACAGGTTTCTACTTTTTTTTCATGGACTTCACATTACAACAACAATACTTGGCACGTGAATCTGTGTTTTCGAGGTTACATGAGGTAAGTGAAAAGTCTTTTCAATAGCGACCATAGTTCATGGTGAAAAATTATTGTTTGTATGGTATATGTTTTGTTAGATGTGTAAAAACAATATGTGCTCATCAGATAATCGTTAAATTATTGTGTAATCTTTATATATTGATATAAATCTGTATGTACTCATTCGAGTACAACGGGCAATGGCATAGTATGAAAACCGATTTTTCAGAGAGAATTCAACGAATTTCAACGAAATTCCACCGTCTTCATTTTATAGAAAAAGATTTGGAACGCTATCAGCCCCCTTAGATGTAATTCAAGATGCGAGATGTAGCAGTTCAGAAATAGATTTGGTTTTAATTCTACCTTGTGTCGGTAACCAAATAGATAACGAAGAATTTGATGATGACCACTTAGTATTGGCTGAAATGACAAAAGATGTTCCAGGGGAAATCGAAATTGACATCAACGATCCATCAGAAAAGGAAAATACCCCAAACTATGACGATGAGTGGGATGAGGATGACGACATTCCGTTGTCTGAATTATTGATAAAGAAATCTAATAAAAGGCAGAAAATTGCAGAACCCAAATGTACTCGTAGACCCGTAGGTACCAAAGGGCTGAATGCGGTACAGATTTTTGAGAAATTATTTGACGAAGAAGTTGTCATATTGTCACACAAACGAATATTTACGCTGCAACAGACACTAACAACCATCATTTCAATATTACGAATGAAAAAATGAAGATTTTTATCGAATTTCTTCTGTTCACTTATTATCACAGACTACCCCGTGAACGTCTTTTTGGAGTTTAGATGAAGATATGGGCATCCCATTTGTGTCAAATGCCCTTAGTCGAAATAGATTCACTGAAATCAAAAAGTATATACATTTAGTCGACAACTCTTAACTTGACAAAAATGTATAAATGTACCATTCATGGATTTGATAAATACAAAATTTCTGCAGTGGGGCATTTTACACGAACACTTATGAATCGATGAGGTCATGGTGAAATAACTCATTCTGCGAAGCAATTTATCCAGGGCAAGCCTGTACGCTTCGGCTACAAAGATTGGATGATATATAGTTCTACTGGCTACTGCTATACATTCGCCAATGCCATATGAGGGCCAGGTGGAGGTGCGAAAAATGTAGTGACGCTTTGCACCGAGAAGAGGGCTGTTTTAGAATGTTTCATACTCAAAACAGATTAAATTAATGATATTCTATAATATTATGTTTTTATTTGTTACTGTAAAATAGCAAATCAGAAATAAACTCTTTTTTTAAGTTATTTCTGATTTTATCCTGTAAGAGCTCAATGTACTCATTTGAATACACCTATTTTTTTGCAATGTGAAAGAAAAAAATTTTGAAATTTCTATTTGAATAATCTTTTATATACATATTAACTCTATTTTCACTTTTCTCATCTCTGACTTTTCTACCAAGGTGGTAGGTATTAATGGGTTAAGAAAATTATTCATACTCGGGATTTAGAAAACCTACCAGTCACATCTGGTCACAGCAACGAAGACTCGCTTAATCGTTGCGCATGAAGAATTATTGGGCAAACATCAAGATCAATAAATATTAATTCCGCGTGGTCCTAGGAGACCCATTCACGCAGAAGAAGAAATAGTGAATAAAATTTAAATTATCTGTGTAAAACATTTTAAAAGAAATTGACGACAAACTTGAAAATAAATAAAATTTATTAAACTTATAATGCTGATGTAATAGAAAATATAAAAATAATTTATGAATCATATCTATAAAAATTTCTAGATCAACCTAGATTTTGTTCAATTTTATTTAAATGATTGTTGAGAAAAGTAGCAATAAAAACATTGTTTACGATCATTTTTTTAAATTCTATTTTCTTTGAATAAAACGTTATATGAATTATAGTGGACGATATATCATGTGCCGCCTCAACAAATGCCAATGTGATTTACGATTTAGATATTTTTACAGTATTATAAATAAACGCGAGAAGAGATAGAAACTTAAAAAGAGTAGAAACTTTCTTAGAACTGCTGCGACTTGGCCACTATTTAACAATTATTAACCTCATATGTTTATGTTTTAATGTTCCTTTCCAATAAACAATATTTGCATATTTAGAAATTACTATTACCATTCCTTCTGTTCTTTTTCTGAACAAATTACAACAATAAAAAATAGTATTATTCAAACATGTTAATAAACTTTGATAAATCAAATATTTATCATATTTAAAATAATATACTAAAGTCCTGGGCAGAAGGACCTTGTGGTCGATAGCCCTTTATATAATGTATAAAGTATACAATAAATATATTCTCTCTCTCTATGCAAAAATCCCATATAATGTTTTAAATAATACTTATTTGATTTAATTATAATTTAACCGAATAATTTGTTTATTTAAAATTGAATATTGTGATTTAGTTGTGTTTTAGTGGAATTAATAATTTCAAAATAACTTTGCTACATTCAGTGAACCTTCAAGTTCTTTTTAAATAGAGCGCTGGCCGATTGAACAAAGGATTGCTTGTGTAATGCATTTTATTAGAACGAACTTTATTATTCAAACTCAGAGGTTGTTTCGACAACAGTTTAATTTTCCAGCGGCGCCAAATTTCAGGACAATTGCAAGATGGGTGAAAAAATATCATCGAACAGGTTCTCTTAAGGATAAACTTGCAGACAGGAAAAAACTGCTAGAACAGAAGTGAATACTTTGCAAGTTAGGAACAGTATCAGAGCCGTACCTAGGGTATATGGCACCTATGGCAAACATCGATCGTGCGCCCCTCTCTGGCGATAAATTGCTTGCGTTTTATTTTCTTAAGAAAACTACTTTAAAATTGGGTAAAAAAGCACACAAATTAAATCTATTAACACATTATTACAAATTTATCTTCTGGCTTTAACTGACGCAATTTTTTTAATTATATCATCAAAGTCAATTTATTCGATCATTTATTGTTCTATGCTCAGTAAAGCAAAATCACATAATCGACTTTGGCCTATCGAGGTTCTCAAATATGAATGTATCAATTTCAAATTGCTAAATGCTCTTTCACAACTGGCAATAGAAACCGCGATTTTCAGCAATATTTGCCATGCTATACGCATATAGGGAAAAACGTTTACATCTCCATACTGAACAATAAAATTAAGTAATTGTTCGGGGCTTGATATTATTTCGGTACGGCTTGTTAGCAGCGTTCTAAAATCCAAAATTTCTTCATATAATTCTTGCCCATCCACATCACAACTGTAGGCTTCTCCAAATTTTTCACAACGCGCTTTCAAGTAGCTTTAAAACACAACCCTTCCATATCAAGAAGAATTCCAAACTTTCCATCAATTTCTTGTAAACAAACGCTTCTACTTTTTAATTCATTGAATAGACGGTCGACAGTCCCTTTCATAATTCTTTCCATTTCTTCTTTAGCTGATAAACCAGCATCTTTCGATGTTTCGCCATCCATTCATTTCTTTCTTCTTTGACGTCTTTCATATTCAATGTCCCATTCATTGCAAATTCGAATTCATTCTTTCAGTGAGTCACTAACTAATACTTCTCTTTCATCATGAAAATAATTTTGGAAAGCTTTTAAATCTAAAACTGCACCATGAAAGTTCATTTTAGGATCCTGCAACCTCTTTTGAACGCGGTCAATTCAAATTAAGATCTTGTTCCAAAACCCTAGCAACGATACAAAATCATATGTTAATATTCGATTATAGAGTTGCTTTGCTTCGCTTTTAGTTTCACTAGTTGCGTTTTCATCGTCCATTATGTTCTGGGAACTTCCACTATTTTCTCGAGATATTTGTTAATAGGTTTTAATGATTCCGTTTTTGCTCTCGGTATCAGATTCAGACTTTAAAGTCGCAGGTACAACAGCTTTGAGCTTTTCCCAGCGCTGGGTTGAACGAGAGAAGAAAACATAAAGAGCGTCAATAGTTTTGTAGAATTTCATTCTTTGGCTGTATGGACGCCTACTAAATTGAGTGAATGATTATCACAATTCACCAATATTGCCATGTTATTTTTTTCCTTGATTCTTTGATGAACACCAATCTTGTGTCCAGCCATTGTTATCACTGTGATCTACAAACTTGTAAATTCAAATTGTTCTCTATCAGCTTCAATATTTGTTGAACCAAGCTTGCAGCGTCCTTGTTTGCTTATTTGTATAAAACCGAGAAATGATTCCTTAATCTGAATAGTTTTTTCTCAAAATGTATGTCAACATATCTTACTACCTCAGACATTTGTTCACGATGAGCTTGATCAGCGAGTCGAGTCAAACATTAGTCTATAATACTTTGCTTTGTGTATTTTTTCCAGCAAACTATTACGAACAGTGGATGCCATGATGTAAATAAACTCATCCTGTATTTTCGGTGAAGGATATGAAGTAGATCCAGGATGACTCGTGAATCTTAGGTGTTCTTTTACGACAGGGTCAAAATTAGAAAATAGTTTCAACAAACCATGTTTTTTGGGAACAAGATATTTGTTGATACCCTTTTACCTACGTAGTTTTATAATACACATTTATATCTATATAAATATTTTTACGTTAGGTGCTTTTTCGCGCTCCTCTTCAGTTGGCGCCCATGGCACGTGTCATGCTTGCCATACCCTAGTTATGCCACTGAACAGAATTGAAAAAAAATGCAATCAACCCGTGCGACGTTTATCGCCGTAAGTAAGAATTTCACGTGAGACGGTAAGAACAAGTTCAAAGAAAGATTTATTCTTTCGGCCTTACAAATGGCAAAAAGCCCAAAAACTTCTTCCAGTAGACCGAAGCTCACGTTTAAAAATCAGTCGATGGATCGATTTATGAGTGACGAAGCACATTTTAAATTGCATGTGGAGAGGAACAAAATCTACTTTACTCCCTCTGTCTTCGTGGGGCTACAGTCCCATTTGGAACTGGGCCTCCTCCCACTGCCTAGACCTAGATGGTGATCGGTTTCTTGATCTTACACAAGTGGAGGGACCTCTTACAGTTTTAAACGTGGTTGGCCAGCCACTATTAGGGAAGGCTTCGAGGCAGATTTTTACTGTGATGACATTGCCAGAGCCATCTGCATAAGAACGGTGGCTTATTGTTCAGCCCAGGATTTGAACCCGGGACTTGCGGCCCCGAAGTCTGACACCTTGACTACTAGGCACCCCGCCTCAATCTACGTTACTGGTCTGCCGAAAACCCTAAAGTTATATTCGAAGAAGAGTTGCATTCTCAAAAGGTAACTGTATGGCGTGGAATATGCTCAGCTGAAAGTTCATTTTAGGAATATGACCGTCGTTTTTGAAGATGAAATGGGAAACGAATTAGTTGTCAATAGTGAACGTTATGTGGAAATACTACAAACGTTCTTAATGGATGCCATCACACAACTTAGATTAACAATAAACGATATTTGGTATCAGCAAGAGAGTGCAAGAGGCCTCATGTATCTGATTTCCCAGCGTGGGGATCAGTTATGGCCTCCTCGCTCTCCGAATTTGTCGGCATTGCATTATTTATTATGCGTTCATGTTAAATCTAAAGTTTATCAGAACCTGAACTCTAGAAGACTTCTTCTTTTCCTTATCCAACTCTTCCCTTCTCTGCCATACTTTTTTCATCCACTGTATCTCTCTTCCATCTTCATTCAGTATTTTTTTTCTTACTTTCATCTCTAAACATTGGTTCCACATATGCTCCATTGTCTCTCTCTCTCTCTCCTCGTAGCACATCCTACATATTCTTTTTTCTTCTTCCATCCAATATCTATTTTCTCTATAATCATTTCTACATCTGAACCTCGCCATTATTTTCCTTTCTTTCTCTTCCTTTCTTTTTCTTCCCAGGTACTTTAGAATCCCTACTATCACACAGCTTTTATACTTCATATTGTATCTGAATTCCCTTATCCTTTCTCTTCTTTCGCGCATGTCTACGTCCTTATCTCTTTCGCTCGTCTCCCCATTCATCCACCTGCCTTCCGCTCTTAGCCTCACTATTTCCTTAAAAGCGTATCCATTTCTTCGGTAAATCCTTCTGTAGTCCAAATCCTCTCTTCCATTCACTTTTATATCCTTTTTTTTCTTTCCAGCATTCAGTCAGTAATCTGCAGTCTTCCCTTCTGTTCATCCTCTCTTCAAACTTGGTTGCTTTCATCCCAGTTTGCCTCTCTTACATTCCTCTCTCACTATATATCTCGGAGTTTCTCTGTAACTAACATTATCCCTAACACCCACCTCATGTATTTCTCTTGCACTCTCTCAACCTCTTCCTGCTCTTTCCATCCCAAGATTTCTGCTCCATGCATTAACATACTCTCTGTCAAACTTTCAAATATCATCATCCTCCTCCTTAAGTCGCTTTACCATTTTCTTTCTCCTATCCCCAAAGACACCCCATTTACCTTGTTTGCTTTCCTGACTAACTCTCTCACATGAGATTTTTCCGAGGATCTCTCGTTCATTGTGTAGCCTAGGTACTTAAACTCTTTCACCTGATATACCGGTATGAAGTGAGCGTTAAGATACAAATGCGTCGATAGGGAACATTTGTTGTAAATGAGATTTAATTTAGTTAAAGTTTTAATTTAAGTTTGATTGGTATGACATCTCTTAAACATATTTAATATACATCAAGTCATTGAACAAACCCGCCTCACATCGGGAGAGAGGTAGCCGCTGAGGCAGAAAGGGGGCGACAAGAGACCGACCCAAGGCACCCGCTCTATAGCCACCAACCAGCTAGACCCAGACTCCGATCCCGCCACAGCTTTTTGGCCAGAACAGCACCTCTGAAAGTCACTCAGGAAGCCAGAAGGCTCCAGAAATGGCGCGCTGAGGCCCAAGACCCAATCACCCAACAAAAAGAGGAACCGGCACCGGGACATTTCCTCCCATACCAAATCTGAAGAAAGTTTAACAGACCTCGCACAGGAGTTCGAGGTGCAGAGAAAACCTGCAAAAATGGGGAATGCTACCAGAGGACGAAAACCCTCAGTGTAAAATCCAGAATCCTCCATACCTGCTGATCTGCACCGACATGGGACAGAGCTGCACAGGGAACGACCTAATTTTAGCAAATGACAAGATCATCAGAGTCGCAAACATTAGGAAGGACATAGTGTGATCCAGACACGAATAGTAGTAGTATTGAACAACCAACATCATATTTTTTCATCGTGTTAAAAATGTCGAATTTTGTACAACAAAGTGATGATTTGCAGAAAGCATTAATATTTTAACATAAAGTTTTCATTTGAAGAGAAGTGCTTCAAAGAGTCCCATCGAATGCTTGTCGAGGCATATGGTGACCATGCTCTATCAGAAGCAACATGCAAAAGATGGTGAGAAATGAAGAACGTGGAAGACCACAAAAAAAGTTTGAAGACGCTGAATTGCAAGCAATATTGGATGAAAATGATACTTTGAGTCAAAAGCAAAAACCCGACATTGAAGAAAAACCATTTGAACCAGGCATTGATCGAAAAACGACCAGAAAGGGCCAGAAGACACGGCAAAGTAATTTTGTTACACGACAATGCGCCTGCACACAAAGCAGCTACCCCACTGCTACCCCGTGGGAGCTGCTACCCCACCCGCCGTATTCGCCAGACTTGGCCCCTTCCGACTATCATTTGTTTTCATCTACTGGACACTCATTGGCTGAGCAGCACTTCGATTCCTACGAAGAAGTCGAAAATTGGGTGTCTGAATGGTTAGCTTCAAAATACGAACATTTCTATTGGGGTGGTATCCACAAATTGCCAGAAAGATGGTCAAAATGTGTAGAAAGCAATGGTCAATACTTCGAATCATTTTTTTTTACTTTCCCATTCAAAATTGGTGTTTCATTTGCATAAAAAAAAACACTCACTACATATCTGGCACTCGCTTAATTTTCCCCCTTACGCTTCCATTCCTCCTCCTCATTCTTCCTCTTTCTCTTACTGAACACCATCATTTTCGTTTTCTCCACATTCACTTTTCATCATTTCTTTCATCTCCCCTTCGCTCTTTGACAACACTATCACATCATCTCTCTACCTATCACACACCCTCCCGCTTGCGCCCTCTTAAACATTCTTTCCATATCTGCCACATATATCGTAAAGAATAAGGGGCTGAGATTAAGACAAGGTTGGCCCCTGTCTTAACTCCTTTTGTCGTTTGGGACCAATCGCTCTTTCTCTCCCAATCTAATTTTGCTTTTTGTTCTTGCATATAAAGGGTGTTTCAAAAAGAATAAACGTATTACAAAGCATTATATTGTCCAAACTATCAATCGCTGAGCCTCGGGTCGGCTATTGGAGAAACGAATACATAGTCTAGTTTATATTAATAGCTGCTATAACAAGTTACAGCTGTTACAAGCTCTTCGTCCTAATGACAAACGCAAACGTGCGGCATTTAGTAACGAGATTCATCATGCTATTGACAATGATAACACTTTCGCAAAACGCATCGTGTTCAGTGCTGAAGCGACTTTCCATGTTAGTGGTCAGGTAAAATACAATGTTCGAATTTGGGGCCTACAGAACCCACATGCAGTCAATGAACATGTACGAGATTCGCCCAAAGGCAATGTGTTTTGTGCGATATCCCGATCATCTGTTTACGGCCCATTCTTCTTTGATGGAAATACGGTTAAAACGTTTTTTAAGTCAGCAGTATCTCGCTATGTTACAAAACTCGTTGTTTCCGAGGTTGAACGAAGACAACTTTACAAGACCTGGCACCCTCTCGACTGGAGTTGCCAAGTGCGCGAATATCTGAACGAAACTCTACCGAACCGTTGGATTGTTCGTCAAGGAGAACTCCACGGTCACCGGATTTGACACCCTGTGACTTCTTCCTGTGGGGTTTTGTGAAAGACAACGTTTATGTACTACCACTCCCACAGAACCTGAGAGAGTTGAAGAACCGGATCCGTACTGCCATAACATCAGTGGCGAAGGCCATGCTTGCCCGAATATGAGATGATTTTGATTATCGGTGTGATATTGTTCGTGTCGCTAATAGAGGACATATTGAACATCTGTAATCTAAACTTGAGAGGTTCGTAAATATGTATGTAAAGTTTAATATTTGTATGTCTTAAAGTTTAATAAATGTACACATTTTTTTACACCCTGTATTTCTTCCACCCTACCTACCAACCACTCGTCTATTCCGCATTCTCTCATACATTAAAACATTTTCTCTCTATCCATTCTGTACCAACCACTCGTCTACTCCGCATTCTCTCATACATTAAAACATTTTCTCTCTGTCCATTCTGTCAACCGCAACTTGTTATTACACTTTAGATTTCATTTTCTTTTAGATTTCGAGAGATCATCATCTCTCTACCTATCACACACCCTCCCGCTTGCGACCTCTTAAACATTCTTTCCATATCTGCCACATATATCGTAAAGAATAAGGGGCTGAGATTAAGACAAGGTTGGACCCTGTCTTAACTCCTTTTGTCGTCTGGGACCAATCGCTCTTTCTCTCCCAATCTTATTTTGCTTTTTGTTCTTGCATATAAAGGGTGTTTCAAAAAGAATAAACGTATTACAAAGCATTATTTTGTCCAAACTATCAATCGCTGAGCCTCGGGTCGGCTATTGGAGAAACGAATACATAGTCTAGTTTATATTAATAGCTGCTATAACAAGTTACAGCTCTGCGCCCTGATGACATATTACAAGCTCTGCGCCCTGATGACAAACGCAATGGTGTGGTATTTAGTAAGGAGATTCATGATGATATTGACAATGATAACACTTTAGCAAAACGCATCGAGTTCAGTGCTGAAGCGACTTTCCATGTTAGTGGTCAGGTAAACAAATACAATGTTCGAATTTGGGGCCTACAGAACTCACATGCAGAACTCACATTCGTATGTCTTAAAGTTTAACACTAAACCTACCGACAGTTGTTGTATACCTATTCCTACCGCGCTCGGTCACATTGATCGGTAATTAAAAAAGACATCGATTTTAGTATCCAATGCAGATAATGGTTGATTTATTGCTAAATGTATATAAAATGAAGAATTTTCCTGAAATTTCGTCCAAATTTATTTTTATATTCAATTTTATTTTTATTCAATTTAAGTTCAATTATAAACCTAAAAAACAAAAATTGCATGTTTCCCACATGAGAAACCGAACTAAATATTTGGTATATCTCAAATTATTCTTTAATTTAATCTTTACAAAATCTTATTTGGCAAGTTTTTCTTGACAAGTTTTTCAAATCAGAACTGGTCACTGTTGGTAAAAGTATTTTTCTCGAGATTTTTCATACCTTGTGCCGAGCTCCGAAGATAACTGGAATAGAAATTCCTGCCTCGAAATATTTTGACCTGTCGTTTCTTTGTACAAAACCTAGGCATTTATTCCAGCTAGGTCCAAAATGTTGAAAAATACCTGAAGTGGCCACCTACAACTTTTCGACTTTACACTGTATTTCCTTGCCATCTGATCTGCCACATCTACACCAAATTTTGTACTATTATAAAATCTAGTAGTTTCCGGTAAACGTTTGTTGCTTTTTTCCATTTCTATTGATTCATGATTGGAACTTAGGACAAGCACTTTTTTTGGCTAAATTTTATACACTGTAAGAGAACACTGTACAATTTGCTTGAAAATCTAGCCATTTTTTCTTTCCTTTATTTGGCTAACTTTGGTAACTCTCTTTTGTTCCCACGAATTGTTCCAACATTAGTATTTTTTTTTTGCAAGTAACTTCTTGGCTAATGATAGACTCATGTGAAAAAATATTACGTTCCTTCCGCTCCCTGTGAAAGGTTCCATCAGTTTTAGAACTACGAACTCCCCAAGTGGAGTTGAACATTCTCTCCTTTCATCCTTTCTCAAATATTGAAATCCATTTAATATATACTTGCTATTGGCGTCACACGCCAACCAGAACTTTATTCCAAATTTTTCTGGTTTGTTTGGCATATACTGTTTGTTTGGCTACACTTAGTCTTCGGCGGAAACAACTGCTCATGAACAGCAATATATGCACCAGGTTTATAACAATTTTGTGAATTCTTCATAAATTGATCCCATATTGTAGATATCATAGCAAACTTATTGGTTTGTAAACGCTGGCTTCTTTCGCTGTTCTTATCAAATCGTATGCAATTCATAATTTCGATAAAGTCTTTTCTGTTCATTGTTTTCGAAAAAAAAAAGCGGGTCCCCAATTTTTATTCCACAAATATTAGACATCCAATTTTTTTGCCTCATATTCACCGCAAGCATATAACAAAGCAACAAATGCATCTAGTTTTGTTGCAATTTGCTCCCGAAGTTTCACTCTTCGATCGAGCAGTTAAACTGTAAAGTATTATCTCATATCGATGGTCGGTCATATTGACCGGCGCGGTAGGTAGAACACATGATATTTTTTTCTTGGAAAAGAAAAAAAATAACTAGAACAGAGTGAAAAAAATATTATATGCATATTCTAAGAATTGGCATATAGTTCGATGGTATTATAACATTTAAAGAGTGTCATTCCTATAAAAGCCGGTACTGGTAGGTTTAGTGTTAATAAATGTATGCATGCGAAATACGTATATTCTTCTTGAAACACCCTGTATTTCTTCCACAATAATCAACCAACCATTCGTCTACTCCGCATTCTCTGATACATTAAAACATTTTCTCTATATCCATTTTGTCAAACGCATTATTTGATTTGATCATTTAACTTGTTATTACACTTTAGATTTTAGTCTGCAATGTTCAACAAAAAAAAATGGTGTCCAACTTATTTCGTAATTTGATAATTGCAGTTTAAAATCTGGACCCTCTTACTTTGTCACCCTTTATAAAAAAATAAAATTCACTTGTGGAGGAAATAATTATTGAAAAAAAAAACAATTATTATTAAGATAAATATGAAAATTGATATAAAAATATGTTTGTTGATGATAAAATTCCTGTTTTCTTTTTATTGACATTTGCTTTTTCACAAATCCGTGTTTTACAAACTAGTTAATTATATTAAATACCTTCAACAACAGCACACGTGAGAAGTGAAAGAAAGAAAAAACCTGCTACAAAAATTCGCATAATTAATTTAAGCATGTTTAACAAACAACATAATTTATATCAAAAATGGAAATATTGTTTTAAATATGGGATTGGTAGCAACAAAACTATATTAAGGTGGAATGAATCATTTCCCACTTATTTTTTAGTGAAAAGTTTTCGAAGATATAAAAACAAAATTTAAAATCAAGAATTTATAAATTACAACGTTTTGTGTAACCATAAATATTTAATAACTAAAAAATACGGATATTAAAAGATAACGGTTTTACTTTTACGAGCAAATACAAATAAAGATTTTTATTTGCGCGCAATTTTCATACGAATGTTCGCGGTTATAACGAGCTTTCCTTACAACCAATACATACAAAAAAAAATCTCGCACTTTCAAACGATATTAAATATTAAAGCGAAAACATATATTTCACATTTCCTAAGAAAAATAGAGTACCAAAATTAAGTTAAATTATTCTAATTGTAAATTAATCTGGCAATAAATTGTCAATAGACCTTTTCCTAGTTGAAATTTTTTTATGCGCATGGGTCAATTTCCGCCATGTTTACTTTTTGACGTATAACCAGTGAATAATATGATACACATACACAGGACATGTATCACACATACACAGGATACAAATAAACAAAATGTGCCCGAAATTTTCATATACCCGCCTTTTAAACAAGGCGGACGCGCATGCGCTTCACTAACCGTAAAAAGGTCTATTATTATTGATGTTTATGTGAATAATTGTTAATTATTATTTCAAGAACGAAAAAATAGTAGGTTATGATTAGGGTTTTCTACCCGGGTACCCGGATCCGGGTATACCCGGGTATATGATATTTGTACTACCCGGGTACCTACTTCATAAAAAAACATCAAAATTGTCGGAAAATGATTACTAAGTAGCGCCTTAAAAATAATATTAGCAAATTTGCACTACAAACAATTAAAATAACTCCATAGAAGGCGTTGAATATTTCACAAAAATGCAGTAAACTTGAGGTTAGATTTGGTTATTTCGCCATGTTTTGTTTTCATTTCGTTGTTGTTTGATTAAAATATTGTTCGGCGAACGGTGAGTAATTGAATTTAATATTATTGATACAAAATAAAAAATTGTATCTAGTGGATAACCTATAATATTTTACTAATCGATGATTTACTTTTCGTATGTAAAATGAATAAACCTGTTTCTGGAGTACGAAAATATTTAAAAAAAATACATAAGAAGGAATCAGTACAATGTTCAATATGCCCAAAAATTTTATCCTATAAAGGCTCTTCAACAAGCGTTTTTATTAAAACATTTACATAAAGTACACAAAATAAAGATTGAAAAACAAAACTTTACGTGCGAAAAAAAAGTGCCATCGACATCGTCTCCTCAATCTGAATCTGAACAAAGTTCAAGTCTAGTTCCAAAAAGACCGCGAATAACAAATGTTTTCGTCTTAGTAGTAAAATTGCGGAAATTTTTGCACGCTTGGTTGCACAAGACGGTATTTCCATTCGGGCCGGCCGTCACTCGTAGTAAATTCATCCGAGAAGCTTTTTATCATAAACAGCTAAATCTACCGAAAAGCGAAGGCAAGACAATGGAACTAGCTCCTAATTAGTTAATGAGCACAAAACTGTTTAACTGTGTGACTGATTGTACTATAAGTTAAAGAGACTTATTGACATACTTCACTCTTTCGTAATAAAATAAAACATTATAATAAGAAATTGTCTTTTTCTGCAAAAATTGCAAACCCGGGTAAACCCGGGTATATGAAAAAATAATACCCGATACCCGGGTATTAAAAAAAGTCGGGTAAGCGAAAACCCTAGTTATGATACAAGTGTGTGAAGAAGGGCTCTTGTGCAAGAATTGCGAAGTTTAATCTCAATGAGTGAAGGCACAAAACCCTTTCACACACGTGTATCATACATTATTTTATTTACAAAGCATGTTAAAATATTGTATAATTGAATAATTGTTTCGTACCGATAATATTGAAAAATTGTAATTTTAACAGACAAAATACTTAAGTCAAAATACTGTAGTCATACGGACTACAACAAGAAGTAAAAGAATACACACGAATAACATCAACATCAAAGACTCTAATCGATAATATCTTTCTCAATACTAACTATTCCACAAAATCTACTTTACATGACACAACTTTATCAGATCACAGACAAATAATCCTTGAAACTAATTCTAGACACACTAAACCTACTACAGGAAAATTCCGTCTTTGCAGGATCTATTCTCACGCAAATAAAACAAGATTCGCCAATGCATTAAGAGATGAAAACTGGCTGGATTTTTATACAGAAAAACATCTATCTTTATACAGATTCTACAATTCCATTTCTACATCAGTTTTCCGCTAGTCAGGGTCCGTCAAGAAATCAAAAGTAAATCTTGGGTAACAAACACGGTTAGAACCTCAAGTAGAAACTTAAAGGACCTATATTTATTGCAAAAAGAATTTCCACAACTAAAGAATCGGTACATAGTACAGAAAAAAAAACACAACATTTTAATTGCAGATGTAAAAAGAAAATTTTACGAAAACATGCTAGAAAACGCCCCTAACATACAAAAGCAATTGTGGACGATTGTCAAAGATCTATCTAATAAAATCAATGAAAAACCATCTATACAAATTATGGAAAATAGTGTAATGATTAAGAACCCAAATGAAGTGGCTACTTTATTTAATAACTTCTTTAGGAATGCACCTGATTTAGTGAGGGAAAACATAACACCAACTAGAATATCAAACCGACATATACCTCAAAATAATTGTATCATATTCTTAGAGGAATATACAGAAGGGGAACTTTTACAAGTTTTACAAAAATTATAGAATAAAAACACTAGCGGGCCCGACTCACTGTCCTGTAAGATTGTAAAAGAATTCGTATCTTTGTTAATTAAACCTCTAACACATGTTGTGAATTACACATTTGAGAGGGAAGAGTCTCCACAGGTCCTGAAATCTTCAATAATCATTCCGATTTTTAAAAAAGGCGATAAAGAAGATATAGCCAACTACAGACCGATTTCGCTAGTATCAGTTATATCTAAAATATTAGAATACTCTATGTTACACAGACTTACACCTTTTCTGGACAAATACAAAATAATACCAAGACAGCAACAGGGATTTAGAACGGGTCAATCTACAACAAGGGCAATTACAAATTTATACAATAAAATATTAGAAGAAATAGACTGTGGGAAATGCCCAGTGGGAATATGTTGCGATCTCACTAAAGCGTTTGACTGTGTGTCACACGACATCCTACTAGATAAATGCCACATATACGGAATAAGAAGAAAAGTGGGCAACTGGCTAATTTCTTGAACATAGACAGCAAGTGGTAATAGTTACAAATAGCAATGGAATATCGCCAGCAACCACAATAAACATAGGTGTCCCTCAAGGATGTGTATTAAGCCCAACTCTCTTTTCAATATACATAGCGGACTTGGTAAAATATATAGTGGGTAACTACGGCACCCTATACGCAGACGATGCCGCCTTCTTAATAACAGAAAATTCGGCGAAGGAAAATGAGGAAGCGACAAATAAACGGCTGGCTAAAATATATAAGTGGTTCTCAGCGAATAACTTGTATTTAAACATAGAGAAAACCAGTTACTCGATTTTTCAAACGACGAGAAGGGAACTCGCATCGTTCCCTTATAATCTTAAAATCCCTCTCTATATATTGGTCAGAAGGAACTACAAAGAGCGTCAAATACGATATTTTTAGGAATATTCTTTGAAGAAACAATGACGTGGAAAATAACTGAAGAGAACTGAAGGATGCCCTAATTCAGAAGGCCTTCTATGCCATGAAGATTTTTTTCAATGTAAAGAGAAGTGGTGTTAATTCCACTTGATTGTCACATTAAATTTAAATTATTTTTAATTAATTTTCATATTTGTATGTGTATTTCATACTTGTATGTATTATTTTTTCGACGGACACAATATGTACATCTGTATATCTATTAGTGTAATAAATTTGATTTGATTTTATTTGAATCACTGGCACAATAAAACACACAGTGACGGGAACACTATTTGGTCGTTGTCGATGTAATCCAGGTTAACTTAGATTTAATCTAGATAAGGTTTTGATTAGGTAAAGTAATATTAGAGCCAGATAAATCCAGACTGAGAAGCCGAGAGTTCTTTAGGTACTTACGTATTAACGCCACCACCGCCATATATTGGATCGGAAGTTCGCGCTACCGCGCGTATTTTGTTTTGATTTATCTGTCCGCTTCGCGGCGGGCAACCTAATTTAACCGGGGTTAAAAAATAAAAAGTATTTTCAGTTTTAAAAATGTTTTAATTTTAAATAAAATGTTTTATTTTATGATTTATTATTTTATATAAATGATTTTATAAAAATTTTAGGTGTAGATTGGCGGCATAGAGGTGGTGGCGTTAATACGTAAGTACCGTTCTTTATTCAAAATAAGAAAAATTGATTCAATTTCAATATACGTCAGAAAATTTATTTTCACTACGTCTATGTTTTTTGTTTAGTGACTCGAGTTGTTGCCATAGTAACAACAACTAGAAATCGTTTAATAATGAAACTTCATTTGATTTATATGTGACTTTTACGATTTGGACACTTTTACACACGATTATTTGCTCCGAGCGCAACAGGACTAGCGTCAAAGGTGACACTTTTAAGAACTTCATGACCGAAATACGAGAAAATATACTTAATTAAAATCATTATTTATCAATGAAAAGGAACATTTCAAAGTGTGTCTGAAAGTGTTTTCACTACTGGTTGTAAATATATAAATTGCATTTTGCTAACAGCAAAATCCTTTCGCGATACATGACTTGATAAAATGGGCAAAATCGAGTGAATTTTCGCAAAATTTGGTCGCCCGTGGAAAGAACTGGGAAAATAATTAATATATTTAAGGATATTTAAGCGCAGCCGTACGGATATGATCTCACGAAAACGATGCCGCAATCTGTTTTTAATTATCAGCAACCGTTCTCGAGATATAACTTATGAAGTCGAATTTCTGGAAAATTTGAATTCAGAATTTTGCAGTAAAAAAAAAACAATCTTTCCAAACAATTTACACATCGATTTTCTATTCTACTCGCCTAGTTTCAGTGTGCCGAAAGAAAATGATTTCGCTGGGATTTGTTGTTTCCGAGAGGATCGTAGAGAACCGAAAATGTAACTTTTTTCCTGATCAAAACGATGTATTTTTTGGCGATTTTTTCAGAAAATTTTTGTTGAACACGATTTTAAAGTTTATTAGGTTTAAATTCTCAAAATACCCAAGATATACGCTATATCAGCGTTTCTCTTTTTTGACCTTTTTTGGCCCACGGACCAGAAAAATTAAAAAAAAAAATTCGCGGACCAGTGATATTTTTTTAACAACAAAATTTTACTAGGGGTATTAAAGAACTACTACATAAGTTAATTATAACATTTTTATTATCATTTACTTACAATAATATTTAAATGTAAAGATATGTCACTATTTTACTTTTATTTTGTTCATTACACTAATTCATTGCACTAATCATAAATTACATGGAATTATAATTATAGTTTAAGATATTTGTATTTCGTAATTTTATAAATTAAAATTTAGTTATTATTATTTTGTTTTTTAGACAAGTACATTTTTTTCGCGGATAGAAAAAAATTGTCCGCGGACTAGTAAAATTTCTCCGCGGACCACTGGTGGTCCGCTGGACTAGCGGTTGAGAATAGCTGCGCTCTAAATAGAGAATTTCGCTCTAAAGTTACAAAGAAGCAAGAAATAGCTTCTTTGTAACTTTAGAGCGAAATTCAGCACTTCGATTTCCTTCGGGTAACCAAAAAAATCAAAAAAATCGTATTTTTTTTTTCATTTCGGTTGAAAAAATGAGCTTTTTCGGTTTTTTTCAATTTCCTCAAAAACGGTAAACAGCAATGAAATCATTTTCGGCACACAGAAACTACTCGACAAGACGAACAAATCGATGTGTAAACTGTTCGGAAAGATTCAATTTTTCATTGAGAAATTTCAAACTGAAATTTTGCGATTGTCGATTTCATAAGTCGATATCTCAGAAACTGTGATAGATAATTATAAACAATTTGTGGCATCGTTTTCAGATTGGTGTGTAAACATTTGCATGTTTACACACTTAGATTATCCGCGGGAAATTCATTAGTTTCCAAGATCTCTACTCGAATGCCTGGAAAAGTCTTCTCAATTTTAGCAGGTCATCGTTAACGGAGAGAGCTAGCGAAATATAATTTGCATAATTGGGTGGGTAAAGGGTGACGGCAATAATCACCAAGTAAGTCCGACCCAAATGTCAACCTCTTCTGCACGCGGTGCCCGCTGCTAGATAACGAACGAGGCTCTGGCGACCGAGTCATGGCGGTATAACCATTCCAACGAGAATAAAGGAAATGTATTCTCACAACAGCCCCAGAACGGCGGACCGAAGTGCTACCGGGATAAGTAGCAAGCATTAACTAGCCAACAGCTATGGGTGGAAGAGCTAGAAAATGTTAGGGCACTCTTTTGTCCAAGAGTTGAGAAACCAATTCTGAAGGCGGATGAACTGCTGAAGCGGTCAACGGCATAAGAATGCAAAAAGCAAGGAGAAACTATTGCATTAAAGATCCTCGTGGATATCTCTAGAATCACCATTATGACGATGAAATTCAAAGCAAATTATTCCGGAGTAAAAAGTCTCCCAATCGGATCTCCGGGGGAGGCGGTTTTGAATGAGGTCGTGGAAAAAAGAGTGTCATTGAGATCAGACACGTTAAGAGTAGGCACATGGAATGCAAGAAGTCTATACTCGCCAAGAAGATTAGACAACATAGTACTTGAGATGGAAAAACTAAAAGTGGACTTACTTGGGGTAAGCGATGTAAGATGGGCAGGAATAGGCTCGATAAATACAGATAATGGAATGCTATACTACTCAGGAAACAATAACCCAAAACATCAATATGGAGTAGGAATAATCCTAAACAAAAAGTTAAACAGGTCAGTTACAAACTTTACTCCCTTTTCAGATAGAGTAGTAATGATACAATTAAAGACAAATACTGGAATTATGAACGTGATCCAAATATACGCACCAACTACAGATAAAGAAGATGAGGAAGTTGAAGAATTCTATACACAACTAAATGCAGTACTAAGAAGTATAAATCGTTGCGAAGTGACCATAGTGATGGGCGATTTTAACGCCAAGGTAGGAAAAACAAAGGTAATTGGCTGCACTGGTGAATTTGGCCTCGGGGATCGGAACGAGCGCGGTGACCGTCTGATTCAGTTCTGTCAAGATGAGAATTTTATAATCACCAACACACTCTTTCAGCTCCCTAAAAGAAGGCTGTATACCTGGACATCTCCAGCCCATACAAAGGAGAAAATCATACGAAATCAAACAGATTATGTGCTCATCAGAAATAGATATAAAAATGCCGTAAAAGCAGTGAGAACTTACCCTGGAGCTGTCATCCACTCAGATCACAATCCTGTAATAGCAAAGGTACAAGTTAAACTAAAGAAGATCATAAAGAAACAGAACAACAACATAGATATTCAACTTCTTAAGGATAAAAAGATACACGAAGTTGTAGTTGACCAGATAAAGCAAAATGTAACAACAGCAATGAAAGAAAATGAACTACATCAAGATGTCGACATAAGATGGAATCGAGCTCAAACAGTTCTGACAGCAGTAGTGAAAGAAAACCTAACTAGGAAAGCAACAAAAAGGAAATATTGGATGACTGAGAAAATCATAGAGCTCATGGATGAACGCCGGACCCATAAGAACCAAATTGAAAAACAGTATAAAATCTTACATAAAACGATTCAAACAGAAATAAAAAAAGGCAAAATCAGAGTGGATCTCTAAACAATGTGAAGAAATAGAAATGCACGAAAGAAACTATGACAGCTTTCATATGCACAAAAAAATCAAAGAGATGACAGGAGCTAGAAAAACATTCCAAGCTAACCATGTGATCAAGAGCGCGGATGGCCGCATAATAACAGATGTGAAAGAAAAAGTAACGAGATGGGAAACCTACGTGCGGGAACTCTTTAATGATGAAAGACCAATACAAGTACCAATAAGAGTAGAAGACGAAGAACCTAAAATAATGAAACATGAACTCGAATATGCCCTCAACAGTATGAAGCCAAGAAAGGCTACGGGGCCGGATCAAATACCAGCTGAGATATTAAAATTATTCGATGAACACCTAATAGATAGTCTCTTAGACCTGTTTAACACAATATATGACACAGGCATCATACCGAAACAATGGCTTTTATCGACATTTGTATTGATCCCTAAAAAAGCAAATGCTAGAGAGTGCACAGATTATAGGACTATTGCACTTATGAGCACTAAAAATCTTTCTAAAAATCATCCATAAAAGAATTTATCGAAAACTAGAAGAGGACATAAGTGATAAGAGGACATAAGTGAAGAAGACATAAGTGCCAATTTGGATTTAGAGAAGGGCTTGGAACAAGAGAAGCACTCTTCGGAATAAATATTCTTTTTCAAAGATGCCTAGACATAAATCAAGACCTGTTTGTGTGCTTCATCGATTTCCAAAAGGCTTTCGATAAAGTTCAGCATGACAAATTACAACAACTAATACTTAGAAAGAATTTAGACCGGAAAGACGTCAGGATAATTACCAACCTATATTGGGGACAAAGTGCAGTTGTAAAAATCGAAAATGAACTGACAGACGAAATAGAAATACGTCGCGGAGTTAGACAAGGCTGCATCCTATCCCCGCTATTATTCAACATATACAGTGAAGCTATATTTGAAGAAGCTTTGTTAGGAGAACCAATAGGTATAAACATAAACGGAGAGGTAATAAATAACATCAGATATGCCGACGATACGATATTACTGGCAGGTAGCGAAGCAGAACTACAACACATACTCGAAAGAGTAAACCACCAATGTGAAGCTTATGGACTTCAAATGAATCAAAAACTAAGTGTATGGTAGTTTCTAAGGCACATAACCAACAAGTGCAACTAAATATCAACAATACCATAATTGAAAGAGTAGATTCCTACAAATATCTTGGAACCGTGCTAGACAAAACAAGCGACCAGGCAGGTGAGATACGAAGAAGGGTGGAGATAGCAAGATCAGCGTTTATGAAAATGAAAAAGTTTATTTGTAACAGAGACACTAATATAGAATTACGAATTAGAATACTACGCTGTTATGTGTTCTCTACCCTGCTATACGGAGTTGAAGCCTGGACACTAAAGAAACCTGAACTAAAACGGTTGGAAGCGTTCGAGATGTGGTGTTATCGCAGAATGTTTAGAATATCCTGGATAGAGTCACCAACAAACAGGTACTTGAAAAGGTAAAAAAGGAATGCGAAGTCGTGCTGACCATTAAGAAAAGGAAACTAGAGTATCTAGGCCATGTCATGAGAGGCCCCAAATATAGTCTTCTAAGACTTATTATGCAGGAAAAAATTAAAGGAACCAGGAGTATTGGTAGGCGTAGAGTATCCTGGCTGAAGAACCTGCGCGAGTGGTTCAGCTGTAGCAGCACGGAACTGTTCAGAGCAGCGGTGAACAGGATAAGAATAGTCATGATGGTGTCCAACCTCCGGTAGGAGAAGGACTGCAAGAAGAAGATAATTGTAATCTTCAGCAAAGATGCTTCTAGAAACGTTTTTACATTTTGCTACAGCTAAAAAAAATAACGATTTTAGCAAAATCGATTTTCTTGCATTTTACAGTTTCCGCAATCGGAAATTTCGTATTTCCGCAATCGGAAATTCCGCAATAGGCTTCCCGTTTCGATGGTATTTTTTAATTAAAAGCTTCCTAGGAACATTATATACGTTTTCCGACTAATTTTGAGACGCTGAATCGATTGGTGCCAACTAGAAGTGCCAACTGTGTGACAAGCCATTCAAAAGTTATGACATCGTGAAATCCGCAAAAGAAACGAGAAAATGTATTTCCTGAAAATCATTATTTATCAATTGAAAAATTTCAAAGTTTGTCTGAAGTGTTTTCCTTGCTGGTTGTAAATATAAAAATAGCATCTTGCTAGCCGCTTTTGGATTCCGAATAAGCAGAGTAGAATTTGTGGTTTTCAATTTGCTGGCAATAAAAAGTCCGAAAATCCAGAAAGCCCAAGTTATAATCCGACTTTATTTGACATTTGCAGAGATCAGAATCTTCAATTAAAAGGTATAAAAAATTATTGAATAGGAAACGAAGTTGTTATGCACGGAGCGAATAATAATGACATCCTTCACATACAATATTACTATTAATGTGTTAATTTTGGTGTGCGAGTAGATAAAAGTATCTTAGTTTTTACGTGTTTTAGATTTGATATATTTATTATTCATTTTGTCTCACCATGATTAAGTTGCTTGAGTTACATGTGAAGGGTGGTTACAGGGGAAAAACCACCCATGTCCACCTAGATTCGTATTAAGAAAAACGAAATTTAAAGTGAAGACTTACGTTGTTTTCACCTGGATATCTATTTTATAATGTCAGTTTTATAGAGACTAGCGTGCTTTTTCTCCAATCTTATAAGTGGAACGTAAAGTACACTTCTAATACTAACATTTATGGCCGCACTAGTTTCATTTTGGCAAAAATGGACTTCTGTGGTTTTTCCCCTGTGCCCTTAATGTATAATTAGCAAAAAATGAGATATTATAAATAATGAGAAATTCTTGCAGTTAGTTATATCGAAGAAATTTTGACCGCCTATAAAACTCGGTTATAATAAAACATACATAATTGCTAAATTTTATATAAAAACTCGATTAAACTCGACAAAACTAATTTTATTTTAAAATTTATTGAATGGAGACATACTTGAAAGATAGATTATTTCAAATATTGTTTTCAAATTGATATTGATTATTCACAGTTTGATATTGATTATTTCAAAATTAGTCTGAAAAGTTAAGATATCGTCCATAATTTCGGTGATTACACACCTATAATTTCCAATATAAGAAACTCTTTATTTCAGTGTCTTGTTCAAAAATCTCATCAATACAAGAAACTCAGTATTAATATAAAAGCAAAACACGTTTTATAACCATACATTTTTTGTTTAATTAACTTATATGCTCTATAATGTTCGCTAAAACATTCATTTAGAACCCATGTCAGTCTACTTGTAAAAGAACGTAATTCTTTTTTGAGAAAATGAGGTTCTGGTATGTATATGTTCACGTTGCTCCACATGGGAAATCCTAATCCCAATTCAAAATATCGTTGTTATGTTATACTTCCTGGAGTAAGTCTAAAATTGTTAATTGTGCCTCATCGATGTCATTTTATATTAAACAGGTAATCGTATATTAAAGGACGAGTTCAGTAAGCGCAATTTTACAGCACGCGTCCAAGTTTGGTTATCGAGGAGCGTAGCAAGGAGTTTTCTAATGGGCAAGTGCTGAAAAGCGCCTTACGAACGAGTTTTTTTTAGTACTTTTTCTATTTTGCGCCCTTTTATGCATTTCTAAATAAAAAAATCGCCGATATCCATTGAAAAAATTGTATCGCACTCGGCGAGCTATAACCGTACGCATATGAGTGCTGTTATGAGTCTATTACAGACGCAAAATAGAAAAAGTAATTTAATACTCATCTAAAAATCATTTAAAACCGAAAAAGTGTACAATTTGCTGACTCAAATCAGTTTTCATTTTTTCCTGTAAAGTTTTATTTTTAGGACATAATTCAATTTCATGAGACATTGAGGCTTTGGTATGTATCTTGTTGCACCGCACATTCTGAAATGACAGACTAAATAACGTATATCTAAAATTGTTAAATGTAGCCTCATTGATGCCATTTTAGACTAAATCTTTAAAGTTATTTAATACTCAAAGTTATTTAATAAACTAAGCATTCGACACAGTGACTCAAAAAATATTATTGGATAAACTATACAATTATGGAATCAGAGGGATTGCATACAAACTAATTTAAAGTTACTTGACAAACAGTTAACCAGAGACCAAAGAGTTTAACTTGAAGGCTGTATATGTAAATACGATGATGTAACTATAGAAGTCACACAAGGAACAATATTAGACCTTTATTATATATATACCAACATTATTTTTTATAATATACGTCAATGATCACTTAAAAAGTATGTCTAATAACAATAAACAGCTGTCATATCTACCAATGATTCCTGGAGTAATGTTGAAATCAAGATAAATCAAGAACTGCTTCTTATAGAAAATCTCGGATTGGCTAGCATTAAATAAGCTATCCTTAAACATTGAAAAAACTGTCTACATGACATTTAGAAACTATACCCTATCGATAGCGTTCCAAAACACAATACTTGACAAATTGAGGGAAAGATTCTAAAAAGAGTTGAATACTTGGATCATGCTTGAAGTGTCTGCCCATAAGTCCTCCGAAGAGATCATTTGTTCAACCATACTTGATGGGTTTAGTGTTTGTCCAGTCTTATCCTTCCATTTATCCCTTTCAGGTATCCACCTGTCACACTCAAAAACGGTATGCGCCCCGCGCTGTCTGTGAGTCCACAGTAAATACAGAGGCAATCTGTGGCCCTACCGATGCTATGGAGAATGTTCCTGAAAAAGCCATGTCCGCTCAAAACTTGGGTAACGTAAAAAATTGTTTCGCCGTGTTTTCTAGTTGCCCAACGCTCCACATCAGGGATTAGGATTCTGGTCCAGCATTCCTTAATGGATAGACTCCACTGGTTTTGCCAGGCCTAGTACATTCGGGCCTTCGCTAGAGCCTTTTTCTCAGCCTGTGTGCCATCGCCGTTTGGTCTGCCATTGTAGACTTCTACCATCTCTACTGCATTAAGTTCTATGGGTGGTATGCCGTCCAACACTAGGGAAGCATCCCTAGAGACAGTCCGGTAAGCACAGCATACTCTTAGCGCCATTTTCCTTTGAACGGTTACCAAGTTTTGTCTAATCACATGTTTTCTCAAAGCCTTTGCCCAAATCGGGGCTGCGTAGAGCATTGTGGAGTGAACCACCGAACAAAGAAGTTTTCGCTTACTACTGCGGGGTCCTCCTACGTTGTCACTGTGGTGATATGGAGATTAAAGGATAGGCTCTTGTCAAAGGTTATACCTAGATATTTTAGCGATTCCTTTGGGGTTATTTTTTCTCCTTTTATTTTAAATGTGATAGGTTTCGTTTTTCGTAGTCCAGTTAGCAATACAGCTTCTATCTTTTCTGGTGCAAGCTTCAGATTCTTGATTTCCATCCATTTATTCTATATTCTATATTCCATACACCTGTTCAATGGCCCTGTTTGCTCTCGACATAGTTTCCATTTCCGTCTTCCCCGACACAACAAGTGCCAAGTCATCAGCGAAGCCCACGATGTCCACACCTTCCGATAGCTGTAGTCTGAATACTCCGTCGTAAAGAACATTCCATAGTGTCGGTCCCAAAACAGAGCCCTGCGGCACCCCACTACAGACATCACGCTCCACCAATTTGTTGTTTGCAAGTACACACACTGAAGATTATATACAATGCATTTTTTCATAGTGTTATGAGGTACGGTATTATAGTGTGGGGTTTACAAAATAGTGTATTAAAAATAAGTAGTAAGAACAATTTAATAAATCACGATAACCCTCTGAACATAAGACAAATATTTGCATATGAATCAATAATAATGGTTTTTTTTCCCATTAGGAGGACATATCAATTTTGTATTTAAATAGAATTCAGAATAATTGAGATATCGGGCTGACATTTATTCCAGGTATAGTACACATGTTACAATTATACATGGAATTCGACATCGATCATATGATCACCACGAGCACGACGGCAACGGTCGATTCTTATTTTCAATCACTTTCACACAAATCAGTCGGAATGTTGGCAATTTCGCGTTCGATATTGTCCCTGAGCTTCTGCAATGTTGTTGCGTTCTTGGCATAAATCTTCGACTTAAGGTAACTCCATAAGAAAAAATCCAACTGCGTCAAATTGCATGAGCGAGGTGGCCATTTCTCAAGATTAAACGATTATCAAATTTTCCTTTCAATAAATCAATTGTTTGAACAGCTGTCTGGCTAGTGACACCATCTTGTTGGAACCACATATCGCTGATGTCAAGTCCAACCAATTCTGGCCAAAAATAGTCTTTCAAAATGGAACAATAGCGAACTCCATTGATCATAACATTATTGCGATTATTTTCATCGATGAAGAACACCTCCGGCATAAATTCCACATCACACACTCACTTTTTGTGGATGCAATGTAGTCTCATGAAGCACATGTGGGTTTGTTGCTGTCCAATAACGCATATTCAGCTTATTGACAAAGCCATTCAGCCAAAAATGAGCTTCATCGCTAAATATAATATTTCGATGAAATTCAGGATTTTCTCCAAACTTTCGCAGAACAAAATCGGATACGTTTCGGCGCTATAAATGATAAAGAGGTTTCAGTTATTGAGTTAATATGATCTTGTAAGGGCGTAGCTGGAGATCTTTAGGCAAAATTCGCTATAATGTGGACTGAGACATTCCAAATTCTTGTGACCGGCGTGTAAACGACTTGTTTGGTTCATTTGGAACTGAAGCTGCAACGGTTGCAATATTTTCGGTAGTTCGACCGGTGCGTTGTTTCATTGGCACAGGAACATGCAGTAGTGAATATGTTGATTCAAATTTACTCACCATCGCACACACAGCTTCTCTGTTTCTTTCACCAAAAATTGGAGTAAGCGCTCTCAATGTACTAATGACATTGCCATAGGCTCCTCCCCAGGCAATAATTCCGTTCGTAGCTACACTGTTGAGCTCGGGTTCATAGTACGAGGATCGCTGGTTTGATTCCCCGTGGGGACGCTTTTTTTACAATTTTTAAAATGACTCTTTTATTATTATTATTTATTATCGTTTAACTTTTTAATTGTAATTATTAATTTGTAAATTTTAATTAATTTGTTGAAAATTGTAAATAAAAAAAAAGCGTCCCCACTGGGAATCGAACCAGCGATCCTCGTAGTATGAACCCGAGCTCTTACCGCTGCGCTGACCGGCCATTGAAATTTATGCTAACATAGCGGGCTTATGAGTTGTCGTTGCTTATGAGTTTTTTAACGCTTGGCCATCTGGCCCTCCCGCTTGCGTCACTTTCATTTATAGTCAAGCCCTACATGTACTGTAAATTTGGGCCAAATCAGTGATGACGAGTTGACAGGGCCCCCTTGTTAGTTTATAGAATATATAAAGCAAGTAGTTCTTACTTTTGTTAGGGTTCCATTGTTATCAACAACGATATGTCCGTCCGTCTGTCCGCAGTCTAGCTCAGAGACTATTAGAAATATAAAGCTGTAATTTGTCATGAATATACAGATTAGTCACGCCGACAAAGTGGTAAAATAAAATCTTGAAATTTTTTTTTTACCCTAAAGTAGTGGGGGACGTTTTTTTCTAGTTTTAAAACCTTCGTTAAAAAACCTTTTTGAGACGTGGGTCAAATTTTTTTAATACTAGGTCGTGGGTCACTAATGCCCATTTGCACCACAGTTAAGTTTAAAAAATTTTAACTAGGTTTTGGGAATTTTTTGATTAACTGGGATCTTTAAAATTCAGTTGGTTTAACGGGCAGAAATGGGCATGGTATGACGATTTAGTACAACCTTTTGTTTGCGCAGTCTAAAGGCCGGTCCACACGCTACGTTTTGCATAACCTTTTGTCTGCACAATTCAACACGTTGCAGATTAAACGTTGCGTGTAGATAGGAAAAGTGCGCAGTTTTGAAAACGGCGGGAAGACGGTACAGTTGCAGTGATAACTGAGATAGAGAGCATAGATATCCATGAACTGTGCAAACAAGTCGGCGCATCTAGAGGGTAGCTCCGTTTTACGATTAATTTTGTTCAAAAATGACCAGACTAGTACCTCCTACATGACGATTTCACTAAAACTGTGCGAAATATACAGATATATCTGCACCGTGTAGATGCTCTAAAAATTGCAACGTTTTCATTCCGTCCTAAGACTGCGCAAACAAAAGGTTGTGCAAAACGTAGCGTTTGGACCGGCCTTACTAATGTATCATGCTTAACCCATTTAACTTGACAGTCAATATTTATACCTAGGTATTGGTATTATGTAGATTGCACTTGTTTTATTCATAGCTATGTTTACATATTTAGGAGTGCTAACAAAGTATAACCGAAAAGGCATACATATAGTCTTATCTATGTTGAGAAATCATTTGTTTAATGCAAACCAATCGCTGATGATACCTAGATAAAAATTCATTGTTTGCTGAACGTATTTCCAATTATTTCCATAACTTAAAATAACAGTGTCATCCATATACAATACAATACAACTTTCAGGCAGCCCATTTAGCAAATCATTAATATTTATGACAAAACAAAGTGGTCGTAGTATTGTTCCTAGTGGAACCCCTATTCTTATGATATACTTGTGCAATTTTGAACTTGTTTCTGAACTTGTGCAATTATCGATTTTGACCGTTCGAGTCCGATTTTTTAAATAATCTTTTAATAATTTTAATGTATCACCTCGAATTCTATACCGCTCTGGTTTATTAATTTGTATATTATGATCAACTGTGTCAAACGCTTACGCCAAGTCTAAAAAAGTTGCCATAATAGGCGCAGAAGGATCTAGTTTTTTATAAATTAAATTTGTTATGAATTTCAAAGCATCTTTTGTACCTTTATTTTTAACGAAGCCGAATTGCAATTCTGAAATTATACTAAATTTTGTGAAAAACTGTATTAGCCTAGTATATACTATTTTCTTGTATATACCTTTAGCAGAAGATTTGAGATTAGTGATATTGGTCTGTAATCAGTTGGTTGGTGTTTTAAAACCAGTTTTATATATTGGGACTACTTCTGCCCTTTTTTAGATATTTTGGCCATATAGAATTTTTTACACATAAATTGAAAATATATTCTAATGGCTGGCTTATGTATAATGCTATTCTTTATAATACTTTAACATTTATCCCATCAACTCCACCAGCTTTTTCTTTCATTTTCGTAATTATATTTTAAATTTCTGATGTATTTGTTGGTTTCGTAAAAATGGATCTTTCAATTCTTTGAGGCATATTTAGTGTTGAATTATTTGGCATTACAATTTTGTTAGCAAATTTCTGAGCTGCGTGAAGATAGCCCCCCAAAACTGAAGAAATAAAAAAATTAAAATATTATAGTCATACGTATCTTATTTTAATTTTTTTAAATTCAAGATAAAAATCAAGATTTGACCAAGATTGACCACCAAATAGTTTTGTTTGCCCACATTCCGTTCAAAAGATATTATAAAAAATGATTGGGGGCCTAGGCCCCCAGAATGCTTTTTGAATGCACCTTAAAAAACATGGTTTGAAACATGGTTTTTCACGATTTCACCATTTTTTTTTAATAAATTTTTTTTAACGAAGCCCAAAATCGATTTTTTAATACTAATTTTTTTATTATTTTTATTCTTTTTTTTTCGTTTGGAGTTGAAGAACTTGGTTTGGCCATGTTTGCACATCGTTTTTTTAAACAAAAATTTTTAAGAGCCCCAAAATAGTTTTTTTTATATCCATGAACAATATGAGCGATTCCCCAAAAGAAGTCCTGTGAAGTTAGCAACCGAATTTGCAAAAATATTATATTACATCGGAGTTCCCGGCAGATATGAAATAGTTCTAGAGTACTTTGTGCAAAATTTCAATAGTTCTACAGAATTTCGCGAAAAAAATGGAAAATACCAAAATTGAGCAACCTAGCAACCACTTTTGAGAAAAACTGTGCATTTTTTACATATTCATGTACCCCGACCATAGTTCTGGAGTACTTGATCAATTTTGCAAAAAGTTCTGCAAAAATTGACATTTTGCAAAAAAAATTGAATTTTGAAACTTGCAAAAAGACTTCTATTCGCGGATCTGAATAGCACCCTAAGAGTTCTATCACAGATCCCTTCGTCATTTTTTTGATAAAAACATTAGTTCAAAAGATATTTGCAATAATAAGGGACCCGTTATTTTGTATGAAAATTTAAAAAAATCGCGGAACAGTTCTGTTTATAGTTCCCAGTAGAACTCTATCCAAAATCTATCCAAAGTTCTAGTTCAGAGTTCTATCCAAAATCCTTATAACATTTTTCTGTAAAATTAAAAATTGAAATTTTGCGAAAAATTGGACTTAACCGACGCGACGAAGTGAAGAG
Organism: Phosphuga atrata; assembly: GCA_944588485.1. NCBI lineage: Eukaryota > Metazoa > Arthropoda > Insecta > Coleoptera > Silphidae > Phosphuga > Phosphuga atrata. Next base: position 11,643,602 of record OX155895.1, on the reverse strand, counting down.
AAAAAAATCGCGCAACAGTTCTGTTTGCAGATCCCGGTAGAACTCTTAGAGTTCTATGGAAAGTCTTTACAAGATTTTTCTGTAAAATTAAAAATTAGAAAGAAATGCGAGAATTTCGACTTCCCCGATGAAACGAATAAAGAGATAAAATCGCACAACAGCTCTGTTTGCAGTTCCCGGTAGAACTCTTAGAGTTCTATCGAAAATCCTTAAAACATTTTTCTGTAAAATTAAAAATAGAAAATTTTGCGAAAAATTGGACTTTACCGACGCGATGTAGTGAAGAGAAAATAATCGCTCAATAGTTCTGTTTGTAGTTCCTGGTAGAACTCTTAGAGTTCTATCGAAAAACCTTATAACATTTTTCTTCAAAGTTAAAAATTCGAAAGATATGCGAAAAAATAGATTTCACCGATGCGACGAAGCAAGAAGAAATAATCGCGCAAAAGTTCTGTTTGCAGTTCCTGATAGAACTCTTAGAGTTCTATCGAAAATCCTTATAACATTTTTCTCCAAAGTTAAAGATTCGAAAGATATGGGAGAATTAGACTTCACCGATGCGTCGAAGCAAGGAGAAAATAATCGGCAATAGTTCTGTCAATATCGTTCGTTTTTCAACGTTTATTTTTGTACTAAAACTAGGCTCAAAAACACTTTTTCACTAAATTCAACACATTAAGAAAACGAGAAGTCTGATATAGCAAGTCCGAGCAAAGCAATGCTATTTCCGCTAGTGTTGCTTGTCGAGAAAGCAATAACTATTTTTTCCAATAGGAGGCTATACCAGGACTCGAATATCTGAAACGAGAGTCCGACCATTGCGTCACTTCAGAAAGAGTCGATCTCAAAAGCGCCGATGACCAAGCGGCGTTTTGAATCTTTCTTCTTTGTTGTCGGCAGATAGTTTTAGGGCCGCACGAAAATCTGCGCGCCGAGCTTGTACAATAATTTTAATTAGGAAATTTTATTAAGAAAATGTGCACATTTTGCAGTAAACCAACGAATTCAAATATGCACACAACTGTTTCGCGAGTATTTACTTTTTCACTTCAATGGAGAATTAGAAATTCAATCGTGAACTTATCTTTCCAATTTTTAACTTTACAGAAAAATGTTGTAAGGATTTTCGATAGACCTCTAAGAGTTCTACCAGGAACTGCTAACAGAACTATTGCGAGATTATTTTCTCCTTGCTTCGTTGCATCGGTGAAGTATAATTTTCCCATATTTCTCGAATTTTTAGTTTGGAGAAAAATGTTATAAGGATTTTCGATAGAACTCTAAGAGTTCTACCAGGAACTGCAAACAGAACTATTGCGCGATTATTTTCTCTTTTCTTCGACGCATCGGTACAGTCAAATTTTTCGCGTATCTTTCGAATTTTTAACTATGAAGAAAAATGTTATAAGGATTTTCGATAAAACTCTAAGAGTTCTACCAGGAACTGCAAACAGAACTGTTGCGCGATTAATTTCTCCTTGCTTCGTCGCATCGGTGAAGTCTAATTTTCCCATATCTCTCGAATTTTTAACTTTGGAGAAAAATGTTATCAGGATTTTCGATAGAACTCTAAGAGTTCTACCAGGAACTGCAAACAGAACTGTTGCGCGATTATTTTCTCTTTGCTTCGTCGCATCGGTGAAGTCTAATTTTTCGCATATCTTTCGAATTTTTAACTTTGAAGAAAAATGTTATAAGGATTTTCGATAGAACCCTAAGAGTTCTACTAGGAACTGCAAACAGAACTGTTGCGCGATTTTTTTCTCTTCACTTCGTCGCGTCGGTTAAGTCCAATTTTTCGCAAAATTTCAATTTTTAATTTTACAGAAAAATGTTATAAGGATTTTCGATAGAACTCTAAGAGTTCTACCGGGAACTGCAAGCAGAACTGCTGTGCGATTCATTTGTTACATCGGGGAAGTCGAAATTCTCGCATTTCTTTCTAATTTTTAATTTTACAGAAAAATCTTGTAAGGACTCTCCATAGAATTCTAAGAGTTCTACCGGGATCTGCAAACAGAACTGTTGCGCGATTTTTTCTCTTCACTTCGTCACGTCTGTAAAGTCCAATTATTCGCAAAATTTTCTATTTTTAATTTTACAGAAAAATGTGATAAGGATTTTCGATAGAACTCTAAGAGTTCTACTGGGAACTAGAAACAGAACAGTAGCGCGATTTTTTTTCATCTTCACTTCGTCGTATTGATGAAGTCTAATTTTTCGCAAATCTTTCTAATTTTTAACTTTACAGGAAACAATTATAAGGATTTTCGATAGAACTCTAAGAGTTCTATCGGGAACTGTAAACAGAACTGTTCCACGATTTTTTTAAATTTTCATTCAAAATAATGGGTCCCTTATTATTGCAAATATCTTTTGAACTAAGGTTTTTAACAAAAAATGACAAAGGGATCTTTGATAGAACTCTTAGGGTGCTATTCAGATCCGCAAATAGAACTGTTTGTGCAAGTTTCAAAATTCAATTTTTTTTGCAAAATGTAAATTTTTGCAGAACTTTTTGCAAAATTGATCAAGTACTCCAGAACTATGGTCGAGGTAAAGGAATATGTAAAAAACGCACAGTTTTTCTCAAAAGTGGTTTCTAGCTCAATTTTGGTATTTTCCATTTTTTTCGCGAAATTCTGCAGAACTATTGAAATTTTGCACAAAGTACTCTAGAACTATTTCATATCTGCCGGGAACTCCGATGTAATATTAAATTTTTGTAAATTCGGTTGCTAACTTCACAGGACTCCCAAAAGAAATGGATTGCCGAAGTTTTCCGACGATAATCGAATATACTTGAAGTTGCAGACTCTAAAAATGCTGCTGAATGTGCCAATTCCCCTGCGATTTTCTATCTAATGGATAATAAGCGATCCTTGATAATTCGTAGAATCATATTTCACATATGCAAAAATATTTTTTGACGGCTGCCCTCCCTTAGAGAACCGTTTTATTTGCATATGCTGTGGAGAATTGAAAAACAGTTGGAGAATTTTAAGGAAAATGGGCAAACCTTAAAAATTGATTAAACTATATTTCACGTATACCAAAATAGTTTTTCACCTTTGCCCATCCTTGAATTTATTTTTGCATGAATAAGGGATGAAAAGTTGAAAGATGTTCTTGGGTTATGTTATATCTGGGTATATTTTGTTTATTGTGATTTTTTTTAAATTTTGGTTTCCAAAGGTTTTTAAAATTAAATAATAGCAGATTAAATTAAGATTACGGTAAAGCGGCCAATAGGTACCAACATCTGGTCGTGGTGTCGTGAATGGTTATTTAGTGCCTTTTTTAAGCTGTTTATGACACGGTGTTTGGCCACTGGTGCTACTATAGATTTACTACAGATTTTCGTGAAATTCTCATGCCACTACCAATTCAATAATACTTATATATAAAATTCCTAAATTTAAACATTACATTGTATAAACTCATTGAAAAACCATTAGTGGTCATGAACAGTGTCCAAACACAGAGTCATAAACAGCTTAAAAAAGGCACTAAATTACCATTCAAGGCACATATAGAAGTATTTTTTCGAGAATGCAACTTCGAGTATATTCAGTTATCGGCGGAAAAGTTCGGCAATCCATTTCTTTTGGGGAATCGCTCATGGATATCAAACACTACAAAAATCGATTTTGGGGCTCTTCAAAATATTTAGTATTGATGGCCAAACATGGTCAAACGAAGTTCTTCAACACCAAATGAAAGAAAAAACAGTAAAAATAATTAAATCGATTTTTGGGGTCCCTAAAAATTTTAATTACAAAAAATGGTGGGCAATGTTTTTTAGGATGCCATTCTCAAATGCAGAAAAAATGCATTTTGGAGGGCTAGGTCCGATTAATTTTTTTTATATCTTTTGAACAGATTGTGGGCAAACAAAACTATTTGTTGGTCAATCATGTCATCTTCAGGTCATCTTGGTCAAATGTATCCCATTTAATTTTTTTATTGTTTCAATTTTGGGGGGCTATCTTCACGCAGCTAAGTTTCTGACCTACTTTACAATTGGGTTGTTGAAAAAAATTAACGATTTTTTTAAATGTATTTTAAAACCTTATTGTAAATAATTTGGATGTTCAATGCGAAAAAATTTAAATTTTATTTTTTCAATTAATTATAAACAATTTAAAAGTGATCAAATTATAAATTGCTATTAGTGAAACATCAGAACATATTAAATTTCTAAATGAAATGTTATTGCACTTGGTCAATAGTAAATTTGAAGTGAAAAAATTAAAATTTGAAGTGAATTGACAAAAAAAAATGCAAGCGTAGAAATTACCTTTGCTTTTCGGCATTTTTAACTTTTTAATTACAACGAAAAAAACAAAAAATTGTTTTGTTATAAAACTTATATACGATCTTTCGATTTATGACAAAAAAAAATTCAAATACCCAATTGAAGGTGTTAAAACAGTTAAGTGATTATTAGATATTTCTTTGACTATGAAGAATTTCGATACAAACAAAACTTTTTACAAAGAATAAGATTTTTTCCTAGAACTCATATTAAAAAAGTTTTTCGTATAGGAAACCTCATCACTTTACACACTGTACACACACACAGTAATATAATTAAAAATATATAAATCAAATAAAATATGAATCTTCTGGAAATATATTAACATCTTAGTTTATGATGATCTCAATTATCTTTAAAAATCCATGAATATGTCATTTATATGTATAAACAAACTGCTTTAAATAGATGTTAAAACAAACTGCTGCTTTAAATATCTGTTTATTTATAAACAATAACAATACAAAATGTATATAAATCTTTCTTTAAGCTCCTTTTTAAGTTAAAATTTCCTTTTTTTACAAAACTTACTATTTCTAACCAGTCTGGGGGGTAATATTTTTAAATATAGATTTTCTAATTAACTATTTTTAAATTTAACAGCATATTTTAATGATTTATATCAAAAATATGTATGGCTAAGTATATTTATAAATCATGTTGCGGATTGAAAATAAAATTTAAATAATCCTGTATGTATAATGATATAAACATCCTGGCAATGGCAAATTTAAAAATATTTCATTAATATAAATACAGTGTGTAAAGTGATGAGGTTTCCTATAGGAAAAACTTTTTTAATATGAGTCTTAGGAGAAAATCTTATTCTTTATAAAACGTTTTGCTTGTATCGAAACCAAAGTCGAAGTCGAATAGTCAAAGGAAAATCTAGTAATCACTTAAGATAAGATCAAAAACTTGTTGAAATAACGTGAAGGTGTTGATTTTAAATATGACTAAGTCCGAACGTTGCATCTATATTGTGTTACCCATGTATTACTCGTTAACCAGTGACATTTATTGACAGATCAGCGACCTTAATATGAAAACACTGTTACGGTCGATTCCCATATGCGCGACACTCAGCTACGCGACGTCGTGCGACATCGCCTGTCAAATAATGATTACATTGTTTTAAATGGGCACGTCGCGTAGCCATAGTGAGAACGTGCCCATTTAAAACAATGTAATCATTATATTTGACAGACGATGTCGCGTATATGAGAATCGGCCTTTAACGTTAGAGCAGCCAATATACTTAATGAAATGTTATGGTTTATGAGAAGTCTCATATAAATATGCAATCAATCCAGTTATTTAATGAAAAATATCCAAATGTATTATTAATTAATTAAAAAGTTTGATGAAATGGAATCTGTTACCGACAAAAAGAAGCCTCACAAAGCATACAATGATGATGAACCTGTGACCATTGTGGCTCACTTATCGCAAAAATTAGGTAATGGCAAAATTCCTTACACTTGTAGTGTGAAATGCCAATGGGCTGAACCAACAAGGGCAAGAGTCAAAGCCTACATTGCTCGCGAAAACATAGACATAATGTTAATATCTGAAACACACTACACCAGGAAAAGCTATATTCCCTAACTATTCTAGCATGGAGCATCCCTAACTATTGTATTTACCATACGAGATATCCAGATGGAAATGGTCATGGAAGATCGGCAATTATTATCAAAAGGAAAATAAAGGAGAAATATAGAAAGGACCACCTCCAAGCAACCACTATAACTATTGGAGATTTGATAGGTCTCCTAACCATATCCTCAATTTATTCTCAGCAGATATTGCTCAGCAGCATTTCTGGATATAAGTCAGGCGCTTGACAAAGTTTGGCACCCTGAACTATTGTAAAAAGTCAGAATGAAATTACCTTATAATTATTTCCTAATCATAAGATCACACCTACAAGACAGGTACGCAAACCATGGGTCGCGACACCCAGAGGGGTCGATAGAGATTTTTTTTTGGGTCGTTGAATTCATAAAATATTTAAGGCATTTCGTGTGTAAGTATTGGGTAAGCAGTAGATAGTGAAATTGAAATGTCAAGATAAATTAAAAAACATTGATATTTTCAAACCTAATTTTCTCAAAAAACGAATTTGGGGATTTGTTTCAAATTTTGTGGAGATATTGGTAGAGCTGTTCCGGAATATTCAGCAAATTTTCCCAATAGTTTAATATTTATTTCTGCGAATATTGCAGTTATTTTGTAAATTCCACCTGGAAAATCAATTTTTTCAAACTTGATTTTTTCAAAAACTAATTTGGGGATTTATTTCAACTTTTGTGGAGATATTGGTAGAGCTGTTTAGGAATAATTATCAAATGTTCCCGAAATTTTAATGTTTATTTTAGCAAATATTACACTTTTTTAAAAACTCGGCCTTGACAATGAATTTGTAAATATTGACATTTTCAAACTCAATTTTCTCAATAACTAATTTGGGGATTTGTATCAAATTTTGTGAAGATGTTGGTAGAGCTGTTTAGGAATATTTATCAAAGTTTACCGACATTTTAATGTTTATTTTATAAAATAATACACTTTTTTGAAATCTCAGCCTTGACAATCAATTTGTAAACATTGACATTTTCAAATTAATTTTCTCAAAAACTAATTTGGGGATTTGTTTCACTTTTGTGGAGATGCTGGTAGAACTGTTTGGGAATTACAATGTTTACGTTACTTTTATCCAGGGGTCGCGATAAAATTTTACAGAAAATCTTGGGTCGCAAATGAAAATATTTTGCGCACCACTGGTCTAGATGAACAACCTGAAGAAGATTCAGATTTACAACCTAAAGAGGAAGCATCTGCCTTCAAGTTCAAGTTCGGATTCCAATCCGGATTTTAACTTTCCTCTAATTAATTTGAAAGCTCATTATGGACGAAACTCCAGGACAAAATATTTTTGGTACCAGCTCCTACTGATAGACATGTGGAGTAAAAAGACTAGAAAATCTCAGACATCGAAATATATTTCGAAGACTCTGATGTGCAAAATAGTTGATGATATAGGTTACTACAGGATGTCTGCAAGAACATAGAAATGGACGATAGAAACGACTTTGCATTTGATTGATTTAGCGATAGCTAACTCGTGGATTTTATATCGTGAGGATAGAAAAAAAACTGGCTGACAAGAAATCGGACACTTTAAAACTCCTTAATTTTAAAATTCAAGTGGCAAACTACTTCCTTGAGAAAAAAAATCGCAATGAAGAAAATGACGAAAATATTTTGAAGTTGCCAACAAGAAACAATCCTGGAGGCTATGCTCCATCACAACGATCAACTACACCAAAACATACAATGAAGCTTTTACCGAAATTAAGTAATGTGGAAAATCCAATGAGGTGCAAATTCAACAATTGCCACAAAAAGAAATGGACAGAATGAAGATAGAAATTATGGGTGTAAGTGAAATGCGTTGGTCAAGATCAGGTTCTTGTGACATCAATGAACATATAGTTTACAATTCAGGGACATCCAATGGATTATATCAATACGGAGTAGGAATTATAGTATCTAAATTGGTCGACAAATGTGTCACCAATTTTATACCTATCTCAGAGAGAGCATTGTTGCTTCAAATAAATTCTGCACATCTTAACATCATCCAGGTATACGCCCCTACGACAGACCATAGTGATGAAGAAGTTGCAGAGTTTTACTTCCAAATCACAAGTGTTTTACAACAGTTACCAGAGAGAGAGAGAGAAATCTAACAATAATTATGGGAGATTTCAATGCAAAAGTAGGAGATGGATCTGAAGGCAGTATTGTAGATCAATAAGGGCTTGGTGAAAGGAATGGGAGAGGAGATCGACTTTGCGCATTTGCAGAAGAATGGGGATTTGTAGTAACCAAAACATTCTTCACATTACCACCACGACGTTAGTATACTTGGAAGTCTCCTGGAGATTCAAGAGAAAGAATTATAAGGAACCAAATTGACTATATTTTGATAAATCATAGATATAGGAACAGCTGTGTCTCAATGAAAACATATCCAGGTGTACATTTATTCTGATCATATCCCTCTAGTTGGAGTTTTTAATATTAAAATGAAAAAGATTCAAAAGAGACAATTCATAAAGTATAATACACGTAAATTAATTGAACCTTCAGTAAGACAAAATGTAGAAGAGCAGCTCAATGATGAACTTGTATCCTTATCTGATGCCCTCTGTACCAATGAGAAAATTAAAACATTAACTAATACCGTTGAATCTATGAAGAAAGATCACTTAGTAACAGATTTCACTAAAAAGAAACCATGGATGACTGAAGAGATTCTTAAAATGATGAATAAGAGAAGGAAAGCAAAGGGTAATCTTGATGAACATAAAAACATCAATAGGGAAATCAGGAAAGAGATAAGATTAGCTAAGGAAAGGGACATGACAAAAGTATAGTATACCTAATAATAATATATAGTACACAAATATAGTAGACAAAAATGTAATGAAAAAGAGATGTTACAATTAAAACATGACAGCTTCAATGTTCATAAAAAGTGACAGGGAATTATAGAACCTAGACAAGGAAATAGATTGGTCAATATTGAAGGAAATCTAATTGTTGGAAAAGAAGAGTTTAAAGATACGTGGCAAAAATATAGGTATAGAACACTTGTTTTATGATACTCAACAGGAACCACCACAAATAAATGGTGAAACAGGATCACACATTCTGGTAGATGAATTACAAACCGCGATAAAATTCATAAAGGATAGTAAAGCCACTGGCACTGACAATGTGAATGCTAAATTTTTAAAGCTTTTGAATGAAGATAATGTGAAATGGTTGACTAAAATATTCAACAACATATACAAGTCTGGGAACATTCCTAAAAAATGGCTTAAATCCGAATTCATCACACTGCCTAAAAAACCTGGATCTTTGTTGTGTAGTGAATACCGAATAATCAGTCTCATGAATTACATCTAGAAGGTATTTCTGAAGATCAATCATCGCAGAATATACAAAATATGTCTCTTCTACACAATTTGGTTTTAACGCATTTGGCACACATGAAGCCCTATTTAGCATTCAAGTATTGTTTCAAAGGTGCCATGATATGAACTGTGATATATATGCCTGCTTTATTGACTATCAAAAGGCTTTCGATAGAATAAGACATCATAAGATGATAAAAATTTTACAAAAAACTGGCTTAGATGATAAAAATTTATCATCTAAGCCATTATTTTGCAAAACTGTGCTGATGAGAGATAGATCTCGAAACCCGACCACAGATGGCTATTCACTTAAGGTATCGCAAACACATGTTCTTAAAAACAATGTTATTTTTATGGTTTTTGTTGAGTGCCACGTAGGTGGACTGAAAGCCACAAAATAACTTACAAATTTCACTGAGATTTGGTTTGGTAGTCCTAAAAAGACTCAATAATTGTTATAGAGCTCCGGAAAGGCTAAATATATTTATATATTCAGGCTGTGCTCCGTTTGTTTTAAGTTTGCCATGAATATGGTTTAGATATAAACTCTCGGAAGACAAGTGATGGCCAAGAAGTGATGGTCATTAGTAAAAACAAAGTCTCTGCATGCAAACTAAATATAGACCAGAAACCCATTGCACATGTGCATAAGTATATACCTTGGCACTACCATAAATGATCAATGGGACCCTTCTAATAAGGTGAGGTTTTGAATTGGAAAAGCCCAGAAAACTTTGAGAAAAAAGATGCAGAATTTGTTCAAACATAATGGGCTGACAATGACTACAAAAATCAGGCTTTTACGTTGTTATGCTTTCTCTACTCTTTTTTACGGTGCTGAGACGTGGACTCAGACAAAGTCTTTATCTAAATGGTTAGAGATCCTTGAAATGTGTCACATGTCATAAATGTTGAGGTTCTCCAAAAAATGAAAAAAAAAACTAAGGAAGTATTAACCACCGTGAAAATCAGGAAGATCCAATACCTACAACACATCATGAGGAATACTGCCAAGTACCATCTCCTACAGTCTATTCTTCAAGGAAAAATACCAGGGAAGAGAAGTATTAGATGAAGAAGAATATCCTGGTTAAAAAATCTCACGGCCTGGACCTCAGAAACATCTACTGACTTATTCTGAGCTGCAAGTAAGAGGAACAACACAGTCAAGATGGTAGCCAACATCCGGAACAGATAGGAAACAGAAGAAGAATTTATTACCACTGAACAAAATTGTTTTTATGATTACCATGTCTTTGTACAAAATATTAGTAACTATTAACTAATACCTGAAACAGGACTACAAATTCTGGTAGATGAATTACAAAACGCGATAAAATTCATGAAGGATAGTAAAGCCACTGGCACTGACAATGTGAAAGCTGAATTTTTAAAGCTTTTGAATGAAGATAATGTGAAATGGTTGACTAAAATATTCAACGACATATACAAGTCTGGGAACATTCCTAAAAAATGGCTTAAATCCGAATTCATCACACTGCCTAAAAAACCCGGATCTTTGTTGTGTAGTGAATACTGAATAATCAGTCTCATGAATTACATCTAGAAGGTATTTCTGAAGATCAATCATCGCAGAATATACAAAATATGTCTCTTCTACACAATTTGGTTTTAACGCATTTGGCACACATGAAGCCCTATTTAGCATTCAAGTATTGTTTCAAAGGTGCCATGATATGAACTGTGATATATATGCCTGCTTTATTGACTATCAAAAGGCTTTCGATAGAATAAGACATCATAAGATGATAAAAATTTTACAAAAAACTGGCTTAGATGATAAAAATTTATGAATAATTGTGAACTTGTACTGGAATCAGTCTGCTTATGTGAGGTTGGGTAACGAGAACACGGAAGGTATAGATATTCTAAGAGGTGTAAGACAAGGCTGTATATTGTCTCCATTGTTATTTAACATCTATTTGGAATATATCATTAAAGAAGCTCTAGAGGATGTTGAGATGGGACTGCTCTTGAATGGTAACTGGATTAAATAACATTCGATATGCTGATGACACTGTGATTTTTGTGGATAGTCAAGAAAGCCTACAACATATCATTGATAAAGTTATCCAAAGAAGCCATGAATATGAAAAAATAGAGATTGGTGTAACCATCCCATGTTATAGATAATCATACAAAATGTTCTAGAGCTCCGGAAAGGCTGAATATATTTATATATTCAGGCTATGTTCTGTTTGTTTTAAGTTTGTATGATTATCTATAACATAGGATGGTAACACCAATCTCTATTTTATCAGTTCAATCCATTAACCTGCTAAGATTATGTCTCTCTCACAAAATTGTCAAAATGAAAAACATCTTGCCCTGGTCACCACATGGGTTTTCAAGTGAGTGGTTTGCAAAACTGTACTGATGAGAGATAGATCTCGAAACCCGACCACAGATGGCTATTCACTTAAGGTATCGCAAACACATGTTCTTAAAAACTATGTTATTTTTATGGTTTTTGTTGAGTGCCACGAAGGTGGACTGAAAGCCAGAAAATAACTTACAAATTTCACTGAGATTTGTTTTGGTAGTGCTAAAAAGACTCAATAATTGTTATAGAGCTCCGGAAAGGCTGAATATATTTATATATTCAGGCTGTGCTCCGTTTGTTTTAAGTTTGCCATAAACATGGTTTAGATATAAACTCTCGGAAGACAAGTGTTGGCCAAGAAGTGATGGTCATTAGTAAAAACAAAGTCTCTGCATGCAAACTAAATATAGACCAGAAACCCATTGCACATGTGCATAAGTATATATACCTTGGCACTACCATATATGATTAATGGGACCCTTCTAATAAGGTGAGGTTTTGAATTGGAGAAGCCCGGAAAACTTTTAATAAGATGTGGAATTTGTTCAAACATAATGGGCTGACAATGACTACAAAAATCAGGCTTTTACGTTGTTATGCGTTCTCTACTCTTTTTTACGGTGCTGAGACGTGGACTCAGACAAAGTCTTTATGTAAATGGTTAGAGATCCTTGAAATGTGTCACATGTCATAATGTTGAGGTTCTCCAAAAAATGAAAAAAAACTAAGGAAGTATTAACCACCGTGAAAATCAGGAAAATCCAATACCTACAACACATCATGAGGAATACTGCCAAGTACCATCTCCTACAGTCTATTCTTCAAGGAAAAATTCCAGGGAAGAGAAGTATTGGATGAAGAAGAATATCCTGGTTAAAAAATCTCACGGCCTGGACCTCAAAAACATCTACTGACTTATTCTGAGCTGCAAGTAAGAGGAACAACACAGTCAAGATGGTAGCCAACATCCGGAACAGATAGGAAACAGAAGAAGAATTTATTACCACTGAACATAATTGTTTTTATGATTACCATGTCTTTGTACAAAAAATTAGTAACTGTTAACTAATACCTAAAAATTTATTCGTTTACCTACGGTAAACCACCCAATCGTTGCCACTCCTCCAATTATTGTCAGTTTAGAGTTTACTTCCAAAAAACAAGGAAACCATAGATTATTCAAGTTTGGTATGCATTAAAGAGTAAAATAGTATTATTTTTCTCTTAAAAATTAACACTGTTCCAATAACCATTATGGCGATTTTGAAATAAAATCTGACATTTTGTGCTGGTGATATGGTGTAGTTATTTTGGTTTTTTCTTAAGGTGAGAGCTTCATTAATCATAGTACATCGCAAATTGATATTTTCGAAATAATTTGATATACTTAATTAAACCTCTAGGCAGTAGATTCAAAGATTATTTCTTGAATATCTTTATCACATTTTATTTATTACATATGCCAACATATGGAACAATAATTTTATCAAAATCCCTTTATTGGTAATAGTACAAAGTTTTGGAAACTGTAAGTAATTCAACTTTCACTACCCCTATGAAGACTAACCTACGAAAAATAAAACTAGATGACATATTAGTGCCACCTAAAACACCTCAAAGGAAGGGAGCATGGGCGTAGCCAGGGGGGGGGGGGGGCGTTTGGGGGTTCAAACCCCCCCCGAAATATGCAAACCTGTTAAAATTGGTGCATTTCTGTTACTATATTTTCTTAAAACCCCCCCCGAAACTAAATCCTGGTCTTGAAACCCCCCCAAAACTAAATCCTGGCTACGCCCATGGAAGGGAGTGAGATAAAATAAGAAGACACCTTATGTTATTACTTCAAAAGAATTCAACAACAAAAATTATCCAAAACTGAACAAATCCGCAAAAAGAATGTTGTTTTCGAAAGATTTTTCCAATTTAAACATTAACATTGTGCCAAAGAATAAACAAGAAAGATGAAAATGAAATAGAATTGATACAAGAAAAAGATAAAAATAAACTAGGATTGAAACAAGTACAAATTAATAAAGAGAAAAGGGAAATTAATAAAGAAAATACACAGAAAATAGTCCCAAACAAAATATTAATTTTAACAGCATTAAAATAAAAAAATAAAAATGTGATAGAAGATGTTGACCGATGATTAGAGATCAGCTTAAATGTTACTTTTTGATTGATTTCAAGACTGCAAACTACGTAAAATACTTATGGTAGGATAGATAGGTAGGAAGATTTGTACCCATTTTTATTGACTGTAGCAGTTCAGGCAAAAATGGGTTAAGTTGAGTAGGTTCTCATTCAGACTGATTAATATTTTGTAGGTAAGTAAGTACTGAAGTTAAAAGATCTCAAGGATAGACATTTAAGTACTAACAAAGTGAGACTGCCAAACCGAGTAGAATAAGAGAAATTGTTTATATTATAAAAGTCGATTTTCTTAAAAATTTTTATTAAAACTTTAAATACTTTAATACCTAAATAAAAGCAGATATTTAGCTACTAAAACAGTGTTTTAATTATGCCCTAGGTATAGATAGGTATTTCTTTTATTTTTAATGATTGGTAGGTATCCACTTTCACTACATGCCAATAATTAGACGAGTAGATGCAAATATTGAAAATTTCTATGCCAATAATAGGATTTTCTGTTTTATACTTATGTCTATACTGTCTTATACTTCTGTTTTAACATTTTATACTTTTGGATTTAAGTATAAAATGTTTATTTAATACTATTCAATCAAATAAAAACGGTTATAAAAACAAAGATTAAAGTATTTTTTCTACTGATATATGTGAAAATGGCATTTTTTCCACGGCTTACCCTACATGAAAGTGAAATTTTTTCATTCTAGAGATGAAAATATTTTCACATCTAGAGATGAAAATGAGCATTTTAAATTTATGATTTTCTCGATTAAAACACTAAACTAACCAAATTTGCATGGACTTTCTTATTAATTACTTCAATTACAATGAAATATTTTATGTACAAACGTAAAACAAGCCTGAAACTATTTTAAAAACAGAAATAAAATTAGGTTTTTTTGGAAACGCGAAACCAACAATTAAATTTGTATTGACAGTTCTGACTGTTCGCTTCGAATTAGATTTATTAAAGTCGAATTATGGATTCTACAACCGAAATCAATAGAAAAAATTGCATTTACTACTCGAGATGAAAGTGTTTTTTTTTGGTTCAGTGTGATTCTAACTCAGTGGAGTTCGTGAGCAAACTCCCACCTCACAAAACAAACGCCACTTTCAACTCTTGCTGTAAAATATACTATTCTTTGATACTGTCACATGTTTTGTCTACTAGCTCCTGTAAATTAAATTTTATGGTAATTTAATTTCAGATTGACATGAAGCTCACTCGTAAAGTGTCAACGATTGGGTGGCTTACCTACATAATAAATTATGACTTGACTATGCTTCAATGTTCATTAAAATTGATTTTATTTTTTTCAAAAAACAACCCAGAAAATGTCAAATATTTATACTTTTCTACTCATAGTTCATCCATAGGGAAAGTTCCATGCAACATGTTTCATTTTCTGTCAAACTGTTTTCAGTGGGGCCTCAGGAGAATATCTATACGAATTTCTCCTAAAACTGCTATCATTTTACGCACTGTTATAAATTAAATTTATATTTAGAGCAATAGTTAATTTTAGAATACATTTTTCTAATGGGCACAGCATTTAATGAAAACCTATTTGGAAAATAAATCCTTAAAAAAAATCAAAACATAATATTTTTATTTACAAACAAAACTGAATTATCACCAAACCATTGCCAGATAAGAAATTTGTAGAAAAAAAAAATCGCAAATCAAATTTTGCATAAACTAAAACTGAAATGTTAAATTTCATAGCGGAAAATCTACTAGTAGCCTTAGAAAAACCAATTTTATTTAGCATGTGTCAAGCTTGACAGCTCCCTCAATACAAGTACAAAAACACTACAAATACTTTAAATTAAATAATTATTTTTCATTGTGCAAGTTACATTATTTAAAGATTTGATTAGTTATGGGGTGCAGGTAAGGTTTATGTAAATTAAAATTACTTACAATGAAATTATGTTGATGGTAAAATTCCTGTTTCACTGAGATATTTGCATTTCACTAATCCATGGTTTTGTTTTTGTATTTATATTTTTAAACTTATTTAAGTATTCTTTTTATATTAAACACAGTCAGTTGAAGTAAACCTGAAAAAGGATATAAAAGAAACTGGCTCTGAATTTTTGCATAATTAAGTAGTGAATTCGTAATGAAAGTAGATTGTGATAAGGTCGGCGTTATCGTGAAAAAATTGGATTGTTTGGAAGGTTTGTTTATTCACCCAGTTGGTCCTGGATTTTTTTTGTTTCAATGGGTGTCAAAATGTCATATTTGGGTCACATGTTGCTTCAATGGCCATGTCAAAACTCTGTGTGATTTTCTTGTAAAAATAAAATTGTTTGATTTTATTTATAGGAATGTATGAGTAGATTCGTTAAAAAATCCGCCACATAAACACTCAATTAAATCGTTGAACTCGTCATTTGCGACGTACAAGTCTCCTTTTTTTCATTGATACACATCGCAGCATATATGTATGCAACACCCATAAATAGTAAAATATTAAACATGGACACAATCGTCGCCGCCCATGATCGAACACAATATTCACTAAATGCCAACACGCTACGTACCTTACAGTCTTCACGCACAAACTATTTACTTAAATTCGAACGAAATCTCATTAGAAATGACACTTGTTTCTCTTCTACTTAAAACAGTTCATAGGAAAGCAATTCTCCATTTTTTTCCATCAGTTTTGGGATTCTGTTTCCACCGCCAGAGGCGCTCGTCCACCAAGGACAGCGCACGTGACAAGCGCGCCAACTATGAATCACAACAAATTTTAAAACCGACTTTTTTAGTTATTGTTATCTTTTGTTTTATCATGTGATATATCATTGGAAACAAAGAATTTAGCACTAAAAATTTTAACTTATGTCTTAACATTAATTATGCAAAAAGCAAATTCGTGCGAATTTGTTGTATAAGAGAGTTAATTGTTTTAGCCTTAACAATAAGAAACCACATGTTAAATTATTTGAATAAAACTAATTATGTTATTTGTGATTGTTTATTTATAACTATAGTTTCACCACACAATGGCATCTTCAGATTAACTAACTTCAGTTCTTCAAGTTCAAAACTTCAGTTAATCTGAAGATGCCACTGTGTTGGTTAAACTATACTTATAAATAAACAATCACATGAAACAAATAACATAATTAGTTGGATTCAAATAATTTAAATTGTTGTATGAGTTTAAATTAGAATGGAAGCAGAAACTTCTTGAACTATCGAACTAGTTTTGGCGAAGAATAAATTTCGTAAAAAAAAGTTTCGGGTACCCTTCGAGCCATAGATGAAAATGGTTTTAAGATTCATTATTGAACCATTGGGACCCATGGAAAAGAAGATTGAAAAATGGAAAAGAAGAACTTAAAGTTGATTGATCGGCTCAATAATTGATGGATATAACACGACATCGAGCCTAATTGGAAAAAAAAACCAAAAGGATGGATGTTCGTCTAAAAAACTAAACAGAACTTAGCACAAGACAAGTTGAACTAAATAGACTGCAAGTAATTGGACGATGATGTTATGTCTTTATCCTTTTCTTTACCGCAAATGGCGAAACGCGGATTTTCAACAATAATTGGTCTAATCTTAGACTGATGTGAAGCATCAAACACTTTCCCAAACCTAAACTTCTCGCAAAAAAATCCGTCTTGGGAATCTTGTAGGAATTTATGAGCTTGTTATAGGACTTGTATCTTGTAGGAATATATGATACAAGAATCTTGTGGGAATTTATATATGTATTCCTACAAGATACAATTCTGGAATTAACAAATTCATCAGAAGTTTTAATCTTTTAGATCCATAGTTTAGATCAGCGTTTCTCAAAGTGGGCGATATCGCCCCCCAGTGGGCGATGACGTCGTTTTGGGGGTCGCTAGGTAACCAGGGGGCGATATAGGGGGCGGTAGGTAGCCAGGGGGCGATATAGGGGATGGTAGGTATCACGAGCTATACAATGTATTTCTGTTTATTTAAAACAAACAAAAACGTTCGACAAAATTGTTCCGTGTTCAGTATTATACGAGGCATTACTGCATTACTGCATATTACTTGCATTCCTTGGCAGTACGTAAGTATTACACTACATTACACAAAGTACTCTTGGATTCCTTGAATTACCGTTGCATTCCCTGAATTACGTTCACAATATATTCGCATTACGTCCGTATTACGTCCTCACTACAGTAACAGTGATAGTGAGCTTATACTAAACTCTTAAGCTCTGAGAGAAGCTCCCGAGGAAGCTCTTAAAGGCAATGGTAATTCTGCTGCAAAAAATATATTTCTTCAGAAACAGGAAACTATGTAAAGTAATAAATAATGTTGACGTTACGCAATATAAAATAACTGACTTTTTCAAACTTGTGAAACAGTACAAAGCGCAATTAAAAAAAAAAACCTTAGACCTTGCAGAATTTCAGCTAATCTAAATATCGTTGGTGACACACAAATATTCAAATCATTTAGCAAAGAAAATATCACAGGATTTTCTGAAATGTTGAAGCACTCCACCACAAGAAACAATGGAAAAATCAAAAGCAGAAAATCGATATCAGGATCAACTGAAAAAAAATGCTTTGTACTAGAGATGAGCATGGGATCACATAGACTTATCCGATCCCATGTGGATATCCCATGGAATGGTATGAGTGGTATGAACGTCACGTGGGATGTAATGGGATGGACGACAGTTTTGTATGGTACGGAGTGGGACGAGCTTTGATAATCTAGTAAATCGAGTTTACTTGCATAATTAATTGCTTATCGTGCCAATACGCAAATCTTCCATAATATGTCCAGCCCAGGAGATTTCTGTGATAACGATGTTGTTCCTGAAAAGTCTTTCACGACGATCCGATTGTGACGAAAAAGGATTACTCATTCTCAGATAAAGAAATTAGGGAAACGTTAAATTCGAACGAATTAAGAGAGCCTGAACCGAAAAGAAAGTTTGGGAAAGCATGGGAAAATGGGATGAATGGGAATGGCCGCGCGACCGGGATAAGATGGGAAATTTAAGTTTATGGGATGGGACAGTGGGACGAAAATGTGATGGGATGGGACAGTCACAGGAATCCGTCCCACGGGATGGGATTTCGAACGAGAAACTTGTCCCATGCTCATTTCTACTTTGCACCATTTCATTACTGCTGGACAATTGGCATGTGAAACTTTGATGGCAAATATGAACTTATACAATTTATGCAGAACTATGGGCAATTTTTCAAAAACAATCCTAAAATCATTCCTAATAAGTTGGTTTTTCAGTACTAAATCTGGCAGACTATCATCAGATAGAATTCATGGGGTAAAAGGAATTAGATCTCTGAAAGAAAATGAAAAGGTGAATTATGATCCAGAAGCAATTTGTACTTCTGAAGACAGTTATACGAATAAAAGTGACAGTGAATTAGAAAACGCAATAGACAATAGACAGAATAGACAATATTTAATGACGATGCCACGAACGTGATGTCTTATTACTAGCACTTTTATCTTTATAGGTAGTAACAACACACGGTATAGAAAACAAACGTATAGTCCTGCTATAGTTTGACTATAGCTGTGTGGCTGCTTCGTATAGTTCAACTATATGAATAGTTTTGGACTATGCGAAATGGTCACACAGTTATAGTTAAACTATAGCAGGACTATATGCTAGTTTTCTATACCGTGTGTATGTAGCTTAACGTTCAGGGCATTAGAAGAAATTATTTACAATTCCCATCCTTTACGTGACATTACTTTGCAGTACCTAAAAATTATCTGACATTATTACGCATTACGCTTGTGATTTCTTCCAGTACTTCGCATTACCAAAGAATTAGGATAATTAAGTGACATTATTACGCATTACGCTAGTAATTTCCTCGAGTACCTCGAATTACCAAAAAATCAGGATAATTGCGAATACATATGCAATATTTCGGCGAGTGGATGACCCCTCGGTATTATACAACCGGCCACGATCGTCTGCTATTCGCTGCTGGTCGAGTATCGATAATCGCACGCACAGACACACTAGAGATGAGCATGGGGCGAGTTTCTCGTTGCAGATCCCATCTCATGGGACGGATTCCTGTCACTGTCCCATCCCAAGACATTTTCGTTTCACTGTCCCATCCCACAAACCTAAAATTTTCGTCCCATCCCATCCCATCCCATCCCGGTTGCGTGGCCCGTCTCATTCATCCCATTTTTTCCCATAAAGACTTTCTTTTCGGTTCAAACTTTCTTAACGATAATTCGTTAAAATTTATATTTTGCGTAATTACTTTAGCTGACAGTGAATATCCTTTTCGTAATCCTTTTTCGTCGCAAACGGATCGTAAGATGGAACTACGTTGTTATCACAGAAATTTTCTGGGCTGTATATATTATGGAAAATGTGCGTATTGGCACGATAAGCAATTAATTATGCACGAACTAGATTTACTAGATTATTATCGTCCCATAGAAATTTGTCGTTCCATCCCATCCCATCACACGCAAAATTCATACCAATCATCCCATCCCATGGGACAATGGGATGGGATGGGTCGATGGGATCCCATGCTCATCTCTAACACACACAGCCAGCGTTAATAACTCTACCAACTTTTCGGTAGATCTACCACCTTTTAGTGTCTGGCCCAAATCCACTATCCTGAAAAAATATCTACCTTGAAACTATTCAAGTTTCTGAAAAAAAAAAATTATTATTTTATTTCTGTAAAAATTATTGGAAATGTGAATTGAAAATTGGAATATTGGAATGCTTTCTACTTATACTTTCTTTTCACGAATTTTTCTTTCTACAGGAATCCCCACATGTCAATTTTCATTTGAAATATTATTAATCACAATTATTGTTGCTAATTATTTAAGAATTCATTTATTATTAATCTAAATAGATTGTCAGACCTAAACTTACAATTTATTTCGCATTATATATTTTTTAATTGATTTTCAGAGATGATGTAACAAGAAATTTTACTTCCAACTTTGAGTTTTTCAAATTTTCGTTGTTTTATAGTAAAATTTCGTGATTTGGGGGGGGCGTTATTAACTTTAGCATATCACAGGTGGGCGATGAGACAAATAAGTTTGAGAAACACTCGTTTAGATCCATAATCTTTTAAAAACTTTTACTTGCAGGAAATTGAACAATCGTCAATTTTAGACTTGATACTTGTATCAAGCATTATTAAGTAATAATAATAATATTAATAATATATTTATTCACTTAACCACATGACAATATATAAATAAATACAAGAAGTAAATAATTGGATATAAATCATGCTGTGGATGTGATGGTCAATGTAATTAAATAAAACAGATTCAAAACACATGTAGGTAACAAAATAACAGATTACACATTATAACTATACAAGAATCCTTAATAGAATAGTAAGAGTATTTAATTTTACAGTTTTTTAATTTAATTCACATTTAAATTATAGCTTATAATTTTAGTATTATTAATTAATCTACTGGATTAACATATTATTACTGAAACATTTTCTACTCATTTTTAATTTTCATCTATTGAGTTTTGTTTGTATGAATCATGTGGAACTCTAACTTCCAGTGAATTTTCTGGTAGCGAGAAATATAATTTTATGGTTTCTATTTGAATTCGCGCTAGCTTTTGATGATTAATATTTAATTATTTTGTTTGATGTGCCGCGGGCGTCTTTTTTTCCAACAGTTGTTGTTATTGTTGGTTTTATAGATTTCACTATAATTATCCTACTTTTTCTTTGTTTTCTATTAGGTACACTTTTTTAATTTTATTTTAAACAAAATTCAAAGGACTATAGAACACAGGTATGCAAAACAAATAGATATAACTAGCCAGACAAGACTAGACAACCAGGACTAGACAGACAAGACTAGACGGACAAGACTTGACGGACGAGACTAGACGGACAAGACTAGACGGACAAGACTAGACGGACAAGACGGAGACGAATTTTTTTCTGGACGTAGCTGGCAGCTAATAGATATGACTAGATATGACAAACAAATAGATATGACTACCAGACAAGACTACACAACCAGGACTAGACAGACAAGACTAGACAAACAAGACTAGACGGACAAGACTAGATGGACAAGACTAGACGGACGAGACTAGACGGACAAGACTTTTTTTTTCTCTTTTTTTTATTTTTAACCCTGAGCAGCCTGGGACCGCTTGTAGCATTTACATTCAGGGTGTCAGTTGTCATATTATTTAAATACAATAAAATTAATTTACAATAAAATGTGTTAAATGTGTTTGTGTCTTCTATCGCAGTACATGGTAGCTGGGATTAGTGGCTGCTTAGGTTGTTTTCCTCTTTTTCCAGAGACGTTCATCAGCTTCTTTTTGGGATAGGATCTTGTTGATCATTCCATTTATAGTGTCTCGGTCTTCTTGTGATTGTAGCATTTGTTCAATTGTATTCCTTGGATTAAGGTTGTCTATTGCTATATCCTTGCGTTCCTTGTCCCATCTCGGGCAATCGTATAACGCAGGGGTCTCCAAATTACGGCCCGAGGGCCACATCCGGCCGGCGAACAGATTTTGTCCGGCCCGCGGAGAGCTAGCATACTTGAAAACTCCTTTTAGAGAACATATTTTTTATAGCAAATTAAATTTAGTTTACTGAAGTATTCTAATTTTATGTTGAATAATTATTAATATGACATCTACATTGATATGGTCATGGGCTAACTACTCATAACATTGTTGTAGGCTTATTGTTATTGTTTTTGTGATAAGTTGAATAAAGAAACACAGAATTGTAATGAGTAAAGACATGTATAATATGCAGAAAATTTAACTTCAGTATATAATAACTAACAAATTATTGAAATGAATCCAACTAACATTTTAAATAAAAACATAACTTATAACAAGCATAATGACATATGAAATACTAATGAGATTTATGTAATTGAGATTTTCCACTGACAATAGTTTGTAGTTGTGGACTAATTTTACTTGTACCAATTATTAAAAGAGATTTAAGATGCTCATCAGTTAATTTAGATCTGTAAACATTTTTTGTGTACTTTATTTTGGAGAAGGTCTTTTGACACAAATAAGTAGTACCAAAAACAGAAAACAGCCCACGAGCAAATTTATGCAAATTATCAAATTGTGTCAGTGGAAGAGTCTTATAAAATTCCAACAAAGATGAGTTTTGATATTTGTTCTTAATTATATCACTGTAGATCAATCATTTCCATTTGAAGTTCCGGGGCAAGGGTTTCAATGTCAGTATCAAAAGGATTCTGAAAAATCTTAATTTGATTCGCAATGGCATCAAAGTCCGAGAAACGAGTATCACAATTTATTTTCAAAGCACTCAAAGTTTCGATTGCAAAATCGATAGGAAACTCAGTCTCAGTGGTGTGGCTGAATATTTAACATGTTTTAAAATGTGAAAAACATTTACTTCGTAGTTGTGATTGAAACAGTGTGAATTTCTTCCGGAATGATTTGATATTAGTGTATAAATCAGGAAGATGCTGGTTTTCTCCTTGCAATCTTAAATTCAGTTCGTTCACATGTTTTGTCAAATCAACATAGAATGCTAACTTCCACAGCCATGCGATGTTTTGTAATTCAATAAGAGGGCGATGCTTTTCATTCAAAAAAATTTCGATCACTGCTCGAAGTTCAAAAAAGCGCTGAAGGACTTTCCCACAACTAAGCCAACGTACGGCAGTATGATAAGGTAAGTCATTTTCTCCAATCTCTTCAATAAATTGTCGGACTTGTCGGTGATTCAGCTCAAAAGATCTGATAAAATTAACAGTTGATATGATTGGTTTCAGAACTTCAGACATATCCAAACATTTTCCGCACAAAGACTGTTGATTAATGATACAATGTAAGACTAATGGTTTTGAACCACCGTCATTTTCTACAGCCTTTGACACCAGAGCGACCACTCCTTTATCTTTCCCACTCATGTTTTTGCCTCCATCAGTTGTAATACATTTCAAGTTTTTCCATCAAAAGTTCTTTTGATTAATGGCCATTTCAACTCCTTTAAAAATATCTGTACCAGTAGTTGTGCCATGAATACTATACATATCAAGAAGTTCTTCATGCACTTCACAGCTTTTATCTACTCCTCGAATATAAATCAACACCTGAGCAGTATCTGAAACATCCGTTGACTCATCCAAGGCCAAAGAAAACCACTCAACATATCCATTTTTGTCGAACAGTTGAGAGGATATATTTTCAACGATGTTTTCTACCCTTCGAGCCACAGTGTTTGCTGACATACTGACAGTTTTTAATAAATTTACCTTTTCAGGGCACATTTCTTCGGCTACTGCAATTATGCATTATTTGATCATTTCTCCATCGGTGAATGGTTTTCCACGTTTTGCAAATGTTGTAATTTTGAAAATGTTTTGTTTCATAATGACGTTTAATGTTATATTCCTTGAGAACGGCTATGCTTTCATTGCAAATCAAACATAGCGCTTTGTTACTGGACTCAATTACGAAATACTGAATGTTCCACTGATCTTTGAATTTTCTGCATTCACTATCAATTTTTCGCTTCTTTTCCATACTACTAAATCACACACAAAAGCAACAATTCAAATCAAAATACTGTTACAAAGATGTCTTAAACATAAACACGCACAAACACGTTTTAAGGAGGTACGCACTATTTTATTTCACAACAGTGTCATAGGAACTGACTTGTGGTTGCGCCACTAGCCTTCTTATATATTCCAATTACTGCCATCTAGAAGTGAGTGGAAGACACCAGAACTTTCTCGAACCAACGAGATTATTCTGTACGTGCTATTAGCGCCATCTGTTAGCGATAGAAGGTACTACCTATTTCCGCTTGTGTCCACCAGATGTCGTGTCACGTTACTCCTCATGGCTCGTATCTACGACTAATCTAGAAATTACAGATAATGACAGGAAAATTAATAATATGCAGTGTTGCCGTTTTGCGGACTTTAGTCCGATTTGCAGCCTTTTTTTAAACGTTGCGTACTTTTTCGGACTTTTTTTTTCATCAGTGGACTATTTCACTTTTTACCACCGGCAACAATGATAATATGGTTTTGGCCCTCGGAACTTACTGGAGTAATCAGTATGGCCCTAAGGCTGGAAAGTTTGGAGACCCCTGGTATAACGTATGGATTACGTTGTCTAGTTGTCCGCAGTATGTACAGTCTGGATCTGATGCCCTCCCGATGTTGTGAAGGAATTCCTTAAAGCACCTATGGCCCGTGAGCATTTGGGTTAAGTGGTAGTTTATTTCTTCATGTTTTCGTCCGTACCAAGTCTCTATATTGAGGATGAGCATCCTTGTCCACTCGCCTTTTGGTGTCATATTCCACGCTTCCTGCCATTCCCTTAATAGGTTATCGTTTGCCTTGTTTCTTGTTATGTCGTCTTTGGAAGCATAATGTAGGTATTTCCTTAGCCTGATTTGCAAGTCTATTGGCGGAATGCCTGAGATAACTAACGCTGCATCTCTGGACACTGTCCGATAGGCACTACATACACGCAGAGCCAGTTTTCTCTAATAAGCTGCTAGTTTTCCAATATTGTTTCTATTAGTGGCTTCCGCCCAGATAGGCGCACCGTACAACATGGCAGACTGGGCAACTGCGCTGAGCAAGGCCCTCCTAGGCCCTCCAATATTGGGCATAAGTTTTTCGAGGGCAGACGCGGTTTTTATTGCTCGCTCTGCTGCCATATTAAAGTGCTCTTTAAAAGACAAACACTGGTCGATTATAATTCCCAGATATTTGATGTTTGCTTTAGTTATGATTTCTGAATCCAGTACTTGGAAGGAGATGTCTGCAAGTTTTCTGTATCCTGACAACAAAACTGCTTCAGTTTTTTCAGGTGCTATGCGCAGTGATTTTGACTCCATCCAGGAGACAATTTGTTTGATTGCTTGATTGGCATTTAGCATGATACCCTTTTCTGTTTTGCCGACGATTGTTAGTGCAAGATCATCAGCGAAGCCTGTTAGCTTAGTCCCTTCAGGTAGCTCCAGCCGAAGTACTACATCGTAAAGTACGTTCCACAGTGTCGGTCCTAATACAGAGCCCTGGGGTACACCACTAGTGACGTTGTAGGGTAGCGTATCTTGTTCGGCTTGAAGTATGACACTGCGGCCCTCGAAGTAGCTGCGAACCATTCGCAGTAGGTACGGAGATATATTCCTTCTTGTTAGTTCTTCCAAGATGTCTTGCCAAACAGCGGAGTTGAAAGCGTTGCGAATATCAATCGTAACTAAGGGCACATATATTCCGAGTTCTTTTGGTGCCTAATTTGGCCTTCTTGGCGATATCTATGACCTGTTTTATCGCGTCTATAGTTGATTTGCCTTCCCGGAAGCCGAACTGGTTCTCCGAGAGGTTTAAAAAAAAAACCTTAGACCAGCATATGGAGAGACCCAAGTAGTGACTGTTTCAGTTTCACAGAAACAAGCAAGAGAACTAATAGAAAAAGGCAGGTTAAGGATTGGCTGGATACAATGCAGTGTAAGGGAAAGAATCCAACTGGAGAGATGCCATAGATGCTGGAAAGCAGGACATTACGGCAGCACATGTAACGGACAAGACAGACAAAATCTATGCTTCAATTGTGGGCAAGAAGGCCACAAGGCAAATGACTGCAAGAATGAGCCTTATTGCCCAATATGCATTATGAAGGGTCACAGGTCGGATTCCGGAATGTGTCCGGAATTCAAGAAAGCTTTGGCAGAGGCGAAGCGAACGAGATGGCCAAGAACTCTACAAAATGGCCTTGAAAATACTCCAAATTAATTTGATGAGATGCCGGGCAGCACATGACATCTTGCATGCAACAGCAACAGAACTAAAAACAGATGTATTACTTATTAGTGAACCTAATAAAAAACTAGTAAGTGATCCAAACAGGTACACCGACGCAAAAAAGGACTCAGCCATAAGAATCATCAACCCAGAGTTAAACATTGTCGGCATAGGTAGTGGACCTGGGTATACATGGGTAGAAATACAAAACTGTACAGCTGTTACTTCTCACCGAACGACGAAATAAACAACCTTTCGACCTCACTTGACATACTAAGCAGCCATATACGAACAAAGGCAAAGGGGAAAATAATCGGGGGGGATTTTAATGCAAAATCGCCATACTGGGGTTGCCCAAACAAGGATCGCCGAGGTGATGTTATAATGGAATGGGCTGCAGAACTCGATCTCTACCTGCAAAACAATTGAAATAGGGCTACATTTGAAATCTCTACCTGCAAAACAATTGAAATAGGGCTACATTTGAAAGTGGGAAATCGTTCTCCATTATTGACCTTACTTTTGCATAGCGATAATTGCAACAGTATATATCGCACAGTCTATCTCGACATGGAAGGTCCTCGACATAGAATCTCCAAGCGATCACCGGTATATTGAAATCCAAATGGAACAACATCCCAAGAGTAAGATGCATAACCGACAGAAGACAAAGATAGTGACAATCACAAATAAAAACGAAAAAAAAGGTTCCAGAAATTTAACCATAGAGTTAAACAAGACTCAAGCCCACACCGCCGACACACTAATAGCAGCAGTAAGAAAAGCATGCGAAACTCCCACGCCTGGAAGGAACAAAAACCACAGGAGCAAAAGCGTATACTGGTGGAATGAGACCATCGCAACCAAAAGGAAAACCTGCATAGCCACAAGAAGAAGGTATATTCGCTGTGCTCGGAAGACAGGACACACAGAAAGCCTAGAGGAGATAAAACAACTATACCACAAAACTAAAAAGGAACTACGTAGGGAAATAAACCTCTCCAAAAAAATACACCGGGCTCTGCAAAAACATCGATGAAGACACTTGGGGCGATGCTTACAAAATAGCAACGAGGAACCTGCGCATCCGGCAAACAAACCAAAAACTACCAATAAATACCATCCTCGAGATAGCCAAGGAATTATTCCCTACTCATCCTAAACCAAGCTGGGAGCAACGGAAAATCATAGAAATTCCGCTATTCACCGATGAAGAATTAATCGCGGCAAGCAAGCGCCTAAAAAACAAAAGAGCGCCTGGTCCAGATGGTCTGTGTCCCCTGAAGCCGTCAAACTATTGGTAAAAACCTCCCCAGAACTAGTACTGAATGTCTTAGATGAAAACCTACTAACTGGCACGTTTCCAAGTAGAAGGAAACAAGCGAAGCTAGTTCTCATTAAAAAAGGGAACAAGCCAATATATACCGAACCTTCTTCCTATCGCCCTTTATGTGTACTAGACGTAGCTGGTAAACTACTAGAACAACTGCTCGTAAGTCGGCTTAAAAAAGAATTGAAGAATGGATTAAATCTCTCGGAGACGGACAAGACTAGACGGATAAGCCTAGACGGACAAGACTAGACGGACAAGACTAGACGGAGACGACTTTTTTTTCTAGATGTAGCTGGCAGCTGACAGACAAGTGGCCCTACGAATATCTCCAATCACGCCGGAACCGCAGGTAGCATATCTTCAGCGTGGTTGTTGTAGTAAAGATGGTTGTTGACTCATCTTATTTGGGTTTACTGGTGGATCTTTCTATTGCCTCTCAGTTTTTCGTCATTTTCCTTAGAGGAAATAATAAATTTAACGAATCTGGCCATTCTATCCCAGTTTTCTATAATTTGTAGCATGTAACCCATTACCGTTCTTGCATTAAACGTTATCTTCATGCTGTTAGTTCGTCCCTTTCTGCTTCCCATCTCCAGCAGTCAAATATTGTGTGTTTTACAGAGTCCACATCACCACAGTATTCACACAAGTCATCTGCGGCGGCGCGTATTTGTTTCAAGTAGTCGCGGAAGCACCCGTGCCCTGTGAGGAACTGAGTCACATAAAAGTTAGTCTCGCCATGCTTCCTGTTGACCCATATGGTGATATTTGATATGATCAACTTCGTTCATGGGCCATTTTCGGACGCCCACCATTTTTGTTGCTATTCTGCTAGTAGATTTTTTCTAGCGGCAATTCTAGATTGCCAATCACATCCGGTATCATGCAGTTCGGCTCTCTCCTTTACTTATACCTTTATGGGGGGTATAACAGCTATTACCAAAATTACCTTCCCCCGATACAGTCTTGTATGCGCTACAGATCCTGATTGCAGTTTATCTTTGAATTTTCGCAAGTTTGTAAAAATTGCTTTCTACTGCCATTCTTTGTGCCCATATTGGGGCAGCATATAGCATTGTGGATTTTACGATCGTACCAAGGAGTTAACGTTTGGAGCTTTTAGGCCCACCACATTGAGCAAAATTCTGTCCAATGCTGCCATTACCTTCATGTCTTTAGCTGCTGCCTTCGTGAGGCGTGGACCGAAGAACAGGCTCTTGTCTATGACTAACTCGAGGTATGTAATTTCGTTCTTTGAGCTTATATATGTATGTTGCACTTTAAACTGTAGTGCGTTGAGTCTCCTTAGGCCGGCCAGTAACACTGCTTCAGACTTTCGGGAGCAAGGCTCAGGTTGTCTGATTTCATCCAATCGGCTACTTGGCGAATTTTGCCGTTTGCAAAGGTCGTCCGCGAAGCCAATGAGTGTGGCACCCTCCGGATGTTTCAATCTTAGGACGCCATCATACAAGATGTTCCACAAAATAGGGCCTAAAACTGAACTTTGTGGGACCCCGCTACTCAGTTCTCTCTATACCGAAACTCCATGTGCCTGTAGAAGCCTTCTTGTGCCTTCTTACCATGCGCAGGAGGTAATGCGCTATTCCTCTTTCGATTAGTTCCTTCATTATTATTTTTCAACTAGCACCATTAAAAGCGTTTCTAACGTCATATGTAATTGGTGCACATATCTTCCCTGTCCTTTTGGTGCCACTTCTAGCTTCTTCTGCAAATTTTAGGGCCGCTTCTATTGCGCTGATAGTGGATCTTCCCTATCTGAATCCAAATTGTCTCCTGGGCAATCCGATGCCTGCCTCAAGTGCTCTTTTAAGTCTGTCCACCAGGAGCTGCTCCAGCAGCTTCCTCGGCGTATCCAGAATACACAGGGGTCTATACGATGATGGGTCGTCTAACATTTTATCACCTTTACGGAGCAGAACTAGCCTTGCGCACTTCCATTTCTTGGGAAAGTTTCCGGCACTTAGTTCTTCATTCATTATATCTAAAACAAATTTTGATTGATCGAGGGCTGCGATTTTAATAACCTCAGGCGAGATGCCATCTGGGCCTGGAGCTCTACCGTTGTGAATGCGGTCTTTTGCTTTGGTAAGTTCGTCCTCGGATAAATAGTGGTATCTCACTAACCTCTGGTTGTTCCCAGACAAACGGTTCATGTTGTGGGAACAGTACATCTACAACTCCTTTCAAGTCATTCATTGGCATTTGAGTGTTTGGCGGTAGCACTTTTTTCAAGTTTTGTTCAAGTTTTTTCTTGCATAGCTGAAAGGAATGTAGATAAAATTGTCGCTGAAATCTCCCCATATGTCCTTGTCAAGGTCCTCGCAGAGTTTTTGCCAATGTGATTCATTTGCTTTGGCTATGGCTTCTCTATTCTCTTTTTCTGCTTCTATATTGGTCCGTTAGCGTTTTGAGCTTTTCATCAACGTCTTTTTTTTAGTTTTTGTCGCTGAAATTTTCTTCTAGCAGCAACGCACGAAGCCCTCAGGCTAGATATTTCGTCTGACCACCAGTATACCAGTTGCCTCCTGGTTGGTCCCCCTTTCTTCGGTAACGTTGAGTTACATGCCCTGATCATGACCTGAACAAGTGTTGAATCAAACAACTGAATCAGCATTTTTAATTGTTGTACCTGCAATTTTATGGGCCAGCCTAATTTTTAGTGCTTCTATGTTAAGGTGTCTTGTACTACAACCGTTCCTTTTCCTTGATGTATGTCTTTCATTGGTGACTCTGCTTCTATTTTATGTGATATGTATCGGTGATCGCTTAGAGTTTCATGGTTGAGTGCCTTCCAGTCTTGGATCCTGTTTCCGGACGGACAAGACTAGACGGACAAGACTAGACGGACAAGACTAGACGGACAAGACTAGACGGACAAGACTAGACGGACAAGGCTAGACGGATAAAACTAGACGGACAGGACTAGACGGACAAGACTATACGGACAAGACTAGACGGACAAGACTAGGTGGACAAGACTTAAATGGACAAGACTAGACGGACAAGACTAGACGGACAAAACTAGACGGTTAAGACTAGACGGACAAGACTAGACGGACAAGACTAGACGGACAAGACTAGACGGACAAGGCTAGACGGATAAAACTAGACGGACAGGACTAGACGGACAAGACTATACGGACAAGACTAGACGGACAAGACTAGGTGGACAAGACTTAAATGGACAAGACTAGACGGACAAGACTAGACCGACAAAACTAGACGGTTAAGACTAGACGGACAAGACTAGACGGACAAGACTAGACGGACAAGACTAGACGGACAAGACTAGACGGACAAGGCTAGACGGATAAAACTAGACGGACAGGACTAGACGGACAAGACTATACGGACAAGACTAGACGGACAAGGCTAGGTGGACAAGACTTAAATGGACAAGACTAGACGGACAAGACTAGACGGACAAAACTAGACGGTTTAGACTAGACGGACAAGACTAGACGGACAGGACTAGACGGACAAGACTAGACGGACAAGACTAGACGGACAAGACTAGACGGACAAGACGATACGGACAAGAAGATACGGACAAGACGATACAGACAAGACCAGGCGGGCAACACTAGACGGGCAACACTAGGCGGACAAGACTAGACGGACAAGAGTAGATAGACAAGAGTAGATAGACAAGACTAGACAGACAAGACTAGACAGACAAGACAGACAAGACTAGACAGACAAGACTAGACAGACAAGACTAGACAGACAAGACTAGACAGACAAGACTAGACAGACAAGACTAGACAGACAAGACTAGACAGACAAGACTAGACAGACAAGACTAGTCAGACAAGACTAGACAGACAAGACTAGACAGACAAGACTAGACAGACAAGACTAGACAGACAAGACTAGACAGACAAGACTAGACAGACAAGACTAGACAGACAAGACTAGACAGACAAGACTAGACAGACAAGACTAGACAGACAAGACTAGACAGACAAGACTAGACAGACAAGACTAGACAGACAAGACTAGACAGACAAGACTAGACAGACAAGACTAGACAGACAAG
The DNA here is from genome assembly GCA_944588485.1 of Phosphuga atrata. Taxonomy (NCBI): domain Eukaryota; kingdom Metazoa; phylum Arthropoda; class Insecta; order Coleoptera; family Silphidae; genus Phosphuga; species Phosphuga atrata. The sequence goes on along the minus strand of OX155895.1, from coordinate 11,611,591 downwards.
ACTAGACAGACAAGACTAGACAGACAAGACTAGACAGACAAGACTAGACAGACAAGACTAGACAGACAAGACTAGACAGACAAGACTAGACAGACAAGACTAGACAGACAAGACTAGACAGACAAGACTAGACAGACAAGACTAGACAGACAAGACTAGACAGACAAGACTAGACAGACAAGACTAGACAGACAAGACTAGACAGACAAGACTAGACAGACAAGACTAGACAGACTAGACAGACAAGACTAGACAGACAAGACTAGACAGACAAGACTAGACAGACAAGACTAGACAGACAAGACTAGACAGACAAGACTAGACAGACAAGACTAGACAGACAAGACTAGACAGACAAGACTAGACAGACAAGACTAGACAGGCAAGACTAGACAGACAAGACTAGACAGACAAGACTAGACAGACAAGACTAGACAGACAAGACTAGACAGACAAGACTAGACAGACAAGACTAGACAGACAAGACTAGACAGACAAGACTAGACAGACAAGACCAGGCGGGAAACACTAGACGGGCAACACTAGGCGGACAAGACTAGACGGACAAGACTAGGCGGACAACACTAGACGGACAAGACTAGACGGACAAGACTAGACTAGACCGACAAGACTAGACGGACAAGAGTAGATAGACAAGAGTAGATAGACAAGACTAGACAGACAAGACTAGACAGACAAGACAGACAAGACTAGACAGACAAGACTAGACAGACAAGACTAGACAGACAAGACTAGACAGACAAGACTAGACAGACAAGACTAGACAGACAAGACTAGACAGACAAGACTAGACAGACAAGACTAGACAGACAAGACTAGACAGACAAGACTAGACAGACAAGACTAGACAGACAAGACTAGACAGACAAGACTAGACAGACAAGACTAGACAGACAAGACTAGACAGACAAGACTAGACAGACAAGACTAGACAGACAAGACTAGACAGACAAGACTAGACAGACAAGACTAGACAGACAAGACTAGACAGACAAGACTAGACAGACAAGACTAGACAGACAAGACTAGACAGACAAGACTAGACAGACAAGACTAGACAGACAAGACTAGACAGACAAGACTAGACAGACAAGACTAGACAGACAAGACTAGACAGACAAGACTAGACAGACAAGACTAGACAGACAAGACTAGACAGACAAGACTAGACAGACAAGACTAGACAGACAAGACTAGACAGACAAGACTAGACAGACAAGACTAGACAGACAAGACTAGACAGACAAGACTAGACAGACAAGACTAGACAGACAAGACTAGACAGACAAGACTAGACAGACAAGACTAGACAGACAAGACTAGACAGACAAGACTAGACAGACAAGACTAGACAGACAAGACTAGACAGACAAGACTAGACAGACAAGACTAGACAGACAAGACTAGACAGACAAGACTAGACAGACAAGACTAGACAGACAAGACTAGACAGACAAGACTAGACAGACAAGACTAGACAGACAAGACTAGACAGACAAGACTAGACAGACAAGACTAGACAGACAAGACTAGACAGACAAGACTAGACAGACAAGACTAGACAGACAAGACTAGACAGACAAGACTAGACAGACAAGACTAGACAGACAAGACTAGACAGACAAGACTAGACAGACAAGACTAGACAGACAAGACTAGACAGACAAGACTAGACAGACAAGACTAGACAGACAAGACTAGACAGACAAGACTAGACAGACAAGACTAGACAGACAAGACTAGACAGACAAGACTAGACAGACAAGACTAGACAGACAAGACTAGACAGACAAGACTAGACAGACAAGACTAGACAGACAAGACTAGACAGACAAGACTAGACAGACAAGACTAGACAGACAAGACTAGACAGACAAGACTAGACAGACAAGACTAGACAGACAAGACTAGACAGACAAGACTAGACAGACAAGACTAGACAGACAAGACTAGACAGACAAGACTAGACAGACAAGACTAGACAGACAAGACTAGACAGACAAGACTAGACAGACAAGACTAGACAGACAAGACTAGACAGACAAGACTAGACAGACAAGACTAGACAGACAAGACTAGACAGACAAGACTAGACAGACAAGACTAGACAGACAAGACTAGACAGACAAGACTAGACAGACAAGACTAGACAGACAAGACTAGACAGACAAGACTAGACAGACAAGACTAGACAGACAAGACTAGACAGACAAGACTAGACAGACAAGACTAGACAGACAAGACTAGACAGACAAGACTAGACAGACAAGACTAGACAGACAAGACTAGACAGACAAGACTAGACAGACAAGACTAGACAGACAAGACTAGACAGACAAGACTAGACAGACAAGACTAGACAGACAAGACTAGACAGACAAGACTAGACAGACAAGACTAGACAGACAAGACTAGACAGACAAGACTAGACAGACAAGACTAGACAGACAAGACTAGACAGACAAGACTAGACAGACAAGACTAGACAGACAAGACTAGACAGACAAGACTAGACAGACAAGACTAGACAGACAAGACTAGACAGACAAGACTAGACAGACAAGACTAGACAGACAAGACTAGACAGACAAGACTAGACAGACAAGACTAGACAGACAAGACTAGACAGACAAGACTAGACAGACAAGACTAGACAGACAAGACTAGACAGACAAGACTAGACAGACAAGACTAGACAGACAAGACTAGACAGACAAGACTAGACAGACAAGACTAGACAGGCAAGACTAGACAGACAAGACTAGACAGACTAGACTAGATAAACAAGACTAGACGGACAAGTAGAGACAGAAAAGACTAGAGACAGGACTAGATAGAAAAGACTAGATAGGCATGACTAGACGGTCAAAACTATTTTTAAATGTGTATTGGGGGAGCTCTCACTAAACCGAATTGCCGAAAAACCTAACCTAACCTAACCTAACCCCCATTCCACCTTGGCTCTTAGTATGCGCCACCCCGGTATCGCATATTTTGCATTCATTCAGGGTAGGCAGCCCGAACGGTTAGTGAAAGCCGCCCTCGTTGTCGCCTCCTCGACAGGAAACAAACTCGTATCTCCCGCATTGCCAGCCGGGTATTTTGTAAACTACACTACCAAAGAGTACAGACAGACAAGACAAGACTGTAAGAATATAGATAATGATGTCTGGGGATGGCTACAAAATAATCAAAAAAAGGCTGACAGGTTACATACCATAATTGAAATTGACCATGGAAACAGTAGAAAAAGTATTTGATCACCTTTTCCCACAACATTTTATTTGTAATAAAGACTGGTTTTCTAGACCCCACATCGAATGAACTGCAGAGGAGCCTGCCAGAAAATTAAAAACAATAAAGCACCAAGGCCAAGATATTTACCAGTAGAACTACTAAAGCGAGTTGCAGCGGAAATACCCGATTATATATTAGCTGTATATAATAAACTGGCAGCCGAAGCGAAGTTGCCACCAAACTGGAAACGAGCAAAACTTATTTTGCTGAGGAAGGGTAAAAAAGCCTTTACAAAATGCTTCATCTTTTCTTCATAGATGTAGAGGGTAAATTATATGAAAAGTTATTATTAGCCAGACTACAAATAATGTATTTTGTAACTAGGGCGGTAAGTTGTCAATTTGACGCGAGAGTGGAATTGGGCGCACGAACGAAGTGAGTGCAATGCGCACATTCGCTCGAGTGGGTTACACTCGTGTTACAACAAACCGTGTACACAAACAATGCTAGGGGATGTATCTTACAAGTTTGGGATCTCGGGGCCGTCCAAAAAAAAAAGTGTAATCAAAAATGAAGAATTTGCTTTTTCTATTGTCTCTGGTGCTTCATCATAAGAACTCTCCTCAGTCTCCGGTTACACCATTGAATTTCATTCAATGGTTCAATCATTCTATAACGTTTTCTTCAATTTTTATTATTATTTTGTAATGAAAAAAACACTTTCACGTCACTTTTTTAATATTGAGGTCTTGATTGTGTTGATTTTATTTATTTATTTGTTTTTTTTATAATATAACCTAGCGATATTGAATATTTGCGTGCGTTACCCAGGTTATGTGGAAATACAACGAGAAGTGGTATTTCTCGTATTAAAAAACATGCGCCAAGTACTGAGTATGAGTAATAAAAAATAACTTAAACGAACAGGGCATCTGTCTGACAAACAGTTTGGATGTAGAGAAGGTCGGCAGACGGTAGATGCCATAATATAAGTGATTGAAGTTCTAGAGAAGCTCGTGCCTACTCAGGTCGACTCTGTAGTAATAACACTCTATGTGATGAATGTCTTCAGTAGTGCCCCGCAAGGCAGCAAATATTAAATAAATTAAGAAAGAGGAAAGTAGAGGATAGCCTTATTCAAATTTTTGTGGCATATCTATCGAAAAGAGAACTCATCCTAGCTGCAGAAGACAAAATTTAAAAATTCAGGATTAACAGTGGTGCCCCACAGGGATCAGTCTTGACCCACACCCTGTGGAACATACTTTGTGACGATCTGCTGAAAACCGAATTGCCGAAGGGAATAACCTTAATTGGATTCGTTGACGATGTGGCAATGGTTGTAACCGCAAAAGAAGTATCCATCCTAATGAATACAGCTAATATGGGGCTACAAAGAGTACTAAACTGTCTTGTGCAGCGGCAACTTCAACTTGTGCCTGAGAAGAGGAAAGTAGTACTTTTAAAATCTAAATAAACATCCCCGTTCACTTTTTATGCGAAAGGTTTTACGGTAACCCCTACTACAGCAGTAAAATATCTGTGTGTATGGCTGGACGCAAAACTAACGTTGGCGCTTCACGTGAACAAAATTACCCAGATGGCGGAAAAAACGGCAAATACTCTGCCTTCTGCCTAATATAGGCGAACCCAATCGATCCAAACGGAAACTAATTATTTGCGTGGTGCAGTCCCAACTATTGTATGGAGCGTCAGCCTCGCATATTATTAAGGAAACTAAAACAAGAATTCTGAGCCGTACTAGAATCGTACGTCTGTTTTGTATTGGAGCATATAGGACAATATCAACGAAAGAGGTGGGAATTCCTCTGGTAGAGCTCCAAATCAAAGAAAGACAGGAAACATATAACGGGATCGACAAGCTAAAAGCCAGAGAAAATTTGATGAGAAGATGGCAAGAAAATAATGCAACCTATGGAGGCTGGACTTCTTGGTTCTTAATTTCAGATATAGAAACATTGACAAAGAGGAACTACGGTGAAACAGACTATTTTTTAACTCAAGTTTTTCAGGGTAAGGCTGTTTCAGGTAATACTTTTATAACCGCAGGAAAGCGGACATGGACGACTGTAATTACTGCGTGGAGGTAGACGACTTAAACCATACGGTTTTTGAATGCCCGAACTGCTCAGAAGATAGAACAAACTTCGTGCGTACTACTGGAAGGACATTTAATTCGTACCACATGATGGAGGGTCCAACAGGATCGGAGAAGTCATGGAAGGTAGTGTATACCGCCGTTTGGAAGATTGTAGAAACTAAGGAGAAAGACACCAGGAAGTAGAACGGACAGCTTTTACACTGAAGAAATGCAAGAGCGGATGCGAGAACGGAAGACAGACAAGACTAGACATACAAGACTAGACTGACAAGACTATACAGACAAGATCAGACAGATAAGACTAGACAGACAAGACTAGACAGAGAAGACTAGACAGACAAGACTGGACAGACAAGACTAGAAAGACAAGACTGGACAGACAAGACTAGACAGCCAAGACTAGACTGACAAGACTAGAGAGACAAGACTAGACAGAGAAGACTGGGCAGACAAGACTGGACAGACAAGACTAGACAGCCAAGACTAGACTGACAAGACTGGACAGACAAGACTGGACAGACAAGACTGGACAGGCAAAACTAGACAGACAGATTTAGACATACAGGACTGGACAGCAAGACTAGACTAACAAGACTCGATAGACAGAGCTAGATAGACAACACTTGACAGACAATACTACACCGACAAGACTAGAGAGTAATGGCTTAACAGACAAGACTTGACAAACAGAAATATACAGACAAGAGTTATAAGTTGCGTTTAGTTTTATTTTGTTTAAAAGGCTTTCATTGTCAAACTTTGAAGTTAATCTGACTCGCCCTACATATCTTATCTTCTTTGCAGCGGTCGAATTAAAACATAAAGAGAACAAACACCGATTCTAGAAAATCTTGTTTTTAGTGAACGGATTTTAACACATTGTTATGTATCAATCTCTCGCAATGTTTACTTATTAATTAGTATCTGTCAAATTTCAAACAGCTTAGTAATAGGTATTTAGGCCTTGATTTTCAATCGATAGGAAAATATCTAGTGCACTAGATTAAAAGTAGAACCAACTGGACAAATATTAGATAAGATAACTAATCTATAAACATTGTCAAAAAGTATAATATTTATTGCAAATTAGTTATTGAATTTCGCTAATTAATTTTTTCCATTGAATCTTTATTTGCTTTTTATATCATTATAAGTTTTCTAAAATATAATTTACAATTTAATGAAACAAAAGTTTACAAAAAATTATCTTTTCACATTCAATCTCGTTATCTGTTTCACTAATTGTATTGTGCACTGTATAATTAATCTTATTGTTAGCGGAAAATTAGTTAACTGATTTATTTCGAAAACCCGTAATTTAATTGTAATTTAAATATTTCGAGCACAGTTTTTGCAAAGTGTTTATGGAATGATTTATTTTTTAAAATAAGATTTTGATGTGTAAGGTCACAAATAACGCGGAAGAGAAACGAGGTAGCACGTAGTGCGGGCAGCAGGAAATGAGAAAAATTAGCTCGTTTAAAAATATTTTCACTACTCACTAACTTATAATTTATATAATATGAATCTTAATTAGATAAATTGATTCTATCAAGATTTCTCCTAACTTGAACGATCAAAAATTGTATTGGTTATTAATGTTAATTTGTTTATAAAATCATACTGTTATTTGGAAAAAATGTTTTGGTAAAAATTAAGTTTTATAGCGATAAGTCTATGAGAAACTCGATAACTCAACATTCATTTGAATTAAATAAAATATTTTTTATCTCGAAAAATTTACATTTTAGTTTAAAAGGCTTTCATTGTCAAACTTTGATGTTTATCTGTCTCTCCCTACATATCATAAGTTTATCTTCTCGTGCAGCGGACATTAAATAGGGCTTCACACTAGAGTTTCGTTTCTGATCTCGTTCCGGGCAGCCGTAACATTTTCTTCATAAATTTGAACCCGAGCAACGACGAGATCAGAAACGAGACTCTCGTGTGAAGCCCTAACATTAAACGACAATAAAGATTCAATGGAAAAATATAAAATTAATTAGCGATATTCATCCGCTGCGAAAACCATCCGTGGGGTAAAACGGGCCTCCAACAAAAATCATCTAGCTCAAGCTGAACAAAACATCCAGAAGAACAACACACGGAACTATTACAGGACATTCAAACAGCATTTGAGCAAGTACTCTCCACCGAGTCTACAGAAATCAGAATCTTGATGGTAAAACTGCCTTCAATGTAAGTGACCACATTTTCATTGAGACAAAGCGGGACAAATGGTATGAAATGAGAATAATAATTTAGTTACGAAAGCAGAACAGTAATTCAGAAAAATATATTTTATCTACTCACCCATCAAAATGAACACTCTAATATATTATTGTATTGTATCGAAATTATTATGATCGTGTGTAAAAGTAACCAAATCGTGCGTAAAAATCCAATGTAAATCATATGGAGTTTCATTATTAAACAACTTCTGTTTGTTATTACTATGGCAACAACTTGCGTAATCAAAGAAAAAACATAGACTTACAAGGGTACCCCCCGGACGCGTCATAACCGATTTGGCCCAAATTTACAGTATTTGTAGGGCTTGGCTATAAATGAAAGTGACGCAAGCGGGAGGGCCAGATGGCCAAGTGTTAAAAAAATAACTCACTTTTTACGCGTACCGGTAAGTTACCGACAACTCATAAGCCCGCTATGTTAGCGAAAATTTCAATGGCCGGTTAGCGCATCGGTAAGAGCTCGGCTTTATAGCACGAGGATCGCTGGTTAAATTCCCCGTGAGTCCCAGAAAGCTGGTTATTTCCATTGTAGCGACAACGCACTCCTCTAGTGCAACCCTGCGACGTGTATTTTTATCGTCAGGTAAAGAATTTTATCAGGAAGATTCAAAACTGCTCTTATCTCATCGAGAGAGAACGAGAAATCACATTCCGAGAAGACTGCATCAAAATACATTCCATCCTGCATCACCGAGTTCCTCGCCAATATTCCGCGACATGTTGCATTACGCGTGGTTTTCTGCCAAACTCTGCGACGACAGAGAAACTTTTATTAAAGTAAATCAAGCTTGTTTTTCTATGGATAATTTAAAAAAAGCCATGTAGCTGTAGAAATGCGGCTTTTGTAACGTGTGCAACGTGTCGATACCTTTAGCGTTCAAATGGGGTGGTGCATGCGCACCACACGATGCTGCTTCCTGTTAGCGTCGCATAGCCTCTCCTACCCAATTCCGACTCTCACCTCCAAGCAGCCTTTATACGAAGATATACGAAGAAGATAGAGAAAGTAACCAACCCCCGGTAGAAAGAAAGGTCAGGGCTGACGAGAGCGGGAGAAATGGCCCTCCGAAAAGGGGGTTGGGCGTGGGACTAACAACCCCATCCCGTAAAACACCATATGCGTTCATCAATCACTTTTTGTTACGAAACCTCAAGATATGCCTCGGAAAGCAGGACAGATAACACGAAGACGGACAAGGCAAAGGAAAACGGACATGCACCTCGGAACGTGGAATAAGGAACTGGAAAAGAGCAGCAGCGGACAGAAAAGGATGGAAAAGAATGCTAAACGAGGCTAAGAAAGGAGGAGGCTAAGGCCCACAGAGGGCTGTAAGGCCACGGATGGATGGATGGCAAGGTGCCGACACAATTACTGTTTCCCTTGTTTTTACGATAATTATTACCCCAGCACATGTGATTCACCTGTACAATAATAAAAATATCTAATTTTATATACCAATTCCTCGTGAACGCTTTAATTATAATACCTTTGGAAATACCGTTGTAAAATTATAAGTAAGAATACTACATTATGGATGGTAACTACTGTTCATTTGTGACGCAAGTATCGAAAAAATAAAATAAAGAATAATAACAATAATAGTAATAATAAAAGAAAGCAATTTTATGAATTAACCGTTGAAGTTATAAAGAAACAAATAATAAATATTAATACTAATAAAATAATTAAATTGACAAATTAATAATTACAATTAAAAAGTTAAACAATAATAAATAATAATATTAATTAAAGAAAGTAATTTTAAAAATTGTAAGAGAAGAAAAGCCTCCCCACGGGAAATCGAACCAGCGATCCTCGTACTAAAAAGCCGGGCTCTTACCGATACGCTAACCGGCCATTGAAATTTATGCTAACATAGGGGGCTTATGAGTTGTCGGTAACTTACCGGTCCGCGTAAAAAGTGAGTTTTTTTAACGCTTGGCCATCTGACCCTCTCGCTTGCGTCACTTTCAATTATAGTCAAGCCCTACATATACTGTAAATTTGGTCCAAATCGGTGATGACGTGTCCGGGGGGTCCCCTTGTTAGTGAAAATAAATTTTCTGACGTGCACTCATTCATAACTCGCACCTCATGCTTAAAAGCCCTTCTTCACTCACTTGTATCATTAACTACTATTATTGTATATATTCATATACTTGTCTATAAATATACAAAAATGTATTTATTATTAATTATTGATAGCTATAAAAAAAATTGTAAAAAAACAATAATTTGAAAATTATGATTTTTAATTAATTTAAATTTTTTATTTAAAAAAAAATATTATTTTCTTTCACGGTCAAATTTTTTCATCATTTATTAAAATGCTTAATATAGATTTTAAAGTTTAATGTTCAACTGCGTTTTTCCAGTTGTCCTTATTTTATTGAGACTAGAAAAAACACTTTTGGTTGCTGCATTTTTTCCTGGAAGGGAGAGCTCAGAGTTTTCTATCATTTTTAAAATATTTTGATAAAATTAATGAAGTCGGATCACAGCCTGAATATATAAATATATTCAACCTTTCCGCAGCTCTATAACAGTAATGAATCTTTATACCTTCGTGGCACTCAACAAAAAAACAGAAAAATAACATTGTTTTGTGAATAGTGTTAATTTTGTGGGTAGCCATCTGTACACGCGTTTCGAGATTTATCTCTCATCAGTACAGCTTTGCTTTTATGAACAACAATTTAAACTAAAAAAACATTCACTTGTTGTTCATAAAAGCTAAGCTGTACTGATGAGAGATAAATTAAACCATCTAACGACCGCATTTTCTGAAAGAACTATGAATTTTTTATAAATGCTAAACTGCTTGGAACATCTTGAAGAATGGACAGATCAATTGGAGGATATTAAAAAATTTCATTGGGTGACACTAAAAAAGGAGATTTTATGGGAATATGTGAAAAAATCTTATTTTATATATTACAGTACAATTAAAATAGGAAAGACCTCAGGCCTTAGCTATGACGAGCGAAGGCAAACCTGGTCATTAGGATTCTGGTGGACCAGGACATCATGCAGGAAAGAGTCTGAGCTTCCCAAAACTCCTCAAACCCAAGAGTAAGCACTTCATTGGTACTCTCAACGTACAGACGCTGAAAAAAAACAGGAAAACTAAAGCTAACGGACACCTGCAATAAATTCAGTATCCTCATACTTGCAGTACAAGAAACACGATTTCGTGATTGTGATCACTTTGACTCTGGTGGATATCGTATCTACAAGGGAAAGCCTGCAGTCAAGCTAAGAAATAGTAATCTACATATATTGGGAACCGCATTTCTAGTACATAACAGTATCCAGAACTCTGTGCCAGATTTCTCATCACCTTCTGATCGGATCTCCCTACTCACAATTAAATGCGCTAACAAGGCCTACACACTGATTAACGCACATGCGCCGGTTAACAATGACCCTGATAAGAACAAAGTGGAGAAGTTATGGTCACAGCTAGAACGGGCACTCAACAAGATATCAAGATCCTCCTCGGAGATTTCAATGCACAAATCGGCAGAGAAAGGGAGTACAGGCACATCACTGGGAATTTCTCAGCACACAAAAAGACAAATGCCAATGGACATCGCCTAATCAACTTATGTGGAATGGCTAACCTCCAACTAATGTCCACACACTTTAAGAAACCACCACGCAAGATGACAACCTGGAAATCACCAATCAACTACATCGGGGAATACCAAATCGATCACGTAGCAATAACCAGAAAATCCTCCCCAGAAATCATGAACGTGAGGGTACGCAAGGGTTACGTGGAGTCCGACCATTATCTTTCTCAAATTAAAACCTGCTTCTTATCTAACAGAAGGAAGTGTCAAAAATCTAAATTCCCGCGTATAGATCCAAAATACCTAAGAGAACACGCGGATGACTTCGCACAATCACTACAGACCGACACACAAACATGGAACGAACTTCTTTAGACAATCCAGCAATCAGCAAGGAAACTCGGTCAACCGCCACGAAAACGAAAACACATATGGTGGACATTGGAATGCGACAGGGCCCTTGAATCCCGTATGCTTGCGTGGAAGACTTGGCATAGCAACAAGACACAAGAGAATTGGCAGAATTTCTTAAAAATGCAGAGGGAAACATCCAAAACGATCAGACGCATTAAACGGACATACCATTTCAAAAAAATAGAGGAAATCGATAATGAGTTCAAAAAAAATAACACGCGAAATTTCTACAGAATATTTAGGGAAGAACTGATGAACTACAAGCCACCGAGCCTCTGCTTCCGTCGGCCTGATGGAACCCTTGAAACCAACACAAAAGCGAACTGCGAAATTGTGAAACAGTACTTCGAGAAACTACACAACTGTGAACCCCCTGAAGAAAGACTCCAATGCCACATAGCAGCCCCAAACCACGACTCTGTTCCACCAACACATGAGGAAATACGAGACATCATTTTGCACCTAAAAAACAACAAAGCACTAGGGGAAGACGGCTTAACCGCTGAAATGCTCAAGATCGGAGGTGAACTCTTGATTGACAGACTGCAAGCTATCATTGGAAATACATGGAGGAGCGGCATCATACCAGCGGACTGGAAAAATGCTTTGATCCACCCACTACACAAAAAGGGCGACAAGACTGATCCAAACAATTACCGAGGCATTTCCCTTCTATCAATCGCCTACAAAGTTCTCTCACGTGCCCTCCTCACAAAACTGGAAGAACAGACAGAACATCTGATCGGTGAATATCAGGCAGGTTTCCGATGGCACCGATCATGCGCGGAACAAATATGGAACCTGAAGATGATACTGCAACATCGCCAGCCCAACCGCACAGTTGTCACTTTCGTAGACTTCAAGAAAGCCTATGACTCGATTTACCGCATAACTCTGTTTAATATACTCCATGAATACTGTGTTGATAGAAAAACAGCCATATTAATCGAACAAACTTTGTCGGGCACAACATCTAAAGTAAAATTCATGGGTGAAATCTCCGAGCCTTTTCAAATCAGTACTGGAGTAAGACAGGGTGATGGAATGTCCCCACTCCTCTTCAACCTGGTACTAGATAAGACAATAAAAATATGGGAGAAAACAAACGAATCAACATAAAGTGCCTCGCTTTTGCTGACGACCTTGCAATAATCACCCGGACTACTGAAGAAGCCAAACACGCCATCGAAAAACTTCATGAAATCGCCATGAGGACCGGCCTTCAAATCTCTTACGAGAAAACGCAATACATAGACTCCAAGAGCTCAAATATGACACATCTTCCAACCAAATATGGCAACATCATACAAGTTAAGCACTTCAAGTACCTAGGTGAAATAATTGGAAACACTGGTAAGGAAAGAATGGCTAATAAAACACGTGGAGAAAAGTTACGCAAAGCCTATGCAATCACCTGAAATATGTACAACAAGATATCACTTTCTACCAAAGCAAAACTCCGTCACTACCATACAGTCATCCCTCCAGAAGCACTCAATGCAATTGAGACTTCATTAACCATCTACATCAATGATATTGAGAAAGTAGAACGTCAGATACTGAGAAAAATATTTGGACCCAAGGTTCAAGATGGTATATGGATGCGTAAAAGCTCACAAGAACTGTATTCCCTGACAGAACGATTCTCCTCACTTGCACGGAAAAGACGTCTGAAATTCTACGGTCATATATGTAGTACGAATGGATGACTCTCGATTGACCAAGAAAATCTTCCACATCATCAATGGAACCCGACAGTCCAAAGTACGCTGGCTGGCTGGACACCAAACATGACCTCTCAGTAGTCAATATAGACCCATTGGCAACTACGCGAACTAAATACATAAATTCACATAACTTCACATCAAAGAATCCAACAGCTAAGAGTTTGAAACTAAAAAACGCATGGACGCAAGAAAGAAGACAGGCCCAGAGCGAAAGGATGAGGAAGTTTTGGGAAGATAAAAAAAACGAGACCAGTGCTAAGTAATGGTTCTACGCGCTCCTTAGAGGGCTAAACGAATAAATAAATAATAAATAAAATAGGAAAGGCAGATGTTTTCTAAAAAGCGGGACATTTTTAAAAATCTGGGGGCGTGGGACTGTCCTCTAAACAGCGGGACTGTCCCGCCAAAATCGGGACGTGTGGTCACTTTACTTCAATGACAAAGATAACTTAGCTTAGTTTTATAACGGAGCTTGGCAACTTTGAGTCTCTCCTCAACTGCGAAACTCCAGAATCTGCGTTCACGTTTGAAGACAGTGCCACCAACAATCTGGACTCATCCCCACCTACAAAGGAAGAAATCAAACAGATCATCCACGACCTTAAAAACAGAAAAGCACCGTGAGCAAACAAAACAGTGAGGATTCAATAGTTGCTGAACTGTGGAAACACGCTGGGAACAAGGCAGCTGGAAAGTTTACAGAGATAACCTGCGAGATATGGGAAACCGATAAACTTCCAGGAGACTGGACCTCTGCCTTGATCCATCATTTTCATAAGAAAGGGGACAGAACGGGCGTGAACAATTACCATGGAATCTCTCTTGTCTAAATAACTTACAAGATCTTCTCTAAGGCTCTACAGAATCACAAAAAATTGTATTTTTAAGTGAAAATAGTATATTTTGAAACTAGGGCGGTAAGTTGTCAATAAGGTAAGTTGGTCACGAGAGCGAAATTGGGATCCAAGTTTACGATCCAAGAGCCATCCAAAGAAAAATTGAATAAAAATTGAAGAATTTGCTTTTTCAATTGTCTCCGATGGTGTGGATTCGTCATATGAACTCTCCTCAGTCTCCGGTATCACCATAGAATTTACACTCATTTTAAAACTTTTTCTTTAATACAAACTTAAAACAAACGGAACACAGTATTGTATGTATATATTGTATTATTATTATATATATATATATATATATATATATATATATATATATATATATATATATATATATATATATATTGTATTATTACAGTATATATTGTATTAAGTTTGTAAGAATATCTAAAAGGTAGTATGGTTTCACCAATTCGATGTTTTCTTTAATTTTTATTTTGTATGAAAAAAAAAATTCTGTCACTTTCACGTCACTTTTTTAATATCGAGGTCTTGATTGTGTTTATTTTTTTTTCAATGTAGCTTAGCGATATTGACTATTTGCGTGCGTTACCCAAGTTATGTGGTAATACAACAAAAAATGGCATTTGTCGCACTAAAAAACGTGCGCCTAGGTAGTACTTTTAAGGCTTGAGTAATAAAAAATATTATATTTGAGTGTTTATTATTTGAAAATATGGGAAAATAAAATGTGTACCTTATTTCAATAAACTATAATAATACATTTAATATGTTCGTCATTGGATATTCAAGTTTCGAATTTGCATTTAAATTGTTCTGACTAGTACTTACTAACATAGTATTTTGTATCATTAAAACTATTAACATCCTTATTAACAAGACTAGACAGACAAGACTAGACAGACAAGACTAGACAGACAAGACTAGACAGACAAGACTAGACAGACAAGACTAGACAGACAAGACTAGACAGACAAGACTAGACAGACAAGACTAGACAGACAAGACTAGACAGACAAGACTAGACAGACAAGACTAGACAGACAAGACTAGACAGACAAGACTAGACAGACAAGACTAGACAGACAAGACTAGACAGACAAGACTAGACAGACAAGACTAGACAGACAAGACTAGACAGACAAGACTAGACAGACAAGACTAGACAGACAAGACTAGACAGACAAGACTAGACAGACAAGACTAGACAGACAAGACTAGACAGACAAGACTAGACAGACAAGACTAGACAGACAAGACTAGACAGACAAGACTAGACAGACAAGACTAGACAGACAAGACTAGACAGACAAGACTAGACAGACAAGACTAGACAGACAAGACTAGACAGACAAGACTAGACAGACAAGACTAGACAGACAAGACTAGACAGACAAGACTAGACAGACAAGACTAGACAGACAAGACTAGACAGACAAGACTAGACAGACAAGACTAGACAGACAAGACTAGACAGACAAGACTAGACAGACAAGACTAGACAGACAAGACTAGACAGACAAGACTAGACAGACAAGACTAGACAGACAAGACTAGACAGACAAGACTAGACAGACAAGACTAGACAGACAAGACTAGACAGACAAGACTAGACAGACAAGACTAGACAGACAAGACTAGACAGACAAGACTAGACAGACAAGACTAGACAGACAAGACTAGACAGACAAGACTAGACAGACAAGACTAGACAGACAAGACTAGACAGACAAGACTAGACAGACAAGACTAGACAGACAAGACTAGACAGACAAGACTAGACAGACAAGACTAGACAGACAAGACTAGACAGACAAGACTAGACAGACAAGACTAGACAGACAAGACTAGACAGACAAGACTAGACAGACAAGACTAGACAGACAAGACTAGACAGACAAGACTAGACAGACAAGACTAGACAGACAAGACTAGACAGACAAGACTAGACAGACAAGACTAGACAGACAAGACTAGACAGACAAGACTAGACAGACAAGACTAGACAGACAAGACTAGACAGACAAGACTAGACAGACAAGACTAGACAGACAAGACTAGACAGACAAGACTAGACAGACAAGACTAGACAGACAAGACTAGACAGACAAGACTAGACAGACAAGACTAGACAGACAAGACTAGACAGACAAGACTAGACAGACAAGACTAGACAGACAAGACTAGACAGACAAGACTAGACAGACAAGACTAGACAGACAAGACTAGACAGACAAGACTAGACAGACAAGACTAGACAGACAAGACTAGACAGACAAGACTAGACAGACAAGACTAGACAGACAAGACTAGACAGACAAGACTAGACAGACAAGACTAGACAGACAAGACTAGACAGACAAGACTAGACAGACAAGACTAGACAGACAAGACTAGACAGACAAGACTAGACAGACAAGACTAGACAGACAAGACTAGACAGACAAGACTAGACAGACAAGACTAGACAGACAAGACTAGACAGACAAGACTAGACAGACAAGACTAGACAGACAAGACTAGACAGACAAGACTAGACAGACAAGACTAGACAGACAAGACTAGACAGACAAGACTAGACAGACAAGACTAGACAGACAAGACTAGACAGACAAGACTAGACAGACAAGACTAGACAGACAAGACTAGACAGACAAGACTAGACAGACAAGACTAGACAGACAAGACTAGACAGACAAGACTAGACAGACAAGACTAGACAGACAAGACTAGACAGACAAGACTAGACAGACAAGACTAGACAGACAAGACTAGACAGACAAGACTAGACAGACAAGACTAGACAGACAAGACTAGACAGACAAGACTAGACAGACAAGACTAGACAGACAAGACTAGACAGACAAGACTAGACAGACAAGACTAGACAGACAAGACTAGACAGACAAGACTAGACAGACAAGACTAGACAGACAAGACTAGACAGACAAGACTAGACAGACAAGACTAGACAGACAAGACTAGACAGACAAGACTAGACAGACAAGACTAGACAGACAAGACTAGACAGACAAGACTAGACAGACAAGACTAGACAGACAAGACTAGACAGACAAGACTAGACAGACAAGACTAGACAGACAAGACTAGACAGACAAGACTAGACAGACAAGACTAGACAGACAAGACTAGACAGACAAGACTAGACAGACAAGACTAGACAGACAAGACTAGACAGACAAGACTAGACAGACAAGACTAGACAGACAAGACTAGACAGACAAGACTAGACAGACAAGACTAGACAGACAAGACTAGACAGACAAGACTAGACAGACAAGACTAGACAGACAAGACTAGACAGACAAGACTAGACAGACAAGACTAGACAGACAAGACTAGACAGACAAGACTAGACAGACAAGACTAGACAGACAAGACTAGACAGACAAGACTAGACAGACAAGACTAGACAGACAAGACTAGACAGACAAGACTAGACAGACAAGACTAGACAGACAAGACTAGACAGACAAGACTAGACAGACAAGACTAGACAGACAAGACTAGACAGACAAGACTAGACAGACAAGACTAGACAGACAAGACTAGACAGACAAGACTAGACAGACAAGACTAGACAGACAAGACTAGACAGACAAGACTAGACAGACAAGACTAGACAGACAAGACTAGACAGACAAGACTAGACAGACAAGACTAGACAGACAAGACTAGACAGACAAGACTAGACAGACAAGACTAGACAGACAAGACTAGACAGACAAGACTAGACAGACAAGACTAGACAGACAAGACTAGACAGACAAGACTAGACAGACAAGACTAGACAGACAAGACTAGACAGACAAGACTAGACAGACAAGACTAGACAGACAAGACTAGACAGACAAGACTAGACAGACAAGACTAGACAGACAAGACTAGACAGACAAGACTAGACAGACAAGACTAGACAGACAAGACTAGACAGACAAGACTAGACAGACAAGACTAGACAGACAAGACTAGACAGACAAGACTAGACAGACAAGACTAGACAGACAAGACTAGACAGACAAGACTAGACAGACAAGACTAGACAGACAAGACTAGACAGACAAGACTAGACAGACAAGACTAGACAGACAAGACTAGACAGACAAGACTAGACAGACAAGACTAGACAGACAAGACTAGACAGACAAGACTAGACAGACAAGACTAGACAGACAAGACTAGACAGACAAGACTAGACAGACAAGACTAGACAGACAAGACTAGACAGACAAGACTAGACAGACAAGACTAGACAGACAAGACTAGACAGACAAGACTAGACAGACAAGACTAGACAGACAAGACTAGACAGACAAGACTAGACAGACAAGACTAGACAGACAAGACTAGACAGACAAGACTAGACAGACAAGACTAGACAGACAAGACTAGACAGACAAGACTAGACAGACAAGACTAGACAGACAAGACTAGACAGACAAGACTAGACAGACAAGACTAGACAGACAAGACTAGACAGACAAGACTAGACAGACAAGACTAGACAGACAAGACTAGACAGACAAGACTAGACAGACAAGACTAGACAGACAAGACTAGACAGACAAGACTAGACAGACAAGACTAGACAGACAAGACTAGACAGACAAGACTAGACAGACAAGACTAGACAGACAAGACTAGACAGACAAGACTAGACAGACAAGACTAGACAGACAAGACTAGACAGACAAGACTAGACAGACAAGACTAGACAGACAAGACTAGACAGACAAGACTAGACAGACAAGACTAGACAGACAAGACTAGACAGACAAGACTAGACAGACAAGACTAGACAGACAAGACTAGACAGACAAGACTAGACAGACAAGACTAGACAGACAAGACTAGACAGACAAGACTAGACAGACAAGACTAGACAGACAAGACTAGACAGACAAGACTAGACAGACAAGACTAGACAGACAAGACTAGACAGACAAGACTAGACAGACAAGACTAGACAGACAAGACTAGACAGACAAGACTAGACAGACAAGACTAGACAGACAAGACTAGACAGACAAGACTAGACAGACAAGACTAGACAGACAAGACTAGACAGACAAGACTAGACAGACAAGACTAGACAGACAAGACTAGACAGACAAGACTAGACAGACAAGACTAGACAGACAAGACTAGACAGACAAGACTAGACAGACAAGACTAGACAGACAAGACTAGACAGACAAGACTAGACAGACAAGACTAGACAGACAAGACTAGACAGACAAGACTAGACAGACAAGACTAGACAGACAAGACTAGACAGACAAGACTAGACAGACAAGACTAGACAGACAAGACTAGACAGACAAGACTAGACAGACAAGACTAGACAGACAAGACTAGACAGACAAGACTAGACAGACAAGACTAGACAGACAAGACTAGACAGACAAGACTAGACAGACAAGACTAGACAGACAAGACTAGACAGACAAGACTAGACAGACAAGACTAGACAGACAAGACTAGACAGACAAGACTAGACAGACAAGACTAGACAGACAAGACTAGACAGACAAGACTAGACAGACAAGACTAGACAGACAAGACTAGACAGACAAGACTAGACAGACAAGACTAGACAGACAAGACTAGACAGACAAGACTAGACAGACAAGACTAGACAGACAAGACTAGACAGACAAGACTAGACAGACAAGACTAGACAGACAAGACTAGACAGACAAGACTAGACAGACAAGACTAGACAGACAAGACTAGACAGACAAGACTAGACAGACAAGACTAGACAGACAAGACTAGACAGACAAGACTAGACAGACAAGACTAGACAGACAAGACTAGACAGACAAGACTAGACAGACAAGACTAGACAGACAAGACTAGACAGACAAGACTAGACAGACAAGACTAGACAGACAAGACTAGACAGACAAGACTAGACAGACAAGACTAGACAGACAAGACTAGACAGACAAGACTAGACAGACAAGACTAGACAGACAAGACTAGACAGACAAGACTAGACAGACAAGACTAGACAGACAAGACTAGACAGACAAGACTAGACAGACAAGACTAGACAGACAAGACTAGACAGACAAGACTAGACAGACAAGACTAGACAGACAAGACTAGACAGACAAGACTAGACAGACAAGACTAGACAGACAAGACTAGACAGACAAGACTAGACAGACAAGACTAGACAGACAAGACTAGACAGACAAGACTAGACAGACAAGACTAGACAGACAAGACTAGACAGACAAGACTAGACAGACAAGACTAGACAGACAAGACTAGACAGACAAGACTAGACAGACAAGACTAGACAGACAAGACTAGACAGACAAGACTAGACAGACAAGACTAGACAGACAAGACTAGACAGACAAGACTAGACAGACAAGACTAGACAGACAAGACTAGACAGACAAGACTAGACAGACAAGACTAGACAGACAAGACTAGACAGACAAGACTAGACAGACAAGACTAGACAGACAAGACTAGACAGACAAGACTAGACAGACAAGACTAGACAGACAAGACTAGACAGACAAGACTAGACAGACAAGACTAGACAGACAAGACTAGACAGACAAGACTAGACAGACAAGACTAGACAGACAAGACTAGACAGACAAGACTAGACAGACAAGACTAGACAGACAAGACTAGACAGACAAGACTAGACAGACAAGACTAGACAGACAAGACTAGACAGACAAGACTAGACAGACAAGACTAGACAGACAAGACTAGACAGACAAGACTAGACAGACAAGACTAGACAGACAAGACTAGACAGACAAGACTAGACAGACAAGACTAGACAGACAAGACTAGACAGACAAGACTAGACAGACAAGACTAGACAGACAAGACTAGACAGACAAGACTAGACAGACAAGACTAGACAGACAAGACTAGACAGACAAGACTAGACAGACAAGACTAGACAGACAAGACTAGACAGACAAGACTAGACAGACAAGACTAGACAGACAAGACTAGACAGACAAGACTAGACAGACAAGACTAGACAGACAAGACTAGACAGACAAGACTAGACAGACAAGACTAGACAGACAAGACTAGACAGACAAGACTAGACAGACAAGACTAGACAGACAAGACTAGACAGACAAGACTAGACAGACAAGACTAGACAGACAAGACTAGACAGACAAGACTAGACAGACAAGACTAGACAGACAAGACTAGACAGACAAGACTAGACAGACAAGACTAGACAGACAAGACTAGACAGACAAGACTAGACAGACAAGACTAGACAGACAAGACTAGACAGACAAGACTAGACAGACAAGACTAGACAGACAAGACTAGACAGACAAGACTAGACAGACAAGACTAGACAGACAAGACTAGACAGACAAGACTAGACAGACAAGACTAGACAGACAAGACTAGACAGACAAGACTAGACAGACAAGACTAGACAGACAAGACTAGACAGACAAGACTAGACAGACAAGACTAGACAGACAAGACTAGACAGACAAGACTAGACAGACAAGACTAGACAGACAAGACTAGACAGACAAGACTAGACAGACAAGACTAGACAGACAAGACTAGACAGACAAGACTAGACAGACAAGACTAGACAGACAAGACTAGACAGACAAGACTAGACAGACAAGACTAGACAGACAAGACTAGACAGACAAGACTAGACAGACAAGACTAGACAGACAAGACTAGACAGACAAGACTAGACAGACAAGACTAGACAGACAAGACTAGACAGACAAGACTAGACAGACAAGACTAGACAGACAAGACTAGACAGACAAGACTAGACAGACAAGACTAGACAGACAAGACTAGACAGACAAGACTAGACAGACAAGACTAGACAGACAAGACTAGACAGACAAGACTAGACAGACAAGACTAGACAGACAAGACTAGACAGACAAGACTAGACAGACAAGACTAGACAGACAAGACTAGACAGACAAGACTAGACAGACAAGACTAGACAGACAAGACTAGACAGACAAGACTAGACAGACAAGACTAGACAGACAAGACTAGACAGACAAGACTAGACAGACAAGACTAGACAGACAAGACTAGACAGACAAGACTAGACAGACAAGACTAGACAGACAAGACTAGACAGACAAGACTAGACAGACAAGACTAGACAGACAAGACTAGAAAGACAAGACTAGACTGACAAGACTAAACAGACAAGATTAGACAGACAAGACTAAACATCTTATTTGTTTATTCATAAGCATAACTTATGTGGCCAGCACTCCGTTCAGGTAGACACTGTGCTGGTTATCGATTACAATAAATGGTAATTTAGTCCTAAACTCTAAACGTGATGATCTAGTCTTTATAATTTTGCGCAGTTTATATTAAATGTCTGCAACCATTCACTATTTTTATCAATAGTGACGAGGTCTTCCTCGCTCCTTGGCCAGGGACATCCTGCATTCTTCATGCTTATTTCGGTTTGTTGTCGCCAGTTCCCTGCAAAGGCATCTAAAGAGTACATGAGCGGCTGTATCTTCCTGTCCACATGTGCAGGGCAAATGCAGCCTCTCCTCGAATCTATGCAGATAAGCGTTAAAATTACCATGGCCAGTTATCAGTTGAACCATGTGATGTGTGGGTGTTATATCAAAGTTTTTCGATTTCTCAATTGCAGGAATAATTTTTTTGGTGCAAAGTCCATTGTGGCCTTATCACATCGCTCTTGCCACTCTCTATGGATCTTAACTAATAGTCTTGTGTTTGTTGCCTGACAAGGTACTTTATTGTACGCGATTGGAAATTGGTTTATTTCGTCGCTGGTATTCTCTGAAGAATGCCTTTCCCTTTTTCCTCTACGTGAGCCTTAACCCAGTGCAGCCAAAGATTAGCCCTGTGTCGGATTTTTTTTGTGGCAGCAGCCAAGTCTTCAAAAGGAGCTCGGTTGGTTTTGTCATTTATTTTAAGGCATCGAGAGCAGATCTGCTGTCCGAGAGGATTGAACATTCAGCAATTGATCT
This sequence comes from Phosphuga atrata, assembly GCA_944588485.1. Taxonomy (NCBI): domain Eukaryota; kingdom Metazoa; phylum Arthropoda; class Insecta; order Coleoptera; family Silphidae; genus Phosphuga; species Phosphuga atrata. Next base: position 11,588,350 of record OX155895.1, on the reverse strand, counting down.
ATGCTTCGATCTAATGTACCTTAGTGCTCTGTTATGGGCTACGATTTTCGCCCGGAAAATGGAACAGTACTTTTCTGGTCTCATAATCTCATGATGTACCTCGACATCTTCAATATATACCACAAATGCTGCTCCTACGCCAACTTCAGATTTCGAACCATCAGTATAGACTGAAACGCTTGGAGTGTTTCTATGCGTTAAATAGTCAGCTACTGGTATAAATTCTGCCGGGTGTTTAATGTGGAGCATACAGATTTTCTGTTCAATTAGATTTGGAGACACGTCAATCCCGGTAAAGTCTTTTAGTGTAGCCTTGTCCATTGACTGCCTTGAT